>CM028131.1:619760000-622260000 GCA_016271365.2 Neoceratodus forsteri
TGCCCAAGTTGGTTCTGGTGCCGTCCCAAAGACTGCAATACATGGGGCAATTCTAGACTTGGTGCAGGGGAAGGCTTTCCAACCTCAGTACAGGGTGGAGTGCCTTATAGCACAGGCTCAGGAGGTGTCCCGCAGCCGTTTTATTCCTGTCAAGGTGTACCAGAGACTGTTGGGTCAAATGGTGGTTACTATTTCCACTGTTCCACTGGCCAGACTTCATATGCATATTCTCCAGTGGACTCTCCTAGTGTAATGGGACCAAAGCACAGAATAGTTAAATCAGTTGGTGCTGGTCTTCTCCTCAGTCTGCAAAGTGCTCCAGTGGTGGATGGACCCCTTGAACTTGCTGCAAGGAGTCCCACTCCAGATCTTTTCTCCACAGTAGATTCTCGCCATGGATGCTTCCAGGTTGGGCTGGGGAGCTCACCTGGGTCCCTTTCATACCCAGGGCTCCTGATCTCAGGTTGAGGCCTTCCTGCATATCAATGACCTGGAGATGCAGGCGGTGCTCTCCGCCATGCAGGCCTTTCAGTACCACCTTGCTCCAGGTCAGCTGCTGGTGTAGTCAGACAGTCTCAGTGTAGTGTACTACATCAACAAGTGGGGGGGGAGGGGATTCATCTGCACCCCTTGTGCAGGGAGGCCATGAGACTGTGGTATTGGGCATTAGACCACAGCTGACACTCTTGGTGGTCCGTGTCCCAGGCGTGCTAAACACTCTCATGGACGGCCTCAGCTGGACTCAGTCCAGCATGCACAAGTGGGAGCTCCTCTCATCCTTCGCAGAAGAGTTGTTTGACAGATGGGGTCATCCAGAGTTGGACCTTTTTGCGTCCCCACTCGACGAAAAACTGCCCAATTCTTGCTCGCTCAATCCGGGGCCTGGAGTTTTCTGGTGAGACGCGTTGTCCCTCTCCTGGAGTGGTAAGTTTCTTTATGCATTTCCTCTATTTCCTCTAATTCAGAGGGTTCTCATCAAATTGCAGATGAAGGGGGCCAGCATGATTCTGATACCTCCATTCTGGCCCCACCAGATATGATTCCCCCGGTACAGCAGCTGGCAGAGGAACCTCCAGTTTCACTCCCCCTTTGCAGGAAGAACGCTGTAATTTTTATGTTATTTATATTGGTCTCTAAATATATTGTATTTATGAAATTATATCTACATATTTTTTGTGAGCTTTGTTAGTAAGAATTTGATTATTTGGTTAGTGGTATCATAAAAAACTCTATTAGGTGATCTTATGAATGATTAGAAAATAGCTTGACGAGCTGTTTTTCCACATTAACTGACACTGGTATTCTCTGCTTTTTAAAGTGGCAGTGACTTTGTAGTAGTATAGACTGCTTATAATGGATTCCAATAATAATTGTTTAATTGATTGATTTTAACATGTGAATTGTATCACCTGTTGTAATGTGTATTTAATAGGAGTGTCTTAAGGGATTTTTTTTCAGCCTTTGAGAAAGGATTGACAGTCAATCCGAAACATGTCAGGCAAGATGTTCTGTCTCGTTTGGTGTAATACATTTTAACTTTTATTATTATTCTATGCGTTCCTCTCATGAGTTGGTGTGTGCCAGAACCTTTATTGCTTAATGCAGATGACACTATATTGTATGTAGCAGGGATCACATTAGATTGAATTAATACAAGGCTGCAACTAGCTTTTGATGAAGTACAGACTTTTTTAAAAAACATCACCTTACCTTAAATGCTAATAAAACATATGCACTTTTATTTAAAAATAGGAATAATAAAAAACAGGATTTTCATTTGGAGATTAACACCTTTGATGGTACTGCTGTTAAGCAAGTAGATTCATATAAATATCTTAGTGTTTGGTTAGACTCCTATTTGAGCTGGGATTTTCAAATAGATTCCCCTGTAAGAGATATGAATAAAAGGTTAGAGGATTTGTATAGATAAAAAAGATTTATGACTAGAGAGGTCCGATTAAGTGTGGTTAACTCTCTCCTATTTCCGGTAATTGATTATGGTAACCTGTTTTATGGAGGGGCTATTGGATCATATATAAATAAAGTAGATCAGATATTCTGTTGGATGGCCCGTTTTGTGTTGGATGCACCCTATAGAACTCATAGGTATATGTTATTTAAGGAGCTGAATTGGTATAACCCCTCAGTAAGAAGAAATTTACATTTATTACAATTTATGATCAAAGTATGGAATAAGGAGGTTCCTGGTTATATCACTGACCTCTTTAGAGTTAGAAAAGTAAATGAAGGCCTGAGAACCTCTGTTGGAACTCAATTTGTATTAACTGACTGTAATTTGAATATAGGAAGAACATCAGTCCCCTTTAAAGGAATTAACTTATGGAATAAATCTCCCCCAGACCTGAGAAACGCCAGAACAAAAATTAATAATGCAACATTTTTGAAATGGTGCACATCTGGATCAAATAATAATATAATCTGCAATAACTGTTAGCACTTTATTATGGATTTTGCGTTTGTTTTGTCTTTACTATTTGTAAGTCTTGGATTAATGTTTTAATGTGTAACTTGTTAGTATTTTGACAAGGAACTTCATTGGAAATGAACATTGCTCAATTGAATGTATCCTTCATTGTTATGAATAAAACATTATTTTCTACTTTACTACTACTTCAGAAGTGATTCCATCATTTTTCCTATCACTGAGGTCAGGCTAACAGGTCTGTAGTTTCCTGCCTTTGCTTTGCTCCCACTTTTGTGACGGGGAATCCCATTCGCCCTCCTCCAGTCCTTAGGTACCACACCATCCTCCCATGACTTGTTAAAAAGGGTAGTCAGTGGTGTCATTAGTTCTTTTAGAATTCTGGGGGTGAATCCTGTCAGGCCCCACTGCTTTGTCCACCTTCAGTTTTAGGAGTTCTTTCAGAACCCTTTCTTCTGTGAAAGGACCTGTATCAACCCCCTATCCAGAGTGCTTCTATTGATTGGATTAGGTACCCCCCCCCTTTTGTGAATACTGAGCAGAAGTATTCGTTCAGTATTCCTACTTTTTCACTGTTACCCTCTGCCCACCCACCTTCCCCTTTATTAAACCTCACTATCCCTCCCTTGGTCTTTCTTCACTCCCTAATGTACCTATAAAAGGTTTTATCCCCTTTTTTAACTGAGTTGGCTATCTTTTCCTTGGTTTGGGCCTTTGCTATTCTGACTGCCTGCCTGCCTTCCTTCTGCTTTAACTGATACAGTTCTCTGTCCTGCTCCTTCTGTGTTTCCTTATACTTCCTGAATGCTTTCTTTTTCTTGCTAACCTTCCTGGCCAAGTCTTTTGAGAACCATAGTGTTTTTTTCTTTCGTTTTGATTTATTTGCTTCACACAAAGGCTTGTTGCCTCTGTGATGGCAGTTTTGATGTTTTCACATTGTTCCTCCACCCCTCCTTCATGCCTGTTTGCTAGTGCTTTTCTGAGGCACACTCCCATTTTGACAAAATCAGCCCTTCTAAAGTCCAGTACCTTCACTTTTGTATGACTTGACTCTGCGGCTCTGTTTATCATGAACCACACTGTTTGGTGGTCACTTGCTCCCAGATGGCTACCCACTTCTAGATCTGAGATCCTCTCTCCGTCCCCGTTTGAGAGTATCAGGCCTAGGACTGCTCCCTCCCGAGTGAGTTCCAACACTAGCTGTCTGTGGCATGCTCCCTATAATGCACCGAGAATGACCCTGCTCTTGGATGTGGCTGCAGAAAATGTGCTCCAGTTAAAGGAGAGTGGCCATTCTACTAATCCTCCCACTCCCGAAAGCTCTACCCCCACGATTAAGCTTTTCATGCTGTAGAACATTTTTTTCTTAGTATTTACTTACTTAATTTTACTTTTTTAAAGTTCGCGATCCCAAACATGGCGGATGCTGCTGAGGTTCCATTTCATCTTATGGTAGATGCGGTGCCTTTTCATCATCAACCACAAATGTGATGAGCAAGCAGTCACCGACACCATACCAACAGATGAAATGGAATGGAACCCAGCAGCATCTGCCATGTTTGGGGATGATGGACTTTAAAAAGTTGAATTAAGTAAGTGAACACTAAGAATTTTTTTTTCCATAGCATGAAAAGCTTAATCGTTGGGGTAGAACTTTTGGGGGTGGGAAGATTAGTAGAATGAATGCTTTCCTTTAACAACTGGCATATTCTGGTCCCCCATCAATAATATCTCCCTTTTTCTGCCATTCTAAGGATTCCTTCTATCATTTCCTTGTCCATTCGCTCCCCTTAAGACAGGGGTCTGTATACAACCTCTGTGCGGATTGTGGTGCCATTTCCGGTCTCCAGGGTGACCCACAGTGCCTCCTCTCCTCCCTGTTTATCCTTTAGTTTTGTTGCTTTGATCCCTTCCTTTACATAGAGAGCTACTCCTCCTCCTCTTCTACCCCCGTGCCTGTCCTGTAGATTGTGTACTCTGGTATGTTGACATCCCAGTCATGGTTCTCTGTGTACCATGTTTCTGCGACTGCCACGATATTCAGGCGTCCCTCTTCCATCAAGACCACCAGTTCAGGGAGCTTGTTACCTAGACTATGGGCATTGGTACTCATTACCCTCCATATTTTGATGGTCTTATGCCATTTTGCCCCATCCCTGTCCTTCTGCCTTTGCCTTTTTCTCCATTTACCGCTGCCCTTCTCCCTATCGACTTCTCTATCTTGGTGTTTACCTTACCAACTACCCTGATTTTTTTTGGGGGGCTAGGATTTCCCTGCTCTTTTTCAGTGCCTTCTCCTTGGCTAGTTTAAATGCTTGCCAATGAAGCATTTAAACCTATCACCTAGGATCCTGGTACCCCTCCTGGACAGATGCAGACTACCTTGCTAGTATAGGCCTGCATCCCTCCAGGTGAACCTGCAGTCCACAATGAAGACAAAACCCTGAGCTCTGCACCAGTTTTTTAACCATTGATTGAATCCCATGGTGCAGAGCACCCTAGCCTCATCCATGCCATAGACAGGCAGCACCTGCGAGAAGGTTACAGTGCATGCTACTTGTCTAAGGCCCCTCCCCAACTCCACAAACTCCTCCTGCACTGCTCTGATCCCTTTCCCAGCCAGGTCATTTGTCCCTAGCTGGACAATGACATCCAGCTCCCTCCCCTGTTCAGCTGCTCCCATGATCCTGAGGATTCGCTCCCTGTCCCTCCAAGCCATGGCACCAGGCAGGCACCTTACCTCCCTCTCCCCCTTCCCCAGTTCTACCCTCCTAACAATAGAGCCCCCCAACCAGGAGTTCCTTCCCCTATGGGGTCCCATGCCACCCTTCTGTGGGTCTCCTTTCTGGAGGTTCCCAGCATCCTCCTTGGTCTCCACTGCAGGTGCCTCCATAGAGGAACCACACTCTGCCAGAACAGTGTATGAATTGTGGAGCAGTACAACTGGAGGGATGCACCTGCATTCCACCACCCTCACCCTCTCTGAGCCCACTGTGGTCCAACCTCTGCTCTTTCTTGGCAACCTCTGAGACAGCAACGGCAGCCCTAGTGGTCCCTGGGTGGGAGAAGAGGTCCCCCGAATCCTGGCAAACTCAGTCTGGAGACGAGCAACCTTCTCCCTCAGCCCAGAGAGGTGCCTGTAGATGGGACAACATCACATCCTCAAGAATGTCTCCCAGAAGACTGTATCTCCACAGCCACTGCACTGCACCACTCCCATCATATCTTATTTGTGGCCCTTCATCTGTTGTTTTGTGTGTTTACTCTTTCCTTTCTCTTATCTCCTATATACTGAAAAAAAAGTGTTGCCACCCTTTTTGGCCTGCTTAGCAATTCTCTCCTCCATTTCTGCTTTCACCTTCCTAATCTTCTTCCCTGCCACCCTCCGCTTCTCCCTGTAAATTTCCCTGTTATCATTCCCCTGTGTCCTCTCTTATATGCTCTGAATGCCCTTTTTCTCTCCCCTATTGCCCCCCCCATTTCCCTGGTGAACCAAAATGGCCTCTTTCTTCTTTTGCTGTCCTCACTTTCCTTATGCAGATTTCCATGGCTTTAAGTAAACCCACCTTAACTGAATTCCATAATTCCTCCACTTCCCCTACTTTCTCCTTCCCCTCCATTGCTTTCCTGAATATCTCAATCATTCTTGGAAAATCTGCCCACCTAAAGTCCAGAACCTCTGTAATGGTTCGACTCACTTTGTTCCCCATCCTAACCTTGAAGCGCACTTTATTATGATCATTTGCACCTAGGCTAATCCCTATCTCAACTCCTTCCACACTATCCCTATTGGTGAGGACCATGTTGTGTATACTACCACCCCTAATGGACTCTCTAACCAGCTGTTGCAGGAAAGCTTCCTGGAGGGACTTGAGGATTTCTCTGCTCCTGGGTGACCTAGCTGCTGGGATATCCCACTCTACAACTGGAAGGTTAAGGTCACCCACCAGCAGAATCTCCCCCTTGAGTGCCATCCATTGATCCTCCTGCAACATCTACCCATCCACTTCCTTCCCCTGTATTGGAGGTCTATAAGCCACCCCCAGCCTTATTGATGCTCCCAATCATTTTTATAGCATGACACATAATATTTCTGCCACCCCTTGCTCCTCCTTCCCTTCTGTAGCCTTAATGTCCTCCCTGATGTACTGTGCACCCCCCTTCTGCCACACCTGTCTTTTCAGAAAAGCCTGTACCCTGGGATACCTACTTGCCACATCTGATGCTCAGACTACCAGGTCTTCATTACAGCTACAATATCCAGGCCTTCTCCCACCATAATGGCCCCTAAATCCACCATTTTGTTTTCCAAGCTTCTGGCATTTGTGGAAAGTCCCTTCCACCATATACCCCCCTCTGCCATCCCTCCCTTTCATACCTATTCCCTACCCTGCTCCCTTTTGCGGTGGAGTGCTAGCTAGTCCATTACCTCTTCCTGTCAAACTCTCCCCTTCCTAGCCTTGTACTCTCTCCCACGAGTTTAAATCCCTTCTTAAGACCTTATCAATATATCCTTGTAGACCACCTTCAGCACTCTTGCCCCCCCACTTAGATGTAGTCTATCCTTCCAATGTAAGTCCTCATCCTCCCATGTGTCTACTCACTCTTCTATACAGACAAACCCTTCCTTCCTGCACCATTCCCTGAGCCACATTGAACTCTCTAAATTATTTTCTGCCTAGCAGTGCTGGCACAGGGGACTGGCAAGGCTTCTGAGAATGATAAGGATCTTGCTTCTTCCATGCCTCCCTCTGCCAGTGCCTTAGACCTCCTCTGGACCTCCTCCATTTCATTGCTCACCAGATCATTTGTCCTCAAGTGAATGATTAGGTGTGGTTTCCCCACCACCCTTGCACACTCCCTGATTTTTTGCATTGCCCTCCCAGCCTCAATCCCCGATTCACAAAAGACTGACCTCTGCCTGTATGCAGGCCCCCTCCTGATCCAATGTATCCTCTTAATGATGGAGTCCCCGAATACCATGGCATTCTCCACCTCTACAGCTAACACAGCTGATCTTGTTCCTGGTGGGCACTCCCTCCTGGTCTCTTTCTTCTAATTGCACACCCCTGCCCTGAACTGCCTACTTGACCCTCCTGGTCCCCCCCCAATTAACCCAGTGTAAAATCCAGTACACTAATATAATTCTCTAACCCAAAGGGGGGTTACATCTCACCACCGTTTTAAAGCACGACACCCTCAGCAAGCACTCCAGAGCGCCTACCAGCCACTCCCCCAGGTCCTACAGCAAGAAGGGATTGTGCAACTCCCCTCCTGCCCAGACCAAGAGAAGCTCAGGCTGTCTCATCACAAAGGTGGAATAATTCCCAACAAGAGAAAAAAAAGGAAAGGGGCCCCTTGAGCTCGATGCTCCTAAATTGTTTGAGCTCACCCTGGCCATGCACCCTGTTGGACCCCCACAGCAGATTACCCAAGTTCCCAGTGAGTGGCATCCCAAGTCTAAACTTCTACTATGCCTGCCCATACTAACTAGCTAACTAAGCCTACCTAAACACTGCCCATTTCACTGCTGCCCATTACCAAACCTTTTTTTGCCTTATACATCTCCCCATTATAGGACACCTGTTCCCCAATGATTGGAACTGATACACTGAAACAGCATGAACAGCTCAGCTGGGCTCAGGATTATTATAACAATGATTCAAACAGTGCAGCAATTCAATCCAAATATTACAGTAATTCAAACTTTTTTTTCCCCAAAAGGCATATATCGTAAACATGGAACTATTTTCAGTCCCACTAATTGTACCTTTGTGATTAAGTACAACTCAACAACATTATTAACAAAGATTGGCACCTTCTCCAGTCCCAGTTCACTTACTCTGTCTTCCCCTTCCCCAACCGTATGCTCTAGACAGTCTTGGTGCAGCAAAATTGATCAGGCCTATCTTTTCACTAAGGCCTCCTCACTTCTGACCAGCAGAAATGGCAAAAGTGCTTATGGAGGTGCAGTCCATTGCAAGTTGAGGTGCATTCTCCATGGACACCCAAAGAGGCATAGGTACAGTGGGGGAAGGGACACTTTATTGTCACAAAGAACGAAAGTAATAAATCTTGTGCTGGTACAGATGCTCTCTTTCCAATGACCACAAGGCTCCTCTGATCAGACACACCCCAGCAGAACAGCAAGCAATTTTCAGGCGCACCCACTTTTTACACTGGGGTCCAAGCCCTGGTGCAGCATGCAGATGCCCTTACACTTGCGTATTTCTCACATGTTCTTGCCACACATCCTCTTTGGCCACTCCAACAAGGAGTGAAATTCCTCCAACTGGCACGAAATTCCACAGCTCCCCAGTGCCATTTGTATTCAAAATTTTTAAAGCAAACAGTCCACATCAGTCTACAACTTCACCCAGCCACACTGCAGAGTCACTTTAGTGCATAAAGATCTCCCCCCCAAAAAAAAACATCCCGGACAAGCCCCCACTTGTAGCCCACCCTGTCCCCAGTGTCTAGGAGTATGTATAGTGGTAAAGTCTGTGGGGAGGGGGACCACAATAGAAACTGCTTTTTGATTCGTCGGGCCTGGGGTGCAGACTCTGTTCATGAGGCACTGGGCAAGGAGGCAAACTTGATAAGCAACACTTTAAAATCAGGAAGACATTGAAATAAAGTCCAAACAGCAGTTATAAACAACCTGGATCCTGTAATGAAACTTGATTTCTCCATGGAATGATGGTAACTTGATAGCAAGCTATCCCATTGGGGAAACGTTAAAGGTGATAGGAAACAGTTTTTACACCTCTAGATGCCCTCCAGTTCTTTTATTGGCTACCCAGTTATTCTGATATGTTTTTGACCTTTTTTGTTAAATAATCTAATTTTGTGCCTTTGTAACTACCCTGAATCCCTCTCTTCTCAGCAGTTGCAGTTCTCTTTTTTCATACTGCCTGAACATTTTATGACATCAATAATACGATTCCAGGCCATTCAGATGAGTAGCATGGAACAGGAGTTATTGATATCATAGAATGTCTTAGGAATATGAAAATCAAGAACAGTAGCTGGTGAGGAGAGTGGCACTCTATGTAAATCTGAGGGCACCCCAAAGCTAGGTTATTTATCAGAAAAATCATCAAGGCATATCAGAATACATAAGTGGCATGGAAAGGAAGATGAAAGGGTGGTTAAGTATGTAAAAATAATTTCCTATCTCCTTTTAAGCATTGGACCAAGGGGTCCCTTAAATCAATGTCCACACATTGTCCATAAGTCCGTAATGTAAGTGTCCATCATCCACTGGGGCATCACGCTGGTGACCCCCTAAAACAGGGCAGCATAGGATTTGCTTCTCATAGCTTTTTTTTTTACACAGACACAAAAGGCAGTACTTGTTCCGCATGGACAGCTTCAGTACCCAGCTCCCCACACTGACTTTCTCGCTCTCTTTCTTTCTGCAACTTCTGCCAGTGACTAATTGCTCAAGACCCTCTCAGGTTCATTGGCATTACAATTGGGCCAGTAGATCCTCATCCAGACTATGGCTTTCTCCCAAAACCCTCAATCAGCAGCTGTGCTCCCAAATGTAAGGGAGACATATATTCATTCATTCATTCATTCATTCATATTTTATTTAGTATAGCATACTTTATCATTTGGACTCAAGGCGCTTTACAAAAACAGATTCCTAAAAACATTTAAAATAAATACCATGACAATAAATAGTTCCAACTTATTTACTAATCGGTCAGCTAATCTAATTAAAAGAAAAGGCCTGCTTAAATAAGAATGTTTTCAGCTCCCATTTGAAGGCATTCAACGTGGGGATCTCTCTCATGTGACGAGGGAAGGAGTTCTATAGGGTTGGTGCCACAAAAGAAAAGGCAAGGGCACCTGATGTTCTAAGGCAAACCCTAGGAATCTCCAAAAATCCTGGGTGGCCCAGCAGTGCAGCGGTTGGATTTCTGCTTGTGACGCTGATGACCCGGGTTCAGAAATGGACCCGGGAAGTCGGAGGGCTGACCGGGGGAGAAGGATTGAGTGTCCCATGGACTGCTCTCCTTCTCTGGGGGGAAGGAGGAGTAGAACATCCAGCACCAGAGGGACCCCTGGTGAAGGCTGGGGGAACCACAAGTGACTGGTACCAGCATGTAAGAGGGGTGGGGCAGACACTGGACATCATTGCACATCCCTGCCCCTGGGGCAGTCTAGAAAAAGTGCTGCCAGCCGCCCTTGATGAAGCCCACCTTCAGCTTCAATTAGCTCTCAGGCTGGCTCCCTGACCTATCCCATCGGATGCGGCACTTAGGACTGGTGCTGCAACCCCACCCTGGTGTATCAGGGAGTCGCGGACAATGTGAGAGTGGAAGTTGCAGCATCCATGACCAGGCTCAGGTACCAGGTGGTTGGTAGCAGGAAAAAGTTTAGTAAATAAGTGAAAAAAGGAATCTCCAAAAATCCCCCGTCTGATGAGCGAAGGGGCAGGAGGGGCAGTAGGGTCGTAGGAGGTCTTGCAGGTAGCCAGGCCCCTGGCCATGGACAGCCTTATAGGTCATCAAACTGACTTTGTAGGAGATCCACCACTTAACCAGCAGCCAGTGCAGAAAGCGCAGCACAGGTGTGATGTGACATGACCTAGATTGACCAGTCAACAACCTAGCCACCGCATTCTGCACTAGCTGCAGGCAGTGAAGATCAATCCCCGACTGCCCTAGGTAAAGGGCATTGCAGAAATCAAGGCCCAAAGTCACAAAGGCATAGACTAGTGTTGGCAGATCACCCAGGGGTATCAGATGTTTGATCCTGGTGACGTTTCTCAGATGGTAAAATGAGCTCTGGACCATGGTTGACACTTGTGATTTAAGCGTCAAACCAAAGTCCAAAACAATGCCAGGGTTCTTCACCCAAAAAGAGGTGAGCAACTGGGAGTCCCCTAGCCTCAGCCTGGAGACCTAACCAGACTGCACACTCACCCCTGGGTGACCAGATTCCACCACCAGTACTTCAGCCTTTTCTGGATTCAACTTCAACCAGCTGGCCCTACTCCAGTCTTGGATCTCAGTGAGGCAAAGAGTGAATACCGAGACTGTC
The DNA here is from genome assembly GCA_016271365.2 of Neoceratodus forsteri. Lineage (NCBI taxonomy): Eukaryota > Metazoa > Chordata > Ceratodontiformes > Ceratodontidae > Neoceratodus > Neoceratodus forsteri. The sequence goes on from CM028131.1 coordinate 619,771,498, forward strand.
TCTTGCTGCGTGGCGCAAAAGACATGTATAGCTAAGTATCATGCACATAGCAGTGAAAACTTAGCCAATACTGTCTTATAATGTCCCTTAGCAGTAGCATATACACCACAAACAACATGGTGAACAAAATGGAGCCCTGCAGGACCCCACATGGAAGGGCAGAGGTGCTGAGAAAATAAATTCCAGACACCACCCGCTGCATCCTGCAAGTGAGGAAAGATTGAAACCAGTTTAAAACTGTACCAGCCAGTCCACAACAAACCCACAGGTGCTTGTTAGGTAGGAAAATGGGCAGACTAGGTGGGCCAAGCGGTCCTTATCTGCCATCAAATTCTATGTTTCTATGCTTCATCAGCACCCAATGGTCCATGGTGTCAAAAGCAGCCAAGAGATCAAGGAGAATAAGAATGGAGCATCTTCCTCGATCCCTCACCACCAGGAGAACATTTAGCACCCAAACAAGCGAGGTCTCAGTACTATGCCTTTTCCTGAAACCCGACTGGAGAGGGTCATAGATGTCGTGAGCTGATAAGTAGATCTCCAGTTGAAAGGCCACCACCTTCTCAATAACCTTACCCACAAAGGGAAGGTTAGAATCAGGTCTGTAGTTGGCCAGGCAGTCCGGATCCAATGAAGCATTTTTCAGGAGTGGTCTTACCACCGTCTCCTTCAAGAGTCTGGGAAAGACCCCTGTCACAAAGGAACACCGGACTATCCTGGCTAGGACTGGGCCAATGACCTCAACACACCCCACTGGGAGGCGTGTAGGTCCCAGGTCCAAACTACAGTAGGTTGGCCTTAACTCCAGGATGAGTTTCACAACATCCGCAACTGCCAACTGTTCGAAGGCAGACCAGACAGACTGAATGCAACCTCAGGACCATCACTGCACATTCCACTAGAGGGCACCAACTGGATTTCTGATCTGATGGACGCAATCTTATCAGGAAAGAATAGAGCAAACTCATGACACCTCGATTGTGAAAAAGCTCCCCTGGACTGAAGACAGCCAGGATTACATAGCCTATCAACAGTGCAGAAGAGCTGAGCCAATCTGTTAGTTGCAGCAATCTCCTTGGACAGGAATTCTGTCTTCCTACAGAAGATTGCTGATTGATAATCTCTATAGTGAGACATCAATATAAGCTTGTCCTCCCCCAAATTGGACCTCCGCCAGTGCTGCTCCAACCTTCGACCTTTCATCTTCATCTCCCTGAGAGTCCCATCAAACCAGGGGATCTCTGGTGTGAGATGAGAGGTTGAACTAGGACAGGTGTGATAAGAGTCAAGGGCTTCTGCGATAACCCTATTATAGGTCAGAACTAACTACCCAAGCTCCTTGCATGCACTCATCATACCTGATAGGTCGAGTACGGTCATCCGACCCTGTGGGGGTCAAACCCCTTAAGGGGTGGTATTGGACCGGCTCCGAAGGGGAGGGTCTATTGGGGGAGCCTCGAATGGAAATGTCACAGTATGGTGGTCCAACCAGATGATCAGCTCCACCATATGGTCAGTGACATCCATTCCCAGCAGGAAGACGAGTGGCCATGTATATAGGTTGCAGAGGTAATAACCTGTGCCAGGCCCAAGTACATTAGTTGGAGGAAGTCTTGACCAAACTGCAGGAGTTCATCATTGACCCAGGCATTGAAGTCACCTAGAATAATCTATCTGGGTGACTCCAACACCAGTTTGACAACGAAGTCCACAACTTCCTGCAAGAATTCCTTCTCATCCCCTGGAGGATGGTATTTATTATTATTATTTATTTAGTTTTTGTTGACCAGGTAAGTGCACTAGACAAATCCTGCCTATTTTCAGGCACGACCCAAGGGAGAGGGATACAGAAGAATGCCAACTGACCTTGAACCAGATTAAGCTGTTGGTGGTATTTTTAGTGAATGAGGGAAATTTGGCCAGGACACTGGGGAAATTTCCCTACTCTTTTTCGATAAGTGCCATGGGATCTTTAACATCCACCTGAACTACCACCAATCCAGGCAGATGGGGCCTCAGTTTAACGTCTCATCCGAAAGAAAGCACCTCAGAAGTGCAGCACCCCTCTCATGCTGCACTACAGTGTCAGTACTGGGATATTAACCCAAGTGCTAGATGTGGGAACTGAAGCCACAGCCCTCTGATCTCCCGGCCTCAGAAGCGAGTGTGCTACCTACTGAGCCACTGACACTGCTGGTAGATGAGAAGGATCTTGCAACCTACACCTGCAACACCTTGAATGGGCATACATTCAAAGGACCTCACTCCCACCGGGAAGGCTGTGAGGTTCAGGTCCAATTTAAAACAAATTGCCACCCCCACACCCCTTCGATCCTTTCTCGGGCAGTGTACCACCGAGAACCTGGCCGGAATACTGGACTTGCATTTTCATCCAGCCAGGTCTTGGTGATGCAAGCCAGATCAGATGTTGAAATAAGATCAGCTATAATCGCTGCCTTGTTCTTAATGGATCTGGCATTGCATAGCACTGCCCAATAAGGATAGGTAGATGAGGCTGGTCTGGCTGCCTGCCCACTAACCATGGAGCCTTTGGATATGGGCACATGGTAGGGAGGACACCTTTACTAAGCCCATTTCACCCCAGGGCATCTCCTAGTTCCCACCACCCCTATCCACCCCCCCAGTCATATTCCCCACATTAGACCTCACCAGTCTCTGCCTTCTTCCCCTACAAGCTATCTCCAATGCCCTACACCACCTACAAGAGTAGCTCCTTGGGCTCTTCCAGTGCCTCAATGCAGCAGAACCTCTCGCCCTCTAGCCTTACATATTTCCTTCAGACTGGGAGGCTGCACTGATCCAGATTTGCTCAGGTGCCATTTAAAATTTCCTGGTACTCCCTCAATGACTGTAAAGTCCCACTAGCTAGCTTTCCCTTGGGCCCAACATCCTCTATTGTCTCGGGTTCAAATTCCATAGTGGCTACTTGCAAGGAACATCGGACTTCACCTCCAGATGGCATCATCACTACCCCACACAGGGGTCTCATAACTCAGGCCTCCGCCACTTCAGCTGCAGGCCATTTCAGCCCATCCTCTAGAGAAAAATGCTTAGCTTGCAGGAGTCATGCAGTGCTTGTCTGTCAATCTCCTTCTCCGCTCTGTAAAACTGAAAGCAACTTCTAGCAACAAGCAGCTGCCTCTCCCCCCAGGAAGCCAGCATAACTAGCTCCTAGCTCCCTGAGGCTCCAAAGAAAGTCCAGTACACTAATCTAACGCTCTAACCCAAAGGGGGAAGGGTTACATTAGTTTTACAGTGTTTTTTTGCCTAGAGTATGCCTCTTACTCTACGAGTTTAACTGTATATCTTCTATATCTTTGTATTAGATGTGACTCTTTTGAGTATTATGCTGTCACCGAAATCTTGGTCTGCATCTTTTTATTTCCTTGGACTGAGATATTAAGTTTATCCATCTTTTTATTCATACTTTCCATGTTCAATTGCAATTCTTCTCTGGGAGTTTTTTGATGTAGTTCTATTATTTTATTTAAAACAGATGCAGCCCAAAATAGGATCTGGAGTCCATCTTCACGCTCCCTTCCCTGTTTTTATTCAGCGATAGTATTCCCATTTGCATTTTCTTTCAGTGTATTATTTTCTTCTCCCTTGTTGCGTTGATCGCTCTCTTTTTTTGCCTGGTCACACTTTTTACATCGTCAACTTTTTGTTCAGTGTTTATTTTCTTTTGTTGTCTTCCATTTTCGCTCTGCACTCTCTGTGTGACTCCTACATTTTAGGAGCATCATGAAAGATTTCTTGTCTTGTACTTTCCTCCAAAATCGTATATGTGCTGGGGGGGGAAGGGGAGATGGGATAAGACACAGGCTCTCTAGTTTGATTATACTGCACCCCTGAATCTTTCCTCCCTTTTGTAATTTAGCCCTGAATTCAGACATTTCCAGATCTTTTAGTGGACTTATTAGTTTGTTCTCTAACTGCTTATGTAGGATTTTAGGGCTTTTGGTGCAGTTTCCTCTTTAGCCACTGAGCCTGTTTGGTGATGGTGAGTGACCATGGCTATTGTGGCTACTGAAGACATAGTTTATTTTATTTATTTATTGAAGAGTTTCACCAGAAAAGGCACACTGAGCAATAAATTGCTCTTCTCACGGTGCGTCCTGGGGGAAAGAAGAAGGGGGCAAATATACAGTGAACAGTACATAGAGTAACAGACAAGTTCACAACAACAGAGTTACATTGCAATTGCATTACATTGAAGGGCAATCAAATATAGTCAGAAAGGCAACATACAATAATGAACAGGTAATGATACAGCAGATATAAAACAAGAATACATTCAAAGTGCTGGGTAATGTGTAAAACTATTTAAACTTTAGGTGCTAGGGTAGAAGCCTTGCCTAATTTGCTGCAGGGTACAGAGGAACTAGTAGAGGCCAGACAGGTAAAGCAAAAATAGACAGGGCAAGAGAGTGAGTTATCTATGGACATTGGCAATTTGATGAGTAGAAGTTGGCGAGGGCGCCTGAGATAGAGTGCGAAGAGGAAGAGGAGTGTCTGATTTGCAGTGGAAGTGAGTTCCATAGTTTAGGGAAAGAGTAGGAGAAAGCAGGCTGACCAGCAGAGGTGATCCTGCATGGGATAGCCAGAGTTCTGACATCAGAGGATCTAAGAGAATGCATAGGAAGTGGAGGGATAGACAGTGAAGAGGAGAAATTCGAAGGGAGAAAGTTGAACAAGAATTTGGAGGTAAATTTAGCCATGTGGGACAGGCAACAGTTTGTGAGAGAAGGGAAAGCCAGGGCGTGGTAAAGAAAGCAGTGGTGAGAGGGGGGTAGAGAGTCCAGAGCGAAGCGATAGAAAAGGGGGTCCATTTTGGTTAGAGTGAACTTTGGGGCTGCACTGTAAACTGGATAGTAGCTGCAATTGGATTCATTTTAACCCCTTCTTCAGTTATTACAGCTGATGCAGTTTGTGTTATTTCAGGTTTTAACTGCTGTGACGTCTGAATATTGTTATGCAGAAACACGTCAGTTAGCTTAGCTTGACTCAAACTTCTAGTTTCTTTATCTTGCTTCATTTTTAAAGTTTTAAAATGAGAGGGCTGTTCACGTTGTTCTTTTGGGTTCTGAGTCTGTAGGGGCTTCAGTATCTGTGCTAGTACCCTGTTTTCTGTTTTTGTCAGTTTCATGGCTATGTGTCTCTGTGAAAGACATCACGTGGAAGTCTGCCATTGCACTGCAGTTCTGGTCCTTTGCAGGCATCCCAAGCTGTACTTTATTCTTCAAGAGATGTAATTCTTTTTACTGCTCAGGAAGTAAGGCAATTGGTGATATTGTTTGCTGTTTATCTGGTACAGTGAGGTCTCCTGGAGTAATCCAAGTTAACCTGTTTAGGCTCAAAATTGGGCTGATTACTGGAGGGGCTAGTTCACAAACAGGAAAAACCCTGTAATAGAGAAGTTTGGTTGCTGAATTGGAGGAGTCTCCAATGGTTTTCTTCTGCTGGCCTTCACTGTTTAGCAGTAATGCAAGACAGAGCATGTGTTGTGCTGATATAATGCCACGCCTTGGTTGTTGGGCACAAGGTCATAGGCCGAGCGTGTCCAGCACCCAAGAAGTGATGTTATGCCAACAACACACACCCTGGAGTGCATTATTGCAATGATAAAATGGCTTGCTTGTAGAAAAAAGGGTGAAAAAACATTTATAAATAAATTTTTTAGTTTGTTTTGAATAAGCATGATGTTGTGCTAGGATAACATCACTGTTGAAGGTCAGCACTGACCATTAGATCCCAGGATTTTTTTCCCTTTTTATTATTTTGCTTTTATTGGCTGGCCCAGTGGCGCTGAGGCTTGAGGCACTGGACAGCACACCTCCGCCATGCTGAGGACCGGGTTGAGAATGAGCCGGGGCATGAGAGTCGGCTAGGGGAGGTGCAGGATTGAGCTGCGCCAGCAAGCTCTCCTCCCCGGGGTGGGATCCTGTGCTTCCCGGTGCATTAGCAGCATCCGGTGGTACCTGGATGCAAGCAGCCGAGAGTACATCGGAGGGGATCGGAGGAAGGTGGAGGCCTACGTAGGTCACACGGGAGCGCGTGACCTGACGTGTAGGCTTCATTGCATGTCCTCCTCCTGGGGCACCATACACAAGAAAACCCCACTCACGCATGCACCATGAAGTCCCTGATGGGCTACTGTGCCTTCTGCCAACCAAACAAACCCCAGCATAAGTCAGGGCAGGGGCTACAGGGTGATGTTGGTTTCTCCCCCCGTCCTTCCCGGGGGGGGCCCTCCGTATGGGGCAAGCTGCATTCCTCCCCACAATACAGCTGAGGCAGAGGTTGGTGGGAGTGTTTTGAGAGCCTGTGCATAGGGTGGACTAGGGGACAATTCCCTGCCACGAAAGTGGTGATAAACAGAATGTGGAAAAAAATGTAGCTTTTACTGCTGTTGAGTACAGGAGCAGGTATCTTGCTGAGTGAGTTTTAAGTAAGGTTTCTGGGTCTGTGTTGGACATTAATACAGGGAATTCCACAGCCACTTGTAACAACAGTTACTATTATATAAAAGCACCCAAAGCCTCTGATTAAGTAGAGAGTTCAAAACATGTAGAAATCTCTACATCTCAGGAAAAGTATAGTCAGGTTGTAAATCTTAGTTTTAACAGTAATTAGGAAGCTTGTCAGATAGCTGATAGATGTTTTAAATTAATTTCTCATTTAAATAGTCATTATTTCAACTTAAGAGAGGTACTTCCTGCAGCCTTCAAGTTCCGCAGCTGAAAGATGTTATAAATTAATTTCTCAGTTAAATAATAATTATTTTCAGCTTAAGAGAGCTATGTTTTGTAGTGCTCGAGTTCCACAACTGAGAGCTCCTCACCCAGCTCTCCTAATGATGCCATCTTTCCCTACACTTCATTGACTCCTGGCCAGCTCCCAGTGTACTACTTACTTCTTTTACACTACTGCTACACAGATTATAAAATTGTCTGTTAGCTGGATGTCACTGTGTAACAGATGACAGGTAATGTTTCACTTCCTACGTTTTCTGGCATCTCACTTCTGGAGTTTCCTGCAGACCTGCAGTCTTCCTATAGATGCCCTATAGATGTCCCAGAATCAAATGCTCTACTTCCATTTTCCTCATCCAATATTCATTTTTTAATTACTTATGAGTTCCAGCAACCAGTGACATCAGTTGAGCAGAAGCCTACTATGAAGTTTTCCACTCAGGGTTTCTGCTCAATTGATGTCACTGGATTCCAGAGCTGCTAAGTAACTAATAAAACAAATACACAGCAGAGTAAATGGCATGATTAACAGGAGACCCTAAATAAAGAAAAAATGCACTATTTGAAAACAAACAAAAGAATCACTCTGGGTATTTCAACAGGGTTGGGATAAGACTCTGTCCCATTTGTTATGCAGAGAGAGTCAAAAGCAACAATCTATTCTGTCCTCTCCTATTCTGTCACCTGTGTATCTCTTGCCTGTCTTATTGTGCAATCAAATTTTCCTTGTGGCACCTAGGAACTGGTCACTCTGATGGTCCCACAATTTCCCCAAATGTTCCCATTCCTTCACTTGCTGTTTCCATTCTTTCTTTCTTCTCTGTGGTTAAAAAAATATGTGAATCTTGACATGAAAGTGAGATCCCTTAGTTTGCAAATGTAGCCAGTTATAGTGCTGAAAGGATTACAGACAGCAATTTTGGTTTATCTGGAACACAGGGGGTTAGCCTTGAGGTGCATTTTGACCTCCACAAGCTTGTTTGCAGAATTATCAATAGGAATCAGCCTGGGACAGGAAGTCTTAATTGGCTGCACCTGTTAAGAAGACTAATGTACTCATCACACTAGTCACAAGAAAGAAACTGCCAAAGTCTTAATACTTTTTGTGGTACACAAGTGGTGTAATTTACAAGAACAGGATGCAGAATGTCATTGTTGGGGAAAACATCCTATAAAAAGAAAGCAATGTTTTGTTTAGAAATAGAGAGAGCTCGAGATTTTAAAAAGATTCTCAGATGAAGGACTTCTGTTAATTTGAACTGCCTGTATCAAGAGCTATCCTGCATAATTTTATTTTTTATTTTATTGTTAATGATAATAATAAAATGCTACTTGCAAATTTTATAACTTTACCTGGTTTGCCTATGCTTCCTGACCTATGCTTCAATGACAGTTTATGTCAGACAAAGTGTGATTTATGCCGTGTATGCTGTAAGTCACAAGTTTTTGTAGGGGGTACTAGACCTGGTACTAGGAAAGCATAGAAGAAAGGTATGGATCCTGCAACAGAAAGCTCAAGAGTGATTACCAGAAAAATGGCAGCCAAATTAGAAGCAGGAACAAAAGTCCAAACTGAGACTGTACAGCCAGCACAAGTGATGAAAGAAGAAGAACAGGCAGGGGCCAAACCTGAAAGTATGTCTGCCTTCTTCAAATGGTGGCCTATATAACACAGAGAAACTGAGAAACAGAGAGGAAAAAAGATGCAGAATCTAGAGGCACAGAGAAAAGAAAAGATGAGGGTACCAGGTAGGGCTGCCCACTCTCTCCCCATCTCTTTGCTCTCAGTATGGAACCCCTGGTGGTGGCCCTTATACATCAGTCAGATACATATCAAGGCATCAGAGTCAGGGGCAGAGCTCAGGGTTTCTTTGTATGTGGATGACACCCTTCTCTATGTTGTGGACCTCACTCGCATGGTTTCACACATTGAGCTCCTTTTAAAAGAGTTTGGTGTGGATTCCAGATTTAAGGTCGATGAAGCAAAAACAGATGATCCCGGTGGGGCCCTGCTCCAACTCCGCTCTCCCTGTGGTGGGTCAGCTTAAGTGGGCCAGGAAAGGGCCAAGATATTTAGGAATTTAGATCCCCTGAGACCTAAATAAATTAGACCACACCAACCACCTCAAGTTGCTCCAAATGGTTCAGTCTGATTGTGCCCATTGGACTGAGCTGCCCTTGTCCCTGTCTGGCAGAACTGAATGCATACGTATGAATGTGTTGCCCTGTTTTCTTTTTCTGTTTTTGTCTCTGCCCCTGCAGCCTCTGGGTTCCTTTTGGAAGACCCTTAAAACAACCTTATCTAAGTTTATTTGGGCTGGTAAAACCCCTTGAGTCTGATGGCAAGCTCTGACAATGGCTAAGTCAAGAGGAGGGCTTGGGTTGCCTGACTTTCGTAAGTATTTTTGGTCATCACAGTTACAAGTCTTGATACCCCTAATGGCAGATGATGAGGCCCCTTTATGGGTGAAGACTGAGAAGGGATCCTTTGATATTGCTTTGATAGGGGGCTTGATATTCATGGATTAATATGTTCTCCAAAAGTTCACGTTAGGCAACCCTTGGACACCTGTCCTGAAGGTAATCTGGCAGGAACTGTGTCACAGGTATCAGAAGGAATTAAAGTTAAGGTTGTTCATGCCCTTTCAGTCTTGTTTGGACTTCATTCCCTGTAGGCTGGATGCAGGGTTTAAAAACTGGGCTAGGATGGCCAGCCTGCCAGCGCAGTGGTTGAATTTCCGCTTATGACGCCAGCAACGCAGGTTTGGGAACAAGCCCAGGGAGCTGGAGGGCTAGTCAGGGGGAGAAGGCTTGAGCATCCCAGGGACAGCTCATCTTCTCTGGGGAGGGGGGCATTGCCCAGTGCTTGACTATCCCCAGGCAGAGGTCTGGGGTATAGCAAGCTCACCGAGCAGAACAGTGGGGAGGGCATCATGAAGTCGGCATCTGCGCCTTGACATCTGGGCAAGTGATGTCCTGTGGAAAAACAGGAAAATCACCATCCAGTGCCAGGGAGATGGAGCACCGAGCCTGGTCCTGATGTGTTACCACCTGCCCAGCTGTCTTGGGGCCCGAAGAGACACAGAAGGTTCAGGGTGTCATGCCCCACCCGGGGGGTATACCATGGCAGGATGGGGGACCCGAACAGCCAGGTAAAGTGGACAGCAGGGACAGGCTTCACTGGTACATCCTGATGATGCAGCGCCGGTAGGGACAGAGGATGAGATAAACAGAAATAGAAAAAAATAAACTGGGCTAGGTGGGATCTCCACTCCGTGGGTCAGTTTTTCACTGGGAACATCTTCAAATCTTTTCAGCAACTTAAAAAGTAATTTGATCTACCCTCTCAGGATTTATTTTGCTTCCTACAAATCAGAAACTATCTCCTTGAAAAAGACAAAGGTTCCCACTTGGCAGTAGGATCAAATCCCCTCCAGGAATTTATCCTCTTCCTGGCCTGTAGTCCCCACTCCAGGGGCATAGTTTCCAAGATCATTGCTTTCTTCTCTGAGTTAGAGCCAGACCATCTGAACTATCATAGACAAAGCTGGTCCACTGAGGCTGGGACCCAGCTGGATCATAAAAACTGGAAACAAATCTGGAGGGGAGTCCAAACTAGTATGGCATCTAACTTTTGGAGGGAATTTAGATGGTGAACAGTACTTCACTATTTCCATACTCCTGTGATAACTAAACACTTTGGGCAACACACCTCAGATCAGTGTTTAATGGGGTGCCCGGATAAAGGCATGTACTCCCACATCTTCTGGTTATGCCCTAGACTGAGAGACTATTGGAGTTCGGTTGGTGAGGTGGTACGGACAATTCTTAGGATCCCCCCCCATCAGAGAGCCACCATTGACTTTTAGGATTACCACCTAATGCCATTAAGTCCAACTTTCAGTGCTATCTATTTAATACTTTTGTAGCAGCTGTCCTTAAAGTGGTCACTCAGCACTGTCTCTCCCCAGTGTCCCCCACACTAGCATCTTGGTATGCTGTCTGCCTTTGAATTTTAGAGATGGAAAAACTCACTGCCAAACTGAGGCTTCAAGAAGACAAATTCTTGGGGAGGTGGCTTCCCTTTTTTCATTATCAAGCAGAGAAAGAAAATAAAGATATACTGGAAATACTTGTGGAGCAGAACTAATTGGCCTCATGGGTGGCACTGCCTTTTCTCATATTGGACCCTTCCTGTTGTCCCTATGGTGAGTGAATCCCTTGCCTTGGGCCTGCCCTTTCGGTGGTTCTGGGTGTGGGTCCCTTTCAGTTTCCTCCTCCTCCTTCTCTTCCCTTTCCCCTCAGGTGACCCCCTCTCATTTAGACATGGTAGGATTTCTCCTACTTAAATTTGCAGTTTTTATTTTTTCTGGGATGTTTATTTGTCAATGTCTATTGTTTAATTAGTTATTTTATGTTTTAATGGGCAAGTCATGTGCTGATTGGTATCGTATCGGGATAATGAAGTGGAAGGTACTGACACTCACGGACCAACTTGATATCCTGAAATTAGCGATGCCAAAGTGTTGCCAACAGTGAAATTGCATTCACTGGGTGAAGCTGTATTTTGCCCAACAATATGCTAGGTTACGCCTGCGGAACATGGTTCCGCCTGGTGTAACCTTAAGAGAGTGGTGGAGTGAGGAGCTGGCCGAGCTGCTCTGTTGCGTGAAGCACTAATGCTCCTACAGCTTGGCCAGCAAGCTTTCTGGGACAGGGGTCTGTTCCTGGTAGGGGAACTTTTTTCAAACTTTTTTTGCACTCCCCCGTAACCTAACTACCAACTCCGAGGTCTGCTCCCCCTCGAAGTTGGTTATATTAGTTAGGAGTTCGCCCTCCCGCATAACACAAGTCCCCATTGGGATTCTGAAATTTGGTCTTTCGACCTCGGTATAGTGTAGGCCAGGAGACCGAATTTTGGGATTCCATAATATAACCTGCTGATTAATGTGTTTTTTTTTTTGGTAAATTTCTGTCAGGATTGTTTCTAGAGAATTATCCTTGCATATTAATTTGTTCGGAAACCCCTTCTGTCTATTGGAATGTACTGTATGATTTATTTATTTAGCTTATGAGAATTCTTGTTGTTTGTTGACTGTTCCTGCATTGTGTGAAAATTTAATAAAGTACGATTTCAAAAAAAAAGAAAAGAAGAGATGGCACAGAGAAGAGATGCAGCAGCAGGAGCAGCAATGGCTGGATGCCTTGCAAGCTATCAAAGCAGAAGAATCTGGTACAGTTCCAGCAGATCAACAAAACACAAACAGCTCAAAGGCAAGTAAACTTACAGTACAAAGATGTGTTCTTTGGATGATACTGAAGTATACCTGACAACTTTTGAAAGGGTTGCTGGAGCCTGCCAATGACCAAAACAACAATGGGCAGTCAGGCTGGTACCTTATCTGACAGGTAAAGGCCAACTTGCCTACAGCAATATGAACATTGTGCAGTTAGAAAACTATGACATTGTGAAAAGAGAAATCCTTAAAAGCCAAGGTATGACATCTCAGGACAGACCTACAGGCAGAGATTCCAGTTCCTGAAGAAAAACTCAGTCGACAATCCTCGAGAAGCCTTCACCTGAATCAGAGAATTCCTCATTAAATGGTTCCAACCAGAGTGCAAAACTCATTGACATACTGTATTTGCAATGGAGCAATTTATCAATATCCTTCCCACAGAAATGCAGCTCTGGGTAAATGAACACTGATCAAAAAGTGGTGAAAAGGACGTTTCTTTGGCTGAGGACTATCAGATGGCCAGACAAACAGACACCACATCAGTGAAGTAACAGCCAGGGACCAGTAAGACCCTCTTTTACCCAATTTAACTCCAGGTCAGATAAGATCTCTGATTACACAGAATTACACAGAAATTGTCGGCAGATAAGGGCTGCTTAGCCCACCCAGTCTGCCCATTTTCCATACCTAATGTAATACCGCAGACCCTACTTGGTCTCCGGCTTTGCCCCCCATTCTAAACTAATAAAATTCCTTTATGATCTTCCCATGCATTCTTGAAACCCGCTACAGTTTTTGCTTCAACCACCTCTGCTGGAAGTCTATGGTGAGGGTAACAAATCTGCACCCAAAGTCTTTATTTGCTATAACTGTAATAAGCCAGGATATTTTGCAAAAAACTGCCATAAAAATAAGGAGAGTAACACGGGAGCAATTTGGCCTTAGCGAATTGGACCAAGTATTCAACAGATGTCAAGGTGAGGGATAAGACTGTGAAGGAGGTGGGCGTTGAGGAGCACGCCTACTGTAAAGACACACGTTTCAGCAGCACTTCAGATCGGAGACAAAAAAAAAAATTTGTTAAACTGAGCAAAGTTAAAGTGATATATTTTAACTCTTCTCACCAAGCTGCACATTTTGATATCTTTTGCTGATATGGCCATATGCAGAAAAGCGGTCCGAGCAGTTCTAAAATACAGATTGTGGAGGTCCAGGCTGCAGGTGCGGGTCCAGTTGCTGCAGGGAGTGAGACCCAGTGGAAATCCTTTCAAATATCCATGCAGGCCATCAATTTAAAGATAGAGACAATTTTAAATTGCCTGGGGGAACAAAGCATAAAAATCGAAGCTGCATCAAAATTGGCAGCAGCTGCTGAATCACAAGCGTTATAAGCTCTAATGGCTACAAATAAAATGGCACAGGAAAATTTACAACTTAAGTATCATCTGGAGGCCCTAGAAAATGCAAATTGGACCTCCCATGTGTGCATAGTAGGGCTGTGTGAGGGATCAGAGGAGAACCTACTGCCCTTTTTAAAGAACTTGCTACCAAGGGCACTAAACATGGATCAGGAGAGGGTTGCCCACTATTCCCTAGCTTACTGCATCTCCTTGAGATCAGCTGCAGCCAGGAGCGATCTGCCTCAAACTGTTCTACTGGTGACCACTGGTGTGGGGATCTGAGACACCATTCTGAGTGCATCCCGGGCTTCGAATTGGCTTAACTACAATGGGGTCGCCATCCACATTTTCCTGGATCTTTCATATGATACGCGATCCTGGCAGAAGAGGTGCGATGGTGTCTGGGCTGAGCTGCATAGTTTAGGGGTGGCACACTTGCTTCTAATACCCACCCAGCTCTAAATTTTCTATGGCGGGCACACATTCCAATATAATAGCCCTGAGGAGGTGGGGAAGAAGGCTAAAGCCATTGCCAAGGAGTTTGAGGGTGCCAGGTTGGCTGAAGTGGAAGAGTCCGAAGATGAGGAGACCTGAACAGGGATGGCAGCAACGGTGACTCTTTTACAATCACATTGATTGTCAGTGTGAGGACTGTTCACCAAGTACTGTTGTTTGTTGACTTTGCTTAATGGGGCTGCTACTGTTAGGTGGCTCAGTGTTGTTGTTTATGTGGTTGCCATTTTAAGGCATTTCTAAATATAAATATAAGTACAGCTCTGTATTAATAACTGTTCACTTCACTGAATTTCTAAGGCTACCACATGGGTGGTTCTCTGATCTGAAGCAATGTAATGGGGTGCTATACATTTTAAACATTGAATTATGTTTGGTATGGGGTCATATCAACACAGGTTGTTCAGGAATATCTTCTGTTGGACTGATCATTATTTCATTTTTGACCACCACATACTTGCAGGGTGTAGCTATTCTAAGCAATCTTTGGACACATGGGCATTGTGATTTTCCCCCTATCCATTTCTAGAAATGCATAGATTAACCTACACTATGTCCTAGAATGATTTCTAACACTGTGTGATGAAGTCTGGCATTTGTTTTAATGTATGTTATGTTTTATGCATAATATAATAAAAATAAAAAAGAAAGAGACTGTGAAGGGGCTTAGAGATTCAGGAAGCTGACAGACCCTGGTGCATGCTGAAGTTCTGAGAAAAGACTGTGCAAAGGACCAGATACTGGGGTCTTATGCCTCCATGAAGACGCTCGATACCATCCCACCACCACAGTGACTCTGAACATTAATGGTATAGAAACATAGAAACATAGACTTTGACGGCAGATAAGGACCACTTGGCCCACCCAGTCTGCCCATTTTCCTACCTACTGGATAAGCTGCAGATTCTAGTTAATCAACAGCCTACTTCCTGCAACCCCCAACTATAATTGCCTTATGTCTGTCCCATGCATGTTTGAATTCCCCCACTGTTTCAGACCCAATGACCTCCCCAGGAAGGCAGTTCCATGTTTCCACCACTCTCTCCATGAAAAAAAATGTCCTCACATTACCCCTGAGCCATCCCTCCTCTATCTTTAAATTGTGCCCCATTGTTCTTACACATCTCTTTTTCTGAAAGATGCTACCCTCCTGGACTTTGTTGATTCCCTTGAGGTACTTCGAAGTTTCTATCATGTCCCCCCGTCCCTCCTTTCATCAAGAGCATACATATTAAGCTTTCTCAGTCTCTCTTCATATGGTTTCTAATGCAGACCCTGCACCATTTTAGTTGCCCTCCTCGCGTTCTGCTTCCATCCTGTCTATGTCCTTGCGTGAGATGAGGTCTCCAAAACTGCACATAGTACTCCAGATGGGGTCTCACCAACTGTCTGTATAGAGGATAACCACTTCCTTTCTACTTGTGATGCTTCTTCCTATGCATCCCAGTATCCTAGGCTCTCCTTACCAACTTCTCCATTGCTTACCCACCTTTAGGTCATCTGATATAACTACCCCAGGTCCCTTTCCATTTTGTTGTTGTTAGTACCTCCCTGCTATTGTGTACTCTTCTCCTGGGTTTTTGTTTCCCAGGTGCATTACTTTGCACTTCTTTGCATTGAATCTAAGTTGCCATATGTCTGACAATTCTCCAACCTTGCCAAGTCCTTCTCATCTTTCTACCCCTCTTGTGTATCAACTCTGTTACAGATCTTTGTGTCATCTGCAAAGAGGCATACCTTTCCTCCAGACCCTCTGCAATGTCACCTATAAAGATGTTAAAGAGAATGGACCCAGTACTGAGCCCTGAGGTACTCCACTAGTAACCCCACTTTCTTGGAATGTGTTCCATTCACTATTACCTCTGTGTCCTGTTGTGCAGCCAGTTTGCTACCCAGACTACCACCCTGGGACCCACTCCCAGGCTGACTAACTTGATTATTAATCTTTTGTGCAGGACTGTGTCAAATGCCTTGCTAAAGTCTAGGTAGACCATATCCACAGCCCCTCCCTGGTCTATTACTTTGGTCACCCAGTCAAAGAAATCAATTAGATTCGTCTGACATGACCTTCCTGCTATAAATCCATGCTGCTTTGGGTCCTGTGCCCTGATGGCCTCTAGGTACTCAACAATTCTTTCTTTCAGAAGTGATTCCATCATTTTCCCTACTACTGGGGTCAAACTTACAGGTCTGTAGTTTCCTGCTTCTGCCGTGCTCCCACTTTTGTGAAGGGGAATCACATCTGCCCTCCTCCAGTCCTCAGGTACCACCCCATCTTGCCGTGATTTGTTAAAAACCGTGGTCAGTGGTGTCACTAGGTCCTCCCTTAGTTCTTTTAGGATTCTGGGGTGAATCCCATCAGGCCCCATTGCTTTGTCCACCTTGAGTTTTAGGAGTTCTTTCAGGACGTTATCTTCTGTGAATGGACTGGTGTCAACCCCCCTACCTACAGTGCTTCTATTGTCTGGTTTAGGTAACTCCTCCTCATCTTCTTTTGTGAATACTGAGCAAAAGTATTCATTCAGTATCTCTGCCTTTTCACTGTCTCCCTCTGCCCACCTCCCCTCTCCTTTATTAATCTTCACTATCCCTCCCTTAACCTTTCTATGCTCCCTAATTTACCTATAAAAGGTTTTATCCCCCTTCTTAACTGAGTTGGCTATTTTTTCCCTTGGTTTGGGCCTTTGTTATTCTGACTGCCTTCCACACTTCTTTCTGCTTTAATTGATACAGTTCCCTGTCGTGCTCCTTCTGTGATTCCTTATACTTTTTGAATGCAGCCTTTTTCTCCTTAACCTTCCCTGCCACTTCTTTTGAGAATCATCATGGTTTTTTACTCTGCTTTGTTTTCTTTATTTGTTTCACATAAAGGCTTGTTGCCTCTATGATGGCAGTTTTCATTTTTCTCCATTGTTCTTCCACCCCTCGTTTTCGGCCATTTGCTAGTGCATTCTTCAGGTATTCACCCATTTTGCCAAAGTCAGCCCTTCTAAAGTCCAGTATCCTTGTTTTTGTATGGCTTATCTCCATGGTTGTGCTCATTGTGAAGCACACTGTGCAGTGGTCGCTTGTTCCCAGATGTCTACTGATGTCTAAATTTGTGATCCTCTCTCCATTTGAGAGTACCAGGTCTAGTATTGCTCCTTCCCGAGTGGGTTCCAACACTAGCTGTCTAAGGCCTGCCCCCTACTGGGCATCGAGAATGACCCTGCTCTTGGATGTGGCTGCAGTACATGTCATTCAGTTAACATCTGGCATACTCAGGGCCCCCATCAACAGTATCTCCCCTTTTTCAGCCTTTTTGAGAATGTCCTCTATCATTTTCTTGTCGATTTCCTTCCCTTGAGACGGGGGTCTGTATACAACCCCTGTGCAGATTGTGATGCCATTCCCTGTCTCCAAGGTGACCCAGAGTGCCTCTTGTCCTCCCCCTTTGCATTTTAGTTCTGTAGCTTTGATCCCTTCCCTTATGTATAGAGCTACTCCGCCTCCTCTTTTACCTTCCCTGTCCCTTCTGTAGATTGTGTACCCTGGTATGTTGACATCCCAGTCATGGTTCTCTGTGTACTATGTTTCTGTGACTGCCACAATATCCAATTGTTCCTCTTCCATCAGGGCTACTAGCTCAGGAAGCTTGTTTCCCAGACTACGGGCATTGGTACTCATTGCCCTCCATTTAATGTTGGCTTTATCCTTTTCCCCCCATCCCTGCTCTTATTGCCCTTATCTATTTTTCCATTTACCCTTGTCCTGCTCTGTGTTGAGTTCTGTACCTCAGTGTTTACCTTACTACCTGCCATGTTTTGTGGGGGAAGGCTTGAAATTTCCTCCCTCTTATCAGCACCTCCCCCCTTGGCTAGTTTAAAAGCTTGCCAATGAAGCATTTAAACCTGTCACCTAGGAGCTTGGTTCCCTTAATGGACAGATGCAGACCATTGTGCCAGTATAGACCTTTATCTCTCCAGGTGGACCCCCCAGTCCCCAATGAAGCCAAAGCCCTGTGCTCTGCACCAGTTTTGCAACCATTCATTAAACTGCATGGTGTGCAGTACCCTAGCCTCACCTCTGCCATGGACTGGCAGCACCTCTGAGAAGGTTACCTTGCTTGCTACCTGTCTGAGGTCCCTCCTCAACTCCACAAATTCATTCTGCACTGCACTAATCCCATGCCTAGCTAGGTCACTTGTCCCAAGGTGGACAATGATATCTAGTTCCCTCTCCTGTGATGCTACTTCTGCAATCCTGAGGATTCGCTTCCTGTCCCTCCAAGCCATGGCACCAGGCAGGCACCTTATTTCCTTCTCCTCTCCCTTCCCCAGTTTTACCCCCCTAACAACTGAGTCCCCTATCAGAAACTGTTTCCTTCCCCTGTGGTGTCCCTTGCCACCCTTTTGTGGGTCTTCCTTGTGGATATCCTCAGCATTCTTCTTAGTCTCCACTGAGGGTGCCATCATAGAGGAACCTTGCTCTGCCAGAATGGCATATGATTTGTGTAGAGGTACAACTAGGGGGCTTTGCCTCTGTTCCACCACCTGCACCCTCCCAGAACCCACTGTGGTC
Source organism: Neoceratodus forsteri (assembly GCA_016271365.2). NCBI lineage: Eukaryota > Metazoa > Chordata > Ceratodontiformes > Ceratodontidae > Neoceratodus > Neoceratodus forsteri. The sequence continues at coordinate 619,789,987 of CM028131.1, forward strand.
CAACTGCTCTTCATACTTGGCAACATCTGAGGCAGTGGTTGTGGCAGTGGTGTTCTTTGGGTGGGGGAGGGCACCTTATCCTTGCTAGTTCAGCCTGGAGGTGGCAACCTCCTTCCTCAGAGCTGACAGTTGCCTGCAAATAGGACAGCAATGCAGTTTCCAGAATATCTCCCAGAAAACTGCTGCCCCACAGCCAGTGCATTGCATCACTCCCTACATGTCCCTCTCCCTTATAATATACAATATGTAATATATTATTATTGGTGGTGTGTACCTACCATTTATGCACTGTGCTGGGTTATTAAGATTATGACAGTTCTGCCCCAAGACCTGTTGAGGAAGTGATGTCAGAACTTTGGCTATAAAAGAAATGCCACGTCTGGGGGTGTGGGTGTGGGGAAGGGTGGGTGGGTAGTCCACAGCCACTGGTGACTGTTAGAAACAATCAAATACACAACTGCTCCACCACCATGGTGAGTACTGCCCTTTATAGTAATTCAACTAACACCACAATTTATTAGACCACTGCTCCTACACAAACCACTGTACTGAGTCCAGGGATAAAAATAAACTCACTCCTCAGCTAGCAGGACACTTTTAAAATGTTGCAAAAATATCCTTCCAAATCCTAGGTCTCAACCCCAAGAATCAAGCAACTTCAGTTGTATCTTACTCCCTCTGGTTATAAAATTACTACACTTTTAATGGAATCATGCAGTTCTCTGCTTGAGGCCAATAAGGAAAAAAATGAAACTTTCTGTAGAAAACGTAGCTCCCCTTCTTAACAAATCCCCAACAATATTATGCCTTACCAGGTTTCCAGGTCCTAAACAGAGTTATAATTTGTCTTTTTGCAGTGTAGCAAGGTTCTAAGCCTCCAACAGACAAGTCAAAGTCAGTCTGACTGGCTTCTAACTGTGAAGGTTGCCTAAGACAGCACAGTGATGAAACCCCACCCAGAACCAATTGATTGACTAGTTACACCTGTGATGTAAGAAGGCCTTTCAATGTAGGTACTCTGCTATGTCTGATTCCAATACACAAAACCTTTCAGTGAAACCAGGGATAAAAACTTAACTTCTCAGCCAGCAGGACACTTTTAAAATGTTACAAAAATATCCTTCCAAATCCTAGGTCTCAACCCCAGGAATCAAGCAACTTCAGTTGTATCTCACTTCCTCTGGTTATAAAATTACTACACGTTTAGTGGAATCCTGCAATTCTCTGCTTAATGCAAATAAGGAAAAAAAATGAAACTTGCTGTAGAAAGCGTAGCTCCCCTTCTTAACAAGTCCCCAACAATATTATGCCTTACCAGGTTTCCAGGTCCTAAACAGAGTTATAATTTGTTCTTTGCAGTGTAGCAAGGTTCTCAGCCTCCAACAGACAAATCAAAGTCAGTCTGACTCTATGTATATCACACTAAATGAAAGTGGGGTTGTACCTAAGGTACCTGTACCTGTGATTATTCCAGGATTTGTGACATTAATCACAGAGGGAGTAAATCCTGCTGTGTCAGCAGCTGTGATAAGAGCACAGGCAAAGAAAATCTCAGATGTTAGTGACCCTCTACCTTTCGGTGCCTTTGGTTTGGGCCCAGCTCCAAGATCAGAAAGTCCCCTGAAAAAACAGTGGCAACAAAAGACTGATGGATATAAAGGGTTGATATATGAAAATGCTGAAACTAACCTAATAACCGATTCTGATTTTGTTTCTGAGCAAACTAATGTTTCTCTCCATGGTTATTTTAATCAGCTGGGGTGAAACAAAAACAGGGTAAACTAATGTTTGAAAAAATGTAATGTGTTACTCTACAGAGTTTGTGTTAATCTTCCGATGCAGGAACAGATAGAACAATTTGTCATACATACCAAACCAAAGATGTATAGAACTGAGATGTTACAGATAGCACATAATAGTCCTGTGGCTGGCCACTTGGGGAGTGGCCGCACCTTTGCCTGACTACAGTACAGAGTTACTGGCCTGGGATTCATGAGGACGTTGCTGTGTATTGCAGTTCTTGTGCTGAATGCCAGAAAGTAGCCCCAATTACTAAAAAAGACAAGGTGCCCCTACCCTTAATAGATGTGCATTTTGAAAGAATTGCAGTAGATGTGGTTGGCCCCTTAGACAAAAGTAAAAAAGGTAATTGATTCATTTTAGTAGTATGTGGCTATGCTACCTAACATCCAGTGACAATTCCAATGTGTACTGTTACAGCCCCAAAAGTGGCAGCAAAGCTTGCCAAAATTTTCAGCATGGTGGGCATACCTAAAGAGAGAAATATTGATCAGGGCAGTAATTTTGGTGCTGCATTGCTGAAGTAGCTATACCGCCTACTGCTCAGAAACAAAATCAGAATCAGTTATTAGGTTAGTTTCACTACCATAAGAACCTCACCTTATATCTTATATGTGTGCCCTGAGAAAGAAACTGGCAAAATAAGTTGAAATTACCAACAGTTACTAGGAAGAGGCCCCAAAACAGCAGAAAGGTGTATTATGACCATGGGGGTAAAAGAAAATGTTTTTGAACCAGGTGAAAATGTCTTCTTACTGTTACCCACTATAGAAAACAAACTGTTAATCAAGTGGCAAGGGCCTTATAAAGTGGTTAGACATACTGGTACAGCTTACTATGAGACTCAGACCCCAAACAGAAAAATCCTACCAAGATACACCACGCTATCCCCCTGAAGAAATGGGTTGAAAGAAATACTAAAGGTTGCTTTGTTAATATTACCAGAAAGTGCTAAAGAAGATACTGATATAGCTTTTGATGGACTGGAACAAACTGTAACTTCTGTTGCTGTAAAGGTGAATTTTTCCTTACACACAGAACAAACTGCAGAAATTTGTAACTTGGTAGAGATTTAGAAGTACTTTTACCACACTGCCAGGCCAACCAAATAGAAGAATCAAGAAGTGTTTGGTTATCACCAATGGTGATTGTAAATAAAAAGAAGGGGGTGTGAGAATCTGCCTTGCTTTTAGGAAATTTAATCAAGTGTCTGTATTTGACAGTTATCCTATGCCCAGGATAGGTGATTCGGTGGACAGACTGGGAAGTGCCCAGTACATTAGTACCCTCGATCTCACCAAAGGTTACTGGCAAATCTCCCTAGCTAAAGAATTCAGAGGCAAAACTGCATTTTTCACTCCAATTGGATTCTATCAGTTCACCACCATGCCATTTCGTTTACATTGTGCACCCCCTACTTTCCAGCAGTACATGGATGTAATTCTAGCCCCTCACACTGGTTACTGTGCTGCTTACCTGGATGATATTGTGGTGTACAGTTCAGACTGTTAAAGTCACCTGGACCACCTATGAGCAGTTATCCAGTCTATCAAAAATGCAGATCTGACCATTAGTCCTACCAAGTGCACATTAGGCATGCAGGAAACCAGACATTGGGTTATATTTTTGGGAAATGGAGATGTAAAGAGATTTCCTAGGTAGAAGCTGTAGTTAACAATACTGCCCCTAAAACAAAGAAACATGTCAGGTCATTTTTAGGTCTGGCTGGTTACTACAGGAGATTTGTTCCCAACTTTTCCCAGTTAGCTACTCCCCTCACTGAACTCATGAAAAAATGGTACCTGTGTAGTGTAACATTTCATTGATTGTTGCGTAACATTTCATTTCACAATATTTAACACCAAATGTCCTATGATAACCTTATTAGAATGGTGTGCAATAAAGAAGGTAGTGTGCATCAAAGGATGATGTGCAACAAATCTATTAATATATGTTCTGAAGGAAAAGGTACACCACACCCTAATATTAGCATGTTATTTGTTTTATGATTGGCTTATAATGTGGTGTTGGCATTTTTAAGATAACATTTTTTTTTTCATTTAACAGTTTTTAACCTCCTTGCAGCCACAGTCCCTGCTTCCAATCCAGCCACTGCTCCACTCTGCCACAGACCCTGAAGCTCACATGCCCAGCTGGCAGATGCAGCTACACCTACAAAAGGGGCCTCCCCATGGCCCCCACGCCTGGTGAGGAAACCAGTACTGGCACATGCCTCCAGGCATCGTCGGCTGGCAGAGCTGCGGCCATCAAGCTGCTGTGGAACCATGCTGCCATGTTTTTCCCTGTTCTTTCTCCCATAGGAACCAAGACTATGCACGACAGACATACATGCAGACGCCTTCCGCGGTCCTGAGTAACACCATTGCTTACGGTACTCTCCAGGCATCCCAGTCACCACAGCATGGTGTAAAGTCCCCAGCCCACCCCAGGACTGAGAGAGCTGTCTCCTGACACTCAATCTCAGTCCTCCCCTGCTGACCCCCAACGATCTGAGCTCATTCCCAAACCCGGGTCAGCAGCGCAGTACGAGGTGTGGCGTCCAATGCCTCAACCCTCAGTACCACTGGGCCAGCATAAGATAACAATTTTTTTATATAAACACTGTATGTAAACTGAATAAGGAGCACCAATATTGTTGAAAAGAAATGACATGCATGTGAAGATGAACAACCGCAATAAACTCTTGAAAGTAATCTGAGAGCCCGAGTGAAATTCTTTTTCAAACACAATGCAACCTTACAATTGGTGCCATGACTCGGATGTCTGAAGATGGTCTATACAGTTGCTGACGACATCAAATGGACTGAAGGGGCCAAGCTGCAGGGAACGCCTTACTGCACCTGACCTGATCAATCAAGTACAGAAGGGAGTCGCAAAGGGACTCAAGAAGGATTGGTGTGAAGTCAGATGTGATTTGCCAGCCACAAGATGGATGGTAAGTATGGATATCATTTTATGTAAATTTCTAGAAACACACTTAAAGGAAGGTCTGTAACGCTCTCCTGCACAACAGGAAGATGCATACCAATACTTCACTAGGCAATGTACGGACAGAAATGAGAAAGTTAACATAGATAAAACTAAGTTAGCCAACATCTGTCAAATGTATGTACAATATCAGTGTGAAATAACAGATAGGATATGTAATCTGAAAAGGCAGACATAAGAAAATGTAGAGAAATGTAATGAAGGTTTAGCCCTCCAAGAAAAATAATTACATAAATGTATTGCCGATACTAAAGGCATGGAGGAGAAGGTCGATAAGGAGATGCAAAAATGTGCCACAGAAGCAAAAGAAATAGAATATAAATTAAGTGTGGCACAAAGGGAGGCTTGTGGGTTAAAAGTTAAGAATAATCAGTTAGAAGAGAATCTCAAATTAGTAAATAAACAAAGTCAGGCTCAAATTAATGAATTGGCTAGGCAATTACAGCAGGCAATAGAAAGATTAGATCATGCCAATCAGGAGCACGCCCAGGACCTCTCATTTAAGGAACAGTCCTTGTATACATTACAAGCAGAGGCACAGCTGCAGTGCCAAATCTCCTTAGAATTAGGGTAGCAAATTACCTCATTGGACAAAGATGTCCAAAAATATAAAATGGCTCTGGTGCAAGTGAAACACCCATTTCAGCCAAAGCATCATTGTGGCTGTGCGGTAGTAACTGAAGAAAGTTCCTTGAGCTCCAGTAGTAGCTCAGAAAGTGAGGAAGAGCCCCCTCATAAAAAGCAAGGCAAAATGGGCCCATATTGGTGGCAGTATAGTGCAGTGGTTTAAGGCTCTGAGCTGAAAATCTGGTGACATCCAACAAACCAGACCTGGGTTTGAATCCCACAGCTTCCACTTGCATACTGTGTAACCCTGAGCAAGTCACTTAACTTCTCTGTGCTCCAAGGTCACTCCTGTAAAAAAGCTTTCAGCTTAGTGTGCTACTCCTGGTTAAACAACTAAAAAAAAAAATATATTATGTAAAAATGACAGGAGAAAGTACAAACATACCTTGAGCTAATAAATGACTTAAAAAACAGAGTATAAGGACACGAGAGGGGATAGTAGAAAACATTGAGATAATCAGAAAAAAAATAGGGAATTACACATCTCAGTTGGATGCTGCCACTGATACCCACAAGAAAAAGGGATTAGAAGAGAAAATAGCCTTGTTAGAGAAGGATAAAGAAAAAAATAAAGAAAAAAATAAAAGAAGATCGCATGGCACGCGATGAGGAAGAAGAACTACAAAAAGCTAGCGAGCAGCTAGAAGTAGTCCAAAAATTCTCACAAAGAGATTTGACTATACAGGAGTCAATGTAACTGGTAGAACAGTTAGGCAAGTGGGAGCCTGGACAAAATCCAGTGCCCTACTGTGCCAAGCTAAAAACATTAGTAGCCAATTTTAATTTAACTAACAAGGATGCATGTAAAGTAGTGACATTGTCCCTACCTGCAGTGTTGCTTCAGAGTTTGCCAGCTAATATGGTTGGCACACAGGCTAATGCTGACAATAATGGCACTTGGGCAAATATAGATGAGAGTCAAGCCACTTTACAGTCGATGTATGGAGTGTCCCAAATAGATTGGGGAAAGATCTATGAAGTACAATTACTTTCTGATGAATCTCCAGTAATGTTTATTAATCGATTGTATGCTGCATACACCACATATGGGTGTGTGGCAAATCCTAGTAGGGATAGGGAACTACTTCTGAGTTTGATCGATTGCCAGGCAACTTTGGTGCCTGTGTCGATACACATGTTGTGTAAACGGGCACTGACATGTGCAGAAAAAGAAGAATTACTTACTGATTGGTGGTGGATGCAACAAGATGATCATAGCCCAGAAAAGGGGAAGGACAAGCGACAAGTAGCTGCTATTGTCAAAACAGAGGGTAAGAGTAGATATACCTGTAATAACTGTGGAAGAAAAGGACACTTCAAACAAGATTGTTGGACGATAGGTGGAGACATGGAAGCAAAACAAAAACAGGTAATGGAAAGGAGACGTGCACAAAATCCTGGTAATAATGCTAAACCAGGTGGTAAGGCAGACTTGCAACAATGTATTGAAATGCTCAGTAATTTGGTCAATACCAAGGCTGTGGCAGCCATTAAAAGGGAACCTGATGAAGAAGAACTAATCAAGAATGAGCAATGATGGGATGAAGCCCCCACCTTCCAAGTCCTAGAAAAATTATTAGAGGACTGGGAGGGTCGTCCTACTGTATCGGCTATGGCTTGGGGCTGCCAGACTGTGACATTGGTCAATACTGGAGCTACCGTTAGTATTATGGATAGTGATATGCCCTTAACGACCCATGGAAAGCAGCAAATAAGTTTGCAAGGCTTCTCAGGGGAGGTGTTAACAGCATATCTGACTAAACCAGTGATAGTCCAGATTGGTGGACAACAGTTGAAATGTATGTTCTGGAAATGTAATACACATGAAGGTACCATCATGGGTATGGACATTCTGGCACAACATGGCTTGATAGTGGATCTCAGTAACATGATTTTATGGAAGGGGAGCACTACCAACCCCAGCCCAAATGTGGATGATTCGCATAGTATATATACTGTAAAATCTTTGAAAATCTACCATGTAGAGGAATTATGGAAACACATTCCTCAATGGATAATACCTGTGGTTAAACAACATGAAACAATTTGGGCTAAAAATGTTACAGAGTGTGGCAGGGTGTCTAATATGGAAGTCCAAATAGAGGGACCAGACCTGCCACCACAAAAACAATATGCTTTCCCAAAAGAGGCATATGAGGAAATTAAAATGATTATTGGACAGTTGCCAAAACAACATGTGATTCGACCCATATGTTCGACAGTAAACTCTCCCTTGTGGCCAGTACATAAACCAAATGGTACTTGACGTTTAACAGTGGACTATAGGGTGCTGAATAAAGTCACACCCTTGGTCACCCCAGTGGTATCAAGCTTACCAGACTTGATATCTCGGCTGTCTCCAACAGCTACAGTTTATACAGTGCTAGATGTGTCAAATGGCTTCTGATCTATTCCAGTGCATCCAGATAGTCAGCATAAATTTGCGTTTACCTTCCAGAACAAACAATACACTTTTCAGTGTTTGCCACAAGGCTTTCACTCTTCTCCAACACTCTTCCATCAATGTCTGGCTGAGATATTATTGTTTTTTTCCCAGCCAGAGGCAATCATCCAATATGTGGATGATATTCTATTACAGACAGATACTTATCAGGAGCATATTCATTTACTTGTGAACTATTACAAGTATTGCAAAAAGGAGAGTTAAACTTAACCTTGGTAAAGCCCAGATTGGGCAACCATAAGTTACATTTTTGGGAATTTGTATCAACCAGGATGGACGAACTGTAGACCCAGATAAAAATCGGGTCATACAACAGCTACCCTGACCCAAAACAAAGACAGCACTTCAACAATTTTTGGGAATGGTAGGCTTCTGTAGGGATTTTATAGAAGCCTTCTCAAGTATGGCAAAACTGCTATACAACCTATTGAAGGGAGGAAAGGAAACTGATGTTCTTAAATGGGAGTCAGATCATCAACAATCATTTATGGCTCTCAAACAAGCACTAATGATGGCACCTGCCCTCATTACTCCTTTGGAGTCATCAGATTTTGTGATACAAGTACATGCAACAGAACTGGTCATTAACACTGTCTTGTTGCAGAAACAATCTGGGACCTAGCGTCCAGTGGGATATTTTTCCCGGGTATTAACTCCAGTAGAGGAAACATATGAAGAATGTGTAAAACATGTATTGGCTGTATATTGGGCAATACAAACCACTGAACATATTGTGGGGTTTAATCACATTGTTTTGCAAACCTCACATACACCTGTAACATTTCTCTTAGAAAGGGATGTAAGAGGAGTATCCTCTCAGAGACTGGTGAAATGGGCATTGGACCTACAAGGGAAAATATCACTGTAGAAAAATGTACAGCCCCTATGTTAGTAGAATTAATGATATGGGAAGGAGATGAACATGATTGTGGGGAACTCATGGGCATATATAAACTGATCTTTGCTGCTGAACCCGACATTTGGGGGATCAATTTATAGTGGATGGCTCCCGATATTGGGATGAGGGTCATTTCCATACAGGGTATGACATTTGGGCCCCCGGAACAAATCAGGAGATATTAGTACACTGTCTGTCCTCATTCTTGGGAGGCAGTATACCACAGTGGTTTAAGGCTCTGAGCTGCAAAATCTGGAGATCTGGGTTTGAATCCCACAGCCCCCACTTGCATACTGTGTGACCCTGAGCAAGTCACTTAACTTCCCTGTGCTCCCAGGTTGCATCTGTAAACAAGCTTTCAGCTTAGTGTGTCTCACCTGGTTAAACAATTGGAAAAAAAAAACATTCTCTGCCCCTCGAGTGGAATTGGAGGCAGTCCGCAGAGCTATTATGACATATCCACAGGAAGTCATTAATATCTTTTCGGATTGTGCTTTTGTTGTCAATTCCCTGTTAGATTTTCTTCCTATCTGGAAGAAAAGAGGAATGCGAACAGCCACTGGTGAACCCATGGCTTTTGCCCCCATATTACAACATATATGGGATATAGGAGCTCAAATGCCGCTGAGAATTGCAATTTGTAAAGTTCAAGCTCACCAAAAAGATCCAAAGGATATCCACGAACTGAACAATAATATGGTGGATAACTTGGCTAAAATAGCCACAAAACAATCAAACATATGGGTAGACCCTCTAGGAGGTGATTCTACACAATTATGGGAAGCTGAAGAGTATGATAAAAATCATCCAACATGGATGTGAGCATTATCACAAGTCCCTCGTTTGGGGTGAATCTAAGATACTGATGCTTGGCTTCTTGGTTGTCAGAACCAATGGAAAGATACAGGACAATGTACCACCAAATGTGTTACTATATGGGAAGATATGGTAATATGGGAACGACAACCAGGCTAAAAGAAGTGGATACCACCCACGTCTTTTAGAAAATATATTATCATGGAAAATCATAGAATTGGGACCATTGTGGGCTCCATAAAACTTGTACAATCTTGGCTCAAAAATATTGGTGGCCAAAAATGGGAAAAGATATCAAGCAATGCCTGGAGGCTTGTCTCATTTGTGCACAAATGAATCCTTCAGTCCCTGGTAAAAGGGTTCCATTAGGGTGTATACCCCTGGTGGACAGTCCTTGGTCCAGCTTACAAATTAATTACATAGGGCCCTTGCCTACTTTAAAAGGGGGGGTTCCGATATTTACTAGTCATTATTGATATATTTTCCAAGTGGGTAGAAGCTCTACCAGTATGCAATGATAGCGTACAAGCTACTGCAAAAGTATTATGGGAACAGGTGTTCTCACGTTGGGGTTTTCCCAGAGTCCTGGAAAGTGATAGAGGGACTCACTATACAGCGAAAATAATGACAGCCTTGTGTGATATTTTAGGTATCACTCAACATTTGCATTTACCCTACCATCCACAATCTTCAGGAATGGTAGAAAGGTTAAATCACACTCTGAAAAATGCACTGAAAAAGGCAGTGTTGGATACTGGTAAAGGATGGGTGACTCACTTACCAGGTATCCTAATGAGTATTAGAGGTACGGAAAACAAGAGTACTGGCTATAGCCCATACCAAAGGATGACTGGACGAGATATGCAACTGTATTATCCATCAGATCCAGATTTATCTACAGCTGTGTTAGACCATATCAAAACTGATGTGTTTTTGCAACAGTTGCAAAAGCAATTACATTTGTATTTGCCCCATGCTGCCAGAAACATGGCACAGACTCACTGGAAAAACAAAAGAAGACATGATGAGAAAGTGATAATGCCCATTGAAAGGGGTCATCTTGCCATGGTTAAAAATGTTGTTCAAAAGGGACCATGGGATGCTAATTGGATGGGGCCCTATACAGTTATTAATGCATTGGGGGCTATGGGTCATTCAAGTCCATCAGATCCAACAAGGGTCCACAGAGACCAAATGGGTCAATGTGGATCAATTTAAATTGTATCAGCCATTAAAAGATAACAACTTATACTGCTCTGTTCTTCCCCTATAGGTGGAAACATGATGTCTCCTTTACTTGTGCTGTATAGTGTCTTGTTAACCCTGGTGGCTTCCAGTTACAACCTTCACTATGGAAAAAATGGATGTTCAGAGCATATTTGGAACAGTTTATGTGACAAAACATATGCCAAAAATCGTACCCTGTGGGGTATCCCTGCACTATTGGGAGAACGACATGAACAGTCTGGTTATCTTCTTATTAAATGATACTTTATTTGCAATGGACAATGTCAAAATGCGACATGGGGATGCTCATCAGAAGCCTAGCCTGGCAAGGCAATGTGTGTGGTCAACACAACAGCCCAAAGACGTATCTATATTCATGCCACCTTAGGAGATACAACAAATTTGACTACAAAGGAACAAACATTGCTCCGAATGAAGTTTTTTTTTATTTAGTTGTTTAACCAGGAGTAGCACACTAAGCTGAAAGCTTTTTTACAGGAGCGACCTGGCAGCACAGGGAAGTTAAGTGACTTGCTCAGGGCCACACAGTATGTAAGTGGAAGCCGTGGGATTCAAACCCAGGTCTGGTCTGCTGGATGTCACCAGATTTGCAGCTCAGAGCCTTAAACCACTGCGCTATACTTAAAGGACATGTTGCAATATCCAAATGATATAAAGTTATTAAATGCTTCTCAGATCAATAACACAGTGGGATTTGCTTCTTATAACAAAAACACATATTTGACACGTCCTAATATGTGGCATTTCCTTTATAATAAATCTGTTGTGTATACTGTAGGATTAAAACAATTTTTCACAGTATTACCCGTAACAAATAATTATCCTCTTTTATTGTACAGTATACTACACACGAACGATGGCCGAGGATGGCCTGCAATGTATCTTTAACCAGTAAATCTTCTGTATGGGATTTACAGTACCAGAAAAATGGTATTACTGGGCAGAAATTCTTGCCTCCATAGGATGGTGTCATTTTAACACAAAAAGTATATCCATTATATTATCCTTGTAAATTAGAGTATTACAATGTGTTGCTACGTCTACCTTTTCCACGTTTACCTACTCAATGTCAAAATCGGGCATCAGTAATACTGTGGCAGTATTATTATAATAAAACTTTAAATCAATACCATGAATGACACAGAATGTGTTCGTTTAGAATCCCTATGGAAGCACCAGATTTATCTCATCGCAAATGTAACATACGGGGTTGGTAAGGATCAGGATTAAAGATTGCAAATATTATTGATTCTATGGTTTTAAAAGGTCATATTCACTCTAGAAATGACTTTAAAGATTATGGCTACTGGACCTTTATCAATGAATATGCAATTAGCAGCAGATAATTAACACATCGATTGGTTTGAGTTTAAACAGACCCTTCTGAATTTTAGAATGATTGCTAAAATAGTAAAGCTATTAAATATTTCTTTACCTCAAATGTTTAATGAAACATATACAGAGTTGGCTTGCTCTCAATTGGCTGTTGAGGCAAATGCATATCTTGTAAATGAGTTAAATAGGATTAAGACCAATAGGTTACCATTAGGAATAGGAAAGGCCAATATTACTAAACTATTGGATCATACCTCAGTGGTTTTGCCACCATTAGATATGCTCAAAGTATGGAATTCTCCTAATCAATATGTGCAAGTAATTTGACATATCAGTCCCATACTAGTGATCATACCTGTATGTTTTGAACCACTGAAAATATCATGGCAAATCAGTAATTTGGGAGTTTTGATACAGGACCAAGTCATGAAACTTCAAATTCCAGGAGATACAAATATTAGTGCACATAATAAATATGTTGTTATGCCTAAACAACAGTGTGTACAAGAACATGAAACCTTAATATGTGGGGAAGGGACATCAACTGCCCCATGGTTTTCTGATCAATGTAAATTTACCCTAACGTCTGCAAATGAATACCACCAAGCTATGAGATGGAACCAATTATGGTGTGTATGAGGGTGTAGTGACAAGACCTGGTGGGTTGCAAATTGGACCCTCTGGGAATGTCCTGCATATAGCCAAACGAATGTTACTCGTATTGATGGTTTCAGTATGGCCTTGGATTTACTCACTGATTTGGCAATGCCACCTCATCTCTTATTACCCACATTTAATAAAATGACAATTAATGCCTTGTTGTATCGTCAACAAACTGAAGGACTTATTTTCTCACAGAAGGCCTCTGCTGTAGAGGTAAACAAGCATTTGTCAATGCCTAATCTTTGCTTGCTGGCATTGGCATTGGTAGTGTAGGAGTTAGAGAGCTGCATAATAGGAATGGCAGTGATTTATTGAACTCAAGCCAACCCCACCACCACCCTGCAGAGAGTGACAGGCATTGGGGTATGCCTTTGGGTCATCAGGCTTAATGGCCACGCCATTTCACCACACCCTACTCTGCAGACACTGAGAAGTGTCACGGTGTGCCTTGGGGTCTTTGGCCCTTATGCTCACCCCATTCCATCAGAAAATATGGTGAGATGGCTGCAGTATAGGAGAATGGGGTGAACTTTGGGGCCGAAGAGTCCAAGGCACACCTCCATGCCTCTCACTGGCTACAGGGTGTGGATGGGGGTGGAATGGTATGAGCAATACAGGCGACAATCCCAAGTCACACCCCTGAATCCTGTCAGTCTCTACAGGGTGGGGCGTTATGGTTGCAAACCCTATCGCCTCAGGTGTTTGTTGGTATTTTCACTCCAAATTTTCAACATGGCTTTTTTGAGACCCCCACGTTATGAACAGTGGCAATATCAGTTCATTAGCAGAAAGCAGATTTTGCAGAGCGACTACGGCATTTGGCACCACAGGTGCAAAAACACATTTTGAACAGGATGTGAAAAATGACAACTGTACTGTTCATGGAGAGGTGTAACAAATGGCAATGTTGAAAATCTCTGATGAAAATAGTAAAAACTTTAGTGAAATTCCAGCGGCGTGTGTAGAAAGTCACATAGCGCACACCATAATGTAGTTAGTTTGGGGATTTTTTACAGCAGATTGTCAACACAGGCATATTGGGACCTCCACTCATGAACAGTGTCACAGTGATTTTCTTAATCTGGCCCAAACAATGATTTCCCACAGTGACCACGCATTTCTGCACTGAAAGTGTGAAAACACATTTCCGCCATGTTGTGAAAAATGACAGCTGTACTATTCATAATGAAGTGTGGAAAAATGCCAGTGGTGAAAATCTGGACTGAAAATATTACAATTTCATGAACTTACGAGGGTGCATGGAAACTGTGCAATGCTCACTCGTAACAGTCATTTTATGGACTTTTGTCATCAAATTGCCAACATAGCCATTTTAAGACCTCTGCTCACGAACAGTGTCACTGTGATTTTCTTAATCTGTCCCAAACATTGATTTCACACACCGACTGCGCCATTGTGCGCTACATGCGTGGAAACAGATTTTGGGTGAGTTGTGAAAAATGACAGCTGTACTGCTCATAAGGAGGTGTGGTAAAATGGCAATGTTGAAACTCTGGAGTGCAAATATAAAAAATGTGCAAACTTACGAGCGTTCATAGAACTGCGAACGATGCTCAGAAACAGTAATTTTAGGATTTTTCACCAAATTTGCAACATAAGCTTTTGAGAGCCCACCTTATGAACACTGGCATTGTCATTTTGTTAATCAGTCCCAAAAGGTGATTTCACGCAGTGACCGCGAAATCACCCTTCGGGCTCAATTAACGCCATGACAGTTCAAGAATTAATGAAGAGGGGTACCAAAAACCCCATGTTGAAAATGTGGTGCCAAAATTCCAAAAAATGCCTGAGATGTGCATCAAAGTTGAAAAAAACTTATTTATTGCATTATACAGCTTACTGGCATTTCCTCAGTTCGCAGACGGCTTTGAAAAGTGCAGACGTGTTCCCAATCCACTGAAGATCGTCATGCCAGACTCTGGAGGTAGGTATGGGGAGGTGCGGGGAGGCAGGGTGCGCAGAGGGTGGGCACGGGTTGTGGGTGGGGGCCAGGGAGACTGCCAAGGAACCGTTGTTTTCTTTACAGGTTTATTTTTTTTTTCTGAAAAACGACACAGGACATTTGCCACACTGGGGTGGGTGCCCAGTGTGGCAGCTGGAAGGCTGCTGGGGGGGCCGTGGAGCCGATGGAGGATTGGACACCCCCGTCAGCCATAAGAATTTTTGTCATGCTGGGGTGGGCTCCCAGTGTGGCAGCTGGAAACTGTTGGGGTGGGCTGTGGAGCCGGCAGAGGTTAGGCACCTAGCCGGCCATAAAATTTTGCCGTGCTGGGGTGGGCTCCCAGCATGCAATTGGAAGGCTGTTGGGGGGGTGGGGAGAGAGCGCTTCAGTTATCTGATCGTGCTCACTGAAGCGGCTGTCTCTCTCTTTCAGCTGTACAGAACTGCATTTTCAACTGCTGTCATAGACAGCTGCAGCATTCATTGGCAAACTGTGGCCGCACCTGCAAACACTTTGAGGGAATTGGAAGACAGGGTGCCACACCTCCAGAAACTCGGATGATGGCACTACGTTTCTTGCACATGCGTGCAAGCAAACATAAAAAGCAGTCATCTTATATCCCTATTATATCCTGGTGGGATTGGGGCTCGGCTGTTTTGGGTACTAGTCCAACCACAATAGTGGTAATATGCGTTATTGCAGTAATCTGTGTCCTTGTTATTGTACAAGTGTTACTGTACAAGTGCTATTGTAGTGTAAGATGAAATGGATGATTAAACAAATACAAATGTTACAATGACAACAATGTCTTGTGTGATCTTCAATTATAGAGAGTCACAAAGGAGGGATTGTAGCATAACATTTCATTGATTGTAGCATAACATTTCATTTCACAACATTTAACACCAAGGGCGGGATATTCAGACTGCGCCAGGCTGTGGTGCAAGCCTGGGTGCAGCGCAACTTAGCTATGCAGGGGTGTTGACAGGGTGAAATTCAACAGAGCTGTGCCATGGCACAGCATCGTTGAATATTGCACCTTGGCCACCCGCAGTGCGCATGGTTCAAGTGGCCAGAGTGGAGCAGGGGGATGCGTTAGCGCAAGTTCCGTTGCGTGAGGCGCAACAACCGCAATGTTCAAAAGTGCACATGCAAATGGGTCCATAATGTATGCAATCACAAATGGGGCCATTTGCATGTCATTATGGCCCCATTTGCATGCAGGTGCACTGATCCCCAGTGACTTGCACCTGGCACCCTGACAAGCTGCAGCCATCGGGGACCGACACCTCCTGCACAAGCGGCAAAGCGCCCCACTGCCTGATCATGGACATTTGTGAAAAATAATCATCCTATATCCCTGGTGGCCCAGTGGACTGCTTGCAGCCCAATCGCAGGCATGTGTATAACAATAATTGTCCTATATCCCTGGTGGTCCAGTGGGCCACTTGCAGCCTGATCGCGGGCATAAGTACATGTCAAACAGTTAACTCTATCCCTGGTGGTCTAGTGGACCACTTGCAGCCTGATCGCGGGCATATGTAATAACAAAAAGGGGTCCAAAATCCATGGTGGTCCAGTGGATCACGTCCAGCCTGATCGCTGGTGTACGTTTCACAATAGAACACACCAAAGCCATCCCTGAGTGGTCAGCGGTACCCCCTCCCCACCACGCCCGGTAGAGCCCCAGCACCCTGCTCCCCAGTCAGCAGCGGGTGGCAGCTCCCACCACCAGCTGCCCACCACCACCCACTGACTGGATGCATACAGTAGAGCTGAACCCCCATTGGTCCACAGCATGGGCCAATGGGAGTACAGACCATACCATACTACACAGTCCAGATATGTGAATGATCCATTGGACCATTGGATATGATCCATGGACCACCAGGGATATGGGACTAGTAATTATAACAAATACCCATAATCGGGCATGGGGGGGGCACCACCACGAAGGTGCCGCCGGAGCTCGGGTGGCCACCCACAGGTGGCAGCTGCCATGTTGCACTCTGCAATACGGCAGCTCACCTGTGGGTGGCCAGCTGTTGCTCCTTTTATTTTTGGCTCACCTGTGTGCAGCACAGGTAGGGGTTATGTATGCATGGGCTCAGCACATCCCGGGCTGAATATTGGGGTGTGAGGAGTATGCATGGGCATCCCCATACCTGTGCTGCATACATTACTGATGTGCTCCGGCGCATCGGGATTTGTGCCAGGCTCAATCCTCCTTTGAATATCACACTGGGTGCAACCCTTCTGAATATCCTGCCCATAATGTCCTATGATAACCTTATTAGAATGGTGTGCAATAAAGAGGGTAGTGTGCACCTGTTAAGGAAGGTGTGCAATAAAGAAGGTAGTGTGCATCAAAGAATGTTGTGCAACAAATCAATTAATATATATGTTCTGAAGGAAAAGGTACACCACACCCTAATATTAACATGTTATTTGTTTTATAATTGGCTTATAATGGGGTGTTGGCATTTTTAAGATAACATTTTTTAATATAAACACTGTATGTAAACTGAATAAGAAGCACCAATATTGATGAAAAGAATGAACATGCATGTGAAGATGAACAACTGCAATAAACTCTTGGAAGCAATCTGAGAGCCCAAGTGAAATTATTTTTCAAACACTACACAACCTTACAACCTGAATAATGTGAAATGGTCCCCGAGTGTGATAAAGCCTCTCAGGCCATCAGGGCAGCATTATGTTCAGCTCCTGTTTTGAGAAGTCCAGATTTCGAGAAACAATTTCTGTTACAGACAGATATATCAGAGGTAGGCCAGGGTGCGGTCCTGAGTCAGAATATAGATAGGAAGAAACATCTCATACTGTAGATCAGTAAGAAATTGCATGACAGAGAGAACATGTACTCCACTATTGAAAAAAAATGCCTTGCTGCCAAATGGGCAATGGAGTCCCTTTAGTTTAATTTGCTAGAAACTGACTTTGTACTTATAACAGATCACAGTCCTCTCTGTTGACATAACCAAATGATCGATACAAATCCCAGAATCAAAGGTGGTACCGGGCACTGCTGCCATTTAAATTCAAAGTGATGGTCAAATCTGGAAAAAAGAATGTCAGCGCTGATTTTCTGTCAAGATATGGTTCAGGAATTAAGAATTCAGAAGGCTGAAAAAGTAAATGCTTAACTGAAATGCTTGCTGTAATATTTATGATAAAAAATGGGATACTGTATATGCAAAGGACTGTAAAGTTATAAGATAATGTTAAAAGAGAAATAAAAGAAGATTTCATAAACCTGTTTTAAAAAAAAAGAAAAAAACAGATTCCCTCTTAAAGAGGGGGGGTATGTGACAATGTTAGGATAAGACCCTGTCCCATTTGTTTACAGAGAGAGAGAGAGAGTTACAAACAAGGGTCTGTTCTGTCCTCTCTGGTTCCATGTCACCACAGCAACAGGAAATTTGTCGACCATCATTACAGTGATGGCACAATGGCGACAACTGGCATTATGCTGTCACTGTATAAAAGTGTTTTTTTATGGGGGGCTTTGCCACCCACACCCCCCATGCAGGGGGCTCTGCTCCCACTCTCCCCACACTATATGACTCGAAGTTGGTTTGGGGAGGGGGCCAACTCCCCAGAGACAGCAGCGTCAGGAAACCAGTGGACCATCAAAGCGAACTGTTGATTTTGTTGCTGTGATGGTCTTCGCTGTTGTCCCATCACTGTGCGAATATGATACCATCCTCTCCTACTCTGTCACTTGTCTATTTCTTACCTATCTCATCGTGCAATCATATTTTCCTTGTGGCACCTAAGAACTGGCCACTCTGATAGTCCCACAATTTCCCCGTTTTCTCCCTTGCTTTACTTGCTGTTTCTATTCTTTCTTTCTTTCCTTCCTTCTCTGTGGTTAAAAAAATAAATCTTTAAGTAAAACTGAGATCCCTTGGTTTGCAAATGTGGACAGTTATATTATTGAAATGATTACAGACATCTATTTGGGTTTATGTGGAACACAAGGGGTTAACCTTGAGTTACATCTTGACCTCCACAAGCTTGTTTACAGAGCAATCAGCAGGAAATCAGTCCTGGGACAGGATGTCTTAATTGGTTGCACCTGCTATGAAGACTTATGTACTCTTCAGTCTAGTCAAAGAAAAGAAATTGACAAAGTCGTAATGCATTTTGTAGTGTAACCTACAAGAACAGGATACATAATTGAATTGCCAGGGGGAAATATCTTACAAAAAAGAGCAATGTTTTGTTTAGAGATAGAGCTGGAGATTTTAAAGAAACACTCAGATGAATGACTCCTGTTTGTTTGAATTGCCTGCATCAAGAGCTGTCCTGCACAATTTTATTACTCATTTTATTGGTACAGTATTGATAATAATAAAACACTACTTGTGAATTTTATAACTTCTCCTGGTTTGCCTATGTTTCCTGACCTATGCCTTGACAACAGATATTAAACTGACTTGTGAAGTACAAATGACATTTGACTCACCGTGCAGCATGGGGGTACATCAAGAAATGTGTGTTTAAAATCATCATATCATACACATTATATTCAAAAATATGAGTAGTACATCTGTAAAATTGATGTGGTATACACTATTCACGTTGTCTCAATAAAAGCAAGGATTATTTATATTCTGAAGTGAACAAGCACATGGGTATCAAACTAGGATGAATTAAGCATACATAGTAAACAATTTGAAGTACCACATACCAATACAAAAAAGAGGGACAATTACTTCATGGTTAGGGTCCCACGTAAATGGAACAAACTGTCACACCACATAGTAAACATTACAAACCCAGATACATTTAAACGGAAACTGACAGATACATGGGGTACTAGGTTAAAAATGAGCCACACTGAGTGGGAAACAGTCCTGATGGGCTAACCCCTGATTCTGTCTGCACACTACCAAGTAACCAAGTGTAATATTGTATTAATTATGAATATGTGTAACATTAAAAAGGAATTAACTGAGATAAGGCTTAATTTTATTTTTGGTAACGCAATTGGGGTCAGATATTCAAACAACTGTGCCCAGTGCAAAACCACAGTGCTGGAATAGTGCTGGAGTTGTGCGAGGCTGCAATATTCAAAAGCCCTATTAGCGCCGGCCGTGGTGGTGAGAGGAGGGCTGAGCCGGTCTCCCGCTCTATTCGTGGGGGATTATATTGCTGAATGGGGGCATCACTGCCAGGTGGGGGGACCACTAGACTACCAGGGAAAAATGATTTATGTAGGTTTCACTGGTCGGGATTGGTGCAGGGGGTGGGGGACACTAGACTACCAGAGAAAAATGATTTATATACATTTGACAGTTCGGATTGGTGCAGGGGGGGAAATACTAGATTACTAGGGAAAATGCTATATGTACATTTTATGGGTTGGGAGTTCTAGGAGGTGGGGGGCCACTGGACTACTAGGGACAAATGTCTGAACATTTTACTGATTGGGATTTGAGCAGGGGGTGGGGACCACTAGACTACAGGGACAAATGATTTCTAAACGTTTTACTGATCGAGATTCACACAGGGGTTGGGGGGACCACTAGACTACCAGGGACAAATGATTTCTAAACATTTTACTGATCGGGATTTGCGCAGGGGGGTGGGGGGGCCACTAGACTACCAGGGAATATTATGTTGCATTATGTGGAAAGGTGGTCAGGATTCATTGGGGGGATCCATACCTCCAGCTGTCCCTGATATTCAGGGATGTCTCTGAATTTGCCTCACATTTGTCTTCTGTCCCTCGTGTAATGTGTGTTGTTATGACTGAACATTGGAGATTGCCAGCATAACATAATGTCACACATTAACGTTACAGACGGTATAGTCTTCAGACAATACGTCTTACACTGATCCCCTTTTTCTATCATCTTTCTGGGTGAATAGTATCACTTTGTGAGGTGTGTCCCTAATGTGTGGTCTTTGTCCCTGTTCTTGTAAGTCCTGTCCCTGATTCACTAAGCATGGGGCTGGGAGTTCTGTATGCACCAACTGTGTTCCTGCTGCTTCCAGCCTATCCTTCCATTTCGACCAACAGGGGATGCTGTGGGCATGCCTTGGCCTGCAGCGTCCAGCCTGTACTTCCATTCCTACCAAAAGGTGGAGCTGTGTGCACCATGCAGTAGCACCAGGCAACTGCATGGTAATGTATGCTAAGCAGCACATAATGAGATGTAAATGTGCCTGTTTGCCCACGGATTACCTAAGTAGACTCATTTGCATGTAAGCTTTGAATATAGCTCCCGTTTGCCCCGGGCTAACCAGTTTGCACTGGGCTAATGTGTTAGCATTGTGCAATCAGGTTAGCCCTGGGCAAACCTCACTTTAGCATAGCACAGTTCTGCAGTGTGTGGCTTACATTGTTGTTCGCAGTCATACCTCTCAACTGTCCCTGATTTTCAGGGACGTCCCTGATGTTACCTCAAAGGTTTACTCTGTCCCTCCAAGAAATTGTGTTTCCATGACCGAACAGTGGGAGTTGTAAGCATAATATAATGTCAAACATTAGTGTTACAGATGTGTTCTTCCTTAGAAAATGCATGTTACACTAAACCACTTATTCTACCAACTTCCTGAGTGGGTATCACCAATTTTTAAGATGTGTCCCTGATTTTAAACCTTTGTTCCTGATTGTTTTAAACCTCGTCCGTGATTTATGAGGCAGGGGGTTGAGAGGTATGTTTGCAGTAGATGTGAGACATCTCTGTGCAATCACACACAATGTTCTCCACCTGCAACACTGGCTTGCTTCAGAGTCTAATAAGCTGCAGTTGCAGTTTGCACTCCCCTGTTGCTATATTCAGTGCTGTCTTATTCCCGGGCTATTTTTGCCCTGCACTCCCAGACCAGTTTGCTCAGCTTCCTTAGATTGCTATATTCAGCAGGATTAGCACTGGGCTATTTCCTTTTCGATATAGCTTGCTTTGTGCTCCGGGCTAAGTTTGCCCGCCAGGCAGTGCTAATTTAGACCTGGGGCAAAGTTTTGAATATCTGGCCATAAATGTCTTTTCTATAACAGACTACCCTCAAACAAGACTAAACAAGTGCAATATGACTCATTAAACCTATATTGCTCATACTGTACAAGTGTTGTTGTATTATAAGAATGCATTTTCCAGAATGTTGTTTACTTTTACTTTGTATTTGAGAAAAAGGTAATTAAAAAAAAGTATGAAAACGTCATATAGATTCCCTGAGCTCCGTTTACCCCGACATTTAATCTAATTCAATCCAATTGTTAGAATGCATCAATCTGCTTACTACAAAACCTATTTATTTCATTTACCAAGCTGGAAGAATATTTGCTGATTGGAGGCTCTAAATTGCAGAGGAACAACACAAAATCTGGGAAGAAGCAACAGTGTGGGGCACCCACTGTAGGCCTCAAGATGATCACATTTTCTGCAGCCAAAATGATTGCATTAGGCTGCACAATTAGAGATCAAGTTTTGGCTACGCTAACCCCAAAGTTGGACTACCTGATGGAAAAATAGCGGATTGGGCATCACAGACAACAGGAGAATCCCAGAGACTCGATGAAGCAGAACATCGTATCTCTGATCTCGAGGACTGTCACTGGCATGTCAGTGTCAGTGGCTCAGCAGGTAGCACACTCGCCTCTGAGGCTGGGAGATCAGAGGGCTGTGGGTTCAGTTCCCACATCTGGCACTTGGGTTAATATCCCAGTACTGACACTGTAGTGCAGCATGAGAGGGGTGCTACACTTCTGAGGTGCCGTCTTTCAGGTGAGACGTTAAACCGAGGTCCCATCTGCTTGGATTGGTGGTAGTTCAGGTGGATGTTAAAGATCTCATGGTACTTATCGAAAAGAGTAGGGGCAATTTTTTTTATTGAAATAATCAACAAACAGCAAACAGGACACGAAAAAAAAATCATAAGACATGAGGAAATGAAAATACATGACACTCATAAAATGGAATTCCAAGAAAAAAAGGACTAACTATACATCAAATTCCTAATGCTTAGCAATAAAAAGCAACGGAAACTTAAACACTAAACTTTAGTAACAACCTACTACCTCCATCCTTATAAATAACCCACTAGATATAATTAGTGACTTTCCATAAGAGAAGCCCATCATTAATTGGTAGCCCCTCAGATGTTTTAAAAGGTGATCGAAGGAAGGAAAAGAAAGATCTCATTTAAATTTAATGATATGGGAGAAACCTTTCCACCACATTCTAACTTTCCGTACATTATACAATTGTGATTCTGAAAGGTATATTTTGGTTAAAACGTTAGTTATATATTCTCTGTAACCCAAAGCTGAAGGCTTTTTTTGATGGATAACCCATGACACCTTATTTGCCATAAGCAATACCTAAGACAAGCAATGAAAACCTGTAGAGTCCCTTTCTCGTACTTCCGTAAACTTACAGGAAAGAACCCAAGTACCAGAATATCATAAGTAAGTCTAGCCAACCATGGAAAATTCCAGGCCGTGGCCAAATGGTCCCAAATTTTAGTTGCCACTGAGCACTGAAGAAGAAAATGTTCCATAGTTTCTTCTTGGTTAATACAATCACTATAAGGGCAAATCCTTTCCTCTCTGGCTTTATATTTAGCTGTTCCTCTAACATTTAATCTACCATATAGAGTAAGCCATTGCATTTCCCACATATATTCTGGTAATCTTGGGTTGTTCAATTGATTTAAAACATCCTTGTTCCGAATACTCGGACAATTCCTAAAACAAGGGACTTCTGAATAGCTTGCAGCCATTAATTCCTTATATATAAGGCCTTAGAAGAACATCTAAGAATGTGTTGTTTTGTGACCTGCCATTTAAATAATTTCTGAGCCATGGTTTAAAAAACTGGCAAAGCTAAGTGATGGGAAAGTTTGGGCACACTGTATCCAGGCAGTAAGATAGCGCTCAATAAATTCGAAAAAAGGAGCCTTCTTTCTGGTAGTCTCACTCAAGATAATTTTCAGTGAACAGGAAAAGAAAATTGAATAACAGAAAAACACTGGATCTACCATACCTAGTCCCCCTCCTTTTTCCTAAATATGTATAACACCGTTTAATTGGATTAAGTCTATTCCCCCAAAGTAATTGAAAGCATATACTATATAATCTAGTTTCAAATTTAACCGGTAAAGGAAATATTGCTGCAATATACTGAAGACAGGGGAGGATAAATTGTTTCAAGACCTGGATTCTCTTCATTTTAGAAAATCTGAACCTCTTCCACCTGATAACCTTACTCTCAATTTTGTTTAATACCGAATTCCAATTCTCTTCGGGACAGTTTTGTGAACTAAATAAGACCCCTAAAATTGTTAAAGGCTCAGATGATATATGAATGGGTTCAGACCACTGGGTGTTGAAAATTACCACCGAGCAATAAACCCTTGGTTTTAGATAAGTTAATCTTAGCATTAGCTACTAATGCGTATTCCTCAAATTTTGTGAAAAATATTTTAATGTGTGATACATCTGTAAAGAAAAGGCAGACATCATCACATAAGCTTGATATTAATTGTTGAGTCAGAATCCGGAACACGAACTCCCTGCCATAGAGGACCAAACTCATAACTCTTAAAAGAGGTTCTAAGGAAAATTATACAGCAGGGGCTTAATGGACAACCCTGTCTCACCCACACTTTACCTGAAAACCCATGGCCCTCTCCCTTTAATGTATGGAAAACCATACCAGAACCATATGGATTTTTGATTAAAGATAATAGGTTCGGAGGCACTAAAAAATTCCAGTGCGGAAAATAGAAAAGTGTGATCTACTCTGTCAAGGCCTTTTCTAGATCCAAGGTCAATAAATAGCCAATTCCCCCTATTTCGTTAAGTTTTTCAATTAAATCTCTAATTAAACATAAAATTGACTGAATACCTCGACCAGGAATACCACAGTGCTGTATTTGTGTAAAACTATGTTGAGCTAATTCTTTAAGTCTAATATTGATCAAAGACATCAATATCTTATAATCCGAGTTAAGTAAAGTAATGGGTCTCCAATTATTGAAGTTACCCCTATCACCTGATTTAAAAATATAAATTTGTAAGCTGTCAGAAAAGGAGGCTATCGTGACACCATTCTCTAAGAAATGGTTAAATACTAATGTTAAACAGTGACTCAGTTCTGATTGAAAAGCTTTATAAAATAAATTAGAAAGGCCGTCTGGCCCCGGAGCCACATTAGGTTTTAGTGAAGATATTACTACATTAATTTCCTCAGAAGAAAAGGGTCGGTGAAGCCTATTAAGCAGGTCTGACTCTAGGTCCTGCATTATAGGAGGTCCTAGCACAGTATTAATCTGATGCAAGGAAGGTGACACTTGAGGCTCTAAGTCCTGAAAATGAGTATGTATTATGTCCCGGATCTCCTGTAAGGAAAAAGCTGTCCTGGTACCTTGGGTAAGCGAACATAATGATACATGTTCCTTAACCTCTTTACATAATTCAAAAGGATCCCCGATTACTGATTTCCGCACATGATTGGTCATAATAGCATGTAATGTTTTGGCCCTGTCATATTGCAAAGTTTTCATGTTTTCTTTAGTTTCCTTTATTTGTGATGAGAAATCATCTCTAGAAGTGTTAGCACAGGATAATAAAAATTGCAACTGACTTCTCAATTTTAAATAATTGAAAAACTTATTATTTTGAACTACTTTACCGTGTTTTTTAAACCATTTTATACAATCAGTTTTAGTTTCCTGCCACCAGTGTCCCATATCCTGATATAAGAAACTTACTGACAGTCTTGCTTGTAAAATTAGTTTAATGGAGTTCTGGACCAGTTATCTTGTAACACAGAAGTGTTAAGTTTCCATCTAGACTTCTGTTTCCCTATCAGTCAGAAGGCCAATATTAACCTGTACTAAAACATGATCCGAAAATTCTACCGAATTATCTGTAAGTGATGAAACAGAATGTTTTGTGACACAAAGAGGTAATCAATTGTATACCCTTTACCGTTCTTGAAAAAAGTACCTTTTGGCCTATTTGACTTCACATCCATACAGGATAATAAACCTGCGGTTTTAATAATATCTGACAGACATGCCGCGTCACAATAAATTTTCCTATTCGTCACACCACCTTTTTTGGCTGACTCTATACTGCAATTAAAATCTCCCCATAAAATAGGGACAGTCGTTACCAAAAAGGGTTGTATCTGTTTCAGACATAGTACCCTGCCAGCTTTGGTCTGAGGATTATAAATGTTAATTAAACGAATAAGGTGTGAAAACCATTTCCTCAATATCAACGCCTCCGGGACATAAGTCAATTAATTTATGTAGAGTGAAGGCATATGAATTGAAGAGGATCCCTACACGCCTGCCTTGTCCTCCCGAAAGACCAATAAGAAGGCCCCCACGGCCAATCACTAGCGAAGGCCGAACACTGATTTTTTGTAAACATCCAAGTTTCTTGTAGGAAAACAATTGAGATGTTTAAGTCATGGAGTAAGTGAAAAACTGCACGTCTCTTCACAGGTTTTAAAAGGCTGTGAGTGTTTAAGGTAGCCCATGATAAATTTAAATCCATATAATTACAAATGAATACCTATAAACCCACTTTACTTCTTCCTACGTTTCTTTTTTTTCCTTTATAATCATCCTTTGGGGCACTAGGCCGTTTTGAATTGAAACCTGCAGAATCCGTGTCTGCCAATTCCACTTCGATCCCCAACCAAGAACCTCATAAGAGTTTTGGTGTCGATACCTTCAGATTCTGGCGGTAACTGAGTTTTTAGAGCCCTGCTTGATCGTCTAAGAACTGGTAGGGGTTGTGGAGGAACCGATAATTTGTCTAATAAGGTTCCCTTTGATTCTGTGTAACAAACTGGCTGGAACAGCTCAGGAATATTGTCCCCCATTCCTTTCCTCTTCAAATCGACAAGGCCTGTATCCTTAACAGTATTATCTATAGTAGGTAATGTGGTTGCAGGGCTTAGGGGCCCTAAAGGAGGGTTTGGTAAAGGTTTTCCCATAGCCTGGAGATCACTGGCCTCTTGAGCCTTTTGTATGAAAAACTCTGAAGACCCTTGAACTGTTTTATTTTGTGCAGCCCAGGGACAATCTCTGAAGGCATGATTGGGTTCTTCACATAAGTCACACCTGATAGAGTTAGCACAAAACATGGTGACATGCCCCACTTCTCCACAATTATCACATTTTGGCTGATCACATGCACTTGATAAATGTGTTTTGGCACCACACCTATAACATGCTCTTGGCTGACCGCTATAAAATACCACTCCCCGGTCCCTACCTAACATAAAGGAGTTAGGAATGTGCTCTATACCAGCAGTTGTGTGACGTAACTTTACTTTAAATTTCCACCCTCCTGTCCAAAACTGTTCGGTATCTAGGACTGGTTCTGGATCACTCTGTAAGTCACATTTTTGGGACAACCAAAAAACAATGTCGTCAACATGAACACCTTCATTCCTGAACATGACAGTAACATATTTAATCAGGGATTTTGATAAAGGGATAACTAAAAAAGGTGTCCATAAGGGGGAAAACTTAACTTGAGAGTACCGTTCCCAAAAAAGATCTAATAAAGCAGGGGAGCGAAAGCTGATGTCAAAGTTATCCTCCTCGGAAATATGAATAAAAGCAAAAACATCCCGTGGTGAAAATTTTAAAGACTCTTTAAGTAAAGTTTTGCCCACATGATATCTGTCAGGCCTGTCCTGTAGCCCTCCCTTATATCTAATACGAACAGCATTTCTCCTGGGAGCTGCTCTCTTTTACACTGAGAGAAAAGACTAGACATAAGGGTTTTCAATCTTACTCTCCTTCCGCAGCTACTTTAGATTGGGTTTGCTGACCAAATAAACCATTTTGTAAGTTATTAGAACCTTAACTTCTCCCCGTTTATCAACAGACGCCTCTGTAATATCAACTTTTAAATCAGTACCCTTAGGCTGCCATTCTGGCACATCATTAGTCAAGTCCAAAGTCTTGTCCCATGCAGAGACTGGTGTCCAAATTCCTGAACCCAGAGATTTCCATCCAGCAGCCGTTAAGGCTGCCTGAGGGGACCAGCTATCATCGTGTTCCAAACGAGGAAGTGGTGAACTGTTCAGTAAATCACTGTCCTCTGACTCCACTTTGTTTTTAGAAGTAGTAGGGAGTCTTTGAAAATCCTGAAAGGAAAACTCCGTCACCCCTACTTGAGACTCCTTCGAAGTCTGAAAAATGACTGAGTCTTTCACAACTTCCCTTCCCTGGTCAAGGACGGGAGGTTTAAACACGAAACCAAGTTCCTTTTTTAACTGGAAAGTGGGGAAGGACACAACTGATTGAGCAGTACTTACGTCGCTATACGAAACTGAACTGCCCTTCCCTGTGTTAATATCCTGAATTCCTTCTTCTGTACGGGGAGCTGTCTGCAGGCGCCAACTCGGACCGAGACCGGCGTCGCCATGGTCCAATCCTGCAGTTGTTTATCTCGCCTCTGGTTGCTTACCAATTCCACACGCGCTAGCGTAAACTGGCAACGCTCCACTCGCTCGGGTTTCCTCTCCTTCATCATGTGGGGCGCTGCTGTGCGTTCTGCTGCCAGTGATTAAAGGCACCGATACTTTTGTAGAACTGACCTCGGGGTTTCAGCCACTGAAGCTAGAGCAAGACTCTCGAGTCGGGAAATCAAGTCACATCACTCGCCACATGGCTTACGAGGTCTCCGTGGAATCCGGCTGCAAAGCGAGCTCAGGCTGCACAACTGCCGCCACAGCGGCTCGCCGGGTAACATCACCAACACCACCTCCTCCTTCGCCTCCAGTTGTAATGGCCATGACTGACCCTTGCACACCCCCTACTGGCCACTCAGCACCAGCAGAGTAGGGGATTTTCCCAGGTGTCCTGGCCAAATTTCCCTCATTCACTAAAAATACCACCAACAGCTTAATCTGGTTCAAAGTCAGTTGGCATTCATCTGTATCCCCCTCCCCCCGGGTCGTGCCTGAAAATAGGCAGGATTTGTCTAGTGCACTTACCCGGTCAACAAAAACTAAATAAATAAAATAAATGGCGGCCTCCCAGCTAAAGTTGCACAATGGGAATTAGTGGCCCTCACTGATCTGCTAGAACACCAGGAAAATTATCGACAGCACAACATATGGCTCTGTGGCCTGCCGGAGGGTAACGAGGGAGACAGTGTCCATAGATTCTGTGCTGAAATCCTCACTATGCTATTGGATCTGCAGACTAAGGATTCAGGACTTAAAACTGAAAGGGCGTACAGGGACTTGGCACCTCAACCCCCCGAAGACCAGCCACCCTGACAAATTATCTTTAGACTGCATAATTTTCCTGACAGACAGGCAATCCTAAAGGTTTACCATGTCAAGAAGGAGTTACTGTATGAAGGCCATCAATTATATATAAGTCAAGGCTTCAGAAAAGGAGAGGATTCTTTACCCCCACATTAAATGCTCTCCATGAGCAGAAGATAGACTTTCTCTTCACCTATCCTGCTGTGGTGAGAATCAAACATGAATGCCCTACTTATACTTTTTATGAAGTTGATAAAGTTCAATGTTTCCTGGAGGATTGGGATAGGAAGAATGCTCGTTGAGCCTTTGGACTGTGTTAATTAGGCTCTCTGATTATTGGGGTCCCCCGGAGTCCTGCTGGGATCGCTTTTGTACATTATGGAACTCTAATTCTTCAGCTGATCCACATCCCTATGCCTGCTGCACTTGGTATTTTCTTCCAGAATCCCTTGAGGGAGAGAGTTTCTCTCACCCTGTGTTTTTCTTTTTTTTTTTTTAACTTCAGTCTGCATTTCTTTTTGCATTTCTGCAGGAACTGCCACCCTGAAGATTAGAACCAGTGACCTGTGTGGGATTGGCCAGGCTAATGTTAGAGGGTGTCTGGATGACTTCAGAGACCGAGGTGCAGTGTTATGGTCAAGCTTCTTTTTCTCCGCCATGATGATGTCGACGAACTCAGCTCAGTATGCTTTAGTGATTATGGACTTATTTTTATTTATTTATTTATTTAGGTTTTGTTGACCAGATAAGTGCACTAGATAGATTCTGCCTATTTTCAGGCATGACCCGGGGGAAGGGATACAGCTGAATGCTAACTGACCTTGAACTAGATTAATCTGTTGGTGATATTTTTAGTGAATGGGGGAAATGTGGCCAGGGCACCAGGAAAATTCCCCTACTCTGCCAGCAGGGGGCCTGACTTCCTGTAAGCAGAGTGGAGGAGCTCAGTTTGGAGCCAGACAGGAAGGAGGATGGATGTTGTGGAGGTGAGGGAGCTGGTCTCCTCCCAAACCTCAGCAGTGCTAGAGACCAATGGCTCACCAAACATAGAAAACATTGAATGTTGTATGGAAGAAAGAGAAACAGATGTGGTTAGAAAGGAACAAACCAGAGGTATGGATGGGATCTCAGGTGTAGATGAGAGAATGGAAGCAGAAGAGTGCTCCTTGGCATCAGAAGAGCAAGGGACTGTAGTACAAGGGGAGATGAATCAGGCAGAAACATAAGAGTTACAGCAGCAGATAGAAATGGAAGAGCGGACATTCCAAGTGAGGAAAGCTGCTCTAATGCAGAGAATTTGACGGATCCATACTGACAGCTTGCCAAACACTGTCATGCTAAATCAGCTGGATGTTACAGCGAAACACATTGGCCCATCAGCTGCAAGTGCTAAGGAAATGCCCGCGAGTGTTTCAACAAAACCTGAAATGGGAACTGTGAGTACAAAACTTTCTTCTAAAAATATAAATGAGAAGAATACAGAGGGTAACTCTTTAAAAGGTGGCACTGCCCTTGAAAGTGAGGCCTGGTCTGTGGTGGGGGCTCTACAAGGTGCAG
The DNA here is from genome assembly GCA_016271365.2 of Neoceratodus forsteri. Lineage (NCBI taxonomy): Eukaryota > Metazoa > Chordata > Ceratodontiformes > Ceratodontidae > Neoceratodus > Neoceratodus forsteri. Next base: position 619,820,649 of record CM028131.1, read on the forward strand.
GCTGGGAAAAACCCAGCGGTACTACACAGTGGAACCCAGGCACTTCCCGATAAACATGCTGGTGCCGGAAGATTTTATAAATATAAGCCCTGAGATACCTCTGCCAAATAATAAGAAAGACATGCCAGAAGCGGACCCTTTAAATACACCAAAGGACTTGGAACTGACTCAGAATCCTGTATTAAATTTGCCTTTCTTGGAGACAGTAACAACTGGAAATTAAATTCCTCATGTCCAGCCGGAAGCTCCTTTAAACCAGTTACCAGATAAACAGAAAAAAAACCTTTTCATCTCTATTCTGCTTACCAGTGCTACCAGCAAAAAGGCATAATGCAGTGAGATTGTCATATATAGGAGGCCTACCAGAAACACCAGACCGGGTGTATGTAGGAAGGAACCTCCTGAAAGATTCAATGAAATTTTTTTCGCATGAATTATATGCCTTAATACATACTTCTGGGGAATCAACATTTGATATAAGCTTTAAAACCACTCGAGGGTTGGAATGCTTTTGGACAAAATATCACGCCTTAAAGAAAACAGCCTTGTGGTCCCCATTTCTGGCAATGCCCTTAACAAAATATCACAATCCTTTTTAGGATTGAAGGCGTGGACCTTGCGGATGTACTATACTGGGTAAAAATGAGATGCACAGTTATAGGAGATGCTGAAGCCACTTTAGATACTAAAAATATCTGGACAGGTGGTTGGAAAATGAAAGTACTGCTGAAGTCTGATGAAAATGGTCTCCTACACCTTCCTCTTTCTTCTTGGACTGAGATGGGGGGGGTTTATCCAGGCCAACCGAAGGCCTCTTACAGGTGTGGGAATCCTACACACCTGAGCAGCGTTTGTGACAAAGTGAAGTGTAATATCTGTGGGGAAGTAGGACACATCAGTTCAGCCTGTCTTAATGAAACAAAATGTAACTTGTGTGATGAACTAGGCCACACGTTTCAAAACTGTATATGGGCAGCTCACAATCAAGAACATCATGATGGGGGATTAGACCAGCAATTTATCATCACCCAGGCACAAAAGGCTAGAATTAGAGGAAATAATCATCCACTGCAGCATGATACTGATATGGCAGGTCCTTCAAGCTTGGGTAGTCAGGAAGAGATCCCCATGAGCACCCCTGTGGAGCCCACCCCCCTGGTGCAGGAGAAGGAAACAATAGGCTCTGTTGAGACAACCCAGGTTTATAAAGAAATGCCCTCTGTCCAAAGCCAGCACAGGTAGGCTTTAGAAGGTCAACCAGAACAAAATTGAAAGTGACCCCCGAAAGCAGTTAAAACCTCTCCTATCCAGACTTCCAACCCTCACGAAATCCTACAAAATTCACCAGGAGAGTCTGGAGAAGAATCAGAAACATCCTCGATCTCCTCTTCACTCCCTGTTGGGACAACAGACACAGAAAATGGCATGGAAGGTGGAGGGGCCCAAAAAAGAAAGGCAAAGACAAAAACAAAAGGTAGTGTAGGGACAGGTAGGAGAAAGTAAAGAAAATGGCCCTAAGCCCAGGATCACGGCTCCCCCTAAAGTAGAACTAACATGGCCAGTTCAACCTTTGAATGCCACACTAAATGTAAATAGTGTTAAAAGGATTAAGAAAAGGAATTTGGTATTCACCATCCTTTCCACGCTAAATCTAGGTCTCATTTTTTTGCAAGATATAAGGTTTCACACTAACTCAGAATTTAAACAAGCCCAGAGACACTGGTTAAGTGGACCAGCATTCTGGTCCATAGGACACGAAACATGTTCATGGGTAGGCATATTAGTACACAGTATCGATTTTAAACTATTAAAATTATTTGACCTAATACCTGGCAGGGTATTAATATTAGATGCTGTAATACAAAATAAAGCATAGAGACTTATAAATATATATGCCCCCCAGATGAAGGCAGGCAGAATAGACACACTAAACCAAATTCAGCCCTTCCTGCACACCTCAAAATATGTAATATTTGCAGGAGATTTTAACTGAGGACTAAGTCTACAGAATAAAAGCTCACACGCGACAACTAAAAAGATTTATTGTGACACTAGATCTCTGTGCAAGGTTATTGATACAGCACATTTAAGAGATGCCTATTATTAACAAAACTACACTCTCCCACTTTTCAAAAAGTTACTTTAGCAATGTGTATTGTTTATGTTTTTGTCTCTTTAAATATTGTGATTTCTAAAACTACAGTCAGCCCATTGGAGTTCTCTGATCATAAAAGGGTATCTATTTCCATGGGGGACAATAGTGCACAGACGAAGGGTCCAGGAGTATGGAGATGTAACACCTCCCTACTATCAGATCAAGAATTACTGCTATCCTTAAACCAACTATTAGCAGCAAGGAAATCAGTTTATGAATGTTATGAAAGCAGTGTGAGGTGGTGGGGAGACACCAAGCATGACCTGACCTTGCTGCTAAAACAATATAGCAGGGGAAAATGCAACCAGGCATACTTAAGGTACTTACATCAACACCATCAACTACAAAATTTATTCTCTACAATGTAAACTACAGGCCAAAATTTGAATAACCAGATACAGTTAATCCAAAAAGAAATGAGGGAATTTTTAAAACAAAAATCAACCTCTCTATTTCAACAACAAAGATTTGGAACCCAAGGAAGAGCTCAGGATATATGCCCCTTTAGCCATAAGAATCACCAAATAGGGAAAAAACAATGTCTAAACTAAAAGACAAATTAGGGGAGGTACAACATTCAGCAGGAAAAATATCCAGTATAGTCACTGAATACTCTATAAATCTGTTCTCAGAAATCCACTCGAATGAGCAAGACATCAGGAATTATTTATGGAACATACACATTCCACCCCCTCTTCCTCAGGTCACAGTGGAAACCAATCAACCAGTAACTTCAAAAGAAATAATAGAAAGTATTAAACAATTAAAAAATAACATATCCCCGGGGCTAGACGGGCTACCAAACAAGCTGTACAAAATATTAGGGGAGCAAATAAATGAAGAATTAGCAAAAGTATATAATGAGATGTTATAGTCTGAATAGGTTCCATTAAGCTTTAACAAAGGAACATCAATTTATATATATAAAAAAGGAGACAAGGAGAATCTGGACAATTGGAGACCTATATGCATGCTCAACGCAGACTGCAAAATTTTAACAAGAAAGTTAACATTGATAGCGGAAAAGGTGATTTCACCACAGCAAGCATGTGCAATACCGAATCGGTTGATACATGACCATTTAATTTGGATAAGAGAGATTTTTGCATATGTAGCTTCTGAAGCATGCTCAGGGTACGTAGTGTCCCTGGACCAACAAAAGGCTTTTGACTCAATAAGCCACAATTTTTTATGGGAAGTATTATACCATTATGGAGTCCCACCAAATTTAGTGGGATGGATAAAAACATTATATAGAATGGCTACAGTGGTACCGGTAATTAATGGAAATTTGGGCCCGATGATCCCAATTAAGCAGAGAGTGCAACAGGGATGCCCCATGAGCCCCTTATTATATACTTTTTTTTATTGACCCTCTGTTAAATAAAATAGAGACTTTGCAATCTATTAAACCCATTTTTGGGCCAAATAGCCAAGTTTCACCTAAAGCATTAGCTTATGCTGATGATGTGTGCCTATTGGTTGCAGATAAAGAATCAGTGATTACAGGAGTAGTAGAATGTAAAACCTTTGGTGCAGTATCTGGCACTTCATTGAACCTAGGAAAATGTTGTGGAAAAAAAGTGGGGCCCCAAGGGGGGAATAAGAATGATATTGAACCCATAAAGCTAACAGAGGGTCCAATTTCAATTCTAGGAGTAAAATTTAGGACCCCCAGACATTGACTTGGTAAATTGGGAGGATAAAATAGTAGTGGGGAAGAAAAAGGTGGAGGTATGGAACAAAAGTAAAATGGGTAAGAAGAAAAGGATATACTTAATAAAAAAAGTTTTAGTCCCAGTATTTCTTTTTCTAAGTTATGTATACCCCACTCCCACAAAAAAGTTAGAAACTATATTGCTAAGCATTTTCTTTCAGGCGATCTGGGGCAGCCGGTTAAACCTGATAAAGAGAAACATATTATATTTACGTATAAAGGAGGAGGGTCTTGGGATGGTCAACCCCATCCTTTGCTTCAATAGTATTTTCCTTATAGCAAACATAAAACCCTTAGTAGCTAATGCAGGAAAAAGCTGGGAAGATTGGTTATATAACAACTGTAGGACCTGGTTTCATGACTGGGAATCAAACAAACCATGAGTCCAAAAAGGCCCAGATCAACTTCAGTATTTAAGAGAAACTTTCCTACAGATAAAACAATGGAAAGTATCACCCAGACAAATAATTTCGACACCCACCCATAAAGGATTATATTAAGATCTAGTAATAGCACTATGTGAAGTACCTATAGTATTTGAGAAATGTCCAGTGCAGTACAAACAATTGTTGGGAGAACTTCTTAAAAATACAAGAATTCCAACTCATATCTGGGATTTCCACTGGCTATCCTGCCATGAAAAAATCAATATAAAAAACAATCAAAAACATAAGCAGGCACAAGTGCGTATATGCAGTAGACTATGTATAAATACAATAGAAACCATAGAGCATCTTTTTTTCAAATGTTCCTTTATTAAAGGGTTTTGGAGCTATATAGCAGACAGGTGGAAGGAACCACGAATGGAATCCATAACATATGAGAATATTATGTACAGATATGTCTCTGCAAAATGGAACAAATGGAATTTAAGTACAATTTGTCTCTTGTTTACTGTGATAAAATGGAATCTCTGGATGGCAAGATGTTTATTCACTCTCCAGCAGAAGGATTCCTCTCATATTGAAGTATGCAATAAAATTATAAAAGATTTAAATAATATTTATATAATAGAAGGTGCCCAACTTCCACAGGACACTATAGCAGAACTTTGGAAAAATATGTCTTGGGTTACAGAAGTAAACCCATAAGAACAATATGAACTGGAGAATTATAGAGGTATGGAACGAGAAGAATGTAGATTAACCTCAAGATATAGGAAAAGTGTTGAGATTTTCAAGCTAATACATGAACTACTTGTGATGTATGGAATATCGCACTGTTATATGTAATCATGATTTTTGTTTTGAATAAAATTTACCCCTACTCGTTGGTAAGGGGAGCTGCTGTGCTGCCTTGCTGAATGGCAGACATCGGTCAGGCTTTGGAGGAGATGGACGTTGCTGCTGTGGAGCAGCCTGTGGAACTTCTGCGAGGTGAAGTGCAGCCTGTGGAGGCAGGAGTTCAATCCATGATGTGGAGTGAATTGCATGGCGAGGCCCATGCTATGGGAGTGGTAGAGGAAAGCGTCCCTCCTACCTTTTCTCCAGATGATGCTCGGACCTCGGTTTTGTGATCTGCGGTTTTGTCTACTGAAGTCCAGGGCTCAACAGCTGTTTTGGAGCCGGCAACAGACATCGTCAGTGAAAGTCTGAATCATGGTGATGATGCGATGCCAGATGGAATGCGGAAGCAAACTGTGGTTGACACTGACGGATGCTGGTCGAAAGAGCAAGCCTTGCCAGATGCAGGCTGGATGTGTGTCGATGGCAAGTGGTTTCCTGACTCTAACTGGGAGTCTTTCTCACCAATGCAAGTTGAATCTATGGAAGCGATGGCTACTGGACTAAACTCAGGTCAGACTCTGTCTAACACTATTGCTGGGACAGATACACACCAGGCAGGGGCTACAGATGATCAGGGACCTGGACCTGTCAATGACTCACATGGCTCACCAGTTGGTTCACTCCCCCCTCCTCTCGGAGGGATTCCAGATGACCTGGGCCCCGTTTTCAGACCTTTTCCGAAATAATAGGTTGGAACAAGCCCCACGACGTAACACAGTACACCTGCGGTATCGGGGTGGTTTACCTGAACATCCAGATATGATTTTTGTTGTCCATAAACTCCTGAAGGAGTCCATGCATTTCCTTGCCTCTGATATCTATGCTTTGATCAATGTCCATGGGGAGGACACTTTTGACATTAGTTTTAGGTCTTTTCCTGGGTTGGATAAATTTTGGCAACTGTATAAATCTTGCAAATCTTCTCCTTTGTGGGTTCCTTTTTTTGCCATTCTCCTTACTAAGCCTTTATTTAAAACAGTTCATATTATGTTTCGTAATGAAGGGGTGAATGTGGGGGATATTCAGTTTTGGCTGGAACACAAATGTCATGTTCTTGACCCGCCTGAAGTTGTAATTGATGATGAGGGTATTTGGACGGGCAGTTGGAAATTTAAGGTCAAATTATATACTGTTGAAAATGAAGTTTTGCACATTCCCAACAGTTTTTTTCTGGGTAAAGATTGGGGGGGGGGGTTGTTTCTACCCTGGACAGCCCAAAGCCTGTTACAAGTGTGGCAGTCACACAGTCACAGACATCTTAGTAGTGTCTGTGACAAAGTGAAATGTGCCTTACATGGAGACTTTGATCATGACAGTGGGGTCTGTCATAATATGTTTCGGTGTAATCTCTGTGATGAACAGGGACATGCCTATCATCAATATCCCTGGGCCGGGCAAAACAGAGAGGGAAGCATGAATAAGGATGACCTTATTAATAGGGCCCAAGATTCACACAGGCCTCATACTGCGGCCCAGGACAAGTCTCACTCTGAACCTAGAGCCCAACCTGATCCTAAATTTGGGCCTACGTGTTCCCCTGCTAATACGCAGCCTACAGAGGCCTGCCCTACTGAGGTGGCGCAGGATTGCCCGACTACCTCTGGTATTTCTGATCTCATAATTCCTGAGACTATGCATCCCCCTAAACCTGATTTTCAAACCCCACACCCCAGAAGGGTTACCAGAGCAACTAGTAAAACTAATCCTCCCCCGTTATACTTCTCTGTCAGAACCCATTTCAAGTTTTGCAGGACCAGGATGGTGAATCTGAATTGGATGCATCTTCTAAATCTGGTATACACTCTGAAATGGAGATGGAGGAAGAGGAGGGATTAGATACTAGAGTTCCTAAGAAGAAATCTGGAAAAAAAAAAGGAAAAAAGATAAAACCTAAATGTTTATGGCATCTTTAAACCTAGCCTCACTCAATACCTGCAGTATGAAACATTATAAAAGGAGATTGGCTTGTTTGCATTATTGCAGGGGTTTGAGTGCAGACATCATTTTTCTACAGGAGACTAGGTTTAATTCTTTACAAGATGTTTCCTTGGCAAAGAAAACCTGGGTGGAGGGTCCTTCCTTCTGGTCTTATGGGGAAGATGTAGCGGATGGTGTTGGGATCTTCTTTACCCACTCACAGGTCCAGGTTTTACGTTTGGTGGATTTACTGCCTGGGAGGGTACTACTTCTAGATTGTGTTTATCAAGGGTATTCGCTATGCTCCTCAAACCAAAACAGCTCATATTGATTTGTTTAACTTGGTCAAGCCCTTTCTGTTTACCAAATTGCATGTCATTTGGGGAAGGGACTTTAATTGCAGTTTGGATTTAAAAATTAAGGTTAATATACAAAGGAAAACTTATTGTGATACCCATGTTTTGCAGGATGTTATCCAGACTGCAGCTCTAACTGATGCTTATCGACAGCTTTACAGGGATGCAGGGACCACCTATAGGAGAAGTGTGTTTTTTCCAGTATCGATTATTATTTTTTCCCAAATATCTGTTGCCTACTGTTTTTACATTACGGCTTTGTGAAATTTCGGATCATTGGGCATTGATTTGTACTATAGGTTTATCTGCTATTCCTCCATGGTTCCCGTCTGTTGTTAACCAGTGGAAATTGAATTCTTCCTTATTGGACCTTGCTGATGTGAAGAATCAATGTTTATATGTTTTACACTCCACATCATCAGTATTGGATCTGTATGATGATTGGGGTTCCTGGTGGGTGGATACTAAATCAGACCTTAAACAATTTTTTTATTCACTTAGTTAGAACACGGAAACAAGATGACTACCTTAAATATTTAGGGTTTAGAAATCAATATTATAAACTCTTATGTCTTTACCCTCTATTTCTGATGTCAGGATATGGCAACAAATAACTGATGTTAAATCTAAAATGCGACAGTATCAATATGATAGGACAGTTTCTTTGCAGGCAGAAATGCTTTTGGTCTGCAGAAAACTCCTTCTGCTGACCCCTTTTCCACTTGTAAAAAGTCTGTGGAAAGTAAATTGATGGATGGTTTATTTGATTCTGCTGGGGTTTTGAAGTATTCAGACTTTGAAATGTTGCATATTATATGATGTTTTTACATAAACAACATGGGGATGCTTTTCTTTCTCAATTACACTGGGATGAGGTTTTTCATTTTACACCTCCTGGGGTAACACAGGTTTAGATTTCTGAATTAGAGTGCCCTATCCTGCTAACTGAAGTTCAACAGGCAATAGTTTGTTTAAAATTAGGGGTTTCTCCTGGTGAGGATGGTATCACCAATGAATTTTTTATAATCATTTTTCAGATGACCTTAGTCAAATTTTAAGTGAGCTCTATAATGAATTTTTATGGACTGGATGGTCCTTTCGTAGGTTCAATGCTGCCCTGGTTATATTCTTATATAAAAAAAGGATCTTGACATCAAATAGAGATTTGGAGGCCTATCAGTCTTCTGAATACGGACTATAAAATGTTAGCCTCTATTTTGTGCCACAGGCTTTAGAATGTAGATGCTACTGTTATACACCCTGCATAAACCTGTTCTGTTCCTAATAGATCTATACAGCAGAATCTTGATTTTTTGCTGGATGTCTGTGCTTTTGGTAATCAGGAACGGCTTTCCAGATATTTGATAGCCTTGCATCAGACTAAAGCATTTGATAAGGTCTCTCATGCTTTTCTTCACTTGGTCTTCTATAAATATGGGATTCCTGTGAATTTTCAGAACTGGATACGGTTTTCGTATCAGGAGGCTTTATTATATCCAATTGTTAATGATTTAGTAGGGAATGGGGTTTCTAGTTATAGGGGGGTGAGGCAGGGTTGCCCTTTTAGCTCGTTACTATATACTTTTGTTTTGGATCCAGTGGTGCGGATGATAATACAAGATAGTGGAATCTGGGGCCTATCCCCAGCTTTAGATTTATTACCTCACAAGATTGCAGTTTATGCTGATGATATTTGTCTCACTATCCAGACTGCAGAATCTGTTTTGCAATGCATGACAGTTTTGAACTGCTGTGCTGGTATTTCAGGGGTGGAAGTAAATTTTTCTAAAAGTTCAGGGGTGTACATAGGGGCTGGGCCTTTTGTTCCCAAAATAGGCCAGATCTTGATTTCTGATTCTACTATTAAATTATTAGGCTGTCATTTTGGTACTGGGGACTTAGCCACGCTGAACTGGATTGAGAAACTTGAAACTGGAGAGAGAAAAGTACATTAGTGGAAATCCTGGTCTTTATCTAAGAAGAAGAGAGTCCTGATTGTGAAAAAGTTTTTGATACCAATATTTCTTTATATTAGTGCTATTTTTCCTGTCCCTTTGAATTTGGAAATGAGATTTTTGAGTTATTTTTCAAATGGTTTGGGGCAGTCGTTTAAACCCCATTAAACGGGATTTTATGTACTTAAAGTTACAACAAAGGGGTCTGGGTATGATTCACCATGTAGTTTTTTATTTCTCTTTTTTCTTGTATTTTAATTCTGGAAAGGGAGATAAACATATTTGGTCTGATTGGACATCTTTTTTGTTTCAGCCTTTTTTTCAAAAATGGGGTACGGTTTTTCCATGGTTAACCTCTGGTCTTTTGATCCCTGATTTTCAATTCAATTTCAATTCAAGTTTATTGCAGGAAAACTCCATTGAGCAAGCTCATTCACAAGGAGGTCCTGATACATATAGACAAGCAATGTATAATACAGATAGGTAATAACAATAAATACATGAAATGCGCATTATATGTTAGAGGCTGAATATAGATACATACATACAAGGTTCCACAGTGACGAGCACAGGTGATGAACACTGATTTAACACAGGGGAATGAATTACAGGTTGCATACTGATAAATGAAGCTAATGTATGCAATACATATATTGTGGCAGCTAGGACAAACAGAATACAACTGATAAAGGGGGAGTAGGAGTGATTTGATAGCGTAGCATTGGAACTTATTCATTGGGAGGCCATGAATAGATGGGGAGGGAAAGCAGTTAATATGGTAAGGCAATTATATCATACCCATGTATAAAAATAGCACACATGGGGAGGGGAAAGATTTAATGACAGTTACAGGTGTCTTTTATTTTGGCTGAACTTAGCAATTTGTAAAAGCTAATTGAAACTGTGCTAGTTAGTTTCAGTACGGATTGCAATTGATTCCAAATAGCGGGAAGGGCATATGCAATAGCACGTTTACCAAAGGAGGTCCACGTCCTTGGTATATCAAGCATAATAAAGTCAGATTTCCTTAACGAGTATGCACTATATGAGATACTAATGAGGGATGAAAGGTAGCTTGGCAATTTCTGCAAGAGCAGTTTGAGAGTCCATAGCCCAGCATGGAGCAGACGTCTAGTAGTAAGGGATGTCCAACCGACAGCTGCATATAAGTCACAGTGATGCAAACGGTAAGGGGAGTTGGTAATGAACCTTAACGCACAGTGATAGAGGACGTCCAGTTTACTTAGATTTGAAAGAGTGGTAGAGAAATAGATTATATCTCCATAGTCGAGCGGGGGAGAAAGGTGGCCTGGACAAGTTTGTTCCGAGTTTCAAGAGGAAAAAGGGGCTTATTTCTGTAGAAGAAACCTAACCTGGCTTTTAACCTTCTAGAGACATCTTCAACGTGGTCATTGAAAGATAATTTATTATCAATCCAAATACCCAGATATTTAAATTTGGCTACAACTTCCAAGGGCTCATTTAGCGTGGTGACAATGAAGTCTTGGGCTAGGGTATTGGGAGGGCCTGTAACAGCACTGCGGGAGAATATCATCGCTTTAGTCTTTTTCACATTGAGCAGCAGCTTTGCCTTTATTAGATTATGCTCAAGTTGTGTGAAATCCATTTGGAGCACTCCCTTGACTTCAGATAGTGATGATCCAGAAGTATACAACACAGTATCATCCGCAAAAAAGTGCAGATGGGATGTAGTTATGTTAGCGTCTAGATCATTGATATATATGGAAAACAAGATAGGGCCTAAGATGGATCCTTGAGGAACTCCTCTTGCAACAGGCAAGGCAGCAGAGAATAAGCCTTCCGCCTTTACTTTTTGGGATCTCCCAGTTAAGTAGCTAGAGAACCACTGTGTGGTGTGGTATGTGGAACCCAACTTTGCAAGACAATTGACTAATAGTTTATGATCAACAGTGTCAAAAGCTTTGCTTAAGTCCAAAAAAACAGTGCCAGTTACTTTCTTAGCATCTACAGCAGAGATCCAATCATTGGTTACTTTCGCTAGAGCAGTGATGGTGCTATGATTGGTCCGGAAGCCGGATTGCGCTGGGTTAATGAGAGAGAAGGTTTCCAAATGAGATTTTAGCTGAGAATGGATCAGTTTTTCGAGTACTTTAGAAAGGATAGGTAAAATGGAGATAGGCCTATAGTTGTTTACATCGCACAGGTCACCAGATTTAAATAAAGGGAGGATGTGTGCTGATTTCCAGCAGGACGGCACAGTAGCAGATGTAATGGAGAGGTTGAAGATGTGGAGAATTGGGGCCGTGAGATGGGCATAGCCTGTCCTTAGAAAAAAGGGTTCCAAACCATCATCCCCTGCACTTTTTTTGGTGTCCAAGTTAAGAAGAGAATTTTGCCTTCCCTGCTTTAAAAAAAATAAGCCTTAGGAGTGTAACAAAATTAATGTTACATACCTTGAATAGGAAATCCCTTTATAATGAAATTATTTAGCAAAATTTTGCTATTCGGGTTGATTTTCCAAAATTCTTGCCTATGAAATTGGAGTTGGCTCTCCAACTTCTTACTGATAAATGGATTCTAGTTGCTATGTGGAATGTACAGTGGCTGAGTTGTCACGGGAAGCTTGGGGTAAAAGGCAATCTTAAGCATAAGCCGATTTCTGAACGCCTGTGCATCAGACCTGAATGTGTGTGTGTGTGTGGGTTGAGGAGACTATGGAAACATTTTTTTCTACTATGTTCTTTCACTGCTGCATTTTGGCATGAATTGCTTTATCGCTGGAAATGGTGACCTGTATTTAATGTCACATATGAAGCTCTTATTTTAGGTGACTATTCTGGTTTTTCTTCTCGATATCACAGCAGTACTTTGAATATTGTATTTGCCTATATTAAGTTCTATTTACGGCAAACTTGATGTCGTTTTTCCTTACAGCATATCAACACACCTGTGTTAATGTTGATTTTACAGATTGAGAATGCTTTAAAGCTCCAAAAAGAAAAGGAAAGGGCTGTTTTAGATTCTAGTCTTTTTCAATCACATTGGAGAAATGTCCCATGGATTTAAAATGTTTTCTATATGTTTGTCCTTGTATGGATTTTTCTTTAATTTTCTGAACAATTTGTTAACACAGTGGTTTTTCTGAGATAGGAAAGATGTTTTTTTTCTCAGGGTTTTTTGTTATAATTTTGTATTTCTCCACCTCTATGAAGATATATTGTGTTTTCTTATGATTTTTTGCTCAACTGTGATTTCCTTTTTGTGATATTACTGATTTCATAAAAAAATAATTCCCCTACTCTTTTCGACAAGTGCCATGGGATCTTCAACATCCACCTGAACTACCACCAGAACAGGCAGATAGGACCTCGGTTTAATGTTTCATCCAAAAGATGGCACCTCAGGAGTGCAGCACCCCCCTCATGCTGCACTACAGTGTCAGTATTGGGATTTAACCCAAGTGCCTGGTATGGGGCCAGATCCCACAGCCTTCTGATCTCCTGGCCTCAGAGGCGAGTGTGCTACCTGATGAGCTACTGACACTGACATATATATACCGTCCTATATCTATTTGCAAGTATTTCATCTGACTTTAACATTTGGGTCTGATGTTTGAGGACAGGGAGTGGGGAGCCTGTTCACTGCTCATATGGGTTGCACGCAATGGAAGAGCTATGATGTGAGATTATGGGGAGAAGGTCCAGCTAACTCCCTTAGATGTCACACCCATGCTGAATCACTACACACCACACAGCATGGGGAGAGAAATGTAGTAAGTAGCTTAGTGAAGCGTTATCTGTCTCCAGATCTTTCTTTCCTTGCTAAGTTTATGGGGTAATGCCTGCAGGGGAGATCCCTCAGTACATATGACCTCGATCTATTTTGCAGTATCCCTGGGTACCTCTTGTATTACAATGCGGGTGTTTAGTGCAGTAGTAGAAGATCCTGGGTTAGATGGTGAACAGTGGTTATGGCTTGCTTTGTTGCCATGCTGCATTGTATGGCTGCTAGCCCGGTTTCTCTCGGGACTTCTCCTCTGCTAGATTATCTCCGGAAGCTATTGATAGGTGCTAATGAGGTCATCGCAGTGGACTAATTAAGAAAGGACTCATTGTTGTTTTTGTGGCCTGGTTCCAATTATAACTCTGCTGTGAGCCTCTGATGGCTGGGACTTAGTCCCTCCCTGCTTACATTGGTGATGGGTGGGAGACGTCTCTAGCCTTTGTCCTCCAATCAGTTGCATTGGGGTTTATTCAATACCTCTTTTATTTTTCTGGCCAATACTCTTACTTCTTGTGGATGTGGGGGCCTCCCTTGGTTTTGATTCTCGAGCAGGCTGATGTCTCTGAGGTGCAAAGAGAACTCGACCTGGGATGAGCTGTATATTGATGCACAGCGTGGATTCTCCCACTGGGTAGCAGCAATTCCACAATCATCTGGCAGAGGTCTTCCTTTCACAGCAACACAGGTCAAACTGACCCTGCCTAGCTTCCAGGGATGGCTTTTATAGGGCTCTCTGGTCACCTAATCCACCTGCTCTGCCACTTATCTAATACAAATTATTATAAAACTATACTAATACATAGTCTGATGAATCTGATGGACAGGGAAAACATCACAATTATTATATACTTACAAGAAAATGAATGTAAAGTATGTTAATACATTAAAGAAAACAGTTCTAACACTTAATAAGCAAACCTAAGGATTCATTACTCCACCCACTTTCAAGAGATTGACAGGTGGCTTCCTATAATACAGTCTCTGGGTGGGGCCGCTGACTCCTATAGAAGCACCCAGAACACAGAGGTAGAAAGTAGGCTACAAACACCTTTATCTTCTTTTGGTTTCCTGCTCTTTGGTTTCTTTGTTTTTATTCAGTGAAACTTGCATTAAACATTATAATTCAAAGGCAAAACATTATCTAGCACTTTCCTTTGGTATGGCACCGCTTTTGTTTCTTTCTTTAATCAACACAATAATAGTAAGAATAAACAGAAAAATAACAGCAAGGAAGTACTGTAATGCTAAAGGGTGCAACAGGTAGGGCTTCTGTAAAGGCTGCACACTGTTTACATTACTATTTCTGTCTCTCTGTCCTCCCAAAAAAGGAACCAGTGTTTTAATTAAACAGTCAGATTCCCCTGGTCCGCACCAGTTTTAAGTCAGCTGCTAGCTGCCGGACAATGAGGGACGCCGGTTGAGACCGGTGCCAGCCACAGGGTGAACCACAGGAAGGACCCAGCTCGCATCCAAAGTTGCTGCCACCATGAGGCGACGCCTCGCCAGTCGCGATGGGTGCCCAGCCCCGCTTCACGCTCAAGCCCGACCGACCCAGCCCTTAGAGGCAATCTTTATCCTGAAGTTACGGATCTGGCTTGCCGACTTCCCTTACCTACATTGTTCTAACATGCCAGAGGCTGTTCACCTTGGAGACCGGCTGCTGATATGGGTGTGGCCTGGCATGAGACTTACACCATCTCACCTGGATTTTCAAGGGCCAGCGAGAGCTTGCTCTACATGTAGTGTATAATATTATCAGCTATCTTTGGGGAGAGAGAGTATGACAGACCCATCGTTGTTTTTTTTTTTGTTTTGTTTTTGTCACTTTCCTAAGACTTAACTAGAATTGTATTTATGATCTAGGTGTGCAGACTATGGAGTGGTGGAGACTTCAGGCAGTTTTCTATTACCCGGTAGGATCTGATGGGGTGGAGAGGGGAATGGGACCTGTTCCGGGTTTGGGTTATGGTCCACACCCTCTGGGAAAACTGTTTTGCCGACTCTTACTTTCAGTGTTGAGGCATAAGATGTTTGGGGTCTTCTTAAGGGGAGGGTTTGTTTATTTGTTTATTTCAGAATTTGGAAAAAATACTTTTGAGTCAAAGACTCCTTTACAAAGGTTCCATGTCACATAGATTAATTACAGACAAACATTACAATGATTGTTACAGAGCAAAAGTTCAGTTTGTTACAAGGAACAGTCAGGCTAACATTCAGGAACTAGAGCAGTTTAAGACAGTTAAAAAAAACAGGATGCATAACAATCCCAGGAAGACTAGAACTAAGAGCTATGAGCAGGAGGTGGGCCAGAGGCCATTGTCAGCGGTAAAGGGAAGGGAGGCGCCAGGTTCAGGTACAATTGCAGTCACTTGTGGTCAGGAGGTGGGCCCTAAGGTGAGTTTTAAATTGACCAATTCTTTGTTCATAAACCAAGGAGAAAGGTAGGTTGTTCATCCTCAAGGGGGCCCTATAGCAGAAGGATCTTTGGAATTGAGCGATACGACATGAAGGAATAGAGAAGAGATGGGTGTCTGAGCTACGAGTGTGTTTAACTTTGGAGTCCGGGGTGATTAAAGGGGCGAGTGCCGAGGGGGAGAGGCCTAAGGTGATTTTTTTTGCCAGAATAGAGGTGTGGAATCTGATTCTGTTGTCAAGGTTAAGCCAACTGGTGTCCTTATATAGCGAACAGGTATGGGTGAGCCTATCACACCCCAATACAAGAGGACAGGCCTTGTTTAGGATATGTCGAAGTCTACCAAGGGCTGAGGTGCTTGCCCCTCCAAAAATCAGTAAACCATAGTCGAGCAGAGAGAGTACCGAGGAGGAGACAGCAAGCCTAAGGGCCTCAGGGGTAAGGCAATGTTTGAAGCGATGCAAAAGCCCTAGCCTAATATTGAGGCCTTAGATAGTTGGTGAATATACTCATGATAGGTAAGGCCAGTGTCCAAGGTGATACCCAGATATTTAAAGGAATCCACAAGTTCCAAGGGAGTCTGGGTTGCCATTAGTATTTGAAGGAAAAGCCCCGTCCTGGCATTCTTCAGATGTGCGAATAACATAACTTTGTTTTTTTTATAGTTAACGATAAGGCATTGTGAGGAGAACCAGCTTTCGACAGAGTTGAAGGAGGACTGGAGGGACTGGTGAAGTTGAAGGGGGTCTGTGCTGGAGGAGAAGATGACAGCATCATCTGCATACAGTAATAGGTTGGGGGGACAGGATACAGCGAGGGAGTTTAGGAAGAGGCTGAATAAAAGGGGACCCAAAATGGACCCTTGTGGGACACCTGAGAGGACAGGAGAGTTGATGGATAGGGCATTGCCAATTTTGACATGAACGGTCCGGTTCGCGAGGTAGTCAGAGAACCATCCCACGGCTTCCTGAGAGAGACCCAGGTTGATCAAGGAGGTTTGGAGAAGAGAATGGTGAATGGTATCAAAGGCCTTTGTGAGGTCTATGAAGATCGCACCCATGATGCGGCCTTTATCAAGCGCAGTATAGATGTGTGATGCAAGTTCAAGCAGAGCAGTAGTCATGCTGTGCCCTTAGTGGAAACCATGTTGTTGTTTGCAGAGAAGGTTATATTTATTGAGGTGCTCAGTGAGCTGATCAGAAACAATCCTTTCTAAGGCCTTGGAGAGGGGAGGAAGTATGGAGATAGGGCGGTAATTGTTAGCAGAGGAGCGGTCCCCACCTTTAGATATGGGCGTGATAGATGTGGATTTCCACTTGGCAGGGAATTTACCTAGAGAAAGGGAGAGGTTTAAAATGTGGGTGAGAGGAACAATGACTTCCTTAAGGGTGAGCCGAAGAATTCTGAGATCAAGGGAGTCGGAGCTGGAGGAGGCGTAGCTAAGGGCAGTATTAAGGTATGGTTCTGCTGACTTAGGAGAGATTAAGCGCAGATAAAAGGGGGGAGCACCGGAGTGGGGAGAAGGTGCACTAGGAGCTGGAGGATTGTAGAAATTTGGGGGGGAGAACATGGCTAAGGTTGGAGAAGGCATCGTGGAAAACTGCAGCAATAAGAGTGGGGTCTGTGGTCAAGGACCCGTTAGCCATGACTTGAGCGGGAACTGGGTTAGAGTCCTTACTGCATATTTCCTTAATGTTGTTCCAGAACTTGCGGCTGGAGCCCCAGGATGAGGTTAAGGCGGATTTATAGTATTCTGCTTTGGCTTTGCGAATGGCCCAAGTGCACTTGTTCTGAGCCATTCTATACATATGCCTATCATGGGGGAGGCCAGACTCGTTGGAGATCTGCCACAATGAGTCTCTAGTTCGCATTATGGTCTTGAGCCGTTCAGTGAACCAAGGTACATGATTGCCTATAACCATTCTTTTAGTGAAAGGTGCAAAGAGGTCACATATATTACTGAAGGACAGGGTGAATAGGTCCAAGGCACTATCGGGGTTTACGGAGTTTGAAATGAAGGACCAATCCAAGGCCCTAAGGTGAGCTTTTAATTGTGCCAGTTTACCAGGGCCAAGTTTATGTTGTTCAATTAATTTGGATGGGGATCTAGGAGTTTTACAGGACCAGGAGCAGAGAACTGGTGAGTGGTCACTAAGTTTGGTAGGATGGAGACATTAATGATCTTGTGTGGGTGATTGGAGAAGATGAGGTCCAGTAGGGAGGAAGATCCAGCGCGCGGGTCAAAACCGGTAGGGGAAGTGACCAATTGAGTTAGGTCTTGGGCTGTGGCAATATCAATGAGAGGGATGGCGTCCTTACTTAGCCAATTGATATTAAAATCTCTGAGTACAATTAATTCCGAATGTGATGGTAGTGTCCAGATATGACAATATAGCTCGGAAGGCTGTTTTTTGATCCCTAGGGGGAATGTATACCATTGTGATTTATAAAGGGTTTTGGGCTCATCCCAATGACAGTTTGACAGTGAGGGCCTGTGGGCCTGCCCCCAGTTGAGGGGAGGGGAGTAGGTGATCTTGCAAAATGTCCTTAGTGTAGAGGGCACAGCCACCCCCATGCTTACCATGTCAATCAGCACGGTAGAGGGTAAGCCCGGGCAGGAATACCGAAGAATTGGGGGTCCGAGGGGTGAGCCAGGTTTCACACACTGCTATGACATCCGGTTGATGCTGTAGTACCCAGCCCTGGAAGGAGTCCCACTTTTTTAGAAGGCTACAAATAATGAGAGAGGCAATGCGCAGCGCACCAGGGGTACATTGTGGAGGCATCATGACTATTGGTGGTCCAGGATTAGGATGGATATTCCATGACATGAGGAGGAGGAGAAGGAACCTTAAGGTGGGGTTCCAGGAGTGCTTCCTCTTATTATACTGGAGAGTTGGGTAGATCACATAGTGGAGGAGAAGGTAGGAATGTGTAGTGCCTGAACGTTGAGGTAGGCCTGAAGGAGGTGATGAAAGTCTGGGGTGGACGACAGTGTCATATGCTGCAGTATCTGGGTCTGGACAGCGTCAAGGGGCAAAACCAGACTTGTACGCCTAGGCAGGCATTCGTAGAGAGTCACAGGAGTGTATGCTATAAGCCCAGACCCCTTACTGGGGTCATGGGGGGAGAGAGAAGCTACCCATATGTTCACCAGTTGCCATGAGTCCAGGCTGAGGCCAATTGCAGAGGAGGGAGGGGGGGTGCATTGAGGTATGACAGGGAGGGGGATTGAGCAGAGGGAAACAAATGGCAAAGCAGCAGAATTATAGGAAGCATCCTAACACTAAGAATGTAGAGCTCAAGGGAGAACAGTGACACAGGATAGCTAGCAGTAGGTCAGCCTCTAGTAGTTGAACAGTATAAGCTGCTAATGGAGATCTAGGCTGATTGGTTAATGCTGCCTATAAAAGGGAGTGCTCACCAAGGGTGGTGGCAGGGGCAGTGGGGAGCCTACGCTCTGCATCGGCGGGGCCAAATGCAAGCAGCAGTCTTTCACCGCTGCTCGGTAGCTCAGTGCACTCCACTCCTGCGTACCTTAATTGCAATTCAGGTGGTGGGGGAGGGCGCCGTACACCACTAGCCCTCTCGACCTCCAGTGAATTCTGTGGAGAAAGTAAAGGAGAGGTAAGGAATTTAAGTAGTCGGGGTGGGAGAATGGGGGAGGAGATTTAGAAGCGAATGAGCACCTGAAATCGGAGTAAATCACAGGGTGGAGTAAATGCTTGTTTGGTTGCTCAACCTTATTTCTTTTTTATGCAGTTAAATTCAATTGAGGGCTGTTAAACACTAAATCAATTACACTGCAGGTATGCACCGAGGGAAATTCAACCACTAAAGCCCTTAATTAAAGCTACCTACAGTTCTTAAGGCACCAGTCTATTGCACCGAGGGAAATTCAACTAGTAAAGCCCTTAATTAAAGCTAGGTACAGTTCTTAAGGCACCAGTCTATTGGCACCGGTAACACTAAAATCTTCCTATGGTATCCCACAGCAGGAGACTATCTCCACACATACACTGACAGTAAAATGGCACCAAGATTCAAATGCAAGCAGCAGAGTCCTTCACCGCTGCTCGGTAGCTCAGTGCACTCCACTCCGACGTACCTTAATTGTGATTTGGGAGGTGGGGGACGGCACCGTACATCACTAGCCCTCTTGACCTCCAGTGAATTCTTAATTGCGATTTGGGGGTGGGGGAGGGCGCCGTACACCACTAGCCCTCTCGACCTCCAGTGAATTCTTAATTGCGATTTGGTGGTGGGGGAAGGTGCCGAACACCAGTAGCCCTCTCGACCTCCAGTGAATTTTTAATTGCGATTCGGGGGGTGGGGGAGGGCACCGTGACACCACCTAGCCCTCTCTCGACCTCCAGTGAGTTCTTAATTGGTGATTCAGGGGTATGGGAGGCCACACACCACTAGACCTCTCACCTCCAGTGAGTTCTAATTGCGATTCGGGGTGGGAGGGCGCTGTACACCACTAGACCTCTCGACCTCCAGTGAGTTCTTAATTGCAATTCAGGGGTGGGAGGCGCGTGACACCACTAGCCCTCTTGACCTCCAGTGAATTCTTAATTGCGATTCAGGGTGGGGGAGGGTGGCGTACACCACTAGCCCTCTCGATCTCCAGTGAATTCTTAATTGCGATTCGGGGGGTGGGGGAAGGCGCCGTACACCACTAGCCCTCTCGACCTCCAGTGAATTCTGTGAGGGTACCAGACTACAGTATTTTCTATTTATCAGCCTTTATGTTAAGAGGTCATGAACACTTTGCTTAGTGGACCCTATAAAAAGTGAAGTTCCTCTTGATACCAACTGCTTGGGTTGAAATCATATACAGTTGAATATTAATTTGATTTTTTTGGGGGGGAAGCTGTTCATTGGCTTGGTAAGTATTTGTTTTACAATGTTTCCCAGTTTTGGCCTGCCTGGTGTGGAGGTTGACACCCTTTGTTTTTTTGGGGGGGGGCCCTATGCTGTTAGAGATAACGGGATCGTAGACAGTATCAAAGACTGATCAGATTCTTGCCATTATATTAGACTTCATTGTGTTTGTTCTATTGTTGGACAGTTCTTCCTGTTTGTGTATTGTTATTTGTCTATTATTTTCTCTAGACTATACCCAACACAAACAAAAGGTACAGCTATCTAGTTATTGATTAGGAGACTAAATGTGTAACTCATTTTTGATTGTGGTCTTCACTGACATAATCCTGGATCTGTGTATGGTTAGGGGTTACCCACCTCCAGGACTCCATTTGTATAATATCTGTACCTAATGACCACATTATCTATTTGTTCCTGGAATTTCCAGGGTATTTCATCCCCTATTAAGTGTAAAAAGATCTACACAGTGCTTAAGAGGAGTGGTGTGGGGTTGGTCATGCTTCAGGAGACGCATTTTACAGTGGCCGAGCACAATAAATTAATCTGGGAATGGGTGGGCCAGTGTTACGCCACATATTTTAATGGCCACAGGCGAGGCGTTACCATTCTCATCCACAAGACCTTAGCATTTGTTAACGAGAAAGTGGTGGTGGACAATAGTAATGGTAGATATGTCTTTGTCAGTGGTAAGCTACAGGGGGAGACCATCAATTTTGGAAATATCTGATAGGGATCCAGTCTTCTATGACCAAATGCTGGCTCTTTTACAGAAGGAGCAATTCCCTAGATTAATTCTGGGGGTGATTTTAATTGTGCCCTCAACCCTTTCCTGGACTGCTCGAGGTCTGACTCTAGGCGTGATGCTGCAGTGGAGAGATGGGGAACGGGATTGGCTAAATTAGGCCTGGTTGACGCATGGAGGGAAGACAATCCGGGAGCTAGAGAATTTACTTTCTTCTCATATGCTCATCACGCGTTGTCACGTATTGATTATATTATGATGTTTATGGGTTGGTACCAGAGACTAAGTTCAGCATCCATTAGCTCAATATAAATCTCGGACCATGCCCTAGTTACACTCAAAATGGGTAACACACCACTGGAGGTTTGGAGGTGGAGTTTTCCCGCTTACATGTTAAATAATTAGAATTTTCAACAGTTTTTGATGGAGAGGTGGGAGTAATACATATCTACCAATGCCTCTTCAGCACCATCTACAGTAAGTCGGAGAAGGCATTTATGAGGGGAGGTGATTGCTTATATGGCCATAATACATAAACAGAAGTTACGAAAATTACAACAGCTTGAAGAAGCTGCTAAACTACAAAAAACAAAGTAAACAGGGGTCAGCACTAAGCATACACAAATTCTTTAATAAATACAATGGCAATGAAAAACACACTAAAATTGGTAGATCTCACCCAAGCAGGAGTAGACATGCAGGCATAAAACCAGGCACCGAATTTCAAATGTGAAAGAAGCTGCTAAACTACTCAAACTAGCAGTCTTAAGAGAGCCCCGAGATGATCTCCTTAGGGATTTTAGATTAGCTAGGGAAGCTATCAATAATGAATTAAGTGGTGGTGCTGACCGAGTCCTCATTTATGCAAACCAGTGGTTCTTCGAGTGGGGGAATGAACCCAGCCCATTACTGGAGTGACTGGCAAAGGATAGGACTAACCTACTTGGATTTCTGCGATTAGGGACCAAAGAGGCTTGGTGACCACTGAGGCCACTCAAATAAAACAAAATTTTATTGATTTTTATACTGCCTTATATACCTGTAAGGTCGGTGGGGACAGAGAGACCATGGTGGATGATTTTGTAAGTCGCCTGAAGCTTCTAAAGCTTACAGAGACACACAAAATAATGCTGGACTCTCCCTTGACCACTCTATAGATTAAAAAAGCTGCTTGTAGCTTGGCTGGGGGAAAAGCGGCAGGCCCAGATGGACTCCCTATTGAATTTTATAGGTCCCTGAGAGACTCGATGTGGGATCACATGCTCAGTATGGTTCAGGAGACTGGGGAACGTTACCGTCTACCTGTGGTCTGGCAACCATTACGCTCATACATAAAGAAGGAAGGGATCCCATGTTATGTTCAGCTTACAGGCCTATCTCCCTTCTGAGTAGTGATGTTAAGGTGTTGGCAAAGACCTTGGCCAGGAGATTGGAGACTCTTCTACCGTCCCTGGTTTGAGATGACCAAACTGGTTTTGTTAAGGATAAGCATTCCTATCACAATGTATGGCGATTGCTGGTGGCGTGGGGGGTGTGAAGATGGTGTCTCGGTGTCTGAGGGGAGTATGTGTGCTCTCCCTGGACACCAAGAAAGCCTTTGATAGGGTGGAATGGGTTTATCTGTTTAGAGTCCTGGGTAAGACTGGGTTTGGAGAACAATTTATTAAATATGTAAGGTTGCTATATAAAGATCCGAGAACCAATCTTTTGGTGAATGGAGAGCTCACTCAGGAATTTAAGTTGGAGGGTGGCACTCATCAGTGTTGCCCCCTGTCTCCCCTCCTCTTTGCCTTAATAACTGAACCTCAAGCGGCTTCGATTAGATATGCCGAAGGTATACGGGGGATTCGAGGTGCATAGGGTGTCTGTCATAAAATTTTGCTTTATGTGGATGATGTGCTGCTCTATTTGTCACAGCTGATGACATCATTACCCTGGCTTATTGTTCTGATTGAAGAGTTTCCCTCCTTCTCAGGTTATAGAATAAATTTTGATAAATCGGAGTAATATGTTTGGGAGAGATGGACCCTCAGGTCCTGACCCGATTTCCCTTCAGACTAGTGTCTACCCACGTTAAATATCTAGGAATCAGAGTGGGTAAAACACTGGATTCTCTATATAAGTTAAATTAAATGCCTCTCTTTGAGAAAATTATGGGTGATCTTTGTAGGTGGGAGGGTCTTTTGGTGTCTTGGCTGAGGGGATCAATCCAATTAAATGAATATCATGTCCAGGTTATTATACCCCATTCAAATGCTCCCAGTTGGGCTTCATAACAGGGATCTTTGGTTTCTGAAAAATGCCTGTAATACTTTTATTTGGCAATAGAAGCAGCCTAGGATTAGCCTTTATAGACTCAAAAACTCCCTATTTTCTTCCTGATTTCAATCTCTACCACCTAGCAGCACAGACAAGGCTGCTTACGGAGTGTGTTAAAGGTCCAAGAGGGGTAGCATGGGTTTCATTAGATCAAGGGGAAAGGAGGCATTATAGCACTACTTATTTGGGGCAGATGGGTTTATGGGCCTATCATCCTAGGAGTCCCCTGGTGGAGCACCTCTTGGAGGCATGGGGCAGGGTCCACAAGTTATTAGGTGATACCTCAAGGGGCACTATCCTGGCTCCAATATCTTCTAATCCAGCATTCCTCCCTGTACTGGAGGATCTGATATTTCAGAAGTGGAAGGCCACCAGGGTTCACTGCTTTGAGGATCTGTATGCTGATCAGGGGTTTCTGATCTATCCTGAATTGGCGGAATGGTTGGGACTACAATCCGCTCAAGTTTTTTGTTATTTACAATTGAGAGAATGGGCAAGACATTTAGATCATCTCCAGCCACAGGATTTTCCTCTTTACAAACTGGCGGGGGGGGGGGTCTTGCTGTCTTGGGCTGCACCGAAGGGGGGCTCTGGCTAGATTCTATCATAGTATTAAGGCAGGAATGCCCGACACTTCCCTGAAGGTCAAGGCCCTGTGGAAGCAGGATCTGGGGGAAAGGATCCCTGATGAGGCATGGAGAGAGTTATGTGTCTCCCATGAAGGTCTTAGCATCTACAACTGATTTAAAGAAGCCCAGTTTAAGTTTTTGTATATATTATACCTCCACCTAGTGATGGTAGCCAAGTTTTCCCCTGGTGTCACACCTCTCTGCGGTAGATGTGGTACGGCACGGGTACATACCTGCATTGCTTTTGATGGGGCCGTTCTTCATCAGTTTTGGGCTGAAATAGCTTGGGCTATTTCTCATATGACATAGACCAAAATTTCAGTTTAACCTTGGATAATATTGTTTGGGATGAAAATGCTGGATGCGGAGGGCTTGGAATTTTATCCTAGGCCTATCCCAATTATGTTGGTAATGGCATGAAGATGTATTCAGAAGACTTGGGTGTCCCACGCTCTCCCCATGGTGCAAATGTGGAGAGATTCCTTACTTACCATGCTCCAGTTAGAATGTTTGACATACGAGTTGAAAGGCTGGTCTGATAAATTTGAACAGCAGTGGGACCGATGTTTGGTGTTGTTATCCTCTCTGGAATAGGCGGCAGTTTGGCTGGGCTAGTGGGTGGATTATATTGGACACTTGGTGAAATCTTCCCTCTTCTCCACTTTTTCATCCCCTCGTCCCTCTGGGTATGGCCACTCCCACTCACTCTCCTGACTCTACTCTGAGGTTTATTGGGTTGGTAATCGAATAACTTCTACTTAGAAAATGGGCTTTTTATTTCCTGGCATCTGATTGGCTAGTACCCTTGCCAAGGGGGGCACATTAACTTTCAATAGATGCCCAGGAAACAAAAAGTACCAGTCTACAGTGCCCCTTCACCCAGTAGTATTGTAGTGCCCACCCTGCTACATAATTGGCTGCAACAACTCATTTAAAATGTAAAATGCCGCCATTTTTTCCCTTCGCTTAGTGAGAGAGCCCAACCACCATCATTCTCCCGACACACTCCTTCCTGACTCAAACAACTGCCTGCTAGCTACATTAATTTTTTAACATCTCTTTTGACCGTCTCATTCTCTAAATAAAGAATATGCAGCTTGTCCCATGCCCCCGATTCCCCACACAGCTACAAGAAAAGCTGGGTCACCCGATAACACTCTCGCTCGTCCCTCCTCCTGCCGGTTGCAACATGTCTTCAAAGAAGAAAACATTTAAAATGTACAGTACTTCTCACTTGTAAAACACTGCCACCACTGATCTTACCCCTGCAATCCCTGATACTGTGTACACTGAATATTAAGCGACTTATATTCCCACAACTGGCAGCACTCTCGCTCATTCCCACAACTGTCAACATTCTGGCTCCAGTTGCTCTGATCGCTTGGTCACCCGCTCGCTGACTCCTTCTAAAACACATGCACCCCTTCACAGCCCCGCTGGGTAAAACAGACGCTCCCCTTCACAGTCCCGCTCTACAAAGCACCGAGGACCAAGAATGTTTAAAAAAAAAATAAAACAACTGGCTCCCGACAACACCACCTTACTCTCCACGCCGCGCTTCGGTCTCACGATCGCAACCTCTGACCTACCCCACGCAACCTCTGACCTGTCTGAAAAACATTAGCAACACAAAACAGCCTCTCAACACAAAACAAAGCAAGTGTACAGTACATAAACAATTGTTATATGTGTGTGGGGGCGGGTTGTGGGGGGGCCTCTTCAACCAAAAAAACAAATAAAGAATCTGCTGCAATCTACCAACTTTCTAACTATTCAGACCATCCTTGTAAAGCAGGCGGAGGAACTATTTCATTTCAAAACATTCTAAAAAATAATTTTTAATTAATTAATTATTTTTTTTTACAGTGCCCATTTTCTAAGCGCAATAATACCCGAGAGGGTGGGCCGGTATAGGCAAGCCGGACCGCCCAGGGGCTCTAAGGCCCTCTGCCTGTGGCGTCGGGCCTCATTACGCCCCTGGGCGGTCCGGTATTGCCCAATACCGCCCACCCTCTCGGGTATTATTGCTTACTTATTTGTATTATGTTAACTGGGGAGGTGGTCCAGGATCTGGCAGCTTGGCTTCAATGCCAGAAAATGCAAAGTTTTGCATATTGGAGCCAAGAATCCCAGGACAGAGTACTACCTGGGTGGAGTCTGAGTATCTTCATCGGAGGAGGAGAAGAACCTAGGAGTGATGATCACAAGTGACCTGAAGCACTCCATACAGTGCAAGAAAGCAGCAGCAAAGGCAAACAAGGTGCTGGGATGCATATCTAGGGGGATCAGTAGTAGGAGAGAAGAGGTGATACTGTCCTTGCACAGGTCACTGGTAAGGCCATATCTGGAGTATGGAGTTCAGTACTGGTGCCCCAGGGTTTTATTTAACACTAAAAACTGATTAGCGTTTTGCTCATAAAAGTGCTAAAACATTGTGAAAATGCATAGCACTTGCCTCACTGTGTTTAACAAACATAACACTTCTAGAAAACCTATATAAATACTTTCTGTACAGTTAGCATCGTCCCCCCCAAAAAAACTGCTAATCAATTATTTAAAGCCCTGGTACCTACACCTCAAAAGGAAGTTAACCTGCTGGAGAAGGTCCACAGGAGGGCTACAAAGATGATTGCAGGTCAGCAGTGTAAGGCATACAAGGAGAGGTTGAGGGCACTGAACATGTACTCCCTGGAAGACAGGAGGGGGGGGGGACATGACTGGGACCTTCAAGTACTTGAAACAGATAAATAAGGTTGATAAGGAGAGCCTCTTTAAGCTGAGTGGCAACCATAATATGATGGGGCGCAGTCTTAAGCTGGAGGTGGGAGGTTTAGGAGGGAGGGAGGGAGGTCAGGAAGCACATCTTCACAGAGAGGGTGTTGGACACTTGGAATGCAGAAGAGGTCATCTTGTTAAAGACAGCGGGCAGCTTTAAGAGAGGCTGGGATAGGCATGGGGGAAAGTAAGG
This sequence comes from Neoceratodus forsteri, assembly GCA_016271365.2. NCBI lineage: Eukaryota > Metazoa > Chordata > Ceratodontiformes > Ceratodontidae > Neoceratodus > Neoceratodus forsteri. The sequence continues at coordinate 619,847,761 of CM028131.1, forward strand.
ATCATGTGTAGGAAGAATGGGAGGAGTGGGGAGGGAGGGCAGGGACAGTAGCTCAAGCTGTAGACCCTGCAATACAAGCAGACTTGATAGACCAAATGGCCTTCTTCTGCTGGCTTCTTTGTATGTTCATATTAGATCTGTTTGGAGAGTTACATTACAGTCAGTTATGGAATTTTTTTAACTTACCCCTTGATTTCTTCTGTGCTGCGATAACAGCTGTAATTAATTTCTGTTACATATATTATTGTAGTGCAGTAGCACTACTATAGTTAGGGATGAGCAGGCACTTTAATGTTAAACCTTAAATTTTACAATTTAATAACTTTGCAACCGTTCAACAGATTTGCATGACATTTTCCATGCCGGTGTCCTGGGGTAGATCTCTGGACATGCCAAGTTTCATTATCGTTGGATTTGCAGATTTTGAGATCTAGATAGTAAAAAAACTGGAAATCTGTCACTTTTTGCAGTTTTTTTCTCATTGTGCTGCACACAGACAGAGTTGAATGTTGGTCTGAAATTTTTGTGGTAGAAAGAGTTTGGGTCACAGAACAGCCTAGCAGTTAGTTGGTAAAAAAAATATATTAATCTGTTCCAAAGTTATTGCATTTTTAAGGTCCCATTATTTTCAATGGGATTTTAATTTTTCAGGATAGCTGCACAGAATGAAAAAGGATCTTTGTTCATGAGGAGGCATTCCTTGTTTGCCAGGGGCCAATCCTTGTTCGCCAGAAAAAAAATCCTTTTTTGCGAGCTGCCATCTTGTTTTTTGATTTTGCCCCCAAAACATTGTCATAACTCTGCCCAGGGATGTCTGTTTGAGACATCAAACTATGTTTCTTGCTCATCAGGGATTGATGAGCTCTTCTTTGTAGTTTTCCACTTTTTTTGCTCCTATTTTTAATGTTTTGTAACATTTTAAATCCTTGTTCACCACTCGCTAACTTCCTTGTTCGTGGGTCCTTGTTCATCATGGCGAACAAGGAAATCAGATGGTGAACAAGGATTGCAAGGGTTTTAGGTTTGGGTATCTGGTCGTGAAAAGGGGAATCATTGTTCACCAGCCGATTTCCTTATTCGCCACTGACAAATAAGGGTAGAGAATAATGTATTTATTTGTTGTATTTGGAGTTTGGTAAATGGGTAAGCCCACTGAGACCGTACAGTCCCTTTTTCAGGGGTGGCCCGGGTCGGGTACAACATAACAGCAGGTTGCATAAATACAATTCATTAAGAAATACATAATGATATGATGAAGAGGAGACAAATAGACAGCAATTATACCTATGACAAATATACAGCAATTATACATATAATAAATCTGACCATTAATTACAGTTTGAAACATAATTATAACAATGCCCAGCTCAGGAGGAATACAGTAAGGACCCAAGTAATGTCAGGTCAGGTGGTCTTAGAGGGTCAAATTTCAGGATCTGAGAGAAGTGATGTAGTTAGGCAAGGCAAGTGTGAGGTTTAGATTGCAAGAGGTGCTCAGAGAAGGAATGCTTGAACAAGGCCAGGGAGGTGAGGGAGAGAGAGGTAAAGGGGAGTGCGTTCCAAGAGGAGGGTGCAGCGTAAGCAAATAACCTTCTGCCAATTGCTAGATGGGGGTAAGGTGTGAGAAGTAGTGGGGCTGAGGAGGACCTAAGTGTATGGGGGGAAGGTTTGAACTGCAGTACGTCTCTCACGCATGGAGGAGAGAAAAGGAAGGCAAGCTTAAAGGTAAAGGTACGGGTGACGAACTGCAGTCTTTGGTCATAATCAGGCCATCCAGATCAGTTAACACATCGCAGTAATGAAGTCGTGGGTAGGCTCCAAGAGCAAAACATCCCACCCTGTAATATAATATTCTAAGGTGGGAGAGTATGATGGGTTTGGCAGCATAGGGTAGAGGTGCACCGTAGAGTAGGATGGGAAGGAGGGAGGAGGCAGCGATTTTGTGATGGGATGCATGAGTGAGATGGGGATGAATGTGGTAAAACAGGCTGAGTTTTTGATTGAGTTTTTTGGTAGTTTGTGTTACGTGCTGCTCAAAACAGAGTGAGGGGTCTAGCACCATACCTAAGTATTTGAATGTCTGAACAGTTTCAGGGGTATTCCCTAATGTGAACATAATAAGAAATGAGTCTCATTGATCGTTTTGTATGGAAGAGTTGCAAAAGAGCATAACCTTTGTTTTTTTAGTATTGAGGACTAAATGGTTCTTAAGAAACCTCTTCTCTAATGTATGAAGTCTGATGCCAAGTTCTGGTTTAGCCATTTGATATCGCAAGAAGACCAGTATAAGATAACATCTTCAGCATGAAGTTGCACCTTGGACCCACTGCAGTGCAATGGTAAGTTGTTAATAAAAAGCGAGAACAGAAGTGGCCCCAAGATGGATCCCTGGGAAACGCCGTGAGAGATGGGCTGAAAAGAGAAGAGGGCACTAGACCATGTTACTCCCTGGGCGTGACTGGATAGATAACTGTTAAGCCAGGAGAGCGAATGACTATCCAGGCCTAGTGAGTGAAGCTTGTCCAGCAAGATGCTATGGTTAACTAATTCGAAAGCCTTTGTGAGATCCACCAATATGGCACCAGTAACGAGCCCTTTGTCAAGAGCATCGAAGATATCTGAAGACACCTTAGTTAGGACAGTTAAGGTACTATAATATTTTCTGAATCCATGCTGGCAGTTGGTTAAGTGATAATGTTGTTCCAGATATGATCGAAGCTGATTAAAAACTATATGCTCTTGCATCTTAGCTAAACGGCACAATATTGATATGGGCCTGCAGTTTTCTACAGCATGCATGCCTCCCTTATGCAGTGGAACTACAATTACCACTTTTCATTTTGCTGGAACAGTCCCACTGATGAGAGACCTATTTATTAGGCCACAGATGGGGACTGTGGGGGTTGGGAAGCCAAGTTTTAGGAACCGAGGTTCTAATGAACCATGGCCATGGGAGCTTTCCTCCTTTAATTTTAAGAGAAGTTGCAACACCTCTTTGAGAGTAGCTAATTTTAGATGAAACTGAGGATGAGAAGGGAATTGCCTGAGAGGGAGGGAGGTGAGGTCAAAGTCCGAGTGGGGTGAAGTGTGAGGTATAGCTGGAAAGATCAGTGAAGAAATGGTTTAAGCCATCAGCGATAGACTGGGGGTCCGAAAGGGTTGAACCTCAATCATATAGTGTACTAGAGAGAGTGACCTTTCATTAATATATTGATATGTTTCCAGAAAGCCTTAGCATTATATAGCCACCCAGTTAACGAAAATAACTCAGTTTTGTGTTATGTAACTTACTTTTACATGTACTGTGAAGGTGCCTATATGTCGTCCAATTGGAGAGGTTGCTAGACTTTTTTTTCCAAGCTGAGTCATGGAGGGACATGAGATGTCTTAGATCCTTACTAATCCAAGGTACCTTTAAACCCTTGGACCTTCTTTTGGTGGAGGGGGCATAAGTATTTATTATGTCTGTTAAGGTATTGATGAAGTATTCAAAGGCCTGATCTATATCAGGCAGGGTTTCAGGGCTGGTTCTGGGATTTGCTGGGCCCTGGTGCAAGACTGTATAGTGGCCCCCCTCCAGCTGGGCCTCTGCCCCTCCCCCCAGCTGGGCCCCCCGTCCCCTCAATAATATTGCTCTTTTTTCATTTTGTGAACTTAAAAGGTGTAAATGGCATTATCTGTTATCTCTCCTCTCTGTTTCCCCTCCCCACCCCTTCTTTCCTGCTGCTGCCAAATCTTTTTTTCTTTTTGTTTAGTTTCCCTGAATCATCATCACTGGACTCAGTCAGCACAGTTTATTTGGGCATACAGAAGAACAAAAAGGACATTGATCAGCACAAAGTGAATTACCGTCCATATTTCCGCGATCAGCTGCTGCTAGTGGATGTGTTTGGCCTGCACGCCCCCACTTTGCACCACCCAGATTGAATATTTTAATATTAATCACAGACACAGCCTGCACTTCAGCTGAGCCTGAGATGAGTCCCACCCCAGTGTCCCCACCAGCAAATCGGAGCAGCAGCAACTAGTACTCGACCAGGGAGGGAGGGAGGCAGCAGGGAGGAGCGTCAACCCGACTCAACTGTATTGAGTGAACAGAGGGGCAAAGCAGAAAGACCACTATTGTCGCAGGCTGGAGCATGAAGGAGAAGCGGAGTCCGCCCAACATAGGAGGAGGAGGAGGAGGAGACAACAGACAAGGAGGAGAGTGAGTGAATGCCAGCACTGCTTACAGGTACGGGAAAGGAGTGCGCATGCATGCACTACTGTTTAAATGGTTGAGGTCTCTCTCTGTGGGATTTAAATGGCTTGGGGCTCCATGGGGGCTGAGAAGAGCTCTAGCACTCAAGGCAGACAGTGGCGCTGGATGTGGTGCAGACTTGCCAACTGGGGCGCTGCGCCAGCATAGTAATTTTCTTAAAATACAAATTTTTACTTATGGGGCCAATGGGCCCTGCTGCACTCTGGGCCCTGGTGCGGTGGCATCCCTTGCACCCCCCGATGCTGTCCCTGCAGGGTTTTGATAGGGTTCCAGTCGGCAGCATTTAGTGAAGATAGGAAGGCAGTGGGGTTGAACCGTAGCATGTTTCTCGACATGGTGATTTTAGGGGGTGGGTTAGGGCATTTGTTGTTCCAGATGCAGAAAGTAGGAGAGTGGTCACTAATGCTATCAGGAAGCACAATAGCCCACTGAATACTGTGAGGGCAATTTGACACCACCCAGTCAAACAATGAGTGGTTACCGGACTTAGTATTTAGTCTAGTGGTTTTGGAGATGCGTTGTGTAAGTTTGGAATCGACAAGGATAGAGTGAGCTTTATTATTATTATGGTTCAATCAGTCAATATTAAAGCCACCACAGAGTAGGAGATCATGTCCAGGGGTGTCGATAAGGGAAGCTATGAAGGAGGGAAGGACATTATTAGCATCCTTCAGGGGAAGGTAGGCGCAACCAATCGTAAGTTGTTTGACTTTGCCTAGGGTTAATGAAAGGAAGATGCATTCAATAGGAGGAGGAACAGAGGCAGGGTAGGCAGTTTCAGATGCTGCAATACTGGATCGAACATAGATGAGAACTCCACTCCCTTTTACCTATCCCGCCTGAAACATGAGTAGCCCTGCAAAGCAACTTTGTGTTATAGGATGCTAGGTTTCAGACAGGTCTCAGTGATTCCCAGCAGTGGGATAAGGATATTGGGTGGTGAATCAGGATTTCCTTATGGCCATCTCATCCTGAACAAACTGTTTTTGGGGTCATCTGGTTTGAAAAAATAGTTTTTTAATATTGTTCCTCCTTGCTCATATCCCTGGTGTCTAGTGGGACCCCCCCATCCCCAGTCCCCATATATACATATATATGTATATATATATATAGTTTTTTATATTTATTTATTTTATTGCGGCTTTTTAGCCATTTGTTTGTTATTTCTGGTGTCTAGTGGTAGCCCTCCACACCCCCGGAATTGCTCTGCCCACTTCGTTGGTGGCTAGTGGCATCCCCCCACCCTCCCAATATTGTCTTTATCTGAAAATAAGAAAACCATCCCTTGTCTTTTTTTTTCACCTGTAAGAAAAAAAAACATCCATTGCTGATCTCACCCGCATCCCCCACCTGACCACCCACTGTGCACCCACCTCCCCACATCACCCGTGATGTCCCCACAGACCGCCACTCACCTATGGAGGTCCCAGGTTCGAGACCCATTCCACCGATCAAAGACATGTCTTGCTGCTGGAACCGGCAACTGCATAATGAACTAAGGTAAATGTGCTTCAATGTATTTCAATGGGGGTTCTACGTTTATGCATAACTCAGCCATTGTTTGGAATTTTGACCCAAAATTTTCAACATGGCCTTTTGGGGACCCCGCCTTATGAACAATATGAAACTGTCATTAGGCAACTTCCACCAGAAAGGTGATTTTGTGGTCAGTTGGCGAAATCCCCTTTCTGGTGGGATTTGCATAACGACAGTCATAATGTTCATCAGGTGGGTCCCCAAAAGGCCATTTTAAAAATTTGGGGTTAAAAATGGCTGAGCTATGATGGCTCAGTGCAGTTGTGCTATGCAAGCTCATAATTTTGTTAGTTAAAAATGTTTTGACCCCAAATCTTGTATATGAACTTGTTATTTCCCTACCAATGTATGTCACAGGTGTCATTTTTCAAATCCTGGCTGAAATGCATTTTCGCATCTGTGGTGCAGAAATGGCATTGCAGTTGTGCAGAAATATGTTTCAGTGGGGATTTGAATATTTTGTGTCGTGGGTACATTAGGTGTGGTAATAACATGGTTATGCTGATAATTCCATCACTCTTGTGGTATAAATGGAAGCACAGGGCCCGGAGCTATGTCTGAAGCTATGTACGTATACGCATCTGCTGCAGACCCTGCACTCCCATAGCTATGTACATATATGCACCTACGGAGGAATGGGAGTGCAGGGCCTGGAGCAAATGACTGCACTATCTCAAAAAGTAAGGAAATAAATTGCAAAAAGCATTGTTAATGCATCAGTTAGGGTTAGTTAAAGTGACAAAGGTAGGGAAATGTGGCATTAGGATTTCCAACCCTAAAACCACACCCCCACCCTGCACAGATGATGAGGGATCGGTGGTGACATTGGGGTCATCTGCCCTAATGCTCACCCCATTCTCCTATACTGTGCCACCCTGCTTATTTTCTAATGGAATGAGGTGAGCATTAGGTCGATGACCCCAATGCTACCCCCTGATCTCTCTTCATCTGTGCAGTGTGGAGATGTGGGGTTACGGTTGGAAATCTTGGAAATCCTAACACCATATTTCCCTACTTTTGTCGCTTTAACACTAACTGATACAGTAACAAAGTTGTCTGCAATATATATATATGCCCATCGTCCAGACCGTGGTAAAATGTGCATAGAAGTGGCACACCATAAAAGCGGGAACAGAGTTTTGCGCATCTGCACACAGTCCCGAGAAGCATACTGTGAGTTCAGTAATTTAGGCGTAGTTTCAAACTGACCCCATTCCCCATTCTCCATTGTACTCTTTCCACCTTGACAGCTAGCTGGTTTGAAATTGAAATTAACACCAAGGGATACTGAGAGGCTACAGGATTTTTCCATTAAGATGTGCCCTGACAGTGGCACACCACAGTCTTGGGAGGCAGAAAACCACCTTAGCAAAGTCTCCTCTACTTGGGGGCTCTTCCCATCTCTTTTTTTTCCTATTGGTGTTCGCATTCGAGGCTCCATTATTGCAGTTTTTGCAATATATATATATATATTCTTTGCAAAAACTGCATTAATTAACAGTTGGGTTTTACAGCGACAAAAGTGAGAAATTTGCTGTTAGGGTTATCACCTTGCACCCAATGACCAGGGTCATTGGCCCTAACTCTCACCCCATTCCATGTGTAAATAAGCTGAGGTAGTGCAGTATAGAAGAATGGGGCAAGAGTTAGGACTGACAACCCCAACGCACACCCTGATGCCTGTTGGTGGGGGCGGGGTGGTCATGGGGTGAAAGGGGTGGTAACCCTAATGGCGAATTTTCTCGCCACAGACAAAATCAAAAAAACTGCACTCAAAACTGGCGAAAAGTGCATTTTTCAGCAATTCACTGCGCAAAAACCTAAGTCCCACCGAAAGGCAATTCGGCAAATCAAGAGACCTACCACGCCCCACCGCACATACCAAATTCCATGCAAATCCGTTGAAAAGGTCCAAAGGTATTAACGTGTAAAATTTAAAGTTTAACATTAAAGTGCCTTCATAACCCTAACTATAGTGGCGCAACCCCGCCCCTATAATATATATATGTATATATACTGTATATGTCGGGTTTCAAACTTTTTAAGAATGTTAGTATTTTAGAACTTTACTGTTTTCGAATCTTGTTGTTTGGTGTTGTTTGCATGTCTCAATTCATCTTTTGATGTAAGTGCTAAAAGAGATTGCTGTACTGGTTGTGTAGTTGTAATATGTTGTCTTTTGTTGTATTGTGCAAAATAGGGTTGTCTGTTTCTTGTATTTTTGAAGAAAATTCAATAAAAAGATAAAAGAAAACAGATGATATATCACAAAACTGGGGGGTGAGAAGCATTCCGAGTACCAGACTTCTAAGAGAGGTATCTTCCTCATGCATGATATTACTAATGATAAAGCAATAATAATAACTGATAAAAATTATATTCTGACGTGCTGGAGTGCTTTTTCTGGTGACTATGCTACTCAATTTCTAAACAGAATGCAAAACAAATTTGTTGTAGACACAGCACATTTAATTGGCTGGCCTGTTTGTTTGGGATATGCAGCCCAAGTCTTGTCACTTGTTCCAGTGCTGCACTCCACTTTTGCTCTGTTGCCTCTGAAAAACATTGGAAATCACAATATTGACACATGATTCAGTAAGTGTTACATATATTTTAGAGTTCTCCTCTTCCTAACTTATTACTGAGGAACTGTGTATAAAAACAGGAAATTTATCATTTAGCATTCATCTGTCCCTACAGCTTATTCCTTATTTGAAGTAATAAGCCTCTGTTGTGACATCACAAACTGTTGCCATGGGAATAACCATAACTGTAATGTTACAAGCAGAGTCTTAGCACATCAGGAGGAGGATATGCAATAGGGGCTGCAGAACTCACAAGGAAGAAAGATCCTGTTTTTATATCTATGACCCCAGTAATAAATAATGGGGTAAATCAATATGGAGCAATGTGAACTTCAAGCTAAACTGCGCTCAGAATTGTTTTCTCTCCCAGAAGTATTGGCTGCTCTTTAAGATGTAAACTTCAAACTGACTGAGTATTGGATTTGAGCGATGTGATGCTGAGGAAGCATGTCCTACGTCTCTTGTGATGCGTGCAGTAAGTAACTATTGCAACATCTGTATCTAATGAAATTGAATAATTATGCAGCAGGGTTACCACCTGCCCTGATCTCAGGTGGACAGTTGTGGTGTAGTGGCTTGCATCTTGACAAAAAAAAAACAGAGGAAATGAAAGGTGCCCTGACTTGAACCTAAAAAAAAATGTGTTCTTACTTTCTTAAACAGTGACAGAAAACCAACGCCTTCAGTAAAACACCCCAACATGTTATGAACATAATTACAATGAATAGTGTGAAATAAAAATCTAAAATAATTTGTCTTATCTTAAATTGTTAAGAGAAGGAGACCTGCTGCATTAATTGGACTTACAGCTTGTCCGGTCTGGCCTGATAAAACATGTTTTGGTATAAAATCTCCTGCTTTGGGTTTTGGTGGTTGGTAACCCTATGCGGAGAAAGCTATGAACGGGTTCAGTACCAGTGCAGATGACAGTGATGACAGGTTTGATGGGGACGAGCGGTTACTGTTTTGTCCTTCGGATCCCGCAGCCAATGGTGTCGTTGAAGGGGAAGGGCTTGCGGCGGCGGAGAACGCGGCAGCAACGCTGAGTGACGAGCATCCGAGCGCTGCTAAAGGGGAAACTGCGATCGATCGTTGCAATAACCGGCGAATGCTGTGCTCGCACCGTAAAGGCGCCCCCGGGATTAAACAAAAACAAGCCGCCCCGCTATCTCAAAATATGCTGGTGGTTTTCATTTGGAAGTAGACAGCAGTTTATCGTGGGGGATGATCCAAGTGCAGAGATCGCAGCTTGCTGTGTAAAATACTATCGGAGGCAATTTTCTGTCTGGTTCCTAGAAGATGTCCAGCATACTGCGTGCAGCTGCTGAAATGAAATGGACCAAGTCTGCAGCGGCCAAGAGAGCTGCTTGTCTTGTAGTCGCAGCCTACGGTCTGAAAACGCTGTACCCCATCGTCTGTAAACAGCTACGGAAGAAGCACCCGCCGTCGTCGAAGGGGAACAAACCGGGCACCCCTAACAGCATCCCCGGAGCTGGAGAAGAAAACGGGATCTTGAAATGCAGTGTGAGTGGGACCTCGATCAAAGGAGCCTCCCCCGGAGTGAACGTCGAATTTTTTAATCAGCTGTTGGAACTTGGCAAGGTGCTTTTCCCCAAGCTGGTTACTAAAGAGATCGGGTTGCTCTGCTTGCACTCGTTGGCTCTGATCTCCAGGACGTTTTTATCCATTTATGTCGCTGGGCTAGACGGTAAAATCGTAAAGACTATAGTGGAGAAGAAACCGAGGAGCTTTGTTCTTAAGCTGGTGAAGTGGCTTCTGATCGCCATTCCAGCTACTTTCGTCAACAGCGCGATCCGTTACTTGGAGTGCAAGCTGGCACTGGCATTTCGCACCCGGCTGGTGAATCATGCGTACAGGACCTATTTCACCAATCAGACCTACTACAGGGTTAGTAATATGGATGGGAGGCTGGCAAACCCCGACCAGTCGCTCACTGAGGATATCATGATGTTCTCCCAGTCGATTGCACATCTGTACTCGAACCTCACCAAACCCATACTGGATGTGATGCTGACTTCTTACACGCTCATTCAGACCGCCCGGTCCAGAGGGGCGAATGCCACCGGACCCACCGCATTGGCAGGGCTAGTAGTCTGTGCAACGGCTATGGTGCTGAGGGCCTGTTCCCCCAGATTTGGCAAACTAGTGGCGGAAGAAGCTGATCGGAAAGGCTATCTGCGTTATGTCCATTCACGAATTATAGCAAATGCAGAGGAAATCGCATTTTACAGGGGTCACGAGGTAAGGTTACATGTTGCTGTATGAAGCTTGAGATGATTCAGTGATGTTTTTTTTGTTGCTGCAGACCAGCGGGGAAAAAAATCTATACATTCAGGTCGTTGCAGTATTGTCTTCCTGAAGCACCCCATCTGTCACTGGCTGCACTGGATACAAGTGTCATCTGTTGACCTGTTTACCTTCAACAGAATGAAATCCTGGTTATAGCAGTTTGAGCCTGGCCAGATGCTTAGCATTGTCAGACTGACCTTGACTTACCCTGGCCAGCAATAAGATTTGGGGTTACCCGTTTTTAAGAAGCCCAGTTCCAAGCAAATAAACAGCACACGTTCTCCAAAACAGGTTATAATTTCAAACAGTCCAGTAGATTCTGTCTCTTCTGATAGGACAGATAATCAAATCCAAGGCTACTTTCCGTTTTAGGTTTTGGTGCTTGTTGATAATTAGTTTTCATTATTCAGCTAACTTTGACATACTTCAGTTAAAGTACAAGTGCATGATATGGTGAAAAGTTAGACCAGCATCTTTTTATTGTCATTTTCTATAATTAGATGCACCTCCGCACTGGATTTGCATCTTGTTACAATTTTTTAGACTTAAACATGTGCTTCTTTTAGTTCGACTTTCCCCAGGTTTCCATCAGACTCTTCAGCTGTTTTTTGACCACTGAATAAGGCCAGGGAGCAGAGTCTGTGTGTTGCATGCAAGTTCACCATAGTCGTAGGAAAAATGATGTTAAACAAGGGGTGTACTGATGAAAACCTGGGGATAACCAAATTATCACTTTGAAAGTAAAGCAAGGGTGAACACCATAGACAGTGAAAAGGAATATACCTCAGTATCAATGAGATACACTGTGCAGAACCATTTGAACTCAGCACAGTCTATATAAATAGGGTCTGTGTAACGGTCTGTACTGTGTTCTGTATGTAACTAATAAGACACACCAAGGTGCATAATTATGTGCCAGTAATTGCACCTATCTTGAGAAGTGTGATTATTGTCATAATTAAACAACCTTTAGGTGTCTTATTGTACTTATAAAATGAGTCCTACATAAAAAAGGGGAAAAACTTCACAGGCCTATTTGCCTAGGCTGTTTATAATCCTAAGGGAAAATAAATACTTGGACACTGTTAAGTCCCAAGGCCCTCAGTCTGTGGGCAACCCTGAACTTACTATAAACAAGTTTCAGTTGCTGGACCACAGCCCTGATTATGTACTTAGGGAACCTTGACTCCACAGACGTACTGGCTTCTCTCTGGCTTTGCCCCTGGATCAACTCTAAGGCAGTTGCACTGCCAAGCAGATCAACATGTCTCTGACCTCTCTCCATCAGTGCAGATGTCTCTTTCAGACAGTCACCTCTCTGCTCAGTCAGTTGATCTTCCTTCAGCTGTCTCTGCCGGTTGCTGTAGGGCACTTCTCGCAGATGAGCTCACTGATTACAGGTCTGGCTGTAATAGCACTCACTGACTCTTACTATCCAGTGCAGTGTCTCTGCAACTTCCACAGCACTGCGGACCAGTCAGTTGGCTGTAGTGGCTGTTGGTGATGGCACTCTGCATATTGAGCTGTACGTACTTCCGGGTTGGCAGACCTCTTCAGTCAGATCACATGCTTGGGGATCTGGTGCGCTGAGGAAATCTTCCCCTTCTCTGGTTTTATCTCAGCTATCTTCTCCTTCTGGCTGTTCAAGCCCAACAGTCGTCTCCTGTTTCCAAGATTTAGAAGCCCCAGGCTGGCCTCCAACGCTGGCACAATCAGACAACAGCTGTGGCTTAAGGCTGTGTTTGGCTCAGACTGAAAAAGTTCTGAAATATCCTGTGCTGTTCACTGGTGAAATCAGCCCTCTCATTGTTGATCCCAGTTGTCACTCTCTGGGAATGGTCTGTCTGGCTGTAATTCAGTACCCCATGGACTGAAATTTGTGGGCACTATCGTTGAACACTTCAGTGTCCCATGAGCCCTCTCTTGCTCCCTCTACAGGCTTTGAGGCCTGATTGGCTGTTGTGCCAACCCCTGACCCCATTGCCATGGATTCTGAAGGCTAGTGCAGCAAGCATAGCTGCTGCTGCCATAGTCATTTTGGCTCTGGGCCAAGGTTCTTGTCTTATTTAGGACTCCTGCTCTCTTTTGCCATTTATGTGCACCTAGTTTGCCTCTACATATTTTGTGCTAGTGTTTCAGTTCACCAGGTGTTGTTAGGGGAATCCCCAGTTTTAATGGCATGCAGTGGTGCTCCTCTTCCCGTTGGTGGAAGTGAGCCATAGTGCTGCAGTGGAGCTGCACACATTAGTAGTGCTGAGCAGCTAGAAACTAGTATTTCCTTTCACTGCTCCTGCTCTTGTCTTGATGCAGGCCCAGGGTGACTGGAGGGTAACATAGTGGTGACAGGCAGTAAGGCGGGCTCCATAGAACCTAAAGTTAACCACCACCGTGGTGGGGCGGGGGGGGGGCCTTACAAAAGGAAAAGGGGCAAGCTCAAACAGAATCAAAGGTCAAGGTGCACATTTTTACTGTAACTACACTGCAGGGAACATAAACCTTGTTTTTGCATTTTTTAATATAATTGGATATTGGGCATGTGTGAATTCTATTTAATACCCCCCACTGTATTGTTACATGTGTTTACTTTGAAATAGTCCTATTTTTTCCGTTATTTAGGGTCCCTTGTTATTGCTACCCTTTTCCCCACATAATATGCATTTTTTAATTGGTTATGCATTTCAGAGTCCAGTGACATCAGTTCAGAAAAAGCTGCAGGTGAAGTTTTCCATGCATCTCATCAGCTCAATTAATGTCATTAGTTTCCAGAAAGGATACGTCCTTTAATTGATTAAAAAAAAGGGGTGGAGAAAGAATATTGGATAGTTACAGGACACGAGAGATTGATGCATCTAGTGTTGGAAATGTCTGTGATTCAGTGGAGGCAGTGGGTGACACCTCGCACCGTTGGCACTTAATCTGCACATGCTTAGCATCCTTTGGATGTCAGGGTTCTTTGCTGAAGCTACAAGGCGGCTTGCCTTCTTGAGCTGTTGCCTGCCAGCCCCACTATCTTCTGCCTTTTCCTGGCTTGTCATGCAGCTGCTGATCTGGCAGTTCTGACCATTCTCTTGTTTCGGTTTCTGTTCTGCTCATTCTTTCTGCTCAAGCTCTTCTCCGGCACCGCTTCCACATTTCTTCCTGTTCTCCTCCTGGTGCAACTGCACTGCTGACTGCTCTCCATGTGTGGGTCTTCTCTTTTCTACTCCTTGTTGCTGCTTTGTCAGGTGGTTTCTCTTGCCCCTTTCTGCTTGTCCTGGGTGCTCCACGTTCTCCCTGGTTGTTGACCTGATGCTTCCACTTCTGTCCTGTCTTGGTTAGTCCCTACCATTTGCTCCCTTGCTTCAGAGCCCTATCTTCATTACCTCTGCTGGGCTCTGTCCTCCCTGCTGGGCCTTACCTGCTGTTGGCCCCCCAATCTTTCCTGCTGCATTTTTTCCCTCTTGGTCTGGTCCACTTGTTCCCCCCCCCCCCCGGGCCTCACTCTTGGCTGGTGCTCCTTCTGTTTGTTTGCTGCTGCTGTCCTTTGGTCTGGTCCACTTGTCTCCCTCCCTCCCCAGGCCTCACTCTTGGCTGGTCCTCTTCTGTTTGTCTGCTGTCTCTGTCCTTTGTTGGGTACTGTTTGTCCTCCTTTACTTTTTTTTGGGAGGGGGCTCTGTTTTTCACCCTGCTGCCTCTTGTAATACTTCTTCTAATTCACCATGGTCCATTCCTAGCCTCCTACTATAATTAATCCTACTGCTGCATGTGGGCATATGCCCAACAGTAATCAGGCTTTGCACTCCACAGTCATGCACTTCAGTCGGTTTCACGCCTGAGTGACAGTTGGGCATACGTCCCAATGAGAAACAGCCTTTTGTCCTTTAAATGCCCAGTTCTTTTACCATTCCTCCTGTATTGGGCCATCAGCATGCTGCTTGGCCCCTTCTGCTGTGTCCATCGGTCTGCCCAGGTGGTTGTCCAGGCCCTCTCCTAGAGGCTTACATTTCTTGTAAGTATCTGTACTAGGCTGTGCCCTCCAAATCCTTCTGCCTACCAGGGCCTTCACCCTCAATGCCATATTTGTCATTCTGCCTGCATGGGCACTCACCCTCCATGTCATTCAACTGTCCAGCATATGTCCTCCGTAATATTCTTCAACTCCCAGGCACATGTCCAGTTCAGCTTTCATCTCTGTCCCTTTGCCTGGCTTTTAAGGGCTCATCTCATATGGCCTTGCCCCTCAAGAGCTTGGCTGCAACCTCATTTCCTGGCCTTGCCCCTCAAGGGCTTGGCTACAGTGTTGTCATCAATGGGCCTTGTCCCAGAGGGCTGGGCTCCAGCTTTCTGTGAGCTTTATCCAGGGGACAGTATATGGGTAGCCAAGCCTGAAGCACCTTTTACTGAGTCTTCCCTCTCCTCAGGGTTCCTTCAGTAGTCTCGTCATACCTTTGGAACTGGTTTCGGCCCATAGCACTTCCACTGGGGTATAGCACTTCCTCAGTGGGCTCCTTTAGTTTTATGGCCAGCCCTACAACACCTCTAAGAGTCTTTTGACAGAGGAGAGACATTCCTCCGTGTAACTGAAACAGAATGCTTGACCTCGTCTTCTGGATATAATTGGTAATCCTCAGCCTGGAGGGATAGCAATACAGGCATTGGCTCCCCAGAGGTTTCCTTCAAAAGTTATGGGTTTCCTCTTCTCCATGCCAAAGGTAATAAAATAACTTAGTTATTCTAAAGTTCCTTGGAGAGCCGGAGCTGGTTGGTGGCCTTATTTAATTTTCCTCTTCCTCGCCAGTAATAGTTCTTTAGGACTGTTCCTTTCCAAGCTACATCTCCTCTCTCTTCAAAATATATATTCCTGCCTGTTCTTTTTTAGGTTTTTTTGTGCCTTCTTTCCTAAGGTACAGTACCTTTGGTCTGAGGAATCATGTCCCAGTGATGCCTGTAGTGGTGGAACCCTCATCAGAAGGGTTGAGGGACCCCACCAAAAGGGTGGTTGCTCCTCAGCAGGAGCAGAGAAAGTATAAGCCAAAGTTACAGTCATGTTGCAGAAGCATTTACACACTACCTTTCAGAAAATCCAGTCTTCCCAAATCATCCAACTACCATTTCAGAACTCCTATCTCCATTAATGTCCCCATATCACTTAATACATCAGGAGCCTGGTGACCCACTTCATTGAAGTGCTTTGCCTGTGGTTTAGTGGGGCAGCGGGTGACACTTGACAAGTCCCTCCCACCAGCACTATGAAAACCATGCTTGCCTAGCATCCTTCTCAGGCCAGATTTCTTTACAACCACCATCTTGCTCTTAATCTCCAAGGTGCCTCTCTTCCTTGGGGTTGGGCATTTTCTCTAAGGTACCATTGACATAAGGGACAACATCCTTGCATCTTTTCTAGGGTTGAAACCTTCCTCAAGAAGATTCCTGCACCCCAAAAGGGTAGTAGCCTCTTTGCAGGGGCAGAGAGAGTGTAAGCCAAAGTTAGTCATGTTGCACAGGTATTTACACACCACCTATCAGACAGTCCATTCCTCTTGAATCCTCATCCTACTATTATTACGTGAATGCCAAAAACAAACCAAAAAACAGTGGCCATGACCACTGGTACCAAATGTAAGCTAGTATCACTGTTCTTCTGTCCTATACTGAAGACCTATCACAGCTCCACCCGAAGCAGGTCTCATCTTTCATAGAGGAAAACAAAAAGGAGCCAAGCAGCGACAGAGCCAACAACAGACAGTCTATTCACTGTTCTAGTGCAAAATACTTTTTATTAAAGAGCTTCTGATGCCTTAGAAAAACTTTGAAAAACATAATAATTAGATATACTTCATCTTGCATTCCATGTATATTTTACATATTTCTCATTCCCAGTATTTATTACTGAGTAAATTTGCATGAATACATGCATGATGGTTATCCCTTAGAGTTCCCTTAGAGTTTATCTGCTTCTGTAGCTTACTCCTTATTTCAAGTCATAATCCTGTGTTGTGACATCACACTCTGTTGCCATGGGAGTAACTGTGATGTCACAAGCAGCGCATTATGACCTCAGGTAGGGAGAAGGCAACAGGAACAGATGAACTCTTCAGCAGCAAAGATCCTGTTTTCTTGCAAATTACCTCAGTAATGAATAATGGGGAGGAGGAATACACAACTAATGTGAAATACAAGCTGAACTGTGTCTGAATATTGTGTTTTGTTAAAGTTATCCTGGAAGTGTCAGCTGCTCTTTAAGTGTTTAAAAGTTGAAGATAGACTGGCCTGATGGTGCAGAGGGCTGAGGCGCTGGACGCCTTATCTTGCGCTGCGCCGGCGACCCGGATCCAGGAACTGACTGCGGAAGCTGGGTGTCAGCATAAACACGACGCTAGAATGGGGTGGACCCACGCACAGGGAGTAAGACTGCCTCCATGGAGGTGGGGACAGTCACTTCACCCATTACACGTGCATGGGTCTGGGGAGAAAACGGAAAAAGATCAGAGCTGGCAGGTTCTGTGATGGCGGGCAGCACTCGTGCCTCCCCCTGACAATCTAGATGTTGGCTTCTGGGGTGGGGAGGTCGGCACTGTCTGTTCGTAAACCTGAAGGTGATGGCCAAGCAGTGGTACCGGTGCCCGAGACAAGTCCCCTCTGAGGGAGGGGTCGGAGCTGCCTGTCAGCACCGATGGAGGAATGAAAAATGTATATAGAAAAAAATAAATAAAAGTTCAAGACAGGCAAATTGCAACAGATGACTACCACAACTCTAGCACCAACATTTCATGCTATAAATGAACACTTTATCACCTTTTGAATACCTAGCAGTGTGGCTAAACCAGTTATTAGACTTCTCTGTTCACATTGATGCCCTCAAACGTTTTACTAAGCTAACGCCCTTCATAGGAGTAAAACTTGCCTTCCAAATGCAGCCAGATGGGAGATTGCTCAGAAAATGATACTCCATGTCTTATAGTGACATTATCTATGGTGCTGCCTTGAAGACCTTAACAAGACTGGCCACACATTCCATGCTGTCTGCTGACTTTACCTTTACTGCCTTCCTTGCACTCACCACTAACACCTCAACTTTTTCCTCATGTGATCTTCCCTTGAGAGCTGCCGTCACTTGCACTGTACCCTTTTGATCTATAGGTATTGGTCTAAGATAGGGTTGCCACCTGTCCCTATTTTTGCAGAACAGTCCTGATTTGGGCAGCTGTGTCCTGCAAAAAAACATGAAAAATACTACATGTCCTGACATTATAGCGAGAAAAATATTTTCTGACTTTCCTCTAAATGTTGCAAAACAACATAATACCTTAACTAAAATACCTTAAAATGGCACGAAACTCTAAAAACAGCTAAAAAAGTACAACTCAGTCTTAATTCTGATTATTTAGACAATACAAGTCTGTTGCATTAGTCAACACTACATATTGTCCCGTGAAAAATCATGTTTCAGTAAGAAATGTCCCACTTTGGGCTTTTTAATAGGTGGTAACCCTAGTCTAACAGTTTCTAAGAATACCTTTTCTCTGTGCTGATGCCAACTCCACCTTCAGCCTATCTCGTCAGTCATTCCACCCACCACTCCTTTCTTACTCCCAGGTGTTGCAGGTCACTTGCGAAAGGAGCTTTTTCTTGGAGGCTCACCTCCATATGGAATTTTTTCCCTTCCCTCCTTCAAACCTTCTCACATTGGTCACTGAAGAGGCACTAAAAGGAGCTACCAGCCATGTCTTATCTCTGCTCATTTGTGGCCCCCTAGGCTGATGTCCATTTACTAGCAGCTGCCACTTGCTTGGCTTTTATTTCCGATATTTGCTGCATGAGTCTCTTCTAGGGGTGTTTGCTTGATTCATGGATGTTCTTCTTATTTTGTGCCAACTATTTGACTTGTTTTGGTTTGTACGCTTTATGGTTTTTCTGTTATTGTTATATTTGCTGTATTATCATGTGTACTGGCCCTCAGGATGTACCTGGAAACTAGCTGTATAGCTACGTGTGCCTTCCTGGCTAACACTGTTAAATAAGTAATTAAATTATTAAATACTTAGGTAACCTTTTTGAATAAAAACCTTTATATTTCTGGATAATTCTCCATTACTCATGTTTAGTTTAGTTTATTTAGATTTCTGGGTAAGTACTCTGCTGCCAAAGCACCTTTTTCAGGCATGACCTGGTGTACTGCATAGCACAACATGTTTGGATGTGTGTGCAGGGTTTAGGTTGAGTGAGAGGAGGGTGGTGTGGTTTTAAACCAGTTTTGAATTTTGTAAAAGAGGGAGATTGGTTTAGGGTGTTGCTGGAGCAGCCAGTGTAATTGTGTGGATTCTGGTCCAGAATTTCAGGCTTAGCCGCTTTCCATCTCAGCTGCTGAACCTTCACCCCTTCAGTAACCGCCCCCTGCCAGTGGTGGCTTATATGTGCTATAGGGAGGTGGGCATTGTAAGAAGGTGGGCTAGTAGATGGCAGGGGGTGGGGTTGCTAACAGGGAGATCAGTATTGGGGTTGTAAGGCCCAGTAGGCACTCTGGGGTAAAATATGACCGAGAGAGGCCAGACGTGTTTGGTTCCCATACCTATGGCTCCCATCGGACCAAGGGGGCAGGTAGCCATTAGGTTGGCAGCCTCTGCCTGTCCCCTTTGGGCGGTACACTGCAGTGTGAGATTGATTATGAACAAGATTGGAATTATAGCAGACTTGATTTCCTTGGTCAGTCTGGCTTGCATCACAGAGACCTGGCTGAGTGATGACACAAGCCCAGTTTTGGAGGTGTCTGTCCCAGCTGGATTCTCTGTGGTTCACTGCCTAAAGAGGGATTGCAGGGGTTGGGGTGTCACAATCTGTTTTAGAAAAGACCTGAACTTTTCGGTGCACCCAGTGGGTTCTACTTCATCATCGAATGCATGGCTCTCCGTGGGGGTCAGGTGCAGGTTGCAGAATAGCAGAGGCAGTATAGCGCAGTGGTCTAAGGCTCTGAGCTGTAAATCTGGTGACATCCAGCAGACCAGACCTGAGTTTGAATCCCACAGCTTCCACTTGCATACTGTGTGACCCTGAGCAAGTCACTTAACCTCCTTGTGCTCCCAGGTTGTTCCTGTAAAAAAGCTTTCAGCTTAGTGTGCTATACCTGGTTAAACAACTAAATAAATTCTTCTGGCGTACCAGGCTTCGCAGCATGAGAGGGAATTTCTCCAGGAGGTTGTGAACTTTGTCACTGAGAGAGCATTAGAGTCATGTAGATGGTTGGTTCTGGGTGAATACAGTGCTTGGATCAATGATGAACTCTTGCAGTTTGGACAAGATTTCTTCCAGCTGATGGACTCACTGGGCCTTGCACAGGTGGTTACTTCTGAGACCCCAACCATGGTCATGACTTGGACTTAGTATTCTCACTGGGGCTTAAGACAGGTGACCTCAAGAATGATCCGGTTGTTTGGTTGGGTCATTACACAGTTAAGTTCTCGTTCAGGGCTTCCCCTGGTAGTTCTCCCTCTGTGGAAATGGTGCGCTACCACCCTTTGAAGGGATTGTCCTCAGCAGAACTCCAGGTGATGATGGACCTCTTGGGTGTGATGGCTCCTTGTGGGGAAGGGTTTGGAGAGGTGGCTAAGGCTTATAATAGGGCAGTTGCCTCTAACTTTCAACTCTGTAAATTATTAGTATATACAACCCAGGTCTTCGCTTGAGATCCCTATGGTTTGACGAGGCGCAGGGAGATGAAGACCAGGGTTGGAGGTTGGAGCATTGTTGGCAGAAGTCCGGGCATGAGGAGGACAAACTGACTTTGAGAACTCACTATGGTAAGTATCAAAAAGCAATCTTCCCATAAGAAGGCAGCATTCATTTTTTTTAAAACTTAAGTTTTTATTAGTAGAATTTTTTTCCCAGGGTACAAGTTTGACATCATGCAGAGCAAAGACAGTACACAAGAATGGTTACAGTGATGATACTTAATTACATAAGAAGAGATCCATATTGGGGATTGATAAAACGTCACTGGCATCCTATCTATAACGTGATAGGTCTATATTAAAATAACTAGGATCACCTTATTTTAATTGATGTAGAGGTGTATATACATGGGGTTCATAACAAAAAGAGAAGGGGGTGATAGCCAAGGGGACCGATCTCAACATGTGGAGGCAACGGGGGGCTGGGAGGAGACCGTGTGGACCATTTCATGGTATAGGGCTGCCCGGGCTAAGCCAAGGAAGGGCCTGCATACCTGCCATTATGGAATGAATTCTGGCCTATGTTCTGAGATGTACTAAAACCAGGTTGTCCATCTATTTAAAAGAATATATAGACATACGGAAGACATATGAAGAGAGACTAAAAGAGCTTAATATGTATAGCCTCGAGGAAAGGGGGGACATGATAGAAATTTTCAAGTACCTCAAGGAATCAACAAAGTCCAAGAGGGTAGTATCTTTCAAAAAGAGATGTGCAAGAACAAGGGGCACAATTTGAAGATAGGGGCGGCTCAGAGGTAATGTAAGGAACTATTTTTCACAGAGAGGTTGTGGATGCATGGAACGGCCTTCCGAGAAAGGTTGTGGAGTCAAAAACAGTGGCTGAATTCAAGCATGCATGGGACAGTCATAAGGCAATTCTAGGGGGTGGGGGTAGAAAGAAGTAGACTGCTGGTTAACTAGGATCTGCAGCTTATCCATTAGGTAGGGAAATGGGCAGACTGGGTGGGCCAAGCGGTCCTTATCTGCCGTCAAATTCTGTGTTTCTATGTTTAGTATGGGTTCTGTCTTGTAGTTTAGCCATCATGCTTTCCATTTTGTATATTTCATATTTTGTGTCCTCCCATTGGGTGATTGTAGGGGAGTTATTTTGTAGCCACTTATGGGTAATGACTTTTTTAGCTGTTGCAAGGAGGTTGTTAAATGAGTAAATTTCTTGTTTTTGCTGGAACTGTTTGCGGTGGTATAATGGAAGAACTATCTCTAGGGTGAGATTTCCTAAGCCTGGGAACATGCCCTGAAGAACTTCCGAAACCTCTTTCCAGAATTGTGTCAACACCCGACCAAACCAAAAGACGTGTGCACGTGTGTCGACTTCATGCCCACATTGTCTAAAGCAAGACAAGTCTCCAGAAGGGTGAAATTTAGCAGTGATCTGGGGAGTCCTAAAGAATCTCGCTACTGTTTTCCACCCAAACTCCATGTAAAGGAGCCAGTGGTACGGTGCTGTTGTTGCCATATGCCAACCCAGTCCTCTGGTGGAATAACTATCACCAGGTCCACCTCCCAAGAGAAGGCAGCATTCCTGTCCAGAGAGATTGCTTCAGGGAGGACAGCCCAACTCAGTTCATTTGGACTGTGGACAGGCTACTTCATCCTACCTGTCTATAGCCAAAAAGAGCAGTATCAGCCATTACGTGTGAAAAGTTTGCTCAGTTCTTCTCTGACAGAGTGTCCTCTATCAGATCTGGGATTACTATAATGGGGCTGTCATGGCCCCACAGTGAAGGGATGGTTGTCACCAGGAGCATGCCTCATGCCTGAGGTGAGTTTAGGCCACTGGGGGTGGAAGAGGTGTGTGATGTAATCTCAAAGCTGCAGCCTGCTTGTTGTGAACTGGACCTGGGCCCAACTCATCTCTTCGTGGGCTGTGTGTAGTCAGAAGGGCCAGTGTTTGCTGAGATTGTCTGGTGCAGTGTCTCGGGGGGGGGGTGCTTTTCCTAGCACCTTGAAAGAAGCGCTGGTGAAGCCCCTTCTGAAGAAAACCTCTTTGGGCCCGGTGTGCTTGACCGATTATAGATTGGTCTCTAACCTTCCCTGTTTGGGTAAGGTTATTGAGAAAATAGTGGCGCTGCCGCTCTAGGCTATCTCATGGCCTTTGACATCTGTTAGCCTCTCCATTCGGGATGTAGGACTAGGCACAGTATGGAGACTGTGATAGTCAGGGTGCATAATGACCTCCTTAGCGTTAGAGGTAGAGGGGAATGGTCAGTTCTCATTCTGCTCAATCTCTCTTCAGCATTTGACACTGTGGACTGTGGTGTGTTGTTGGATCAACTTAGGGAGCTCTGTGGACTCAACGGCACTGTCATCAATGGTTTGAGTCCTTTTTTATAGGACACAGAGGGTTGTAATGGGGAATTTCTCCTCACTCCCAAAGCCTCTGTCGTGTGGAGTTCCTTAAGGCTCGATCCTCTCACCCATGTTGTTTGCAGTGTACATGCTGCCCCCGGGGGAGATCATTAGGTGAGACAGTGTGGGATTTCATTGCAATACGGATGTTACCCAGCTTTAATGGTCATTTGCACCCAGGACACATGACACATTTGAGGTGCTGAATTTATGCTTGGCCGAGATCCAGGACTGGATGTCTTCCAGCTGGTTGAAGCTCAACCTGGACAAGATGGAGGTTCTGGTGACTGAGCCTGATCAGCAGCAGGGTGCAGAGGTGTTGGAGAGGTGACCGGCCTGATGCTTGGCTCCTCCCCACTTGCTGCACACGTGAAGCTCAGGTGTCGTCTGTTGTCCTGAATAGCCTTTACCATTTTAGGAATATCTCCTGAATTAAAGCCTTGGTCCTGCCTGATGACCTGCCCTCACTAGTACATGCTATTGTGACTTCCAGACCCAACTACGGTAATGCTCTGTACATCTCGGTAAATGGTGAGGGTCCTGCGTTGCCTGCAGCTGGTGCGGAATGCAGCAGCCAGGTTGCTGACAGGCCTCCTGAGGTCCTGTGATGTGACCCCAGTCCTACGTGATATGCATTGGCTGCTGGTGGGGCAGAAAATTACCTTCAAGGTTAGTTTACTGACCTATAAAACCTTATACAGATTGGGCCCTGGTTATCTGAGTAACTTGCTGAATCCTTATCTCACCCAGCACCCTCTCCACTTCTCCGAGGTGGGCCTCCAAGCAGTTCCCAGGCATGGCTCAAATCTTCTAGTGATCGGTCATTTGAGATGGCTGCACTGTTCTGTGGAACTCGCTTCCAAGATCTTTGAGGGAGGCCCCCTTGTTGGAGGTCTTTAAGAGGGGTCTGATGTCTTACCTATGATGGGATGCCTTTGGGGCATAGTAAGGTTCTAGATACACTGACTGCTATTTAGACCTGTAATTATTTATTCAATTATTTAATTTATTGGATTTTATCTGTTTTATTTATTACTAGTTAATGTGTACTTAGGAGTACTACAGTTGAAAAGTCTCTGTATATATTGTCCTGACCTTTGTACAGCACCCTGACACCCAAGGAGTGGGGCTGAACAAATGAAGTTTCACTTACTTTCACAAATAACAAAATACGTACTTACACAGACTTGCACAATAATACAATATTACAGTTTCTAACGGCAGGAACAAACATTCAGTCCATTTATATGTTCATGTAAAGAGGTAATAAATACATCAACAGAGGACATTGTTCTAAGGGAAGCAGGTAAAGTGTTCCACTGAGACGTTGCTCAGAGCTAAAGGCAGGCTGACCCATATTGGAATTCGTACATCAAACTGTAAGACATTTTTTTCCCTCATGGACCGAGAATTGTAACTATAGGTAGCAGAATATCAGTTAAGCATAATGGATGCTTTATATAACAAATTTTGAATGTGAATCTAAACAGGGTTAAATTGGCCCCAAGTTCAGGGAGCAGCCAGTTTAATTTATTTATACTAACACAATGTTGGATTCTGTTACCTGCAGATAACAAGGACTTAGCAATTGTGCAATAAAGAGCTTTTTTCTTATTAAATATAGTTTTAGGTAGGGCTGGCCCATTGGTGCAGCAGTAGCTGTTCCGTCCATGACACCGGTGACCCGTGTACTGGAACAAGCGCAGGGCACCGGGGGCCGGCTGTGGAGGAGGATTGAGTGTCCAGAGGGATTCTCTCTTTCTCCAGGGAGGAAGGGTGGCTGGCTCCGATGTATCACTGCCACCTGGGTGACCACAGGTGGTAATGCAGTCGGAGAAGCCAGTGGGAGGGACAGAAGCAGGTGGGTGCTGCGCAGTATGTACAGTCACATGTGTGCACATGCTCACCCCCGATGCCAGTGTCCAAGTGGGAGTGGACCCAGAACAAGGAAAAACAGGGCCCTGGCAGGATGAATACTGTCTCCTTGCAGGCCTGCACCGGTGACGTGGCTCTCCTCCAGTCTGGGACCTGGTTTGGGTGGTGAGAGTCGCAGTCTGCTGCCCCCCTAACCCATAGCCTCCCGGGTAGGGAGCGAGACATGTGGAGGATGGAGTTGACGGCAAGTCTGCAAGAAGCCAGCTGATGGGCTGGAGAAGCCGGTATGAAGGTGAGCCAGGGCTGTAGAGGAGGAATTAAGAAAAAAAACATACATATAGTTTTAGGTGCAGCACTTACAGTAATGGAGTCATAGTCAATTCACAGTAGAATATTGTGAGTTGCAATTCATGCTTTAAGATTCGGGTGTTAGAAATGTGTCAGTCCTGTAGATTTGTTCTGGTCTTTTGATGTAACCTATAATTTGTTTGCTTAATGTAGCATTCAGAAGTCAAAACCAAAGGTATGTAGAGGTATACACTATTTCAAGTTGAGCACCGTTTAGGATAGTAATATGAAAATCTTGTTCAAATTTGTTTTCCTTGGGAGCAGAACCCAGTAGCGAGGCTTAGGTTTTGCTAGCATTGAAAACCAATTTGTTAACCTCAAGCCATCTGTTCAAGTATTACTTAGACGTATTAATTTCCAAAATATTTTTAGACTGTGAAAATAATACTACGTTATAAGCATAGAGTAAAATGCTCAATGAACTACAAGTAGATGGAATGTCATTAGTAAACAATGAAAATAAAAGTGGTCTGAGTATTGACCCCTGAGGTACGTCATATGGGACGGTTCATTCATTTGAAAATGTAAACCCAAGCTTAACCACCTGGTTTCAGTTTAATAAGTAGCTGTTACACCATGCTAATAGAAACATAGACATTGACGGCAGGTAAGGACTGCTTGGCCCGCACAATCTGCCCATTTCCCCTACCTATTGGATACGCTGCAGATTCTAGTTTACCAACAGCCTACTTCCTCCTACCCCCCTCACACTGTAATTGCCTTATGGCTGTCCCATGCATTCTTCAATTCCCCCCACTGTTTTTGACCCCACAACCTCCTCGGGAAGGTGGTTCCATGTGTCCACCACTCTCTCCATGAAAAAATATTTCCTCACGTTGCCCCTGAGCTGTCCCCCCTCTATCTTTAAATTGTGCCCCCTTGTTCTTGCACATCTCTTTTTCTGAAAGATGCTACCTTCTTGTACTTTGTTGATTCCTTTGAGGTACTGATACTTCCTAAATCCAAAGCAGACAATTTTTTGAATTAGCAATCCATGATCCATGAGAGCAAATGAAAAATTGCAAAATTCCAACCACACTGAAGATCAATTCGAAAAATCTTATAAGAGTTTTTATTTCACAAATCAATTTGAGCCCATATGTCCTGTCCAACTTTTTGCCATGTTTGTTTCATCAGGGAGTCTTGGGCCTAAACAGAAGTTAGTAACATGTAAAAGCAGTGTCAAATAGTATGTCTTATTTTGGATTCCATTTTTTTACAATCCATTGCTGAAAACATATAGCAACACTGTAGTCATCCTCTATACAAAGAATTAAAGGAAATAAAACAAAACATCACAAAAATGGCAACTTATAATTTTATAGTTATACTTTGCAGCCCTGTCTTTTTCTCATATGGTCACATGTTCTTTTTAGGAAAACTTTTTTTTGGTATTTTTATATTTTTTGAAAACCAGATAACCCTTGGTATTTTGTAGCTGGTAAAGTTGTAATACATTCATTATATGTTTCTGTTGTTCCTATTAAATAATACAAAGACTTAATTAGAAAAACATTTTTTTCATATCTAAAGGCATGTTCTGTATTCTTGTAACAGCTGTTTTTGCTGTCACAGTGTTTGTTATTCCATTACCATTAGTTTGTTGCAGTGTATTGTTATGTATAGCTTCCACTGGTTTTACGCAAGCAATTCTTTGCTTATCTGTTTTAAAAAATATATAACAACACATTTCAAGTTGAATAAAAAACTTCAGCATATTTGCATATTTTTCAAAAAAGCTACCTGCTGATCCTGCACATTGCCTGCACTCTCTCTTCATGTCATCTGCATAAAGACAGACCTTCCCCTCCAGTTCCTTTGCAGTGTCCCCTATAAATATGTTGTCTAGGACTGGTCCCAACACTGAACCCTGCATCACCCCCCACCAAGAATGTGTGCTGTTACCATTACCCTCTGCCTCATAGCCAGTTGCAAACCCACTTCACCATTGTAGCCCCCACTCCCAATCCCAAATTGGTCAGCTTCCTAATCAGTCTTCTTTGCTGCACAGTGTTGAAGGCCTTGCTGAGGTCTGGATAGGATTTGTCCACTGCCCTCCTCTTGGTCTATTTCCCTAGTCAACCAGTCAGAAAAATCTGTTAGATTCATTTGGCATGACCTTCCCGCTGTGAGCCTGTGCTGTCTGTTGTCCTGCAGTCCATTTGATTATAGGTAATCAATTGGTCTCTCTTTTGGTAGGGTTTCCATTAATTTTCCCCACCACTGAAGTTTGGCTGACCGACCTGTAGTTACCAGAGTCCTCTCTACTGCCGCTCTTATGCAGAGGAAGTAGAACCACGTCAGCCGTTCTCCAGTTCTCCTGAATAACTCCAGTTTCCAGTGAGGTGTTGAACAAAGCTGTCAATGGTGCACCTATCACCTCTCTGAACTCCCTCAATACTCTGGGATGTATCCCATCTGATCCCGTAGTATTATCCACTTTCAGGGCTACAAGTCCTTTCCTCCCCACTTCTGTTTTCAGTTCTCTCTGATGGCCCATACTGTGTCCCTCAATGGCGAAGACACCAAAAATACCTGTTAAAAATCTCAGCTTTTTCTTGGTCTCTTTCTGCACAGTCTTCTCCTTCCACCTTTTTTATTCTCGCCATCCCACCCCCAGTTTTTCTCTTCTTATTTATTTTTTAGCTTTTGTTGACCGGGTAAGTGCACTAGACAAATCCTGCCTATTTTCAGGCACGACGCGGTGGAGGGGGATACAGATGAATGCCAACTGACCTTGAACCAGATTAAGCTGTTGGTGGTATTTTTAGTGAATGAGGGGAAAATTGGCCAGACACGGGGAAATTCCCCTACTCTTTTCGATAAGTGCCATGGAATCTTTAACATCCACCTGAACTACCACCAATCCAGGCAGATGGGACTTCGGTTTAACGTCTCATCCGAAAGACGGCACGTCAGAAGTGCAGCACCCCTCTCATGCTGCGCTACAGTATCAGTACTGGGATATTAACCCAAGTGCCAGATGTGGGAACTGAACCCACAGCCCTCTGATTTCCCAGCCTCAGAGGCGAGTGTGCTACCTACTGAGCCACTGACACAGTTCTTGCTGACATGTCGGGGGAAAAAAAAGTCTTATCTGCCTTCCTTATCTCCTGTGCAATCATTTGCCTTTGCTCACCTAAAAGCCTTTCCTGCTTCGTTCTGTCTAGTCGTGTATACTTTTAAAATGCATATCCATTAGGTCAGGCAAAAAAGTAATTTCATGCTTCTTTTAAAGTGGACTCATATGAAACAGATGAAATATGGTTCCTTGGAAAGCAAGGGACAATGTTACTGTACATTACTTTAATGAAATTTTCTCTAGTGCTGCTTTAGATACAGTGGTAGTGTATAAAAAGAGATTTATCTGTTGCTAGGCTTAGTTTACTTTAGTCTTTTATCATCTCTAAAGCTGAGAGGATTTTCTGTTTTGGTCTGCACTCATATTTTAGTTTAGGCCCCACCCCAGAGAGGGCAGTAGTAAAGAGCGACCTGCTTGTAGGTGAATATCAGGTAGGATAATCACTGTATAAAAAAACTGCTCTGTGCTTTAAGACATTCAGAGTTACTTTGTTTAAAAATATTGTGTCTCCTTTTGGAAATGACTTCCTGCATGTTATTCCCAGACTCTCTCTGATGCTGCACCCCTGCATATTATATATAGCTTTCTGAAATTATTTCTAACATAAATGTTGCTGGCAAGTGCTGTTTGAGCCCATCCCAACCCCCAACTCAAATCCTTTTCCCAAAGGCCCCACTCAAATCCCCACCCCCTTCCCAAAGGCCTGAAGCTGATTATTTCACTCCTACATATTATGACCCCACCACAAGATAATGTGCCCAAATAATGAATGAGAGTATTAACTATCATGAATATATTGTGTATATTTATTAACTTCACATTCAATGAAAAATGCAGGAACAGAAATGGATTCATTTTAACCCTTGCTGTGCCGTGGACTGATATAGCTTTCCAGAATTCTTATACATTCTAATTCTGCCGGCTGTCTAAGGGAACTTTGAGCCTGCTTCACAAAATTGGTCTGACGCTTCGAGTCAAATCTGATGTCCTTATAGTTTTAGAATCCTGGTTTTTCCAAAGAATAGCAACATAGAAACGTAGACAGTGATGGCTGAAAAAGACCAGAGGTCCATCCAGTCTGCCCAAGTTCCCAATAATCGCTGGAATCTACTGTTCCTCCACAGTACTAACCCTTCCCGTCGTCTCTCGCTATTCTTCTCCCAGGCCCTATCACCCCCATTAACCAGTATTCCCTTCATATGTCCCAGCCCTGCTTGAATCCCCTGGCTGTTTTTCTCACCCACCACCTCAGCCAACAGACTGTTCCAGGGTTCCACCACCCTTTCCGGAAAGTAATACTTCCTCATATCCCTTCTGAACCTACCTCCTGTTAATTTCCATTCTTGTCCATGTGACTGCGAATTGGTATTCAGAATTCAGAATGAATAACAACAATCTCTCTGCCTGGGTAGATGTCCACAGGCAGGGACACGTGAGAGAGGGGGGGAAGTGTGACAGTGTATATACATCTCAGTCTCTGCTGTGAGACTGTTCTCGGTGCTGCTGTTCCCAAATCTCACAAGTCCATCCATGGCAAAAATAATTTTTCCCAACTCTCTTTCAGATATCCTCTGGGTTTCTACAGGTGTCTTGGTATCAGTCATGATGCTCTATTTGACACTGTCTTCCTCTCCACTCTTGTCTCCTTATTTTGTGCTCCTGGCTATCAAAATACTAATTGGCCTGAGCTTGCCCCAAAAAGTTTGTTCACAAAATTCAATACCTTCACCTGAATCAGCACATCAAAAAGTTCACCCGCTTCAACCACTTCTGATTTAACTGGACCCTGGGCTGCACAACAATGCATTATCAATTCTTTCACACTCCAAGATATTTTCAGTGACCCTCTATCTGTGGGTGCCTCTACCTTTAATCAGTAATTTATCTCTTGTTTAGCAAGAGAGGGCAGGAGAGAGATGGGCCTGTAGTTGGTGGGTGAGGTCAAGTCCCTGACTTTGTGAAGAGGTATTACTTTCACAAGTTTCCATGCCTGGGGTACTGTGCCAGATGAGAGAGAAAGGTTTAGGAGGTGGGCAAGGGGATAGGCAATGGCTGGGGCTGAGATGCGGAGGAGTTTTGGGTGGAGTCCATCTGGGATAGATTTCGCTGGGTTCAAGGACATGAGTGCCTGATAGACTTCTGTGTGCGATGTGAAGGGGAAATGACAGCCCTTAACTTGTGGTGGGAGGGTGTTCCATTGAGGTGGAAGAGGGGAAGTCAGGGAGAGAACAGGTAGTGAAGAATTTGTTGAAGGATTCAACTCCAGGCTCCTGGACTATCTAATAGCCTCTGGTACTGTATCCCCATACCAGTCAGGTTTCAGGAAGCACCACTCCATTATAACCTCTCTGCTATGAGTCACTGACCATATCTACTCTGCAATGGATCTAGGACATATCACTTCTGCCGTCTTTGTGGACCTGACGAAGGCTTTTGATTCCATGTCCCATCACCTTCTGATCTGCAAACTACACTCGTCCAGGCTGTCTCAGTCGGCAGTCAACTGGTTCAGCTGCTATCTACTCAACAGACAGCAATCAGTCCAATTTGGAAATGCCCTCTCCTCACCCCTACGCATCCAAGCTGGTGTACCACAAGGTTCCATACTCAGTCCCATTCTGTTCTCAGTCTTCATTAATGATCTCCCCACTGTCTGCTCCACCTCCCACATACAGATGTGTGCGGACAACACCGTGATCTACTACTCTGGTTCCCCAACTGACGTATTTTCCCCCCTTCAGCAAGAACTTACCAATGTACTACATTGGTTTCAGGAAAACCAGTTAAAGCTTAACGCAAAAAAAAAACACATCTCAATGGTTTTTGGCACTAGACAGAGGCTGGCTAGTCTCCAGTCCTCCCCTAAGTTCATTACTCTGGACGGCTCCCCCTTTGAGATGGTCAAATACTTGGCTGTCTAGCCAAACACCTATCTAAATTTTTCCTCCCATTAAGATGCCATTTGCACTAAACTGCACCCTAAACTTAACAGAGTCTTAACGTAACAGAGACTGCCTCCCTTTAACTACTTGCTGTGACCTGCTTACAAAAACAATCCTGCCCGTATTTGATTATGTTGATGTTGTATACGCCTCTGCTCCTGAAACCTCCCTCTCTAGACTTAATACACTCCTAAACTCATTCTGTCGCTTTGCTAACGTCTCCCCTCACTCATCACTGCCTCCTCTACTCCTCCCTCTCCATCTCCCCTCTTTCCCACGGACAGAATCTCCACTGCCTCTCCCTCATTGCCAAATACTGGCTTGGATCCCTTCCCCTATCTCCTCTCCTGCTTATCTCCTGCTCACCCTTCTACCTACTCCTTCCACTCTAGAGATTCTCATTCTTTCTCCCTACCCCACCCTCATTCTAGGGCAGGGCTGTCTGCTTTCTCCTGTCGCCTCCCTCTTCTCTGGAACCAACTCCCCCTGGCTACTCGCCACTTCCCCACACTTGCTGCCTCAAAGTCCAATCTTCGTCACCTCCCTAGCTCCAATGACTGCTGCCCCTGCTTCTCCCCTCCACCTCCCTTTTAGGCTATTTTTCCCCTGTCTTTTCCCAGCACTTCCCTCCTGACAGCAACTTTGCCTCTGTTTGTACTTACCCCCTCTTCTATAGCACTTAAATGTCAACATAGCTGTGTACTCTTAATATGCGGTATTGCCCTGCTGTTAATTATGCTTGTATTATTTAAGATTGTTTTGCACCCAATACTAATCTAAGTGCTGTACTTGCATGCTGTTGTAGTGTAATGTAATTGCCCAGTTTGTATTTCTGATTGTATTTTTAAGGCACTAGGTCCAAAATGCAAACATGAGAACAGCGCTGCTCAAAACAGCTTAGCAACAACGTCACCTTCAAAAACAGCGCCCACTGAAACCACTCAAATAAACATGGTAGTGGTCCAAATACATACCGAGGACCGCTACCACGAATACAAAATAAAATATTAAATATATGTGTTTGGGGGGGTGTCCCTGTTTCTAATATTATAAACCCTGAGGAGCTGGATTAAGAGGAATTTAGAAACTTGGGGGAGGAGGGGGAGAATCTGTGAGATGGGACTTAGTAAAAGTATGTACATCCGTCAAGTATGTACACCCATCTCAGTCATAAATTTGGAGACCAGAAACAGAACCCTGGTCTCCAGATCCACACTGTCCAAGCTGCTCTGTACCTTAACCCTCTCCACCACGGGAGCAGCTCAGCCAGTCACCACTTTTTTCCAACCTTCTTCCCTCCCTTCAGTCTCTCCCACTGAGATAACAGCTACAGGGGTTGCGGTAATTGCTGTTCGCTGTTCTACCCCTGCAACTGATCTCATTTCTCTGTTCCTACAGCATGCTTCTTGCATGCGCTGTAAACGATGCGCTGTTCTGACTGGGTAAGATTTTTAATCTTGTATCTCCTACCTGATTGATTCCTCTGGAAACAAGCTCTGGCTCAGTGTGCCTTTCCCGATCACAAACTTTTAAATAAATACAATAAATAGATAGTCTGACTTTATACGATGTGGTTATGTTGGGGTATAATATACAATATTTATATAAAAAGTTATATTGTATCTGTCTCAGTGTATTTCTTTTAGAGCAATTTGTGAAGAATTTAATAGCATTGACTGATTGTTTTGTAGTGATAGACCTAAATCATTTTGCCACTCTACTTTGATGTGATCTGCTGTTTCTTGGGCTGATTTTAGGAGAAGTCGTATTACAGAAATAAAGGTTTAGTGTTGGGTGGGGGTTTGTAAAGTGCCTCTTTAAGAAGTGATGTGAGAAGTGGTGTGAGGAGTAATCAGAGAGATAAATAAGAATTGTCTCACCTGTCGGTAGATGAAAAAATCCCTAGTACCCAGTTGGAAACCATGCTTTACATATTTAAAAGACCTTAGTATAGTATTTCTCCGTCATATAAATCTTCCACCTGAACTATGCCTTTTAGGCTTTAGTCAGTGATAGTGTGTGATATCTGGAGGTGGGGGAGCGGATCCTTTCTGCTAGTAAATTGTAGAGAGAAGCAGCAAGTGATAAACTGGTGGGTAGTTACTGATCCTGTGGGCTCCCAACAAACCACCCCTTGGGCCCCCAACAACATGGTAACATACTGTATGTCAGGGGATTGGCCAGCGTTTTGTGGATTTAGCATTTTCAGAAATTGCCATCTGTTTGGCAGAATCTTAAAATCCATCCCCCCCCCCCACCAAATGGATGACAAATCAGCATGTTTCATACAAAAAAATGGCTTAAAATGGGGGTTGGGGGAACTGGTGCAAAGTGATTTTTTTTTTCCATGAAAAATTTACTCCTAAGTGCTTGTTTAAAACTGACAAGTTCTGATTTTTACCAGTCTTTCCATTGAAAATGGAAAATCATTGGCCCTAATTTTAGCGCACTTCTTATTAAGCACAAGGCTCAGAAGACTACTGAACAGAAGATGTGCTCCACCATGGTTATCCAGGCTGGAGTTAGTGCAGGCCCTAAGTAGACTGAGAAGCAGGCCTTCATCCCCCAATGCCCGGTGAAGATTGCTCTCTTTATTCTGGCTGCATTTTCTCTCCATGGAAGACTGGTCATAATACCATCCAGAGTTTTAAAAACTGAGTGCATGGAATAAATAAAACAGTTTAGGCAGGATACATATCTGTATTATCTTAACCCTACCAGTTAATGTCAAAGGGAGAGTCGTCCATTTTTCACAATTTTGATTAATGGCATTTAAAAATGGATGTTAGTTAATATCATATTATTTTGAATTCTGTTTTAGGTATAGACTGATTCCCAGGTATTTAATGCCAGCCGTGTACTTAAGAGGTACATTCTGTGGAAGAGGTATAGGTCTTGAGTGGAATCTCAGAAGTAGTCTTGCTTCTCTGCCAGTTAATTTTATGTCCAGGAAGTAGGCTATTCTCATTAAAAATCTAGACCAGTGCTAGGACTGAGGTAGCAGGATCTTGCAGCTACAGTAGAGTAAGACATCGTAAGCAAATAATGGAATGACAGGACGGTCACTTCAGGTCTGATTTACAGACTCTATTTCAGGGGTGGTTCGTAATGGCTGTCGCCAGAGGCTCAACTGATAGAACACACAAGACAAGAGACAAGAATGTTATTGATTGACTAGTGGTCTATTAATGCTAGATAGATGAATTTTTATGTACGCTTCCAGTTGAACAGTTAAGTGCGTAGTTGCATATTATTGTATATTATTATGTTGTTCTT
Organism: Neoceratodus forsteri; assembly: GCA_016271365.2. Classification (NCBI taxonomy): domain Eukaryota; kingdom Metazoa; phylum Chordata; order Ceratodontiformes; family Ceratodontidae; genus Neoceratodus; species Neoceratodus forsteri. Next base: position 619,882,053 of record CM028131.1, read on the forward strand.
GGTTTTATTGTACTGCACCCAGAGTCCTTGGGAAATGGGCACTTTTATAATTAAAATATTTATTTATCCATCTAAAACAATAGTTCTTAGACTTTGTCACAGTGAGCTTCCCCAAATCCATGGAAAAGATTTTGAGCCTCCCCAAAAACTGAAATAATCTTGGGCCTCCCCCCCAAAAAATAACATACTGTACTTTACACAGTACACCATGAATAAATTGAAACCCCTTTGAGTACTTGGATCACATTCAGTTCTTTGTTTTATACTAACGTGGAACCTTTGAATGAGAGCTCCTATGCTCAAAGGTGTAATCTGAATAACAAATAAAATAAACAAATATTATTATTCAGTTTATTGTAACCCCCCCACAGGTGAGCCTACTTGCTCCACTATTTTCATTCATGAACCATTGTTACCTCTTGTTACAGTACCTTCATGGGTCAGACTACTTTCTCAGTTTCCTCTCTATATAAAATAAGCTTCCTACATACTTTGCCTTTCCACCTCCTTCCCTGCTCCTAAGCAGCTTCTCTGGGATTACTTTGCTCCTTCCTGCTGTTGCTCTTAGTACTTGTATGCTCAGCCCTTGTATTTGCACTGTTCTACCATCAGTCTACAAATTGATCAATTACCACCACTCATTATTAGTTTATTGTTCATATTTGTTTGCACTCTTGTTCATCTTTTGCAATGTATTCACTACCTACCCTTCCCTGGGTACACCTGAAATGAGCCTTGCCTCATTCACCTTCCCTTGTCACCTAATAGTAAATAAATACATAACATTCACCTACTATTATCCTCTTTTAGTTTGCTTCATCTCTTCACACAAAATATATAAAACTCAACATTTAAATACAGTACTTTTTAGACTTGCTTGAGCCTCCCCTGGAACTGGTTGGGGCCTCCCCAGAGAGGCTGGCCTCACCATTTGAGAACCACTGATCTAAAAGACAGGGACATCCCTCTTTGGTACCCAAGGAGAGTCTTAATGGGAGAGATAAATTTGAATCAATAAATATTTGGGCCTGGGAGGAACTGAAACCAAGGTGATTTAAGATATGGAACGTAAACCCCCACCCCCATGTGAACAAATGCCTTTTCTGCATCTAGGGAAAAAGGCAAGTTGCTTGTTTCTTTTTCCTGGCCCACATCCAAAGCACATTAAGAGTGCATCTAAGATTACTCTTAAAATACCTCCCCACAGTAAAGCCTGACTGATAATCACGTATCTGCCTGGGAAGGACCCCTTCTAGTCTATTAGCTGTCACCTTAGCCAGTAAGTCTTCTGTGAGAAGGAAGGTAGTAGTTTTCAGAAGAGGAGGTGCACGAGAACAAGGGGGCATACAATGAAGCTAGAAGGAGTGAATTTAGCAGGGATATGAGGAAGTACTTCTTTACTGAAAGACTGGTGGACTACTAGAGCAGTCTTCCAGTGGAGGTGGTGGGTGCGAGAACATTGGTGGGCTTCACGCATTCTTGGGATAGGTACAAAGAGAACTTGGTAGGAAAGTGGGGGTGGGTTGAGGGGAGAAGCCGTAGATCAGGTAGGATGTGCAGTGACAGTATAGGCAGGGACAAACAGGCAGACTAGGTGGGAAGGCGGTCCCTATCTGCCAGAAAATTCTGTGTTTCTAGGGAATGTTGGTCTGTAAGATGCTTAGAGTCTGGGGTCTGTTTGGGCTGAGCAGTAATTGTGGCAGATCACATGGAGGGGGATAAAGAACCACTAGAGAGACCATCTTGCAACATATTGATCAACGAGTCTTGTAGCAGAGGCAGGAGGATTTATTAAAATTCATTTGGGATCCAATCTAGATTGAGTGACTTTGCTCTATTTAAATTTTTTATCTGCTGCTCTACTTTAGGCCATTGTAGGGGGTGTAAGGATCACACTTCTGAGTACCCATAATAATTCGGAGAGAGATTATTGTTGTTGAATTTGCCTGTGTTTTCAAGTGATTTAGTGATTTATAAAAATCCTGGGAGTGCCAGTTTATTTCCGATGGATAAGCATTTTCTGGGCCTGCCAGGGGCTTAATTGTATATATTCTTTTCAGAAGATCTGCTCAAGCATTCAAGCCAGGAGTTTGCCCTCTCTTTTGGAAGGGAACATAATCAAAGACCAACAAGCATTTGTCAATACCAGATGTTTGCTTGCTGTATTTGCTGTGTACTTGTTGGGTATAGATTGCACAGAGGCAAAAATTACATGTGTAACAAGAGTTATAATAGTGAAATTGCTGACGTTAGTGTAGTGTTTGTAATGAGTTTCTTTTTCTGTGATTGTGAATTTGTATCGTCATTCATGCAGGTCCCTTTAGAAACAGAGTAGATAGAATAGTGGAGATATTTCAAGCCCCATTTCTCTTGTCAACTCACTTCTCCTGACACGGTATGTGGCCCTGTCAGGCTATGACACGCATGTCAACCCTTGTGAGGGAAGGCTCCCCAGCCCATCACAAAGTGTCGTCTGTGTGACACAACACTGCGCAGTACCTTCCCAGGCTCAGAGCAGTGGCGTATGAAAGTGCTGGCCTCCATCCTCATGCTCTCCAGATGGCTTTGTGAACTAATCCCAGAACTCGAGTCACCGGGCCGGGAACACAACCAGCTACCTGCTAGGCCACTACTACTGTGACTGGACCTGCACATAACATTTTTTCATAACTTATTTTTTAACGTTTTGACCTCAAATTTTAAACAGTAATTTTATGACCTCGCCTTCCGAATGTGACAGGTGTTACTTATAAAATACAACCTAAATTGTTATTGTATGCCACAAGTGCTAAAAATGTATTTATTTCGTTTTTATTAGCCAGATAAGTACAGCTAGGCAAACAAAGGCATATTTTCAGGCACAACTTGCGAGATTACATCTAGAAAAATAAGTATGGCAATTCATACGGTATGGTAACAGTGAGATACAATGAGGCTAGAACAAGATTAGCAAGACATTACATTGTTGCAAGATAGTAAAAATTTAGAAAACAACATAAGTAAGGTTACAGGGAGTCAAATTTTCACAGGAAGTCTAAGGCCATTTCAGATCATGGCAGGCTTTTCAACTTGATGCAAGTTAGGGATTGTTTGAGTCAGGGACAAGAGCAGCTGGCTAAGCTAAACATGTGCTCGGTACCTATAATGGAACATAGTCACTGAGGTGCAGAGGTGGATCTTGGGGGAGAATGGAGTTCCATAGCTTTGCAGCTGCATACAGAGTTCTTTAGTTTGGGGGCTGCATATGCAAAAGAAGATGCACCAATCCTAGTTCTTCGTGCAAGGATAGCCGGTAGGGCATTGTTGCCAGACCTGACAGGGTAAGCACTTTTCACAGGTTTAAGCACAGAGACAAGTGTTAAGGCCAGATGACTTTGCAGAATATTAAAAATTACACCCCCATGTATGTGAGCACACAGGGACGATGGGGCAAGTCAGCCAAGCTTGTTGTAGAGGGAACAGTGGTGAGTGAGCTGGTGCAGTGCCAGTGCAAAAGGGCAGATATTGTTGTAAGTGACATCCCACCTGAGTAGTGTGGCTTTAGAGGCAGTCAAAAAAAACTGAGGCTTCATGGAGGAGTGTTGGGAGGAGCATCCCACGCGCAATGGCAGGGCAAGCTTGGGAGGTTAGGGTACAGCCCATTTTATAGGATACATCCTACATGGAGTTGATTGATTACAGGCTCTCATTATGCTAGTGGAGTAGTCAAGGGAGTGGTCAAGTGTGACTCCAAGGTAAGTGAATGAGGAGACAGGGGAGGACTAAGGTACCATCAAGGTAAGCTACAGTTAAGGGAGACACACATAGTCTTAAGTTTGGGAGAGCATGCCAAACAACATGGACTGTGTTTTAGCCTTGTTCAGGATCAGTTTGTTAACTGACAGCCAATCATGTACTGACTGAACATTGGTAGTGAGATACTGGTTTATTTGATCAACACTTTTGGAGCATGTGTATAGGACCAGGTCTTCTGCACAGAGTATGGCAGAGCAGTGCTACTGGCTTTGACCAGTAGATTTTATATGTAGAGCAAATAGAAAGCGGGCAGTGGTGGATCCTTGTGGAATTCCCACCTGAGTTGGGGCAGAGTCAGACAGGGAGGACCCATATATGACTATGTGGACCTGTTTGCCAGCTAGCTGTTGAACCAAGGGAGGGCAGTAGATGAAACTCCCAAGTTGGCAAGTTTGTCGTAAAGCAGGGAATGGTCCACAAGGTCAAAAACCTTCTTCAAGTCAATAAAAACGGCACTGGTGATTCTTCCCATATCCAGTGCTGAAGTAATTACTGTTTGTAAGCGTGAGGAGGGCAGTTGTAGTGTTATGGCCTTTTCGAAAGCCATGCTTTTGGGAGAGAGAAGTTTGTGGGTGGAGAAATAAATGATGAGCTGAGATGCAGCAACTTTCTGAAGTATCTTATTTAAGATGGGGAGAATGACAGTGGGTCCATAGCTCAGGCACTACACTAGATGGAAGGGATAAATTGATTTGCAGTGGAAAGGCTAATTCATTGTCCACAATCTTAAGGAGTCTAGGCTTAGTGCCGTCTAAACTTGTGGATTTAGATTCAGGAACCTGTTATAGAAGTCTGTGAACATCAGCTATGCCAGCCAGTTTAAAACAGAATGGAGGGTGGGTTGGGGAAAGGATGGACCCTACAATGGAGTCACCATGTGGTAAAGGTAGGACTGAACTGGGTGGGCTTGGGTGTATGAGGAGAAGTCCAAGAAATAGTTAAATACATTGTCTATGGTCAGGGTAGAAATAATGTTTTGTAGATGGCTGGCCACGGGACAGGTGCAATATTCATTCTGACTGTTCCACAGAATTTGTACATGTTCTGCAAATTTTTGTTTACTAATTTTACATTTCGGTTTCTGAATACAAACTAACAAAATCTAGTGTGCTCCCTGGCTGGTACACTGCCCTGAAAAGAGCTTAATACCTGATGGTGCCCATTGTAGGGTGTCCTAAAAAGGGTTAGTACCCATTTATTGAGTGGGGGGTAGGACAAAATAGGCTGTTGGTTAACTAGGATCTGCGGCCTATCCTGTAAGTAGGGAAATGAGCAGACTAGGTGGGCTGAGCCAAGCGGTCCTTATCTGCCGTCAAAGTCTATGTTTCTATGTTACCCACTAGCTGGTACATGGCCCTGAACAGGACTGTGCCCCCAGTTCACTACCTTGATACGACTTTTGCTTTACTTCACCCTCCTGCTAAGTAGTAGCCCTGATAAGGGCCCTTAACTCCATTCAGCTTTGCACTGACAGGCCAATCACATTCCTCTGCTGCTGTCCATAGCCTGAACACTAAAAGACTCCCTCTACTTAGTAACTGTAACAAAGGCTTTTAACTAGCCTCCCCATCTTCTGTCTCTGGAGCCCCCTTGACCTGACAGGGTTTAAAGGGATTATCTCAGCCCTTTATGTTCCTCTCCTAAATATGTAGTTAGAGGCCAATGTTTTTCTTAAATAAGAAATAACAAAAAATTTAAGGTATAAAAAGCAATAACAAGAAATTCAAGGTGTAAAAAGAAATAAAAAATTCAACATATAAAAAGAATAAAATGAAAATAAATACATGAATAAAGTGAAAAATTGCTTTTTGGGGGCCAAAACTAAATAAATGCTGGCAGCAGTTGTTGTTTAGGCTCTGTTGTTACCGCAGAGACAGTCCACAAAGAAACGACAGCGAAATTGTTTATTTCACATAACCTTTCAGGGCCACAGCATAATTCTGTGTAATACAATGTAGTATCCTAGGAATGTGAATTCTAGTGTATAATATCATTTTGAGGTAGTTTATTAATGTAAATGTGATAACGAGAAATAAAACACAATTTTCAATGAATAAAAAGAAATAACAAGAAATTCCAGAAAAATAAAAATAAAAATTATACAAAGTAAAAAGAATTTCATAGGTCTCTATGTATAGTCCCCCCCTCATTTTGACTTGTTGCCCTGAAAACTGCTTTGTAATATGGTTTTCTGACCCTTACAATGGCTTTTAATTAGACCTATAGAATGCATTAGGAAACTCCTGTATTCTGATTTGTCAAAACAGGTCACCTGACCATGGATTTATTCTCAATCCACAGTTGGGTTGCCAGACTACAAAATCCTGATTGACAGCACTGTAAAGAGACCAGGTCAGATCACTCCACCAGACAGGAATGTAAGAAACTACAACTACAGCATTTTCATTAGGTCAAATCCACCTAATAGAGAACTACAACTGTGGCATTCTCGATAGGACAAACCCATTAGCGGAAGAACTATTTTATTACAAATGCATGTAGAAAGTGTTTTTTTTTATTTTTATTTAGGTAAACCTCTAAAATAAAGTTGCTCATTTTATAAGTGAGTTAACCCACTCCAGGACATGAGTTTACTTGAGAATTAATCCACACCTAGGTGGTTGAAGGATGCCCACCCTCAGGCATGGATTAATTCTCAAGTAAACCCATGCTCTGTCGTGGGTTAATCCTTACTTACCTAGGCAGGGCTCTCGGTAGGATTTTTAAATTGGGGGTCCAGGACTTTCTTAAAAAAAAAAAGGGGGTCCACCACCCAAAATGGGGAGTCCCTAGTAAATTTCCAGAGGTCCCCATGTAAATATATGTGAGCTGTGCTCCAGTGCTCCCAAGTCTCGTAGTGTAAGAGTCTGCAGAGTGCGGGGGCGTGCCCCATTGGTTTCTATGGGCTGTGTCTTAAACTAGAATTTTGAATGTTTTAGAGGGTGAATTCAAACAAATTACATCCACCGCTCATCTAAGAAGGCCCTCGTTAGTTTAGCAGTGGCTGTAATTTGTTTGAACCCCCTTCTAAAACATTAAAACATCTAGTTTAAAACACTGCCCCACAGAAACCAATGGAGGGTGCCCTGCACTCTACTGATTCTCACATTACAAGACGGGTACGTGGCTCCATCTGTGGACTTGTGGGGCTTGGTGAAGGAGTGTATTGGGGACTTTCAAAAAAAACAAACCTGAGCATCCCAATGCACTAAATGTACATAAAGGACACAGGTACCTGCATCCCTGAGAGTCCTGCTAGGCCCCTCTTAGCCAGTAGACAGCCCTGGAAAGGGATTTTAATTTGAAGCCCCGAAACTCTGCTGTCTATTAACAAGAGTTAGTCTTGAGTTGTCATTGCAAGTACAGCACACAGAGAAATGAGGTGTGCAGTGCAGAAAGCTACAAGGAAGACAGACAACTACACATGCATGATGACAAGGAACATGTGCATAGTCTAGTCCTACTGTGGCACTATTTTCATTTATGCTGCTGCTTGACAAAACTGCTGACTGCACAGAAGAGCCCATCACAGGATGTTGGGTTGAATGGACATCTCTAAACATGTGACACCCATGATATTGGAATGTCCATAACACCATCCTACAGTTGGCAGCATCTCCTGGGTCCTACTGCCGGCTAAGTTTTTTCACTTCGTGCCTGTCCTGGGGTAGGCACAGGAGTGAAACCAGCTATCCCTAAGGAAAACAGAGTGTCTGGGACAGGCAGACAGGTGGTTATTTTGACCTCTAGCTTTGGTGGCTGCTGGTGGTTGCTGTTACAGTTTACCCCATTCAAGATCATGCCAGCGGAAGAGTAGTCAAGCTAGGATTTTAAAGGGAAACTCCAACATGCTGGGAAAGTGCAGCAGCTGCTGCAGAAACACCTGATTAGGGCTTTTACTATTAAAACTATTTTTTTTTTACCTGTTGCATCTAGCATTTACTTTTAAAGACTGGTGCTGTCCATAATGTCGGGAGAGCCGCCTGCGGCCATCTTGCGCACCAGGGCAGCCTCTGCTGCGTGGGTTATGCTAATAATGGCTCCCAGCTAAAGGCAGAGATAGCAAAGGCCCAAACCAAGGAAAAGATAACCAACTTGGTTGAGAAGGGGGATAAAACCTTTTGTAAGTACATTAGGGAGCAAAGAAAGACTAAGGCAGGGATACTGAGGTGGAATAAAGAGGAAGGTTGAGCAGAGAGTGACAGTGAAAAAGCAGGGATACTGAATGAATACTTCTGCTCAGTATTCACAATGGAAAAGCAAGGGGAGATACCTAATCCAGTCAATAGAAGCACTCTGGATAGGGGGGTTGATATAAGTCCTTTCACAGAAAAAAGGATTCTGAAAGAACTCTTAACACTGAAGGTGGATAAAGCAATGGGGCCTGATGGGATTCACCCCAGAATTCTAAAAGAACTAAGGGAAGAACTAGTAACACCACTGACTACCCTTTTTAATAAATCATGGGAGGATGGTGTGGTACCTGAGGACTGGGGGAGGGCAGATGTGATTCCCCTTCACAAAAGCGGGAGCAAGACAGAGGCAAGAAACTACAGACCTGTCAGTTTGACCTCAGTGGTAGGGAAAATGATGGAATCACTTCTGATGGAAAGAATTGTTGACTACCTAGAGGCCAGTAGGGCATAGGACCCAAGGCAGCATGGATTCACAGCAGGAAGGTCATGTCAAATGAATCTAATTGATTTCTTTGACTGGGTGACCAAAGTATTAGACTAGGGAGGGGCTGTGGACATGGCCTACCTAGACTTTGGCATGGCATATGACACAGTCCCGCACAAAAGATTAATAAATAAATTAGCCAGCCTGGGAGTGGGTCCCAGGGTGGTAGCCTGGGTAAAACACTGGCTGGACAACAGGACACAGCAGGTAATAGTAAATGGAGTCCACAGTGAAGAAAGGGGGTTACTAGTGGGGTACTGCAGGGTTCAGTACTGGGGCCGGTCCTTTTTAATGTCTTCATAAGTGACATTGCAGAGGGACTGGGAAAGAAAGTATCTCTTTGCAGATGATACAAAGATCTGCAACAGGGTTGATATGCAAGGTGGGGTGGAAAGGATGAAAAGGCACTTGGCAAGGTTAGAGGAATGGTCAAATGTATGGCAGCTTATATTCAACGCAAAGAAGTGCAAAGTAATGCACCTGGGAAACAGAAACCCAGGAGAAGAGTACACAATGGGGGGTGAGATACTGACAACAACAAAAATGGAAAGGGACCTGGGGATAGTCATATCAGATGGCCTAAAGGTGGGCCAGCAATGTGAGAAGGCAGTAAGGGCTGGGGGGATACTGGGATGAATAAGGGGAGGCATCACCAGTAGAAAACAGGAAGCTGTTGGCCCTCTGTACGGACAGTTGGTAAGACCACATCTGGAGTACTGTGTACAGTTCTGGAGACCCCATCTCTGCAAAGACATAGACAGGGTGGAGGCTGTCCAGAGGAGGGCAACCAAAATGGTGCAGGGTCTGCAGATAGAGGGGGGATGGCTCAGAGGTAATGTGAGGAAGTATATTTTCTCAGAGAGGGTTGTAGATGCATGGAACAGTCTTCCTGAGGAGGTCGTAGAGTCAAAAACAATGGGGGAATTCAAGAATGCATGGGACAGACATAAGGCAATTCTAGTGGGGGTAGGAGGAAGTAGGCTGTTGGTTAACTAGGATCTGCAGCTTATCCGTTAGGTAGGGAAATGGACGGATTAGGTGGGCCAAGCGGTCCTTATCTGCCATCAAATTCTATGTTTCTATGTAGTCTATGTTGGTAGTCCTCATTAGCATAACCCGTGCGAAGCTGCCCGGCGCAAGATGGACATTATGGATAGCACAAATTTTTTTTTTTTTTTTTTTGCTGTTAATCTTTTTCTGCACCCCCGGTTGGCATCCCATCAGGCTAGATCCCTCAGCCCCATCTCCCACTCGCGGCTTACCTTTCTGCTGTCCCCCACGGCTTGCCCCTGTGGTGGGGGAGCGGGGATCCCTCAACCCGCCGGAACGGATCTGGTGTGAAAGGTTACTGATATTCACAGGAACGGGGCCTGCGGAGATCCTCAGTCATCGTGCCGCAACCATGGTATTTTTCATTTACTCCTCTTAGGAGAGGGGGCGTGCAATGACGCCTAGGGAGAGAGTGCGTACACTCCCCCATGCACTCCTCCAAGCGTCTGCGTCCTCTCTTCCCTCTTCTCAGCGTCAATGTGCTTTCTCCCGTCCTCCGCTGGGGGGCAGGCAACACCAACTGCTAGTGACTCCCCTCCACAGAGAAGAAGAAGAACAGTCCTTCAGACGCTCAGTCCTTCTCCTCCCCTGGCGAACCGTGCTTGTTCCGGCCGGCCAATGGCACGAGTCTTTGCTGGATGCAGCAGGTAAAAATAAAAATGTGTTTTAATAGTAAAAGCCCTAATCAGGCATTTCTGCAGCAGCTGCTGCACTTTCTTAGCATGTAGGAGTTTCCCTTTAAAAATGACACCTACCCATTCATGAAGTGATGTGAAAAAACAGCTACAGTATGTTGAAAATGTGGGGTCAAAATATACAACATTTCTAAAGTTGTGAGTGAATGTTGAAAAATGTCAATGTACCTTCATAACTTTGGTGTTTTTTAAGATATTGACCCCACATTTTTAACATAATCTTTTTATGACCCCACTTCATGAACCTGGTCAGTGGAATATTTTAAATCCTGCCTGAAAGTGATTTTGCTGAGTGACTGCAAAATCATCTTTCACGCAGGATTTGAAAAACAACACCTGTCATGTGCATGAGGTGATATAAAAAAATGGCTATGTTGAGAATTTGGGGGCAAAATATTGAAAATGAATAAAATTATGAGTAAACATTGAGAAATTTCAATGTACCTTTGTAAGTTTAATGTTTGTTAAGATTTTGACTCCAAATTTTTAACATACTCTTTTTATGATCCCACTTCACTGAGCGACCGTGAAGTCACCTGTCAGGCTAGATTAGAAAAATGTCAGCTACCTTGTTTATAAGGTGGGGTTAAAAAAAGACCATCTTGAAATTGTTTATGAAAAAAATATAAAAACATGACAAAGCTATAAGAAAAATGTCAAAACGCATTGAAAATACATTGACTGCACTTACCTCATTTCTTCAACTTCCAGTTGGCATTAAAACAGAAGGACATGTTTTCTTCGTAGAGTGGATTTTTGGCACTGGACTTTTTTTTTAGGTGAGTGAGGGGTATTGGGATGGGTGGGGTGGTGGGTACTGAGTGGGGTTGGGGTGGGATGAGTGGGGGTCATGGGTTGGGAGGTCACAAAGACATCAATGGTTGTTTTTCTGCTTTTCAGGTTCTAATTACAAAAAAGTCAGAGGAAATGGGTGACACTGGAGATTGGGCATCCCAGTGTCACAAGGTGGGGGAGACGCACATCAGATGTGGATGGGTGGGTGGGGTTGCAGACTCATCCCAGGATGGGCTTTTGGGGGGGTCTTTGCCCATCACACACAAATGAGCACCAGGACATGATCAGGAGAGGGTGGGTTGTTTGGCACCAAGTGGGTTTCTTTTTACAGGAACTGGGCACTGGTACATGATCGGGGGGGATGAGTTGTTTAGCAGCGGGTGGGTTTCTTTTCATAGAAACTGGGAATAAGGATGTGATTGGTAGGGGGTGGGTTCTTTGGTAGTAGATGGGATTCATTTGGGAACATTCAAGCGGAGCACTAGGACATTATTGGGAGGGGGTGGGATATTTGGCAGGGAGAGTTTTTTTTTTTAATAACAAAGGGGGGAGGACGAAGAGCAGGCTGAGCATGACCTCACTCAACTTCTTGCTGGGTGGTGTCATGTAGATGAAATGAGTGGGCCGTTGTTTGATAGGAGCAGCTGGCTCCTTTCATCTACACGGTTTCTCCCTCACAGGCAGAGAACAGTGTCATGATCAGCCTTGCTGATAATTGGCCTGAGCTGCATTGGCTCAACAGTGACACACCTCTGAAAGCTGTTATATTGTAACAAGATGTTTGCAGCACATGCACGCATGCATGCAAAAATAAAAACAGGGACTAAAGGAACTAAATAGTTACTTCTGTTCTGTATATGGTGCCGATGATTCAGTGGAGGGGAATTGAGACAGGAAAAACAAAATGAGAGTTGTAGAGGAGTGTTTACCACAGGCAAAATGTTGGAAAAGCAATTGTGCATAAAGGTGGATAAATCATTAGGACTCGATAACAGACACTCAGGGGTCTTAAAGGAGCCGATCGAAGAATTAGCAGAAGCATAAGAAAAACTTATCTACAATATGTATTGAGAAAAAAGAAGTGCCTAGAGACTAGAGGGAAACCGTAGTAAAACCACTGTTCAAAAGAGAGGGATAGGAGTAAGCTATTGAACTACAGACCAGTCAGTTTAACTGCAGTTCTATGTAACATAATGGAATCTTTCATGAATGAAGAAAACTGAGGAAAACCTAAATGAGCTGGAGTTCAGGGATAAATGCATCATGGCTTCACTAGAGGAAAATTGTGTCTGACAAATATATTATCATTTTACTAGCCAGTTATTGAAGCATAGATGGGGCATACCAGTACATGTATTTTTAGACTTCAGCAAAGCTTCTGACATGGTATCACACACACAGCTAACTTAAAAAGTTGTCTCATCCTGGGATTAGTAGCAAAATAGTGAGTTTGTAAGCAACTGACTGAAAACTAGGAAACAAATGGTAAGAAAACTGCAAGTGTGTTTTTTAATCAAAGGAAGGAGGTGTGACCAGTGGAGGGCTTCAGGATTCAGAGCAAGTGCAGAATTATAAAATATACCTGTTAGAATAAAACCAACACAATTGATTATAAAATGGGCAAAACAGTAAAGACTGTAAACTGCAAACTGGGTCTGGCATACAGAGCAAAAAGTAATCTTACTCCGGCAGTTCGGATTGCACTTGCCAGAGGGGTGCTCCTAACCTCGCTCTGCTATGGGCTCCTCTTGTTTGCCCGCTCATCCAAAGTCCACCTCCCTAGGTGGTCCACTGCCTACAATAATGTCTGCCACTTCGGGCTGGCTGCCCCCATCTCGTTCACCATTGCAACCTCTATAGCAGGCTAAATTGGCTCTCACCTGCTAACCACATAGACTTCGTCTTAGGGTGCTTCACCGGAAAGGTCCATGGCACTGGCACCCCTCCAGGGCTTGCGAAATTTCTTGTCCCGTCCATCTCCTCCTCCTACTCCCTCAGGTCCCAGGGACAGGCCCTCCTCAAGACACTGGCTACGGACTCAAATGGGTGGGCGGGACTTTGCTGCATTCGCTCCCAGACTGTGGAACTCCTTCCCTGCCCAGGTCCGTGCCGCGCACTCACAGATGTGTCTCTGTTCCTCCCTATAGAACCATCTCAAACTTGCCTCAGTCTGTGGCTGCCCCAAACACCAGTGAATTAATCTATCACAGCACTCCTCTGCTCTGGAGCTACTCCTGGACAAAAGACCAGACTCCAAGAGGTTGCTAAGCTGTATATAGTGTCACATCTGAATGATTTTGATACTGTGCCACTGGAACTGCTCTTGGCTTCCATAAGGTGTTTATGTTGTTATGTTAATACTGTATAATCTATACCATACCACGCTCGTACGCTGTGTTGAATCTGTAACATTACTGCTCTTATCTCCCACAAGGTGTTTATTTTTGTTATGTTAATACTGTATAATCTATACCTTACCATGTTTCGTATGCTGTGTTGAATCTGTATCCTCACATGAACTGTAACATGTCTAATTTGTACAATGTTGTTGTATGTACCTAAATCTATTATTCCTGTACTCTCCCGGGTCATACCTGAAAATAGGCAATTGTCTTGTCTAGTGTACCTACCTGATTAACAAAAGCTAAATAAATAAATAAGAAAACCTAAAAGAAAAAAATGTCCGATATGCCAGAATTAATTTTGAAATAAAAATACAAGATGCGATCAGCAATGTTGAGTGGAATGCCTACAGAAACAAAATAGGAAAAAAAAAGGGTCGAAAAAGAAAGCAAAGCATTGCAGGGGTGAATAACTTTCCTTCTCTAATGGCTGAAGAGCTAGGCAAGCTAGAATGAGAAAAAGATTAAACACCCAAAAAAACTACTGTGTGGGCAGTAACAGTATTACTGAATTGGTGCACAGCTTGGGAAATAACACTTCATTTTAAAACTTTCACGGCTACCGAACTCTGCCAGATCTTGTGGCAGTTTTATGCTGAGGTCAGACAAACTGACGGCACCCAATACAGCTTGGCCAGTCCCATAGCCCTGCAAGCTGGCATAAATAGGCACCTGAATAGCCTACCTCTGAACAGAAATTTAAATATCCACAATGATCCCCAGCTTCAAGTTGCAAACAACATGTTCATGGCTGGCTCAAAATGGTATCGAAGAGAAGGAAAGGATTCCTCATAGCACCCTTCAGCCATTTCAAAACCAGACCTTGCCATACTGAAATCCTCGCCAGTTTTATCAACGGACACCCCTCGAGGACTGTTATACAAAGTATGACTGGATGTTCAATTATGTGTGGCGAGACGGAGAAGAAAAGGTCTAAGACAATTAAAGCCGGATCACTTTGAAATAAAGAAAGATGCAGATGGCACACAATTTATTATCTTAACCTTCAATGAATTTACAAAATATCATAAAAAAAATGAAGCCTCAAAAGAGCAATACAGAGGCTTCATATATGCTATGCCTGACAATCCACTATGCCCAGTCAGCTCGTTCAAGAAATACATAAGTAAACTTCCCCGAGACCTGCCAACGTTCTGCTGCCACCCTTGGAGAATACTACCAACAGACTATGAGAAAGCTGATGTCTGGTACAGTAGAGAACCACTGGGCGTAAATTATCTAGCCAGCCTCATGCCAGAAATAAGGTCTGAGGTTGGACTGTCAGCCAGATACACTAATCACAGTGTACGAGCAACTGCGGTACATCTGCCGTCACAGGCGGGACTTGAAGCAAGAGGGATTATGGCAGTGATAGGCTATAAAAACAAGTCCAGCCTACAATCATTTGGGCAGCGTCTTAGCAAGACAGAAAAACATGGAGTGAAATCCTCGTACTGAAAGAAAGCCCACCAACACTGCACAAAAATACCTCAGACATCACAGATAAACAGCAGCCATCCACCAGCAGCTCCTGCATACAGGCAACCTCTTCTCTCCACCCAGAAACTGCAGTTACTAGAGAAGCAACAGCTGATCCTGATGGCAAGAAAACTAGTAAACCTACCACAGTGGGCCAGCCATCCGCACAGGTGTGGTCTATAGACCACCAGCCCAGGAGGAAGAAACAGATAGGGAGCTGATGCTAGCCATCCAAAGGATGGCAGACAAGGGTGAGGTAGTACTGGTTGGAGACTTCAATATACCAGACGTGGACTGGAGCATCCCAGCAGCAGCATCAACTAGGAGCAGATTTATCCTGGACTCCCTTCAGGGTGCCTTCTCAAGCAACTGGTCATGGAACCAACTCGGCAGAAGGCAATACTGGACCTTGTGCTCACAAACAGGGACAGTGTGATGGGGGTAACAGTGGGGAGCACCTGGGTAACAGTGACCACCAGTCATTGTGGTTTGAAATCACAGAAAGAGCAGAAGCAAACCACACAAAACACGTATCCTGGATTTTAGGGGGCAGACTTTGGGAAAATGGGAGATGCTTGAAAGAGGCATTAAGGGAATGGGACAGGAATCAGGGATTGAGGAACAGTGGGCAGTATTTAAAATGGGATTATAAGAACAACAGAATTATGCATTAAGCAGGTTAGCAAGAGGAAAAAGAGGAGACCATTATGGTTTTCCAAAGAGGTAGCAAAGAAAGTGAAAGCCAAAAAGATTGCATTCAGGCAATACAAAAGACACAGGCAGAAGGGATAGGAGAAGTACCAGGAGAAACAAAGGGAGGCAGGGAAGTCAGTAAGGGAAGCCAAAGCTCAGACAGAAGAACACATTGCAAAATCAGTGGTTAAAGGGACAAAACCTTTTATAGGTATATAAGTGAAAAAAGAAGGACAAAGGGAGGGATAGTGAGACTGAAGGGGAGGATGGGATCCGTGAGGATGACAACAGTAAAGCTGACATATTGAACAGGTATTTCTGCTCAGTCTTTACTAAGGAAGAGGGGTAATGGGTCTGAAGGGAGTACAAGGGGTGAGAATGGTAGAAATGGACACAAGTCCTTTACACGAAAGGGTCCTGAAGGAACTGGAAGTAATAAAAGCTGATAAAGCAATGGGGCCAGATGGGGTGCACCTAGGTCCTTAAAGAACTAAGAGAGGTGGTGGCTGAACCTCTGGCTATCCTGTTCAGCCAATCACTGGAAACAGGGAGGTACCCAAAGACTGGAGGACAGCAGATGTAGTCCCCTTATACAAAAGTGGGAACAAAGAGGAAGCGAGGAACTACAGACCAGTCAGCCTCACCTCGGTAGTGGGAAAGATCATGGAAGCACTACTGAAGGAGAGATTGGTGGAACATCTGGTTGTCAATGGACCATAGGACCCAAGGCAGCATGGTTTCACCAGGGGAGGTCATGTCAGACCAACCTCATTGATTTTTGACTGGGTGACTAGGGAGGTGGATCAGGGAGGGCAGTGGACATGGCCTATCTGGACTTCAGCAAGGCCTTTGACACTGTGCCACATAGAAGACTATTACACAAACTGGGGAATATGGGTGTGGGCAGGACAGTAGTGTGGTGGGTAGGTAACTGGCTGGGTGGCAGGACACAGAGGGTGGTGGTAAATGGCTGTCACTCCACAGAGGGAAGAGTGACCAGTGGGGTACCACAGGGATCAGTGCTGGGACCGTCCTATTCAACATCTTCATCAGTGACATTGCACAGGATATAGAAGGCAGAATTTCACTGTTCGCTGATGACACAAAGCTCTGTAACAGAGTAGACACACCAGAGGGTGTAGACAGAATGAGAAGGGACCTGCAGAAACTTGAAGAATGGTCAAGGGTTTGGCAGTTGAAATTCAATGCAAAGAAGTGCAAGATAATGCATATGGGGCACAAAAACCCTGGCACAATATATCAGTTGGGGGTGAGATATAGCATGCACCAAGCAGGAAAGGGATCTTGGGGTTGTCATCTCTGATGACCTCAAGGTGGGAAACAGTGTGACAAGGCATCAGGTAAAGCAAATAGGATGCTGGGATGTATAGGCAGGGGCATCACCAGCAGGAAAAGGAGGTCATAATTCCGTATACAAGACACTAGTGAGGCCCCACCTGGAGTACAGTGTACAGTTCTGGAGACCATACCTACGTAAGGACATAGACAGGGTAGAGAAGGTTCAGAGGAGGGCAACAAAGATGGTGCATGGGTTGCATCACAAGTCCTATGAAGACAGGTTGAAGGAACTGAACATGTACTCCCTGGAGGAGAGGAGGGAGAGAGGGGATATGATAGAGACATACAAGTATCTTACAGGGAGGAACAGGGTGCAGGAAAACACTATTTTTAAGCGAAAAAGATGTTTCAGGACTAGGGCATGGGATGAAGTTGGAGGGAGGACGATTCAGGAAACATGAAAAGAATTTCTTCACAGAGCGAAGTGGTGGACAAGTGGAACACCCTGCCAGAGGAAGTGGTGGAGGCTGAAACAATCACGGGATTTAAGAATGCATGGGATAGACATAAAGGAATTCTAGAGGTCAGGGGTAAGGGGAAATAGACTTCTAGGAAAACAAACTGAACTTACAAGCTCAAATGGGCAGACTAGGTGGGCCATAGGCCCTTATCTGCCGACACTGTCTATGTATCTATGTATCTATGTATCAGTGATCTAGATCTTCACCAAAGAAATCAGCATAAACACACCATTCATAATTTAGAACTGCTACATGGAGAAGGTCAAGTTTATAAACGTTACCAGATGACAGAACTGCAATTAAAATTATTTTCTTAACGGTACAGTGTCCGCATTCAAATAAATCACAGTGCAGTTTATAACATTGTGTTTAAAACACAGCATGTATTAAAATGTTATATTTAAGCAAAAAAAAAAGTTAATGTTATAGGTACTTCTATTAAAAAACTTCTGTTATAGTTCATGACAACTCTAAATCTTTCACAGTTAAAGGGACTAATTTTTGTCAAAGATCTGTAAAACCCAATTTTTAATAATGTTTTAAAACAAAAGAAAATAAAAATTGTAACTAATTTTTGCCCATTTTATAAGCACAATAAGACACTCCGAAGTATGGGTTATGGCCTGATAAGAGCACACCCAAATGCTAAAGGCACTCAGTGCAAGCACCTCATGCCTCATAACGCACCCGGGCGTGTTCTTATCAGGCCATAACCCACACCTCTTCATGTCTTATTGCTTACATAATTAGACAAATACATTTTAAGTGCATTGGAAATGCTCAAAATGCCAGGAGATTTGTGAACATAGAGTGGTAGAAAATTGCAAAGAATTGGTCAACCCAAAGAAAAAGCACACTGCTGAAGCCAACATAAATTAGATTTCTGGACCAATAGTAGACTGATAATGGATGGGGAACCCTTATTACTAACTGAAATCAAGCAGATTATAACCTTGTTATGCCATCGATATGACATCACTCTGTTGTTAACCCTTCTTGAGTATGTTATATAGAATAGTGGATGATTAAGCATCCACAACAAGGCTGTGTTTCCATCGAGGTTGTGTGATGACATCATAGAGACCTCGAGAGCGAAGCCCAGAGGTCTCTATGATGTCATCACACAAACCGAGATGGAAACAAAGCCTTGCAGTGGATGCTTAATCATCCACTGTTTTTTAGTATATCACTAACCCCCTGTCGGCAAAAAACAGGACACAGACGAAGTGGTACTGAATTGTATATTGTCAAACAGAAATCTTTTATACAGTACGATAATTATATAGAATCAAGTTAAGAGAAAGAGAGAAAAGGATACGATCATCGTGGCGTCGTTCAGCATTTCTGTGAGAGGAAGAAAAAAATAATGTCAGCATTTGTCAGTTGGCAGAGCAACCCCCGCCTCCCCAGACATTGTTTTACAGCTATATGGTTAAATTTAGAGAAAAAACTTACTTATTCAGAGTCACTGGTGTCTACGATCACCGCTACTTTCCTCCGCTTTTCCGGTTTTGAGTAATGTGTTACATTCACTGTGACTCCTTGCTGAAAAACGCAGTGTTCCCCAAATGAAATGTGGAAAGGCAGCTTTTCTGTTGGGATGATATTTTGATGCTGGACAGGCACTGATGTATTTCCTGTTTCCAGCCAATTGTGAGCTGTCTCAGTGGGGCTGACACTAGGCGCGGTTTCGGAAGTTAGGGCCGAGAAGATGGACGAGTGTCTCTGCTGTTTGGAACCGGAGATCATGCTGTAATTATTAATACTTTGTATATTTCGATGCCCGGAGACCTGTGCAACTTCTGTGGGAGGGACGTTATGATCTACCAATGCCTGGATCGATGTCTTTCTGGTGGAGTGATTTGTGATTTTTTTACTTTCAGGCAAGCCAGCAGACATTTTCATTTGCTTCATCATGTTTCTAATTTTGTTTCTCCCTATGGTCATAGTTCTATACCAGAGGAGACTCTAGCTTAAAATTTATGTTGGGGCCAGATAAAAGGTGCATCGGGTGTATTCATTGCTTGTGGTCTCTGGGAGGCATATTTAAGATAGGCAGAGATCGGGTCCCTTTCTTTATTTATGCTGCTCTCGTACATGCGGGGTTTCAAGGCCTTATGTCCCTGGGATTTTCGCCAGAACGAGTCTTTGTCTGTCGCTCGTTATATTCTAAGTATTTTTGGCCATTGGTGTCAGTTAACAGGGTTAGGTCTCCCCACTTTAACTTGTACTGTTCCATGGTACGGAGCGCAAAATACAGTCCAACATTAAAAAATACCATGTTGAGGAGGGATGATGGATTTGAGAGACCAAGTGTGCCTGAATTGTACAGCTGGTTGATGTCTGTGCCAGTTAGAGCCTCAGCCCTATTGGGTTTATTCCCCTTTCCCTGCTTTTTTAGGTATCTTAGCTTTGCTGTCATTGTCCTTAATGTTTGCACGAATGGACTATTCTTGCCATGGTAGATGGAGTGACCATAGGTATGCTTTATTAGATAACGATCGACACTGCCTAAAATGCCTCTGATTGTTCCCGGTTCATAATCCGACCCATCTATTCTTTTTATTTTATACACGAAGTCAGCCAGGAGTATGTCTAGCTCTTCTATTGGAATTCTGTATATGTCCCGATGCTCGTCTACATTTTAAAATAGTTCTGCACTATTTTATGTCGGCTACCGTTTTCTGGATAGTACGCGCTTTCCTGATCAGCTATAAACTGTTCTCTGTCTGTCATGAGCTTCGAAAACACTGCTGCTGCCATGCCGTTTTTATTTGCTTTATGCTTGCTTACGATTAATTCGGTTGTGAGACACGCTGATTTCAAATTGAGTTTTCGAATTTTTAGTTATGCGCGCGACTATTTAATTGACAGAAAACTTGTACTATCGATGTGACGTCAGATCGATACTACAACAAGTTTTCTGACCTTTGAACTGTAGTACAACAGCTTTGGAGCAGCTGCTGAATTTCATATACAATAGGGGGTTAGTCATATACTATATATCAATGGTATAACAAAACAGAATGCTCACAATATTCAATGTTCTGTTTTGAGAACTGTGATCACTAGTAGCTGTAAGCATTTGAAACTGAAACTCCATTTCCTTTTTTGTTCTCCTGGTGGGAACTGTCCCAGATATACCAGGGTCCCCTGGAGATGGCAGAGAGGCTGAGCTTTTTCCCCGTTACAGTCTCCCTAAGATGTCAGCAATTGAGGGGGAGCAAAGCACATGCGCGCACAATGCATACATAGAGGAGGTTCCCTGGATGACATGCCTCCTGTGTTCACCCAGGTGGCAGTATTGCAGCAAGGAATAGTGATCCTCCCTCCCAGGAGGAAGAGAACATCCGCTAGGATGCTCAATCTTTCCTTCCTCTCCGTCAGGCCAGATAGCCATGGCTTGCTCCTGAACACAATTCGCCGGAGTTGTGAGTGGTAGCCCTGCTGCTGCATCGACAAGCTGGACCCGGTCTGGATTAATTTTGAGGAAATTTTGGGAACACCAAATTGAAATCACAGATAAACACTTAACTGAGACTCTCAACGATGGCTGCAGAACAGTTTGGAACAGAAATAGTAATGCCATGAAAAATTATCTTCTGATCAAATTATTAAAGCAGTAGTATTTGTCAGCAAAAAAATTAATCTTTTTTTTTCAGCATAAATATTATTTCTGAGATCTTTTGATTCATCCTCAGTATATTTTTAATTTACTCAGATATTTTTAAAACACCTTTTCTAGCTAATTTTGTAATTACTCATATCATTAAAGATGGACACCACTCGCAGTTTTTAAAAAAAATCTGTTTGTTGAGATTACCTGCTGAATGTACATATTAGATTCATACTGTGGTGCTCTTGTTGTTGGCACGATTCACTGTCAGCGCAGTTTCCTGCCCCGCTGTTCTGTCCGCACTATTATAACCTAGGTCCATTTTCAGGCTGGTTGTAACTGTGTACTATTCCATCAGGTGTTTTGTTTTCATCTTTTGTTCTAGTTTATAAATATTTTGTGGCTACCTGTTTTCTCAGCTCCTTACCTTCAAAACGTATGACAACAATTTTATCCACTGTCATCCCTGTTATTACACGGATTATTAACTTATCACATGTTTCTGATTGTAAACAGCACAGCAGTGTTCCAAGATATGTACTGTTTTCATGGTGGGCATGGCTCAAGAACAGGCACTTTTAAAGTCTTTAAAATTTTGTATCTTAGTTCATGAATGAAAGAGAAAATGTGTACGTTGATGTTTTTGGCGGAAAAACATTATTGCTGAAAAAACTATGTGGTGACTAACAAAGGGGGCAATATACAGGCAAAAAAGAAGGATCCTGACAACAGTCTGGGAGGGACATTAGAAGAGAATAGATGAGACCCAGATAACAATTACCCAAAAGAAACCTGGAAAGACCAATTTCACACTAGAATTTAAACCCAGGTAAAACTGTATCAGACATTCAAACCTCAAAAGTGAACCAGTCACATTAAACCTTATGTCTAAGAGTGTTGAACCTGGATGTAAAGTCCAGCAAAATCAGAATAGTGAAAGGGCCTGGTTTCTAGCACTGTGTATATATATATATATATATATATATATATATACATGTATATATATATATATATACACACACACATATATTCATTTCTATGAGGGCTGTTTCAGGTGGAATAGGCCTTCCTGAAGTCAGACTGCTGGGGTTCAAGAAGTGACTCAGATTTCAAACATTCAAGAAACTAAGCGGCAGCAATGCACTCCATGATCTTGGCAGGGAGTGACAGGTAACAGTGAAATCGGGTGGAAGCCTGAGTAAGCCATGCAAGCAAGAGAGGATGTTTTTAAAAGGGGGACCACTGCCATTTTAAAATGATCAGGAAAGCACCAGCATTACGGGGTAAGTTAATGACCTGTGTAATAACAGGGATAGGGATGACAATGGATAAAATTGTTTTCATAAGTTCTGAAGGTAAGTGGCTGAGTAAACAGGTAGCCACAAAATATTTATGAACTAGAACAAAAGATGAAAGCAAAATACATGGTGGAATAATACACGGTTACAACCAGCCTGAAAATGGATCTAGGTTATAATAGCGTGGACGGACTAGCAGGGCAGGGAATTATGCTGACAAACAAGAGCCGCAGAAAGTACTTTTCTGCAGGAGATTCTGCCCCTTCCCACCCACTCCCCCGAATATCATATAGTGAACTCTGAGGGGGAACGCATGTGGGGGAGTGGGCATAGTTCAGGTGGGTGAGCTGCATCCATGGAGGAAGTGGGCAGTGGATGCAAGTTGAGTGGGGGGGGAGAAAGGAGACAGGTAAATTGGGGGCATAACAGGTTGGGAAGGGGGGATTTAGAGTATGTGCGGGAGGGAAAGTGAGGGGGGAGGCCGCATGGCAACTAAGTAAAAAAAAAAACAGTAAAAGGGTGTGGGAAGGTGAGACCTGAACCCGGATGGCTGTAGGAATCCTGCCAACCACAGCCTAGAGCTCTATGCAGCGAGCCACCATGATGGCATGCTAGCCATTTGACATTTAGAAGCTGAAAACAGCCATATGGATAGTGCTGTTATGTCCGCGCTACACTTTCCCTGTCACTGTTTTCACATAAGCTATTTTGCCCACTCAGTTTTGTGCCACACTATTCCGTCTGAGCTATGTTAACTGGATACCCCTGAAAATTAGAGGGAAGAAAAACAGAGTTCTGAATATCCGAAACTGAACTGATAAAAATGAGGCAAAACCATCAGGGGTAAGAGAGGAATCAAGGAGTGAAGATACACCAGTTTTGTGGTTAAAAGAGGAATAAAAATGGTGTTATCTTCTCTCCTTGATTCCCCTAAGTTTTTATTAACTTCCCTCCCTTAAGTAGCAGACAGAGAACTGAGTTGCAAAGTTTGCAGATGACTCAAAACTAGTGCAGTAGCAGACAATGAGTACAGGACAAATGTTGTAGAGAGTGGGCAGATACGGTACGTGGGATATGAGTTGTGATGAGGTGATGTGCACAGTGTTGCATTCAGGAAAAAACAGAATAGCAAGTTCATATTTAAATGGGCTTGAATTGAAGGCAGAGGAAGAAAGAGACTTAGTGGTTATAATAACATCAGACGTCAAGCAGTGAAGGCAGTTTGTATCAACCTTAAAAAAGTAGCCTAGGCATTTGGTTATATAAGGCAAAACTTTGGAGATACAGAAAAGTTATAGCCCCAGT
Source organism: Neoceratodus forsteri (assembly GCA_016271365.2). NCBI lineage: Eukaryota > Metazoa > Chordata > Ceratodontiformes > Ceratodontidae > Neoceratodus > Neoceratodus forsteri. Next base: position 619,905,681 of record CM028131.1, read on the forward strand.
ATATAGGGCACGCTGTATGTGAGACAGTAGCTAGAGTACTGCTGCCGGTTCTGGATTCCATATCATAGAAAGGATGTAGAAAGACTGGAGAAGGTCCAAAGAAGACTGACAAAAATGATAACAGGAGATGACACCATGGATGGTGGAATACCAGGAGAGACGTACCCTACCCTAAACATGTTTAACCTGGAACAGCAAAGAATAAAGTGAGAATTAAAGGAATGTTCTAAGATGTTGTGGTAAAAAAAAACTAGGCTTTCTGAAACCCATACTGACTTACCTTGACAGTGTGTGAGCCATTTGAAGTCAGCTTTGACATTTTTATTCAGTCCATGTGGGTGAGGTGGGCTGGGGAGGGGGTCATAATTTGGTCTGAGGAAGCAGCCAGCTGATCCCTTCCACTTCCCGATGTGCCGGTCCTGTCCGCATGCTCAGACATTTTGTGACGATTAACAAGGGAGTGCATGAGGGCATGCCCCATATAAATCTATGGGGCTATTTTTAAAATGTTAGTTTCAAACAACATGAAGTCTTGCTGTATTCTGACAGTAGCAGTGAGTCCCAATCTTCAAACTGCCCCGGAGATGAAAGAGTTAACTTTCCATGCCAGGCATGGAACGCTGAGCTCGAGCTCGGTTGAGACTCTGTCTGTTGCTGTTTGAACTCAAACCGTCAGATTCTTTACTCTGCCTCACTGAACAGTCGCTCCGGAGATTTCTCCTTCTGCTCGGTTCAATTTGTCGGTTAAAGTACCGCTTTTCGACCGAATTTAAACCGTAACCTGTCGGTTCAGTCTCTGTCTGTGGTATTTGTGAGTACTAGATAGGTTTATATTAATTCCTATTCTGTGTGGAACTTGTAAACGGTTCATCAGTTCAGTTTGAACCGATCAAGCTGTTATAAAATCTTTATTTGTACTTTTAGTGTGTGGTTACCGATTCTTATCGGTTCTAAAAAAAACGGATTTTATTACGTTTTTTTCCCCGACCCATGACACGGTCAGGAACCGATAAGAGGGTCTTGCCTGGCGGATTGCCATTAAAAGGGTAAGTTTGGTTAGGACTGGCACAGTGTCTGAGAAACCCAAAAGAAAAACCGGCCCACTGGGTTTCAACACTGTAGTGTGTGTGAGGTAGTCTTTGCTAAGGCTGACCCCCACACCACCTGTGTTTATTGTCTGGGGTTTGACCACCTCAATACAGACTGCCAGATTTGTAAAAATTTTCCTGCAGCTACCCTAGAAAAGAGAGTTGGTAGGCTCAGGGAAAGAGAGGCCAAAAAGTCCGCTGAACCGGATGGCCAGCCAGTTCGGTTCAAACCGAACCAGAAGAGTGCCTCTGACCAGGCGAGACTTCTTAGCAACAAGGAGAGCCGATTCTGAGGAGTCGGTTCCAGCTAAGAGAACTAGAAGAAAAATCAGCTGGTGTGGAGCCAAAACTTTCCTCTCCAACCGCTGAAGAAATAGCCAAAGTGATAAAAATATGAGCAAGCGCTCCGTTCTGACCGAACTGGCACCATCAGGGAGGCAAGGGGTTCGCCGGGGTTCACCGTTCAAGATTATGATTTAGAGGAATATTATGAACTGGAGGAGGAGGAAGAGAGTATGAGGAAAGTGAATGTGGTTTTGAAAGTCTGGATGTGCCCATTGACCCGGACATCTCCCCAGACAGACCTTCAGGAGTGTCTCCTCCTAGGCTTTCTGAGTCCCCCTCCCATTTCATGTTTTATAAGAAAGTGGCTGAAACCCTCTAGCTTCCTATGGAAGAAGCTGTGGATGACCAGGAAGAGCCTGACTATGTGGAAATGATGGATATCCCAGAGTCTAGGATGCTGTCTATTCCCTTACATAAATCTTTTGGGAAACAGACATTTAAGATTTTAAAGACTCCTAATACTGTACCGCCTGTGGATAAGAGAATGGACAAGAGGTATACATTGTCAGGTTCAGATACGGAGTTCCTTACACAACAATGCAGCCATGTTGGGGTAGTGCAGGCTGCAGCCTGTGATAAGGCAAATATTCCCTTGGCTTCACACCCCAGACAAGGACTCCAGGAGGATTGATGCCATGGCAAAGAAATAGTACATGGCAGCATCCTTGGGACTCAGACAGGCCAACTATGGCCTATACTGCTAGGTATCAGAAATCCAGATGGGACACTGTCATGGCTTTGTCAAAACAGGTCCCTGACCAGCTGCCAAGGAGCTGGAGCAGGTGGCTGCTGATGATATTGAGGCATCCAAGGTGCAATTCCATGCTGCAGTGGACTCCAGTGATGTGTCATCTAGAGTCATGGCTACATCTGTGGCACTTCGTAGAATGGCTTGGCTCAGATGTACTAGCCTGTCGGGATACCCAGACTAAGGCCATGGATTTTCCTGTTGTGAGTAATTCTCTGTTTGGGAGCAGACAGAGAATTACATGAAGAAAATGGACGAATATAGGACCACCTATAGGAGTGCACAGGCCAAGGAAAGGCAGGCCACTCCTCAGAGGCAGCACCCCAGGGGCAGGGGCAGGCCTTTTCATAGGCCTTTCTACCAAGCCCAGGCCTCCTCTTCTGCCTATGCTCAGAGGGGGTTCTTTAGAGGGAGAGGCAGAAGGGGTACAAGCAGATCTGCTTCCACCCCTCAGCCAAAACCCCCTGCCAAACAGGCACCTTGATGGGTTTGCCAGGGCCGATTCTCCACTACTGGTAGGGGGCAGGCTGGCTTACTTTGTCCAGGACTGGGAGTCTCTAACATCAGACAAGCGGGTCCTGGAAGTAGTAAGCCAGGGATTGGTTCTCAGCTTCAAAAAATTTCCAAAGCTGAGAGCCAGATCCTTTCCACCTGTAAATCCCTCAGAGGCACTTGCCCTAGAGGCAGAGGTCTCTTCCCTCCTGGCTCTCAGAGCTGTGGAAAGGGTTCCACCCCTACACCAGGGCAAGGGGTTGTACTCCAGGTACTTCCTTACCCCAAAAAAGACAGGAGAATGGCGGCCCATCCTGGATCTCAGATACTTAAACAAGCACCTTTTAAAACCAAAATTCAAAATGGTGACTCTGGGAATTATTCTACCCTCTCTAAGGCCAGGGGACTGGCTAGTGTCCCTGGACCTCAAGGATGCCTACTTCCATATTCTCATCAGAAGCTCCCATCGAAAGTACCTCAGGTTCGAGCTGCCCTCAGGCCATTACCAGTTCAGAGCAATGCCCTTCGGTCTAACCTCTGCTCCAAGGGTATTCACAAAATGCCTGGCAGTAGTAGTTGCTTCTCTGAGAAGGCAAAGAATTGCCATCTTCCCATATCTGGACGACTGGCTCATAGTAGGCCAGTCCCCAGACCAAGTCAAGTTACACCTACAGATAACTCAGCAACTGCTCACCTCTTTGGGTTTCCTTCTGAATCTTTCAAAATCAGTTCTAGAGCCTGTTCAGCTGCTCACCTTCATAGGTGCAGAGCTAGACACAGAAAAGGCCAGAGCTTTCCTCCCCTGGACAGGGCAAGGACCCTTATCTCCCTGGTCTCCTCATTCACCCTGCAGGTGTCTCGACCAGCAAGGCATTTTCTTCAGCTCCTGGGGCACATGGCTGCTTCCACGGCAGTGGTGCAGGGAGCAAGATTTCAGATGAGGGACATTCAGTTCCATTTGAGAGCCTTTTGGTCTCAAAAAGAAGGACCCTCTGACCAAATTGATCCCAGTGACTCGAACCCTGATCCAGGTCTTACAGTGGTGGCAGGATCAGAACAATTTAAGGCAGGGAGTTCCCTTTATCATTCCGTCCCACTCCTTAATCCTTACTACAGATGCCTCCCTCTTGGGGTGGGGGGCTCACTTGGGCGACCTGACTACCCAGGGGTTGTGGTCCCTTTAGGAATCTCTGCTTCACATCAATCTATTGGAACTCAGAGCAGTATTTCTAGCACTTCAGGTTTTTTCCAAATCTGTTCAGAACAAAGTTATCCAGGTCAGAACAGACAATACCACCACAATGTGGTACATCAACAAGCAAGGAGGCACTCTGTCTATGGCCTTGTGCACAGAAGCAATGACGTTGTGGTCTCTGGCTTATTCTCTGAACACCCCCCTCACAGCAGTACACCTCCCAGGCAAGGACAATGTCCTGGCAGATGCTCTCAGCAGGATATCTCAGGGCCATCACGAATGGTCACTGGATCCCTGGTCTTGGAGGTGATATTCTCCAGATGGGGCACCCCACAGATAGATCTCTTTGCAGCCCCAGACAATCACCAACTTCCCCTTTTTTGCTGCAGGCCCCCAGTGTTGGGCTCAGTCCCCCTGGATGCCTTAGTTCTCAGTTGGGAAGGGAAGTTCCTGTATGCTTTCCGCCCTTCCCTCTCCTGTTCAAAGTGCTAATCAAAATCAGGTCTCAACCTTGCAAGGTGATCCTGATTGCTCCAGACTGGGCCAGACAGCCCTGGTATCCACTCCTGTTGTCCTTAGCAGTCCATCTTCCCCTGTCTCTTCCCAGGAATTACAACCTGTTAACCTGTGCTCAGGGGAGGGTTTGGTACCCAGATCTCAAATCTCTCAATCTCAAGGCCTGGCTCTTGAAGAGTTAGAGTTTGCTGATTTACACCTCTCCCAAGGTGTAATGGACATTCTGAAGGCTTCTAGGAAACCTTCCACCAGGACTACTTATAATTCCAAGTGGAAAAGATTTTCCATATGGTGCTCTGAAAGGCATATTTCCCCAGAATCTGCTGATCTGCCCACAGTCCTTGATTACATGGTCCATTTGAATAGCTTAGGGCTTAGACCAGCTACACTAAAGGTGCATCTGGCAGCTGTTTCTGCTTTTATTTCAGCAGGTAAGCCCTCTTCTCTTTCAGCTCACCCTGTATCCTCCAGGTTTTTTAAGGGATTGCTTCATACCAACCCTCCATTCAGGGACCCTGCCCCTGCTTGGGACCTTAATGTTTGCATTGCTCAGCTCATGCAACCCCCTTTTGAGCCTTTGTCTTCAGCAGAGCTTAAGTACTTGACTTGGAAAACTGTGTTCCTGGTAGCCATCACTTCTGCCAGACGCATAAGTGAGTTACAAGCCTTGTCAGTGGAGCCTGATTTTATCTCCTTCCATAGAGATAAGGTGGTCCTCAGGACTAACAGGAAGTTTTGCCTAAGGTGGTTTCAGATTTCCACCTTAACCAATCTATGTCTCTTCCTGTGTACTTCACTGACCATTCCTCCTCTGGTGAGAGGAGGTTGCACAGTTTAGATGTGAAAAGAGCCCTTAGCTATACATAGAGCATACCAAGGGTCACAGGTTTGACTCCCTCCAACTGTTCCTCACTTATGGTGAGGATGGTAAAGGGAAACCTGCCACTAAAAGATCCATTGCCAGGTGGATTGTCTCTTGTATCCAGTTTTGTTATGAAAAACTGGGTAAGGTTCCACCCTCAGGCCTGAGGGCTCACTCTACCAGAGGTACAGCTGCTTTCCTGGCTGCTCCCAGGGATATCCCTATTCTAGAGATATGTCAAGCAGCTACCTGGAAAACAGTTCACACTTTTACCAAGCATTACTCCCTGGATATCCAGGCTAGGAGTGATGCTCGGTTTAGCACAGCTGTGCTTCAGAGCCTATTTCCTAAGTAGGTTCTGTCCCTCCTCCATGGAGGTACTGCTTAGTAGTCTGCTACTGTCAGAATACAGCAAGACTTCATGTTGTTTGAAGAAAAAATTACTCACCTTAGTAATGTTGTTTCTTCTAATGGAGTCTTGCTGTATTCTGGCCTCCCCCCACCTTCCCCTCTCAGAACCTCTGTTTTTGGGATGTGGGTGGGCAGTGGCAGTGTTGGCACTCAGTAGGTGCCACACCTTGTCGTTTTCACCCCTTTTCTTGGGTGAGTGGGTGTTGTGTTTTTCATTTTTTGGGTCTCCTGACTTGAGTCTTTGTTTTGGGCCCAAAAAATCTATTTTTATGTTCAATAGCCAGTTGGCTAGTGTAGGTTTACAGCTTCCACACAGGACCTTAGTGAGTTTAGCTCGTAAAGATCTGACGGTTTGAGTTTAAACAGCAACAGACAGAGTCTCAACCGAGCTCGAGCTCAGCGTTCCATGCCTGGCATGGAAAGTTAACTCTTTCATCTCCGGGGAAGTTCAAAAGTTGGGACTCACTGCTACTGTCAGAATGCAGCAAGACTCCATTAAAAGAAACAACATTACTAAGGTGAGTAATTTTTTCATCTGTATGGTACTGTAGCCTTACATCTATATTAAGACCACTGCTCGACTAACAAGGCTCAGAGTCAATGGGTTGCCTAGGAGAGTCCCCTCACAGATATGTGGATCTTAGGCAAGGTGTACAAAGTTGGGCGACAGAAAAATAATTTTTTAGTAACATGACTTCATCTTCATCTATCCAACCTTCTGAGAGGGCATTGTCCACCATGCCATACCGCATATTTTTTAAAAACTGGTGTTGGGTTTAACATAAGTTGTTTATAAGACTCCTCATCAGAAGGGTGACGATTCACCTCTGCACATATTTTGTGGTATTCTGTGCAGCCACGTCTGCCACACTTATTAGCAGGATTAATAATTATCTGATCCATCTCGCTAAGTTCTTTCAGAGCCTGCCACTTCTCAGTTGATATATTGTGGTACAGTGGCTGTGGCAGATTTATAAACAGTTTGTCTTTCTATGTCAGCTCTTACTAGACACTAAAATGTCTTAACTATAGGATGTCTTGGTTATTTTGGGCAAAAAGTACTTTTCCCTCTCAGAACTATATTAGCACAGTAGATATGTTCATGATTAACAATTTCTGTACTCACAGAGAGATCATTGTTCATTACATTCAATACAAAACCAATGTACTCAATAATGTCACAGTTCAAATGTTTAGTTTCTGTAGACACACATTTCATTTATAAAATGTCACATGCTCCTTCTAAATTGAGCTTATCTTTATCAAAGATTTCATTGCATCTAATTGATTCATTAAATCCGATGCTTGTTACTTAGGGTAAGTTCAGGTCTAATTTTCATAATAATCTAAACAGATCCACTTGTACCAAAATAACCCAATTTTGCAGTAGGAACAAACGAAAGTCTTCGTGAAAAGAGTTTTACCTGTGTTTCGGTAAATGGTGTTATTAAAATACTTAGTACCCGATGATTTTATGTTTGTTACTTGCTGGTCTACGTAGCTTCTTTTTATTGCCACCTTGGCCTCTTCCCCAGCCTTGTTTTCTCTTGCCTTTTACTTGTTTTTTTTTTACTGTGGTAATTCAACTACTGCTTCTGCTACTATATCCGATTTTATAAAATGGGTAAAAGAAATCCTTCACCCTAATTGGTCAAAAGGCGTGTCCTTACCTGTCAAGAAACTGAAAGTTGGCACTACTTTCCTAATACCTTAACCTCCATAGGTGAAAGGGCAGCAATATCATTGAGCAACTGATATCTTCCATCAGTCTCTCTGCAGCCAGAACTGATCTTCCATCACAAACATGGCTGCTACCGTTACACTGTAAAAACCTTCAACTGGGCCCTAAAAATAAAACTACCTTAAATAAAAAATAAAACAAATTAAGTAAACGTTGTTTCCCTGATCATCACACTCTCCTTACACGCATAAACAAATTAGAAACGTTAAATATTGTTTATAGTTTTCATTACAACTGTTTCTTTACTAATAGTGAAAAATCCCCCTTCTGTCTTTACCTGCTAATCAGGGAAATCTCTTCTGCTTGCCTTGACAGTGAGATAATTGAGTCACTAGCTCTAAAACAGGCCATGATAACTGGCTATGGTCAATATCAACTCGTTTTCAGGCTTGTTCAAAAGTCATATCAACTCACAGGTTGATACGAAAAAAATCGTATCAACCTGCGAGTTGATACGACTTCTACATCCTCGCCACTAAGAATCATAAAAATCAGCTACAGGCAGCCACAACACTTCTATAACAGCAGAAACACAAAGGCAGTTCGTCCATCAAAAAACAGCACAAATAAACCAGGGAGACTCCCCATCTAAAGAGATGGCACAATGAAACTATTGTAAAAGCATAAAATCCACAGCCAACATCGTAAACTGCAATCACAAACCAAGAAAATGTTTCTCTGAAACACATACTTTCACTACTATCCCTTTCTCTATTCCCAGGTTGGACGACCTTTCACCTCGGATCTGAGGAAGCAACGCTCTAGGATTTGTACAAGTCACAATTTATTTTTAGTTTAAAAAATGTAGTTCACTGAAGAATAGTACATTAATTTGTTAAAAACAGTAAGTTGTCTCCTGCTGATCTTATCGGTCGATTTATATTTCGCAGTCTAATGAACTTTGCCCTTGTATTGAAACTATCCCGAGACATCTGGTAGATGCAACCTCGAAACGAAGATTAAAACAAGTACCGAATTTACATGTAATTGCACTGTTCAGTTCTCTCTTAGTAAAATATGTACTGAAATAATAAACGCTGCATATAGAGTTATGTGAGAGCCGTTTGTTTTATGGAGTGATGCGAGAGGTTTTTGTCTTTAGCACGTCATTTGAACATACCTGATATTGACCATAGCCTGTTATTATATAAAATAAAGCATATGAAGGGTGGTTAACATGGAGTTTTTTTTACACACCCTCGATGTGTGATAATATCAAAACCTCTTGAGCTACGCTTTCGAGGTTTTTATATTATCACACATCTTGGGTGTGTAAAAAAAACTCCATATCAACCACCTGCATATGCATTATTCTATATTTTGTTGTCTGTGTGTACATTATGTTGGGAGAGTAACATTCTACCAGCAGAACTGAGCAAAATTTTGAATCCTTGTATTCCATGGTAAACATTCCATGATAAACATTCTGTGTCTTGAATGAGGGAAAAAATAGAAAAAAAAACAGGATGAAGAAAGTAGGCAATAGAGCAATACTTTATAAACAAAAAGAAAAGGTGGGAAAACACAGTTACAGAGGCAGACCCAAACTGCTCAAATTATACAGTGCTGTCCCTCCAACTCACTGGTTTAGCATTTTTCAGTGAGCTGGTGTTCAATCAATTTTACCACTCCTATGCCCAAGTCTGCGGACTAATTTTCACCATATTTGAATAAAATAACATACTATTATTAAATCTTTAATAATACGTCCAGAATTTTGTTTGATTGTTATAGAAATAGTTGTTACCCATTTTATAAGAGCAATAAGATACCTCAGGGTGTGGGTTGTTGATTTCTAGGAGCACTACCCAGCTGCTGTAGTCACTTGGCGCAAGTGCCTCATGCCTAACAACGCACCTGGGGATGTGCTCTTATCAATCAACAACCCACACCCTGTCGTGTCTTATTGCTTTCTTATAACATGGGCAACGATGTTTGTGTGATCTGATTGGCAGAGATTACTCATGTGACTGTTGATTAATCTCTGTTAATCAGTCAGGTCGTTTGCTTGTGGTAAACAGTCTCCAGCGTGTAATCCCAGAGAGCCGCACTTGTTATTTCTGAGGATTTTCGTTCCTCACCGGCAGCCAGTAAATTGTCTCGCTAAGCGAGGAACCCACATAGTTGCCCTATGTAACTGCATTCTCCACATAAAATGTTGTACCCATGGCACAGAAACACAACCCAGCACCCTTTACTGTAGAAGTGCATATTGTGCCTTCGTAACCCCCAGTGATCCCTCAATCACATTCAAGCAAGGCACTCATATCAGTGCTGTCATGTAAACTATACAGTGTCTTGCCAAATATTTCCCTGGAGCAGAAGGACAGTTCCCAGCCATCTAGCAAGCAAAACTAAGCTCAGCAAAGTCAGTTGTACATAAGGAGTCCTGCGATGCATTTGTACCTGCAGTCCTGAGAATCGCCACCTACCCAGCCAGTGGACACAGTAGCATCAGGTGGTCTGTGTAAAATTAGGAGTGACCCTTCCAGATGAAAGCGTCTCATTCCTGCTGTAACGCGCAGTAAGTAAAAGTGCCTAAATGTTCTGCAGTGTCGCACTGCCATGTTCCTCAGCCACCGTGCATACCTCTGATAACCGCAGTAGCAATCATGTCGATGAGAGAGAGAGAGAGACAGAGAGAGAGAGTAACAGGCGACACAGATAACAGTAGTCGGTGCGATACCGGCAAGCAGGACTAACAATTACAGCCTGTGTTTCTCTCTGACTCTCTGTGTGATTATTTGGAAGTCGAGGGAACAGAGGCAAAGGGGATCAACTGTGGAGGAAGAGGGATAGCAAGTTTGCCAGGTACTTGCTTAATTTTGTAGTTTTTAAGCAAAGTGACAGACTGCAGTGTCACCACACAGAGCAATACAGCACCCTGTTATGAGCAAAATAAAAAGTTCCATTTGCTCCTTTATTCTACTCTCTGTAACCTGTTCACCACAAAGTGTTATTTTTTGAACTATTTTTACTGTGGCAGAACACAGAAAACTGGTTGCATGGCCAAAATAGTGGAGGAACACTAAGTAGTTCCCACATTTTTTCTGTTATACCAACATTTTTTGTCCATTTGTCCCCCAGTTTGGCCCATGATATAAGCCTAATAACCCACTCCAGGGTGTGCAGTTATTGGGGATTAATCAACACCCCAGGTGCTGTGAGGGATACTCGGCCTGCGGCCTCATGCCTCCAGCCACCTGGGTGTGATTAACCCCAGTAACTGCACACCGTCACAGTTGTTGCTACTTGTTTGATTGTTCCCAAAAATGAACTACGCCTCTGTAGGGAAGTGCTGTTATTTTGGTTTCGGTTTCTCTGATTACTTGAATTGCAATTGTGTCTACTCCTGGAATGCCCTCTGCTGCATGACCTGAAATTTTTCTCCCAATTCCACAAACCACCAGGCTCGTAATTCCATCTGTTCTATTAAGATTTGTTGAGCTTGCATTCTTCTGTCTCACTCTTGAGCTTACAGATTTTCTAAGTGCCTTATCAAAATTATTAATGTCACAAGTAGCTTTGAAGGGATCAAGTTCTGACTGTAGTACTTTTAACTTATTTATTTATTTATTACACACAAGATCCTTTAGACAGTGCCTGTTTTCAAAGGATCTAGAGTCAAGTTCTGTTACAAAACACACTACTAGGAGAAACAGTTCTTACATCAAGATTGGAAAGCTTCAGGAGACCACAATTACAAGCAGAAAGAGGCAGGTATGGTGATAATACATAAAACAGTTATTCATTGTTGTATGTGTACATTCATAAAATCAAGTGCATACAGAAGGAGTAGGATGCAGAAAGTAGAACCAGGTTATAGGAATTGTACTTGTATACAGAATTAGCAAGTTGCGTAAGGATGAAAGGTTGTGAGGTAGGAAGGGGGGGGGAGATGGGGCAAAGTGTCAGAGGGAGGGGGGAGAGGAGCTGAGGGAGAGAAATCTGGGGCAGCTAATTATAGCAGTCACAGTGACTGGAAGGGGAGAGTGATGCTAGAAGGTGAGATTTGAAGTGCGGGAGGGAGTCAGTGACATTGAGAGAAGGGGAGAGGGGGTTCTATAACTTAGGGAAACTGAAGGAGAAACAGGCCTGGCCAAGTGTGGTTTTGTGATGCGGGAGTGTTAGGGAGTTATGCATAGCCCCTCTGGTTTGGTGAGAAGAATCCACAGGGAACAGCATGGATAGGATACTCGGGGACAGTCGACCGAGCAAAGCTTTTTTCCCAGTGACCAGGGTGACATAAGAAATCCATGAGTCCAAATTAAGCCAGTCAAGGTTGCTATAAAGTGTGCATTTGTGGGAGTCCCTCCTTAGGTCAAGGGCAAATCGACTGGCCCTGTTCATAAGGTTTGAACCAGGCAGACAATCACAGAAAAGCACAAAAAGGTTGCACATTAATTAGATCCAGATATTCGCAGAATGAATTTATTGTATTTATTATATAGTATTAAAGATTTTTTCTTAAATTTTAATATATTGTGCGAGGGCTAACGCCCGAGGTTCAATGTGGGGGAATAGCTCCTCCCACATCCTTAATAAAAGCCAGCCTCCCATGGCAGTTCCCTGCTCAGTGCGTTGCGAAACACTCCCCAATCGCAAGCGTTAGCTCCTGTGGCTGGGCCTCCTTTCCTTCTGACTCCTACTTCCTACTTTTTGTTCTCCTATGCTCCTTCCCATCCCTATCCTGCCTTCTATTCCCTTTTCCTTGTCTTGTGTCCCCCTTTCTCCCTTGTCCATTCCTTTACTTGCCGCCACACTCCATTCTGATTGTCTCCTCCTCCCATCTGGTGTCCCATTTTTCCTATTTCCTGCATTTCCCTCCTCCTCCCTTCCCTGCACCTTGTTGCCACTCCTCTTCCTCATTGCCCTGGCTCAGTTGGGCAGTTCCTCCGTTCGGAGCCCTGCTCTGCTGCAGGCTGCTGCACTGTATCTTCCTGCTTATCCAGGTGCAGCATCATCCTGGAAGAGCAGGAAAGTGGGGAGTGTGACTGTAACAGGACCAAATTTTGAAGACTACTTGTTTTCCAATACTTTGCAGGATTCTTCGCATGACATTACTCTTAATATTAAACTGTTGGGTATAGTTAAAAGGAGTGCCATATATCAGGCTGGGTCATATATGAGCCATTTAAATCTGAATGTGATACTACTGGCTCCTTTGTCTCTCAGTCTTCTCCTTTTAGGCCTTTCAGGTGATGTTGAACCAAATCCCGGTCCTCAGTTGCATTCTGATTACTCGATTCCAACTTACAGGAGGTTTGATGGACTATATTTTATGCATTTGAATGTATGTAGTCTGTCTAACAAAATACATGAAATTGAGGCCTTACTGGAACAACATCATCCTGATGTTTTATGCCCAATGGAGACTTTGCTGAAGCCAGAGGTAGACTGGGATATATGCAATTGAGGGTTATAAAAATGTAAGGAAAGATCGGTAGGGGAAAAAAGGTGGGGGGGGGGGTTATTCTTTTATAAGATTGGCTTGGATGTTTCTGTTATGAGTTCTAATTATTTAAGAACATCTGATTGTGAATGGTTACTTGTTCAATTACTGATTGGGGGCTGTTCCAAATTCAAAATCTGCACTGTCTATAATCCCCCTAAAACAGGTGTGGGGGGCCTCAGGGATTTATTAGATTTTCTGGGACATGAGCATAGGACAGGGGATTTGTCGGGTATGGGGGATCTGAATCTAAACTGGGACCTTGATAGCAATCCTGAACTGGAATCATTGTGGTCTGGTGCTGGCCTGGTTCAGCTAATCACATCGTATACTAGGATGAATTATGCCAGACAAAGACACACTATTCTGCATTGGATAGCTACCAGTAACTCGCCTCGGGTATTGCATAGCGGCACCTTACCTGACAGCATAAGTGACCACTTGGTGGTTTATTGCGTTTGGAAAACAAAAAGGGTAAGACCCCCGAGATTTATTTCCTTCAGGAGATTCACTAATATCATTCCTGAGAATCTCCTGCAGGAACTAAATCAAATTGATTGGACATATCTGGACGTTATTTCAGAAATTAATTGTGCTATAGATTACTTTTCTTCCATCTTATTGAATCTACAAGATAAGTTCTTTCCCCAAAAAAACTAGAAGGGTTAGGGGTGTGGTTGATAGGTGGCTAGCCCCAGAACTGTTCCAGATTATGAAGGAATGAGACTCGGCATGGCAACTTTACAAGAAAACTCAAAGTCTTTCTGACTTTAACAGTTATAGAAGACTAAGAAACCTCTGTAAAGCCAGGTTAAGATCTAGTAAGTCTGATTTTCACTTAAATAGGCAAAGGAATAGTTTAAAAAACCCTAAAAAGTTTTGGTCTGCAATTAAAACTATAACATCGCTTAAAGTTACTATCTCCCAAGATTCCTTTATTATCGATGGTAGAATGACATCCAATTATGCTGAGATAACGCAGGCTTTCTTAACATAATTTGTTGATTTAACTTCATTCACAACTACATTTTCTCCAGTTGTTAGTCCGGGGGTGTTTCACCTGCTCATCAAACTTTTTTTCTTTTCGTTTTTGTCTGCTCAAACCCAAGCAAGTATTGAATTTAATAAAACAATTACAGTATCTCCTGATAAAAGTTCTGGAGTGGACAACTTAGAGCCTAGGTTTTTGAATCTAATTGTCCCATATATTTATTTACTTCTTACAAAAGTGTATAATATCTCTCTTCTTACTAGTCAGTTCCCAAGTCAGTGGAAAACACACTTATTAAACCAATTCTCAAAGGGGGGAACTCCCTCTGACATGGATAATTATCGACCCATTTCACTACTTCCTGTTCTGGGTAAACAGTTGGAAAAACTGATAAATGAGCAATTGGTTCACTACCGTGACTCCAATGGACTCTGGTTTCCCAAGCAGCATGGGTTCCGTAAGTTCCATGGAACTGGAACGGCCTTGGCCAGGTTCGTGGACCACATCGGACAGGCAGTGGATTGTGGAAAACTTACCAGTGCTGTGTTTGTGGACCTGTCTAAGGCCTTTGATCTAGTTAATCATTCCCTGCTGCTCGGGAGACTGGGGAACACTGGAGTTGGGGAGTCTTCCTTAGACTGGTTTGAGAGGTATCTAACAGATCGTTCCCTTAGGGTGAACTATCAAAGAACATTGTCAAGTGACAAAGTATTGGAGGTTGGTGTACCCCAGGGTTCTATCCTGGGGCCCCTTTTGTTTTCAGTTTTTATTGATCAGTTACCATCTCTGATGCCCCCCACACTAACTGCTTAATGTATGCTGATGATATCATACTTTATCACAGTTCTCCCTTTGAGGATGAAATTTTGCTTAATTTAAACGCTAATTTCCAAATTATGGATAATTGGTTGAATGCTAATCATTTGTTGATAAACACCAAGAAATAAAACAAAGAGCATTCTCTTTGGTTCTAGACAAAGATTAGCCAAATGTAAGCAATTCGAAGTACACAATTCTGCTAGCATTAAATTAGAACAGGTTAATTAATTTAAATATTTAGGAATTTTGTTAGATTCTGGATTATCATATTCTTTACACATAAAATCAGCATGTAGACAGATTAATCAAAGATTGGGTGTGCTGTACAGTATTCAGAATTTGTTAACTGAGCAAGCTAGGTTAGCGGTGGCTAATAATGTTCTGTTGTCCATACTGTACTGTAATTCTTTTCTATTTCAGGGTTTAGCCAAAATGGATTTGAAATTATGGACAACCACATATCACTCAGTCTGCAGGTTTGCTCTTAGGGTAACCTTTTGGACACTCTGTTGTATTTTGTATGACCTAACAGGTTGGTTACCTCCAAATACACATTGTTTATAGAGTCTGAATATTTTAACTTACAGTGTCTTAAAATTGGACTCTCAGTTTCCCTTACACTCACTGCTTGTAGTAAGGAATTCTAATAGGGTGTTGCGATCAAACAGTTCCCTGATATTTGAAGTTGCAAACAGGCTAACTAATATGGGAAGATCTGCCCTTTTATTTTCTGCCCCATTACAATGTAATGGCCTGCCTTCCAATATCCATTCACAACCAAGTTAATACTACTTTTAAAGTGGCACTTAGACAATTTTGTGTTGAGTCCTTGAAATGTGACTGTTTTTGAGTTATTTTGTATGTTTTGTATTTGATGTGTATGTGTATGTAACATCTTGACTGTATTATACGATCCTGGGTCGCTTTTGAAAAAGGGCCTTGGCTCATATTGCTCTACCTGGTTAACAAATGTTTAAATAAAAAATAAATTCCTCCAGTACCCACTTGACTGCCCTGCTGCCACCATCCTCCCAGCTCCTGTTCACCGTGTTCTTGTCCTTCCTTGCCCTCCCATTGATCCTTTTTATTTCCCAGGGTGCAGTGTGTATTGGGAATTAGTCGTTTGTACCTTATTGAAGTTTAGACCTGTGCCACTCGGACTGCCATTCTGCTGTTCTGTCGGCTGCACCCCAACAGCCGGGGAGCCTGGGTCTCTCGGCGGTATCTTTCCTTTTCGGCTGCATGCCCAACCTTCCATTTTTACTGCAAAACTTTACAGCATTCATAGCCCTTTTCTGCCACCAGCATCTACAGCTTGTATTCGGGTGCATATCTTGTACACGAGTAACCATGTGTTTCATTAAGGCCTATAGATTGCTAAAAGAATGCTCCCATAGCTAAATGTGTGTGATTTCTGAATATCTATTGCTTATTTTCCCTTAATGTTTTACAGTGCCCTTGGTAAAGGGAGGTGGACAAAATAAAACTAAAAATTATACACCCAATTCCTTTTCTGGTTGGTCCCTCCTCCCCGTCCCCACCTCCTTCTTGTCTCCCAGACCCTGTCCTCATCCTTGTCCCATGTTCTTCCGTGTTTTCTTTTGGGCTTCCCTGCTGCTCCGGCACTCTGTCTCCCTCTCTGTACTCCTTCCATCACCCTAGTCCAGCTCCACTTCTAACCCTAGCCTGTAATTCTTCGCTATTTATCCCACTTTGCCAACTATTGTATCATCCTCCCCTAACAGTCCATGTCTGTCACCACTGCTTCTCTTACCTTCCCTTTATCAGTCCCAGCATTCGTAGATCCTGCCCAGCCTGTCATTCCTATGTTACCTTGTCGGACCCCTATTGCTTTGCTCCTTCCGGCCCACCCAGTCACCCACAATCCCCTTGCATGCCCCACTTCCAGGTCCTTTGTAGTGGTTCAGTCAGTCTCACTTTAATTTAGTGCTCCTTCTCCTATGTATTCATTGTTCAGCATCATCCATTTTATGTCACTGTTGTGTTTTGTCTGCACCTGTTCCCCAAAGTACCTATGCCTCGTCCT
Source organism: Neoceratodus forsteri (assembly GCA_016271365.2). Taxonomy (NCBI): domain Eukaryota; kingdom Metazoa; phylum Chordata; order Ceratodontiformes; family Ceratodontidae; genus Neoceratodus; species Neoceratodus forsteri. Next base: position 619,922,388 of record CM028131.1, read on the forward strand.
TTACCAGGACCTTGCCAGCTCAAGAGCGTCTTTCGGAGGTTCCTACCCATTCCAGCCATACAGTTGCTTTTCGTCTCATGATGCTTAGCTAGTGGTGTCCCTGTTATTCCCACAGTGGGGGGCTGTGGCGTCACGGTGAGGCATTGTGGCTCCAATTAGCAGGAGCATGCTTTATGTAATCCTATGACTTTGTCCCGCTTTCTTCCTAGATAGCTTTCAGTCATCCACACATAAATCATTAACCTCGCAGCCTACATGGTCTCTAGCTGTCATTGCATTCCATTACCACGCTGCATGCACCTCACTGGATTGACCCATCTCCACCTTAATGGCATTTAAGGTAGCTGTCCTCCTCCAGTTCTCTAATTTCTTACTACCATCCCCTTTGTCCTGCCTCTTTTGTTATGCCTACCTCTTACTAAGCAGCTGGTCACTGCTCTTTCCTTGCTCAACCCATACCAGCAGTCTGACAGCCTCTTCGCTAACTCTGCCTACTGAGGCATAGCAATGCAGTTAGGCTTCCCCAGTCTACCGGGGATGAGAGCCTGTTTCCTCTGCCTGCAGTCCTGACCAGTTCTACTCCTAGTCACCTTCCACAGCCTAAATCTCTAAACTCTGTCTGGTGTAGCATCGAGTGAAGGTTAGCTCTCCCCGACCACTGGAGATGGGAGCCTGTGTCATCAATCTACTGTTTCAAATACCTGCATTCTATGCTTGATACCTGGTTGCAGCATTCCCTTCGGGAACGGGACCACTATACCCCATTTGCCTTCAGTATCCTACCTCTTTCCGACTACATCCTGCAATTCCATGGACTCAGTGTACTTGTTCCCATCTTGGCCTCCTAGAGTTCTGGGTTTGAACCCTACCAGCATGTTTATGCTTCACCTCCACTCAGTCCATTGGACTCCTGGACTTCCTTGCAGCTTGTCTTCCACCTCATCCTATGTTCCTAGACATTGTTATTGTGGCTTGCCTTTTGGCTCAACCTCCTCCAATCTCCAGATCTTCAGATTCATGCTGCCATCTTCTCCCTCATTGCTACTCCAGATGATTTTGTTTCCTTATTGGCTTCCTCATGGACATGTCTGCCTGCATTCCCCCTGGCTTCCTGCTGGACATATACCATTTGTCACCTTCAAGGACCTGTGCCAGCAGCCTTCTACAGTTTTCCCCTTATGCTGTCCTTGTCCCATCCGGAGGTCTTTCATCAGCGATTCCCGTGTAATTCCCTTTCAGCATTCCCTGTTCACCATCTTCTTTGGAGATGGGAACCTTCTCTGCATCACTGCTGTCCTTTTACTGTCAGCAGTGCATATTTGCCATCTCCTTCGGAGGTGGGAACCCATTCCCCATCCCCACTGTGCCTTTGTTGTCAGCAGTTTATGTTCGCCATTTCCTTTGGATGTGGGAACCTCATACATCACCACTGCTACGCATTTTGCTATCTGCATGTTCTGTTCACCATCTCCTTTGGAGGTGGGAACCCCATACTCCAACTTCACAGTACTTGGTACCTGGATTTGCTTCTTGGTCATACATGGATCCACCACTTGAGGCCTGATGCAGCTTCCTGCTTTCTATTCTGATATGCTGTGGCACTTGCCCCCAGTCCTGTACCTTCCTTGTACCTGCCGCTATCAGTACTGCCTGGCCTCTGCCATCTTCTTATCAAGCTCCATCCTTCAGTCCGTGGTCTTCTGCTTTGGACTTTCTCTCCATCTTTGTACTGCTCCCTTCTTCCTCGCTGCCCTGGCAGCTCAGGACTCCTGCACGTTTGCTGTGTTTCTTTTTCGGCATTCCTACAACTGTCGACATCCAGCATTCCTGCCTGTTCCAACTACTCCAACCCATCCATCCATCTCATACTCCTACCTTGGCCATCATAACAGCTTCCTTCCAATGCTCTACAGAGTACCTGTTCATCTCACCTGAGGAAGCCTTCTACTAGCAACATCCCTTGAACAGCATACCCTATAGACTCTTACATCACCATAGAATCATCACTACTTCCCAGTCACCTCCCTAGGACCCATTTCTGTAATCCTATGTGATTGGACTATAGAAGATCTCATCCCTCAACCAAGCCCGCCTTTGAGTCAGTACTGACCAGCATCACACACCTCCCTTCCAATAGTCAAGTCATCATATTGGGAGATTTCAATGTGAATTGGTTATCCCCTGCGTCATCCCCCTACAGAGAATCAGTGCTCGCTTATAACCTTACCCAGGTTGTCCAGTCCCCTACCAGACTTGACCCCAAAACTGGGAACTCCACTCTTATCGACCTCATTTTCACTGACCACCCTAATAACCTCTCCCGTGTTAAAGTGCTCCCAGACTTGCTTAGTGACCACTCCCCAGTTACCTGCTGGTGGTCAAATAAACTTCCCCCAGTCCCACCTAAAGTCTCCTTCCAAAGGTTCCTCAAAAAAAGATCCCTCTCCCGCCTCAAATCATACCTCACTTCCTGTGACTGGTCTCCCATCCACACTGCCCAATCCATCGATGGCGCTCTCACATACTTTATCTCTACCTTTAATTCTGCTTGTGACATCTTTGGCCCCCTTCTCCAAGCAAATAGTGAAACACTGGGACACACACCCTGGATCTCCCAGGCACTGCTTGACCAAATGCACCTCAGAGATAACCTCTGTTCAAACACCATGAAGTCTTGCTATATTATGACATATAGCAGTTAGCCACAGCACTTGAACTGCCCTGGAGAGGAAGGAGTTAACTCCAGGCTGACTGGAGTTCCAAGCGCGAGCGCCTTGCTGAAAGCTCTATCTGGCTAGTTTCAAATTGAAACTGTCAGATTCTTTACTCCGCTTCACTGAACAGTCGCTCGGAGATCTCTCTTCAGCTCGGTTCATTTCTTGGTTCAAACAGTGTTTCTCGGTTCATTTTAATCGGCAAAAGTAATTATTTTACCGCATTTCGGTTCAAAGCTCTATCTGGTAAACCGTAAGTACAGGATTTTAAAGTCTGTGTGGAAATTCATTATCGGTTCGGTTTTGAACCAATCGGTTTGCAAAAATACTAATTTTAAACAATAAATTGGGCTTTTAGAGTGCGGTTCCCGGTTCTTATCGGTTCTAAAAAAACCTAACTTTTAAATTGGGTTTTTTCAAATACCCGTGACACGGTTAGGAACCGATAAGGGTGTCTTGCCTGGCACTGCCATAAAAAGGGCAAGTTTTTGGATAGGCTGGCATTATGTCTGAGAAACCCAAAAGAAAAACCGGGCCCACTGGGTTTCAACACTGTGATGTTTGTGGGGAAGCCTTTGCCAAGGCTGACCCACACACCACATGTGTTTATTGTCTGGGGGCTGACCACGTCCTGTCAGACTGCCAGGTGTGTAAGAATTTCCCTGCAGCCACCCTGGAGAAAAGATTGGGCCAGCTCAGGGAACGAGAGGCCAAAAAGTCTGCTGACCCGGATGGCCAGCCCGGTCCAGCACCCACTGGACCAGAGGGAGTGCCCTCTGACCAGGGCGAGACTTCCTCGGGCAAAAGGAAGGCTGGTTCTGAGGAACCGGTCCCAGTAAAAATCTAAGAAATCAGCAGGTCTGGAGTGCAAGATTGCCTCTCCAACTGCTGCAGAAATAAGCTAAAGCCATACAGATTGTCCAGTCACTGTCTCAGGGACCGGCCAACCACCAACAGCTGGCAAAAGTTGGTTCGTTCAGTTCAGTGGTTCAAGAGTATGATGTTGAGGAATTTTATGAACCACAGGAGGGAGGAAGATTTTGATCATTATGTATGTGGCTGGGAGGGTCTGGACGTGCCTATTGAACCAGACATTTCTCCAGACAGACCATTAGAATCTCCCCTATGCTGTCTGAGTCCCTTCTCATTTTATGTTTTAAAAAGGTTGCAGAAACCTCCAGCTTCCCTTGGAAGAGGCTGTGGATGAGCAAGAGAGCCTGATTATGTTGAGATGATGGATATCCCAGAGTCTAGGAGGTTGTCTATTCCTTTGCATAAGTCATTTAGGAAGCAAACAACAAAAATTTTAAAAAATCCTCATTCTGTCCCTCCTGTAGATAAAAAATGGACAGAAGGTATACTTTATCAGGCCCTGATACAGACTTCCTCACTGAGCAGTGTAGTCATGTAGGTGTGGTACAAGCTGCGGCCTGTGACAAGGCTAATATCCCTCTGGCCTCACATCCTCCTGATAAGGATTCCAGGAAGATTGATGCCATGGCGAAAAACAGTATATGGCAGCTTTTTGGGACTCAGGCAGGCAAATTATATGGCTTATGTGGCTAGATATCAGAAATCTAGATGGGATACAGTGTTGCAGTTAGCCAAGCAGGCCCATGGCCAGCTGGCTAGTGAATTGGAACAGGTGGCTGCTGATGGCATTGAAGCCTCTAAGTTCAATTTCATACTGCTGTAGATGTTAATGATGTTTCCTCTAGGGTCATGGCCACTTCTGTAGCTTTCGTGGAGTTGGCATGGCTCAGGTGCACTAATCTGTCACAGGATACTCAGTCAAAGGCTATGGATTTTCCTGTGGTGGGAAATTCTCTGTTTGGAGAGCAAACGGAAAATTATATGAAAAAGATGGATGAATACAGAACTACCTACAAAAGTGCCCAGGCCAGGAGCGGCATGCCACTCCACAGAGGCACACCCCAGAGGTAGGCAGGCCTTTCCACAGGCCTTTTATCAATCCCAAGCCTCCTCTGCTTTTGCACAGAGGGTTTTCAGAGGCAGAGGTAGATGGGCGAGGTAAACCGTCCCCACCCTCAGCCTAAGGCTACTGCCAAGCAGGCACCCTGATGGGATGCCCAGGGCCGATTCTCCTGTACCAGTTGGAGGCAGGTTGGCTTATTTCAGCCAGAACTGGGTGTCCTAACCGGACAAATGGGTTCTGGAGGTAGTAAGCCAGGGTCTGGTTCTCAGCTTCAAACAGTTTCCAAAGATGAGAGCCAGACATTTTCCACCTAGTAAGCCCTTTAGAGGCCCTTGCTTTGGAAGCAGAGGTCTCTTCCCTCCTAGACTGCAAAGCAGTGGAAAGGGTTCCTCCTTGTCACCAGGGCAAGGGGCTGTACTCCAGATACTTCCTTACCCCAAAAAAGACAGGAGAATGGCGGCCCATTCTAGACTTAAGGTACCTGAACAAGCATCTTTTGAAACCAAAGTTCAAAATGTTAACTCTGGCAATGATTTTGCCTTCCTCAGGCCAGGGACTGGCTAGCCTCCCTGGACCTCAAGGATGCCTATTTTCATGTCCTGATCAGGCCTTCTCACCGAAAATACACCTCAGGTTCGAACTGCCCTCAGGTCACTACCAGTTCAGAGCAATGCCCTTCGGTCTTACCTCTGCTCCAAGGGTATTCACAAAATGTCTAGCTGTGGTAGTGGCTCACTTAAGAAGGCAAGGGGTTGCTGTGTGTCCCTGCCTGGACGACTGGCTCATTGTGGGTCAGTCCCCAGATCAGGTAAATTCCCACTTGCAAGTCACCCAGCAGCTTCCCACTTCCCTGGGATTCCTGCTGAATTTACCAAAGTCAGTTCTAGAACCAGTTCAGGTACTAACTTTCATAGGTCTTGAATTGGACACAAAGTTGGCCAGGGCATTTCTCCCTCGAAAGGGTAGAAAGCTGATTGCCCTGGCATCCTCTTTCACCCTCTTGGTCTCTCGACCAGCAAGGCACTCTGCAACTTCTAGGGCACATGGCTGCCTCCACAGCTGTAGTGCAAGGAGCAAGATTCCAGATGAGAGACATTCAGTTTCATTTGAGGGCCTATTGGTCCCAAAGGAGGGACCCCTACCAAATTGGTCCCAGTGACCGAAACTCTGATTCTAGCTCTTCAGTGGTGGCAGGATCAGAGCAATCTAAGACTAGGGGTCCCCTTAATTCCCATTTCTCATTCCCTCACCTCACCACGGATGCCTCCTTGCTGGGGTGGGGAGGCGCACTTGGCGACCTTTCCACTCAGGAGTGTGGTCCCCAGGAATCTCTGCTCCACATCAACCTGTTGGAACTCAGAGCTGTCTTTTCAGCTCTTCAGGTTTTCTCAGCATCTGTCCAGAACAAAGTAGTTCAGGTCAGGACAGACAATACCACAACAATGTGGTACATCAACAAGCAGGGGGGCACTCGGTCATCAGCCTTGTGCACCAAAGCAATGAAGTTGTGGTCTCTGGCTTACTCCCTGAACACCTCCCTAGTAGTAGTTCACCTTCCAGGGAAGGACAATGTCCTAGCGGATGCCCTCAGCAGGATGTCTCAGGGTCATCACGAATGGTCTTTGAATCCCCTAGAGCTGGGGTCAGTTTTTGCCAGATGGGGCACTCCTCAGATAGATCTTTTCGCAGCCCCAGACAACCACCAACTTCCTCTGTTCTGTTGCAGGCCTCCAGTAATGGGCTTAGTCCCCCTGGACGCCTTTTTGTTGGATTGGGAAGGGAAGTTCCTGTATGCCTTTCCCCCCTTCCACCTTCTCTTCGGGGTGTTAGTAAAATCAGATCCCAGCCCTGCAAAATTGGTCTGATTGCACAGACTAGACCAGGCAACCCTGGTACCCACTGCTTCTGTCCCTGTCAGTCCACCCTCCCCTGGGCCTTACCAGGGTCCACAACCTGCTGACTTGTGCCCAGGGGAGAGTTTGGTATCTGGACCTCAAATCCCTCCACCTCAAGGCTTGGCTCTTGAGGAGTTAGAATTTGCTGAATTACACCTTTCTCAAGGTGTCCTTGATATTTTAAAGGCCTCTAGGAAGCCTTCCACTAGGGCCACTTATAATTCCAAATGGAAGAGGTTCTCCATCTGGTGTTCTGGGAAGCAAATTGTCCCAGAATCTGCTGATTGCCCATTTTGCTGGACTACTTGGTCCATCTTAATTCCTTAGGCCTCAGGCCAGCTACCTTAAAGGTTCATCTGGCAGCTGTCTCTGCTTTTATATCAGCAGGAAAGCCTGCCTCCCTTTCTTCTCACCCTGTGTTTTCCAAGTTTTTTAAGGGGTTACTTCACACTAACCCTCCTTTTCGGGACCCAGCCCCTGCCTGGGACCTTAATGTTTGCATTGCTCAGTTAATGCAACCCCCCTTTGAACCTCTGTCTTCAGCAGACCTTAAGTTCCTAACTTGGAAAACTGTTTTCCTAGTGGCCATCACTTCTGCCAGACGCATAAGTGAGTTACAAGCCCTGTCAGTGGAAAAGGATTTTATTTCTTTTCACAGAGATAAGGTAGTCCTCAGGACTAACAGAAAGTTTTTACCTAAAGTGGTTTCAGATTTCCATCTTAACCAGTCCATCTCCCTTCCAGTATTTTTCACTGAGCATTCTTCCTCGGGTGAGAGGAGATTGCACAGTTTGGACGTTAAAAGAGCTTTAAGCTACTATTTGGAACGCACCAAGGGTCACAGGTTCGAATCCCTCCAACTCTTCCTTACCTATGGCGAGGTTGGCAAAGGGAAACCTGCCACTAAGAGGACAGTTGCCAGGTGGATTGTCTCTTGTATCCAATTTTGCTACCAAAAACTAGGTAGAGAACCCCCTCAGGACTGAGGGCCCATTCCACCAGGGGTACAGCTGCATCTCTAGCGGCTGCTAGAGATATTCCCATTCTGGAAATCTGTCAAGCTGCTACCTGGAAAACAGTTCACATCTTTACAAGCATTACTCCCTGGATGTCCAGTCCAGGAGAGATGCTCGAGTTTAGCACAACCGTGCTTCAGAGCCTATTTCCTAAGTAGGTTCTGGCCCTCCTCCATGGAGGTACTGCTGTGTAATCTGCTATATGTCATAATATAGCAAGACTTCATGGTGTTTGAAGAAAAAATTACTCACCTTAGTAATTGCTTTTTCTTCTCATGGAGTCTTGCTATATTATGACCACCCCCAACCTGCCCCTCTCAGAACTTCTACTTGGGTAAGGGGTTGGCAAATTGGTGCAAGCACTGTGTCATGCCATTATAGTTCTTTTTCCTTTTTTCCTTTTCTTTAGGATTAGGAAAACTAGGTATTTCTGTTTTACTTGTGAGTTTGGCCCCTCCTGGACTTGAGTCTTTTGGGAGGGGGCCTAATAGTGCTTGTCAGGAGATGTTGTTGTTGTTGTTGTTGTTTCTGTTATTGTTATTTCTACTAGTAGGTAGCCATTTGGCTAGTGTAGAGTTTTTTCCACACAGACTTTTGCTTAGTGTTGGCTCCATAAAGATCTGACAGTTTCAATTTGAAACTAGCCAGATAGAGCTTACAGCAAGGCGCTCGCGCTTGGAACTCCAGTCAGCCTGGAGTTAACTCCTTCCTCTCCGGAGCAGTTCAAGTGCTGTGGCTAACTGCTATATGTCATAATATAGCAAGATTCCATGAGAAGAAAAGCAATTACTAAGGTGAGTAATTTTTTCTTATAGGGCCCTGGACACGCAACTCCCCCAGGATAGACACCATTACAGAAAGGCTAGAAACAAATGCACCTGGGCCATCCAGCAAGCCAAAGCTACTTATTTTAAGCAAGTCTTCACCTCCTCCTGGGATTGTGGGCAACAATTCTGGAGCAATACTAAAGACCTCTGCGAGAAAGCTGTATCCCCTGCCCCTGCCCAGCTACTAGTTGATGGGGTCATCACCCAGGACCCTACTGCTATCTCCAATGCCCTCAATACTGCCTTCTTAGACCTCAGTCATATCTTCCCCCCGAATTTTTTCGACCTGATTCAAAGCCGCCGAATGGATAAATCAGCCACCACCAGCCCCCCCACCAGCTGTGAATGATTTCCAGCAGTGAAGCAAAATGCTACCTCACCAAAGTCCTGGTGAATTCACGCTACAGCAGTGACTCCCTGGACCTCAAACTCCTCCGACTTACGCTGGATGTGACCCTGCCCCAGCTCACCAAAATTCTTAACCTGTCCTTATGCCTCAGTCAATTCCCTACGTCCTGGAAAAGAGCAGTAATAACCCCTATCCTGAAGAGTGGTGACCGCACTTCCACCAGTAATTATCGTCCCATTTCAATTCTACTCCCCATCTCTAAGGCAAAAAATTGTTTTGGACCAGCTCACATGCTGTCTGTCCAAGCATAACCTGCTCTGTTGTGAACTACACGGCTCCAGAGGGGTCACAGCACTACCACTGCCCTCCTCGAATTTACGTCATATATACATGAGGCTCTGGAATAGGGCTACCTGGCTGGGGCAAGCTACGTCGAGTTGACCAAAGCATTCAGCACCTTCAGTCACACGTTGCTTTTCCATTCCCTTCCATCCCTGGGCATCTCCCCTGAGGCCACCTCTTGGTACAAAGATTATCTCTCTGGCCGAACTCAACAAGTCAAAATTAACACCACACTCTCCTCCAGTAGACCAGTCCTGTCTGGGGTGCCTCAAGGGTCCATACTTGGTCCATTGCTCTTCATCCTCTTCTTGAACTCCCTCCCTAAATCCTGCAGTGGGAAGCTACTGCTCTACGCGGTTGACGCTGTAATTTTCTGGAAACACCCCATCCTAACTCCCTTCAAATTGCCCTACAGGGTTTCTTTGGGGAACCTGAAACATGGTTCTCTGTGCACCGCCTAATACTGAGCTACAAAAAGACCAAGCCCATGATCTTTGCCCACTGCCAGAGCCCACTCAGTAGCTCCCTTAATAATCACAAACTCCCTAGGTACCCCACTTGAACAGGTCTCCTCATTCAAGTACCTGGGTGTCACGTTGGACACCTTCCTCACCTACCACACACATATTCAACACATCTCCTCCTCCATTAACACCAGGCTTGGGATCCTATACCGACATAAGCACTGCCTACCCCCAGAGGCCATCTGACTCGCTGTATCTTCCTCAGTCCTTTCCCTGGTGGGCTACAGCATTGTGATCTACGGGACTGCAGATCAAACTGCCCCCACACTGCATCAATCTATCCCTCAGTAAAGCCTGCCACCTGGTCTCTGGCTGTGACTTGATTAACCCACACCTGTGAGCTTTACAAGCTTACGAACTGGCTAAACTTTGAAGGTAGGCTTAAGTATCACACTTGCGCCTTGCAAAAAAGATACTACAGAAGCAAGCCCCGTATGGCCTCTACCCCCTCATCCAAATAGCCCCTCACAGAAGAGCCTTCAGACGCTCTGCCAAAACCTCCCTCCTAGTCCCCCACTGTAGGACCTCCCTTGGTCAAAAGTCCTTCTGCTGTCGTGTCCCCCTGTGGCTAAACAGCCTGCCATCCATCATCTCCCTGGAACCCAGTCTTGGCCAATTTAGACCAGTCTCAAGACCCTCCTCCTTGACTCCGCAGCCTGTGACTGTACTTAACCACAGCATCTCTAGGAGGATATGTTCCACACCCCCTCCAAGGCTCAATATGCTGTTCTCTGGCTAGCCTAATAACTCCTGCCAGCAGATTTGGCTTGCCTTGCACACTAGTTCTCCCTGAAGCTATCCCTTTGATGTTTAAACCTATGTAATTACTTCTTGCTTTAACTACAGTTTTGTACTACCTGACGCTGGGTCACTGGCCCTAAATTGCATGTACTGTCTACGATTTGCCACTTTTTATATTCCAGTCTGTCTGTGTTCTTTTATTCCTGATGTGGAGCCTTTGCAAAAGAGTCCTTGACTCAAAGGGTTGTAATTCTGATTGCTTAATAAATGAATAAATAAACTCTGCAGGGTACTTCCTTATGTATCCGGTTAATTCAAGCAGCATGGCCATCCCTACCTCCCATGTCTTCATATGATCAAAGATTTAGTGGAGCCTCCTTCACTCCTATCATCTTACCTGGTAACATGACCCTAATTCCTTCTGAGATGTACCAACTCCTTAATAACCATCACTGTTAAGGATAATGGAAACCTCAAGATATCTCATAGCAATACGGGCATCATCCATTTTACCTTCTCCTCATAAGTCTTCTACAAGCGCTGACTCAATTTGATCACAGTTACTTGGCTCGTACTCCCTTAATAGCCATTCGATGTTTCTAAGGCCTTCTCCAGCTGCTATTCCAGAACATGTATCATTGGATATCTGGTGCCTAGCTGCCTTGCTAAAGTTACTCTATTTGAGCCACTGTTCCCTGGCCCCTGGACATCACTATTATTTATAAGTTATCGACATCTCTTCACCATGTTACCCTAAATCATGTCAGCTACCCATCCAGTGGTCCTTCTAACTCATCCCTCAGGATTTACCTCCCATACTCCCTCCAGCAAATACCATCACTGAGAGGAGGCTTCCATTGATTCCTCAATCTGCACATCCGTAACTTGACTTGGTTGTCTCACTATCCCAGTCATGCCATGAACAGTCCTATATCTGACAAAGCACGCTAGGCACCCATGGCATTCTATGCTGCCCTCAACTTCCCATTGCCACATCAGTCTACAGACTTATTCAAAGACCGATTCTCGGGCTCCCCTCCACATTGCGACATTGGATGCTCTAGCAGTGCAAATCTGCCGTGGCCACTTAAGCTCCTGCCATGGGCAATTAAGCCACAGCAATACCCATATCCACCATATTCTACTAGCAGTCCTTCCTCAGTATGAGCCTATGCAAATCTCATTATAGTAACAATAACTCTAGTCAACCCTCAAATTCATTGTACCGAACCTTACAATGATTCCCATCTCTACAGCATATACCACCTTTCCTTCATTGGTCTAAAATCTTACACGTTAACCCTTCCTACCAGGTACCTACAGCTTCTGTCCGAATCCTTCATTATTTCCATAGATGCCTGCATAGTAACGTATCACACATTACTGAACTCCAAGCCTTGAGACCCTAATACAGATGTCAAACCCTCTACAAAATCTGATAGGTTACTTAAGAATTTCATAACACATCAGACTTCCCACAGTTTAGAGGCTGGCAGCTCATTTAATCAACTAATGCTCTTCATGCTTGCATTGACTCTGTAACCCCATTGAATATCAACCAATACCACATTAGAATCCTGGACTACATTCACCTCTTTTCCATCTGGTCTTAATCCATATTCGTAATCTAGACACTCCTTCAGAATGGACCTGCTTCTTCAGCCTCAGAATTGACCTTCCACAATGCATACTTCAACAGACTCTGAAGATGGAACGTCATCTTCAAACCATCCAACTTACTTAGAAATTAGAATATGGTTGTAAGAACCTAGGATCATCTCCTCTTAGTTTGCCCAGAGGATGGGCGGGTCAGTAGCCATGGGTCCCAGAGGTTTCCTCCACCTGCATTTTTTTCCTCTCCTGCATGCTACTGATCATACTCTGAGTTGGAGAAGGTAATCTTTTGGGGCTTTCTATTCCCTACTCACTGTCCAGCTTACCTACCAAGCGTGGGAATAGAGAAAAGCCCAAAAGTAAACTACAGTTACATAAGCACTACTAAACCCATGCTCTGTTCACCGAAACATTGAATGGAAGGGCTAAAGCCCGACGTTCCACGTGTGGGAATAGCTCCTCCCTCATTCCTAATAAAAGCCAGCCTTCCATGGCAGTTCCCCGCTTAGCGCATTGTAAAACACTCATCATCCACCCCTGCCTCCTCCTTTTCCAGCACTCTTTTCACCCTTGGTGCTGGGCTTTCTATTCCCTACTCATTACATGGCTTACCTACCAAGGGTGGGAATAGAAAAAAACAAAAAGTAAACTACAGTTACATAAGCACTACTAACTCCATACTCTGTTCACCAAAACGTTGAACCTATGATCCTGTTCAATCAGGATGGACACTAGCTTTTTGGAGCAGGTGGCTTAAGAACCCCTCTCACCTTTCCCCTTAAATCAGTGTCCAGTACCCTCGAGGCTGAGGCCTTGTGTACCTTAAGTCCCTGAGGTATTTGATCCACCTCTTTATGTTGCTCTAAAGTGGTCGTCAAACCATACCTTTGCGTCTTGGACAGATAGCTTCTATAATCGGCTAAACCAATCATTTAACTCACTGTTTGTTGAAGCCATGGTCCCTGATTCCTGAAATGGATGCCCTTTGATGTGTCTACGCAGAATCTTTGCAGCGTTGGTAATGCAAAAGAGGCCTTCCTCTGTCGGTTGTAGTACTAATGCCACCTGTAGACATATGGGTGGCAGGGCGCTTGGGACACAGGGAGTGAGGGGTACTATGCTGCATATTGTGAGAGAACATTCTGCTGCATGCTGACGTTGGAGAACAAATCCCAAATGCTGCGATACCTACGGGGCCAAGGGAATGCAGAACTGAAAGAGGGAAACTAAAGGATAAATCCCTCCTCCGCCCATAGCTGCATGAAAGCTGGTATACCCATCTGGAAGGCAGTATATCCTCCATGCTGGAATGGGAGGGTGTAAAAAGAATAATTAAAAAACAAAAAACAAAGCAAATGCCGGTGGTGGTATGGATTCATAGGATAGTCTGCTTAAAAACACCAATGAAATGCTGTCTTGTTAATGTGTTTGGGTATATAATTATGTATGTCACAGGCTGAGTTCCTCCCCTAAAGAAGTTTCACACAGTGAGGCAATATTGTATGGATGTTAGCCCAGTATTGGCATGTTTGGCCTTTAATTCAACAAATACAATAAAATCATTTTGAGCATATCTGTATCTGATTTGTGCACAGCCCTTTTGTGCTTTTCCAACTAGCAAATTGAGGGCTTCAGATATGAAGCTGGCCCAGTGGCGCACCTGTAGGGCTACCATTCAAGATGCTGGTGACCAAAGTTGAGAAATGAGCCAGGGTCATTGAGGGCTGGCCAGGAGGAAGAGTACGAGATGGAGGACTGACCATCCCTGGGGCTGCTTTTCTCCTCCGTTGATGGAGTGTGCTATCCTCTTCCACAGTACCACCACCTGAGTGATCAAAGGTAGTATTGTGACTGGGCAGCTGGCAGGTAGGTGGGGACATTGCAGGCGTAGGTGTGCTGACATGCTTTGCATGTGCAGGCATATGATGCTATTATTTGTGACATTCCTTGGGGTTGAAAGAAAATGGAAAATATAGCCCCAGTACCTGTGGCGACAAACCCTGGCACATCTGGATCCCTACACCTCCACTGCTGCACCCCCTGATGACTAAATTATTTGGAAGTACATCACCTACCCTCACTCCCTTGGGGGTACAATTCTGTGATAGTTGGCAGCTACTGGTCGGAGGCACAGGAGGGATTGGTGAGTACCTAGTGAGTTCCTGAGAGAGTCGGGTGTGGGTGAGAGGAAGGGGCATAAAGGACAATATAGAAAAATAAATGGAACTGAAATGTTTTTCTTTCCAGAAAATTAGAGAAACCCCTGTATCAGAAATGGCGTATTCTGAATAAACGTTTAACCTTTTTTTTTCATATTCTATTTATCCTCCATGCCATGATGGGGTTGGACTCCTGACTGCCTAGGTCCACAGCCCCCACCATCCAGCATCTCCCCAGGCTTATCTGTTGGCTTGGTACCCCCACGGATTCCTTGTTGTGGTGGGGTCAGGAGAGGAAGGGGCCTTCCTCCTACTCTGATAGCTTAATCCAGTATTCGCTAACAGGTTTTCCGATGATGTGGCAGGTGGAAGCATGCTCTATGGATGTCATACATCCCTGCTGTGCTTTTCTTTTTCCTCCCGGTTTTCTCTCCACCTCTTCTGACAGGCATGACATGCTCTGGTAGTGTACGCAGGTGGAGGCGCGTATGCATCCCATGACCACGGCTCCGTCCCCTACCCTTGACTTCCGTCTACCTTCCAGAGTTCTCATGGACTACCACCAGGCCTCCACCTGGTGATGGCCAAGAGCAGAGATGACCAACCACTCCGATCCATGAGAGGAGAGCTGCCAGGCTGCTGCTGGATCCTCTCCTAGCCCTTCTCCACCAGTGAATCCCTGGCAACCTGTGCTCATTCCCAAACACAGGTCACTGGCATGACCGGAGGTATGGCGCTCAGCGCCTAGCCATTCACACCAACTGGGCAGGCTGACTAAAAACCTGAGAATTTTACAACTATTAGCATGAGACACATTCTTATGGTTATAAGAGTGCTGTACCTGGAATGTTTAGAAACAAATTCTGATGGGCTAAGAAGAATGTCAGGATTTATCATTTTCTTCTGTGGGTTATTGAGCTGTTGTTCCTTTTTTTTTTTTTTCGACTTGTGGACACTCTGCCTCCGACAGAGCTGCTTCCGACAGAGCTGATTCTCGAACCTGGGTGGCCAGGGTTGTGGGCAGGGCATCAACTTTGCTGCTGTCAGGCTGGCCCAGCTGCCCTGCCGTCTTATTGTTTACTGTGGTTTACATTATTTTACCGGCCCTCTAAAGTGTTCTTAGTTTTTTTTTTTTTTATTTTAGTCTTTGGTAACCGGATAAGGTCCACTAGGCACAGATGCCTGTTTTCAGGGGCGACCTGGGAGCACTGGGTGGTTAAGTGACTTGCTCAGAGTCACACAGTATGCAAGTGGAGGGTGTGAGAATCAAACTCAGGTCTGGTCTGCTGGCTGTATCAAGCTTGTTCACACCTCATTCCTCTAACCTCTAGGCTATACTGCCAGCCATATTTGCACTACACTTTAAACTGGTTTATAACATGGGTAGTTTTATTTATTTATTTGGATTTTGGTAACCGGGTAAACCCACTGAGACCAGAGATCCCATTTTCAGGGGCGACCCAGAATTAGTTACAGAAAAAGACATATAGAAGCATTATTTACAGTAGTTACATTAGTTACACAAATATACATTAGCAACAGTATACAGGAGTAGAAATCAGGTTCACATTCAGGCTCTTATTAGCAATGCATGACATCGAGTTACACACCAATTAGTGGGGAATTAAGACAACAACAGAAAATTGACATTATAGTTTTGGAGATACATCCAGGATGAAGGGAGGTTCAAGGCAGTGCGATGGAAATGAGACCTGGACTAGGGAGCTAACGGTTGCAGCCACAGAGACTGAGATTGAGAAGATATAGTTTGAGTCCAGACTTGAACTGGTTAAGGGTGGGTGAGTCAGTCAAACTAGCTGGTAAAAGAGTTCCATAGGTGGGAGGCAGCAAATTTGAATGGGTTGGTAAAAACGTGTCTCCCAATTGGTCCATTAGCAGTGTGTGGCCGTGCATTAAATCTCTTTACTGCACAGTTGTGTGGACTGAGTCAGGTAAAGTGGCATTGGGACTTGTTAGGTGGTAAAGCAAAGAAAGCTGAAAAGCAGCCATTAAAAGGAAATGCTTATAACCCCATACTCTGTCGTAGGTTATTGCTAACTTGTTATTGCACATTCTGCACTTCAGATTGGCTCACCTTCCAGGTTCTATGTTGTGGTTACTTTGTATTTTGTCTTTTGTCCTACTGACTCAGAGTGATATCTTCTCTGGCAGTGCTTGTTAGGGCTTGATTGCTGTATTTTTTATATAATTTAGTTGCAGCAATTTAATACCACTTCTGTTTTTATTTTTCACACTCCACATTTTCCCCCACTTTTTCTACCTATTTTTAGATGTTTCCCTCTCCCGGGAATCAGCTGGAATCAGCTCAGTGCTCCTTCCTGACCGTAAACTCTAACTAAACTAAACGTTTCCTGATATGTTTCTATCTAAATTTGTTACACTACTTGTTTTTACCCAGCATTATACTATGTAGTTTTTTGTAATTTCCCACGTCGTGCCTTAAAATAGGTATTTGTTTGCCTAGTGCACTTACTTTGCAACAAAAGCTGAACTAAACTGACTAACAGTGACAGGGAGATCCTGCCATTCTTGAGGACCGACCTTTCTTAAATCTGTTGCAACAGTTCTTCTGTTTCTTAGCCTAATCTATCCTTTACAATTTTAAGTCCATAAGATTAGCCACCTCTTGGCACCCCCTCCCCTTTCTTGACTATGCTATAGTGTCCTCTTTAATTTTCCTTTTCCCTCTCAGGTCCTCGTACAGGGAGGTTATTGTGGTGACCTCTGAGCTTATGTAAAATAACAGGCTGTGTTTATCATTGTTGGATTTAGTATGTAATAGCACTATGTCATAAAATGCCTTGATGTACAGTATCTACCTTATGTTTATGAAACCTGTAAATGTTGAAAATGCTATGGGCACTAGGTGTTTTTGATAAAGGTAAAAAGTACTAGGTGACTGTATTATAGAAATTAAGTTGGTTGTGTTGTTAAATGCATACAATTCAAACAACATGAAGTCTTGCTGTATTCTGACAATTGCTGTGATTCCCAACCTTTGAACTGCCCCGGAGAACAGAGAGTTAACTTTCTATGCAGGGCATAGAATGCTGAGCTCGAGCTCGGTTGAAGTTTCTGTCTGGAGTGTTTTGAACTTAAACCGTCAGATTCTTTACTCCGCCTCACTGAACGGTCACTCCGGAGATTTCTCCCTTCAGCTCGGTTAAAAGTCGGTTAAAGTTTTCAGTTTTAAATCCGGTTTTAAACCGAAAAAGTATCACCATAGTGGTTCAGTCTCTTGTCTGTGGTGCCATGAGTACTAGATAGAATTGTTCTGTTTTTTCTGTGTGGAACCTGTAAAGTCGCGAGCTCAGTTCAGCTAGACGGCCATTTGTTAGGAAATTTGTGTGCTACTTAGTGTGTGGTTACCGGTTCTTATCGGTACTAAAAAAAACGTGTTTTGAACTGGTTCTTTCCAATACCCGTGACACGGTTAGGAACCGATAAGGGAGTCTTGCCTGGCGGTTGCCGAAAAAAGGGTAAGTCTGGTTAGGTTGACCATGTCTGAGAAACCCAAGAAAAAAAACGGGCCCACTGGGTTTCAACACTGCAGTGAGTGTGGGGAGGTCTTTGCTAAGGCCAATCCCCACACCACCTGTTTTTATTGTCTGGGGCTTGACCACCTCGATTCAGACTGCCAAATATGTAAAAACTTTACCAAATCTATCCTTGAGAAGAGATTAGGTAGACTGAGGGAAAAGGAGGCCGAGAAGTCCGATGACCCGGATGGCCAGCCCGGTTCGGTTTTGACCGAACCAGAAGGAGTGCCCTCTGAACAGGGCGATACTTCTTCGGGCAAAAGGAGAGCCGATTCCGAGGGATTGGTTCTGACAAAAAGAAAACGCAAAGATAAATCGACTGGTTCGGTTCCAGAGGTTCATGTTCTGACCGCCGAAGAGATAGCCAGAGCAATTCAGATTGTGGAATCGCTCCGTCCGGTTCTGACCGATCCGGCTCCTTCTGGCAGGGGTTTGGTTCGGTTGGTTCCCCCGGTTCAAGGTTATGCTCTTGAAGATTTTTATAACCAGAATTTGAAGAGGAAGGGGAATTTGAGGATGATGATGTAAGTGAGGGTCTGGATGTGCCTGTGGAACCGGACATCTCCCCAGACAGACCTTCAGGTGTTTCCCCTCCTAGGTTTTCTGAGTCCCCTTCTCACTTCATGTTTTACAGAAAGGTGACTGAAACCCTCCAGCTTCCTATGGAAGAGGCTATGGAAGATCAAGAGGAGCCTGACTATGTAGAGATGATGGACATCCCAGAGTCCAGGAGACTGTCTGTTCCCCTCCATAAATATTTTGGGAAACAGACACAAAAAATCTTGAAGTCTCCTAACACTGTACCTCCTGTGGATAGAAGAATGGACAAGAAGTATACACTTTCATGCTCAGATACGGAGTTCTTGTATCAGCAGTGCAGCCATGTTGGGATAGTGCAGGCTGCTGCCTGTGACAAGGCAAATATTCCCTTGGTTTCACAACCCCCGACAAGAACTCCAGGAAGATTGATGCCATGGCAAAGAAGCAGTACATGGCATCCTCTTTGGGACTCAGGCAGGCGAATTACATGGCCTATACAGCCAGGTACCAGAAGTCCAGGTGGGACACTGTACTGGCACTGGCTAAACAGGCCTCCCCCCAAGCTAGCCGAGGAGCTGGAGGCGGTGGCTGCAAATGGGATTGAGGCATCTAAAGTTCAGTTTCATGCTGCTGTGGACTCTAATGATGTGTCATCAAGAGTCATGGCTACATCTGTGGCTCTTCGGAGGATGGCTTGGCTCAGATGTACTAGCCTCTCACAGGACACCCAGGCTAAGGCCATGGATTTTCCTGTAGTGGGTAATTCTCTGTTTGGGGAGCAGACAGAGAATTACATGAAGAAAATGGATGAGTACAGGACCACTTACAGGAGTGCTCAGGCCAAAGAAAGGCAGGCAACTCCTCAAAGGCAGCAGTCTAGGGGCAGGGGCAGGCCTTTTCAAATGACTTTTTACCAAGCACAGGCCTCTTCTTCCATTTCTCAGAGGGGGGTTCTTCAGAGGGAGAGGCAGAAGGGGGATGAGCAGGGCTGCATCCACTCCTCAGCCTAAAGCCCCTGCCAAGCAGACACCCTGATGGGCCTGCCTGGGTCGACTCTCCTATTCCAGTAGGGGGCAGGCTGGCTTACTTTGTCCAGAACTGGATGTCTGTTACATCAGACAAGTGGGTTCTGGAAGTAGTAAGCCAGGGACTGGTTCTCAGCTTCAGAAAATTTCCAAAGATGAGAGCCAGATCTTTTTTCACCTACAAATCTTTCAGAAACCCTTGCCCTAGAGACAGAGGTTTCTTCTTTCCTAGCTTTAAAAGCTATAGAGAGAGAGTACCTACCCTACACTGGGGCAAAGGACTGTATTCCAGGTACTTCCTGACCCCCAAAAAGACAGAGGAGTGGCAACCCATCCTAGACCTAAGATATCTAAACAAACATCTTTTAAAACCAAAGTTCAAGATGATAACTCTGGGAATAATCCATCTAAGGCCAGGGGACTGGCTAGCCTCCCTGGACCTCAAAGATGCCAACTTTCACATTCCCATTAGGTGCTCCCACAGAAAGTACCTCAGGTTCGAGTTGCCCTCAGGCCACTATCAATTCAGAGCAATGCCCTTTGGCCTAACCTCAGCCCCAAGGGTTTTCACAAAGTGCCTGGCAGTAGTAGTTGCCTTTCCAAGATGGCAAAAGATTTCCATTTTTTTTTTATCTGGACGATTGGCTAATAGTGGGTCAGTCTCCAGACCAAGTCAAGTCTCACCTACAAGTGACCCAGCAAGTGCTCACTTCTCTAGGATTTCTTCTCAACCTTCTCAAGTCAGTTCTCGAACCAGTCCAGCTTCTTACCTTTATAGGGGCAGAACTGGACATACTCAGAGCAAGAGCCTTTCTTCCTCTAGAAAGGGCAACGGTTCTTATGGAACTAGCTTCTTCCTTCAGCCTTCAGGTATCTCAACCAGCAAGGCATTTCTTCCAGCTCTTGGGCCACATGGCAGCTTCAACAGCAGTGGTCCAAGGGGTAAGATTCCAGATGAGGGATATTCAGTTCCACCTGAGAGCTTTTTGGTCTCAGAAGAAGGATTCCTTTACCAAACTGATCCCAGTGACTCTGACCTTGATCCAAGCCCTCCAGTGGTGGCAGGATCAGGACAATTTAAGACAAGGTGTTCCTTTTGTTGCTCAGCCTTGTTCAGTGGTCCTTACCACGGATGCTTCTCTCCTGGGCTGGAGAGCCCACCTGGGGTCCCTTACTGCCCAGGGGCTGTGGTCCCCCCAAGAATCCCTTCTCCACATCAATCTCCTAGAGCTCAGGGCAGTTTTTCTGGCTCTAAAAGCGTTCTCACAGTCAGTACCGAACAAGGTGGCTCAAGTCAGAACAGACAACACCACCACCATGTGGTACGTCAACAAGCATGGAGGCAATCGGTCCACGGCCTTGTGCACAGAAGCCATGAAGTTGTGGTCCCTGGCTTATTCCCTGCAAACCTCTCTTGTCGCAGTTCACCTTCCAGGCAAAGACAATGTGCTAGCAGATGCGCTTAGTAGGATTTCTCAGGGCCATCACGAATGGTCCCTGGACCCTCAGGTGTTGAAAGTGTTTTTTCTTGGTGGTAGGCACTCCAAAGATAGATCTCTTTGCAGCCCCAGACAATCACCAACTTCCTCTCTTTTGTTGCAGACCTCCAGTCCTGGGCTCAGTCCTCTGGACGCCTCTGATCCTGAATTGGGAGGGAAGTTTCTGCATGCTTTTCCCTTCTACCCTCCTGTTCAAAGTTTTGGTAAAAATAAGGTCTCAACCATGCAAGGTGATTCTGATTGCTCCAGATTGGGCCAGACAGCCCTGGTACCCCCTGTTGCTGTCCCTAGCAGTCCATCTTCCCCTGTCTCTTACCAGGAATTACAACCTGTTAACATCCTCTCAGGGAAGGATTTGGTACCCCAATCTTCAGTCTCTCAATCTCAAAGCATGGCTCTTGAAGAGTTAGAGTTTGCAGGTCTGCATCTTTCCCAAGGGGTTCTGGATATCCTCAAGGCTTCTCGGAAGCCCTCCACCAGAAAGACTTACAACAAAAAATGGAAAAGATTCAGCATTTGGTGTTCTAAGAAGCATATTTCTCCAGACACTGCTGAATTGCCTATGGTTCTGGATTATATGGTCCATCTTAATGGCCTAGGCTTCAGACCAGCTACTCTCAAGGTTCACTTGTCAGCTGTTTCTGCATTTTTGTCTGTGGGGAAGCCTTCCTCACTGTCTTCCCATCCTGTGTTCTGTAAATTTTTTAAAGGATTGCTTCACACCAATCCTCCCTTTAGAGACCCTGCCCCTGCCTGGGATTTGAATGTTTGAATTGCTCAACTTATGCAACCCCCCTTTGAGCCTATGTCTTCAGCAGAGCTTAAGTACTTGACTTGGAAAACTGTGTTCCTGGTAGCCATTACTTCTGCCAGGCGTATCAGTGAATTGCAAGCCCTGTCAGTGGAACCTGATTTTATCTCATTCACAGGGATAAAGTGGTCCTTAGAACCAATAGAAGGTTCTTGCCCAAAGTGGTTTCAGACTTCCATTTAAGCCAGTCTGTGTCTCTCCCTGTTTTCTTCACTGATCATTCTTCCTCAGGAGAGAGGAGGCTACACAGTTTAGATGTTAAATGAGCCCTTAGTTACTACATAGAGCGTACCAAGGGTCACAGGTTTGATTCCCTCCAGTTGTTTCTCACTTATGAAGAAGTGGGAAGGGGCAAACCTGCCACCGAAAGATCTATTGCCAGGTGGATTGTGTCTTGTAAACAATTTTGCTATGAAAAACTGGGAAAAACTCCACCCTCAGACCTGCGGGCTCATTCTACAAGAGGTACGACTGCTTCCCTGGCTGCTGCCAGGGATATTCCTCTCTTAGAAATTTGTCAAGCGGCCACCTGGAAAACAGTCCATACTCTTTACCAAGCATTACTCTCTGGATATCCAGGCTAGGAGTGATGCTCGGTTTGGCACAGCAGTACTTCAGGGCCTATTCCCAAAGTGGGTTCTGTCCCTCCTCCTTGGAGGTACTGCTTGGTAGTCTGCAATTGTCAGACTACAGCAAGGTGTCATGTTGTTTGAAATAAAAATTACTCACCTTAGTAATTATATTTCTTCTAATGGAGTCTTGCTATATTCTGACCTCCTTCCCTGCCTCCCCTCTCAGAACCTGTTTTTGGGAAGTGGGTGGGAAGGTGCAGTGTTGCACCCCAGAGGTATTTATTTTTTGCTTTCACCCTCCTCCTTTTTGTTTGGGTGCTTATTTATTGTTGTTAATTTTAGTACATTGGGTTTTGTTTTTGGGTTTCCAGACTTGAGTCTTCCTTGGGAATCCAAAACTTTTTCAGCCAGTTGGCTAGTAAGAATTTTTACAATTTCCACATGGAATTTTTAGTTTAGTTGGGCTCGTAAGAATCTGACGGTTTAAGTTCAGAACACTCCAGACAAAGACTTCAACCGAGCTCGGGCTCAGCATTCTATGCCCTGCATTGAAAGTTAACTCTTTGTTCTCCGGCGCAGTTGAAAGGTTGGGAATCACTGCAATTGTCAGAATATAGCAAGACTCCATTAGAAGAAATATAATTTCTAAGGTGAGTAATTTTTTCCTTTGTACCATGCATTCCTGCTGTAAACTGAGCCAATCTGAAATTTCATGTT
Organism: Neoceratodus forsteri; assembly: GCA_016271365.2. NCBI lineage: Eukaryota > Metazoa > Chordata > Ceratodontiformes > Ceratodontidae > Neoceratodus > Neoceratodus forsteri. Next base: position 619,945,229 of record CM028131.1, read on the forward strand.
GATTTGCATATACCCTATGATGCTTTGCATTATGGAAGTATGTGTGATTAAGTGTTTCTTTGAAACTTGACTTATTGTCAATGCCCTTTGGGGGAACCCTTGTTTCAGTGCTTCTGCACTGAGGTTCTTTGTCTGTAGCTTGTTTTTTTTCTTTTTTCTTTTTGAGCCCCCACCACCCAAGCAAAAGGCAACCATAGGGATGAAGGGTTTTCACTGAAATGTTTAGATCAGTAGGTGCTAACAAGTGCAGAGGAAGGACATATATCATCTGTTGCTGCAAAATGATGTGCTGAAGAAGGAATATGCCATTGCTGAAGGTTATCTTCTGTAAGAACTGGAAGGGGACAGGATCAGTTGTGTTCCAGGACAGTAGCTGCTGCTGTTGTTTTCACAGGGTTCTTGTGGATTTTACTTGGTAGGTTGGTTCTTTTCTTTCTTACTTCTAAGGGGCTAGCAGGGTATTGTTTGGGGAGCTGCTGGATGTTTGTAAACTGATTTGGTGGCTGTAAGGGGGGCTCATTTTGTGGAGGTTTCACTGTGTAACAGGCTGCGCTGGTAGAGGCCTATTTCTTCTGATTTAAAACCTATTTGGTGGGATTTGCTTGGGCCTGGTTCTTTGGCTGCTGGGCTTGGAGGGGAGACACAGGGCTGATACACTCTCTCGAGTCAGGTGTCTGCAAATTTATAGGGGAAACACCTGCCTGCAATTGAGGAAAAGGCTGCAGGTGCAGCTCATGTAGTTCTAGCCACTGGGGTAGGATTTAAAGGCTGGGAGAGAGGAGCTTTGGAGTTGTTCATTTCCTTATAAGTTTAATGATGTTGTACTGCACCTAGTAACAGGGTTACTGGTGTACAGTGGGACTGTCTGTAAGATTAGTGGGTGACCTGATTAGGCAGTAGGGGTATCTTGGACTAGGGGAACCTGGTGGCTCACCCAAGGAAACCTATTTGGAAGGGGATGGAACCACACATCATTAGGGCTGGCATCTTTGGAGGGTGGTGGGTGCAAGGGTGTGGAGCAGCCATGATACTGGACTGGCTTGAAGTTCGGTGGTTGCCCAGTGTGCTACCAGCTAGCACAGCTTAGGGAGGAGGTTATGGGATTAGGAGAGAAAGCTGGGGGAAGGGGGTGGTATGGTTGGGAAGGGGTGGGAATCTCCTACAGGGTTGCACCAAGCACTGGGGTGAGGGGCATAGGAAAGGAGTGCAGGAGAATACTCCAGGGGTCCATAGGAACCTGGCAGAGGGGTCAAAAGGACACTACCAAGGAAGCAGGCAGGTAACTGGGGCCCTCACAAAGGGGACGGAGGGACAACATTCTCAGGGAAGTAGGCAGATGGCCAGGGCTGGACAGAAGGAAGCAAGGCGAGGTGGATCAGACTCTACACTCAGTAACCGCCTCAGCCCTCTTCTGCTCAAGGATGAGGGGGTGATGTAGCCATGACAGGGTAGTTAGAGATGGAAAGGGAGTGGGAGGGAGGCAGGAGCAGGGGCAGATAGCAGGAAGAACAGGGGGACCTGGAATGCAGGAGAATGGGGGAGCAGGAATCAGAGCAGGAGGGGCAGGGGAAGAGGAGGAGAGCGCAAGGAGAAGGACCAGTTGGGAGGAAAGGCAAAGGAGAAGGACCAGAAGTACAAGGAGGATTCAGTAAAGGGAGCTGAGGGTTTAGGCCAGGGAGCACGACTAGAAAGGAGGAACTAAATGGAGACAGGAAGGAAGGGAGGATGAGCCAGGCTAGTTTAGCAGATGGGGAGAAGGACCAGTTAGCAGCAGTGAGGGGGAAATTAGCAAGTACAGAAAGATACTCAGGAGGAGGAGAGGCATGGATTGGAGGGGAGGGGTGGCCATGGTAAATAAGGAGGGGTGGCATGTGGCACCCAGAAAGGGGGAACACGGAGCCGGCTGGGTGGAGGGGGCCTGTAGAAAGGATGAGGGACATGGAAGGAGGGGAATGGAGGAAAAGGAGTGGTCAGAGTGTCTCTGCTGGGGGATTCTATGATCAGGTATCAAATGGGATAGGGAGGGAGAAGCATGGCCAGTTAGGAACAAGATGCTTCCTGACTAACGGTGTACAGGGCTAAGCACGAGGTATATCAGCTGGCAAAGGATTGTGGGGTTCCTCAGACATACTGGTCCACCTGGGTACAAATGACATTGAGGGAAATAGTGAGCTAGAGATACAGGCAAGATTCAGGAGCTCGCCAGGGTCTGTCATGACATAGGATGCACAGTTTTTCTCAGAAATCCTGCCAGTGCCAAGGGCTAGTGGGGAACACAAAAGGAAAATTAGGGAGATAAACCAGTGGCTCAGGGGTGGTGTGAGGCCAGAGGTATGGGTTGATGGGGATTGGGGGAGACCTGGGAGGATAAGGAGCTGTATGCTGAGATAGACTACATCTCAATTTGGAGGGAATCTAAGTTGAAAATAGAGGCTTCATTGGTGAAAAGTGGGGTTTAAACTTGTGAAGGGGTGGGATGGGAGAAAAGGCTGTCAAGGGGAGCCGAAGGGAGGGACTTCTGTCTCCACCCCTGGGGACCAGGAGGATTGCAGGAAAAGGCCAACTGGCAAAGTGCAGACCAGGGGAAACAGAATCCCCATGGGAACACGAAAGGGGAAATGGAACTATAGGAAAGGGTGGAAGGTAGTCTCATAAATGCCAGGAGCTTGTGCAATAAAATGCCTGAGCTCCAGGCTATGCTAACTGAGGAGCAGTGGATGTGGCAGCGGTCACTGAGACTTGGGCCACTGCAAGACATGACTGGACCTGAACCTGGAGGGACATACTAGTGTTCAGGAAGGACGGGGAGGGAAGGGAGAGGGTAGCAATGATAGTCAAAACCTGCATTGGCATAGGGAGTAGAGGGAGGCGAGGGAACCGTGGAGCATTTGGGTCACCTTGATAACAAGGGAGAGGGTAAAAATAGGAGTGGTGTATAGACCCCTGCCCTGGCGGAGGAGCTGGAGGACAGTCTGGTGGCAGATTTTAGAGACACTGCAGACTGGGCAGAGGAACGGGTGGTGTTGGGGACTTAAACATGCCAGGAACAGACTGGGGAGACTATGACATCCTCTGTGACCAGGGAACAGAGGTTGTTGGATGTCTTCAAGACGCTGCTCCTAACTCAGCAGGTGAGGGAACCACAGAGGAGGCATGGGTACTGGATGTGGTCCTGGCAGACAGTGACCAGATTGGGGCCTGGAGGTAAGGGACCCATTGGTGGGAGTGACCATGCCACGGTCTGGTTCTGCCTGACCTAGGAGGGTAGAAGGCTGCACAAAGACGGAAGTAACTACTTCAGGGGGCGGATTTTAAGGAAATGGGAAGATCCTTGGGACATTTGATGGTATTGGGTCAGACATGGACGCTGATAGTAGGTGGAAATCATCAGAGAGGGTGCAGGATGCTACCAGCACCTGTGCAAGAGTAAGACGAAAATGCGGTAGGGCCTAAAAACTCTGTTGGTGGACCAGGAGGTCCAGGAGGTGGTGCGGGGAAAGAAAGCAGCCTATAAGCAATTCATGCTCAAGGAGTGAAAGGGATCGAGGGAGTACGAGCGATGGCTAGAAGGGCCACTAGAGTGGTGAGGGCTGCTAAGGCAAGGAAGGAGCAGAACCTGGCCAGGGAATTAGAGAGGAACAAGGGTTCTTCAGATACATTGGGGAAAACGAAGGGTGAAGGGGCAGATTAGCAGGATTAAATCAGGGGAGATGGGCACAAGACCCGAGGGAGCAGGCTGAGGTACTAAATGAGTACTTCACCTCAGTTTTCACCAGGAAAATGGGGTGCTGCATCATACATGGGAGGAGACAGATACTGAGGAGGGGGGACCCCACCGTCGGGCAGGTCTGGGGAGAGGGGAGGCATCACTGACAGGTGGGGGGGCTAAGCAGGAGAAGGGGACCGGAAGTGGAAATCACAGCAGAGAGAGTGAGGGAAGCCCTCAGCTCCCTTAAGACGGAGAAAGCACCAGGGCCGGATAAATTACATCCCAGAGTGCTGAAGGAACTTGCAGATGTCCTGGCAAAACCCCTGGCAGAGCTTTTCACCATCTCTCTGAGGACAGGGTGGGTGCCCCAAGACTGGAAGGTGGCGCATATAGTGCCTATCCACAAGGGGGGATCAAGGGAGGTGGCAGGGAACTACAGGCCTGTCAGCCTGACCTCGGTGGTGGGCAAGGTGATGGAGGGCATTGTCAAGGAGAGGCTAGGGGGGGACCTGGATAAGTCAGGGTGCCTGGACGATAGACAGCATGGATTCATCCGGGGAAATCGTGTCAGACAAACCTGGTGGAGTTCTATGACTGGGTGACAAGTGCCTTGGACCTGGGTAGACCAGTGGATGTCCTCTTTCTAGACTTCAGCAAGGCATTTGACTCTGTTCCTCACGTGGGCCTGTTGGATAAGCTGGGAGAAATGGGGTGGGGAACCAGATGATCAGATGGATAGGCAATTGGCTCCAGGACCGACCCAGAGGGTCGTAGTTGGGGATAGTCTCATCCCCAAGAGGGTCATTAGTGGGTCCACAGGATCAGTCCTTGGGCCTCTTCTGTTCAACGCCCACGATCGGACATAAGGACAGGAATCAGGAGTGAGATGAGTCTCTTTGCAGATGACTCAAACTGGGGCGGTGGTGGATGGGGAGGAGGGGAGGTGGCCTCACAGGGGAATCTGAGGCTCTGGAAAGATGGTCTAGAAAGTGAAGCTGAGGTTCAATGCAGGGAAATGCAAGGTACTCCACCTGGGGCCAGAAACCCAGGTCAAGTGTACACCTGGGGGAAATGCTACAAGTCTCGATGGCTGAGAGGGACCTGGGGTGGTGGTGATGTCAAGATGAACAACTCTGAGACTTGTAGGAGGGCAGCAGCCAAGCCAACAGGATGCTGGGATGCATCGCTAGGGATCACCTCCAGAAGGAGGGAAGTGATACCCCTCTGTATAACTGCTTGGTGAGGCCGCACTCTGAGTACTCGCGTGCAGTTTGGAGGCCACACTTAAAGCGGGACATTAACTCCTGGAGAGGGTCCAGAGGAGGGCAACCAAAATGATTTGGGGCTTGGGGACAGGACCTATGAGGAGAGGCTCAAGAGCTAAATATGTACACATTGGAAGAGAGAAGGACCAGCAGGGGACATGATAGAGGTCTTTAGGTACATGAAGAGGGTAAATAGGGGAGGAACAGTCGGGTGCTTCAAGGAAGGAGGAAGGGGCCACTAGAGGCATGGCTGGAAGCTGGAGGGGAAGATTCAGGGAGAAAGGAGGAGGTGCTACTTACTGAGAGGGTGGTGGAGCAGGAATGCACTGCCTAGGGGCTGGTGGAGGCAGAGACAGTGGAGGGGTTCAAGAGGGGTGGGACAGGTACAGGGGAAGGGTTCTGGAAGCAAAATCCAATGCAGCAAGAATATCCGGAACTGGGAAGGGAGAAGCCAGAGAAGGCGAGGGGGACAGCAAGGTCAGCACCCAGGTTGGGGACTGACCAAACGAGCAGACACGAAAGACCGTTAGGCCTATTCTGCTGGCATTTTAGTATGTTAGTACTTTGAATAAACATCTCACAGTGATTGGGTGTTGAAACTGAAGTTCGGGGTCTGGTCCATCTGTTATCCCACAACCCTGCCACACTAACTAAGTAACACACGAACACCACACATGCATGATGGATGCGCTGTGTAGAATGCCCCCAAGTCATGCAGATGCGCCAACCAGGCCACGCTTGCGCTGTAAATGTGTTGTAATGGTCATTGGCGATCACAGATGTCTGCAAAGTGAGATGAGTTGTATAATTATGCTATTCAGAGGAATGCGCCCCAAACAGCCTCATCAACCATGCATGAGCAACTCAGCCAATTAACATCTCAATAACAGGTGCTCAGGCCTCATTTGCATGCCCTGAGCCATAAATGCTCCCAATTTAGCAGGTTGAGTCCAGGACACTGAGAGGAGTCAGTGCCTACAGGGTGAGTATACAGCCATGTTTACAGGGCTACAGCACACACTGGTGTGCCTGCATCGGATCATGCACAACAGGTGGGACCCCTGTACACCGCATGTGGGATCAGACATCCATTAGGTGGCACCCATGGCAAACCGTGTTATAGTACAGCAGGGCTGTATCCACGGGGCGACAGTGGACTGGTCCCTGCCATGACCACAGCGGATGACCGGGTCACCGGGACCCACACGACACAGGATATACGGAGCACCGTTGCCGATCTCTGGTGCGGATGGCAGTGTGCCGAGGCGATGCAGTCTGGGACAGGGAGGGGATGTGACATGTACTGAGGACCACTCAATGTACACAGGGACACTGGGATGGGACATATGGCTGGGTGTGGCTTGCACTATGAGGTGGATGCAACACCATGCCACAGGTAGGTACGGTGCACAGAGCGACACCCGTGTAGGCACATTGTCACCACGGCCAGCTCGCACACTGCTGCCACCCGAACAGTGCCTGCCACCACATGGCAGTCACCCTCCGCCCTGCAGCCGTCGCTGGGGTGGCACCCAGGTTGGATGTGGCATCACAGTGGCGGCACACATGCTGCAGGGATACTGGGACATGCCCACGGCAGACGGGACAGTGCCATACCCCCTGAGGCGGCTACTCTATACCCTCCACCGTGGCCTGGGTGCGTGAGTGGCACGTGCGGTGTCCCACATACCATGATGCGTGTCCACCTGTGCTCGGCTGCCCACACGCGGCCCACAGCACAGGCAACCAGCAACACAGGCCATGGTGAGGCTGCAGACAGCGGGAGATGGGTGCGGGTCCATGTGTACACACAGCCGAGTCTGACACCAGGATGCTTCTCCCCACAGTAGACGACATGTCTGAGGAGGCAGGTGCTGCTATCAGGCGGCGACCAAACTTGACAAAGGACGAGGAGAGGGCACTCATCGAGGCATGCCACCTATACCTGGATGTACTCACCGGCAAGGGAGGCAGTCGGACGGTGCGTGCGGAGGGCTGGGAGGAGGTGGCCCGGCAAGTGAACGCGGTGGCACCGTTCAACCGCACAGTGCAGGAGTACCGTAAGCATTTGAGTGATGGCCGACGGAGGGCCAAGGAGAGGGTGGCCAGCATCCAGGCATCCCTGTGGTGGATAGGGGGAGGACCCAGCCCGGTGGCACAGCTCAGCCCCAATGAGGCCCTCCTGGCTGCCAGTGTGTCGGGGATGGCCATGCATGGCATCCCAGGAGGTGGCTTCTAGATGGGGGCAGCCCATTGCAGCATGGTGAGTAGCTGTGCATCCTGGCTAGGCCCTGCCATGGACAGGCATGCGTACCCAGCAGTGTGTTGCTGACCGTGCTGTGTGTGACATTCAGACTGTGTCATGTACATCCTGTGCATTAACCATGTTTTCCTTTCCCTCTTCCACAGCTCCATCGCGACCGTGCAGCCCTCACGGGCGATGATGCGGGCCCACCCCATGCAGCCGATGACACTGATGTGGGCATGTCTGCTACCTGCAACATCCATGCTCCGTGCACCACCGGTCACGATCCCTGTGGCAGAGGGCCCTGCGGACCCCTCTACCAGCGCTGGCAGTACTGATGGCAGGTACATTGCATGGTTGGAGGGCCTGTCTGGTTGTCTGATGCTGACCTGGATGATGCGGTGGACATGGCGGATGCACTCATCGTGCTTGCCAGTGGTATGCAGGGTGAAGGCAGTGGCACCAATGCATGTTCCACCGTCAGCAGTGCCACTGCCATGGTGGACGGCGGTGCACATGGCACAGGGATGCCTGTGCATGGGACCCTGGGTGCTAACGGCGTTCCCATCATGCTGGACACCAGTGCAGCGGTGGCACAGCTGCCCAAGCGGTGTGTGCTGTGCCCCCTGCACCGCTGCCTAGTGCAGTGCTGGTGGCGTCGGTGACATCCAGGCAGGGCGCTGGTGTGCACGCACCCACTACAGTGGGCCTGGTGGATAACACACATGGACAGCCAGCGGCAGTGCCCAGCCAAGACACGCACACATCACAGCCTGACAGGGTGTGTCCACCGCCCATGGATGACCCTGGTGGGGCCGTCCCATCCCCAGTACGTTGGCACCGCCACCATGCCGCATCACCTGCTGATGACATGGGTGCCTACCTTGATCTGTTGCAGTCAACTGTGGAAAGTCAGAAGGCACTCCGGGCAGTGTTCTGGAGCCACAGGGCCATCATGGTCCAGGAGCATGATTCCGCAGCGGCATAACGTGCTCAGATGCTGGCTGAGACATGCATCATGCGGGTGGGCATGACCGCAGCCATGGAGTGGATCGCGGCTGCTGCAGAGGCAGTGGCTACATCCACAGCATGCCGTGGACACCGTGCGTCCAGATGGACACCCAGGAGCATGTTCAAAACACCCCGATGGTGGGGCCAGGTGAGCTCCCTGCTGCTGACCCCGTCGCCACTGGCATCCACACCCACTGGCAATGGCTCGGCTGGTGGGCGTCAGACAGCCATCCCACTGAACACCCGTTCACGGTCTCAGTGCAGCACCCCTGCGGGGTCCCTGGGGACACTCTCTGTGGCCGGTGGTGGCACCCCCATCACCAGCAGCCGTGGTAGAGGCCACCCGCATGTCCCTGGTGGTCATGGGGCAACCCTGTGATGTCCATGCCCAGGAGCCTGTGGTGGAAGGTGGCACGCCCGTGCATACCGGATGCCCTATGGGTGGTGCCAGTGCTGCTGTGTGTGGCGGTCACCAGCCACACGGTTGCCCTGGAATCCCCCTGTGCTGCCTGTGCAGGTTGTCCAGTGTGTTTGTGTGTACCGTTGTCATGCCATGTGTCATGGGAATGATGAGTGCGTCACGGTGCCTGCAATGACTGTGTGATGGGTGCAGTGCGCACTGACCTGTGACAGTTTGGGCATGGCTTGTGTGGTTCTGGGGTGATGCATGCATGGTGCCTGTGTGTGAGTGTGTATGTCCCCCACTGTGTGCATGCGCCTGCGTGTGCACCCCTGTGTGGCTTACGGTGCCTGCCATACCACTGTCATGCTGTCCCTACCCTGTAGTGCACACACCTGCACATGTACCAACCTACGTATTCACCTGCGTGTCCCGAAGTGTTCCTCCACCACTCGTGTGCGGTATGCCCATGCCCTTCCCACCAGCCTGGGATCCCTGCGCCCATGCCTGACTTCACCTCCATGGTCTTCAGAGTGTGCCCTGTCCGCACCCTCCACTACCCCCTCCTCCTCCCCCGCCAGAACTGTTGCCCTCACCAGCCTCGACAGGTATCCCATGGTCATGGACCATGTTGTGTAGCATACAACAGGCCAGGAATATGCCACAGGCCTTCTCAGGGCTGTACTGTAGGGCACCACCTGACCGACACAGGCACTGGAAACGCATTTTCAGCATGCCAAAGATACGCTCGATGATGGCGCGTGTCTAGATGTGTGCCTCATTGTAGCGTTCTTCCGCCACTGTTCCGGGTCGTCGGATGGGGGTGAGGAGCCAGGGCCACAATGGTATGCGGCATCACCTGTGGGGGTAGACGTGTCTCCATTAGTACATTGCGTTACATTGTGGCGTGTGCCCTGTCCCCGTCCCGCCCTCTGTGTTGTGTGCCCCTGTCCTGCTCCCCCGCCTGTGCAGCCGCATGCCTGGTGGTCCTGCATCCCTGCCTCGGGTGTCTCTGCCTGCCTCAGTCCATCATGTGGTGCACATCGGTCGCGTGCCACCCTGCGTCCGCCTATGCACCCTTTCACACCCCTTCTATCCCAGTGCCCTCATGCCTGCGACTGCCTGCCCACAGCCTACCCCATGTGTCCTGGACATGGTGCCACCCTGTGCTGTTGGTGCTTAGTCACATGTACCTAACAGGTGTCCACTTTGGATGTCCCCGGCCTCGAACCTTGTGCAGAGTGCCGACTGGTGCCATATGTATGCATCATGTGTGCTCCCAGGGTGTGTGGCGCAGACATTGGTGATGCGCCCCGTGGCATCGCACACCACCTGGCAGTTCACTAAATGATACCTCTTTCAATTCACGTATGTGATGCCCTCCTCACCAGGTGGTGCACGGATTGCCACATTGGTGCAGTTGATGGCCCCTATGACACCTAGCATGTGTGCCACCCTGTGGAATCCCTGTATGGCTTCTGTCCACTCTGCCTGCGTGCTGGGGAATTTGATGTATTCTGAAGCGTGCGGTAGCAGTGCAATGAGGAATTGTGTGAGGAGGAGGGACGTTGAGGCCTGTGATATGCCAGTGGTGTCCCCAGTAGGCCTCTGGAAGGTTCCCGTGGTGAGCAGGCACATGACCGTTGTCACCTTGGTCTCCACCGAGATGGCATGACCTCGTGTGGTGGGTGCCTGCATCACATCATGGCACAGCTCACATAGCTGCCTCAGCTTGGCCCTGTCGAGGCGGTATCGCCCGACTGTCTCCACCTCTGTCAGCTGCTCAAAGGACAGCCAGGCACAGTACCACTGTGGGGCTGGCTGCCTGTGGTTCCTTCCGGCACCCTGCCTCCTCCTCCTCATTAGGGCACCAGTGATGGCAACTGCTGCCGGGTTCATCCCCTCTGTCACTGTGGCCCTCTGGTGTAGCATGCTGCCTGGTGTTGTTGCTGGCAGTTTGCCTGCCTGTGCCTCTCCCTCTGACTGGTTCCACTTCCCCTCTGACTGTGGCTGTGTGCTGCTGTTGTCTTTCCATTGACGGCCTGCTGGTGTGCTGGACATAAGTCTCCTTCTTTTGTACTTATCTTTCTTTGGTGCATCTTGGATTTGTGCTGGATTTGCCCCATTGATGCGCTGTGTATGCATGGGTACGCCCCCTGTATATGCGTGGCATGTCACTATGTTGTACCTATGGTGCATGTCTTTCAGTGCAGGGCATCTCGTTTGCACTGGCGCTTTCTCCCTGTTCCTGAATCGGCTTCTGGCGCATTTCTGACTTGCACCAGCGCATCTGAGTTACACTTGGCGTATCTGTTTTGTGAATCCTGCCCTATGATTTGTGGGCAGAAATAAAGATTTGCATACCTTGGTGCCACTCACTATTACTCGATACTAAACATAACTACAATACTTGTAACCTCATGAAAAAAAAACTGTGTAATCTGCTAACATCTTATACCCGACAGACTTGTTCAGTGATAACAGCCAGCAGGACACTGACCTTTCCCTGTCCTTCTTGGCGCTTTCGAGCTCCTGCATGGGGTTTCACATATTACATGCAACCACTTCCATCTTTTAACACCTTGTGCTGTCGAAACCTGGATGTGTCATTCACTTCTATCAACTCTCCGTGCTTGGGAATAGGTGGCTGCAAGATCCCACCCTTCCCCCATTCCTGAGGTGCCCTTGTCCGCGTTCTGAAACACAAACGGGGAGCCCTTTATGCGCAGCATGCAGTGTCTGCCTACTAAATCATGGTGATGTCTTTATTTCTATTTTTATTTCACCATGGCTGTGCTGTGGACCAACACAATGCCTATACTGTACATTCCTGTATCTGGACGGGTGGAAGAGGACGTTAATGTATGTGTGGCTGATGGGTCACGTTGCATCTCGGATAGTGCTTTTTTAATGTGTGTTTCTGTGTTTCAGATATAAACAGTACATGAGTTGCGAGGAGATTTACTGTGTCCACTGGGTGAGTGGGTGGGAACTTCTAATATATTTCTCTACATGTGGCTGATCTTGGTACTGCACAGCAGGACATACTGTATCTAAGGAATTAATGCACGGTTGAAACTTAGTCACCTGCTGTGTTTCAACTAATGGCAAGGCAAGGCAAGGCAAATTTTATTTTTCTGGCACCAAATCCAAGAGGCTCTGGGCACCGTAAAAACACACACAAATTTAAATAAACAACAAAAATATATATATATATAATTACTGGCAACCCCCTTTAACAAACGGTTTTCAAGTACCTTAAAATGCCGTAATAATTCAAAAACAAGTTATTACGGCATTTGCAAAACCACCCGTCTCCTTTGTGTGTCACTCATCTGTATTCTGTCTTTTCATTGGTTCGCGCTCTGTGAGTGGGCGGGCTGAATAGCTTTAAAAAAATGGCGGCTCGTTTTCTCGCTTGCCGACGAGCCGTTTTTATTTACTACCCTCCCCATCTCGATTTGATTTTTTAAATGTTTTATCTGGTTGATCCCACCTTCCAAATAGAAAAGGACTATCTGGTTGATCCCGCCGTGTCTCCGGATCGGGAGATGCCGTCGCTGAAAAAAAGGTCAGTCTGAAAGAGAAAGTGTGTGTGTGTGTGTGTGTGTGTGAGAGAGAGAGAAAGACAGCGTGTGTGTGAGAGAGAGAGAGACACACAGTGTGTGTGTGTGTGTGTGTGTGTGTGTGTGTGTGTGTGAGAGAGAGAGACAGACAGTGTGTGTGTGTGTGTGAGAGAGAGGTGTGTGTGTTTGTAAATAGCAGATACTCTGCATTTTTTATAAAGGGGGTTGCCAGTAATTATAAAAAATTAAAAATAAGCAACTGTGTGTATGTGGATTTTTTTTTTAACACACCCTTGGTGTGTGATTACCTCATAAACCTCTCGAGCTTCGCTCTCGAGGTTTATGGGTTATCACACACCTTGGGTGTGTAAAAAAAATCCATAACACACAGTTGCCTATCTATTATTCTCTATATAATCACCATACAATAAATAATCACATATCAAAAAAGCAGTACCCTGCATATAAATAATCACCCTCTTCACTTTTAAAACGGACTGATAAGGGTTAAGTCTTTTCACAAGTAATAGTTATTGCCATGTTACAAGTAATAGATAACCCACTCTGAGGTGTGCGGTCACGCTCTGGTATACGCATGGTCATGTGATGCTGTTCGGCTAATGATATTGCTGCAATTTCCCTACCCAGCTGCACTTCAGAGAGACATGGGGTGGGATATTTAGACGGCGCCAAAAAGATGCGCAATAGCGGGAGCAGGCTCAAGTGCAGTGTGCCATGGCGCAACGGGCGCGATACTCAAACCAAGCACAGGCCAAGGTACGCCTGCACAACGTAGCTGAATATCACGCCCGAGGGATGCACAGTGGAGCACAGCTGATGCGCAATAGCACCCCAGGGATGCGCAGGGACAAAGACAGGAAGCAGCTGTACCAGCCATGGATGTGCCATGCGCGGAGGGGCATGCAGCAGCACAAACAGACCAACCGCCCCCCGCCAGGGCAAGGTCCCCATGAGCTGCATAACCAGACGTGAGCAGAACGGACCACTAGCCCATGAACCCTGGTGCCAATCCAACAGCAGACGTGGGCCAGCAGTCCCCACCTGCTGGGCAAGGTGCCCCTGCACTGTCCCCTGCCAAACAGAGACCGCAACACAAGGATGGCCAGGACCCACCCATGCCACGGCACCACACCAATGCCGACCGCCCCCAGTACAGCGATCCCGAGACACCCAGCCCAGAAGCATGACTAAACAGTGCATGGCACCGAAGGCATGCCACCACCACCGTGACAATGCAACCCAATGCCCCATGGTGCCATGCACAACATCCCCACCGTGACCCCTCCCTGCATGTGGTGACACCATCCACTGATGCCACCATAGCGTACACAAGGCCCCCCTGCATGGCCCCCACAGAGGCACAGCAAGGTGGTCAACCTGGCATCAGTACCAGAGGGTCCCCGCACGTGACAAGGCCCACCCCGGACGCCACCACCGGCAGGAAGGCACCCCGAACACCCACCCATGCACACACCCCGACCCAGCACTGGCCCCACCAGACAGCACAGCACCCTACTGTGGGCATGGAGGCATGCGCCACACAGGAGGCAACACAGGGCACAGACAGAGCCCCTCCAACACAGTCCCAAGGGTACCCCATCAAACAGCCACACATAGCGGAGCAACAGAGGCTGCCGTAGTGTATCCCATGGTGCCATGTACCTATGGCCTGCACACCACCATGTCGCCAGTGAGCCTGCCATGTGGTGTGCGCACCATGAACCAGGCCACTGTCTGCATGCAGCAGGACCCCATGTAACAGTCACCAGACCACAGGCACCATAGACTGCATGGAGGGGGACTACTGCACCGCCCACAGTGGCAACAGAGGCAGACGTGCAATAGACCTGGGGTCGGGATGCCAGCTGTCAGGGCGCCGTGTCCGGAAGGTGGCTGGTATGGACTGCCACTGATGTCACGCCAGCATCCATGCATGCGGGGGTGGGGTCGGCACGACTGTGTGAACCACAGACATGCAAGGGGCACAGCCGCATGGGCATGGCGCACACCGTCAGGGACGGCTGGTACATAGCACATGCCCAAAGCCCGCTGCACATAGGCAAACAGTGCACAGGGCACACCACACATACCCCAGACAGAGCCCATGGCCCACATCCACACCAGCGGAGGATCTCTGGCAGACACACCCACAGCCAGGTCAGCACCACCCCACAGTTGCCATGCACACCACTGCAGCAAGGCACCATGTGCCCGCTACAAAACAGAGACCGACACAGTCATAGTAGGAAAAGCATGCATTAAGAAACAATAAACATCAACAGAAACTATATACAAATATACAGTATATACACACACATATACAGTGGTGGAGGTGATGTGCAAGGCAACTACAAGGGGGGGAAGGGCAGAGGACAATGGGAAGGGCAAAGGTGGAGGACATAGGGGTGTGGGGTACAGTGCAGGTGCTGCAGGCCCTACTGGCGGCCCCTGTCATCCCTGTCCTCCCTGCGGTGCCTTCTGTGCCGCCGATGTTCCCCCCACTCCATCCCCTGCAGCAGCTCCAGCATGGCCCGGGTGACCTGCAGGATCTCCTGGATGTTGTGTTCTAGGGCCGTCCAGCGTGGTCCACCTAGGACAAGGGAGCAGAATCAGTATGAGTGACTGGCTATACCAATGCAGCCCACCCAATGTGCATGGCGTTCATCAGTGGCCTGCACCCTGGGATGGCATGCGACCACCCACAGTGGGTGCGCACACATGATCCTCCTACCCGGGGCACCCGCAGCCATGCAAACCGCTGCACACCCCCACCGCCCATGCAACGCACAGCACCATCGTGGCCGGCTGGTGTCATGGCAACGCAGTGGGATGGCAGTGGCACAGCCAGGCACTCAGTGCACACACAGCCCACCTGCGACACCCGACCACAAGTGCAGACCCACAGGACGGTGTGGAGGGCACCGTGGGATGTGCACGGCAGTGGGGCCAAGTGCAGGGGCCATGCCTCACCACCGCCCCTGCAACCCATCATGCACAGTTGTAAAGGGAAACACGGCACTCACCTGCATACTGGTCAGCAGGGTGCTGCTGACCCCCAGTGCCACCACTGTGCCCTGCCTGCATGGCCACACCACCTGCGACATCCTGACCTCCATGCTCCTGGGCCATCTGGTCCCTACAGTGATCCTCCGGGCCTAGTGTGGAAACATGGAGAGAGTCCCATCAGTACACGTCTGAACCATAGCCCCCCCCAGCAGTGTGCATGCCTGCACAGCCCGTCTGTGCTGTGGTGGCGCGGGGTGTACTCGGTGCACCCCCACAACTGACAACACAGGTACCGGCCCCCCCCCGGTGGCATGGCCTGCCGAACACCGTGCCGCCAGGACAGATGGATATTACTAGTGTGGTGAAGGAGCACCTACCTGGCCGTGGCACAGCTCCCCGCCGAGCACGTGCCTGCAGTCTCCCTAGGTGGTCGGGGTCACGCCGCTGGAGGTCCCCATAGAGGTGGTGACACTGCTCTGTGGTCCTGCTGCTCTCTGTGGCCTCCTCAAGGCCCTCTGCCACCTCCTGCCACACCGCTCTGCATAGTCTCAGGAGGTGAACCTGCCCAAACAGGGCACCTGCATGGGGCTCCACAAGGGCCACCAGGTTTGCCAATTCTACAGAGGTCCACACTGGTGCTCTGGTGCGGGGCATATTGCAGACACTGGCGAGCTCAAAATGGCGCTCTGTAGCACACGTGCCCCACGTGCGGAGGCAGTGCGGTACTGCACTGCCAGTCGCAATTGCACTGGCACCAACTGTGCAATAGGGGGGCAGCCATGCATCTATGCAGTAGGGGGGCAGCCATGCGGACGCATGGTGCCTAGAGGGCAAAGGGCAGCTGCAGGGTCAGGGGTCTGTCCATACATGGAGCGCCACAGCACTATTGGGAGGCCCCTGCGTGGAGCGCGGTAGGGTGCACGTGTGTGACGCCAAGCAGTGGCCTACCACGCTGAGGTGCCATGGTGCCCACGGCGCACCATGGCATGTGCGCCCCTTCAGACATATAGCGCACGAGCGCCACAAGTACAGTAGTGGCAGTGCCCTGTACTGCCTCTTGTGCACAGTGCGTCAGCAGCACCGCTAGCATAGGCGTCAGCACAGTGGGCATGTGTATTGTGGTTCCGATTGCACACGTCACAGTGGTGCACCACAGCCGTATAGCTCAACACCATTGTGCAAGGCACAACAGTGCAATATTCAGCCAGGTTACGCTAATAAGCTCATGAGCCATTCCACGGCGCATCCACCACATTTGCATTCCATTACAGTTGCGCCTGCCCTCATTTACATGCGATGCGCTATAAAAGTGACCTGGGAATGCATAGGCCATGGATCGGTATTGCAGTCTTTTGAGGTAGGTGCCATGCAGTTGAGACGTGGGGACAGTGGTCTAGGATGGCTGTATGGGACTGCACAGTCCATGGTAACACCTGTCCATCTCCCCAGGCACAAGCATGACCGAGCGAGAGGATGAAGAGGAGCAGGGAAGGGTGCGGAAGAGGAGGCCCAACTTCACCAGGGCCGAATCAGATGCCCTGTTCGAGGCCTACCTCGACAGGGAGCCACTGCTCAGTGGACAGAGGGGCACACCACAGGCCCGTGGTGGCGTAGGGCGATGTGGCACGTGCCGTCAACCAGCAGGGCAGCCACCAGCGTTCCGTCCAGGAGTGCAAGAAAAAGGTTGGCACGGACAGGAGGCGGACTGAGGATAAGTTGGCTGCCATCAGGGTGGCACATGCTGCCACTGGTGGGGGCCAGCAGGACGTTCCCTGCCTGACGGCTATCCCACATTCGTTGGCCATGTTGTGCAGGATACAGCAGGCCAAGAATAGCCCGCAGGCCTTTGAGGGGCTGTACTGTAGGGCACCGCCTGACGTGTGCAGGCAACAGAACCATGCCTTCAGCAGCCCAAACACCACTCAATGACATTCCATGTTGTGGTATGTGCCTCACTGTACTGTTGCTGTGCTGGGGTCGAGGGGCGCCAGTATAGTGTGAGCAGCCAGGGCCGTAGTGGGTAACCACTGTCACCTGTGTGTAGATGGGTATTGTTAGCATAGTGGTCTGCGACACTGTGCCATGGGCCTTCCTGGCCATTCCCCATGGCACCCTTGGCCATACCCCACACACACCTCCCCCCCCATCTGCACCCATCGACCAGCGTGCTATGCATACTCACCTACCAGATGGCCAGTGGGGATGTCCCCACTCTCAAACCTATGGCACAGTGTGGACTGGTACCAGATGAAGGCATCGTGTGCTCCCACCAGGGTGCGTGGCACAGACATTAATTATGCGCCCCCTGGCTTCGCTTACCGCCTGGCAGTTGACACTCGGGTAACCCTTGCGGTTGATGTATGCCATCTCCTCCAAGCCAGATGGCATGCAGATGCCTACATGGGTGCAGTCTATGGCCCCGAGCACGCCAGGCAACCATGCTACCCTGTGGAACTCCTGCATGTTTGCTGTGCGCTCCGCCTGTGTGCTGGGGAAATGGATGTACTCCGCAGCATGTGGCAGCAGTGCGCTGAGGAATTGTGTGAGTAGGCATGACACGGCCGATTGGGTTATGCCTGTTGTATCCCCTGTTGGTCTCTGGAAGGTACCCGTGGCGAGCAGGCACATGACAGCTGTGATCTTAGTCTCCACGGCCAGCGCATGGCTCCATCGTGTGGGTGCCTGCATCTCATCACTGCACAGCTCACAGAGCTGCCTCAGAATCCCCCAGTTCAGGCGGTACTGGCCTACAATCTCAGTGTCACCGTACTGTTCGAAGGTGGTGCGGGCATGGTGCAGCCTGTTCTGGACATACCGCTGCCGGGCCCTTCCAAGGCCACGCCTCCCTGTTGCCTGCCTTCTCACACCCCTCATTACCACCTCCATCTGGAAGGTGGCACTGGCTATATCCCTGGTTGGTGTCCCCCCCCCCGGGCGACTATCTACCTGTCTCCCCCTGGCTGTGTGCCGCTGGTGCTGCCCCTGCACCGGGTACACCCCTGGCTCATCACCACTTTGTGCCCTGCCTCTTGACCACTGCCCTCCATCCTCTGGCATGCTCAGGCCTCCTGCTGCATTATATATATATATATATATATATATATATATACACATACTATACATATACATATAGCACGTATATAACACACACACACATACCCCTTCACTCACTCGCACACACCTCCAGTGCCCCCCACCTCCTGACCACACCTGCCCCCTGCTTCTTGGATTGTCTACCTGCCCCACTGTCTTCATGCTCCCCCACTATGGCTTCTCTGTGGTGCATTTATCCTCCCCTCACTTGCTCCCTTTTGTATTGGCTCATTTCTGCTGTCGCGCAACTTGGCTTGCTCCACTATTGCACATGTCGCCTACTGTTGAATATCGCACTGCGCACATTATTCCTGGTTGCTCCCCCTGCACTTGTGCATGCATTCATTTCTGTTGCACTGCGGCACATTTGTTGTTGTGCTGCGAAGCCACTCCCGCTGAATATCATGCATTGGCGCATATCCGCTCTTGAGCGGGTGCATCCCTATTTCTCATGGTGCATCTGCTCTGAATATCCCACCCAGGGTATCAAAATGTGGCTTATGCTGCCTTCCTGTACAGTAATAGAAGTATCCGTGGATTCAGCTCCAGATTTTACCTGAATTTCCTATGATTATGATTTTCATCAGTCCTCTGAACAACTGAGTAGCCCTTCCCATTCCCAGAATACTCATTCAGATTTGCACAAGGCTAGTCCAGAGCTGCTTTTAAAACAATGTTTATTTTTAATTCTTTTATTGATGGATATTGATGGGTATGGTGTTTTTTACATCCAAGAGATTGATATTGCCGGCCCAGTGGTGCAGAGGGCTAAGGCACCTAGTGCCATACCTCTCCCATGCTGGTGATCAGAGTTTGGGAATGAACTTAGGTTGTCGGGGGTTGGATGGTGGTGGTGGTGGGGGGGGAGAGTTGAGTGGCCGTTAGGCAGCTCTTCTCTCCCTGATAGAGAAGGTTGGTCTTCTTGGTGCTTAGCTGCCACAGAGTCGAGGCTCAGTGGCAGTGATGTGCAGATGAGGGACCAGGCGCTAGGCCAGGGTGGGTGGAGCGGCGGCACCAGAGGAGCGCATGCATGATGGAGTTGCCGCAGCCCTGGGGAACTAAGGGAGATGACTGGAGAAAAAAGGATGGACACGGCAAGGGCGTATGACACCTGCTGGCCACACCTCAACCCACCACATCACCAGGGCAGCCCGGAGTGGGGAACTGGATTATGAGAGTGGGGGGGTGGAGGCCGGATCTCCCTCTCCTGACCCCGCCATGGGGGGGGGGCAAACAGTGGGGGTGCCTTTGCCACTGGTACACCTTGGGAGGTGTAGGACGGTGGAAGGGGGTGGTGGCAACTGGCAGAAGAGAGCCCATCCCTTGCCATGGCCCTAAGTAGAATAAACAGAATTTGGAAAAAAGGGATTGATATTACTGGAAACGAAAGCCTTCTTTTGTCAGCAGAGTGAGTACAATGCAGATACTGTAGTTACCCTTTGAGCCAGTTTATTGCTGCTCCTAGCAAAAGCTGCATTTTCTGTCTTCCAGTTGTTCATCAGCTACAATAAATGTTTGCAAGGGTAGGATTTAAAGGCCACTAATAACTAGAGTGTGTTTGAGCAAGTTTTATCTATGTGTCTCATTTTCAAGTGCGTGCATTCTTATATTTTTGGTAGGCCATCCTTACTAGGGATGTCACGATATTAAGTTTGGACTATTGCAATATTCATGTAAATTTTGCAGTAATTAATAGCATTTCTAATTTTAGACAAAAGAGAGTGAAAAGCTGATTGGGGAGGTAAAAAGCTGATTGGGGAGGTTGGGAATCTGGACTCTCGATGCAGCTTACAGTAAGTGGCAGAGCAGTGTAAGTGAGAAAGTCGAGACAATTTATCACAGTATATTACATTACATTGTGCTGCATGTTAATCACGGTATTGGTTTTTTACAACCATAAATTATTGTCTGTGGGAAGTAGTGTGACAAATCATCACATCATGATATTGTGACACTCCTAACTCTGACAGCAATTTGGTAGCACTTAGAAATAAAACAAAACAAAAAAAAAAATCCTGAATTTTACTTCCTGGTCAGGAGAAGGGGTAAAAAATCACAAAGGCCTCGATATTCTGAAAGTTAGCATTGAGCTAACATGAATAGTGCTGCTCTATCTGGACATAAGAGTGTTTGAATGAGCCGGCCTGGTGGTGCTGAGGGGTGAGGCGCTGGATGCCACACCTCGCGCTGTGCCGGTGACCCGGGTTCAGGAGCGAACTTAGGATGCTGGGGGTTGGCAGGGGAGGGTTGAGGACGCGTGCCCGTGTGGTGCTCTCCTCAGGGAAGCAGGGTGGGGACGACCAGCATGTTGTGCGGCCCCGTGAGACCGGGACACTGCAAGCCGGGCGCAATGACTAGTGTGTGGCTGACGCTGGCAGGTTTGCTGTGGCGCCAGAGCATTGGGGTGCCACACATTGGGGAGAGCTCAGAACAGGGAAAACACTGGCTCGTGGGGCAGGCGATGGCACCTGTTTCCCATGCCCACTGCCCAGCTCACTCTGATTGGACTTCCAGGTCCTCCACCCGGGCCCTCATGAATGTCTGTTGCTGGTAGGGGGCTGTGGACCGCGGCACGCCACACATGTCCACTTTGTGCGGTGCTACAACGGCCTAATATTCATACAGGCAACATGGTGTGCTCCCTATCTGAATATGCCTCCCTGACAGCAGCATGCTATTTCGAATGTGACACTATGTTTTGTGCTGTGCAAACAGCTACTTTTGCATATGAGCAACAGAATAAGAGCAGTTTGTTCCCTCCTGCAATGATGGAATCTACAGCATCCTGACTTGAAAGCCCCTGGGCTTTAACAGATTCATTCAGTGGTCTTTCTTCTTTGTGTAGAGTGGCTTTTCACATCTTGGAGATTTACCCCAACTTTTTACTGTGTTTTTCTTACAGATAGAAATGAAACAACTACAAAAGTGTTACAAGGCTCTAGCTGACCAGATGAACCTTATCTTGTCCAAACGCCTTTGGTACATCATGATAGAACAGTTCCTGATGAAGTATGTCTGGAGTGGTTGTGGTTTAGTCATGGTGGCTGTACCTATAATCACTGCAACTGGGTTTGCAGACAATGGTAAAAAACTCTTTTATTAACCAAAATCTTACTTGAAAAAAAAGGAAGTATTGTGTAAACTTACCTGTGTAGCTTTCTGTTTTGATGCAGTTATTAGAGTTACTGTGGCTAGAAGAACAGGTTATGTGTTCCTTTGCCTGTTGCCAACTCTTATGGAGAGCAAGAAAGATTTCAACAAAAATAAGCAATCGTTTCAGATACAGTTAACAGTGATTTTGCATTACAGCTAATACTGGTATATGTATATATTGTAAGTAATTATGTTTTGTCAGAAATTGAATATCCATAGTCCAAATGAGGAATGCAGATGTTCAGATGATTTGGATCAGTATGAATTTAAGCTGAAGTCACAACAGGGCATGTGTTATGCTGGGATAATGTCATGCCTTGGGTCCATTATGAGGCATGGGGCTCAGCTGTGTTTCTTCAACCACCCAAGAAGTAACGTTGACTGACATATCACATGCCCTGTTGCAGCACTGTTTAATGCTGCTGAAACACTGCACTTAACCCTGTTTGTAGTTGTCCCCCCCCCCTCCCGGGTGACAGTCTTATACCTGCAGTGAACATTCCTGGTGGTCTAGTGGTCCCACTACCCCCAGATCGCTGTCTGTTTGCTGCATTGAATAGTCCTGGTGATCTGGTTCCCCTCTCACCCCCCAATTGTCAGTCCAGTTGCTGCATAGTATAGTCATGGGTGGTCTAGGGCCCCCCCCCCGAAAGGACATCCAACTGACCCAGTCAGGACACTCCTCCCCACAGTCCCCCCTCACCCTGGCCATCTAAGCAATAGTGACAGCACCTGGCACAGCCCTCCGCCCATCACCCCAGCTGGCCGCCATTTGACTGTCAGTGAGCGATCATGGGGCTTGTGTACCGGACAGGTGATTGGGGGTGGGGGACCACTAAGCCACCAGGACTGTATTGTGCAGCAACTGGATAGGCAGTTGGAAGTGGGGGAACAACTGGACCACCAAGACTCTTCTATGCAGCTACAGGATGGGTGATTGGGGGGCTGCACACACATGCTAAAAGGCCCGTTATGGGCAAACAAATGGTCAGTAGTGCCTTGTATGCCCAATGGGGTTATTAGCATGTTAGGTCTGAATACGGCTCGCAGGAGCCTTGGTGCCGCTCCATTCGGGGTGCACTATCTCCAGTGGGGTTTCTTGTGGGCCATAGTGAGTCTGGGGCTCTGTCATCGTAGTGCATAGTCACGTTGCACTGCGCCAACATGGCCCCATATTCAGACAGCATGCTTCAGTCAGAGTGCTCTAATTGTCGAACTAGTGCCCTCGAGCTGGTTGTGCGCTAATTGTGGCAAAACATTCTTGCCAGCACAGTGCACATGGCCAGCTCTGCATATGGGGGCCATTAACTTTAATTTACTAATGAATTTGCAAAATGTGCAAATAGTGGCACTCATAAATGTTAATGACTGTAGTTGTGAATTGCACTGAGAACAGTGAATTTGGGCAGAATGCTGAGAGTTTCATGTTTTTTCTTTTCTCCTTTTGTGGCATAATGTGTGATAGGACATGTTAGAAGAGCGTAGTGTTTAGGTATTGTGTGGGCCTTCTGGGTGCAAGGATCCTAAATCTGCCCTTAGATCAATAATTGTTTGATTGTCATAACCAGAACTTCTAACTCGTATGTTCCAGTGGCGCACCCAGTAAATGAGCCCTATTTCTATTAAAAAAAGTCTGATGGTGCAGCCTTTGCTTGAAATGGCCATGTCCTCTTCTAAAATTTGTACATGCAGTATGGTTGCTTAGTTTCTGAACCAGAACAAATCCTGGGTGCACTTACATGCACGTACACACATACACCTGACCTCTGCTCAAAATTTAGGATACTTAATCAACAATAATGTCTTCCCCCACCCCAGTTTTCCTGTTATGTAGCTATACTTCTGTTGTGGAGAGGGTAACAGTTTTAAAATGTCCTGTTTGGGGGCCTCCTATTTTATTTTATTTTATTAACTTTCTGTTTATCTGCTTCTCTGCGCCGGAGCTCCACATCATTGGGAGACACCTGTTCCTGCCCTGCTTCTGTGCCTTACCTGAAATCCCCAGAGGTTCGCCCATGGAGCTGTTTTTATGTCCCTCAGGCGGGCACGAGGTGTGGGCTGTTACACCCCCATGTTTCTCTGGGTTTTTTTCGTCGGGTCCCAGTGGTGGTCAGGCAGGCAGGAGCTGTCAGGGCCAGTACTGGTGCTCCGTCTTCTTGTCACTCCGGTGTTTTTCCTATTTTTCTTTCTGCATGGTGTTATGCCCTGACATCAAGGCGCTAGGCGCCGACATGCACCATGCTGCTCCCCTGGCCCACCCTGCTACCAGCAGGAATTGCTATACCTCGGGCCTCCGC
The DNA here is from genome assembly GCA_016271365.2 of Neoceratodus forsteri. Taxonomy (NCBI): domain Eukaryota; kingdom Metazoa; phylum Chordata; order Ceratodontiformes; family Ceratodontidae; genus Neoceratodus; species Neoceratodus forsteri. The sequence continues at coordinate 619,968,995 of CM028131.1, forward strand.
ATGGGGTCAGGCAAGCTACGGACCTTGGTCCCTCCTCCCCCCAGGGAGGGTGAGCAGTCCCTGGGATGCTCAAGCCTTCTTCCCTGGCCGGCCCTACAGCAACCTAAGTCTGCTCCCGAACCCAGGTCACCGGCGTCGCTAGTGGAAATCCAACTGTTGCGCCAGTGGGCCGGCTGGACCTCCTGTTTTAATCAAGGAAATTCATTGTCATTGTGACAGCAAATGCTGTTGAGTTTCATGCACAAAAACATGAATAAATACATCAAGCTTTAACAAAAAGTTTAATTGTAATACTCTTCCCAAGCTGGGATTTGATTCATCTGCTTATAGTGGTGGTGGTGGTGGGGGGACTTCTCCCATCTCTATAAGTTCTAATTATCACCATCCCTGCTGTCTCATTGAAACTTACTATACAACTACAGTTACACCTAGCACCTTCTGCTTTAGTCTGTGTGGCTCTTTCAAGGAGCTGCATCCTTTAGTTGGCCTGGTTCTCTCTGATCCCAGTGCAAGCTGGTTTCGCAGAGCACACTAGTACTAGTGTTGTCATTGTGCTGTTGTTACCTTATTACATCCCTTCATGAGTAACAGGGTGAAGGGTACTCAGAGAGAAGAAATGTAGTAGTAGAAGAGAGACACAGCGGCAGTAAGCTTACCAGTATGTTTGAGCATCTCGTTACATCTGATGTGATCAGATAGAAACAAGGCAAATACAGTTCTTGCGTGCCCTTTCTTGAAGGCACTGGGTGCTTCACACATACAAAATAATTAAGGAGAGTGGACTGAAGATACTAAAAAGGGAATAGGTACCTGGGCTGGGATTCATTGCAGCTGGAACTTGAGTTTATCCCTATTCCCAAACTACATTGGGGTACTCTGTCACACCTGTTTCTTCAAGGCACTTACCCAGTTTGAAGTTGATGGTAGAAATATTGTTGCCTGACACCACCTACTCTGAAACGGCATGGAAAAAGAAAATTGCTAAGTAGAAGCCAGTAGTATCTGGCCCCAGGTGGTTTCAGAAATGGGCTGTTTTGTCTGTATAAATAAAGGTTAGCAAACAATAAACAGTGTACATAGACAGGTCTCTAGAGATTTGCCTTTGGTTTGCTAGCTGCTTGATAATTATCACCTGGGGATTCTGTGAAAGATGTACCTGCCTTTCTAGACCTTGCTCACAGAGTACTTGTCCTGGTGTTTTCACGTGGATGTACTCATAATGATTTTCATCCTAATTAGAACTTATTTATGCACAGGATTCATTACTGTCTTGATGGTTCTAATGTGTATATACAATACAAATGGTTAGCTTTAAGCATACTGAATACAGCAAAAGATGATGCCCCATGAGCCCTTCCGGCCATCTGTGCACCGATCCGAGTGTGCCCATTAGTGCTCCAACCTTTCCAATTTGCCACCCCCTCCCTGAGGTAGCCCTTCCATGGAGTTGGTATAATTAGTTAGGGGGGTGTGGGAGGCACAGCCCCCACACTAGGGGCAGTGCAGGGCATAGCCCCCCCCGCATAAATACAGTTTGGTGAATTTAAATCCGTACGCCCTAATGACAGGTGCACTCAGACAGATGTGTTCCGATGGTGGAACCGCCTACAAGTCACTGAAGAATAACTAAATGAGATGATCACATCAGTAAAGAACACTGAAACTTTCTAAATGAATCCACCAAAAAATTATTTGTTTCCATGCCGCAGCTTATCAGCAGTAATACTGTTGTCAGAGTGCAGGAAGTCAGCGGGACTCAGAACTGGCCACAGAACTTGTATCCTGCCACAGAACACCTACTAAGCCACAGGCACTTATAATTTTCTGTTCATTTATTGAATATGTGGTGATTGGGATAGGCACACTGACTCAGAGCTTGTTTCCAAGTGTGACCTGTGGAAGGGATACAAGGGGAGTAAAAACAGGAAAGTAATTTGGAGACTACCACAAGTGCATCTGCAAAACAGTAAAAATGCAAAACACAAGCAAATTATGAGTGAAATGCAAACAAGGCAAGCATAAGCACATAGGCATAGGAACCGGGGGTGGGGTGGAAGGGGCGGCAGCCCAACCACTCTTTATTTTTGTATGGCAAAAACTAGTTTAGAAAAAGTGCCCTTTGTACCCTCATAAGTGCCCTTCCGATCCTCCGACCCCTCAGCATTTACTATCTTTCGGCATGAGCAAATGTCACTGCAGCTCAAGTAAAAGTACAGAACTGTGAAGTGGACCAAAGATGCCAAAAAATGGTGAAATTTATATTAGGTGTAAAGGTAAAATATACAATTTAGAGAGGTTGCAGGGATCCTAGATGAAGGGTAAAAGGGCAGGTATTAGCGTAGCTTGGGAAAATGTTTAGCTACAAATGCATGTCTTTGAGAAGTGAGACAGCAAGAGTAATTTCAGTGAGTGAAGAGAGGATGAAAGTTGGATAAGGAGAGGAGGGAGGCTATTCCATAGTGAAGGAAGATGGTTGCAGAAAGCAGATTGACCTGATGTAGGTTTAAAATGAGGGATATGAGAGGACATAGAATGAGATTATCGGAACTTGTAGTAGGACAGAATGATGGGGAGCTGATTTTTATTTAAAAATGTGACTGTTTTCGATAATTCTTTGATCTCTTCCCCTCTTTCACTTTTTTGAGGCCCCTCCATTACACTCGAGATCTAATGTCTTTCAGACTGCTCTGATGGCTCAGTCTGCTGCCGTGCAGATGACCCAGGTTTGGGAGCAAACCCAAGTCGTGTCATCGGGAGGCAGGCCAGACTGAGGTAGCTGCCGTGCAGCATTGTGCCTCAACTGGGAAGGTTGATGCTGAGCTCTGGTGCTGTAGCGTCCCCTGTGGCTAGGCCAGGGAGCTTATTATTGTTGCTGGAGATGAGCTGCATGCATGAGAGGCCAACATAGGCTGCATTCATGTGAGGGTGGTGGGAGGGGCCAAAGAAAACAGGAAAAAAACGATATCCATCTAAATGATGGTCTGGGCACTGCATTCCCCAGCGTCCTTGTGCCACCTGGATCCTAGTCCACATAATGGACTTCCTTGAGGGGAGAGGACAGCCCTCCCCCACACCCCTTGCCATGAAGAGGGAAAGCCATGGAGGCAACCAGCAAGTTTCTGGGGCCAGGTGAGATCAGGGATACAGGCCTGAACAGGGTACATCCCTAGGACCAGAGTGTATCATTGAAGGATGGACGTGGCCAAGGAGGAAAAAAAAGATCTGCTGTCAGTAACAACATGTAACATTAACCAGTGGAGGGTCAGAAGACAGTTGCATGTAAAACAGTTCTGCTGCAGAAGTGTTAGGAATCATGTTGCAGAATCAAGGGCTGTATTGCACAAGAAAACTTGGGGCTCACCATTAAAATCATATTGTGAGTGGAAATAATATCTTATACAGCCCATTAAAAGAGTAGATACTTAAGTAAAGGTGGGACGTGGAGACCTTGGCACAGTATTCAAACATTTATCGCCATGCTAACTGGGTTTGGGTTGCTCTGTGTTTTGCATGTGTAACCCCCTTGTTACCCGGGGTTACTAGAATCCCAGTAAGACCTAGTGGTAGGCAGGGAAGGCAGCTTGTGAAACTCCAGTTAAATGGATTTCACACTGTCTCACTCTGTTCTTAGTCTCAGCTGAGACTGAGGGATGACATCACCATAGAGCTGTCGCAGCTGCATGAGCCACATTGGAATCTGCAGAAGGGAGTTAGATTAGAATGTTGAGAGTTTTGAACAGTCAGTGTTCATTCTGCAGTTGGAGATTGTCGTGAGAGGAGCACAGCAGTTCTGTGCACAGGCTCTTGGAGCCTCAGCTCTGAAATAGAGCTACATTTAGGGAAAGGTGTGTGTTTCTGCCTAAAGAGGGACACAGTAAGCTGTTCTTTAAAGTGGTGGAGACCGCTGATTCGGGTCTCTGTGCCCCATCCCTCAGGGGCTGGGGCTGGAAGGTTTGCCTGCTATTCCAGGGGCAACCCCCTGGCTACTGCTAGAGAAGAAGCTGCCTCATTTTTCCATGAGCGTGTGGGGTACAAGAAGATTTTGAGATTCGCCTGTGGGGCACCTGCAACCAAAGGGTGAGTTCTGCTCTTTCTAAAGGGCCCATGTTTCATCCTGAACTGTGTTAAAGTGGGGATTGGACTGCTGAAGAAGTGGGAGGCCTAGAGTAATAGGCTTAGCCAAAAGTAAAAGTATGTTCAAGTCCAGCACAAAGGGAAAGTCAAGACATGTAGAGGAGATGTGACATACATCTACCCTGTAATGTACATTGCCAAGCTTTCAAAAGAGTTGTTTAGTATCCAGAGAAATGGCTGGGTATGGATTGTGGGAGCTGGAGGTGGGAAACCCCCCATCTTTAGTAACCAGGTCCACCTCTATGGATTTGCTCTGTGGATTTCTACTTTGCCTCATGCACTTGGCCAGTGATGAGGGAAGTACTCAGACGTGGGATTGGAAGGAAAATTTCCCTTAAGGAGTCGAAGGCTCTAAGGTGGTTTGGGGAGCCACCAACAGGAAAACTGGTTCATTCCCACATGGACCATGATCAAGTGGTCGGCGGGGGAGCCGGGCCATGGGAAAACCCCAAGTAGTGTACAAGTTGGGCTGTGTACCCAAAGCTGCATGCAAGTCCAGGCTGTGTGCCTGGTGGGTTCAGACCCTGAGGGCTGGAATAGTGAAGAAGTGTTCTGTTGCTCTAATCTGCATTACCAGGTATGTAGCCCCATGGAGGTCTGTCTATGCTTTGTTTGTTCAGTTTGGATGTGAATAAAAGCCACACGCTAGAATCCCATTCCTGGTTTTGGACATTACAGTTATTGCTTCCTGTGTTCGGATTTACTTGGGTGCCCCTGTGCAGAGTAGCCAAACCTAGGCCCCCTGTGCCAAGTAACCTAGTCCTCCCCGAACCCAGTCCCCACCAGGTACTGCTGTCAGCTTCAACAGCATACCACCTGTCATTTTGCAAAAAGGCAGGGGTGAGGGCGTTACAAAATGGAGGCACCGGTGGGATTTTTATTTTGGGAGGAAAGATGCTCGGGCAAAGGGGCTAGCATTTTGGCTATCTGGCAGTGGGTAGCCCAAAAAGCTGAAGCAAGTTAACTAGTGTGTCGCTGTGTGCTGTGGTTCTTATGCTGCTGTTAAAATGCCAACTGTTTACCAAGGAGCAGTAAAGCTAAAGAGTGTGCCCTTGTCCTGCATCAAATGTTTACAGCATTTTTGCCTGCTTTTTAAAAGAACTGTGTGTGATAAAGAAACGTGTGGAAAACTAGGGGTAGCAACAGGAAAATTGTGCCCTGGACGTTGGAAATGCTTTTTAAAAAAGAACTGTATGTGATAAAGAAAAGTGTGGAAGACTAGGGGTAGCAACAAGAAAATTGTGCCCTGGACGTTGGAAGGAGGTAGTTTGCGTGGCAAGTGCCACACTGAAAGACGTAGTTAACGCAACCCATAGTTGCTAGCATGTGAGTGCTTTGCCACCTAAGAAGCACATGCTAATGAGAAGAGTCATGTATGCAGAGCGTGCTGACATGTTGAAAGCTTTTTGGAAGTGTTAACAGCCTGTTTGCACAGTGCTAGTTAATGCTTCCGAAAAGCATGTTTTACCAACAAGTAAATAGTGTGGACCCCCCTTGTCCCCTGGTACTGTAGCCCTGGTATCTAGTGGCACCCCTGGAGCCCCTCACCCCCACCCTGATTTTGCAAAGGCAGCCAGTACATACGCTTCACTTACCTCTACAAGCAGCTACCATATGGCTTCCACAAGCACTATATACATATACCAGCAGGTATATCAGTGTAGTACTTGCGGGACAACTATAAAAAATCATGGAACTTTCAGTGTGCTTGCTGTGGAGGGTGCTTAGTGCGTGTGGTCTTGCCTGTTGTTTGCACTCACACAAGAGTTACGACTTTGCTTTGCACAGCACTCACATGAGGCGTTTTGTAAATAACCACAGATGGGACTCGCTCACAATGCTGCATCTGGTTCAAGGACTACCAAACAGATATTTGCCAACAAATCCACTCAGAGCAACTCACTAAAAATCTTCACAGTCTTTTCCTCCCCCTAGAAAATGCAGAAAGCTTATGGCTGGACCCTAATTTATCTTTCTGTGAGTACATTACTAAGACAGTATGAAGTACACACCCAAAACTTGGTTTCCTGTATTGCAACCCCATACCAGTATGTTTAGATTTCAGTGGGAGAAAAATGTTACTCCACCAATCCCTTCTGTCCACCTTGGAATATGGAAATGAAGTTCGTAGGACAAGGGGCGTCATTGTTGCATTAGGTTGAAGTTGCATTCAGCAGTGTCTGCAGATCTGGATTAATGTAAGACTGACTAACCCACCACTGTACTCTGTGCAACAGCCGTGACCTACTCTTCCTGATGGAAGATGGACACTCGAGTGGGCTTCTCTAATTTACAACTACATACATTAAATGTACCTAGGATACCTTGGCAACTTGTTAGCAAAACCAAGCCAAACCTTCCATTTAACATCACTTTCTAGACACCTCCTTTACGTGCTGAGAGTTCATAAAGGTGTTGGCGCCAAAGCCTTTGTCGTTGTTGCTCCCGTCAGCTGGAACTCTCTATCAGACAGTATTAGTGTCCAGGAATTTCTGTGTCGCACCACATTATCAATGGAAATTACTTACAGTGTGGTTAATGTGGGGCTCACTGATACAGATATAGCTTTATTTTTGTTTAAAACATTTTACTGGTTTGTTATAAAGAATGATGAAACAGAGACACAATGAAAACAAAATTACAAAGACAAAAGTTCGGTACACTGTAATGATTACAGCCTTTTAAACATACTTGCAAAGATAAAATGAATTGTTATACAATATATAGCATGCAATAAAAAAATGACAAAGTAGCATAGTTTCTTTTTTTAACTTGTACGTTAGTGCACATGAGAACTGAAATACGAGCCTTTACATCTGGAATAAAATCACATTAAGGCAATACAACATGTAATGGTAGGAGTAGATGTATCCCAAATTTTGCTACATCATAGGTGGGCACTAAGCTTTAATATTTTACAGTACACGTGTTTTCACAGATTAGCCATTGCTGTCAAGAACGAGAACTATACCAGAAAATAATGGTCTATTAGGAGAGGTTCTGACGCCCAGAAGTTTAAGAATTACTAGTTCTCTAATGAAGCAGTAATCAGGAGTCATAGGACTGCATGAATGATTACAAAAACAACCATCTCGTAATATAACTAATCTTGAGTGAAATACTGTAATATAGAGATAAAAGAAGATAAAAGAAAGGCTTTTCTTTCAGGTTTCTGGTGTCTCATGTTTTTAAGAGCTGAAGTTAGCAGCACGGAGTGTTTTTTTTTTTTTATTTTTTATTTTATTTATCAAGTCTACGATTACAAATACCTTTGAGCCTCAACTCTTTTACAAAGGTTCCACATCAGAGAAATACAAATTATGGGGAACATCAAGACAGACATTACAACAATGTGGACATTGCAAACAGAGTACAGAGTAATACAATTCAAGGGTAGCATTGTAACAAGGCAGCCAGTGGCATTTGTCAGAGAAAATAGACAACAGATAAGAAGTGCCAGAGTCATTGGGGGGAGGAAGGAATGTAGGAAGGGTGGGGAGAGGGTGAAAAGTGCAGCATTGGGTGTACCAAGATGTGAGGGTAGAATCCAGTGAGGAGGGGAGGGGGGGACAACTAGAGCAGAAAGGGAAGTGGAGAAACAAGGTTAAGTTGGGCAGTCACAGGAGCTGTTGGTAGTGAGATAGTCCTGGAGCCTAGCTTTAAACATACCAATTGTTGGGGCAGAGGAGGTGGTTGGGCTGAGGCCATTGAACCAGAGTGGCACTCAATAAGCAAAAGAGCGTTGTCCCTGTGAAGTGTGACAGTGGGGGACTTTCAGTAGCTGTAGCGTGGATCTCCTAAGGCACCATTTGTTAATTCGGTGTTGTAACAGAGTTGAGACCCCAGAAAGTGCAAGGCCAAGGTAGATTTTTTCACCATGGAGCAGGTGAGAAACTTTATGCGGTTTGATAGTTGGAGCCAGCTGGTCTGAGTGTACAGGTCACATGTGTGGGTGAGACGGTGAGCACCAGTGATGAGCCGACATGCTTTATTTAAGGCAGTTGAGAGGCGTCTAAGGGTTGTGGTTGTGGCCAAGCCATAAATGATGAGACCGTAGTCTATTACAGAGATCACAGAGCTCAGGACTGCAACCTTCAAAGCTTCTGGCATGAGGTGTGGTCTGTGTTTGTAGAGGAGACCAAGCCGTGTATTAGCAGCTCTAGCTACATTATCTACATGAAGTCCATAGGAGAGATAAGGGTAAAGCTGTATCCCTAAGTATTTGAAGGACCCCACCTGATCTAGAGTGTTCCCCTGGGTGGTGGAGATAGCCAAGTGGTGTAGCTTGTGTGGGTTATGAGAGCTGCAGAAGAGCATATATTTGGTTTTCTTGTCATTGAGGACCAGTTTATGATTAAGAAACCATGTCTCTACAGAACTGAAACCAAGTTGAAGGTTGTGTTGGAAAGCTGCAGGATCTTTGTGAGTGGAGAATACAACAGCATCATGCGGCATATAATATAATCTGCTCAGAGCAGTGGTAAGGGAGGAGGAGTTTAAGAAAAGGCTCTAAAGGAGGGGCCAGTATGGATCCCTGTGGGACACCAGCGAACAGGCAGGGTGTTAGAAAGAGCGTCATAATTTTTACTGTCTGTGACCGGTTTTCTAAGTAGCTTTAAACCAGAGAGAAGAGTCAGGTGATAGCCAGCGTTCAGTAGTTGGTGTATTAGTAGTCCATGGTGTACTGTATCGAAGGCCTTGGAGAGGTCGACAAAACGGCCCTGTGAGAAGGCCGTTGTCAAGGGATTTGTGCAAAGCTCCGTGAACTCAAGAAGGGCTGTGGTGGTGCTGTGACCTTTCTGGAAGCCGTGTTGTTGTGGACAAGGTATATTGTATTTATCAAGTGGTCCGGTAAGTTGATCAACCATGATGCACTCAGTGGGGGCAGTATGGAGATAGGGCAATAATTTGAGTGATTCGTCTTGTCCCCACTTTTATGGACGGGTGTCACGGTGGCTGTTTTCCATAGGTCCGGGAATTTTCCACAGCTGAGAGAGAGGTTTAGGATTTTTGTTAATGGATGAATTACCTCATCGAGGGTGAGCAACAGAAGCTTAAGGTCCAGGGTGTCGCTACTAGATTTAGAGATAGCTGCAGTAATATAGCGGCGAGCTTCATTCAGCCTTACCTCCCTGAAGTAGAAGAGGGGATGGTTAGACTGAGGGGCTGAGGTATTTGGGGAGTAGACCCTGTTTTCGAAAAAGTCATGGGGTAGAACAGCACTAAGGTCTGAAAAAGCCGTGTTAAAGATGTTTACGATCACCTTGGGGTCGAGGGTTGAGGTTCCATCAACCATTAACATGGCTGGAGAGGTTTTTGGCTGCTGTTTGTCATGAGCATTCCAGTGCTCTGTTTTAGTCCATCTTTAGTACCTCTGAGCTAGGGGCAGCACTGTTGAGGAGTTTTTCATCTGATTTACTACCTTCCCAAGTTTTATGTTTCTTTTTATTTGTGTGATTCTAGCAGGTAGTGGTTGTTTGTTTGTACAGGCAGAGAGATGGATTTTCAGCCCATTCAGGAACTAAGTCCCATGCCGCAGACACCGCTGCAGGATGAAATCTCTGCACCTGTAGATCTTTGTATTTTCAGCTGGCGCAGCTGTGGGGTATGTTACGCCTAGTCCCACCAGGCATAAGATTTTCCCGCAGCTACACTGAAAAAATGACTGCAAGCTGCTGTAAATCATGGAGCTGGTCATAAACTGGCTCCACCTTTGAAAATACCACAACTGCGGGAAAAAGTGCAGGTCCACAAGTGGCGACCCACTTGTGCCAGTTTTTCCTGCAGCTACACCGATGTCGGGGGTGGGGGCTGAAACTCCAGCTGAGTATCTCTAAATTCAATTGTCTGTCTAAAAGAATTCTAAATTAGCAGACCTACCTTTTCCTTATTTACAGCACCTGTGAAGGTCTGGGTAAGTTTTTGCCACTGCCAGTATCAGTTTAAATATAAATTTAAAGGGTGTGTAAAGAAAATCATTGCTGTACTTGGTCTGCCTTTTTTACCTGCCTGGTGCCTCAGGTAAGTTGGGGATCTTCCTGTATGTATATTCACCATTCATCACTGGTGGGGTATACGTCGGAGGTGCTATGACCCCGCGGGAGTTATTAGTTTACAATTTTTTCATTTGGGGGAGGAGCCAGCACCGCCCACGAGGACGATGCACAGCATGATGCTCAATCGTTAGCCAGTAACTGATGCCGGCTCCTCCCCCACCTCAGTTCCGTTCCTGCCATCAAGAGTGCATCTTGTGGGAGCCAAAGAGAACTGTGTAGTTTGTTAGTTTGATGCCACTGAAGTTCTGTCTTACTCGATGCCGTAGACTTCTTCTAACGGGTGAGACCGTTCTTTATTTATTTTTATTGCATTGTTTCTATGGCGCTGCGTCTGTTTCTTTGTTTTTATTCTTTCTGTGTGCAGTCGATCATGTCCAGTCCTGGGCCTAAATCAAATTCCAAGGCGGGATATGCACCCCATATGTCGGTGCCTCTGTGGCAAGTCTGTGTCTGTTATTGTCCGTCATGATCTATGCCTTTCTTGGCTGGGTACACAGCGCGACATGGACAACTGTGATGCATGCTTCTCCATGGACCACTGTGTCCTTGAAACGCGTGCGTTGAAGGTGGGTTAAAACCTCCTACTACCTTCGGAGTGCCGTGTTCGGCCCTGGAACGCAAGGCGAGATCACTTGACCCTTCCCCAGTGTCACCGTCTGCTAATATACGTACCGGAGGGCTGCGTGCTGACACTGGCCTCACTGGTGTCTCCAGTTCACTAGAGGAGTTGGGAGGAAAATCGGCCTCTTTCGGGGGGGGGGGTCGGTTGAGCACCACTCTCAGTCGTTGGCCTCCTCAGATTCACGACCACCCCCAGTGTCGCAGTCGGAGCTACATGCTGGATCTGTACCGGTGGGGTCCTCGACTCCATCCTCCAGCTCTGCTGTTCCTCCTGGCTCCATTTCTGGAGCCGGTGAGCAGGGCAGTGCCGAAGGTGCGGCACGGCTTTTGATCGGTGCCACGAGCGGCTCTGTACTTAGTAGGGTGTGAAGGGTGGCCTCTCTCCCAGTCTCCCTGCTTTCTTCCTCTTCAGAGGAGGAGGAGGAGGAGGACTCTGACCCGGAGTGCTCACTCCCACCGAGGAGCTCTCAGGTTCCGAAGAGCATTGCCTCTCTACAAGGCCTAGCAGCACGGCTTTGAGGATTTTTTCCTCCTTCTCCATCTGGCTCTGTCTCTGGGGCTGCTGTCTCCGAATCTGCGGTGCTGTGTCGGGCTGTGCCTTCTGGCAGTGTCACCTCCATTGCCATGGAGAGGGGCGGCACCAGTGACGGAGCAGAGGCGGAGGATGGTGCTGGGTCTGGAAGCGGCACAGCTGCCGAGTTGGAGGTCGGCTCCTCAGTAGGGCCTGACTCTGGCGGGGAGCGGTGAGGCTCCTATTCCCTTGTTAAGGGTTAACCTGGGGGTTGCTAGGACAGGTTTGCAGACACCTGTGACTCCTCTGGGTTTATCCCCCTCAATGCAGCTGGTACGGATGAGGGGCAGGTCCTTTTCTGAAGGGGAGGGCTTGACAATGCCTGAGATGGCCTGGGGGTTCTTCTGTCAGAGCTGCTGGTGGCTCTCGTAGGAGCCACAGTGCTGATCCCTTGCATTTTCACTCTCCTCAGCGGGGAGGGCCTGCATCTGGTGGAGTTAGGGGCTGCCCATAAGGGCCAATACGGCCCTGATCTCCTCAGGGGCTTCTTCTTTAGGGCACCACTCTTGGCCGCACCTGCACGGTTGTGCCAAGGCATAAATTAGTGTCAGAGACTTGATTAGTGACCTTCGCTAATCAAAGTAAAAAATTATTAGCAATTGACCAAAGTTGATTAGCAATTACCAAAAATGTATATTTTTGCTCAAAACCCCATACAATGTACTTATCTTGCTCTATATTAATACAGTACACATTTACACACGTTTCTGAGACTGATATCTGTTTTATTTAGCTATTTCCAGAATACAGCAATTGTTGTGCAGCAGCACATACATTTTAAGAGCCAAGATAGGATGTCTGCCAAAGCAGACTGAATTCGTGAGTGTGATTGTGAGTCCGTGACAAATTAAAACCCCTGCCCCAGCACACCCTTGGATTGTGATAGACCACACAGTAACCGGCTGAGACCGTGATTGGCCACACAGTTACCAAGAAGGATTGGGTGCAGTCTGTTTTGCTGTTCTTCCCCACCAGGCATGCAGCCGGTAATTCTGGCCTGTTTTGGGGGGGAGGGACCTGGGGGTGGTCCACCATCCTCAGCTGCCAAATCACCAGGATGTCTTGGTTTAGCACTAAAAAAATATGTCTACAGCCCTGTCTGGGTTGAATTCAGCTGGAGCGGGCCCCTGCTTTTTAATGCAAATCAATGTTTCTACAGTATCCTCTGCCAGACTTGCTCTCCAGTCAGTTTTTACCTTGTTCATAGTTGAAAAACTACTTTCTACAATTGCATTAGACACAGGAAATACTCTCAACACATTGACAAGCGTCAACAGATTTGGATAAGAATTTTGGAAATCACATGCCAGCTTTGACCAGATAGCAGAGGCAGAAAGATTGATGAAATTGGTGTGAGCAAAAATCTTAAATGCTTGCCATTCTGCAAGTAGCAGAGTACTGTCACAGTCAGGCTTCGGAAGTGCTGAAAAGTGGTCGGCTACTGCAGTAATGCCACTGTTACCATACAGCTCCAGTTCCTTTCTGTCTGCAACTGCTGGCCAAAGTCTGGTATCTAACACTTTTGCATGGTTATAGATATTACTTTCATCAGTCAAACGGAACCTTTGTTCACAACGGTTCTCAATGTTTGTAACGTATTTCTTAGTTTGCTGTTTAAAAGTTTTAACAACTTGGCCACTAAAATGTGTTACTTTCACACCCTTGTATGTGACTTGAGCACATGCTCCTGAAAGAACATAAGACCCATTTTTTAAGAGAATATGAAGGTCACTGCTACCTATGGAACCACTCTGCTTAGCATGGTCAAGAGTGTTTTTCAACTACTTCTTTTTGAAGTGCTAGTGAGAACCTGGCAAGTGGCTGAAGCAGCTGTTCAAAATACAAAAGGTGTGCCACTATTTGGAATTTAGTCATAATTTGCAACACTCCCTTGGCTTTGGCCTGGTCATGAGTTGGGTCTGCGGCCTTAGATTCTGAATGGGCACAAATTACGGGGAATGATTTGGTAACAGCACGGGTGGCAAGAAGTTTATGCTGCACCCAACATGTGCCATGGGCCTTCTTGGCCTTTTCAACTGACATCTCTATGGCCTGGGCGACGGACCATAACTCTCTGAGTCTCTTAGAACTTTTCTGATGGAGATAAAATAGTTGGGTCAGTTTGAAACATCGTTGAAATAGGTGTTATCCAAAGCATCTTTTATGGCCAGTTCTAATCTGTGTGAGAAACAATGACCACCAACTAACCACTGTATGTTTTCCCTTAAAAGAGCAGCAAGACGCCGTCTTACACCCATGTTGACAGATGCCCCATCAGCCCCAAACTCAACCATGTTTTTTATATTAAGGCCAAACTCTGTAAAAATGTTTAAAAGGAGATTTTTCAGTCCCTCACTTGTGCCATCTGATACAGCTTTCATTCAAGAAAACTTAGTCTCCACTTGACCATTCATGGGATTTACATACATTACGTAAACCAGTTCCTTTTCAGTTACGCCACTGTCAGTACTACCGTCCATAAGCACTGAAAAATAATTTGCATTTTTGACAGTTGCCAGCATATTTTCTTCTAGGTGCTTGCCAATACACATTGTGAGTTCTTTCTCACTCACAGAGTTAATGTATTTATTGCCCAAATGAACTCCATGACACTTTTCTTGTTCTGCTATCGCTTCAAACTTTTTAATAGGGATGTCCTCTTTGGCCATCATATACAGGATCTCTATCAGCCTGCCTAGAATCGTTCTATGCTGTTCCTCTGCATTACTGAAAGCTCTCCCTGCAAATAAATTAAATAAGTTTTAAGTCTTGCTCCAAACCCCTAACCCCCCCTATTTTAAACTTACCAATTGTTGTATGGCGACATATATCAAGTGGTGACCTTGTTCTACCAAATTTGAAAATGTTAAGAGCTTTCTTGTGCTGCTTTGTCAGAAGATGTTTCCAGATAGTGTCAACTTTAAGATGGGGGCCTGTAATCCCTGCCTCACTGAAGTTCCTCAACCCACGTAGCTCATCTCTGTATTTACAGCACAATTTGCAAGTAACACACTGCACACTCTCCCTCACTGCTAATCCATAGCCAATTTTTTACTGGATCATATTTTTGGTGCCATTCCTCTGCAGTTGCTAATTTAACTCCAGCCATGTCAGACTGTAATATTAAAAAGTTTGAAGTTAGCAAAACAAGGTGTCAGAGTGTACAACTACTTAAATTAACACGAGGTTTTCCTGAAAAAATGAAAATGGCAGCGAGCAGATGTTGACCCCAGCCCCCCCGGCCCAGTTGATAGCACTTCTCAGACCAAACCCTGTTCCTAACTGGGGCAAACCCTCCCATTGTGACTCAGGGCACAAGTGTTTTTAGTTCCCTCATGGATCTCTGCAAAGGGCAGGCACATAGTCTATTCTGTGTGTTCCCAAGTTCACTGCAAAGAGCAGGGCACAACACTTGTTAGCAAAAGCAGGGCACATTTTCTGGTCCTCTTGGATTCTCTGCAAAGCTGCAGGGCATAACTTAGTCTTTTTCTGTTCTCAAATTGCTCATTGCAATGCTAGGGCACACATCATTGACAACATAAGCTGGAACATAATTCTTAGTGCCTGGTTCCCCTCATCTCTGCAAAGCAAGTATTTTTCCCAAATGTTCACTGCAGATGCAGGGAACACAAGCAAGGCTGGGCACATTAAATAAGTTGGTTCCCTCAATCTCTGCAAAGCAGGGCACATTACTTAGTCTTGTTTTCTTTTCCCAAATTGTTCACTGCATGTGGGCCCACAACTAGCAGGGCACACAGATCTCTGCAAAGCAGGGCACAGTAACTTAGTCTGATTCCGTTCCCAATAAGTTCTGGTTCCCCCAGTCTCTGCAAAGCAGGGCACATTTTACTTGGTCTTTTTTTTTTGTTCTCAAATTCCCTGCAAAGTCAAGAGCAGGGCACACAAATAGCAGGGCACATTACTTCTTGGTTACCGAGATCTCAAAGCAGGCAGGGCTGCTTACTTCTTTATCTGTTCCCAAAGTGTTCCCAAATGTTCACTGCAAAGATGCAGGGCACACAACACAGTAGCAGGGCACATTCAGTTCTGGTTCCCCCATAATCTGTGCAAAGCAGGGCACATAGTCTTTATTCTGTTCCCAGTGTTCACTGCAGTTACGTTCAGTTTGTTCCCAAATTCACTGCAAGCAGGGCACAACTAAAAGTTCAAGGCAGGGCGACCCTTTCATGCCCTTGTTCTCCCACCACCCACAGTCCAGCTCTAGGCCTTGCCCGTTCAATGCCATTATGCCATCCCCCCATCTGTGCCCTGAAGTCCGTGTGCCCCCTTCCCTCCTCCAGCTCCCCGACCAAATGAAACTGTTTTACTTGTTTTGCTGCTGAGCTCCTCGATTCTGCTGCGCTCCTGTTCTCCTCTGAATCTGCCTGTCCCTTTGCCTCACCCCGCAATGCAGCCACCTGCTTTCTGCTCTGTCCAGGTCGCCCCATACCCTCTCATGGTCTTGGCCAGGCCTTCTTCCTCTGACTCCTCCTCAGTGCGGCCATCACTCCTCCTGGCTCTGGCTTGTCTCTGACCACCTGCAAAACAAAAAGACACAATTAGTTAACCGGATGACAGCACAATGACGAATAAAAGAAAAAAAAAGAAAACTGACCTTTGGACTCCTTCTTGACCTCCCAATGCCTGCTTCCTCTTCTGGGTGCGTTGCAAAAGGTCAGTCACATTTTTCCCACGTGGAGACTGGGTGGTGTGGGGGAAGGGGCAGGAGCATCACTGGACCATTCAGAGACCAGCTCAGGGTTCATGGGGTGGGGTGTGGAGGAGGAGGACAAAAAATGGATACCAGGACAAAAAATTTTTTTTTTTAATTAAAGTGACAGTGCCCAATAAGGCACTTTTACAGGACCCAGGACCAATTGGCAATGATTAGCAATGCCTGCTAATAATTGCCAGATTTACTCACTTTTTAACGATCTTGTGTCACAAATTGCAATGTGAACCCGCTTATTTTATGCCTTGCTATACAACCTCCTGTGGGCTTGTTGCGCAGCCCCACCCTTCTGGAGGGGTTACGTGAACATTCCCGAAGCCCTATCAGGGATCCTCCTCTGGTTTGCCAGTCTTCTTCTCCTCCTCCTCCTTTGGATCCTCTGTCCAGACCGTCTGCTCTTCCAGGCATTTTGGGCCCTACGGGGCCCTTGTCATGGGATCAGTTCAGGGGTTTGGCTGCAGCTTTTTCTCACTACCTTAAGAGTTCTGGACCAGGTCATTTTTAGACCACAACCCCATGCTGCACCCTCTCCTGAACCAGGCTCCTCCGCCTCCTAATTTTCCTCTCCTGAGGAAGAAGATACCTCGATCCACTTGTCCTCAGACACTGATACCACAAACTATCAGCGGTTCTTGTCAAGGTTGATGGAGGACGTCATAGGGCTGTTGAGACCCTGTGTGTTAATTAGCGTCCATTTCTTTTCTTTTTCCTACAACAGTCTGCTGCAGCAGCAACACCTTTATCATCCTCTGCACTTTGTCTACGAAAATCTGTATTTTCCCCCTTTTCCAGTTAGGCCAACTGGGAAGGTTCTGTGCTATCACTAACTGGACCCAGTATACATCGGTTTTCTGACCCTTGATACACCCCCCCTTTTCCTTGAGCCTCTATTTGTCTGTAGGCAATGGCTCAAATAAAAATTAAAAATGCAGCAACCATGGTTGTGTTAGGCTTAAAAAACTGCTAGAATATAGCACACAGAGTGTGCTGTCTTTAGGGAATAAAAGCATCATTGCTTTTACTGCTGAGCTAGGGAGACGATAGCTGCACCCTGTAAGCTTACTGGAAGGTTTAGAAAAGCTCTCTAAACCAGTTAGTGTCTCCCTTGAAGCGCTTAGCATTATTTTTGTTTCCTGGGGTTAACCCCCCACCCCCCTGGGGTTAACCCTCCACCCCATGCTAGCGCCTTATTTTGTATTGTTTTTCTTTTCTTTGTACAACCTTGTCCCTCACAACCAGCAGCCAGTCTCGCAGCAGGATATTTGTACGTGGCAGACTTGCAAGCTAGGAAGCAGTCAAACACTACAGTTCATGAATGAATGCAAGAAAGACAAAGTAAGAAAACTGAATTCAAATAAGGTAAAAGAAAGCACTTGGGTTAAGACAGGGTTTTAAATAATTGATTAGCAGTTTTTTGGGGGGACAATACTAACTGTATAGAAAGCATTTATACAGGTTTTCTAGAAGTGTTATGTTTGTTAAACACAGTGAGGCAAGTGCTATGCATTTTCACAGTGTTTTAGAACTTTTATGAGCAAACCGCTAATCAATTTTTAGAATTAAATAAAACCCTGTAAGAATGTACAGTGAGGGTGTAGGTTTGGTAGGTCTCAAAAACAGGGAGCACTTATGTTTGTTTTGTAAATTGGACCAGATAGAAACAGTGACCTGACACTTCCTGTAACAGAATGTATGTTTGTTTGAAGTTGAATTGTTTTATTTCTGAGTGCACCGATATTTTAGAATTATGTTACCAGAAAAAGGTTTCAGTTAAAACTTTTACTGCACAATGAAAAGCATGTGAAATGGCAGTTGCTTTCTGTTGCACAATTGTTTTTGCATAATGAATTGCATAAAGAGTAGTAGCAGAGTACTACATACCTAGTTGGAGGTCCTCACCCTGGGCTTCCCATTGTTTTCTAAGAGCCAGCCGGCCTTTTCCTTCATAACTATATACTGGCAAGCCCAAGGGGAGGAGCCTGCTGCTAAGGATTTTTGTAAATATTAGCAAAACAGCTAAAATATCAAGATTTAAAAGCCTTATTATTAGCATGTACTTCTCTTTTCAGTTTTACTGTATGTTTCACATAAAACTGTTGGTTTATTTGGAAGTTAGATGTTTTGAAAAAGTAGTGGGTGGAGTTTAAGGTAAACCACCTGACCCACTGGTGTAAATGAAGCTCTTTTGTGCAACCATGTTAGATGAGTAGAGAGATTGGTGGAGTGCTGACCTCATCTGGAGCTCTAGTTGCTTACTAGAGAACTGTTATTCGTCTTATGCTTTTGTTTTATTTTTGCCGTTTTCCAGTCTGCTTTTATTTTTATTTCTGGCTGTAAGTAAAATATTGGCTTTGTTTGGCTCTTTAAACCTTGAATCCTGACTTTGCGTCCATCCTTTTCCACAACTCTTTGACAGAGGAACTCCACATTTCCCCTCTTGGAGGCTGCGATCCTGCCCATGTGACACTTGCTTTCCTGGGAGTGTTTGCTTCGGAGAATACTGTCATCTCTCCATGGCCTATTCCTTTACAAGAAGCATTCCATCGGGCCTGGCAGTCTCCAGTTGCCCTCTCTCCTGCCCTGAGGGACTGCCAGTGCAGATCTCGTGCACCCTTGGGGACTCCAGGCTCCATGCCTTACCCCACTTCTGGGATAGAGTTGCTGGATACCCCTTCTGGGCATTGTCACCTGAGACATGACCGCACCCCGGAGTCTGACTCAGCTGAGTTTGACCGCTGGGGGAGAAGGATTTTTTCCTCGGCGTGTCTCCTTTTATATATCTCAGTGCATCAGGCCCATATGGCTGTCTATTCTAGACACTTATGGATGGTGCTGGGACAGCTCCTAGCCTCTTTGCCCAACATGGAGGCAACCAGGCAGGCCATCTGTCTTTGTGCTTCTGGCCTAGAGCTAGTGAGGCATCTCTTTAGAGCGTCCTACGATGCTAACGAGATGGCATCTAGGTTGGCAGGATCTGCAGTCTGTGTGAGACGGGCAGCGTGGCATCACCTTTCCAGGTTGTCACCCTTGGCCTGGCATAGGGTGATTGCCTCCCCTTTTCAAGGAGCCCATTTTTTCTCCTGCAGGGTGAGACAGGAATTGGTGGGGCGCCTTCCTTCTCCCAGGTCTTGGGAGTCCCCGCCTCACTCTGACCAGTCTCAGGCCTCTCCAGCCCTGTAAGGGGCTTCTTCCCCCACAGAGGGCTGAGGGAAGGTCTACCGTCAGGGACATGCCGGGTCCCCTTTGGGGGGCTTGGTACTCACTCACCAGTGATGAATGGTGAAGATACATACAGGGAGATATGAAAATTACATACCTACCATAATTCATCTTCTTGTATATCTTCACCATTCATCACTGCTTCCCACCCGCCTTCCCCTCTGGTGCCCCAAACTCTGAGTAGTACCTCTTCCCTGCTTGCTGTCTTCCATGTAGGAACCTTTTTGGGTAAGCCCTGCTTACCATCTCTGCTCCTTCGGGAGCTCTTCTCCTTGTAGGAGGGGAGGTCGCATGGGGTCTCCTTGCCTTATAGTGGGGGGGGGCTCTTCGGATCTATTTCTTTTCTCTCACTCTCTCTTCTGTCTTGTTGGCCCCTTCGGGCATCTTAAAAAAAGAAAAAGGAAATGGAAAACCCGAGATCCCCCTTTTTTTCCATGAAGCTCTTGATTGTCCTAAGTCAGTGCCTCTGCCTCCAGGATCCTTATCCCTTGCCCTACTAGGGATCAGTTCAAAATAACATCTTCTGGATGTAAAATTCTATTAAGAGGTCCTTCGTCCTGGGGTGGACCCTGTCCCTGCTCCAGTGCCCTAGGACATCTCCGGGGACCCTAGCAACCTACCGTCTTGGGACTTGGTCAGGAACCTTCTGCTCCTCCTTGAGATCAGTTTTTTTTTGGGCTAGCTTAGCCAAATTCAGCCTTTCTGCCGAGACAGGCCGATTTTTCCCTTGAAGACCTTCTATGAAGGTAAGTGCAGAGGCAGCCCTGACTCTTCCTTCCCTGAAGAGGGTAGGGTGTTGAAGGAGCTCTAATCTCTTTGCTATCCCTTATTATTCTTCCTAACCCTTCCCACTTTTTTAATCCCTAGGACTGCCCAGTGGTTGAGGCCCCGTGCCACACCATCAGGTAGCCTCCCCTCTCCTTCTATGTCAGCTTTTTTCTACTTTCTGTTTATCTTTTCCTTTTACTGTCTCTTGGGCTCCCTTGCCCTGCCCTCCCTTCTTTTCTCTATTACTAATTTCACTCTCCCTGGCAGACAGAACTGAGGTGGGGGAGGAGCCGGCATTGGTTACTGGCTAATATACCCCACCAGTGATGAATGGTGAATATATACAAGAAGATCAAGAATTACGGTAGGTATGTAATTTTCATTTCTTGTTTGCCTTCACTGAGCTGCATCACTGAGTTGCTTGGTTTTGGATTTCTCTGGAGTTCACAGTGTCTTTTAGTTTGTGTATTAGCTTTATTTGTGGGTTTTTTTGCTTTTTTTCAGTACATCTTGTTTTTCAGGCTCTCTGTTGAGCATGCGAACATGAATTTTGAACTTATCTGAACAACTGATAGAGAGCCTTCTTCATGTTGTCCCCTTTGCATTAAGTGGCAGTTTGCCTATGTGCCACAGATCCGTGGCACGTAGGGAAATGTAAATCTGAATGTTGTGAACCAGGGGTCCTGTGGACCTTGTGCACATTCACAGAATGGGCATGTGTCTCTTCCACACAGGATTCCCCGACCAGTCTGTGACAGGGAGATCCTGCCACTCTTGAGGACCAGCCTTTTCTTAAATCTGTTGCAACAGTTATTCTACTTCTTAGCCTAATCTATCCTTTACAATTTCTAGTCCATAACGTTGGCCACCTGTGGGCACCCCCTCCCCTTTCTTGACTGTGCTATAGTGTCCTCTTTAATTTTTCCTTTTCCCTCTCAGGTCCTTGTACAGGGAGGTTATTGTGGTGACCTCCAAGCTGTTGTAAAACAACAGGCTGTGTTCCTCGTTGTTGAATTTAGTATGCAATAGCACTATTTCATAAAATACCTTGTTGTATATGCCTTATGTGTATGAAACCTGTAAATGTTGAAAATACCGTGGCACTAGGTGTTTTTGATAAAGGTGAAAAGTTACTATGGGACTGTATTATAAAAATTAAGTTATCAGGGTAAAGATATCAGAAACCCCCCATGGTGTTATTTAACTGCATGTAAATTACAGATTGTTCGAGAGGCCCTTTGGCACCATGGATTCATGCTTTAAGCTGAACCAGTCTAAAATGTTGTGGTGATTTGCATATATATCCCATGATGCTTTGCGGTATGGACTTGGCTTTATTGCCAGTGCCCTTTGGGGTAACCCATGCGTCAGTGCTTCTGCGCTGAAGTTCTTTGTCTTTAGTTTGTTTCGGGGTTTTTCTTTTTTTGAGCTCCTCATCGCCAAAACACACAGGACTAACATAGGGAATTAATCAATTTTCTCTACAGAGATGGCTCAGTAGATCAGTGGGTCAATAGGTGCTGACTAAGTGTAGAGGAAGGACATGCATAGTCTGTTGCTGCAGACTGATGTATTGAAGAAGGAATATGCCATTGCTTAAGGTTATCCCCTGTGTTTTAAATAAACATCACACAGAGATTGTGTGTTGAACCTGAAGTTCTGTGTCTGGTCCATCTGTTATCCCACAACCCCCCTCCACACAGTCACGCAGCTATGTGCACAGCTGATTTGGGGGGGGGGGCATGACCGTAGGCATGCCTGCCCTGCACTGTACACAATTCATAGAAGTGTGGCATGCTGGGCAAGGTGGGGAGCAGGATACGGTAG
This sequence comes from Neoceratodus forsteri, assembly GCA_016271365.2. Lineage (NCBI taxonomy): Eukaryota > Metazoa > Chordata > Ceratodontiformes > Ceratodontidae > Neoceratodus > Neoceratodus forsteri. The sequence goes on from CM028131.1 coordinate 619,990,923, forward strand.
CAGAGACCCTGCCATATCTTTTGTACATTCCATCAGTTTATACCTGACGACTGCAGGGGGATGCAGAATCCCCCCGCCATGCTACCCCAGCCCTCTGGGCTGAGGGATGTGCCTGTCCCCCGGGTGAGGAGCAGTGTAAGCCAGGTACATGCCTCTCATGCATACCTGGCTCGTATTCGTGCATACCTGTCATTATACACAACTGTTTCTAACATTTCTGGAGCATTAGTTGCATGATATATTCATGCAATTGAAGATATGAAAATGCACTTCTCTTATCACTAAGCTATTTTTCTGGTAAACAAACACCACTTCCAGCAATGTTTCTTTCTTTACTGCAGCCCTTTCTAAGGGTGTGGTTGGGATCCAGCAGTGATCAGCACAGCCTTATCCCTCCCGGGCAGCCTACCACTGAACTTCCTGAAGGAAAGAAAAAGGGCTTAAAGCATTTTTTTTTTTTTTTTTACTATTTCTAGATATTTGGGGAATTTGTACATTGGCACCATGGCCTTCCACTGATCATTTTCCTTTACATAGTATAAGGCTTGCCTTAGTACACTAGGACATTCTCCCTGTGGCTCATTTTGTCTTTTCTGTGCTGGTTAAGAGCACAACATTGTTAGCCTCCAATGCCCACACCTCTGGTGTGACGCATATGCCTGACAATCCAAAAGGCACTGGCTAAACTGAGTTATACTAGTCCGTTCTAAAACTCCTGAATGGTCTTGTCCATGCTGAAGAATTTTAGGCTTCTTCTACAAAGGCAGATAGGTGGGCCCCTCAGATCAAGGGGATCTGTAACAGGCACATTGAGAGGTAGCAGAGCTCCAGATGTAACAGAGCAAGCCCAAGATGCTTTAACTGATTTGCAGACATTCCCTGATATTTCCGGTGGCTCTGATATGCAGACAGACAAAAACAAGTCTATTGATAAGGATTGACCCATCACAGAAACCCCTGCTATGCCACCAAATGACACTGAATACTACTTCTCAGAAGAGGAATGGGAGAGGTTTGAGGGCCCCCATATGTCTTCCATGCCACCCTAGTTTGATTCTCAGTTCACATCCTTTCGAGTAGCTGAATCTTGCAGAATGCTAAATCTTTTTGAGGTCCAGTCGGTGGACCCATTACCTGTGAACCCCATAATTTCTACCTCAGGAAATGCCTCTAAGTGTTTCATGAGTTTTCAGCATTGTAAACAGGTTATTAAACAGCAGTGATTGGATATTTAATAAGAAAAACAAGTTTGCAAAATCCCAGATGAAATGTTCCCCTTTTCAGGAGGCTGTGCTGAGAAAGTGGGAGCTCCCACTGGCCTGTGATGCTTTGACGACTTATCTGTATGTGGTTAAACATACCAGGATCCCAGCTGAGGGGACCTCTGCTTTTTTTTTTTAAAGGAAATGAGAAAGCTGATGGACATGCTGGCATGATTTTTCAGCATAAGGGTCTAGCATTACAGTTATGTATGCCTCCTTCCTGGTCTTCAGGGCACTATGCAACTGGGTATCGGCTCCCTAGGATGGTCTACCAGAGGATTCCCTGGTGTCCAATCTTCCATCTCTTATTATCTTAGCATCCTCCTTTTTGGGTGTTGTGGTTCCAGACAGCCATGAATTATCTACCAGGTGCTCCTCCACCATAGTTTTGGCTATGAGGCAAGTCTGGCTTCAGCACTGATCTGCGGACCTGTCCTCCAATGCACACTTGTAAGGGGTTCCGTTTTCTGGGGCTCTATTGTTTGGTCTAAATTTTGATAAGATTCTCAGCGATAGCAAAGACAAAAAGGGTCAGTTTCTTGTTTCCAAGGGGTATGAGATCCTCCCGGAAGATATTTTGGATGTTCTTTATATACATTAATAGAGGCTTCAGCTATGAAACTCAGTGAGGAAGACATTGCTTTGCCAGTTTTACATTCTCACAGGCTAGAGGCATCTTCTCCCTCAGTTGTGTGGGAGGAGCTGGCAGAAAGGGTGGATTCTCTGCATAAGGGTTTGTGGGCCCATCTTGTCCCTAGTACCTCAGGGGACATCTTCAGAACATTGTCAAAAGGTGGGCAGAGACTACAACCTAGTTGTGGGAAACTGGAGGTTGTAAACTTGGTTATGCAATAGAATTCTCCACTGGGCCCTCAAGGGGCCATTTTTTCAGTCTCAAGTATCCAAAAACCCAGTAAAAAGAAAAGCAGTGGATCAGACTATGGATCACCTGTTCCTGATAGGGTTTTACTTGATTCACTTCATAGTCCCAAAGAAACTGGGTTATCACAGTTTTAGATCTACAAAGTCTTAGCAAGTTCATGATGCAAACCAAGTTCAAGATAGAATTCCTCTCTGCTCCACTATCAGTGCAGTGGGGAGGCTATCTAGCTTCCATAGATCTGCTGGATACCTATCTCATATCCCGATCTGACAGTCTTGCCAGATATTTTTAAGGTTTGCGATACAGAATCAGCATTTTAAGTATCAAGCACTCCCCTTCAACCTAGATTCTGCTCCAAGTTTTTTTTTTGTTTGAAGATGCTGCTATTTGTTGTTGCCTCCCTCGGACAGCAAGATCACCACATTTATTTTTATCTGGATGATCTTATGCTGATGGCTTCATCAGAACAAGCAACAATATTTCTGTCACTAGGATTTTACAGATCCTGGAAAAACATGGATGGATAATCAACAGAAAGAAGAGTTCCCTTAGTCTGTCTCAGAGACTGAAACACCAGGGAGGAAATTTTCAAATAGATTTGCAGAGGGTCTTCCCTATCTGTGTCCAGAGTGAAAACTCTTCAGCAAGGCATTTGGCTCAGAAGGTAACTTTTGCCACCATTGCCCTCAAACCTTGTGTCTGATGACAGCTGCTGTAGAATTCGCACCATAAGCTCTATTCCATGTGAGGTTGCTTCAGTCCCACCTTCTGCTGTCTTGGCCTCTCATGTTGCACCAGTATCAGACTCCCATTTGGATTCCTTCACCAGTTCATCTACCACTTGCCTAGTGAGAAAATTTGAGAACTCTGACAAAGGAATCCCTGCTGTTTTCCCTCTGGAGAAGATTTAGACAACAGATGCCAACTTCCTGGGATGGGTTGCTGTTCTGTTTCAGGTTCTGGTCCAGGGTTTTTAGGTTCAGTAGAATAAGTCCTTTAGTATTTCATGCTCTCCTAAATTTTTAGGATCAGCTCTGGTCCCAAGCATTAAAAGTTTGCTTGGACTATGCAGTGACAGTCACATACATAAACAGTCAGGTCATCACAAAACAGCAAAGCATGCTCACTGAAGTATAAAATCTTCTTCAGTGAGCCAAAAAAAAATCTTCTGTCTCTGTCAACCTTTTAGCCAGCAGGGGATCTAAACATTCAAACACCATGAAGTCTTGCTATATTAGGACTTATTGCAGTTAGCCACTGCACTTGAACTGCCCCAGAGAGGAAAGAGTTAACTCCAGAGAATCTGGAGTTCTAAAATCGCGAGGGCGCTATACCAAAGCTCTATCTGGGCAGTTTCAAATGAAACTGTCAGATTCTTTACTCCGCTTCACTGAACAGTCGCTCCGGAGATCAGCTCCTTCAGCTCGGTTCATTTCTCGGTCAAGTAGTATTTTCGTTCATTTGAACCGCCTAAAAGTAATTATTTTACCGCATTTCGTTAAAGCTCTATCTGGTAAACCGTAAGTACAAAATGAAAAGTCTGTGTGGAAATTTAGTTATCGGTTCGGTTTTGAACCGATCGGTTTGCTTATTTTAACGTTTAAAGTTTTGGGCTTTTAGAGTGCGGTACCGGTTCTTATCGGTTCTAAAAAACCTTGATTTTAAATAGGTTTTTCAAATACCCGATAAACGGTTAGGAACCGATAAGGTGTCTTGCCTGGCATGGCCATAAAAGGCAAGTTTTGGTTAGGCTGGCATTATGTCTGGGAAACCCAAAAAGAAAACCGGGCCCACTGGGTTTCAACACTGTGATGCTGTGGGGAAGCCTTTGCCAAGGCTGTCCCACACACCACTTGTGTTTATTGTCTGGGGGCTGACCACCTCCTGTCAGACTGCCAGGTGTTTAAAATTTCTCTGCAGCCACCCTGAAAAGAGATGGGGCCGGCTCAGGGAACTATTGGCCAGAAGTCCGCTGACCGGATGGCCAGCCCGGTCCAGTACCCACTGGACCAGAGGGAGTGCCCTCTGACCAGGGGCTAGACTTCCTCGGCAAAAGGATGGTTCAGAGGAACCAGTTTATATAAAAAAAAAAAAAAAGAATATGACAGAGAAATCAGTAGGTTTGGAGTACAAGATTGTCTCTCCAACTGCTGCAGAAGTAGTTAAGCCATACAAATTGTCCAGTCACTGTTTCTAGGTCCTGTCGAACCATCTACAGTTGGTAAAAGGTGGCTCGTTCAGTTCCAGTGGTTCAGGTTTATGATGTTGAGGAATTGTTATGAACCACAGGAGTGGGAGGAGAAGAATTGATCAATACATGTGTGGCTGGTAGGGTCTGGGCGTGCCCACTTAGCGGACATTTCTCCAGACAGACTTTTAGAATCTCCTCCTATTCTGTCTGAGTCCCTTTCTCAGTTTATGTTTTACAAAAGCTTGCAGAATCCCCCAGCTTCCTTTAGAGGCTATGGATGAGTAAAGGGAGCCTGATTATGTAGGAATGATGGGCTAGGAGGTTGTCTTTCCTTTGCATAAGTCATTTAGGAAGTAAACAACTAAGATTTTATAAGATTCTTCTTTCTGTCCCTCCTGTAAGATAAAAAATGGACAGAAGGTGTATTTCGTCAGGCTCTGTTACAGACTTCCTCACTGAGCAGTGTAGTCATGTAGGTGTGGTACAAGCTGCAGCCTGTGTCAGGCTAGTTCCCTGGCCTCACATCCTCCTGAATAGGATTCCAGGAGGATTAGGTCTGTCAGCAAAGAAAACAGTATATGGCAGCTTCTGTGGGACTCAGACAGGCAAGTTGTATGGCTTATGTGGCTAGATTTCGGAAATCTAGGTGGGACGCAGTATTGCAGTTAGCCAAGCAGGCCCATGGCCAGCTGGCTAGCGGGTTGGAACAGGTGGCTGCTAATGGCACTGAAGCCTCTAAGTTCAAGTTCATACTGCTGTTGGTGTTAATCTTGTTTTCTCTAGGTCATGACCACTTCTGTAGCTTTCCGTAGGTTGGTATGGCTCAGATGCACTAATCTGTCCCAAGATACTCTGTCAAAGTCTATGGATTTGTTTCTTGTTGTGGGTAATTCTCTGTTTGAGGAACAAACAGAAAGCTATATGAAAAACATGGATGATTACCTGCAAAAGTGCCCAGGTAGAGGCTCAGGCCTCCTCTGCTTTCGCCAGAGGGGTCTCTTCAGAGGCAGAGATAGACGGGGCACAAGTAAACCGACCCCCTTCCCTTAGCCTAAGACTATTGCCAAGCAGGCACCCTGATGGGGTGCCCAGGGCCGATTCTCCTGTACCAGTGGGCAGCTTGGTTTTTATTTCAGCCAGAACTGTGTGTCCCTAACTCGGACAAGTGGGTTCTGGAAGTAATAGGTCTGGTTCTCAGCTTCAAACAGTTTCCAAAGATGAGAGCCAGACAGGTCCCTGCAAATCCTTCAGAATCCTTGCTTTGGGAGCAGGGTTTCTTCTCCTCTGAACTGCAAAGCAGTAGAAAGGTCCCTCTTGCCACGGGGCAAGGGGCTGTGCTCATGATACTTTCTTAACCTATAGAAGGCAGGAGATTGGCGGCCCATCTCAGATTTAAGGTACCTGAACAAGCATCTTTTGAAAACAAAGTTAAAATGTTAACTCTGGCTGAGGCCAGGGACTGGCTAGCTTTCCTGGACCTCAAGGATGCCTATTTTTCATGTCTTGATCAGGCCTTCTCACCGAAAGTACCTCAGGTTACCCTCAGGCCACTACCAGTTCAGGGCAATGCCCTTGACTTACCTCTCCGCCAAGGGTATTCAAGAAATTCTAGCTGTGGTAGTGGCTCTTTTAAGAAGGCAAGGGATTGCTTTGTTTCCTTTCCTGGATGACTGGCTCTTAGTGGGTCAGTCTCCAGATCAAGTAAAATCCCACTTGCAAGTCACCCAGCAGCTTCTCACCTTTCTGGGATTCCTCTGAATTTACCAAAGTCAGTTCTCGAACCAGTTCAGGTACTAACTTTCATAGGTGCAGAGTTGAACACAAAGTTAGCCAGGGCATTTCTCCTCTAAAAAGGGTAGGCAGTCTCTTGCCCTGGCATCTTCCATTACTCTGCAGGTCTCTTGACCAGCAAAGCATTTGCTACAACTACTAGGCACATGGCTGCTTCCACAGCTGTAGTGCAGGGAGCAAGATTCAGATGAGGGACATTCAGTTCCATCTGAGGGCCTATTGGTCCCAAAGGAGGATTCCTTCCAAATTGGTTCTAGTGACCCAATCCTGATCCTGGCCTTACACTGTGGCAGGATCAAAGCAATCTAAAACTAGGGGTCCTATTCATTCCCTCACCACGGATGCTCCTGTGTTAGTGTGAGGAGCTCAGCAAGGCGACCTGTCCACTAGGGAGTGTGGTCTCCCTAGGAATCTCTGCTCCACATCAATTTTTGGAACTCAGAGCTGTCTTCTAGCTCTTAGGAGTTTTCAGCTTCTGTCCAGAACAAGGTAGTTCAAGTCAGGACAGACAACACCACAATAATGTGGTACATCAACAGGCAGGGGGCACTCGGTCATCAGCCTTGTGCACGAAGCAATGAAGTGGTGGTCTCTGGCTACTCCCTGAACACCTCCCTGATATCAGTTCACCTCCCAGGGAAGGACAATGCCCTGGCAGATGCCCTCAACAGGATTCTCAGGGCCATACGATTGGGCTCTGAATCCTCAGGTGCTGGGTTCAGTCCTTGCCAGATGGGGCTCATTTTCAGATAGATCTTTCACGGCCCCAGATAACTACTAACTCTCTGTTTTGTTGAGGCCTCCAGTGCTGGGATCAGCCCACCTGGACGCTTTTCACTTGGATTGGAAAGGAAGTTTCTGTTCACCTTTCCTCCCTTTTCCCTTTCTTTCAGGGTACTAGTAAAATCAGATCTCAGCCCTGCAAAGCGATTCTGATTGTTCAAGCTGGCCAGACAGCCCTGGTACCCATTGTCTCTGTCCTTGACAGTCCACCCTACCCTAGAGCTTGCCCAGAGTCCACGACTTACTGGCCTTTGCACAAGGGAGAGTGTGGTATCCGAACCTCAAATTCCTCCTTCTCAAGGCAGCTCTTGAGGAGTTAGAATTCTTGATTTACACCTTTTTCAAGGTGCCATGGATATTTTAAAGGCTTCAAGGAAGCTTTTTCACTGGCGCCACTTACAATTCTAAGTGGAACAGGTTTTCAGTCTGTGCGCTAGAGAAGCAGATTATACCACAGTCTGCTTATCTGCCCATTTTCTGGACTTTTGGTCCATTTTAAATTCTTTAGGTCTTAGGCCAGCTACCTAAGGGTTCCTTTGGCAGCTGTCTCTTTTTTTCTGCAAGCAGGAAGCCTGCTTCCTTTTCTTCTCAACCTGTGTTTTCCAAGTTTTAAGGGGTTGCTTCCACCAACCCTCCTTTTCAGAACCAGCTCCTGCATGGGCCCGAATGTTTACGTGCTCAGTTAATGCAAACCCTTTGGACCTCTGTCCCCAGCAGAGCTCAAGCTTCTCACTTGGAAAATGTTTTTTCTGGTGGTTTCACTTCTGCCAGACGCATAAGTGAACTACAGGCCCTGGCAGTGGAAGAAGATTTTTCTCTCCCCACAGGGATAAGACAGTCCCTAGGACTTACACAGGGTTTGTCCCTAAGTGGTTTCAGGTTTCCACCTGAACCAATCTATCTCTCTCCCAGGATTTTTTCACTAAGCATTCTTCCTCAGGTGAGAGGAGACTGCACAGCTTGGACGTCAAAAGAGCCTTATGCTACTATTTGTAATGCACCAAGGGTCACAGGTTTGAATCCCTCCAACTCTTCCTTACCTAGGGCGAGGTTGGCAAAGGGAACCTGCCACTAAGAGGACAATTGCAAGGTGGATTGTCTCTTGTATCCATTTTGTTATCAAAGACTAGGTAGGAGAGCCCCCTCAGGACTGAGGGCTCACTCCCCAGGTGTACAGCTGCATCTCTAGCGGCTGCTAGAGATATTCCCATTCTGGAAATCTGTCGAGCTGTTACTTGGAAGACAGTTCACACTTTTCCAAGCATTATTCCTAGTTTCAGTCCAGGAGAGATGCTCGTTTTTGACAGCTGTGCTTCAGAGCCTATTTCCTAAGTAGGTTCTGACCCTCCTCCATGGAGGTACTGCTGTGTAATCTGCAATAAGTCCTAATATAGCAAGAGACTTCATGGTGTTTGAAGAAAAATTACTCACCTTAGTAATTGCTTTTCTTCTCATGGAGTCTTGCTATATTAAACCACCCAACCTGCCCTCTCAGAACTTCTACTGGGGTGGGGTGGCAAATTAGTGCAAGCACTGTGTCATGCCATTGTAGTTCTTCCCTTCACCTCTTTTATTTAGGGTTAGGGAACTAGGTTTTCTGGTTGAGTGATTTGTTGGCCCCTTCCTGGACTTGAGTCTTTGGGGGAAGGGGGGTTCCTAATAGTGCTTGTCAGGGGGGAAAACTATTAATACCATTATTCATTCTTATTATTGTTATGGTTGTTTCTATTGTTGTTTCTATTGTTGTTATTACTACTAGTAGGTAGCCATTTGCCTAGTGTAGAGCTTTCCACACAGACTTGTTGCTTAGTGTTAGCTTCGTAAAGATCTGACAGTTTCATTTGAAACTGCCCAGATAGAGCTTTGGTATAGCGCCCTCGCGCTTTAGAACTCCAGATTCTCTGGAGCTAACTCTTTCCTCTCCGGGGCAGTTCAAGTGCAGTGGCTAACTGCAATAAGTCCTAATATAGCAAGACTCCATGAGAAGAAAAGCAATTACTAAGGTGAGTAATTTTTTCTTCTGGCAGATTGGCTCAGCTGATAGATCGTCCATCTGGGAGAGTGGTCTCCAAAGCTAAAAGTGGTCAGTCTTCTGTGCAGTCAGTTCAAGATCCCTCAGATTGATCTCTTTGTATCTAGGGAAATGCTCAGGTTCCCAGATTCTTCAGCCAGTTTAGATGTCCATCAGCAGAGGCAGTGGACACTCTATCAATGGTGGAACTTCAAAATGGCATACCTGTTCCCTTAAAATCTACTGATCCCATGGGTTCTTCAAAAAATTCCAGCAGTAAGGAGACAGCTTCCTTCTGGTAACTCCAGAGTGCTGAGGAAGGCCGTGGTTTTCATCCTTGCATCCCCTTCAGTCCTTTGTATCCCCTTCAGTCCTTACCCGACAGCTGCCAAAGGGGAGGGGAGAAAACAGGTGGAAGAAGCCAAGGTCGTGCAGGATGATGATACACTCCATGCAGAAAAAGCCGAGGCTCTGCAGGGTGACACTGCACTCCCTCTCAGACCCTGCACCGTCTACTGGGCTGTCTACTGTCACATTCCTTACTTAGCATCCTCCTGAAATTAGGGTCCTTGGGAGGCCCCGCCAGGGTGGAGTCCATGGGGCATTGTACAGCAGCAGGATGTAAGCCCCAGAGATTATGGGTGGCAGGGCTAGGGGGAGTAGCAAGGCAGAAGAGGACTGGCTGAGGAAGAGGAGAGGAGAAGAAAAAAAAAAAAAAGGTTATGTGAAAAATGTTACACATCATTCATGCCATAGTGCAACAGAAGATTCCTTCTCAGATTCTTAGTATCAGTTCAGAAGAAAACATCTGACAGAGTCTATTAGCTCTTCCTGTATTTCTCCTTGGAGAAGTTTGGTTTCTCACCTGTTTTTCCGCTAATCAAAAACCTTTACTGTCACCCAACCACATAAATCATAACTCACAGACATATCTGTAGTACCTTTGAGCTGAAAAGGGGCACCAGGCAGGGGTGCTCTACATACTCCCTTCTTTTTGCATTATATATATTGAGCCCTTGGCCAAGACAATCAGAGAAAGCCAACAAGTCTGCAAGATAATGGTGGAGGACACAGAATACCGTCTGTCACTTGGTGTCGCGGCACAGGTCAGGAAGCATAGGCAAACCATTAGCAGTTATAAAATTCACAATTACCATTTTATTATTTTCAATAACAAAATTAAAAAAAATGTGCAGGATAGCTTTTATATAGGGAGTTCAAACAAAACAAAGTCCTTCCTCTGAGAGTATCTCTAAATCTATATTTCAGTCTCTCTCTCTGTCTCTCTCTCGCTCTCATATAAAAGATTGCTCTGTTTTTATAAAAAGTTTTTGCCTGGCAATTTATTTCTGCTTCCTGAGCTTGTTAAGAGACATCCTGTTTCTCACAAAATGTATCAGTGTTATTGTCAGTTTCTTTCCTCAGCAGGATTGCAAATAGAACACTGTGTCCCAAGCTGGCCTCCTGCTGACAGTTTTGCAAACAAGCCTGAGGAAGTCGAACTGCATCTCAAGGTTAACCCACTGAGTTCCAAATAGCTTTTTGAAATCATGTCAACAATATAACTATACACATTTTCAAACCAGAGAACCCAGTTTCACATAAAGATCCACATATAGTTTTTGTAACTACAGATAAGCAAGGTGGAAGAAAAGATAGAAACAGCAAGTGAAGGCAGAGAGATAGCGGGAGGGGGAAAATCATGACTCAAGAGTGATCTGTTCCTAGGTCTCACAAGAAAATTGATTGCGCAATCCAACAGACAAGAGACAGAAAAGGAGAGGATAGAACAGAGCCTTGCTTTTAACTCTTTCTGCATAACAAATGGGACAGGGTCTTATTCAACCCTGTCACACCACTGTATACAAACAAAGTACTCCCTTGTGTTCACCAGATGGACACTACAATGCCCCCTTCCTTTAACATACTCAGAAGTAATAAAACTACTTTGAAGCCGCAGTGCAATCAAATTTTTTTTTCCAAAAACTGGTATCAGGTACAGTTAATAAAAATATTAGTGAACCTGTCTAATTTGTCTGATCTACTTCTCTAGGTACCGTCTATGCTGCACACCATGAGTATTTTCATTTTTGCATTCTTGGTCCTACAATGCCGTTTCAAAGTCAAATGTGGCTCCATCTATTTTTGTTGAGAAAAAACAAACTATGTTAAATTATTTATAAAATACTCAAATGTTGGTGGAACTAGAACATTTTACCACAAACAAACAAAAAAAACAAGGAAGAGGTGTGGAATCTTTTATAGTGAAAAAGGTAGATAAAATTTTCTAGTTCTACCAATATTTGAGTAATTTATCACAGAAAAACAAAAACAAAGATGGAATCTTTTACAGTGAAAAAAGGTAAGGTCAAATGTTTTGTCCAATTTCATTGAACTGCTGCTTTAAGCTATAGAATAAATAATAAAACAGAAGTTTTAACCTGAAGTACAACCCCTCTAGGTTGGTTTAAGCCCAATTTCCATTTAAATGGGACCTGCCCTTTATTAAAATGTTACTTATTAAATATCTTGGAGTGAAGCTCCCCAAGAAGATTGATCAGTTATTTCAATTTCATTTTCAATTCAAAGTTTATTTTACCAGGGTAACACCATTGAGACAACTCATTTGCGAGGAGGTCCTAGGGGGACATAAGTACAATACAAAATGCAGAACAGTCACAGTGGTACACTACAAATACAGTTGAGATACCATATACAAGAAAAGCAGACAAAAGAAAGTTAACTAGTTATATAGTAACTATGGTTCAAACAACATGAAGTCTTGCTATATTATGACAATTGCAGTTTGTCCCACCATTAGAACTGCTCCGGAGGTGAAAGAGTTAACTCCATTCCATGAATGGAACTTAGAGCACGAGCTCTAAAGAGAAGCTCTGTCTGTGTAGTTTCAAACCTAAACTGTCAGATTCTTTACTCCGCCTCACTGAACAGTCGCTCCGGAGATTTCTCCTACTGCTCGGTTCATTTCTCGGTTTAAACAGTGTTTTCTCGGTTCGATTCAACCGAGAATAGTTTTATTTTAACCGCAAAACCGATCGGTTCAAGCTCTGTCTGTGGTATCGTAAGTAATTCTTATTTTAATTCTGTGTGGAACTTGTAAGTTTTATCGCCCGGTTTTGAACCCGATCAGCTTGAGTTAAAACTTAAAGTTTTTAAACTTGATATTTTAAGTCAGGTTCCCAGTTCTTATCGGTTCTAAAAAACCCGGATTTCAATTCGTTTTCCAATACCCGTGACAAGTTAGGAACCGATAGGGTCTTCGCCTGGCACTGCCGCTTAAAGGGCAAGTTTTTCTGGTTAGGCTGGCATTATGTCTGAGAAACCCAAAAGAAAACAGGGCCCACTGGGTTTCAACACTGTGATGTCTGTGGGAAGTCTTTGCCAAGTCTGACCCACACCACATGTGTTTATTGTCTGGGGTTTGACCACCTCCAGTCAGACTGCCAGATTTGTAAGAATTTCCCTGCAGCCACCCTGGAAAGAGATTGGGCAGGCTCAGGGCGAAGGCCAAAAGTCCGCTGACCGGATGGCCAGCCGGTTGGTGCCAACGCAAACCGGAAGGAGGTGCCCTCTGACCAGGGCGAGACTTCCGGCAACGAAAAGCTGGCCGGATGAACCAGTTCCAGTAAAGAGAATAAGAAAGTCAGCAGGTTTGGAGCCCAAAATTCTTACTCCAACTGCTGCAGAGATAGCAAGAGCTATTCAGATTGTCAGTCACTTTCTCCGGTTCCGTCAGAACCGCCACTATCTGGTTAAAGGTCGGTTCGATCGGTTCCATCGGTTCAGGAATATGATGTTGAGGAGTTTTATGAACCAGAGGAGGGGGAGGATGATTATGAACAGTATGAATGTGACTTGGAGGGTCTGGGTGTGCCCATTGAACTGGACATCTCCCCAGACAGACATTTAGAATCTCCCCCTATGCTTTCTGAGTCCCTCTCTCATTTTATGTTTTACAAAAAAGTTGCTGAAACCCTCCAGCTTCCTTTGGAGGAAGCTGTGGATGAGCAAGAGGAGCCTGATTTTGTAGAAATGATGGATATACCAGAGTCTAGGAGATTGCCTATTCCTTTGCATAAATCATTTAGGAAACAAACAATAAAAATCTTAAAAACTCCTAATTCTGTGCCTCATGTAGATAAAAAGATGGACAGGAGGTACACACTGTCAGGTCCTGATACAGAATTCCTTTCTCAGCAATGCAGTCATGTTGGGGTAGTTCAGGCTGCAGCCTGTGATAAAGCTAATATTCCCCTGGCTTCACATCCTCCTGACAAGGATTCGAGGAAGATTGATGCCATGGCAAAAAAACAGTACATGGCAGCGTCCTTGGGACTCAGGCAAGCAAATTATATGGTTTATGTAGCAAGGTATCAGAAATCTAGATGGGGTACTGTTATGAGTTTAGCCAAACAAGCCCCTGGCCAGCTTGCTAGTGAGCTGGAGCAGGTGGCTGCCGATGGCATTGAGGCTTCTAAGGTGCAGTTTCATGCTGCTGTAGATTTTAATGATGTTTCCTCTAGAGTCATAGGCCACATCCGTAGCTTTTACGTAGGTTGGCCTGGCTCAGGTGCTAACTTGTCACAGGATACCCAGACTAAGGCTATGGATTTTCCTGTAGTGGGAGAATTCTCTGTTTGGGGAGCAGACAGAGAATTATATGAAGAAGATGGATGAATATAGGACTACCTATAAAAGTGCCCAAGCCAAGGAGCGGCAAGCCACTCCTCAGAGGCACACCCCCAGGGGTAGGGGTAGGCCTTTCCACAGGCCTTTTTACCAAACCCAGGCCTCCTCTGCTTATGCTCAGAGGGGGTTCTTCAGAGGCAGAGGCAGACGGGGCGTGGGCAGGCCTGCCCCCACCCCTCAGCCTAAAGCATCTGCCAAGCAGGCACCCTGATGGGGTGCCCAGGGCCGATTCTCCCTTACCAGTAGGGGCAGGTTGGCTTACTTCAGTCAGAACTGGGTGTCTTTAACTTCAGACAAGTGGGTTCTGGAAGTAGTAAGCCAGGGTCTGGTTCTCAGCTTCAAAAAGTTCCCAAAGATGAGAATCAGGTCTTTTCCACCTGCAAGCTCTTTAGAGACCTTTACTCTAGAAGTAGAGGTCACAACCCTGTTAGCTGTCAGAGCGGTAGAAAGGGTTCCTCCCCTACACCAGGGCAAGGGTCTGTACTCCAGATACTTCCTTACCCCAAAAAAGACTGGAGAATGGCGGCCCATTTTAGACCTCAGATATCTGACCAAGCATCTTTTGAAACCAAAGTTCAGAATGGTAACTCTGGCAATGATTTTACCCTCTCTAAGGCTAGGGGACTGGCTAGCTTCCCTGGACCTCAAGGATGCCTATTTTCACGTCCTAATCAGAAGCTCCCACTGAAAATACCTCAGATTCAAACTGCCCTCAGGTCACTACCAGTTCAGAGCAATGCCCTTCGGCCTTACCTCTGCCCCGAGGGTATTCACAGAATGTCTGGCAGTAGCAGTGGCTCACTTAAGGAGGCAAAGGATTGCTGTTTTTCCCTATCTGGATGACTGGCTCATTGTAGGCCAGTCCCCAGAACAGGTAAAATCTCACCTGCAAGTCACCCAGCAGCTCCTCCTCCCTGGGCTTCCTGCTAAATCTACCAAAGTCGGTTCTGGAACCAGTTCAGGTACTCACCTTCATAGGTGCAGGAGTGGACACAAATCTGGCTAGAGCTTTTCTTCCCTTAAAAGGGTAAGGAACTTGGTGGCTCTGGCCTCCTCCTTCACTCTGCAGGTCTCTCGACCAGCAAGGCACTTTTTGCAGCTCCTGGGGCACATGGCTGCGTCCACAGCTGTAGTGCAGGGAGCAAGATTTCAGATGAGAGACATTCAGTTTCACTTGAGAGCCTATTGGTCTCAGAGAAGAGACCCCCTTTCCAAGTTGGTCCCAGTGACCCGAACCTTGATCCAGGCCCTCCAGTGGTGGCAGGATCAGAGCAATTTAAGACTGGGGGTCCCCTTCATTCCCCTTTCTCACACTTTGACCCTCACTACGGATGCTTCCCTCCTGGGGTGGGGAGCCCACATGGGTGACCTCTCCACTCAGGGAGTGTGGTCCCCCCAGGAATCTCTGCTCCACATCAATTTGCTGGAACTCAGAGCTGTCTTTTTAGCACGTCAAGCGTTTTCTGCTTCTGTCCAGAACAAAGTGGTACAAGTCAGAACAGACAATACCACAACAATGTGGTACATCAACAAGCAGGGGGGCACTCGGTCTTCGGCCTTGTGCACCGAGGCAATGAAGTTGTGGTCTCTGGCCTATTCCCTGAACACTTCACTCATAGCAGTTCACCTTCCAGGAAAGGACAATGTCCTAGCAGATGCTCTCAGCAGGATTTCTCAGGGCCATCATGAATGGTCTCTGGATCCTCAAGTATTGGGGATAGTCTTTGCCAGATGGGGCACCCCTCAGATAGATCTTTTTGCAGCCCCAGATAATCACCAACTTCCACTGTTCTGTTGCAGGCCCCCAGTTTTGGGCTCAGTCCCCCTGGACGCCCTTCTCCTGGATTGGGAAGGGAAGTTTCTTTATGCTTTTCCCCCCTTCCCTCTCCTATTCAAGGTGTTAGTAAAAATCAGAACCCAGCCTTGCAAGGTGATTCTGATTGCCCCAGATTGGGCCAGGCAGTCCTGGTACCCACTGCTTCTGTCCCTGACAGTCCATCTCCCCCTGTGTCTCCCCAGGAATCACAACCTATTAACCTGTGCCCAGGGGACAGTTTGGTATCCGAACCTCAAATCCCTCAACCTCAAGGCCTGGCTCTTGAGGAGTTAGAATTTGCTGACCTACACCCTCTCAGGGTGTTCTTGAAATCCTAAAGGCTTCTAGGAAGCCTTCCACTAGGGCTACTTATAATTCTAAGTGGAAAAGGTTCTCCATTTGGTGTTCTGGGAAACATATTTCTCCAGAATCTGCTGATTTGCCCATTGTGTTAGATCACATGGTCCATCTTAATTCTTTGGGCCTGAGACCAGCTACCCTGAGAGTTCATTTGGCAGCTGTCTCTGCTTTTGTTTCAGCAGGAAAGCCATCCTCTCTTTCTGCTCACCCTGTATTTTCCAAGTTTTTTAAGGGATTACTTCATATTAATCCACCTTTTAGGATCGGACCCTGCCTGGGACCTTAATGTTTGCATTGCCCAGTTAATGCAACCCCTTTTGAACCTCTGTTTTCTGCAGAGCTTAAGTATCTAACTTGACTGTTTTCCTATTGGCTATCACTTCTGCTAGGCGCATAAGTGAGTTGCAAGCCTTGTCAGTAGAAACTGACTTTATTTCTTTCCACAGGGATAAAGGTAGTCCTCAGGACTAACAGAAAGTTTTTGCCTAAGGTGGTTTCAGATTTCCATCTTAACCAATCTATCTCCCTTCAGTGTTTTCACTGAACATTCCTCTTCTGGTGAGAGGAGATTGCACAGTTTAGGCGTTAAGAGGGCCCTTAGTTACTATATAGAACGTACCAAGGGTCACAGGTTCGAATCCCTCCAACTTTTTCTCACTTATGGTGAGGTTGGGAAAGGGAAACCTGCCACTAAGAGATCAATTGCCAGGTGGATTGTCTCTTGTATCCAATTTTGTTATCAGAAACTGGGCAGAGATCCCCCCTCTGGCTTGAGGGCTCATTCTACCAGAGGTATAGCCGCATCTCTAGCTGCTGCCAGAGACATCCCTATATTGGAGATATGTCAAGCTGCTACTTGGAAAACGGTACACACTTTCACCAAGCATTACTCCCTGGATGTCCAGGCTAGGAGAGATGCTCGGTTTGGCACAGCTGTGCTTCAGAGCCTATTCCCTAAGTAGGTTCTGTCCCTCCTCCATGGAGGTACTGCTGTGTAGTCTGCAATTGTCATAATATAGCAAGACTTCATGTTGTTTGAAGAAAAAAATTACTCACCTTAGTAATGTTGTTTCTTCTAATGGAGTCTTGCTATATTATGACAATTGCAGTTTGTCCCACCATTAGAACTGCTCCGGAGGTGAAAGAGTTAACTCCATTCCATGAATGGAACTTAGAGCACGAGCTCTAAAGAGAAGCTCTGTCTGTGTAGTTTCAAACCTAAACTGTCAGATCTTTATGAGCAAAAACTCACTAAGGTCTGTGTGGAAGCTGTAACCTACACTAGCCAACTGGCTACCTAAATATTAACACTCATTGCTGGTCCCAAAACAAAAGACTCAAGTCAGGGGACCAGAACTAATAGTATAATTTAACAATATGAGAGAAATATAAGGAAAAAATGAAAAACACCACACCCCCAAACCCCAAGAAGGGGTGAAAACACATAAAAAGGGCATAAAATACTGCCCACACTAGGCTGCCCACCCCATACCCAAGTAGAAGTTCTGAGAGGGGCAGGCTGGGGGGGAGGTCATAATATAGCAAGACTCCATTAGAAGAAACAACATTACTAAGGTGAGTAATTTTTTTCTTCTATTACTTTTCAACTCACTCAGAACCTAGCCAAACAGATAACTCTTATTCTGACTTTAGAGCGGAGAGTAAGGATGTAGGCCCTCACCAGACTATTGTATTTTTTTTCAAACCCTCCAGTCTCAGTAAATTCTGGGGACTGGAAAATATGGAATAAACTAATCTCTAGATGTATTTGGTCTGATAGGCCCTCAAGGATAAAATACTGTATGCTCATGTTACCGAAAACAAAGGGGGGGGGGAGGATGGGCTATATTCACGTTTTTATACAAAGTAGCTTAGCAACAGCCATTGTTCATAGTGATTGCTTCCTTATTTACAATGTTTGTTATTGCTTATCTGGTCTAGTTGGTCTCATTTCTGCTCATGAAGTAAATTTGTGTTATCTTTTGCCAGCTGCTCTAGCAGGGCCCTGTTAAATTCAACTCTGAGGAAGGAAGTCCTAAATTTCAGTCAACAGCAAAGGTGCAGTGGGGTAGAGATAGTGGCATGGAAGCTTCAGGGGCTGTCACTAGGGATGAAGAGAGAAGGATTGACCAGGACATGAGGCTGCCTATCATCTGCCTATTAAGTGACCTACCTGTTTCTGACTTGTCTCCTTGAATTACCCACCCATGTGGACACAGGGACCCTGTGATGTAGGCACACCCAGTGTATCAGTATTTTCATCATCCTTACTACACACATGCTCTTCTGACTCATCTCCTTAGTTACCCTGTGGAGGAGGGGACACTGCCCCATATGTAGGACATTTGTGGAACTCCAGGCACAATTGGTAGCAGCAAAGGAGGAGATATTCCAACTGCAACACCAGCTGAGCTGGTACCCACAGGCACACTCCACATCCCCGCTTCCTTAGAGGCCTGCTGGCGGGGGTAGCGGGGCAGAGCAGTGTTGAGGGGCAGGAGGGCTGGTAGGGGTACTCGCACAGAGGTTCTCCAAGCTCACCACATCACAACAGCAAATTGTTTTGCACCCCTGGAGGAGGAGCAGGTACCTGACTCCGTTGGGGGGAGCCTCAGACTCTGTTGCGAAGAGTCAACAATATGACTTGGTGGCTTCCGCTGATGAGAACAGGAGAAAGACAGCAAAGAGTATCTTAATCATAGGGGACTATATGATTAGAGGGGTGGAGAAAGTGGTGGGAGGAGGGGGAAGGGAGGGATGATTAGATGCCTCCCTTGTGCATCAGCCATCCGGGACATGGCTAGGATAGGGAGGAAGTCAGAAGAGGGGTAGGGGGTGCTGGAGTGCTGGTACACTTGGGGCATCAATGATCTTGCAAACCAGCCTATTGAGGTAGTGAAGCTCAACTTTCAAAGAGGGACAGACTGAAGGCACACACGGGTTCCTGGCATGTTCTTAGGTCCTCCCTCTGTTGGGTAGGGGAAAGGATAAAGTGAGGAAGAAGGAGACAGGAGTTTAATGAGTTGTTGAAGTGATGGTGTCAGGAGGAAGGCTACCATTTTGTGGGAGTCTGGGGGCTTCTGGGAAAGAAGACTCTTCAAGGGTGAAGGCTTTCACCTAACAGGAGAGGGGCTAGTGCGCTTGGGCAGAAGTTTGATGTCTACATTGGTGGACATTTAAAGTGACTGGAGGGAGATTGAGGCTGGGGGAACCACAGAGGAGAGAAAAAGATGAACCGAGCTAGGACTTACCAAAAATGGGGGCTAAAAACTGTGGAGAGGGAGGCAGCGAGGCAGTGGTTCGTAATAAGTTAAGAAAATGTATCAGAGAGGGCTCACAAAAAATCAGGAAATTAAGGAAGGGAGGGGAGCTGAGAAAAGGAGAGGGGAGTGGATGCAAGCTGGATGGCAGTCTGCCTTAATACCAAGAGCCTTGGAAACAATATTAGTGAGCTCCAGGCGATGGTGGGAGATATGGGGATAGAACTTGTAGCCTTTATGGAAACATGGGCGGCCGGGAATAGCGACTAGGATGTGGCAGTACCAGACTACACCATGTAAAGGAGGGAAAGGAAGAAGGGAAAAGAAGGTGGGGTAGCCCTCTGTCAAGGAAGGCATAGAGACAGTAGAGGATAGGTCCATCATGGGAGGAAATCTATAGGCTACTGGGACAGGGAGACTGTGGCATGTATGGTGTCTGTTACAGTGGCCCCATAACATAACAGTGGAAGAAGGTTGCTTTGCGCAGTCCTTACTTTGGTATCTGCCATGAGTAACCTTTGGATACAATAGCAGTGCCCCAGTTTTTGATGAATGGCCTTGAAATCATTGCTCAGATGAGAGGCAAGGATCAAGGATTGTGCCCAGATACGTGATACTGATTCAAGCTGGGTACCATGTTGAGATCCTGTGAGTGTTGTTTTATTTTGTGGGCAGAGCCAAAGAGCAAGGCTGTAGTCTTGGGTACGTTCAGAACTAGCTTTTCAATTAGGAGCCAACTTTGAAGTGCATGGAACTTTCGCTCAAGAGTTAAGTTAATTTCAGATGTATTTCTCCTGTGTATGTAGGTAGCAGCATCATCTGCATATTTAGCAGTTGGGCAGGTCCTAGGCAGATTATTAATTAAACGCATGAAAAGGAGTGGGCTTAGTATAGAGCCCTGCTGAACACCGTGGGTAATGGTGTTGGCATCTGAGGTTACCTTGCACAGATTAACTGTTTGGGACCTGTTTTGTAGAAAGCTTGAAAACCACTGTGTTGCCGCTGGACTTACCTGAAGGGTGCCAAGTCTCGGCAGAAGCAGGCAGTGGTCTAACAGGTCAAATATTTTGGCCAGGCCCACTAACACTGCTCTCGTCATAAGTCCTTTGTCCATAGCTTGGTGCACAGAGATTGTGAAGCCAACCAAGGTGATGCAGGTTCCATAGCCCTTTTGGAAGCCATGCTGCTCCTCGCAGAGGAGTTTATGCTGATCTAGATAAGAGGTTAGCTAGTTGTGTACTATCCTCTCATGCACCTTGGCTAGTGCTAAGAGTATGGATATGGGCCTGTAGTTGTCCAAGGCAGTAGCTTTGCCCTTTTTGAAGAGAGGTACTACCATGGCCCGCTTCCAAATGTTGGGGGCTCTTTTTGTCTCGAATGAGAGGCTAAATATTTTGGCACTTAGTGATGCAGCTCACGTAAGGGATTTATTAGTATTTAAGTAGGCCAGCAGTTTCTGGACTTTCTTGACTGTGACCTTTTTTAGGTAGAAATGAGGAGCAGAAGTTTCCTTTTTGTTTTTTTTATATAATCATGCTTTATTGAGTTTTTGTTTTGCACAATAAAGAAAAAAAAATTAAAAAGGAAAAGGCAGACAACATACAGCAACAACTATAAAAGGTACAGTTGTCTCTCATTATTTCTAATATTACAAGATATCTTGTCAGCACTCCAAAATAATAGTGTTGTGTAGGTTCCAGCACTCACCATCTAGGCTGCCCCCCAGTAATGGTGTTTTGTAGTCCCTAAGGGGAGATATCAGATTGGTTATGTACCCCCCCCCGGAGAGTTCACACCTTATGTCCCATTGATTCTTCCTGGTGCGACTGCCATAGTTTATGGCACACAGGAAGGATCCTTTGCCATGACATGTAGTGCCCAGTGGTTCCACCTGTTCCGGCCTTTATCTGCTTGATTCTGGATCATAAAAGTCATAATTTCTAAGGCACAGATTGATTTAACTAGTGCCTTTCCACCCCAGGAATTCTCCAATATTCCTAACTATTGCAGTTAATCTTTAAGCTAGAACTGCCCGGAGATTGAATGTATGCTAATAATGGAATCATCATTGGCTCATGCCACTTTTCAAAGGATATACTATGATATCCCTTAACTCGGTATGCCGACACTTGGCGTACAGAGTACAATGGCCCGAAATGCACAGCCCCGAATTGTTCCTATGCCCGACAGGACAATTTCTGGCATTCTGTCACCCACACCCCCCGTAACTAAAATATCCAACCCCGAGGGGGAGTGAACCCCGGAGTAAAATGCTAAGTTGTTGCGGGGGTGCAGTGAGTAAAATGATGTGACCCAGACCAGAGCCCAGGTCACACACAGCATGCTGGCCAACCTAACAGTGGTTTACCCTACCAAACCACCAGGGCAGCTCGGCCAGCAACCCCATCCTAACATCCTTTCTCGTACTGCAAAAGGGATAAGGTAGCATTCCATCATATCCACTACCTTACCCCATCGGGAGGAATACTGTCGGGTTTACTACCATCGGGATATACCTCCAGTCGGGCAATGCTGACCGAGGTAGTGGATGTCAGGACAGTGAGCTTCAGGATCATGTAAATATACCTTTTCAAATGCTGCCCTTATCAACTGCCAGTGTTCTGATGCTTCAGATTTCATTCGCTGCCTGACAAGTACAGATGCCTCATAGTCCTCTCCTCACCAGTCATTCCTGTCATGCTGATTTTAAAAAACTTAAGTATTTTTCTTAAATTTTTTCATTTTCTGCCTTTATCTTCAGTTTAATTGTTAACCGCTAGTTAGTTTAGGGTTTTTTGTGTGTTATTTTCTCGGTTTCTCTCATTTCAGGATAACCAGGGAGAAACCAAGCTTTTGTGTTAGTTCTGGAGTTTTTTGAAGTAAAACTCCAGTTAGTTTCTTATTTAGTTTTAGTTATTTCTTTTTAGAATTAACCGTTAAATTTGTAAAGGTAACCCGATAACATTGGTTCCAAGTTACCAGTTCCTGGTTCCTATTGGAGCTTTTGTCAGTTCCTGAACCGACTGCAAACCGAAGAAAACACTTTCATTTTAAAAATCTTTTTCTGGTTTCTATTTTTGTAACAGTTTTCATTATGTCAGATAAACCGAAGAAGAAAACCGGTGAACCTGGTTTTAACAACTGTACCCAGTGTGGGGAAGTCTTTGCCAAGGCAGACAAACATTCTGCCTTGGCCAGGACCATTTTTCTGCTGTTTGTGACATCTGTAAAACCTTCCCTGCCAAGATGGTGGAAAAACATCTGGAAAGGTTGCAGAAGAAATTACAAAAGGATTCCTTGGGCTCTGACAAGATGGCATTCTCTAAACAAGCGGGTGAAACTGCAGAACTTGTTCAGACCACCCCTGATAAGGGTGCTCAGGGCAAAAGACCCATAGGACTGGCTGACTCCCTGGTTCCTCTGAAGAAATCTAAAAAGACTAAACACACTGAACCCCCCTGCCAGTCAGCCCAAGGGGACTTTTACTGTGTCCGCAATAATGCCTTCACCTGAGGAGATTGCTCAGGCTTTTAAGGTTATACAAGCTTTGCATGGGTTGGCACCGGTCCCTGGCCCCCCTACTCTGGGACAAACCCTTACCAGGCAAGCTACCACTTCTACACAGTTCTCAGCCCCTGAACGTTTAGAGGTTGAGGACTATGAGAAGTATGAGGAGGAGATGCAAGATATTGAACCAGAAGTCTCCCCTGAAGAGGAGTTTGGTTCCCCTCCTAGAACAACAGAAGATTTCTTATCTAATTTTTCTTTCATTAGAAAAATGGTGGATGCACTGGATATTACTACCAGTGAGACTGAGGAAGATGAAGAGGAGGCGGAGTACCTAGAAATGTTGGGACTCGCACCTATCAAAAAGCTGTTGCTCCCTATTTACATATTTTTCCAAAAGGATCCTTTTTTAAAATCTTGCAAACTCCTCATTTTGTCTCCCTTGTGGACAAAAGGTTGGAGAAGAAATATCAGCTGGACAGGGAGGGTGCTGAATTTTATTCTCCCATCCTGACCATCAGGGAGTGGTACAAACTGCAGCCTATGACAAGGCGAAAGTGAGTTTAGCCTCCCATCCTCCTGAAAAGGACTCCAGAAAGATGGATAGCATGGCCAGAAAAGGATATCTGTCTGCCTCCTTGGCTATCAAACAGGCCAACTACCAGGCATATGCTGCACAGTATCAGAAAACACTGTGGTAGTCTGTTCTGGATATGTCCAAGAAAGCCCAGCCTGGCCTATCAGAGGATTTGGCAGAGACTGCCAGGTGTGAATTGGAGGCTGCTGAGTACCAGTTCCAAATGACAGCAGATTCAAATGACACTGATGCCAGATGGATAGCAAATTCAGTATGTTTGAGGTGGTTTGCATGGCTCAGGACACCCAAGCTAAAGCTATGCATTTACCCATAGAAAATAATTCTCTCTTTGGGGACAAGACAGAGGCTTATATGAAAAAAGTGAACAAATACAAAGCCATCTATCAGAGCAACTCGACTAAAGAAAGGCTGTCTCTATCCAACAGGCCTTAAGGAAGGGGAGGCAGGGGTAGATCTCCCTACAGCAAGCCTTTTTACCAGGCCCAGGCTGTTCCACAATACCAGCAGTACCCTCAACAAACAGGGTACTTCAGGGGCAGAAGGGGATCTAGGCAAGTTTCCAAGGTTGGCAAGGCTCAGCCCAAGGCAAAACTGACTCCCTGACTCCATTGTCAAGGCCGCGTCCCCACTACCAGTAGCAGGCAGACTGGCTCATTATTTTTAGGCTTGGAAGAACATCAAAATGGGCAAGCAGGTTCCGCTCTACACACTCTTCATGCTCAGTAGGGGAAAAATCAGCAAAGAAAACAGAACCAGCACCGAAGACTAGGTGAAGAATCAGCCTTATTTCCAGAACTGCCAAAACAGCTCGAGTAGAAAAAGGACCTTGACTGATTCCGCTCAAAGGAGCGTCCTCAGGAGGATCTGATGTGAAAGAGTACCATACGTATTTAAAAGGACTAATTTAAAGTGACAGTGTAGTAAAAGCAGACAATGCAACATACTTTACAAGTATATAAAATGCTAGAAACCATAGTGGTGATTTCAATATTGCTGTAATTAGTCACAAATAAATACCACTCTAATACCAAATTCGTAAATAAGTATTTAGTAAATGGGTGTTCCCATAAATTATCTGAGCCGGCTTGAAGTGCTACAAGGTTGCATTTTTTGATTTCCCCATTTCTCAGACGAAATCCAAAAAGCTGCCAGGAAGCATCAACAACCACCTAATGGGGAAAGAGCAACTAATGCTAACAAATCTACATTAAAATTAACTCCGAATATATTGTAGATACCATGAGCAAAAACCTGTTTCTCTTATTGTTTTTACTTTTAATCAGAGGCATAGTCAATTTTGTCATTCAGACCTGGACTTCTGAGGCCCCCCAATGTGTAAATCTAAAATGCTTCTCGTTCCAATAATCTGTCTTCAATGTCGCCCCCTCTTGGTCTTAGAGTGACGTGTTCTATAGCATAAAACTTGAAAATATGGCGTATTGTCTCCAATCCAGACACTGTTCCTTCATGTGCTCTAAATTGTGTGTTGTGTGGGTGGGCAGAACACCACAAGGCCTGAGGTTAACACATACCCCTGGCTATGGGCTTGATAGAAAAGAATTCATTATGGAATGGAACCAAGGGCTACAGACTGGGTCTGATTGTATTGTGAAAGCAGTCATCAGTGATTATTTGAGACAGCAAACTGACATCATAGCAGACATCAAGGCTAAAGAAGAAATTGTTGAAAATTCCTGGGAACATTCAGAGTCTGAACAATACAACATAGACCTTAAAGAAATGATTCTAATGGAGAATAAATGAAAACAAAGGAAGTTTAACAAATTTGATGGGGGTGCTGATGAACAGCCAGCTGTGAGGATGTAGATTCCTATAGCTCTCTCTCAAGGTTAAAATCTATTAAAAATCAACTGCATCCATCATCTTTTTTGCAAACGAACAACTAATATTTATTCAACAACCAGTATGGATAAGTTTTTGCTGCCCAATAGTGGGAAAACGCACCACTCGGCTTCAAAATCCGCTAAAATACAAATAGCCACGCAGCAGTCCGAGGCGCCAGGCCCAATATCCTTCTCTGCAGCTGAAATGGCAGCTTTAGGGAGAGAAGTGACTGGACAAGTGTTGGCGGCTCTAACACCGAGGCTGGACAAACTTGAGGGACATCTGCATAACCGGCTACAGGAGATCGCGGACCAAATTTCAGCCCAAGATAGTAGATTGGAGGAAGCTAAGGGACGGATCTCACAAATAGAAGATATGGTGGCACCACTGGCAGGGAGGTTGCAGAAAATGGAGAAGGCTTTCACATAATTTCAAGACCAGTTTGATTATCAAGAAAACTACAGTAGTAGGCTTAATATAAGATTGAGGGGCCTACCAGAGGGAAGAGAGGGCCACGATGTCTTGGCTTTCTGCGCAGAACTACTGCCGCGACTGCTGGACCTGAAGCTCAAAGGGGGCCCCCACAAGCTGGAACGGGCTCATCGTTCAGTAATACCTCGGCCGCCGGATAGGCAGCCGCCGAGACAAATCATAATCCGGTACCACAACTTTCAAAACTGGCAATCGGTGCTTGAGGCCTTCCGACGCGTTTGCAAAAGACGCTGGTAAGCTGGGAGGGGTGGCGGTTTTGGACATGCGCATGTTTTTAGTCACGCTGCCTGAGCCCGCGGCCTTCATCCCTGGATACATGGTGCAGATTGCAAGCTTAAAGGTGATAGGAAACAATTTTTACACCTCTAGAAGCCCTCTAGTTGTTCTATTGGCTACCCAGTATTCTGATATATTTTTGACCTTTTTGGTTAAATTAATAATCTGTTTTGTTTGCCTTTCTAAGGACCTTAAATCCCTTTCTCCTCAGCAGTTGCTGCTCTGTCTTTTCATACTGCCTGAACATTCGGTGACATCACAAACACCTTTCCAGGCTATTCAGATAAATAGCATAGAATGGGAGTTTCTGATGTCGTAGAATGTCTTAAAAATATGAAAATCAAGAGCAGTAGCTGGTGAGGAAAGTGAAACTCACTGTAGATCTGAGGGCACCCCAAAACTAGATTATTTATCAAAAAATCATCAAAGCATATCAGAATACATAACTAGCATGGAAACAAAGATGGAAAGGCAGTTAACTGTGTAAAAAATCATTTCCTATCTCCTTTGAGGTTGCAGGCACTGAAAGGTGCCCCGGGGTTAATGCAGATGCTGTATCCATCCACAGGAATTGTTAAGGGGAAAGACGGAGTCTTGGGGGAAATGGTTTCCAGGGGCTCATGGTATGGGGAGGCCTAGAATGTGGTGTCCTCCTGGAGGACAATCCCTACTTCTTGAGTAGTGTGTTAACATGCTGGGGGGTAGAGTTACTACTGGCCTCTGGAAACCTCATCCCAGAGGGGGCTGGAATTTGGACCGCAATGGGAAGGACACTGCGTGTATTGGGGGGGGGGGGGCCTATGTGGGTCCTCAAACCCTGGTGGTCTTTGCCACCTCCCTGGAGTAAACACTCAAGTGAGTTGATGGGTAGTATGTCCTGGTCAGGAGGTTCAACACACTTCAGGGGATCTTTACGGGGTGCAGTGGGTTTGTAATGTTTAAGTATCCCCTGTATTTTCAGCAGGGATAAAGGTTGGTTGGAGGGGTTGTTCATTTATCAAAAGAGGGATGTTCATGACTCTGGAGTCTTCCTAGTTGGTGTTATATCATGTTTGTTCAGACTTTATCTATGGAGGGAGGAGCTGGGAGGGGCGGAGGGTAGTGAAGTAGAGGGATTGGATGGAGGATTTGCCATATCTGAATACTGTCTGGGGGGCTGGATGGGTAATGCAGTTAGGCTTTGTTTAAAATATAAAGGTTCTGGGCATGTTGGGGGACTATATATGTTGGGGAGGGCTGAGGGGGTTAAGAGGGATTGTTGTGTTGTCAGTTATTTGAAAAAATGAGTATTGTTGATATCAGATTGGAAAAGATGCACATGGAATCATTGAATAGAGAACACTATAAGAACTTCTTGGTACAGGCACTGCTTTTCACGGGGGGACACTCCCACTGTTGACGTGTCCATGGAGGGGGGAGTCAGGAAACAAAGGATCTCATTATCATGTCTCGGAATGTAAGAGGCATCTCCACCCCTGTGAAAAGGACGAGCATCTTAGCAGCACTGAAAAAACGGGGCACAGGCAGTGATGCTATAGGAGACGCACCTTACCAGCCAAGAGCATGCTGAAATGGCTAGGGGGTGGGTAGGGGCATGTTACTCTGCCTCTTTTAATAGTCATAAGCGGTGAGTAGCTATTCTGCTACATAGGAACCTTCCCCTGCAGGTTAAGAGTGTGGTGGCAGACCCAGCGAATGGCAAATATGTCTTTGTCAGTGGAGAACTGCATGGGGAAGCTGTAATCTCTGGGTGTGTGTATACACATCAGCAATATTAGATCCCACATTTTTTCAGTGCATGCTGGATATTTTGGTGAAAGAGTAGTTTCTGGGCCTTATTCTGGGAGGGGACCTGAATTGCACAATGGATCCCCAATTAGACCACTCCGAGGGAAGGGGTAGAGCACGGGGAGCACTGAGGGACTGGCAAGTAGGCATGAGCAACACTGAGCTAATTGCTGACACTAAACTTTGATGGGAGACTAAAGTACCACACATGCCTCCAAGCCAGAAAGATCCTAATGAAGCTTGCACCCGCTAGCCTTCACCCCCTCATCCAACCAGCCCCTCACAGGAGCACCCCTTGGCACCTGGCTAGCACCCCCCTCTTAGTCCCCCACTGTAGGACTACACTAGGGCAAAGGTATTTTCGTTATCGTGCTCCCCTCTGGCTTAATAACCTTCCCTCTTCCATCTCCTTGGCCCCTAGCCTTGGCCTATTTAAAAATGGCATTAAGAGACTTCTCCTAAACTTGGAGTCATGTGGCTGCTAAGATCAATCCTCCCTAATTCAGTATCGATTGAGAAATAGCGTCTCTCATGATCCAAAACTAGGCCTGGGTAGGCCTACAGAATCGGTAAGCTGTCTCACTTCACCTCTATGACCCAGGGTCCTTTAACAACCCTAGAGATACTAACCAAACATTGTAATCTCCTGTACAATGTAACCATGTAAAATTGTCTTAATGTGATGTTCAGCTTAGTGTAGTATATTCAAAACTGTCTTAAGTAATGTGTCCATTTTGTATGGACATGGAGCCTTTGCAAAAGAGTCTTCGACTCAAAGGATTGTAATTCTGAAACTTCAATAAAATAAAAAATAAAATAAAAAAAATTGGTAGTTTGCACATTACCAACCCGGAGGCAAAGGAGTTTACTTTTTATTCGAACCCACATGGTACATGGTCAAGAACAGACTATATGTATATACCTCTTGGCTGGTTCCCACGGTTGCGGTGTGCCAAGCATAGCCCTATACATATTTCAACCATGCCATGGTAGTTATAACAATTTCGGTGAATGAGCCTCGAGAAGGTCCCCCTTCATGGAAATTTCCAACATGCTTATTGGGTAACAGGGAATTTAGGACATTCTTGACTGACCAGTGGAAGACCTACCTCTCTATTAATGAGCAATCCCTGACTACTAAGGCTAGAGTGGGAAATATAAAAAGACCCACTAAAGATATAGAACAATATTTGACTATAGGGGGTAATGGGATTATTAGTAACATCAGAAATTCAAAGGACCGGAAATTCAGTGATCATGGTCTAAGAATATCTAAGGCTTTAAGAGATAGACATTTGATGTTAATGAATGGAAGGACAAAATCTGATTCAGAGGGTGAATGTACTTTCATTAATACCAAAGGGATTTCAGTGATAGATCTGGTTTGGATAAATATACATTCAAACAACATGAAATCTTGCTATATTATGACATATGCAGTATAACCCCAGGTTCTAGGGACATGGATATGTTGTTCATCCACACTTATTGGCAGGTTCCTTGCCGCTTTAAATCTTGCCGGAAGGTCTTCAAGCTGGCTCCTCCCACCCACCCGGGTGGTAAAACTCTCGGCTCCGCCCCATGACGCTAGATCTTTCTTATCACTTGGAAGCTCAGTTTCCCTCCTTAACGTGCTGCGTTTAAGACTGGTTCCTAATTCTTCAAAGTTGAAATCCAAAGTTTTTGCTAAAAGACTTGGTCTTCTTCTCCTCGTGGCTTCACGATGGACAAACGACTCCGGTTTGGAGGTGCCCTTGCAGGCAGAAGATGTCTGAGGCAGATCCGCACTCACGTCGTCTACTGCCTGGGCCTTGAGCACGACCCATGAGCCTGCAACATGCTCTTCCTTTTCGACTCACGTCCTTGAAGCCGTGCTGCCGATTATGACTGGGGCGCCGAAAAGAAATTCCACGGTGAAATCTAAAGAGGCCGATTGGCGGTGTCTGCGGCGGCGGGCTCGGCGGATCAGCTCGAGCAGATGATCGCCCTCAAAGAGGAGGCGGCGCGGGCCGCTTCTACCTCGGCTGTGGCATTTGTCCCGCTCTCTCGGTGCCTCGTACTCAGCTTCTTTTAAGGAGCTTTGTCTGACCCTCTCGACGAAAGGTGAGGGTCCAACTTCTTCGGGACCTTTTTCCAGGTCCAAAAGAGCAAAAGTAAGTCTCTCAGTTGAGCGCTCTTGGGGAGGGAAAGATCCCCTCCCTTGTCGGCAGTGGGCTTGGTCGACCTCTAGCTCGGCCACTGGCTTCCGCAGTGTCCCGTCAGGCCAGTTGACCGAGACTCCTGTCGAAGCGGTCAAGATTTTTCGACCCATTAGGCGGGTTATCGGCTAAAAGCTGAAATCCCTCTCCCAGTTCCCCGGTGGGAGTTGAGGATCCCGTTGGCTCGTCTGTGCCTCGGTTCCGGAGCCTTGAGTGGGATTGTCCGAGCGAGGGTGCCGATTCTGACACTTCTCTTCGCCTTCCTCGGCCTAGTCGAGACTCTCCAGTCTCGGTCTCTGACATCTCGCGGTCCAACCCGATCCCGCCCCCATAAGGCGGTCTCGGTCTCGGCACCCAGCGGCAAGCGCCCGCCGCTCTTCCTCTTCCTCGACGAGGGGAGGCCGCGAAGTTGCGCCGGAAGTACGAGAACTCATGTGGCAACAGCTCCTTTTGACCGGGAATAAGCCGACCCAGTCGTCTTCCCCGGCCATTAAGTGGCTGTCACCGGAGCAGCCGAAACAACTCCTCATTGTAGTCGAGGAGCCTGTTCTCAGGCCGGTTGTTCGGCCAATTCCAGCTGCCCCACCGATGCTGGTGGAACCTCTGCCTCCACAGCCATTAGTTGGGGCTCCGACCAAAAATTCTCGGTCGGCCTTGGGTTTGCCCATAGGCTGTCTGTCACCCTCCTCCCGATAAACCTCGGCAGGTGGAGGGTGGCTCAGGCCCGAGGCAGCTCTTTGAGGACTCTTCTGAGTCCAATGATGATTCCTCCCTCTTCTCCAAGCGCATGGACTTGGAGTCCTCGGGAGGGCAGTCAGTGGACGATAGCCCTTCGTCCTTCTTAGGGTTGCTTCGACTCATCTCAGAATCCACCGGGATGAAGCTCGAACCCGTTTCTAAATGGGCCAGGTATCCCCTCACGGAGATTCTGGACCGAGGGGAATCTCCTACGGAGGCCTTTCCGGTGGCTGAAGCCATAGTGGGTCCGGCCTTGGAACTTTGGCAGCGTCCTGCTTCCTGCCCTGCGCCTTCGGCCAGGTTGGCCAGGAAGTATGCGGTCCCTACCGGTTCCCTGTTCCGTTTTTTGGAACACCCCTCGGCCGAGGGGTTGGTTACCAACAGCATTTTTCGGTGTGCGGGAAGCATGAGATGTGGACAAACCTCCCGACAAGGAATCCAAGAAATTGGATTATGCCGGGTGAAAAGTTTATGCTGCGTCCTCTCTCGGCCTTCGTCAGGCCAGTTCGGCCGTCCTCATGGCACATTTTTCTCATGCCCTGTTGGGCTCCCTGGATGAGGTTGTCCCTCATCTTCCCGCAGATCTGCAGACTGCGGTCAGGCAGGTGTGGGACCAGGGCAGGGCAGTGGCCAAACAGCAGCTCCAGACTGCGTTAAACATTGTGGACTCATGTGCCAGGTCTGTGGCGGCCGCAGTGGCCATGCGTCGTCAGGCTTGGTTGAGGATATCCACCTTTACCTCGGATACCCAGCACAAGTTGGCGGATGTTCCCTTTTTGGAGACTGACCTCTTCGGCCCTGGGGTGGAAGGTCACCTGCAGAGGATCGAGAAGTCCAATGCTACCTTGGACTCGGTCTCTTCTGCTCAGAAGGACAAAGGCCGCAAGCCACAGCCTAAGCCCTTTCGTCCTTCTGCGCCATGGCATGCCAGCCCAGCAGCGTCAGGGCCAGCAGGCTCGAGCTGGTATCCCAAACCAAGCCGTCGGCTTCCTCAACAGGAAGCAGGGAGGTAAAGGCCCAGGGTCCCTCGGCGGTCCTCCTCAAGCCTGCTGCAGTGATGGGCTGAGAGTGTCGCCCCATCCCTGTCACCTCACCCCTGGTTCCCCGTGGAGACAGCTCAGACACTTCCTTTCCGCCTGGTCGCTGTTACCATGGACAGGTGGATACTGAGAGTGGTGGAAAAGAGCCTACCTCTAGAATTCGACAGGCCCGCCCCTCCAGGCGTCGCACCTCGGGGTCCGCCAGCCTCACTGGCGGCTCGTCGGCCGACTCGCTCTCCTCCTCCAAGGAGGTGATCCGCAGGTAGAGGACCCCCTTTAGACCCGAGGTTCGTGTCCAGGTATTTCCTGGTTCCGAAACGGACGGGGGGCTGGCGCCCCATTCTCTACCTACACGACCTAAACAAGTTCCTAAGGTCTCGGACCTTCAGAATGGTCACTGTGGTGCAGATAATACCATCTCTGCAACACGGCGTGTGGTTCTGCTCTCTGGACCTACAGGACGCGTTCTTTCACGTCCCTATCCGTCCGTCACAGCGGAGATTCCTCCGCTTTCGAGTGGAAGGATCCCTCTTCGAGTTCAAGCCATGCCCTTGGACATCTCCAGCTCAGGGTCTTCACCAAATGCATGGCAGTGGTGACAGCATTCCTGCGCGCCGAGGGGTCGGTGTACCCTTACCTGGACGATTGGCTGATAGCAGCCCCCTCCAGGCAGGAGGTGGAGCGGTCAGAGATCTGTCCCTCAGGTTTGCTCTCAGTCGGCCTTCTCATCAATGAGGCCAAGTCGAACTCGAGCGAAGCAGGTGATCCTGTTCATCGGGCAGAGCTCGACTCTCTTGAGCCCAGGCACGGCTCCGCGGACCAGGGCGAGGTTCTTACCTCCTTTGCCCAATCATTTCTGGTTGGGCAATCGCATCCTACCAGGACTTCCTGTGCCTCCTGGGTCTCATGGCGGCCTGTACCAGCATGGTCCCGTTGAGCACGCTGGCACATCGCCCCTTCAGTGGGGACTGGCCAGCCGGTGGTCTGGCGCTGCGATCCATTGGACCAGCTAGTGACAGTGACCCAGGAGATGTGGAGCAGCTCTCCAGTGGTGGACCGTTTCATCCCATCTGCAGGAGGGCATCGTTTGTCCGCCCCGAGCTGGTCTCTCTATTGACCGATGCCTCTCTGATGGGTTGGGGTGCCCATCTGGGGGACACGAGTGCGCGGCCTCTGGCCCTGCTGAGTCCGATGCCACATCAACCTGCTGGAGCTCCGGCGGTCCGCCTAGCTCTCACCGCCTTTGCTCCGTTTCTCCGGGGTCAAGTGGTCGAGTCAGGCGGACAATACCACGACCATGTACTACCTGAACCACCAGGGTGGGGCGCTCCACGCTTCTATGCAAAGGAAGCTCTCGCATTTGGTCACTCGTGCGCAGCCTGAGGCGGATCTCCTAGCCATTCATGTGGCAGGGCCTCCAACACCCTGGCGATGCCCTGAGCGGATAGGGGCTGCATCTCATGAGTGGTCTCTCCTGCGGAGGTACAAGATCTGTTCTCCTACTGGGGCACACCTCAGGTGGACCTGTTTGCCTCCAGGGAGAATGCGAAGCTGAGGCTGTTTCATGCCCGCCCTCCTCAGCAGGGCTCGCTGCAGGGGGATGCCTTCTCGAGGCTGTGGACCCCGGGCCTCTTTTATGCCTTTCCCCCATTTCCCTTGATTCACAAGGTGCTTCTCAAGACAAGGAGGGACAAGGCGCAGGTGATTCTGATAGCCCCAGACTGGCCCCGCCAGTTCTGGTACCAGATCTCCTCAACCTCAGCCACAGGCTCCCGAGGCAGCTTCCAGCTCGCCCGGACCTGCTCTCAGTCAGTCAGGAAGGTGTTCCATCCGGACCTTCAATCCCTGCACCTGGCCCTCTGGTTCCTGGCTAGAGTTCCAGGCCTTGGGTCTTTCCGGCGAGGTCCTTAATGTTGTTGAGGCGTCCCGTCAGGAAGTCGACCAGGAAATGCCATGCCTTCAAATGGAAGAGGTTTTCCATTTGGTGTCAGAGTAGAGACTTGGACCCTTCCTCCTGTTCTTGGCAAGTATTTTGGACTATTATGGTCCCTTTCTAGTCAAGGGCTTAGGTTGGCGACCTAAAAGGTGCACCTGGCAGCCATCTCTACTTACAGACACGGGCGGGGAGCAGTCGGTGGGCGCAGGAGGAAGGTAGTCTAGGCTCTTTTCAAGGCCTTGATCACATTCCCTCCGGTAGGAGAACCTCCACCTCCATGGGATTTACTGCTGGTACTGGCAAAGCTTATGGGCAAGCCATTCGAACCAATGCACAGGTGTGAACTCTCTCACCTGTAGTGGAAGACCGCCTTCTTGGTGGCTATCACGTCAGCCAGAAGGATGGGAGAACTCCAGGCGCTCTGCATTGAGTCTCCTTACCTGGTCTTCCACAGGGACAAGGTTGTCCTGCGCCCCCACCCGAAATTCCTTCCGAAGGTGGTGTCGGAGTTTCACCTTAACCAGGTGTTGACTCTGCCGGTGTTCTACCCCAGTCACACCTCGGAGGCCGAATACAGGCTCCATACTTTGGACCCTGAGGCGCTCGCTTGTGCATAGGCATGCGGCTGAAGTCGGGAGAGGTTCGCCAGCTGTTTGTCACCTACGCTGAAGCTGCACCTGGCAGACCTGCAGCCAAGCAGGCGATAAGCAGGTGGGTCACCTCTGCATGAATCTCTGCTATAAGTTGGCGGGCATGGAGCCTCCCAGAGGATAAAGCTCATTCTACCGTCATACTGCTGCATCGGTGGCTGCTTCCAGGGGCGTCCCTATCAGGAAATCTGCAGGGCTGCTACCTGGAAGTCAGCACACCCTTATTACCCATTACCACATCGACCTTGAGTCACGCCGGGATGCTGGTTTTGGGGCCTCGGTTCTCCAGTCTTTATTCCCTAAGTAGGGGTGTGCACCTTGCCTCTCCCTCCCTCCTCTCCAGAGAACTGCTGAGTCTGCCAATAAGTGTGGATGAACAACATATCCATGTCCCTAGAAATACAGGTTACTCACCTGTAACAGGAGTTCTAGGAATGGTATATATTGTTCATCCACATGACCCACCGACCTCCCAGCTTTGGCCCACAACCCTGAGCTTCCAGCGGGCAGATCTGGCATCATGGGGGCGGGCAGGAGTTTACCACCGGGTGGGTGGGAGGAGCCAGCTTGAAGACCTTCCAGCAAGATTTAAAGTGGCAAGGAACCTGCCAATAAGTGTGGATGAACAACATATACCATTCCTAGAACTCCTGTTACAGGTGAGTAACCTGTATTTAGAACTGCTCCGGAGGTGAAAGAGTTAACTTTCCATGCAGGGCGTGGAATCTTGAGCGCGAGCTCGGTTGAACACTGTCTGTTGAAGCTCAAACTTAAACTGTCAGATTCTTTACTCCGCCTCACTGAACAGTCGCTCCGGAGATTCCTCCTCGGTTCGTTTGTCGGTTTAAAAGTGTATTTCTCGGTTTATTTTACCGAAATTTAACCACAATTGTCGGTTCAAGCTCTGTCTGTGGTATTGTAAGTAACAGATAGGCTCTTATTTATTTTCTTCTCTGTGGAACTTGTAAACGTCTTTTCGGTTCGGTTTGAACCGATCAGATTGGGTTTAAAATTACCTTCTAGTCCTTTAGAGTGCAGTTCCGGTTCTTATCGGTTCTAAAAAATGGATTTTATTACGTTTTTCACGACAAACACGGTTGAGAACCGATAAGAGAGTCTTAATGGATTGCCATTAACGGGCAAGTTTTGGTTAGGCTGGCACTATTTCTGAGAAACCAAAGAAAAACCGACCCACTGGGTTTCAGCACTGTGGCCTCTGTGGGAAGCCTTTGCTAAGGCTGACCCACACCACTATGTATATTGTCTGAGGTTTGACCACCTCAATGCAGACTGCCAGATTTGTAAAATTTCCTGCTGCCACTGTGGAAAAGAGAGTTGGTAGGCTCAAGGAAAGGAGGCCAAAGTCCGCTGACCTGGATGGCCAGCCGGTTCAGTTCCAACCGAACCTGAGGGTGCCCTCTGACCAGGGCGATGCTTCCTCAGGCAAGCGAAGAAACCAGCTCTGAGGGCGGTTCAACTAAAAGGACAGAAGAGTCAGCTAGTTTGGGGCCAAAGTTCTTTCTCCAACACGCTGAGAAATAGTCAAAGCTATTCAAATTGTCCAGTCTCTTTCCCCAGTTCCGTCCGAACCGACAACATTAGGAAGCGCTGGTTGGACTAGTTCCGATTCAAGATTATGATTTTGAGGATTTTTATGAACCGGAGGAAGGGAGGAGGGATATGAGGAGAGTGAGTGTGATTTTGAAAGTCTGGATGTGCCCATTGAACCGGACATCTCTCCAGACAGACCCTCAGGGTGTCCCCTCCCAGGCTATCTGAGTCCCTTCTCATTTTTGTTTTACAGGAAGTTGCTGAGACTCTGCAACTCCCTGTTGAGGAAGCTGTTGATGATCAAAGAGCCTGATTTTGTGGAAATGATGGATATTCCAGAGTCTAGGAGACTGTCTATTCCCTTGCACAAATCTTTAGGAAACAGACAGTAAAAATTCTGAAAATTCCTCATTCTATCCTCCCTGTGGATAAAAGGATGGACAAGAGGTATGCTTTATCAAGCTCTGATCAGAGTTCCTCTCCCAGACAGTGCAGCCATGTGGGGTGAGTGCAGGCTGCAGCCTGTGACAAGACTATGTTCCTCTACCCTCTCACCCTCCTGAAAAGTTCCAGGAGGATGGATGCCATGGCAAAAAAGCAGTACATGGCAGCATCTTTGGGACTCAGACAGGCAAATTATATGGCTTACGCAGCTAGGTACCAGAAATCCAGATGGGATACTGTCCTGGCCCTAGCAAAACAGGCCCCTGACCAGCTTGCCAGGGAGCTGGAGCAGGTGGCTGCGGATGGTATTGAGGCATCCAAGGTTTAGTTTAGTTTATTAGTCTAGGAATTAATACCTTTGAGCCAGGGCTCTTTTACAAAGGTTCCACGTCACAAAGAACATTTAACAAAGCACTATACACATAACAGGTAAAACCAGACAGGAAAGTTGCATCATAAATTTGCTATTAACAGTTTAAGGCAATAGCGTTTTAAGTTTCATAGAAAACAAGCATAACAGGTTCAAGCGAGTAGACAATTTTGAGGTTAAGAAACTTCCAGGGAGAGGGTGATCATTAGCGGCAAAGGAGGCTAGAGGAGGAAGGTGGTGGCGGGAGAGTAAGTGAGAGGGACAGGAAAAAAGGGGGTGAGTTTGGGTGGGAGACAGGAAGTAGTAGAGGTACCAGAGGGTTCATTAGTCAGGGAGGAAGAGGCCTCAGATGTGAGGATGGACATGAGGAGTAGTAGTCTTTATCTAGCGCAATCACAGTTGCTAGTGGAGGTGAGGTGGGCATAGAGCATGGATTTGAAAGCTTCAAGCGAGGGTGAGGATAGAGTAGGTGGACTAAGCACATTGAACCATGTCGGGGCCCTGTATGCGAAAGATCTTTGTCCCTGTGCAGTCCGTCATCTCGGAACCAGGAAAGGTTGGCGTTCAGATCTGGTGGAGGGTCGTGAGCCAGGATTCAGTCGGAGTAGGTTTTGAATACATAATGGAGTCAGTCCCAAGATAGATTTTTTTGCCATTGTGCAGGTGAGATAAATAAGACGATTTGATAGGTTCAACCAACCTGATTCATAGTACAGATCACACGTGTGAGTCAGTCTTTGAGCCCCCGTGAGGAGCCGGCAGGCCTTATTTGAGTGATTGAGATCGCCTTAGAGCAGTGGAGGTAGCTGAGCCATAAATAATAAGGCCATAGTCAATGATTGAGATTATGGAACTCTGTATAGCTATTCTCAATGCAGCTTGATTTAGAAATTATGATTCTGAATAGTATTCCAAGGCGTTGGTTCACTGTTTTAGCAGTGTTGTCAATGTGGGTTGCAAAGGTGAGCCCTTGGTCAAAAAGTGATGCAGGTATTTGAAAGTATTTACTTGGTCCAGTGTAATTCCGCAGAGGTTTGTATGGTGAGTGCAGTATGCCTATTTTTTGTTTTGGTGATTGGAGAAGAGCATGGCTTTTGTTTTATTGTGGTTTGCACAAGTTTACTATCCAGGAACCACCTTTCAACACTAGAAAGCAAGTTGCAGGCTTTTTCTTAGGGAGTTTGGATCCTTGTGGGAAGAGAGTACAGCATCATCAGCGTATAAGATTATTTTCTCCTGGCAGATATCTGGGAGGAGTTAAGGAACAGGCTAAAGAGGAGGCGGTCCAGAATTGATCCCTGTGGTATACCGAGAGAGAACTGGTTTGAAGTCGGAGAGTTCATTAGAGATTTTACAGCCTGTGACCGATTGGACAGGTAACTTTTACCCAAGCACAAGGACCTTCGCCAGGCTCTAGGCTAGAAAGTAGGGAGGTAAGTAGGCCATGATGGTCTGTCGAAAGCTTTTTAAGATCGATAAAGACTGCACCTGTTTGGCACCCTTTGTCCAGGGCAGAGTGGACTTCTCCAGAGAAATCAAGTAAGGCTGTTGTTGTACTTCGTCCTTTCCTAAAGCCATGCTGTTGATTACAGAGTAGATTGTATTTGTCTAGGTAATCAGAGAGTTGGTCTGCCACTATTCGTTCAAGTGCTTTGGAGAGGAGGGTATTGATATTGGTCGATAGTTTCCTGTTGAGGTTTGTCCCCCCTTTGTGCTACTGGTATAACTATGGCAATTTCCATTTGTTGGAAATTGACTTTGGCAAAGTGACAGATTAAATTTTTGCAAGGGGTGAATTACTTCATCCAGGGTGAGAGACAGGATTTTAGATCTAGCGTGTCACTACTTGTTCTAGATTTGGAGCAGGCCTTTCTTATGTACTTGTGTGCTTCGTGCACTGATTTTCTTAGTAAACATGGGTTTGTCACAAGGGTGTTTTGTGATACTAGGCTAGGCACAGGTAAGTCCGAGAAGAAATCTGGGGGGAGGACCCCACTAAGGTCTGTGAATGTCTTATTAAGCCCATCTGCAATAGACTTTGGGTCAAGAGTGGTGGATCCATCAACTTTCATAATGGTAGGTGACGATTTTGATTGTTTACCCATTATGTTTCGGAAGGTGCAATTTCATGCTGCACTAGACTCTAATGATGTTTCATCAAGAGTCATGGCTACATCTGTGTCTCTTCACAGAATGGCCTGGCTCAGATGTACTGCCCTGTCACAGGATACTCAGTCTAAGGCTATGGATTTTCCTGTTGTGGGCAATTCTCTGTTTGGGGAGCAGACAGAGAATTATATGAAGAAAATGGATGAGTATAGGACCACCTATAGGAGTGCACAGGCCAAAAGGCAAGCCACTCCTCAAACGCAGCATGTCAGGGGCAGGGGCAGGCCTTTTCATGAGCCTTTTACCAAGCCCAGGCTTCCTCTTCTGCTTGTGCCCAGAGGGGTTCTTTAGAGGAAGGGGCAGAAGGGTTCTAGTAAGCCTGCTTCTACCCCTTAACCCAAAGCCCCTGCAAAACAGGCTCCCTGATGGGGTGGCCAGGGCCGATTCTCCACTACCGGTAGGGGGCAGGCTGGCTTACTTTGTCCAGGACTGGGAATCTTTGACATCAGACAAGTGGGTCCTGGAAGTAGTTAGTCAGGGACTGGTTCTCAGCTTCAAAAAATTTCCGAAGATGAGAGCCAGGTCTTTTCCACCTGCAAACCCATCAGAGGCACTTGCCCTGGAAGCAGAAGTTTCTTCCCTCCTGGCTCTCAGAGCTGTGGAAAGGGTACCTCCCATACACCAGGACAAAGGGTTGTACTCCAGGTACTTCCTTACCCCAAAAAAGACAGGAGAATGGCGGCCCATCCTGGATCTCAGGTATCTAAACAAGCACCTTTTAAAACCAAAGTTCAAAATGGTGACTCTGGGAATCATTTTACCCTCTCTAAGGCCAGGGGACTGGCTAGCCTCTCTGGACCTCAAGGATGCCTACTTCCATGTTCTCATCAGAAGCTTCCATCGAAAGTACCTCAGATTCGAACTGCCCTCAGACCATTACCAATTCGGAGCAATGCCTTTCGGCCTCACCTCGGCCCCGAGGGTGTTCACAAAATGCCTGGCAGTAGCAGTTGCTCATTTAAGAAGGCAAAAGATTGCCATCTTTCCTTATCTGGATGACTGGCTCATTGTAGGCCAATCTCCAGAACAGGTCAAACTACACTTACAAGTGACCCAGCAACTGCTGACATCTCTAGGTTTCCTTCTCAATCTTCCAAAGTCAGTTCTGGAGCCTGTCCAGCTTCTCACCTTCATAGGCGCAGAACTGAACACAAAAGAAGCCAGAGCCTTTCTCCCTCTGGAAAGAGTAAGGACTTTGGTCTCTCTGGCCTTTCACCCTGCAGGTCTCTCGACCAGCAAGCATTTTCTACAGCTCCTGGGGCACATGGCTGCTTCTACAGCAGTAGTAGGAGCAAGATTTCAGATGAGGGACATCCAGTTCCATTTGAGAGCCTTTTGGTCTCAAAGGACAGACCCTCTAACCAAGTTAATACCAGTGACTCGAACCCTGATCCAGGCCCTTCAGTGGTGGCAGGATCAGAGGAATCTGAGACAGGGGGTTTCCTTTACTCCCCAGTCTCACTCCTTGACCCTTACTACAGATGCATCCCTCTTGGGGTGGGGAGCTCACACTGGCAACCTTTCCACCCAAGGGCTGTGGTCCCCTCAGGAATCTCTGCTCCACATCAATTTGCTGGAACTCAGAGCAGTTTTTCTAGCACTCCAGGTTTTTTCCACATCTGTTCAGAACAAGGTTGTTCAGATCAGAACAGACAATACCACTACAATGTAGTACATCAACAAACAAGGGCGTAGTCGGTCTATGGCCTTGTGCACCGAAGCAATGAAGTTGTGGTCTCTGGCTTATTCTCTGAACGCCTCCCTCACGGCTGTTCACCTCCCAGGCAAGGACAATGTCCTAGTGGATGCCCTCAGCAGGATTTCCCAGGGCCATCACGAATGGGCACTGGATCCTCTAGTACTGGAGGTAGTATATGCCAGATGGGGCACCCCGCAGATAGATCTTTTTGCAGCCCCAGACAATCACCAACTCCCCCTTTTTTGCTGGAGGCCCCCAGTGTTGGGCTCAGTCCCTCTGGATGCCTTCCTATTCAGTTGGGAAGGGAAGTTTCTCTATGCTTTTCCCCCCTTCCCCCTCCTTTTCAGGGTGCTAGTCAGAATCAGATCTCAACCCTGCAAGATGATCCTGATTGCTCCAGATTGGGCCAGGCAGCCCTGGTACCCACTCCTCATGTCCTTAGCAGTCCACCTTCCCTGTGTCTTCCCAAGAATCACAACCTGTTAACCTGTGCCCAGGGGAGAGTTTGGTATCCAACCTCAAATCTCTCAATCTCAAGGCATGGCTCTTGAAGAGTTAGAGTTTTCTGACCTACACCTTTCCCAAGGTGTATTGGATATATTGAAGGCCTCTAGGAAGCCTTCTACCAGGGCTACTTATAATTCTAAATGGAAAAGATTTTCCATATGGTGTGCTGGTAAGCATATTTCCCCAGAATCTGCTGGCGTGCCTACGATTTTGGATTATTTGGTGCATTTGAAATCCTTGGGCCTGAGACCAGCTACTCTAAAAGTGCACTTGGCAGCTGTGTCTGTCTTCTTATCAGCAGGTAAGCCCTCTTCTTTTTCAGCTCACCCTGTGTTCTCCAAGTTTTTTAAAGGGTTGCTTCACACCAACCCTCCATTCAGGGACCCTTCCCCTGCTTGGGATCTTAATATTTGCATTGCTCAGCTTATGCAACCCTTTGAGCCATTGTCTTCAGCAGAGCTTAAGCACTTGACTTGGAAAACTGTTTTTCTGGTAGCCATCACCTCTGCCAGGCACATAAGTGAGCTACAAGCATTGTCAGTGGAGCCTGATTTTATCTCCTTTCATAGAGATAAGGTGGTCCTCAGGACTAACAGGAAGTTTTTGCCTAAGGTGGTTTCAGACTTCCACCTTAATCAATCCGTGTCTCTTCCTGTGTACTTCACTGACCATTCCTCCTCTGGTGAGAGGAGATTGCACAGTTTAGATGTCAAAAGAGCCCTTAGTTACTATATAGAACGTACCAAGGGTCACAGGTTCGAATCCTTCCAATTGTTCCTCACTTATGGTGAGGTTGGTAAAGGGAAACCTGCCACTAAAAGATCCATTGCCAGGTGGATTGTCTCTTGTATCCAATTCTGCTATGAAAAACTGGGTAAGGTTCCTCCCTCAGGCCTGAGGGCTCACTCCACCAGAGGTACAGCTGCATCTCTGGCTGCTGCCAGAGACATCCCTATCCTAGAGATATGTCAAGCAGCTACCTGGAAAACAGTTCACACTTTTACTAAGCATTACTCCCTGGATATCCAGGCTAGGAGTGATGCTCGATTTGGCACAGCTGTGCTTCAGAGCCTATTTCCTAAGTAGGTTCTGTCCCTCCTCCATGGAGGTACTGCTGTAGTGTCTGCATATGTACATAATATAGCAAGACTTCATGTTGTTTGAAGAAAAATTACTCACCTTAGTAATGTTGTTTCTTCTAATGGAGTCTTGCTATATTATGACCTCCCCAACCTGCCCCTCTCAGAACCTCTTTTGGGATGTGGGTGGGCAGTGCAATGTTGGCACTTCGTAGATGCCCACTTTATTTTTCACCCTTTCTTTGGGTGCTTAGGTGTTATGCTTATTTTTTCCTTTTTGAATCCCCTGACTTGAGTCTTTGTTTTGAGATCAAGATCAAAAATGTGTTTTTGTAGTTAGTAGCCAGTGGCTAGTGTAGGTTTATGGCTTCCACACAGAACCTTAGTGAGTTTTTGCCGTAAAGATCTGACAGTTTAAGTTTGAGCTTCAACAGACAGAGTGTTCAACCGAGCTCGCGGTCAAGATTCCATGCCCTGCATGGAAAGTTAACTCTTTCACCTCCGGAGCAGTTCTAACCTGGGGTTATACTGCATATGTCATAATATAGCAAGACTCCATTAGAAGAAACAACATTACTAAGGTGAGTAATTTTTTCTTTGGTGCCAGATTTTCTGGATCTGAGAGTGGAAAACAGAGGAGAAAGTGATAATTTTCCCTTGGTGGTCCATATAAAAAATGAAGGGAAATGGACAGAATGTGTTGAAGGACTTTCAAATCTAATTAGAACAAAAAGGGGAGTAAATTGGAAGGAAATTAATAACAAGAGTTTCCAGGATATACTGGATATAAAAGGTATAACACAGAATATGAAAGACTTTAGGAATATCAAGGAGGAGGAATGTAGTATTAAATATGAGAGTATATAGCAAGGATTGCTAATTTGGTGTAGAAGGAGGTGAAGCTCTACCAAAAAAACAAACCAAGGAGCATCATGGTTTAATAAGAAATGTATAGAAATGAAAAGGAAATTAAACAAACAAACTAGGAATACATTGAAAAGAACAGCTCAGCATAATACAAAGGAATTAAATAAAATTAGAAAATACAGTTTGAAGAAGTAAGGAAAGATTTAGACAGAAACTGTGGAAAGAGCTAGAAAGAGCAGTTCTGGATAAACATTCCAAAGAATTTTGGAAAATAGTGGTAAGAGGGTTAGGAAAAAATGACTATGAAATAGATGCTTATATTGAACCTCAGGAATGGATCTACCACTTCAAGCCCATTTTGAGTGAAACAAATATAGAAAAGGGTGAGGGAACTATAATAGGGGAATGGATGCCCCGTCAAGAGAAAATAAAAAAAAGAGGATGTTATAGTAGCAGTAGGTAAATTTAGAAGGCAAAAGGCCCCAGGTCCGGATGGGATCCCGATTGATGTTATTATGAATCAATTAGAACTATCGGTACCAATATTGACAACATTATTCAGTCATGTGGGCAATACAGGGAAGATTCCAAGTTCATAGACTAAATCCATAATAGTTCCAATCTTCAAAAAAGTAGAACAAAAATATCCGGCCTGTTATAGGCCCATAAGCCTTACAGATAATACCCCAAAAATAATGACAAGAATAGTTAACAAGAGAATATTAAACTGGATCAAGGCAAATAACCTGATAAGAAGAAGCACAAGTGGGATTTATAGCAAATTGATCAGTGTTTTGTACTAAGGCATCTAGCATATAAATATTCTAAGATCAAAAAGCAAAAATTATATTGTATCTTTGTAGGCTTCAAAATGGCATTGGATAGCATTAATCGGGAATTATTGTGGAAATTCCTTGAGGAACTAGGAATAGAACCTACTATATTGGACATCATTAAAGTGGTATACAAAAACAACCAGATTAAGA
The DNA here is from genome assembly GCA_016271365.2 of Neoceratodus forsteri. Taxonomy (NCBI): domain Eukaryota; kingdom Metazoa; phylum Chordata; order Ceratodontiformes; family Ceratodontidae; genus Neoceratodus; species Neoceratodus forsteri. The sequence goes on from CM028131.1 coordinate 620,034,730, forward strand.
TTAGGTTTAATACCAAAGGAGAGTGCATTTGAAGGGAATTTGAAGGGAGTAAGGGGTAAAACATGGTTGTGTACTCTCCCCTATCCTATTCAATTTATATCTGAACCAAATGATGGGAAGGATGTATAAGGATGAATTCCATATGCCAAAAATAGGGAAGAGGGCTTGTCCCTATCTGGCATTTGCTGACGATATAGTTTTAATTTCAACATGCAAATTAGGAATAACTAGGTTGTTTAGTTTATTCCAGAAAGAATGTGAAGGTGCTAGATTATCTATAAACCCAGAGAAAACCAAAATTATGGTGTTCAGTCATAACAAAAGAATCTGGAATATCCGGTATAATAAGATACAAATAGAACAGGTAAAGTATTTTAAATATTTGGGTATAAATATTAGTGAAAATTTAATCTGGAATAAACACATTGAAGAAGTAAAAACTAACATCAAGAAGTTTGTTCCGATAATTACTAGCTTCTTTTATGAATATGGAGGAAGTTCTATTCAGGGTGCACTGAAAGTTATTAATACAAAAATAAGAGCTCAAATAATGTACGGAGCGGAAATTTGGGGTCTGAATATAGATGAAAAATAGAGGGAATAATTAACATATTTTACAAAAAGATATTGGGATTACCAAAGGGAGTACCGGCAGCTTTAATAAGAGTGGAATTAGGTCAGATATCATTAGAAAATCTGGTGCAGGAAAGAATCATTCTGTTTTTCTTCAAGGTGTACACAATGTCAGATATGTAATTGCCAGAACAATGAATGGATGAAGCTATCAGTTATTGGGATAGAAATTTTAAATTTCCAGTTATTGATATTCTAGAAAAATGGATAAAACAATATGGATTGCTAAATTATTTAGAGGAAATATTTAGGAGGCCACAGGAAAATATAATAAATAGGATAAAGACTAAAGTAAGAGATATATTCAAACAAAAAGATACAGAGAGATGTTCAAGATATAAAATAAGTAAATGGTTGGCAGCAAATAAGATATTTTGTAGAGAGAGATATTTAAATATTATTAAGAATGCAGAAAAGAAGAAATTTATATATAGCATGTAGATTTGAATATTTTATGAGTGAAAGATTCAATAGACTGATGAAAATAGAGGAAACCAAGGGAATTTGTAAATGTAATATGGGGGAGGATGATTTAGCTCATATATTGATTGAATGCCCATTATACATAAAGGTTAGAACAAAGATATTGGGGCCCATTTTGGAATTCATGGAAGGGAATCCTCAGATTTTGACAGAAAAAATAATGAAATCTCAATCAGTAAGGATACTTGAGACAGTAATCTCTTATTTCAAAATTGTTTATAAACAATGTATCCATATGAGAAATCAAAATGATAATGATGAATATTGATTAAAAACAGGGAATGTATATAGGTCAAATGAGGAAAAGGGTATAAGTACCATGATTGTACTCATTTATCTCCAGTGGATGTACGAAATAGACCTGACGATGAATAATTGATAGAGTTTATTTAATGGACTTTTGAAGGTGGTCGATAATAAAATAATATGGTAATGATAAATATAACTAAAAAGTAATGGTAACAATGAATACCAAAAATGAGGCCTCAATAAGTGTCAAAATTATGTGCAATATTAGATTTTTATTGTATTTTAAGTAGAAAGCTTGGATAAATATTTATGGGTATATTTCTTTGTATAATGTGTATTTAAAATTGTAACAACATAATGTGCTCTTTGTATAACATGTATTTAAATTGTAACAGCATAACTTGTTATACAATAAACTTTGACTTGACTACTAAAGTGACTATATGGGATGCGGAAAGGCATATATGTGGGGGCATTATAAGTTTTGTAGCCCACTATAAGAAACAGAAGGAGGAAAAAAGGGTGACTCTGGAAAAAAGCCTTAAAGATCTAGGGAGACAAGTAACGGGGATGGGGGGAAGGGGAGAACACTAGATGTCTCCTGGAGGTAACAAGAGAGGCCCTAAATGCTTTGGCTAAAGGGGAAGCCGGCAGCCGTGGTTGTTCTGCAGAAAACAAATGTCTGAGTGGAGTAATAAACCAGGTCCCATGTTAGTCCGGCTGGTGAGGAGAGGGAGGAAGCCAACCCTGATTATAAATATAAAAAATGGCTAGGGACAGAGGCTCACTGATAAAAAACACATTAGAGATGGGTTTAGACATATCTATCGGAAACTCTATTTAGCAGAATGTAAGGGTGTGTCGGAACTTACCAAGGAGTTTCTGGACCATCTAGATATACCCAAAGTCACCAGTAAACAAAGAGACATGTTGGGGGCTTCCATAACCAAGGAGGAAGTTCGAAAAACAATCCAAGGAAAGAAAACTGGGAAAGCCAGTGGGCCAGATGGATTTCCGGTAGAATACTAAAGACACATGGCAGTACATCTCGCTGAACTGCTAAGTGCCACGTTTGGGGAGGTGACAAAGGAGGGGAGGGGCTTCCTACCTCATGTTTCGATGAAGTAATATGCTTGATCCCCAAGCCCGTCAAGGACCTGGGGGAATGTGCATCGTACTGCCCCATCTCTTTATTGAATTGTGACCTTAAGGTATTGGCAGAAGATTTGGCAAATAGGTTGGATAAGGTCCTACCTGAGATAATTCACCCAGACCAGACCGGCTTTATTAGAGGGAGGTGTTCTTACCATAACGTCTGTAGGCTATTGAATGGGGTATGGGGGGCCAGTAAGATTCAGGATGACACATGTGTCTTTTCTACAGATGCCGAAAGGCATTTGACCAAATTGAGTGGTAACATCTATTTGAATGCCTGGGCCGGTTTGTTCTGGTTGAAAGTTTTGTAGGGATGGGCCAGGTGATGTACAGTCCTCCCAGGGCACAGGTTTTGGTTAATGGCTCTCTCTCTCTCTCTCTCTCGGATACATTTGACCTGTGCAGAGGCACGAGGCAGGATTGCCCTCTCTTCCCATTGTTATTTGCCCTGGCATTACAGTCTCTTGCTGTTGCTGTACAGCAGAATCCGGAGATTGAGGGTGTAGAGGGCGTGTCAGAGCGACTTCATAAAATCACCCTGTATGCAGATGACATGCTGCTTTTTGTTAGACAACCCAGAACTTTGGTTCCCAAAGTGTTACAGCTTATAGAGTCAATTGCATGCTTTTCGGGATATAAAATTAACATTCAGAAGTCAGAACTGCTTTATTTATTGGGGGGGGGGGGAGAAAACAGACAGGAGAGCAGGGAAATATGTGGGGCTTTCAGGTAGTCTCAAAAAGTTTTACTTACTTGGGTATGCAGGTTGGGAGAAGCCTGAGGTCCCTGTACGAGTTTAATTATATGCCGATCATAAAGATGGTAGAAGCTGACCTCAGAAGATGGGCCACCCTTCCAGTCTGTTGTTTGGGTAGGATTAACCTGGTAAAGATGAACATCCTGCAAAGACTTTTGTACCCTATGCAGATGTTGCCAATTGGGATCACGTTCAAGGATACCTGGAGGTTGGAAACAGCCTTTTCAGGCTTCATATGGTAGGGAAGGAGGCCTAGAGTATGCCTTTTATGCCTCAAAGCTAGTGTAGATGGGGGGAGGGGGGGCTTAACTTCCCAGATTTATGCAACTTTTTTTTAGTGGCCCAGTGCCGTTATATAAAGGACTGAGTTAATTTGCCACCTGAGGCTAGTTGGGTGGATTTAGAACAGAGGGCATGCCTGGGGCAGGTATTGTCTTACTTGGCCAAACAGGGCCGGAGGGCATATGCAGCTCTCCAAGGGGCAAATCTGATGGTACTTGGTGTACTGGACAGCTGGTGTCATTTGTCATAGAGGTGGGGGGGGGTAGAGAAATGTTGCTTTTACCAGTGGCCAGGAACCCTTTCTTCCTACCTAGACTAGACCCCAGTTTTTGAGAGTGGGAGGCTAAAGGAATATGTAGTGTGGGGGACCTCTCTTCTTGGGATGGATTATACTCATTTGGGAATCTTCAGCAAGCACTGGGGCTGGGTAGAACCCACATGTTCAGATATTTACAAGTGAGAGCCAATGCTTGAGAGGTGCATGGTGGTGGGGGGGGGGGATGAAGTCCCGCAATTAGGCCCAATAGAACAGTTGATATACATCTCATAGAAGGATCCGAGTGGCATTATGTGCAGTGCAGCCCAATTGGGCAAACAGCAACTCCCAGACCTCATGCAAAAAACGAGAGGCCTATGGGAGAGGGATTTAGGAATACAGATTGGGGAAGACAGTTGGAATCTGTTATTAACACTGCACAAAGGCATTTTGATTTGTAGTAAATACAAAGAGTCATACTTTAAGTTTGTTCATTGGCTTTATTGCCCACTCCAGATTAATAAATATAACCCTGCAATCTCTTCAGTTTGTGGTAGGTGTGGAGGTGCAATAAGCTCATATTATCACTGTTTCTGGGACTGTCCGATCCTGCAGCAGTTCTGGAAGACAGTACTAGCAGAGATAGGGACAAAGATGGGAAGGGCTCTGCCGGACTTCCCTCTTGTGGGCCTGTTTGGTGTTGGAAGACGAGGGGGGGATGGGCTTCTTTTCCTAGATGGTGCAGGGTACTGCTCATCATGGCCTGCCACTGCATCCAAAATACATGGGTCTCGAATAGTGTGCCCACCCTGAACCAATGGCGCACTCTAGTGCTTCGTGTGTTGGCTCTGGAGAAGCTCTCATTAGTAGCGAAGGGGAAGGGGGGTTACATTTTTTTAAAGTCTAGGAGCCTCTTCTGGCGTCCCTAATGGTAGGGGAGGCCCAGATCTTGAGAGTGGGATTGGAGGACGAGTAATGCCCTGTGTGGAGGAGAATTTAAACCTAGGCCTGGTATATACTCAATGCCTAGTAAGCATGTGCCAATTCTTATTATCCAAGTAATGTATGTATACGAAGGGTATATGTAACATATACTTATAAGATGTTCTCGCCAAAGATTATGTAAAGATGTCTTTGTAACATGTGTATCTGCTACTATTTACCTTTTTTTTTTCCAATAAAAAGATCACACACACACAAAAAAATTTGAAGGGGGCTGACAGGATTATATCCATAATAGAGTTTTCTCTTGGAATAAACAGCCCAATAATAAAAAATACACACACAGTACAGACGTGGGCGTGGATGAAGAGGCAGCAACAACGCTATTCTTCACACCAGTACCATTCAGATAGTGATGCAAGAAGTGATTCTAGTATAACTACACAGTGTTCCATACTCAGGAATCGTAACACCTCCCCCTCATACTACACTTCGACTAGTGACTCTGACATTAATGAGGACATTTTTTTAAAAGAGGAACAGGAGATTGTGGGTCAACCAACAACTAGACAGGTTCAATTTCAGACTCCCCAGTTGACAGAACCACAACAAAGCACCAAACGGGAATATCGGAAGAGGACAAGGAGAGGTGGCAAGAAACATAAACACATAGATATCAACCAAAAGAGGGAAGTAACATCAGTGGAAAATACAGTGATTAACATTTCTGACACTATTCTAACAGGTGAACAGATACACTTGTTACAAAAGAGTTTATCCTTTGCACCTGTAAGGGATCTTAAGCCTTTTGAATTGTATTTAGATTTTCAGAGATTTTTCAGAAATTTGAATCTTAAAGCTTTTTTTGAGAAGCAAAAAATGTGTAGGGGCAATAACTCTGCTGTTGGTACTTTTCCACCCTTCGCTCTCGAGGTTTACAAGATCGGTCTGGCAACCGCTCGAGGGGTTTACAATGTGGTAAGCTTCATGACCCCAGCCATTATCCTCTATATTTAAATCACCACTATGGTTTCTAGCATTTTATATACTTGTAAAGTATGTCGTATTGTCTGCTTTTACTACACTGTCACTTTAAATCAGTCCTTTTAAATACGTATGGTACTCTTTCACATCAGATCCTCCTGAGGACGCTTCTTTGAGCGAAACTGGTCGAGGTCCTGTTTCTACTCGAGCTGTTTTGGCAATTCTGGAAATAAAGCCGATTCTTCACCTAGTCTTCGGTGTGGTTCTGTTGTCTTAGCTGAGTTTTGCCCTACCAAGCATGAAGAGTATATGGAGCGGAACTTGCTTGTCCATTTTGATGTTCTTCTAAGCCTAAAAGTAATGTGCCAGTCTGCCCACTACTGCTAGTGGGGAGGTGACTTTGGAAGAACATTACCACAGACAAGTGGGTCCTGGAAGTAATGAGTCAGGGTTTGTCCCTAAGCTTCAAATCCTTTCCAAACCTAAGATCCAGAGTATTCAAGCCAGCTTCCACAGCAGAAAGGAAGCTACTGGAAAAGGAGGTTCAAAACCTGCTGCTGCCAAAAGCAGTGGAACCTGTTCCTCTACAGCAAAAGGGAAAGGATTTTTATTCAAGATACTTTCTCACAACAACAAAAATGGGGAGTGACAGCCTAGCCTAGACTTCGGACTGTTAAACATTTGACAAAGCCAAAGTTCTAAATGGTAACCTTGGCAATGATTCTGCCAACACTCCAGAAAGCAGCTTGTTTGGCATCTCTGGACCTAAAAGATACCTATTTCCATATCCCCATAAGGGAGTCTCACAGAAATATTTCAGGTTCATACTCCCTTCAGGTCACTACCAGTTCTCAACATTGCCATTCGGCCTCACTTCAACCCCAAGGGTGTTCACAAAGTGCTTGGCAGTAGTAGTGGCACACCTACGAAAGTTGGGTGTCACAGTATTCCCGTATCTAGACGACTGGTTGGTGGTAGGAAACTCACCACAACAGGTAAGGGAATATTTGCAGCTCACCCAGGGACTCTTAGAGTCCTTAGGATTTCTGATAAATCTCAAAAAGTCTGTCCTTCTGCCTGCACAGGAACTGCAGTTCATAGGAGCAGAGTTGAATGCTCTAGAGGGCAGGGCTTACCTGTCTTTGGACAGGGTAAGAAACATTGTTCAGATTGGAGCTCTTTCAGCTTGAACAGACCAAAAACTGCAAGGCAGTTTCGTCAGGTACTGAGCCATATGGCTGCAGCCACAGGCACAGTCTTGGGGTCCAGGTTCCAGATGAGGGACGTACAGTTATACCTCAGGACACATTGGTGCCAAAAAAGAGGCCCCCTCTCAAAGCTGATTCCAGTAACAACGTTACTGCAGGCCCTCCAGTGGTGGAAAGAGTAAGCCAACCTAAGGGAAGGGTTCCTTTTCAATAAGAGTTCTTATCAGTGGTTCTCACAACAGATGCATCACTGTTAGGGTGGGGTACCCATCTGGGGGATCACCACCCATGGTACATGGTCGAGTGCAGAGTCACTCCAGCTTATCAGTCTACTGGAACTCAGAGCAGTGTTGCTGGCCCTGCAGGACTTCACCCCACTAGTGCTTTAGACATCCCCACAAGTGAAGTGATTGAGGATGAAGAAGCTGAGTACATGGAAATGATGGGGCTGACACCCACTAAAAGCTTCTTCCTGTTAACAAGTTCTTTAAGAAGGATGCCGTAAAGATTTTGCAAACACCTAATAATCCCCCCACCCACCCCGGATAAGAGGTTCGATAAAAAGTTTCAGTTGGAAAGACAGGGTGCTAAATACTTGTTCTCACACTCTGATCACCAAGGGGTGGTGCAAGTGGCAGCCTGTGACAAGGCAAGGATTCCATTAGCCTCCCACCCCCCAGACAAAGACTCTAGGAAGATTGATAGCATGGCCAAGAAAGATTACCTTTTGGCCTCCTTGGCCATCAGGCAGGCAAACTTCCAGGCCTGTGCTGCTCAATATCAAAAATATCTTTGGCAGTCAGTTCTTGCCATGGCAGACAAGGCACAGTCTCCCGTTTCAGCTGATTTAGCTGAAACAGCCTGGTTTGGTTTAGAGGCAGCCAAATATTAGTTCCAAATGGCTGCTGATTCGAACGACATTGCTGCCAGGTGATGGCAAACACTGTGGCTCAGAGAAGATTTGCTTGGCTGAGAGCCACAAACCTTACCCAGGATACACAAACCAAGGCACTGAATTTCCCATTGGAGGAAAACTCCCTCTTCGGGGAAAAGACAGAGGCTTACATGAAAAAGGTGGATGAATACAAGGCCACCTACAGAAGCAATTCTGTAAAAGACAAAGCTTCCCAATCCACCCGACCCTGTGGAAGAGGAGGCGGGACAGATATTTTCAAAGCAGGCCCTTTTTCCAAGCCATGGCTACGCCTCAGTACCAGCAGTATCCACAGCAGGGATACTTCAGGGGCAGGGATAGAAGGGGTTCCAGGCGTGGTTCCCAATCCCAGGCCCAGCCTCAGGCAAAGCAGGCACCCTGACGTGTCTGTACAGACCACCTCCCTACTTGCCTGTAGGAGGCAGATTGGCTCACTATTTTTATGCTTGGCAAACAATCACCACAGACAAGTGGGTCTTGGAAGTAGTGAGCCAGGAATTGTCTTTAAGCTTCAAATCCCTTCCACCTTTAAGAACTGGAGTTTTCAAGCCAACCAAAAATGCAGAGAGAAAACTCCTGGAAGCAGAGGTTCGAAAACTGCTTCTGTCATAAGCAGTGGAACCAGTACCAATCCATTTAAAGGAAAAGGGATTTTACTCAAGATACTCACTAACCACAAAGAAAAATGGGGAATGGTGGCCCATGTTAGACCTCAGGGTCTTAAACAGATATCTAACAAAACCAAAGTTCAAAATGGTAACACTGGCACTAATTTTGCCAACCCTTCAGAAAGGAGACTGGTTGGCTTCACTGGACCTAAAAGATGCCTATTTCCACATCCCCATAAGGGAGTCTCACAGAAAATACCTCATGTTCAGACTCCCTTCATGTCATTACCAGTTCTCAGCCCTGCCATTTGGTCTCACTTCAGCACCAAGGGTGTTTCACAAAGTGTTTGGCAGTGGTTGTGGCACACCTTTGAAAGCAAGGTGTCAGTCTTCCCGTACCTAGAAGACTGGCTGATGGTGAGAAAATCACCCCAGCACGTGAGGGAGCAGCTGCAACTCACCCAAGGGCTCTTGGAGTACCTAGGATTCCTGATAAACCTGAAAAAGTCGGTCCTTCAGCCTGTTCAGGTATCGCAGTTCATAGGAGCCGAATTAAATACCCTGCAGGGCAGGGCATACTTGCCTCTGAACAAGGCAAAAAACATCCTACAGATAGCAGGTTCATTCAGCCTGAACAATCCAAAAACTGCAAGACAATTCCTTCAGCTTCTGGGCCACATGGCAACTGCCACGGGCACAGTGCTGGGATCCAGATTCCAAATGAGGGATATCCAGTTTCACCTCAGGGCTCACTAGTGTCAAAGAGACCTTCTTTCAAAACTGATTCTAGTAACAAGAACTTTGTTACAGGCCCTCGATTGGTGAAAAGAGGAAACCAATCTGAGATGAGGGGTTCCTTTTCAACAGGCGCCTCCATCAGTAGTTCTCACAATGGACGCATCACTATTGGGGTGGGGTGCCCACCTGTGAGACCACACTACCCAAGGCACATGGTCACGTGCAGAGTCAGTCTGTACATCAATCTGTTGGAACTCAGAGCAGTATTATTGGTACTAAAGGCTTTCATGACACTGCTACAGGGAAAGGTGGTACAGATTAGAACAGACAATACCACCACAACGTACTACATAAACGAGCAGGGAGGAACAAGGTCAAGCCCTCTATGTACAGAGACCATGAAAATGTGGAGTTTGGCCTTCTCCTTGGGAGTTTCCCTTCAGGCCATCCATCTGCCAGGGAAGGACAACACTCTGGCAGATGCCCTCAGTCGAATCAACCAGGCCCATCACGAATGGGCCCTCAACAGACAGGTGTTGGACGCAGTTTTCAGAAGGTGGGGTACTCCAGAGATAGATCTCTTTGCATCCCACGAGAACCACCACCTGCCAAAGTACTGTTGCAGGCCACCAGCCTAGGGAACAATCTCTCTGGATGCTGTGGCCTTGGATTTGGTCAGGCATGCACCTGTAAGCCTTCCCTCCATTTCCTTTGGTGTTCAGGGTTTTGATCAAACTCAGATCCCAACCGCATCAGTGATCTCGATAGCATCAGATTGGCCCAGGCAACCATGGTACTCTCTGCTGCTCTCCATGTCTGTAGCCAAACTGATACACCTCCCTTGGAGGCACAACCTGTTAACCTCCAATCAAGGGAGAATCCTGTACCCAAACCTCAGATCCCTCAGAATCAAGGCATGGCTCTTGAGGACTTAGAGTATGCAGACTTGCATCTCTCAGAAAGTGTTCTGAATGTTTTAAAGGGTTACAGAAAGCCATCTACTAAGAAAACCTATGCTTCAAAATGGAAACATTTTTCTATTTGGTGTTCCAACAGTGATGTGGTACCATCAAAGGCAGAGATTCCAGCTTTGCTGGACTATCTTACCCATTTACATTCCTTGGGCTTGCAGCCCACAACTTTGAAGGTCCGCCTAGCTTCAGTGTCTGCCTACATTTCAGCTGGGAAGGGTACCCTTGGCATCTAATCCTATCTTCAAGAGATTTTTCAGAGGTTTGGCTCATCTGGAACCCTTTCATAGGGAGCCGATGCCAGCTTGGAATTTGAATGTCTGTATAGCCAAGCTCATGGGTCCCCCACATGAACCTATGGCCTCAGCTCATTTGAAATTTGTCACATGGAAAACAGTTTTCCTAGTGGCAATAAGCTCTGCCAGAAGGATCAGTGAACTTCAGGCTTTGTGCATTGATCAGGTCTACATTTCATTTCATAGAGACAAGGTAGTCCTACGAACAAACAGGAAATTTCTTCCCAAGGTGGTTTCTGATTTTCACTTAAACCAGTCCATTACTCTACCGGTCTTTTTCACTGAACATTCTAGTTCAGGTGAGTGTAGACTTCACAGTCTGGATGTCAAACGAGCCCTTAGTTACTACATGACAGCTACAGTCCGAACTCAGTTATCCGGACTACTCGCTCGAGTGGACTCCCAATCTGGTTCCAAATTTATAAGTGGTGTTGCATCTATTTCCGAGTCAGTTAAACAACCCACTTAGTGCTTAAGCGATTTTTTTTTTATTGTGATACTGTCAGAGATGTTAGTAAGTAAGGCTTTATTTTTAAGCGCTTTTCAAAACCAAAGTGCTGTACAAAAATTAAAATAACAGTTAAAAGACAACAAACAATTAAATCAACATTTATAAAATCATTCACCGTGCCGGCCCGGTGGCGTAGAGAGTTGAGGTACTGGACGCCACACCTCGCGTCATGCCGGCAACCCGGGTTCAGGAACGAGCCTGGGTTGTCGGAGGTCGGCCGGGGGTTGGAGGGTGAGGAGTAGAGCTGGCAGCCGACAGGCAACCCTCTACCTCGAGGATAGAGGTAGCAGGTACCTCGGAGCTTGGCCGCCCTCTGGTGGAGGCTGGAGAAGCGGCGCCTCTCCGAGGACCTTCAGCGTTAGGCCATTCGGGGGAAGGAGGAGGAGACCCCATCTGGAGCTGTGGTACGCATGTGCACCTCCATGCACATGCATTACCACTTCCGGGGGTCTCGGGAGTAGGTCCACAGGGAAAAAACGGAGGAAAAAGTGGGGGTCCACCGAGGATGATACCTCCGGACCAGCTCTGGGGATCTGCTGGGGCGCGCATGGTGCTACAAGCCTCTGAAGGACCCTGAGTCCGGTAGGTTGGTGGATGATGACGGAGGACCTGCCACAGGAGGATAAAGAGAGTTAAAAAAGAAAAAAAAAATCATTCACCGTAAGCTTTAAGAAACAAAAATGTTTTGAGCTCCAATTTAAAACTCTCGATGGTCAGACATTCTCTTATCCGTTATATGTTAGTGTGCAACAAAGCCACACTCAGCTTGGCTAATGAGGTGTTACAGTACTGTTAACAGTGAACACCCATAATCACTTAAAGCAGTAGTACTACGAAAAAAAAATTGTGCTTTTTTGACAGTTCATTCCCTGTGCTCTGCTGATCATATACCTGGTACTCTTTCCCGCCAGCATTGTACTATCACCGAGTAATTTGCTCGGTTATCCTCTGCTTTTTTTTTTTTACATTTCTGCCACAAAGCATGTTGCACTGGAACCCCCTCTGCTGCCAACTGCACATGTGTATGACTTGCAGGAACATCGGGAATGGTCAGTAGAGGGTCCCACTGCTGTAGTCAAAAGACAAAAGGAAAAGTGCAGCTGAAAATTATTCAGCCACCGCATTTATTGTAGTACTACAACAATTCAAATAAATTGCAAATATCAAAAAAACTAAAGATGACAAAAAAAATATTTACAGGTTTGGAAACTGGAACTCTGGCTGCATGTTTACAGCCAAAAAGCAGACTTTTGATAGATCACTTTCTGATTTGGTAGTACTGCTGCTCTAAGCACTTAGGAAGGTGCTCAATGAATTCTAGTTCGAGTCACTTATCTAAATGCAGTGTATGATATCTATGTCTGTGCTGCAGTGTTACCGTTTGGTTACCTGATTCGTAGTCCCGTCTCACTGAGCTGTGTTATGCCTTTTGTCCGAGTGGGATCCTTCGGTTCTGCCTACTGTCTTCACTGTCCAGTTGGAATCCCAAGGTGCGGCCACAAAGAGAACAAGAAAGATCTTGTCAATCAGTGACAGGATAGCCATTCTGGACCATTTGGGAAAGGGCGAAAAAGCTGTTGACATTGCGGCGGCATATGGGATAAGTAAGCAACCAGTTTCGGACATCAAGAAACAATGAGATCAGCTACTATCCCATGCCACCAATGTAAAAGGCCGTGGAACATTTTAAAAAAGCAATCGCATGGCTTGAACTACTGCTAGATGCTGTCCCAGTTCATCTGCTCACCCTAACCCACCTGCTCACACTGGCATCCTCAAAAAAAACAGTGGGGCGAAGCAGATCAAAATAAACAATTTTTTAAAAACCGAGTAAACAGATTTCGGTAGTACTGTGCTATACAGGACTGAGCTCTGTACGGTACAAATGAAATTAATTTATAAGCATGTGTTTAGACTTTTTAGCCATTTAGCTGTTGCACAAATAATGATTGGCTTAATTTAATGAAGGACAGTCTGTATGTTTTTTTTTCCCCTTCATCATTTCCGATTATCTGGACGATTTTGTTGTCCTGGAGAGGTCTGGATAATCGGGGTTGGACTGTACTAAGGACCACAGACAGGACAGAAAGCAGCTGTTCCTGACTTATGGGGATATAGGAAAAGGAAATCCAGCATCTAAAAGGTCAGTTTCTCGCTAGATAGTTCAGTGCAATCATTTCTGCTACTCCAGAGCTAGAAAAGAGCCCCCAGCAGTGCTGAGGGTCCATTCCACATGGGGCACAGCTGCTACCGTAGCAACTGCCAGGGATGTTCCATTAGTGGAGATCTGTAAAGCATCTACCTGAAGAACAGTACACACCTTTACAAAACATTACAGTCCAGAAGTGATGCCAGGTTTCGCACAGCAGTCCCGAAGAGTCTGTTTCCAAGGTAAGTTCTGTGCCCACCTCCAAAGGTACTGCTTTGTAATCTACAAGAGTTAGGAATATTGGAGAATTCCTGGGGTGAGAAGAAAAAATTACTTACCATAGTAATCTTGTTTCTTCCATGGTGTTCTCCAGTATTCATAACTCACCCACCCTGCCTCCCCTTCTACAACCAGTGGCCTCTGCACTCCAAGCTGAGTAACTACATGTGAGGGTGCCACACACTGGCATATCTGTTTTGAGCCCTGTGGGGCATTGGTTTTCCCTTTTTCTGGTGATTCTGACATAAAAGGGGGTGTTTTCTTCCCCCAGTTGGGGGTTTTACTAGGTTGTTTTATTGTTGTTTTTTATGATTATTATCATTATTAGATAGCTATAGCTTTTGGTGGATCCTGTCCTTGCAGGCTCTCCATGAAATCTGAAGCGTTGGAACATTGGCAGTTGATAAGGTCAGCATTTCAAAATTGGCATGAGCCAATGATGATTCTGTCTTTTGCATACATTCTGTCTCCGGGCAGTTCTATCATGAGGGCTGACTGCAAGAGTTATGAATATTGGAGAATACCTTGGAAGAAACAAGATTACTATGGTAAGTAATTTTTTCATCCACTCCGTCAACATGGGTATCTTTGCCTTCAGCCAGTGCTTTTTAATACATTTTTTGGCTGCTCCCAGCAGAATGCCCATTAAATATTTATTTGTGGGGTCCCTCATACCTGGTGGGTACAGTGTTAGGAGGAGCAGCTTTTCAGAAAGAACAATTTGTGGAGTAAAAATTTTGCATAGCACCCCTTCAGTCTCTTGAAAGAAGAGGCAAGATTAGGGCATTCCATATACTATGGAAATGAGTAGCACTAGGCTGTCCACATTGCCACCAGCAGTGTGCCACTGGGGCAGTGGCTCTGTGGATTTGCTGAACTGGTGTAATAAAGTAACGCACTAAGCAGTTCCAGTTAAATTCTTTCCATGTCATCTAGGAAGTTTCCCTGTGTGTATTCTGACAGACTTTTTCCCATTTATTCTGCTCTAATAGATGGCCCATCTCCTGTTCCCACAATCAAAAAGCCTGCAGTAGGGGGTTTCTACTCAGTTACTGAAGTGCCCTGTAAAGTAAGATGTGCAGATTCCCATGTTAAGGCTATCATTAGTATATGTATGAAGAAGTTGGTTGCGTCTAGGCTCGCTCTACTTATCATCCTATTTAAGTAGGTTCTTACTTGAAAGTTTCGAAGCATGTCAATCTGGGGAATGCCCAGCAAGTTTTTTACCATTTAAAAGGGTTTAACCTTCTTTTCCAGTATCAGTTAGACTGGAAACTGTAACCCTCTACAATGCCAGTTTTTATATCCTGTATCAATGGTAGCAGATACAAAATCTGTGTGCAGGTGCAGAGGATGAAGCCTTAGCAGTTGCTGAGGTAGGTCCCCTTTGGAGACCCATTTCTTCCAGATTTGTACTGGAATGAGGACATGTGTAGATGTACATCTGTAATATGTATTGAATTGCCACATGTCCAACAAACTGAGCTCTGGAGGTTGAGTGGGGATACATTCCCAATCCTGACTTGTGTGCAGCATTTTGGACCTACCCCTGAAAAGAAGACGGTTACATTTTTCCAGGTTGCAGAAATGTTTATTAAGCAAACCTGCCACCATCTTTGGGTCTGTGTGTTTAGTGCTGTCAACCTCAACGGTCATAGAGGACTCATTAATTCTGAGGTTTAGAATGTTGTTTATACAGTTACAGAATTTTTTGGGCATTACATAAGCTGGTTTCATGCTGTGTTTTTTTTTTTTTTAATTCTATTATCTTTATTGATTTCAAAAAACATACCTCAATATCAAAAAAAAATAACAGTACACGGAGGATATGTACATAGACTTCAGAAAGAAATATCTACGGATGAAATAAAGCCCCTTAAGAAATTGGCAACAATAAATAAAAATAAATACACAAACTAACACGCACAGCACCCACCCTCTTAATATCCCCCCTCACGTCGAGATCTGTTTATATCTGTAGGAAAAAGAATATCTTAGGAGAGCCCAAAATGGTCAAAATTCACATAGTATGATATATTACCCCTCATCAAGCCAGGGAATATGAGGAACAGGAAAACAAAGAATACAATTAATCAAGAGTATCAAGTAAAATGTATAAGAAAAGAAAGGTAAAGATAGTACAGACAAAGTGCCAGATCTGATTCAATTGGAGATAACCGCTTCATAAAGCCTCCCAAATTTCATGGTAAAGCCCTGGGAGAGTATGATTCATACCAGCGATAATTTGTTCTAATCTTAGATTTGGTAAAAGTTCTTGCCTTGATTCAGCGAATGAAGGTATTTGTTAATCCTTCCAATGCTTTAAAATATTTTTTTTGGCAAATAAAGCTATCAAGGTTAAGTGGCAAAGTATGAACTCTTGGCTAGATTGAGTTCATGTTTGTATTTGTTTCTTTGTTGCATGTAGGCTTCCCAGTCTGCTGGGGTGTGTGGTTTTTTTTTTTTTTGAAGGTATCCTGTGCCGAGTCTCTGTCCTTCATTAACATAAAAAGGTCACTGTTCAGTCAGTATGAATTTAGATTTTTAAATCTGTGCCTGGTTTTTAAATCTGTGCCTGGTCAGGTGGGCAGGATTGTCAAGAAATGTAGCGATTCAGTGAAGAAGACATGTAGCACACAGTTTACATCAGGGATTGCATCCATGAAAGACCAGTCTGCTAGTGCAAGGTCAGCTTGAAATACCTGCGGATTAAAACCTTTGCAGCTGCAGTAAGAAACTTCCTTTGGGATTGGCTTATGTACTGCATTATTGTGCCTAAAGCAGTAGATGGCAGATTGGTCACTTATGGAGTCTGACAGATGGCTAGACAGTCTAACCCTGATTGGGTTTCTGACAAGGACCCAATCAATTAGTAACTGATTCCCTGTTTTAGTGTTCAATCTAGTGGGGACAGTAAGGGCCTGATTTAGACCATGTTTCACCAGTACATACCCATATGCCATGACAGTTTAGGTTAAAGTCACCCATCACTATTAATTCAGCATAACTGAGAGTAGATGCCATGAGTGCCATGCTTTAAGACCTTCAGTGCCTGTTTTGGGTGGGATATACACTAGTTTCTTTATGCCTAGGTTACGTTGTAGTAGTAGTGAATCGCAGTGTGTGGTAGATACAGTACATGACTGGCAGAAAGGATCTCAGTGTTAGGTCAGATTTGACAGAACAGGACACCCCCACCTTTTTTTCTAATCTGACTTTGTGGTGGGTGGAGTACTTTGAAATTGTAAACTTAGCGTTTTTGATATTAGGCCTTAGCCAGGCCTCAGAGATGGCTAACATATGCTGTTTATGGACTGCAACAAAGGCCTTGAGCTCAGTCACCTTGGGGACTAATCTTCATACATTAAAGTGCATTATCCGAAGGCCCCTCTGGCCCAGCCAGTTGATGTTACTGGTTAGAAGTGTACCGGTTACATGGTTGGGATTGCTTTCAGTATTTCTGGAAATGGCTAGTAAGAGAAGGATGATCTTGCAGGTATGGATGCCATTGCTGTTAGCAAAGAAAGCACCGAGAACTGTACAAGGGCAAAAGAATTCATTAGGTGCAATTTCGTATGTGAGTTTTGCACTGTGGAGCAGTTGGCTAAGGTCAGAGCAGGTCGCTAACACAGTGGATAATTGATCTAGGATTAAGAATAGCACACAATAAGTTAGACTACAGAGTTAGACCACAGTACAATCCTTTATTGGCCATAGTGGAGTTTGTTAGTCAAGGTCATAAATAGCCAGAAATCATTCTATTTGTATAACCAACACCTAAAAAAATACCAAGAGATGTCAGTTCTGTCAGCAGACCCCTGAGAGGGAGTAGCCAGGTCCCGCTCAGTTGTTACTGCTACATGTAATTTATGCCAAACACCACTGGAATACTGAGTGCAAACAATTATATAGACAAACCTCAGATATGGAGTAGCCGACCCTACTAAGTTGTTAGTGAGATCAAATCTAGCAACAGTGTTGCACAGTACCTCTGCCTGAGAGAACAGGTAGTGAACTAGCAGGATATAGAGAATACTGGATGGGCAACCATGCACAACCAGTGTGTTCTGCCACAGAGGAGTTCTGATTCCCTCTGACCTCGAGAGCGAAGCTCGAGAGGTCCATGGGAATCAGAACCCCGAGGTGGCAAAACACACTGGTTGTGCATAGAGTTGCTTATCCTATATTTTTTATAGTGTATAGTACTGTGTGAAATATGCATTTGTGAGTTCTTTTGCTTTCAAAATGAAACTGACTCATGCAGTCTCTAGATGTTTTAGAATGCTGTTCTGCCACAGTAGGGTAGAATCACATTCCATGACCTTTGAACTGTGGTACAACAGCATTTTGAAAGGGATGAAATTCTATACAGAACAACACTCCACTATACACTATGGGTTATTAGTTGATAGTGTGAGTCAGGAATACAACATGGACTAGCAGGGTAATATACTAGCAAATAATGCAGACAGGAATACAACATGAACTAGCAGTGTAGTTTGCTGGCTAATGCACACAGAAATACCACATGAACTAGCAGGCTAATTGATATGTAAGCAATAAGACACGACAGGGTGTGCATGGAACAGATTTTACTGCACGGCTAGGGGCGTAATGAGGCACGAGGCCTTGGCCGAGTGCCTTTAGCCCCTGGCGGCAGTAAAATCTGGTTCCATGCACTCACCTGAGTTTCTTATTGCACTTATAAAATGGGCTCCTGTTTTAAAAACTTTTACATTTGGGAAAGCATGTTTATATGTAGAAACAATAGATTTATTTGTGTGCATTTATGATCAAATAGTCCTTCCACTCACAACAAATGATGTCACTGATGATGTCATTGTATTGTTGCCTACCTTCTTCTTCCTGTTTTTTCTGTTTTTCCCACATTCAAGATATGGAATGTTTATCATAGAATGTTTACCATGGAATACATGGATTCAAAATTGTGCTCAGTTCCATTGGCAGAATGTTTTCTGCTAACACTCTGTATGCATAGACAACAAAGGCCTTGTTACAGCCAGAGCCTCAGTTATCTCTGTCAGGACAAGAAGAAGAGAGTTACCTGATGAGCAGGTAAAGATAGAAGGGGGATTTTTCACTGTAAGCAAAGAAACAGTTGTAGTGAAAACTATAAACAATACTTATTGTTTCTAATTTGTTCATGTGTGTAAGGAGAGTGTGATAATCAAGGAAACTACCGTAAATTAATTTGTTTTATATTTTATTTAAGGTAGTTTTATTTTTAGGGCCCAGATGAAGTTTTTTATTTACAGTGTAAAGGTAGCAGCCATGTTTGTGGTGGAAGATCAGTTCTGGCTGTAGGGGGCTAACTGAAATGCCTGTGTTCCAAATGCCCATTGATCTGGTTTCCAGACTCTTCACAGTCCTTTTTTTTTAGCCATGTGTAAACCATATTTTACACATAAATAACAGCCAATCAGATTCCATGATTTTACCCTGCCATTTTATAATAGCTAATAATGTAGGCAGGAATACAACACAAACTAGCAATATAGGTTGCTGGCTAATAATGCACACAGAAATACCACGTGAACTACCAGGCTAAGTTACTAGCTAATAGTGCAAAACAGGAATGCATCATAAACTAGCTGGATGCATTTCTAGCGGAGAATGCAAATGAGAACAGCATGCCAGAATGCCATGGTATGGGACAGTAGCAGGTTACTAATTAGTCAGTAGTAGCAATGGTGAAGATAGTCTACATCCAGTACGTTAGCATGCAATATTGGTTATGTATAAAACACAAAGAGCTTACAATGTGATGTTCTGTGCTGCAGAGGTGGAGGATATGTGTCCAAGCAGTAGTGGTAAATCAACCAAAAAGGCGTCTGCAACCCCAAGTATGAGTCATGCAGCATGCCTGAATACTTGCTGCCTCCCCTGGCTGACCTCCCCGGCTGACTTCCTCCTGGCAGTCTCCCGTGACATCCCTTTGTGCTGCAGTCCTTCATGCTCCATACTGCACCATGGAGGACAGCTCACTGCAAAAGGCTTTTATGCTGAGATTGAGGTCTGAGATAGAGCTCTGATTAGAAGAGCCAGAGTCTAGGAGGCATGGCTTTGTTGGGGGTCCTGCTTGCTGATTTCGGCTGCTGGAGTGGTGATCATTGGTGGGTGGGATGTGAGGCTAGCTTACCCTCTTGACCCCTGTGCTGTTGGTGGCTGGCATGGAGGAGTGCAGAGAAAGACAGGATTTGCAGAGTTCTTGGCAGCATTTCAGCAGGCTTTCTTAGCCCCACCCACAGTCTCAAGATTGAGCTCCAATTGGAGGAGTCAGAGTCTAGACGTGCTGCTCCCACATGTTTGATTTCAGCTACTGGAGTGGTGATTGTTAGGAGGGTGGGATGTGGGTCTGGTTTACCCTCTTGGCCCCTGTGCTGTCACTGGCTGTTGCGATGGAGCCAGAGTCTAGGAGGTGCGGCTTTGCTGGGCATCTCGCTCGCTGATTTTGGCAGCTGGAGTGGTGATCGTTGGGGGGGGGGGGGATGTGAGGCTGGCTCACCTTCTCAACCCCTGTGCTGTTTGTGGCTGGCATAGAGGAGTTTGGGAGAAAGCCGCGATTTGCAGAATTATTGGTAGCCCATCAGCAGGCTTTATTAGCCCCCGTCCACAGTCCAGAGATTGAGCTCTGATTGGAAGAGCTAGAGTCTAGGAGGTGTGGCTTTGCTGGGGGTCCTGCTCGCTGATTTCAGTTGCTGGGATGAGGGTGGGATGCGAGGCTGGCTCACCATGTTGATACCTGTGCTGTCGGGCAGCTGGTGTGAAGGATTGTGGAGAAAGTTGCTATTTGTAGAGTTCTTGGCAGCATTTTGGCGGACTGTCGTCACCCCGCACACAGACCCGAGGTTGAACTCTAATTGGTGGAACCAGAGTCTAGGAGATGTGGCTTTGCTGGGAGTCCCACTTGCTGTTTTTTGCCACTGGAGCAGCGATTGTTGGGGGAGGATGGGATGTGAGGCAGTTTTATTCTTTCAAACCCTGCACTTTCAATGGCTGGGTTGGGGGAGCATTCTCGAGGCAACTAAATCATGCTTGAGGATGGTTACCAAGCATAACAGGCAGAAGTGTCAAATCTGGTTCTCTAAGAAGGTCTGGGAGGAAGTGAGGGCCAAAATAAAGACCTTCATCAGATACAAAGAGAAGCAGGGGGATGAGCAATGGAGAGAATACCAAGTAACAATGAGGGGGGACAAGAAGTTAGCCAGGCATGCAAAAGCAGACACAGAGCTGCATATTGCAAAAGGGGGTCAAGGGAGGGGAAACAGTTTTTTAGATACATTAAGGAAAAAAGAAGGATGAGAGGGGTACTTGAAAGGCTGACAGAAGGGGGCAGGGTGATAGAGAAGGATGAGCAGAAGACAGCTTTTCTTAATGACTGCTTCTCATCCTAGGGGTCCTTTAGCATCAGTAACAATGTACAGTTAGCTGACTAGGTTGAACTGCCTCGGAGGTGGAAATTATGATAATGAATCTAATGAATTAGCCAATCAGAAACGGGCTTGAGGGTGTACTGAGGAGAGCCTGCCTGGAAGGCACCAGAATTTTTTCCCCAGTGACCGAGTAATACTGCTTCTGTGGTGCTCTCTCTTTTGGCCAAGAAAAAGCCTTTTGCCATTGTTGGTAGCCATAACTTTTACTTCTTTATTTCTTAGTGTGCTGAGTGTTTTGAGTCACTTTTTCGCAGTTCTTCTCAGTTTCCGGGAACCGCGTTTTTCTTCAGGAACCACGGTTCCCGCTTATATTTTCTGAATAAAAAGTTTACCGTGTTTGTGTTTTTCGATGGTTCCTTTTAGTATTTAAATTGCAGTTCCCTTTTTTCAGTGGGAACCAATGTTTTTCTTTATTTTTTCCTAGCTTTACTTCTAAAAAGTCGCGTTTCCGCATTCCTTTACCTTGCCCTATTTGGGCTTCATTTTTTCAGGGGTTTTGTTAGTTTTTGGCATGTCAGAAACCCCCTTAAAACAGGACTGGACCCACAGGTTGTAACAATTTTTTGAAGTGCTACAGGATAGTGGCTAAAGCTGATACCCACAACCTGTGGTTAAAGTGCTTGGGTCCAGATAATTTTTGTGCTCTTTGCTCTAAATTTTGCCCCAAAACGTTGAGAAATAGAGCTAAAAGATTAAGAATTATGGCTAAAGAAGGGCCTTCCTCTGTACCTAGACAAAGACCCAAGGCTACCAATGAGGGGCCTTCTAAAAATGGAAAGACAGTTCAAGGTGCTGATGAAGCATCTTCAAAACATAGAAATAATAATTATAAAGATGCTGTTGAAGTGCCTTCAAAAGATAAAAATAAAAATAAAGGTGCTGATGATGTGCCTGGCAGATCTAAGCATATCAAAGGTACTGATGAAGTGCCTGGTAAACCAAAGCCTTCAAAAGGTGCCGATGAGCTGCCTACAAATAAAAGAAAAGCTAATAAGGTCACTGATGAAGTGCCTTCCAAAAAAAACTTACAAAGAAAAGCATACTGTCCTTCCCAGTTCGAACAAAGGTGAGGTATCAGTGGACAAAAAACAGACAGAGAAAACAAAACCCACAGAATCTCAGGAGGAGGACCTCCCAGATATTCAAGGAGACCTACCCACTGTGGAAACGACGGCTAAAGCCTGGCATCTGTATCAAACTCTTCAGGGCATGGGATCCATATTTAGTACCCCTGCCTTGCCCAGGCAACCTCCCAGTTCAGCTCCCTTGGAGGCAGGGGCCTATACTGGTGAGGAGTATGATGATTACTATGGAAATGACCCTGACGATGAATCAGAGGGGAACCTAGAACCTGACATTTCCCCCTGATCCACATTTTGGAGCCTCTCCATCTGATCAAGAGGATACCTCCTCTATGCTGACTTTTCTGCAACACATGGTGGACACCCTAGACCTCCCCTCGCAGGAGTCCACTCTAGAGGAAGAGGATGACCAGGATTACAGAGAAATGATGGGTCCCCCTCCTCCAAAAAAGCCAGTACTCCCTATCTATCAGCCTTTTAGAAAGAATACAATGAAACTACTCCAAACACCTACTTCCTTGCCTAGAGTAGATAAAAGAATTGACAAAAAATACCAGCTGTCCAAACCTGACACTGAGTTCCTGTGCGTACATCCCAGCCATGAAGGAGGGGTAGCACACCAGGCATCACGTGACAAAGCCGATACTGCTCTCTCCTCTCAACCCTCTGAGAAAGAGTCAAGGAGACTGGACTTCATGGCAAGGAAGTCCTATACTTCAGCCTCTCTTCTTCTCTGCCTTTCTTCATACTTGGCACACACAGCCAAGGACCAAAAGGCCCTTTGGAATTCAGACCTAGCTATAGCACAACAAAAGTCTGATTCTATGGTTCAGGACTTGGTGAATACAGCTAAAACTGCATTGGAAGCAACAAAGTATCAGTTCCATATGGCAGCTGATAGTAATGATGCAGCCTCTAGCGTTATGGCCCAGGCCATCTCTTTGAGCATTTTGCCTGGCTGAGAACAACCAGTCTGATGCAGGACATAGTCCAAAGCTATGGACATTCCCTGTGATCAGAATGTTCTTTTTGACTCCAGAACAGAGATTTATATGAAAAAGGTTGATGAGTACAAAACAACCTATCAGAGCAACACGGCCAGAGGGAAGCCTCTTGCTACCCAAAAGTCTCAGAACAAAGGTAACAGGGGCAGAAGATACTACCCTAGACCCTTCTAGCCATTTCCTGTACATGTGGATTACAGCCAAATGAGGGGGTGCTACAGAGGAAGAGGCAGGAGAGGACAGAGGAGAAGCAACCCTGCACCTGCTCCTGCCTCTCCGCCCAAGCCCTGACTTCAAGGCCCAGGTTGCCTCCCTGCCACTTGTAGGGGCCAGGCTCTCCCACTACCTCCATTCCCGGGCTCTCATCTTTTCAGACAAGTGGGTCCTGGAGGTAGTGGAAAAGGGCCTACCTCTACAGTTCAAAAAGCTGCCAGCCCTCAGGGGCTTTCTGGTGTCAAAACCTCTAACCCCATGGAGAAACTTCTGTTCGAATCGGAGGTAAAACTCCTATTGGCAGCAAAAGTAGTGGAAAGAGTACCCTTGCATTAGCAGGGCAAGGATCGCTATTCCAGATACTTTCTGACTCAGAAAAATAAATAGGGAGTGGTGACCTATACCCAACCTCAGATACTTGAACAAGCATCTTCTCAAACCAAAATTCAAGATGGTCACCCTAGGGATAGTAATACATTCCCTTCAACAGCGAGACTGGCTAGCCTCCCTGGATCTCAAGGATGCCTATTTTCATATCCCAATAAGGCAGTCCCACAGAAAGTTCCTCACGCTTCCTTCAGGGCAGTATCAGTTTGCAGCCATGCCCTTCAGCCTGACATCTGCTCCAAGGGTATTCACCACGTGTCTGGCCGTAGTGGCAGCACACCTTAGAAAACAAGGGATTGCAGTCTATCCTTATTTGGATGACTGGCTCATAGTGGGGAAAACTCCTTTACAAGTAAAAGAGGCACTTTCCCAAACCAAGGACACTTTACATTCCCTGGGCTTTCTCATAAATCAGGAATAACCCCACATGGATACAACACAGACCCTTACTTTTATAGGGGTTCAGTTAGACACTTGGCAAAGCAGGGCCATTCTTCCACCAGAAAAAATCCAAAACTTTTTATCTGTGGCAAACTCCTTTGTCTTGGGTCAACCAAGGCCAGCCAGACACTTCTTGAGGCTCCTGGGTCACATGGCATCCATCACTGCTGTGGTCCCAGGAGTCAGATTCAGACTGAGAGTCATACAGTATTACCTTTTCTCTCACTGGTCTCAAAAAAGCCATCCTCTGTCCAAACTGGTTTCAGTAACAGAGGCACTACTTCAGACCTTACAGTGGTGGAAAGAAATACGCTACCTATCAGTAGGAATTCCATTCCAAGCTCCCTCACCCACAAAGATCATTACCACAGATGCATCTCTACTGGGATGGGGAGCTCATCTGGACAACTCTTCTGTCAGTGGCACATGGACCCCAAATGAGTCAACCTTCTAGAACTCAGAGCTGTCTATCTAGCACTGAAGGCCTTTGCTTCACAAGTCAAGGGTCACACAGTGCAAATCAGAACAGACACCACTGCTGTGTTTTACATAAAAAAGCAAGGTGGCACGAGGTTGAGTGTGCTGTGTGCAGAGGCCATGAGAATTTGGTCCCTGGCCTACTCCCTAGATGTCAGTGTATCAGCTGTACACCTACCAGGCAAGGACAATATCCTGGCAGATGCCCTCAGCCACATCAGTCAAGGGCACAATGAATAGACTTTGAACAAACAGGTCCTTGCCACAGTCTCCAGAAGGTGGGGCACTCTAGAAGTGGATCTGTTTGCCTCTCATCTCAACCATCTGTACTGCTGCAGGCCTCCTGCCTTGGGAACCCTTCCAGCAGACATCCTCCATCAGGATTGGTCAGGGAAGTTCCTATATGACTTCCCTCCATTCCCTCTGATTTTCAGGTACTTCTGAAAATCAGAGTCAATCAGCAACAATGATTCTGGTGGTGCCCTATTGGCCAAGGCAACCTTGCTATCCTCTCCTGCTAGCCCTCTCTTGCAGTAAACCTGTTCGGCTTCTACTCAGTCACTCTCTCCTGACTCTGCCTCAGCTAGAAGTGACTTATCCAGACCTGAAGTCCCTTCACCTCAAAGCATGGCTCTTGAGAGCTAGAGTTTCCTGCAACTCAGTATTCCAAACAAGTATTGAAAATCCTGAGGATGGCCAAAAAGCCCAGCACTAAAAAGACTTATGTAGTTAAATGGAAAAGATTTTCCATCTGGTGCAAGGGGAAATTGAGCACTCCTCTCAGAGCATCAGTCTCTAATCTTTTAGACTATTTAATGCACGTTCAGGCCTTGGGTCTAAAGGCCTCATCCTTGAAACTTCACCTAGCTGCAGTTTCGGCCTACCTTTCTATTGGAACTGGAAAATCTGTTTTATCCTTGCCTGTTTTTAAACAGTTTTTCAAAGGCCTTCTCCATCTTCAGCCTTCAGTCAGGGGTCCTGTCCCTCCCAGGGATCTTAACTTGTGTATAGCCAAGCTCGTGGAGCCACCCTTCAAACCCATGGCTACAGCTTATCTGAAATATGTCATTTGGAGAATTTCAGAGCTGCAGGCACTTTGCACTGAGCCCAACTGCATTATCCCACACAGGGACAAGATAGAGCTCAGAACTAACAGAAAATTCCTACCTCAGGTGGTCTCAGAGTTCCAACTTAACCAGTCTATTTCCTTACCAGTTTTCTTTACTGAAAAATCCACTCCTGGGGAGTGAAAGCTACATAGTTGGGATGTCAAGAGAGCCCTATCTTATTAATTGGATCAAAACAAACAGCCTGGGGCTCTTCCACACAGTTATTACTCACCTGTGGGAAGATAGGTAAAGGAAGGCCAGCCACCAAGAGAACTGTCTCTCACTGGATAGTCTCTTGCATTCGGTTTTATGACAAGGCTGGTAAGCAGCCTACTGAGGGCCTCAGAGCCTGTTTTACTAGGGGCACTGCTGCCTCTGTAGCAGCAGCAATGGACATTCCCCTACTGGATGTATATAAAACAGCTACTTAGAAGACATAGAAACATAGACTTTGACGGCAGATAAGGACCGCTTGGCCCACCTAGTCTGCCCATTTCCCTACCTAGAGGATAAGCTGCAGATCCTATTTAACCAACAGCCTATTTCTTCCTACCCCCCACAAAAATTGCCTTATCTCTGTCCCATGCATTCTTGAATTCTCCCACAGTTTTAGACCCCACAACCTCCTCAGGAAGGCTGTTCCATGCATTCACCACCCTCTCTGTGAAAAAATACTTCCTCACATTGCCCCTGAGCCGTCCCCCTCTATCTTCAAATTGCGTCCCCTTGTTCTTGCACATCTCTTTTTCTGAAAGATGCTACCCTCTTGGACTTTGTTGATTCCACTGAGGTACTTAAACGTTTCTATCATGTCCCCTCCTCCTTTCCTCAAGAGTATACATATTAAGCTCCTTTAGTCTCTCCTCGTATGGCTTCTCTTGCAGACCCTGCACCATTTTAGTTGCCCTCCTCTGAACTGCCTCCATCCTGTCTATGTCCTTGCAGAGATGGGGTCTCCAGAACTGGACGCAGTACTCCAGATGGGGTCTCACCAACTCTCTGTACAGTGGGATAACAACTTCCTGTTTTCTGCTGGTGATGCCTCTCCCTATACATCCCAGTATCCCCCCAGCCCTCCCTACCGCCTTCTCACATTGCTTGCCAATCTTAAGGTCATCTGATATGATTAGCCCCAGGTCCCTTTCCATTTTTGTTGTTGTCACTACCCCCATTGTGTAATCTTCTCCTGGGTTTTGTTTCCAGGTGCATTATTTTGTACTTTTTGCATTGAATCCAAGCTGCCATACTTCTGACCATTCCTCCAACCTTGGCAAGTCCCTTCTCATCCTTTCCATGCCTCCTTGTGTATCAACCCTGTTGCAGATCTTTGTGTCATCTGCAAAGAGGCATACTTTTCCTTCTAGTCCCTCTGCAATGTCACTTATAAAGACATTAAAAAGGACTGGACCCAGTACTGAACCCTGCGGTACACCACTAGTAACCCCTCTTTCTTCAGAGTGGACTCCATTTACAATTACTTTCTGTGTCATGTTGTCCAGCCAGTGTTTTACCCAGGCTACCACCCTTGGACCCACTCCTATGCTGGTTAATTTGACTATTAATCTTTTGTGTGGGACTGTGTCAAATGCCTTGCTAAAGTCTAGGTATGCCATGCCCACAGCCCCTCCCTGGTCTACTACTTTGGTCACCCAGTCAGAGAAATCAATTAGATTCATCTGACATGACCTTCCCGCTGTGAACCCATGCTGCCTTGGGTCCTGTGCCTCACTGACCTCTAGGTACTCAACAATTCTTTCCTTCAGAAGTGATTCCATCACTTTCCCTACCACAAAAATCAAACTGACAGGTCTGTAGTTTCCTGCCTCTGTCTTGGTCCCACTTTTGTGAAGGGGAATCATATCTGCCTTCCTCCAGTCCTCAGATACCACACCATCCTCCCATGATTTGTTAAAAAGGGTAGTCAGTGGTGTCACTAGTTCTCTGCTTAATTCTTTTAGAATTCTGGGGTGAAGTCCATCTGGCCCCATTACTTTGTCCGCCTTTATTTTTAGGAGTTCTTTCAGAACCCTTTCTTCTGTGAAAGGACTGGGATTGACCTCCCTATCCAGAGTGCTTCTGTTAATTGGATTAGGCACCTCCCCCATCTCCTCTTTTGTGAATACTGAACAGAAGTATTCATTCAGTACCTCTGCTTTTTCACTGTTCCTCTCTGCTCACCCACCGTCCATTCTATTCAGCCTCACTATCCCTCCCTTTGTCTTTCTACGCTCCCTGATGTACCTGTAAAAGGTTTTATTCTCCTTCTTAACTGAGTTGGCTATCTTTTCCTCAGTTTGGGCCTTTGCTATTCTGGCTACCCTCCCTGCTTCCTTCTGCCTTAACTGGTACAGTTCTCTGTCCTGCTCCTTCTGTGTTTCCTTATACTTCCTAAATGCTATCTTTTTCCCCCTAACCTTCACTGCCACCTCTTTTGAGAACCACAGTGGCTTTTTCTTTTGTTTTGATTTATTTGCTTCACGCAAAGGCATGTTGCTTCTATGATGGCAGTTTTGATATTTCCCCATAGTTGCTCCACCCCTCCTTCTAGCCTGTTTGCTAGTGCTTTTCTAAGGCACTCTCCCATCTTGCCAAAGTCAGCCCTCCTGAAGTCCAGAACCCTCACTTTTGTATGGCTTGACTCTGTAGCTAAGTTTATCGTGAACCACACTGTTTGGTGGTCACTTGTTCCAAATGGCTACCCACTTCTAGATCTGTGATCCTCTCACTGTCCCCATTGGAGGGTATGAGGTCTAAGATTGCTCCCTCACAAGTAGGTTCCAAAACTAGCTGTCTGAGGCATGCCACCTGAAGGGCATCGAGAATGGCCCTGCTTTTGGATGTGGCTGCAGCAAAGATGCTCCAGTTGACATCCGGCATATTAAGGTCCCCCATCAACAGTAGCTCCCCTTTCTCTGCCATCCTAAGTATACCTTCTATCATATCCTTGTCCATTCCCTCCCCCTGACATGAGGGTCTGTATACAACCCCTGTGCGGATTGTGGTGCCATTTCCAGTCTCTAAGGTGACCCACAGTGCCTCCTCTCCTCCCTGTTTACTCTTTTGTTCAGTTGCTTTTATACCTTCCCTTTCATAGAGAGCTACTCTGCCCCCTCTTCTCTCCTCCCTGTCTCTCCTGTAGGTTGTGTACCCTGGTATGTTAACATCCCAGTCATGGTTCTCTGTGTACGATATCCAGGCATCCCTCTTCCATCAAGGCCACCAGTTCAGGGAGCTTGTTGCCCAGACTACGGGCGTTGGTACTCATTACCCTCCATTTCTTGATGGCCTTACCCCTTTTTGCCCCATCCCTGTCCTTATTGAGTTTGTCACTTTCTCCATTTACCCCAGCACTTCTCCCTATCGACATCTCAATGTTGGTGTCTACCTCACTTAGTACCCTGATTTTGGGGCGGGCTAGGATTTCCCTGCTCCTCTCCAGTGCCTCCCCCCTTGGCTAGTTTAAATGCTTGCCAATGAAGCATTTAAACCTATCACCTAGGATCCTGGTTCCCCTCCTGGACAGATGCAGACCATCAAACCAGTATAGGCCTGCATCCCTCCAGGTGGAACCCCAGTCCCCAGTGAAGCCAAATCCCTGAGCTCTGCACCAGTTTTTCAACCACTGATTGAATCCCATGGTGTGGAGCACCTTAGCCTCACCTGTGCCATAGACAGGCAGCACCTCCGAGAAGGTTACTGCGCGTGCTATTTGCCTAAGGCCCCTCCCCATCTCCACAAACGCTTCTTGCACTGCTCTGACAGTACACACATTCACAAGGCATTACTGCTTGGATGTACCTTCTAGGTCTGACACCAGATTTGGCAGGGTGGTTCTGCAGGGCCTTTTCCCTAAGTAGGTTTTGTACCCGCCTGCCAACTGTACTGCTTTACAGTCTGCACATTGTTACTGATGCTAAAGGACCCCTTGGGTGAGAAGAAAAAATTACTCACCATAGTAATCTTCTTTCTTCCAAGGTGTCCTTTAGCATCGGTAAGCTCCCACCCATCCTCCCCTAGAAACCATACTGAAGAAGACTCTGTTTCTGTTTCTACCCAATTTGTGTGCTAAACCTTGGGTTAAATTTACAGCAAAGTTTGTTTTTTTCTATATTTGTTGTTCATGCTATTGCATGATTTTTAAATCCTGTTGGTTCACACCTTGAATGGCCATGTTCCCAATCTAGCTTCGAATAAATTCTGGTGCCTTCCAGACAGGGTCTGCTCAGCACACCCTTAAGCTCTTTTCTGATTGGTTAATTCATTAAATTCATTATCATGATCTCCACCTCCGAGGCAGTTCAACCTAGTCAGCTAACTGCACATTGTTACTGATGCTAAAGGACACCTTGGGAGAAAGATTACTACAGTGAGTAATGTTTTCTTCAGCTCAGTAATCACAAAAGAAGATAGCAGACCTTTGCCAGAAAGTGGCATAAAGGCTGATAAAAACTGGAGGGTAGCGGACGTAATTCCGCTCCATAATGGAGAGCAAAAGGAGTGACGGGTAACTACAGGCCCATCAATCTTATTTCCATTGTGGGTAAACTGATGGAGGCACTAGTCAAAGAGGGCCTAGCGGACTACCTGGAGAGAAATGTGCTCCAGAATAGTAAACAGCATGGGTTTGGGCAGGGAGGTCTTGTCAGGCTAACCTAATAGGATTCTTTGACTGGGTAGCTAAGTGGATAGTGGACCAGCAGTGGATTTACTGTACTTTGACTTCAGCAAGGCATTTGACTCGGTGCAACACAGAAGGTTGCTGAAGAAGTTAGAGGATCTAGGTGCAGTGAAGGATCTAGTTAGATGGATGGGTAGCTGGTTGGAGTGGGGAGACAGTAAAAGGTGGTGGTAAACAGAGTCATGCCAGGGGGAGGAAAGTCACAAGTGGGGTGTTACAGGGGTCAATCCTGGGTTTAGTTCTTTTCAATATGTTCATTAATGACATAGGAGAAGGAATACAGGGAAGATGTGTCTCTTTGCAGATGACACTAAATTCTGTGGTAGGTTGGACAACAGATTGGGGTTAAGGGTGTTGCAGAGGGTACTGCATAGGTTGGAGAAGTGGTTCAAGGCTTGGCATTTAAAATTCATTGCCAAAAAGTGCAAGATAATGCACATACTGTAGGGAACAAGAACCCCAGGAAAGAATATTCGATGGGAGGGATGAAGCTGAACACTACTTTTGAGGAAAGGGATATGGGAATCGTCATAAGGGACTTCCTAAAACAATCTAGCCAATGTAATAAGGCCTACAGCAAGGCAACCAGGATGTTGGGTGTGGTTCAGGAGGGTTTCGATAGCAGTAGAAAGGAGGTAATACTGCCTCTCTATAGATCACTGATGAGGCCTCATCTGGAATACTGTGCCCAGCTGGGAGTTCCCACCTAAGGAAAGACAAATACAGGCTGGAAACAGTGTAGTGTGGGGTAACCAGAATGATTCAGGGCCAAGAGAGCAGATCATATGAGGACTGACTCAGGGCACTGAACATGTACTTGGTGGAAGTCAGAAGGGAAAGGGGCAGTACAATACTGTAGACACCTTCAGGTTCTTGACAGGAATGGACAGGGTAAACTGCGAGGAACTGTTAAGTAGGTGTAACCCCCAGGTGGCGCTATCCCAAGGTCTACTACCCCTGCTTGACTGACTACTGACAGGTTGAGGGGCCTGGGTCCAGTGGCGAGTGCCTCCACCCAGAGGTCAGGGTTTGCAGTAGTTAAACTAACTTGGTCACAGCCCTCTGGGACACTGTAACCCCCCTTTCTTACCACTAGTGGCCCACACAATGCATCAGGAATATCTTCACAATGTACACTTACCCCCAGGACTGGCTCTGTTGACTGGACGCTGGGGACCCCCTGTAAAACAAGATGATACAATGCAAAAGCCACAGTACAATACTTTAACATAAACGAATACCTCAGACAGTGTAACTTTGCGAAACAAAAAATCTGATTTATTTAAGGAGCTGTAACAAGGAAGGGGGAAATCAGGTTAATTAGGTTAGGCACATTAATAATCACAGTACTGTGCGCATAGTCAGAGTCCCAAATTGTCACTTTCACTGGGTACCCAGGTTGGGGGCTAGCCAGGATCGGTGCAGCTGGTTGGGGCCCTGTGATGGAAAAACACTGGCACAATACCCAAATTGTAATCCAGAGCCGGTTGGCTCAGTTCGTGAAGAAATGAAAAAAAACAATTAGATGACACACTTGCAATTCGATAAACAGATGGCAGGGAGCTACCCTGCTTTGTACTCACAAACTCAATGCTGGGAACTGGATAGAAGGCAGATTGTCCTGGATTGCCAGGAGGAGCAGACCCTGTGGACAAGGTCCTTGTGACTGGACCCCACTGCAGTTTAGTGCAAATTGATGTGGTCTGGTTTAAGCTGGGGTTTACTTCCAGCTTCATGCACTCAATTCTCTGTACAGGGGATTTGAAACGCGAGTCCCCACAAGCACTACGCACATTTATATGTAAAAGGAAAGTACTATACCAGGCAGGCTGCTTCTCTATCCTGATCGCAATTACTGCACAATACCCGGGAGAACACACAACAGATTCAGTTCCTGACAGACCGAGCACGATTCAGCAATTTCTCCAGTCTTTTACAGGGCGAGCCTGGTTTCTACTCTTCAGATCTCCTTGATTCTCTTCACAGGTCGGAATCATTCCGAACAGGCGCTTGCACAAGCTGCAGACCGAAACTTAGGGCCTGACACGTGATTCCCGCGCTAAAACTACACACCGAAGATGCACACAGCTCCCTGTCTCTTCACTGCCCAAACTGATCTGATCCTTCCAGTAGACAGAGCCGGGCATTTCCTTTGAGTTCCTCCCAGTTCAGTTGGCTAGTTTGGCTGTCACTCACAATCAGACTCCCCCTGTTGGTGCAAAAAGGCGCCGAAGTCCAAACTACAATTCCCAGAAGCATTGGCCATACAGTACATAGGTGGCTGGCTCCACAGTGAGAGTCCAAGTTCTGATTTGCCAGCAGCAGGCTCCATTTCAAAGGTCCCCCCACACTGATTGGTCCAGTTCAGCAGTTCAAAACCAGAATGGGGCACTAGACAAACACAGTTCTGACTGCAAAGAAAAGCAGGTTAGACAAACTGTATTTTCGTTATTACTCTATGTGATTTCTGGCAAACAGTTACATCTTCGAAAAGTGCTCACTCTGCCCACTTAGTGACGGCAGAAATGGAGCGATTTGGTAGCAGCTCGAGTGGGACTCAAGCAGGGAAACACACAGACCCCCATCCAAATTAATTATGTCTGCAGGCAGACAGCTCTTAAAGAGACAGTACCAGAGGCTGTAAAAGCACTCACAGATAAACGGCTTAGACGCCGAACACCATCCAGGCTTGGAGCATTCAAGCAAGCTCCTGGAAGACTCCTGGAAACCCCCATTTGCAGGGGGGTTACATAGGAATAGTGAGTCAAAAACACAGCGACATGAGTGGAAGCTTGTGTGTGTGTGTGTGTGTGTGTGTGTGTGTGTGTGGATTCAGGAGGAACATGAGAACATTTTATTTTATAGAGAGACTGGTTGAACTCTGGAGCTAAACTGCTGGTAGCGGTGGTGGGTGTAAAAACCATTAATGGTTGGAAGCACATCTGGGAGAGAGTCAAGGGCTTAATAGTTACTCTGAGGTAGTGATTAGGCAAGAGTCAAAGGGGAGGAGGGGGCAAAACCCCCATATAAACGACAGGTCTTGGGGTAGGATAGAGTATAACAGGGCATGCTGGATGGACCTATGGTCTTTTTCTGCAAACATTGTCTTAGTTCCTATGACTGTGGTGGTGGCAGGGTGGCAGGAGTCTCAACCCGCCCATCCTTTAGGAGGAGAGTGTCATCTGGGGCACGTAGTCCTGCACACACTCAGGTCACCAGCATGGCAAGCATTGCCCGTGACTGCTCCATGTGAAATCAAGCTGTAGATGTTGACTCAAAGCACCTCTTGTTTTCACCTCCGTAGAAGAAATGTTATCACTGAGGTCAGCTGCCTACTTTCAGCATCACTGATGTGCTACTCCCTTTTTTTACACCACTTCATGGGTCCCAGTCACTTTCTATCATTTACTGCCCCTCACACACCCCAAAAGCATCTCCTACCATTGTAGGGGCATTTTCCTTTGTATTATCCAGGATTCACTGCTAGGGGTGAGGGCTTCCTATGATAGGTCTGGAAACAAGGCCTCCACCAACCTCCCCATGCTGGACCATCTCTATCCACAGCAGGTTGCAGCCTCTTCTCCTCTTCTTTCTCCCTTTCCTTCAAAGCTTTCTTCCATAAACTCTCAAAGTACACCTGCACCTGTAACTAGCCCTTCTTCCTTTTCTGCCCCCAAGCTATCCACGTCTATTTCTTTCTCCCTTCTACTGTGGTACGCTATCTCCTTTTTCTCTGCCCTTCCCCCACCTCTGTTTTCCAGTTTGCTTCAGCTGTTCTCACAGAATCATTTATCATTTTCTCCTATATCCTTTTTATAATACGTGGATGGGAGTTTCCCCATAGAAGTAGTTACCCAGTTATTTCCCTGTATACCCTTTCCCAGGGCACACAGTTGTGATCAAATCTGGCAACAACCATCCAAATGTACTGTATACAATAAAATATGAACATTCTGTGTGTGGTATACATAGAGAATAATGCCTGTGCAGATGTGTGTTATGAGGATTTTTCACACAACCGAGGTGTGTGATAATCCATAAACCCCAAGAGCGAAGTATGAGGGGTTTATGAGGTTATCACACGCCAACGGTGTGTGAAAAATCCTCATAGCATAAACCTTGCACAGGCATTATTTTTTATAATAACTGGTGCCATATTTGACAAGAAAAACTGTAAGCTGTATTTGTGTGAGCAAGTGTGTCTCTGAGCAACCACCATAGTCACACAAACACAGTGTGCTTTCCTTTGCAGTTCAGTGAAGTGAGAGTGCAAGGAAGAAAACACCATAACTTGCTTTCAAGTTATTACAGAATTCAGCGGGTTATTATGGTTGTTTTTCAGGAGTCGATATCCAGTCTTTATAAAGGGTCACCAGTTGTTATAAGGAAAAAAGCTATAGAGGGGGCTTACCAGATCATAAAGCCTCTGGTCCATTGGGATCATGGCTTTATAATCTGGTTAACCCTCTTGATGACTTTATTTCCTTATAATAACTGGTCAGCAATTTCTCTCAATGTATGATATTTTCCGTAACAACCGGCTGGTTGTTATGACATTCATGAGCCATGCCAGTCAAACTATGCTGCTGCCTCACTGGCCAACATTCTGTATGTGGGCAGGGCCAAACAGTCTCACAAACTGCTGGAGAAAAATTGTTGGCCTGTTATTATAAAATAAAAGATGGAGAGGGTAGTTATATGAGATTATGACACCCGTGTGGATGCTTTGATAAACCCTTGGGCTTGCCTTGGGGTTTAGTGTAGCATCCCACAACTCGGTGTGCATTAATTTCATATCAAACCCTTCCCCATCCATTATTCTCTATGTTTATCACACTTACTTATTATTTATTCCATATGTATATAGTTTAATAGATTCATATATGTTTACAGGCAGAAAAAGACATGATGGCAATCAAGTCTGCCTGTTTCCTATCTAGGGTCTTACCGGCTTAGCATTGATTAGGCCTCTTATATCCATCCTCAGCTCAGATTGTAATGAGCCACCACCCTCCCTCACTTTATTCTCTAGTCTCCGCCAGTTGTCTTCATAATGCCCATCTGTTAGTCTTGGCTCAGTGTGCCATTCCTGATAACCACATTTCAATAAACAAATAAATAATGAACTAAATAAATATGTTTATCCAACCTACCATTTCTACATTAACCAAAGCCTCTGGTAGACGATTCCACTTATCCAGTACCCTCCCAGCGTAAAAAATATAACCGCATGTCCTTTCTTACAGTCCCCCCCCCCCAAATAATTTGCGTTTGTGACCTCTAGTGATAGAACTCTCACTAAGTTTAAACAGATGCTGTACATTCACACTATTAATGCCCTCCAGGTTCTTGAAAGTCTCAGTCATGCCCCCTCTCTCTCTTTACTGGCCTGCAGTGAGTACATGTTGAGGTCAGGTAATCTCTCATGAGTCCTCCCATCATGACCCTAAATAATTTTAGTCATTCTTTTTTGGATTGACTCCAAGCAATCTTTATCATTTTTTAGGTAAGGATTCCAAATCTGCACACAGTATTCCAGATGAGGTCTCACCAGGGAACTGTATAGGGCTAAGATTACCTCTTTCTGCCTGAGAAAGCCCTGCTCCAGCATCCTGTTTGTCTTACCTTAAACTTTATTACACTGAACAGTGAACTTGGAGTTGTCACTGAAGCAACACCTACATTTCCTTCCTCTGCTACTGTTTTTAATATTGGCCCACTTATTTTACGCTTCCTCTAGCACTAAGTATTTTCCACCAGATTTGGTCTCCAAGGCCCATTGGTCTAATCTGTTGAAAGTAAAAGTGCAAATTATAAATATGCATCTCCAGAGCTATGTCCTTGTCCATATTTAAATTACTCAAAAAAGGTAAAATTAGATACTCACTATTTGTAATGTGGCTCTGTAAGTAAGTGAAACACTCTCGGAGTTTATATGGCAGCTGGGCCAACCCACAGTTTACAGTCCCATTTATATTCACCACTGCAGCCCTCCACTGATAGTCAGATGTGATGACGCCAGGTCAATGGGTGAAGTGCTGAGAACAAACAGATCTCATGTAAATTCTCCACCATGATTTAAGCACGCCAGAGCTTCAAGTGTGTTCACCGCCGTGACCTTCAACATTGTGACTATGTTTACAGGTCTGGTGTTAGTGTATGACTGCTTCGTGACCATTGGTTCTGTTCTCAGCACTTCACCCATTGACCTGGTGTCATCACATGTGATGTCATCAGCAGAGGCTGCGGCAGTGACTGTGAATGAGATTGTAATCTGCGGCCTAACCCCACTGCCATATAAAAGCCAAGAGAGTGTTTCACTTACTTACAGAGCCACATTATAAATAGTGAGTATCTAACTTTACTTTTATTTTTTGAGTAATTTAAATATGGGCAACGACATAGCACTGGAGACACTTGCTTATAATTTGCATTTTTACTTTCAATAGATTAGGCCAATGGGTCATAAAGACCAAACTTATAAAAAATTAGCAGCAAGGTAGTTTAATGTATTTCTCAGAATTTACACTGTATTAAGGACACGTAGTCTTTCTGATAATACACATGGTGGCGTTGGTTTAAGTGGTGGAGGGGAGTGCCTCAATTTAAAAATACCAGCCCAAAAAACGATTTAGAAACTTTTTAAACAAGCATATATAAATGTTGTTTTTTAGGCAACTTTAATTAGAACAAATGAAGGTCAAGCAATGAATAACAGTATTCAAAAGTGACCAGTAAACCGTGAGTAAATAACAGCAATCACTTTATATAGAGGATAATGTATGATCCTCTAGTGGTAACCAGTTTGTTAATCGTGGAGAGGTTGCCAGAGTGACCATGTAAACCTCGAGAGCGAAGCTTGAGAGGTTTACATCACCATGGCAACCTCAAGACGGTTAAGCAAAAACGGTTACTGATAGAAGGACCATACACAGTATTTTATAGTGTATGGTCCCAAGAAAAATGAAGACGGCTCCTCACTTTTTAAATGTTAGTCACCGCCACGGCCATTCAGGATCATTTTCTCACCGCTGTGCCCCTCAGTCAGTCTATGAGAAAAAGGCACATGTATCAAGAGACTGCTCCTCAGTTATTAACCCATTGATGTGACGTACCATCGATGGGTTAACAACATCGAGAGCTCACATTGATGGTAAAATGTTGTTATAAAAAGGTAGATTTCCACATATAACAACGTTCTACCACACATTATAAGGTTGTAATCTGCTTGATTTCAGTTAATAATAAGGGCTCCCCATACATTATAATAAGTTTACATTTGTTATTAGTATTGTAGGCTATCTCCTGAGGAAGCCTTTATTATATAGGCGAAATGTTGAGGTTGATTGTGTGCAAGCCTGTCTGAATGAAGCAATAAAAGTGAAATTAACAGCTCTATGTGAAGACTTGACTTCTGTTTTTTCAAGCGGAGGGCACCCCCCCCCCAAGTACATTGACTGTTTGTTGCAGTCAGCAGGGTGGTAGTCTGAAAGCATCAGTGCATCATTTCCCGTGACTTGTCTTTGTATATCACAAAGACCCTCAGTAGAATTCCGTAGTGTGCTGCCAAGGAGGAAGTGATGATGCACATATCCCTGCCTTTTTTTTGCACTCTGCAGGGGTCTCTGTGGGAGCAGTATAAAGGTGACCCCCTTCCCAGGGGAAGAAGCGTCTGCCTCTGACCTGCTTACATGTAGCGTTCTGGGCAGACTCCCCAACCTGAGTCATCTGCATGGTAATAAAATTGATCTTACTTCAAGGATATCTCTTGCAGCAGGCTGTCACTGGTAGGTGAGCCATCAGGCCCTAGGACTCCATGGAAACTTTTCTAGCTAGCACTATAGCAGAGGGGGGATGCCCAACTTTGATGTCAGCGCCTGATGTCAACCTATGCTATATAAGGCAGGTGGCCCCCAAGCCCTGCTCAGTTCTTTCCCGCCATCGACCAGTGCACGACAGGCTGTGGATTCCACCAAAGCTACAGTTGATCGCCTGCCTTTCCAGCATTTTCACTGTGCTTTTTTAATTTCCTCAGTCCAGTAAACACTAATTTGTCATGGTGTTCTTTGGCTCTTTTATGTCTTCTCAGCCTTTTCTTTGACTGAACGCTCCATGAAGTGCACCTGAGACAAACAGATTCCTGACAAGGACAGCCACTCTGCGTTTCTCTACTGCCTAGGCCCTGACCACGATCTCCAGGCCTGCAAGGCCTGTCAGAACTTTAACCTGGCCACCAGAAGATGACGCTTGAAGGCCCTCGAAAGCCACCTCCTCAAGCAGAAAGTAGCCCAGATAGAACGGGAGCTTTAGGTCCGGAGCTCCTCCGCTTCCCTGGCCCAGTCTTCCAGCTCCTCTTTCTCCAAATTAACAGGGAAATTATCGGGGAAGCACAAGTACTGGGACAAGGACTATGAGCATCCCCGGTCTTCATCTCGCTCACAGTCGCCACACAAGACTGCATATAGGTTTTCTTCCCTAGGAGGTCGACCTCTGGGGCCCAGCCCACCCTTTCTTCTTCAGGGCTGCCGCTGGCTCCACCACCCACTTTGGTCTCTTTGACCAGCAGCTCCTCAGGACAGGGAACATTGGTCCCTGCTCTTCTGCCTCTGCTTTTCCACCACGGGCTCTACAGCAGGAGGTGTGACTGGAGCTCCTCCAGTCAGCACGGATGCTGCTGGCACTAGTTCTCGCCCTGCTGCCCAGTCACCTGTGCCCCGACACAGGTCTTGATTTTCGGGACCTCTATCGGTCGTACCCCTCAAACACAAGGGCAGGCATCGCTTAGTACTGGTGTCTCTTCAACCCCAGTCTCTCCCTAGCCATTGCTGGTGACACCCTCTTCTCTGGCACTGGTCCTTCAGATTGCAGTGCATTCTGCCCTGGTATCACCTAGACTGATGCCCGCTGGGCCACCTGCTATACTTCTGCAGCCTGCAGGTCCGATGCCAGTTGCATCCCCAATGCTGGCAAGACCTGAGTCAGCCTTCCCACTGCCTACTCCAGGGGGACCTGTACCGGCCTCCCGCAGCCCATGAGACCAACGCCTGGGCCTTTACCTACGCCGGCTGGGCCACAGCCAGGGTTCCCACCACTAGTGCCTGCTGACCTGTTGCCCGGTTACCCATATTTGGCACCTTTGAGGCCGCTGCCGCTGGCCTACCCATACCCCATACCAGTTGGGCCCCAGCCTTCATACCCTTATCCTGCACCTGCGGGCCTACTGCCACCACCCGTGGATTACCATGTCCTGATCTCAGCACTCTGGGCCTTTATGCAGTCCCAGGCCCCTCAACCGGGCCTGGCTCAGCCCTCCTACCCTCAGGGGCCTCCAAGGGGTAACGCCTTACTGACTCCAGTGCATCCGCCTCCTCATGCGCCCCCTTTGCATACGGCTGCAGGTACTCACACTCGCCTGATGGACCCTCCCCCCTGTGACAATGAACCGGTAGACTCTTCCTCAGATGACGAAGAGGGCTCCGAAGCTTTCTCTCTGGTGGGTGCTTGTTCAGGGGACAAGACTGAACCCTCTACGGTGTCCACGTTTCCACCGGATGATCCAACCTTCATGGATATTATGCGTCATATCCAGATCACAGTGGGATGGGAGACAGGGGCAGGACCTGGAGAGTTGCTGCCTAGCCATCTATCTCCACCAGCGCTATACTCCCCCTCTGGTGGTCCTTCCCTTGGTGGAGTTGAATGACAGTGTTACCAGGGCCGCCTGACTTTACACGCATACCATACCTGCGGTGCCCAAGAAGGTACATAGGTTGTACCACCTTCCGACTGGCAAGTCCTTCTTTGGGGAGCAGCTGAAGCCAATTCGTTGATCATCAACATGGCCAATGACCGCACCAAGCGTCCCAAGCACCTCAGTGCCCTCCATCCAGATAGGGAGTCAAGACAGCTGGACCAGGTGGGCAAGCATGCCTTTACCTCAGCCACTCTTGCCATCAGGGTCCTGAACTACCTGGCTCACATGGTATAATACTAGAATTTATTGTAGGACCAGGCTCGGGAGGCAGTAGCAGTGATGCCTGACGACCCCTC
This sequence comes from Neoceratodus forsteri, assembly GCA_016271365.2. NCBI lineage: Eukaryota > Metazoa > Chordata > Ceratodontiformes > Ceratodontidae > Neoceratodus > Neoceratodus forsteri. Next base: position 620,075,060 of record CM028131.1, read on the forward strand.
CAATGAGCAAATTTTACAGGTCCTAAAAACTGGGTCTGACATCAGTACCCATGTCCTGCTGGCAGCGTACAACACTGTGGATGCCTGTGGATGAGTGGCGGCCACCAGCATTGACCTCTGGTGCCACACCTGGCTTAGGGTTTTGGACTTTGCCCTTGTTGTACAGTCCAATATTCTGGATGCCCCCTTCTGTGGTTCAAAACTGTTCGGGGGCGGCACTGAAGACATTATCTCAGAGTTTCAAAACTCGGGGTGAGTGTTGAAGTTGGTCGATTGGATGTACCACACCCAGTCGAAGGTGGCTCACCAGGCCCCCTTTTGTCATTCCTCCAAGAGACACTCCAGAGCCCCTGCTAAGGTCCCAGGCAAGTGCAAGCAAGGGGCGGTCCTCCCTGTGCCCTCCTCAGCCCCTCCCCGAGCAGCCAGGAGTACCCCTGTAGCTCAGTCAGGGGTTGCCCCCACTTCCTAACTCCTTACTGCTCCCTCCAGTAAAGTGTCAGGAGGTGACAGTAGGGGTCGACTGTCCCTCCACTTAAGTTAATGGAGGTTAATCATGACTGACAACTGGGTGCTACAGCTCATAGAGCATGGGCAAACACTAGAACTTCTGGAGTGACCCCCTGCCAATCCACCAAGAGCATCCACATATCCTCCAAGCCATGTCCCTCTCATAAGGGCAGAGATTCAGGCTCTGTTGCTAAAGAAGGCTATCAAACCCATGCGTCCCTTCTAGCAGCCTCAAAGTTATTACTCCCATTTCTAACCCCAGTAATACTCAGGTATTCATAACTTCTGCAGTGTCCCTTTAAGACTGAACTGCCCGGAGAGAATTTGGAATGGTATGCAAATGATGGAATCTTTGCAAGTGCTATTTTCAAATGCTGCCTTAAACTAACTGCCTAGATTCTAAACCCTCAGATTTCACTCTCCGCCTGTCAAGACCAGAAGCTTGGAGATCCTTTCCTCATCTGCTTGTCCTGATGCAGTAAAACTTATAAAAATACAGAATTATTTTTCTCCTTTTCATTTGCTGCCTTTTGCTATTTGTTAATATAAGCTAAATCGTTGTTTTTGTATTTAAAATATATTTTTCTCAGTTTCTCCCGGTTCAGTATAACCGGTGGGGAACCAGGGGTTTATTCTGTATTTATCGGAGTTCCCTGACAAAGGAACTCTGTTAGTTTAGTCTTAATTTATTTTAAAATATTTCTTTTGTGAACCGCTAATTACGGTTCTTGAACTGCTAGCTCTGGTTCATTTTTCTGCTCGGTTACCGGTTCCGATCGATTCCTCATCGTTTTTAGAACCGACTGCAGGCGCAAAATACGTTTTAAAAATCTTTCTTATTTAGCGGTTGTTAATTTTGGGGATTTTTTTTACCCACAGAATGTCTAAAAAACCTAAAAGAAGAACCGGTGAACCCGGTTTCAAACCATGTACCTATTGTGGTGAGATTTTTGCGAAAGTAGACAAACATAATTTCTAGGGACATGGATATGTTGTTCATCCACACTGTCTGGCAGGTTCCTTGCCACTTTAAATCTTGCCGGAAGGTCTTCAAGCTGGCTCCTCCCACCCACCCGGGTGGTAAAACTCTCGGCTCCGCCCCATGACGCCAGATCTTCCTTACCGCTTGGAAGCTCAGGTTCCCTCCTTAACGCTCTGCGTATAAGACTGGTTCCTAATTCTTCGAATTTTCGAATTTAAAAGGTTTTCGCTAAAAAGACTTTGGTCTTCTCTCCCCCTCGTGGCTGCGATGGACAAATCGACTCCCGGTTTCCGGAGATGCTCTTACGGGCAGAAGATGTCTTGGACGGATCCGCACTCCACGTGCGTCTACTGCTTAGGCCTTGAGCACCACCCGCAGGCCTGCGACCTGTGCTCTTCCTTTTCCGCCTACGTCCTCGAAGACCATGCTGCCTGTTTACAACTGGGGCGTCCCGAGAAGCGATTTCCTCCGGTAAAGTCAAAAGAGGCCCGGTCGGTGGTGGCTGAGGATAGCCACCTTTACTTCGGATACCCAGCACAAGTTGGCGGATGTTCCCTTTTTGGGGACCGACCTCTTCGGCCCTGGGGTGGAAGGTCACCTGCAGAGGATCGAGAAGTCCAATGCTACCTTGGACTCGGTCTCTTCCGCTCAGAAGGACAAAGGCCGCAAACCACAGCCTAAGCCCTTCTTCCTTCTGCGCTCAGCGCGTCCGCCCAGCAACGCCAGGCCAGCAGGCTCAGGCTTGGCATCCCAAACCCAGCCCGGGCTTCTCCAACAGGAAGAGGGAGGTAAGGCCCAGGAGGTCCTCTGGCGGTCCTCCTCCAAGCCTGCCCAGTGACCGGGCTGAGGGGGTGTCGCCCAACCCCGCTCACCTCATCCCAGGTTCCCCCCGTGGGGGGACGGCTCCGGCACTTCCTTTCCGCCTGGTCCGTTATTACCATGGACAGGTGGGTGCTGGAGGTGGTGGGAAAAGGCCTGCCTCTAGAATTCGAGCAGGCCCCCCTTCAGAGCCGCCTCGCACTGGGGGCCTGGGGTCCGAGAGCCTCACTGTCAGCCTCGCCGGGCCAACATCGCTCTCCTCCTCCAAAGAAGGTGATCAGGAGGTGGCGGACCCTCCCTCAGACCTGGGTTTGTGTCCAGGTACTTCCTGGTTCGAGCGGACGGGGGCTGGCGCCCATTCTGGACCTACCGACCTGAACAAGTTCCTAAGGTCTCGAACCTTCAGGATGGTCACTCTGGCTCAGATAATACCATCCCTGGAACATGGCGTGGTTCTGTTCTCTGGACCTGCAGGACAGCGTTCTTTCATGTCCCTATCCGTCCGTCACATCGGAGATTCCTTCGCTTTCGAGCGGAGGGATCCCTTTTCGAGTTCCGAGCCATGCCCTTCGGCCTGTCTCCAGCTCACAGGGTCTTCACCAAATGCATAGCAGTGGTGACAGCTTTCCTGCGGCGCCGAGGGGTCTGGGTGTACCCTTACCTGGACGATTGGCTGATAGCAGCCCCCTCCAGACAGGAGGTGGAGCGGTCCAGTGATCTGGCCCTCCAGGTTTGCTCTCAAATCGGCCTTCTCATCAACGAGGCCAAGTCGGAACTCGAGCCGAAGCAGGTGATTCTGTTTATCGGGGCAGAGCTCGACTCTCGAGCCAGAGCATGGCTCCCGCTGGACAGGGCCGAGGTTCTACCTCCTTTGCCCAATCATTTCTGGTTGGGCAATCGCTACTCTGCCCGGGACTTCCGCGCCTCCTGGTCTCATGGCAGCCTGTACCAGCGTGGTCCGCTGGGCACGCTGGCACATGCGCCCCTTCAGTGGGACTGGCCAGCCAGTGGTCACAACACTGCGATCCATTGGACCAGCTAGTGACGGTGACCCAGGAGATGTGGAATGCTCTCCGGTGGTGGACCGTTCCATCTCATCTGCAGGAGGGCATCCTGTTTGTCCGCCCCTAGCCGACGGTCTCTCTATCGACCGATGCCTCTCTGATGGGTTGGGGTGCCCATCTGGGGGAACACCGGGCGCACAGCCTCTGGTCCCCGCGGGAGTCGCATGTCACATCAACCTGCTGGAGCTGAGCGGTCCGCCTAGCTCTCACCGCCTTTGCCCGCTTCTCCGGGTCAAGTGGTCTGAGTCCAGATGGACAATACCACGACCATGTACTACCTAAACCGCCAGGGCGGGACGCTGCTCCATGCTTCTATGCAAGGAAGCTCCCGCATTTGGTCACTGTGCGCAGCTTGGCGTGGATCTCTAGCCATTCATGTGGCAGGAGCCTCCAACACCCTGGCCGATGCCCTGAGCCGGATAGGGCTGCATCTCACGAGTGGTCTCTCCTGCCGGAGGTAGTACAAGATCTGTTCTCCCACTGGGGCACACCTCAGGTGGACCTGTTTGCCTCAGGAGACGAGCGAAGCTTGAGGCTGTTCCATGCCCGCCCCCACAGCAGGGCTCGCTGCAGGGGATGCCTTCTCGAGGCCGTGGACCCCGGGCCTCTCTCGCCTTCCCCATTTCCCTTGATTCACAAGGTGCTTCTCAAAGCAAGGAGGGACAAGGCAGGTGATTCTGATAGCCCCAGACTGGCCCCGCCCAGTTCTGGTACCCAGATCTCCTCAGCCTCAGCTCCAGGGTCCCGAGGCAGCTTCCAGCTCGCCGGACCTGCTCTCAGTCAGGGGAAGGTGTTCCATCCGGACCTTCAATCCCTGCACCTGATGGCCTGGTTCCTGAGCGGCTAGAGTTCCAGGCCTTGGGTCTTTCCGACGAGGTCCTCAATGTTGTTGAGGCGTCCCGTAAGGAGTCGACCAGGAAATGCTATGCCTTCAAATGGAAGAGATTTTCCATTTGGTGTCAGGGCAAGGGCTTGGACCCTTCCTCCTGTCCTTTGGCAAGCATCTTGGACTATTTATGGTCCCTTTCTTGTCAAGGGCTTAGGTCGACGACCCTAAGGGTGCACCTGGCAGCCATCTCTGCTTACCGGGCGCGGGCCGGGGAGCAGTCGGTGGCGCAGGAGAAGGTGGTCTGGCGCTTTTTCAAAGGCCTTGATCACATTTCCCCTGGTGCAGATCCTCCACCCGTGGATTTACTGCTGGTACTTGGCAAAGCTCATGGGCAAGCCATTCAACCAATGCACAGGTGTGAAATCTCTCACCTGTCATGGAAGACCGCCTTCTTGGTGGCTATCACGTCAGCCAGAAGGATGGGAGAACTCCAGGCGCTCTGCATCGAGTCTCCTTACCTGGTCTTCCACAGGGACAAGGTTGTCCTGCGCCCCCACCCGAAATTCCTTCCGAAGGTGGTGTCGGAGTTTCACCTTAACCAGTTGTTGACTCTGCCGGTGTTCTACCCCAATCACACCTCGGAGGCCGAATACAGGCTCCATACTTTGGACCCTAGAAGGGCACTCGCTTATTATAAGGGGCGGCTGAAATTCGGGGAGAGGTTCGCCAGCTGTTTGTCACCTACGCTGAGCCGCACCTGGCAGACCTGCAGCCAAGGCGATAAGCAGGTGGGTCACCTCCTGCATAGATCTCTACTACAAGTTGGCGGGCATGGAGCCTCCCAGAGGGATAAGAGCTCATTCTACCGCCATCACTGCTGCATCGGTGGCTGCTTCAGGGACGCCCTATCCAGGAAATCTGCAGGGCTGCTACCTGGAAGTCAGCACACACCTTCATTACCCATTACCACATCGACCTTGAGTCACGCCGGATGCTGGTTTTGGGGCCTCAGTTCTCCAGTCTTTATTCCTAAGTAGGGGTGTGCGCCTTGCCTCCCTCCTCCCGGAGAACTGCTAGAGTCTGCCAGACAGTGTGGATGAACAACATATCCATGTCCCTAGAAATGGGTTACTCACCTGTAACAGGAGTTCTAGGAATGGTATATGTTGTTCATCCTACGATCTCTCGACCTCCCCGGCTTCGACGCACAATCTGAGCTTCCAGCGGGCCAGATCTGGCGTCATGGGGCGGAGCCGAGAGTTTTACCACTCGGGTGGGTGGGAGGAGCCAGCTTGAAGACCTTCCGGCAAGATTTAAAGCGGCAAGGAACCTGCCAGACAGTGTGGATGAACAACATATACCATTCCTAGAACTCCCTGTTACAGATGAGTAACCTGTATTTATGTGTTGTATGCCTAGGCTATGAACATTTTAAAGCAGATTGTGATATTTGCAAAACTTTTCTGGATAAAACTGGTGAGAAACGCCTTGAAATGCTCAAGAAAAAGCTTTCTGCTCTTAAGAATCCCTCGAGCTCTGACCAGCCGACACTCTCTGTTTCTGTCGGTGAAACCACAACAGTAACAACAGCTGTAACTGCCACCCCTGAGACGGGTATACAAGCAGTTCAAAAGAGGCTTCTGAACCGGCTGACCCTCCAGTTCCCTCTAAAAAAAATCTAAGAAAGCAAAGCACACAGAACCCCTGCTGAGTAGCATATGGGGACTTCTGTGCCTGCAATAAAAATGCCAACTGCTGATGAGATTGCACAGGCCTTTCGAGTTATTCAGGCTTTACAGGTGCTGACTGCTCCTCTGCCTCAGACTCCTGCCAAGCAGACTGGCTCTTCATCTCAATCTTTGAACAAGAAGAGTATGTTGATATTGATGTAGAGAATAACAGGGACCCCCATTGAACCAGAGGGTCCCCTGAACAGGACTTTGGTTCTCCTCCTAGGTCATCAGAGGATTTTTCCTCGCACTTTATTTTTGTAAGAAGGATGGTGGATGCTTTAGACATCCCCACAAGTGAAGTGACTGAGGATGAATGAGCTGAGTACATGGAAATGATGGGTCTGACACCCACTAAAAAGCTTCTTCCTGTTAACAAGTTCTTTAAGAAGGATGCCTTAAAGATTTTGCAAACACCTAATACTGCCCCCTCCCCCCCCCGGATAAGAGGTTGGATAAAAGTATCAGCTGGAAAGACAGGGTGCTAAATACTTGTTCTCACACTCTGATCACCAAGGGGTGGTGCAAGTGGCAGCCTGTGACAAGGCAAAGGTTCCACTAGCCTCCCACCCCCCCAGACAAAGACTCTAGGAAGATTGATAGCATGGCCAAGAAAAATTACCTTTCGGCCTCCTTGTCCATCAGGCAGGCAAACTTCCAAGCCTATGCTGCTCAATATCAAAAATATCTTTGGCAGTCAGTTCTTGCCATGGCAGACAAGGCAGTCTCAGCTGATTTAGCTGAAACAGTCAGGTTTGGTTTGGAAGCAACCAAATATCAGTTCCAAATGGCTGCTGATTCAAACAACATTGCTGCCAGGTGATGGCAAACACTGTGGCTCAGAGAAGATTTGCTTGGCTAAGAGCCACAAACCTTACCCAGGATACACAAACCAAGGCACTGAATTTCCCATTGGAGGAAAACTCTCTTCAGGGAAAAGACTGAGGCTTAAATGAAAAAGGTGGATGAATACAAGGCCACCTACAGAAGCAATTCTGTAAAAGACAAAGCTTCCCCATCCACCCGACCCTATGGAAGGGGAGGCAGGGGCAGATATTTTCAAAGCAGGCCCTTTTTCCAAGCCATGGCTATGCCTCAGTACCAGCAGTATCCGCAGCAGGGATACTTCAGGGGCAGGGATAGAAGGGGTTCCAGGCATGGTTCCCAATCCCAGGCCCACCCTCAGGCAAAGCAGGCACCCTGATGTGTCTGTACAGACCACCTCCCTACTTGCCTGTAGGAGACAGGTTGGCTCACTATTTTAATGCTTGGCAAAAAATCACCACAGACAAGTGGGTCTTCAAAGTAGTGAGCCAGGAATTGTCTTTAAGCTTCAAATCCCTTCCACCTTTAAGAACCCGAGTTTTCAAGTCATCCAAAAATGCAGAGAGAAAACTCCTGGAAGCAGAGGTTCAAAAACTGCTTCTGTCACAAGCAGTGGAACCAGTACCAGTCCATTTAAAGGGAAAGGGATTTTACTCAAGATACTTCCTAACCACAAAGAAAAATGGGGAGTGGTGGCCCATCTTAGACTTCAGGGTCTTAAACAGGTATCTAACAAAACCAAAGTTCACAATGGTAAACCTGGCACTAATTTTGCCAACCCTCCAGAAAGGAGACTGGTTGGCTTCACTGGACCTAAAAGATGCCTATTTCCACATCCCCATAAGGGAGTCTCACAGAAAATACCTCAGGTTCAGACTCCCTTCATGTCATTACCAGTTCTCAACCCTGCCATTTGGTCTCACTTCGGCACTAAGGGTGTTTCACAAAGTGTTTTGGCAGTGGTTGTGGCACACATTCGAAAGCAAGGTGTCAGTCTTCCCATACCTAGAAGACTGACTGGTGCTGAGAAAATCATCCCAGCACGTGAGGGAGCAGCTGCAACTCACCCAAGGGCTCTTGGAGTCCCTAGGATTCCTGATAAACCTGAAAAAGTTGGTCCTTCAGCCTGTTCAGGTATTGCAGTTCATAGGAGCCGAGTTAAATACCCTGCAGGGCAGGGCATACTTGCCTCTGGACAAGGCAAGAAGCATCCTACAGGTAGCAGGTTCATTCAGCCTGAACAATCCAAAAACTGCGAGACAATTCCTTCAGCTTCTGGGCCACATGGCATCTGCCACGGGCACAGTGCTGGGATCCAGATTCCAAGTGAGGGATACCCAATTTCACCTCAGGGCTCACTGGTGTCAAAGAAGAGACCTTCTTTCAAAACTGATTCTAGTAACAAGAACTTTGTTACAGGCCCTCGATTGGTGAAAAGAGGAAACCAACCTGAGAGGAGGGGTTCCTTTTCAACAGGAGCCTCCTTCAGTAGTTCTCACAACGGACGCATCACTATTGGGGTGGGGTGCCCACCTTGGAGACCACACCACCCAAGGCACATGGTCACGTGCAGAGTCAGTCCTGCACATCAACCTGCTGGAACTCAGAGCAGTATTATTGGCACTAAAGGCTTTCACGACACTGCTACAGGGAAAAGTGGTACAGATCAGAACAGACAATACCGCCACTATGTACTGCATAAACAAGCAGGGAGGGACAAGGTCAAACCCTCTCTGCACAGAAACCATGAAAATATGGAGTCTGGCATACTCCTTGGGAGTTTCACTACAGGCCATTCACCTGCCTGGCAAGGACAATACCTTGGCAGACACCTTGAGCCGGATCAACCAGGCCCATCATAAGTGGACTCTGAACAAGCAAGTGGTAGAAGTGATTTTTTCCGGAGGTGGTGCACTCCAGAGGTAGACATGTTCACATCCCACCAGAACCACCATCTGCCACAATATTGTTGCAGACCACCAGATCAGGGAACAGTCCCCCTGGATGCTCTAGTTCTGGACTGGTCAAGGAGACATCCTCCCTTTCCCCTGGTGTACAGGGTATTGCTCAAGCTCAGGTCCCAATCAGTATCATGATATTGATAGCACCAGATTGGCCCAGGCAGCCATGGTACTCTCTACTCCTCTCCATGTCTGTGGCCAAGCCAATACACCTTCCCAGGAGGCACAACCTGTTAACCTCCAATTGGGGGAGGCTCCTGTATATGAATCTCAGATCCCTCAGGCTCAAGGCATAACTATTGAAAATCTAGACTATGCAGGACTAAACCTTTCTGAAAGTGTCCTGGACATTTTGAATGATTACAGGAAGCCCTCCACTAAGAAAACCAATGCTGCAAAATGGAAAAGGTTTTCTGTTTGGTGTTCCACCCAAAACATTGTGCCAACACAGGCTGGGGTCTCAGCCATGCTGGATTATCTTACCTATTTGTATTCATTGGGCCTACAGCCCAGTACCCTGAAAGTACACCTGGCTGCAGCATCTACTTACATTTCAGCTAGGCAAAGGATTTCTCTTGCCTCAGACCCTATCTTCAAAAGGTTCTTTAAGGGCCTTTCCCATTTGCAGCCCCCTCACAGGGAGTCAGTGCCGGCATGGGATCTCAATGTATGTATAGCCAAGTTCATGGGGGCTCCTTTTGAGCCCATGGGCCCGATTCTAAGATGCATGTCGCAATTCGCGGGTGTATGCGAGTTGCGACATGCGCCGCTATGCCAGGGACCCTGCGCCCTATTCCAAGACAGGCAGGGTCCCTGGCACTTACGTCCTGCAACTTGTGGCAGCTGCAGGGTTGCACCACGGGAATGGCTCAATGGATCTGGGTGCCGCAAGCTGCTGACCGTGAAAAACAGCCTCCCTGAGCCCTCCCAGCCATGAAATAAACCCACAAGCCCCTGTGGGTCATGGGGGTGAGGGTTGGCAGTGTGGTAGAGGCACAAGGTTGACACCAGAAAAAACAGACCCGGGTGGCACCCCAGTATTGGGATGGTGGGCACCAGAGAAACGGGGAGCCGTGAGGCACAGCTTTTTGCATGTTGCGGCACTGCAGGGGCGGGCATCCACCGTTTGGCCGGATGGATGCCCTTAGACCAGCTAACAGCTGGTCTAACCCCTGCATGCCTAGCGTGAATTAGTATAGCATAATGGGTTCGGCAGCTGCCATGTCAGAATAAGTAGCTGCTGCCGTAACCCCTTCCATCTTGCCATAGGGGCCATGGCCGAGTGGAAGTCCCCTTGTGCTCAGGCCTACGCCATGGTGCAGGCCGCCTCTTATGTCGCAACCAGGTAACACGTCGCAAGGTGTGAATTGCGTCATTGGGTTTGGCGCAAGTCACATTGCGACATGTGTAACCTGTTTTTAGAATTGGGCCCCATGACTTCAGCTCATCTAAAATATGTCACATGGAAAACAGTTTTCCTGGTGACAGTTACTTCTGCCAGAAGAATAAATGAACTCCAGGCTCTCTGCATTGAACAGGACTATATTTCCTTCCACAAGGACAAAGTGGTCTTGAGAACGAACAGGAAATTTCTCCCTAAAGTGGTTTCTGATTTCCACTTGAGCCAAACCATTGTCCTACCGGTCTTTTTCACTGAGCACTCTACTTCTGGTGAAAAGAGGCTCCATGGTCTGGATGTCAAGAGAGCTCTTAGCTACTACATGACAGTCGCTAAGGACCATAGGCAGGACAGAAACCTTCCTGACTTATGGGGATGTGGGAAAGGGTAACCCAACATCTAAAAGGTCCATTTCTTGCTGGATAGTACAGTGTATCCAGTTTTGTTATTCTAAGGTAGGAAGGGAACCCCTAACAGGCTTGAGGGTCCATTCCACAAGAGGCACAGCTGCTACCATAGCAGCTGCCAGGGATGTTCCATTAGTGGACATCTGTAAAGCAGCTACCTGGAAAACAGTACACACTTTCACAAAGCATTACAGTTTGGACATCCTGTCCAGGAGTGATGCCAAGTTTGGCACAGCAGTCTTGCAGAGTCTGTTCCCAACATAGGTTCTGTGCCCACCTCCAAAGATACTGCTTCTTAGTCTGCAGAAGTTATGAATACCTGCGTATTGCTGGGGTTAGAAGAAACAATTACTTACCATAGTAATCTTGTTTCTTCCCAGTGATACTCAGGTATTTATAACTTCCCACCCTGCCTCCCCTTCAAGAACCAGTAGCCTCTGCATTCCTGGGAATGTTTTTGTGATCTACAGTACAGGTGCCATAATCAGGCACTGTGACTTGTTATTTGGGTTCATTTTTACTGTTTTTCCCCTTCAGATGATTCTGACATTCAGGGGTAATGTTACATGTTGTGACCTCCAGTTTTGTCTTTTTTTCCCCCCTTTTTTGGGGGCATTAGGTTGTTGTTCCATTATTATATTTCTAATTAGTGAGGGTTTTTACATATAGATGTTTAGTTTTTTTATGCCTATCTTTCCAGGCTCCAAGGAAATCTGAGGGTTTAGAGCCTAGGCAGTTAGTTTAAGGCAGCATTTGAAAACAGCATGCGCAAAGATTCCATCACTTGCATACTACTCCAGATTCTCTCTGGGCAGTTCAGTCTTAAAGGGACACTGCAGAAGTTCTGACTACCTGAGTATCACTGGGAAGAAACAAGATTACCATGGTAAGTATTTTTTTCTTCTTCCTGGTCCCCAAAAAGATGGGGGACCTTTGCCCAATCCTGGATCTTGGCAGTCTCAACTTGTACATAGAGTACAAGTGCTTCAGGATGGTCACCTTACAGGACCTCCTACCTCTACTTCACTAGGGGGACTGGCCATGCTCCTTGGATATGCAAGATGCCTACCTGCACATCAAAGTCTTTTCAGCCCACAGGCTATTACATCACTTCCATTTTATGGGGGAGCACTACCAGTTTTGGGCCCTCGCCTTTGGCCTTTCCTCGGCCCCCAGGGTATTTACCAAGTGCCTGGTGGTAGTGGCGACAGCTTTGCAGAGAGAGGGCTTTTACGTCTTCCATTGCCTGGGTGACTGACTCTTGGCGGCTCCATCCAGTGGTCACCTCCTGCAGACACCACTTTCCACCTATTTCAGTCCCTGGGCATTACTATCAACCTGCCCAAATCCTCGCTTATCCCCTGCCAGTGCCTTCTCTATATAGAGGCTGTCCTGAATACAGCGCAGGGCAAAGCCTTTCTGCCTCCTGACAGAGCAAAGCAGTTTATGGCTCAGGCTTGGTTTCTACTTTAGCACCACCACGTCTCAGCGAGGGAGTTCCTCAGACTCCTGGGATTCATGGCCACAGCCATTTCCAAGGTCCCTCTGGTGAGGCTACACATGAGAGTGCCTCAGTGGACCCTCTGGGTATAATGAGACCAGCTGGTAGACTCCCAGGATCAGCTAGTGCTGGTTTTGGACCCGTCAAGAAGGTCCTTCGGTGGCGGGTGGAGCCTAACAGTCTGTTTCGAGGGGGTAGCCTTTTCCTCCTCACCCCCTCAGCAGATTCTCACCACCTCGAGTCTCGGTTGAGGTGCCCACATCGGGTCTCACCAGACACAAGGGACTTGGTCAGCACTCAAGCAGGGTCTCTGCATCAATATTCTGGAGATGCAGGAGGTCTTGTATGCCCTTCAGGCCTTTCAGACTCTGCTTTCCCCGGGTTCGCTCCTAGTTCAGATGGACAACATGTGTGTTGTTTTTTCAACAAGCAGAGGGGCACTCATTTCTACCCTGTATGCAGGGAAGCAATGAGAGTCTGCTACTGGGCCATGAAGCATGGCCTGCAACTCTCAACCGCCCATGTTCCTGGTGGACACTCTAAGCTGCTTGTGGGCCAGGGCTCATGAGTGGGAACTTCTGACTTCAGTGGCAGAAGACCTCTTTGACAGTTGGGGTTTGCCTGAGTTGGACCTTTTTGCGTCCCCACTCAATGCAAAACTGCCACTTTTCTGCTTGCTAGATCCCGGGCCTGGAGAGCTTCCCTGTGTCAATCTTCACCATTCATCACTGGTGGGTGATTGGCCGGAGACAAGCACCCTGTGGAGCTTTTTTTCTTTTTTTTTGTAGAAGGGAGGAGCCAGCACCATTGGTGCCACCCACGAGGTCAGCGCATTGCGTGGCACTTGCGGGTTGGCCAGTAACGGCCGTTGACTCCTCCTCCACCTCAGTTCCCCTTCTCCCACTGTAGAGACAGGACCTTGCCTCTAGTTTGCTTTTGTTTCTACGCCATTACGGCATAGTTCAACGGTTCAATCCTTCAAAGCCTCGGAGTTGCCTTTTTTTTGAGCCATCCTTCTCAATGCTGAACTTCAGTACCTGGTACCGCTCGACTCCGCCTTGGTTCTGCCGTCCACTCGGCACTGTTTGTCAGGTATTGGTAAGCTCTTTCCTTTTTATTAAGCGGCATCGAGTCTTTTCAGTGTTTTGAATTTTAGTTACTGTCACATCGTGCCTGGTCCTCGGGACAAGAAACATTCATCAGAAATGGGATGGCCTCCTATGTGTCGTTGTCCCTGTGGCCAGAAAATCTCTGTTACCGACTGGCATGATGTTTTGCCTCACCTGCCTTGGACTCCAACATGACATGGACACCTGTGATGCCTGCTTCTCTATGTACCGCCATGTTCTGGAGCACCATGCTTTGTAGGTCGGCAGGGCTTCGCCGACTTTTGGCGGGCATCGTCGCTCTTGTCGGTCCAAGTTTAGGACCCTTGGCCCTTCCTCCAGGTCCCTTCCTGGGCCTACACAGTCTGCTGAAGAGGGGGCCTCCTCCTCTTCCAGCCTTGCCATGGAGGAGGTCTCTACCACGGTGCCAGAGGACCAGTGTAGCTCCACTCGGGGCTGGGCTGGGAGCACCGCCCTGGCAGTCACCTCTTCAGAGGTGCAGGCTCCCATGTTGTTGGGGCCCACGGCTGCGGGTCCCGGCATGGGGTGTTCCTCCACCTCGGATCCCAGAGCCATTCACGACTACGGTGATTGGGGCAGTGCTGCGAGGGGTGTGAGGCCGGTCTGCAGCGTTGTCGGCAGGACAGCCCCTGGGGCCACTTGTCCAGAGATCTTCTGGATCATCTCCTCTTCGGAGACGGATGATTCGGAGGCTGATTTGGACTGGCAGCCTGACTCCTCAGAGTTGGAGGGTTCTCCACAACCTAGCACTCTTGTGCCTCCCCAGGTGCTCCCACCTGCGGCTCCGGTAACTGTGGCCCATGCCAACTCTTGGGCCGATGGTGGCCCAAAGGGGCAGGTGTGGACTGGCAGTCCCATTGCTATGGGTGTGGTGGTCTGGGCTTTGGGAGAGGGGTCGGTTGCCATCCCTGGTGCCATCCTCTCTCAAGGTCAAGACCGAATGCCCCTCTTCTGCGACTCTCCTCTGGGAGCCTGTGGAGTTGGGGGGTTGTTTGACACAGAGTACGAGGAAGAAGTCTTCCACTGAGTCAGTGAAGTTGAGGGGACAAGGTGAGGGGTGGCGGCACCCCTCTGTGACCCTCCGGGGCCTGGGGAGGAGTCACAGTGCTGAGCCCAGATTCTCTCCCTCGTCTCCTTCGAGGGATTCCTCATTGGGTGGGGCTGGAGACCGCCCTTCTGGATCCATACGGCCCTGGTCCCCTCATAGGGATAATTCCCCTAAAGGGCACTGTCCTGACCACTTTACTTTTCTCAATAGGATGGAGACTTTGCAGACCTGCGGATTCCCTGTTATGCCAGGATCACCTGTTGGGTCTTTCAGCCCTGGCAGAGGCACATCACATACGGTGACATGTTCTCCCATACCTTTGCATCCAGTTCCTTCTCTCCCAGGCCATGTTGGTCTTTTGGGGCATTTGACCTGGGAACAGTTCAGATACCGGGCTGCGGACTTCCCCCAGTATGTTAGGGCCATGGACGAACAGGTCTTTCGACCAGTTCCCCCTCTGCAGCCGGAGTCTGACTCCGCAAGTTTCTTGGCCTCCTTGTCTTCCTCCCTTGAGGAGCAGGAGGAGTCTTCTGTCCACATATCCTCTGATGCTGATCAGGCTCAGTATCAGCGCTTCCTAGCGAGGCTGGTCAGGGACTTGCACATTTCCTGTTTTGCTTGTCACAGTACCAAGCTTTCAACTCAAATCTTCTTGGGCGAGTCAGAGCACACCATTTGGTGGCCCCCTCCTGGCCAGTTCCCTTCCAGGAGGCATACTACAGTACCTGGCAGCTTCCATATGCCATAGTTCCAGCCCCCATTGGACTGCTGGAAGCGGTATTGTGCACTCCAGGGGTTGCCAGGCTCTCTGCCTCATCCCACTTTGGTATTGATGCATCTGGACACCCCTACCAGGCACAGACATCTGGTCTACGACCGATCCCAGGATCCTGACTCTGCAGAGTTTGATTGTGTGGGGGCAGAGAGTTTTCTTCTTTGCACGGACAATATTGTCCAGTGTTTCACATTAGGTGCACCACGCTGCCTATAACAGGCACTTGTGGGCAATGCTGGGCCAGGGGCTAGCATTGCTGCCCGATTCGGAGACTACCTGGCAAGATATAGCCCTCTCTGCTATAGGTCTGGAGATGGCAAGGCACCAGTCAAGGGCATCTTACAATGCCAATGAAGTCGCTTCATGACTTGCAGGGACAGCGATCTGCGTTAAGTTTGCCTTTTTGAAGTTGTCACTCTTGGCCCAGCGTAGGTTAATGGCCCCCTCCTTCCGGTGGACCCATATCTTCTCCCGCAGACCGAGACGGGAACTACAGGGGCACCTTCCTTCCCCCAGAGGACAGGGGGACACCGCCTCACCCTGATCAGTCCTGGGTCTATCTGGCCGGTGGAGGGCCCCCCCCAGTGTGTCCCGCTGAGGGATGCTGTTCTCTCAGGGAACTACTGGGCCCCATTCAGGGGGGCTCAGTACTCACCCACCAGTGACGAATGGTGAAGATTGACACAGGGAAGATATAAAAATTACATACCTACCGTAACTCTTGATCTTCCTTTGTATCTTCACCATTCATCACTGAATCCCACCCACTTTCCCCTCACAAGGCCTCAGTCCCTGGGCCATGCTCCCTCTCTGCTCAACCTCCTCCATGGGGATCTGATTGAGTCCCCCCCCTTTCTCCTTGTGGCCTCTCCCTAGGAGATGTCTGAAAGGTTCTCAGAGGAAGGTGAGTAGGGCTTCTTTCTGGCCCAGTGGGGGGACTTCTAATGGGCCCTGTGATGCTTGGCCAAATGGTTATGATTATTGAATGATATTGGTGTTATAAATACATGGTCTGTGTATGACATTTCAGTGTGTGAGGAATTTGGCCTGTAACTTTAAGTGTCAGTAGCTGAAAACCAGGATGTAATTAAACAGACCAGAAGGAAACAGTTAATTGGAACATCCTTCTAGAGAGACAGTTTATGGCCCTCATCACCTGCTGCTGCTTTTGAAGTTAGAACTTAAATACCAATTTTATTACATCAGGAAAGGACATCATTTAGCTGATTCCTGTTGGCTTTCTCACACCTGGGTGATGGACTGCAGGGTTGTAAACCTCAAAGGGACTGGTTGATCAAAGACTCATAATTTGGGAAATGTTTTTTTGCTGATGTTCACATTATTTAAAATACCTCCTGGTAGGAAATCATGTTTTTAATTTTATATTCTAAAAGGAGGAGCTAGATGACTCACAGAAGGGGCGTGGAGACACAGAGTTTAAACTGATACTTGTGTCTGAAATGTGGAACATATCCTTTTGGGCTCTTAAGAAACAAAGATCTCTCTAATTTAACTGCACTTACAGAGGTACTACATTAGATAGAAAATATCTAAATGTATTGTGGTAAGAGTTTTGTTCTGTAGTTTTCCTTGTTTTTCTTTTATGTGATTGTGATGCTCTTTGATGTTTGTTCTGTATTTTATCTTATTGTTTTTATCCATTTTTAGTAAACATTTTCTTTAAGATTCTGCCTGGGTCTCCTCCAACATTTTTTTGCATGTGGAGTGCCTGTATTTTTAAGTCTGACAACTGTTCAAGGGCTTGATGGTGTTACTAAGCTTGTTAAAAGGTAAGAATATACCTAAGATCTCTTACAGAGTTTTAAGGGTTCATTGTGGATATCTGGTTAGGTGGCTTTAGGCGAAAGATATATTGCATTCCCCCGAAGAGAATATTATCTGAGCCTGTACATTTGAGTATGCTAGCATAAGGTTCACAGTTTGAATCCCCCAGAACTTGAGACTAAAGGTGATTCGGACTCAAAAGCAAACAGGAAGGTTACCCTGTCTCTTACCTGTTCACACTATTGCACTCTGATGTTGGCACTGTGGGAGCAGAGGGTCTGACCTGTGGAGTGCGTTTGTGATAGGCCCCTCCCCCTTGTCCTGGGCCTGATCTCTGGAGTCAGCTAGCCCTTTGGGATGCGCTGACTCTTGGGTCCCCTGGGATTGGGGGGTCTGGGGGTTGACTGGAACTCCTCTCCGCTCCGTCTGTTGTTATTTCTCTTCCTCCCCTGTCTCCTTCCCCTTCAGGGGGAGCAGTTAATAGATGGGATTCCCTCTCGTCCCCTTGAATTCTGTGGGTTTTCCTGATAAATGGTAATGGGGGGATCCTCTTAGGGGTTAGGGGCCAGAGAGGAGACCTTCTCCATCTTCTCAAGATTCTTTTAACCCAAGTTCTGCCTTGGAAACTTCTCAAGTGATTGGCTGTTGCCTCCCTGGAGGATCTGCTCTTGCAAGCTCTGTGTCCTGGATGGGTGTTGGTCCCTCCTCTCCTTTCATCTCCCCTTCTTTTCTCTCTCTCTCTCTCTCTCTCCCCCCTCTTGCTCTTCTCATCCCATTCCTGCCCTTTCTGGCCATCTAGGGACTGGGGCCTTTTCGGCCCATCCCCTCCAGGTCCCCCTCCTCTGTCCTCTGGTCGGCCTATTCCTTTTTCAGTTTTATATCCTTTTGTTTTACTGTCCCTTGGGCTTCCTTGCTCCGCCCTTATTTTTCTTTATCCTCTTTTTTCCTCTGTCTCTCTGGCGTGCAGAACTGAGGTGGAGGAGGAGGAGCCAACAGCCTTTACTGGCCAACCCACGGGGCCACTGAAAAGGAGTTTGTGGAGCGGCGCCCAGGCGCCAGCTCCCCCATTCTTACAAAAAAAAAAAGAAAGCTCTGGGGCTTGTCTCCAGCCAATCACCCACCAGTTAGGAATGGTGAAGATACACAGAAAGATCAAGAATTACGGTAGGTATGTAATTTTTCATTTTTCTGGTGAGCCGATTGCCCTCTCCTGGACAGGGAGGTTTCTGTATGCCTTCCTGCTCCTTAAGTGAGTTCTAATCAAATTCCAGATGGAGGGGACAACGATGAGTCTCATTGCTTCCTTCTGGCCTCGCCAGATGTGGTTTTCTCTCCTGCAGCAGCTGGCAGTGGAACCTCCATTTCCCCTGCCCTGGTGCACCAGCTTGCTCTTCCAGGACCGGGGCACCCTGGTCCATCCAGATCGCAAGTCACTTCATCTGCATGCATGGCTCCTGAAGACGTAGCCATGGCCAGATTTGGGGTTTCCCCCGCATGGCCGATGTGCTGGTGGTGGCCAGGAATCCCTCCACCAGGATCACCTATTCCATGAAATAGAAGCAGTTTGCATTATGGGCTGCTTTGCACCAGTTGGATCCCTTCACCTGCCCAGTGGGCCAGGTTCTAAAGTACCTCTTGTCCCTCTTGGACTTGGGTTTAAGATATTCTTCTATCAAGGTACATCTTTCTGCCATCTCTGCATACCATGTACCTGTGGATGGGCGCACAGTGGCCTAGCTTGGTGTGTCCCATACTTTTCTGTGGGCAGTCTGCATTTAAAACCCCCAATTTGGGATCCTGTCCTGCCTTGGGACCTGAATTTTGTGTTGGAAAACCTTACGTTGCCTCCCTTTTAACTGCATGGTATTGCGAGCTATGCTTTCTATCATGGAAAGCATTGCTTTTGGTTGTCATTACTTCTGCGTGAAGAATTTGAGAGTTTCAGGCCCTCATGTATAAGGAACCTTATTTAGTTTTCCATAAAGACAGGGTGTCTTTGCATACCAGTCCTAAGTTTCTTCCTAAGGTGGTGTCAGCGTTTACTTTAAATCCATCCATCCACCTTTCAGTTTATTTCCTGGAGCATTCCAATCCAGCTCCAGACCTTGGATGTACACAGGATTCTGAGATAGTATACTCACTGGACTAAGGACTCTCGTAAGTCCAGTCAGTTTTTTTTTTTTTTCATTTGCCCTGGGAGAGCGGGCTTTCCATTTTCCAAACAGTGTTTGTCTAAGTGGTTGGCAAATTGTATCGTTTACTGTTACCAGAAGTACTGTAAGGAACTTCCTGGGGCTGTCAAAGTTCATTCCACAAGGGGCATGGCTGCTTCAGTAGTTTGTTTTCACAATGTGTCTGCTGCTGACATTTGTGCTGCTGCCACCTAGAGTACTGTCCATAGCTTTACAAAGCACTACAGTCTGGACATTGCCTCTCGGATGCGTGACAGTTTTGGTCAGTCAGTTCTTCAAGGCCTTCTTTCGTAGGCTGTCTTTTTTTACCTGCCACCCATCTGTCCTGACTGTTTCTGCGATGGGTACTGCTTGGGACTCAGTCCTACCAGTGATAGCCTGCTGCAAGAGATACCCTCAAAGTAAGATAGTACAGTTACTTAAGAACTTACAGTAGAAGCAGATCATTGAGAGGATCTCTTGCAGCAGGCTCTGCCTTTCCCTCCTTCGTTCCTCCTCTCTTTGTCTGTGTCTCGCTCCCCTTCCACTGGGGCATGCCTTCCGCTTTCTTATTACTATCAGGGTTACCTCAGTGTTCTCCTCGATTCCCCTTTCTGGACTCCTGCTTCTGGTCTCTGGTGGGAGAACTGAGGAGGGCTTGGGGGCCACCTGCCTTATATAGCATAGGCTGAAGTCAGAGGTATGCAGCCCCCTCTGGTATACTGCTAGCGAGAAAGGTTTCCATGGGGTCCTTACACCCAACAGCTGAAGTCTTACCGGTGATAGCCAGCTGCAAGAGATCCTCTCAAAGATCTACTATTATAGTAAGATTTTGCATAACTGTACTATCTTCTGCACTGCCTTCAGATTTTGTAGAATTACAAAGCGGAGTGTTATTACATAGGACCAGTGGTGGTGCAGGAGACATTAAGACATGGGACAAATTGGGGCGCTGATGTCAAACAATATGAGTCACAACAGGAACCAACTGGGTCAAAAAGAAATCAGAGACATAGTTTTTCGAGGCACAGTATCTAAAACTAATTGGATATTGTTTCTGAGCAGGTGCATCACTTTTGATTCACTGACAAAGAGAAGGGGGGTCATTTCTGGGCAGGATGCATTTTTTCTCTTTTAGTACGTGGTAGCACAGTACCTGCATAGGGCTATACTTAAATGAAAGCTGTACTTGTTATTTCTGTTATTGTTTTGGTGGCCAGAGTCACAAACTGTTGATTAAACTAAAACAGAGAACTCCCAGACCTCAGGTGCTAAATCTCTGGTGAAGAGTAGCACATCTTGTTGCTCTTAGACATCTCCCTCTGGCTGACCCTTGGAACAATTTCAACAGAGGTCTAAAGGCTGCTGGTGTGTCCATTTGACTGAAGGTGAAGAAGCATAGTGAGAGCTCAGGGTTTTAAATAGCTGGTATTTCATGACAATTTGCGATGCAGACTGGCTGGTCGGTCAATCCATTCTGACCTTCACATCGCAAAAAAACTGCAATGCATTCTGTGACCCTCCCACTGCCCATCTGAGCCTCCTTACCCATGTCCCCACAGACACTCACCCACATAAGGTAATTCATTTAGAATGCCACTCTAAGTCTCACTGCTGTGGCCCGGAATAAATTTTGGCAATCGCTCCTATAGTTAACAGCATAAATTAAGTAATTCACTTAGTAGTGCCGCCCGTAGTATCCTAACAGAGTCTCACTGCTGTGGCCCTGAATACCGGCAGTCGCTCTCAGTAGTGCGTTGCACGATCACAAAGCACTACTGGGAGCAACTGTCGACATTCTGGGCCGTGGTGGTGAGACTCTGTGAGGATACTATGGGCGGCAATACTAAGTGGATTACTTAACTTATGAGGTAACTGCAGGAGTGATTACCGGAATTTATTTTGGGCCCGTGGCGTTGAGATTCAAGGTGGCATTCTGAACGAATTACCTTATGAGAGTGAGTGTCTGTGGGGACATGGGTGGGGAGGGTGGTGGGACTCGGATGGTTGGGGGGAGAATTCTGGCATAAGTGGGATCGGGGCCACTCATTCCTCTCAGCTGTCCCTGATTATGAGAGATATCCCTGATTTCACTCCTCAAACTTGATCTGGCCCTCTTCCCTCTTTTACAGAAAAGGTGCTACCAACACAGAAATGGTGCTGTAAATTCAGACTTTAAAGCAGGAATTTACTTGTTCAGAATCACACAGTTTTGCAGATGGAGGATGTGGGAATCAAACCTAGGTCTGCTGGAGTGAGTGAGGTGAGGAAGTTAAGTGACTTGCTCAGAGTCACACAATATTGCAAGTGGAGGTTATGGGAATCAAACCTAGGTCTGCTGGCGTGAATGGGGTGAGGAGGTTAAGTGACTTGCTCAGAGTCACACAGTATTGCATGTGGAGGTTCATGGGAATCAAACCTAGGTCTGCTGGAGTGAGTGGGGTGTCTGTTAATTCTTCGGTATCAAGTATGGCCCATGTGTGTAGTGTGAGTGTGTGTGTGCGTTGGGGGTATGGAAACAAATGAAGCAAAGACAGAGCTAATTTCAATAAGGATTTTTTATTCAGGTTAATTTTTTTTTTAATTGTATGTATATACGTTTTGTGCTATTTTAAAATTTTGCTAATCAGATTGAGGCAAGTGCTATGCATTTTCGCAACTGATTAGCAGTTTGTACTAATCAGTTTTTGCAGCTTATCTAAAACCCTGGAGCTGACTGCAATGGGGGTGGTGGGAGATAAAGGAGCATAATGTAGATTAAGGTATGGAGCTGTTGAGGAGAGGCTTCCAAGTTGTAGGTTACAGTTGTGTTAAATGTGACCTGTGGCAAACAGTATCTGGACTGGGGTACTAAGACAACTGCAGCTTAGGGACTTCTGGTATGATGTAGGGTTCTTTGGTGAGGGGTAATGGAAAGAGGAATTTAAGATAGAAAAAGCAAGCAAAGAGAATTTAAAAAACTGCTTTAAAATGTTTCCGTAAACCAGGGCCTAGGCATTTTACCGTAAATACAGCATTGGAAAGTTGTATTAGCCCCTTTCCCAAGTGCAGGATTTCAGGTTCCTTGGTTAACAAGGAACGCCTATACTGTTTCCACAGCAGGGGCCTGATTTCCCAAAGCACTGCCATAAATTCTCTTGCAAATTCAAAGGTTTTGCTAACACATAAAAGGTGTTGCACTACTGTTGTTTAACAACTCTCCAGACAAAAAACAAGTACTATATAGTTGTCTTATATACAGTATGTTAAAACTGTGTCCCCTACAGAAAGAGAGACAGTAAATAGAAGGGGAGGGGGCCCCTCTGTCCATTATTAGTTTATTTCAGTTTTACTTTTTCATATTTAAAAACAATACCCTTTATGATGGGAGACAGTTTAAGGCTAGATTGAATGGCAAATTGATCAGGAGAACTGTGCAAACATGATATTTATTTATTGTTTTCTGACACTTTTGCAGGCAAAGCCTGCAAAACCAAGGAAGAGTATGGGTTACTAGAGGGAAGACTGAAATGTTACTAGAAAAATAGAAAGACCGCTCCAGTAGCTAGGCTGGTGCCCTGGTTAGGACCTGGACCACACAGCGCTATTGTTTTTGTTTATTCGTGAAGACTTAAATGTGCACAACATGACTAAAAGAAGATGAATGAATATTATATTGCAGACTACACAGTTCCTAATTAAGGTGTAGCAGAGTAAAAGCAACCTAATCGGGACACAGATAATCAGGATATCTGCTTTATTGGAACGTCCCACCGGGCACCGATTAAGTGGCTGTGTCATCCTGTGGCAGGTTCTTCTGGTTAACAGGGACATCCCTGCTGCCTAATTGGGACGGTTTGCCTCATGACAGTCAGAGAAGTTCCCTGTTCTGACAGCTTAACCCCTTTCTAGCACCTATTATATCACCTTAATTAGGTGTCAACAGCAGCTGTTATCATTGATCATTACTCCCTCACCAGGATCTGTGCCAACTGTCTTCGGAAGAGAGGGAGAGGTGAAGGCCTTTGAATATGAACCACATCTCTTGGGGGAGAGAGCAGACTTCCTCTGGTTTTCAGAAAAAAAGTGCTGCTAGTGTTGCTCAGAAGTACAGCCATATCCCTTAACAATTGAGAGAGAGAGAGAGAGAGACTCCCTGAATCAAACTGCGATCCTCCCTTGCCAGCGCTGATGCAGTTCGGTGCAGCTAACCGAATCAAGTCAGAGAGACAAAGGTGCAGCTCCCAAATGTGTGAGACTGTCTTCTGGAGAGAGAGAGAGAGAGACAGAGAGAGACAGAGAGAGAGACAGATATGAAGGCTTGTTCATCTGTCTTTCTGCTCCCTGAATTGAACTATGACTCTGCAAGTCAGTGCGACTCAGTGCTGCTCCCAAGTCTACAGTGCTTTAAAGTCTAATTAAAAGTGGCATGGCCACTAAAGTATAGCAAGTGAAAAATAAATTCTAATTAAAACTGCAGTCTGAAGCAAAGCTGTACTGTGAAGAGCTAGGGCAAAGGTCATTACATACACACACTGTAGTTCACACTTGAGTGCAGTTGTATTGTGTGTGACACAAGCTATTTCAGTGACTTGTATTAAGCAGGACAGTCGCTTAATTGGGACAAAAAGCCCGCCACCAGGTTGTCCCAATTAAGTGTCTTCATATGTAATACCAAAACTCAGAAAAGCGAGAAAAAAAATTGGTTTTTTTAAAGCTGTGTCACTTTTTAAATGTCTATACATTAAAGCTGTGTCATATCTATACATTAAATTATTATTCAAACAACATGGTCCAGTAGTGATGCCAAACAAAAACGGCATCATTTCCATTCTGAGATGTTGCCCTGGAGAAATTGGAATGGTGATGACAGAATCAGAATCCATTCAAATTTTGCTGTTTGCTGATGTTCCCTCTAGTATTCTAACATCAGTTTTGTTTTCTCTGCTGAAGAGAACAGTCACCTCAGAGCCCTCTCCAAATCCTTTGGCTAAGTCCTATATTTTGTAATTTTAAAAACTCCTTAGCATTTTTTATTTAGTTTCTCAATATTTGCATTAGTTAGGGAGATTATCTTATTAGTTGTATACTTTAATGGTTTTCTCCAGTTCCCAGTCAGTTCTGGAACCAGAGAAGTCTTACTTTGAGGTTCCTGCTTTAGCACAGTAACCCTTATTTTCGATAAACAAGTTTAAAATTACCACTTATTTTGTCTTAATTTATTGAATGGTTTGTGATACTTTGGAAATGAAGGCATCGGCAATAATTTGCCTTTTCAATTGATTGGTGTGACTAAAAAGCTTAAGAAAAAGCCATAGTCTACAGGATTTAAAAACTGCGAGTGCTGTAAAAAGATCTTGGTGAGGGTAGACTGCCTTGATTTTTGTTTTGACTGTTTGCATCCTGACCACGATGATCTAAACTGAATTGTGTACGTTGTTTCACCTTAAAACCCAAAAGAAATGGGCAAAGGCTCAGATCATCTCAGTCTGCTATGGAATCACTTCTGGAGGAGTGAATTGTTGAGTACCTAGAGGCCAGTGGGGCTCAGGACCCAAGGCAGCATGGATTCACAGCAGGTAGGTCATGTCAGACGAATCTAATAGATTCCTTTTACTGGGTGACCAAAGTAGTAGATCAGGAAGGGGATGTAGACATGGCCTACCTAGACTTTAGCAACACGTTTGACACAGTCCCATACAACAGATTAATATACAAGTTAACCAGCCTGGGAGTGGGTCCCAAGATGGTAGCCTGGGTTAAAAATTGACTGGAGAACAGGACACAGAGGGTAATAGTAAACTGAGTTCACTCTGAAGAAAGGAGGGGTTACTAGTGGGGTACCGCAGGGTCTTCAGTTCTAGGACCGATCCTCTTCAGTGTCTTTATAAGTGACATTGCAGAGGGACTGGAAGGAAAAGTATGTCTCTTTGCAGACGCCACAAAGATCTGCAACAGGGTTGATACACAAGGTGGGGTGGAAAGGATGAGAAGGGACTTGGCAAGGTTAGAGGAATGGTCAAATGTATGGCAGCTTAGATTCAATGTTAAGAAGTGCAAAGTAATGCACCTGGGAAACAAAAATCGAGGGGAAGAGTACACTATGGGGGGTGAGATACTAACAACAACAAAAATGGAAAGGGACCTGGAGATAGTCATATCAGATGACCTAAAGGTGAGCAAGCAATATGAGAGGGCAGTAAGGAGGGCTGGGGGGATACTGGGATGTAAAGGAAGAGGCATCACCAGTAGAAAACAGGAATTTGTTATCCCTCTGTACAGACAGCTGGTGAGACCCTATCTGGAGTACTGCGTGCAGTTCTGGAGACCCAGTCTCCACAAGGACATAGACAGGATGGAGGCAGTCCAGAGGAGGGCAACTAAAATGGTGCAGGGTCTGCACCAGAAGACATATGAAGAGAGACTTAAGGAGCTTTATTTGTATGCCCTGGAGGAAAAGAGGGATGGGAGGACATGATAGAAACTTTCAAGTACCTCAAGGGAATCAGCAAAGTCAAAGAGGGTAGCATCTTTCAGAAAAAGAGATGCGCAAGAACAAGGGGGCACAATTTGAAGATAGATGGGGGATGGCTCTGAGGTAATGTGAGGAAGTATTTTTTCATGGAGAGGGTAGTGGATGCATGGAACGGTCTTCCTGAGGAGGGTGTGGAGTCAAAAACAGTGGGGGAATTCAAGAATGTATGGGACAGACATAAGGCAATTCTAGGGGTTGGGGGTAGGAGGAAGTAGGCTGTTGGTTAACTAGGATCTGCATCTTATCTATTAGGTAGGGAAATGGGCAGACTGGGTGGGCCAAGTGGTCCTTATCTGCTGTCAAATTCTATGTTTCTATGTCATTGAGTCTCCTAACAACTGTCTCAAACAAACTCTGGTCAGAGCTGATACGGCTGCACCAAGCTTTTACAAGCACTGCCAGAGTATGCCATACACAAGATGGTGGTGATGACTGATCTGCAGATGCATGATAGTTGTGCATGTGCTGTCTGATTCGGTGCCGCAGTGTTGTACATGGCAGCCGTCACTTCCGCAGTTGCAGAAGAAAAAGAAGTGCCCCCGAAGTGGGTGTGTTTATGCAGTCGGCGAATGGGAAGGGCCGCATAAACATAAGCACTGGAAACTGTGCCGCAGCACTGTGGAAGCACACTGGACAGGGGTCTGGTGATGCGCTTCCACAGTGCTATACTCAGATGTTGGCATAACATCTGTGGCGCTCCACCCACGCAGCTGTAAAAACTACTAAAATGTGTCCGTTCTTCCAGGCCTTTTATGCAGTGGCAAACCTTGCCACTATTCCTGCCCCCTCCCCAGCCTCAGTTTTTTTTCAACCTGTGCTGGAGGAGGAGGAGGAGGAGGAAGAGGAAGAGGAAGAAGGGGAACTGACAGAATTGGAGATTGCCCTTAAATATGACTTTGGTTCACTACCCAGAGTAAATAAGGATTTTACTTCATAGTCCTGTTTTGTAAGGTGTATATTTGAGATTCTGGATATCCCCTCTAGTGAGACTAAGAAGGATATAGAGGAGGCAGAATTCATGGGTATGCTAGGACTGACCTCATCAAAATGGCTCACAGTACCCATCCATGAATCCTCAAAAAAAGCCACTAGCAGAATTCTGGAGCACCCAAATTCAGCTCCTGGTATTGACAAAAAGTGGAAAAGAAATATCAAGTAGAAAGTCAGGTGGTAAAATGTACTTGCGCCCTGACCATGAGGGAGTTGTGCAAGCAGCTGTCTGTGAAAAATCAAAAGTGTCACTATCAACCATGCCACGTAAAAAGGATTCCTGGAAACAGGATTATAAGGCAAGGAGAGTGTACACCTTGACTACCCTACAGTTAAAGAGACACTGTCAATCCCTTTAGGCCTCAAAGTGTCCCTTGTTTAAAAAACACATTTTATGATTGCTAACATTCTGTAAAGACTGCAGATGTAGCTAGTAGTTTCATTCTGATTCTTTTTTTCTTTTAAAAAGTGAAAAACAAACTGCCCACCATACTGGTGTTACCACCCAAAACATGTTTGTTTACATTCCTTGATCAACTCCCATTGCATATTTCCTGGACTTGGGAACACCCACAACACAGTCTAGCCACTCATGATGCAGTGGCAGTTTAGGTGGCTACTGCCTCATGTGTGACTGCACCGTTTGAGGGGTGCTTCTAATGTTTAGGAAGTATTCAAGAAGAATTGATTCAGAATTTGAAACAAAACAAAGTTGTTTATAAATATACATTATCATGCATTTCATTTCTACTAAACAATGAGACAGATAAAACAAACAGTAACATTAATTAATTTTAGAGAAGATAATCATAAAATGTGTTTTTTTAACTAGAAATTATATGATGCGAAACAGGTTGACAGTGTCCCTTTAAGGTATGCTGCTTACATGAGATACACTGCACAGTGCCAGAAATCCCTCTGGAGCACTGTCCAGGCTCTGAGTGAAAAGGTAGAGGGTGATATTGGCAGTGACTCAGCAGAAACTAATGATGCTCTGGAAACTACCAAATACCAGTTTCATACAGCCGTGGACTCAAATGATACAGCTTCAGTGGTATTAGTATATGCAGTAGCTCTGCGGAGGTTTGCTTGGCTTGGCTCAGAGCAAGTAACCTTTCAGAGGACACAAAAACCAAGGCTGTGGATTTCCCATTCGAGGGTCCATCCCTCTTTAGGGACAAGACAGAAGCCTATGTGAAATAGGTTGTTGAACAAAAAACAACCTATAAAAACCTGACCCAGAAGGAAAGATCTTCTATTTCCTTCATGTCATATGGAAGGGGAGGTAGGGACAGTGCCTACTATCAGAGGTCATATTCCTGCTATGATTACCCTTCTCTGAGGGGAACTTCAAGAGGCAGAGGTAGCAGAGGTGCTAGGCAGAGACAGGCACCAGCTATTAAGTCACAAGAAAAGCAGAATCCCTGACTCTGCACGTTGTCATACGCCCTCTACCTGTGGGAGGCTGCCTGACTTGTTACTTTCAGGAATGGAAAGCTGTCACTAAAGACAAGTGGGTGCTGGATGTAGTGAGCCTGGGATGCTGGTGTTCATAGGGCCAGAATTAGGTACCACTCAGAGGAAAGCATTTCTTCCACAATCAAGAGGGGAAAGCCTTCTGTGCTGTGCAGTGTCCTTCAAGCCAGTCAAGCCAAGATCAGCTAGAGACTTCTTACAGTTATTAGGCCACATGTAAGCAGCAACAGATGTGGTGCCATGGACTCACCTGTAGATGAGAGATGTCCAGTAGCACTTAAAAAGACACTGGCATCAAAAACCAAACCCACTAAGCCAGCTAGTACCAGTCACAACCAGAAACTGAACAAGCTGAGGCACACTAAAGAGCAAACAAAAGTTACAGCACCAACTGATGCTCTGCCAAAGTATTTATTTCACCATTTAAGTGAAAAAACAACATTTGAAAGCAGGGATGAGAGCTAGACCTCGGTGCTTCGCCTCATAGCAGTGAGGCTTTGTCAGGGGGGCCATTTACATTCAGCCTAGTCAAGGCTCTGGAGTGGTGGAAAGATGGGGACAGTCACAGAGAAGGAATTCCTTTCCAGCAACTACCACCTGTACCCTGACAACAGATGCCTCACTGCTAGGATGGTGGGCATCTTGAAGAACAGACAGTATGTGGCGTCTGGTCCCTACAGGAGCAACAGGAACACATAAACCTTCTGGAGCTCAGGGCGGTGCTTCTGTCATTGCAGTCCTTCTCTGACCTGGTACAGAACCAGGCAGCTCTGATAAGAACGGACAATACCACCACAGTGCACTACATAACCAAGCAGGGTGGTACTAGATCCTCAAAGCTATGCACAGAGGCAACGGGAATCTGGAATCTGACATACTGATTAGATACAAAAATGTTTGCAGTACACTTACCAGGGAAAGGACAATGTACTGGCAGACTCCCTAAGCAGGATAAGCCAGGGAAACCGTGAGTGGTCACTAGACCAGCAGGTGGTACACATTCTTTTCAGGAGATGGGGAACACCAAAGGTGAACGTGTTCACTTCAAAGGAGAATCACAAGTTACAAGTTACCTCCTGACTTTGTCTCAGGGCTGGGTAAAAATTCCCAAATCTTAGAACACTGAGACTGGTTCTTGAAGACTTAGATTATTCAGGCATGAATCTTTCAGGTGTTTTAAATACCCTGAAAGGTTCAGAAAAACAATCCACAAGAAAACTGTATTCCTCAAAACGGAAAAGATTCTTTATTTGGTGCTCAGGAACGAGTTATGTTCCCTAGAAATGGATTTGCTTGTGGTCCTGGATTACCTGGAACATTTGCACTCAAGTAGACTTTGAAATTCATCATTAGAAGTCCACCTGGCAGCAGGATTAGCTTTCCTATCTGCAGAAAAAAACAAACTCTAGCATCACATCCTATGTTCAAGAGAGTCTGCAAAGGCCTGTTTCACCTGCAACCCCCAGTTAGGGAACCTATACCTCCCTGGGATTTGAATATCTATCTGCCTGGCACATTTGGTATAGTCTCCCTTTGAACCAGTGGCCTCTGTGGACCTGAAATCTGTAACATGGAAAGCACTTTTCCTCACAGCTATTACTTCTGTTAGAATGAGTCAGTGAAACATAGAATTTGATGGCAGATAAGGACTGCTTGGCCCACCTAGTCTGCCCATGATCTCCAAGCCCTCTGCACTTAACCTAAATAATTATGCGCTGAGACAAAGTGTTGCTCAGAACACACAGATAATTTCTTCCAAAAGTGGAGACAGAATTCCATCTTAATTAAGCAGTTATTATGCCAATTCTATTTCCATCACATTCAAGTTTAGGAGAACAGAAATTACACTGCTTGGATGTCAAGAGGGCTCTTAGTTACTATCTTGACAGAACAAAAAAACATCAGGACAGACAGCACTCAAGCTGTTTGTCACCTATGGAGAAGGTGGTAAGGGCAAACCTGTGGTAAGAAAGAACATCTCAAGATGGCTGGTCTCTTGCCCAGTTGACAGGACATTTGAAAGGTGGGAGAGGAAGTCCTGGGGGTACTTCTTTAAGGAGTACTTTCTGATGACCCTCGGTAGACTTCCCCAAAGATGGTATTTGGATGGCTTATGAGTGTGTGTGTGTGGGGGTAGCCATCTTATCTGAAAGGACCCTTGGGAATTGCTGTATGGTGCAGTGTTCAATGTAAAGATCTGGCAGATGGTTGCCTGACTGTGTGTGTGGGCATTTAGTGTTCTGGGGCAGTAGGGTACAGAGTTAGGGAGAACCCATTCTGGGGCTCAAAAACAGTTACTGTCTTCTTGCATTTGGGGAGCCTTGCCAGTGTGCTGTTACTTTGTTTATGTGTGTGCCCAGGGAAATGTGATATAGAGGCAGGTCACATTGATAACATTTCAGGGGTTAGGAAATACCACTGAAGCTAAATCTAGAATGAAGTGACCAGGGACAGGGAGAGATGCCTGGGAGAAGTGATTTCTGTAACCCCTGCAAAGAAGATCAATTAGTTTTAGTTGGGGTCTATGGACCGATGCATAAAATTGCTATTTACAATAGGCATTAACCCATCCCTCATGAAGTAAAGAGAGCCAAGCATCAGGAACCTTGTGGTCTGCCCCAGTACTCCAAGGAAGGATTTTTAGGTCGTCTAGTTTCTGGGGTTCTTAGAAGGGGGTTCTGGTGAGCATAACACCATATACACCTAGACATGGGAACACCTTGGCCATGCTTACCCCCATCAAGGACATATCACAGGTCTGTTAGTGTAAACCAAGACTTGAAAGGGGGGTGCATTTCAAAAGTGAAAAAATAGTATCTATATACATGTTGATACTATAATATTATGCTGATATTAATAGACCTGTATTGACACCAGAAAACCATACCAGTACGATCTATTCATGTTGATCTAAGACCATGTTTTATTAAAAAATATTAAGTTTCTAGCACCAACGATTCCAAATTTGGACCTTTAAAATGCATTTATTCAAATGGGCTTATTTTGCAACCATTTGGGATAGGAACTAATGTTTTTTTAAATGATTGCTTGTTGTCATCTAAGTTGACACGTCGAAATAGCATGCTGCTACAACTTCTTCATATAAAGACACAAAATAGTTTAAACATTTTTACAATACTGTTGTTTTTACCAACATATGACATCAAGAAGACTGAAGTCTGAGAAAAGATAAAAATAATATACCGATAATATGTAGTATTATGTAGAGAATACTGCATGGGCAAGTATGCACAACCAGTGCATTCTGTACGTGAGAATCAGAACCCCGAGGTGGCAGAACACATGAGTTATGCATAAAGTTGCTCATCCTGTATTTTTATAGGCCCGGATATTCAAACTGCTCCAGGCTATGGCGCAAGCCTGGGCGTAGCGCAACTTGGCTGCGCAGGGGCGTTGACAGGGTGATATTCAATGGAGCTGCGCCGTGGCACAGCATCATTGAATATCGCATCCTGGCCACCCGCAGTGTGCATGACGCAGTGGCACTGTGCCAGCGCAAGTGGCCAGAGTGGAGCGCTAGCATAAGTTCCGTTGCACTATGCGCAGTAACCGCGCTATTCAAACGTGCACATGCAAATGGGGCCATAATGTATGCAAGGCACAAATGGGGCCATTTGCCTGTCATTATGGCTCCATTTGCATGCAGGTGCGCGATCTCCGGCGACTTGCGCCTCTTCTGCACAGCCCGGCAATGTGCCCACAGCCGGTCGTGGGCTTCGGTAAATATAAATTACGCCCTATCCTTGGTGGTCCAGTGGACCGCTGTCAGCCGATCATGGGCATTTGTAAAATAAAATAAATTCCTATATCTCTGGTGGTCCAGTGGACCATTCATCTTGATGGGGCATTTGTAAAATAAAATAAGTCCTATATCCCTGGTGATCAGTGGCGCTCACAGCCGGTCAGGCTTAAGTATAAAGAAAATAAAGTCAATATCCCTGGTGGTCCAATGGACGCTGCAGCCCGATCGCGGGCTTAAGTATAAAGAAAATAAAGTCAAATTTCCCTGGTGGTCCAGTGGACCGCTTGCAGCCCGATCGCAGGTGTTTGTATTGAAAACAAATGACGTCCAATATCCCTGGTAGTCCAGTGGTACCCCCCCTCCCACCGCCCACTGAGCGCCACCGCTCCCACTTCCCCCAGTCAGCGTTGGCGGCAGCCCACCCACCTGCCGCCCGCCACCGCCGACTGACACCATAGGTAGGGCTGTATGCCCATTGGTCCACAGCGTGAGCCAATGGGTGTGCAGCCCATACCGTATCACATATTCCAGATATGTGAATGGATCCATTCACAGATAGGAGTAATTTACTCACCAGTTTTAAAATATAGTGAGTAAAACAAAATTGGGATGCACACGAGTGCTGTAAATCTGTAAAAAAAAAAAAAAAAAAAAAATAAATAAATAAAAAAACCTGCTCCTTTTCAATTGCCAGTTATGTTATGAAGCACTGTTCTTTGGTGTGGAGTATTTACAAATGTTGGGTGAGTACTGGTACTCATTAAAACATTTTCTGAAGAGTATTTCCTAAAATGAGGTGAGTAAAATGGGTTGGTATTCCCCTTATCTGGAGTCCTGGTGATACAGCAGCATTTTGAAAGGATGGATTTCTGTATAGAACAATGCTGTACTATATAGAGGATAATGTATGATCCATCATCAGTAACAAACGTGTAGCCATCGAGAGTGGCTACACACGTTTTGTTGCTGATCGCAGACCATACATTATATTTTGTAGTGTATGGTCCACATCAAGATCAAAAAATGAAAAGTGTAATCCTTACTTTTTAATTTTTTCATTCACTGCTGCTCTGCTTCAGGTCTAGCTCTCACCACCACGGCCGGTTCATGAAGGCCAGCAGTTTGAATAAGGTGCATGCGCAGAGTGATCCCTTTTGTTGTACCATTGATGTGACGTACCCACGATGGTATAACAACATGTGATATCGCATTGAGGGTACAACAAACCTGGGAAATGGTAGATTTTTGGTAGTAACAGCATTCTGCCATGCATTATAGAGAGGATAGTGTATGATCAGTCATCCACAACAAGGATGTTTTTCACTCAAGAGGTTTCCGTGGTAGCAGGAGACCTCGAGAGCACAGCTCGAGAGATCTCGTTACCTTGGAAACCTTGAGAGTTAAAAATGCCCTTGTTGTGGATGACTGATCATACACTGTCTTTTATAATGTATGGTCAATCATCCATATAAGTATTTCCCTTACTTTTGCCAATTTTTTTAATGCTGGTCTCTCCCGAGGAACGTTGTCACCACTGCGGCCAGTTGAGGAATCTCGGAAACTCTCTAACTGTACATGCGCGCAGACATTCAAAGTTTTTATGCTGCAGTAGCTAGTACGGCATAACAGCTACGATGACGTAGCTACTGCAGCATAACAATGTTGTTGAAGGGATGGATTTCCATCCCTAACAATGTTCCACCATATGCTATAGCTGTATACTGTATGGTGGCATGTGATTGTGTGTGGAAATCCATACACCGTAGAAAGTCATTCTGCTGCTATAGTGACATCCTCACTAAAGCAGAATGGCTTTTCCTTCTGCATTAGTGAGGACGCCATAATACAAGCAACCCCATCAGCACTCTTTATTGGTCTGTGGCTGGTGGAGAGTCATGGGCGGTTGTGGTTCCAGTGCAGTCGGCGAAGTGGACCCGAAACTAAAAAAGGTGAGTGATTCTCAGCTTTTTTATATTTTAAATGACAGCTGCAGCGATCACATTCCACCATACACTATGTAGTACAGTGTATGGGAGACCATACACAACAAGGCTAATCTTCCCCCTTGTGGTTATCATGACGACTGAGAGACCTCTCAAGGTTCACTTTCGAGCTCGTCATTCACCATGGTATCCCTCAGAGGAAGAATAGCCTTGTTGTGTATCATCTATATACTGTAGAACAATTATATTCAATACTACAAGTGATTGCTCTGTTAAAGAACAAACATGCTTGTTTCTAGTTTGTATTAAGATATAAAACCAGAAAAAATGCTAGTGTCTGCAGGTAATAGAGAAAAAAGCATTATAACTGTAATAAATAATATAGAGATATATCCCAAGAATAGTATAGTTAGTAACAAATGTGGAAATTATAATAAGCAATAATCTGATATATTCCAAATGAGAATTAATCTCGCTGTATACAATATCAGCAATTACACAAATTACGAGAATGAGGAAAAGACAAGTGTAAATGATCATCCCAAAATAGAGGATCTGACAAAGAAAGCCAGTATCTGTAACAAAGGCAGTGGAGAGAGAGTATGAAGTGTTGATTCAATTCAAAGAGTTTGGAAGGGTAAGACTGCTTGTACAGTACATGTATTTCTGCCTATTTATACTTGTGCCTTCTTTTTCTAATCATATTTCAATTTATACAGCAGAGGTGTACTGATAAAATACTTGATAAAAAGTGCCATCTTGACCCAACATAGCTAGATAATATCTTGCAAAATAGGGTATGTCACAATGCATACTGAACTAATCAGAGGGCAGATTTCACAATGGTGATCACATCAGAATACTGTAACCACATGCAGTACTGACGTCAGCAGCTAAAATCTAAGAAAAGCAGCAACATTTTTAAACAAATAGAACATTTAAAAGTTGTAATTAGCACATTGCTATATAAATCAAAGATACAATTGTCAGACTCACAATATGCAGTTTATCATCATATGTGAAGGGGCAGGATTTTCATGCATCACTTATGGCTCTGGCTCTTGTGAGTTATTGTCCTGCCCTCTTAGATGTGAAGACAGTTCCATTTGGAAACAAGTTCATGCTTAGCATGCTTTCATTGCCAACATTTTAATAAGACCATGGATAATCTTGAAAAGAGGGAAGATTCTGTAATGCAGCAGCAGTTATGCATAAATTACAGTTCATACATTACATACAGTTTTTTTAAAAACATTAATTTTTGGGGGGCATTTTGGTGCTTATGACTGTTACCAGGTCAATAGTACAGGACACCAAAGCGTCTCTTTACCTGACGGCATGAGAGATACTGCACAATGTAAGCTTCCTGCACTGCCCCAACAGTGTGTCTCAACCCTGTAATTGAGGGACCACCTCAACTGAGGGTAATTCAGACTCTTTATGTTGGAGTTGAAGAATTAGGCAAATTCTTCACATTTGGTGGTGGAAAGTGAGATGGAGAGGAGTTGGGGGAATAGGGGAGAGAGTTTTATTTATTGAAAAGTTTCACTAGGTAAGGCATACTGAACAATAAGTTACTCGTCTCTCGGTGCGACCTGGGGGAGAGGGGAGAGGAGTTACATAGTAAAATATTTTACAAGGCACCTACAGTAGTAGAGTGACAGATTGGGTACATATTAGACCGTTACAGATGTAAGCTGTAAACACCTGGTTTACATAGAGTGTACAACGTTTCAAGTAACACTGATTACATACAGGGAGATGAGGACCAAAAAGTGGGCAGTAGCCGCATGTGCAACAACAAGGTAGGACTTTATGGAGTACAAACAATAGGTAGGAGTCTCAGCAAGTTTGCTTTATGTGTAGGAGGGCAGAGACCATGAGAATAGCAAGCGCAAAGATCATATGATGCAAAGGCTAACAAGTGTACTAGACATAAGGAGATTTAGTGGCTAGAACTTGCAGGATGTTTGCAGTATAACAGAGATTAGATAGTAGGAGCTCCAGAAGGAGCTCAGGCATACCTCCAGATTACAAATGCAACAGCAAATAAGCAGAACAAACTTTAATTGCATAGGTATAATAAGGGCTTGCATATAGGTAATACCTAATCTCTAATAAGAGTTGATGGCTTTCAAGGCAGGGATGTCACAGTATAATAGCTTCACAGTATACTGTGATATCAAAAGTCACGGTATTGATACCGTGGACAGTGTCTCATACCATTGTAACCATGATGCATGGTACAGCATGGTTTTCAGGCCTTTAGCTAATTTTATGTGTTATTAGGATGATTGTCCCTTTCTGATACAACTGTCCCAGATAAGAGTTTAAGGAGACTTCTTTCTTGTTCAGAAAACTGCTTCTGTAATACAGCAGTATTACAGTAACCACAGTATTACATGTAATAGTTATGCTGGATACTTCGGAGCTGGCGACCAGAGTTCGGGGGTGGACTCTGGGAGCCAGGTCTGGCTGCCGGAAAGCTGAGGTAGTACTGTCATGCAGCAGCATTCCCAGTCAGGGAGGGAGTCACTCAGGTTCCAGCACCATAGTGACCCTTGTGATGGGCCAAGGGAGCTTGTCTCCTCTGGAAGGCGTTGCTACATGCTCTCAAGGGATGTGCATTGGGATACACATTCTATGCCGGTTGCCAGGGAAGGGATGCAGGAGAAAATAAGAAAGAGTGTGTGCTCTGGTCACCATATATGACAGCCTTGGGTCCCACCTCATGTGGATCCTTGCTGGTAAGATGACAGGAGAAGTGATGGATGGGATTGAGTGACTAGGAAGTCATCTGAAGCAGAGCATACAGTGGTTGTTATAGAAGTTGCCTGGCATTTCGGTATACCTCGTCAGCCGCCCGGTTTACCAAAGCGTTATGCTGCGTGGTACCGCCTTAATTCAGCAGTTCAGTAGTGCGGTATGCCTATGCGGTAAGCCCTTAATTAATTAAACGCCCCTCACAATCTATTGTAATGTGCCCAGTGGCGCTGTTCCTGGCTACATTTTACCTGTTTTTCAATTTTTTTCCCAGTAGGTGTCCCCACAGTCTACAGTCATGCTATACACAAGCACCTTTTTTAAATCAGCTTCGATAAATGTATGTTCCATTGTGCATTAACTATTCCCGGAGTCCACGGCTTTCTGCAATGTGAACATTTGTAGCAAGCCTTTTGTAGGCGCCGGTCCCCTTGTGATTGTTGTATGAGCCAAATAGAACATTTTATCTGGTTGCTACTGGGTTGCTAGTGGTTACCGTTCAGCAAGGCAAGGTTGTCTGTGTAGATGGAAAATGTTATTAGTTAGCAGTTTAGGAGGTCAGAAGTGCAGTACAGTTCACTTGGTTTTGTGCAAAAATCAGATTTTTTTTCCAGTAACTAAATCTGTTGTGGGTGGCCAGCATATGAGCAGTGAGTGAAAGCAGAGTTTGGAGTGTGACAGTGGATTTGAGCTCCAGCTGGTTATAGGCATGCAAGGAATATACTGTGATTGGTTCGGTGGAATTCATGAAGTCACAGATAGAACTGCACAAAGTATCATACCAGTCAGATGAATGGCGGTTGCAGTTTTGCTCAGTTAATGAATCGATATGTTTTACTGACCTACTGTATCTGCTGTCTGCAGACCCATGGTCAGAATTCCCCTAGGAGCAAACCCCCAAACCTGGTTAACATCTGTCCCCCCCCAAAAAAAAACGTTTTCTGGTTGACGAGCATCCCCGATCCCGATGCTGTTCCAAGCACAGTGTGAAATTACATGAGAAAACATTCCCTAGTAGTCTAGCACTCCCACCACCACTACCACCACCATCCCCAAGCCCACAAGATACAGTATTAATAAAACTTTCCCCATAGACAAGTGCTCCCTGATGTGCAAAAGTAAACTGTCTACGGTGATGGTCCCTTACCCAAACCCACCCTCCCACTGTTTACCCATCTCCCCTCCGATAGAAGAAATGACTTACATTAGTTATAGAAACTGGTTCTGCATCATGAAAAATTAATGTCCTGTAACTGCAGTTCAGTGTACTTCAATGGGCTTCAACTGCAGTTACTCTTTAATACAGTAGTCTAAATTTCTGAGAGTAAGAATTCAATTAACTCATTGTCGGAGTGTAGATTTTTGTTGCTGCACTTGTTCTTGACTAAAGGTATTTTGTGGGGGTGGAATTAGGGATGGGGATTGGCAGGTACACAGTAAGAGTTTTGGTGGTGATGTGAGCGTGTTTGGTTGCTCAACATTTTTTTTCCCCAAGTTCGCTTTGGTAGGGAGCTGGATATCACGGGACACCAGGCCTTAAATCAAGGGAGGCAGCATACAAACAAATTGGCAGCAGTTAGGCATGCTAGTATGCAATTTGCAATTTTCGTACCCTCACCTGCGTACGAAAGAAAAAAAAAATAGGAATAATAGGAATAATCTGTTTGGAGTGTCAGTGTTAATAGGAATAATCTGTTTGGAGGGTCAGTTGTACTTGGGGGGAGTGGTGCTGCAGGGTCCCTCAAGTCGATGGTGTGAGACAAGTCAGGCAGTGAATGGCCAGAGGTCATCCTCACCAAGGAAGTTCATTGGGAAAGGCAGTTAATATTTATAACACTATAATCCTTTCATGTCCCCTTTAAACTTTCACATGGCCGAAGTCAGCTATGCACTGATTTTTTTTCTTCTCCTACAGCTTACAGATCCACCCCCACCCACCCGCTGATCCTCATCACTTTGTTGTGTAGTATATAGAATGAGCAAAAAACCTGTGAAATAAACACAGCTGGATTTGCTGAAAAATAAGCATGTTTTCATTGGATGAGTCAGACGATTCAGACAGATTGATCAAGCCTTATTCTTCTGAGGCATCATTTCCAATGCAGGTGCAAGCTCTTAGATTGCTCACCCCTTACACCTCAACCCCTTACTAGAGATCCTAGAGTGTTCAATACTGTCTAAAAAAGCATAATGACAGATTATAACAGTTGGAGACAAATGAGAACAAAATAATGTTTCGCAGAGATTAAGATTATTCAAAATTACGGTAGCACAGCAATGTGGCTGGTAAAATGAACCCAAGAGCCCCTTTCAGGAGTTCTCAGATGCCAGATATTTCTTCCCTTCTGCGCAACTACAGAGTAGCTGAAGAGACTCTCCGTCCCCTACATTTCCATGTTGGAGTGAACTTTAGTGCAGCAAATCCATTATAATGTGCAGTACTATATAAATAAAGGCATGCCAGTGGTCCACTCAGAGTATGGAGAACACTCTGGGCTGAGATCATCAATATTTGACTATTGGCAGTACTGTCAAGGAAGTAATTAAACAACCAGGGAAGCCATCACCATCACACAATTACTGTAGGTAAGCACAGCAATGCGGCTGGTAAAATGAGCCAACATTACCAAGCTTTTATTTGTTTTTTAAAACTAGACCTGTCATCCTTGGGAAAACTCCACAAACACGAAGACAGCATATTACCACAAGATCCCCCCACATACACACACACACACACACACACACACACACACTTATCAATATTCGGTGCTGTCCAATGGAAAAAGGAACAAAAATAAATCATGTGTAAGGTGGTGCCCAGGAGCCTCAGTAAAGTTTGACCTACTGTATAAAGAACTTACTGTGCCATTGACATTACTGTAGTTTTATTTAATTTTGTTATTATTGTTGTACATATAGATATAAATAAACTTGTGTGTTTTGCTCAGTGCATATATCTGCATGGAGTTTGAAGCAGAAACTACAAAAAAAGAGCAGTTACTAAAGTAAGAGGCCTACTGTACATCAGAATTAGACAACATTAAGATCAAATGAGGGAAGTATCCAGAGCGAAACAAAAAAGTATCAGTTCAAATTCCATCTTTCTCACCACAAATCCCCCAGTCCTCACAAAACAACATACTGCAGCATTGTATTAACAGGATTGAATCAATAAAGAGCACTTTGGAGGTAGTGTTAAAAAGCCCAAAACTGTCTGTAGAACTAAGAAGCACCACATTCAACAATAAAAGTGAAAAATAAAAATGTATCAATACAGAACACTTCGGTGGTGTAGAAATACTGTATATCACTTCTTTATGAAGTAAAATGTTGATTGAAGTTCAGCTGTAAGTTGGTGCCTGGGACATTGTATCAGTCTAGCTGCACCCAGAAGTTTGCTGTCTGCCATCGTATGGAATGCCTAATGTATTTCTTATTTGGTTAACTTTGCAAAATTGGTCCATGTAAAATAAATGGGGGAAATGATTCTTCTGCAGTAGATCTGCTCTCATAACGTCTGCCTTTAAAAAAAAAAAACATTACAGGATAGTTTCACTGGCAAGCATCACCAAAGCCATGTTATGAGAGCAGATGTAGAATTTCCGATTTTCCCATTTATGTTAAAAAGCCTAATTCTCCCAAAATGAAAAATACATTAGGCATTATTATTATTATAGGCATCAAAGTGGGAATATACAGTACATCACCTAGGCAACTGAGGCAGTACTACATCAGCCACCCAAAACTCCAGTCCCTCATCTGGTAATCCACAGGCAGATGCACAGGGATATGAGCTTAGGTGCGTGCAGGAATGCTTATAGAAACATAGAAACATAGAATGTGACGGCAGATAAGGACTGCTTGGCCCACCTAGTCTGCCCATTTTCCTACCTAACAGATAAGCTGCAGATCCTAGTTAACCAACAACTTACTTCCTCCTACCCCCCACTAGGACTGCCTTATGTCTGTCCCATGCATTCTTGAATTTCCCCACTGTTCTTGACTCCACGACCTCCTCAGGGAGGCTGTTCCATACATCCACAACCCTCTCCATGAAAAAATACTTCCTCACATTACCTCTGAGCCATCCCCCCTCTATCTTCAAATTGTGCCCCCTTGTTCTTGCACATCTCTTTTTCTGAAAGATGCTACCCTCTTGGACTTTGTTGATTCCCTTGAGGTACTTGAAAGTTTCTATCATGTCCCCTCTCCCTTCTTTCCTCAAGGGTATACATATTAAGCTCCTTTAGTCTTTCTTCGTATGTCTTCTGGTGCAGACCCTGCACCATTTTGGCTCCCTCCTCTGGACAGCCTCCACTCTGTCTATGTCTTTGTGGAGATGGGGTCTCCAGAACTGCACACAGTACTCAGATGGGGTCTCACCAACTGTCTGTACAGAGGGATAACAATTTCCTGTTTTCTACTATTGATGCCTCTTCCTATGCATCCCAGTATCCCCCCAGCCTTCCTTACTGCCTTCTCACATTGCTTGACCACCTTTAGGTCATCTGATATAATTACCCCCAGGTCCCTTTCCATTTTTACTGTTGTCAGTATCTCACCCCCCATTGTGTACTCTTCCCCTGGGTTTTTGTTTCCCATGTGCATTACCTTGCACTTCTTTGCATTGAATCTGAGCTGCCATACATTTGACCATTCCTCCAACTTTGCCAAGTCCCTTCTCATCCTTACCACTCCATCTTGTGTATCAACCCTGTTGCAGATCTTTGTGTCGTCTGCAAAGAGACATACTTTTCCTTCAGTTCCTCTGCAATGTCACTTATAAAGACATTAAGGACTGGTCCCAGTACTGAACCCTCCGGTGCCCGCTAGTAACCCTCCTTTCTTCACTGTGCACTCCATTTACTACTACCCTTTGTCTCCTGTTGTCTAGCCAATTTTTGTCCAGGCTACCACCTTGGGCCCACTCAAGGCTGGCTAGCTTGTGTATTAATCTTTTGTGTGGGACTGTATCAAATGCCTTGCTAAAATCTAGATGAGCCATGTCACAGCCCCTCCCTGGTCTACTACTTTGGTCACCCAGTCAAAGAAATCTGTTAGATTAAGTCTGACACAACCTTCCCATCGATGAATCCATGCTGCCTTGGGTCCCATGCCCCACTGGCCTCTAGGTAGTCAACAGTTCTTTCCTTCAAAGTGATTCCATCATTTTCCCTACCACTGAGGTCAAACTAACTGGTCTGTAGTTTCCTGCCTCTGCCCTGCTCCCACTTTTGTGAAGAGAATCACATCTGCCCTCCTCCAGTCCTCGGTACCAACCCATCCTCCCATGATTTGTTAAAGAAGTAGCTGCGGTGTCACTAGTTCTACCCTTAGTTCTTTTAGAATTCTTGGGTGAATCCCATCAAGCCCCATTGCTTTGTCCACCTTCAATTTTATTAGTTCTTTCAGAACCCTTTCTTCTGTAAATGGACTGGTATCGACCCCTGTCTTCAGAGTGTTTCTCTTGTTTGGTTTAGGTACCTCCCCCTCCTCTTCCTTTGTGAATACTGAGCAGAAATATTTGTTCAGTATCCCTGCTTTTTCACTGTCCCCCTCTACCCACATTCCCTCCTCTTTATTAAGCCTCAGTATCCCTCCTTTGGTCTTTCTTCGCTCCCTAATGTACCTATAAAAGGTCTTATCCCCCTTCTTAACAGAATTGGCTGTCCTTTCCTCGGTTTGGGCCTTTGCTATTCTGACTGCCTTCCTAGCATCTTTCTGCTTTAACTGATAAAGTTCTCTGTCCTGCTCCTTCTGTGTTTCCTTATATTTCCTGAATGCTAGCCTTTTCTCCTTAACCTTCCCTGCCACCTCTTTTGAGAACCATAGTGGTTTTTTCCTTCATTGTGTTTTATTGATTTGCTTTACACAAAGGCTTGTTGCCTCTGTGATGGCTGTTTTGATTACTCCCCATTGTTCCTCCACCCTCCTTCTTGCCTGTTTGCTAGTGCTTTCTGAGGCACCTCTCATTTTCCCAAAGTCAGCCTCCCAAAGTCCAATACTCTTTGTTTTGTATGGCTTGATTGTATGGCTGTGTTTATCGTGAATCATACTGTTTGGTGATCGCTTGTTTCCCAGATGGCTACCACCTCTAAATCTGATTCTTTCTCCGTCTCCATTTGAGGAGTACCAGGTCTAAGATTGCTCCCTCCCGAGTGGGTTCCAATACTAGCTGTCTGAGGCATGCCCCTGTAGGGCATCAAGAATGACCCTGCTCTTGGATGTGTCTGCAGCAAAGGTGCTCCAGTCAACATCTGGCATATTCAGGTCCTCCATCAACAATATCTCCCTTTTTCTGCCATTCTAAGAAGCCTTCTATCATTTCCTTGTCATTCCTCCCCTGAGATGGGGTCTGTATACAACCCGTGCGGTTGGTGCCATTTCCTGTCTCCAGGGTGACCCAGAGTGCCTCATCTGCTCCCTGTTTACTCTTAGTTCTGTTGCTTTGATCCCTTCCTTTACATAGAGAGCTACTCCTCCTCTTCCTCTTTTACCCTCCCTGTCCCTCCTGTAGATTGTGTATCCTGGTATGTTGACATCCCAGTCATGGTTCTCTGTGTACTATGTTTCTGTGACTGCCAAAATTATTTTTTTGGGACTCAGTGTGTGAGAGTTTGGTGAATCTTGGGGGGGGCGCAGTCGAGGTTACTGCTTTGGACGTGGGCAGAGATAGGTGTGCTTTATGGATGGCAGTTGGTGAGAGCTGGGTGGAGATGGTGATCGGTGTACAGGTATGTGACTAAACTGGCAGACTAGCAGGATGGACTTTGGGAGCAGGTGAATACACTCAGATCCTGATCCAGAGGCAGATGTGACAGCGTAGCTGAGATACGGGCCTGCACTAGTAGTTCTTGCTCGTTCATTTATCTCTTTCTCTCTCTCTCTCTATTTCTGTCTCTCTCTCTCTCTCTCAACCCTATTATGTTAAACATTTGTCAGTGCTACTGTTTGCCCGACAACGTGCAGTACATGATCCTTAGATTGTTTGCTCCATTATTTCTCTCACTGTGCTCCCACAATCAGTTTGGCAACTGACAACAGCAGAGTAACCAGCATTTTAAAATGTGTATGCAGAAGTATCCTACATATAAATCATGGTCAAAAGGTCTTGTGATGGTCAGCATTTCTTTTTTGTCTTTTTATGGTTTCTGGTTAATTTTTTTTCATTAATTATTTTCTATTAAAAATAAAGTAATAAATACAAATTTGATGTCACTGCTGCGAATTTGACTTCCAGATCATCTAGCCACATTCATTGTCTCAAACAAGTGTAAGGGTGACCTTTGGTGGCATTAATGTAATGAGATGGGGTGAAGATTTTGTAATGTGTAATTGTTATTGCTCACTGATTCAGTTGGCTGTAGCTGATTGGTAGTAGCGGTAAAATGCTATCTCTTATTTACAGTATATGACTGTTTGCTATATTATCGCATCCTCCATGTGCACGCTATGTCTCCATTCTGGCACAGCACAGCACACAGTCCAGTACTACAAAAATAATGTGTGTATAAAAATCAGTCAGCCCGGATATGTACTGCAGAATTGACATCCAGACTCTTGTATGACAGCTAATTAATTTGCTCATCTATCACTGCCCACTGTACCATATATTTACGATTTTGTAAGTTATAAAAAAAAATCCCACATTCAGCTGCCAAAAAAAACCTATCCACCTCATGGCCCAAATACTTCTGCTTAGCATTTGCATTTTTAGCATGTTTGTTTATCATAGAATAAAGGAATTCAGTTTGTGGCAGAATCCCAGGAGCAGAATGTTCATCACATCAAACTCAACCGAAGGCCTTATGTGGAAGCACCATCTCAATTTTATCTGTGTTTTCAAGTTACTGAGCAAGTCATCAAGCTCTTCAGTTTTTCAGCAGTTAAAAGGCTTTCTGTTGCTGTGTTATTATTTAGCCAACATACAGTATGTCTAAATGTCTAAGTGCAGCAAGCATGGGTGCTAGATGTGGGGAAAAGTTGTAGGGGCTGACGTTCTAAGAGGCACAGGTAATTTAAGGCAGCTTTTGCAAGTAGCCTTTTTTTATACACAGAAATCATCCTGGTCTCCGTGTCTGTGTAGGAGAACCTCCCAGTACTAGTCCCAGTGCTGCTGTAGGTCCCAATGTGGGGTTTGCCACGGGTGACACTGCACTAATTTATACATGCCCTGCAGCTGGCATTTAGTCCCCCACATTCTGGAACGTGATAGGAAGTATTAACAGGGGAAAAAAATGCAACCATAAAGTCAGTATTCTGCACTGGATGGAAATCACTCAGGAGCTTTAAATGCCATAGTTTTCCCAACTCTTTGGAACTGCAAGTTACTGGGCACTGTGTGAAAGTTAACACTTTTTTAAGTTGCTGGATTAACTGTAGCTCAAGGTAGCATTTGGGCTGCATTTGAAGAAGCATGGTTTTATTATGTGTATTGCCCTTGTCCCGTATACCCCCCCCCAACAAATCCAAACACCCAAATCCCAGCTCAAAAATTAAATGCATTAAATATGCACA
The DNA here is from genome assembly GCA_016271365.2 of Neoceratodus forsteri. Lineage (NCBI taxonomy): Eukaryota > Metazoa > Chordata > Ceratodontiformes > Ceratodontidae > Neoceratodus > Neoceratodus forsteri. The sequence continues at coordinate 620,119,956 of CM028131.1, forward strand.
CCAGTAAGGATGGCAGATGTTACAGTGGTTTTACCATGCAGTGCATGGGTTTTTATTCCTCTCGCTAATGTGTAAAGGTCTTTTGGAGTCTCCCTAAATCAAAGATTGCTTTTCTTCAGCGTCCATCTGCAGCTCCCTTGCCAACCAAACCACAGACTGGACCAGATCCATTAATTAAATTGCCTGTGTGTGTATTACTCATGAAATATTCTTTAGAATACTCTCGGTTACTCCTTCCCTGTCATCCTGCCATCATCTACGGTATTTCTAGTTCTGGAATTTGACTTTTTTTTTAATGCAAAATCATCTCTCCCTCCCTAACAGAGTACACATGCATATGTGTGTGTGTGACTATATATATATATATATATATATATATATATATATAATATATATATATATATATATATATATATATATATATATATATATATATAGTTTTACTGGAGGAGAGGAAGCTGGCTGACTAGTATGCAATACAACACCTCCATCAATTTGCAGTCAAGGCTAGAGTCATTGAAGGGCAGTCCCCAGTAGCTTACTTAAGATGCAGCAATCATGTGACAGTGTCTGTTGAGGAGGGGAAGGTGGCTGGCTGGTATTCAATACAAGCCGCCCTCCCCACCCAGCTGCTCTTTAGTCACAGAAATTTTCAAAGTTTTGTTTTGCTAATTAGATAACATTCACGCCCATTTTCCAATTTCCACTACATCCTCACGTCAAACACTCACAGCAGTAGCCCTGTAACTAATGCTGCAGGTACAAAAAATGTTTCAAAGTGCAATGTCAATAGGACAAGAGCTCTAGAATACTGTATAATATAGCCCATGTTCTTGGCCACTGCACTTTGAAAACACTTTAAAACTGTAAATGGTAGAGTAAAACAGCGAAACAAAAGCAGCTACATATTTAAATGGAGGGGAGTCACATTAGCGGAAGTGTTACTATTTTGCATAAGCAGCACAATAAGGTAATAAATACTTCAGTTGATGTGGCACATAATAGGTTAATAGTTCTGTATAAAGCAAACTTGTATTTAATTGTCAGTATTAAGATCTATATTTTGCTTCTGGGTATTGTTACTTAGGGGATATGTTTCTTTACAAAAATTATGCAAACCATAGTTGAAAAAAGTGTTTTTGCTTTTCAGCAGGGTAACTTTCATCAGCCTTTAAATTTTGGAGTGGGGGGGGGGGCAGGAATCACACCTGGCTATTATGTAAAAAATCTGAAGTCCCAATCCCTTGCTTTTTTCCATAGCATAGGGTTCCCTCCTCAGTCCCCAGTCCACTGCTTTCCCACACCTTAATGTAAAACAAAATCCATAGCATGGGGACCCTCCCAGTCCCCGATCCTCTGCTCTCCCAACCCTTTGCAATAAGTATGCACACATTAGTTGAATAAAAGTGTGTTTGTGTAACCCCCCTACAAATGGGGGTTCCCGAAATGGCTTCCTTGAGCTTGTCTAAATGCTCACTGCCAGGCTGGTGTCCTGCATTTTTGCAGTTTAAATGTGATTGCCAGAGAGTGCCTATATAGCCTTTGTGTACTGTCTCTTTAAGAGCTGCCTGGATTGCAGTCATAATTAATGTAGAAGGGAGCTCTGTTAGAAGATGTGCTTGTTTGCTGATCATCTGTTAGAGTAGTAATAATATTGCAGTTTGTTCTAACCTGCTTTCTTTGCAGTGTGGACAGTTCTGTTTGTTTTCATCATCTTGGTCTTGGACTGCTGAAATGGGCCAATCAGTACATTTGGGACTCTAAAATGGAGCCTGCCTACAGGGGCTTGGTGGGGTCAAAACTTGTAGGAATTGTAGTTTTGGGCTTTTTGAGCCTAAAATAACCTGGAGGGGGAGCCCTTGTTGTGATTGCCAGACAGATCAGCCAACCGAACCTTTTGGATCTTGGGAAAGTCCCAAACTGCTTGCAGTTTCAATTAGATCTAAGTTGGGAAGTGAAGAAGTAACAGCTCGAGGTAGTTCGAGCAGCAATCCATAGCGGATTCGCGCGGGTGAACTGTGGAAAGGCCTGAGTTTTGGCCTGCATGCCTTCCTGCTGTCCCTGAGAGGGAACTTGTGCCTTTTTCAAATTGAATCTGAACTTGGAGAGTGAAGTAAGCCACTGAATTGTGATTAGGCTCCTACCTGAAGAAGACCGAAGATTTGCTGAATGCGATCGGCCTGTCTGGACTTCCAGCCACCTCTGAACTCCCGGATTGTGCAGAGACTCTGTAATTGCGACCGGAGAGCCTTTTTCCTGGTACAGTGGAATTTCCTTACATGTGAATGTGCTGTGTGCTTATAGTGGGTCGTGATTTGGTTCCCCAGTGTGGTTTGAACTGTATTCTGCTTGCTGGAAGCCGCATCCAGCCCCACGGACTGAATCCAAAATCATCTCCTTTGGGCCTGGTCCTTGCCACACTGGCCCAGCCTGACTACCCGCTGCACAGAGAATGCCATCGACCAGAGACCTGCCTGGGGATCAGCCCCCTGCACAACACTTGAACAGGAACGACGCCTCGGTGATTCGTGTGGGCCCTGCTTCTCCAGGCACACCAGCTCAACAACCTGCATTCTCGATTTCGTCCTGCCTGTGTCCAGTATTGGGTATCGTGAGTAAACATCAGGGTAGCTCCCTGCAACAACAGCTAAATGTAAAGTGTTGTCATCTGATTGACTTGTTGCTTTTTCTTTCACGAACTGAGCCCCCTCCCCCCGCTCCGGATTACAAGTAGTGTGTGCAGTGCATGTTGCTTTCTTCCATCGCAGGGCCCCAACCAGCTGCAACGTTCCTGGCTAGCTCACCATTTTTCTACCTGGGTACCCAGAGTGTGTGACTGTGTGGGGACTTAAAGTGCATGCATAACTGTTTGATTAATATATCCTTTAAGCTAATCAACCTGATTACGCCCCTTCCTTGTTCAAGTCCCCTGAATAAATTAGATCTGACTTTTTTTGCTACATTTAACCTGGCTGTGGTTCCAGTTTGTGCCAAGAGTACCGTACTGTTGCCATTTACGGTGCATAACCTTGTTTTACAGGGGGTCCCCAGGGTCGAGCCAGAGGAATCAGCCCTGGTGGTAAGTGCAAACAGTGTGGGTACTAGTATGGTGTACAAGGGGTACTGTGAAAGTGATTATCGTATATTGCTCAGGCCACGAGAAGGGAAAGAGGGGGGTTACAGTGTCCCAGAGGGCTGGGCCCAGGCTAGTTTGACTGCTGCCAACCCTGACATCCGGGTGGAGGCACCTGTTTCAGAACTCAGACCCCTTAATCTGCTATTTTCCTCACAGGCAGGGGTAGTAGCCCTGGGGATAGCGCCACCTAGGGGTTACATTTGCTTTTTAGTTTCCAAATAAAAAGAAAATACTGGCAATCTGCCACTGTCACATCACCTCTTACTCATGTTTATACAACGTATTATGTAATAATATAATATATACTTAAGAAGTCTAAATTAGTAGAACAAGATAATTCACACTGCTTTGATGTGACAAGCAGTATATTGTTCAAACAACATGAAGTCTTGCTGTATTCTGACTATTGCAGTGATATCCAACCTTTGAACTGCCCCGGAGAGGAAAGAGTTAACTTTCTATGCAAGGCATGGAACGCTGAGCTCGAGCTTGGTTGAGATTCTGTCTGTTGTTGTTTGAACCCAAACTGCCAGATTCTTTACTCCGCCTCACTGAACAGTCGCTCCGGAGATTTCTCCTTTGCTCGGTTCAAATTAGTCGGTTAAAGTGCCGTGTTTTCCCCTCGGTTCAACCGAATTTCTTCTATATAACCTGTCGGTTCAGTCTCTGTCTGTGGTACCGTGAGTACTAGATAGGTTTATTGTTATTAGTTTCTGTGTGGACCTTTAGCGTCGGATCGGTTGGTTTGAACCGATCAGGTTTCTAAAAAAGGTTATTCTGTTTTAGATGTAGTACCGTTCATATCGTTCTAAAAAACAGATTCCATTACGGTTTTCACATGACCCGTAACAGGTCAGGAACCAATAAAGATGTCTTGCCTGGTGGATTGTGAAAAAAGGGTAAGTTTGGTTAGGACTGGCCATGTCTGAGAAACCAAGAGAAAAACTGGGCCCACTGGGTTTCAACACTGTAGTGTGTGTGTGAGGAAGCCTTTACAAGGCTGACCCCCACACCACCTGTAGCTTATTGTGTGGGTTTGACCACCCGATTCAGCCTGCCAGATTTGTAAAGTTTTCCCACAGCTACCCTGGAAAAGAGTAGGTAGGCTGAGGAAAGGAAGCCAAGAAGTCCGCTGACCGGATGGCTAGCCGGTTGGGTTCCAACCGAACCAGAAGGAGTACCTCTGACAGAGGCGAAACTTCTTGGCAAGGGAGAACCGACTGAGAGGATCGGTTCCGTTAAAGAAAAAGAGGGATAAGTCAGCCGGTTCGAATCCACAAGTTCTTTCTCCGACTGCTGATGAAATAGCCAAGCGATAAGGATTGTTCAGTCGCTAACTATGGTTCCGACCGAACCGGCACCATCGGTTAGGGGCTCGGTTCGGTCGGTTCCCCCGGTTCCGGATTATAATTTAGAGGATTTTTAGGAACGGAGGAGGAGGGAGGGAGAGTATGAGGATAGTGATGGTGATTATGAAGTCTGGATGTGCCCATTGACCGGACATCTCCCCAGACAGACCTTCAGGTGTTTCTCCTCCTAGGCTTCTGGTCCCGTTCCACTTTATGTTTTACAAAAAGTAGCTGAAACTCTCCAGCTTCCTATGGAGGAAGCAGTAGAGGATAAGGAGGAGCCTGATTATGTTGAAATTATGGACATCCCAGGTCAGGAGGCTGTCTATTCCTCCATAAGTCTTTTGGGAAACAGACAATAAAAATTTTAAAGACTCCTAATTCCATACCTCCTGTGGACAGAAGAATGGACAACAGGCATACTCTTTCAGGCTCAGATACGGAGTTCCTTTCCCAGCAATGCAGCCATGTTGGGGTAGTGCAGGCTGCTGCCTGTGATAAGGCAAATATACCCTTGGCTTCACACCCCCCAGATAAGGACTCCAGAAGGAGGATTGATGCCATGGCAAAGAAACAGTACATGGCAGCATCTTTGGGACTCAGGCAGGCTAATTATATTGCCTACACAGCTAGATACCAAAAGTCTAGATGGGACACTGTGATGGCTCTAGCTAAACAGGTCCCCGACCAGCTTGCCAAGGAGCTGGAGCAGGTGGCTGCAGATGGTATTGAGGCATCCAAGGTGCAATTTCATGCTGCAGTGGACTCCAATGATGTTTCATCTAGAGTCATGGCTACATCTGTGGCCCTTCGTGGGATGGCTTGACTCAGATGTACTAGCCTGTCACAGGATACCCAGGCTAAGGCCATGGATTTTCCTGTTATTGGTAATTCCTCTGTTTGGGGAGCAGACAGAGAACTACATGAAGAAAATGGATGAGTACAGGACCACCTATAGGAGTGCTCAGGCCAAGGAAAGGCAAGCCACTCCTCAGAGGCAGCATCCCAGGGGCAGGGGCAGGCCTTTTCATAGGCCTTTCTACCAAGCCCAGGCCTCCTCTTCCGCCTTTGCTCAGAGGGGGTTCTTCAGAGGGAGAGGCAGACGGGGTACAAGCAGGCCTGCTACCACCCCTCAGCCTAAAGCCCCTGCCAAACAGGCACACTGATGGGTTTGCCTGGGCCGATTCTCCACTATCCATAGGGGGCAGGCTGGCTTACTTTGTCCAGGACTGGATGTCTTTAACATCAGACAAATGGGTCCTGGAAGTAGTAAGCCAGGGACTGGTTCTCAGCTTCAAACAATTTCCCAAGATGAGAACCAGATCCTTTCCACCTGCAAATCCTTCAGAGGCCCTTGCCCTAGAGGCAGAGGTCTCTTCCTCTTGGCTCTCAGAGCCATAGAAGGGGTTCCACCCCTACACAGGGAAAGGGATTGTACCCAGGTACTTCCTAACCCCAAAAGACAGGAGAATGGCTGCCCATCCTGGATCTCAGATTTTTAAACAAGCACCTTTTAAAACCAAAGTTCAAAATGGTGACTCTGGGGATAATTCTACCCTCTCTAAGGCTAGGGGACTGGCTAGTCTCCCTGGACCTCAAGGATGCCTATTTCCACATTCTCATCAGATGCTCCCACAGAAAGTACCTCAGGTGTGAGTTGCCCTCAGGCCACTATTAATTCAGAGCAATGCCCTTTGGCCTAACATAAGCTCCAAGGGTGTTCACAAAATGCCTGGCAGTAGTGGTTGCTTTCCTAAGGAAAAAAAAGATCTCCATCTTTCCATACCTGGACGACTGGCTCATAGTGGGTCAGTCTCCAGACCAAGTCAAGTCACACCTACAGATAACTCAGCAACTGCTCACTTTTCTAGGATTCCTTCTAAATCTTTCAAAGTCAGTTCTAGAGCCAGTGCAGCTCCTCACCTTCATAGGGGCGAGCTGGATACAATAAGGCAAGAGCCTTCCTTCCCTCGACAGGGCAAGGACCTTGTGACACTGGCCCTTCATTCACCCTTCAGGTGTCTAGACCAGCAAGGCATTTTCTGCACCTCCTGCACACATGGCTGCCTCTCTGGCAGTGGTCCAAGGAGCAAGATTTCAGATGAGGACATTCAGTTCCGCTTAAGAGCCTTCTGGTCCCAGAGAAGGATTCTCTGACCAAGCTGATCCCAGTGACTCGAACCCTGATCCAGGCTTTGCAATGGTGGCAGGATCAGGACAACCTAAGGCAGGGAGTTCCTTTGTCACTCCAACCTCATTCTCTAATCCTTACCACAGATGCCTCCATCTTGGGCTGGGAGCCCAGGATCTGACCTCCAGGTTGTGGTTACCTCAAGAATCTCTGCTTCACATCAGTCTCTTAGAACTCAGAGCAGTGTTTCTAGCACTTCAAGTTTTTTCCAGGTCTGTTCAGAACAAACTGGTTCAGATCAGGACAGACAATACCACCACAATGTGGTACATCAACAAGCAAGGGGGCACTCGGTCTACGGCCTTGTGCACTGAAGCAATGAAGTTGTGGTCTCTGGCCTATTCCCTGAATACCTCTCTGATAGCAGTGCACCTCCCTGGGAATGACAATGTCCTGGCAGATGCTCTCAGCAGGATATCTCAGGGCCATCACAAATGGGCCCTGGATCACCTAATTTTGAAGGTAATCTTCTCCAGATGGGGCACTCCACAGATAGATCTTTTTGCAGCCCCAGACAATCACCAACTTTCTCTTTTTGGCTGCAGACCCCCAGTGTTGGGCTTAGTCCCCCTCGATGCTCTAGTCCTCAATTGGGAAGGGAAATTCCTGTATGCTTTTCCCTCCTTCCCTCTCCTGTTCAAGGTACTAGTCAAAATCAGATCTCAGCCCTGCAAAGTGATTCTGATTACTCCAGATTGGGCCAGACAGCCCTGGTACCTCTCTTGCTGTCCTTAGCAGTCCACCCTCCCTGTCTCTTCCCAGGAATTACAACCTGTTAACATGTTCTCAGGGGAGAGTTTGGTATCCGAATCTGAAATCTCTCAATCTCAAGGCCTGGCTCTTGAAGAGTTAGAGTTTGCTGATTTGCATCTCTCTCAAGGTGTTCTGGATATTCTAAAGGCTTCTCGAAAGCCTTCCACCAGAAAGACTTACAACTCCAAATGGAAAAGGTTTACTGTTTGGTGCTCCAGTAAGCATATTTCTCCAGAGTCTGCTGGGTTGCTTACAGTCCTGGACTATATAGTTCATCTCAATAGCTTGGGACTCAGACCAGCTACACTTAGAGTGCATCTGGCAGTCGTCTCTGCCTTTCTGTCAGCAGGCAAGCCCTCTCCCCTTTCAGCTCACCCTGTATTCTGTAAATTCTTCAAGGGATTGCTGCATACCAATCCTCCCTTCAGGGACCCTGCCCCTGCTTGGGACCTTAATGTTTGCATTGCCCAGCTTATGCAACCCCCTTTTGAGCCTTTGTCCTCAGCAGAGCTTAAGTACTTGACTTGGAAAACTGTGTTCTTGGTAGCCATTACTTCTGCCAGACGCATAAGTGAGTTACAGGCCCTGTCAGTGGAGCATGATTTTATCTCTTTCAGTAGAGATAGTGGTCCTCAGGACTAATAGGAAGTTTTTGCCTAAGGTGGTTTCAGATTTCCACCTTAATCGGTCTATGTCTCTTCCTGTTTTCTTCACTGACCATTCCTCCTCTGGGAAGAGGAGGCTACACAGCCTGGATGTGAAAAGGGCCCTTAGCTACTACATAGAGCGCACCAAGGGTCACAGGTTTGACTCCCTCCAATTGTTCCTCACTTATGGTGAGGTTGGTAAGGGAAAACCTGCCACTAAGAGATCTATTGCCAGGTGGATTGTCTCTTGTATACAATTCTGCTATGAAAAATTAGGTAGAATCCCACCCTCAGGCCTGAGGGCTCACCTCTACTAGAGGTGCGGCTGCTTCCCTGGCTGCTGCCAGGATATTCCTATCTTAGAGATTTGTCAAGCAGCCACCTGGAAAACAGTACATACTTTCACCAAGCATTACTCTCTGGATATCCAGGCTAGGGTGATGCTCGGTTTAACACAACAGTGCTTCAGAGCCTGTTCAAAGTAGGTTCTGTCCCTCCTCCATGGAGGTACTGCTTGGTAGTCTGCAGTAGTCAGAATACAGCAAGACTTCATGTTGTTTGAAGAAAAATTACTCGCCTTAGTAATATGTTGTTTCTTCTAATGGAGTCTTGCTGTATTCTGACCTCCCGCCTCCCCTCTCAGAACCTGGGTTTTGGGATGTGGGTGGGCAGGAACAGTGTTGGCACCCTAGAGGTGCCCCCTTTTTCTCACCCTCTTATTTTTGGGTGTGTGTATTGTGTTTTGTTTTTTGGGTTTCCTGACTTGAGTCTTTGCCTTGGAACCAAAAAAAAAAAAATTTTATTACATTTAATAGCCAGTTGGCTAGCGTGAGTTTACAGTTTCCACACAGGACACCCAGTGAGTATAGCTCTTAAAGATCTGGCGGTTTGGGTTCAAACAACAACAGACTGAGTCTCAACCAAGCTCAAGCTCAGCGTTCCATGCCTTGCATGGAAAGTTAACTCTTTCCTCTTCGGGGCAGTTCAAGGTTGGATATCTCTGCAATAGTCAGAATACAGCAAGACTCCGTTAGAAGAAACAACATTACTAAGGTGAGTAATTTTTTCCTTTTTCTGCTTGCCCACACGGGGAGCTGGAACTGTGCAGGTTTCATTTTAGAAACTGGAATGCCGCTAAATTCCCAACACATACTAAATAGCATTTATGGGCTGCCTACCTCTAGTGACATAATTATCACCTGAGCTGTCCATTGGATGTGCATTTGTAAAGGCCATTAAATGATTACATTTTTTCAGGAAAAAAAAGAAACTGGAGGGGCCAGTAAACACCTGAACATTCATTAAAAACAACCTTTTTGAAACTGGAGTGCAAGCCAGGGGCTTGAAGTCACTGTTTGATTTTTAAAGTGATCGTCTGATAGAAGGTTGATGAGAAGCAAGGTACTGTAGGACAGACGCTCATAAGCATATTCAGAGGACTGTTTTTGCAGTATTAACATACCTTGTGCACCGGTGCAGTGTATGACTATGATTATAAAATATAAAGTAGCTCTGTTGAGGCAACCCCAATAATAAAAAAAAATGCTGCTTTTGTTGTGATTTGATAAAGTGCACCAACTCACCTGGCACTTTGCTGCTAAGTAATAAATGAGTAATTAAATAATAGTCATGCACATCCATTTGGAGTTTCAGTAAAAAAAGTCAATACATTACTGCACAGGGTCAGTTTCTGATTTAGGGTGGCAGGCTAAATCTAAAAAACTGACCTGGCTGGCCGTCCGTTTTGAGTGAGTGAGAAATTTCTTCAGGGAGCCTAGCATTTAGACTGTAAGGAGAGAGCAGTCTAAATGTAATTTCCGCTTCTGACAGAAACTGCAGTTCATGTGTTTTTTTTAATGCAGGCTAACTCCTATACTGCTTTCTGTGTGGTGTGAAGTACCATTTCTAAAATCACTGTGGCTACACAGCTTCACTATCCATGTGAAACCAACAGTGGAATTGAAACAAACTAACAAATGCCTCTTGTGTAAGGCTAACAAAATATCAAAATTTGAATTTTTTCATTTTCTACAAGGTGTGTGTGTGAGACTGTGTGTGCGCTCTAACAATGCAGCCGTAATTGTTTGTGACATATTTTGTTACCTTTACATAAGTGGCATTTGTTAGTTAATTGTACAGTAATTCTACTGCTCATTTCACTTGGATAATAGCGAGGTAGCGCAATCAAGCTGTTTAGCCACTTTGGTTCTAGGAATAGTAGTTAAAACAAAAGGAAAGTAGTATAAGGTTTTTTAGGCTGAGGCAGACAAAAGTTGCCAGCACATTTTATTTAACTATTTGCAACCAAAATGGTGCAGCGTCTGCACCAGAAGACATACGAAGAAAGACTAAAGGAGCTTAATATGTATACCCTTGAGGAAAGAAGGGAGAGAGGGGACATGATAGAAGCTTTCAAGTACCTCAAGGGAATCAACAAAGTCCAAGAGGGTAGCATCTTTCAGAAAAAGAGATGTGCAAGAACAAGGGGGCACAATTTGAAGATAGAGGGGAGATGGCTCAGAGGTAATGTGAGGAAGTATTTTTTCACGGAGAGGGTTGTGGATGCATGGAACAGCCTCCCTGAGGAGGTCGTGGAGTCAAGAACAGTGGGGGAATTCAAGAATGCATGGGACAGACATAAGGCAGTCCTAGTGGGGGGTAGGAGGAAGTAAGCTGTTGGTTAACTAGGATCTGCAGCTTATCTGTTAGGTAGGAAAATGGGCAGACTAGGTGGGCCAAGCAGTCCTTATCTGCCATCACATTCTATGTTTCTATTTAGACAGACAGAAAATATAAAACAGTTATGTATCTGTCATGTTTTTCCCTAAACACACTCTCCTACTTTGACTTCCTGCTTGGTAATGCAATATTTGAAGCCTACCAATAACCACTAGTCACCAGGGAACAGCTTTTTACAGGTTGGGCAGATGATCGGGTAGGGGTGGTGGTACAGCTACAAACCAGGATATTTTTATTCATATGGGATGCATGATCTGTTGGGGGGGGGGGGGTGCTGGACACCAAGGAATTTTGACAGCTGAGGTTCCCCATTGCTGGAAGGCAGGCATGGGAGAGTCTCCTGGGTCTGTAGCGTGTCAGAGCTTGGCACCTGAGGTGTTCAGAGAATTGCCTAAATCAGAGCTCAGCCACATGGTACTGTGCATGCCATTACTGTGCTGGGGGTTACAGAATGCAGAGGTGGAGGTACACAGCACACTGTCCTCAATAGATCTATTTCCTGGAATTGTGGGTGCATTTATGGCCAGTGTCTGGCAGTCCCTCTACTGTTGTGTGTGCCACAGATTTGTTGGAAGGACCAAAATTCAGGGGCATTTATGGCCAGTTTGTGTGTCCCAGAGATTTGTTGTAGGGACCAAAATGCAGGATAACAAGTCACAAAAATGCAATAAATCCCCAAACCTCTGCACTCCAGTACCACATAGAAGCACTGCCCATTCAATCGCAGTTCTTTTTTTTTTAAACTCTTGCAGCAAGGTATGCGAAATCAAAGTATGGTCACTGAGGGGTAGACACAGTGGTTGCTACGACTATCTAATTTTCCCCGGGTTGACCTACTAAAAAAATAAACAACTAATAATAAAAAATACTAAAAACTGTTTTATGTTCAGAGGAGGGTGAGGTTAAATAGCCTCATGTACTCTGCTGACACAGAGGACTCTAACTTACGAAAATTGTTTGACTGCAAGAAGAGAGGTACGATGGACTATGTGGATAATGGTTGTACTGTGAGGGTCAGAGAAGAAGACTGGGAGGTTTCTTTTGATTTAATATGCCCTTGTCTCTACTCGCACCCCAACCCCACCCCCACCACCAAGCCCTCCGATGTTCATGTACTGTACAGTATATGCGTGCTTCCAGTACACACTATGGGAATTTATTAGTGTGACATAAACGAATTTCTCAGAACTGCCCTGTATCTGTGCAAAACCTTTTTTGTAATGAGACATTTTCCAGCTTCACATCAGATTTTTTTTTTTTTGCTACTTTAAAATGTTTTCATCCCCCAGGCAGTCTAGCACCAAAATTCTGAGGAGAAGCTAAATGCAGAGGTAGTAACACAGCGTCGGATCCAATTTTGCTGCACTTTTCCTCACTGACGAGAAGTGTAAAAAAATATGTTGACCAGTGGTACCCTCCACCCTCCATTTGTTGCTTGTATCCCATTTGTTTGGTTATAATGTGCCTGTGTCTCGAGTCCCCCAACACTCCATCCTCCAATTTTCAATTACTATATACTGTATATATTTTTGTCATTGGTGTTTTTTTGGCTAAGATATACAGATCAGTGAGTTTAGAAGGCCGCTGCATTGTATACTATAGAAGGAACCCCCCTCTCCTCAACTAACTTCTTTAACTTCACTTGCACGTACCAGACATTCCTCTCAGAAGACACAATAATTGGGTCTGTTGTCATACTGACTAATGGCTTTGTGTAACACCAATTTAAGGACATCTTCTTTAGCTGACATGGAGTGACCCCTGTTTCAATATGTGTCTTTGGGTAGAGTAATTAATTGTGAATTGGCTCAGCAAGTTAGGTTTTACTATATGCACAACCCAGACAAATGGGGACTTAATGAATGAATGAATGAATGACATTTTTTCTTATAGTAAAACCTGATTTGCTGGGCCTCAGCCAGTCCGGTTTCTCTATAGGCACAATGCAGACCAGTGTCGACTGCTATTTTTAATTGTTATGGTTTCTGTTATTTGATGTTATTTTGATATTATTTTTTGATGTTATTTGAGGCGGTGTGAATTCTATCTATTTTATGTGACTGAGCTGCTAGAAACAGTACAAGCTGATGATGATCCAGTGAAAAGACAGGCTGTTCTGGCCCCAATATTCAGACTGCACTTGGCAATGGCGCAAGTGGTGGTGCAGCGGAACCAAAGTGCGCCGTAGCAAGTATGGGGGATATTCAAAGGAAATACATCATGGTACATCACCTCTGAATATAGTACAGAATGTCTGGGTGCATATACATGCGTCGGCACATACCCCAGACAGGTAGGACTGGGAATATTTCAACAACTGCAGCCTACGCTGTCACATAAGTCAATCAGATCTGGACATGCAAATGAGGTCATAATGTATATGGTGCAAATGGGGCCATTTGCATGTCATTATGGTCCCATTTAGATGCGCGCAGGGCAGGCCAAAGCGCATTGTGCTTGGTGCCCTGCATTACATGTGGGTCGACAGAGGAGGTCCAGTGGTACTCCTTCCTGTAGCCCGATCACCGAGGGCAAATGAAAATAAATCCCTGGTAGTCTACCGGTACCCCCATCCCTCCCCATAATCAGACTGCTGTAAAATAACTGTATGAATATTCCCTGGTAGTCTTGTGGTCCCCACACCCTGCCTGTAACTCTGTTTGCCAAAAATGTATTGTTTAATACATCCCTGGAAGTCTAGTGGTACCCCCCCCTTCCCGCTCGTAACCCCGAGCACCCAAGATTAAGATGTAGCTATTTCACTGGTGGTCTAGTGGCACCCCGCTCACCCACACAGGACCCCTGCCCAGCTGCAACCCATCCATACCCCGGCTGCCTGCCAAATTACAGCTTACAGTATGGGCTGTCAGCCTGTGGTCCACACTGTGGACGTAGGCTTCACAGGAGCATACTGTATTAGACAGTCAAAATATGTGAATGAGCTCATGCACATTTGTGACTGTCTAGTACCTTATGCCCTGCAAGCCCATTGATTCACAGTGTGGACCAGTGGGCTGACAGCTCATACTGTAAGCTGTCATTCGGCAGGCAGCCGGCGTGTTTGAGTGAGTTGCAGCTGCCTGCTGATGATGGGGGGTGCAGGAGGGCAGAGGTCCTTTGTGGGTGGGCGCAGTGGGGTGCCACTAGACCACTGGGCTCAGCTTTTTGCCCCAGTATGCAGAACATCTAGGGTTGTGCCAGCAGATGCGCCGCACATCCCAGAGCTGAATATCGGGATGTGCCGCGCCCATGAGCACGCCCCTTTGGAGCACCACATACATTAACATTAAGCCCTGGCGCACGGGACTTGTGCTAATAAAGTCACTCCTTTTGTATATTGACCTGTATGATTACCAGGGTTGCACTGGTGCAACCTCGCTTGCGCCCGCACAACCCCTTTGAATATCTGGCCTCTATGTACTGTAGGTGCTCATTTTGCTTTGTTCCCAAGAGCGGCAGAGTTGTGCCAGGAACAAGACGTTATGCAGTGCGAAGTCCCACAATGATCTCTCTAGACAGCAACTAATCAACTTTTGTAAACTCCATTTATGCAGCTGTTCAGTATGTAGCAGAAGCTTTTATTTTTTATTATTTTGTTTTCCCTTTTAGATGGGGATCTGAGTCTCTGTCAGGTTACCCTTGAACTAATGTATGAACTGCCCCTTTCAACTGCATAGCACAATATTTATGCCTTGCCTTTTGTGCTGCAGTACTTCTGTGCTGCCTGCTTGTTTCTACACACTGTAAACACCAAATGTTGGCTCTTGCCAAATCTCTGCCTATAACCATAATTATGGCAAATGAATGTGCAGTCTCTAATTTAAGAGTTTTAATGCCTCAGGTGTTTGTACAATACAGGTGACATCTCAGGCATGACTTCAGCTGGCCCCTTGTGGCAGTCGGCCAAGGAACAGCTGAAGTTATATACTGTGCCATGCATTTGCCAAATGGTTGGATATGGTAACCTGGAAGAGATGAAGAGGTGCACTATTTTAATGACATGATACTGTATCTGTTGCAATCTTGTGTTTGTGCCTGGGTTTGTCTTGTACTGTGGAAGGAAATGGAAAAACTGCAGTACAGGAAAACAGTGTGTCGATGCAGGTTGTTTCTGAAAAGTTAGTTTGCTGTGCTTAGAAGTGGTCCACAGGAGGAAACTTAAAACAGTAAAGGAAAATAGGGTGACTGGCGTGTAGAACAACAATGTGTCCACCTTACTGAGTGTAACATGGAAAGAGGCCGCCTCAGGAATGTTATTAAAGAAAACAGGAAATCATTTAAACAGAGTGAGGCACTTTTATTTTTGTCAGCAAATGCAGGAATTATGCTGTTATTGTCTTCTATGCTCGTTAGCTAAAAGCGTACTTGAAACAGAGATGGAACTGTCTCTTTTTTCTTACATAAACACACTGAAATTACCATTGTAATTCTTGTCGGTAAAATCCCTCTCCCATACCGCGCCTCCCCCGCCACACACAAACTCAGTGATGTAGATAGGTTCACTACCTTGCACATTAGTAGCTAGTCTCTGCATGATTCTTCTGTTGTTATGCTAATAACACTAACTTGATGTTAATCAGCTTATGTGTGAAGTACAATATGCACTGAAACTCCGAGATCAGATGGCAGAGATTGCAAATCAAAGATGGTTGAGATCAGACTGAACTTTTTGTTGACAGCAAATCTCTGTCCATGTACTGCACAAGTAGGATTTGTATATCCTGAACCCTTATGTGTTTTATTCTCTTTCTGTTTTGCGTATTTAAAATACATTCTTATGCCTAATCAGCCATAAATCAGTCTCCATTCTCTTTATCTGGCTGATGCATTTCTCCTACAAATGAGTTGGCGGATAGAAATTATTAACTCCCCCAACACACACACTCAGTTGCAATGTGACCCTTTTTACTTGTTCAGTTATTCTTGAAAGGGGTTGCGCTTTTTGTACACCTTCACACTGAGTGCAGAAATTGCCTGGGAAAGGGAACCTGAGGGAGAAGAGGGTGTGATTAGGGTCAGTGTAAAAGACAGAAAAATAAAAACTGCGTGCATTGAGATGTAGCCGGTTGATTTTATTCTGATTTGTTCTATTTTTAGTCGTAAAATTGCCAACAACGTTCAGTGCTCGGTATGTACTGATGCATTGATACCAGGCATTGTTCTTTGTTTTTTTGATTTTTTTTTTTTGGTTTGTTTTACAAGTCCCATTTTTTCTTCTTTTTTTTTTTATTTATTTGTAATGTTCTGGTATGTCTATGAATTATGAATGATTGGCAGCTATTCTGCGCTTACTGTGGTTACTGTCCGCTCTGAAACCAAGCTCAGTTTTGTATTTTTATGCAAGTAGTAATTTTCTCTTGATTGTCCTGGTTGAAGGAAGAAATAAAAATAAATAACTGAAGAAAAAACAAGGTTTCCTCACGGCTAGGTTCATTGTCTATCTCCACAATGTGGAAGACATAACATCACTTGTGTATGTACAACACGAGGATGTTATCTCGGCTTGGGTGGTTAGCCTGCATAGAGGTGAATAAGGATCTGCTATCCATGGACAAGCAAAACAATCAAGTGGAATAGCATATTGTCACTATCTGTGTCACTAACTGACTGCAGCAAACCATTTTTTTGGGGTAAGGGTTGATTTTGTAAAGCAACCAGTATTACATCTGTGTCAGTGGGGAGCACCGTTCCTTTGACGATACACTGAACCAGCCACCAAAGGAAAAGGGGACATTGTCAAGGAAAATGGGTGAGGAGAGTTCCCATCTTTCTTGACTATTTTTAACATCAGAAACATGATGCACATGTATGTACAGTATGTATACATTACCTTAACATTTTGTTGTCCCAGGGTGTAGTTTGATAGTGTAACAATTAAATGTGATGCAGGCGCACATACTGCATGAATTACAGAATGAAAATAATTGCAGATAATTTAACATAAAAGGTAATGTTAAAAGCATTAAACGCGTGAGCATTTAATATTACCTTTTTGTTTTGCTTTCAGGCCACATGCTGACACAGCACCTTGTATTTTTTTCTGATTAGTCGGCTGTCATGTAGGGGCGTGGCTTTCTTTAATTTTCTTTAGCATTGCTCAGATGTCTCAACTGTATTAAGAGTAAGAAGAGGGTTGGCATTTTGTTAAACAATATCAGGGCATGAGATTTCTTTACCAGAAAGCCCTCATGAAAACTTAGACCATAGCGTTTGTGTATTTCTCCAGTGTCCAGGGCCATACAAACAACAGGACATCCCTTTTATGTAGAAACACTTAAGAAAAAATAATTAATTTACTAGTTTTAAAAAAATGACAGGATCAGAACACATTGAGTCTGACATTTATCTATGCTGTCAAAAGAGAAGTAACTAAAGCAGCTAACAAATGTGTTGACAGATGCACAGATATGACTGAAACCAGCACGAATGTAGTCAGGATGTGAGTGTCAAAAATATTTAATTACCCAATAACTCACACCCAGGAGTGCCTTATTGCGATTATACAATGGACCAATGTGCAAAATAAGTATAAAATATGTTTAATTATGTTTTTTATATATGCCATTCCTCAGCTGTGGATTATGCAGGATTTACTCACAGTCATGTGACATGTTTTGACCAATGAGGTTACAGAATTTTCACACACCATTGTATAATAAGAAATACATGTTAGCCTGGCAGAAGCTACACGAGAAAAATCAGTTTACTGCCGTTCGGGAGTTTATAATGGACTAAATGTATGGCAAATAGATCAACTTTCACAAGTAACTTTTACATGCTATAACTAACAAAAAACTGTTTCCTGACAAAGTATTTTACTTTGGGCACATTTTTTATTCAAGCTGTCAAAATAGAAGTAACCAAGGGAATGAGCAAACATGTTGGCAGGTGCAGATATAAAACTAATACTACAGAAACCAGCACGGATATAGTCAGGACGTGGGCATCAAATGCATAAAGAAATATAGGTTAGGCTGCCATAAACCACACAAGAGAATTCTGTCTACTGTCCTTCAGGAATATATAAGGGTCTAGCTTTATGGCCGATAGAGATGTTCACGAATCAGTTTACCTGTGAAATATAAAAACAAACTGCTTCCTGTCACAGTATTTGACTTGAACACTTTTTGTACAAATTGAATACAAATCTCAAACGCGATCTACAGTATACAGATAGCCGCTAGGAAATGCCGCACAGTATATCAAATCCACGCCAGCTGCTGGTACACCTGCAAACACAAACTTGGACACTAGATGTGTTGCAGTCACCACTAGGTGGATTGGGGGTAACTGTATTTAGATTCAAAATACACAGCAGTGATTCATCACAATACTGTGCTGCACTGAGCGGCACAGTGGCATAACAAGAGTTATACCGACCAGTACAGTGCTGCACTGAGTGATATACCTCGGTACATAGAAACATAGACTTTGACGGCAGATAAGGACCGCTAGGCCCATCTAGTCTGCCCATTTCCCTACCTACAGGATAGGCTTAGATCCTATTTAACCAACAGCCTATATCTTCCTGCCCCCCACAAGAATTGCCTTATGTCTGTCCCATGCATTCTTGAATTCTCCCACAGTTTTAGACCCCACAACTTCCTCAGGAAGGCTGTTCCATGCATCCACTACCCTCTCTGAAAATAATACTTCCTCACATTGCCCCTGAACCGCCCTCCTTCTATCTTTAAATTGTGTCCCCTTGTTCTTGCAAGTCTCTCTTTCTGAAAGATGCTACCCTCTTGGACTTTGTTGATTCCCTTGAGGTACTTGAAAGTTTCTATCATGTCCCCCCTCTCCCTTCTTTCCTCAAGGGTATACATATTAAGCTCCTTTAGTCTATCCTCATACGGCTTCTCTTGCAGACCCTGCACCATTTTAGTTGCCCTGTCTATGTCCTTGCAGAGATGGGGTCTCCAGAACTGGACACAGTATTCCAGATGGGGTCTCACCAACTGTCTGTACAGAGGGATAACAACTTCCTGTTTTCTGCTGCTGATGCCTCTCCCTATACATCCCAGTATACCCCCGGCCCTCCCTACTGCCTTCTCACATTGCTTGCTAACCTTAAGGTCATCTGATATGATTACCCCCAGGTCCCTTTCCTGTTTTGTTGTTGTTACTACCTCCCCACCCATTGTGTATTCTTCCCCTGGGTTCTTGTTTCCCAGGTGCATTATTTTGCACTTTTTTGCATTGAATCCAAGCTGCCATACGTCTGACATGGCAACTTATCTGTAGCGACCACTGTAGATGGCAACCAGTGATCAAAAAGCTAAATTGAAAAATAAATGCCATACTGAAGCATCCCTAGGAAAGGAAACAAGTTTAGTTTTATATAGCACTTCTCATGCGCTCTGCTTCCCAAAGCATTTTATAGCCACTGAACCGCTGCATCCACAATTAAGCAAGCTTGTGGAAGCTAAGAGACATGGAGAGAGGCTAAAGAAAACTCAGGAAGGTTAAGCAGAGATAGAGACAGTTAAGCACAGAGACGTTAACTGACTTGCTCAAGGTCACATGGTAGGTGATGGCAGTGGGGTCTCCAGGTTCACAAATCTGCACTTTTGAAAGGTGAAGTGGCAATAACAGAGATGTAGTACTTGGTTTTACTGGGTTGGAGAGCAGTTCTGTTAAGAGTCTGTTGTTTCATATGCAGTCTGTTGAGAGTAGCTCCAGGATTCCTTAAGTCGATTACCTGTTCCAATTATGCAGTAACGTTTTTTTAAAGCATCAGTTGCACTTCTACTGTAATAGGTATCTTTGTTATCTGCATAAAGGCATATTTTGGAAAGAAAACACTGATTTTTTTTTTGTAACCAATGGATTAATTGTCAGTGATATCAAGATGGCGTTCTTAGCGGTACCACCCTCAATCACAGGTTTGTGGTCTTAAACTAGCTGAGGTGACAATGTCAGGTTGTTTTGCCTAACAGCTTGTTGCCCAAACATGGTGCGGAGTCACCCACTGGTGGAATTAAAAGCACCTTAATAAGGGTGAGGCACTATTCCCCCCAAAACGGTACTAGTGTCACTACCCAGAGAAACAGACTAAAAGGGGCACCAAGACTTACTAATAATAACCACGGATAAGAATTTTTAAGTAAATAAATAGAAATAAAGAATGTAACAGATAGGGTTTATAAATAGTAATTCTACCAGC
Source organism: Neoceratodus forsteri (assembly GCA_016271365.2). Lineage (NCBI taxonomy): Eukaryota > Metazoa > Chordata > Ceratodontiformes > Ceratodontidae > Neoceratodus > Neoceratodus forsteri. The sequence continues at coordinate 620,139,937 of CM028131.1, forward strand.
AAGAGTTTACTAGTTATGTCATATTTTTTGTTAAAAGTTTTTATTTTTCAATAAGACTTAAAAACAAGTTACAGAAAATATGAATTAAACCAGTTCATAAACATACATAAGAACAGTAAGCAAAACTGATTTAAATGAATTAAAAAAATCAGTTAAACATTTTTAAATAAAAAAGAACAAAACATTGAGTTTAAAAAAGCATATTCCATACTATATTTAACAGTAGTCAAAGATAATAAAACACGAATTCTACTCCTTACCCTATATCCATGTAAAACAGTTCCCCTAAAAAAAGAATAAGCAAGGAGATTATTATTCATGAGGGAAGAGAAAGAAGAAGTAACCTAGAAGTAAGACAAAGAAAAATAAAACAAAAAGATAGTTGGTTAATCCGATAAATAAAACAGATTGATAGTACAGCATAGAATACAGAGAAAAATAAGGAAAGATGGAGTGGAGTGTGGAAGAAATGACAATTCCATCAAGTGCATATTCTGAATTTTTATGAAGTGACGAGCTTACTTAGAGAATTCCAATAATTCCAAACATTTTTCCCCTCAGCTCTCAAACCTCTGGTAAGTTTTTCACATGTTATGTTTTTAATGAAAGTGTTCTTCCATTCTACTATAGTAGGGGCTGTTGGTTCTATCCGCTTTTAAGATGCAGTTTTAGTCACAATGGAGATGATGGAGATCATGGCGGGATATTCAGACTCGCCAGGCAAGTAGGCGCTAGCCTAGGCGCAGCACATCTGTGATGTGCCAGGGGTCGAATCCAAGCGGGATATTCCGTAGGGATGCGCCATGGCGCAGTACCATTGAATATAAGGAGATCAGTGCACACACTGTGCATGGCGCAGTGGTACTGCGCCAGTGCAAGCCACAGATAGAGAGCACGGGGCTGCGCCAGCGCAAATGCAGTTGCGTTAGGCGCATCACTTGTGTTATTCAGCAGGGGGCATGCAAATGAGGCAATAATATATGCAAGGTGCAGATGGGGCCTTTTGCATGTCATTATGGTCCCATTTGCATGCCTTGCGCAGGGCAGCCTGGCAATATGTGCCTGGTGCCCTGCACAGCATGACGTGTGCTGTGGGGATCCTGGGGCATCCCCCGCCCTGTACCGGCGATCACGTGGTATATGTGTAAATGAAATCCCTGGTAGTCTAGTGGTCCCCCCTCAGTCCCCGATAACCTGATAATTATTATACATGACCATCCCTGGTGGTCTAGTGGTCCCCCCTCCCACCTGAGTCCCCGATTCCCTGATATATGTACATAAGACCATTCCTGGTTGTCTAGTGGAACCCCGCACCTGCCCAGCTGCCACAATTGGCATGACCATCCCTGGTAGTCTAGTGGACTCCCCTCCCCTCGAGTCCTCAATCATGGTAAATCATTATACACCTATAGCCCTAGTGATCAGTGGCACCCTCCGCCCCTCCCATGCACACAGGACCCTTGCCCAACCCTCACTTCCCATCATGGCTTGGGCAGCTGCATCCGCTTCACATGCCGCTTGGCTGCCTGCCAGATGACAGATACAGTATGGGCTGTAAGCCCATTGGTCCTGTGTGGACCAGTGGGTTTGCAGGGCATACTGTACTAGACAGTCCCAAATATGTGAATGAATCATTCACAGGTGGCCAGGCGGTATGCAGGCAGGATGCAGCTGCCCTCGATGATGGGGGAGCGGGTGGGCATGGGGTCCTGTGTGGGTGGGAGGGGTGGGGTGCCACTGGATCACCAGGACCATAGGTGTGTGGATTTACCATGATCGGGGACTCAGGACGAGGGAGGTCCACTAGACTACCAGGGAATGTTGTAACTTACATGTACCATGATCGCAGCAACGGGTCAGTGGGTGGGGTTCCACCAGACCACCAGCAACGGTATTATGTACATATATTGGGGAATCGGGACTCAGTGGAGGGGGACCACTATACCACCAGGGATGGTCATGTATAATAATTATCAGGGAATCGGGGATGGGGGGGCCACTAGACTACCAGAGATTTCTTTTTATACATATACTGCATGATTGCGGCTACAGACGGGGGGTTTCTGGGGTCAGTGTGTGCTTGTGCACGGTGTTCTGGGTGGGCAGGTGGCTACCCAAGGCTGGGCTGCTGTGTTGAGCCCTGCAATACTGCAGCCCACCTTTGGGTGGCCCAGAGTTGTTCCTACTCTGCAAGGGCTCAACTTTGAGCTCCCCTATACAGCGCACTGCAGGGTTGCGCCAACATATGCGCTGCACATCCCAGGCTGAATATTGGGATGTGCTGCATATGCATGGGCATGCCCCCTGCATCTGCGCTGTATACCATTGCATTGTGCCTTGGCGCATCGGGAGTTGCGCTGTGCCTGCAGCCTTTTTAATATCCCACTGGGCACAATGTGGGGTTGCGTCTGCAAAACCCCTTTGAATATCTGGGCCCATATATTTAAGTTGTGTTGTTATAGATGAATTGTCATCAAACTGACCAGTTATACATGTTTTAATGTTCATATGTTGAATTAACTGTGGTCTCTGTGACAGGCATTGTTTATCCTGTTACCACAACTGAACTATATGGGGACATTCCCAAAACATGTGGATCCCAGTTGCATTTGGGCTATTACATTTGGGGCATTTATCATTGTTGCTAAGTTTCATCTTGAACATTTTATCGGGGAATAAAATAGATTGTGTAAACATCTGTATTAGGTTAGCCTGTTATTGACAAGGGCAAATGCCTTAAAGGAAAACCCAGTTCTGCTTCCAGTTCCATTGGTTTACTTCTTCTCCCAGAATATTAGACCATTTAGCAACTGACTCGTCTGCTGTATTTATAATTGCTGAACTTAAAAAACTATAGATTGATGTGATAGTGGGTTTTAATCTCATAACAGCTGAAAAGTTACAAGTATTTCCACTCATCTGAGGTTTTATAATACCCCGAGCATATGATACTCCGCAATATCCAGTGCGAGCTGAGAACTTTGGATTGAGTTTTCAGGCAAATCAAAGTCTTGCTTGATTGTGGATATATCTTTAAAACCAGTACTCCCATATAAATCTTTAACCCTCAATACCTGCTTGTTTCAGCACATCTCCCTGTTTCACAAATGTTTCTAATCTCAGATTTGGGTTTCTCCAGAGTGGCTGCCGAAGGGAAGCTGACAATTCCAACTTAAGTACTTGGGATACCTGAGCAATTACTCTGATTAAGGCCAACATTATAGGATTATTTACTGTTGTAGTATGGCAAGTAAAAAAAAAGCAAATGTGTACTGATGTTTTTACTATTTAGGACATCTTCCTCAGTCTGCAGCCACTCTAGTGTATACAGATAATTTGTTCTGTTTTTAAGCCAATGAGTTATTTGTACTAATCTGGATGCTAAATAATATAAATTGAGATCTGGCGCCCTTAAGCCTCCCTGTTCCTTATGTCTGGTCATTTTAAAGTGTGCTTGCCTGGGTTTTTTTTTGTCCATAGGAATTTATTAATTCTGTTGTGAAATATAGTCAACCATGAGGAGGGTATTGTTCTGGGCAACATTGAGAATAAGTGTAATGCTGTGGGCAATAGAAACATTTTACGGAATCTAACCTACCCCACGTCGCCTAATGGGGTTTATTCCATCTCTCAAGGTCTCCTTCAGCTTTTATTCTGAAATTAGTTAAGTTAGTTGAAATAGTTTTCTTTATTGTTTTATATATTTTAATACCCAGATAGTCAGTGTATTCAGTTGCCCAGGAAATACCCAATGCCTTAACTTCAGTAGAAGGGATGCCTCCATTTAATAAGAGGAATTGTTTTTTTCTTTATTCAGCGTGTATCCTGATACAGAGCCAACATTAGTAATCAGATCTAGGAGAACTTTGGTAGAGGTGATGGGGTCTGAAAGTGTTAGCAGTATGTCATCTGCATAAAGAGAACATTTAGGAGAGCTGTTATCTATCCAACCCCCTTTATTTGAGGAGAGGCGTTGATTTTAAGAGTTAACGGGTTGAGTGCTATGTTGAATAAAGGGGTGAGAGCAGGCAGCCTTGTTTAGTGCATTGTTCAACCTTAAAAATTTGAAATTTCCCCATTAACCATTACTGAAAAAGAGGGATTTTCATAAAGAAGTTTCACCCATGTTGAGAATTCTTCAGGGATATTATGAGCCTTCATAGATGTAAATAAAAACTTCCATTCTACATAGTGAAAAGCCTTTTTCTGCTTCTAGTGCTAGCAAGGTGGTAGAGTCTTGTTTCTGTTTGCCAAGGACATTATGTGGAAAATCTTCCTAACATTTTCTGAAGTAAGTCTTATTTTAATGAGACCAGTTTGTTCAGGTACCATAATTTCATCCATTACCAACATCAGTCTGGAGGCTAAAACCTTAGCGAGGATTTTGACATCTGTGTTTATGAGACTGATGGGTCTATAATTTTACAGTGAAATTCATCTTTACCTGGTTTAGGAATTAATGTAATGAGACTTTGTTGCATGGATGTACAGTAGGTAAAGATACAGTATCTTTTGCTTCATGGTATGTTTTTAATAATAATGGGAAATAATATCCGAAAATGTTTTATAGAAGTTTGATGGAAAACCATCCATACCTGGAGTTTTGTTTGGTTTTAATTCTTTAATGGGTTACTGAATATCTCCAATTCTTATTTGTTGATTAAGTGTGCCTTTTTCATAGGAGAGTTGTGGGATATTAGTGTCATCTAAGAAATTAGTTATGTCTTTGTCTGAGTTATTGGTTGTACTACTTTTATAAGTATTAGCATAGTAATCACAAAAGGAATTATTAATTTCTTGGAGATCTGTAACTATTACATCAGTATCCTCATTTCTTAAGGCTAAGATGCGTTTTTATTACTATTTTGTTTAAGGCACATAGCTGATAGTTTTCAGGCTTTGTGACCTGATGCTACATCATTTATTTTAGATTTCTTTATTTGAAAGTCTGCCTCTCTCTGTACTGTTTCCTCATATTCTAATTTGTGTTTAGCCCATTTCCTCCATAAATCCTCTGAGTCAGTAATAACTAGTTGATTTTGTAATTGTTTTAATATGTCCAATTGTTCTTGAATTTGTAATTTTTTTTTCAATTGTTTAACTAGGAGTGGCACACTAAGCTGAAAACTTGTTTACAGGTGTGACCTGGGAGCACAGGGAAGTTAAGTGACTTGCTCAGGGTCACACAGTATGCAAGTGGAGGCTGTGGGATTCAAACCCAGGTCTCCAGATTTGCAGCACAGAGCCTTAAAACACTGTACTATATTGCCTCCCAGTGTGTTTTGTTTCTTAACTCTAGATGCCAGACTAATAAGCCTCCCTCTTGTGAAGCATTTAAACGCTTTCCGTGTTGTAATCCAAGCAGTATCTTCAGGATTATTGGACCATATGAATTCTGAAAAATCTTCCTTGAATGAATTCACATATTGAGTATTTTCAAGAAAAAAAGTTATTCACCAGCCATCTGCCTTGCTTATTTCTTAATACTTCCCATTTAAGGGTGATTGTCACTGGAGAGTGATCTGAAATCATAATGGGGTGTGTTTGGGAATGTATAATGTCCTGTACACAGTTTTGAGGAATAAAAAAATAATCAGTGCTTGATCCTGTCTTATGAACAGGAGAGAGAAAAGTATATTCCTTTAATGTAGGATTGAAAATCTGCCATGAGTCTGTCAAACCCAAGATCTCTATTGTTACTGCCAGGTTTCTACCTGATTTGGTTTAGCTATATTTGTTGTTAGTTCTGTCTAGCAGTGGATTAGTAATACCGTTTAAATCTCTGCTTAAAAATATCTAACTTTTTGTAAAAGAGGTGATTTTATCTCTGCATTCCTGAGAAGATTTCATGGGAGGTGTTCGAAGGCCCATAAATATTAATTGGTGTAAACTCCACACCATTTAATATTCCGTGCATAATAATGTAGTACCCATTAGGATCTTGAATTTCATTTAGCGCTGTAAAAGTTAGTTTCCTATATGTCAGTATCATTACTCCTGCTTTTGTATTACTATTTCCTGCACCAAAAACCATGCCAACCCATTCTTTCCTCACGGGATCCTTATCAGAGTTTTTAATGTGTGTTTCTTGTAAGAATACATCTCCTTAATTTTTTTCAACTGCCTGAGAATTTGCTGACATTTGCACTTTTCATTTAACCCACGAATATTCCAAGTTACAAATGTAATAGGTCTAGCCATCATTAAGAATTATGATACCGCTTTTTATAGGAATATACTTACCATCCTGTGGTTCCACCGATACTGCACTGAAAGGGTGTCTCCTGTTCCACATTAGGGAAACCCTCATGTGTAACATAGTTGAGTGGTGCTTCATTATCCGCCAATCGAAAGGTTCTTCAGACATTGCTCTGAACTGATGGATCACAATCCACTCTCCAAGAGGAAAAAGAGGTAGAGAAAATGTGATAGTAGAAAGTAAAAAAAAACAAAAAAATATTAAAGTAGAAAAGAAGCTGGCCTGGTGGCGCTGAGGGTTGAGGTGCCGGATGCCAGACCTTGCGCCATACCGGTGACCCGGGTTCGGGAACGAGCCTGGGCCGTCAAGGGTCAGCAGAGGAGGGAGGGAGGGATTGAGCATCTGGAGGACAGCTCTCCCTCCCTGGGAGGGAGAGGGATTCCTGCTCATGACGTCTAGCGGCCTCTGGTGGTTCCACGAACCCACAGCAGTCGGGAGCCAAATGGTCAGGGGATTGGCTCAGAGGCACTTCTGTGGGCACACTCGGGAGCGAGCGCACATCGCACTGGAGTGCAGTGCACTTCTCAGCCAATAGGGGGAAGTAAGCATGGAAACCCCCCTTCTCGCTGGTAGGTGAAGGCGGGCTTAGTGTCGCCAAGGCACCACGTCCAGTGTCGGGTCATGTTCCCCTGGGGGTTCTCCACATGCCAGTCCTGGCCTGACACTACAAGATAGAGCGCATGGGAGTTTGGTGGTCCTTGCTTCTGGGGGACTTGGATCCGGAGGGGTACAGGGATGGGCCGTGGGGAAGTCACCTGGTCTCCAGGAGCAACAGCCAGGGCTTCAGGCAGGCGGATCACCACGTAAGCCCCATAGCTCAGCTGGAGAGAGTCCAGCGTTGTAAGGGTGAATAAACAAAGTCTACAGAAAAAAACAACAGAAAAGAACATTTGGTTTAGACCCCCACCCTTCTATTTTACATCCCACCCCTCTATCCATTGCCCTGATGAGTGAGGAGGTCGGTCTCTGGCAGCACAACCAGATAGTACTAGATATTACTATTACTAATGACACTATCCATGAACAAATACTATGTTAACAAAACAGTTGATTTGTAAAACAGTGAAGAATCTATATGACATTTATGGGGAGTAGTATTTTCCTTTCCCCCTTATTAAAATCAGAAGAAATTCCAAGCTATAACACATTATTTCACTGTATACTTAATACTGACATGTTTAGAAAACATCTTTTATGAACTTTAAAAAGGATTAGATTTATATGAAAATGAGAAGGGTAGATACAGCCTGTCCGGTGGCGCTGAGGGTTGAGGCACTGGATGCCACACCCCGCACCTCGCCAGCAACCTTGGTTCGGGAATGGGCCTGGGCTGTTGGGGGTCAGTGGGTGGGGAGGAGATCGAGCGTCCGTGGGACTGCTCTCTCCTCCCAGGGAGGGTTGGGGAGGTCGTGATCGCTCCTGGAAGCGGCCTCTGGTGGTGATCGGAGGTGCCAGCGGGGCAATGTAGCGGGCGCATGGGGCGGAGTTGTGGCATAAGCGTTGCCTTGTCAGCCCACTCCGAGGGAAAGAACTTGCACATAAAGAAAAACCCCACTCCTGAGGATAGATGAAGACACCTCGGCCTCAAAGCCCACCTCCCAATTTCCGGACTGCCTCCTCTCATGCCAGGGCTTCTCGTGTGCCAGCACTTTGCTCCTTGGAATTAGAGCGCCCTGGGCAGATAGGGCGACCCCACCAAGGCTGTAGATCCGAGGTGGTGCTGGGCTGTATGAGAAGAGAGGAGAGTAGTAGTCATAGAGGGAGGTAGCGGCTGGGAGTCCCCGAGGATGCCAGAAGGAGTTCCGCAGGATAGTGGTAATAAAATAATAAAAAAAAAAGGATAGGAACAATCCAGCATTTAATAAGACAGCAAAACAAAAACAACCATTGTCCAGCAGAAACATCAAAGCTCTATGGTATGGTTCGGTATCTACCTCTGCGCCCCTACCGGAACAAGACGGCCCTATACCCATGCCCCCACTGCCGCATTAAGTATTCATAGTGCATTTCTTATATCCAGAACAATCATAGGCACATTCTGTATAGTTCTAATGTCTGTCGGTCACGACAACCACTCAAAAAAGATAATTTTTATTAAGGCATCATGGTTGTTGAGATCTGCAGTAGGTACCTCATTTTTAGTTTCATGGGAACAAAGAGGGACTCAACTGTATCATGCTAAAACTAATATAAAGTTTGCAGAACACCCCAGGAGAAGCCTAACCAGCGGATCTCTGTCCCTTCACATTTCTTTACTCTTGTTTTTGACTCCAGTCAGTCTAGCTAAAGTGACGATACTTGCAGAAACACCCAGTATGCCTAACCGGCGAGCACTGTGTCACCCTTTGTCAAATTAGATGAAGCCACTACAGACCCACAAAGACATCCCAATCTTGATGCAGAAATGAGCCCAGAGAATGGAGCTGTCATATATAATATATCACCATAAATATAATTAAGCGTGGAAGCCATGCTGTTCAAACAGCCAAATTTAATATTTCATGGATGTAGAACTGCTGGTTTATATGGCAAAAGGGAGCAGGAACAAGGGCCAGTTTTGACCATGAAGGAACACATGTAGTTAACACTTAAGGTCACACGCCACTTAGTCACGCCTGCTAGGACTAAAAAAAAAAAAATAATTCCTATAGTCATTAAACTGCTGCCTTGTATCTTGTTGTTAAATAACACACAACTGTAAAGATATGTATTTTAAAAACAGAGTACTTAACTTATTTACCTATTGTAAGTCTCAGGAATGAAAGAGAAACACATTTTAAAACACTAATTTTCTTACAACTGCAACTGACCCTTTGTTTGTTCATTTATCTGATGGTGGGCTTATTCAGATATTCCTAATATCAAGTGTGATAAATGGAGCATCCTATAACTTAACATACCACTTAGTTTTCCACCATTTTGTTTGATAATATTCTTTCCAGAGCCCCAGTGTGTTGTGTGCAAAAGATTACAGGGAGGGAGGACTACGGCGTGACCTGCAGGAGCGAGCGCTATCTAGAGCTGCTCGAGGAGTGTTTGTATTTAGAACAGCCAACTGTCCCTGCTCGACTTACTAGAAAACAAGATGGTGGCAACTGAAGAGATTTGTGTGCATCATCCTCCCATCACCCAAAGAGAGCACCAGCCTCCACACTAGATGGCCTGCCAAATCTTCCCCTTATTCCCATTCATTCTCTACCCATGAGAAGAAAAAACACTCTTTCCAATACTCCATCACCGCATTAGATTGTATAAGGAAACATAAATAAAAAAAACAAAAAACTCAGAGATCCACAAATTAACACAGTCATCACTGCTCTGGTCCCAGGCAGAAAGAACACCACCTCGCTAAAAATAAAACAAAACTGAGGGTATTTTTATATTGAGCAGCTTACCTTGTGGGATTTCGATTAAAAGTAAATAAAATCACTACATTTTCAGCGCTCTGTCTTTCTGCAGTTAATCTAGCCGAAAAGGGGAGGTCCTGTGGGTGGTCCCACCTCTCAGAATCCCACCAAGACAATCAAAACCGCCTATTCACTGTAGAGAAAAAAATAAATAAATAAAACGATGGGTCATGAATAAATTACTTCCATTTCCTGTGAATAAAGGAATGAATTGTGAGAAACAGAATACATCATCAGATTTTCTCAGTGCGATAAGTCAAAATTGCTAAATAATTTAGGTAAGTCCTTCTTCAGTCAAGTTTTGCCACCTCATAATTGGGATAAGTTAAAATTCTTCCTTCTGTAAGCCAAATTTTAAAGATGGTAGGGTGTAGCAGTCCATACTTAATCGAGACATCTCTCAAGACCTTCTTGATGGGCCAGAAAGCGTTCCTTTTCTGAATCAATTCTTGTGGAAGGTCATTTAAAAACATTAGTTTATGCCCTTCATAAAAATTCAGATTTGTCTAGTAGCATATGCTGCACACACATTTTTGCAGAAAATTTAGAATCTGATCACAAAAGCCCTAGATTTTTCTTGTAGTGATGAACGTGGCCTTAGAGAGTGATGTGTTCTTTCCAAAGCATGGTTATGTCATAGAAGTCTGCAGCCATTTCCTGCCTGAGTTGTTGCTCGGAGAGTAAATTGGAATGTTATGCAAATTCAGATTCTGAGCTGTGATCATGCTCCCTTTAGCATTCCAGTGGCAGAGTTATTTCTTTGCTCAAGCGTTCAGATATCTGTGTCCTGTTCCAGTCCTAGAGGCTAAATTTTTTATTTTTTCTAGTAAACAAGCATTTGTCAATACCAAACGTTGCTTGCTTAAATGCAGTGAGAGAGACAGAGAACAGAGTCTTCACTGTCAGTGTTCCTCACTCTCTCACTTCCCCAGGTACTACAGAGGCTGCAGTGGTTCAAAGGAGTCAAGTCGAGATATACTGTCTGTCTCTGTAAGTGTCTCTCACTGTCTCGTTGTGGGTGGGTGCGCTGACACTGGCCAGATTGCTCACCACAAGGTATGTGAACTTTGTGACTATGGTGGCTCTACCAGGAAAGAGAGGCATAGCGCACACTGCATGATTCCTGCACCCCACCCCTCTGAGGACAGAATCACGGAACTTATTGACACCGTGACTCCACACCTTTCTCTCTCTCTTGCTCTGTCCTGCATTGTCCCTTCCTGGACGTTTTCTAAAACAGCTGAACTGGACTCCAGAGGACTGAGGTCATGGCTTGTCTCACTGCATAGCTGATGTCCTTAAGGACTTACAGAGATCAGCAGCTCTGTCGCTTCTGCGTCACAGTCTCTCTCCACTGTCTTAGTCAATGCAGCAGACCGAGACCGCTATAGAGGACTGCCATCTCTCTCTCTCTCTCTCTCTCTCTGTCTCTAGGGGCTCCAACTGCACTGTTCTGGCGAATGTACAGGTAGCTGCTGGGGAAATGCTGCTCTCTCTCTATATACTGTGGTACCGGAAGGGTGCTCTACAGGGGGAAACCAAAGTGTTCTGCTCTGTATGTGGTTTTGCACTATGAATGAACCTGCTCACCTATAAACTGTATATGCAGAATACAGAAAGAGAGAAGGAGAAAGACAAACAAGTGTGTGTGTGTGTGGGGGGAGGGGTCATGGCACAAAACTTGGGTATTTTATTGCTAAAAGGAGTGATGGAGGGGAAGGGGTGGAGTTATGCAAATGAAGCTGACGAAGTGTTCCCTTATTGGAGTGCTTCATTTGTTTCAACTACACAAAGTTTCCGCCCATAAACTGTGAACCACTGTCATACTTAGCTTGCATGATCATTGATCTGTCAAGGACGAGCCCAACGTAGCTTGACCTGCATTGGGCTAGTCAGTGACATACCTCTGAAATGCCGTTCTCTGTAGCAAAACGTTTCTTGTACAAGTGCATGCAATGCAAAGAGTGGATTCTGTTTGTTATAGTTAGTTTCAGTACTCTGCATCATTTTAAGGTATTTTTCTCCTGTTACCAATAAGTTCCTAGAACTGGAGAAAGTACAGTTGATCTTGGTTTGTACTCGTCATTTTAAAACATAAAAACACTGTTTTAAAGCGGGAAAAAGCTAAGATACAAAAGTTTTAAAAGTTTTAAAAACAGTTTTAATTGACAAAAACTGCTAACAAGTGATTTGGGCATTTTTCTGTCAAATTATCATAACTGTAAAATCTAAAAAGAAGACTGGGCCCATAAGGTTTAAAAAGTGCAAATCCTTTGCTGAACTGTCGGCAAATGCTGCTTGCCATGAGCTTTGCTTTGCTTGTTTGGTCCTAGACCAGAGTTTTGACAGTTGTGATCTCTGGAAAGTGCATTACCCTAAAATAAATAATAACAAAAAAGCTGCATTAAGGCAGTCTCTGTCAGTTACCCAGTTTATGTCTGTGTCACTTCAGTATTCTATAAAATGTAGAGTCATAGAAGGGGTTACCCCGATGATGAAAAGCACATATCATCTGGTCTCTCACCCTCACAGTGATCTCTGGCTTCAAAGGTGGCTGAAACGTGCTACAAACAGTCGTCTCTGTCTAAGGAGACTAGCATAAGCTATCTTTGGGGCAAAGTAAGGAACACAGGGTGTCTGATAGGTGGAACCCAGATGCTGGTGATGGCAAAAAACATAAAAGATCTTCTGACCAGCTGTTATCTTCAACATCTGGAAAGAAGAAACATAAGGACAAACATACCATGGGTTCCTCTGTAGGATGAAGAATCAGAACAACCAGTGCAAGAAAAGGCTATGCCTTCTCTAGGGGATATTAAAATTGTGGCAGTTTTTCCAAGAGGTGCAAGCTATGGGAAACCTGACCACTGCTCCTCTCCCAGGCCCTGTATCCTCAACAGACATCTGTGTTGTAGGAGGAGGATGAACTGATAGAGCTTAGAAGTATCCCTGAACAAGACTTTGGTTCCCCTCAGAGTAAATGAAGATTTTCCCCTATTCTGCTTTTGTGTCCCAGATGGCAGACACTTTAACATAGAAACATAGAAACTGGACGCAGAGAAGGGCCACTGGGCCCACCTAGTCTGCCCATTTTATTATCTTCATTTTTGCTGCAGACCCTACTTGATCTACGACAGTGTATTCACCCCCCACTTACCCCAACGATATGAACCTCACCACTATTTTCGCCCCCACTACTGCTGCTGGAAGGCTGTTCCAGGGATCAACCCTTCTTTTTGTGAAGTACTTCACATTTCTCCTGAATTTACCTCCCACCAGCTTCATAGCATATCCCCTTGTTCTAGAGCACCTTTTTCTTTTAAAAATGCACCCACTTGCCTTTTAGGTGACAGTTTTGTTTAAATTTAGTATTTTAATAAGTTTAAGGTGAGGACTCTATAGTTCTGATTGAGACAGTAGGGAGTGCTACCATTATTGTAATAAACATATGTTTGGAATGGGATCATATCGGCCCTAAGGCTGAGTATAAAACAATACTGGATTACCTTTTCATTGCTAGATTGCCACAATAATGTAAGGTGTGGCCATGTTTGAACTTTTCTTCTTTATTGTGCTATTGCTTGATTGGAATACCCCTGCTCTTTACATCAAACTATTGAGGCTGCCTTTTCCTGTCTTCCATTGGATGGCTCCTATGTATTTAGTGTTGTATGCCTGGTAAGAGGTATTAACTATATATTGTTTTACTATGAAAACAATAAATACAAAGTTTAAAAAAGAAAATGTTCCCCACCTGTACATTATTAATCCCGTGAGGTATTTAAAGGTCTCTATCATATTCCCCCCTCTCCTCCAGGGTTGAGCTCCTTTAGCCTCTCCTGGTAGGGCTTTTGATATGGACCCTGCGCCATTTTGGTAGCCCTCTTCTTGACCACCTTCACTCTGTTTGTCTTTCCTGAGATGTGGTCTCCAGAACTGGACATAGTACTCAAGGTGGGTTCTACCAGTGATCCATATGGGGGCAACACCACCTCCCTGTTCCTGCTGGTGATACCCCTCCTATGCACCCCAGCATCCTACTTGTCTTCCCTAATGCCTTGTTGCTGCCTGGCCACCTTTAGGTCATCCAATATGATTACCCCAGGTCTCTATCCTGATTGGTTGTTGTCAGTATTACTCTACCCATTTTGTACTCTGCTCTTGAGTTTCTGTGGCCCAAGTGCATTATTTTGCACTTTTTTGCTTTAAAACCCAGCTGTCATGCCCTTGACTACTGCTCCAGTTTTTTCAGATCCTTGCCCATCCTCCACCACCACCCCTGGAGAGTCCACTCTGTTGCAGATCTTGGTGTCATCCGCAAAGAGGGAGACCTTCACTTCCAGCTCCTATGCTGTGCCACTTATAAGACATTAAAGTGGACTGGTCCAAGCAGTGACCCCTGAGTTACCCTGCTGGTCACCCTCCCTTCTTCGGAGCGAACTTTGTTTACCACTATCCTCTGTCTGCTATCCCCTAACCAGTTACCTCATATCCACTGAAACAGACATGGCTATAGAGGAGGCTAAATGCATGAGAATATTGGGGCTGACATCATCAAAGAGGCTGTAGGTTTTCATTCACAAATCGCTGAAAAAGGCAACTGCCAAAGTGTTAGTCACACCTCATTCTACCCTTGCAGTCGACATAAAGGTGGAAAAAGTTACCAAGTGGACAGAGTTGGGTGACAATATTTATACACCCACTCTGACCACAAGAGAGTATTTCAAGCTGCTGCATGTGAAAAGGGCACGATTCCTCTGGCATCACCCCCCCCCCCAAGAAGGATTCTAGGAAATTGGACCACATGGCAAGGAAGGCGTATACTACCTCTAGCTTGCAGTTTAGGTAGGCAACAAAGCTGGCTTATACAGCACACTATCAGCAGTCTCTGTGGAATATAGTCCTGCCCCTGTGTAACTGTCTTCCCCCAGAGAAGCATAACCATCAGGCCAACTTGGTAAGGGCCTTATTAGAGGCAGCTAGATACCAATGTCAGATGGCTGTAGATGCAAATGATACTGCATGTAGGGCCCTGGCACACCCAGTGGCACTGAGAAGGTTTACCTGGTTAGGGTACCCTAAACCAGGATACCCAAGGCAAAGCAGTGGATTTTCCCTTTGACACTGTTTGGAGACAAACCAGAGGCCTACACAAAAAACGTGGATGAGCAGAAGTCCATTTTGACAGAGGAAGAAAAAGCCTCCACTTCTTACAGGCTGGAAGGGAAGGCACAAGTAGGGCCTACTACAGTAGGCACTATATAACTTATAAATACCCGGTACAGAGAAGTGCCGGGAGAGGAAGGGTCAGGAGAGTAAAAAGAAAAAAGCCTGCTCTGGCTCCTCAACCGCAAGCTAAGCCAAATCCCTGACAGTGTTGTCCAGGTCACCATAAATTCATTGCCAGTTGGAGAACACCTGGCCACTATTTCAAGGAGTGGCACGAAATCACCACAGACAACAGGGTCATGAAAATAGTGGGATGGAGCTTAACCCTTCAGTTTGTAAAATTACCAAGGTTAAGCAGGCTAAGAGTCTTTCTAGTCCACAGGCAGGAACAAAAGATTCTTCTGGAGCTGGAGATGACAAAGTTGATGCAGTGGAAAAGGTCCCGGTTCCACAACTGGGAAAGGGGCTATACTCCATATACCTTCTCAACCAAACAACAAAAATAAATAAACGGGGAATGGTGACCCCTTTCTGGAACTAAGGTTCCTGACCAGGAACCTGAAAAAGGAAACACTTAGGATTGTGTCACTGGGAACAATAATTCTATCCTTACAAGAAGGAGAATGCTGGTGTCTCTGGATCTGAAAGATGCCTACTTTCATATTCATAAGCCCAGCCACAGAAAGTATTGAGGTTCAGGTTTGACACTACCCAGTACCAATGCTTAGCAGTGCCTTTTAGTCTGACCTTAATACCAGGAGTGTTCACAACGTGCTTAGCTATAGAGGCAGCACAGCTGAGAAAAAAAGTGTAGTATTGTTTCCTTACCTTGACAAGTTGCTCATAAGTGGGACAACAATGAAGGAAACTGCTTACCCAGTACATTTGGTAAAGAATACACTGGACAGGCTGAGGTTCCTCCTAAACTTTGGAAAATCTCACCTAGAACCCAGCCATGTCCTGGAGTTTATAGGAGCAGAGCTGGACACAGTACAAGAAGGGTGTTCTTGCCAATGCATAGAGCAGAAGCCCTCATTCAGTGTGCAAGCTTATTCCTGGCAGGTCACAGAAGTCAGCTCAGGAATGTATTTATTTATTTATTGCATATTTGGATTACATAACTGTTGAGCTAGAGCTCGTTTACAAAGGTTCCATGTCAAAATCAAGGTGCAGAGACACTTTAGAGTTACACAACTACAGCAGTTCCTCAGTGAATCAAACAAAGTTGTATCAGACAATTGTGGGTAGTTCATAGGACAAAGAGGTGCAGGTACAATAGGAAGAAGAAGAAGAAGAAGAAGAATCAGCATTTATATAGTGCTTTTCATACATCCAAAGCGCTTTACAAGCAATGCTAGACTGGTAGTGAAGTGACTGAATGTGTGGTGGCGGCCATATTGCACATCATCACCACACACAGCCTGGATAATTGCATGAACGGTTTATGGGAAGGGAATGTTGGCCAGGACACTGAATGTTCCCTACTTTGCGAAGAGTACCCTGGGTTCTTTACTCCCACCTGGACACCCACCAGGACAACACCAGGATTGGCAGAAGGGACCTCGGTTTAACGTCTCATCCGAAGGACGGCACACCCCAGCAGTACAGCACCCCCCAATACTGCACTCAGATGCGAGCGATTTGAGGTGCAAGTCCAATCCGGTGTGGAGCGAGAACCCACGACCTTCTGGTCCAGAGGCGGATGTGCTACCAACTGAGCCATGCTGACACCTAGGACATAGGACATAAAGGTGCAAGTAAGCAGCCAACATGGCGTTGTCATGTTTTATTTAAGTGCTATAGGTTGGAAGGGAAATGTGGGAAAGTGGAGGTTGTAGGGAGGATGTGCTGCCTGTTTGAGAGAGGAATTCCCTGAGTATAGCAGTCACATCCACCATACTGGGATAGGTGGTTCTGGAGTGCCATTTTGAAAGGGGCAATTTTATTGAACTCGTGAAGGGTATCAGGGAGTTCATTTAACCATTTAGGGCCCCTAGAAGCTAGGGACCTTTGTGCTAGGGTGATGTGTCTAAAGGGGACCTGGAGGGTGTTTCTAGCTCTATTTCTGGTACATTCAGTGGATCTTCCTGGAATCCTGGACATAAAGTCTCCACCACTCATTTACACCAATGGGACTACGTCAGAGGCGCTAAGACCCAGCGGGAGCCAAAAATCTTCAGGAGGGCTGGCTCCTAGGTAAGGCCGCGAGGAAGTGGCATCGTGAGCCCAGCTCATGCCGTATAGGCTAGCTCGGCGTCGACCCTCCAGCCGCCTCAGTTCCTTTTTTCTCGCCGAGTGCGCTTAAGTGACGACATTGCTCGCCCGATCTGAGTCAAAACTTCACGTCTATACGACAACAGCTATAGAGTTTCAGTACTGATTAGTTTTATTACTTTTATCAGTTTAAAGAAAAATAAGTAAATAAGTACATTTTTCATCAGAGAAGTCTTCAGCCCTCCTTCGACATAGTTGACCATGAGCGGGGCAGGTGATGGTAGGGAGACTTCACATGAAAGCTGTGTTGTCAACAGGGCTGGGTCTGATCTGCCGCCCTCTGCAGGGGGTCTGACTACAGGCAGTCCAGTGCTTGGGGGAATGGGCAGTCTTCCTGAAAGCACAAAAAGAAGCGGTCCCATTTTCGATCCTCGTCAAGGACTCGGCACTGCTTGGCCTCGAGTTTTGCTTCGGCCTCCCGGTTTAAAAAGAAATGGTACCACTCGAGGTCACCTTCTGATACGTCTGCACATCAGTCGTCGGCTACCAGTGACAGGGGCCTGACTCCATCTCCTCTGGGGTCTCCTCCAGCTTCTGTTTCTGGTGACCGGCATCCTCGACTCCAGAGTCCCTCCCTGCCCCCTGGGGGTCCTCCGGTGAGCAGTTTCACCATTGGGCCACTCTTATAGAGCAGTGGATTCGGCGGTTGTCCTGTCTACCTGAGCTGGCGAGTCTGTCGCTGGGGCCTTCGGGCATTTCGGTTTTGAACCTGCGGGCAGGGTGGTTGAGGCTTCCTAGTCACGCAGTGCTTTCTTCGGTGCCCTCGATGCTGCACTCTGGTGTTTTTTCCCCTCATAGGGCTGTGGCTCAGGGGTCTACACCGGTGCCTTTATCTCCTGCTGAATTTCTCAGACTTTCTTCAGCGAGTCAGGGGTTGAGAACCTTGGTTTGCGCTGTTCTACCTCAGCACCACCTGTGTTCTCAGCACCACCTTTTCTGTTCTGCACCGAGTACAAGTGTGCCACATGTGACACTGGGGTACAACTCTGATTCGTGGTGCTCCTCCTCCTCTTCTTCCTCCCTTTCCTATCTATATAGTCTCTTCAGGACTAGTAGGAGATGATATCGATCCTGATCCTGATCTTGAGTGGAGGACGACTTTGGCGACACCCTAGGGTGGTGAATAAACCTTCTCTTACAGCAGAGCCTCTAGTTGAGGACCTTTCCTTCAAGTCTCTGCTTAGAACCGTGAATACCTCTCTCTCTCTCTCCAGACTTGAGATCGATCCTGGGAAATTGCTACTTCTGCAGTACCTGCACGTTCTGGACATTCCTATGAAATTGACTCCCCCACATGCAACCTTCTTTTGAGACTCTCTCACAAATGGTGTGGGATAATCTGGCACTTATTCCTCTGTGGCTAAGTCCATAGATAGGAAATATGCCCCAAGGATCTGCCCATTCTGGTCTCGCAAGCCTTTGCTGATGTCATAGTTGTCCTGGCAGAGAATGACAAGACCATTCTTTTGCAAAAATCTACGGCACATCCGATAAACAAAGAATCTTGCAAAATCGACACTTTAAGAAAGCAAGTCTTTGCTGCTTCCACCCTGGGTATGTGAATTGCTAGCTACCAGGATTATTTCTCTCACTATGAGTATACACTCCGGCATTCGCTCAAGGCAATGGTAGAAGCTCTCCCAGATTCGAAAGTTAACACAGAGCTTCTTCTAATCATTACCAGAGGCACTGAATCCAATAACCAGCAGCTTAAGGCTGCCATGGATGCCTTTGACACTGCCTCCAGAGCAGCAGCTGCCGGTATATGCACCCAACGCCACTCTCGGTTGTGCACATCGGGATTCACAAATGATGCCCAGCAGAGAGTTATGGTTTTGCCTTTTGATGGTATGTACCTGTTTGGGCCTCAGAAAACTAGAATGGCTATCAAAACGGCCAGACCACCATCTGCAGCCCCTCAAAGGCGGGAACCAGCGTCAGTTTCATAACCATCAGTCCTTTTGTGGTAAAGGCAGAGGGAGCTTCAACAGAAACCAGACCCTCAGTCGCAAAAGAAAACACAGCAGAAGGCACAGGGCCCCAAAGCGTCTGGTGCCACCTCTGAGATTCAGCCCAAGTCCCACCTCAGCTGTCCAGGGGGACTCTTCCTCGGCAGTAGGAGGGTGTCTGACTCAGTTTATAGCCAGTGGAAGTAAATCACATCAGACAAGTGGATACTCAGATAACCTGCAAGAGGTACTCTCTAAATCTTTCAGAAACCCCTCCGGATCGCTTCTTCACCAAACGACAGCCCAAGTTGTCTGTCTCTCAGTCAGACCTTCTTACTTCCAAGATTCAGGGCCTTCTGAATAACAGGGCAGTAGAGTGGTCCATCTAGATCAGCAGAACACAGGTTTCTACTTCCATTACTACCTGGTTCCAAAGAAAAAAGGCGGCATGTGCCCAATTCTCGATCTCAGGAAGTTAAACAAATTCCTTTACAAGGAAAAGTTCAAGATGATATCACTTGGTAGACTTTTACCTCTGATTCATCAAAACAATTGGCTGGCCTTCCTGGACATACAGGACACCTATCAGCATGCTCTCATAAATCCAAACCACCACAAATACCTCAGATTTGTGGCACTGGGTCAGCACTACCAGTTCAGAGTCCTGCCCTTTGGGCTCTCCTTGGCGCTTTGAGTCTTTACAAAGTGCATTGCAGCTGTCACAGTACATCTCAGGAACCTTGGAATTTAAGTGTTTCCATATCTGGATAACTGGCTCCTAGCAAGTCCCTCCAGACAAGAGACTCAGGAAGCCATGGCTCGGCTTCAAAATTCCTCACATCCATGAGAGTCCTGCTAAATCTGGGAAAGTCACAGCTACAGCCCTTCCAGTGGCTCCTCTTCATAGGAGCCCTTCTGAATACCTCCAGTGCAAAAGCCTTTCTTCCGGAGGACAGAAGGAATGACATCCTTCAGATGGTCCACTTTATCAGGGAGAACGACTCGGTTCAAGCTCTCTTGATGCAGTGGTTGCTGGGTCTCATGTCATCCTCAGTGTTCACTGTGCCTCTGGCTCATCTTCACATGAGGACTACCCAGTGGATGCTCAGCACTCACAGTCCTTTCACATCAAGGTAATGGAGCCCCTGAAACGGTCACTCACCTGGTGGACTCAGGAAAACAACCTTCTGGAAAGTTATCCCTTTGCCCTTCTAGAATCTCAGATCTCCATCACCACGGATGCGTCCCTACTGGGGTGGGTAGCTCACTGCCAGGATCTCCACACCCAAGGTCGATGGAGTCAGGCTGAGTCTCAACTTCACATAAATGTTCTAGAAATGAGAGCTGTCCTGTATGTAGTCCGAGCCTTGAAGGACATACTCTGTCACAAGACCATTCTCCTTCAGACGGACAACAAAGCAGTGATGTACTACATTAACATGCAGGGCGGAGCACACTCTTACCCTTTATGCAGGGGAAGCAATGAGAGTGTGGGAGTGATGCCTGGAGCACAAAGCACTGATCCAGGCAGTCTACCTGCCGGGGGTGCAGAACGATCTGACAGATTGTCTCAGAAGAACGGAGACAGACCCTTACGAGTGGTCTCTTGACACAAACGTTATGCAATCACTCTTTGAAGAGTGGGGAACACCAGACCCGGACCTTTTTGCATCCCCACTCAATGCAAAACTGCCTCCCTTCTGCTCCAGAAATCCAGAACCTGGCGTTTTTTGTCAGGATGCATTCAGACTGCAGTGGACAAGATGCGTTTTTATACACATTCCCTCCTCTTCCCCTGGTTCAGAGGGTGCTGCTCAAGCTGGAGGCGCAGGGGGGCAGAATGATCCTCATCGCCCCCATTCTGGCCTCGTCAGATCTGGTTTCCATTAATCAACAGATTATTGGAAACCTCTCCGAGACAAATTCCACTTCATACGAACCTGCTGACCCAGGGTCCTGTGGTCCATCCCAACCTGAAGTCCCTTCACCTCCATGTCTGGCTCCAGAAGAGATAGAGGTAAACAGGTTTAATGTTTCATATAGAGTCTCAGATATTCTGTTAGCTGCACACAAGCCAGCTACTCAAAAAACTTACATGGCTAAGTGGAAGTGGTTCTCCGTCTGGTGCGCAAAATCCTCCTGGAATCCTTTTTCCTGCCCACCAAACAAAGTCCTAGAGTACCTTCAAGATCTCTCGAACACAGGCCTGAAATACTCAGCCGTGAAGGTTCACCTTTGCGCGATCTCAGCGTACCATGAGCCCATACACTCTGTGTCTCTAGCTCAGTTACCTGTGGTCAAGAGGTTTCCTAAGTGCATACTGCATACTAGGCTACCAGTCAGATGACCGGTAGCCACCTGGGACATTAATCGTGTGCTAAACATGCTCACCCATAAACCTTTCTAGCCCCTAGCTACTTGTGAACTGAAGTTTCTGACTTGGAAGACCACCTTCCTTGTAGCTAGTACCTCTGCTCGCAGAGTATCTGAAATACATGCTTTGGTCACAGACCCTCCGCATACTGTATTTCATAAGGACAAGTTGGTTCTTAGGACCCACCCTAAGGTTCTCCCCAAGGTTGTCTCAGAATTCCACCTGAATCAGCTCTTGGTCCTTCCAACCTACTTCGCGAACTTCCAGAATAAGGGGAGCGTACCCTGCATTCTCTGGATGTGAAGAGAGCTTAGCGGTTCTATTTAGACAGAACTAAAGAAATCCGCACGTCAAAACAACTATTTGTCTCCTTCAGCACGGCCTGGCTGGGTCAGCCTGTTGCTATCAGATGCATTTCAGCATGGCTAGTGGCTTGTCTTTGCCAATGCTACTCCATGGCACGGGTTAAGTTGGAAGGCAGAGTATACGCACATTCTACCAGAGCAGTTGCAGCATCTCTGGCAGAAATCTGAACGCACTTCCATTGCAGACATCTGCAGTTCAGCCACTTGGAGCTCTGTGCACACTTTCATGAAGCACTACGCTTTGATATCCATGCCAGGCAGCACCAGTCCTTTGGCAGGATAATCCTTAATGGACTTGTGTCCTAAGTGAGCTCCTCTCTCCTGCCACCCATCTTGGGGGATTATTTTAGCTCGGTACTCTCCCATTAGTATGAATGAGTGGTGGAGACTTTATGTCAAGGAAGATAATGGAAATTACATACTTACTGTAATTCTTGATCTTCTTGGACAAAGTCTCCACTACTTATTCACATGCCCACCCACCATCCCCCAAGCTCACTCATCCTGTTTTTGGCCTTCACCCCCTCGTTGTTGGGCTGTGAAGACTCTGTTAGTTGACCCTTCTTACATGGGTCATTTTGACTATCTTATGTCCGATATAGGTTAGTTTCACTAGATTAGTTTATGCTGCACCTCCTTGGTAAAAAAGGTACTGAGGCGGTTGGAGGGTTGACGCTGAGGTAGCCTACTATGAGCCAGCCAGGTCACATGAGCTTCTTCACGGCCTTACTTAGGCACTGGCTGTCCTGAAGATTTTTGGCTCACGCTAGGTCCTAGCGCCTCCGGGGTAGTCCCATTAATGTGAATGAGTGGTGGAGACTTCGTCCAAGAAGACCAAGAATTATGGTAGGTACGTAATTTCCATTTTTAGTCAGTTGGAAAAGCTTCTTCAGGGGGGCAGGAGTTAGGTTTAATTCGAGTTTTTTTTTTTGCCGGCAGACATATTTGATACCTGATCCTGCTGTGTAGGGGGAGCCAGCCAGTTTGAGAGTATAGGGTACATAACTGTATATGTGTTAGTTTGTCTTTTCCAGGGCAAGCCTGCAAGCCTTGTAGAGTAGCAGGTTAAAGGGGACAGGAACTAGGGGGGCAGGAGTTAGGTTTAACTTCGAGTTTTTTTTTTGGCAGCAGACATATTTGATACCTGATCCTGCTGTGTAGGGGAGCCAGCCGGGTTTGAGAGTATAGGGTACATACTGTATATGTGTTAGTTTGTCTGTTCCAAGGGCGAGCCTGCAAGCCTTGTTGAGTAGCAGCTTAAAGGGGACAGGAACTAGGCCTTTTATGTTTTTGTGTTGTTTCATTAATGAATATTTTAAATATAATTTCTCTCAATTCCATTGTCTTTTATTCGTTTGTTTGTCCTTATGGGCATAATTTTGAAAGCTACTACTGTTACCATATCAAAGGTTCTGTGCTTGCACGAGAGTGACTGAATGGATGTGCAGAGCTGTTACATCTCCATTGCTGCATTCTGTGCTTTTTCCGGTTTCTCGTTAGGTGTGTTCAAAAGCTGTACTGACCTTCAAATTGCACAGTTTTGATAGGAATAATGTTAGTATCATGGCGAATGTATTATTTTCTAGCTGTGTGTACTGGCATACCATCAAGGTTTTCTATTTTGTCTTTTTTTGTTCTACTTTCATGTACTGGGAAGCGGGAATGGATCTAATCAGAGTGTGTATGTGTGTGCTGCAAGTGTTAGCCAAATAAAGAAAAAAAAGATTAGTGTCTTCTGAAATTTTTTTGCACGCTCATTGTTTGTCTGCATTTAACAGTTATTTTAAAAACGTCAGGTGTAAGGAAGAAGAATACTTTTGTAACCCCCCTGCAAATGGGGGTTCCCAAAAGACTTCCAGGAGCTTGCTTGAATGCTCCAAGCCTGAATGGTGTTTGGCATTTAAGCCATTTATCAGTGAGTGTTTTTAGAGCCTCTGGTACTGTCTCTTTAAGAGCTGTCTGCTTGCAGACATAATTAGTTGTATGGGGACTGTGTGCTTCTCTGAGTACCACTTGAGCTGCTGCCAATTCACTTCATTTTGCAGTCACTAGGAGTGCAAAGGAACCTATCTGAAAGATGTAACTGTTTGCCAGAAATTATTTAGAGTAATAATGAAATTACAGTTTGTCTAACCTGCTTTCTTTGCAGTCAGAACTGTGTCTGCTAGTTCCCCATTCTAGTTTTGAACTGCCAGAACTGGACCAATCAGTGTGGGGTAGCTAGCTCTAAAATGGTGCCTTGGACGAATCAGAACTTGGACTCATAATCTGAGCCAGCCACAAGAGGATTGTATGGGCAGTGACTCTGGGAGATGTAGTTTAGACTTCAGTGCCTTTTGGACCAACAGCAGCAGTCTATTGTGAGTGACAGCCAATCCAGTCAAGAACTGGGAGGAACTCAAAGGAAGTGCCCAGTTTGTCGGTTGAGCTTCAGTTGAGCTTTGGCAGTGAAGAAGGAAGGAGCCCTGTGCTTTTCAGTGCAGTTTTAGTCAAAACGAGTGTAGGGCCCAGAGTTCGGTCTGCAGCTTGTGTAACAGCTTGTTAGGACTGAACTGTCCTGTGAAAAGAATCAAAGGATCTCTGAAGAGTAGAAACCAGGCTCACCCTGTAGAAGACTGGAGGAATTGCTGAAAATTACACTCTGTCTGTCAGGAACTGAATCTGCTGTGTGTTCTCCCGGTATTGTGCAGTAATTGCGATCGGGATACAGATGCAGCCTGCCTGGTATAGTGCTTCTTTATATGGATGTGTGAAGAGGTTTGTGTACCTCAAGTGAGCCCTGCTGACATTGAAGGACCCTATCTTATTTGGAGGTCGTGAGTACTAATTCAGGGTTGCTCCCTGTTGAATTGCCACATTAAATCCAAATGGAATTACTGTACTGCTGACTGTTTAATTCTCCTTTTCTCCGTGTGAAAGGCCCCTACCAGCTGCCACGGTTTGGACTAGCCACTAGGGCTTGGGTACCCAGGACAGTAACTGATAGGGATAGGCCTGTGCACAGAGCCATAGGTAGATTATTAGAGTGATAAGCTAATTAACCTGATTCCCCTGTCCTTGTTATATCCCCTAAATAAATTAGAGCTGCTTGTTTCAGCAAAGTTATACTGCCTGAGGTATTTGTCTATGTTAAAGTACTGTACTGTGATTGTTGCACTGTATCTCATTTCACAGGAGGTCCCAGTGCCGAACCAGACCTGGGGTAAGTGTATACTGTGAAGGTAATTCTGATATATTGTGTGGGCCACTAGTGGGAAGAAAAGGGGTTGCAGTGTCCCAGAGGCTGTGACCAAGTTGGTTGAACATTGCAAACCTGACCTCTGGGTGAGGCACCGCCATTGGATCCAGGCCCTCAAACTGTTAGGTGGCAAATCAGGCAGGGTAGTAGCCCCTGGGATAGCGCCATCTAGGGGTTACATCTTGAGGCTCACCGCTGGGATTGTGTGTCCTCTAGTGGCCATGTTATGAACCACTGTTAAGAAAAAATGGGTACCCCGACAGAAGTGGCTGTGCACAGCTGGTGGGTGGTGTACTGGGAGAGATCGACCCCAAAATGCTATGCTTATCCTGGACATCCCCTGGGTATCAATACGGACACTGTGCAGGAGTACTTTCCAAGGTGGAAGGTTTACAAAACCCTGTGGTGGTGGGTGAGCATGCTAATCTGCTCACCCACACTTTCCTGGCCCTAGTAGAGTTTAAGGATCCTAGATAGCTCCAAAGTGCCACAGACCATTACCCCAGAGGGAGCCCTCACTACTTGGAGGTGATAACTAGGACAGTAAAGACCCGGGAGAATCAGCCCCACCACTATCTGAAACTTTTGAGGAGAAATTGCTGAATGGTTGCTGGAGAGGGAAAACTGTGGAGGACTTGAAGAAACTATTCTTGCCACCTGGGGTGTTCCTCCCCAACACCCTCTCCTGCTCCAGTGCCCGTAATGGTGGCTGAACCAATGCAGACTCTATTTCGCACCTGCCATTAGTCACCGACTCTTACCAAGGTTGAGGATCTTCTGCACCCTCCCACCCCCAAGGGAGGATGACTGGGAGACCTGGATAGACTATGTTGCCCCAAGTGCTAGAATGGCAATGCCTGGAAGGTGAAAGCTAAAGAGGGTTAGTGAGAGCTCCGAGGTCCTGCCCTGGCTACCATCCGTGCTAACGGGCCAGTAACCCTGAAGCACTGCACAGGCCTATCTTGAGGCCTTGGAGAATGTGTATGGAGTCCAGATTCTGATGAGGACCTATGGTGAGAGTAAGAGATGCACAACAGTACCAAGGGGAGTTGTTGTCTGTGTATGTATCTCGGCTGGAAAATTGTTGCAAGAATGCCTCAGAAAGGTAGTTTGCCAGCGATTGAACTGGACCGAACCAGCTGGACAGGATCCTTAGGTCGCCCCTTCTCAGAACTGCTGTTGCTTCAGTTCGCCTGGCAGATCGAGCTGGAATCCCCACCCTCCTATGATGAGTTAATGAGAGAAATCGAGGTTGAGAAAGAAGAGCGACCTCGGGAGGGACCTGCACCAATAGCTGCAGCTCGACCCAGTGACTGAGGTGACCCATCAAGTGAAGTTCAGGGGCAGAGGTTGGCAGTCAATGAGTGCTCTGACAAGGAAAGATATGTCACAATGGGGCGAACTGTTGAGAGATCCGGAGATTCAAAGTCCCTTTATGAAGGCCGCCTGCAAGTAGACCCTGACCTGCTATCGACTGCATCTGCTATGGGGTGGGGGTACCCACCATGTATCTCCCGCTGATAACAGCTCGAATCTCGATTCCCTGACCATGGAAGTGGAGAAACTGACGAGATGTCTCCAAATGCTTATCACGCCGCAGACAGAGATGGCACCAGGTTTCAGTTAGTAATACCCCCGCCCTGGCTCCCAGTGTGGCGCCCGGCCAGCTCAAACTCCAGAAAGTATGTTTGCTATAATTGTGGAAAGATGGGCACATGAAAAGGAATGCCAGTCCCAAAGACACTGACAAAGTTGCATATAGGCTACAAGGAGAGCTTCGAGAAGAAATCAGTGGTTAAGAGGTGCGACATGATCCCAGTGAGGGCACCAAAATGCTAATTCACGTCCTTTGTGGCAAGGTCGTTGCCCAGGCCCCCACTACCGCCTCTCCAGACTGGTCCAGAATAGTGGGTCCTCCATGGAGACCACTGTAAAGGTGAACGGAGTGTCTACAAGAGCTATATTAGACAGTGGCTCCCAAGTGACAATTATGTTCCAAGATTGGTATCAGAAGCATTTGTCAGACGTGCCCCTTACAACCATTAGAAGGACTGCATGTATGGGGGTTAAGTGAGAAGGCCTACCTATTCCGGGTATATCGAATTTGGCTGTCTTTCCCACCTCCGTGGCTGGAGTGGCCAACAAGTAGACACTAGCTTTAGTGTGTCCCCCACTGGACTGTATGATGGTGTCCTTTGTTGATTGGAACAAATGCTCATATGTTCGGAAGGCTGGCACAGCTGTGTTATGAAAAACAGGTCAAAGACTAGTAGAGCTTTTAAGAGTTCGGCTTTAATTAAGAAGGCCTATGAGGCACAGAGAGATGCTGAAAAACAGAACCAGAGGAACGGTCGGAATTGTATGGAAGAAGGGATCCTGAGTCTCTGATCCTGGCGCCAAATGCCCAGTGTACCTTACAGGGAGGGTCCCAGATCAGAAAGGATGTTAAGAATAAAATATTAATGTTGGATGCACCAGGCGATGGAAAATTGTTAGAGGGACTGTTGGTCAGCCTTTGGTATTTTGCCCGCTGAGAGCCCATGCTTATGCCAGAAGGGTAATGGTCCAAGTTCATAATGTGTCTGAAAAAGCACATTCGAGAAAACAGAGGTTGCATCCTGGCTAATGCATTGTGCAGACACTGCAGTGCTACCCAGCAGCAAGAGTTCTGAAGAATGACAGAGTAACACCTGACTTGTTTGATTTCGCGAATTCCCCGCTGTCAGCTGAATGGAAAGTGAAGATCAGTGAGAAGCTTGCCCAGAGAGACCAGGTGTTTTCTTTAAAGGAATGGGATGTAGGATGCGTGCAAGGAGCTGAGCACAATATCCAGCTGCATGACGTAAAGACCATTTCGTGAGAGGTCTCGGCATCATGGCACCTGCTGACATAGATGATGTGAGACGGCATCTGCAAGAGATGTTAGCCAGCTGGTGTAATACAAGAATCCAGAAGCCCTTATGCTTCCCCATTGTGGTAGTGAGGAAAAAGAATGGAACAGTAAGGATGTGTGTGGATTATCACGTCTCAAACCGCGGATTATCCTTGATCAGTACACAATGCCCCGCATTCAGGATGCTTTGACTGCTTAAACGGGAGCAAGTGGTTCTCTGTGCTGGATCTCCATGAGTGGTGTACTATCAGATCCTCGACGGCCCCAGAGGACCGTGTGAAAAGACAGCTCTTTATCTGTCCGCTTGGCTTCATGCGAATTCATGAGATGCCTCATGGGATTTGGTAAGGTGCCCAGCCACTCTTCAACGATTGATGGACGCACTGATGGAGCGTGCAGGGGACATAAGGAACTTACTAGAGTGCCTGGTATACCTAGATGATGTTATTGTGTTTGCAGCTCACTGGAGGAAACATGAGAGCAGATTATTTAAGGTATTGGACCGACTGAGGACTTTGGCCTTAAACTGTCCATTGATAAGTGTCAATTTTTCAAACATCAGTAAAGTATGTGGGACACATGGTATCCACCGAGGGAATAGAGACTGACCCAAGTAAAGTTGAGGCTCTGACTCACCTGGCCACCCAAAAATCTAAAAGAACTGCAAAGATTCCTGGGATTCTGTGGTTATTATCGGCGCCCATCAAGGACTATTCAAGAGTGATCCGCCTTACTTAACCTTACTCAAGGGTATCCCCAACCCACAAAAATGGATCAAAGTCAGCCCTCAAGACTGAAAGAGTGTATTTCATCCGAGTGAAGTATTTGAGCCCGCTGGACTCTGATTGTGAGACTGCTTTTCATGAGATCATATATCAACTTACCCATGCTCCAGTGCTGGCCTATGCCGATCCAAGAAAACCTTACGCCCCTGCAATAATTGATGCTAGCTTGCAAGGGTTGGGGGCTGTGTTAAACAGCACGAGAATGGCTCTGAGACCAGTGGCTCTTTGCCAGTAGAAGCCTGAACCCCATCCGAAAAAGAACTATCCTGTACATAAGTTAGAGTTCCTAGCTTTGAAGTGGCTATAGTTGACCAATTCCATGAGTACTTTGTATGGGCTAAAATACCAGTAAAAACTGACAACTAATCCTTTGACCTATGTGCAGACCCTCAGCTAAGTTGGATGCCACTGGCCATAGGTGGCTTTCTCATTATCTACATATGACTATGCTCTAATACCGAGCAGGTCTGAACCACATAGATGTTGATGCCTCTCCCGGAGGCTCGTCTCTCAGAATGACTGGTCCGACTGGCAGAACCGACACTCGGCACTCTGCCGGAAGTTTGACAGGAGGAACAAATGTCCACGGACGAGTGGACTGCATGGTGGATTGCTTGGGAGCTCTGAGAATTGCATACCTGCTGCTTATTGCCACTTTTCTGCAATAGACATTGGTGCACTGCCTCAGCTGGACAATGACAGTATTCGCGGGCTCAATCCGCGATCCCATGATCAAAGCAGCTTTGAAGCCCTCTATGCAGGAAAAGATGTGTCCAAATTACAGCTCCACTGATTTGAGAACTGCACTGTTATACAAAGAGGTCCTAAGTTGAAACTGATCAATAAACTGTTATACAGAGAAACAGTAGACAGAGGGGACAAGTAGACAAACAACAACTAGTGCTGCCCACTGCTTTTCGAGACTCAGTACTGAGGTCCTTGCACAACCACATGGGGCACCTTGGTATAGACAGAACACTTGACTTGGTGAGATCCAGATTCTATTGGCCTAAGATGGGGGCTGATGTGGAGCAACACATTCAATCCCAGTCGCTGCTTACAGAGGAAAGCTTTGCCCAGAGGGCTGCCCCCTTGTTAACATCACCACCAGTGCACCCATGGAGCTGGTCTGTATGGATTTTCTAAGTTTGGAGTCAGATCAAAGAAATATCAGTAATGTGCTGGTGGTCACTGACCATTTCACGAGATATGCCCAAGCTTTCCCCACCAAAGACCAGAAAGCATCCACTGTGGCCAAAGTACTTGTAGAAACTTTTTGTTCACTATGGGGCTCCACAAAGAATCCATTCTGATCAAGGAGAGACTTTTGAGAGTCGCCTGATCAAAGAGATGCTTTCTCTGTGGGGAGTGCGAAGTCCAGAACCACTCCTTACCACCCCAGGGGACCCACAGCCTGAACGTTTCAACCAGACTTTGCTAGATATGCTAGGCACCCTGCACCCAAAGGACAAGCCTAGATGGAGCCAACAAATTAGCACCCTGGTACATGCTTATAACTGCACCAAAAGTGATGCCACTGGATTCTCCCCACCGCCTGATGTTTGGAAGAGAAGCTCGACTACCAGTAGATGTGTGTTTTGGGGTCTCTCTGATGGGGTTCAGGCTGACAACTATTTACAGTATGTGCAAAAGTTAAAGGCCCAGCTAACTCATGTACAACTGGCTCAAACCATGGCTGCCAAAAGAAATCTGGCCAACAAAGAAAGGTATGATAAAAGGTGAAACACAGGAACTCCAGGAGGGAGATCGGGTATTGCTAAGAAATCTGGGATTGCATGGCAAGCACAAGATTGCTGACAGATGAGCACCATCTCCCTCACATTGTAGTGGGCAAACTAGATGATCTGCCAGTGTACAAAGTAAGGCCTGAGAATAATTCAAAGATGTAAAAACAATGCATAGAAATCATTTACTGCCCATTGGACAAATCTTAATTGAGTCTGAGCCCCTAGAAGATGCCCCCTCTGGACCCAGTGACTAGAGCTGCTGCTAAGAAAAGATCAAGAAAGTCTGCACCTACAGAAGCAAAGTTAAGTGTTCCCTCCACAAGTCCCAGTTGAGCATGACTGTCAGTCCATATCGGAAGAAAGTGAGAGTGACTTTGAATACTATCCTTCTATCTGAACTGAGTCAATTGTTTGAGGGCAATCCCCTAGTCAATACTGGAGACAAAGCTGGGCCTTCTGGACTGTTTAAGCCCCAGCTTCATCCCTGGAGCCATGCTCCCAGAAAGTGAAGTGCAAAGCATCAGATCAGATGAAATGGAATCATTGTGCATGGTTGAACTGTTTGAGCTTTCAGGAGGAAAATGATAGATTGGGGCAGACTGAGTGATACACCGAACAAGAAGAGATTTTGAGTGCCCTGACAGTCCACTGCCAGTGTCCGAAAGCTCTCCATGCGAGCCAAATGTTGTGGACTCAGAAACTGTAACTCCTGGAGCTGAAAGTGCCCCAAGTTCTAGCCTCTACCCCCATGGAGACTCCCCTGACAAGTGTGGACAATGCTGAAAATGAGGCTCAGAGTGCAGAGACTGTAACAGTTCCCCTAGAAGACTGAGGTCGAGCTGTAAAGCCTGGGGTGCACCTCAGTTCTGATTCCCTTAGGAGGAGGCCTGTGGATTTGCCTCTCAATGTTGTCCATAAAGGGTGTATGTGTCCCGAGCTCATTGCCCAAACTGAGCGTCAGTGCTAACTCAAGTTACTTGTGTTGCCCTCTAAGTATGGTGCCCTTGCCCGTCCAGCCCCAAAGGTAACTGATAGGGAAGGGCCCCTCTCTTCAGGTTTCATGTACAAGAGGTAATAACTTGAGTTATGGTACAATGTGTATGTAATACTGTGTAAAGAGACGTACTGCAATGTTTCAGAAATGTGTTCTTGGTAAAATGATATATTGACTGATGATTACATGTGCGAGCCTAATGCAAATGTATATAGTTGCAGTTGAAACTTATGGGATACTTGCTTGACGGCGGACGTCAAGCTTTCCCAGGCACAGGAGGTGTAACCCCTGCAAATGGGGGTTCCCAAAGACTTCAGGAGCTTGCTTGAATGCTCCAAGCCTGAATGGTGTTTGGCATTTAAGCCATTTATCAGTGAGTGTTTTAGAGCCTCTGGTACTGTCTCTTTAAGAGCTGTCTGCTTGCAGACATAATTAGTTTGTATGGGGGACTGTGTGCTTCTCTGAGTACCACTTGAGCTGCTGCCAATTCACTTCATTTTGCAGTCACTAGGAGTGCAAAGGGAACCTATCTGAAAGATGTAACTGTTTGCCAGAAATTATTTAGAGTAATAATGAAATTACAGTTTGTCTAACCTGCTTTCTTTGCAGTCAGAACTGTGTCTGCTAGTTCCCCATTCTAGTTTTGAACTGCTGAACTGGACCAATCAGTGTGGGGTAAGCTAGCTCTAAAATGGTGCCTTGACGAATCAGAACTTGACTCATAATCTGAGCCAGCCACAAGAGGATTGTATGGGCAGTGACTCTGGGAGATGTAGTTTAGACTTCAGTGCCTTTTTGGACCAACAGCAGCAGTCTATTGTGAGTGACAGCCAATCCAGTCAAGAACTGGGAGGAACTCAAAGGAAGTGCCCAGTTTTGTCGGTTGGAGCTTCAGTTGAGCTTTGGCAGTGAAGAAGGAAGGAGCCCTGTGCTTTTTCAGTGTGCAGTTTTAGTCAAAAAACGTGTAGGGCCCAGAGTTCCGGTCTGCAGCTTGTGTAACAGCTTGTTAGGACTGAATCTGTCCTGTGAAAAGAATCAAAGGATCTCTGAAGAGTAGAAACCAGGCTCACCCTGTAGAAGACTGGAGGAATTGCTGAAAATTGCACTCTGTCTGTCAGGAACTGAATCTGCTGTGTGTTCTCCGGGTATTGTGCAGTAATTGCGATCGGGATACAGATGCAGCCTGCCTGGTATAGTGCTTTCTTTTATATGGATGTGTGAAGAGGTTTGTGTACCTCAAGTGAGCCCTGCTGACATTGAAGGACCCTATCTTATTTGGAGGTCGTGAGTACTAATTCAGGGTTGCTCCCTGTTGAATTGCCACATTAAATCCAAATGGAATTACTGTACTGCTGACTGTTTAATTCTCCTTTTCTCCGTGTGAAAGGGCCCCTACCAGCTGCCACGGTTTGGACTAGCCACTAGGGCTTGGGTACCCAGGGACAGTAACTGATAGGGATAGGCCTGTGCACAGAGCCATAGGTAGATTATTAGAGTGATAAGCTAATTAACCTGATTTCCCCTGTCCTTGTTATATCCCCTAAATAAATTAGAGCTGCTTGTTTCAGCAAAGTTATACTGCCTGAGGTATTTGTCTCATGTTAAAGTACTGTACTGTGATTGTTGCACTGTATCTCATTTCACAGGAGGTCCCAGTGCCGGAACCAGACCTGGGGTAAGTGTATACTGTGAAGGTAATTCTGATATATTGTGTGGGCCACTAGTGGGAAGAAAAGGGGGTTGCAGTGTCCCAGAGGGCTGTGACCAAGTTAGTTTAACTATTGCAAACCCTGACCTCTGGGTGGAGGCACCCGCCATTGGATCCAGGCCCCTCAACCTGTTAGTGGCAAATCAGGCAGGGGTAGTAGCCCCTGGGATAGCGCCATCTAGGGGTTACACTTTACAGTCATTGCCAGTTCCATCACAGCGACTTCAAAGCAGTCAAACTGAAAACATGTATTTCTGCATGGCTAAATCTAGGATTTTGCTCACAAGGCTCTCTTCTAAACCTTCAAAATCTTTGCGAATATTTATTAGTATACTCCAAATCCCCAAACAAAAACTCTCCTCTAAGCTCACAAGGCTCATCGACTCCACTAAATGCACAAACTTCATTTCCCCAGTATTGTGGATTTACCTGTATACCGCTGTAACCCAGTATGGGAACACAACCACACTTACATACTGTATGGTTCATTGTCTGGGAAACATGGGAGACTCTATGTATGTGAGGCTAAATTGAAAGTGAGAGAGAGGCAGCATGTTTTGGCACTTGGCATTAGGCATTGACCTCCTGAATGGATCTGACTTCCCAAGTGGAAGTGCAGTGTAGCGAAGTGCAAGGAATTAGTAACAAAGCAGCACAGATGGAAAAGGTAGAACAATTATGTTGTGTGCATACACAATATTGTTGCCATTACTTTTATCACCTCAGATGTTGCCATGTCAGCATCTCCTACCCTTCAGTTAGTGGTATTGTGTGTTGTGTGACTGTACCTGGTTTTCCAATTAAATATTTTGCAGAGCCGATCTGCATTGTGAGCTGAGAGCAGCTTTTATGTGACTGTACGGATTTTCCACTATTAGATCACAATTGGCTTTGTGGACCTTTGGTGGGGGGCATATGGTGGTAATGCATAACAATTACAGATTTTCAATTAAATATTTTTGCAGAGAGCAGATCTGATGCACAAGGAGCAGTGATGGTTGTTAGTGGTTTTCTATCATGAACGATTTTCCTCTAAGCGCTGATGTTGCAATAACGCTGTTTATGTGCTCACGCTATTTTTCCATGGTTTTGGTGATACCATTGAGAACTAATGATCTGCT
Source organism: Neoceratodus forsteri (assembly GCA_016271365.2). NCBI lineage: Eukaryota > Metazoa > Chordata > Ceratodontiformes > Ceratodontidae > Neoceratodus > Neoceratodus forsteri. Next base: position 620,174,221 of record CM028131.1, read on the forward strand.
TTGTATTGTTTGTTTTGATTGTTTTGAAAACTTCAGCTATGGCTGTATTCCTCTAAAATTGAGGTGACATATAGCAGATAGTTAGGTGTACTGTTTTATTGTGTTGCTATAAGCATAAACTATTTATCCTGGTCCGATCCACAAAGCTAATGTCAGGGATATGAGTGGCATCGGACTACAATGTACATAAAGAGCTTGCAAAAAAAAAAAAATACATGGTGTGATTGGAGAATGATTTCTGGGCTAATAAAAATATGCGAGCTGCTCTAATATCTGGATCTGAAACACCCTGAAGTGTAAATAATCCATAGATTGGGTTAATAGCATTCAAAGAGACTGCCAGGCTGGTGTCCGCATGTTGATGTTTCTCAGTAGACGTCTAATTGGACTATATCTCGAGGTGACAGAGAGGGAGTTTCGTAGACATAATACATTGTACCAATATTACTTCTGTGGACAAAATATAAATAGAACATAATCTTTCGGTGGACAAAACAGAAATGGAATATAATCGCTCTGTAGACAAACTGGCAGTTACAAATGACAGCCCCTAGACAGCGTGCTCTGACAAACACCGTCTGTTCACAGCAACCAATTTGTTAAATGTCCCAACCTTTCTACTGCTCATATTTATATCAGTTATGGGTTTAAAAAAAAAAGAAATATGAAAAGCAGCTTCCTACACGCATCTTTCCTTGATCAAAGTTTGTCCCGTTGGCAAATGATCTGTGAAGTGCGTTCCTACTACTGCCTAGTAAGGTGCAGTTTGGTTTGGATGCGCGGGACAGGACTTCCATGGCTCATGTTAGAAGGTGTGACCATTTCAGGATTCTGGTGCTCTTGGCTTCTTCTGAGCATGCAATCTGGCTCTGGTAGTCTCACTAGCTCTAGTCAAGTTGCCTGGACCGCCCTCCGCCAGAGCGCACTTATTGTAAAATTATTTTTTAGTCAAGTAAAAGTTAATTACTAAAAGTGTTAAAGACAACTTTACAGTGTCGGACAAATCAGCAGATTTGCCAGTAGCCACCACCATCTGTGTCATGATCGGATTGCCTGTTTTCCACCTCTATTTATTGTCAATACATTCTAAACAGAGACAGTACTCTGACAGATAGTCTTTCCAGCTAGTTAGCCATCAGTCCAAGGCAGGCGTGCGCTGACTGTTATTATTCTAGATTCTGCCCTGCTGCACAATCCTATGTTATGTTATACACTCCGTCTGTAGTCTGTACCCTTTACAGCTTTCTTATTCATCATGAACAGTGAACTGAGAAGAACTACTGAAACTAAGTTTGAATTGAGAAAACTCGACTCAGACTTAGTTTCATTCACCAAGAAATAAGAAACATAGAAGCATAGACTTTGATGGCAGATAAGGACCGCTTGGCCACCTAGTCTGCCCATTTCCTACCTACTGGATAAGCTGCAGATCCTAGTTAACCAACTGACTATTTCTTCCTACCCCCCACAAGAATTGCCTTATTTCTGTCCCATGCATTCTTGAACTCTTCCACAGTTTTAGACCCCACAACCTCCTCAGGAAGGCAGTTCCATGCGTCCACCACCCTCTCAGTGAAAAAATACTTCCTCACATTGCCCCTGAGCCGTCCCCCCTCTATCTTCAAATTGTGTCCCCTTGTTCTTGCGCATCTGTTTTTCTGAAAGATGCTACCCTCTTGGACTTTGTTGATTCCACTGAGGTACTTAAAAGTTTCAATCATGTCCCCCCTCTCCCTTCTTTCTTCAAGGGTATACATATTAAGCTCCTTTAGTCTCTCCTCATATGGCTTCCCTTGCAGACCCTGCACCATTTTAGTTGCCCTCCTCGGGACTGCCTCCATCCTGTCTATGTCTTTGTGGAGATGGGATCTCAGAACTGGATGCAGTACTCCAGATGGGGTCTCACCACTGTCTGTACAGAGGGATAACAACTTCCTGTTTTCTGCTGGTGATGCCTCTTCCTACAACCCAGTATCCCCCAGTCCTCCTACTGCCTTCTCACATTCCTTGCTAACCTTAAGGTCATCTGATATGAATACCCCAGGTCCCTTTCCATTTTTGTTGTTGTTACTACCTCCCCCATTGTGTACCCTTCCACTGGGTTTTTTGTTTAACAGTGCATTATTTTGCACTTCTTTGCATTGAATCCAAGCTGCCATACTTCTGACCATTCCTCCAAACTTGCCAAGTCCCTTCTTATCCTTTCCACCTCCCTCTTGTGTATCAATCCTGTTGCAGATCTTTGTGTCATCTGCAAGAGGCATACTTTCCTTCTAGTCCCTCTGCAATGTCACTTATAAAGACATTAAAAAGGACTGGACCCCGTACTGAACCCTGCAGTACCCCACTAGTAACCCCCTTTCTTCAGAGTGGACTCCGTTTACTATTACCTTCTGTGTCCTGTTGTCCAGTCAATGTTTTACCCAGGCTACCACCCTGGGACCCACTCCCATGCTGGCTAATTTATTAATCTTTTGTGTGGGACTGTGTCAAATGCCTTGCTAAAGGCTAGGTAGGCCATGTCCACAGCCCCTCCCTGGTCTACTACTTTGGTCACCCAGTCAAAGAAATAGATTAGATTCATCTGACACGACCTTCCTGCTGTGAATCGATGCTGCCTTGGGTCCTGTGCCCCACTGGCCTCTACGTACTCAACAATTCTTTCCTTCTGAAGTGATTCCATCATTTTCCCTACCACAGAGGTCAAACTGACAGGTATGTAGTTTCCTGCCTCTGTCTTACTCCAACTTTTGTGAAGGGGAATCACATCTGCCCTCCTCCAGTACTCAGGAACCACACCACCCTCCCATGATTTGTTAAAAAGGGTAGTCAGTGGTGTTGCTAGTTCTCCCCTTAATTCTTTTAGAATTCCGGGGTGAATCCCGTCAGGCCCCATTGCTTTGTCCACCTTCGGTTTGAGGGTTCTTTCAGAACCCTTTCTTCAGTGAAAGACTGGGATCGACACCTCTCTCCAGAGTGCTTCTGTTAATTGATTAGGTATCTCCCCTCCTCCTCTTTTGTGAATACTGAGCAGAAGTATCTATTCAGTATCCCTGATTTTTCACTGTCCCTCTCTGCTCACCCACCACCATCCATTCTATTCAGCCTCACTATCCTCCCTTTGTCTTTCTATGCTCCCTAATGTACCTATAAAAGGTTTTATCCCCCTTCTTAACTGAGTTGACTATCTTTTCCTCAGTTTGGGCCTTTGCTATTCTGACTGCCTTCCCTGCTTCCTTCTGCCTTAACTGGTACAGTTCTCTGTCTCTGTCCTGCTCCTTCTGTGCTTCTGTATACTTCCTAAATGCTATCTTTTTCTCCCTAACCTTCCCCGCCACCTCTTTTGAGAACCATAGTGTCTTTTTCTTTTGTTTTTGATTTTTTTTTTTTTGCTTCACACAAAGGCTTGTTGCCTCTGTGATGGCAGTTTTGATGCTTCCCCAGTGTTGATCCACCCCTCCTTCTTACCTGTTTGCTAGTGCTTTTCTAAGGCACTCTCCCATTTTGACAAAATCAGCCCTCCTGAAGTGCAGTACTCTCACTTTTGTATGGCTTGACTCTGCAGCGGAGTTTATCGTGAAACACACTGTTTAGTGGTCACTTGTTCCCAGATGGCTACCCACTTCTAGATCTGAGATCCTCTCACTGTCCCCATTTGAGAGTATGAGGTCTAAGATTGCTCCATCCCGAGTTGGTTCCAACACTACCTGTCTGAGGCCTGCCCCCTGTAGGGCATCGAGAATGGCCCTGCTCTTGGATGTGGCTGCAGCAAAGATGCTTCAGTTAACATCTGGCATATTCAGGTCCCCCATCAACAACATCTCCCCTTTCTCTGCCATCCTAAGGATGCCTTCTGTCATATCCTTGTCCATTCCCTCCCCCTGAGATGGAGGTCTGTATACAACCCCTGTGCGGATTGTGGTGCCATTTCCGGTCTCTAAGGTGACCCAGAGTGCCTCCTCTCCCCCCCTCCCTGTTTACTCTTTTGTTCTGTTGCTTTTATCCCTTTCCTTACATAGAGAGCTACTCCTCTCCCTCTTCTACCCTCCTTGTCTCTCCTGTAGGTTGTGTACCCTGGTATGTTATTGTCCCAGTCATGGTTCTCTGTGAACCATGTTTTTTTGACTGCCATGATATCAAGGCATCCCTCTTCCATCAAGGCCACCAGTTCAGGGAGTTTGTTGCCCAGACTATGGGCATTGGTACTCATTACTCTCCATTTCTTGATGGCCTTACCCCTTTTTGCCCTATCCCTGTTCTTACTGCCTTTGTCGTTTTCTCCATTTACCCCTGCCCTTCTTCCTATCGATGTCTATATCTTGGTGTTTACTTCACTAACTACCCTGGTTTTTGGGGGAGGGGGGCTAGGATTTCCCTGCTCCTTTCCAGTGCCTCCCCCCTTGGCTAGTTTAAATGATTGCCAATGAAGCATTTAAACTTATCACCTAGGATCCTGGTTCCCCCTCCTGGACAGATGCAGACCATCGTGCCAGTGTAGGTCTGTATCACTCCAGGTGGACTCCCAGTCTCCAGTGAAGCCAAACCCTTGAGCTCTGCTGCACCAGTTTTTCAACCACTGATTGAATCCCATGGTGTGGAGCACCCTAGCTTTACCCACGCTTATAGACAGGCAGCACCTCCAAGATGGTTACCTGTTTGCTACTAGTCAAGGCCCTCCCCAACTCCACAAACTCCTCCTGCACTGTTCTGATCCTTTCCCAGCTAGGTCATTTGTCCCTAGGTGGACAATGACATCCAGCTCCCTCCCCCGTGCAGCTGCTCCTGCGATCCTGAGGATTCGCTCCCTGTCCCTCCAAGCCATGGCGCCTGGCAGGCACCTTACCTCCCTCTCCCCTCCCTCCCCAGTTCTACCCTCCTAACAATGGAGTCCCCCACCAGGAGTTGTTTCCTTCTCCTGTTTGGTCCCCTGCCACCCTCCTGTGGGTCTCCTTTGTGGAGGTTCCCAACATCCTCCTTGGTCTCCACTGCAGGTGCCTTTATAGAGGAACCACACTCTTCCAGAGCTGCATATGAATTGTGGAGAGGTACAACTGGAGAGATGCACCTCTGTTTCGCCACCATCACCCTCCCTAAGCCCACTGTGGTCCAACTGCTCCTATTTCTTGGCAACCTCTGAGGCAGCGGCGGTGGCCCTGTGTCCCTTGGTGGCAGAGGAGGTGCCCCAAATCTTGGCCAGCCTCAGCCTGGAGATGAGCTACCTCCTTCCTCAGCCCAGAGAGGTGCCTGCAGATGGGACAACACTGCATCCTCCAGAATGTCTCCCGGAAGACTGCTGCTCCACAGCCACAGCCACTGCACTGCACCACTCCCATTATGTCTTATTTCTGGTCCCTTAACTGTTGTTTTGAATACTTACTCTTTCCTCTGTTTATTTATTCAGTTATTTTTTTATATATAATTTTTTTTTTCCCCTACCTACTGCCTCTGTGCCCTTAAAGCTCCTGATCTTCCTGTTCTGAGACAGGAAGTTCCTATATTTCTCACTAGTCTCCTTACTTGCTCAGAGTCAGACCGCCAGCAGCCATGGTGGGGGTGGAGAGCTACTCTTTTCCTTCTAGGATGGTGAGTCTTTTGTGGTCTGTGATCACTCCTTCCTGCTCCCAAACAGGAAGTTCTTGATCAGTCAAATCCTGTGCCTATAAAAGTAGAACTGGCTAAGGGTGGAGGAAGGGAAGGAGGCCAATATAGTCCTAGTAGAGAAGTATAGTTCTAACAGCATGTCCTTTCTCTTGCTGTTCTCAGCCAGAAGCTATCTAGGCAGTTTTAAATCCTGAACACCTGGCTTCCTTCTGGTTAAGCCACTCCCCCTAATTTTCAGCTCCTTCTACACCTAGATAACTGCATAGATAACAATTCACTTAAGCCAACTTAGACAAACACGCTCTTTTTTTTTGTTGTTTGTTTGTTTTTACCCTAAATTGAAGGTCCCAGTAGTTCCCGGGTCATACCTGAAAATTGGCAGCTATGTTGTCTAGTTTACCTACCCGGTTAACAAAAACTAAATAAATAAAATAGATTTTAGTCCTGGTAGAGAAGTATAGTTCTAACAGCACCTCCTTTCTCTTGCTGTCCTTTGCCTGTTCTTTGCCAGAAGCCAAAAGAAAAAGCAGTAAAGGGTTCAGACAACAGACAGAATAAATAAATTGTGTTCTGCCCCTCTTAGAGGGATGAGAGTTGTAAACTGAGGATGCCAATTTGAACTCCATGGGCCAGCGAGTTGGATGGTAAGAGGGAGAGGGATGATGCTGTGATTTTCCAATATGAAAGACTAAAGGAGCTTAATATGTATACCTTTGAGGAAAGGAGGGAGAGGGAGGGACATGATAGAAACTTTTAAGTACTTCAGTGGAATCAGCAAAGTCCAAGGGGGTAGCATCTTTCAGAAAAAGACATGTGCAAGAACAAGGGGACACAATTAGAAGATGGGGGGTGTCTGGGGCAATGTGAGGAAGTATTTTTTCACAGAGAGGGTAGTGGACGCATGCAACAGCCTTCCTGAGGAGGTTGTGGGGTCTAAAACTGTGGGAGAATTCAAGAATGCATGGGACAGACATAAGGCAATTTTCGTGGGGGGTTGGAAGAAATAGGGTGTTGGTTAACTAGGATCTGCAGCTTATCCTGTAGGTAGGGAAATGGGCAGACTAGGTGGGCCAAGCGGTCCTTATCTGCTGTCAAAGTCTATGTTTCTGTGTTTCTATGTATCCAAGTTCTAGGATAATTTGGGTTGGGGGTGGGGTGCAGACTGTGTATGTTTTATGGTAAATTCAAACAACAGGATCCCTGTGAGATTTAATTTGCAGAGGTGGGGCTACTGTTAAATGATATCTTTGTTCACAGCTGAAGAAGCTGTGAAAGTTGCCTGGGAAAGTTTGGAAGCAGTAGTATGGACATTTTTTTTGGGGGGGGGGGCAGATAACAGGATGAATGGGCGATACTGTGTGATGTTTAATTACGGTAAAGTAAATTCATGCAACATACCAGGACTCCCATGAGAATCAATAGTTTCAGTTCAGAAGCAGAAATACCTGGGGTGGGTGGCAGCAAATAATGGGATGGATGGGGACAGACTGTGTGATGTTTAATTAGGGTACAAAAACCGAGGACAGATTAACCTTCAGATCTGCTAAACTGCTGTGTTAGTGTGCTTTCATCATGTTTATTTGTAACAAGAAAAAAAAAAAAAACGCCTACTACAACTAAGTACTTTACTTCCTGGTTGCTGTCAGTTTCTGACAACTTTAGGAGAAATGTGTACACTATGCGCGAGTCAGTCTGATGTCATGGAATGCATGAATGATAACGTCAGCATATAGCTGGCACGCTTACACTCACAGTGTAAAAACAGGAAACCTAAAACGGGCAGCTACAGTAACAGCCATATTTATATTTTCAGCCTGTTGGCGAATTAAAAAAATAAAACAACACACTTTCACTATTGCTATTGTAACAAAACATAAGCTTTATTAGAAATAAAAAGTCAATTTAATGTAGGATTGAATTATTTAGCCCATTTCCTGTCCTCTTTAATCTTTTTTGGAGCTGTGTCTGTTGCAGTGCTGTAAATAACGAGCCCATAGTCAATTGAGGAGAGTAATGAACTACTGATGGCTTGTCACAAAGCACTGGGTGTCATAAAGGTCCTGTGCCTATAAAGTACACCTAGCTTAACGTTCCTTCAGCTATAAGGTAACATGGCTTCAACCACAGCAGTGGTTCCAAAGGCTCCTTTATAAATGAAGGATGTCCAGTATCACTTAAGAAGGCATTGGCAACAGAGAGCTACCAATGCAACAGCTGGTTCCAGTCACTCACAGTTTGGTGCAAACACTGGCATAGTGGAAGGACATAAACAATCTGAGGGATTGTACCAGTCTTGCAAATATCTCTCACAAGAGTCCTCACAACGTTCGCTGACCCGTCGACACAGTGGTAGGAATACCACTCGCGACACTAGTGACTCAAGTTTGGTAAGGAGCTTGGGTCTTCGGGGGCTGGTCAGGGGAGAAGGATTGAGCATCCCAGAGAATGCTGTCCTTTTCCAGGGAGAGAGGCCAGCCAGCAGCGCTGCTATACAGCCAACTTGGTGACCAGCAGCTTGAGCAGTTTGTGGCTGTGTAGGTGCTGCACCACGCATGCATGCACACTTGCATGCATGCTTGGCGTGCCCTTGATGCTGATGTCCTGGAGACATGGAGAGAAAACAATGGTAAAAACACCTTGGGTGGCTAGATGACATCATCATGTCTGGGGCTCACAGGAGCGCATGGAGGCCATAAGCCTATCAGAGCTCTGGCTAGTGCTTCTGTCAATGCTTTCATTTTCTTCCTTTTCACTAGGAGAAACAGTCCAGATAAAAGACATACAATACAAGACTGTATTATATAAACAAACAGGAAACTACCAGATCTACAAACTTCTGTACAAAGGCAATGAGGTTATGGAATCTAGCGCATTCCTTAGAAGCAACGTTAACCGCAGTACATTTGCCACAAAATGACAATGTACTGGCAGACTCCCTGACCAGAATGAATCAGGTAAATCTGCAGTGGTCACTGGCTCAGCAAGTGCTGAACTAAGTTTCAAGAAATGGGAGGTCCAGAACTAGATCTGTTCACTTCATGGGAAAACAGAAAGCTTCCCAAGTTCTTTTGCAGCCCACCCTCTGGTGGTACAGTCCCAGAGGATGCATTTCTTCTGTTTTTGATGGGAAAGTTCCTCTGTGCCTTTTCTCTGTTTCTCACTTATTCAGAGAGAGCGGCTAAAACTGAGGAGAAAGTCAGTAACAATGATTCTGGTAGTACCAGGTGGGGCCACACAGACTTGGTACTCCTTCCTGTTGACTGTCACACAGAACCCCGGTCTCTCTGCCCCTAAGGCACAATGTGTTGCTTTGTCTCAGGGCAGGATGTCTCATCCACGCCTCAGAACATTTCACTTGACCTGTACCAGGAGGGTCAGTGAATTGCAAGTCCACTGTACAGAACCAAATTTCATTATCTCCCATAGAGATCAAGAAACGTTAAGGACACAGGAAATTCATTCCAAAAGTGGTGTCAGAATTTTATTTGAGCTAGTTAGTAACCCTGTCTGTATATTTTCCAAAAGCTACTAAAAATGCAGATGAAGAGAAGCTACACAGCCTGAATTTTAAAAGGGCATTGAGCTTTTATTTGAATAGGACCAAGGGGTCCAGAACTGACAGCACACTGTTATGGTGAGGTAGGCAAGGGTATGCCAGCAGCTAAGAAGATTGTGTCATGGTGAACAGTCTCTTGAATACAGTTCTTTTACAAAAAAAAGCTGGCAAACAGCCTTCCAAGGGTCTATGGGTGCACTTAGAGCTACTTCTGCCACTGTGGCAGCTGTGACATGCATACCCCTGCAGGAGATTTGTAAAGCAACTACCTGGTCTGCAGTACACACCTTTACTAAACACTACTTACTGCCTGGACAGCCAATCCTGAAGGGATGCCATGTTTGGAACTGGGAAACTGCAGATCCTTTTTTACTAAATAGGTTTTAAACACTGCCTCTCAGGGTGCTGCTTGGTGTCTGCAGACTTACATATATATATTTTTTTTACTCTTTCTTTATCCCTCCTACTTTCTGCCACTGATCACTCTCTCAGAGCTCCCCTCGTAGGTCCCCATCTGCAGCTCCCCTGAGTAGTCTGCCTCTAGGAGTACTAACGCTGCCCACATACCTGCAGAGCCTCGGATTACCCTCCAGGCAGGCGGCGGAGATCCCCATATCTCCCCTGAACAACGACTGGGAGTGCATACATCAGAGTCTGCTCTCTCTTGGGTGCTGCCTCGGGACCAACGCTGAGGCTCGTCGCCTAGACCAGGGCAGGATTTTTTCCTGATGTTCTGGTGCATCCCCCTAACGTTGGCATGCAATGGGGTCAAGGCTGCTGGCGTGTGTGAAGACGCACGTCGAAGCCAGTCCCCTGCCAACGTCTACCCTTACGTGGAACGTCTCCCCAACTGCACCGACCACCCTGAGGTTCCCCCAACAGGTGGCGGTAATGCAGTGGAGAGTACGGTACCCCCCTCCCGGAGAAGAGAGAGCTGCCATTGGGTGCTCAATCCTTCTCCCTCCCTGCCGACCCCCGTCAACCGAAGTCCGCTTCCGAACCCGGGTCGTCGGTGTGGTGCAAAGTGTGGCATCCAGCACCTCAACCCTCAGCGCCACCGGGCCGGCCCTGCAGACTTATATGACATCACTAGTAAACTCCTGTTGTTAGAAAGAAAAAAATATTCACCGTATTAATAATGTTTCTTCTAAGGTGATTTACTAGTGATTCATACAAATCCTTCCCAGCCTCCCCTACTAGTGCCTTAGTAAAATGGGGTTCTTCAATATTATTAGTAATTAGTATGTGTTTTCATTGCTTGAGCATTCATTGTTACAAACTTTACAGTTTTAACATTTTTTAAATGTGTGGTTAAGCATTCTTATTACAGTTTTGTTAAGTAAGAATACTATGATAGTTTAGATAGGTGGTCACTGCTCTCTTTGGCATTTTAGCAATAGATCGGCCATTGGAATGGTACAGGGAGAGTGACCAGAGTGCAGTTTGAATTTGCCTAACATTCCAATTTGGTCTTCAGGGCAACAACTCAGGCATGAGATGATTGCAGACTTGTATGAATTACTAGTAAATCCCTTAGAAGAAACATCCTTACTATGGCTAGTACTTTTTCGTAAGGTACAGTTGGCAACTGAACTAGCTAATGGAAATGTTTTAATCAGGCTTATTACTGCAACTTTGGACTTAAGTGCGTCTTGCTCTGAAGTTTGTGATAAAGGTTTATGACTCTAAAACTTGTAATGGATGCTGATTACTAGTTTCTGTTTGCCTTTCCACCATTTCCACTCGTTCAGAAAGCACTCCTGAAAATCAGGAGGAAACCTGCAACAGTGATCATGATAGCATCAGACTGGGCCAGACAGATCTGGTACTTGATGCTCCTGGTCCTGTTGGACAAGAATCCAGTCAGCCTGCCACTCAGTCACACAGTCTGCTGACTTTGCCCCAGGGCAGGATAACATTTCTGAACCCCTTCTTGAGTAGTTAGAATTTTCAGGGCTGTATCTTTCAGAAGAAGTCCTTAAGGTTTCATGGAAACCTGCTACCAGGAAAGTGTATTCTTCCAAATGGAAAAGGTTTTGTGCTCCCAGAAAAATAGACCCAGTAGAAGCAAGAATGCGTATAATTTTGCATTACCTACTACACCTACAGTGGTTAAGCCTACAGCCTTCAACTTTAAAGGTGCACTTGGAGGCAGTATCTGCATAAATATCAGCTGGCAAGGAAAGTCTTTGTTCTGACAATCCATTTTCAAAAGGTTTTTAAAGGCCTAAGCCACTTGTACTTACCAATGAGGAACCCTGTCCCACCCTGGGACCTCAGCGTATACCTTGCCCACCTTATGGAGGCTCTGTCTGAGCCTATGGAAACTGCTGAGCTGAAGTATGTTACATGGAAGACGATATTCCTGGCTGCAGTGACCTTTGTTAGGAGGGTAAGTGAATTGCAAGCTCTCAGCACAGAGCCAAACTGCATAATTCTACAAAGGGCTAAAGTTCTTAGAACCAACAGAAAATTCCTTCCTAAGGTGGTACCCGATTCCACCTGAATCAGTCAGTGACCTCCTTGTACTCTACCCAGAGCATTCCAGTCCAGGTGAGGAAAAGTTGCACAGCCTGGACCTAAAGCAAGTCCTGACTATCTACAGGGACTGAACAAAAGATGTCAGGCCCACAGTACCTAGCTTTTTGTTACCTATAGTGAAATTGGCAAAGGCAAACCAGCTGCACAGTATTCTGTCTCTTGCTGGATAGTTTCTTGCATTCATTTCTGCTATGAACAAAATGGAAAAATGCCACCAAGAGGCTTAAGGGCACACTCCAAAAAAGGGGTACTTCTGCCTTGGTGGCATCCTCAAGGGGCGTCCCATTGTTAGACATTTACAAAGCAGCTGCCTGGAAAACAGTATAAACCTTCACAAACCATCACTGTTCAGACATACAGGAACTGCTGTCTTGCAGAACCTTTTCCTAATTGGTTCTGGACCCAGTCTCCTAAGGTACTGCTACTGAGACTGCATGAGGTGTGAACATTAGGTGAGTGATTCCTGGGTCGCTTACTAAAGACATTGAAGAGGACGGTCCTAATACTGAACCCTGCGGCACCCCACTAGTAACCCCCCTTTCTTCAGAGTGGACTCCATTTACTATTACCCTCTGTGTCCTATTCTCCAGCCAATTCTTTACCTAGGCTATCATCTTGGGACCCACTCCCAGGCTGGCTAACTTGTATATTAATCTTTTGTGTGGGACTGAGTCAAATGCCGTGCTAAAGTCTAGGTAGGCCATGTCCACAGCCCCTCCCTGATCTACTACTTTGGTCACCCAGTCAAAGAAATCTATTAGATTTGTCTGGCATGACCTTCCTGCTGTGAATCCATGCTGCCTTGGGTCCTGTGCCCCTCTGGCCTCTAGGTACTCGACAGTTCTTTCCTTCAGACGTGATTCCATCATTTTCCCTATCACTGAGGTTAAACTAACTGGTCTGTAGTTTCCGCTTCTGTCCTGCTCCCACTTTTGTGAAGGGGAATCACAGCGCCCTCCTCCAGTCCTCAGGTACCACCCCATCCTTCCATGATTTGTTAAAGAGGGTAGTCAGTGGTGTCACTAGTTCTACCCTTTTAGTTCTTTTTAGAATTCTGGGATGAATCCCATCAGGCCCCATTGCTTTGTCCACCTTCAGTTTTAAGAGTTCTTTCAGAACCCTTTTCTTCTGTAAATGGGTGGTATCAACTTCTGTATCCAGAGTGTTTCTATTGTTTGTTTTAGGTGCCTCCCCTCTTCATTTGTAAATACTGAGCAAAAATATTTGTTTAGTATCTCTGCCTTTTCACAGTCACCCTCTGCCCACCCTCCGCTTTATTAAGCCTCACTATCATTCCCTTTAGTCTTCCTTCGCTCCCTCATGTACCTAAAAAGGTTTTATCCCCTTCTTAACTGAGTTGGCTATCTTTCCTCAGTTTGGGCCTTTGCTGTTCTGACTGCCTTCCCAGCTTCCTTTGCTTTAACTGATGCAATTTCTGTCCAGCTCTTTCTGTGATTCCTTGTACTTTCTGAATGCTTTCTTTTCTCTTGAACCTTCACTGCCATCTCCTTTGAGAACCATAGTGGTTTCTTACATCGTTTATTTTGTTTATTTCCTTCACACAAAGGCTTGTTACCTCTGTGATGGCAGTTTTATTATTCCCCATTGTTCTTCCACCCTCCTTCCTGCCCATTTGCTAGTGCATTCCTTAGCACTCATCCATTTTGGCAAAGTCAGCCCTCCTAAAGTCCAGTACTTTTGCCTTTGTATGGCTTGGACTCTATTGCTGTGTTTATTGTAAACCATACTGTTTGATGTCGCTAGTTCCCAGATGGCTACCCACTTCTACATCTGTGATCCTCTTTCCATCTCCATTTGAGAGGACCAGGTCTAAGATTGCTCCTCTCGAGTGGGTTCGAATACTAGTTGTCTAAGGCATGCCTTCTGTAGGGCATTTAGAATAACCCCACTCTTAGAAGTGGCTGCTGCAACTGCACTCCAGTTAACATCTGGCATATTCAGATCACCCATCAGCAATATATCCCCTTTATCTGCCATTCTAAGTATACTTTCTATCATTTCCTTGTCCATTTCCTCCCCGAGAGGGGGATCTGTATACAACCCCTGTGCGGATTGTGGTGCCATTGCCTGCCTCCAAATTGACCCACAGTGCTTCTTCTCCTCCTCCCTGTTTACCCTTTTGTTCTATTGCTTTGATTCCTTCTCTTATGTAGAGAGCTACTCCTCCTCCTCTTTTACCCTCCCTGTCCCCCCTGTAGATAGTGTATCCTGGTATGTTTAAGTCCCAGTCATGGTTCTGTGTGTACCATGTTTCTGTGACTGCCACGATATCCAGATGTTCCTCCTCCATCAAGGCCACTAATTCAGGAAGCTTGTTACCCAGACTATGGGCATTGGTAGTCATTGCTCTCCATTTTTTGATGGCTTTACCTTCTCTAGCAGCATCCCCCACTGACCTTTCTACCTTGGTCTTTTTCTCATTTAGTACCCTGTTTTGTAGGGGGAGGCTGGGATTTTCCTGCTGCTTATCAGTGCCTCCATCCTTGACTAGTTTAAAAAGCTTGCCAATGAAACAGAAAGAAGTACCAGCTAAATAACACAGTGCTGAGTACCCACATCTCAGCCTCCTGACAATAATTCCAGGAAGCTGGACAATATGGGAAGGAAAGGTACGCTGCTGCCTCCTGTTCTTCAGGCAGACTGAGTACATGGCTAACATGGTCCTTTCCAGAAAGATCTCTGCAATTTGGTCCTGCCTTTCTGTAACAAATCTAAAGGGGTCCAGGTTCAGTACTTAGCGGATTCTGCTAGGACTTCCTGGGATGCCATTTACTGTTACATGTATCAGTGGACACCTATGCCACTTCTATGACAATGGCCCATGTGGTCTCCTGAGGAGATTTGCCTGGCTAAGGATAGCCATTTGTCTTATGATACCCAGGCAAAACCATGCTCTTTCTTCATATGAGAATAACTCCTCCCTGGTGATGAATCAGAGCATATGGAAAAAAATGCCGTTCCTTGTGTGTAAGGAAATGCACTGAGATAAGCACTTGGTCAGCCCAGGCCTGCAAGGCACTTTCTCCAGCTGCTAGGCATATAGCCTCCATCACGGCAGTGGTTCCAGGAGCAAGGTTCCATATAATGGACATTTCAATACTACGTGCTGGCCCATTGCCCTCTAAAGCGGGAGCCCCTCTTCAAGCTGGTGCCTGTCACAAAAACCCTGTTACAGGTCTCTTGATTAGTGAGAAAGACAAGATCGTCCTCAGAGGAGGGGTATCTTTTTCAGGTACAGGCTCCTACAGTTGGTCGGTCAACAGGTGCTCCCATGTTGGGCTGGGGTACCCACCTGATAGAAACAACAGTAAGGGGTGTATAGTCTCCTTGTGGTCCAGGAAGCATATAAACCAGTTGGAGCTAGAAGCAGTGTTCCTAACTCTTCAGTAGTCAGCACCCGAGTATGTACGTGTTGTTACCGGAACTCCCCAGGCTAAGGAGTAATCTGTCTAGGTCAGGACATGCAGCACCACCACAACATATTGCATCAGCAAACAAACGGGCACAAGGTCCTCAAAGCTGTGCACAGAAGCTAGGAAGCTTCAGAATCTTGCTTACTCACTGGATGTGCACTTGTCAGCAATCCATCTCTTGGGAAAGACAATATCCTGGAGGATCCCCTCAGCAGAACTGGCCAGCCCTATCATGAATGGCCCCTGTACAAGCAGGCATTGGCCACAATCTTCGGGAGATGGGGCACACCACAGATAGACTGGTTTGCACCCAAAGAAAATTCTCAGCTCCTGTTGTACTGCTGCAGGTCTCCAACAGTGGGTACAGTCTCCACGGGGCCCTGTTCCTGGATTGGTTAGGAAGGTTCTGTATGCCTTCCTCCATTCACCCTGTGGTTTCGAGTTCTTCTAATACTCAGGAGTCAAACTGGAACCATGATTCTGACAGCTCAGGATCAGTTCAGGCAGCCCTGGTATTCCTACTCATGGCCCTGTCTGTCAGATAGCCCATCTGTCTTTGGTGTGTCTCAGTCTATGACCATGTCCTAGGGTGGAATAACCTTTCGAAACTCAGGTCTCTCGCCTCAGGTCCTAGCTCTTGAGGATTCACAGTGCACTGTTTTCTTCTCAGGCCAAGTTCTCTGGGCCTAAAATTATCCAGAGACCTTGCTACTAGAAAACATACACTTCCAAAATGAAAGGTTTTTTTTTTTTAATTTATTTTTTGCCTATGGTGTGTGCCTAAGTAGATCAGTCCTGTCTGGGCAGATCTGCCCACACTCTTGGACTACTTTCTGCACCTGCAAACCTTTGGCCTTAGCTCTGCTCCCCCAGTGGTTAACTTGGCCACTGTTTTCTGTTTCTACATTAGTAGACGAGCAGAAAACAGTAGCTTCTTACCCTTTTAAGTGGTTCTTTAAGGGCCTCTGGCCTCTGTATCCCCCTGTTGGGGAACCTACCCCTGCATGGGATCTGAACACCTGTATAGCCAAGCTCATGGAACCTCCTTTTGAGCCCATGACCACTACTGAGTTGAAGTATGTCACTTGGAAGACAGTCTTTGGTAGCCATCTCTTCAGCCAACAGGGTGTGTGAGATGCAAGCCCTCTGCACTGACCCTAATCACATTATCTGCCAAGGGATAAGGTGGTCCTTAGGACTAACATAAAATTCCTTCCTGAGTTGGTGTCTGAGTTTCATCTGAACCAGCCCATCACCTTTTCTTCTGCACTCGTCACAGGAAAGCACATTACAGGCGAACTGAGGCTATGCACCCTGGATGTCAAGAGGTCACTGGGATGCTATCTGCAGTGTGCCAAAGATCATAGATAGTTGTCTCCGTGGCACCGAGTGTAGGGGTTTGCTTGGCACGCTGGCGACCCGGGTTCATGTCCCGAGCCCAAGTACCAGGAGCGGAGACCGGCAGGAAGGGGTTTCATAAGCATCCATTGGACACTTCCCTTGGGGGGGGTTGCCTGGACACCTGCGGGTGGATTGGGTGATGTGGATGGGGGACATCCTGCCTCTACAGGCCCCCACATGTCTCCGCCCGTGGTGGGTGGGGACACAGAAAAAACGGAAAATGCTCCCCAGCCAACTGGATGATGAGCACCCCAGCTCCTGCCACCTGAAGTCCCGGAGTCAGCCCGGATCCAGCCTCACAGCCCTTGGGATGCGCAAGCTGCCGACAAGGTGATTCCCCTCCAGAAGAGAGGGACCCCCCTGGCATAAGGGATAGGCCAGGCTACCCAGGTAAGGCTGCAGTGGGAGCTGGTAAATGGTGGCGGGGTTGGAGGGCGGCAAGGAAGGCACTGGTGCTGTGAAGGAGTGCCTGTTTGGGTTGCTACGGTGAGGCGCAAAAAAAAAAAGATAATAGATATTCTCAGACTGAGTTGTTTCTCACATATGGTGAAGTGGGAAAAGGCAATCCAGGATCTAAGAGGTCTGTTGCTCATTGGGTCGTTGCCCACATCCAACTCTTTTACTCTAAAGTTGACAAACAGCCACCTCATTGTCGCAGGGCACACTTCTTTCGTGATACTGCCGCCTTGGTGATAGCAGTTTGGAATGTTCCCTTGGCGAAAACTCTAAAGCCACTACATGGGAAACTGTGCATAACTTTACAAGTCACTGTGGCCTGGATGTACAATCCAGAAGAGACGGCAGATTTGACAGTGCTGTACTGCAGAACCTTTTCTCAAACAGGTTCTGTACCCAGCCTCCAAGGTACTGCTTTGTAGTCTGCATATGTTAAGCATATTGAGGGATTCCTGAGGCTTGAAGAAAAAATTACTTACCATAGTAATGTTGTTTCTTCCAGGGGATCCCTCATTATGCTTAAATCTCCACCCTACCTCCTCTTCCAGAACCAGGAAAAGGTTCCACAATATTCCATTCATATTCCTCTTTAATTGCCTAAATTTCAATTGTTGTTCATTTACAAACCACAAAATTTAATTGCCCTACTGACTTTGTTGGTCTGCCATATTAAGCGCTCCGGGTCACTCTTTTAATGTTGTTTTAGTTATGGATAGTTAGTAGACTGGGTGAGGTCTCCTTGGGTTAGGCTACAAAAGGATCTGACATTAGGCTGCGGAATGCAGCAACACCTAGTGAACAGAGTTTGAATCTTGTTTCAACTTCCATACATGCGTTGCAGGGCACTTCAACTTGCCAGGCTGAAATGCATATGTTAAGCATAATGAGGGATCCCCTGGGAGAAACAACATTACTATAGTAAGTAATTTTTTCTTCATGCCTACAAACTACACAGATATACAGCAAATAGGTTGAGGGGACTTTCCCGTTAAGGGATCGCTTACAACATTACACTCCTAACCCTGCCTCCCCTTCCAGAACCTGAAATAGGTTCACACAACAA
Source organism: Neoceratodus forsteri (assembly GCA_016271365.2). Lineage (NCBI taxonomy): Eukaryota > Metazoa > Chordata > Ceratodontiformes > Ceratodontidae > Neoceratodus > Neoceratodus forsteri. Next base: position 620,192,273 of record CM028131.1, read on the forward strand.
TCAGTTCCTTTTTTCTTTGAGGTTGCTTGAGCATTACTATTGCATTTCCTACATTTGTATGCTTGTTTTTGCTGTTCATATGTTAAAATTTCACAAGTCTGCTTCAGTTTGTATGGTGTTTTAGAAATTCTATTAAATGTTTTTTCCAAAAATGTTTTAGTAGTCTTTCAGCTAGTTTCACTAGCTGCAGCACCACTCTGGTTTGAAAACTGAACTGAACAATGGCCAGAGTAGAGCACGGATGCAGAGTTTGAACATACATTCCAAATTCTACAATTTGCATAGGTTCTGTCTCCAGGGCATCACTGTCAACTAAGATGACTACATAAAGTGTAAACATGGCAGGTGATCCCTTAAGAAGAAACAACATTATTACAGTTTATAATTTTTTTCTTGTGAACTACCTACAATTTTGTATTCTTTTTTTCTCTCTTTCTTTCTTGAAAGACATACTGAACTGGTAACAGTCCTCTGCTTGCACCTTGTTATTTATGCTGCAGCTGTTATTTATGCATCCTGTTTAGTGAGTCGTTCGATACAGGGCTAGTTTGAGAGGACTGGAAGGGGCAAATGTAGTTCCTCTCCCCAAGAGTGGTAGCAGGGAGGAGGCAGAAAACTATAGGCCAGCCAGCCTCACCTCAGTAGTGGGTAAGATTATGGAGGCACTGCTTAAGGAAAGGATTGTGGGCACTTGGAAACCATGGGAGCACAGGATCCAAGGCAGCATGGTTTCCACAGCAGGAAAGTCATGTCAAACAAATCTGATTGACTTTTGACTGGTGGCGAAGGAGGTGGATCATGGAGGGAGTGGTGGATATCGCCTACCTCAATTTCAGTGAGCCTTTGACACCGTACCCACAGAGACTGGTGAACAAGCTAGGGAGCCTGGGGGTGGGCCACAAAGTGGAAAACTGGGTTAGAAACTGGTTGAGGGATAAGAAGCAGAGGGTGGTAGTAAATGGGATCAAATCTGAGGAAAAGAGGGTGACCAGTGGGGTGCCTCAGGGATCAGTTCTGGGGTCAGTCCTTTTCAATGTCTTCATCAGTGGTGTTGCTGAAGGGCTGGAGGGGAAGGTTTGCCTATTTGCAGATGATACCAAGATCTGCAACAGAGTGGACATTCCGGGGGTCAAAAGAATGAGGAGGGATCTGGGAAAGCTGGAATAATGGTCAAAGGTGTGGCAGTTGAAGTTTAATGCAAAAAAGTGCAAAATCATGCACCTGGGGTGAAGAAACTCTGTGGAGTGCTACAGAATGGGGAGGGTGGCTGACAGTCACCAGGGAACAGAGGGATTTAAGGATAATCATCTCAGATGACCTGAGGGTAGCCAAACAGTGTACCAAGGCTGTGGGGAGGGCCAGTGGGATGTTGGGGTGCATTGGTAGGAGTATCACTAGCAGAAGAAGGGAGGTGGTGATGCCATTGTACAAAACACTGGTGAGGCCTCATCTAGAATACTGTGTTCAGTTATGGAGGCGCATCTTCTCAGAGACATAGACAGAATGGGCGGTCCAGAGAAGCGACCAAGATGGTTGGGGCTTGCATCAGAAAACAAATGAGGACATATTTTTTTTTTTTTTTATTTTTATTTGGTTAACCGGGTAAGGACACTGAAACTAGTCCTTTTTTAGGTCAGACCCGACACACAAGAAAAACCAAACACAGTACAGTTACAAAAATACAAAATTACACAGTAAGACACAAGTATTGCACAATGAGACACAACAGAGTAAAAGACCTCAGTATGTATATACTTGAAGAGAGGTGGGAACGGGGGATATAATAGAGACCTTTAGGTATCTTAAAAGCTTGAACAACATGCAGGGGACTGACATCTGTCAGTACAAGAGTTGTACAAGGATGAGCGGCAGGATAAAGGAAAATGTGGGAAGTTTTTCTTCACAGAAAGGATTGTGGATGCTTGGAATAGCCTACTCTAGGAAGTGGTAGGTGCTAACACAGTGGGGGATTCAAATATGCATGGGATAGACATAAGGGGACCCTAGATGTGGGAAGAGAGGCGAAGCCAGTGACCAAGTAGGGTCAGCGGCTGCTGATGCAGGAAGGAATATGGGCAGACTGGTTAGGCCTAGCGGTCCTTATCTGCTGTCAACTACTATGTTACTGTCCTCCAAACCCCCATTCCACAAGGACTCAACTGCAACTGAGATGGTTTCTGTATCTCTGCTTTGTCTTTCTGGAGTAAGTACATTTTGACAAGAAATAAACAGGAACCCCTGATGTTCCAGGGGTGTAGTGCTAACAGCAGCTTTGTGGTGTTCAGAACACTGGTGGAGAATGGGGATTGGAATTGTGGGAGAATGGGAAAATGCAAGCATCTATCTGAGGTCCCATGTATGAACCTCCCTGTTATAAAGTTCAGCCAAGACAGCTGGCCAACGTGTCTTCTCTCCTTTCGAGTATTGTTTTTCTCTAACATCAGGGAAGGTGGCACCCTGTCAGAAGGAGGAAGCTCCATGGGTTGGGGGGGGTCTCCACAAAGGTGTTGTAGATTGAGTCTGGGCTAGTCTCCAGGGAAGCTGGGCAGACCGCAGGCCTTGTGAGTAGACCAAAGGAGGTCAGGGGGTCTCAAGTCAGTAGTGGGCAGAGCTACAAAAAAGAGAATAAACCAATTCAAGGCAGGGAGTGTAGAAAAGGAGGGACTGATACAGGCAGTGGAGACAAAGAAAGGGCAGTTAAGAAACATTTGGGCCAGCCCGGTGGTGCTGAGGGTTGAGGCGCTGGACGCCACATCTTGCGCCACACCGGTGACCCGGGTTCAGGAATGAGCCTGGGCCATCGGGGGTCAGTGGGGGGGAAGAGATTGAGCGTCCATGGGACTGCTCTCTCCTCGAGGAGGGTTTGAAGCGTCGCTCCCTGGAGTGGCCTCACGGCGGTGGTTGAGGCGCCAACGAGCGAATCGCTGGATGCGCAGGGATGAGTTGCGGCATAACGTCCTTGCCAGCCACACACCAAGGGCAGGAACTGTAAAACAGAGAAAGCAACCCACCCTGGAGATAGATAAAGGCAACTTGGCCTCCTAGCCCACACTCCCAAATCTGGACTGGCTTTCTCTCCACAGGCCGACTGCGGTGCCTGGCACGCTTGCGCTATAGATAGAACGCTGCAGGATATGGCAGCCCTACTCCGGGGGTTCAGAACCGAGGTAGTGCTGGGCTGGGTGGCATGAGGGAGAGGACCTGGCAGTCACGGAGGGACGTAGAGACTAGGAGCCACCGAGGTTGCTGGAAGGAGTTCTCTAGGTGGTGGAGATAAAGTTGAAAAAAAAAAAAAAACATTTGGAAGGCTGGATTTAAAAGCGGAAGCAGGTAAAATATAAGTTAGGCCAAGAAGTTACCACTGCTGAGGATGTGCGTGTCCAAAATCTCTGAGTCGAGTGGAATCAGTAAGACAGATGCAGGCCAGCTGTAACATGGAGTTAGGAAAGTTGACTGGATGAGGTACTGTAGGTGGACCCCAAGGATGTGACAGTAGGGTTGATTGTGGGAAGCTGGCACATGACAGGCTGGGAAACTGTCTTGTTCTGAGTAATATATTGGTGACTGGAGGTTTTAGCTGCATGAGATGGCAGATGTCGGGAGGTGCAGGGTTAGAAGTTTACTGAGATCTTGAAAAGCATGAAGTGTGAATGTCAGTCTGAGTTTGAATAATGCACAAGGTTGGGGAGGGAGAGCTGTAAACAGGATTTGGGAATGGGGGCTGGCCAAAAGAAATCCCATTATTTAGCCAGGTGCACAAAAAATGTGGGGCATGGGAGGACGCACAAAGGAAAAAAACACTGTGGCATGAGCCTTATGATGCCTGGATCCCGGTGGGTAATGGGACCATGCCAGGGCAAAAATAGAAACATAAAAAAGGCTTTCCTGGCTTCTCCTGGGGGTGGAGTCAAGCTGGAGATCATTGAGATCAGTGGGTGACAACAGATGAGAAAAGCAGATGTATATAAATGTAACCCCCTTGTAGGGGGCACCTTCCTAATGGCCTTGGGGTGAGAGGAATGTCACTAAAAAATTCACTAAAAATACCACCAACAGCTTAATCTGGTTCAAGGTCAGTTGGCATTCATCTGTATCCCCCTCCCCGGGTCGTGCCTGAAAATAGGCAGGATTTGTCTAGTGCACTTACCCGGTCAACAAAAACAAACTAAATAAATAAATAAATACCTTACAAAGCTATAGGGGCACTATAGATGACATGTTGGCTCCTGTGTTCGTTATCTCGTTCACAAGTGGGGTGAGGTGGGAGGGTCATATCCAGATAGTAGAAACAGTGTGGTGCCTACACTCGAGAGAAACATTTAGGTGGGCATGGTCAGTATGCTGTACCTCTGCAACTCGCTCACCCCTCCTGTGAACCCCACACAATTCTGAACAGTTCCTTACAATTTTTATTTATTTTTGTTATAATTTGGGTTGGGGAAGGGCACGCTGAACCAAAGCTCATTTCCAGGTGCATCCCAGGACCATAGGGCAGTTAAGTGACTTGCTCAGGGTCACACAGTATACAAGAGGTGGTTGTGGGATTCAAACCCAAGTCTGCTGAGTCTCTAGGTTCACAGATCTGTGCTCTATTCCCTAGGCATGCATTTATACCCTGTGAAGCCAAAGATGACCCTTTGCTTCAAGCACATTTTATTTAGGGCAGTAATCGTAAGGGAGGGAAAGAAGGTAAAATGCAGTGTGAGACAGTAGTTGCGGTTTGACTGGTCCTCTGTTACCCTAGTTGGCCTAGCCAAATAATAGTGGCTGCTCTTCACTCGCCCTACAGATGTGCAGCATCAGCACCTTCTTGAGCTGTCTGTAAAATGACAGTCCTGACACTCAGCTGCACCACTCCACAATATGTGGTAAATTACTGAACTTCTGCCGTCCTGTACTGGAGGCTGTACCTTTTCCCATTGGCATCAGAATGTTTTCCTTGTAACCTTTTTAGGGAGCTCCTAGACGAATTACTGGTTACCCAGTGACTGAATCTGTGTAGGCCTATAGGTATTGCAGCTGGATGACCAGTGGTGGTGCACTTTAAATTAAGTAACAGCAGTGCTAAATGAACTCAGTTAAACCCTGCACCCAAAGGCCATGCAGTTGCTAAAATGGCAAACTGAACCTCAGACAAAGGTATTTGTACATCCTTGACTTGAGGCAGATCCAGTTGCATGAATCCAGTTATTTTTTTACCTGGGCTACTTCTCAGTGATCAACTTCTTGGCAGCAATTGGCAGGTGAAAATGCACCTGAATTAATTAGGTACACCTGTACTCCACGAGTCCACGTGGCTCCTAAAGTTGGAAAACACTCCTGATTGGTTGAACAGTGTCTTTCACCCTGTGGCTATTGTAAAGCGTGTCAAAGACCCTGAACATGCTAGCTGTTTTGTAGTTCATGCGGGCAGTTTCCAAGCGTCACTCTTCACACAGAGCATGGAATCAGTTCCTCTTAGGGCACCCCTAGCCAGTCCCCCATGTGGGTGCCCACTTATATCCTGTGGTGGCGATAGGCAGATTAGTTGACTCCCGATCCAGTGGCCGACACAACCATGTTGGCTTTGTCGGTGGTGGTGGATTCCTTTACTGTCTGACCAAGCTGGGGAATCTTAAAGGATAGTAACCCACAGTGCTTACGCTGGGCTTTGACAATGAGCAGTAGGTGGTGAAATCAGATTTTGGAAGAGTCAAATAGCATCAAGTAGCAAAGTCAGTCAGGCAGGACAGCAAATGTCAATCAAAGAGAGAATGAAATGATTGTTGTTTTTTTTTTTTTTTTGCATTCTTTGTTTATGTCCTGTCGACATCGCCTCTCCCTCAGGGTACTCAAGATGCCTGGCTCTGCCTGTACCTCATCCTCTACAGCTTCCAGCTTCCATGTGTTCCAGTATCAGACCCCCGAGCAGGGAAGAAGTGCAAGAACCACCTCCTACCTGTATGTAGTCTTCGTTAGGAGGATGCTGAGGGTTCCTGGTGCGGTCCATGTTCGATCTACCAGGGCCATTATCAGCACTTGCAGTGGCTATTTTCCTTATAATGGTATGGGAGAGGCTTATTATTAACAGTAATCAAGAAGTTTACAACCTTGTTATGTCATTGCTATGATGTCAGGGCTTTGCGGTACTCTCTTGAGTATGTCATATCAGTGGCATAACAAAACGGAATGCCAGCTAAATGCAGCATTCTAGTCTGAGAACGCCGATCGCTAGTCCATAGAGACGCTAGAGTTCATTGCGGGTTAAAACTGAGTCCCGGAGAGAAACACGACAGCTGGTTAAAATCAAAAAATAAAGAAAACCGTCAGAAATAAAACAGCCTGAAAGTGAAGGGCCATCTTGTGCTGCACACCGTGTACTATTCTAGCGAATAAAGACGGTAAACTAGGAGACGCTGTTGCCACGCTTGTCCTGGGATCAAGAATGAGTGAGAGTGTGTATTTTTTAGGGGGGAGGAGCTGTTCTGTTGAGGTGGTGTCCCTCGGTGTAGTGAGGGAGCTGCGCCGATTGGTAACATGGGGCCTGGCTGCCCTCCATCTGCTGGCTCTGCATGCGACGTTCCCATACACTATAAAACATAATGATCGGGAATAGACCCGAGTGTCGGAGGGCCAGCCGGGAGGAGATGGCTTGAGCATCCCATGACTGTTTGCCTTCTCCTGGGAGGGATGGGGCAACGTGACCCGGTATTTTCCGGCCCCCGGCAGAGGCTCGGGGCATGGCACCATGTTGGATATTGCTGCAGGAGGGAGCATGATGGATGTTGGCTTATACCTTGACGTCATGTGGCACATCATGCTCCCAAAAGAAAAAACAGGAAAATGCCCCCTGATCGACCGGATGACAGTTGGCAGTCTCCCGCTGCCACAAAGCCCCAGTTAGCCTGGACCGACTCAAGTAGCACCCGGGTTAATTGGATGCACCTACCGGCGCTTTCTCCCCGGAAGGGAGGGATCCATCCGATGAAGGGATACATCAGGTTCACCAGGGGGCTGCAGTATGGGGCAGTGGTTGGCGGTGGGGGGGGGTAGACACGGCAGGGTACACCTAGGTAACCCGTAGGTGAGGGCGGTCAGGGATGCATGGGGAGATGCAAAAAAAGAATAATGACTGGGTTTTGGTTAATAACCCCGGTGAATAACCACACTGTAATCACCTTCAGTGGTTGCCAGGACAACGGTAAATCTCTTGAGCTGTGCTCTTGAGGTTTACAGTGTTGTCCTGGCAACCATTCGAGGTGATTACAGAGTGGTTATTAACCAAAACCCAGTCATTGTCCTCTATGTTTCTACCAGCCTCCAGAAATGCAGGCATGCATGGGAGGTCCAAGGAGCATATGCAGGCTATTGTGTGCTGCCACTCCAAACCTCGGCCCGTGTCTCACTCTCCCACAGCATTCTCAACTGCACTGCCACCTGTGGTTACCCAGTGGCAGTATTGCACCAAGGACAGTAACCCACCCACCCTGGAGGTGGAGAGTGTCCCCTGGGACATTGGACCCTCCTTCCCCTGGCTGGCCCTGACCTGAACTTGTTCCTGAACTCGGGTCACCGGCATCACGAGTGGTAGCACTACTGCTGTGCCGACGGGCTGGCCAAGAATAAAATGATTAATGATTCTTGTAAGTCAGTTGCAAAAATGGCAAGAGACATATACCTGTAGGCAAGGACCTTGATTATTGGTGTTTACCGGTAAAATAAAGTTTCTGTGTCAGAAAGGTGATAACATAACAGTGACTACCTATATGGTGAGTGCTTATCGCTGAAAGAAAAATTGGAGATTAGCATTACACCGATCAACATCACCACGACCACACCATACAAACTTAACGGGGAGCAAAAAAAAACAAACATTATTTTATTTATTCCTCTGCACCCCCCCCCCAAATAAATGTAATCAACTCCGGGGGGGGGACACTGGGGGAAAGAGGTCAACACCTGAGTGGGTTACTCCCAGGGACACCCCTAGGTGGGGACGAAAGTGGGTAAACAGGAAGTTACAAAATGGGAAAACAAAAAAAAAAAAGTGCAACAATCTCACACTAGCAGAAATACTTTGCTGACATGCAGTCCTGAACCGGGACCGTTTGCTACACAGGCGGTTCCTGTAAGCACCATGCTAGATGGCCAGCTCGGCAGTTGTTCACTCACGTATTCCATTTACTCAGAGTAGTCAGGAAACTCTAGAATCTGAAATCGTGAGATGTCCCTGCACACTCACTATTCCAACTCTTTGCTATTTCTCCACAGTCCCCATTTATGAAGGTGCGAAAACTGAGTCGCCCATTTTGCAGTTGCTCGATTTGCATCACCCATATCACTGGATACCTAAAATAAATGATATTCATAAAAAATGCAATAGGTCTAAATCACTGGAAATTGTGGAAACCCTCTTGGCTCATTGTAATTTGGAATTCAGATAACAACGGTGAAAAATGCAAGAATGAAATGTTCTAGAAATGGATTGTGACTTTTTCAAACATTATAAACCAGTGCCCCCTTTGCACAGGGAGTAAGCAGAAGAGGTGGAAGTCAGGTTGTGTTTGGTATTTAGAAGAACAAGATGGATGAATAAAATGCTCAGTTTTTATGAATGTTATTTTTATAGTTTCCAAGGAATTGCCAAACTAAGCTGATTTGTTTTAGCAATAATTCCTTGTTTGTGAGGAATTAAGATTGAGTGCTTATTGCTGTGCTTTTTTACAAGGACTACAGAATTTGAGGTGGGTCAGAAACAGGATGTAACACATCTGCAGAATTAAATTAAGTGAAACTGTAATAAATTCAAGGTGGAACTGAGACAGTAGTTAGATGTGGTGTGAAGTGGTTGTGCTTCGCTATTGAAAGTAAACGTAGCAAAGTGCGCAAGATGCTACTGGTGCATGTAGTTTGTTGCGTCACTGGGACACTTTGCAGTAGTGAAGAGAACGTGCTGCACCAGCAATAGAAATATATCATGAAGTAGTGCAACTACAACTTTAGTGGCATGGCTGGAACACTCACCTACCCAGAGACGTTTCAGGTTCACAGGTGGACTCCTGGATACTGAATCCAGAAATTCTGTTCTCAGATATGATAGTGTCAATCCCCTTGCTTAGACAACCCTAAAAGTGTAATGAAAGTAGTCTTATGATATAAATTACATGGCTTTTACTCCTTGTTTTTTTTTCCCTCTTTATCTTCACAAGGACTTTTTGATTACCAAGTGGGATGCTGCATTTAGAAGATGGGCTTGGGTGGGCCTACAGTCTCCGATCCAGTTTAAACATGGAGACTCTGTTCTCTCTTTTTTGGAGCCAATAGAGAAATATGGGATTTCCTGAACTGAGATATTTTCATTATTTTCAAGTTAGGGCATACAGTCTAAATTTTACACGTAAATGTTCTTTGACCTCCGATTTCTGTCAATTACTGACACTGATACAAGAGTGCATGGATGGAGTGAACCACGGACATCTTATTTCTAGACTCTAACATATTACAGGGGCACAGGGATGATGGCCCACTGAGAACTTTTGATCTTTGGGCACAAGAGCTAGCAATCCTGATTACCCTAAAACAGTGGACTCGATGTTGCATTAACAAAAATGTTTCTTTCTCCATGATATGGATACTAATCTGGTTCAACAAGTTCAAAGAGGGACAGCTGTAACCTATGTGTGCTGGTGGAACTGTGGTAAACCTAAGGCAGTACATTCTCACATATTCTTGCTGTGTCCTGTTCTTCAGTCCTTTTACCCTTTCTCTTTTTTCATGAAGCTTTTTACCATAGTGGGGCAGGCAGGCAGGCTCTCAGCCCTGTCCCCTCTCGACCTGCTGTCCGCCTCCTCTGACCCACTGGGAGTAAGTTGTTCACGGATTGCCACCCATGGAGGGCTGAGATAGAGGACCACTGCCCCCCATGCACAAATCCGGATGCCCCTGGTGGTCAGGTGATAGTACAGGCTAAGAGAGGGTGGGCAGGGCTTCATGCAGCCCATCTGTCTAATTTTCTGTTTTCAGGTCCCCTTTCCCCTACCACGGAGACATCCCAGGACATGTGCACAGAGTTGCAGACCCTTCCTTTGAGTCGCTCGCTGACCTGTACTACTGCTGGGCCTCCACCTGGTGCCAGTCAGAGGACAAGATGGCTGGCCACCCCTCCCCAGGAGGGGTGAACAGTTTCTAGGACACTCAATCCTCATACCACCCCAGCTGACCCCCAGCTTCCTGTGCTCCTTCCGGGACATGGGTCGCCGGCATAGCAGGAGGTAAGGCGTTCAGTGCCTTAGCCCTCCATGCCACCGGGCTGGCTCCTCCTTTTTCAAGGACCTGGAATGGGCACTGAGGCTGATTTTTCCCTTGATTCAAGTGCAACCCCTTGGCCTTTTTATTTAATTACTACTCCTGAGAATTCTGTTGGTGGCAGCCCATAAATGTGTCTCTGAAAATGGCTTGGCTCTGACCTGCCTACTGTATCAGAATGGCATTTATCGAATGAACAGCAAACTTTTTCCCTTAAGAATGCAGCTGAGAAGTATTGAGTAAGAAGGACCGGGTAGACTATATATATCATAGAGGATAATGTATAGTCTTTGGTTAATATACGCTGTAAACACTCGAGAGGTTGCCATGACATCATTTGAAACCTTGAGAGCGCATCTCAAGAGGTTTTCAGATGTCATGGCAACCTCGAAAAGTGTTTTCAGAATGTTGTTAACCAAAGACCATACATTATATTTTATAGTGTATGGGCTACCAAGATTGTGTAATCACAAACTGAATTACTTTTCAGAATTACTTTACAGAACATCGATTGTTGTGAGCATTCCATTTTGTTAGAACATTAATTATTGTGAGCATTCCATTTTGCCATACCACTGATATGACATACTCAAGAAGGGTTAACAACAGAGTGATGTCATAACAATGGCATAACATTAAGCAATAAGGCACAACATTGTGTGGAGTATTGGGGGTTTACCCACGCCTTGTGTGGTGTGTCATGAGGCGCAGCCGAGTGACTTAACCACACAAGAAGTGGGTAAATCCTCAATAACTCACACCCTGGAGTGCCTTATTGAGATTATACAATGGACCCATGTCTAAAATAAATGTAAAATGTGTTTAATTGTGTTTTTTATAAATGCAGTTCCTCAGCCGTGGGTAATGCAGGATTTACCCACAGTCATGTGACATGTTTTGACCAATGAGGTTACAGGATTTTCACACACCATTGTATAATACAGAATAACGCACGGGCAACCATACATAAAGACTGTGTTTCCATCGAGGGTTGAGATGACAGCATATGAACCTCGAGAGCTTAAGTCGAGAGGTCCATGCTGTCATCTCAACTGCTAGATGGAACACATGCAGAGTTGTGTGGTTGACCATATTTTATTTTATAGTATATGGTTTTTGCACTAGAATGATAGACCCATACGAAGTGAAAACAAATAAGCATTTGTCAATGCCGAATGTTTGCTTGCTGGCATTGGCAGTGGTAATGTAGAGTTACAGAGCTGCATAATAGGAGTGGCAGTGAAGTACTGAACTGAAGCCGACCCACCACCACCCTGCAGAGAGTGACAGGCATTGGGGTGTGCATTTGGGTCATCAGGCATAACGGCCTCGCCATTTCACCACACCCCACCCTGCAGACACTGACAAGTGTCACGGTGTTCCTTGAGGTCTTTGGCCCTTATGCGCACCCCATTTCATTAGGAAATGCGGTGAGATGGGTGCGATATAGGAGAATGGGGTGAACTTTGGGGCTGAAGAGTGCAAGGCATACCTCGATGCCTCTCACTGGCTGCAGGGTGTGGAATGGTATGAGCATTACAGGCAAGAATCCCAAGTCACACCCCTGATGCCTGTCATTCTCTACAGGGTTGGGCGTTATGGTTGGAAACCCATAACTCAGGCATTCGTTGGTATTTTCACTCCAAATTTTCAACATGTGTTTTTTGTGACCCCACCTCATGAACAGGGGAATATCAGTTTGTTAGCAAGCTGCTTATGCACAGAGTACGGCATTTAGCACCACAGGTGCAAAAACATTCGAACAGGATGTAAAATGACAGCTGTACTGTTCATGGGGAGGTGTAAAAATGGCAATGTTGCAAATCTGCAGTAAAATATTTAAAAAATGGTGAAGTCATGAGCGATATAGAAACTGTGCACAGACACCAGAATATAATTAGGTTGGGGATATTTTACAGCAGATTGTCAACTCAGGCATTTTGGTGCCTCCGATCATGAACAGTGTCACTGTGATTTTCTTTATCTGTGCCGAACAATGATTTCCCACAGCGACCATGCATCTCAGCGCTGAAAGTGTGAAAACACACTTCAGCCATGTTGTGAAAAATGACAGCTGTACTGTTCATAAGGAAGTGTGAAAAAATGCCACTGGTGAAAATCTGGACTGAAAATATTACAAAGTCATGAACTTACGAGGGTGCGTGGAAACTGCGCATTGCTCACTCGTAACACAGTCATTTGCATGGACTTTTGTCACCAAATTTTCAACATAGCCATTTAAGACTCTCTGCTCATGAACAGTGTAACTGTGATTTTCTTAATCTGTCCTAAACATTGCTTTCGCACACCAACAGCACCATTGTGCACTACATGTGCGAAAACACATTTTAGGTGACATATGAAAAATGGCAGCTGTACTTTTCATAAGGAAGTGTAATAAAATGCAATGTTGAAAATCTGGAGTGAAAATATTAAATTTGCAAACTTACGAGCATGCATAGGAACTGCAACGCACGCTCGTAAAACAGTCATTTTTAGGAATTTTTTCACCAAATTTTCAACATAGCCATTTTAAGACCTCTGCTCATGAACAGTGTCACTGTGATTTTCTTAATGTGTCCCATACATTGATTTTGCACATACTGCGCCATTGTGCACTACATGGGTGGAAACACATTTTGGGCAAGATGTGAAAAATGACAGCTATACTGCTCATAAGGAGGTGTGGTAAAATGGCAGTGTTGAAAATCTGGAGTGAAAATATTGAAAATTCGCGAACTTACGAGCGTGAGTAGGAACTGCGCAATGCACCCTCGTAAAACAGTCATTTTTAGGAATTTTTTCACCAAATTTTCAACATAGCCATTTCAAACAACATGAAGTCTTGCTATATTATGACTATTGCAGTTTGCCCCAGCCTTAGAACTGCTCCGGAGGTGAAAGAGTTAACTTCCATGCAGAGCATGGAGCTTAGAGCGTGAGCTTGGTTACGAAGCTCTGTTTGGCTGGTTTCAAACCGAAACCGTCAGATTCTTTACTCCTCCTCACTGAACAGTCGCTCGGAGATTCCTCCTGTTGCTCGGTTCATTTCTTGGTTTAAAACGCTATTTCTCGGTTTAATTTAACTGCGATTTCATTATTTTAACATAAAACCGATCGGTTCAGGCTCTGTCTATGGTAATCGTAAGTAATAGATAGGGTTTTTCTGTGTGGAACTTGAAAAGTATTATCAGTTCGGTTGAACCGATCGAGTTATGTTAAATATAGTTTAAAGCCTTTTAAGGCTTTTTAGAGTCGGTTCCAGTTCTTATCGTCTTAAAAAAGCAGTTTCGACTACGTTTTTCCAGGACCCGTGACATGGTTTGGAACCGAGAAGGGAGTTCTTGCCTGGCACTGCCATCAAAGGGCAAGTTGGTTGGTTAGGCTGGCATCATGTCTGAGAAACCCAAAAGAAAAACCGGGCCCACTGGGTTTCAACACTGTAGTGTCTGTGGGGAAGCCTTTGCCAAGGCTGACCCACACACTACATGTGTCTGTTGTCTGGGGTTTGACCACCTCAATTCAGACTGCCAGATTTGTAAAAATTTTCCTGCAGCCACCCTGGACAAGAGAGTGGGCAGGCTCAGGGAACGAGAGGCCAAAAAGTCCGCTGACCCGGATGGCCAGCCCGGTTCGGTGCCAACCGAACCGGAGGGAGTGCCCTCTGACCAGGGCGAGACTTCCTCGGGCAAACGAAAAGCTGGCTCTGAGGAGCCAGTTCCAGCAAAGAAATCTAAAAAATCAGCAGGTTTGGAGTCCAAAATTCCTTCTCCAACTGCTGCTGAGATAGCCAGGGCAATACAGATTGTCCAGTCCCTGTCCCCAGTTCCCTCCGAACCGCCACTGTCTGGCAAAGGTCGGTTCGGTCGGTTCCAGTGGTTCAGGATTATGATATAGAAGAGTTCTATGAACCAGAGGAGGGATGAGGATTATGATCAGTGTGAATGTGATTTTGAAAGTCTGGATGTGCCCATTGAACGGACATCTCCCCAGACAGACCTTCAGGTGAGTCTCCCCTAGGCTTTCTGAGTCCCCTTCTCATTTTTGTTTTATAAAAAGTTGCTGAGACCTCTCCAGCTTCCCTTAGAGGAGGCGTTGGATGAGCAAGAGGAGCCTGACTATGTGGAGATGATGGATATCCCAGAGTCCAGGAGGTTGTCCATCCCTTTACATAAATCCTTTAGAAAACAAACAGTAAAAATTTTAAAAGCTCTAATTCTGTGCCTCCTGTGGATAAAAGATGGACAGGAGGTACACTTTGTCGAGTCCTGATACAGATTTTCTTTCACAGCAATGCAGTCATGTTGGGGTAGTTCAGGCTGCAGCCTGTGATAAAGCTAATATTCCACTGGCTTCACATCCTCCTGACAAGGATTCCAGGAAGATTGATGCCATGGCCAAAACAATACATGGCAGCATCCTTGGGACTCAGACAAGCTAACTATATGGCTTATGTTGCAAGATACCAGAAATCTAGATGGGATACTGTCATGGCCTTAGCTAAACAGGTCCCTGCCAGCTCGCAAAGGAGCTGGAGCAGGTGGCTCTTGATGGTATTGAGGCATCTAAGGTGCAATTCCATGCTGCAGTGGATTCTAATGATGTATCCTCTAGAGTCATGGCTACATCTGTGGCTTTCGCAGATTGGCCTGGCTCAGGTGTACTACTTTGTCACAGGATACCCAGTCTAAGGCTATGGATTTTCCTGTGGTGGGAAATTCTTTGTTTGGGGAGCAGACAGAGGAATTATATGAAGAAAATGGATGAATATAGAACCACTTACAGGAGTGCACAAGCCAAGGAACGGCAAGTCACTCCTCAGAGGCAGCCCCCAGGGGTAGGGGTGAGGCCTTTTCACAGGCCTTTTACCAGACTCAGGCCCCTCCTCTTCAGCCTATGTACAGAGGGTTCTTCAGAGGAGAGGCAGATGGGGTTTGAGCAGGCCTGCTCCCACCCTCAGCCTAAAGCCCCTGCCAAACAGGCACCTGATGGGATGCCAGGGTCGGCTCTCCACTACCTGTAGGGGCAGGTTGGCTCACTTAGGTCCAGGACTGGCAGTCTTTAACTTCAGACAGGTGGGTCTTGGAAGTAGTGAGCCAGGGTCTGGTTCTCAGCTTCAAGAAATTTCCAAAGATGAGAGCCAGATCTTTTCTACCTACAAACCCTTTAGAGACTCTTGCTTTGGAAACAGAAGTCTCAACCCTCCTGGCTCTCAGAGCTGTAGAAAAGGTTTCTCCCCTTCACCAGGGCAAGGGTCTGTACTCCAGGTACTTCCTTACCCCAAAAAAGACAGGAGAGTGGCGGCCTATCCTGGATCTAAGATATCTAAACAAGCACCTTTTAAAGCCAAAGTTCAAAATGGTGACACTGGGAATGATTTTACCCTCCCTAAGGCCAGGGGACTGGCTAGCCTCCCTGGACCTCAAAGATGCCTACTTCCATGTTCTTATCAGAAGCTCCCACCGAAAGTACCTCAGATTCGAACTGCCCTCAGGCCATTATCAGTTCAGAGCAATGCCCTTCGGCCTTACTTCTGCCCCAAGGGTGTTCACAAAGTGTCTGGCAGTAGCAGTCGCTCACCTAAGAAGGCAAAAGGTTGCCATTTTTCCCTACCTGGACGACTGGCTCATTGTGGGTCAGTCTCCAGACCAGGTCAAATCACACCTGCTAGTTACCCAGCAGCTGCTTACCTCTCTGGGGTTTCTTCTCAGTCTTCCAAAGTCAGTTTTGGAACCTGTCCAGGTACTCACCTTTATAGGCGCAGAACTGGATACAAAGCAGGCCAGAGCCTTCCTTCCCTTGGAAAGGGTAAGGACCTTAGTGGCCCTGGCCGCCTCCTTCACTCTGCAGGTTTCTCGACCAGCAAGGCATTTCCTGCAGCTCCTAGGGCACATGGCTGCCTCCTTGCCGTGGTGCAAGAAGCAAGATTTCAGATGAGGGATATTCAGTTCCATTTGAGAGCTTTCTGGTCTCAAAGAAAGATCCTCTATCCAATTAATCCAGTGACTCGAACCCTGATCCAGGCCCTTCAGTGGTGGCAGGATCAGAGCAATCTGAAGACAGGGGTGCCTTTCATCCCTCTGTCCCATTCCTTGACCCTTACTACAGATGCATCCCTCTTGGGATGGGGAGCTCACATGGGCGACCTCTCCACCCAGGGATTATGGTCCCTCAGGAATCTCTGCTCCACATCAATCTGTTGGAACTCAGAGCTGTTTTTCTAGCACTTCAGGTTTTCTCTGCATCTGTTCAGAACAAGGTGGTACAGGTCAGAACAGACAACACCACTACAATGTGGTACATCAACAAGCAAGGGGGCACTCGGTCTTCGGCCTTGTGCACCGAGGCAATGAAGTTGTGGTCTCTGGCTTACTCTCTGAACACTTCCCTCATAGCAGTTCACCTCCCAGTCAAGGACAATATCTTGGCAGATGCCCTCAGCAGGATTTCCCAGGGCCATCACGAATGGTCACTGGATCCACTAGTACTGGGGATAGTGTTTGCCAGATGGGGCACTCCTCAGATAGATCTTTTCGCAGCCCCAGACAGTTATCAACTTCCACTGTTTTGTTGCAGGCCCCCAGTGTTGGGCTCAGTTCCCCTGGATGCCTTTCTCCTCAATTGGGAAGGGAAGTTTCTTTATGCCTTCCCCTTCCCTCTCCTGTTCAAAGTACTAGTCAAAATCAGGTCTCAGCCCTGCAAAATGATCCTGATTGCTCCAGACTGGGCCAGGCAGCCCTGGTACCCACTCCTTCTGTCCTTAGCAGTCCATCTTCCCCTGTGTCTCCCCAGGAACCACAATCTGTTAACCTGTGCTCAGGGGAGGTTTGGTATCCAAATCTCAAATCCTCAACCTCAAGGCTTGGCTCTTGAGCAGTTAGAGTTTGCTGATTTGCAACTTTCTCAAAGTGTTCTCGAAATTCTGAAGGCTGCTAGGAAGCCTTCCACCAGGACTACCTATAACTCCAAGTGAAAAGGTTTTCCATATGGTGTTCTGGGAAGCATCTTTCCCAGAATCTGCTGATCTACCTACTCTATTGGACTACATGGTCCATCTTAATTCTTTGGGACTGAGACCAGCCACCCTGAAAGTGCACTTGGCTGCTGTCTCTGCCTTCATTCAACAGGAAGCCCTCTTCTCTCTCTGCTCATCCTGTATTTTCCAAGTTTTTAAGGATTGCTTCACACCAATCCCCATTCAGGGACCCTGCCCGCTTGGGATCTTAATGTATGCATTGCTCAGCTAATGCAACCCCTTGAGCCTCTGTCTTGACAGAGCTTAAGTATTGACTTGGAAAACTGTATTTCTGGTAGCCATCACTTCTGTCAGGCGTATAAGTGAGTTACAGGCTTTATCAGTAGAAACTGACTTTATTTCCTTTCACAGGGATAAAGTGGTCCTCAGGACTAACAGGAAGTTTTTGCCTAAGGTGGTTTCAGATTTCCACCTTAACCAGTCTATTTCACTTCCAGTGTTCTTCACTGACCATTCCTCCTCTGGTGAGAGGAGGCTGCACAGCTTAGATGTTAAGAGGGCCCTAAGTTACTACATAGAGCGTACCAAGGGTCACAGGTTTGACTCCCTCCAACTGTTTCTCACTTATGGTGAGGTTGGGAAAGGGAGACCTGCCACTAAAAGATCCATTGCCAGGTGGATCGTTTCTTGTATCTAATTTTGCTATCAAAAGCTGGGTAAGGTTCCCCCCTCAGGCCTGAGGGCTCACTCTACCAGAGGTATAGCTGCATCTCTAGCTGCTGCTAGAGACATCCCTATCTTGGAGATATGTCAGGCAGCTACTTGGAAGACAGTACACACTTTCACCAAGCTTTACTCCCTGGATATTCAGGCCAGGAGGGATGCTCGGTTTGGCACAGCCGTGCTTCAGAGCCTATTCCCTAACTAGGTTCTGTCCCTCCTCCATGGAGGTACTGCTGTGTAGTCTGCAATAGTCATAATATAGCAAGACTTCATGTTGTTTGAAGAAAAAATTACTCACCTTAGTAATGTTGTTTCTTCTAATGGAGTCTTGCTATATTATGACCTCCCCCCCAGCCTGCCCCTCTCAGAACTCCTACTTTGGGGTATGGGGTGGGTAGTCCTCTGTTGGCATTTATTGATGCCCTCTTTCATGTTTGGGTGTTGCGTTCATTTAGTTATTTTATCTTAATTTTTCTGGTCCACTGACTTGAGTCTTTGTGTTGGGACCAGTAAAAATATGTTAATATATTAGTAGCCAGTTGGCTAGTGTAGGTTACAGCTTCCACACAGAACCTTAGTGAGTTTTTGCTCGTAAAGATCTGACGGTTTCGGGTTTAAACCAGCCAAACAGAGCTTCTGAACCGAGCTCGCGCTCTAAGCTGCATGCTCTGCATGGAAGTTAACTCTTTCACCTCCGGAGCAGTTCTAAGGCTGGGGCAAACTGCAATAGTCATAATATAGCAAGACTCCATTAGAAGAAACAACATTACTAAGGTGAGTAATTTTTTCTTTAAGACCTTTGCTCATGAACAGTGTCACTGTGACTTTCTTAATTTGTCCCGTACATTGATTTCGCACACCGACTGTGCCATTGTGCGCTACATGGGCGGAAACACGTTCTGGGTGAGATGTGAAAAATGACAGCTATACTACTCATAAGAAGGTGTGATAAAATGGCAATGTTGGAAATCTGGAGTGAAAATATTGAAAATTCGCGACCTTACGAGTGTGCGTAGGAACTGCGCAATGCACCCTCGTAAAACAGTCATTTTTAGGAATTTTTTCACCAAATTTTCAACATAGCCATTTTAAGACCTCTGCTCATGAACAGTGTCACTGTGATTTTCTTAATTTGTCCCGTACATTGATTTCACACACCGACTGCGCCATTCTGTGCTACATGGGTGGAAACACATTTTGGGTGAGATGTGAAAAATGACAGCTATACTACTCATAAGAAGGCATGGTAAAATGGCAATGTTGGAAATCTGGAGTGAAAATACTGAAATTTCGTGAACTTACGAGCCTGCGTAGGAACTGCGCAACGCACCCTCGTAAAGCAGTCATTTTTTGGCATTTTGGCACCAAATTTTCAACATGGGGTTTTTGGGACCCCTTCTCATGAATGATGTCACTGTCATGGCGGTATTTGGGCCAGAAGGGTGATTTCGCAGTCACTGCGCAAAATCACCCTGGGCCCAGGCTCGCATGACAGTAACATCATTCATGAAAAAGTCAAAACCCATGTTGAATAGTCTAAAATCCCAAAATGCCGAGACATGCAATAAAGTTGAAACCCTATGTAACCCATTATACAGCTTACCGGCATTTCCTCAGTTTGCGGTCGGCTTTGAAGAGTGCAGCGACGTGTTCGCAGTCCACGAAGATCGTCGCGCCCGGAGTCCGGAGGTAAGTATGGGTGGGGGTGTTGGGAGGCTGGAGTGCGCAGTGGGTGGGTGCGGGTTGTGGGAGGGTTGGGAGGAGCGCCCGCGGGACAGTTTTATTTTACGGGTTTAAAACAAAAAGGCGTCGTGGGGCGTTTGCCACGCTGGGGTGGGCTCCCAGCGTGGCACAAGACGGGGGGCGTTCAGCCGGCGGGGATTAGGCACCCCGTCGGCAAAATAAAAAAATTGCGGCACCATTTGCCACGCTGGGTGGGCTCCCAGCGTAGCACAAGAACAGGGGCGTTCAGCCGGCGGGGATTGGGCACCCCAGCCCGGCCAAGGACTACAGTGCTTGCCACGCTGGGGTGGGCTCCCAGCGTGGCACCTAAACTGGGGGTGGGGGGCGCAGCTCAGCCGGCGGGGATTGGGCACCCGTCGGCTATACAGTGATCTTGAGGCGCGCCGTCTGGCTCTGGCCATGGGAGCTGCGGCGTGAGCAGCGATATGTTATCGGTGCTCACCAAGCGTAGCTCCCCTTTCAATCAGAGGCTACTGCATTTGGAGCGCATCAGCAGACAGCTCCAAATGCATTGGCTTACAGGCCGCGCCTGCCAGCCCACTGACTGAATTGGAGGAGGAGGTGACACACCTCCGAAATCTCCGATGAAGGCACTATGTTTCTTGCACATGCGTGCAAGCAAACATAAAAATCTTGCCAGTTCTTTGTTATTCTCACATAATCAAAATCAAATTTCCAGACTTTTGAAAGGTAAAAGATATGACTTTGGGCACTGGGTGGTTAGTAAGTAGCTAGGTGTAGAATAAGTGAGAAATTTAAAATTGTATGATCTTTGAACTGTACATAACTGTTCAGAATGTGCATAACAACACTTAAGAATGTGCATAACGGTTTAGAATGTGCTTAACAAGGACTTTGAGCAGGCTGATTTTTAACATAACAAAGGGTAACCATATACTATAAGGTTGTAATCTGCTTGATTTCAATTAATAATAAGGGCTCCCCATACATTATATGGTCATTGATAAAATACTTCGTACCTTCAATTTACGTATCTTTGACATAGTCAGCTGCCACAGTGGGACTAGGAGTAATTTTGTTTATTCTTTAAATGTTTAATGCCAGACCTTTCACATCCTATAGCATCCTGAGTTCTCTAGCTCACTATGTTGTTACTGTTTTGTATTCTTCAAAGTTTTTATTTAACTTGAAATATAACAAAAAAAAGAAAATGCTGCAGCAGCAAGATGTATTTGAGAGTAGTGGATTTTTGACTGTACTGTATGTATGTCTAGGGCTAGGCTCTCTCTTTCAGAATCAAGGGACTGGAATCAGTCTGGAGGATATGGCGGGATCTGCATCTGAGTGTCACTGTTTTCTTGGGAAGAGGGAGATGGAATGGGACCTGGGAAGCTGCTGTGAGTGTTCATATGGGCTGGGACTTGTGAGTTGGTGTGCCAGGGACCAGTGGGAGGGATATGGAATGGTGATTGGAGTACTTTTGGGGAGTCAGTGCTTTGGAATGCAAGAAAGCTGGGGCCAGTGGAAGGGATATGCGCCGGGGGAATGGACGTTTTGTTATCCATTGCTTGAGATGAAGGGGGAAGCATACCATCAAATGCAGTGGATAAAGCAGTAGATAGTATGCTAAAATACTATGCCTCGCTGACATTATTAAAAACGTTTGCACAGCAGAGCGCAATCTGTAGTCTAGAACTCCTTGTCTTGTATACCCCTGCTTGCTCCCTCTGCTCTGCTGAGGCTGAATTTCTGAACATTCCACATTCCTGGTTCAAACAGTCTGGAGAGTGGGCATTTGCAATAGCAGCCTTGATTTCGTGAAACTCTGCCACAGACATTGAGAGAAGCCCTCTTGCTGGAGGCTTTTAAAAGTGGTTTAAATTTTTTTTTTCTTTTTTCAACTTTCTCTCTTTGTCTCAGCGCAGTGGATGTACCCCCTTTTCAGCACCCAGACCTCACATCCGGCACCCCCCCCCTCCCAATGCTGCCTGGACTGGGAGGCCTGCAGCTGCCTCCTGTGGCAGGGCTACCTGATGGAAAGGACTGAGATTCACCTGAGGCCCTGACCGAGGCTTATGCCTGGGTATCATTCGGGTGGAGGACCAGGGACTTCATGGTGCAGACGACCCAGGGGTTTTCCTCTCGAGTTTCCCTGCAGGTGTAGACATGCAGTGGCGTCCGTGCAGGTTGGTTGCACACCCGCAAGCAACCTACAGACGTTCGTGATCGCCTCCCCCACTGAAGAGTGGCCCCAGCTGTTGCACACCCAACCTCCACTGGGTGTTGCTGATACACCAGAGAGCCACAACCCTCCCCTCCCGGAGGAGAGCTATCTGTGGGATGCTCATCCTACCTACCCCAGCTGACTTTCTGACACACTGCTCGTTGCCAAACACAGGTTGTTGGAGATTATCTGAGATCTGACTTCGAGGTGGAGCTCTTGCAGCAGGTATTACACTTAGGACTAATGCTGCCAGGCGTTAGGACCCCACTGAAAAATCTTCAAGCCAGCAGTCTGTGGTGGGGTCCGCCCCAACATCAGCTCTGCCCAACGTCCAACATTGTATAAAGGGGGCGAACCCCCGGTGCCATCTCAGTTCTTTTCCTGCCGTCGACCTGCTTAGTTCGGCTCCACAGACGCCTTGCCTTAGCAGTCGACTGCCTTTTTTTGCACTTAGTAAAAGCAGTTTTCACACTTTGTTCACCCCTGCCTCAATGACTGGCTGCTCTCGGCCCAGTCGGAGGACCAGCTAATGGGCACTCTCAAGGAGACAAACGAGTTGTTCTTTTCTCTAGGCATCACTCTGAACTGGCCCAAATCTCAGCCCTGGCCCTCCCAACGGCTTCAATATATTGGAGTTGTGCTCGGCACTCATCAGGGCAGGGCCTTCCTGCCGAGAGACAGAGTGCTTCACCTGGGTGAGCTGACTCAAAGAATCCAGACATCAGACCAGGTCCCTGCAAGGATAGTCCTGCAGTTGTTGGGACATATGGCAGCTGCCACTGCCACGGTCTGTGTCTCTCACGATTGAATGAAGGGACCCTCCAGTGGCACCTCAGAGTCCAATGGGACCAGGGCTCGGACGACTTGGACTATCCCATGCAGATATCGGGCGGTTCGTCGGCTCCCTCCGATGGTGGCAAACCCGACTCACTAGAACTGGGAGTACCCTTTCAATGGCCAAGCCTGTTGCAGGTCTTTACCACAGATGCCTCGGACTAGGCTGGGGTGTTCATCTAAATGAGCATCAGACAAGAGGATTATGGTCTGCCATAGAGGCCTCTCCATATCAATGTCACGGGAGATGAGGGGCCGTTCTGCTCGCCTCAGGCCTTCCAGGATCTGCTCTCCTGGAGTCGACTCTTAATCCAGTCAGACAATACCCCAGTAGTCTTTTACCTGAACAAACGAGGGAGCACTTGCTCGTACCCCCTATACAGGGAGGCCATGAGAGTTTGGGACTGGGCAGTAGAACGTGATCTGTTCCTCTTAGCAGTTCACATGCCAGGAAGTCAGAACGCTCTCACCGACAGTCTGAGCTGCTCTCGTTCTTTGATTCACGAGTGAGAATTGCTTCAAGAAGTAGCAAACGATCTCTTTGACAGATGGGGTCATCCAGAGTTGAACCTCTTTGTGTCCCTGTGCAATGCCAAACTGCCAAATTTTGCTCACTAGATCCAGGGCCTGGTGTTTTCTGGCAAGACGCATTGTCCCTCTTTTGGACAGGGAGGTTTCTTTGTGCCTTTCCTTCCTTCCCTCTGGTTCAGAGAGTACTGCTCAAACTGCAGTCAGAGGGGGCCAGAATGATTCTGGTAGCCCCTCTTTGGCCTCAACAGATTTGGTTCCCTCTGCTACAGCAGCTGGTCACAGGGCCCCCTGTGCCGCTGCCTCTCTCCACTCTGTTGCTCTCCCAGGAACAGGGTACACTCGTCCATCCAGCTGTACAGACTCTCCACTTGCATGCTTGGCTCCTACAGTCCTAGCAGAAGAGACTGGGACTTTCAAAAGTAGGCAGAGATTCTTGTGGCAGCAAGGAAACCCTCCATTAGGGCAACTTATGCCATGAAGTGGAAGCGTTTCTGTCTATAGGCGATGGCTCGTTCCTTGGATCCTCTAGATTGCTCGGTCAAGTATGTGCTGGAGTATCTTCTCCATCTCCTCGATTTGGGGTCTCAGCTACTCATCGATAAAGGTGCACCTCTGAGCCATTTCGGCATATCATGCCCCTGTGAGATAGAGAGGACTCTGGCACAGCTGGACGTATGCAAAACCTTCCTGTGGGGTGTCCTACATTTCAGACCTCTGAGGATCCCTCCATGGGATCTTCTCTTTGTTTTGGAAAAGCTCACCCTGTCCCCTTTTGAACCAGCTGTGATGTGTGAGCTACGCCACCTCTCTTGGAAGGTGTTATTTTTAGTTGCCATTACTTCTGCTCAAAGTTTTCAAACTTCGGGCCTATTGTGCAAGAGCCTTACCTTGTGTTTCACAGGGACAGGGTGAAGCTACGGTACAAATCCTAAGTTTCTTCCAGTGGTGTCCGGATTGGCGCTGAACCAGGACATTCAACTTCGGTTTATTACCCAGAGTTCTCTAGTAGGGGGGAGGCCCTGTTACATACTCTGGACGTTCATCGGGTTCTTCATTACTCCTTAGACCAAACTCATTCTGTTCGCAGGATGGACCAGTTGTTCATCGCTTTTGCTCAGAGAAAGGCAGGAGATCCTGTCACTAAGCAGACCCTAACCAAATGGTTAATAATAATAATAAAATTTATTTAATTAAGCGCCTTTCAAAATTTCAAAGTGCTGTATACATCAAGAGCAAACATAAAACATATTGTATAACTTTTTATCAGCATCACGCAAACCCTTACCAGGCTCGGTTAAGGGTCATTCCACCAGAGCAATAGCCACTTCATTTGCCTCTTTGAGGAACATTTCAGCAGCAGATTTGTGTGCTGCAGCCACTTGGAGCACTGTCCATACCTTCACTAGACACTGCAGTTTGGACATAGCCTCTAGGAGGAGAGCAGGATTTGGACTGCTGTCCTGCAGGGACTTCTCTCATAAGAGGGTAGGTACCCCTCTGCTTCAGTCGTTCCTCCACCCTTCTGACCTGGACCTATCTAGAGATATTGCCTGGGACTCAGTCCTAAGTATAATACCTGCTGCAGGAGCTCCACCTCGAAGTCAGATAGTACAGTTATGTAAGAACTTACTATAACAGTAGATCTTCGAGAGGAGCTCTTGCAGCAGGTGGCTTTCCCACCCTCCATCCCTCAGGTCATTTCTTTACTGATACTTCTCTCGAGTAGAGAAGTTTCCTTCTTGGTTCTCCAACTTTTTCAGCCGGGTCTCCAGCGGGGAACTGAAATGGCACTGGGGGTCCACCCCCTTTATACAGTGTTGGATGTCAGGCAGAGCCGACATCGGGGGCCGCCCTCCCCGCCACAGACTGCTGGCTAGAAGATTTTTCCGTGGGGTCCTAACACCTGGTAGCATTAATCCTAAGTGTAATACCTGCTGCAAGAGCTCCTCTCGAAGATCTACTGTTACAGTAAGTTCTTACGTAACATTACTTTATAGAAGTTTATTGAAATTCCTAATTTGTGGATTATTTTTAAAATCTGTATTTTTTTTTTTTTTAGTGTAAAGAGACCTGTACCCCCGAACCGCATGGCTAGGGCACCATATGCATAAACTCTGCAACTACTAGTTATCCTGTCCCTGTTCTTACTTTCTTGTATAGAAATATAATTTTAGGAAAGAGGACTACTGGTTCATTGAATTCTTTGCCCCACCAGTTCTGTGACAATAAAAGCATACTACCCCTTTTTCTTCAAACAACCTGTCAAGTCTTTGTGTCCTTGTTAAAGTGCGGCTGATGCCTTCAGGAGAACTTTGAAAAACATACTGTTTGGTCGCGTCAGCTTTGATTTCACATTTGCTCTACACTTCTTCTCCCATTATAGTTTTATCAGTCCTGTTGCATAATCCTGCATTGATGTCTTGATACTCTTATAGTGACATCACAGTTATTCTTATTGTAACAGACTGTGATGTCACAACAGAAGATTATGACTTCAAGTGGGAACAAGCAATAGGGCATATTAACTCTAATGGATAAAGTTTCTCTTTCATGTTTATTTCCTCAATAGAAAATAAGTGGGAGAGGAGAAATCTATAGAAATATGAAATACATGCTAAAAACAGCAGTATATAATAGCAGTGAAATTTTGACCTATACTTTTTGTGTTCGCCGTGCGCACAAGTGCAGCGAACACATTGGTATGATAGTGAGCTTTTGAGGAGTGTAACACTGTCCACCTAATATAAAGTAGTGTTGCAGGGGCCCAGCAGTGCCACACCAGTCAGCACCCAGGCTGACTATGACAGAGTTTCTGGCTTGCTGGGCGGGGACGGCACCAACTTTAAAAGAAGTTGCCGTCCCTTTGATCCACATCACTCAGCAAGCCAGACTGATCTGTCATGGTCAGCCTGGAATGCTTGCCAGCAACAAAGAAAAGCATCCATCGATGTCTGTTGCTGGTGGCCCTTACTGTCCATTGAGCCGACCCTCCTTGTCAGCGCCCCCTCACACACAAACAGTAGTGACACTGGGGGTGCTCAATCCCCCAGTGTAGAAGAGAACCATCCATCGACGTCTCTTGCGCCCCCCCAAAACATAATTCAGTGACACTGGGGGTGCCCAATCCCCAGTATCCTCAATGATTTAAATAATGTCCCTCCCAGTGACGCTGGGGGTGCCCAGTCCCCTAGTGTCCTCCATTAATAGAAAACTCCCTGAAAAAAAAAAACTGTTCATCAGTTTTCCTACAGACCTCCACATTGCGACCCTCCACTCAGGACCCACCACCCCAAACCCTCCCTAGCCCATACTTACCCACCGAGGTCTGTCACCGTAATCTTCCTTGGACTGCAGACATATCTTCACTCTTCAAAGCCCAACCACGAACTGAGGAAAGTGCTTTAATGTATTTCAATGGGGTTTTCAACTTAGTGCCATAACTTGGCCATTTTTTAATATTTTTGCCACAAATTTTCCACCTTTTTTGGGACTCCACCTCATGAACAATTAAGTGACATTACAAAATTCTGTCCCGAAAGCTGATTTCGCGGTCGCAGTGCAAAATCACCTTTTGGGCAAGGGTTGACAAGTTACTCCACATTTGTTCATGAGGTGGGATGATAGAAAACTATGTTGAAAATTTGATGTAAAATATTAAAAACAATGAGATTATGAGCCTCGTTGAAATTTGTGAATGCAGGCTCATAAGTTTGGCAATTGTCAATATTTTTACCCCAATTTTCAACATAGCCATTTCTTCACAGCACCTCTTGAATGTGACAGCAGTCATTTTTCAGATCCTGGCCAAAATGTTTTGTTTTTTTGTATCGTGAAAGGTGATTTCACAGTCGTTGCGTGAAATCCCCTTTCAGGCAGGAGTTGAAATTTTTCTCTGCATTTGTTCATGTGGTGGGGTCATAAGAAGGCTATGTTGAAATTTTGGGGCAAAAATATTAATAGACTACAAAGTTATGAGCCTATGTTGAAATTTATAAACACAGGCTTGTAACTTTGGTAATTTTCAATATTTTGATCCCAGATTTTCCACATAACCATTTCTTCACACTACTTCACGATTGTGACAGCTGTCGTTTTTCAGATCCTGGACAAAATGTGTTTTTGCATCCCGAAAGGTGATTCCGCAGTTGCTGCATGAAATTATCTTTCGGCCAGGAGTTGAACATTTTCTCTGCACTTGTTCATGAGGTGGGAGTCATAAGAAGGATATGTTGAAAATCTGGCACACAAATATTAACAAACAAGACAGTTATACTGCCCAGCGTCATCACCTCTGCTTTGCATTCTTAAATGTTAATAAAATGATTTCTTCACTGAAACAATTTTCAGACAAACACCCTATGACACCACTGGACTTTTCTACAAAATTACGGTCAGATGCTTTCTTCAATTTACATTTAAAAACTGTAAGGCAGTGAGAGTGCCTTTTTCTAGTGAGAGTGCCCAGTACTTTAGAGCCTGGACATATTTTTACTGTTGCTGGCTGCCATATTCTTACTGTTGGCTGCTTTTCTGGACTTTGGACTGCCTTGTGGACTTGAGTGGTGGGCCTACAGATTCTGATTTTTTTTTTATATGGGGTTATTTGGGGGGTGGGTTAGTGTTTATTTGACTACGAATGTCTGTGTGTGTGTGTGTGTGTGTGTGTGTGTGTGTGTGGAGTGTGTGGTAGTGTGTTTTGTTTGGTTTTGGAATTATGTAGTCAAGGGGAATGTGTCTGGGAAGGCATGTGGGCCTGGGGCGGGCCAGGATAGTGTATGGGGCGTCCCAGCTGTTCGACCTTCGGCCTTTTTTCAGCCTCCCTGTGTCGGATACTACAGCAAGGC
Organism: Neoceratodus forsteri; assembly: GCA_016271365.2. NCBI lineage: Eukaryota > Metazoa > Chordata > Ceratodontiformes > Ceratodontidae > Neoceratodus > Neoceratodus forsteri. Next base: position 620,220,393 of record CM028131.1, read on the forward strand.
GCTGCAGGGAGGTTGGAATAGGGAGGAGTCGTGGTATTCGATCGGGATGGGGTGCCCCTTACACAGCGGGTGGTGGTAGGATTTAGGTAGTGGGGTGCAGAAGGCACCCTGGGATTAGACGGGACTTAGGGAGAGGCCAGACGTGTTTAGTTCCCGTCCTCAGGATTCCCACCTGACCGGGTGGGCAGAGAGCCAGAGGGCTGCACTGTCCACCAATCCCCTGAGGCGGTGCTGCAATGCCAGATCGGTCAGAAATGAGACTGCAATTATAAGCGGATTTGGTTTCTTTGGCTGATCTGGCTTACATTATGGAGACCTGGATTGGTGATGGCGCTGGCCCGGTTTTAGGCTGCCATCCCGTCCGGGTATACCGTAGTGCACTGCCCCAGAGTGGAGCACGAGGGTGGGGGGTAGCCATCTGTTTTAGATCGAGCTGGGCTTCACCGTGCACCAGTGAGAACACCACATTCCTTTGAATGTGTGGCCATTCGTGGAGGTCGGGCGCGGGCTGCTTGGTTCTCTGATTTACGCCCCAGGGGTGGCGGGGAATTTCTTGCAGGGAAGTGACTGAATTCATCGTCGTGTAAACTTTGGAGGCCCCCAGATGTTTGGTGTTGGGGGACTTCAATGTTTGGGCCGAGGATGAATCCTTTCGGCTTGGTTATAACTTCCTCCAGATGATGTCATCTCTGGGCTTTGCGCAGAAAGTTTCTTCCGTGATCCATCAGGGTGGCCACATGTTGGATTTGGTGTTCTCACTGGGGCTTGAGATAGATAGTCTCAGCATTGGTAGGGTCGTTTGGTCCGATCATTGCACGGTGATGTTCCAGTTCGGGGCCCCACCTGGTAGCCCTCCCCCTGCAGAGATGGTCAGTTATCATCCTTTGAGGGGGTTGACCCCTAAGGGTTTTTTGGCAGTGACTGACTTATCTAGTGTGGACAATGCATGCGTTGGGGGTGTGTGCGCTGCAGTGGACGCCTATAACAAGGCGCTTTCTGGTGTGCTCGACTCCCTCGCACCAGTCCGTGTACGAGCCAGGTCTTCTCACTTGAGGTCCCCTTGGTATGATGGGGAGCTCAAGGTGATGAAGACCTTGGGTCGGAGATTAGAGCGCTGCTGGTGGAAATCCAGCCTGGAGGTAGACAAACTGGTCCTGCGTGCGCACTATTGTGCATACCAGTCACTCAGCAGGTAGCACACTTGCCTCTGAGGCTGGGAGATCAGAGGGCTGTGGGTTCAGTTCCCACGTCTGGCACTTGGGTTAATATCCCAGTACTGACACTGTAGTGCAGCATGAGAGGGGTGCTGCACTTCTGAGTTGCCGTCTTTCGGATGAGACTTTAAACCGAGGTCCCATCTGTCTGGATTGGTGGTAGTTCAGGTGGATGTTAAAGATCCCATGGCACTTATCGAAAAGAGTAGGGGTGTTTTTATTTAGAGAAACATATACAGTAACACTTGTTCAAGCAACCAAATTAACCAACAAAAATAGAAACAGTAAATTCATGCCTCTCAGCAAAGGGTTGGAAACATAAGGTAAACATTCTATGGCCTGGATATTCAAACTGCGCCATTCTGAGGCGCAAGCCCTTGCGCTGCTCAAAATAGTTGTGCAGGGGTGTGGCCGGGGTGGTATTCAAAGGGGTTGCGCTATTGCGCAACTCCTTTGAATTCACTCCCAGCCACAGCACTTGCGCGTAAGCGCCAGTGGAACTTGCGCCACCGCGAGATTGCCAGAGATGAGCATTAAACTTGCGGTGGCGCCGTACCGATAACGCCATCGCCAAATTTCCGATATTCAAGCGGTGACATGCAAATGGAGCCATAATTTGCTCTAGGCGCGGGGGGCCATTTGCATCTATTTATGACCCCATTTGCATACCATTGCATGTAGGTGCGCCGATCCCGGACTTGCGCTGGCCACCCTGCCAGGCAGCAGCCATCGGGGACCGACACCAATGCAGCCCGATTGGTGCGGGCATTACAGGTACGTAACACCCCCACCCGTGCCCGAAGCCCGATGTAGGGCATAACGTGTATGACCCCCAGTGCCCGATCGCGGGCCAGAATGTAACCCCCACCCAAATATCTCCCTGGTGGTCAGTGGACGTAAACCCGATCGCGGGCAGAATCATCACAAACCCCCAAACATCTCCTGGTGTCTAGTGTCCCCCCACCCACGAGCCCCTCCACCCGCTCCCCCACCCCGCGGCGCGGGTGACCAGCATCCACCGCCTGCGCCCCGCCGGCCGCCGACTGACTGTCCGTCACTTCGAGCTCGCCATTCACCATGGTATCCCTCAGAGGAAGAATAGCCTTGTTGTGTATCATCTATATACTGTAGAACAATTATATTCAATACTACAAGTGATTGCTCTGTTAAAGAACAAACATGCTTGTTTCTAGTTTGTATTAAGATATAAAACCAGAAAAAATGCTAGTGTCTGCAGGTAATAGAGAAAAAAGCATTATAACTGTAATAAATAATATAGAGATATATCCCAAGAATAGTATAGTTAGTAACAAATGTGGAAATTATAATAAGCAATAATCTGATATATTCCAAATGAGAATTAATCTCGGCTGTATACAATATCAGCAATTACACAAATTACGAGAATGAGGAAAAAGACAAGTGTAAATGATCATCCCCAAAATAGAGGATCTGACAAAGAAAGCCAGTATCTGTAACAAAGGCAGTGGGAGAGAGAGTATGAAGTGTTGATTCAATTCAAAGAGTTTGGAAGGGTAAGACTGCTTGTACAGTACATGTATTTCTGCCTATTTATACTTGTGCCTTCTTTTTCTAATCATATTTCAATTTATACAGCAGAGGTGTACTGATAAAATACTTGATAAAAAGTGCCATCTTGACCCAACATAGCTAGATAATATCTTGCAAAATAGGTATGTCACAATGCATACTGAACTAATCAGAGGGCAGATTTCACAATGGTGATCACATCAGAATACTGTAACCACATGCAGTACTGACGCCAGCAGCTAAAATCTAAGAAAAGCAGCAACATTTTTAAACAAATAGAACATTTAAAAGTTGTAATTAGCACATTGCTATATAAATCAAAGATACAATTGTCAGACTCACAATATGCAGTTTATCATCATATGTGAAGGGCAGGATTTTCATGCATCACTTATGGCTCTGGCTCTTGTGAGTTATTGTCCTGCCCTCTTAGATGTGAAGACAGTTCCATTTGGAAACAAGTTCATGCTTAGCATGCTTTCATTGCCAACATTTTAATAAGACCATGGATAATCTTGAAAAGAGGGAAGATTCTGTAATGCAGCAGCAGTTATGCATAAATTACAGTTCATACATTACATACAGTTTTTTTAAAAACATTAATTTTTGGGGGGCATTTTGGTGCTTATGACTGTTACCAGGTCAATAGTACAGGACACCAAAGCCGTCTCTTTACTCTGACGGCATGAGAGATACTGCCACAATGTAAGCTTCCCTGCACTGCCCCAACAGTGTGTCTCAACCCTGTAATTGAGGGACCACCTCAACTGAGGGTAATTCAGACTCTTTATGTTGGAGTTGAAGAATTAGGCAAATTCTTCACATTTGGTGGTGGAAAGTGAGATGGAGAGGAGTTGGGGGAATAGGGGAGAGAGTTTTATTTATTGAAAAGTTTCACTAGGTAAGGCATACTGAACAATAAGTTACTCGTATCTCGGTGCGACCTGGGGGAGAGGGGAGAGGAGTTACATAGTAAAATATTTTACAGGCACCTACAGTAGTAGAGTGACAGATTGGGTACATATTGAACCGTTACAGATGTAAGCTGTAAACACCTAGTTTATAGAGTGTACAACGTTCCAATGTACTGATTGCATACAGGGAAATGAGGACCAAAAAGTGGGCAGTAACCGCATGTGCAACAACAAGGTAGGACTTTATGGAGTACAAACAATAGTGGGAGTCTCAAGCAAGTTTGCTTTATGTGTAGGAGGGCAGAGACCATGAGAATAGCAAAAGATCATATGATGCAAAGGCTAACAAGTGTACTAGACATAAGGAGATTTAGTGGCTAGAACTTGCAGGATGTTTGCAGTATAACAGAGATTAGATAGTAGGAGCTCCAGAAGGAGCTCAGGCATACCTCCAGATTACAAATGCAACAGCAAATAAGCAGAACAAACTTTAATTGCATAGGTATAATAAGGGCTTGCATATAGGTAATACCTAATCTCTAATAAGAGTTGATGGCTTTCAAGGCAGGGATGTCACAGTATAATAGCTTCACAGTATACTGTGATATCAAAAGTCACGGTATTGATACCGTGGACAGTGTCTCATACCATTGTAACCATGATGCATGGTACAGCATGGTTTTCAGGCCTTTTAGCTAATTTTTATGTGTTATTAAGGATGATTGTCCCTTTCTGATACAACTGTCCCAGATAAGAGTTTAAGGAGACTTCTTTCTTGTTCAGAAAACTGCTTCTGTAATACAGCAGTATTACAGTAACCACAGTATTACATGTAATAGTTATGCTGGATACTTCGGAGCTGGCGACCAGAGTTCGGGTGGACTCTGGGAGCCAGGTCTGACTGCCGAAAGCTGAGGTAGTACTGTCATGCAGCAGCATTCCCAGTCAGGGAGGAGTCACTCAGGTTCCAGCACCATAGTGACCCTTGTGATGGAGCCAAGGGGCTTGTCTCCTCTGGAAGGCGTTGCTACATGCTCTCAAGGGATGTGCATTGGGATACACATTCTATGCCGGTTGCCAGGAAGGGGATGCAGGAGAAAATAAGAAAGAGTGTGTGCTCTGGTCACCATATATGACAGCCTTGGGTCCCACCTCATGTGGATCCTTGCTGGTAAGATGACAGGAGAAGTGATGGATGGGATTGAGTGACTAGGAAGTCATCTGAAGCAGGCATACAGTGGTTGTTATAGAGAAGTTGCTTGGCACCTCGGTATACCTCGTCAGCCGCGGTTTACCAAGCGTTATGCTGCGTGGTACCGCCTTAATTCAGCAGTTCAGTAGTGCGGTATGCCTATGCGGTAAGCCCTTAATTAATTAAACGCCCCTCACAATCTATTGTAATGTGCCCAGTGGCGCTGTTCCTGGCTACATTTTACCTGTTTTTCAATTTTTTTCCCAGTAGGTGTCCCCACAGTCTACAGTCATGCTATACACAAGCACCTTTTTAAATCAACCGATAAATGTATGTTCCATTGTGCATTAACTATTCCCGGAGTCCACGGCTTTCTGCAATGTGAACATTTGTAGCAAGCCTTTTGTAGGCGCCGGTCCCCTTGTGATTGTTGTATGAGCCAAATAGAACATTTTATCTGGTTGCTACTGGGTTGCTAGTGGTTACCGTTCAGCAAGGCAAGGTTGTCTGTGTAGATGGAAAATGTTATTAGTTAGCAGTTTAGGAGGTCAGAAGTGCAGTACAGTTCACTTGGTTTTGTGCAAAAATCAGATTTTTTTTCCAGTAACTAAATCTGTTGTGGGTGGCCAGCATATGAGCAGTGAGTGAAAGCAGAGTTTGGAGTGTGACAGTGGATTTGAGCTCCAGCTGGTTATAGGCATGCAAGGAATATACTGTGATTGGTGAGGTGGAATTCATGAAGTCACAGATAGAACTGCACAAAGTATCATCCCAGTCAGATGAATGGCGGTTGCAGTTTTGCTCAGTTAATGAATCGATATGTTTTACTGACCTACTGTATCTGCTGTCTGCAGACCCATGGTCAGAATTCCCCTAGGAGCAAACCCCCAAACCTGGTTAACATCTGTCCCCCCCCAAAAAAAAACGTTTTCTGGTTGACGAGCATCCCCGATCCCGATGCTGTTCCAAGCACAGTGTGAAATTACATGAGAAAACATTCCCTAGTAGTCTAGCACTCCCACCACCACTACCACCACCATCCCCAAGCCCACAAGATACAGTATTAATAAAACTTTCCCCCATAGACAAGTGCTCCCCCTGATGTGCAAAAGTAAACTGTCTACCGGTGATGGTCCCTTACCCAAACCCACCCTCCCACTGTTTACCCATCTCCCCTCCGATAGAAGAAATGACTTACATTAGTTATAGAAACTGGTTCTGCATCATGAAAAATTAATGTCCTGTAACTGCAGTTCAGTGTACTTCAATGGGCTTCCAGCTGCAGTTACTCTTTAATACAGTAGTCTAAATTTCTGAGAGTAAGAATTCAATTAACTCATTGTCGGAGTGTAGATTTTTGTTGCTGCACTTGTTCTTGACTAAAGGTATTTTGTGGGGGTGGAATTAGGGATGGGGATTGGCAGGTACACAGTAAGAGTTTTGGTGGTGATGTGAGCGTGTTTGGTTGCTCAACATTTTTTTTCCCCAAGTTCGCTTTGGTAGGGAGCTGGATATCACGGGACACCAGGCCTTAAATCAAGGGAGGCAGCATACAAACAAATTGGCAGCAGTTAGGCATGCTAGTATGCAATTTGCAATTTTCGTACCCTCACCTGCGTACGAAAGAAAAAAAAAATAGGAATAATAGGAATAATCTGTTTGGAGTGTCAGTGTTAATAGGAATAATCTGTTTGGAGGGTCAGTTGTACTTGGGGGGAGTGGTGCTGCAGGGTCCCTCAAGTCGATGGTGTGAGACAAGTCAGGCAGTGAATGGCCAGAGGTCATCCTCACCAAGGAAGTTCATTGGGAAAGGCAGTTAATATTTATAACACTATAATCCTTTCATGTCCCCTTTAAACTTTCACATGGCCGAAGTCAGCTATGCACTGATTTTTTTCTTCTCCTACAGCTTACAGATCCACCCCACCCACCCGCTGATCCTCATCACTTTGTTGTGTAGTATATAGAATGAGCAAAAAACCTGTGAAATAAACACAGCTGGATTTGCTGAAAAATAAGCATGTTTTCATTGGATGAGTCAGACGATTCAGACAGATTGATCAAGCCTTATTCTTCTGAGGCATCATTTCCAATGCAGGTGCAAGCTCTTAGATTGCTCACCCCTTACACCTCAACCCCTTACTAGAGATCCTAGAGTGTTCAATACTGTCTAAAAAAGCATAATGACAGATTATAACAGTTGGAGACAAATGAGAACAAAATAATGTTTCGCAGAGATTAAGATTATTCAAAATTACGGTAGCACAGCAATGTGGCTGGTAAAATGAACCCAAGAGCCCCTTTCAGGAGTTCTCAGATGCCAGATATTTCTTCCCTTCTGCGCAACTACAGAGTAGCTGAAGAGACTCTCCGCCCCCTACATTTCCATGTTGGAGTGAACTTTAGTGCAGCAAATCCATTATAATGTGCAGTACTATATAAATAAAGGCATGCCAGTGGTCCACTCAGAGTATGGAGAACACTCTGGGCTGAGATCATCAATATTTGACTATTGGCAGTACTGTCAAGGAAGTAATTAAACAACCAGGGAAGCCATCACCATCACACAATTACTGTAGGTAAGCACAGCAATGCGGCTGGTAAAATGAGCCAACATTACCAAGCTTTTATTTGTTTTTTAAAACTAGACCTGTCATCCTTGGGAAAACTCCACAAACACGAAGACAGCATATTACCACAAGATCCCCCCACATACACACACACACACACACACACACACACACACTTATCAATATTCGGTGCTGTCCAATGGAAAAAGGAACAAAAATAAATCATGTGTAAGGTCGTGCCCAGGAGCCTCAGTAAAGTTTGACCTACTGTATAAAGAACTTACTGTGCCATTGACATTACTGTAGTTTTATTTAATTTTGTTATTATTGTTGTACATATAGATATAAATAAACTTGTGTGTTTTGCTCAGTGCATATATCTGCATGGAGTTTGAAGCAGAAACTACAAAAAAAGAGCAGTTACTAAAGTAAGAGGCCTACTGTACATCAGAATTAGACAACATTAAGATCAAATGAGGAAGGTATCCAGAGCGAAACAAAAAAGTATCAGTTCAAATTCCATCTTTCTCACCACAAATCCCCCAGTCCTCACAAAACAACATACTGCAGCATTGTATTAACAGGATTGAATCAATAAAGAGCACTTTGGAGGTAGTGTTAAAAAGCCCAAAACTGTCTGTAGAACTAAGAAGCACCACATTCAACAATAAAAGTGAAAAATAAAAATGTATCAATACAGAACACTTCGGTGGTGTAGAAATACTGTATATCACTTCTTTATGAAGTAAAATGTTGATTGAAGTTCAGCTGTAAGTTGGTGCCTGGGACATTGTATCAGTCTAGCTGCACCCAGAAGTTTGCTGTCTGCCATCGTATGGAATGCCTAATGTATTTCTTATTTGGTTAACTTTGCAAAATTGGTCCATGTAAAATAAATGGGGGAAATGATTCTTCTGCAGTAGATCTGCTCTCATAACGTCTGCCTTTAAAAAAAAAAAACATTACAGGATAGTTTCACTGGCAAGCATCACCAAAGCCATGTTATGAGAGCAGATGTAGAATTTCCGATTTTCCCATTTATGTTAAAAAGCCTAATTCTCCCAAAATGAAAAATACATTAGGCATTATTATTATTATAGGCATCAAAGTGGGAATATACAGTACATCACCTAGGCAACTGAGGCAGTACTACATCAGCCACCCAAAACTCCAGTCCCTCATCTGGTAATCCACAGGCAGATGCACAGGGATATGAGCTTAGGTGCGTGCAGGAATGCTTATAGAAACATAGAAACATAGAATGTGACGGCAGATAAGGACTGCTTGGCCCACCTAGTCTGCCCATTTTCCTACCTAACAGATAAGCTGCAGATCCTAGTTAACCAACAACTTACTTCCTCCTACCCCCCACTAGGACTGCCTTATGTCTGTCCCATGCATTCTTGAATTTCCCCACTGTTCTTGACTCCACGACCTCCTCAGGGAGGCTGTTCCATACATCCACAACCCTCTCCATGAAAAAATACTTCCTCACATTACCTCTGAGCCATCCCCTCTATCTTCAAATTGTGCCCCCTTGTTCTTGCACATCTCTTTTTCTGAAAGATGCTACCCTCTTGGACTTTGTTGATTCCCTTGAGGTACTTGAAAGTTTCTATCATGTCCCCTCTCTCCCTTCTTTCCTCAAGGGTATACATATTAAGCTCCTTTAGTCTTTCTCGTATGTCTTCTGGTGCAGACCCTGCACCATTTTGGCTCCCTCCTCTGGACAGCCTCCACTCTGTCTATGTCTTTGCGGAGATGGGGTCTCCAGAACTGCACACAGTACTCAGATGGGGTCTCACCAACTGTCTGTACAGAGGGATAACAATTTCCTGTTTTCTACTATTGATGCCTCTTCCTATGCATCCCAGTATCCCCCCAGCCTTCCTTACTGCCTTCTCACATTGCTTGACCACCTTTAGGTCATCTGATATAATTACCCCCAGGTCCCTTTCCATTTTTACTGTTGTCAGTATCTCACCCCCCATTGTGTACTCTTCCCCTGGGTTTTTGTTTCCCATGTGCATTACCTTGCACTTCTTTGCATTGAATCTGAGCTGCCATACATTTGACCATTCCTCCAACCTTGCCAAGTCCCTTCTCATCCTTACCACTCCATCTTGTGTATCAACCCTGTTGCAGATCTTTGTGTCGTCTGCAAAGAGACATACTTTTCCTTCCAGTTCCTCTGCAATGTCACTTATAAAGACATTAAAAAGGACTGGTCCCAGTACTGAACCCTGCGGTACCCCGCTAGTAACCCTCCTTTCTTCACTGTGCACTCCATTTACTACTACCCTTTGTCTCCTGTTGTCTAGCCAATTTTTTGTCCAGGCTACCACCTTGGGGCCCACTCCAAGGCTGGCTAGCTTGTGTATTAATCTTTTGTGTGGGACTGTATCAAATGCCTTGCTAAAATCTAGATAGGCCATGTCCACAGCCCCTCCCTGGTCTACTACTTTGGTCACCCAGTCAAAGAAATCTGTTAGATTAAGTCTGACACAACCTTCCCATCGATGAATCCATGCTGCCTTGGGTCCCATGCCCCACTGGCCTCTAGGTAGTCAACAGTTCTTTCCTTCAAAGTGATTCCATCATTTTCCCTACCACTGAGGTCAAACTAACTGGTCTGTAGTTTCCTGCCTCTGCCCTGCTCCCACTTTTGTGAAGAGAATCACATCTGCCCTCCTCCAGTCCTCGGTACCAACCCATCCTCCCATGATTTGTTAAAGAAGTAGCTGCGGTGTCACTAGTTCTACCCTTAGTTCTTTTAGAATTCTTGGGTGAATCCCATCAAGCCCCATTGCTTTGTCCACCTTCAATTTTATTAGTTCTTTCAGAACCCTTTCTTCTGTAAATGGACTGGTATCGACCCCTGTCTTCAGAGTGTTTCTCTTGTTTGGTTTAGGTACCTCCCCCTCCTCTTCCTTTGTGAATACTGAGCAGAAATATTTGTTCAGTATCCCTGCTTTTTCACTGTCACCCTCTACCCACATTCCCTCCTCTTTATTAAGCCTCAGTATCCCTCCTTTGGTCTTTCTTCGCTCCCTAATGTACCTATAAAAGGTCTTATCCCCCTTCTTAACAGAATTGGCTGTCCTTTCCTCGGTTTGGGCCTTTGCTATTCTGACTGCCTTCCTAGCATCTTTCTGCTTTAACTGATAAAGTTCTCTGTCCTGCTCCTTCTGTGTTTCCTTATATTTCCTGAATGCTAGCCTTTTCTCCTTAACCTTCCCTGCCACCTCTTTTGAGAACCATAGTGGTTTTTTCCTTCATTGTGTTTTATTGATTTGCTTTACACAAAGGCTTGTTGCCTCTGTGATGGCTGTTTTGATTACTCCCCATTGTTCCTCCACCCTCCTTCTTGCCTGTTTGCTAGTGCTTTCTGAGGCACCTCTCATTTTCCCAAAGTCAGCCTCCCAAAGTCCAATACTCTTTGTTTTGTATGGCTTGATTGTATGGCTGTGTTTATCGTGAATCATACTGTTTGGTGATCGCTTGTTTCCCAGATGGCTACCACCTCTAAATCTGATTCTTTCTCCGTCTCCATTTGAGGAGTACCAGGTCTAAGATTGCTCCCTCCCGAGTGGGTTCCAATACTAGCTGTCTGAGGCATGCCCCTGTAGGGCATCAAGAATGACCCTGCTCTTGGATGTGTCTGCAGCAAAGGTGCTCCAGTCAACATCTGGCATATTCAGGTCCTCCATCAACAATATCTCCCTTTTTCTGCCATTCTAAGAAGCCTTCTATCATTTCCTTGTCATTCCTCCCCTGAGATGGGGTCTGTATACAACCCGTGCGGTTGGTGCCATTTCCTGTCTCCAGGGTGACCCAGAGTGCCTCATCTGCTCCCTGTTTACTCTTAGTTCTGTTGCTTTGATCCCTTCCTTTACATAGAGAGCTACTCCTCCTCTTCCTCTTTTACCCTCCCTGTCCCTCCTGTAGATTGTGTATCCTGGTATGTTGACATCCCAGTCATGGTTCTCTGTGTACTATGTTTCTGTGACTGCCAAAATTATTTTTTTGGGACTCAGTGTGTGAGAGTTTGGTGAATCTTGGGGGGGGCGCAGTCGAGGTTACTGCTTTGGACGTGGGCAGAGATAGGTGTGCTTTATGGATGGCAGTTGGTGAGAGCTGGGTGGAGATGGTGATCGGTGTACAGGTATGTGACTAAACTGGCAGACTAGCAGGATGGACTTTGGGAGCAGGTGAATACACTCAGATCCTGATCCAGAGGCAGATGTGACAGCGTAGCTGAGATACGGGCCTGCACTAGTAGTTCTTGCTCGTTCATTTATCTCTTTCTCTCTCTCTCTCTCTATTTCTGTCTCTCTCTCTCTCTCTCACCCCTATTATGTTAAACATTTGTCAGTGCTACTGTTTGCCCGACAACGTGCAGTACATGATCCTTAGATTGTTTGCTCCATTATTTCTCTCACTGTGCTCCACAATCAGTTTGGCAACTGACAACAGCAGAGTAACCAGCATTTTAAAATGTGTATGCAGAAGTATCCTACATATAAATCATGGTCAAAAGGTCTTGTGATGGTCAGCATTTCTTTTTTGTCTTTTTATGGTTTCTGGTTAATTTTTTTTCATTAATTATTTTCTATTAAAAATAAAGTAATAAATACAAATTTGATGTCACTGCTGCGTATTTGACTTCCAGATCATCTAGCCACATTCATTGTCTCAAACAAGTGTAAGGGTGACCTTTGGTGGCATTAATGTAATGAGATGGGGTGAAGATTTTGTAATGTGTAATTGTTATTGCTCACTGATTCAGTTGGCTGTAGCTGATTGGTAGTAGCGGTAAAATGCTATCTCTTATTTACAGTATATGACTGTTTGCTATATTATCGCATCCTCCATGTGCACGCTATGTCTCCATTCTGGCACAGCACAGCACACAGTCCAGTACTACAAAAATAATGTGTGTATAAAAATCAGTCAGCCCGGATATGTACTGCAGAATTGACATCCAGACTCTTGTATGACAGCTAATTAATTTGCTCATCTATCACTGCCCACTGTACCATATATTTACGATTTTGTAAGTTATAAAAAAAAATCCCACATTCAGCTGCCAAAAAAAACCTATCCACCTCATGGCCCAAATACTTCTGCTTAGCATTTGCATTTTTAGCATGTTTGTTTATCATAGAATAAAGGAATTCAGTTTGTGGCAGAATCCCAGGAGCAGAATGTTCATCACATCAAACTCAACCGAAGGCCTTATGTGGAAGCACCATCTCAATTTTATCTGTGTTTTCAAGTTACTGAGCAAGTCATCAAGCTCTTCAGTTTTTCAGCAGTTAAAAGGCTTTCTGTTGCTGTGTTATTATTTAGCCAACATACAGTATGTCTAAATGTCTAAGTGCAGCAAGCATGGGTGCTAGATGTGGGGAAAAGTTGTGGGGGCTGACGTTCTAAGGGGCACAGGTAATTTAAGGCAGCTTTTGCAAGTAGCCTTTTTTTATACACAGAAATCATCCTGGTCTCCGTGTCTGTGTAGGAGAACCTCCCAGTACTAGTCCCAGTGCTGCTGTAGGTCCCAATGTGGGGTTTGCCACGGGTGACACTGCACTAATTTATACATGCCCTGCAGCTGGCATTTAGTCCCCCACATTCTGGAACGTGATAGGAAGTATTAACAGGGGAAAAAAATGCAACCATAAAGTCAGTATTCTGCACTGGATGGAAATCACTCAGGAGCTTTAAATGCCATAGTTTTCCCAACTCTTTGGAACTGCAAGTTACTGGGCACTGTGTGAAAGTTAACACTTTTTTAAGTTGCTGGATTAACTGTAGCTCAAGGTAGCATTTGGGCTGCATTTGAAGAAGCATGGTTTTATTATGTGTATTGCCCTTGTCCCGTATACCCCCCCCCAACAAATCCAAACACCCAAATCCCAGCTCAAAATTAAAATGCATTAAATATGCACACCAGTAAGGATGGCAGATGTTACAGTGGTTTTACCATGCAGTGCATGGGTTTTTATTCCTCTCGCTAATGTGTAAAGGTCTTTTGGAGTCTCCCTAAATCAAAGATTGCTTTTCTTCAGCGTCCATCTGCAGCTCCCTTGCCAACCAAACCACAGACTGGACCAGATCCATTAATTAAATTGCCTGTGTGTGTATTACTCATGAAATATTCTTTAGAATACTCTAGGTTACTCCTTCCCTGTCATCCTGCCATCATCTACGGTATTTCTAGTTCTGAATTTGACTTTTTTTTTAATGCAAAATCATCTCTCCTCCCTAACAGAGTACACATGCATATGTGTGTGTGTGACTATATATATATATATATATATATATATATATATATAATATATATATATATATATATATATATATATATATATATATATATATATAGTTTTACTGGAGGAGAGGAAGCTGGCTGACTAGTATGCAATACAACACCTCCATCAATTTGCAGTCAAGGCTAGAGTCATTGAAGGGCAGTCCCCCAGTAGCTTACTTAAGATGCAGCAATCATGTGACAGTGTCTGTTGAGGAGGGGAAGGTGGCTGGCTGGTATTCAATACAAGCCGCCCTCCCCCACCCCAGCTGCTCTTTAGTCACAGAAATTTTCAAAGTTTTGTTTTGCTAATTAGATAACATTCACGCCCATTTTCCAATTTCCACTACATCCTCACGTCAAACACTCACAGCAGTAGCCCTGTAACTAATGCTGCAGGTACAAAAAATGTTTCAAAGTGCAATGTCAATAGGACAAGAGCTCTAGAATACTGTATAATATAGCCCATGTTCTTGGCCACTGCACTTTGAAAACACTTTAAAACTGTAAATGGTAGAGTAAAACAGCGAAACAAAAGCAGCTACATATTTAAATGGAGGGGAGTCACATTAGCGGAAGTGTTACTATTTTGCATAAGCAGCACAATAAGGTAATAAATACTTCAGTTGATGTGGCACATAATAGGTTAATAGTTCTGTATAAAGCAAACTTGTATTTAATTGTCAGTATTAAGATCTATATTTTGCTTCTGGGTATTGTTACTTAGGGGATATGTTTCTTTACAAAAATTATGCAAACCATAGTTGAAAAAAGTGTTTTTGCTTTTCAGCAGGGTAACTTTCATCAGCCTTTAAATTTTGGAGTGGGGGGGGGGCAGGAATCACACCTGGCTATTATGTAAAAAATCTGAAGTCCCAATCCCTTGCTTTTTTCCATAGCATAGGGTTCCCTCCTCAGTCCCCAGTCCACTGCTTTCCCACACCTTAATGTAAAACAAAATCCATAGCATGGGGACCCTCCCAGTCCCCGATCCTCTGCTCTCCAACCCCTTTGCAATAAGTATGCACACATTAGTTGAATAAAAGTGTGTTTGTGTAACCCCCCTACAAATGGGGGTTCCCGAAATGGCTTCCTTGAGCTTGTCTAAATGCTCACTGCCAGGCTGGTGTCCTGCATTTTTGCAGTTTAAATGTGATTGCCAGAGAGTGCCTATATAGCCTTTGTGTACTGTCTCTTTAAGAGCTGCCTGGATTGCAGTCATAATTAATGTAGAAGGGAGCTCTGTTAGAAGATGTGCTTGTTTGCTGATCATCTGTTAGAGTAGTAATAATATTGCAGTTTGTTCTAACCTGCTTTCTTTGCAGTGTGGACAGTTCTGTTTGTTTTCATCATCTTGGTCTTGGACTGCTGAAATGGGCCAATCAGTACATTTGGGACTCTAAAATGGAGCCTGCCTACAGGGGCTTGGTGGGGTCAAAACTTGTAGGAATTGTAGTTTTGGGCTTTTTGCGCCTAAAATAACCTGGAGGGGGAGCCCTTGTTGTGATTGCCAGACAGATCAGCCAACCGAACCTTTTGGATCTTGGGAAAGTCCCAAACTGCTTGCAGTTTCAATTAGATCTAAGTTGGGAAGTGAAGAAGTAACAGCTCGAGGTAGTTCGAGCAGCAATCCATAGCGGATTCGCGCGGGTGAACTGTGGAAAGGCCTGAGTTTTGGCCTGCATGCCTTCCTGCTGTCCCTGAGAGGGAACTTGTGCCTTTTTCAAATTGAATCTGAACTTGGAGAGTGAAGTAAGCCACTGAATTGTGATTAGGCTCCTACCTGAAGAAGACCGAAGATTTGCTGAATGCGATCGGCCTGTCTGGACTTCCAGCCACCTCTGAACTCCCGGATTGTGCAGAGACTCTGTAATTGCGACCGGAGAGCCTTTTTCCTGGTACAGTGGAATTTCCTTACATGTGAATGTGCTGTGTGCTTATAGTGGGTCGTGATTTGGTTCCCCAGTGTGGTTTGAACTGTATTCTGCTTGCTGGAAGCCGCATCCAGCCCCACGGACTGAATCCAAAATCATCTCCTTTGGGCCTGGTCCTTGCCACACTGGCCCAGCCTGACTACCCGCTGCACAGAGAATGCCATCGACCAGAGACCTGCCTGGGGATCAGCCCCCTGCACAACACTTGAACAGGAACGCCGCCTCGGTGATTCGTGTGGGCCCTGCTTCTCCAGGCACACCAGCTCAACAACCTGCATTCTCGATTTCGTCCTGCCTGTGTCCAGTATTGGGTATCGTGAGTAAACATCAGGGTAGCTCCCTGCAACAACAGCTAAATGTAAAGTGTTGTCATCTGATTGACTTGTTGCTTTTTCTTTCACGAACTGAGCCCCCTCCCCCCGCTCCGGATTACAAGTAGTGTGTGCAGTGCATGTTGCTTTCTTCCATCGCAGGGCCCCAACCAGCTGCAACGTTCCTGGCTAGCTCACCATTTTTCTACCTGGGTACCCAGAGTGTGTGACTGTGTGGGGACTTAAAGTGCATGCATAACTGTTTGATTAATATATCCTTTAAGCTAATCAACCTGATTACGCCCCTTCCTTGTTCAAGTCCCCTGAATAAATTAGATCTGACTTTTTTTGCTACATTTAACCTGGCTGTGGTTCCAGTTTGTGCCAAGAGTACCGTACTGTTGCCATTTACGGTGCATAACCTTGTTTTACAGGGGGTCCCCAGGGTCGAGCCAGAGGAATCAGCCCTGGTGGTAAGTGCAAACAGTGTGGGTACTAGTATGGTGTACAAGGGGTACTGTGAAAGTGATTATCGTATATTGCTCAGGCCACGAGAAGGGAAAGAGGGGGGTTACAGTGTCCCAGAGGGCTGGGCCCAGGCTAGTTTGACTGCTGCCAACCCTGACATCCGGGTGGAGGCACCTGTTTCAGAACTCAGACCCCTTAATCTGCTATTTTCCTCACAGGCAGGGGTAGTAGCCCTGGGGATAGCGCCACCTAGGGGTTACATTTGCTTTTTAGTTTCCAAATAAAAAGAAAATACTGGCAATCTGCCACTGTCACATCACCTCTTACTCATGTTTATACAACGTATTATGTAATAATATAATATATACTTAAGAAGTCTAAATTAGTAGAACAAGATAATTCACACTGCTTTGATGTGACAAGCAGTATATTGTTCAAACAACATGAAGTCTTGCTGTATTCTGACTATTGCAGTGATATCCAACCTTTGAACTGCCCCGGAGAGGAAAGAGTTAACTTTCTATGCAAGGCATGGAACGCTGAGCTCGAGCTTGGTTGAGATTCTGTCTGTTGTTGTTTGAACCCAAACTGCCAGATTCTTTACTCCGCCTCACTGAACAGTCGCTCCGGAGATTTCTCCTTTGCTCGGTTCAAATTAGTCGGTTAAAGTGCGGTTTTTTCCCCTCGGTTCAACCGAATTTCTTCTATATAACCTGTCGGTTCAGTCTCTGTCTGTGGTACCGTGAGTACTAGATAGGTTTATTGTTATTAGTTTCTGTGTGGACCTTTTAAACGTCGGATCGGTTCGGTTTGAACCGATCAGGTTTCTAAAAAAGGTTATTCTGTTTTAGATGTAGTACCGTTCATATCGTTCTAAAAAACAGATTCCATTACGGTTTTCACATGACCCGTAACAGGTCAGGAACCAATAAAGATGTCTTGCCTGGTGGATTGTGAAAAAAGGGTAAGTTTGGTTAGGACTGGCCATGTCTGAGAAACCAAGAGAAAAACTGGGCCCACTGGGTTTCAACACTGTAGTGTGTGTGTGAGGAAGCCTTTACAAGGCTGACCCCCACACCACCTGTAGCTTATTGTGTGGGTTTGACCACCCGATTCAGCCTGCCAGATTTGTAAAGTTTTCCCACAGCTACCCTGGAAAAGAGTAGGTAGGCTGAGGAAAGGAAGCCAAGAAGTCCGCTGACCGGATGGCTAGCCGGTTGGGTTCCAACCGAACCAGAAGGAGTACCTCTGACAGAGGCGAAACTTCTTGGCAAGGGAGAACCGACTGAGAGGATCGGTTCCGTTAAAGAAAAAGAGGGATAAGTCAGCCGGTTCGAATCCACAAGTTCTTTCTCCGACTGCTGATGAAATAGCCAAAGCGATAAGGATTGTTCAGTCGCTAACTATGGTTCCGACCGAACCGGCACCATCGGTTAGGGGCTCGGTTCGGTCGGTTCCCCCGGTTCCGGATTATAATTTAGAGGATTTTTAGGAACCGGAGGAGGAGGAGGGAGAGTATGAGGATAGTGATGGTGATTATGAAAGTCTGGATGTGCCCATTGACCCGGACATCTCCCCAGACAGACCTTCAGGTGTTTCTCCTCCTAGGCTTCTGGTCCCGTTCCACTTTATGTTTTACAAAAAGTAGCTGAAACTCTCCAGCTTCCTATGGAGGAAGCAGTAGAGGATAAGGAGGAGCCTGATTATGTTGAAATTATGGACATCCCAGGTCAGGAGGCTGTCTATTCCTCCATAAGTCTTTTGGGAAACAGACAATAAAAATTTTAAAGACTCCTAATTCCATACCTCCTGTGGACAGAAGAATGGACAACAGGCATACTCTTTCAGGCTCAGATACGGAGTTCCTTTCCCAGCAATGCAGCCATGTTGGGGTAGTGCAGGCTGCTGCCTGTGATAAGGCAAATATACCCTTGGCTTCACACCCCCCAGATAAGGACTCCAGAAGGAGGATTGATGCCATGGCAAAGAAACAGTACATGGCAGCATCTTTGGGACTCAGGCAGGCTAATTATATTGCCTACACAGCTAGATACCAAAAGTCTAGATGGGACACTGTGATGGCTCTAGCTAAACAGGTCCCCACCAGCTTGCCAAGGAGCTGGAGCAGGTGGCTGCAGATGGTATTGAGGCATCCAAGGTGCAATTTCATGCTGCAGTGGACTCCAATGATGTTTCATCTAGAGTCATGGCTACATCTGTGGCCCTTCGTGGGATGGCTTGGCTCAGATGTACTAGCCTGTCACAGGATACCCAGGCTAAGGCCATGGATTTTCCTGTTATTGGTAATTCCTCTGTTTGGGGAGCAGACAGAGAACTACATGAAGAAAATGGATGAGTACAGGACCACCTATAGGAGTGCTCAGGCCAAGGAAAGGCAAGCCACTCCTCAGAGGCAGCATCCCAGGGGCAGGGGCAGGCCTTTTCATAGGCCTTTCTACCAAGCCCAGGCCTCCTCTTCCGCCTTTGCTCAGAGGGGGTTCTTCAGAGGGAGAGGCAGACGGGGTACAAGCAGGCCTGCTACCACCCCTCAGCCTAAAGCCCCTGCCAAACAGGCACACTGATGGGTTTGCCTGGGCCGATTCTCCACTATCCATAGGGGGCAGGCTGGCTTACTTTGTCCAGGACTGGATGTCTTTAACATCAGACAAATGGGTCCTGGAAGTAGTAAGCCAGGGACTGTTCTCAGCTTCAAACAATTTCCCAAGATGAGAACCAGATCCTTTCCACCTGCAAATCCTTCAGAGGCCCTTGCCCTAGAGGCAGAGGTCTCTTCCTCTTGGCTCTCAGAGCTACAGAAGGGGTTCCACCCCTACACAGGGAAAGGGATTGTACCCAGGTACTTCCTAACCCCAAAAGACAGGAGAATGGCGGCCCATCCTGGATCTCAGATTTTTAAACAAGCACCTTTTAAAACCAAAGTTCAAAATGGTGACTCTGGGGATAATTCTACCCTCTCTAAGGCTAGGGGACTGGCTAGTCTCCCTGGACCTCAAGGATGCCTATTTCCACATTCTCATCAGATGCTCCCACAGAAAGTACCTCAGGTGTGAGTTGCCCTCAGGCCACTATTAATTCAGAGCAATGCCCTTTGGCCTAACATAAGCTCCAAGGGTGTTCACAAAATGCCTGGCAGTAGTGGTTGCTTTCCTAAGGAAAAAAAAGATCTCCATCTTTCCATACCTGGACGACTGGCTCATAGTGGGTCAGTCTCCAGACCAAGTCAAGTCACACCTACAGATAACTCAGCAACTGCTCACTTTTCTAGGATTCCTTCTAAATCTTTCAAAGTCAGTTCTAGAGCCAGTGCAGCTCCTCACCTTCATAGGGGCGGAGCTGGATACAATAAGGCAAGAGCCTTCCTTCCCTCGACAGGGCAAGGACCTTGTGACACTGGCCCTTCATTCACCCTTCAGGTGTCTAGACCAGCAAGGCATTTTCTGCACCTCCTGCACACATGGCTGCCTCTCTGGCAGTGGTCCAAGGAGCAAGATTTCAGATGAGGACATTCAGTTCCGCTTAAGAGCCTTCTGGTCCCAGAGAAGGATTCTCTGACCAAGCTGATCCCAGTGACTCGAACCCTGATCCAGGCTTTGCAATGGTGGCAGGATCAGGACAACCTAAGGCAGGGAGTTCCTTTGTCACTCCAACCTCATTCTCTAATCCTTACCACAGATGCCTCCATCTTGGGCTGGGAGCCCAGGATCTGACCTCCAGGTTGTGGTTACCTCAAGAATCTCTGCTTCACATCAGTCTCTTAGAACTCAGAGCAGTGTTTCTAGCACTTCAAGTTTTTCCAGGTCTGTTCAGAACAAACTGGTTCAGATCAGGACAGACAATACCACCACAATGTGGTACATCAACAAGCAAGGGGGCACTCGGTCTACGGCCTTGTGCACTGAAGCAATGAAGTTGTGGTCTCTGGCCTATTCCCTGAATACCTCTCTGATAGCAGTGCACCTCCCTGGGAATGACAATGTCCTGGCAGATGCTCTCAGCAGGATATCTCAGGGCCATCACAAATGGGCCCTGGATCACCTAATTTTGAAGGTAATCTTCTCCAGATGGGGCACTCCACAGATAGATCTTTTTGCAGCCCCAGACAATCACCAACTTTCTCTTTTTGGCTGCAGACCCCCAGTGTTGGGCTTAGTCCCCCTCGATGCTCTAGTCCTCAATTGGGAAGGGAAATTCCTGTATGCTTTTCCTCCTTCCCTCTCCTGTTCAAGGTACTAGTCAAAATCAGATCTCAGCCCTGCAAAGTGATTCTGATTACTCCAGATTGGGCCAGACAGCCCTGGTACCTCTCTTGCTGTCCTTAGCAGTCCACCCTCCCCTGTCTCTTCCCAGGAATTACAACCTGTTAACATGTTCTCAGGGGAGAGTTTGGTATCCGAATCTGAAATCTCTCAATCTCAAGGCCTGGCTCTTGAAGAGTTAGAGTTTGCTGATTTGCATCTCTCTCAAGGTGTTCTGGATATTCTAAAGGCTTCTCGAAAGCCTTCCACCAGAAAGACTTACAACTCCAAATGGAAAAGGTTTACTGTTTGGTGCTCCAGTAAGCATATTTCTCCAGAGTCTGCTGGGTTGCTTACAGTCCTGGACTATATAGTTCATCTCAATAGCTTGGGACTCAGACCAGCTACACTTAGAGTGCATCTGGCAGTCGTCTCTGCCTTTCTGTCAGCAGGCAAGCCCTCTCCCCTTTCAGCTCACCCTGTATTCTGTAAATTCTTCAAGGGATTGCTGCATACCAATCCTCCCTTCAGGGACCCTGCCCCTGCTTGGGACCTTAATGTTTGCATTGCCCAGCTTATGCAACCCCCTTTTGAGCCTTTGTCCTCAGCAGAGCTTAAGTACTTGACTTGGAAAACTGTGTTCTTGGTAGCCATTACTTCTGCCAGACGCGCAGGTGAGTTACAGGCCCTGTCAGTGGAGCATGATTTATCTCTTTCAGTAGAGATAGTGGTCCTCAGGACTAATAGGAGGTTTTGCCTAAGGTGGTTTCAGATTTCCACCTTAATCGGTCTATGTCTCTTCCTGTTTTCTTCACTGACCATTCCTCCCTGGGAAGAGGAGGCTACACAGCCTGGATGTGAAAAGGGCCCTCTAGCTACTACAGAGCGCACCAAGGGTCACAGGTTTGACTCCTCCAATTGTTCCTCACTTATGGTGAGGTTGGCAAGGAAAACCTGCCACTAAGAGATCTATTGCCAGGTGGATTGTCTCTTGTATACAATTCTGCTATGAAAAATTAGGTAGAATCCCACCCTCAGGCCTGAGGGCTCACTCTACTAGAGGTGCGGCTGCTTCCCTGGCTGTTGCCAGGGATATTCCTATCTTAGAGATTTGTCAAGCAGCCACCTGGAAAACAGTACATACTTTCACCAAGCATTACTCTCTGGATATCCAGGCTAGGGTGATGCTCGGTTTAACACAACAGTGCTTCAGAGCCTGTTCAAAGTAGGTTCTGTCCCTCCTCCATGGAGGTACTGCTTGGTAGTCTGCAGTAGTCAGAATACAGCAAGACTTCATGTTGTTTGAAGAAAAATTACTCGCCTTAGTAATATGTTGTTTCTTCTAATGGAGTCTTGCTGTATTCTGACCTCCCGCCTCCCCTCTCAGAACCTGGGTTTTGGGATGTGGGTGGGCAGGAACAGTGTTGGCACCCTAGAGGTGCCCCCTTTTTCTCACCCTCTTATTTTTGGGTGTGTGTATTGTGTTTTGTTTTTTGGGTTTCCTGACTTGAGTCTTTGCCTTGGAACCAAAAAAAAAATTTTATTACATTTAATAGCCAGTTGGCTAGCGTGAGTTTACAGTTTCCACACAGGACACCCAGTGAGTATAGCTCTTAAAGATCTGGCGGTTTGGGTTCAAACAACAACAGACTGAGTCTCAACCAAGCTCAAGCTCAGCGTTCCATGCCTTGCATGGAAAGTTAACTCTTTCCTCTTCGGGGCAGTTCAAAGGTTGGATATCTCTGCAATAGTCAGAATACAGCAAGACTCCGTTAGAAGAAACAACATTACTAAGGTGAGTAATTTTTTCTTTTTTCTGCTTGCCCACACGGGGAGCTGGAACTGTGCAGGTTTCATTTTAGAAACTGGAATGCCGCTAAATTCCCAACACATACTAAATAGCATTTATGGGCTGCCTACCTCTAGTGACATAATTATCACCTGAGCTGTCCATTGGATGTGCATTTGTAAAGGCCATTAAATGATTACATTTTTTCAGGAAAAAAAAGAAACTGGAGGGGCCAGTAAACACCTGAACATTCATTAAAAACAACCTTTTTGAAACTGGAGTGCAAGCCAGGGGCTTGAAGTCACTGTTTGATTTTTAAAGTGATCGTCTGATAGAAGGTTGATGAGAAGCAAGGTACTGTAGGACAGACGCTCATAAGCATATTCAGAGGACTGTTTTTGCAGTATTAACATACCTTGTGCACCGGTGCAGTGTATGACTATGATTATAAAATATAAAGTAGCTCTGTTGAGGCAACCCCAATAATAAAAAAAAATGCTGCTTTTGTTGTGATTTGATAAAGTGCACCAACTCACCTGGCACTTTGCTGCTAAGTAATAAATGAGTAATTAAATAATAGTCATGCACATCCATTTGGAGTTTCAGTAAAAAAAGTCAATACATTACTGCACAGGGTCAGTTTCTGATTTAGGGTGGCAGGCTAAATCTAAAAAACTGACCTGGCTGGCCGTCCGTTTTGAGTGAGTGAGAAATTTCTTCAGGGAGCCTAGCATTTAGACTGTAAGGAGAGAGCAGTCTAAATGTAATTTCCGCTTCTGACAGAAACTGCAGTTCATGTGTTTTTTTTAATGCAGGCTAACTCCTATACTGCTTTCTGTGTGGTGTGAAGTACCATTTCTAAAATCACTTCGGCTACACAGCTTCACTATCCATGTGAAACCAACAGTGGAATTGAAACAAACTAACAAATGCCTCTTGTGTAAGGCTAACAAAATATCAAAATTTGAATTTTTTCATTTTCTACAAGGTGTGTGTGTGAGACTGTGTGTGCGCTCTAACAATGCAGCCGTAATTGTTTGTGACATATTTTGTTACCTTTACATAAGTGGCATTTGTTAGTTAATTGTACAGTAATTCTACTGCTCATTTCACTTGGATAATAGCGAGGTAGCGCAATCAAGCTGTTTAGCCACTTTGGTTCTAGGAATAGTAGTTAAAACAAAAGGAAAGTAGTATAAGGTTTTTTAGGCTGAGGCAGACAAAAGTTGCCAGCACATTTTATTTAACTATTTGCAACCAAAATGGTGCAGCGTCTGCACCAGAAGACATATGAAGAAAGACTAAAGGAGCTTAATATGTATACCCTTGAGGAAAGAAGGGAGAGAGGCGACATGATAGAAACTTTCAAGTACCTCAAGGGAATCAACAAAGTCCAAGAGGGTAGCATCTTTCAGAAAAAGAGATGTGCAAGAACAAGGGGGCACAATTTGAAGATAGAGGGGAGATGGCTCAGAGGTAATGTGAGGAAGTATTTTTTCACGGAGAGGGTTGTGGATGCATGGAACAGCCTCCCTGAGGAGGTCGTGGAGTCAAGAACAGTGGGGAATTCAAGAATGCATGGGACAGACATAAGGCAGTCCTAGTGGGGGGTAGGAGGAAGTAAGCTGTTGGTTAACTAGGATCTGCAGCTTATCTGTTAGGTAGGAAAATGGGCAGACTAGGTGGGCCAAGCAGTCCTTATCTGCCATCACATTCTATGTTTCTATTTAGACAGACAGAAAATATAAAACAGTTATGTATCTGTCATGTTTTTCCCTAAACACACTCTCCTACTTTGACTTCCTGCTTGGTAATGCAATATTTGAAGCCTACCAATAACCACTAGTCACCAGGGAACAGCTTTTTACAGGTTGGGCAGATGATCGGGTAGGGGTGGTGGTACAGCTACAAACCAGGATATTTTTATTCATATGGGATGCATGATCTGTTGGGGGGGGGGGGGTGCTGGACACAAGGGAATTTTGACAGCTGAGGTTCCCCATTGCTGGAAGGCAGGCATGGGAGAGTCTCCTGGGTCTGTAGCGTGTCAGAGCTTGGCACCTGAGGTGTTCAGAGAATTGCCTAAATCAGAGCTCAGCCACATGGTACTGTGCATGCCATTACTGTGCTGGGGGTTACAGAATGCAGAGGTGGAGGTACACAGCACACTGTCCTCAATAGATCTATTTCCTGGAATTGTGGGTGCATTTATGGCCAGTGTCTGGCAGTCCCTCTACTGTTGTGTGTGCCACAGATTTGTTGGAAGGACCAAAATTCAGGGGCATTTATGGCCAGTTTGTGTGTCCCAGAGATTTGTTGTAGGGACCAAAATGCAGGATAACAAGTCACAAAAATGCAATAAATCCCCAAACCTCTGCACTCCAGTACCACATAGAAGCACTGCCCATTCAATCGCAGTTCTTTTTTTTTTAAACTCTTGCAGCAAGGTATGCGAAATCAAAGTATGGTCACTGAGGGGTAGACACAGTGGTTGCTACGACTATCTAATTTTCCCCGGGTTGACCTACTAAAAAAATAAACAACTAATAATAAAAAATACTAAAAACTGTTTTATGTTCAGAGGAGGGTGAGGTTAAATAGCCTCATGTACTCTGCTGACACAGAGGACTCTAACTTACGAAAATTGTTTGACTGCAAGAAGAGAGGTACGATGGACTATGTGGATAATGGTTGTACTGTGAGGGTCAGAGAAGAAGACTGGGAGGTTTCTTTTGATTTAATATGCCCTTGTCTCTACTCGCCCACCCCCACCCCCACCACCAAGCCCTCCGATGTTCATGTACTGTACAGTATATGCGTGCTTCCAGTACACACTATGGGAATTTATTAGTGTGACATAAACGAATTTCTCAGAACTGCCCTGTATCTGTGCAAAACCTTTTTTGTAATGAGACATTTTCCAGCTTCACATCAGATTTTTTTTTTGCTACTTTAAAATGTTTTCATCCCCCCAGGCAGTCTAGCACCAAAATTCTGAGGAGAAGCTAAATGCAGAGGTAGTAACACAGCGTCGGATCCAATTTTGCTGCACTTTTCCTCACTGACGAGAAGTGTAAAAAAATATGTTGACCAGTGGTACCCTCCACCCTCCATTTGTTGCTTGTATCCCATTTGTTTGGTTATAATGTGCCTGTGTCTCGAGTCCCCCAACACTCCATCCTCCAATTTTCAATTACTATATACTGTATATATTTTTGTCATTGGTGTTTTTTTGGCTAAGATATACAGATCAGTGAGTTTAGAAGGCCGCTGCATTGTATACTATAGAAGGAACCCCCCTCTCCTCAACTAACTTCTTTAACTTCACTTGCACGTACCAGACATTCCTCTCAGAAGACACAATAATTGGGTCTGTTGTCATACTGACTAATGGCTTTGTGTAACACCAATTTAAGGACATCTTCTTTAGCTGACATGGAGTGACCCCTGTTTCAATATGTGTCTTTGGGTAGAGTAATTAATTGTGAATTGGCTCAGCAAGTTAGGTTTTACTATATGCACAACCCAGACAAATGGGGACTTAATGAATGAATGAATGAATGACATTTTTTCTTATAGTAAAACCTGATTTGCTGGGCCTCAGCCAGTCCGGTTTCTCTATAGGCACAATGCAGACCAGTGTCGACTGCTATTTTTAATTGTTATGGTTTCTGTTATTTGATGTTATTTTGATATTATTTTTTGATGTTATTTGAGGCGGTGTGAATTCTATCTATTTTATGTGACTGAGCTGCTAGAAACAGTACAAGCTGATGATGATCCAGTGAAAAGACAGGCTGTTCTGGCCCCAATATTCAGACTGCACTTGGCAATGGCGCAAGTGGTGGTGCAGCGGAACCAAAGTGCGCCGTAGCAAGTATGGGGGATATTCAAAGGAAATACATCATGGTACATCACCTCTGAATATAGTACAGAATGTGCTGGGTGCATATACAGTACGTCGGCACATACCCCAGACAGGTAGGACTGGGAATATTTCAACAACTGCAGCCTACGCTGTCACATAAGTCAATCAGATCTGGACATGCAAATGAGGTCATAATGTATGCAAGGTGCAAATGGGGCCATTTGCATGTCATTATGGTCCCATTTGCATGCGTTGCGCAGGGCAGGCCAGCGCATTGTGCTTGGTGCCCTGCACAGCATGTGGGGCCGACAGAGGAGGTCCAGTGGTACCTCCTTTCCCTGTAGCCCCGATCACCGAGGGCAAATGAAAATAAATCCCTGGTAGTCTACCGGTACCCCCATCCCTCCCCATAATCAGACTGCTGTAAAATAACTGTATGAATATTCCCTGGTAGTCTTGTGGTCCCCACACCCTGCCTGTAACTCTGTTTGCCAAAATGTATTGTTTAATACATCCCTGGAAGTCTAGTGGTACCCCCTCCCTTTCGTAACCCCGAGCACCCAAGATTAAGATGTAGCTATTTCACTGGTGGTCTAGTGGCACCCCGCTCACCCACACAGGACCCCTGCCCAGCTGCAACCCATCCGCATACCCCCCGGCTGCCTGCCAAATTACAGCTTACAGTATGAGCTGTCAGCCTATTGGTCCACACTGTGGACCAATGGGCTTGCAGGGCATACTGTATTAGACAGTCAAAAATATGTGAATGAGAGCTCATGCACATATTTGTGACTGTCTAGTACCTTATGCCCTGCAAGCCCATTGATTCACAGTGTGGACCAGTGGGCTGACAGCTCATACTGTAAGCTGTCATTCGGCAGGCAGCCGGCGTGTTTGAGTGAGTTGCAGCTGCCTGCTGATGATGGGGGGTGCAGGAGGGCAGAGGTCCTTTGTGGGTGGGCGCAGTGGGGTGCCACTAGACCACTGGGCTCAGCTTTTTGCCCCAGTATGCAGAACATCTAGGGTTGTGCCAGCAGATGCGCCGCACATCCCAGAGCTGAATATCGGGATGTGCCGCGCCCATGAGCACGCCCCTTTGGAGCACCACATACATTAACATTAAGCCCTGGCGCACGGGACTTGTGCTAATAAAGTCACTCCTTTTGTATATTGACCTGTATGATTACCAGGGTTGCACTGGTGCAACCTCGTTTGCGCCCGGCACAACCCCTTTGAATATCTGGCCTCTATGTACTGTAGGTGCTCATTTTGCTTTGGTTCCCGAAGAGCGGCAGAGTTGTGCCAGGAACAAGACGTTATGCAGTGCGAAGTCCCACAATGATCTCTCTAGACAGCAACTAATCAACTTTTGTAAACTCCATTTATGCAGCTGTTCAGTATGTAGCAGAAGCTTTTATTTTTTATTATTTTGTTTTCCCTTTTAGATGGGGATCTGAGTCTCTGTCAGGTTACCCTTGAACTAATGTATGAACTGCCCCTTTCAACTGCATAGCACAATATTTATGCCTTGCCTTTTGTGCTGCAGTACTTCTGTGCTGCCTGCTTGTTTCTACACACTGTAAACACCAAATGTTGGCTCTTGCCAAATCTCTGCCTATAACCATAATTATGGCAAATGAATGTGCAGTCTCTAATTTAAGAGTTTTAATGCCTCAGGTGTTTGTACAATACAGGTGACATCTCAGGCATGACTTCAGCTGGCCCCTTGTGGCAGTCGGCCAAGGAACAGCTGAAGTTATATACTGTGCCATGCATTTGCCAAATGGTTGGATATGGTAACCTGGAAGAGATGAAGAGGTGCACTATTTTAATGACATGATACTGTATCTGTTGCAATCTTGTGTTTGTGCCTGGGTTTGTCTTGTACTGTGGAAGGAAATGGAAAAACTGCAGTACAGGAAAACAGTGTGTCGATGCAGGTTGTTTCTGAAAAGTTAGTTTGCTGTGCTTAGAAGTGGTCCACAGGAGGAAATTAAAAACAGTAAAGGAAAATAGGGTGACTGGCGTGTAGAACAACAATGTGTCCACCTTACTGAGTGTAACATGGAAAGAGGCCGCCTCAGGAATGTTATTAAAGAAAACAGGAAATCATTTAAACAGAGTGAGGCACTTTTATTTTTGTCAGCAAATGCAGGAATTATGCTGTTATTGTCTTCTATGCTCGTTAGCTAAAAGCGTACTTGAAACAGAGATGGAACTGTCTCTTTTTTCTTACATAAACACACTGAAATTACCATTGTAATTCTTGTCGGTAAAATCCCTCTCCCATACCGCGCCTCCCCCGCCACACACAAACTCAGTGATGTAGATAGGTTCACTACCTTGCACATTAGTAGCTAGTCTCTGCATGATTCTTCTGTTGTTATGCTAATAACACTAACTTGATGTTAATCAGCTTATGTGTGAAGTACAATATGCACTGAAACTCCGAGATCAGATGGCAGAGATTGCAAATCAAAGATGGTTGAGATCAGACTGAACTTTTTGTTGACAGCAAATCTCTGTCCATGTACTGCACAAGTAGGATTTGTATATCCTGAACCCTTATGTGTTTTATTCTCTTTCTGTTTTGCGTATTTAAAATACATTCTTATGCCTAATCAGCCATAAATCAGTCTCCATTCTCTTTATCTGGCTGATGCATTTCTCCTACAAATGAGTTGGCGGATAGAAATTATTAACTCCCCCAACACACACACTCAGTTGCAATGTGACCCTTTTTACTTGTTCAGTTATTCTTGAAAGGGGTTGCGCTTTTTGTACACCTTCACACTGAGTGCAGAAATTGCCTGGGAAAGGGAACCTGAGGGAGAAGAGGGTGTGATTAGGGTCAGTGTAAAAGACAGAAAAATAAAAACTGCGTGCATTGAGATGTAGCCGGTTGATTTTATTCTGATTTGTTCTATTTTTAGTCGTAAAATTGCCAACAACGTTCAGTGCTCGGTATGTACTGATGCATTGATACCAGGCATTGTTCTTTGTTTTTTTGATTTTTTTTTTTTGGTTTGTTTTACAAGTCCCATTTTTTCTTCTTTTTTTTTTTATTTATTTGTAATGTTCTGGTATGTCTATGAATTATGAATGATTGGCAGCTATTCTGCGCTTACTGTGGTTACTGTCCGCTCTGAAACCAAGCTCAGTTTTGTATTTTTATGCAAGTAGTAATTTTCTCTTGATTGTCCTGGTTGAAGGAAGAAATAAAAATAAATAACTGAAGAAAAAACAAGGTTTCCTCACGGCTAGGTTCATTGTCTATCTCCACAATGTGGAAGACATAACATCACTTGTGTATGTACAACACGAGGATGTTATCTCGGCTTGGGTGGTTAGCCTGCATAGAGGTGAATAAGGATCTGCTATCCATGGACAAGCAAAACAATCAAGTGGAATAGCATATTGTCACTATCTGTGTCACTAACTGACTGCAGCAAACCATTTTTTTGGGGTAAGGGTTGATTTTGTAAAGCAACCAGTATTACATCTGTGTCAGTGGGGAGCACCGTTCCTTTGACGATACACTGAACCAGCCACCAAAGGAAAAGGGGACATTGTCAAGGAAAATGGGTGAGGAGAGTTCCCATCTTTCTTGACTATTTTTAACATCAGAAACATGATGCACATGTATGTACAGTATGTATACATTACCTTAACATTTTGTTGTCCCAGGGTGTAGTTTGATAGTGTAACAATTAAATGTGATGCAGGCGCACATACTGCATGAATTACAGAATGAAAATAATTGCAGATAATTTAACATAAAAGGTAATGTTAAAAGCATTAAACGCGTGAGCATTTAATATTACCTTTTTGTTTTGCTTTCAGGCCACATGCTGACACAGCACCTTGTATTTTTTTCTGATTAGTCGGCTGTCATGTAGGGGCGTGGCTTTCTTTAATTTTCTTTAGCATTGCTCAGATGTCTCAACTGTATTAAGAGTAAGAAGAGGGTTGGCATTTTGTTAAACAATATCAGGGCATGAGATTTCTTTACCAGAAAGCCCTCATGAAAACTTAGACCATAGCGTTTGTGTATTTCTCCAGTGTCCAGGGCCATACAAACAACAGGACATCCCTTTTATGTAGAAACACTTAAGAAAAAATAATTAATTTACTAGTTTTAAAAAAAAATGACAGGATCAGAACACATTGAGTCTGACATTTATCTATGCTGTCAAAAGAGAAGTAACTAAAGCAGCTAACAAATGTGTTGACAGATGCACAGATATGACTGAAACCAGCACGAATGTAGTCAGGATGTGAGTGTCAAAAATATTTAATTACCCAATAACTCACACCCAGGAGTGCCTTATTGCGATTATACAATGGACCAATGTGCAAAATAAGTATAAAATATGTTTAATTATGTTTTTTTATATATGCCATTCCTCAGCTGTGGATTATGCAGGATTTACTCACAGTCATGTGACATGTTTTGACCAATGAGGTTACAGAATTTTCACACACCATTGTATAATAAGAAATACATGTTAGCCTGGCAGAAGCTACACGAGAAAAATCAGTTTACTGCCGTTCGGGAGTTTATAATGGACTAAATGTATGGCAAATAGATCAACTTTCACAAGTAACTTTTACATGCTATAACTAACAAAAAACTGTTTCCTGACAAAGTATTTTACTTTGGGCACATTTTTTATTCAAGCTGTCAAAATAGAAGTAACCAAGGGAATGAGCAAACATGTTGGCAGGTGCAGATATAAAACTAATACTACAGAAACCAGCACGGATATAGTCAGGACGTGGGCATCAAATGCATAAAGAAATATAGGTTAGGCTGCCATAAACCACACAAGAGAATTCTGTCTACTGTCCTTCAGGAATATATAAGGGTCTAGCTTTATGGCCGATAGAGAGATGTTCACGAATCAGTTTTACCTGTGAAATATAAAAACAAACTGCTTCCTGTCACAGTATTTGACTTGAACACTTTTTTTGTACAAATTGAATACAAATCTCAAACGCGATCTACAGTATACAGATAGCCGCTAGGAAATGCCGCACAGTATATCAAATCCACGCCAGCTGCTGGTACACCCTGCAAACACAAACTTGGACACTAGATGTGTTGCAGTCACCACTAGGTGGATTGGGGGTAACTGTATTTAGATTCAAAATACACAGCAGTGATTCATCACAATACTGTGCTGCACTGAGCGGCACAGTGGCATAACAAGAGTTATACCGACCAGTACAGTGCTGCACTGAGTGATATACCTCGGTACATAGAAACATAGACTTTGACGGCAGATAAGGACCGCTAGGCCCATCTAGTCTGCCCATTTCCCTACCTACAGGATAGGCCTCAGATCCTATTTAACCAACAGCCTATATCTTCCTGCCCCCCAACAAGAATTGCCTTATGTCTGTCCCATGCATTCTTGAATTCTCCCACAGTTTTAGACTCCACAACTTCCTCAGGAAGGCTGTTCCATGCATCCACTACCTTCTGTGAAATAATACTTCCTCACATTGCCCCTGAACCGCCCTCCTTCTATCTTTAAATTGTGTCCCCTTGTTCTTGCAAGTCTCTTTCTGAAAGATGCTACCCTCTTGGACTTTGTTGATTCCTTGAGGTACTTGAAAGTTTCTATCATGTCCCCCTCTCCTTCTTTCCTCAAGGGTATACATATTAAGCTCCTTTAGTCTATCCTCATACGGCTTCTCTTGCAGACCCTGCACCATTTTAGTTGCCCTGTCTATGTCCTTGCAGAGATGGGGTCTCCAGAACTGGACACAGTATTCCAGATGGGGTCTCACCAACTGTCTGTACAGAGGGATAACAACTTCCTGTTTTCTGCTGCTGATGCCTCTCCCTATACATCCCAGTATACCCCCGGCCCTCCCTACTGCCTTCTCACATTGCTTGCTAACCTTAAGGTCATCTGATATGATTACCCCCAGGTCCCTTTCCTGTTTTGTTGTTGTTACTACCTCCCCACCCATTGTGTATTCTTCCTGGGTTCTTGTTTCCCAGGTGCATTATTTTGCACTTTTTGCATTGAATCCTAGCTGCCATACGTCTGACATGGCAACTTATCTGTAGCGACCACTGTAGATGGCAACCAGTGATCAAAAAGCTAAATTGAAAAATAAATGCCATACTGAAGCATCCCTAGGAAAGGAAACAAGTTTAGTTTTATATAGCACTTCTCATGCTCTGCTTCCCAAAAGCATTTTATAGCCACTGAACCGCTGCATCCACAATTAAGCAAGCTTGTGGAAGCTAAGAGGATGGAGAGAGGCTAAAGAAAACTCAGGAAGGTTAAGCAGAGATAGAGACAGTTAAGCACAGAGACGTTAACTGACTTGCTCAAGGTCACATGGTAGGTGATGGCAGTGGGGTCTCCAGGTTCACAAATCTGCACTTTGAAAGGTGAAGTGGCAATAACAGAGATGTAGTACTTGGTTTTACTGGGTTGGAGAGCAGTTCTGTTAAGAGTCTGTTGTTTCATATGCAGTCTGTTGAGAGTAGCTCCAGGATTCCTTAAGTCGATTACCTGTTCCAATTATGCAGTAACGTTTTTTAAAGCATCAGTTGCACTTCTACTGTAATAGGTATCTTTGTTATCTGCATAAAGGCATATTTTGGAAAGAAAACACTGATTTTTTTTTTGTAACCAATGGATTAATTGTCAGTGATATCAAGATGGCGTTCTTAGCGGTACCACCCTCAATCACAGGTTTGTGGTCTTAAACTAGCTGAGGTGACAATGTCAGGTTGTTTTGCCTAACAGCTTGTTGCCCAAACATGGTGCGGAGTCACCCACTGGTGGAATTAAAAGCACCTTAATAATGGTGAGGCACTATTCCCCCCAAAACGGTACTAGTGTCACTACCCAGAGAAACAGACTAAAAGGGGCACCAAGACTTACTAATAATAACCACGGATAAGAATTTTTAAGTAAATAAATAGAAATAAAGAATGTAACAGATAGGGTTTATAAATAGTAATTCTACCAGCAAGAGTTTACTAGTTATGTCATATTTTTTTTGTTAAAAAGTTTTTATTTTTCAATAAGACTTAAAAAACAAAGTTACAGAAAATATGAATTAAACCAGTTCATAAACATACATAAGAACAGTAAGCAAAAACTGATTTAAATGAATTAAAAAAATCAGTTAAACATTTTTAAATAAAAAAGAACAAAACATTGAGTTTAAAAAAGCATATTCCATACTATATTTAACAGTAGTCAAAGATAATAAAACACGAATTCTACTCCTTACCCTATATCCATGTAAAACAGTTCCCCTAAAAAAGAATAAGCAAGGAGATTATTATTCATGAGGGAAGAGAAAGAAGAAGTAACCTAGAAGTAAGACAAAGAAAATAAAACAAAAGATAGTTGGTTAATCCGATAAATAAAACAGATTGATAGTACAGCATAGAATACAGAGAAAATAAGGAAAGATGGAGTGGAGGTGGAAGAAATGACAATTCCATCAAGTGCATATTCTGAATTTTTATGAAGTGACGAGCTTACTTAGAGAATTCCAATAATTCCAAACATTTTTCCCCTCAGCTCTCAAACCTCTGGTAAGTTTTTCACATGTTATGTTTTTAATGAAAGTGTTCTTCCATTCTACTATAGTAGGGGCTGTTGGTTCTATCCGTTTTTTAAGATGCAGTTTTTAGTCACAATGGAGATGATGGAGATCATGGCCGGGATATTCAGACTGCGCCAGGCAGTGGCGCTAGCCTGGGCGCAGCACATCTGTGATGTGCTGGGGTCAGGTCCAGGCGATATTCACTGGGGATGCGCCATGGCGCAGTACCATTGAATATGGTAGGATCAGTGCACACACTGTGCATGGCGCAGTGGTACTGCGCCAGTGCAGCCAGAGGAGCACCCAGTCAAGCGCCAGCGCAAATGCAGCTGCGCTAGGCGCATCACTTGTGTTATTCAGCAGGGGCATGCAAATGAGGCAATAATATATGCAAGGTGCAGATGGGGCCTTTGCATGTCATTATGGTCCCATTTGTATGCCTCATGCAGGGCAGCCTGGCAATATGTGCCTGGTGCCCTGCACAGCATGACGTGTGCTGGGATCCTAGTATCTCCCCGGCCTGTACCGCGATCACGGTATATAGGTTAATGAGTCTCTCGAGGTTTCAGTGGTCCCTTGTCCCCGATATCCTGATATGATCATCCCTGGTGAGCCCAGGCTCACTTGAGGTCCCTCGCCTGATAGTTACATTACGTTCAGTGGAACCCCGCACCGCCCAGCTGCCACAATTGGCATGATCTCATCTGGTAGTCTAGTGACTCCTCTCCCGAGTCTTCAATCATGGTAATCAGATAATTTGAGGGCCCAGGATCCAGTGTCTCCCGCCCTTCCTCATGCACACAGGGACCCTTGCCTAACTCCACTTCGCCTTCATCGGGTAGGGCAGCCGCATCCCGCTCTGATACCGCTTGGCTGCCTGCCGAGACGACAGATACAGTATGGGTTGTGATCCCCATTGGTCCCTTGTGTGGACCATGGGTTTGCAGGGCATACTGTACTAGACAGTCCCAAATATGTGAATGAATCATTCACAGGTGGCCAGGCGGTATGCAGGCAGATGCAGCTGCCCTCCGATGATGGGGGAGCGGGTGGGCATGGGGTCCTGTGTGGGTGGGAGGGGTGGGGTGCCACTGGATCACCAGGACCATAGGTGTGTGTGATTTACCATGATCGGGGACTCAGGACGGAGGGAGGTCCACTAGACTACCAGGGAATGTTGTAACTTACATGTACCATGATCGCAGCAACGGGCAGGTGGGTGGGGTTCCACTAGACCACCAGCAACGGTATTATGTACATATATTGGGGAATCGGGGACTCAGGTGGAAGGGGGGACCACTATACCACCAGGGATGGTCATGTATAATAATTATCAGGGAATCGGGGATGGGGGGGCCACTAGACTACCAGAGATTTCTTTTTATACATATACTGCATGATTGCGGCTACAGACGGGGGGTTTCTGGGGTCAGTGTGTGCTTGTGCACGGTGTTCTGGGTGGGCAGGTGGCTACCCAAGGCTGGGCTGCTGTGTTGAGCCCTGCAATACTGCAGCCCACCTTTGGGTGGCCCAGAGTTGTTCCTACTCTGCAAGGGCTCAACTTTGAGCTCCCCTATAGCGCACTGCAGGAGTTGCGCCAGCATATGCGCTGCACATCCCAGGCTGAATATTGGGATGCGCTGCATATGCATGGCATGCCCCCCATCATGCTTGTATCATTGCATTGTGCCTTGGCGATCGGGAGTTGCGCTGTGCCTGCAGCCTTTTAATATCCCACTGGGCACAATGTGGGTTATGCCTGCAAAACCCTTTGAATATCTGGGCCATATATTTAAGTTGTGTTGTTATAGATGAATTGTCATCAAACTGACCAGTTATACATGTTTTAATGTTCATATGTTGAATTAACTGTGGTCTCTGTGACAGGCATTGTTTATCCTGTTACCACAACTGAACTATATGGGGACATTCCCAAAACATGTGGATCCCAGTTGCATTTGGGCTATTACATTTGGGGCATTTATCATTGTTGCTAAGTTTCATCTTGAACATTTTATCGGGGGAATAAAATAGATTGTGTAAACATCTGTATTGGGTTAGCCTGTTATTGACAAGGGCAAATGCCTTAAAAGGAAAACCCAGTTCTGCTTCCAGTTCCATTGGTTTACTTCTTCTCCCAGAATGTTAGACCATTTAGCAACTGACTCGTCTGCTGTATTTATAATTGCTGAACTTAAAAAACTATAGATTGATGTGATAGTGGGTTTTAATCTCATAACAGCTGAAAAGTTACAAGTATTTCCACTCATCTGAGGTTTTATAATACCCGAGCATATGATACTCCATAATATCCAGTGCGAGCTGAGAACTTTGGATTGAGTTTTCAGGCAAATCAAAGTCTTGCTTGATTGTGGATATATCTTTAAAACCAGTACTCCATATAAATCTTTAACCCTCAATACCTGCTTGTTTCAGCACATCTCCCTGTTTCACAAATGTTTCTAATCTCAGATTTGGGTTTCTCCAGAGTGGCTGCCGAAGGGAAGCTGACAATTCCAACTTAAGTACTTGGGATACCTGAGCAATTACTCTGATTAAGGCCAACATTATAGGATTATTTACTGTTGTAGTATGGCAAGTAAAAAAAAAGCAAATGTGTACTGATGTTTTTACTATTTAGGACATCTTCCTCAGTCTGCAGCCACTCTAGTGTATACAGATAATTTGTTCTGTTTTTAAGCCAATGAGTTATTTGTACTAATCTGGATGCTAAATAATATAAATTGAGATCTGGCGCCCTTAAGCCTCCCTGTTCCTTATGTCTGGTCATTTTAAAGTGTGCTTGCCTGGGTTTTTTTTTGTCCATAGGAATTTATTAATTCTGTTGTGAAATATAGTCAACCATGAGGAGGGTATTGTTCTGGGCAACATTGAGAATAAGTGTAATGCTGTGGGCAATAGAAACATTTTTACGGAATCTAACCTACCCCGTACGCCTAATGGGAGTTTATTCCATCTCTCAAGGTCTCCTTCAGCTTTTATTCTGAAATTAGTTAAGTTAGTTGAAATAGTTTTCTTTATTGTTTTATATATTTTAATACCCAGATAGTCAGTGTATTCAGTTGCCCAGGAAATACCCAATGCCTTAACTTCAGTAGAAGGGATGCCTCCATTTAATAAGAGGAATTGTTTTTCTTTATTCAGCGTGTATCCTGATACAGAGCCAACATTAGTAATCAGATCTAGGAGAACTTTAGTAGAGGTGATGGGGTCTGAAAGTGTTAGCAGTATGTCATCTGCATAAAGAGAACATTTGGGAGAGCTGTTATCTATCCAACCCTTTATTTGAGGAGAGGCGTTGATTTTAAGAGTTAACGGGTTGAGTGCTATGTTGAATAAAGGGGTGAGAGCAGGCAGCCTTGTTTAGTGCATTGTTCAACCTTAAAAATTTGAAATTTCCCCATTAACCATTACTGAAAAAGAGGGATTTTCATAAAGAAGTTTCACCCATGTTGAGAATTCTTCAGGGATATTATGAGCCTTCATAGATGTAAATAAAAACTTCCATTCTACATAGTCGAAAGCCTTTTTCTGCTTCTAGTGCTAGCAAGGTGGTAGGAGTCTTGTTTCTGTTTGCCAAGGACATTATGTGGAAAATCTTCCTAACATTTTCTGAAGTAAGTCTTATTTTAATGAGACCAGTTTGTTCAGGTACCATAATTTCATCCATTACCAACATCAGTCTGGAGGCTAAAACCTTAGCGAGGATTTTGACATCTGTGTTTATGAGACTGATGGGTCTATAATTTTTACAGTGAAATTCATCTTTACCTGGTTTAGGAATTAATGTAATGAGACTTTGTTGCATGGATGTACAGTAGGTAAAGATACAGTATCTTTTGCTTCATGGTATGTTTTTAATAATAATGGGGAAATAATATCCGAAAATGTTTTATAGAAGTTTGATGGAAAACCATCCATACCTGGAGTTTTGTTTGGTTTTAATTCTTTAATGGGGTTACTGAATATCTCCAATTCTTATTTGTTGATTAAGTGTGCCTTTTTTCATAGGAGAGTTGTGGGATATTAGTGTCATCTAAGAAATTAGTTATGTCTTTGTCTGAGTTATTGGTTGTACTACTTTTATAAGTATTAGCATAGTAATCACAAAAGGAATTATTAATTTCTTGGAGATCTGTAACTATTACATCAGTATCCTCATTTCTTAAGGCTAAGATGCGTTTTTATTACTATTTTGTTTAAGGCACATAGCTGATAGTTTTCAGGCTTTGTGACCTGATGCTACATCATTTATTTTAGATTTCTTTATTTGAAAGTCTGCCTCTCTGTGTACTGTTTCATATTCTAATTTGTGTTTAGCCCATTTCCTCCATAAATCCTCTGAGTCAGTAATAACTAGTTGATTTTGTAATTGTTTTAATATGTCAATTGTTCTTGAATTTGTAATTTTTTTTCAATTGTTTAACTAGGAGTGGCACACTAAGCTGAAAACTTGTTTACAGGTGTGACCTGGGAGCACAGGAAGTTAAGTGACTTGCTCAGGGTCACACAGTATGCAAATGGGGCTGTGGGATTCAAACCCAGGTCTCCAGATTTGCAGCACAGAGCCTCAAAACACTGTACTATATTGCCTCCCAGTGTGTTTTGTTTCTTAACTCTAGATGCCAGACTAATAAGCCTCCCTC
This sequence comes from Neoceratodus forsteri, assembly GCA_016271365.2. NCBI lineage: Eukaryota > Metazoa > Chordata > Ceratodontiformes > Ceratodontidae > Neoceratodus > Neoceratodus forsteri. Next base: position 620,259,024 of record CM028131.1, read on the forward strand.
TTGTGAAGCATTTAAACGCTTTCCGTGTTGTAATCCAAGCAGTATCTTCAGGATTATTGGACCATATGAATTCTGAAAATCTTCCTTGAATGAATTCACATATTGAGTATTTTCAAGAAAAAAGTTATTCACCAGCCATCTGCCTTGCTTATTTCTTAATACTTCCCATTTAAGGGTGATTGTCACTGGAGAGTGATCTGAAATCATAATGGGGTGTGTTTGGGAATGTATAATGTCCTGTACACAGTTTTGAGGAATAAAAAATAATCAGTGCTTGATCCTGTCTTATGAACAGAAGAGAGAGAAAAGTATATTCCTTTAATGTAGGATTGAAAATCTGCCATGAGTCTGTCAAACCCAAGATCTCTTTATTTGCAGTTTCTACCTGATTTGGTTTACTATTTGTTGTTAGTTCTGTCTAGCAGTGGATTAGTAATACCGTTTAAATCTCTGCTTAAAAATATCTAACTTTTTGTAAAGAGGTGATTTTATCTCTGCATTCCTGAGAAGATTTCATGAGGAGTGTTGAAGGCCCATAAATATTAATTGGTGTAAACTCCACACCATTTAATATTCGTGCACAATAATGTAGTACCCATTAGGATCTTGAATTTCATTTAAGCGCTAAAAGTTAGTTTCCTATATGTCAGTATCATTACTCCTGCTTTTGTATTACTATTTCCTGCACCAAAAACCATGCCAACCCATTCTTTCCTCACGGATCCTTATCAGAGTTTTTAATGTGTGTTTCTTGTAAGAATACATCTCCTTAATTTTTCAACTGCCTGAGAATTTGCTGACATTTGCACTTTTCATTTAACCCACGAATATTCCAAGTTACAAATGTAATAGGTCTAGCCATCATTAAGAATTATGATACCGCTTTTTATAGGAATATACTTACCATCCTGTGGTTCCACCGATACTGCACTGAAAGGGTGTCTCCTGTTCCACATTAGGGAAACCCTCATGTGTAACATAGTTGAGTGGTGCTTCATTATCCGCCAATCGAAAGGTTCTTCAGACATTGCTCTGAACTGATGGATCACAATCCACTCTCCAAGAGGAAAAAGAGGTAGAAAAATGTGATAGTAGAAAGTAAAAAAACAAAAAATATTAAAGTAGAAAAGAAGCTGGCCTGGTGGCGCTGAGGGTTGAGGTGCGGATGCCAGACCTGCGCCATACCGGTGACCGGGTTCGGGAGCGAGCCTGGGCCGTCAAGGGTCAGCAGAGGAGGGAGGGAGGGATTGAGCATCTGGAGGACAGCTCTCCCTCCCTGGGAGGGAGAGGGATTCCTGCTCATGACGTCTAGCGGCCTCTGGTGGTTCCACGAACCCACAGCAGTCGGGAGCCAAATGGTCAGGGGATTGGCTCAGAGGCACTTCTGTGGGCACACTCGGGAGCGAGCGCACATCGCACTGGAGTGCAGTGCACTTCTCAGCCAATAGGGGGAAGTAGCATGGAAACCCCCTTCTCGCTGGTAGGTGAAGGCGGGCTTAGTGTCGCCAAGGCACCACGCCCAGTGTCGGGTCATGTTCCCCTGGGGGTTCTCCACATGCCAGTCCTGGCCTGACACTACAAGATAGAGCGCATGGGAGTTTGGTGGTCCTTGCTTCTGGGGGACTTGGATCCGGAGGGGTACAGGGATGGGCCGTGGGGAAGTCACCTGGTCTCCAGGAGCAACAGCCAGGGCTTCAGGCAGACGGGATCAGCCACGGTAAGCCCCATAGCTCAGCTGGAGAGAGTCCAGCGTTGTAAGGGTGAATAAACAAAGTCTACAGAAAAAAAACAACAGAAAAGAACATTTGGTTTAGACCCCCACCCTTCTATTTTACATCCCACCCCTCTATCCATTGCCCTGATGAGTGAGGAGGTCGGTCTCTGGCAGCACAACCAGATAGTACTAGATATTACTATTACTAATGACACTATCCATGAACAAATACTATGTTAACAAAACAGTTGATTTGTAAAACAGTGAAGAATCTATATGACATTTATGGGAGTAGTATTTTCCTTTCCCCTTATTAAAATCAGAAGAAATTCAAGCTATAAACATTATTTCACTGTATACTTAATACTGACATGTTTAGAAAACATCTTTTATGAACTTTAAAAAGGATTAGATTTATATGAAAATGAGAAGGGTAGATACAGCCTGTCCGGTGGCGCTGAGGGTTGAGGCTGGATGCCACACCCCGCACCTCGCCAGCAACCTTGGTTCGGGAATGGGCCTGGGCTGTTGGGGGTCAGTGGGTGGGGAGGAGATCGAGCGTCCGTGGGACTGCTCTCTCCTCCCAGGGAGGGTTGGGGAGGTGCGATCGCTCCTGGAGCGGCCTCTGGTGGTGATCGGAGGTGCCGAGCGGGGCAATGTAGCGGACGCATGGGGCGGAGTTGTGGCATAGCGTTGCCTTGTCAGCCGCACTCCGAGGGGAAAGAACTTGCACATAAAAAGAGAAAAACCCCACTCCTGGGGATAGATGAAGGCACCTCGGCCTCCGAAGCCCACACTCCCAATTTCCGGACTGCCTCCTCTCATGCCAGGGCTTCTCGTGTGCCAGCACTTTGCCCTTGGAATAGAGCGCCCTGGGCAGATAGGGCGACCCTACCTCCGAAGGCTGTAGATCCGGAGGTGGTGCTGGGCTGTATGAGAAGAGAGGAGAGTAGTAGTCATAGAGGGAGGTAGCGGCTGGGAGTCCCCGAGGATGCCAGAAGGAGTTCCGCAGGATAGTGGTAATAAAATAATAAAAAAAAGGATAGGAACAATCAGCATTTAATAAGACAGCAAAACAAAAACAACCAATGTCCAGCAGAAACATCAAAGCTCTATGGTATGGTTCGGTATCTACCTCTCTTGCCCTACCGGAACAAGACGTCTCTATACCCATGCCCCCACTGCCGCATTAAGTATCTATAGTGCATTTCTTATATCCAGAACAATCATAGGTACATATTCTGTATAGTTCTAATGTCTGTCGGTCACGACAACCACTCAAAAAGATAATTTTTATTAAGGCATCATGGTTGTTGAGATCTGCAGTAGGTACCTCATTTTTAGTTTCATGGGAACAAAGAGGGACTCAACTGTATCATGCTAAAACTAATATAAAGTTTGCAGAACACCCCAGGAGAAGCCTAACCAGCGGATCTCTGTCCCTTCACATTTCTTTACTCTTGTTTTTGACTCCAGTCAGTCTAGCTAAAGTGACGATATTTGCAGAACACCCAGTATGCCTAATCATGCAGCACTGTGTCACCCTTTGTCAAATTAGATGAAGCCAATTACAGACCCACAAAGACATCCCAATCTTGATGCAGAAATGAGCCCAGAGAATGGAGCTGTCATATATAATATATCACCATAAATATAATTAAGCGTGGAAGCCATGCTGTTCAAACAGCCAAATTTAATATTTCATGGATGTAGAACTGCTGGTTTATATGGCAAAAGGGAGCAGGGAACAAGGGCCAGTTTTGACCATGAAGGGAACACATGTAGTTAACACTTAAGGTCGTCACGCCACTTAGTCACGCTCTGCTAGGACTAAAAAAAAATAAAAAAATAATTCCTATAGTCATTAAACTGCTGCCTTGTATCTTGTTGTTAAATAACACACAACTGTAAAGATATGTATTTTAAAAACAGAGTACTTAACTTATTTACCTATTGTAAGTCTCAGGAATGAAAGAGAAACACATTTTAAAACACTAATTTTCTTACAACTGCAACTGACCCTTTGTTTGTTCATTAATCTGATGGTGGGCTTATTCAGATATTCCTAATATCAAGTGTGATAAATGGAGCATCCTATAACTTAACATACCACTTAGTTTTCCACCATTTTGTTTGATAATATTCTTTCCAGAGCCCCAGTGTGTTGTGTGCAAAAGATTACAGGGAGGGAGGACTACCGCGCGACCTGCAGGAGCGAGCGCTATCTAGAGCTGCTCGAGGAGTGTTTGTATTTAGAACAGCCAACTGTCCCTGCTCGACTTACTAGAAAACAAGATGGTGGCAACTGAAGAGATTTGTGTGCATCATCCTCCCATCACCCAAAGAGAGCAACAGCCTCCACACTAGATGGCCTGCCAAATCTTCCCCTTATTCCCATTCATTCTCTACCCATGAGAAGAAAAAACACTCTTTCCAATACTCCATCACGCATTAGATTGTATAAGGAAACATAAATAAAAAAACAAAAACTCAGAGATCCACAAATTAACACAGTCATCACTGCTCTGGTCCCAGGCAGAAAGAACACCACCTCGCTAAAAATAAAACAAAACTGAGGGTATTTTTATATTGAGCAGCTTACCTTGTGGGATTTCGGATTAAAGTAAATAAAATCACTACATTTTCAGCCTGTCTTTCTGCAGTTAATCTAGCCGGTGAAGGGAGGTCCTGTGGGTGGTCCCACCTCTCAGAATCCCACCAAGACAATCAAAACCGCCTATTCACTGTAGAGAAAAAAAAATAAATAAAACGATGGGTCATGAATAAATTACTTCCATTTCCTGTGAATAAAGGAATGAATTGTGAGGGAAACAGAATACATCGTCAGATTTTCTCAGTGCGATAAGTCAAAATTGCTAAATAATTTAGGTAAGTCCTTCTTCAGTCCAAGTTTTGCCACCTCATAATTGGGATAAGTTAAAATTCTTCCTTCTGTAAGCCAAATTTTAAAGATGGTAGGGTGTAGCAGTCCATACTTAATCGGAGCATCTCTCAAGACCTTCTTGATGGGCCAGAAAGCGTTCCTTTTCTGAATCAATTCTTGTGGAAGGTCATTAAAAAACATTAGTTTATGCCCTTCATAAAAAATTCCAGATTTGTCTCGTAGCATATGCTGCACACACATTTTTTTGCAGAAAATTTAGGAATCTGATCACAAAAGCCCTAGATTTTTCTTGTAGTGATGAACGTGGCCTTAGAGAGTGATGTGTTCTTCCCAAAGCATGGTTATGTCATAGAAGTCTGCAGCCATTTCCTGCCTGAGTTGTTGCTCGGAGAGTAAATTGGAATGTTATGCAAATTCAGATTCTGAGCTGTGATCATGCTCCTTTAGCATTCCAGTGGCAGAGTTATTTCTTTGCTCAAGCGTTCAGATATCTGTGTCCTGTTCCAGTCCTAGAGGCTAAATTTTTTATTTTTTCTAGTAAACAAGCATTTGTCAATACCAAACGTTGCTTGCTTAAATGCAGTGAGAGAGACAGAGAACAGAGTCTTCACTGTCAGTGTTCCTCACTCTCTCACTTCCCCAGGTACTACAGAGGGCTGCAGTGGTTCAAAGGAGTCAAGTCGAGATATACTGTCTGTCTCTGTAGAAGTGTCTCTCACTGTCTCGTTGTGGGTGGGTGCGCTGACACTGGCCAGATTGCTCACCACAAGGTATGTGAACTTTGTGACTATGGTGGCTCTACCAGGAAAAAGAGAGGCATAGCGCACACTGCATGGATTCCTGCACCCCCACCCCTCTGAGGACAGAATCACGGAACTTATTGACACCGGTGACTCCACACTCTCTCTCTCTCTCTTGCTCTGTCCTGCATTGTCCCTTCCTGGACGTTTCTCTAAAACAGCTGAACTGGACTCCAGAGGACTGAGGTCATGGCTTGTCTCACTGCATAGCTGATGTCCTTAAGGACTTACAGAGATACCCAGCAGCTCTGTCGGCTTCTGCGTCACGGTCTGCTCTCACTGTCTTAGTCAATGCAGCAGACCCGAGACTCGCTATAGAGGACTGCCATCTCTCTCTCTCTCTCTCTCTCTCTGTCTCTCTAGGGGCTCCAACTGCACTGTTCTGGCGAATGTACAGGTAGCTGCTGGGGAAATGCTGCTCTCTCTCTATATACTGTGGTACCGGAAGGGTGCTCTACAGGGGGAAACCAAAGTGTTCTGCTCTGTATGTGGTTTTGCACTATGAATGAACCTGCTCACCTATAAACTGTATATGCAGAATACAGAAAGAGAGAAGGAGAAAGACAAACAAGTGTGTGTGTGTGTGGGGGGAGGGGTCATGGCACAAAACTTGGGTATTTTATTGCTAAAAGGAGTGATGGAGGGAAGGGGGTGGAGTTATGCAAATGAAGCTGACAAGTGTTCCTTTATTGAGTGCTTCATTTGTTTCAACTACACAAAGTTTCCACCATAAACTGTGAACCACTGTCATACTAGCTTGCATGATCATTGATCTGTCGTATGACGAGCCCAACTAGCTTGACCGCATTGGGCTAGTCAGTGACATACCTCTGAAATGCCGCTCTCTGTAGCAAAAACGTCTTGTACAAGTGCATGCAATGCAAAGTGGATTCTGTTTGTTATAGTTAGTTTCAGTACTCTGCATCATTTTAAGGTATTTTTCTCCTGTTACCAATAAGTTCCTAGAACTGGAGAAAGTACAGTTGATCTTGGTTTGTACTCGTCATTTTAAAACATAAAAACACTGTTTTAAAGCGGGAAAAAGCTAAGATACAAAAGTTTTAAAAGTTTTAAAAACAGTTTTAATTGACAAAAACTGCTAACAAGTGATTTGGGCATTTTTCTGTCAAATTATCATAACTGTAAAATCTAAAAAGAAGACTGGGCCCATAAGGTTTAAAAAGTGCAAATCCTTTGCTGAACTGTCGGCAAATGCTGCTTGCCATGAGCTTTGCTTTGCTTGTTTGGTCCTAGACCAGAGTTTTGACAGTTGTGATCTCTGGAAAGTGCATTACCCTAAAATAAATAATAACAAAAAAGCTGCATTAAGGCAGTCTCTGTCAGTTACCCAGTTTATGTCTGTGTCACTTCAGTATTCTATAAAATGTAGAGTCATAGAAGGGGTTACCCCGATGATGAAAAGCACATATCATCTGGTCTCTCACCCTCACAGTGATCTCTGGCTTCAAAGGTGGCTGAAACGTGCTACAAACAGTCGTCTCTGTCTAAGGAGACTAGCATAAGCTATCTTTGGGGCAAAGTAAGGAACACAGGGTGTCTGATAGGTGGAACCCAGATGCTGGTGATGGCAAAAAACATAAAAGATCTTCTGACCAGCTGTTATCTTCAACATCTGGAAAGAAGAAACATAAGGACAAACATACCATGGGTTCCTCTGTAGGATGAAGAATCAGAACAACCAGTGCAAGAAAAGGCTATGCCTTCTCTAGGGGATATTAAAATATGTGGCAGTTTTTCCAAGAGGTGCAAGCTATGGGAAACCTGACCACTGCTCCTCTCCCCAGGCCCTGTATCCTCAACAGACATCTGTGTTGTAGGAGGAGGATGAACTGATAGAGCTTGAAGTATCCCCTGAACAAGACTTTGGTTCCCCTCAGAGTAAATGAAGATTTTCCCCTTATTCTGCTTTTGTGTCCCAGATGGCAGACACTTTAACATAGAAACATAGAAACTGACGGCAGAGAAGGGCCACTGGGCCCACCTAGTCTGCCCATTTTATTATCTTCATTTTTGCTGCAGACCCTACTTGATCTACGACAGTGTATTCACCCCCCACTTACCCCAACGATATGAACCTCACCACTATTTTCGCCCCCACTACTGCTGCTGGAAGGCTGTTCCAGGGATCAACCCTTCTTTTTGTGAAGTACTTCACATTTCTCCTGAATTTACCTCCCACCAGCTTCATAGCATATCCCCTTGTTCTAGAGCACCTTTTCCTTTTAAAAATGCACCCCACTTGCCTTTTTAGGTGACAGTTTTGTTTAAATTTAGTATTTTAATAAGTTTAAGGTGAGGACTCTATAGTTCTGATTGAGACAGTAGGGAGTGCTACCATTATTGTAATAAACATATGTTTGGAATGGGATCATATCGGCCTAAGGCTGAGTATAAAACAATACTGGATTACCTTTTCATTGCTAGATTGCCACAATAATGTAAGGTGTGGCCATGTTTGGAACTTTTCTTCTTTATTGTGCTATTGCTTGATTGGAATACCCCCTGCTCTTTACATCAAACTATTGAGGCTGCCTTTTCCTGTCTTCCATTGGATGGCTCCTATGTATTTAGTGTTGTATGCCTGGTAAGAGGTATTAACTATATATTGTTTTGCTATGAAAACAATAAATACAAAGTTTAAAAAAAAGAAAATGTTCCCCACCTGTACATTATTAATCCCCGTGAGGTATTTAAAGGTCTCTATCATATTCCCCCCTCTCCTCCAGGGTTGAGCTCCTTTAGCCTCTCCTGGTAGGGCTTTTGATATGGACCCTGCGCCATTTTGGTAGCCCTCTTCTTGACCACCTTCACTCTGTTTGTCTTTCCTGAGATGTGGTCTCCAGAACTGGACATAGTACTCAAGGTGGGTTCTTACCAGTGATCCATATGGGGGCAACACCACCTCCCTGTTCCTGCTGGTGATACCCCTCCCTATGCACCCCAGCATCCTACTTGTCTTCCCTAATGCCTTGTTGCACTGCCTGGCCACCTTTAGGTCATCCAATATGATTACCCCAGGTCTCTATCCTGATTGGTTGTTGTCAGTATTACTCTACCCATTTTGTACTCTGCTCTTGAGTTTCTGTGGCCCAAGTGCATTATTTTGCACTTTTTTGCTTTAAAACCCAGCTGTCATGCCCTTGACTACTGCTCCAGTTTTTCAGATCCTTGCCCATCCTCCACCACCACCCTGGAGAGTCCACTCTGTTGCAGATCTTGGTGTCATCCATAAGGGGAGACCTTCACTTCAGCTCCTATGCTGTGCCACTTATAAGACATTAAAGTGGACTGGTCCAAGCAGTGACCCCTGAGTTACCCTGCTGGTCACCCTCCCTTCTTCGGAGCGAACTTTGTTTACCACTATCCTCTGTCTGCTATCCCCTAACCAGTTACCTCATATCCACTGAAACAGACATGGCTATAGAGGAGGCTAAATGCATGAGAATATTGGGGCTGACATCATCAAAGAGGCTGTAGGTTTTCATTCACAAATCGCTGAAAAGGCAACTGCCAAAGTGTTAGTCACACCTCATTCTACCCTTGCAGTCGACATAAAGGTGGAAAAAGTTACCAAGTGGACAGAGTTGGGTGACAATATTTATACACCCACTCTGACCACAAGAGAGTATTTCAAGCTGCTGCATGTGAAAAGGCACGATTCCTCTGGCATCACCCCCCAAGAAGGATTCTAGGAAATTGGACCATGGCAAGGAAGGCGATACTACCTCTAGCTTGCAGTTTAGGTAGGCAACAAAGCTGGCTTATACAGCACACTATCAGCAGTCTCTGTGGAATATAGTCCTGCCCTGTGTAACTGTCTTCCCCAGAGAAGCATAACCATCAGGCCAACTTGGTAAGGGCCTTATTAGAGGCAACTGGATACCAATGTCAGATGGCTGTAGATGCAAATGATACTGCATGTAGGGCCCTGGCACACCCAGTGGCACTGAGAAGGTTTACCTGGTTGGGTACCCCTAAACCAGGATACCCAAAGGCAAAGCAGTGGATTTCCCTTTGACACTGTTTGGAGACAAACCAGAGGCCTACACAAAAAACGTGGATGAGCAGAAGTCCATTTTGACAGAGGAAGAAAAAGCCTCCACTTCTTACAGGCTGGAAGGAAGGAAGGCACAAGTAGGGCCTACAGTAGGCACTATATAACTATAAATACCCGGTACAGAGAAGTGCCGGGAGAGGAAGGGTCAGGAGAGTAAAAAGAAAAAAGCCTGCTCTGGCTCCTCAACCGCAAGCTAAGCCAAATCCCTGACAGTGTTGTCCAGGTCACCATAAATTCATTGCCAGTTGGAGAACACCTGGCCACTATTTCAAGGAGTGGCACGAAATCACCACAGACAACAGGGTCATGAAAATAGTGGGATGGAGCTTAACCCTTCAGTTTGTAAAATTACCAAGGTTAAGCAGGCTAAGAGTCTTTCTAGTCCACAGGCAGGAACAAAAGATTCTTCTGGAGCTGGAGATGACAAAGTTGATGCAGTGGAAAAGGTCCCGTTCCACAACTGGGAAAGGGGCTATACTCCATATACCTTCTCAACCAAACAACAAAAATAAATAAACGGGGAATGGTGACCCCTTTCTGGAACTAAGGTTCCTGACCAGGAACCTGAAAAAGGAAACACTTAGGATTGTGTCACTGGGAACAATAATTCTATCCTTACAAGAAGGAGAATGGCTGGTGTCTCTGGATCTGAAAGATGCCTACTTTCATATTCCAGTAAGCCCAGCCACAGAAAGTATTTGAGGTTCAGGTTTGACACTACCCAGTACCAATGCTTAGCAGTGCCTTTTAGTCTGACCTTAATACCAGGAGTGTTCACAACGTGCTTAGCTATAGAGGCAGCACAGCTGAGAAAAAAAGTGTAGTATTGTTTCCTTACCTTGACAAGTTGCTCATAAGTGGGACAACAATGAAGGAAACTGCTTACCCAGTACATTTGGTAAAGAATACACTGGACAGGCTGAGGTTCCTCCTAAACTTTGGAAAATCTCACCTAGAACCCAGCCATGTCCTGGAGTTTATAGGAGCAGAGCTGGACACAGTACAAGAAGGGTGTTCTTGCCAATGCATAGAGCAGAAGCCCTCATTCAGTGTGCAAGCTTATTCCTGGCAGGTCACAAGAAGTCAGCTCAGGAATGTATTTATTTATTTATTGCATATTTGGATTACATAACTGTTGAGCTAGAGAGCTCGTTTACAAAGGTTCCATGTCAAAAATCAAGGTGCAGAGACACTTTAGAGTTACACAACTACAGCAGTTCCTCAGTGAATCAAACAAAGTTGTATCAGACAATTGTGGGTAGTTCATAGGACAAAGAGGTGCAGGTACAATAGGAAGAAGAAGAAGAAGAAGAAGAATCAGCATTTATATAGTGCTTTTCATACATCCAAAGCGCTTTACAAGCAATGCTAGACTGGTAGTGAAGTGACTGAATGTGTGGTGGCGGCCATATTGCACATCATCACCCACACACAGCCTGGATAATTGCATGAACCGGTTTATGGGAAGGGGAATGTTGGCCAGGACACCGGGAATGTTCCCTACTCTTTGCGAAGAGTACCCTGGGTTCTTTTACTCCCACCTGGACACCCACCAGGACAACACCAGGATTGGCAGAAGGGACCTCGGTTTAACGTCTCATCCGAAGGACGGCACACCCCAGCAGTACAGCACCCCCCAATACTGCACTCAGATGCGAGCGATTTTAGGTGCAAGTCCAATCCCGGTGTGGAACGAGAACCCACGACCTTCTGGTCCAGAGGCGGATGTGCTACCAACTGAGCCATGCTGACACCTAGGACATAGGACATAAAGGTGCAAGTAAGCAGCCAACATGGCGTTGTCATGTTTTTATTTAAGTGCTATAGGTTGGAAGGGAAATGTAGGAGAAGTATTGGAGGTTGTAGGGAGGATGTGCTGCCTGTTTGAGAGAGGAATTCCTGAGTATAGCAGTCACATCCACCATACTGGGATAGGTGGTTCTGGAGTGCCATTTTGAAAGGGGCAATTTTATTGAACTTCGTGAAGGGTATCAGGAGTTCATTTAACCATTTAGGGCCCCTAGAAGCTAGGGACCTTTGTGCTAGGGGTGATGTGTCTAAAGGGGACCTGGAGGGTGTTTCTAGCTCTATTTCTGGTACATTCAGTGGATCTTCCTGGAATCCTGGACATAAAGTCTCCACCACTCATTTACACCAATGGGACTCGTCAGAGAGCGCTAAGACCCAGCGGGAGCCAAAATCTTCAGGAGGGCTGGCTCCTAGGTAGGGCCAGCGGAAGTGGCATCGTGAGCCCAGCTCATGCAGTATAGGGCTAGCTGGCGTCGACCCTCCAGCCGCCTCAGTTCCTTTTTTTCTCGCCGAGGCCAAGTGATCGACATTGCTCGCCTGATCTGAGTCAAAACTTCACGCCTATACGACAACAGCTATAGAGTTTCAGTACTGATTAGTTTTATTACTTTTATCAGTTTAAAGAAAAATAAGTAAATAAGTACATTTTTCATCAGAGAAGTCTTCAGCCCTCCTTCGACATAGTTGACCATGAGCGGGGCAGGTGATGGTAGGGAGACTTCACATGAAAGCTGTGTTGTCAACAGGGCTGGGTCTGATCTGCCGCCCTCTGCAGGGGGGGGGTCTGACTACAGGCAGTCCAGTGCTTGGGGGAATGGGCAGTCTTCCTGAAAGCACAAAAAGAAGCGGTCCCATTTTCGATCCTCGTCAAGGACTCGGCACTGCTTGGCCTCGAGTTTTGCTTCAGCCTCCGGTTTAAAAGAAATGGTACCACTGAGGTCACCTTCTGATATCATCTGCACATCAGTCGTCGGCTACCAGTGACAGGGGCCTGACTCCATCTCCTCTGGGGTCTCCTCCAGCTTCTGTTTCTGGTGACGGCATCCTCGACTCAGAGTCCCTCCCTGCCCCTGGGGGTCCTCCGGTGAGCAGTTTCACCATTGGGCCACTCTTATAGAGCAGTGGATTCGCGGTTGTCCTGTCTACCTGAGCTGGCGAGTCTGTCGCTGGGGCCTTCGGGCATTTCGGGTTTTGAACCTGCGGGCAGGGTGGTTGAGGCTTCCTAGTCACGCAGTGCTTTCTTCGGTGCCCTCGATGCTGCACTCTGCTGTTTTTTCCCCTCATAGGGCTGTGGCTCAGGGGTCTACACCGGTGCCTTTATCTCCTGCTGAATTTCTCAGACTTTCTTCAGCGAGTCAGGGGTTGAGAACCTTGGGTTTGCGCCGGTTCCACCAGCACCACCTGTGTTCTCAGCACCACCTTCTGTTCTGGCACCGGGAGTGCCTGCGGTGCCACATGTGACACTGGGGTACAACTCTGATTCGTGGTGCTCCTCCTCCTCTTCTTCCTCCCTTTCCTATCTATATAGTCTCTTCAGGACTAGTAGGAGATGATATCGATCCTGATCCTGATCTTCGAGTGGAGGACGACTTTGACGACACCCTAGGGGTGGTGAATAAACCTTCTCTTACAGCAGAGCCTCTAGTTGAGGACCTTTCCTTCAAGTCTCTGCTTAGAACCGTGAATACCTCTCTCTCTCTCTCTCCAGACTTCGGAGATCGATCCTGGGAAATTGCTACTTCTGCAGTACCTGCACGTTCTGGACATTCCTATGAAATTGACTCCCCCCCCCCATGCAACCTTCTTTTGAGACTCTCTCACAAATGGTGTGGGATAATCTGGCACTTATTCCCTCTGTGGCTAAGTCCATAGATAGGAAATATGCCCCTCCCAAGGATCTGCCCATTCTGGTCTCGCAAGCCTTTGCTGATGTCATAGTTGTCCTGGCAGAGAATGACAAGACCATTCTTTTGCAAAAATCTACGGCACATCCGATAAACAAAGAATCTTGCAAAATCGACACTTTAAGAAAGCAAGTCTTTGCTGCTTCCACCCTGGGTATGTGAATTGCTAGCTACCAGGATTATTTCTCTCACTATGAGTATACACTCCGGCATTCGCTCAAGGCAATGGTAGAAGCTCTCCCAGATTCGAAAGTTAACACAGAGCTTCTTCTAATCATTACCAGAGGCACTGAATCCAATAACCAGCAGCTTAAGGCTGCCATGGATGCCTTTGACACTGCCTCCAGAGCAGCAGCTGCCGGTATATGCACTCAACGCCACTCTCGGTTGTGCACATCGGGATTCACAAATGATGCCCAGCAGAGAGTTATGGTTTTGCCTTTTGATGGTATGTACCTGTTTGGGCCTCAGAAAACTAGAATGGCTATCAAAACGGCCAGACCACCATCTGCAGCCCCTCAAAGGGGCGGGAACCAGCGTCAGTTTCATAACCATCAGTCCTTTTGTGGTAAAGGCAGAGGGAGCTTCAACAGAAACCAGACCCCTCAGTCGCAAAAGAAAACACAGCAGAAGGCACAGGGCCCCAAAGCGTCTGGTGCCACCCTCTGAGATTCCGGCCCAAGTCCCACCTCAGCTGTCCAAGGGGGACTCTTCCTCGGCAGTAGGAGGGTGTCTGACTCAGTTTTATAGCCAGTGGAAGTAAATCACATCAGACAAGTGGATACTCAGATAACCTGCGAGAGGTACTCTCTAAATCTTTCAGAAACCCCTCCGGATCGCCCACCCAAACGACAGCCCAAGCTGTCTGTCTCTCAGTCAGACCTTCTTACTTCCAAGATTCAGGGCCTTCTGAATAACAGGGCAGTAGAAGTGGTCCATCTAGATCAGCAGAACACAGGTTTCTACTTCCATTACTACCTGGTTCCAAAGAAAAAAAGGCGGCATGTGCCCAATTCTCGATCTCAGGAAGTTAAACAAATTCCTTTACAAGGAAAAGTTCAAGATGATATCACTTGGTAGACTTTTACCTCTGATTCATCAAAACAATTGGCTGGCCTTCCTGGACATACAGGACACCTATCAGCATGCTCTCATAAATCCAAACCACCACAAATACCTCAGATTTGTGGCACTGGGTCAGCACTACCAGTTCAGAGTCCTGCCCTTTGGGCTCTCCTTGGCGCTTTGAGTCTTTACAAAGTGCATTGCAGCTGTCTGCAGTACATCTCAGGAACCTTGGAATTTAAGTGTTTCCATATCTGGATAACTGGCTCCTAGCAAGTCCCTCCAGACAAGAGACTCAGGAAGCCATGGCTCGGCTTCAAAATTCCTCACATCCATGAGAGTCCTGCTAAATCTGGGAAAGTCACAGCTACAGCCCTTCCAGTGGCTCCTCTTCATAGGAGCCCTTCTGAATACCTCCAGTGCAAAAGCCTTTCTTCCGGAGGACAGAAGGAATGACATCCTTCAGATGGTCCACTTTATCAGGGAGAACGACTCGGTTCAAGCTCTCTTGATGCAGTGGTTGCTGGGTCTCATGTCATCCTCAGTGTTCACTGTGCCTCTGGCTCATCTTCACATGAGGACTACCCAGTGGATGCTCAGCACTCACAGTCCTTTCACATCAAGGTAATGGAGCCCCTGAAACGGTCACTCACCTGGTGGACTCAGGAAAACAACCTTCTGGAAAGTTATCCCTTTGCCCTTCTAGAATCTCAGATCTCCATCACCACGGATGCGTCCCTACTGGGGTGGGTAGCTCACTGCCAGGATCTCCACACCAAGGTCGATGGAGTCAGGCTGAGTCTCAACTTCACATAAATGTTCTAGAAATGAGAGCTGTCCTGTATGTAGTCCGAGCCTTGAAGGACATACTCTGTCACAAGACCATTCTCCTTCAGACGGACAACAAAGCAGTGATGTACTACATTAACATGCAGGGCGGAGCACACTCTTACCCTTTATGCAGGGAAGCAATGAGAGTGTGGGAGTGATGCCTGGAGCACAAAGCACTGATCCAGGCAGTCTACCTGCCGGGGGTGCAGAACGATCTGACAGATTGTCTCAGAAGAACGGAGACAGACCCTTACGAGTGGTCTCTTGACACAAACGTTATGCAATCACTCTTTGAAGAGTGGGGAACACCAGACCCGGACCTTTTGCATCCCCATCAATGCAAAACTGCCTCCTTCTGCTCCAGAAACCAGAACCTGGCGTTTTTGTCAGGATGCATTCAGACTGCAGTGGACAAGATCGTTTTATACATTCCCTCCTCTTCCCTGGTTCAGAGGGTGCTGCTCAAGCTGGAGGCGCAGGGGGCAGAATGATCCTCATCGCCCATTCTGGCCTCGTTAGATCTGGCTTCCATTAATCAACAGATTATTGGAAACCTCTCAGACAAATTCCACTTCATACGAACCTGCTGACCCAGGGTCCTGTGGTCCATCCCAACCTGAAGTCCCTTCACCTCCATGTCTGGCTCCAGAAGAGATAGAGGTAAACAGGTTTAATGTTTCATATAGAGTCTCAGATATTCTGTTAGCTGCACACAAGCCAGCTACTCAAAAACTTACATGGCTAAGTGGAAGTGGTTCTCCGTCTGATGCGCAAAACCTCCTGGAATCCTTTTTCCTGCCCACCAAACAAAGTCCTAGAGTACCTCTAGATCTCTCAACACAGGCCTGAAATACTCAGCCGTGAAGGTTCACCTTGCGCGATCTCAGCGATTCCATGAGCCCATACACTCTGTGTCTCTAGCTCAGTTACCTGTGGTCAAGAGGTTTCCAAGTGCATACTGCATACTAGGCTACCAGTCAGATGACCGGTAGCCACCTGGGACATTAATCGCAGTGCAATAAACATGCTCACCCATAAACCTTTCTAGCCCCTAGCTACTTGTGAACTGAAGTTTCTGACTTGGAAGACCACCTTCCTTGTAGCTAGTACCTCTGCTCGCAGAGTATCTGAAATACATGCTTTGGTCACAGACCCTCCGCATACTGTATTTCATAAGGACAAGTTGGTTCTTAGGACCCACCCTAAGGTTCTCCCAAGGTTGTCTCAGAATTCCACCTGAATCAGCTCTTGGTCCTTCCAACCTACTTCGCGAACTTCCAGAATAAGGGGAGCGTACCTGCATTCTCTGGATGTGAAGAGAGCTTAGCGGTTCTATTTAGACAGAACTAAAGAAATCCGCACGTCAAAACAACTATTTGTCTCCTTCAGCACGGCCTGGCTGGGTCAGCCTGTTGCTATCAGATGCATTTCAGCATGGCTAGTGGCTTGTCTTTGCCAATGCTACTCCATGGCACGGGTTAAGTTGGAAGGCAGAGTATACGCACATTCTACCAGAGCAGTTG
Source organism: Neoceratodus forsteri (assembly GCA_016271365.2). Classification (NCBI taxonomy): domain Eukaryota; kingdom Metazoa; phylum Chordata; order Ceratodontiformes; family Ceratodontidae; genus Neoceratodus; species Neoceratodus forsteri. The sequence goes on from CM028131.1 coordinate 620,275,653, forward strand.
CAGCATCTCTGGCAGAAATCTGAAACGTACCCATTGCAGACATCTGCAGTTCAGCCACTTGGAGCTCTGTGCACACTTTCATGAAGCACTACGCTTTGGATATCCATGCCAGGCAGCACCAGTCCTTTGGCAGGATAATCCTTAATGGACTTGTGTCCTAAGTGAGCTCCTCTCTCCTGCCACCCATCTTGGGGGATTATTTTAGCTCGGTACTCTCCCATTAGTATGAATGAGTGGTGGAGACTTTATGTCAAGGAAGATAATGGAAATTACATACTTACTGTAATTCTTGATCTTCTTGGACAAAGTCTCCACTACTTATTCACATGCCCACCCACCATCCCCCAAGCTCACTCATCCTGTTTTTGGCCTTCACCCCCTCGTTGTTGGGCTGTGAAGACTCTGTTAAGTTGACCCTTCTTACATGGGTCATTTTGACTATCTTATGTCCGATATAGGTTAGTTTCACTAGATTAGTTTATGCTGCACCTCCTTGGTAAAAAAGGTACTGAGGCGGTTGGAGGGTTGACGCTGAGGTAGCCTATACGGCGCAAGCCAGGCTCGCGGTGCCGCTTCTTCTCGGCCTTACTTAGGCACTGGCTGTCCTGAAGATTTTTGGCTCACGCTAGGTCCTAGCGCCTCCGGGGTAGTCCCATTAATGTGAATGAGTGGTGGAGACTTCGTCCAAGAAGACCAAGAATTATGGTAGGTACGTAATTTCCATTTTTAGTCAGTTGGAAAAGCTTCTTCAGGGGGGCAGGAGTTAGGTTTAATTCGAGTTTTTTTTTTTGCCGGCAGACATATTTGATACCTGATCCTGCTGTGTAGGGGGAGCCAGCCAGTTTGAGAGTATAGGGTACATACTGTATATGTGTTAGTTTGTCTTTTCCAAGGGCAAGCCTGCAAGCCTTGTAGAGTAGCAGGTTAAAGGGGACAGGAACTAGGGGGGCAGGAGTTAGGTTTAATTCGAGTTTTTTTTTTTGGCAGCAGACATATTTGATACCTGATCCTGCTGTGTAGGGGGAGCCAGCCGGTTTGAGAGTATAGGGTACATACTGTATATGTGTTAGTTTGTCTGTTCCAAGGGCGAGCCTGCAAGCCTTGTTGAGTAGCAGCTTAAAGGGGACAGGAACTAGGCCTTTTATGTTTTTGTGTTGTTTCATTAATGAATATTTTAAATATAATTTCTCTCAATTCCATTGTCTTTTATTCGCTTGTTTGTCCTTATGGGCATAATTTTGAAAGCTACTACTGTTACCATATCAAAGGTTCTGTGCTTGCACGAGTGACTGAATGGATGTGCAGAGCTGTTACATCTCCATTGCTGCATTCTGTGCTTTTTCCGGTTTCTCGTTAGGTGTGTTCAAAGCTGTACTGACCTTCAAATTGCACAGTTTTGATAGGAATAATGTTAGTATCATGGCGAATGTATTATTTTCTAGCTGTGTGTACTGGCATACCATCAAGGTTTTCTATTTTGTCTTTTTTTGTTCTACTTTCATGTACTGGGAAGCGGGAATGGATCTAATCAGAGTGTGTATGTGTGTGCTGCAAGTGTTAGCCAAATAAAGAAAAAAAAGATTAGTGTCTTCTGAAATTTTTTTGCACGCTCATTGTTTGTCTGCATTTAACAGTTATTTTAAAAACGTCAGGTGTAAGGAAGAAGAATACTTTACAGTCATTGCCAGTTCCATCACAGCGACTTCAAAGCAGTCAAACTGAAAACATGTATTTCTGCATGGCTAAATCTAGGATTTTGCTCACAAGGCTCTCTTCTAAACCTTCAAAATCTTTGCGAATATTTATTAGTATACTCCGAAATCCCCAAACAAAAAACTCTCCTCTAAGCTCACAAGGCTCATCGACTCCACTAAATGCACAAACTTCATTTCCCCAGTATTGTGGATTTACCTGTATACCGTTGTAACCCAGTATGGGAACACAACCACACTTACATACTGTATGGTTCATTGTCTGGGAAACATGGGAGACTCTATGTATGTGAGGCGAAATTGAAAGTGAGAGAGAGAGCAGCATGTTTTGGCACTTGGCATTAGGCATTGACCTCCTGAATGGATCTGACTTCCCAAGTGGAAGTGCAGTGTAGCGAAGTGCAAGGGAATTAGTAACAAAGCAGCACAGATGGAAAAGGTAGAACAATTATGTTGTGTGCATACACAATATTGTTGCCATTACTTTTATCACCTCAGATGTTGCCATGTCAGCATCTCCTACCCTTCAGTTAGTGGTATTGTGTGTTGTGTGACTGTACCTGGTTTTCCAATTAAATATTTTTGCAGAGCCGATCTGCATTGTGAGCTGAGAGCAGCTTTGCGTGACTGTACCGGATTTTCCACTATTAGATCACAATTGGCTTTGTGACCTTTGGTGGGGGGCATATTGGTGGGTAATGCATAACAATTACAGATTTTTCAATTAAATATTTTTGCAGAGAGCAGATCTGATGCACAAGGAGCAGTGATGGTTGTTAGTGGTTTTCTATCATGAACGTATTTTCCTCTGCGCTTGATAATAACGCGTTTATGTGCTCACGCTATTTTTCCATGGTTTTGACGTGATACCATTGAGAACTAATGATCTGCTTTGTATTGTTTGTTTTGATTGTTTTGAAAAACTTCAGCTATGGCTGTATTCCTCTAAAATTGGAGGTGACACATATGCAGATAGTTAGGTGTACTGTTTTATTGTGTTGCTATAAGCATAAACTATTTATCCTGGTCCGATCCACAAAGCTAATGTCAGGGATATGAGTGGCATCGGACTACAATGTACATAAAGAGCTTGCAAAAAAAAAAAAATACATGGTGTGATTGGAGAATGATTTCTGGGCTAATAAAAATATGCGAGCTGCTCTAATATCTGGATCTGAAACACCCTGAAGTGTAAATAATCCATAGATTGGGTTAATAGCATTCAAAGAGACTGCCAGGCTGGTGTCCGCATGTTGATGTTTCTCAGTAGACGTCTAATTGGACTATATCTCGAGGTGACAGAGAGGGAGTTTCGTAGACATAATACATTGTACCAATATTACTTCTGTGGACAAAATATAAATAGAACATAATCTTTCGGTGGACAAAACAGAAATGGAATATAATCGCTCTGTAGACAAACTGGCAGTTACAAATGACAGCCCCTAGACAGCGTGCTCTGACAAACACCGTCTGTTCACAGCAACCAATTTGTTAAATGTCCCAACCTTTCTACTGCTCATATTTATATCAGTTATGGGTTTAAAAAAAAAAGAAATATGAAAAGCAGCTTCCTACACGCTCTTTCCTTGATCAAAGTTTGTCCCGTTGGCAAATGATCACCGATGGATTCCTACTACTGCCTAGTAAGGTGCAGTTTGGTTTGGATCTTGCGGGACAGGACTTCATGGCTCATGTTAGAAGGTGTGACCATTTCAGGATTCTGGTGCTCTTGGCTTCTTCTGAGCATGCAATCTGGCTCTGGTAGTCTCACTAGCTCTAGTCAAGTTGCCTGGACGCCCTCCGCCAGAGCGCACTTATTGTAAAATTATTTTTTAGTCAAGTAAAAGTTAATTACTAAAAGTGTTAAAGACAACTTTACAGTGTCGGACAAATCAGCAGATTTGCCAGTAGCCACCACCATCTGTGTCATGATCGGATTGCCTGTTTTCCACCTCTATTTATTGTCAATACATTCTAAACAGAGACAGTACTCTGACAGATAGTCTTTCCAGCTAGTTAGCCATCAGTCCAAGGCAGACGTGCGCTGACTGTTATTATTTCTAGATTCTGCCCTGCCGTACCCAATCCTATGTTATGTTATACACTCCCGTCTGTAGTCTGTACCCTTTACAGCTTTCTTATTCATCATGAACAGTGAACTGAGAAGAACTACTGAAACTAAGTTTGAATTGAGAAAACTCGACTCAGACTTAGTTTCATTCACCAAGAAATAAGAAACATAGAAGCATAGACTTTGATGGCAGATAAGGACCGCTTGGCCCACCTAGTCTGCCCATTTCCCTACCTACTGGATAAGCTGCAGATCCTAGTTAACCAACTGACTATTTCTTCCTACCCCCCACAAGAATTGCCTTATTTCTGTCCCATGCATTCTTGAACTCTTCCACAGTTTTAGACCCCACAACCTCCTCAGGAAGGCAGTTCCATGCGTCCACCACCCTCTCAGTGAAAAAATACTTCCTCACATTGCCCCTGAGCCGTCCCCCCTCTATCTTCAAATTGTGTCCCCTTGTTCTTGCGCATCTGTTTTCTGAAGATGCTACCCTCTTGGACTTTGTTGATTCCACTGAGGTACTTAAAGTTTCAATCATGTCCCCTCTCCTTCTTTCTTCAAGGGTATACATATTAAGCTCCTTTAGTCTCTCCTCATATGGCTTCCTTGCAGACCCTGCACCATTTTAGTTGCCCTCCTCGGACTGCCTCCATCCTGTCTATGTCTTTGTGGAGATGGGATCTCCAGAACTGGATGCAGTACTCAGATGGGGTCTCACCACTGTCTGTACAGAGGGATAACAACTTCCTGTTTTCTGCTGGTGATGCCTCTTCCTATACAACCCAGTATCCCCCCCAGTCCTCCCTACTGCCTTCTCACATTCCTTGCTAACCTTAAGGTCATCTGATATGAATACCCCCAGGTCCCTTTCCATTTTTGTTGTTGTTACTACCTCCCCCCCATTGTGTACCCTTCCACTGGGTTTTTGTTTAACAGGTGCATTATTTTGCACTTCTTTGCATTGAATCCAAGCTGCCATACTTCTGACCATTCCTCCAAACTTGCCAAGTCCCTTCTTATCCTTTCCACCTCCCCTCTTGTGTATCAATCCTGTTGCAGATCTTTGTGTCATCTGCAAAGAGGCATACTTTTCCTTCTAGTCCCTCTGCAATGTCACTTATAAAGATATTAAAAAGGACTGGACCCCGTACTGAACCCTGCAGTACCCCACTAATAACCCCTCTTTCTTCAGAGTGGACTCCGTTTACTATTACCTTCTGTGTCCTGTTGTCCAGTCAATGTTTTACCCAGGCTACCACCTTGGGACCCACTCCCATGCTGGCTAATTTATTAATCTTTTGTGTGGGACTGTGTCAAATGCCTTGCTAAAGGCTAGGTAGGCCATGTCCACAGCCCCTCCCTGGTCTACTACTTTGGTCACCCAGTCAAAGAAATAGATTAGATTCATCTGACACGACCTTCCTGCTGTGAATCGATGCTGCCTTGGGTCCTGTGCCCCACTGGCCTCTACGTACTCAACAATTCTTTCCTTCTGAAGTGATTCCATCATTTTCCCTACCACAGAGGTCAAACTGACAGGTATGTAGTTTCCTGCCTCTGTCTTGCTCCAACTTTTGTGAAGGGGAATCACATCTGCCCTCCTCCAGTACTCAGGAACCACACCACCCTCCCATGATTTGTTAAAAAGGGTAGTCAGTGGTGTTGCTAGTTCTCCCCTTAATTCTTTTAGAATTCCGGGGTGAATCCCGTCAGGCCCCATTGCTTTGTCCACCTTCAGTTTTAGGAGTTCTTTCAGAACCCTTTCTTCAGTGAAAAGACTGGGATCGACACCTCTCTCCAGAGTGCTTCTGTTAATTGGATTAGGTATCTCCCCCTCCTCCTCTTTTGTGAATACTGAGCAGAAGTATTCATTCAGTATCCCTGATTTTTCACTGTCCCTCTCTGCTCACCCACCATCCATTCTATTCAGCCTCACTATCCTTCCCTTTGTCTTTCTATGCTCCCTAATGTACCTATAAAAGGTTTTATCCCCCTTCTTAACTGAGTTGACTATCTTTTCCTCAGTTTGGGCCTTTGCCTATTCTGACTGCCTTCCTGCTTCCTTCTGCCTTAACTGGGTACAGTTCTTGTCTCTAGTCCTGCTCCTTCTGTGCTTCTGTATACTTCCTAAATGCTATCTTTTCTCCTAACCTTCCCATACCTCTTTTGAGAACCATAGTGTCTTTTTCTTTTGTTTTTGATTTTTTTTTTTTTTTCTTCACACAAAGGCTTGTTGCCTCTGTGATGGCAGTTTTGATGCTTCCCCAGTGTTGATCCACCCCTCCTTCTTACCTGTTTGCTAGTGCTTTTCTAAGGCACTCTCCCATTTTGACAAAATCAGCCCTCCTGAAGTGCAGTACTCTCACTTTTGTATGGCTTGACTCTGCAGCGGAGTTTATCGTGAAACACACTGTTTAGTGGTCACTTGTTCCCAGATGGCTACCCACTTCTAGATCTGAGATCCTCTCACTGTCCCCATTTGAGAGTATGAGGTCTAAGATTGCTCCATCCCAGTTGGTTCCAACACTACCTGTCTGAGGCCTGCCCCTGTAGGGCATCGAGAATGGCCCTGCTCTTGGATGTGGCTGCAGCAAAGATGCTTCAGTTAACATCTGGCATATTCAGGTCCCCATCAACAACATCTCCCTTTCTCTGCCATCCTAAGGATGCCTTCTGTCATATCCTTGTCCATTCCTCCTGAGATGGAGGTCTGTATACAACCCTGTGCGGATTGTGGTGCCATTTCGGTCTCTAGGTGACCCAGAGTGCCTCCTCTCCCCCCCTCCCTGTTTACTCTTTTGTTCTGTTGCTTTTATCCTTTCCTTACATAGAGAGCTACTCCTCTCCCTCTTCTACCCTCCTTGTCTCTCCTGTAGGTTGTGTACCCTGGTATGTTATTGTCCCAGTCATGGTTCTCTGTGAACCATGTTTTTTTGACTGCCATGATATCAAGGCATCCCTCTTCCATCAAGGCCACCAGTTCCAGGGAGTTTGTTGCCCAGACTATGGGCATTGGTACTCACTCTCCATTTCTTGATGGCCTTACCCCTTTTGCCCTATCCCTGTTCTTACTGCCTTTGTCGCTTTCTCCATTTACCCCGCCCTTCTTCCTATCGATGTTCTATATCTTGGTGTTTACTTCACTAACTACCCTGGTTTTTGGGGGAGGGGGGCTAGGATTTCCCTGCTCCTTTCCAGTGCCTCCCCCCTTGGCTAGTTTAAATGATTGCCAATGAAGCATTTAAACTTATCACCTAGGATCCTGGTTCCCCCTCCTGGACAGATGCAGACCATCGTGCCAGTGTAGGTCTGTATCACTCCAGGTGGACTCCCAGTCTCCAGTGAAGCCAAACCCTTGAGCTCTGCTGCACCAGTTTTTCAACCACTGATTGAATCCCATGGTGTGGAGCACCCTAGCCTTACCCACGCCATAGACAGGCAGCACCTCCAAGATGGTTACCGTGCTTGCTACTAGTCTAAGGCCCCTCCCCAACTCCACAAACTCCTCCTGCACTGTTCTGATCCCTTTCCCAGCTAGGTCATTTGTCCCTAGGTGGACAATGACATCCAGCTCCCTCCCCCGTGCAGCTGCTCCTGCGATCCTGAGGATTCGCTCCCTGTCCCTCCAAGCCATGGCGCCTGGCAGGCACCTTACCTCCCTCTCCCCTCCCTCCCCAGTTCTACCCTCCTAACAATGGAGTCCCCCACCAGGAGTTGTTTCCTTCTCCTGTTTGGTCCCCTGCCACCCTCCTGTGGGTCTCCTTTGTGGAGGTTCCCAACATCCTCCTTGGTCTCCACTGCAGGTGCCTTTATAGAGGAACCACACTCTTCCAGAGCTGCATATGAATTGTGGAGAGGTACAACTGGAGAGATGCACCTCTGTTTCGCCACCTCACCCTCCCTAAGCCCACTGTGGTCCAACTGCTCCTATTTCTTGGCAACCTCTGAGGCAGCGGCGGTGGCCCTGGTGGTCCCTGGGTGGCAGAGGAGGTGCCCCAAATCTTGGCCAGCTCAGCCTGGAGATGAGCTACCTCCTTCCTCAGCCCAGAGAGGTGCCTGCAGATGGGACAACACTGCATCCTCCAGAATGTCTCCCGGAAGACTGCTGCTCCACAGCCACAGCCACTGCACTGCACCACTCCCATTATGTCTTATTTCTGGTCCCTTAACTGTTGTTTTGAATACTTACTCTTTCCTCTGTTTATTTATTCAGTTATTTTTTTATATATAATTTTTTTTTTCCCCTACCTACTGCCTCTGTGCCCTTAAAGCTCCTGATCTTCCTGTTCTGAGACAGGAAGTTCCTATATTTCTCACTAGTCTCCTTACTTGCTCAGAGTCAGACCGCCAGCAGCCATGGTGGGGGGTGGAGAGCTACTCTTTTCCTTCTAGGATGGTGAGTCTTTTGTGGCTCTGTGATCACTCCCTTCCTGCTCCCAAACAGGAAGTTCTTGTAGTCAGTCAAATCCTGTGCCTATAAAAGTAGAACTGGCTAAGGGTGGAGGGAAGGGAAGGAGGCCAATATAGTCCTAGTAGAGAAGTATAGTTCTAACAGCATGTCCTTTCTCTTGCTGTTCTCAGCCAGAAGCTATCTAGGGCAGTTTTTAAATCCTGAACACCTGGCTTCCTTCTGGTTAAGCCACTCCCCCTAATTTTCAGCTCCTTCTACACCTAGATAACTGCATAGATAACAATTCACTTAAGCCAACTTAGACAAACACGCTCTTTTTTTTGTTGTTTGTTTGTTTTTACCCTAAATTGAAGGTCCCAGTAGTTCCCGGGTCATACCTGAAAATTGGCAGCTATGTTGTCTAGTTTACCTACCCGGTTAACAAAAACTAAATAAATAAAATAGATTTTAGTCCTGGTAGAGAAGTATAGTTCTAACAGCACCTCCTTTCTCTTGCTGTCCTTTGCCTGTTCTTTGCCAGAAGCCAAAAGAAAAAGCAGTAAAGGGTTCAGACAACAGACAGAATAAATAAATTGTGTTCTGCCCCTCTTAGAGGGATGAGAGTTGTAAACTGAGGATGCCAATTTGAACTCCATGGGCCAGCGAGTTGGATGGTAAGAGGGAGAGGGATGATGCTGTGATTTTCCAATATGAAAGACTAAAGGAGCTTAATATGTATACCTTTGAGGAAAGGAGGGAGAGGGAGGGACATGATAGAAACTTTTAAGTACTTCAGTGGAATCAGCAAAGTCCAAGGGGGTAGCATCTTTCAGAAAAGACATGTGCAAGAACAAGGGACACAATTAGAAGATGGGGGCGGTTCAGGGGCAATGTGAGGAAGTATTTTTTCACAGAGAGGGTAGTGGATGCATGGAACAGCCTTCCTGAGGAGGTTGTGGGGTCTAAAACTGTGGGAGAATTCAAGAATGCATGGGACAGACATAAGGCAATTTTGTGGGGGTTGGAAGAAATAGGGTGTTGGTTAACTAGGATCTGCAGCTTATCCTGTAGGTAGGGAAATGGGCAGACTAGGTGGGCCAAGCGGTCCTTATCTGCTGTCAAAGTCTATGTTTCTGTGTTTCTATGTATCCAAGTTCTAGGATAATTTGGGTTGGGGGTGGGGTGCAGACTGTGTATGTTTTATGGTAAATTCAAACAACAGGATCCCTGTGAGATTTAATTTGCAGAGGTGGGGCTACTGTTAAATGATATCTTTGTTCACAGCTGAAGAAGCTGTGAAAGTTGCCTAGGAAAGTTTGGAAGCAGTAGTATGGACATTTTTTTTGGGGGCAGATAACAGGATGAATGGGCGATACTGTGTGATGTTTAATTACGGTAAAGTAAATTCATGCAACATACCAGGACTCCCATGAGAATCAATAGTTTCAGTTCAGAAGCAGAAATACCTGGGGTGGGTGGCAGCAAATAATGGGATGGATGGGGACAGACTGTGTGATGTTTAATTAGGGTACAAAAACCGAGGACAGATTAACCTTCAGATCTGCTAAACTGCTGTGTTAGTGTGCTTTCATCATGTTTATTTGTAACAAAAAAAAAAAAAAACGCCTACTACAACTAAGTACTTTACTTCCTGGTTGCTGTCAGTTTCTGACAACTTTAGGAGAAATGTGTACACTATGCGCGAGTCAGTCTGATGTCATGGAATGCATGAATGATAACGTCAGCATATAGCTGGCACGCTTACACTCACAGTGTAAAAACAGGAAACCTAAAACGGGCAGCTACAGTAACAGCCATATTTATATTTTCAGCCTGTTGGCGAATTAAAAAAATAAAACAACACACTTTCACTATTGCTATTGTAACAAAACATAAGCTTTATTAGAAATAAAAAGTCAATTTAATGTAGGATTGAATTATTTAGCCCATTTCCTGTCCTCTTTAATCTTTTTTGGAGCTGTGTCTGTTGCAGTGCTGTAAATAACGAGCCCATAGTCAATTGAGGAGAGTAATGAACTACTGATGGCTTGTCACAAAGCACTGGGTGTCATAAAGGTCCTGTGCCTATAAAGTACACCTAGCTTAACGTTCCTTCAGCTATAAGGTAACATGGCTTCAACCACAGCAGTGGTTCCAAAGGCTCCTTTATAAATGAAGGATGTCCAGTATCACTTAAGAAGGCATTGGCAACAGAGAGCTACCCGAATGCAACAGCTGGTTCCAGTCACTCACAGTTTGGTGCAAACACTGGCATAGTGGAAGGACATAAACAATCTGAGGGATTGTACCAGTCTTGCAAATATCTCTCACAAGAGTCCTCACAACGTTCGCTGACCCGTCGACACAGTGGTAGGAATACCACTCGCGACACTAGTGACTCAAGTTTGGTAAGGAGCTTGGGTCTTGAGGGCTGGTCAGGGAGAAGGATTGAGCATCCCAGAGAATGCTGTCCTTTTCAGGAGAGAGGCCAGCCAGCAGCTGCTATACAGCCAACTTGGTGACCAGCAGCTTGAGCAGTTTGTGGCTGTGTAGGTGCTGCACCACGCATGCATGCACACTTGCATGCATGCTTGGCGTGCCCTTGATGCTGATGTCCTGGAGACATGGAGAGAAAACAATGGTAAAAACACCTTGGGTGGCTAGATGACATCATCATGTCTGGGGCTCACAGGAGCGCATGGAGGCCATAAGCCTATCAGAGCTCTGGCTAGTGCTTCTGTCAATGCTTTCATTTTCTTCCTTTTCACTAGGAGAAACAGTCCAGATAAAAGACATACAATACAAGACTGTATTATATAAACAAACAGGAAACTACCAGATCTACAAACTTCTGTACAAAGGCAATGAGGTTATGGAATCTAGCGCATTCCTTAGAAGCAACGTTAACACCCAGTACATTTGCCACAAAATGACAATGTACTGGCAGACTCCTGACCAGAATGAATCAGGTAAATCTGCAGTGGTCACTGGCTCAGCAAGTGCTGAACTAAGTTTCAAGAAATGGGAGGTCCAGAACTAGATCTGTTCACTTCATGGGAAAACAGAAAGCTTCCCAAGTTCTTTTGCAGCCCACCCTCTGGTGGTACAGTCCCAGAGGATGCATTTCTTCTGTTTTGATGGGAAAGTTCCTCTGGCCTTTTCTCTGTTTCTCACTTATTCAGAAGGCGGCTAAAACTGAGGAGAAAGTCAGTAACAATGATTCTGGTAGTACCAGGTGGGGCCACACAGACTTGGTACTCCTTCCTGTTGACTGTCACACAGAACCCCGGTCTCTCTGCCCCTAAGGCACAATGTGTTGCCTTTGTCTCAGGGCAGGATGTCTCATCCACGCCTCAGAACATTTCACTTGACCTGTACCAGGAGGGTCAGTGAATTGCAAGTCCACTGTACAGAACCAAATTTCATTATCTCCCATAGAGATCAAGAAACGTTAAGGACACAGGAAATTCATTCCAAAAGTGGTGTCAGAATTTTATTTGAGCTAGTTAGTAACCCTGTCTGTATATTTTCCAAAAGCTACTAAAATGCAGATGAAGAGAAGCTACACAGCCTGAATTTTAAAAGGGCATTGAGCTTTTATTTGAATAGGACCAAGGGGTCCAGAACTGACAGCACACTGTTATGGTGAGGTAGGCAAGGGTATGCCAGCAGCTAAGAAGATTGTGTCATGGTGAACAGTCTCTTGAATACAGTTCTTTTACAAAAAAAGCTGGCAAACAGCCTTCCAAGGGTCTATGGGTGCACTTAGAGCTACTTCTGCCACTGTGGCAGCTGTGACATGCATACCCCTGCAGGAGATTTGTAAAGCAACTACCTGGTCTGCAGTACACACCTTTACTAAACACTACTTACTGCCTGGACAGCCAATCCTGAAGGGATGCCATGTTTGGAACTGGGAAACTGCAGATCCTTTTTTACTAAATAGGTTTTAAACACTGCCTCTCAGGGTGCTGCTTGGTGTCTGCAGACTTACATATATATATTTTTTTTACTCTTTCTTTATCCCTCCTACTTTCTGCCACTGATCACTCTCTCAGAGCTCCCCTCGTAGGTCCCCATCTGCAGCTCCCCTGAGTAGTCTGCCTCTAGAGTACTAACGCTGCCCACATACCTGCAGAGCCTCGGATTACCCTCCAGGCAGGGCGGCGGAGATCCCCCATATCTCCCCCTGAACAACGACTGGGAGTGCATACATCAGAGTCTGCTCTCTCTTGGGTGCTGCCTCGGGACCAACGCTGAGGCTCGTCGCCTAGACCAGGGCAGGATTTTTTCCTGATGTTCTGGTGCATCCCCCTAACGTTGGCATGCAATGGGGTCAAGGCTGCTGGCGTGTGTGAAGACGCACGTCGAAGCCAGTCCCCTGCCAACGTCTACCCTTACGTGGAACGTCTCCCCAACTGCACCGACCACCCTGAGGTTCCCCCAACAGGTGGCGGTAATGCAGTGGAGAGTACGGTACCCCCCTCCCCGGAGAAGGAGAGCTGCCATTGGGTGCTCAATCCTTCTCCCTCCCTGCCGACCCCCGTCAACCGAAGTCCGCTTCCGAACCCGGGTCGTCGGTGTGGTGCAAGGTGTGGCATCCAGCACCTCAACCCTCAGCGCCACCGGGCCGGCCCTGCAGACTTATATGACATCACTAGTAAACTCCTGTTGTTAGAAAGAAAAAAATATTCACCGTATTAATAATGTTTCTTCTAAGGTGATTTACTAGTGATTCATACAAATCCTTCCCAGCCTCCCCTACTAGTGCCTTAGTAAAATGGGGTTCTTCAATATTATTAGTAATTAGTATGTGTTTTCATTGCTTGAGCATTCATTGTTACAAACTTTACAGTTTTAACATTTTTAAATGTGTGGTTAAGCATTCTTATTACAGTTTTGTTAAGTAAGAATACTATGATAGTTTAGATAGGTGGTCACTGCTCTTTGGCATTTTAGCAATAGATCGGCCATTGGAATGGTACAGGAGAGTGACCAGAGTGCAGTTTGAATTTGCCTAACATTCCAATTTGGTCTTCAGGGCAACAACTCAGGCATGAGATGATTGCAGACTTGTATGAATTACTAGTAAATCCCTTAGAAGAAACATCCTTACTATGGCGAGTACTTTTTTCGTAAGGTACAGTTGGCAACTGAACTAGCTAATGGAAATGTTTTAATCAGGCTTATTACTGCAACTTTGGACTTAAGTGCGTCTTGCTCTGAAGTTTGTGATAAAGGTTTATGACTCTAAAACTTGTAATGGATGCTGATTACTAGTTTCTGTTTGCCTTTCCACCATTTCCACTCGTTCAGAAAGCACTCCTGAAAATCAGGAGGAAACCTGCAACAGTGATCATGATAGCATCAGACTGGGCCAGACAGATCTGGTACTTGATGCTCCTGGTCCTGTTGGACAAGAATCCAGTCAGCCTGCCACTCAGTCACACAGTCTGCTGACTTTGCCCCAGGGCAGGATAACATTTCTGAACCCCTTCTTGAGTAGTTAGAATTTTCAGGGCTGTATCTTTCAGAAGAAGTCCTTAAGGTTTCATGGAAACCTGCTACCAGGAAAGTGTATTCTTCCAAATGGAAAAGGTTTTGTGCTCCCAGAAAAATAGACCCAGTAGAAGCAAGAATGCGTATAATTTTGCATTACCTACTACACCTACAGTGGTTAAGCCTACAGCCTTCAACTTTAAAGGTGCACTTGGAGGCAGTATCTGCATAAATATCAGCTGGCAAGGAAAGTCTTTGTTCTGACAATCCATTTTCAAAAGGTTTTTAAAGGCCTAAGCCACTTGTACTTTCACTAATGAGGAACCCCTGTCCCACCATGACCCTCAGCGCATACCTTGCCCACCTTATGGAGGCTCTGTCTGAGCCTATGGAAACTGCTGAGCTGAAGTATGTTACATGGAAGACGATATTCCTGGCTGCAGTGACCTTTGTTAGGAGGGTAAGTGAATTGCAAGCTCTCAGCACAGAGCCAAACTGCATAATTCTACAAAGGGCTAAAGTTCTTAGAACCAACAGAAAATTCCTTCCTAAGGTGGTACCCGAATTCCACCTGAATCAGTCAGTGACCCTCCTTGTACTCTACCCAGAGCATTCCAGTCCAGGTGAGGAAAAGTTGCACAGCCTGGACCTAAAGCAAGTCCTGACTATCTACAGGGACTGAACAAAAGATGTCAGGCCCACAGTACCTAGCTTTTTGTTACCTATAGTGAAATTGGCAAAGGCAAACCAGCTGCACAGTATTCTGTCTCTTGCTGGATAGTTTCTTGCATTCATTTCTGCTATGAACAAAATGGAAAAATGCCACCAAGAGGCTTAAGGGCACACTCCAAAAAAGGGGTACTTCTGCCTTGGTGGCATCCTCAAGGGGCGTCCCATTGTTAGACATTTACAAAGCAGCTGCCTGGAAAACAGTATAAACCTTCACAAACCATCACTGTTCAGACATACAGGAACTGCTGTCTTGCAGAACCTTTTTCCTAATTGGGTTCTGGACCCAGTCTCCTAAGGTACTGCTACTGAGACTGCATGAGGTGTGAACATTAGGTGAGTGATTCCTGGGGTCGCTTACAAAGACATTGAAGAGGACCGGTCCTAATACTGAACCCTGCGGCACCCCACTAGTAACCCCCCTTTCTTCAGAGTGGACTCCATTTACTATTACCCTCTGTGTCCTATTCTCCAGCCAATTCTTTACCTAGGCTATCATCTTGGGACCCACTCCCAGGCTGGCTAATTTGTATATTAATCTTTTGTGTGGGACTGAGTCAAATGCCGTGCTAAAGTCTAGGTAGGCCATGTCCACAGCCCCTCCCTGATCTACTACTTTGGTCACCCAGTCAAAGAAATCTATTAGATTTGTCTGGCATGACCTTCCTGCTGTGAATCCATGCTGCCTTTGGTCCTGTGCCCCTCTGGCCTCTAGGTACTCGACAGTTCTTTCCTTCAGACGTGATTCCATCATTTTCCCTATCACTGAGGTTAAACTAACTGGTCTGTAGTTTCCCGCTTCTGTCCTGCTCCCACTTTTGTGAAGGGGAATCACAGCGGCCCTCCTCCAGTCCTCAGGTACCACCCCATCCTTCCATGATTTGTTAAAGAGGGTAGTCAGTGGTGTCACTAGTTCTACCCTTAGTTCTTTTAGAATTCTGGGATGAATCCCATCAGGCCCCATTGCTTTGTCCACCTTCAGTTTTAAGAGTTCTTTCAGAACCCTTTCTTCTGTAAATGGGCTGGTATCAACTTCTGTATCCAGAGTGTTTCTATTGTTTGTTTTAGGTGCCTCCCCCTCTTCATTTGTAAATACTGAGCAAAAATATTTGTTTAGTATCTCTGCCTTTTCACAGTCACCCTCTGCCCACCCCCTCCGCTTTATTAAGCCTCACTATCATTCCCTTAGTCTTCCTTCGCTCCCTCATGTACCTAAAAAAGGTTTTATCCCCCTTCTTAACTGAGTTGGCTATCTTTTCCTCAGTTTGGGCCTTTGCTGTTCTGACTGCCTTCCCAGCTTCCTTTTGCTTTAACTGATGCAATTCTCTGTCCAGCTCTTTCTGTGATTCCTTGTACTTTCTGAATGCTTTCTTTTTCTCTTGAACCTTCACTGCCATCTCCTTTGAGAACCATAGTGGTTTCTTACATCGTTTTATTTTGTTTATTTCCTTCACACAAAGGCTTGTTACCTCTGTGATGGCAGTTTTTATTATTCCCCATTGTTCTTCCACCCCTCCTTCCTGCCCATTTGCTAGTGCATTCCTTAGGCACTCATCCATTTTGGCAAAGTCAGCCCTCCTAAAGTCCAGTACTTTTGCCTTTGTATGGCTTGACTCTATTGCTGTGTTTATTGTAAACCATACTGTTTGATGGTCGCTAGTTCCCAGATGGCTACCCACTTCTACATCTGTGATCCTCTTTCCATCTCCATTTGAGAGGACCAGGTCTAAGATTGCTCCCTCTCGAGTGGGTTCGAATACTAGTTGTCTAAGGCATGCCTTCTGTAGGGCATTTAGAATAACCCCACTCTTAGAAGTGGCTGCTGCAACTGCACTCCAGTTAACATCTGGCATATTCAGATCACCCATCAGCAATATATCCCCTTTATCTGCCATTCTAAGTATACTTTCTATCATTTCCTTGTCCATTTCCTCCCAGAGAGGATCTATATACAACCCTGTGCGGATTGTGGTGCCATTGCCTGCCTCAATTGACCCACAGTGCTTCTTCTCCTCCTCCCTGTTTACCCTTTGTTCTATTGCTTTGATTCCTTCTCTTATGTGAGAGCTACTCTCCTCCTCTTTTACCCTCCCTGTCCCCCTGTAGATAGTGTATCCTGGTATGTTTAAGTCCCAGTCATGGTTCTGTGTGTACCATGTTTTCTGTGACTGCCACGATATCCAGATGTTCCTCCTCCATCAAGGCCACTAATTCAGGAAGCTTGTTACCCAGACTATGGGCATTGGTAGTCATTGCTCTCCATTTTTGATGGCTTTACCTTCTCTAGCAGCATCCCCCACTGACCTTTCTACCTTGGTCTTTTTCTCATTTAGTACCCTGTTTTGTAGGGGGAGGCTGGGATTTTCCTGCTGCTTATCAGTGCCTCCATCCTTGACTAGTTTAAAAGCTTGCCAATGAAACAGAAAGAAGTACCAGCTAAATAACACAGTGCTGAGTACCTACACATCTCAGCCTCCTGACAATAATTCCAGGAAGCTGGACAATATGGGGAAGGAAAGGTACGCTGCTGCCTCCCTGTTCTTCAGGCAGACTGAGTACATGGCTAACATGGTCCTTTCCAGAAAGATCTCTGCAATTTGGTCCTGCCTTCTGTAACAAATCTAAAGGGGTCCAGGTTCAGTACTTAGCGGATTCTGCTAGGACTTCCTGGGATGCCATTTAGTACCCGTTACATGTATCAGTGGACACCTATGCCACTTCTTCTATGACAATGGCCCATATGGTCTCCGTGAGGAGATTTGCTTGGCTAAGGATAGCCATTTGTCTTATGATACCCAGGCAAAAACCATGCTCTTTCTTCATATGAGAATAACTCCTCCCTGGTGATGAATCAGAAGCATATGGAAAAAAAAATGCCGTTCCTTGTGTGTAAGGAAATACACTGAGATAAGCCCTTGGTTAGCCCAGGCCAGCACTTTCTCCGGCTGCTAGGGCATATGGCCTTCATCGCGGCAGTGGTTCCAGGAACAAGGTTCCATATAATGGACATTTCAATACTACGTGCTGGCCCATTGCCCTCTAAAGCGGGAGCCCCTCTTCAAGCTGGTGCCTGTCACAAAAACCCTGTTACAGGTCTCTTGATTAGTGAGAAAGACAAGATCGTCCTCAGAGGAGGGGTATCTTTTTCAGGTACAGGCTCCTACAGTTGGTCGGTCAACAGGTGCTCCCATGTTGGGCTGGGGTACCCACCTGATAGAAACAACAGTAAGGGGTGTATAGTCTCCTTGTGGTCCAGGAAGCATATAAACCAGTTGGAGCTAGAGCAGTGTTCCTAACTCTTCAGTAGTCAGCACCCAGTATATACGTGTTGTTACCGAACTCCCCAGGCTAAGGAGTAATCTGTCTAGGTCAGGACATGCAGCACCACCACAACATATTGCATCAGCAAACAAGCGGGCACAAGGTCCTCAAAGCTGTGCACAGAAGCTAGGAAGCTTCAGAATCTTGCTTACTCACTGGATGTGCACTTGTCAGCAATCCATCTCTTGGGAAAGACAATATCCTGGAGGATCCCCTCAGCAGAACTGGCCAGCCCTATCATGAATGGCCCCTGTACAAGCAGGCATTGGCCACAATCTTCGGGAGATGGGGCACACCACAGATAGACTGGTTTGCACCCAAAGAAAATTCTCAGCTCCTGTTGTACTGCTGCAGGTCTCCAACAGTGGGTACAGTCTCCACGGGGCCCTGTTCCTGGATTGGTTAGGGAAGGTTCTGTATGCCTTCCCTCCATTCACCCTGTGGTTTCGAGTTCTTCTAATACTCAGGAGTCAAACTGGAACCATGATTCTGACAGCTCAGGATCAGTTCAGGCAGCCCTGGTATTCCCTACTCATGGCCCTGTCTGTCAGATAGCCCATCTGTCTTTGCGTGTGTCTCAGTCTACTGACCATGTCCTAGGGTGGAATAACCTTTCCGAAACTCAGGTCTCTACGCCTCAGGTCCTAGCTCTTGAGGATTCACAGTGCACTGTTTTCTTCTCAGGCCAAGTTCTCTGGGCCCTAAAATTATCCAGAGACCTTGCTACTAGAAAAACATACACTTCCAAAATGAAAGGTTTTTTTTTTTTAATTTATTTTTTTTTGCCTATGGTGTGTGCCTAAGTAGATCAGTCCTGTCTGGGCAGATCTGCCCACACTCTTGGACTACTTTCTGCACCTGCAAACCTTTGGCCTTAGCTCTGCTCCCCCAGTGGTTAACTTGGCCACTGTTTTCTGTTCTACATTAGTAGGCAGAGCAGAAAACAGTAGCTTCTACCCTTTAAGTGGTTCTTTAAGGGCCTCTGGCCTCTGTATCCCCCTGTTGGGGAACCTACCCCTGCATGGGATCTGAACACCTGTATAGCCAAGCTCATGGAACCTCCTTTTGAGCCCATGACCACTACTGAGTTGAAGTATGTCACTTGGAAGACAGTCTCTTTGGTAGCCATCTCTTCAGCCAACAGGGTGTGTGAGATGCAAGCCCTCTGCACTGACCCTAATCACATTATCTGCCAAAGGGATAAGGTGGTCCTTAGGACTAACATAAAATTCCTTCCTGAGTTGGTGTCTGAGTTTCATCTGAACCAGCCCATCACCTTTTCTTCTGCACTCGTCACAGGAAAGCACATTACAGGCGAACTGAGGCTATGCACCCTGGATGTCAAGAGGTCACTGGGATGCTATCTGCAGTGTGCCAAAGATCATAGATAGTTGTCTCCGTGGCACGAGTGTGGGGTTTGCTTGCACGCTGGCGACCGGGTTCATGTCCCGAGCCCAAGTACCAGGAGCGGAGACCGGCAGGAAGGGGTTTCATAAGCATCCATTGGACACTTCCCTTGGGGGGGGTTGCCTGGACACCTGCGGGTGGATTGGGTGATGTGGATGGGGGACATCCTGCCTCTACAGGCCCCCACATGTCTCCGCCCGTGGTGGGTGGGGACACAGAAAAAACGGAAAATGCTCCCCAGCCAACTGGATGATGAGCACCCCAGCTCCTGCCACCTGAAGTCCCAGAGTCAGCCCGGATCCAGCCTCACAGCCCTTGGGATGTGAAGCTGCCGACAAGGTGATTCCCTCAGAAGGGGGACCCCCTGGCATAAGGGATAGGCCAGGCTACCCAGGTAAGGCTGCAGTGGAGCTGGTAAATGGTGGCGGGGTTGGAGGGCGCAGGAAGGCACTGGTGCTGTGAAGGAGTGCCTGTTTGGGTTGCTACGGTGAGGCGCAAAAAAAAAAAGATAATAGATATTCTCAGACTGAGTTGTTTCTCACATATGGTGAAGTGGGAAAAGGCAATCCAGGATCTAAGAGGTCTGTTGCTCATTGGGTCGTGCCCACATCCAACTCTTTTACTCTAAAGTTGACAAACAGCCACCTCATTGTCGCAGGGCACACTTCTTTCGTGATACTGCCGCCTTGGTGATAGCAGTTTGGAATGTTCCCTTGGCGAAAACTCTAAAGCCACTACATGGGAAACTGTGCATAACTTTACAAGTCACTGTGGCCTGGATGTACAATCCAGAAGAGACGGCAGATTTGACAGTGCTGTACTGCAGAACCTTTTCTCCAAACAGGTTCTGTACCCAGCCTCCCAAGGTACTGCTTTGTAGTCTGCATATGTTAAGCATATTGAGGGATTCCTGAGGCTTGAAGAAAAAATTACTTACCATAGTAATGTTGTTTCTTCCAGGGGATCCCTCATTATGCTTAAATCTCCCACCCTACCTCCTCTTCCAGAACCAGGAAAAGGTTCCACAATATTCCATTCATATTCCTCTTTTAATTGCCTAAATTTCAATTGTTGTTCATTTACAAACCACAAAATTTAATTGCCCTACTGACTTTGTTGGTCTGCCATATTAAGCGCTCCGGGTCACTCTTTTAATGTTGTTTTAGTTATGGATAGTTAGTAGACTGGGTGAGGTCTCCTTGGGTTAGGCTACAAAAGGATCTGACATTAGGCTGCGGAATGCAGCAACACCTAGTGAACAGAGTTTGAATCTTGTTTCAACTTCCATACATGCGTTGCAGGGCACTTCAACTTGCCAGGCTGAAATGCATATGTTAAGCATAATGAGGGATCCCCTGGGAGAAACAACATTACTATAGTAAGTAATTTTTTCTTCATGCCTACAAACTACACAGATATACAGCAAATAGGTTGAGGGGACTTTCCCGTTAAGGGATCGCTTACAACATTACACTCCTAACCCTGCCTCCCCTTCCAGAACCTGAAATAGGTTCACACAACAATCAGTTCCTTTTTTCTTTGAGGTTGCTTGAGCATTACTATTGCATTTCCTACATTTGTATGCTTGTTTTTGCTGTTCATATGTTAAAATTTCACAAGTCTGCTTCAGTTTGTATGGTGTTTTAGAAATTCTATTAAATGTTTTTCAAAAATGTTTTAGTAGTCTTTCAGCTAGTTTCACTAGCTGCAGCACCACTCTGGTTTGAAAACTGAACTGAACAATGGCCAGAGTAGAGCAACGGATGCAGAGTTTGAACATACATTCCAAATTCTACAATTTGCATAGGTTCTGTCTCAGGGCATCACTGTCAACTAAGATGACTACATAAAGTGTAAACATGGCAGGTGATCCCTTAAGAAGAAACAACATTATTACAGTTTATAATTTTTTTCTTGTGAACTACCTACAATTTTGTATTCTTTTTTTCTCTCTTTCTTTCTTGAAAGACATACTGAACTGGTAACAGTCCTCTGCTTGCACCTTGTTATTTATGCTGCAGCTGTTATTTATGCATCCTGTTTAGTGAGTCGCTCGATACAGGGCTAGTTTGAGAGGACTGGAAGGGGGCAAATGTAGTTCCTCTCCCCAAGAGTGGTAGCAGGGAGGAGGCAGAAAACTATAGGCCAGTCAGCCTCACCTCAGTAGTGGGTAAGATTATGGAGGCACTGCTTAAGGAAAGGATTGTGGGACACTTGGAAACCATGGGAGCACAGGATCCAAGGCAGCATGGTTTCACAGCAGGAAAGTCATGTCAAACAAATCTGATTGACTTTTTTGACTGGGTGACGAAGGAGGTGGATCATGGAGGAGTGGTGGATATCGCCTACCTCAATTTCAGTAAGGCCTTTGACACCGTACCCACAGAAGACTGGTGAACAAGCTAGGGAGCCTGGGGGTGGGCCACAAAGTGGAAAACTGGGTTAGAAACTGGTTGAGGGATAAGAAGCAGAGGGTGGTAGTAAATGGGATCAAATCTGAGGAAAAGAGGGTGACCAGTGGGGTGCCTCAGGGATCAGTTCTGGGGTCAGTCCTTTTCAATGTCTTCATCAGTGGTGTTGCTGAAGGGCTGGAGGGGAAGGTTTGCCTATTTGCAGATGATACCAAGATCTGCAACAGAGTGGACATTCCGGGGTCAAAAGAATGAGGAGGGATCTGGGAAAGCTGGAATAATGGTCAAAGGTGTGGCAGTTGAAGTTTAATGCAAAAAAGTGCAAAATCATGCACCTGGGGTGAAGAAACTCTGTGGAGTGCTACAGAATGGGGAGGGTGGCTGACAGTCACCAGGGAACAGAGGGATTTAAGGATAATCATCTCAGATGACCTGAGGGTAGCCAAACAGTGTACCAAGGCTGTGGGGAGGGCCAGTGGGATGTTGGGGTGCATTGGTAGGAGTATCACTAGCAGAAGAAGGGAGGTGGTGATGCCATTGTACAAAACACTGGTGAGGCCTCATCTAGAATACTGTGTTCAGTTATGGAGGCCGCATCTTCTCAGAGACATAGACAGAATGGAGGCGGTCCAGAGAAGGGCGACCAAGATGGTTCGGGGCTTGCATCAGAAAACAAATGAGGACATATTTTTTTTTTTTTTTTTAATTTTTATTTGGTTAACCGGGTAAGGACACTGAAACTAGTCCTTTTTTAGGTCAGACCCGACACACAAGAAAAACCAAACACAGTACAGTTACAAAAATACAAAATTACACAGTAAGACACAAGTATTGCACAATGAGACACAACAGAGTAAAAGACCTCAGTATGTATATACTTGAAGAGAGGTGGGAACGGGGGATATAATAGAGACCTTTAGGTATCTTAAAAGCTTGAACAACATGCAGGGGACTGACATCTGTCAGTACAAGAGTTGTACAAGGATGAGCGGCAGGATAAAGGAAAATGTGAGGAAGTTTTTCTTCACAGAAAGGATTGTGGATGCTTGGAATAGCCTACTCTAGGAAGTGGTAGGTGCTAACACAGTGGGGGGATTCAAATATGCATGGGATAGACATAAGGGGACCCTAGATGTGGGGAAGAGAGGCAGAAGCCAGTGACCAAGTAGGGTCAGCGGCTGCTGATGCAGGAAGGGAATATGGGCAGACTGGTTAGGCCTAGCGGTCCTTATCTGCTGTCAACTACTATGTTACTGTCCTCCAAACCCCCATTCCACAAGGACTCAACTGCAACTGAGATGGTTTCTGTATCTCTGCTTTGTCTTTCTGGAGTAAGTACATTTTGACAAGTAAATAAACAGGAACCCCTGATGTTCCAGGGGGTGTAGTGCTAACAGCAGCTTTGTGGTGTTCAGAACACTGGTGGAGAATGGGGATTGGAATTGTGGGGAGAATGGGGAAAATGCAAGCATCTATCACATGAGGTCCCATGTATGAACCTCCCTGTTATAAAGTTCAGCCAAGACAGCTGGCCAACGTGTCTTCTCTCCTTTCGAGTATTGTTTTTCTCTAACATCAGGGAAGGTGGCACCCTGTCAGAAGGAGGAAGCTCCATGGGTTGGGGGGGGTCTCCACAAAGGTGTTGTAGATTGAGTCTGGGCTAGTCTCCAGGGAAGCTGGGCAGACCATGAGCCTTGTGAGTAGACCAAAGGAGGTCAGGGGTCTCAAGTCAGTAGTGGGCAGAGCTACAAAAAGAGAATAAACCAATTCAAGGCAGGAGTGTAGAAAGGAGGGACTGATACAGGCAGTGGAGACAAAGAAAGGGCAGTTAAGAAACATTTGGGCCAGCCCGGTGGTGCTGAGGGTTGAGCGCTGGACGCCACATCTTGCGCCACGGTGACCCGGGTTCAGGAATGAGCCTGGGCCATCGGGGTCAGTGGGGGAAGAGATTGGCGTCCATGGGACTGCTCTCTCCTCGAGGAGGGTTTGAAGCGTCGCTCCTGGAGTGGCCTCTGGCGGCGGTGGTGGGCGCGTGTGACGCTGCGGATGCGAGGGATGAGTTGCGGCATAACGTTGCCTTGCCAGCCACACTCCGAAGGGCAGGAACTGTAAAAACAGAGGAAAGCAACCCACTCCTGGAGATAGATAAAGGCAACTTGGCCTCCTAGCCCACACTCCCAAATCTGGACTGGCTTTCCTCTCCACAGGCCGACTCGTGTGCCTGGCACGTTGCGCTATAGATAGAACGCCGTGGGTGGATAGGGCAGCCCTACCTCCGGGGGGTTCAGAACCGGAGGTAGTGCTGGGTGGCATGAGTGGAGAGGACCTGGCAGTCACGGAGGGACGTAGAGACTAGGAGCCACCGAGGTTGCTGGAAGGAGTTCTCTAGGTGGTGGAGATAAAGTTGAAAAAAAAAAAAAAAACATTTGGAAGGCTGGATTTAAAGCGGAAGCAGGTAAAATATAAGTTAGGCCAAGAAGTTACCACTGCTGAGGATGTGCGTGTCCAAAATCTCTGAGTCGAGTGGAATCAGTAAGACAGATGCAGGCCAGCTGTAACATGGAGTTAGGAAAGTTGACTGGATGAGGTACTGTAGGTGGACCCCAAGGATGTGACAGTAGGGTTGATTGTGGGAAGCTGGCACATGACAGGCTGGAAACTGTCTTGTTCTGAGTAATATATTGGTGACTGGAGGTTTTAGCTGCATGAGATGGCAGATGTCGGGAGGTGCAGGGTTAGAAGTTTACTGAGATCTTGAAAAGCATGAAGTGTGAATGTCAGTCTGAGTTTGAATAGTAATGCACAAGGTTGGGGGGAGGGAGAGCTGTAAACAGGATTTGGGAATGGGGGCTGGCCAAAAGAAATCCCATTATTTAGCCAGGTGCACAAAAAATGTGGGGCATGGGAGGACGCACAAAGGAAAAAACACTGTGGCATGAGCCTTATGATGCCTGGATCCCGTGGGTAATGGGACCATGCCAGGGCAAAATAGAAACATAAAAAGGCTTTCCTGGCTTCTCCTGGGGGTGGAGTCAAGCTGGAGATCATTGAGATCAGTGGGTGACAACAGATGAGAAAAGCAGATGTATATATAAATGTAACCCCTTGTGAGGGGCACCTTCCTAATGGCCTTGGGGTGAGAGGAATGTCACTAAAAATTCACTAAAATACCACAACAGCTTAATCTGGTTCAAGGTCAGTTGGCATTCATCTGTATCCTCCCTCGGTCGGCCTGAAAATAGGCAGGATTTGTCTAGTGCACTTACCGGTCAACAAAAACAAACTAAATAAATAAATAAATACCTTACAAAGCTATAGGGGCACTATAGATGACATGTTGGCTCCTGTGTTCGTTATCTCGTCTCACAAGTGGGGTGAGGTGGGAGGGTCATATCCAGATAGTAGAAACAGTGTGGTGCCTACACTGAGAGAAACATTTAGGTGGGCATGGTCAGTATGCTGTACCTCTGCAACTCGCTCACCCCTCCTGTGAACCCACACAATTCTGAACAGTTCCTTACAATTTTATTTATTTTTGTTATAATTTGGGTTGGGGAAGGGCACGCTGAACCAAAGCTCATTTCAGGTGCATCCCAGGACCATAGGGCAGTTAAGTGACTTGCTCAGGGTCACACAGTATACAAGAGGTGGTTGTGGGATTCAAACCCAAGTCTGCTGAGTCTCTAGGTTCACAGATCTGTGCTCTATTCCTAGGCATGCATTTATACCCTGTGAAGCCAAAGATGACCCTTTGCTTCAAGCACATTTTATTTAGGGCAGTAATCGTAAGGGAGGGAAAGAAGGTAAAATGCAGTGTGAGACAGTAGTTGCGTGTTTGACTGGTCCTCTGTTACCCTAGTTGGCCTAGCCAAATAATAGTGGCTGCTCTTCACTGCCCCTACAGATGTGGCCATCAGCACCTTCTTGAGCTGTCTGTAAAATGACAGTCCTGACACTCAGCTGCACCACTCCACAATATGTGGTAAATTACTGAACTTCTGCCGTCCTGTACTGGAGGCTGTACCTTTTCCCATTGGCATCAGAATGTTTTCCTTGTAACCTTTTTAGGGAGCTCCTAGACGAATTACTGGTTACCCAGTGACTGAATCTGTGTAGGCCTATAGGTATTGCAGCTGGATGACCAGTGGTGGTGCACTTTAAATTAAGTAACAGCAGTGCTAAATGAACTCAGTTAAACCCTGCACCCAAAGGCCATGCAGTTGCTAAAATGGCAAACTGAACCTCAGACAAAGGTATTTGTACATCCTTGACTTGAGGAGCAGATCCAGTTGCATGAATCCCAGTTATTTTTTTTACCTGGGCTACTTCTCAGTGATCAACTTCTTGGCAGCAATTGGCAGGTGAAAATGCACCTGAATTAATTAGGTACACCTGTACTCCACGAGTCCACGTGGCTCCTAAAGTTGGAAAACACTCCTGATTGGTTGAACAGTGTCTTTCACCCTGTGGCTATTGTAAAGCGTGTCAAAGACCCCTGAACATGCTAGCTGTTTTGTAGTTCATGCGGGCAGTTTCACAAACGTCACTCTTCACACAGAGCATGGAATCAGTTCCTCTTAGGGCACCCCTAGCCAGTCCCCCATGTGGGTGCCCACTTATATCCTGTGGTGGCGATAGGCAGATTAGTTGACTCCCGATCCAGTGGCCGACACAACCATGTTGGCTTTGTCGGTGGTGGTGGATTCCTTTACTGTCTGACCAAGCTGGGGAATCTTAAAGGATAGTAACCCACAGTGCTTACGCTGGGCTTTGACAATGAGCAGTAGGTGGTGAAATCAGATTTTGGAAGAGTCAAATAGCATCAAGTAGCAAAGTCAGTCAGGCAGGACAGCAAATGTCAATCAAAGAGAATGAAATGATTGTTGTTTTTTTTTTTTGCATTCTTTGTTTATGTCCTGTCGACATCGCCTCTCCCTCAGGGTACTCAAGATGCCTGGCTCTGCCTGTACCTCATCCTCTACAGCTTCCAGCTTCCATGTGTTCCAGTATCAGACCCCCGAGCAGGGAAGAAGTGCAAGAACCACCTCCTACCTGTATGTAGTCTTCGTTAGGAGGATGCTGAGGGTTCCTGGTGCGGTCCATGTTCGATCTACCAGGGCCATTATCAGCACTTGCAGTGGCTATTTTCCTTATAATGGTATGGGAGAGGCTTATTATTAACAGTAATCAAAGATTTACAACCTTGTTATGTCATTGCTATGATGTCAGGGCTTTGCGGTACTCTCTTGAGTATGTCATATCAGTGGCATAACAAAGCGGAATGCCAGCTAAATGCAGCATTCTAGTCTGAGAACGCCGATCGCTAGTCCATAGAGACGCTAGAGTTCATTGCGGGTTAAAACTGAGTCCCGGAGAGAAACACGACAGCTGGTTAAAATCAAAAAATAAAGAAAACCGTCAGAAATAAAACAGCCTGAAAGTGAAGGGCCATCTTGTGCTGCACACCGTGTACTATTCTAGCGAATAAAGACGGTAAACTAGGAGACGCTGTTGCCACGCTTGTCCCTGGGATCAAGAATGAGTGAGAGTGTGTATTTTTAAGGGGGGAGGAGCTGTTCTGTTGAGGTGGTGTCCTCGGTGTAGTGAGGGAGCTGCCGATTGGTAACATGGGGCCTGGCTGCCCTCCATCTGCTGGCTCTGCATGCGACGTTTCCATACACTATAAAACATAATGATCGGGAATAGACCCGAGTGTCGGAGGGCCAGCCGGGAGGAGATGGCTTGAGCATCCCATGACTGTTTGCCTTCTCCTGGGAGGGATGGGGCAACGTGACCCGGTATTTTCCGGCCCCCGGCAGAGGCCGGGGGCATGGCACCATGTTGGATATTGCTGCAGGAGGGAGCATGATGGATGTTGGCTTATACCTTGACGTCATGTGGCACGTCATGCTCCCAAAAGAAAAAACAGGAAAATGCCCCCTGATCGACCGGATGACAGTTGGCAGTCTCCCGCTGCCACAAAGCCCCAGTTAGCCTGGACCGACTCAAGTAGCACCGGGTTAATTGGATGCACCTACCAGCGCTTTCTCCCGGAAGGAGGGATCCATCCGATGAAGGATACATCAGGTTCACCAGGGGGCTGCAGTATGGGGCAGTGGTTGGCGGTGGGGGGTAGACACGGCGAGGTACACCTAGGTAACCCGTGGGTGAGGCGGTCAGGGAGATGCAGGGAGATGCAAAAAAGAATAATGACTGGGTTTTGGTTAATAACCCGTGAATAACCACACTGTAATCACCTTCAGTGGTTGCCAGGACAACGGTAAATCTCTTGAGCTGTGCTCTTGAGGTTTACAGTGTTGTCCTTAGCAACCATTCGAGGTGATTACAGAGTGGTTATTAACCAAAACCCAGTCATTGTCCTCTATGTTTCTACCAGCCTCCAGAAATGCAGGCATGCATGGGAGGTCCAAGGAGCATATGCAGGCTATTGTGTGCTGCCACTCCAAACCTCGGCCCGTGTCTCACTCTCCCACAGCATTCTCAACTGCACTGCCACCTGTGGTTACCCAGTGGCAGTATTGCACCAAGGACAGTAACCCACCCACCCTGAGGTGGAGAGTGTCCCCTGGGACATTGGACCCTCCTTCCCTGGCTGGCCCTGACCTGAACTTGTTCCTGAACTCGGGTCACCGCATCACAGTGGTAGCACTACTGCTGTGCCGAGGGCTGGCCAAGAATAAAATGATTAATGATTCTTGTAAGTCAGTTGCAAAATGGCAAGAGACATATACCTGTAGGCAAGGACCTTGATTATTGGTGTTTACGGTAAAATAAAGTTTCTGTGTCAGAAAGGTGATAACATAACAGTGACTACCTATATGGTGAGTGCTTATCGCTGAAAAAAAAATTGGAGATTAGCATTACACCGATCAACATCCCACGACCACACCATACAAACTTAACGGGAGCAAAAAAAAACAAACATTATTTTATTTATTCCTCTGCACCCCCCCCCCAAATAAATGTAATCAACTCCGGGGGGGGGGACACTGGGGGAAAGAGGTCAACACCTGAGTGGGTTACTCCCCAGGGACACCCCTAGGTGGGGGGGGGACGAAATTCGGGTAAACAGGAAGTTACAAAATGGGAAAACAAAAAAAAAAACAAAGTGCAACAATCTCACACTAGCAGAAATACTTTGCTGACATGCAGTCCTGAACCCGGGACCGTTTGCTACACAGGTGGTTCCTGTAAGCACCATGCTAGATGGCCAGCTCGGCAGTTGTTCACTCACGTATTCCATTTACTCAGAGTAGTCAGAAACTCTAGAATCGCAAATCGTGAGCATGTCCCTGCACACTCACTATTCCAACTCTTTGCTATTTCTCCACAGTCCCCATTTATGAAGGTGCGAAAACTGAGTCGCCCATTTTGCAGTTGCTCGATTTGCATCACCCATATCACTGGATACCTAAAATAAATGATATTCATAAAAATGCAATAGGTCTAAATCACTGGAAATTGTGGAAACCCTCTTGGCTCATTGTAATTTGGAATTCAGATAACAACGGTGAAAATGCAAGAATGAAATGTTCTAGAAATGGATTGTGACTTTTTCAAACATTATAAACCAGTGCCCCCTTTGCACAGGGAGTAAGCAGAAGAGGTGGAAGTCAGGTTGTGTTTGGTATTTAGAAGAACAAGATGGATGAATAAAATGCTCAGTTTTTATGAATGTTATTTTTATAGTTTCCAGGGAATTGCCAAACTAAGCTGATTTGTTTTAGCAATAATTCCTTGTTTGTGAGGAATTAAGATTGAGTGCTTATTGCTGTGCTTTTTTACAAGGACTACAGAATTTGAGGTGGGTCAGAAACAGGATGTAACACATCTGCAGAATTAAATTAAGTGAAACTGTAATAAATTCAAGGTGGAACTGAGACAGTAGTTAGATGTGGTGTGAAGTGGTTGTGCTTCGCTATTGAAAGTAAACGTAGCAAAGTGCGCAAGATGCTACTGGTGCATGTAGTTTGTTGCGTCACTGGGACACTTTGCAGTAGTGAAGAGAACGTGCTGCACCAGCAATAGAAATATATCATGAAGTAGTGCAACTACAACTTTAGTGGCATGGCTGGAACACTCACCTACCCAGAGACCGTTTCAGGTTCACAGGTGGACTCCTGGATACTGAATCCAGAAATTCTGTTCTCAGATATGATAGTGTCAATCCCCTTTGCTTAGACAATCCTAAAAGTGTAATGAAAGTAGTCTTATGATATAAATTACATGGCTTTTACTCCTTGTTTTTTTTTCCCTCTTTATCTTCACAAGGACTTTTTGATTACCAAGTGGGATGCTGCATTTAGAAGATGGGCTTGGGTGGGCCTACAGTCTCCGATCCAGTTTAAACATGGAGACTCTGTTCTCTCTTTTTTGGAGCCAATAGAGAAATATGGGATTTCCTGAACTGAGATATTTTCATTATTTTCAAGTTAGGGCATACAGTCTAAATTTTACAGTAAATGTTCTTTGACCTCCGATTTCTGTCAATTACTGACACTGATACAAGAGTGCATGGATGGAGTGAACCACGGACATCTTATTTCTAGACTCTAACATATTACAGGGGCACAGGGATGATGGCCCACTGAGAACTTTTGATCTTTGGGCACAAGAGCTAGCAATCCTGATTACCCTAAAACAGTGGACTCGATGTTGCATTAACAAAAATGTTTCTTTCTCCATGATATGGATACTAATCTGGTTCAACAAGTTCAAAGAGGGACAGCTGTAACCTATGTGTGCTGGTGGAACTGTGGTAAACCTAAGGCAGTACATTCTCACATATTCTTGCTGTGTCCTGTTCTTCAGTCCTTTTACCCTTTCTCTTTTTTCATGAAGCTTTTTACCATAGTGGGGCAGGCAGGCAGGCTCTCAGCCCTGTCCCCTCTCGACCTGCTGTCCGCCTCCTCTGACCCACTGGGAGTAAGTCGTTCACGGATTGCCACCCATGGAGGGCTGAGATAGAGGACCACTGCCCCCCATGCACAAATCCGGATGCCCCTGGTGGTCAGGTGATAGTACAGGCTAAGAGATGGTGGGCAGGGCTTCATGCAGCCCATCTGTCTAATTTTCTGTTTTCAGGTCCCCTTTCCCCTACCACGGAGACATCCCAGGACATGTGCACAGAGTTGCAGACCCTTCCTTTGAGTCGCTCGCTGACCTGTACTACTGCTGGGCCTCCACCTGGTGCCAGTCAGAGGACAAGATGGCTGGCCACCCCTCCCCAGGAGGGGTGAACAGTTCCTAGGACACTCAATCCTCATACCACCCCAGCTGACCCCCAGCTTCCTGTGCTCCTTCCGGGACATGGGTCGCCGGCATAGCAGGAGGTAAGGCGTTCAGTGCCTTAGCCCTCCATGCCACCGGGCTGGCTCCTCCTTTTCAAGGACCTGGAATGGGCACTGAGGCTGATTTTTCCTTGATTCAAGTGCAACCCTTGGCCTTTTATTTAATTACTACTCCTGAGAATTCTGTTGGTGGCAGCCCATAAATGTGTCTCTGAAAATGGCTTGGCTCTGACCTGCCTACTGTATCAGAATGGCATTTATCGAATGAACAGCAAACTTTTTCCCTTAAGAATGCAGCTGAGAAGTATTGAGTAAGAAGGACCGGGTAGACTATATATATCATAGAGGATAATGTATAGTCTTTGGTTAATATCCACGCTGTAAACACTTCGAGAGGTTGCCATGACATCATTGTAAACCTTGAGAGCGCATCTCAAGAGGTTTTCAGATGTCATGGCAACCTCGAAAAGTGTTTTCAGAATGGTTGTTAACCAAAGACCATACATTATATTTTATAGTGTATGGGCTACCAAGATTGTGTAATCACAAACTGAATTACTTTTCAGAATTACTTTACAGAACATCGATTGTTGTGAGCATTCCATTTTGTTAGAACATTAATTATTGTGAGCATTCCATTTTGCCATACCACTGATATGACATACTCAAGAAGGGTTAACAACAGAGTGATGTCATAACAATGGCATAACATTAAGCAATAAGGCACAACATTGTGTGGAGTATTGGGGGTTTACCCACGCCTTGTGTGGTGTGTCATGAGGCGCAGCCGAGTGACTTAACCACACAAGAAGTGGGTAAATCCTCAATAACTCACACCCTGGAGTGCCTTATTGAGATTATACAATGGACCCATGTCTAAAATAAATGTAAAATGTGTTTAATTGTGTTTTTTATAAATGCAGTTCCTCAGCCGTGGGTAATGCAGGATTTACCCACAGTCATGTGACATGTTTTGACCAATGAGGTTACAGGATTTTCACACACCATTGTATAATACAGAATAACGTACGGGCAACCATACACAAAAAGACTGTGTTTCCATCGAGGGGTTGAGATGACAGCATATGAACCTCGAGAGCGAAGCTCGAGAGGTCCATGCTGTCATCTCAACTGCGAGATGGAAACACATGCAGAGTTGTGTGTGGTTGACCATATTTTATTTTTTATAGTATATGGTTTTTTGCACTAGAATGATAGACCCCTACTGAAGTGAAAACAAACAAGCATTTGTCAATGCCGAATGTTTGCTTGCTGGCATTGGCAGTGGTAATGTAGAAGTTACAGAGCTGCATAATAGGAGTGGCAGTGAAGTACTGAACTGAAGCCGACCCCACCACCACCCTGCAGAGAGTGACAGGCATTGGGGTGTGCATTTGGGTCATCAGGCATAACGGCCTCGCCATTTCACCACACCCCACCCTGCAGACACTGACAAGTGTCACGGTGTTCCTTGAGGTCTTTGGCCCTTATGCGCACCCCATTTCATTAGGAAATGCGGTGAGATGGGTGCGATATAGGAGAATGGGGTGAACTTTGGGGCTGAAGAGTGCAAGGCATACCTCGATGCCTCTCACTGGCTGCAGGGTGTGGAATGGTATGAGCATTACAGGCAAGAATCCCAAGTCACACCCCTGATGCCTGTCATTCTCTACAGGGTTGGGCGTTATGGTTGGAAACCCTAATAACTCAGGCATTCGTTGGTATTTTCACTCCAAATTTTCAACATGTGTTTTTTGTGACCCCACCTCATGAACAGGGGAATATCAGTTTGTTTGCAAGCTGCTTATGCACAGAAGGCGTAGCATTTAGCACCACAGGTGCAAAAACATTCGAACAGGATGTAAAATGACAGCTGTACTGTTCATGGGGAGGTGTAAAAATGGCAATGTTGCAAATCTGCAGTAAAATATTTAAAAAATGGTGAAGTCATGGCGCATATAGAAACTGTGCACAGACACCAGTAATATAATTAGGTTGGGGATATTTTACAGCAGATTGTCAACTCAGGCATTTTGGTGCCTCCGATCATGAACAGTGTCACTGTGATTTTCTTTATCTGTGCCGAACAATGATTTCCCACAGCGACCATGCATCTCAGCGCTGAAAGTGTGAAAACACACTTCAGCCATGTTGTCGAAAAATGACAGCTGTACTGTTCATAAGGAAGTGTGAAAAAATGCCACTGGTGAAATCTGGACTGAAAATATTACAAAGTCATGAACTTACGGTGCGTGGAAACTGCGCATTGCTCACTCGTAACACAGTCATTTGATGGACTTTTGTCACCAAATTTTCAACATAGCCATTTAAGACCTCTGCTCATGAACAGTGTAACTGTGATTTTCTTAATCTGTCCTAAACATTGCTTTCGCACACCAACAGCACCATTGTGCACTACATGTGCGAAAACACATTTTAGGTGACATATGAAAAATGGCAGCTGTACTTTTCATAAGGAAGTGTAATAAAATGCAATGTTGAAAATCTGGAGTGAAAATATTAAATTTGCAAACTTACGAGCATGCATAGGAACTGCGCAACGCACGCTCGTAAAACAGTCATTTTTAGGAATTTTTTCACCAAATTTTCAACATAGCCATTTTAAGACCTCTGCTCATGAACAGTGTCACTGTGATTTTCTTAATGTGTCCCATACATTGATTTTGCACACCGACTGCGCCATTGTGCGCTACATGGGCGGAAACACATTTTGGGCAAGATGTGAAAAATGACAGCTATACTGCTCATAAGGAGGTGTGGTAAAATGGCAGTGTTGAAAATCTGGAGTGAAAATATTGAAAATTCGCGAACTTACGAGCGTACGTAGGAACTGCGCAATGCACCCTCGTAAAACAGTCATTTTTAGGAATTTTTTCACCAAATTTTCAACATAGCCATTTCAAACAACATGAAGTCTTGCTATATTATGACTATTGCAGTTTGCCCCAGCCTTAGAACTGCTCCGGAGGTGAAGAGTTAACTTCCATGCAGAGCATGGAGCTTAAGCGCGAGCTCGGTTCAGAAGCTCTGTTTGGCTGGTTTCAAACCGAAACCGTCAGATTCTTTACTCCTCCTCACTGAACAGTCGCTCCGGAGATTCCTCCTGTTGCTCGGTTCATTTCTTCGGTTTAAAACGCTATTTCTCGGTTTAATTTAACTGCGATTTCATTATTTTAACCGCAAAACCGATCGGTTCAGGCTCTGTCTATGGTAATCGTAAGTAATAGATAGGGTTTTTTCTGTGTGGAACTTGTAAAAGTATTATCGGTTCGGTTGAACCGATCGAGTTGTATTTAAATATAAGTTTAAAGCCTTTTAAGGCTTTTTAAGTCTGAGTTCCGGTTCTTATCGGTTCTAAAAAGCAGTTTCATACGTTTTTCCAGGACCGTGACATGGTTTGGAACCGATAAGGGTGTCTTGCCTGGCACTGCCATCAAAGGGCAAGTTGGTTGGTTAGGCTGGCATCATGTCTGAAACCCAAAAGAAAAACCGGGCCCACTGGGTTTCAACACTGTAGTGTCTGTGGAAGCCTTTGCCAAGGCTGATCCACACACTACATATGTCTGTGTCTGGGGTTTGACCACCTCAATTCAGACTGCCAGATTTGTAAAAATTTCCCTGCAGCCACCCTGGACAAGAGAGTGGGCAGGCTCAGGGAACGAGAGGCCAAAAAGTCCGCTGACCCGGATGGCCAGCCCGGTTCGGTGCCAACCGAACCGGAGAGAGTGCCCTCTGACCAGGGCGAGACTTCCTCGGGCAAACGAAAAGCTGGCTCTGAGGAGCCAGTTCCAGCAAAGAAATCTAAAAAATCAGCAGGTTTGGAGTCCAAAATTCCTTCTCCAGCTGCTGCTGAGATAGCCAGGGCAATACAGATTGTCCAGTCCCTGTCCCAGTTCCCTCCGAACCGCCACTGTCTGGCAAAGGTCGGTTCGGTCGGTTCCAGTGGTTCAGGATTATGATATAGAAGAGTTCTATGAACCAGAGGAGGGATGAGAGTTATGATCAGTGTGAATGTGATTTTGAAAGTCTGGATGTGCCCATTGAACGGACATCTCCCCAGACAGACCTTCAGGTGAGTCTCCCCCTAGGCTTTCTGAGTCCCTTCTCATTTTTGTTTTATAAAAAGTTGCTGAGACCTCCAGCTTCCCTAGAGGAGGCGTTGGATGAGCAAGAGGAGCCTGACTATGTGGAGATGATGGATATCCCAGAGTCCAGGAGGTTGTCCATCCCTTTACATAAATCCTTTAGAAAACAAACAGTAAAAATTTTAAAAGCTCTAATTCTGTGCCTCCTGTGGATAAAAGATGGACAGGAGGTACACTTTATCAGTCCTGATACAGATTTTCTTTCACAGCAATGCAGTCATGTTGGGGTAGTTCAGGCTGCAGCCTGTGATAAAGCTAATATTCCACTGGCTTCACATCCTCCTGACAAGGATTCCAGGAAGATTGATGCCATGGCCAAAACAATACATGGCAGCATCCTTGGGACTCAGACAAGCTAACTATATGGCTTATGTTGCAAGATACCAGAAATCTAGATGGGATACTGTCATGGCCTTAGCTAAACAGGTCCCTGCCAGCTCGCAAAGGAGCTGGAGCAGGTGGCTCTTGATGGTATTGAGGCATCTAAGGTGCAATTCCATGCTGCAGTGGATTCTAATGATGTATCCTCTAGAGTCATGGCTACATCTGTGGCTTTCGCAGATTGGCCTGGCTCAGGTGTACTACTTTGTCACAGGATACCCAGTCTAAGGCTATGGATTTTCCTGTGGTGGGAAATTCTTTGTTTGGGGAGCAGACAGAGAATTATATGAAGAAAATGGATGAATATAGAACCACTTACAGGGTGCACAAGCCAAGGAGCGGCAAGTCACTCCTCAGAGGCAGCCCCAGGGGTAGGGTGAGCCTTTTCACAGGCCTTTTACCAGACTCAGGCCCCCTCCTCTTCAGCCTATGTACAGAGGGTTCTTCAGAGGAGAGGCAGATGGGGTTTGAGCAGGCCTGCTCCACCCCTCAGCCTAAAGCCCCTGCCAAACAGGCACCCTGATGGGATGCCCAGGGTCGGCTCTCCACTACCTGTAGGGGGCAGGTTGGCTCACTTCGTCCAGGACTGGCAGTCTTTAACTTCAGACAGGTGGGTCTTGGAAGTAGTGAGCCAGGGTCTGGTTCTCAGCTTCAAGAAATTTCCAAAGATGAGAGCCAGATCTTTTCTACCTACAAACCCTTTAGAGACTCTTGCTTTGGAAACAGAAGTCTCAACCCTCCTGGCTCTCAGAGCTGTAGAAAAGGTTTCTCCCCTTCACCAGGGCAAGGGTCTGTACTCCAGGTACTTCCTTACCCCAAAAAAGACAGGAGAGTGGCGGCCTATCCTGGATCTAAGATATCTAAACAAGCACCTTTTAAAGCCAAAGTTCAAAATGGTGACACTGGGAATGATTTTACCCTCCCTAAGGCCAGGGGACTGGCTAGCCTCCCTGGACCTCAAAGATGCCTACTTCCATGTTCTTATCAGAGCTCCCATCCAGTACCTCAGATTGAACTGCCCTCAGGCCATTATCAGTTCAGAGCAGTGCCCTTCGGCCTTACCTGCCCCAAGGGTGTTCACAAAGTGTCTGGCAGTAGCAGTCGCTCACCTAAGAAGGCAAAAGATTGCCATTTTTCCCTACCTGGACGACTGGCTCATTGTGGGTCAGTCTCCAGACCAGGTCAAATCACACCTGCTAGTTACCCAGCAGCTGCTTACCTCTCTGGGGTTTCTTCTCAGTCTTCCAAAGTCAGTTTTGGAACCTGTCCAGGTACTCACCTTTATAGGCGCAGAACTGGATACAAAGCAGGCCAGAGCCTTCCTTCCCTTGGAAAGGGTAAGGACCTTAGTGGCCCTGGCCGCCTCCTTCACTCTGCAGGTTTCTCGACCAGCAAGGCATTTCCTGCAGCTCCTAGGGCACATGGCTGCCTCCTTAGCCGTGGTGCAAAGAGCAAGATTTCAGATGAGGGATATTCAGTTCCATTTGAGAGCTTTCTGGTCTCAAAAGAGATCCTCTATCAAATTAATCCGTGACTCGAACCCTGATCCAGGCCCTTCAGTGGTGGCAGGATCAGAGCAATCTGAGACAGGGGTGCCTTTCATCCCTCTGTCCCATTCCTTGACCCTTACTACAGATGCATCCCTCTTGGGATGGGGAGCTCACATGGGCGACCTCTCACCCAGGGATTATGGTCCCTCAGGAATCTCTGCTCCACATCAATCTGTTGGAACTCAGAGCTGTTTTTCTAGCACTTCAGGTTTTCTCTGCATCTGTTCAGAACAAGGTGGTACAGGTCAGAACAGACAACACCACTACAATGTGGTACATCAACAAGCAAGGGGGCACTCGGTCTTCGGCCTTGTGCACCGAGGCAATGAAGTTGTGGTCTCTGGCTTACTCTCTGAACACTTCCCTCATAGCAGTTCACCTCCCAGTCAAGGACAATATCTTGGCAGATGCCCTCAGCAGGATTTCCCAGGGCCATCACGAATGGTCACTGGATCCACTAGTACTGGGGATAGTGTTTGCCAGATGGGGCACTCCTCAGATAGATCTTTTCGCAGCCCCAGACAGTTATCAACTTCCACTGTTTTGTTGCAGGCCCCCAGTGTTGGGCTCAGTTCCCCTGGATGCCTTTCTCCTCAATTGGGAAGGGAAGTTTCTTTATGCCTTCCCTTCCCTCTCCTGTTCAAAGTACTAGTCAAAATCAGGTCTCAGCCCTGCAAAATGATCCTGATTGCTCCAGACTGGGCCAGGCAGCCCTGGTACCCACTCCTTCTGTCCTTAGCAGTCCATCTTCCCCTGTGTCTCCCCAGGAACCACAATCTGTTAACCTGTGCTCAGGGGAGAGTTTGGTATCCGAATCTCAAATCCCTCAACCTCAAGGCTTGGCTCTTGAGCAGTTAGAGTTTGCTGATTTGCAACTTTCTCAAAGTGTTCTCGAAATTCTGAAGGCTGCTAGGAAGCCTTCCACCAGGGCTACCTATAACTCCAAGTGGAAAAGGTTTTCCATATGGTGTTCTGGGAAGCATCTTTCCCCAGAATCTGCTGATCTACCTACTCTATTGGACTACATGGTCCATCTTAATTCTTTGGGACTGAGACCAGCCACCCTGAAAGTGCACTTGGCTGCTGTCTCTGCCTTCATTCAGCAGGAAGCCTCTTCTCTCTCTGCTCATCCTGTATTTTCCAAGTTTTTAAGGATTGCTTCACACCAATCCCCATTCAGGGACCCTGCCCGGCTTGGGATCTTAATGTATGCATTGCTCAGCTAATGCAACCCCTTGAGCCTCTGTCTTGACAGAGCTTAAGTATTGACTTGGAAAACTGTATTTCTGGTAGCCATCACTTCTGTCAGGCGTATAAGTGAGTTACAGGCTTTATCAGTAGAAACTGACTTTATTTCCTTTCACAGGGATAAAGTGGTCCTCAGGACTAACAGGAAGTTTTTGCCTAAGGTGGTTTCAGATTTCCACCTTAACAGTCTATTCACTTCCAGTGTTCTTCACTGACCATTCCTCCTCTGGTGAGAGGAGGCTGCACAACAGATGTTAGAGGGCCCTAAGTTACTACATAGGCGTACCAAGGGTCACAGGTTTGACTCCTCCAACTGTTTCTCACTTATGGTGAGGTTGGGAAAGGAGACCTGCCACTAAAAGATCCATTGCCAGGTGGATCGTTTCTTGTCTCTAATTTTGCTATCAAAAGCTGGGTAAGGTTCCCCCTCAGGCCTGAGGCTCACTCTACCAGAGGTATAGCTGCATCTCTAGCTGCTGCTAGAGACATCCCTATCTTGGAGATATGTCAGGCAGCTACTTGGAAGACAGTACACACTTTCACCAAGCTTTACTCCCTGGATATTCAGGCCAGGAGGGATGCTCGGTTTGGCACAGCCGTGCTTCAGAGCCTATTCCCTAACTAGGTTCTGTCCCTCCTCCATGGAGGTACTGCTGTGTAGTCTGCAATAGTCATAATATAGCAAGACTTCATGTTGTTTGAAGAAAAAATTACTCACCTTAGTAATGTTGTTTCTTCTAATGGAGTCTCGCTATATTATGACCTCCCCCCCAGCCTGCCCCTCTCAGAACTCCTACTTTGGGGTATGGGGTGGGTAGTCCTCTGTTGGCATTTATTGATGCCCTCTTTCATGTTTGGGTGTTGCGTTCATTTAGTTATTTTATCTTAATTTTTCTGGTCCACTGACTTGAGTCTTTGTGTTGGGACCAGTAAAAATGTGTTAATATATTAGTAGCCAGTTGGCTAGTGTAGGTTACAGCTTCCACACAGAACCTTAGTGAGTTTTTGCTACGTAAAGATCTGGCGGTTTAGGTTTAAACCAACCAAACAGAGCTTCTAGACGAGCTCGCGCTCTAAGCTGCATGCTCTGCATGGAAGTTAACTCTTTCACCTCCGGAGCAGTTCTACAAACAGGGGCAAACTGCAATAGTCATAATATAGCAAGACTCCATTAGAAGAAACAACATTACTAAGGTGAGTAATTTTTCTTCAAGACCTTTGCTCATGAACAGTGTCACTGTGACTTTCTTAATTTGTCCGTACATTGATTCGCTACGAACTGTGCCATTGTAATAGCTACATGAAAGTGAGCTCACGTTCTGGGTGAGATCTGAAAATGACAGCTATACTACTCATAAGAAGGTGTGGTAAAATGGCAATATTGGAAATCTGGGTAAGAAAATAATATTGAAAATTCGTGAACTTACAGGCGTGCATAGGAGCTGTGTATGCCTTCGTAAAACAGTCATTTTAGAATTTTTTCACCAAATTTTCAACATAGCCATTTAATACCTGAGCTCATGAACAGTGTCACTGTGATTTTCTTAATTGTCCCGTTACATTGATCTTGCACACCCGACCTGCGCCATTGTGTGCTACATGGGCAGAAACACATTTTGGGTGACATGTGAAAATGACAGCTGTACTGCTTATGAAGGTGTGATAAAATGGCAATGTTGAAATCTGGAGTGAAAATATTGAAAATTGGGACCTTCTGAGAGTGTGCGTAGGAACTGCATAATGGCCCTAAATAAAACAGTCATTTTAGGAATTTTTCACCAAATTTTCAACATACCCATTTAAGACCTCTGCTCATGAACAGTGTCACTGTGATTTTCTTAATTGTCCCGTTACATTGATTTCACACACCGACTACGCCATTCTGTGCTACATGGGTGGAAACACATTTGGGTGAGATGTGAAAATGACAGCTATACTACTCATAAGAAGGCATGGTAAAATGGCAATGTTGGAAATCTGGGTGAAAATACTGAAATTCGTGAACTTACGAGCCTGCGTAGGAACTAGCATAGCACCCCTCGTAAAGCAGTCATTTTTGGCATTTGGCACCAAATTTTCAACATGGGGTTTTGGGACCCCTTCTCATGAATGATGTCACTGTCATGGCGGTATTTGGGCCAGAAGGGTGATTACTGATCACTGCGCAAATCACCCATGGGGCCCAGGCTCGCATGACAGCAAACATTCATGAAAAAGCGTCAAAACCCATATTGAGGTAGTGCTAAACTCCCAAAATGCCGAGACATGCAATAAAGTTGAAACCCTATGTAACCCATTATACAGCTTACCGGCATTTCCTCAGTTCGCGGTCGGCTTTGAAGAGTGCAGACGTGTTCCCGGTCCACCGAAGATCGTCGCGCCGGAGTCCGGAGGTAAGTATGGGGGAGGGGTGTGGGGAGGCTGGGTGCGCAGTGGGTGGGTGCGGGTTGTGGGAGGGGTTGGGGGAGGCACGCGGGACAGTTTTATTTTACGGGTTTAAAACAAAAAGGCGTCGTGGGGCGTTTGCCACGCTGGGGTGGGCTCCCAGCGTGGCACAGAACTGGGGCGTTCAGCCGGCGGGGATTAGGCACCCCGTCGGCAAAATAAAAAAAATTGCGGCACCATTTGCCACGCTGGGTGGGCTCCCAGCGTAGCACAAGAACAGGGGCGTTCAGCCGGCGGGGATTGGGCACCCAGCCCGGCCAGGACTACAGTGCTTGCCACGCTGGGGTGGGCTCCCAGCGTGGCACCTACAACTGGGGGTGGGGGGCGCAGCTCAGCCGGCGGGGATTGGGCACCCGTCGGCTATACAGTGATCTTGAGGCGCGCCGTCTGGCTCTGGCCATGGGGGCTGCGGCATTGAGCAGCGATATGTTATCGGTGCTCACTCCAAAGCGTAGCTCCCCTTTCAATCAGAGGTTACTGCATTTGGAGCGCACAGCAGACAGCTCCAAATGCATTGGCTTACAGGCCGCGCCTGCCAGCCCACTGACTGAATTGAGGAGGAGTGACACCTCCGAATCTCCGATGAAGGCACTATGTTTCTTGCACATGCGGCAAGCAAACATAAAATCTTGCCAGTTCTTTGTTATTCTCACATAATCAAAATCAAATTTCCAGACTTTTGAAAGGTAAAAGATATGACTTTGGGCACTGGGTGGTTAGTAAGTAGCTAGGTGTAGAATAAGTGAGAAATTTAAAATTGTATGATCTTTGAACTGTACATAACTGTTCAGAATGTGCATAACAACACTTAAGAATGTGCATAACGGTTTAGAATGTGCTTAACAAGGACTTTGAGCAGGCTGATTTTTAACATAACAAAGGGTAACCATATACTATAAGGTTGTAATCTGCTTGATTTCAATTAATAATAAGGGCTCCCCATACATTATATGGTCATTGATAAAATACTGCTACCTTCAATTTACTTATCTTTGACATAGTCAGCTGCCACAGTGGGACTAGGAGTAATTTTGTTTATTCTTTAAATGTTTAATGCCAGACCTTTCACATCCTATAGCATCCTGAGTTCTCTAGCTCACTATGTTGTTACTGTTTTGTATTCTTCAAAGTTTTTATTTAACTTGAAATATAACAAAAAAGAAAATGCTGCAGCAGCAAGATGTATTTGAGAGTAGTGGATTTTGACTGTACTGTATGTATGTCTAGGGCTAGGCTCTCTTTCAGAATCAAGGGACTGGAATCAGTCTGGAGGATATGGCGGATCTGCATCTGAGTGTCACTGTTTTCTTGGGAAGAGGGAGATGGAATGGGACCTGGGAAGCTGCTTGAGTGTTCATATGGGCTGGGACTTGTGAGTTGGTGTGCCAGGGACCAGTGGGAGGGATATGGAATGGTGATTGGAGTACTTTTGGGGAGTCAGTGCTTTGGAATGCAAGAAAGCTGGGGCCAGTGGAAGGGATATGCCCCGGGGGAATGGACGTTTTGTTATCCATTGCTTGAGATGAAGGGGGAAGCATACCATCAAATGCAGTGGATAAAGCAGTAGATAGTATGCTAAAATACTATGCCTCGCTGACATTATTAAAAACGTTTGCACAGCAGAGCGCAATCTGTAGTCTAGAACTCCTTGTCTTGTATACCCCTGCTTGCTCCCTCTGCTCTGCTGAGGCTGAATTTCTGAACATTCCACATTCCTGGTTCAAACAGTCTGGAGAGTGGGCATTTGCAATAGCAGCCTTGATTTCGTGAAACTCTGCCACAGACATTGAGAGAAGCCCTCTTGCTGGAGGCTTTTAAAAGTGGTTTAAATTTTTTTTTTCTTTTTTCAACTTTCTCTCTTTGTCTCAGCGCAGTGGATGTACCCCCTTTTCAGCACCCAGACCTCACATCCGGCACCCCCCCCCATGCTGCCTG
Source organism: Neoceratodus forsteri (assembly GCA_016271365.2). Lineage (NCBI taxonomy): Eukaryota > Metazoa > Chordata > Ceratodontiformes > Ceratodontidae > Neoceratodus > Neoceratodus forsteri. The sequence continues at coordinate 620,318,235 of CM028131.1, forward strand.
GACTGGGAGGCCTGCAGCTTGCCTCCTGTGGCAGGGCTACCTGATGGAAAGGACTGAGATTCACCTGAGGCCCTGACCGAGGCTTATGCCTGGGTATCATTCGGGTGGAGGACCAGGGACTTCATGGTGCAGACGACCCAGGGGTTTTCCTCTCGAGTTTCCCTGCAGGTGTAGACATGCAGTGGCGTCCGTGCAGGTTGGTTGCACACCCGCAAGCAACCTACAGACGTTCGTGATCGCCTCCCCCACTGAAGAGTGGCCCCAGCTGTTGCACACCCAACCTCCACTGGGTGTTGCTGATACACCAGAGAGCCACAACCCTCCCCCCTCCCGGAGGAGGAGAGCTATCTGTGGGATGCTCATCCTACCTACCCCCAGCTGACTTTCTGACACACTGCGCTCGTTGCCAAACACAGGTTGTTGGAGATTATCTGAGATCTGACTTCGAGGTGGAGCTCTTGCAGCAGGTATTACACTTAGGACTAATGCTGCCAGGCGTTAGGACCCCACGGAAAAATCTTCAAGCCAGCAGTCTGTGGTGGGGTCCGCCCCAACATCAGCTCTGCCCAACGTCAACATTGTATAAAGGGCGAAGACCCGGTGCCATCTCAGTTCTTTTCCTGCCGTCGACCTGTTAGCTTCGTCCCCAGGCGCCTTGCCTTAGCAGTCGCTGCCTTTTTGCACTTAGTAAAGCAGTTTTCACACTTTGTTCACCCCTGCCTCAATGACTGGCTGCTCTCGCCCAGTCGGAGGACCAGCTAATGGGCACTCTCAAGGAGACAAACGAGTTGTTCTTTTCTAGGCATCACTCTGAACTGGCCCAAATCTCAGCCTGGCCCTCCCAACGGCTTCAATATATTGGAGTTGTGCTCGGCACTCATCAGGGCAGGGCCTTCCTGCCCAGAGACAGAGTGCTTCACCTGGGTGAGCTGACTCAAAGAATCCAGACATCAGACCAGGTCCCTGCAAGGATAGTCCTGCAGTTGTTGGGACATATGGCAGCTGCCACTGCCACGGTCTGTGTCTCTCACGATTGAATATGAGGACCCTCCAGTGGCACCTCAGAGTCCAATGGGACCAGGGCTCGGACGACTTGGACTATCCCATGCAGATATCGGAAGCGGTTCGTCGCTCCCTCCGATGGTGGCAAAACCCGACTCACTTAGAACTGGGAGTACCCTTTCAATGGCCAAGCCTGTTGCAGGTCTTTACCACAGATGCCTCGGGGACTAGGCTGGGGTGTTCATCTAAATGAGCATCAGACAAGAGGATTATGGTCTGCCATAGAGAGGCCTCTCCATATCAATGTACGGGAGATGAGGGCCGTTCTGTACGCCCTCCAGGCCTTCCAGGATCTGCTCTCCTGGAGTCGACTCTTAATCCAGTCAGACAATACCCCAGTAGTCTTTTACCTGAACAAACGAGGGAGCACTTGCTCGTACCCCCTATACAGGGAGGCCATGAGAGTTTGGGACTGGGCAGTAGAACGTGATCTGTTCCTCTTAGCAGTTCACATGCCAGGAAGTCAGAACGCTCTCACCGACAGTCTGAGCTGCTCTCGTTCTTTGATTCACGAGTGAGAATTGCTTCAAGAAGTAGCAAACGATCTCTTTGACAGATGGGGTCATCCAGAGTTGAACCTCTTTGTGTCCCTGTGCAATGCCAAACTGCCAAATTTTTGCTCACTAGATCCAGGGCCTGGTGTTTTCTGGCAAGACGCATTGTCCCTCTTTTGGACAGGGAGGTTTCTTTGTGCCTTTCCTTCCTTCCCTCTGGTTCAGAGGTACTGCTCAAACTGCAGTCAGAGGGGCCAGAATGATTCTGGTAGCCCTCTTTGGCCTCAACAGATTTGGTTCCCTCTGCTATCAGCAGCTGGTCACAGGGCCCCTGTGCCGCTGCCTCTCCACTCTGTTGCTCTCCCAGGAACAGGGTACACTCGTCCATCCAGCTGTACAGACTCTCCACTTGCATGCTTGGCTCCTACAGTCCTAGCAGAAGAGAGACTGGGACTTTCAAAAAGAGTGGCAGAGATTCTTGTGGCAGCAAGGAAACCCTCCATTAGGGCAACTTATGCCATGAAGTGGAAACGTTTCTGTCTATGGGCGATGGCTCGTTCCTTGGATCCTCTAGATTGCTCGGTCAAGTATGTGCTGGAGTATCTTCTCCATCTCCTCGATTTGGGGTCTCAGCTACTCATCGATAAAGGTGCACCTCTGCGCCATTTCGGCATATCATGCCCCTGTGAGATAGAGAGGACTCTGGCACAGCTGGACGTATGCAAAACCTTCCTGTGGGGTGTCCTACATTTCAGACCTCTGAGGATCCCTCCATGGGATCTTCTCTTTGTTTTGGAAAAGCTCACCCTGTCCCCTTTTGAACCAGCTGTGATGTGTGAGCTACGCCACCTCTCTTGGAAGGTGTTATTTTTAGTTGCCATTACTTCTGCTCAAAGGATTTCCAAGCTTCGGGCCCTGTTGTGCAAGGAGCCTTACCTTGTGTTTCACAGGGACAGGGTGAAGCTACGTACAAATCCTAAGTTTCTTCCGAAAGTGGTGTCCGCATTGACGCTGAACCAGGACATTCAACTTCCGGTTTATTACCCAGAGTTCTCTAGTAGGGGGGAGGCCCTGTTACATACTCTGGACGTTCATCGGGTTCTTCATTACTCCTTAGACCAAACTCATTCTGTTCGCAGGATGGACCAGTTGTTCATCGCTTTTGCTCAGAGAAAGGCAGGAGATCCTGTCACTAAGCAGACCCTAACCAAATGGTTAATAATAATAATAAAATTTATTTAATTAAGCGCCTTTCAAAATTTCAAAGTGCTGTATACATCAAGAGCAAACATAAAACATATTGTATAACTTTTTATCAGCATCACCGCAAACCCTTACCAGGCTCGGTTAAGGGTCATTCCACCAGAGCAATAGCCACTTCATTTGCCTCTTTGAGGAACATTTCAGCAGCAGATTTGTGTGCTGCAGCCACTTGGAGCACTGTCCATACCTTCACTAGACACTGCAGTTTGGACATAGCCTCTAGGAGGAGAGCAGGATTTGGACTGGCTGTCCTGCAGGGACTTCTCTCATAAGAGGGTAGGTACCCCTCTGCTTCAGTCGTTCCTCCACCCTTCTGACCTGGACCTATCTAGAGATATTGCCTGGGACTCAGTCCTAAGTATAATACCTGCTGCAGGAGCTCCACCTCGAAGTCAGATAGTACAGTTATGTAAGAACTTACTATAACAGTAGATCTTGAGAGGAGCTCTTGCAACAGTGACTTTCACCCTCCATCCCTCAGGTCATTTCTTTACTGATACTTCTCTGACGAGAAGTTTCCTTCTTGGTTCTCCAACTTTTTCAGCCGGGTCTCCAGCGGAACTGAAATGGCACTGGGGTCCACCCTTTATACAGTGTTGGATGTCAGGCAGGCCGACGCCGAGCGCCCTCCCGCCACAGACTGCTGGCTAGAAGATTTTCCGTGGGGTCTAACACCTGGTAGCATTAATCCTAAGTGTAATACCTGCTGCAAGGCTCCTCTCGAAGATCTACTGTTACAGTAAGTTCTTACGTAACATTACTTTATAGAGTTTATTGAAATTCCTAATTTGTGGATTATTTTTAAAATCTGTATTTTTTTTTTTTAGTGTAAAGAGACCTGTACCCCCGAACCGCATGGCTAGGGCACCATATGCATAAACTCTGCAACTACTAGTTATCCTGTCCCTGTTCTTACTTTCTTGTATAGAAATATAATTTTAGGAAAGAGGACTACTGGTTCATTGAATTCTTTGCCCCACCAGTTCTGTGACAATAAAAGCATGTCGCCCCCTTTTTCTTCAAACAACCTGTCAAGTCTTTGTGTCCTTGTTAAAGTGCGGCTGATGCCTTCAGGAGAACTTTGAAAAACATACTGTTTGGTCGCGTCAGCTTTGATTTCACATTTGCTCTACACTTCTTCTCCCATTATAGTTTTATCAGTCCTGTTGCATAATCCTGCATTGATGTCTTGATACTCTTATAGTGACATCACAGTTATTCTTATTGTAACAGACTGTGATGTCACAACAGAAGATTATGACTTCAAGTGGGGAACAAGCAATAGGGGCATATTAACTCTAATGGATAAAGTTTCTCTTTTCATGTTTATTTCCTCAATAGAAAATAAGTGGGGAGAGGAGAAATCTATAGAAATATGAAATACATGCTAAAAACAGCAGTATATAATAGCAGTGAAATTTTGACCTATACTTTTTGTGTTCGCCGTGGGCATATGCAGCGACACATTGGTATGATAGTGAGCTTTGAGGAGTGTAACACTGTCCACCTAATATAAAGTAGTGTTGCAGGGGCCCAGCAGTGCACACCAGTCAGCACCCAGGCTGACTATGACAGAGTTTCTGGCTTGCTGGGCGGGACGGCACCAACTTTAAAAGAAGTTGCCGTCCCTTTGATCCACATCACTCAGCAAGCCAGACTGATCTGTCATGGTCAGCCTGGAATGCTTGCCAGCAACAAAGAAAAGCATCCATCGATGTCTGTTGCTGGTGGCCCTTACTGTCCATTGAGCCACCTCTCCTTGTCAGCGCCCTCACACACAAACAGTAGTGACACTGGGGGTGCTCAATCCCCAGTGTAGAAGAGAACCATCCATCGACGTCTCTTGCGCCCCAAAACATAATTCAGTGACACTGGGGTGCCCAATCCCAGTATCCTCAATGATTTAAATAATGTCCCTCCAGTAGCGGGCTGTCCGTCCCATTAGTGTCCTCCATTAAAGAAAACTCCTCCATCGTTGTTTGCTGCCATTACCCCCTCCACCGACCCTCCCACTCAGGACCCACCACCCCAAACCCTCCCTAGCCCATACTTACCCACGAGGTCTGTCACCGTAATCTTCCTTGGACTGCAGACATATCTTCACTCTTCAAAGCCCAACCACGAACTGAGGAAAGTGCTTTAATGTATTTCAATGGGGTTTTCAACTTAGTGCCATAACTTGGCCATTTTTTAATATTTTTGCCACAAATTTTCCACCTTTTTTGGGACTCCACCTCATGAACAATTAAGTGACATTACAAAATTCTGTCCCGAAAGCTGATTTCGCGGTCGCAGTGCAAAATCACCTTTTGGGCAAGGGTTGACAAGTTACTCCACATTTGTTCATGAGGTGGGGTGATAGAAGGCTATGTTGAAAATTTGATGTAAAAATATTAAAAATCAATGAAGTTATGAGCCTGCGTTGAAATTTGTGAATGCAGGCTCATAAGTTTGGCAATTGTCAATATTTTTACCCCAAATTTTCAACATAGCCATTTCTTCACAGCACCTCTTGAATGTGACAGCAGTCATTTTTCAGATCCTGGCCAAAATGTTTTTGTTTTTTTTTGTATCGTGAAAGGTGATTTCACAGTCGTTGCGTGAAATCCCCTTTCAGGCAGGAGTTGAAATTTTTCTCTGCATTTGTTCATGTGGTGGGGTCATAAGAAGGCTATGTTGAAATTTTGGGGCAAAAATATTAATAGACTACAAAGTTATGAGCCTATGTTGAAATTTATAAACACAGGCTTGTAACTTTGGTAATTTTCAATATTTTGATCCCAGATTTTCCACATAACCATTTCTTCACACTACTTCATTGTGACAGCTGTCGTTTTCAGATCCTGGACAAAATGTGTTTTTGCATCCCGAAAGGTGATTCCGCAGTTGCTGCATGAAATTATCTTTCGGCCAGGAGTTGAACATTTTCTCTGCACTTGTTCATGAGGTGGGAGTCATAAGAAGGATATGTTGAAAATCTGGCACACAAATATTAACAAACAAGACAGTTATACTGCCCAGCGTCATCACCTCTGCTTTGCATTCTTAAATGTTAATAAAATGATTTCTTCACTGAAACAATTTTCAGACAAACACCCCTATGACACCACTGGACTTTTCTACAAAATTACGGTCAGATGCTTTCTTCAATTTACATTTAAAAACTGTAAGGCAGTGAGAGTGCCTTTTTCTAGTGAGAGTGTGCCCAGTACTTTAGAGCCTGGACATATTTTTACTGTTGCTGGCTGCCATATTCTTACTGTTGGCTGCTTTTCTGGACTTTGGACTGCCTTGTGGACTTGAGTGGTGGGCCTACAGATTCTGATTTTTTTATATGGGGTTATTTGGGGGTGGGTTAGTGTTTATTTGATACGAATGTCTGTGTGTGTGTGTGTGTGTGTGTGTGTGTGTGTGTGTGTGTGGTGTGTGGTAGTGTGTTTTGTTTGGTTTTGGAATTATGTAGTCAAGGGAATGTGTCTGGGAAGGCATGTGGGCCTGGGGCGGGCCAGGATAGTGTATGGGCGTCCCAGCTGTTCGACCTTGGCCTTTTTCAGCCTCCTGTGTCGGATACTACAGCAAGGCGTGCAGGAGGTTGGAATAGGGAGGAGTCGTGGTATTCGATCGGGATGGGGTGCCCCTTACACAGCGGGTGGTGGTAGGATTTAGGTAGTGGGGTGCAGAAGGCACCCTGGGATTAGACGGGACTTAGGGAGAGGCCAGACGTGTTTAGTTCCCGTCCTCAGGATTCCCACCTGACCGGGTGGGCAGAGAGCCAGAGGGGCTGCACTGTCCACCAATCCCCTGAGGGCGGTGCTTTGCAATGCCAGATCGGTCAGAAATGAGACTGCAGTTATAGCGGATTTGGTTTCTTTGGCTGATCTGGCTTACATTATGGAGACCTGGATTGGTGATGACGCTGGCCCGGTTTTAGAGGCTGCCATCCCGTCCGGGTATACCGTAGTGCACTGCCCCAGAGTGGAACGAAGGGGTGGGGGGGGGTAGCCATCTGTTTTTAGATCCGAGCTGGGCTTCACCGTGCACCCAGTGAGAACACCACATTCCTTTGAATGTGTGGCCATTCGTGGAGGTCCGGGCGCAGGCTGCTTGATTCTCCTGATTTACGGCCCCCCCCCCAGGGGTGGCGGGAGATTTCTTGCAGGAAGTGACTGAATTCATCGTCGGCGAAACTTTGGAGGCCCCCAGATGTTTGGTGTTGGGGGACTTCAATGTTTGGGCCGAGGATGAATCCTTTCGGCTTGGTTATAACTTCCTCCAGATGATGTCATCTCTGGGCTTTGCGCAGAAAGTTTCTTCCGTGATCCATCAGGGTGGCCACATGTTGGATTTGGTGTTCTCACTGGGGCTTGAGATAGATAGTCTCAGCATTGATAGGGTCGTTTGGTCCGATCATTGCACGGTGATGTTCCGGTTCGGGGCCCCACCTGGTAGCCCTCCCCCTGCAGAGATGGTCAGTTATCATCCTTTGAGGGGGTTGACCCCTAAGGGTTTTTTGGCAGTGACTGACTTATCTAGTGTGGACAATGCATGCGTTGGGGGTGTGTGCGCTGCAGTGGACGCCTATAACAAGGCGCTTTCTGGTGCTCGACTCCCTCGCACCAGTCCGTGACGAGCCAGGTCTTCTCACTCTGAGGTCCCCTTGGCATGATGGGGAGCCCAAGGTGATGAAGACCTTGGGTCGAGATTAGAGCGCTGCTGGTGGAAATCCAGCCTGAGGTAGACAAACTGGTCTCATGTAGCACTCATTGTGCATACCAGCACTCAGTAGGTAGCACACTTGCCTCTGAGGCTGGGAGATCAGAGGGCTGTGGGTTCAGTTCCCACGTCTGGCACTTGGGTTAATATCCCAGTACTGACACTGTAGTGCAGCATGAGAGGGGTGCTGCACTTCTGAGGTGCCGTCTTCGGATGAGACATTAAACCGAGGTCCCATCTGTCTGGATTGGTGGTAGTTCAGGTGGATGTTAAAGATCCCATGGCACTTATCGAAAAGAGTAGGGTGTTTTTATTTAGAGAAACATATACAGTAACACTTGTTCAAGCAACCAAATTAACCAACAAAAATAGAAACAGTAAATTCATGCCTCTCAGCAAAGGGTTGGAAACATAAGGTAAACATTCTATGGCCTGGATATTCAAACTAGCCATTCTGAGGCGCAAGCCCTTGCGCTGCTCAAAATAGTTGTGCAGGGGTGTGGCGGGTGGTATTCGAGGTTGGCTGTTGCGCAACTCGCTGAATTCACTCCCAGCCACAGCACTTGCGCGTAAGCGCCAGTGGAACTTGCGCCACCGCGAGATTGCCAGAGATGAGCATTAAACTTGCGGTGGCGCCGTACCGATAACGCCATCGCCAAATTTCCGATATTCAAGCGGTGACATGCAAATCTGCAATGCAGCAGCTCACCTGTGGTGGCCCTCAACTTAAGTTTTTGGGGGCCTGTCGTAGGCGCAGGTTGGGGTTGCGATGCACAACTCTGCAAACCCGACTGAATATCGGGTTGCGAGGTTATGCATGGATCCTCCCTCCTGTTGAGCATGCATTCATTTGCATTGCTCTCTTATGCTAACCTGATGCCAGTGGCGAATTGCCTCCTGCTGAATATCGCTGAATGGCGCATTTTGGACTTGCGTTGCGCATGGCGCAACCCTTTTGAATATCCAGGCCTATTTGTACATTATTAATATTTTGCCTAAAGTTTTATATCACATTTCATCATCTATTTATATTTAATAAAGTGTAAAAATCCTTTCCACCATTTACGTAATGTCCCCGGAGTAACCCTTAAAATATCTCGAGCATAGATTTTCTCCAATTCTTTTATAATTAAGTTACTCACACAAAAGTAAGGCATTTTTTTTTTATACAAAACCCATTGAATTCTCGCCTGCCATAGATAGTATCTCAGACAACCTAAAAAAAGGGTTAAAGTCTCTTCATGAAGACCTGTTGATATAAGTGGACTTTGTCCAAAAATTAAAAACTCATATGACATCATATGCATCCACTTATAACCCCATAAGGTAGCTAAATAATCCCACAGACCCTTAGCATAAGTGCAGCTTATAAAAAAGTGCTCCATTGTTTCCTCTATATTTATGCATTCCAGATAGGGACATAGCCTTTCCTGTAATGCCTTATATTTTGCGTTCCCTCTAACATTTAGCTTTCCATAGAAAGTTAGCCATTGTGTTTCCCATTGATTTATTGGCATCCTGGGGTTATTTAATTGAGCCAGTACCAAGGGGTTTAATGCTGAAGGACAGTTTTTAAATCCCGCCTCTTGTGGGTATAATTTTATCATCAGATGCTGATATAACCCCCTTGTATTGTGAGCCAGTACGAATTGCTTCTGCAATTTCCACTTATATAGTTTCTGTGCCGTAGGCCTAAAATACTCAGGAATGTACACATGATAATTAAGTTTAGGAGGTAATAAATGCCAACTCCTGTAGTATTTGCCCATTGTTTTTAAATTCCATGATACCGTGGTCCTTAATTCTTCTTTCAAACCCTCTTTTATTGAGTTTGCGATAAAAAACACATGTGCATAAACTACAGGGTCTATCATCCCTAACCCTCCTTGTTTCTTTCTTAAATATGTAAAACCCCTTTTGACTGGGTTTAGGCGATTACCCCAAAGCATCTGAAAAAATAAACTGTACACCTTGGTTTCAAATACTACCAGTAGTGGGTATATCATAGCCACAAACTGTATTATGGGAAGAAGAAATTGCTTGATTATTTGTACTCTTTTTAATTTAGGTAATCTCCACTGCTTCCATCTTTTAACCTTGCTCTCAATTTTTTCGATCACTCCTACCAATTTTCCTTAGGTATATTTTGAGAACCAAATTTAATCCCTAGAATTCTTAGTGGAGTCCTAGATGTTTGGATTCCTCCTGCAATGTCTCCTCAATTCCACTTGCTCCTATAAATAATCCCTTAGTTTTTTTTATATTTAATTTTGCATTTGAGACTTTAGCAAAATCCTTAAAAACTGCCATAAAGAGGGAAATCATAGTTTTATCTTCAAAATATATTATCAGGTCATCTGCATAAGCCTGAACTTTTAACTGTAAAAGATTACAATCATTGGACACAATACCCTTCCAATTTTGTGCTACTACTATCATTTTAACAAAGGATCCATCGCAGGTGTAAAGGAGAGGACTGAGTGGGCATCCCTGCCGTACTTCTGTAATTAATTGGAAACCTTCTGCCATGCAATCTTTCACAAAAGGAAGTACAATCACTTTTTATATAATTTCTCAATTAAATTTACTAATTGATGTGGAATCCCATAGTGTCTCAAAGTGGAAAACAGAAAAGGTAAATGCACCCTATCAAAGGCTTTATCTAAGTCTGCTGAAACTAAACATCCTGTGACTCCTCTCTGAGAGATGTTCTATCACATTCCTGATCAACATAAGGGCAGACTGTATCCTTCTATCTGGCAATCAACAGTATTGATAGGGTGAAATAACTTTTCCAGCATATTTTATTAACCGCTTATTTAAAATACTAGCAAAGATTTTGTAATCAGAATTTAGGAGCGTAATCGGCCTCCAATTGACAATATTCTGTTTATCCCCAGCTTTAAATATATATGTCAATAACCCCTCTGTGAATGAAGGAAATATTAAATCTTTATCTAAAAAAAAACTGAAACAGAAGGCCCAGACATTGACTAAATTCTGCTGGAAAGCTTTTGTACAGATCATTAGTTAGACCGTCTATTCCAGGTGAAATATTTGGTTTCAAAGACTTGATAGTATTTAGAATTTCTGTTTGTGTAATGGGTTCCCATTTTTCTGACCTTTTGATCTTATTAATTGGGACAGGTATCTGGCTTAAATAGTCGACTATATCTTTTTTTGAAATTTCTACATTAGGATTAAGTGTATGGAAGTACTCTATTATTACTTCTCGTAGTTCCTCCACGGTAGTTGCTAAACTCCCATCAGGTTTCTCAACTCCTCCATTCTCATTGAATCCCTTAACTTTTTACACATTACAAAGGGATCCCTATTGGAGATTTTTACCCCATTTAATAAAATAACCTGCATTGTTTGGCTTCTATTATATTGATATTCCCTCATCTTTTTCTTTTAACGCCACAATTTGATCAGAATAATCCCATTTTGATGTGTAAGCTATTGTTAATAATCTCTGTAATTGCTGTCTTAGACCTAAATAGTGTAAAAAATTGTCATTTTTAGTTTTACACCCTTTAGTTTTAAAAAAATTCCTTAACTCAGTTTTAGTCTCTTGCCACCATTCTCCTACATCAGAATATAAAAAGGCTACTGATAATCTAGCCGTCAACAGGCTTTTAACACCTATTTGAATAAAGGGAAACTCTAAAGAGGAATTATTCAACTTCCATCTTAACTGCCTTTCCTCTATTCTATCTGAGAAACTATACATACTTAATAAAAGAATGGTCCAAAAATTCACATGGGAATATTTTAAATAATTCCATTTGCATTTTGGTGAAACAAGATGTGATCTACAAAGAGAAAGATTTCCTTGGTAAATGAAAAACTAGTTTCTTTTTTGAAGCATCATTACAGATTAACAATCCAGCCTCATTTATTATTTTTTAGATAGTTAGAATCATAGTAAATTTTTTTATTACTGCTCTTGTGAGGGAAACCAGGAATTGAGCAATTAAAGTCTCCACCCCATGAAATTCTAGCCGTTGTTAACAAAAAGGGCTGTATCATTTTTAGACAGTTCACTCTACCTGATTTTGTTTGAGGATTGTATATATTAATGAAACGGAAATTTAGGCCTGACAACTTCCCATCCACAATTAAAACTCTTCCAGGAATCAGATCAATTAAATTTAGTAACTGAAACGAAAAGGAATTAAATAAAATCCCTACCCCATCTGCAGTGTCGTCCCCAAAAGACCAAAAAGAAGGGCCCCAGACCCATTCTTTTTTAAATGCTATCAGTTGTTCAATAGTGTACATCCAAGTTTCCTGTAGGTAACAAACTGAAAAGGGATAATCATGAATAAAGTGAAAAAGTGATTGTCTCTTAGCATTTCTCAATAAACTGTGAGCATTCAAAGAACCCCAAGTCAACACCATTTTCCTTTTTAAATGCTCTACCTCTTATTTTTTCCTCTTTTTCTTTTTTTTGCCTTTATAATTCTCTGATGTCTGAGACCTGATTGATAGAGAGGATTTTTGAGAATCTGAATCCTCTGCCTCTGCTTCCATATTCCCCCATGAGGAAAACAGGGCTGCATAAGAGTTACTGGTCTCAATGTGGATTGCTGGGGGGAAGGGAGGTTTCGGTTGTAAATTCCTAGTTGATCTTCTTTGTGGCAAAGCTATCGTGGGTTCTTTTACAACTTTTGTACTATCTATCTTTTCTGTAACATCTTCTCAAAACAAACAGGGGAAGACTTAAAATTTTAGATGAACCCATGTTAGTATTTGACACACCTTGCTTTTTGTGTGCTGCCCTTGTTTTCCTACAATACTTTCCGACATTGGTTTATTTTTGTTGGCTACTACATTTGTAACCTCTCCTTTTAAATCCACTGATTCTTTAACACCAGCTGATTTCACTAGAGTGTTAGCAGAGGTAGGGGGACACATTTGTGCAGGAGAAATCTGAGATGAAGCTTCCTGTGCCTTCTGAATAAAAACCTCAGAGCCAGAACTAGTTGTTGAGTTGTGAGCAGCCCAAGGACATATTTTAAAAACATGGCCTTTCGATTCACATAGATCACAGCATGATTGATTGGTGCAAAACATTGTTAAATGACCCACCTCCCCACAATTATCACATCTGGGCTTATCGCACACACTAGAGAGATGTGTTCTTGCACCACACTTATAGCATGCACGGGGCTGTCCACTGTAAAAACATACCCCTCCGTCTCTCCCTAATAAAAAGGAATTTGGAATGTGCTCTATCCCTGCCTCGGTTTGTCTAAGCTTAACTTTATATTTCCATCCGCCTGTCCAAAAATGTTCTGAGTCAAGAATTGGTTCTGGTTCACTTAACACATCACACCTTTTTTTTAACCAAAAAGTTATATCTTCCACCCACACCCCCTCATTTCGAAACATAACAGTTACGAATTTAATTAAAGGCTTAGATAAAGGAATGACAATAAAAGGTGCCTATATGGTGAAAATTTGACCTGACCATATCTTGTCCAAAACAATTCTAAAGCATGTTGTGTGTACGGAAACTCACATCGTAATTATCCTCCCTGAAATATTGATAAAAGCGTAAACATCTTGAGGAGAAAAGTGCAATGAATCTTTTAATAATGTTTTCCCATGAAATGCCTATCAGGCCTAACCTCTCACCACCTTTATATCTTATTCTCACTGCATTCCAGTCAGGGCTGCCTCTCTGTGGGATTTGTAAAAGTTCAGACATTAAGGGTTTCTGAACTGAAGGTGAAGCGGGGTGGGGGTGGGTGGGTACAGGAATCTCTAATGGGGATTTTAAAGGTAAAACTTGTTGATGAGATTCCTTTAAAGGATCCAAGGTGGGTTTTATTAAATCAGAAGACCTACTCAGAGGTTCTGACACAACAATTTCTTTTTTTATCTCCCCCAATACTACTTTCTTTCTGCTGTACCATAGGGGCCCATTCTGGGGAGTACTGTGACAATGATAATTGTGAAGTCCAAGTTGGATCAGGCTTCCACACTCCTGTGTTTGTCTGCGTCCAACCTGCCTCATTTAATGCTTTACTGGGTGACCATGTAGTCAAATCACTGTCTTCACTTAATGCAGGGGGTTTATTTATTTTCTCCTGTGCATTTAAATTAGAAATATCATTTTTCTTAATATTGTCAATAGGAAAAAAAACTCAGTCACCCCTGTTTGTGAGCCCTCATTAGATTGGTAAATTACAGTTTGTGCAACAAACACTTCTTTTTGTGGCAACTGCTTCAATACAAATCCTGAGGCATTATTTAAATTTGCATTTTCATTTATACGAAAGGTTGAAGCCATATCCATTGGAGTCATTTTCAAAGTCTCATTAACAGAATTAGTCAATGCAGGCTTTGGGCACTCGCTAAGTCTTGCGAATAAGCTGCCAGCCTGTTTTAAGTTAGTATGGCTCGATTCTGCTTCTCCAGTACTGCAGGAGCGTTTCATTTCAGTGCACTGCTCGGTGAAAACAGGTTCCTGATTGTAGTCTACCTGTGGAATCGCCACCGGACTGCAGTTGCATTCTTTTAGATTACTGTCTGTCTGACCGAAAGTGAACAGCTGAGTTTCATTCGGCTGAGGGGGCGCTTCAACAGCCGCCGCTCCTTCCATTCATTTGCTTTCACTGTCATTTAGCAACGAAGTAGTTACAGTACCTGGAGAAAAATTGCAGACTTCTTCACCAACCTGTTCCCTGCTCTCTGTTTGTACTTCCTCCTTCTTCCCGGATCCAAATTTTTCTCCATTGTCTCGCGCCTCTGTTTCATTGCAATTATCGGAAACATTCTGCAGATTTAAAGAGGCAGACCGCATTTCTGTGGAGTTTAAACTACGATATGGCCATATCAGGTTTCCTTCATTAGATTCATGTGAAAATATCATTCCTGAATACTCCATCACCTTTTGTGAAAATTTTATTTCTTGAATAGTGTCCTTAGACATCTTACTTTCTTTCTCAGCAGGCTCCCATTTTAAGATTTTACTCTGGAGTTCCTTGTCAGTATCAGATTCAGCCTGTGCCAAAGCTGAAGCCTCTAGTCCTTCTTGAGTGGGAGCCGAGGCCTCCTCTCCCACTCCGTTGTCCTCCTTCTCCTTCCATGCAACACTTCGGGTGGCCATCTTGAAAATGACCAGTCCCCCTACAGGCAGCAGACTGCAGCCGAGTAGGGGAGTTTCCCTGGTGTCCTGGCCAAATTTCCCTCATTCACTAAAAATACCACCAACAGCTTAATCTGGTTCAAGGTCAGTTGGCATTCATCTGTATCCCCCTCCCCCGGGTCGTGCCTGAAAATAGGCAGGATTTGTCTAGTGCACTTACCCGGTCAACAAAAACGAAATAAATAAAATAAAATAAATAAATAAGAAGGCAGAATTCCTGTCCAGGGAGATTGCTGCCGGGAGGACCCGACCCACTGTGCTCTTTCGGACTGTGGACAGGCTTCTTCATCCTTCCTGTCTACAGCCGAAGGTAGCTTTTTCAAGCGCATTATGCGAGGAGTTTGCTCGGTTCTTCTCAGACAGGGTGTCTGCTATCAGGCAGGAGGTTCCACCAGTGGACCAGAATCTGGCCGACAGTGGTCGCCATGGGCGACCGGAGAGCACTCCACCTGGCTGGGGTGAGTTTAGACCGGTGGAGGTGGCTGAGGTCAGTCAGATTGCTTCCAAGCTGCGGCACACCTTTTGTGAACTGGACCCGGTGCCAACTCGTTTCTTAATGAGATGTGTTGACTCCGTTGGCCCGGTGTTTGCCTTGATTGTCCAGTGTTCCCTGTCAGAGGGGGTCTTCCCTGATGTCTTGAAGGAGGCATTGGTGAGGCCCGTTCTGAAAAAACCATCGTTGGACCTTGACATCAAGGCAAATTACCGTCCTATCTCCAATCTCCCATTTTTGGCTAAGATTGTTGAGAAGCTGGTGGCGCTTCAGCTTGAGGAGCATCTTATGGCCTATGATTTGTATGAGCCGCTCCAGTCTGGGTTTCGTGCGAGGCATAGCACAGAAACTGCGTTAGTTCGAGTGCATAATGACCTCCTTATGTCTAGAGATCGAGGGGAAGGGACAATTCTTGTTCTCCTCGATCTCTCATCAGCATTTGACACGGTGGACCATCGACTGTTACTTGACCGCCTAGGGGAATTCTGTGGACTTGCTGGCACTGTTATCTGCTGGTTTGAGTCTTTTTTATCTAACAGGAGGCAGAGAGTAGTGATGGGGAATTTCTTCTCCTCCCCTGTCAGCCTGTTGTGTGGAGTTCCCCAGGGTTCGGACTTGTCACCGATGTTGTTTGCCGTGTACATGCTACCCTTGGGAGAGATCATTAGGGAGTACAATCTGGGTTTTCATTGCTATGCTGATGATACCCAGTTGTACCTCTCCTTTGCCCCGGAACATCTCGCGCAGTAGAAGTGTTAAACAGCTGCCTAGCTAAAATCAATGACTGGATGGCCTGCAGTTGGTTGCGACTGAACCCCAGTAAGACGGAGGTACTGGTGATGGAGTCGAACAGAGGACGTGATAGGTTGGCCTCTGGTGCAGAGACAGGACTCTGCCTTGGCTCTGTACCATTGAAGGCCTCCTCTAGGGTGCGTGATCTTGGTGTTATTCTTGACAGCGGTTTGACACTTGAGTTTCAGGTGGTGGCCATTGTCCGCATCAACTTTTACCATCTGAGGAATATCGCCAGGATAAAGCCACTAGTTCCACCACTGGACCTCCCCACATTGGTGCATGCCTTTGTGATGTCCAGGCTTGACTACTGTAATGTACTCTATCTCGGGGTCTCTGGGGGTACCCTGCGCTGACTGCAGCTGGTGCAGAACGCAGCAGCAAGGCTGTTCACAGGACAGTCTAAATATTGTCATATTACCCCAGTGCTGCATCAACTGCACTGGCTGCCGGTTAGGTGGAGGGTCCTCTTTAAGGTGGGTTTGCTCACCTTTAAGGCCCTACACGGCCTGGGCCCTGGCTACCTGAAGGACCTTTTTGCACATGTTGCCTCGGTCCGCTCCCTTCTCTCCTCCTCTAGGGGCCTCCTAGCGATTCCCAGGACAAGGCTAAAAACTGCTGGTGACAGAGCATTTAGTGTTGCCGCCCCGTCCTGTGGAATTTGCTGCCTTTGGCTGTTAGGGAGGCCCTGTCTGTAGAGGTTTTTAAGGCCCGCCTCAAGGCCTTTTGGTTTAATCAGGCCTTCCCGGACTATGCTTTATAGTTCCTTACCTGTCTTTTTAGTAAAGATAAATTTGATGCTAACTGGTATTGGAAACTTTACATGCAGCAGAAGTTGAGGGTAGTTAATTACAGAGCAAATTCTGTTTTATCTTGTTCAGAGTATTGTATTTAAATTGATTATTATTGTGATATATTGTATTTATTGATTGATGTACGGCGCCCAGAGCCTCCGGGATGGGCGTCTTTTAAATAAAATGTGCCTTGCCACTGCACACAGCGAACATTTGGCATTGACAAATGCTTGTTTATTCCATTTTAAATGGCCCCTTCTGTCCTGTCTTGTATGATACTCTTCTTTTCCCATTTTGAGTCTGCCTTAAAACTTTTTTATTTCCCATTTGATAGAATAAAAGGAGCGCTCTTTTTATTATGGCTCGGATCAGGTTTTCATCAGCATTCTCAGCTGTTTATGTACATCTGTTGTCCCATAAGGTTAGGGAGCGGTACCTGCTGCATGCTAATTTATTACACTCACAAGAAACGTGATCTTCAACAATACGTGTTCACACACAACAGAGATTACTGATAACAACCTGGACTGAGCCATATTAAAAGGGGCACGCCTTTGATTATTTCACATGTAACAAATTACTAAACCAGGCTCAAACTGGGAAAATAAGGATATCATAAAAGACAGGAGGGAAGGGGCAATCTAAAATGGAATCAAAAAATATGGTTCAAAATATTCCCTGCTCCCATGCCCCGCTGCTTGAATTATATGTGTTATTTGCAAGTGTCCTGGTCAGGCCAACACCCCCCTTGTCAATGTAACATACCAGTGTAACCCAATTACCAGGACATCGCGGCTGGAAACAAACTGTTGCAGCTCATTGTGCCTTTCTTAGTCAAAAACTGCAAATAAAAGAAGGAAACTGTAAAGGTTTGACAAAAGCATGTGCAGGTTTTCAATAATTTTGCAGTGTTGTTTGCCCCAAATATTTAAATCAGAATGTGATATATTCACCACTAGTGTGGTATACAGTAACATCTTTTCAAGTAACTATGTTGTGGTTTTTTTGTGTCTTACAGACCTA
This sequence comes from Neoceratodus forsteri, assembly GCA_016271365.2. Classification (NCBI taxonomy): domain Eukaryota; kingdom Metazoa; phylum Chordata; order Ceratodontiformes; family Ceratodontidae; genus Neoceratodus; species Neoceratodus forsteri. The sequence goes on from CM028131.1 coordinate 620,336,028, forward strand.
CAGAAAAGCATACAGCAGCAGCACACAATCCAGATTCTGCAGTCCCTTCTGAGGAAGTGTCCATAGTTTTTTTAACCTTCCTATGTGGTCAGCAGACATTACAAACCACTTGCAGCTCAGAAACAAAATGCTTAATTTTAATACAGAAACTATGGGGAGGGGGTTGGGGTTCAATAGATTATTTGCCAGAGACACAAAACGAGCCCGCCTCCCCCACTTTTTCAAAGCAGTGCCCCTTGTAAATTAAGGCACAGAAAACCATCCCCAAGTAACCTGGGAGCTGCAGCCTTCTAAACTGTGTCAACACAAATGTCAATGAACTTTCTCCAGCCAGAAAAATGAACAGACGTGACCCAGGTTCATGGTAACTGAGCGCTTACACTGGATTAAAGGTAATTAACAGACCAGAATCAGAGATAGATGGGGAGGGGAAAATTTACTGTATCTTCCCCTGGATTACCAGAATAGTTAGTACAGTACTGTGATGTGCTACACAACCCTCCCAGTTTTTCTTGCTATTTTAACTCTTCCACAGACCAAAAAAAGGCCAAGGGCTTCCAGCTCAGTCGTAGATCGGGTGTGGGGGTGGTGGTATTTTTCCTCCAGGCCACAGAGTTGCTGGGACAAAGATAGGATTCACTGTGAAGTGACTACCTCCTCATTAAGGCCTCCACCACTGATGCCCCCTCTTGCAGTACCATCTACACAAGGGCTAAAGTCCATTATCAAGCTCACTGTCTTCTCCCTAACATGCCCAGCGGAGCCAAATATACCTAACAGACTGAAAAAAATGCGTACAGTCTCTCCACCCTTGCTGGCTGGCACACAGAATCGAAGCTCCTCTGCCTGCTGACTGTCAGGGATGGGCTGCTACTCGGTTTAATCTTAGTGGGGTCATTGCGGCATTAGCTACTCTCACTGCCTTAAAGCCCTTGATCAGATTTATTGTACTGGTCTTCATATCAGCAGACTTTAGGCAGCCGCAGTACATAGTACATTTGTTGACAAGCTGACAGCACGCCGTCTGACTCCGTGTTTCCGTTACAACCAGTCATTATTGCACTGGAGAGATTCCATTGGCCAGAACCGGTACTAGCCAGAGTACTAGTGGAAGAGGCCAAGCCAATAAATGTATTTGCTGCGCAAAGCTGCATAGTAACTAGGCAGGAAGAAGATCTTCACGTCTGCGTGTCTTCATTCTGTGAGTGCTTGAGCTGATCGTACTGCTCACATTTTGACTTATGTGCAGGCTACATTGCATAAATGAAACTCAGGGTCAGATTCTTGAAGGTTGACGCAGGTCCTTCACTGCCCTAAACACTTTGTCACATGGTGCGCCTGATTCTCATAGGTTGAGCGCCTTTGCGACACTTTACCCTTTTATGGTGGCTTGCACCAAATACTTGGTGCAGACCCCATAAAAAGGTCGGCAGAGTTAGACTAGCAAAAGCTGGTCTAACTCACTGCATGTGGTGCATGGGGGATTGAGAATCCCGGTTGCTACCCTAGGAATACTGCAAGCCCCATGTGCCGTGCGTTCAGCGCACCTGGGGCTGACAGCATTCAGATCTGTTTGAGAATCAAGCCCTCAGTCTCCATATAAAAACACAAAACTAATGCTGCTGCTGCTGCTGCTACAGCTGGGTGAGTTTATGCAGATGAAAGGAGTCAGCCACTCTGTGACTAGAGTGGTTGGCTGCTTTCAGCTATGAGAAGTTTCTGCCCAGCAAACAGAAAACTGCATAATGATCAGCCTGGCTGTTTATTGGGCTGTTACTGTCGAGCCCACTGCAGCCTGAGCTGCAGTGGACCCAAAAGTGACGCACCTGTGAAACGTGGTTCTTTGTAAAAAGTTTGCTGTACATGTTTCCAGCTACTGCATGAATGCTTCTATAGAATAAACCCAATTCTGTATTAAACAGTAAGGGATGGCCAAGGGATGGGTTACCACCAGATAATCAAACTCTAGGGGAATCATCGGGAATCATCAGGCACAAGGCAAAGCAGAGTGCCTCATGTGCCTAGAGCTAGATTAAATGCTGTTATAACACTTTCGTCCATTTTATGAGTAAGTGTAATAATCCAGGTTGGGTGTGCATCTGTGTAATAGCTCCACTTCCTGGGTAGTTGAAGGCCCTCGGCTGCACCTCAGGCTTCACAACCCACCCAGGTTGTTTAGTTATACAGTATTGCCGCAGACACAACCATGGCTTGTTCCTTACATAACCCAACCCCTGAACTGGCTTATTGTTACAATCTAAATGTTTATCCTTTTTAAAATGAATGTTTTAAGAGTTAAAATGTTAACCATGCTTTGTGTATGAGGGTTTCTAGCTGTTAACATAGCCCTTTAGAATGTATGCCAGCCTATTCGAATGATCAGTTTCCTGTCTTTGTTTTACACATGGTGCTTACTCAATTTTAGGTGCTGGTAAATTTAGATTTGGACTTAACAAATGTGTGGTGTGGTAGTGCTTGCACTTGGGAAACCTATGTTCAAGGCCAGGTTCCTGCACAGCCATTGATAGGTGGCTAAGCTTGAGATAGAGTCAAGGTGTGCATGCTGCCATGGGGGGAGGTTGCCTACCACACAACACTAGTGCATCTCTTTGCAAGCCATCTGTGGAGTGGCATTAGGTGTGAAGTCAGACACTTATCTACTCTCCTAGATGAGAAACAAGGTGCAGCCTTGGGACCCCACTGATCGGGGTTAGGGGCAGATGGAAATGGGGGCTTAGTTTACACAGAAACAAAATAATGTGCGGAGTAGGTTTAGTGCTTCCACACCACCCACATGACACCCAGAAGTACTGTCAAAATAGCGACCACTGATTGACTCGATTGCCTAAATATATGGAAACAAGCATTTGTAGCAGCAAAAAAGCCACAATTTGTCTTTGTCCCCTCAGGGATTATAGTGGATTGTAACTGCGTAGCATCTTGTAGAATGAGCACACATTGGGCCATTGTTCTTTTTAGTCTGCACAAAAGCAAGATGTGGAGAGGAAAAAATGGTAGTGTCTGAATTTGAACTCAGTATCAAAGTTGTCATGTCAGACTTTCTGTGGTTTGCTGGGCTGGAAGAGACTGATGATTGTGGTAGCAGCTGAGCTTCCCTTTTCTTTAGCAGCATGTGACCAAGAAATCTAGGGCTGTTTTTTCAGAGGACCAAAAACAAAAGGAACTGCGCCAGAGACAGGGGAGCAGTGCAGGTTGAGGGCTTGCCACCCTATAGTCAGAGAACTAGGAACCAAAAGGAACCCGCACAAAAAAGTTATTTATTTCAATTTTGTTAACCGGGTAGACCCACTGAGCCGCGAAGGTCCCTTTTTCAGGGGTGATCCAGAGAGAAGGTGAGTTAGTGAGGTACGAATAAAGCAAATCCAAAAGGTAGTGTGAAATCAAATTCCAATTTATTCAAAGTAAACCTCAGTGAAATCACAAGGTAGAGAGTGCTGCCCCGATACACTGCCCCTTTTGGTTCCTGTTTTTTCAAAGGCCCTGGCTGTAAAGTTCTGGAAACCCTTAGCTAATGGTCTTCAGTTTGCTGGACTTAAGATGCAGTTCTGTCACTTGCTGCCTATTTTCAAGGAGCTACTCACTGACTGCTAGTACAGATGGGAGACTTAAAAAAGTTTAGCATTTGAAAGTGCAACAGAAGAATTCGTGGTGGTGAGAGATTTCAACAATTACAGACCCATCATCGCCAGCTGCTGAAGTAGTGGGAACCAAATCTGGTGTGGCCAGCAGGGGGCTATGAGAATCATCTCTGCCTCCTCTGACTGGAGTTCCAGAAGAACCCTCCATAGGAACAGGGAGGCATACAGGAACCTCCCTTTCCAGGAGAGGGACAATGCGTTGTTTCAGAAAACTCCAGGCCCTGGATTGAGCGAGCAGAAAAGTGGCAGTTTTGCATTGAGTGGGGACACTAAAAGGTCCCACTCTGGGCATCTCCACCTGTTCAAGAGATCTTCGACCAGCAAGGATGAGAACTCCCACTCGTGTGCTCTTGACCTGGACCAGCTTAGACTGTTGGCCAGGGTGTTTTGAACTCCTGGAACATAGATCGCTGAGAGCTCCAGGTTGTGTGCTTTTGCCCAATACTAGACCCACATGGCTTCCTGACAAAAAAGGTAAGAGTGAGTGCCCCCTTGTTTGTTGATGTAAAAGACTACAGACATGTTATCCATCTGCACCAGCAGCAGGCCTGGAAGAATGTGGGTCTGGAAGGCCTGCAGAGCATAAAGAACTGCCCGCATTTCGAGCATATTGATGTGGAGATGCTGCTCTGACTCGGACCATGGTCTCCTAGATGGGCTCTCCAGTCGAGCCCTGAAGCATCCGTGGTCAGGATTTGCTGAGGGGACACCGAGTGGAAAGGAACCCCTATCAGCAGGTTAGCTGGGTTCTGCCACCACTCCATGGTCCATCTCACTGGATCGGACACCAGCACTGGCTGCTTCAAATCGTCGGTGCATTGGTCCCACTGGTCTTGAAGAGTCCACCGGGGAACCCCCATATGCAGGCGGGTCAGGAGAACCATGGTTATGGATGCTGCTATATACCCCAGTAGATGCAGAAAGGCTCTCTATGGGATCTGGTGACTGGAAGACAGCAGCTGTGCCTGCGCTCTCAAGTGTTCTGCTCTGTCCTCCGGCAGGAAGGCTTGTCACCGGGATGAGTCTAAGACCACTCCTATATACAGGAGGCATTGGCTCGGTGTCAGACAAGTTTTGGCAGGTTGATAGTTATCACCAAGAGCTGGAAGAGCCTAAAGGTGCCTCCCAGGGTCTGCAACAAGCAATCCCTGGAGGGGTCTGTCAGCAGTCAATCTTCCAGGTAGGGGAACACATAAAATCCCTGCCTCCGCAGAGCCGCTGCCACCACTGCTAGGCATTTGGTAAAGACTCGAGGTGCCAAGGAAAGGCCAAAGGGGAAGGCCCGAAACTGGTAGTGATCCCCTGGAAACAAAAATGGAGGAAGCAGCGGTGGGCTGGGAAAACTAGGATATGTAGATAGGCAATCCTGCATATCCAGGGAACAGAGCCAGTCCCCCTGGTGAATGAGGGGCAACAGTCCCTGAAGAGTCACCATCCTGAAGCATTTGTACACTATGAAGAGGTTCAGGGGGCTCAGATTCAGTACTGGATGAAGGTCCCCTGTTTTCTTGGGGATTAGGAAGAAGCTGAAGTAGAATTCCTTTCCCTTTTGACCTGGGGAGATGGGCTCTATGGCTCTTTTAAACAGGATTACCTGAATCTCAGCCCGAATGAGGGAGATGTGGGCCTGTGGCTAATGAGAGTGCGAGGAGCTTTCCGGGGGGGGGGTCCTAGAAACTTGAGGGTATGACCTTGCTTGTTATTCTGAAGCACCCATTGATCTGAGGTTACAGTGCACCACCCGTCTAGGTAAAGGGAGAATTGACCCCTGACCGCCTCCTCCAAGGCCTCTGCTGGAGGGCTGGGGGGTCGGGCAAGGAGTCAGGCAGTGGAACCGGGAGTGGGCAGGGTGGCCGAGGGAACTCTGGGAGATGATATCCTGAGCATATCCGCCAAACAAGACTGAGCCCTTAAAGGGGGGGCATCCATAATTCTGGCCTGAACATCAGGTGCAAACTTGGACATCCTGAGTCAGGAGTGGTGGCGAATGCAAACTCCTGCCACTGCCCCGTGAGCCACAGCATCCACTGTATCATCAGCTGTTCTGAAGATATGATTGCATACATCAGATCCAGACTTGAGAAGCTGGACTAACTGGGTTTTGGTGGCGTCATCAGGAAGAGCTGCCACCTAATCCCACGCCTAGTCCCAAATGGCATTCTGGTACTGCACCAAGTGGGCCAGATAATTCTGGGCTCGGATGGCCAGCTGGTCTAGCTGGTGGGATTCCTTGTCTGCTGAATGGGTGCTCAAATGCTTGGGTTTCTTTGTATTGTTATGGGCAGCATTCATGATGACTGAATCTGCCTTGGGATGCTCCACATAGAAGGGCTTGCCCACTAGCATGTGGTAAAGGCGATCTGCCTTTCTAACCACAACTGGAGTGCCTAAAGGGCGATTCCTATTCACCTTGGTTACATCCTTATACATCTCTATCAGGGGAGGAACAACCAAAGGGAGGGTGTCCGACTTGCGCAAGTAAATGGCAGTGCGATGTCGCTCTAGGTCCAGTTCCTCGGTATCCCACCCCATGAGGGATTGCATATGATGCATCACGTCCATAAAGGAGGGATCTTCCGGGGGGACTTAGGGGGTCTACTTAGTCTGCCCCTGAGTGTCAGAAGAGTCCCTGGAGTCCTCTGAGGATTCTGAAGAGGAAGAGAGGTCATCTCTCGAAAGGTCAGTCTAAGAGACTGGCGACGCTCCACCGTGCTTGGGAGGGGGACACCTGTACCACTCCCAGAGGTTCCCATAGGACATGACTTAGTGGGCTTGGACTGGCCCAGGTCCCTAAGGTGTGAAAAGGGGGGCCTCCTAGGGGTGTCCTTGTCCTTCATAAAGGACCACCAAGCTGTGAACAAGACATTGTAATCCACCGGGGCCGGGGTGGGAGGAGTGTATGGTGGATATTGGAACAGAGGTGGAGGGTACTGATATATCTGTAGGGGGTGGCGTTGGGTACCCTGGCGTGTCGGTCTGTTAGGCATTGGCTGCAGCTCCTTAGGTGGGGCAGCAGGTGATGGCTGAGGCGCAGGCTGTGGTGAAGATGACGACAGGTGAGGCATCGTCACTGTAGGCGTCGGAGGAGACAGTGCCAGCCTGGAAGGCAAAGGCTGGTGCCCTTCTGGAGACGGAGCTGACGGAAGCGCCAAAGAGGAGGCTGGTGCCTGCAGGGGGAACTTCCTCGAGACATGGGCAGAGATATGTTCTGTGTTGAGGAGGAAGTGAGCACTTGCTCCGGGCAATGCCTGGAAGGACCGGTGCCAACCTCAATCAGGAACCAATGAAGGCAGTGACTTGATGGGACAAAGGGTGGAGCTCTGCCACGAGAGGAGCTTGCCCCAGTTGAACTACCTGGCTGAGGGTCCACTGGGATCAAGGGCCTGAGCATCAGGGGCTGGGAGGCAGGGAAAGAGTCCCACTGCCCCGAGGAACTGCCACATATGACAGAAATGAGGGCGGGCTGCATAGGCACTGGCAACCCGGAGGGAGTGAGGGCTGCAGAGGCTGGAGGGGCTGACCTCCTGCGGGAGGAAGACCCCAAAGCGGAAGCCGGTTTATGTGGCGACTGTGAGCGGGAGGCCAACCGAGGACGGTCCCGGAGGTTGTCCCGGTGCTTATGCTTCCCACTCAACTTCTCCTTCTGGGAAGAAGAAGAAGAAGAAGACAAAGCCCCAGGGGCCAGGGAGGTGGAAGAACTCTTTGCCTGAAGCTCCTGCTCCATCGCGGCTAATTTCTGCTGGATTATATGGCTTTGGAGGGTCTTCAAGCATTGTCTCCATGTGACCAGGTTGAAGTCCTGGCAGTGCTTGCAGGCCTCAATGTCATGGTTGGGGCCTAGGCAGAGCAGGCAAGAAGAGTGACCGTCTTTAGCAGGGATCTGCTTGCCACAGGCACACTTCATAGGCCAGTTGGAAGACGAAGCTGGAGAAGAGAGAAACTATCTGAAGAAAAACACTGAAACTCGATGTTAAATTAATTGAGAAGGGTAAAGAAATCGCGGGTAAATCACAACAAAAATAGTGGTCAACTGAAGCAGGTGTCTGTGGAGGTCCAGTGTGCGTGGGTCAATGGCGGGAAAAGAACTGGGGTAGCTCTGGGAGACCACCTCTTTTATACCGTAGGACGGATGTTGGCATGCCGACTTTGGGGTTGGTTCCTCGCTGTAGACTGCTAGCTGGAAGTTTTCTGTGTGGTCCTAGCACCTGGCGACTTAGTCCTACTGGTGTTGCCTGCTGCAAGAGTCCCTTTGAAGTAAGATCTAAATTGTTCCAATGTTTACTCATAATTTTATATTTGTAGATCTTGGCCCCTAATGTTAAACATATCCCTTGTGTTACCCCACTTCCTGAACATGACATGCCATTTTTCAAATCCCATCTGAAACTTATTTTCTCAGTTGCACTGCAAAATCACCTTTCAGATGGGATTTAAAAAATTGCACCTGTCTAGATCATACGTCAGGTCATAAAAAGACTGTTGAAATTTGGGTCACAGTGTGGGAGCGTGATGGTGAAGAGGGCTGATGCGCCATGGGTGCCTTACCTTTTCCTACGCTGGTGACCCCAGTTCAGGAACAAGCTTAGGTCACTGGGGTTGGCTGGGGTGGGAGAAGATGGAGCATTCGGAGGACTGCTGTCCTCTCCTGGGATAGGGAGGTATGCCAGCCTGACCTAGGCTGCCCCCAAGAGGAGGCCTAGGGGTAGAGCAGCGTCAGGGTGGCAAGTAAAGGGAGGGGACTGTGGAGACCTTCAAATCAGCACGCCTCCATGCACGAGTCTGACACTGAACAGCGCGGTGGGAAGAAAAGTGGAAAATGGAGTTTGGGGTGATGCTTAATGAACCCAGCCCAGCTGCCTCTGAGCCTGCACCGCCACTCGGTCAGTGACCTGGTCTACTTTGGATTTGTTGTACTGGGGGGGGGGGGCCCTCCCTCTTCAGCCCTGACATGAGAGGGGAATTCGTGGTGAGAACTACTGACCAAGTAAGGTCACTGAAGGAGGCAAGATGCCAGTTTGGGGGATCTGGGGACTAAGCTGAGGCAGCCACTCCTTGGACACAAGCAGTAAAAAGACTTATATGGAAAAAAATGTGGGAGCCCACTGAAAATTAAATGTTGCCCCTCAGCTGGCCTGTCTTGGGTAGATACAATCTAAAAATGTATAAAAGCAGAACACCAGTGAAAATGAGATATTGTGTCTCATCTGGTCTATCCTGGTAAATATATAGTAAAACTGTGTACAAGTAAGGCCCCGTACAGCAGTAATGCAAGAGGTGAACATTTGGCATTGACAAATGCTTGTTTTTCCTAGGTACACCATTGCTCAAGGGAATTGACAACACCAAACAGTTGGAGCTGTTTGATCTGATGTCCTGTAGCAGGAGTCCTGAAGTTCAGGGGTGATAAATTCTAGGATGTTAGGAGGTACTTTTTTTTTCCAGAGGGGGTGAATTTATGGAACAGCCTACCGGTGGAGACAGTGGACATGAAGAAAGTACAGGTGTGTAAGGTAACCTCGACAAATTTCTGTTTACCAAGGTGTAATCACCATGTACTTTGGGTAGTAGAGTGGGTAGGAATTCCTTATAAATTGGTACACATTTGAACAGCATTTATACCTGCTTTTGAAGGTGGATGCTGACATGATGGACCTAGAGTCTCTTTTAACCTTAAATGTGTATGTTACTGTGAAATATTACCATTCTATTCCATTAGGCCACACCCCACAAAACTGAGCCTCACATTTTTTTACAGTTAAAATTGTGTAGTGACTGACCAGCCCGGTGGTGCTGAAGGTTGAGGCGCTGGACGCCACACCTCGCACCACGCCGGCAACCCGGGTTTGGGAATGATACTGTGTTGTCGGGGGTTGATGGGGGAAGGGCAAGGAGCAGGATCGAGCTGCCACGAGGCGGCTCTCCTCCTTGGGAGGGATAAGGGTTTCTGTTCTAACTGCCAACGGTGAAGAACGGGTAGGTTTGGCTATGGGGGCCCGTGATTGCCAGGGTGGGGTGGATGGTGCCAGAACTGGCTTCACGGGGTGCGTGTGTGCCTTCACTTGCCACACGGCCATGTGTTAGGGTCCTGGGACAACAAGGGAGAAAATGGGGGTTAAAATGCATATATAAAAAAAGTCATGTAGCGGCAAGCAAATTGAAAGTTTCCCTATCATTCAGTGGCACCCCACCCTTTTACGAACATATGAAAATGCCAGCAGAAATAGGACAGTCTATCTAGTCTGCTCGAATATGCAGCTCTCAGAAGAATTTACTGGCGCTGCTCCTTTCTTCTTCCCTATAAAAATTCTCTCTGGCATCTGAGGGCATCCACTCTTCCTCTCCCAGTCTCCAAGAAAGTTTTCCCTGGCATCCAGTGGCACTCTCTGTCCTTGCAACAATGAAAGTCCCCTCTGGTGTCTAGTGGCACCCTTCTTGAAAATACTCCCAGGTGTCTAGTGGCACCCCCTTCCTCTCCCTGTTCCCATAAAAGTTCTCTTTCATTTGCTCTCCCTTTTCATGTACTCCCTGGCATTCAGTGGTACCCCCTCCCTCTGCCCATCTCAATGAAAGTTGTCACTGGTGTCCAGTCATTTAGTAACCTGTCTTTCTCACCACTCCCATGAAATTTTTTATTTTTGATTCGGTACCGCACAAAAAGTTGCTCAAAAAAGGTGGAAGACCTGGGTGCGGCTAAAACTACAGTATAGTGAACTGGGTGGGTTGTTGGCTAGAAGGGAGGCAGCAGAGTGTGGTGGTCAGCAGGGCTAAAGCAGAAGAAAGGGTGGTTATGAGCAGGGCTCCATGGGGATCTGTCCTGGGTCTGGTCCTCTTCAACATGTTCATTAGTGAAGTTGGTAAGGGACTCCAGAGCAGGCTGTGTCTCTTTGAAGATGACACATAACTATGTGGGTGGGTGGATAGTGATGAGAGAATAAGGGATATGCAGAGGCACCTACAAAAATCAGAGGGGTACTCAAAGGTCTGGCAGTTAAAATTCAATGCCAGAAAAGTGCAAGGTAAAGCACCTAGGCAAAAGGAACTCCAAGACAGAGTACTGGATGGGTGGGGTGAGACTTGGCACTACAGAAGAGGAACGGGATCTAGGGGTTATCATCAGTAACTTCCTTAAACAAATGAACCAGTGCAACAAGGCCTATAGCAAGGCTGACAGGATGCTGGGATGTATTGGGAGGGGTATTGATAGCAGAAGAAAAGAGGTAATACTTCCCTATACAGATCCCTGGTGAGGCCTCACCTGGAGTACTATATTGAGTTCTGGAGCCCTCACCTCAGAAGAGGCGAGGATAGGTTGCAAACAGTGCAACACAGAGTAATGAAAATGATTCGGGGCCAGCAGGGCAGATCCTTTGAGGAGCGCCTCAGAGGCACTAAATATGTATTTACTGAAAACCAGAAAGGAGAGGGGAGATATGATAGAGACCATCAAGTTCCTTAAAGGAATTAACAAGGTAAACTGTGGGGAGTTATTTACCCTGAATACCAACTCGAGGTCATGTGGTCATGAGTGGAAATTAACAGGAGGGAGGTTAAGAGGGACGTGAGAAAGTACTTATTTATGGAAAGGGTGGTGGAACCTTGGAACAGTCAGTCGGCCAAGGTGGTGAGTGCAAACACAGGGAATTCAAGCAGGAATGAGATAGAATGAAGGGAATAGTGGTCACATGAGGTGACAAGACCAGGGAGGAGAATGGGGATAGCACGGAGAGGGATAGTACCCTGGAGGAACAGTAGCTTCCAGGGATGGTTCCAGCAATTATAAGGAATATGGGCAGAATGGATGGACCTCTGGTCTTTTTCTGCTGTCGTGGTTTATGTTTCTATGGAAGTACTACCTGGTCTTCTGTGGCATCCCCCTCCCTCTCCCTGTCCCCATGAAAGTTTCCCTGGCATCCAGGGGCACCCCACTCATTCCCCACCTCTCTGTCCCCATGAAAGTTTCCCTGGCATCCAGGGGCACCCCACTCTTTCCCCCTGTCTGTCCCTATAAAAGTGCTCCCTGGTGTCCAGTGGCACCCATTCCTCCTCTTCCAATCCCCATGAAAATCTTCCCTGGCATCCAGTGGTGCTCCCCCTCTCGCCTTGGCTCAGTGATAATCTTTATTGGTGTCTAGTTGCACCCCCATGAAAATACTCACTGGTGTCCAATGGCATTCTCTCCCTTTCCCCAACCCCATGAAAGTTGTCCCTGGTATTCAGTTACAGTTGCCACCCCTCAGACCACCCAAGCTCCTACCCTAGTCCCGTATTGGGGGGCTGGCACTAGCCCACCCTCCTCTCGGCCAGCTGCCATTAGACTCATACGAACTACAACATTACTGTACCAGCGGGTTCAGTATATCAATGCAGGAATTTAAACATGCATATTACAACTTCAGTATCTAGAAATCTGCTGCTATATTGACATTGCAGTTTGCGTGAGTCAGATTATTGTGGCTGGCCGAGGAGGAGAGTGATGGGTGTTTGCTAGTCACTGTTTCAAGACCAGGGTAGAGGGTTGGGGTGTTCTGGGGGTTGGGGTTGTCATTGGACATAAATGACAACTTTTATGGGGATATTGAGAGAAGAAGTGCCACTGGTTACCAGGAAAACCAAAAAGGATGTGAGAGGGAGGGGATAGGGATAAGCACAAGGGCAGATCCCTACAATCAGTACATTTACTTGTTGTGGTTGTCTTGTCCGTTGCAGAAATCTGTGCATCTAGTGGTGCTGCAGGTGGGCTGTGTTCTTTGAAACTCAGTAGATGAAGTTCTCCTTTGCATGCCTTGCTGCTGTCAACATATGTTTTGCATAAACAAATTAGACACAATTATTTTTCGCATACAGCTCAGTAGGAAGCATAAGCAAATTAGGTTTGGTGAAACGGCCACTCTCAAGTCAGAGTAAAAACTATTAGCTAGTGTTACATTAAACCTAGCAGCTGCAGTAATGCCAAAAATGTAAAAGGACCTTATACTACTTGTGTGGGCTCCTTCAGAAGTCCATAGGAGATGCTAACATGCTGTGCGGCATATTAGTACTCTTTGATAGCATGCCATGTCCACAGGAGAAAAAAATGAAAAAGCAATGCTTTTCTTCTTCAAGATTACAAGTCTGCAAGACTTGTTGTTCTCTATAACCACAAATTTGTCCTTTGTTTTGTTTCATTCTGAACCAAGAAAAGTGCTTTTATAAAATGGCAGCGATAGTTGGACGTTGTTTTGTTTCATTCTGAGGCAAGAGAAGTATTTTTATAAGAGTTGGAAGTTGCTTTGTTTCATTCTGGAACAAGAGAAGTGTTTTATAGAACTGCAGAGACAAATGGAAGAATTTGATTGACCAGTGAACATCCATCCTGTTTAATTATTTTTGTCATTTCCTACCCAGTCACAAAACAAAAAAAATCGCTTACTTTTAGCCAGTAAAGAACAGTTATGTACTTACTCTAATGGTAGATCTTCAAGGGAATCTCTTTAATCAGGCTACACCTATGGATCTTATAGCCGCCAGGCACTTGGACCACATGGAAACGTTTGCAAGTAGTTTATTAGGGGCCGCCCACGACGATGTCCTACATTGACTCTCTCTAAATAAACGTGTGCGGCCCATCCCTCCTCAGTTCCCCACTGGAGATCATGCTCGGAGGACCCCTCTTGAGTGAACCAGGAAAGAGTGCATGTCTTTGCCGAGCAGGTGAGGCAGAAAAACAGCAGGTCAACCTCATGGAGAAGGAGACAGCGTCTACAGAGCTGTAGATCCCTAAGGGGAAGGAGGGTGGGTCGGTATGGCATGATGAAAGAGATTCTCTTGAAGATCTACTGTTACGGTAAGTATGCATCTGTTCTGTCTTCTTTGAGTATATCTCTTTCATCAGGCCACACCTATGGAATGAGTACGAAGCAGAACTGGCCATAAACAGCCTTGGTGGCTGGAGGCTACAGGCCAAAGAAAGAAGGCCTTGAAGCATAACTAGGCCAATGCCAGCCCTGTAACACTTGGTAAAAGTGTGGACAGTACTCTAGGTGGAGGCTGTACTAGTCTTTGCAGCAGACACATTTTTGAGAAAAGCAACAGAAGCTGGCCCGCTGGCGCAGTGATGGCGCTACCACTCGCGATGCTGGCGACCTGGGTTTGTGAACAAGCTTAGGTTGCCAGAGGGCCAGCCAGGTGGAGGAGGAATGAGTGACCTGAGGGATGCTCTCCTCCTCCGGGGGAGGGTTGCCATACCCGCTGTCTTACTGCCACCTGGTGACCATAGGTGGCAGTGCAGAGAAAGGCTCTATGAGGGAGGGGAGAACGTTGGCTGGAGTCCGGAGCGGTAGCATGACTTTGCATGCACATGCCGCCTTGAGCTCCATTGCACACCATCGTCCTCGGGAGCGGGACTGCACTGGGAAGCTGAAAACCCCCTGTGCATGTGCATCAGGACCTCCTGAATTGGTGGTCACTCAAACTCCTGGCATGACCACCACCCAGGCATGCCGTGGTATGAAACCCGTCTCAGGCCGGCCACCACTGGGATCTTATGGGGTTGATGTCCCACAGTTGGGGCATGCTTTGGTGTTGGGGCTATCCGGTGCTGCAACTATGGCTAGGGGGATTAAGAATACATTTAAAAAAAGGAAAAGACAACAGAAGTGGCCATACTGCTAGTGGAATGACCACCAACCACAACAGGAAATTCCATACCCTACTTCCTGTAACAGAAAATAATGCAGTTGGTCATCCATCTGGATAGGCACTGGTGAAAAACAGGATCACCCTCTTTCCCAGGAGTGAATGAAACTAAAAACGACAAGGACTTTCTGCAGTCCTTCATATGGTGTATGTAATAGTATTCAAACAACATGAAGTCTTGCTATATTATGACATATGTGGTTACCGGTTCTTATCGGTTCTAAAAAACCTACTCCGGAGCAGTTCGAAGGTTGGGACTCACTGCATATGTCAGAATATAGTAAGACTTCATGTTGTTTGAAGAAAAAATTACTCACCTTAGTAATGTTGTTTCTTCTAATGGAGTCACCACCTGTAGTAAGAACTTAAGAGTCGTTGCGCAAAGGCACACTGTCTTTAGCCCGGTTTACAATGCCACAGCGCTCCAGAATTTATGGTGCGCCCCTTCTGCTGTGCTAGCCGCAGCAGCTGAATTAGCTCTTTACACAGCTCACACTGTAGGTTGCTCCAACTGGGCTTCGAGAGGGCTGTACACAAACTGGCCAGGTTGTTCTACCCTCTGGATGTGCTGACAAGTAAAAGCTTGTGCCATGCTTTGCACGCTCAAGTTCAGCAAAGAGCATTTTTAATAAGCAGAAAAAAAGCTGAACTCAGGGAAGTGTACTTAAATATAAAATGAGGGCTAGAAATATAACAAATTAGGGTCCTTAAGTATGAATACCCTACTAGGCATACGTGAAAGCATAGTCATGTCCCAGGGGAGAGAGAGGACATGTATATGCATTAGCGCATGTCCAGTAACACGGTCCCAGTTCACAAACTTGATTTGTTACACTCGCAGCCCTCATTTTACATTTGTATGCACTTTCCCGAGTTCAGCTTTATTCTTCTTGTGACAAAGTGCTCTTTGCTTTAGACAGGTAATGTAAGCCAACTTTAAGCTCAAGGGGCCACTGGAAGATGCCAGGAGAGGAAACGCTCAATAGGAGCGAACACAGCAGACTGTCTACACTGTATGTTTAATGCGTTGTCAGTCACTTGCTCTGATGTGTCCCCTCTCCTGAGTCGTATCAGAAACCCAATGCGAAGCAGGCTTAGATTGCTCCCCTAAGTGTCCACACCGCGGACTATGAAGCACATCAACCCATGCGCATGGGCAGATGCACTTCAAAGTTGGCGGTGTAAACAGAGCTTCTGTGAAATCAAGGAAGGTGTACACATGAGAACCTGCAGCTATGAAAATCTTTGCGCAGAAGTAATGGTAACTAAAAAATAACACTTGCTCAGAAGGGAAGCGTAACCCACAAGTTGCAGTTGGCTCAAAGGGAGTCAAAGTAAGCTTCGGCAGCATAACAGTCAGGGCCCACGCCAGGGCCAGACTGTGGCTTGGGGGCTTCATTTGTAGAGTGCCCCTCAAAAATGTACGGGCCACCTGCCGCTGGGCAAACATACAACTCTCAGTAGGCACATTGAAAGCTGAAGTAGCAGCCAAATGCACTGTGATAGAAGAGTATTATAGGCCAGCCTCTCGCAGGAGCAGCAGATACTCCAGAACCTGTTTTTCTGATTTACAGGTAAACAGATCCACGTGATCAGAAACGGTGCACAAGCAAAATGCGTCCACTTCACAGAAAAAGTAACTCTGGTGGAAGGCTTCCTAGTGGGCATCAAGACATCGGCCACCAGCTGCCGCCAAGACATCAGCCACCTTTCGGGAAACTCATATCTTGCACTGGTGATGTTGTCAGAAGCCATGCAGGGAGTTGAAGATGTCTGGGGTCCTGGTGAACCAAGATGCCTTGCACCCATGACACTAGACCCTGGCATAAAGGCAGAGGTATTGGTAGTTCTACAACCAATTACTGTAGTATGTGGAACCAGATTTGTGGAGGTCACAGGGGAGAAATGAGTATCAGAGTTGCCCCCTCCATTTGGAGCATGAAAAGAAAGGGAGGAATGGCACACAGAAGCTGCCCTTTCCAAGAAAGGGACAATGCAAAAAACTCCAGGACCTGGAGTGAGCGAGCAACATGTGGCAGGTTTGCGCTATGTGGGAATTCAAAAAGGTTCAACTCTGAATTACCCCATCTGTCAAACAGATTGTTCATTACCGAGGGCAGCAGTCCTTCTTTGTGTATTCTGCTATGATCTGCTTAGCCCATCTGCTAAGACGTGGTGGGGCTCATAGAACATGTGCTGTTAATAGTTCTAGAATGTGTTCTGGAACCCAAGATCAGACTCAAGGCATGACTGCACAGGGGTAAGAATGAGCTCCCCCTTTCTTGTTGATGTAAAGCATCGTACTGTTACTGTCCATCTGTATTAACAGAGGGTCCAATGATAGGTGAGCCTGAAAGGCCTGTAGATCATATGGAACAGCTCGCATTCCCAGACCATTGATTTGAAGGGTACTGTCCACTGAGTTCCATGTACCCTGTGGCTGGTGGGCCCCTAAGTATTCCTCTCCCACCCCACTTCCCAAGGGAGTATAGGGAGAAGAGCTGGGAAGGAACCCCCTATAATAGATTGCCAGGTTCCATCCACCACTGGAGCACCTTGTGGTCAGGAAAGTATATTCAAACAACATGAAGTCTTGCTATATTCTAACATATGCAGTGAGTCCCAACCTTCGAACTGCTCCGGAGGTGAAAGAGTTAACTTTCCATGCCAGGCATGGAACGCTGAGCTCGAGCTCGGTTGAAACTCTGTCTGTTGTTCTTCAAACTCAAACCGTCAGATTCTTTACTCCGCCTCACTGAACAGTCGCTCCGGAGATTTCTCCTTCTGCTCGGTTCATTTTGTCGGTTAAAGTATTGTTTTTCTCGGTTTTCGACCGAATTTAAACCGCAACCGGTCGGTTCAGGCTCTGTCTGTGGTATTTGTGAGTACTAGATAGGTTTACATTATTTCTCTTCTGTGTGGAACTTGTAAACTGTTTATCGGTTTGGTTTGAACCGATCAGGTTGTTTAAAATATCTTAATCTATGATTTAGAGTGTGGTTACCGGTTCTTATTGGTTCTAAAAAAAACAGATTTTATTACGTTTTTTTCCACGACCCGTGACACGGTTGGGAACCGATAAGAGGGTCTTGCCTGGTGGATTGCCAGAAACGGGTAAGTTTGGTTAGGACTGGCACTATGTCTGAGAAACCCAAAAGAAAAACCGGGCCCACTGGGTTTCAACACTGCAGTGTGTGTGTGGGGAAGTGTTTGCCAAGGCTGACCCCCACACCACCTGTGTTTATTGTCTGGGGTTTGACCACCTCAATGCAGACTGCCAGATTTGTAAAAATTTTCCTGCAGCTACCCTGGAAAAGAGAGTTGGTAGGCTCAGGGAAAGGGAGGCCAAAAAGTCCGCTGAACTGGATGGCCAGCCCGGTTCGGTTCCAACCGAACCAGAGGGAGTGCCCTCTGACCAGGGCAAGACTTCCTCGGGCAAAAGGAGACTCGACTCTGAGGAGTCGGTTCCAGCAAAAAGGACTAGGAAATCAGCTGGTGTGGAGCCAAAACTTTCCTCTCCAACCGCTGAAGAAATAGCCAAAGCAATTAAAATTGTCCAGTCGCTTTCTCCGGTTCCGACCGAACCGGCACCATCAGATAAGCGCCCAGTTCGGCTGGTTCCACCGGTTCAAGATTATGATTTAGAGGAATATTATGAACCGGAGGAGGGGGAGGAGGAGTATGAGGAGAGTGAATGTGGATTTGAAAGTCTGGATGTGCCCATTGACCCGGACATCTCCCCAGACAGACCTTCAGGAGTGTCTCCTCCTAGGCTTTCTGAGTCCCCTTCTCATTTTATGTTTTATAAAAAAGTGGCTGAAACCCTCCAGCTCCCTATGGAGGAAGCTATGAATGATCAAGAGGAGCCTGACTATGTGGAAATGATGGATATCCCAGAGTCTAGGAGACTGTCTATTCCCTTGCATAAATCTTTTGGGAAACAGACATTTAAAATTCTAAAAACTCATCACACTATACCTCCTGTGGATAAGAGAATGGACAAGAGGTACACATTGTCAGGCTCTGATACGGAGTTCCTTTCACAATAATGCAGCCATGTTGGGGTAGTGCAGGCTGCAGCCTGTGACAAGGCAAATATTCCCTTGGCTTCACACCCCCCGGACAAGGACTCCAGGAGGATTGATGCCATGGCAAAGAAACAGTACATGGCAGCATCCTTGGGACTCAGACAGGCAAATTATATGGCTTATGTTGCTAGATATCAGAAATCCAGATGGGATACTGTTATGGCTCTAGCAAAACAGGTCCCTGGCCAGCTTGCCAAGGAGCTGGAGCAGGTGCCTGCTGATGGTATTGAGGCATCCAAGGTGCAATTCCATGCTGCAATGGACTCAAATGATGTGTCATCAAGAGTCATGGCTACATCTGTGGCACTTACAGAATGGCTTGGCTCAGATGTACTAAGCGTGTCTAGGATACCCAGACTAAGACCATGGATTTTCCTGTTGTGGGTAATTCCCTGTTTGGGGAGCAGACAGAGAATTACATGAAGAAAATGGATGAGTATGGGACCACCTATGGGAGTGCACAGGCCAAGGAAAGGCAGGCCACTCCTCAAAGGCAGCTTCCCAGGGGCAGGGGCAGGCCTTTTCATAGGCTTTTTTAACAAGCCCAGGCCTCCTCTTCTGCTTATGCCCAGAGGGGTTCTTTAGAGGGAGAGGCAGACGGGGTGCAAGCAGGCATGCTTCCACCCCTCAGCCCAAAGCCCCTGCCAAGCAGGCACCCTGATGGGGTTGCCAGGGCCGATTCTCAACCACCTGTAGGGGGCAGGCTGGCTTACTTTGTCCAGGTCAGGCAAGTGGGTCCTGGAAGTAGTAAGCCAGGGACTAGTTCTCAGCTTCAAAAAGTTTCCAAAGATGAGAACCAGATCCTTTCCACCTGCAAATCCACCAGAGGCACTTGCCCTAGAGGCAGAGGTCTCTTCCTTCCTGGCTCTCAGAGCCATGGAAAGGGTTCCTCCCCTACACCAGGGCAAAGGTTTGTACTCCAGGTACTTCCTTACCCCAAAAAAGACAGGAGAATGGCGGCCCATCCTGGATCTCAGATACTTAAACAAGCACTTTTTAAAACCAAAATTAAGAATGGTGACTCTGGGAATTATTCTACCCTCTCTAAGGCCAGGGGACTGGCTAGCGTCCCTGGACCTCAAGGATGCCTACTTCCATATTCTCATCAGGAGCTCCCATCGAAAGTACCTCAGGTTCGAGCTGCCCTCAGGCCATTACCAGTTCAGAGCAATGCCCTTTGGCCTCACCTCTGCTCCAAGGGTATTCACAAAACGCCTGGCAGTAGCAGTTGCTTCTCTGAGAAGGCAAAAAATTGCCATCTTCCCTTACCTGGACGACTGGCTCATAGTAGGCCAGTCCCCAGACCAAGTCAAGTTACACCTACAAATAACTCAGCAACTGCTCACCCCCCTCTAGGTTTCCTTCTGATTCTTTCAAAGTCAGTTCTAGAGCCTGTCCAGCTCCTCACCTTCATAGGTGCAGAACTGAACACAGAGAAAGCCAGAGCCTTCCTTCCTTTGGACAGGGCAAGGACCCTGGTCTCTCTGGCCTCCTCATTCACCCTGCAGGTGTCTTGACCAGCAAGGCATTTTCTATAGCTCCTGGGGCACATGGCTGCTTCTACAGCAGTAGTGCAGGGAGCAAGATTTCAGATGAGGGCCATTCAGTTCCATTTGAGAGCCTTTTGGTCTCAAAGGAAAGACCCTCTAACCAAATTGATCCCAGTGATTCGAACCCTGATCCAGGACTTACAGTGGTGGCAGGATCAGAGCAATCTCAGACAAGGAGTTCCTTTTGTCACTCAGTCTCATTCCTTAATCCTTACTACAGATGCATCCCTCTTGGGGTGGGGAGCTCACATGGGTGACCTCACTACCCAGGGGTTGTGGTCCCCTCAGGAATCTCTGCTCCACATCAATCTGTTCGAACTCAGAGCAGTTTTTCTAGCACTTCAAGCTTTTTCCAAATCTGTTCAGAACAAAGTTGTACAGGTCAGAACAGACAACACCACCACAATGTGGTACATCAACAAGCAAGGGGGCACTCGGTCTACGGCCTTGTGCACCGAAGCAATGAAGTTGTGGTCTCTGGCTTATTCCCTGAACACCTCCCTTACGGCAGTTCACCTCCCAGGCAAGGACAATGTCCTGGCAGATGCTCTCAGCAGGATTTCCCAGGGCCATCACGAATGGTCACTGGACCCCCTGGTCTTGGAGGTGGTATTTGCCAGATGGGGCACCCCGCAGATAGATCCTTTTGCAGCCCCAGATAATCACCAACTTCCCCTTTTTTGCTGCAGGCCCCCAGTGTTGGGCTCAGTCCCTCTGGATGCCTTAGTTCTCAATTGGAAAGGGAAGTTTCTCTATGCTTTTACCTCCCTTCCCTCTTCTGCTGGTCAAAATCAGATCTCAACCCTGCAAGATGATCCTGATTGCTCCAGATTGGCCCAGACAACCCTGGTATCCACTCCTGCTGTCCTTAGCAGTCCATCTTCCCCTGTGTCTTCCCAGGAATCACAACCTGTTAACCTGTGCTCAGGGGAGGGTTTGGTACCCAAACCTCAAATCTCTCAATCTCAAGGCCTGGCTCTTGAAGAGTTAGAGTTGCTGATTTACACCTCTCCCAAGGTGCAATGGATATCCTGAAGGCTTCTAGAAAACCTTCCACCAGGGCTACTTATAATTCCAAATGGAAGGGTTTTCCATTTGGTGCTCTGAAAGCATATTTCCCAGAATCTGCTGATTTACCCACAGTCCTGGATTATATGGTCCACTTAAATACCTTGGGGCTGAGACCAGCTACCCTAAAAGTGCATCTGGCAGCTGTGTCTGCTTTTATTTCAGCAGGTAAGCCCTCTTCTCTTTCAGCTCACCCAGTATTCTCCAAGTTTTTCAAGGGGTTGCTTCACACCAACCCTCCATTCAGGGACCCTGCCCCTGCTTGGGACCTTAATGTTTGCATTGTTCAGCTTATGCAACCTCCCTTTGAGCCTTTGTCTTCAGCAGAGCTTAAGTACTTGACTTGGAAGACTGTGTTTCTGGTAGCCATCACATCTGCCAGACGCATAAGTGAATTACAAGCTTTGTCAGTGGAGCCTGATTTTATCTCCTTTCATAGAGATAAGGTGGTCCTCAGGACTAACAGGAAGTTCTTGCCTAAGGTGGTTTCAGATTTCCACCTTAATCAATCTGTATCTCTTCCAGTGTACTTCACTGACCATTCCTCCTCTGGCGAGAGAGAGCTGCACAACAGATGTGAGAGAGCCCTTAGTTACTACATAGAGTGTACCAAGGGTCACAGGTTTGACTCCTTCCAACTGTTCCTCACTTATGGTGAGGTTGGTAAAGGGAAACCTGCCACTAAAAGATCCATTGCCAGGTGGATTGTCTCTTGTATCCAGTTTTGCTACGAAAAACTGAGTAAGGTTCCTCCCTCAGGCCTGAGGGCTCAATGTACCAGAGGTACAGCTGCTTCCCTGGCTGCTGCCAGGGACATCCCTATTCCAGAGATATGTCAAGCAGCTACCTGGAAAACAGTTCACACTTTCACCAAGCATTACTCCCTGGACATCCAGGCTAGGAGTGATGCTCGGTTTGGCACAGCTGTGCTTCAGAGCCTATTTCCTAAGTAGGTTCTGTCCCTCCTCCATGGAGGTACTGCTCTGTAGTTTGCATATGTCAGAATATAGCAAGACTTCATGTTGTTTGAAGAAAAATTACTCACCTTAGTAATGTTGTTTCTTCTAATGGAGTCTTGCTATATTCTGACCTCCCCTGCCTGCCCCTCTCAGAACCTCTGTTTGGGATGTGGGTGGGCAGCGCAGTATTGGCATAGTAGTTTGCCCACCTTGTTGTTTTCACCCTCCTTTTTGGGGTGACTTGGTGTGTGTTTTCATTTTGGGTCTCCTGACTTGAGTCTTTGTTTTGGGACCAAAAAATGTGTTCTTACGTTTAGTAGCCAGTTGGCTAGTGTAGGTTTACAGCTTCCACACAGGACCTCAGTGAGTTTAGCTCGTAAAGATCTGACGGTTTGAGTTTGAAGAACAACAGACAGAGTTTCAACCGAGCTCGAGCTCAGCGTTCCATGCCTGGCATGGAAAGTTAACTCTTTCACCTCCGGAGCAGTTCGAAGGTTGGGACTCACTGCATATGTCAGAATATAGCAAGACTCCATTAGAAGAAACAACATTACTAAGGTGAGTAATTTTTTCTTAGAACCCTGTGTTCTAGAGTATCTGTGCGCTGATCCCACTGGACTCTTAGACACCACTGAGGGATGCTCATGTGGGAGACTGGCCGGGGTACTGTGACACTGGGCGCTGCCAGCAGGCCTAGAAGTCTCAGGGATGTACTGGCTGTGACATTCCGGCTGTTATGGACCATCTGAGCTTGTGCAGTCAGGTGTTCGGCTCCGTCCCAGTACAGGAAGGCTAAGCCTTGGGTTGTGTTTCAGACTACCCTTATGTACTGGAGATGCTGGCAAGGAGTCAAGACAGACATGAGCAGATTGGCTGTGAGCCCTAGAACACTCAACATATATCTGGTACACACTAAAGATTGTAAAAGCTGCTCCTTGGAGTGAGTGTTTAGCAGCCAGTCATCCAGGTAAGGGAAGATATGAAGGTGTACCCTGCATAGGGCTGTTGTCACCACAAACCCATGGCACAGATAAGCCAAAAGGCAATATCCTGAACTGATATGAAGGTAGACATCCTGCATATGCAGGGAACTGAGCCAATCTCCTACTTGCAGTAGTGGGAGCAGGCCCTGCAGAATGACCATTCAGAACTGTTTGTGCTTGATAAAAAAGTTCAGAGCCCAGAGATCAGGGGTAGGTTGCACCCTGCTCCTTTGTTCCTAGGGAACAGGTTCTGCAGCCATTTTCTGAGGTAAGGGTGGAATTTCCCCCAGAATGGGGGGATAGGATCTGGAGGGTAGTATGAAAACACTGCTGAATAGTCTGGAGATTGTTATAGAAATTCCAGAGCATGTCTTAGGACTATTACTTCGAGGGTCCAGGCCTCTGGTGTCAATACCCTCCACTGGTCCAGGTGGAGGAAAAAGCCAGTCCTGACAACCACCCTTTAAGGCAGTGATTGCTGAGGTTGTAAAGGGAGTCTGGCAGAACCCAATCTGATGTCGGGGTATCTGTTGCTGCAGGCCACACCTGTAGAGCTAATGCCGTCAGGCACTAGGATCAGCCAGAAACCTTTCTGGCTAGCAGTCTAACTGGGAGCCGTCCACTGTGACGTCACCCTCTGACGTTGGCCAACCCTGTAAAAGTGGGCAGCCCCGCCTCCCTCATGAGTTCTTTTCCCACCATTGACCAATAAACTTTGGACTTCCAGAGACCGCTGAAGCTTCAGTAGAATTATTCTCGACAGCCCACACGCAACCCACCACTGCACCTTACATAGCTCCCTAGCCCTGCTGTCCCTCCAAGACCGTAGAGTAACCCATAGTGCGAGGTTCGCAGCAAAATTTTGGTCCCACTCCCTAGCCCCCTACCTGGCCTCTACCATCTCCCAACAACCCCCCCCCGCTTACTCCCTCAGATGCACTGACCCCAGGCTCCTCCTCATCCCCTTTGTGCGCCGCGGCCAAGAGGCAGGGCGCTTTCAGTACCACGTATCCCACAGTTATGGAATGCCCTGCCAGCTGATATAAGACACTCACCCAACCCCAGCCATCGCAACCGCCCTACCAGCACCCACTTTGCCTCCAAATGCCTTTTGTTACAGCTAATGCCACATTATAATTGAAATTGTATTCTGAGCTGATGTATCCATCTATATTGTATCATGTACTCAATCTTCCTACGGTCTTTATGTATCTGCCGATTATCTGTAAGGCAGTTGGCCAATCACTGTTTGTATTAACTATGTAACTGTGTTTGTGCTATTGTCTTGGGTCTTGACCCCCAAGTCGCATCTGGAATCGAGTAGCACTGCTCAGTATGCCTTCCTGGCTAAACTCGGAAATAAATAAACATTCCTTGAGTTTTTCTCTCGAATTTTCTTTTCTTTCTTACTCTCATTTACCAACATTTAGTTGATTCCTTTTGTATGTCGGACCCATCCTCTGATCAGAGAAAGACGGCCACTGTGCCTGCGTCCACTGCCTCTGGCCTACCCACGACACCCAGGCCTGCACCATCTGTAAGGGCTTCAGCTAGGCCACTCGATGCTGTCACCAGCAGGCCTTGAAGAATTCCTCTGGCAGCAGAAGGTTGCCAGCATGGAATGGGAGCTATAGGCTGTCATTGAGGCACAGGTCAGGAAGCATAGGAAAACCAGGAGCAGCTGTAAATTTCGCAAATAGCGTTTTATTATAAATAACAGAAAAATAAAAATTGTTCAGTATAACTATTTACAATGGCAGTACACAGAAAGCAGAGTCCTTCTGAGTTTTTCTTCTCAATTTCCAATCTCAGTCTCTCAGTCTCTGTTTCTCTCTTGCACAAGCATTGCTGCTCTTTTTATAAGTCTGTGCCTGGGAAACTCGTCAAGAAAACAGCATGCTTCTCACACAATGTTCTTGTAAGTTTCAGCAGGTGCAGCAAAACAGTACATTGTGACCCAGAACTGACCTCTTGTTGACTGCTCTGGAAATATTTTTCAAACCAGCATCTCAGGTTAACCCCTTGAATTCCAGTTTTTTGCAATCATTTCAACAGTATAACTATATACAGTTTTAAACAAAGGGATCCCAGTATCAATGACATTTTCACATAAAGATTCACATATATTTTTATACCTGCAGATATACAAGGGTGAAGAAAAGACAGAAATAGCAAAGAAAGGCAGAGAGAGAGCGAGAAGCAGAAAATTGCGAAACCGTCGGAGTGATCAGTTCCTAGGTCTCACAAGAAAATTTGGTTGCACAACCAGACAGAGAAGAGACAGAAAAGAAGAGGATAGAACAGACCCTTGCATTTAAACTCTTTCTGCATAACAAATGGGACAGGGCCTTATTCAACCCTGTCACATAGGCCAAAGTTCCTCTTCCTCTTCAGCCCTGTCTTCAACCGTCCTCCTTCTGGGAATCCGATGGCAAACACACACACACACACACCTGGAAAAGGACAGTGAAAAACACCGGTCCGCATCCTGCTCACGGCCCCCACACAGATCTAAGGCTACGATGGGTTCAGCCACCTTCTCGGGGGTGGCCTCCTCTTCCTCACATGCCCTGTCTTCCAAAGGGCTACCATTGGCTGTGCCGCCTGCCAACCTCTCCCTGTTGGGTGATGGTACTTTGAGGGCTGGTTCCTCCCATTCCCGGTAGCCCCTGCTGTTCAGGTCCCTTCTAGTTGCAGGGCCACAGTCAGGAGGCTCTGACGGCACTTCTTAGACCGATGCAGGTTCGGTGAGTACTGGGCTGACACAGGCTGCCTGTCCACCGCCCACCACCCTCTTCAGTACAGATATCCTCCTCCATGGCCATGAACCCTGTGCCCCCCCCCAGTGTTGCCCCTGATCATCCCAAGGTCACCTCCACCTATTCCTGAGGTGCCCGCCTCCAACGCCACCCTTCGAGTGATGCCAGTGTTTCCTAACCTTGCACCTGCACCAGCCAGACCTCAGCTAGCACCAACCCCAGCCCCTCAACTGCCTTTAGCCCCTCTGCCTATGTTGACGCTGGCTCCTCTACCTATGTTGTCAGCTATACTTCCACCACCAACACCAGCCTCTCAACTGATGCCGCCGGGTTGCCTGACATTGGTGACAGTGGACTTTCAGTCAGTGCTGTCATCCCTCTGGGATTTTATACAGGCATGGCTAGCAATACCGCAGGATCAGACCCCATATGGGCCTGTGTGCTTGGTGCCGCCACCTGATGTTCCTAGAATCCCTTCCCCGTCCCACTTTGGCCGGTACCGTAGACTCCCCCTGTTCACCTGGTGGATGAAGGGGGAATATCACCCGGACCTCCAACCCCTGCTTGAGTCTGAGGAGTCTGGTGATGATGAGGATGAGGGACCTTCCTCCTACCCCTCGACAGTGACCTTGGATGGGGAGGCGACCCCCCCCAAGTACATTCTTAGCTCTTTATGACCCATCATTTTGTGGGGTCATGCACCAAATACAGTCAGCCATGGGCTTTGAAACTGAGGAACTGGACCCCTCCCAAAGTTGACTGTCAAGCTGCCAGACTCTTCTCCTCTAGTGGTTCCACCCTTGATAGACACTTTTGAGGATGCCACCATAGCCACCTGAGATTACCCAAACCTCATACTGGCTATACCTAGGAAGGTGGACAAACTATAAATGCGCCAGTGGGCAAGCCCTTTTTTGGGGAATGACCCCAAATGGATTCGGTCATCTTCAATGCTCTAAGAGGTCGAAACATTTAAGTTCCCTTCCTCCAGATAGGGCTTTTACCTCTGCCACTTTTGGCCATCAGGACCTTCAGGAACTATATGGCCCACATGATCCAATACCAAGATGTCTTGTGGGAACAGACCATGGAGATGGGCAAATCATTGCCTGAAGGTCTGGCTACCCAACAGCTCCTCCAGGCTCTCAAATTGGGATCAGATATCAGCCGACATCTCCTGCTGTCAGCCTGTGATGCTGTAGTTACCTCAGCCTGGGCGACAATAGTGGGCATATGCCTTCACTGGCATTCCTGGCTACGGGTATCGGGCTTTGCTCGGGATGTTCAGATGTCCATGCTGAATGCTCCCTTCTGGGAGTATAAACTGTCCGGCTCTGACATTCAGGACATTCTGTCCAACCTACAAGCCTCCGGGCGCACTCTCAAATCAGTTCACACGCTGTACCATACCCAGCAAAAGAGTGCCCCATGAGTGCCATTTCATCGGCCAACCCATAGACACCGACCCACCTCTAAGCCCTCCAAACGTAAGGCTTCCTCTGACCTGCCAACCCGCTCTTCCTCCTCCAGCAAGGGCTCCCGAGTAGAAGGGGCAGTACCAACCCCTGCCCCTGCCTCAGCATGACTCCTTGTCCAGCTCCCCTCCCACTCCAGTGGATTGGGCGGAGGCAGTAGGGGGTTTGTTCTCCCTACACCGGGACAGGTGGGTGGAGATCACAAATGACAGCTGGGTGCTACAGCTCTTAAGCCATGGCCACACGCTAGAGGTTATAGAATGGTACCCAGAAAGACCCCCAGTCTCTTCATCTTAACCCCCTGTCCCACATCCCCATTGTTTGGGAGGAAATCCAGTCCATGTTCTGTAAAAAGGGTGCTAGAACCCATGCCAGTGACCCAACAGGGTAGGGGTTCTACTCCCACTTCTTTCTGGTTCCAAAATGTACAAGCAACCTCCAGGCCATTCTGGACCTCGGAGAGCTAAACCTGCTCATTCAGTACAAAACGTTTTGGATGGTTACCCTTCAGGGACAGCTCCCCCTCCCGAACAAAGGGGATTGGATACACTCCCTAGACATGCAGGATGCATATCTTTATATTAAGATTTGTGCCCCACACAGGCAATACCTTAGATTCCAGTTTCAGGGGGCACACTTCCAGTCCTGGGCCTTGCCCTTTGACTTGTTCTCAGCTTCTCTGGTGTTTACCATGTACCTAGCAGTAGTCGCAGCCTCCCTCAGGAGACAGGGATTCTATGTTTTTCCTTACCTGAATGATTGGCTACTCAAAGCTTTGTCCAGGGACAACCTGGTCCTCACCCTGGAACATATCATGTGTCTGTTCCAGACCTGGGCATCACAGTCAGCTTGCCCAAGTCTGTTCTAATGGCTGGCCAGTGACTCCAGTACATTGGGGGGATCCTAGACACGGCACAGGGCATGGTTTTCCTTCCCCAGGACAGGGCAGATCACCTCATATCCCAGGGCAAGCTGGTGTTTCACAGCTGCTGTGTCTGTGCCAGAGTTTTTCTCCGGTTCCTGGGCTTGATGACAGTGGCCATAGTCATGGTGCCCCTGGCAAGACTTCATATGAGGATTCCCCAATGGATGTTGAGAGTCCAGTGGGACCAACGCACAGACGAGTTGCAACAGGAGGTCCTGGTCTCCTCTCAGGTGAAGAAGGTTCTGCTTTGGTGGATGGAGCCCACCAACCTTCTCAGAGGGTCCTCTTCACTATTCCCTCTCCTCAGCAGATTCTGACCACAGATGCCTCGGGGATGGGTTGGGGAATACATCTGGACCCACACTGAACACAGGGGATGTGGTCTCATCTAGAGTCCTCTCTGCACATCAATGTCCTGGAAATGTGGACGGTGCTATACACCCTCCAGGCATTTCAGACCCAGCTGTCTCCGGGTCTTTTGTTAGTACAGATGGACAATATGACTGTCATCCACTACATACTGTAAACAAGCAGGAGGGTTCTCACTCTTACCCCCTTTGCAGGGAATCAGTGAGAGTCTGGTACTGGGCTCTGGACCACGGCCTAGAGCTGACAGCTGTTCATGTCTCTGGAGTCCAAAACGTCCTGGTGGACGACCTAAGCAGGTCAAAGGTGCACAAGTGGGAGCTTCTGACCTCAGTCATCAACAACCTCTTCTACAGATAGGGTCATCCAGAGTTGGACCTCTTTGCGTCCCCACTCAATGCAAAATTGCTGTGTTCCTGCTCACTAGATCCATAGCCTGGAGTTTACTGGCAAGATGTGTTGTCCCTTTCTTGGATGGGGAGGTTTCTGTATGCCTTTGCTCCCTTCCCTTTGCTTCAGAGGATATTAATCAAGCTATAGATGGAGGTAAACCATGAATAGAGTGGCTCAGTTTGAGCGAGTCAATATAGGCGATGTCAACATAGCTATAGGAAGACATGGCTGTGCCTTAATAGCGATAGCCATTAAGAGCAACATTGCAATTTGGGCATGTACTGTACGCTCTGTAGCAACGCTGGAAGACTGTGTGTTGGTTTGGTGAGTGGGCTGGTTTCGAACTGGCTGTCTGGTGTGGTGGGGAGTGTCACTGTCTTTCAGTCGGGCAACCCAGGTTCAGGACTGGCCATGGAAAAGTGTTTTACTTTACATTGTTTGCACTTAGTGTTTGTTTTTAATGTATTTCTCAGTTCTTTACCCTTGCTGTCCTGCCTTTGTCCACCCCGGCCTGTAGGGTGCCCCCAACGTTCTCCCTGTTTCACTGTCTGTCCCCAGACATAGCCCCCCTCCATATTTGCCACTCTCCCCATCACTCCGGCTGGTTAATTTAAGTTTTGGATGTGTGAGGGCATAGCCCCCTGTATAACATGTTAAAACTACTGATATAGTGTAGTTTCGGATGACCACAAGGTACCGTAGCTGTTTTGATTGGGTGCAATTCTGTACATTGAGGATTTGCTTTTTGGCGATGTGCAGTAGCTGTTGTTGTCGGCGCTGATATGCTGGTGCTATTATGGCATGGTACCACAGATGGAAGGGGCCATTATGATCCTCATCGCCCCTTTTTGGTCTTGTCTGATCTGGTTCCTCTTGCTCCAGCAGCTTTCAGTGGAACCTCCAGTCCTCCTTCCTCTGTGCACCAGCTTACTCTCCCAGAACCAGGGTACCCTGGTCCATCTGGACTTTAGGTCCCTGCATCTTGAGTCCTGACTCCTGAGAGCATAGTCATAGCCCATTTTAGGATGTCTCCTAAGATGGCTGATGTTCTGGTGGCAGCCAGAAAACTGCCACCAGGGCCACTTACTCCATGAAGTGGAAGTGTTTCTCATTATGGGCTGCTTCACACCAGCTGGACCCCTTCTCCTGTCCTGTGAATCAGATCTTGGAATACCTTCTGTCCCTTTCGGACTTGGGCCTAGGGTACTCCTCTCTTAAGTACACATATCTGCCATCTCTGCCTTCAGTGTGCCAATTGATGGCTGTACGGTGGCACAATTTGATGTGTCACGCACCTTTTTTGGGAGGCATCCTTCACCTGAAGCCTCCTATCTACAATCCAGTCCCTCCATGGAACTTGAATTTTGTGTCGGAAAAGCTTACTTTGGCTCCTTTTGAGCCTGTCGCTACTTGCAAGCCACGCTTTCTATTGTGGAAACCATTATCTTTAGTTGCCATTACTTTTGCTCGAAGGATTTCCGAGCTCCAAGTGCTCATGTGAGTAACCGTATTTGATTTTCCACAAAGACAGGGTGTCTTTGCGTACTCCTAAGTTTATTCCTAAGGTGGTGTCTGAGTTTAGCCTGAATCAATCCATCCATCTGCCTGTTATTTTTTTCCAGAGCTTGCTAATCTAGGGGAAACATTGCACCACCCTTTGAATGTGCATAGAATCTTGCGGTACTATACACACCACACCAAAGACTGCAGGAAGTCCAAACAGTTGTTTGCCTCTTTTGCCCCTGGGAAAGAGGACACCCTTGTTTCTAAGCAGTGTCTTTCCAAAGGGTCGGCCAACTGCATTATGTATCGTTACAGGAAGTACGGTAAGAAACTTCCTGGTGAGGTTAAGGGCCATTCCACCAGGGATATGGCCACTTCCACTGCTTGTTTCTGGAACATCTCAGCTGCAGAAATCTGTACAGCAGCTACTTGGAGTTCCGTCCACACCTTTGCCAAGCACTGTAGCCATGACATCACCTCTAGGCATAGGGCCAACTTCGGCCTAGCTGTTCTTCAGGGCCTACTTTCTTAGGTTCTTGGTTCCTACCACCCAGACTGGCTTCCTATGTTAGAACTGCTTGGGAATTGTTCTATAGGTGTGGCCTGCTGCAAGAGATACCCCCTCACATCAGATAGTACAGTTACATAAGAACCTACCATAACAGTAAATCTGCGAGGGGATCGCTTGCAGCAGGCCATGCTGTCCCTCCCTCCTTCCCCCTAACTTTTCTGGAACCCTTCTATAACCTGTGGATTCTGCTCTCCTTCCATGTTGGCAGGAACCTTCGGTGCCTTCTTGGTTCATCAGAAGGAGCCTTGTTGCTCTGGTCTCCAGCAGGAGAACTGAGGAGGGAATGGGAGACGCCCACTTTTATAAGACTGGCTGATGTCAGAGGGTGACTTTGAAGTGGGTGGCCACCAGTTAGACTGCTAGCTAGAAAAGTTTCATGCTGGTCCTAGAGCCTGACTGTGGTAGTTCTATAGGTGTGGCCTGCTGCAAGAGATCTCCTTGCAGATCTACTGTTACGGTAGCTTCTTATGTAACTGTACTTTGCTGTGGCTGCTGCCACCCATGGGTGCTTTTGAGTGGGCAGCTGGAGTGGCGTTTATATAGGGAGAGTCAACATAGGACGTTGCCGTGGGTAGCCCCTAGTGAACTGCTAGCAAAAGTTTTTGTGTGGGCCTAGTGCCTGGTGGCTATAAGTTCCATAGATGTGGCCTGGTGAAATACATATTCTCGAAGAAGATCATAGTTTTTTTATGTATTTCTCTACATGTATTTTTAAAATTGATTTTTTTATGTGCAAAAAAGACACTTAAGGGTTATGTTATTATGATCAGCAGTTGCACTTTCCTGGTACGTTGACAGGTACTCTACTGCACCACTTGCATCTTTTTCAATTTAATGTGCTTTACTGAAGTTTTATACACAGACAACAGGATAGAGAGAAAACATTAGATGATTACAAAGACAATACATACAATAACATTAGAAACATGGATCCCCTCTCCACAGGGACAGTTCAGAAACTTGGCAGACAGGTGTGTGTTTGGAAGTCCTGAATTCTAGTGCTCATTCAGGTCGGGGTAGCATGTGTTCAACTGTCAAAGTCATTTGCCATAATACAGAGTAATATGGTTGGGGGGGGCTTCCCCCCAACCCCCTTCAGTGCTATTTCCATTACATAGTCAGCAATAAAGTGTGTAGCTGTTCCCACCTTGTACAGTAAGTTTTATAACTGTGGTTAAGGCTGGAAATGTTCTTTTCAGCCTTTAGTGCAGAAAGCATCTCTCTGAGCTATTCTGTCTGGGTCAGCACTTTCTTCATCTAAACAAAGTCTTAGAATTATTAATTTAGCTATCACAGCAATCAAAACTATGTTACCCTTCCTGGAGCAGGAGGAAATAGAGACCGCTATGGTTTTCAAAACAGGTGGCTGAAAAGGTAAAAGCTAAGAGAGTGGCATTCAAAAGGTATAAGGATACACAGAGGGAGGATGATAGGGAGGCGTATCAGGAAACAGTGGGAAGCAAAAAAAGCAGTAAGGAGCGTGAAGGTGCAAACTAAAGAGAGAATAGCCCTGGCAATAACTATAGGGTATAACACATTTATTTAGGCATGCAAGCAAAAAGAGGAAGACCACAGGAGGGATTATAAGGTTGAAAAGGGAAGGGGGCCTGTGCAGAGGGGGACCTGCAAAAGGCAGATATCCTGAACAAATACTTTCGTTCAATGTTCTCAGAGGAAGGAGAAGGGGAAGGGCCACAAAAAGTAACAGGAGCTTTGGAGGGTGGGAGATGGACACTAGTTCTTTTTCAGAGAGAGTCCTGAAGGGACTCACTAATCTCAAAGTGGTCAGAGCATTGGGGCCAGACAGTGTGCATCCCAGGGTATTGAGGGAAGTAGGGGAGGTACCGGCTGCACCTCTGTAAGTCCTGTTTAACAGTTCACTGGAAACAACAGTGGCTCTGGAGGGTTGGAGGAAGGCAGAAGTAATCCCACTTCACAGAAGCTGTAGCAGGGAGGAGGCTGGCAATTACAGGCCAGTCAACCTGACATCGGTGGTGGGAAAGTTAATGGAATCACAGCTGAAGGAAAGTATTGTGGAATATCTTGAATCCAGTGGGTTACAAGACCTGAAGCAGCATGGATTCACGGGAGGGGGGGGTTCATGTTAAATGAATCTCTGGCTGGGTGACCAAGGAATTAGATCAGTGTGGAGCGTGACATGGCCTACCTAGATTTCTGCAAGGTTTTCAACACCATTCCGTATAGGAGACTAGTAAGCAAGTTGGGTCACTTAGGAGTGGGTCCAAAGGTGGTAAAGTGCGTAGGAACTTGGTTAGGTGGTAGGCGACAGAAGATGGTGGTAAATGGAATTCATTCCAGGGGAGGAATGGTGACCAGTGGGGTGCCTTAGGGATCAGTGCTGGGACTGGTCATCTTTAATGTCTTTATAAGTGACATTGCAGAGGAGCTGGAAGGGATGGTCTGCCTTTTTACAGATGACACCAAAATCTGCCATAGTGTGGATACTCGGGGGGTTGGGGGTGGAAAGTGTTAGCACAGATCCTAAAAACTCGAGGAGTCATCATGGGTATGGCAGCTGGGTTTCAGTGTGAAAAACTGCAAAATAATGCACTTACAGTGCAAAAACCCAGGGGTGTAGTACAGAATGGGCAGAGTGATATTGACAACCACCAAGCAGGAAAGAGACCTGGGGGTAATTATATTGGATGACCTAAAGGAGGCCAGGCAGTGCGGCAAGGGTGTCAGAAGGGCTAGTGGGATGCTGAGGTGCATAGAGAGTGGTATCACGAGCAGAAAGAGCGAGGTGGTATTGTCTCTGTGTGTACTGATGGTAAGAGCCCACCTAGAGTACTCTGTCCAGTTCTGGAGACCAGAGGCCTGATTTTCCAACAGTGTTAGATTGTCACAAGGGACTTGCGTCAGGGAATTTGCCACGAGTGGCGACTTATGTAAAACAATGTGGCATTTGTGATTTTGCAGTGTAGCCAGTTGCAAGTCCCTTGCGCTGAACGCAGGGGGAAATAGACCAGCTCCTCCCCCCGGTCTAAGTATGCACCATTGGGGGGAGCCATTTTACGGGGTTTGTGCCACAGCTTTGGCGCAAGCCACCGTAAATCATGACAAATGTCACAAATGTGTCAAACCTTCTGGAATCGGACTGTGGTTCATCCAGGAGGTTGGCGTAGCTGTACTTAACACTGCGGTTGACACAGGGCTTGTTACATGCCCTGCATCAACCTTCTAAAATTAGGCCCCACATCTCTGGAAGGACATAGACACAGAGTGGAGGTGGTCCAGAGGAGGGCAATTAAAATGGTTCTGGGTCTGCATCAAAAGCCTTAAGAGGAGAGTCTAAAGTACCTCAGTATGTACACCCTGGAACAGAGGAGAGAGGGGGTATGGTAGAAACTTTTAAATGCCTCATGAGGGTGACTAAGGAACAGGAGGGAAGCATTTTTCAGAAGAAAAGGTGCTCAAGAACAGGGGGTCAAGAGGACAATGCCCACTAGACCTGGTGTACTTGCTTCCATGATGCTTGAAATAATAAGAAGTTGGGGAGTCTAAGGCCACCCAGTTCCTTAGGCCAGGCCAGTTTGTTGTAAGCCCTCCTGGCACCTTTCCTTTGTCAGAGGAACCTAGCAATAGAGGCATGTACAGTAGTAAGCTTCTGTACTATGTTAAAGGGCATTATCATGGTGAGCATTCCCATTGGGTAAGCAAATGTGGCAAAACATTTATTTTAATTATGTTCACCCTGCTTCATAGTGTAAGTGGCAGAGCAAATCATCTCTGCAGATCTTGTGTAGTGTTTTGTACCAGTGCCAGTGGGTCTAGGTTCTACCGTTTCATATCTCTCTGAGCTGTAAATACTCTTTATATCTAATTAGGCTCTCACTGGAGGCCAATATTTAAAATATCTTGTTTACACACACCTGGTTATTCTGTTACCTGTAGTGTTTCTACATGTAGCAGGAGATCATCTGCATATGTAGACAGTTTCATTTCCTGACTGCCTTTTGTAATACATCTAATCTTAGTATTTTGTTTAATTTTCAGTGTTAAGGGTTTGAAATATAAATTTAACAGCATGGGTGACAGGGGGACCTCTGTTTTATTCCCACTCTGTGAGTCTGTTATCTCCTGAGAGGAACCCATTGCAATACAGTTTAGCAGGTGGTGATTGATATAGGCTCTGAATCTAGTGTTTAAAAACTTTTCAGTATATTTTACTTTTGTAGTACTGCAGAGAGATACCTCCATGCCACCCTCACTGCCAGGTGGTCTCACTCCCTGGACGCAGACATCAGGTGGTGTAATTTCCTGATATGGTCACTGGACACTCTCCCTGTCATAAAACCCACTTGCACCAGACCTACAGTATGAGAACATCCCAAACCCAGTTCAGTCTTTTTGATAATTCCTTAGTCAGCCCCTTCAGGTCCACATTAATTAAAGAAACTGGGCGGAAACTGCTCTGTTGGGTATCCTTTTTGCCTGGTTTTGTTATGAGGGATATTCTGGCCTCTGTGATGGAGGTATCCTGAATATCTTTGTCATACATGTAAACACTAGTCATCAGAGGAACAAGATCACCCTTGAATTGTTTGTAGAAATGAGATGGGAACCTATCTGGGCCTGGTCCTTTGTCTATGCTCATAGTTTTACCAGCTACTTGAACGTCTTCCTCCCTAATCTGGCCCTCTAATAGTTTTTGCTGAGCCTCACATAACTGATAATGTAGCTGGGATATCCCTAGGAACTGTTGAAGGCTCTGTGGTATGTTCACTGAACCATGTACATCTGTGTGTAGTTCTTGATAATAATTACAGAGCACCTTTGCTATTTCCCTAGAGTTAGTAATCAGTTCATCTCTCCTTTGTACCGTCAGCATTTGATTACCTTTTTAGCTTCCTGCTACCTAAGTCTTAGAACCATCAGTCGGCCTTCCTTTTCCCCCTGCCCATACAGTTTGCCTTGGTCCTGAATATGGCTTGCTGTGCCTTCTCTTGCAGCTTATCAGCATACTGGGCGCTTATCTGATGAAGTCTTGCCCATGTGCTTCAGGGGTTGATGGCTTTAATCCTCCCTGAAGCACCCTCATTTCTCGCTTTATGCTCCCTCTCCCTTTTCCTCTTAGTGGCTGGTTGGATAATCTTACCTCTCAAAGTGCATTTGATGGCTTCGCATAGTACACCCATATCTGTAATTGTGCCTACATTTTCTTCTACAGTATTCTGAATTTGTTGTTTTATTTTTTCTGTGGCTGCCTTATCCTTAAGGAGTTGTGTGTTAAATTTCCATGTTTTATCAGCCTCCTGTTCCCTAATCAGATCCACTTGTAGGGGGCAATGGTGTATGATCCAGCAAGACTTGTGCCTCCATCTCACTTGTCTGTAGACCTGGAATGGACTCCTGATGAGATAGGACAAAATCTGTGCAAGAAAAGGAACCATGTGGTCTGGAATAAAATGTAATAGCCTTGGCGGTTGAATGCAACATCCTCCAGAGATCAGTTATGCCAGCTTGATCTATCAGTTCCCTAAGGGCTTGCTGGGCCATTGAGAGACCCTTGTGCTACCTTCCGATTCTATCCAGATCTGACAAATGCACTGGGTTCCAGTCCCACTTGAATAACATTGATATGTGGGTGAATGGGGCCAGTTTGGTGATCAGCTTTTTAAATAATTGCGGAGCATTTGAATTAGGGACATAGATGGAGCCCAGCAAAACTTCTCCCTGGCCCACCCACCTATGTAGCAATTTATACCTCCCCTCTGCATCCCAAACTTCCTTAATTAGCTGAAAAAGGACTTACTGGGCTATCACTGTAATGAACCCTCACTGTTTTGTGCTGTCACCTACCCCATGAACCTGTCTCACCCACTGCCTTCTAAAACGGAGTGCTAGGTCCCTCTTCAAATGGGTCTTCTGCAGACAGGCAATATTTATCTACAGTTTTCAAAGATGTCTCAGTACACGTTCTCCCTTTCTTTTATCTTGGCCCCCTTGATATTTCATGTCAGAAATCGATAGGTGCTACCCATCCCCAGACGCAGTGATGTTATCAGGACTTATCCTCCTGCTCTTCCAATTGCTGCCTATGCTTGTTTCCCCTCCATCAGTGCTTGTGTGTACAACTCCCCCCCCCACCACCACCAAAACAACACTTAGTCCCCAACATAACCGACATTTAACAAGTAGCAGTAAGCTTACCTCTGGTACTCAGTCCTCGTGACCAGCCTCCTCTCTGGCCGGTCCGTGATGGATCAGTAACTGCTAGAGATGAGGCATCACATCAAGAGTACCTGTGCAGCTTGTACTTAATCTGTGACAATCTTCTACAGTAAATATCTAAAGTTGCAAGGAGATGACACACAGCAAGAGCAGGGTACTAGACCTGATGTAGCTATCTAGTAGGTGAAGGGGCAGCTCTGGTTCTTCATCTTATTGCGGCTTCAGTCCCGGAAGACACCCCTCCAGTTCTGACAACATGATGTCTAAGTCTGCATTTGTCTGGTAACCCCCCCCTTCCACCACCAGGGAGAAGGATAGGGAGGAGTACTGAGGGAAACAGAGGGAAGCAGAGAAAGCAGTAAGTAATGCAAAGGCGCAAACTGAGGAAAGAATAGCCAAAGAGATGATGAAAGGGGACAGGAAATTTTTTAGGCATACAAGTGGAAAGAGGAAGACCAGGGTGGGATTGTAAGATTAAAAAGGGAGGGGGGGACTGTGCAGAGGGGGACCAGGAAAAGGCAGACATCCTAAACAAATACTTTTACTCAGTGTTCACAGAGAAAAGAAAAGAGGAGGAGCGAGACTTGCTGATCTGAAGGTGGACAAAGCAATGGGGCCAGATGGGGTGCATCTAAGGATATTGAGGGAGCTGAAGGGGAAATACTGACTGCACCTCTGACAGTTCTGTTCAACAGCTCACTGGAAACAGGAGTGGTACTGGACGACTGGAGGAGGGTGGATGTTGTCCCACTACACAGAAGTAATAGGGAGGTGGCTGGCAATCATAGGCCAGTCAGTCTGACATCGGTGGTGGGAAAGTTAATGGAATCACTACTGAAGGAAAGGATTGTGGAATATCTTGAATCCAGAGGGTTACAAGACCCAAGGCAGCATAGGTTCTCAAGGGGGAGGTCATGTTGAAAGAATCTGATAGATTTCTTTGACAGGGTGACCAAGGAACTAGATCAGGGTGGAGCGGTGGATGTGGCCTACCTAGATTTCAGTAAGGCATTCGACACAGTTCCACATAAGAAACTAGTAAGCAAGCTGGGTAGCTTAGGAGTGGGTTCAAAGGTGATAAACTGGATAAGAAATTAGTTAGAGGATAGGCAGCGGGGGGTAAACAGAGTTCACGCCAAGGAAGGGAGGGTGATCAGCGGGGTGCCTCAGGGATCAATGCTGGGACCGTTCCTCTTTAATATCTTTATAAGTGACATTGCAGAGGAGCTGGAAAGGAAGATTTGCCTCTTTGCAGATCACACCAAAATCTGCAATAGGATGAACACTCTAGTGGGGTGGAAAGGATGAGCAGAGACCTGAAAAAACTGGAGAAGTGGTCAAGGATATGGCAGCTGTGTTTCAGTGTGAAAAAGTACAAAATAATGCACTTTGAGCACAGAAACCCGGGGTGGAGTGGTATTGATGACCACCAAGCAGGAAAGAGACCTGGAGGTAATCATATCGGATGACCTAAAGGTGGCTAGGCAGTGCAACAAGGCATTAGGGAAGACAAGTGGGATGCTGGGGTGCATAGGGAGGGGTATCACCAGCAGAAAGAGAGAGGTGGTGTTACCTCTGTATAGATTACTGGTAGTACCCACCTAGAGTATTGTGTCTAGTTCTGGAGAACACATCTCTGGCAGGACATAGACAGAGTGGATGTGGTCCAGGTGAGGACAACTAAAATGGTGCAGCATCTGCATCAAAAGTGCTATGAGGAAAGACGAAAGGACTTCAATATGTATACCGTGGATCAGAGGAGGGAGAGGGGAGATATGATAGAGACCTTTAAATAACTGACAGGGGTAAATAAGGTACGGGAGGAAAGT
The DNA here is from genome assembly GCA_016271365.2 of Neoceratodus forsteri. Taxonomy (NCBI): domain Eukaryota; kingdom Metazoa; phylum Chordata; order Ceratodontiformes; family Ceratodontidae; genus Neoceratodus; species Neoceratodus forsteri. The sequence continues at coordinate 620,375,025 of CM028131.1, forward strand.
ATGTTTCAGAAGAAAAGGTGCTCAAGAACAAGGGAACATGTTATAAAGCTGGAGGGGGTAGATTCAGGAGAGATGTGAGGAAGTACTTAGATACATAGATACTGTCAGCAGATAAGGGCCGCCAGGCCCATCCAGTCTGCCCGTGTATGCTACTTGATGAAGCAGCCAGTGACTCTATCTGGTCACTGGCTTTAGCTTTTTTTTCCCGTCTCTAATATTCCTTTATTCCTGTCCCATTCATGTTTAAAACCTGCCACTGTACTGGCGGCCACCACTTCCTGGGGCAGACTATTCCATGCATCCACCACCAACTCTGTAAAAAAGAACTTCCTGACATCTCTTTATGCAGCCACCCATCAGTCTCATATCATGCCCTCTTGTCCTGGCACTACTTTTAAACTGGAATATGTTGTCTCCTTCCACCTTGTTCATGCCTTTGAGGTATTTGAACGTTTCTGTCATGTCACCTCTCTCCTTCCTTTGCTCCAGTGTGTCCAAATTGAGGTCTCTGACTCTTTCCTCGTAAGGCTTTTGATGTAGACCCTTCACCATTTTGGTCACCTTCTTCATAGAGAGAGTGGTGGATTCCTGGAACAGCCTTTCAGCGGAGGTGGTGGGGGCTAAAACAGTGGTGGGGTTCAAGAATGCATGGGATAAGCACAAAGGAATCTTAGTAGAAAGGAAAGGGGGAGGGAGGAAGAGCTGTAGATTGGGCACTGTCTGATGTAATAGTGTATGTAGGGAGAAATGGGCAGACTGGATGGGCCAAGTAGTCTTTATCTGCTGTCAAATTCTATGTTTCTATCATAGCTTCCCTCTCCCTTCTGGTTTTAGTGAGTACATATTTAGTGCCTTAAGGTCCTCCTAGAAGGATCTGCCCTGCTGGCCCTAAATCATTTTCTTTACTTTGCCCTGCACTGTTTCCAGCCTATCACTGTCCTTTCTGAGGTGAGGGCACCAGAACTGGATGCCGTACTCCAGGTAATGCATCACCAGGGATCTATATAGGGGAAGTATTACCTCTTTTCTTCTTCTTGTCTTTCAGTACCCCTCCCGATACATCCCAGTGCCTAGTACTGTATGTACAGTTGGGATTGGTTGTTGTTTTATTTATTTCCCCTTCCCCCTTTGTTATTTTTTCCACCAGTGCAAAGCCTCAGTTGCTTGGGTTTTTGTGGGCATTTTATGCTGGTTTGTGCACTATTACCCATATGGTGCATGAGTGGACAACTTAAAGGGTCTCCTCATTCATGTGTGAATCCACTGGCTTCCATTAATGTCGTGTGGGGGTGGATGATCTACTACAGTAAGGTTGTCTCTGTATTGAAGCAGGAGTGCAGGCAGGGCTGTCTGGCTGCAATTCAGGACATAGTCAGGATGAGCTGCAAGCACTTTCTAAAAATTTATATTCCTGCATCCCATTTAGCTGCTAGCTTCATGTGAAAGAGGAAAAACTAACGGATAGTGATGATGGTGGTGAGTACTTTGTCTTTGCTGCAGCCTTCTCCTTCTCTCTCCAAGATAGTTTTTTCTGAATAAATATCTTGGGGAGTGGAGGAAATTATTCTGTGCAGTTCTGTGCGATGTTTGGTGTTGGCGCTGTGGGGAGACAGGTCTTTAAACAGAGAAAAGAAGCTTGTTACTCCTTTCTGTGTGTCTGACCATCAGAGGCATCATCATTGCCAGCTTTTCCAGGTACAACCTATGTACATCAGGATAAACATCTTTTTGTGCCCATAACATAATATTTTCAATTGTCTTTTATAGTTTATAGTTTAGCAGCAAACGGAAGGTAACTGAGCGCAACCTCACTGCTAGGTCTGCTGACTTTGACAACAGAGCTTGGTTGACTGACTATTTTAATGGCAAATAAAAAATCTTGTGGCAGTTTTAAATAAGAGCAGGTGTCCATAAATGAACTCGACCAAGGAGGGGGCCTTCTCAGCACAGATATCCTGCACTGGTGAATATTGTTCCTTTCAAACAACATGAAGTCTTGCTGTATTCTGACTATTGCAATTAGCTCCAGCACTTGAACTTCCCCCGGAGAGAGAAGGGTTAAAATTCTATGCCAGGCATAGAACGTTGAGCTCGAGCTCGGTTGCAAACTGTATCTGTAGTACTTTGAAACCCAACCGTCAGATTCTTTACTCTGCCTCACTGAACAGTCGCTCTGGAGATTTCTCCTTCTGCTCGGTCCAAAGTCGGTTAAAGTTGTCGGTTTTAGTCCGATTTATTCTGCAAAAAGTTCCGTTTGTTGGTTCAGGACTCTACCTCTGGTACTGTAAGTACTTAGGATAGTTGTTTTGTGGAAATTGTAAAAAAAATGTATTTTTCGGTCAGTTCGGCTGAACCGATCCTTTAGTAAAATCTTTTGTGGAAAGTATAGTGTGTGGTTATCGGTCCGTATCCGTTTTAAAAGAAAATGTGATTTGAATGTTTTTTTCCAACACCCGTAACACGGTGAGAAACCGATAGGGGAGTCTTGCCTGGCGGTTGCTGAATAAAGGGTAAATTTGTTAGGTTGGCCATGTCTGAGAAACCCAAGAAAAAAAACGGGCCCACTGGGTTTCAACACTGCAGTGTGTGTGGGGAGGTCTTTGCTAAGGCCGATCCCCACACCACTTGGGTTTACTGTCTGGGGTTTGACCACCTTGATTCAGACTGCCAAATTTGCAAGAATTTCCCTAAGTCTACTTTGGATAAAAGGTTAGGTAGACTTAGGGATAAGGAGACCGAGAAATCCGCTGACCCAGAAGGCCAGCCCGGTTTGGTTCCTACCGAACCAGAAGGAGTGCCCTCTGACCAGGGCGATACTTCTTTGGGCAAGAGGAGAGCCGATCCTGAGGGATCGGTTCCTACTAAAAGAAGCGCAAGGATAAATCGGCGGTTGGATCCAGACCTTCATGTTCCGACCGCGAAGAGATAACCAGAGCGATTCATTGTTGAATCGCTTCGTCTGGTTCCGACCGATCCTGTGTCTTCTGGCAGGGGCTCGGTTTGGTCGGTTCCCCCGGTTCAAGATTATTCCACTGAAGACTTTTACGAACCGGAGTTTGATGAGGAGGGGGATTTTGAAGAGGATGATAATGGTGAAAGTCTGGATGTCCCTGTGGAACCGGGCATCTCCCCAGACAGACCTTCTGATGTTTCCCCTCCTAGGCTTTCTGAGACCCCTCCTCACTATCTGTTTTACAGAAAAGTGGCTGAAAGCCTCCAGCTTCCCATGGAGGAGGCTGTGGAGGATCAGGAGGAGCCTGATTTTGTTGAGATGATGGACATCCCAGAGTCTAAGAGACTGTCTAGTCCCCTCCATAAGTCCTTTGGGAAACAGACACAAAAAAGTCTAAGGTCTCCTAACTCTGTACCTCCTGTTGACAGGAGAATGGACAGGAGGTACACCTTATCAGGCTTGGACACGGAGTTTTTCTATCAGCAGTGCAGCCATGTTGGGGTAGCGCAGGCTGCAGCCTGTGACAAGGCAAACATTGCCTTGGCTTCACACCCCCCAGACAAAGACTCCAGGAAGACAGATGCCATGACAAAGAAACAGTACATGGCATTATCTTAGGGACTCAGGCAGGCTAACTATATGGCCTATACAGCCAGGTACCAGAAGTCCAGGTGGGACACTGTACTGGCACTGGCTAAGCAGGCTTCCCCCCAGCTAGCCAAGGAGCTGGAGGGGGTGGTTGCTGATGGGATTGAGGCATCAAAGGTGCAATTTCATGCTGCTGTGGACTCCAATGATGTGTCATCAAGAGTCATGGCTGCATCTGTGGCTCTTCAGAGAATGGCTTGGCTCAGAAGTACTAGCCTTTCACAGGACACCCAGGCTAAGGCCATGGTTTTCCCTGTGGTGGGGAATTCTCTGTTTGGGGAGCAGACAATTACATGAAGAAAATGGATGAGTACAGGACCACTTATAGGAGTGCCCAGGCCAAGGAGAAGCAGGCAACTCCTCAAAGGCAGCAAGCTAGGGGCAGGGGCAGGCCTTTTCACAGGCCTTTCTACCAAGTGCAGGCCTCTTCTCCCTTTTCTCAGAGGGGTTCTTCAGAGGGAGAGGCAGAAGGGGGATGAGCAGGGCTGCATCCACCCCTCAGCCTAAGGCTCCTGTTAAGCAGACACCCTGATGTGTCAGCCCGGGTCGACTCCCCCATTCCGGCAGGAGGTAGGATGGCTTACTTTGTCCAGGACTGGATGTCTGTTACCTCAGACAAGTGGGTCCTGGAGGTTGTAAGCCAGGGACTGGTTCTCAGTTTGAAAAATTCTAAAACTGAGACCTAGATCCTTTCCACCTGCAAATACATCAGAAACCCTTGCTCTAGAGGCAGAGGTTTCATCTCTACTGGCCTTAAGAGCCATAGATAGAGTTCCTACCCCATACAGAGGCAAATGTCTGTACTCCAGGTACTTCCTTACTCCAAAAAAGACGGGGGAGTGGCGACCCGTCCTAGATCTAAGATACCTAAACAAGTACCTACTAAAGCCAAAATTCAGAATGGTGACTCTGGGAACAATTCTTCCCTCTCTAAGGCCAGGAGACTGGCTAGCCTCCCTGGACCTCAAGGATGCCTATTTTCACATTCCCATCAGGTGCTCCCACAGAAAGTATCTCAGGTTCGAATTACCCTCAGGCCATTACTAGTTCAGAGCAATGCCCTTTGGCCTAATTTCAGCCCCAAGGGTGTTCACAAAATGCCTAGCAGTAGTGGTGACCTTTTTAAGATGAAAAAGGATTTCAATCTTTCCATATCTGGACGATTGGCTCCTTGTGGGCCAGTCCTCAGACCAAGTCAAGTCAGATCTGTAGGTTACCCAGCAAGTTCTCACTTCCCTGGGGTTTCTTCTCAATCTTCACAAGTAAGTTCTCAAGCCTGTACAGCTCCTCACTTTTATAGGAGCAGAGCTGGACACAGTCAAGGCAAGAGCTTTCCTTCCTCTGGAAAGCGCAACAGCCATCTCTCAGCTGGCCTCTTCCTTCCTCCCTCTGGTTTCTCGACCAGCAAGGCATTTTCTTCAGCTTTTGGGCCACATGGCAGCATCCACGGCGGTGGTCCAAGGAGCCAGGTTTCAGATGAGGGACATTCAGTTCCATCTGAGGACTTTTTGGTCCCAAAGGAAAGATCCTTTTACCAAACTAGTTCCTTTTACTCAGACCCTAATTCAGGCCCTTCAATGGTGGCAGGACCTGGACAAGGCAAGGTGTTCCATTTGTCACTCAGACTCACTCTGTGGTCCTTACCACAGATGCTTCCCTTTTGGGGTGGGGAGCCCATCTGGGGGCTCTCACAGCCCAGGGACTGTGGTCCCCTCAGGAATCCCTTCTTCATATCAACCTCCTAGAGCTCTGGGCAGTACTTCTGGCCCTGCAAGCTTTCTCTCAGTCAGTACAGAACAAGGTGGTTCAGGTCAGGACGGACAACACTACTACCATGTGGTACATCAACAAGCAGGGAGGCACTCGGTTCACGGCCTTGTGCATGGAGGCCATATAATATGATCCCTGGCTTATTCACTACAGACCTCTCTGGTAGCAGTCCCCCTCCCAGGAAAGGACAATCTGCTAGCAAATGCATTGAGCAGGATTTCCCAGGGCCATCATGAATGGTCTCTGGATCCTTTGGTGTTGAAAGTGATTTTTTCAAGATGGGGCACTCCAGAGATAGATCTCTTTGCAGCCCCAGACAATCACCAACTTCCTCTGTTTTGTTGCAGACCCCCAGTCTTGGGCTCAGTTCCTCTGGATGCTCTGATTTTGAACTGGGTAGGGAGATTTCTTTATGCCTTCCCTCCCTTTCCTCTGCTGTTCAAGGTTCTAATCAAAGTAAGGTCACAACCTTGCAAAGTGATTCTGATTGCTCCAGACCAGGCCAGGCAGCCTTGGTACCCCCTGTTATTGTCTTTGGCAGTCCATCTTCCCCTGTCTCTTCCCAGGAATTACAACCTGTTAACCTCTCTCAGGAGAGGATTTGGTACCACAATCTTCGGTCACTCAATCTCAAGACATGGTTCTTGAAGAGTTAGAGTATGCAGACTTGCATCTATCCCAAGGGGTTCTGCATATTCTCAAAGCTTCTCGAAAGCCTGCCACCAGAAAAACGTACAACTCCAGATGGAAAAGATTCAGCATTTGGTGTTCCAAGAAGCATATATCCCCAGACACTGCTGAATTGTCTACAGTTCTGGATTATATGGTTCACCTTAATGGCCTAGGCCTCAGACCAGCTACTCTTAAAGTTCATTTGTCAGCTGTTTCTGCTTTCCTGTCAGTGGGGAAGCCTTCCTCTCTGTCATCTCACCCTGTATTCTGTAAATTTTGTAAAGGATTGCTTCATACCAATCCCCCTTTTAGGGATCCTGTTCCTGCCTGGGATTTGAATGTTTGCGTTGCTCAGCTTATGCAACCCCCTTTGAGCCTATGTCCTCAGCAGAGCTCAAGTACTTGACTTGAAAACTGTGTTCAAACAACATGAAGTCTTGCTATATTATGACAATTGCAGTTTGTCCCACCATTAGAACTGCTCCAGAGGTGAAAGGGTTAACTACCATTCTAAGAATGGAGTTTAGGCTGACTCGGTTAGAAAGCTCTGTCTGGATAATTTCAAACTGAAACTGTCAGATTCTTTACTCCGCCTCACTGAACAGTCGCTCGGAGATTTCTCCTACTGCTCGGTTCATTTCTCAGTTTAAACAGTATTTTCTCGGTTAAATTCAACTCACGAGTATTATTATTTTTAACACGAAAACCGATTGGTTCAAGCTCTGTCTGTGGTATTGTAAGTAATAGACAGGTTTTTATTTCTGTGTGGAACTTGTAAATGTTTATCGGTTCGGTTCGAACGATCAGGTTGGTTAAAACTTTAAAGTATAAGCATTTTAAAGCTTTTAGAGTGCGGTTCGGTTCTCATTGGTTCTAAAAACGGTTCATTACGGTTTTCCGCACTCCGTATTGCGGTTGGGCACCGATAAGGTGTCTTGCCTGGCACTACCGTTAAAAGAACAGGATTTGTTGGTTAGGCTGGCATCATGTCTGAGAAACCCAAAGAAAACGGCCCATGGGTTTCAACACTGTAGTGTCTGTGGGAAGCCTTTGCCAAGGCTGACCCACACACTCATGTGTTTGTGTCTGGGGTTTGACCACCTCAATTCAGACTGCCAGATTTGTAAGAATTTCCTGCAGCCACCCTGGATAAGAGGTGGGCAGGCTCAGGAATGAGAGGCCAAAAGTCCGCTGACCGGATGGTCAGCCGGTTGATGCCAACCGAACGGAGAAAGCCCTCTGACCAGGACGAGACTTCCTCGGGCAAGCGTAAAGCTGGCTCTGAGGAGCCAGTTCCAGCAAAAAACTAAAAATCAGCAGGTATGGAGTCCAAATTCCTTCTCCAACTGCTGCAAATAACAAAAGCTATACAAATTGTACAGTCACTTTCTCCGGTTCGTCCGAACCGCCACTGTCTAGTAGGAGGTCGGTTGATCGGTTCCACCGGTTCAAGAATATGATATTGGAGATTTTATGAACCAGAGGAGGGAGGAGGATTATGAACAGTGTGAATGTGCTTTGAGAGTCTGGATGTGCCCATTGAACGGACATCTCCCCAGACAGACCTTTAGAATCTCCCCTATGCTTTCTGAGTCCCTTCTCATTTTTGTTTTATAAAGGTTGCTGAAACCTCCAGCTCCCATTAGAGGAAGCTGTGGATGAGCAAGAGGAACCTGATTTTGTGGAAATGATGGATATCCCAGAGTCTAGGAGATTATCTATCCCTTACATAAGTCTTTTAGGAAGCAAACAATAAAAATTGTAAAAGCCCCTAATTCTGTGCCTCCTGTTGACAAAAAGATGGACAGGAGGTACACTTTGTCAGGTCCTGATACAGACTTCTTTCACAGCAATGCAGTCATGTTGGGGTAGTTCAGGCTGCAGCCTGTGATAAAGCTAACATTCCCCTGGCTTCACATCCTCGTGACAAGGACTCCAGGAAGATTGATGCCATGGCTAAAAAATAATACGTGGCAGCGTCCTTGGGACTCAGACAAGCAAATTACATGGCTTATGTGGCAAGATACCAAAAATCTAGATGGGACACTGTCATGGCTTTGGCTAAACAGGCCCCTGGCCAGCTTGCCAAGGAGCTGGAGCAGGTGGCTACTGATGGTATTGAGGCTTCAAGGTGCAATTCCATGCTGCTGTAGATTCTAATGATGTATCCTCTAGAGTCATGGCTACATCTGTGGCCTTTCGTAGGTTAGCTTGGCTCGGTGTACTAACTGTCACAGGATACCCAGACTAAGGCTATGGATTTTCCTGTGGTGGAATTCTCTGTTTGGGAGCAAACAGAGAATTACATGAAAAATGGATGATACAGAACAACTTATAGGAGTGCACAAGCCAAGGACGGCAAGCCACTCCTCAGAAGCAGACCGCCAGGGGTAGAGGTAGGCCCTTTCAGAGGCCTTTTACCAAACCCAGGCTTCTTCTGCTTATGCTCAGAGGGGGTTCTTCAGAGGCAGAGGCAGACGGGTGCAAGTAGGTCTGCTCCACCCCTCAGCCTAAGCCCCTGCCAAACAGGCACCTGATGGGGTGCCCAGGGCGATTCTCCACTACCTGTAGGGGCAGGCTGGCTTACTTCACCCAGGACTGGGAGTCTCTAACATCAGACAAATGGGTCCTGGAAGTAGTAAGCCAGGGTCTGGATTCTCAGCTTCAAAACATTTCCAAAGATGAGAGCCAGATTTTTCCACCTGCAAACCCCTCTAGAGACCTTTACCTTAGAAACAGAAGTCTCAACCCTCCTAGCTCTCAGAGCTGTAGAAAGGTTTCCCCTACACCAGGGCAAGGGTCTGTACTCCAGATATTTCCTTACCCCAAAAAAGACAGGAGAATGGCGGCCCATTTTAGACCTAAGATATCTGAACAAGCACCTTTTGAAACCAAAGTTCAAAATGGTGACTCTGGCAATGATTTTACCTTCTCTAAGGCCAGGGGACTGGCTAGCTTCCCTGGACCTCAAGGATGCCTATTTCCATGTTCTAATCAGAAGCTCCACGAAAGTACCTCAGATTGAACTGCCCTCAGGTCACTACCAGTTCAGAGCAATGCCATTCAGCTCACCTCTGCCCCAAGGGTATTCACAAAATGTCTGGCAGTAGCAGTTGCTCATTTAAGAAGGCAAAGGATTGCTGTCTTTCCCTATCTAGACGACTGGCTCATTGTAGGCCAGTCTCCAGAACAGGTCAAATCACACCTGCAAGTTACCCAGCAGCTGCTCACCTCTCTGGGCTTCTTGCTCAATCTTCCAAAGTCAGTTCTGGAACCTGTTCAGGTACTCACCTTCATAGGTGCAGAATTGGACACAAAGCAGGCCAGAGCCTTCCTACCCTTTGAGAGGGTAAGGAACCTGGTGGCCCTGGCCTCCTCCTTCACTCTGCAGGTCTCTCGACCAGCAAGGCACTTCTTACAGCTCCTAGGGCACATGGCTGCTTCCACAGCTGTAGTGCAAGGAGCAAGATTTCAGATGAGGGACATTCAGTTTCACTTGAGAGCCTTTTGGTCTCAGAGAAAAGATCCCCTTTCCAAGTTGGTCCCAGTGACTCGAACCCTGATCCAGGCCCTTCAGTGGTGGCAGGATCAGAGCAATTTAAGACTGGGGGTTCCCTTCATCCCTCTGTCTCATTCCTTGACCCTCACTACGGATGCATCCATACCTCTCAACCTTTTGTCCCTCAAATGTGGAACATTGCCTCTCAAAATGTGGAACAAATGAACAAAATGTGGAACACTTAATCAAATCTTTATCTAGAAAGCTCAGAACACTGTTAAAATGTTTGCATTTATGTTTAGAAAGTCTGTTATTAATTGAATAATATATCTTTTGCATCATTTACTATAGATTTTTGCTTTAAAATGTTAACACTGAATGTGGGACAAGTCCTCACAATGTGGAACAGGGAGCTTTTGTGAAGTAAAATGAGGAGCGTTCCTCGTAATGTGGTACAGTTGAGAGGTATGGATGCATCCCTTCTGGGATGGGGAGCTCACATGGGCGACCTCTCCACTCAGGGAGTGTGGTCCCCTCAGGAATCTCTGCTCACATCAATTTGCTGGAACTCAGAGCTGTCTTTCTAGCACTTCAAGTGTTTTCTGCATCTGTTCAGAACAAAGTGGTACAAGTCAGAACAGACAACACCACCACAATGTGGTACATCAACAAACAAGAGGGCACTCGGTCTTGACCTTGTGCACGAAGCAATGAAGTTGTGGTCTCTGGCTTATTCCCTGAACACTTCCCTCATAGCAGTTCACCTCCCAGGAAAGGACAATGTCCTGGCAGATGCTCTCAGCAGGATTTCCCAGGGCCATCACGAATGGTCACTGGATCCCCAAGTACTGGGGATAGTTTTTGCCAGATGGGGCACCCCTCAGATGGACCTTTTCCACCCCCAGACAATCACCAACTTCCACCGTTTTGTTGCAGGCCCCCAGTGATGGGCTCAGTCCCTCTGGATGCCTTTCTCCTAGATTGGGAAGGGAAGTTTCTATATGCTTTTCCTCCCGTCCCTCTCCTATTCAAGGTGCTAGTCAAATCAGATCCCAGCCTTGCAGGATGATTCTGATTGCTCCAGATTGGGCCAGGCAGCCCTGGTACCCACTCCTTCTGTCCTTAACAGTCCATCTTCCTCTGTGCCTCCCCAGGAGACACAATCTGTTATCTTGTGCCCAGAGGAGGGTTTGGTATCCAAATCTCAAATCCCTCAACCTCAAGGCCTGGCTCTTGAGGAGTTAGAGTTTGCTGACCTACACCTTTCTCAAGGTGTTCTCGACATCCTGAAGGCTTCCAGGAAGCCTTCCACTAGAACCACTTATAATTCTAAATGGAAAAGGTTTTCCATCTGGTGCTGAGAAGCATATTTCCCGGAATCTGCTGATATGCCCATTGTTCTGGACTATATGGTCCATCTTAATTCTTTGGGCCTGAGACCAGCTACCCTGAAAGTTCATCTGGCAGCTGTCTCTGCTTTTATTTCAGCAGGAAAGCCCTCTTCTTCCCTCACCCTGTATTTTCCAAGTTTTTCAAGGATTACTTCATTACTAATCCACCTTTCAGGACCTGGCCCCTGCCTGAATCTTAATGTTTGCATTGCTCAGTTGATGCAACCCCTTTGAGCCTCTGTCTTCTGCAGAGCTTAAGTATTTGACTTGGAAAACTGTTTTTCTAGTAGCCATCACTTCTGCCAGGCGCATAAGTGAGTTACAAGCCTTGTCAGTGGAGACTGACTTTATTTCCTTTCACAGGGATAAAGTAGTCCTTAGGACTAACAGGAAGTTCTAGGGACATGGATATGTTGTTCATCCACACTCATTGGCAGGTATCCTTGCCGCTTTAAATCTTGCCGGAAGGTCTTCAAGCTTGCTCCTCCCACCCACCCGGGTGGTATAACTCTCGGCTCCGCCCCATGGCCTAGAATCTTCCTTACCGCTTGGAGCTCAGGTTCCTCCTTAGCAGCTCTGCGTTCGACTAGTTCCTATTTCTCCGTTTAGGATTTAAAATAATATTTTGCAAAAGACTTCAGTCTTGATCCTCGCGGCTCCGATGGATACATCGACTCCCAGTTCGGAGATGCCCATGCGGACGAAGATGTCTCGGACGGATCCACACTCACGTGTGTCTACTGCTTAGGCCTTGAGCAGACCCGCGAGCTTGCGACCTGTGCTCATCTTTCTCGACCTCGTCCTCGAAGACCGTGCTGCCCGATTACAGCTGGGCCGTCCGAAGCGTTTCCCTCGGTGAAGTCCAAGGCCGGTTGGCCGTGTCCGGCGGCGAACTCGGCCGGATCAGCTCGGCGGATGGTGCCCCCTCGAGAAGAGGAGGCGGCAGCGGGCCGTATCTTCCTCGCGCCGGCATTTATCCGCTCTCTCTGGGTTCTTCCTACGCGGCTTCCTTTAAGGGCTTTGTCTGTCCCTCTCCACTAAGGAGAAGGGCCTCGTCTGCTGGACCTTTTCTCGGTCCAAAAAGAGGACAGGGTAAGTCCCTCCGTCGGCTCTTGGGCACGGGAAGATCCCTCTCCCGGGCAGTCGAGGCCGTCGGCCGGTGGAACCCGCTCGCCGGCCACTGGCCTCACGGTGTCCCGTCAGGTCAGTTGACCCGAGACTCCACTGATGAAGTCGAGATTTTTCGACCCATTAGATCGAGCTGTCGCCTTTAGCAGCCGATTCCCCTCTCCCGGTTCCCCGGGAGAGTTGAGGATCCGATGGGCTCGCCTGTGCCTCTGGTTCCGGAGCCCTCGGATGGACCTTCGAGCCGAAGGAGTGCAGTTCCGGCCGACACCTCCCGCACCACCCGAAATTCAGGACTCTCGGTCTCGGTCTCGGACCTCTGGCAGTCCAGCCGTTCCCACCGTCATAGGCGGTCTGGTCTCGGCACCGTGGTCTGCATGGCGTCGCCCGCTTCGTCCTCGTCATCTCTCGGATGAGGAAACCGGCGTCAAGATACGTCGGCAGTGCGAGGACCTTATGTTGCAACAACTCCTCCTGGCGGGAATAAGCCGACTCAGCGCCTTCCCGACCATTAAGTGGCTGTCACCGGGCAGCCGACACAACCTCGACTTGTCGAGGCCTATACCCAGGCGGTTGTTCGGCAAAACCAGCTACTCCCACCGATTCCGGTGGAACCTCCGCCTCCACAGCCACCAATTGGGGCTCCGACCGAGATTCGATCGTGGGGTTTACCCCATCGGCTGTCAGTTACCCTCACTCCCGACCGACCTCGGCAGGTGAAGGGTGGCTCAGGCAGAAGCAGCTCTTGAGGACTCTTCCGAGTCGAAGATGATTCCTCCTTCTTCTCCAAGCGACTGGACTTGGAGTCTTCAGGAGGTCAGCCAATGGGCGATAGCCCGTCGTCCTTCCTAGGACTGCCCGGCTCATCTGAGTCTACCGGGATGGGCTCGAACCCGTTTCCAAGCAGGCCAGGTATCCCCTCACGGGAGTTCTGGACCGAAGTTCTCCGGCGGAGGCCTTTCGGTGGCGAGGCCATGAGTGGGTCCAGCACTGGAACTTTTGGCCCTGCTTCCTGCCCTCGCCTTGGCCAGGATGCCCGAGATGTCTCGGTCGGTTCCTTGTCCGGTTTTGGAACACCCCTCTGCTGAGGGGTTGGTTACCGACAGCGTTTTCAGGTAGCGCCGACGCGCCAGGGATGTGGACAAACCTCCTGACAAGGGTCCAAGAAGTGGACTATGTCGGGCGAAAAGTCTCGCTCGTCCTCTCGACGCCTTAATCAGGCCAGTTCGCCGTCCTCATGGCACATTTTCTCATGCCCTGTTGGGCTCCTGGATGAGGTCATCCTCATCTTCCGCCGATCTGCAGACTACGGTTAAGCAGGTGCGGGACCAGGCAGGCAGTGGCCAAACAGCAAGCTCCAGACTGCTTTGGATGTAGGGGACTCATGTGCCAGATCGGTGGCGGCGCGAGTGGCTATGCGTCGGCGAGCTGTGAGGATATCCACCTTTACGCCCGGATACCCAGCACAAGTTGGCGGATGTTCCCTTTTGGGGACTGACCTCTTGACCCTGAGGGTGGAAGGTCACCTGCAGAGGATCGAGGTCAATGCCACCTTGGACTCGGTCTCTTCCGCTCCAGAAGGACAAGGCCGCAAACCACAGCTAAACCCTTTGGTCCTTCACAGCCTTTGGCCCGGCCAACAGCGTCAGGGCCAGCAGGCTCGACCTTGGCATCCCAAACCAACCGATGGCTTCCTCTAACAGGAGGCAGGGAGGAAAAGGCAGGAGGTCCCTCGGCGGTCCCTCCTCCAAGCCTGCCAGTGACGGGCTGAGGGGTGTGGCTTCATCCCGTCCCCTTACCCTAGGTCCCCGATGTGAAGGGCGGCTCCGGCTTCCGTTCCGCCTGGTCGCTGTTACCACGGACAGGTGGGTCTTGGAGGTGGTGGGAAGAGGCCTGCCTCTGGAATTCGAGCAGGCACCACCCTTCAGAGCCGTCGCCCCTCGGGGGGCTTCGGGATCCCCAGCCTCACTGGCGGCTCGTCGAGCCGACATCACTCTCCTCCTCCAGAAGGAGGTGGTAAGAGGTGGTGGACCCTCCTTCAGACCCAGGGTTTGTGTCCGAGGTACCTGGTTCCGAAGCAGGACGGGGCTGGCGCCCCATTCTCGACCTACTGACCTAAACAAGTTCCTAAGGTCTCGAACCTTCAGGATGGTCACTCTGGCTCAGATAATACCATCCTTGGAGCGGCGTGTGGTTCTGCTCTCTGTGGACTTCATGGGGCCGCGTTTTCACGTCCTATCAGTCCGTCTCACCGGAGATTCCCTTCGCTTCGGCGGAAGGATCTCTCTTGATTCAAACCATGCCCTTGACTTGTCTCCAGCTCCAGGGTCTTCACCAAATGCATGGCAGTGGTGACAGCATTCCCTGCGGCGCCCGGGGTCGGGTGTACCCTTACCTGGGCGACTGGCTGATAGCAACTCCACTCAGGAAGGAGGCGAGTGGTCAGAGATCTGGCCCTCAGGTCTGCTCACTGGGCCTCCTTATCAGCAGGCCAAGTCGGAACTCGAGCAAGCAGGTGATTTTATTCATCGGTACAGCTTCGACTCTCTTGAGCCAGGCGCGGCTCCAGCGGACAGGGCCGAGGTTCTTTCCTCCTTTGCCCGATCATTTCTGGTTGAGCAGTCGCCCTGCCGGGACTTCTCGCCTCCTGGGTCTCATGCGGCCTGTACAAGCGTGGTCCGTTGGGCCAGCTGGAACATCGTCCTCAGGCTGGGGACTGGCCAGCCAGTGGCTAGCAGCTGCGATCCCTTGGACCAGCTTGTGTCGGTGACTTAGGGATGTGGAATGCTCTCAGTGGTGGACGTTCCAGATCATTTGCAGGAGGCATCCCGTTCGTCCGCCCGAGCCAGCGATCTCTCTGTCGACCGATGCCTCTCTGATGGGTTGGGGTGCCCATCACAGAGAACACCGGGCTCATGGCCTCTGGTCCCAGCGAGTCCGATGCCACATCAACCTGCTGGAGCTCCGGCGGTCCCTAGCTCTCACGCCTTTGCTCCGTTCCTCCGGGGTCAAGTGGTCGAGTCCAGACGGACAATACCACGACCATGTACTATCTAAACCGCCAGGGGCGGAGCGCTCCATGCTTCTATGCAAGAAGCTCTCCGCATTTTGTCGCTCGTGCGCAGCCTGGGCGGATCTCCTAGCCATTCACGTGGCAGGGCCTCCAACACCCTGGCCGATGCCCTGAGCCGGATAGAGGCTGCATCCCCGCAGTGGTCTCTCCCTACCCGAGGTAGTACAGCATCTGTTCTCCCTTTGGGGCACACCTCAGGTGGACCTGTTTGCCTCCATGGAGGCAGGCTGAGTCTGTTCCATGCCCGCCCCCCTCAGCAGGGCTGGCTGCAGGGGATGCCTTCTGACAGCAATGGACCCGGGCCTCTTTCGCCTTTCCCCATTTCCCTTGATCCACAGGTGCTTCTCAAGGCGAGGAGGGACAGGCGCAGGTGTTCTGATAGCCCCAGACTGGCCTACCCAGTTCTGGTACAGATCTCCTCAGTCTCAGCTCCAGGACTCACGGCAGCTCCAGCTCGCCCGGACCTGCTCTCAGTCAATCAGGAAGGTGTTCCATCGGACGCTTCAATCCCTGCACCAGCGGCCTGGTTCCTGGCTAGAGTTCCAGGCTTTGGGTCTTTCGGCGAGGTCCTCAATGTAGTTGAGGCGTCCCGTAAGTCGACCAGAAATGCTATGCCTTCAAATGGAAAAGGTTTTCCATTTGGTGTCGAAAGGGCTTGGACCCTTCCTCCTGTTCCTTGGCAACATCTTGGACTATTTATGGTCCCTTTCTAGTCAAGGGGCCAGTTGGCGACCCTAAGGGTGCACCTGGCAGCCATCTCTGCTTACGGCGGGCGGGAAGCAGTCGGTGGCGCAGGAGAAGGTGGTCTGGCGCTTTTCAAGGCCTTGATCACATTCCCTCCAGTCACGGGAACCCCCACCTCACGTGGGATCTACTGCTGGTACTGGCAAAGCTCATGGGCAAGCCATTGAACCTATGCAGGGTGTGCTCTCTCACCTGTCGTGGGGAAGACCGCCTTCTTGGTGGCTATCACGTCAGCCAGAAGGATGGGAGAGCTCCAGGCGCTCCATCAGATCTCCTTACCTGGTCTTCCACAGGGACAAGTTGTCCCTCTCTTCACCGAAATTCCTTCGGAAGGTGGTGCCGGAGTTTCACCTTAACCAGGTGTTGACTCTGCGGTGTTCTACCAATCCACCTCGGGAGGCCGAATGGGCTCCATACTCTGGATCCTAGAGGCTCGCTTATTATAAGGGCCTTGCAGCTGAAATTCGAGGAGAGGTTAGCCAGCTGTTTGTCACCTACGCTGAAGCGCATCTGGCAGACCTGCAGCCAAGCGGACGATAAGCAGGTGGGTAACCTCCTGCATAGATCTCTGCTATAAGTTAGCGGGCATGGAGCCTCCCAGAGGATAAGAGCTCATTCTACCTAGCCATACTGCTGCAGCAGTGGCTGCTTCCAGGGGCGTCCCTATCAGGAAATCTGCAGGGCTGCTACCTGGAGTCAGCAAACACCTTCATTACCCTACCACATCGAGCCTTGAGTCCGCCCTGGGATGCTGGTTTGGGGCCTCAGTTCTCCAGTCTCTCTTCCCAAGTAAGTATATGAGGTGTCGTCTTGCCCCCTCCTCCCGGAGAACTGCTGAGGAGTCTGCCAATGAGTGTGGATGAACAACATATCCATGTCCTAAATACAGGTTACTCACCTGTAGCAGGAGTTCGAATGGTATATGTTGTTCATCCCACATTTCCACCTACGACCTCCCGGCCCGGCACAACCTGAGCTTCCAGCGGGCCAGATCTGGCGTCATGGGGCCGAGCCGAGAGTTATACCACCCGGGTGGGTGGGAGGAGCAAGCTTGAAGACCTTCCGGCAAGATTTAAAGCGGCAAGGATACTGCCAATGAGTGTGGATGAACAACATATACCATTCCTAGAACTCCTGTTACAGGTGAGTAACCTGTATTTTTTTGCCTAAGGTGGTTTCAGATTTCCATCTTAATCTCTCTCCCTTCCAGTATTCTTCACTGACCATTCCTCCTCTGGTGAGAGGAGGTTGCACATTAGATATTGAGGGCCCTTGGTTACATATAGGCGTACCAGGGTCATGGGTTGAATCCCTCAACTTTTTCTCACTTTTGGTGAGGTTGGAAAAGTAAACCTGCCACTAAGAGATCCATTGCCAGATGGATTGTCTCTTGTATCCAATTTTGTTATCAAAAACTGGGAAAGGTTCCCCTTCAGGCCTGAGGGCTTACTCTACCAGAGGTACAGCTGCGTCTATAGCTGCTGCCAGAAACATCCCTATTTTAGAGATATGTCAAGCAGCTACCTGGAAAGCAGGTACACACTTGCAAAGCATTACTCTTGGATATACAGGCCAGGAGGGATGCTAGATTTGTACAACTGTGCTTCAGAGCCTATTCCTAAGTAGGTTCTGTCCCTCCTCCATGGAGGTACTGCTGTGTATTCTGCAATTGTCATAATATGCAAGACTTCATGTTGTTTGAAGAAAAATTACTCACCTTAGTAATGTTGTTTCTTCTAATGGAGTCTTGCTATATTATAAACCTCCCCAACCTGCCCTCTTCAGAACTTCTACTTGGGTATGGGGTGGGCGGTCCAGTGTGGGCACCGGTTATGCCCATTATGTTTTCACCCCTTTTGGGGTTTTGGGGTGTGGTGTTTTATTCTACCTTATTTTATTTATTTTCTGGTTCCCTGACTTGAGTCTTTGTGTTGGGACCAGGAATATGTGTTAATATTTAGGTAGCCAGTTGGCTGAGTGAGGTTACAGCTTCCACACAGAACCTTAGTGAGTTTTTGCTCGTAAAGATCTGACAGTTTCAGTTTGAAATTATCCAGACAGAGCTTCTCTAACCGAGCACGCGCTCTAAACTCCATTCTTAGAATGGTAGTTAACCCTTTCACCTCTGGAGCAGTTCTAATGATGGGACAAACTGCAATTGTCATAATATAGCAAGACTCCATTAGAAGAAACAACATTACTAAGGTGAGTAATTTTTTCTTTTTGGTTACTGTTACCTCTGCCAGACATATCAGTGAATTGCAAGCCCTGTCAGTTGAACCTGACTTAATTTCATTCCATAGAGATAAGGTGGTCCTTAGAACCAATAGAAGGGCCTTACCCAAAGTGGTTTCTGATTTCCACTTAAACCAATCTATGTCTCTTCCTGTGTTCTTCACTGATCATACTTCCTCAGGAGAGCAGAGGTTACACAGTTTAGATGTTAAAAGAGCCCTTAGTTACTACATAGAATGTACAAAGGGTTACAGGTTTGACTCCTTCCAGTTGTTCCTCACTTATGGGGAAGTAGATAAGGGCAAACCTGCCACCAAGAGAACTATTGCCAGGTGGATTGTGTCCTGTATCCAATTCTGCTATGAGAAACTGGGAAAAATTCCACCCTCAGGCCTGAGGGCTCATTCCACTAGAGGTACAGCTGCATCTTTGGCTGCGGCCAGGGATATTCCTTTGTTAGAAATTTGCCAAGCAGCCACCTGGAAAACAGTTCATACCTTCACCAAGCATTTCTCTCTGGATATCCAGGCTAGGAGTGATGGTAGGTTTGGCACAGCAGTACTTCAGAGCCTATTCCCAAGGTAGGTTCTGTCCCTTCTCCTTGGAGGTACTGCTTGGTAGTCTGCAATAGTCAGAATACAGCAAGACTTCGTGTTGTTTGAAGAAAAAATTACTCACCTTAGTAATTATGTTTCTTCTAATGGAGTCTTGCTGTAGTCTGACCTCCCTTCCTGCCTCCCCTCTCAGAACCTGTTTTTGGGAAGTGGGTGGGCAGGTGCAGTGTTGCACCCCAAGGGTGTCTTCAGCCCACTTTCTGTTGTGTTGGGTGCTTTGTGTTTGATTAGTTACGAATTTTTATGCTTTATTACCTGGTTTTTGGTTTTTGGGTTTCCTGACTTGAGTCTTTTAGGAATCTAAAATCTTTGTTGCCAGTTGGCTAGTAGAAATTTTACAATTTCCACATTATTTAAGTCAGTGAGTTGAGCTCGTAAGAAGCTGACAGTTGGGTTTCAAAGTACCACAGACAGAGTTTTCAACCGAGCTCGAGCTCAACGTTCTATGCCTGGCATAGAATCTTAACCCTTCTCTCTCCGGGGCAGTTCAAGTGCTGGAGCTAACTGCAATAGTCAGAATACAGCAAGACTCCTTTAGAAGAGACATAATTACTAAGGTGAGTAATTTTTTTCTTCATGCTCCAGGTCTCCTCATTTCTCCTCAAGCTGCTTTTACTCTTTATGTAATGTAAATGAACTAACATATGCTGAATTGGGTCTGCTCTAGTGGCTAGACAGTGCAAATGTTTTTCATTTTTTGTGACCTGAACTTCCACTTTACCCAGATCAGTATGGAACTCCTATTAGAATGCCTGGACCTCCTGCACGATTGTGTACAGTCTTGGGTCAGATGCAGTTTAGGGAAGGGTTATGGCAGTTAATGGGCAACAAGTTGGAGGCCGGGGAACCCTCTCTGTGACAGGTTCTGTCCCATGAGAACCCTGGATATGGCCTCTCAATTTCTGGGTGTACCCTCTAGGACCTGGGCCTTCTATATTTGTTATACAAAAGTCACCATACCTTCTCGCTTCGGCCTCCTTTTGCAGCTTAGTCAAAAAGCCTTTCCCCTCTTCTCCCTGAAATATTTATTCTGTGGAGTTCTGCATTTTGTTTGGGGCTGGGGGCACTTGGTGTTGAGAAAGTGCCCACGGCAAGAGAAAGAAGGATCGGCGCTGAGTGCCTTGGATTTGCAGCAGCCTTTTATTTCCTCTCTCAGAGATATTTATTCTGTGCAGTTCCTTTTTTTGATGCTAATGATACGAGAGTTAGTTTGCACTGATGATACCACAGAAAATGGTTAACAAATGCCCAGGGATCTCAGTATCGCAGCTGCCTTTTATTACAGCCATAGAACAGTTTGGTTTTGGATCTGCTTTGGTACATTTTCAATTTCTTCCATAGTATTTTTTCAATAAAATTTTACCCATGGCTTGGCTTGTACTTTATTAAAAAAAGTACTGGGTTTTATTGAGAAAATACTCTGAAAAGTCACTAAAATGCACAAAAACACTTACAGACTCCAAGATTTTTGGGGGGCCCTGGTGGCCCCCAGACTCCTCAGTATTTGTTAAAGATTTTTTGTCCTCACCCCCACATTAAAGGCATTTGACCTGCTCCTGCACACAGGTGCCCTAGAAACAGGATCATGAGGAAGGTTTTTTAAATGTTAAATATAGTTACTATATTATATTTTTAATATGTTATTGATCTCGATGAGTAGTACATTAATACTGCAATGGATGTAGGATTGGTCTTACTTATAATACATTCTTATAGTATCAGAACCACTCACCTTCATTTCTCACACTCCAAAAATGTGTGTGAAAACACTCTTATTAAGAGTGGTCTACGTGGCAGTATTATCACACAGAAATGCTACAGTAGCAACACCCTGACATATCCTAATTATGAATACACTCTGCATAGCTAAAGAGACACCTCAAAGGACACGTCTTTTAAAAGTTGCTGGGCAGTCTCATCAGAATTACAGTGCAATATCAAGATTTATAGATCAAGAGAGTGCTTCTGACCAGTTAGTGTGTGCCTTTCACTTGTGCAGGAGGCACCCTTACTTTGTAAAGTGTGTCTCACGTGCAGCTGCCTTGGATATGGGCTCGTTTGGGGGAGTTTTTTTCAATTTTTAATGTATTAGTGAGCGATCTCAATCAATAATATTAGTAATGCTACGGAGACTTAAAGTTGTAAGAGTGGTCTCACATTCTTAGGGTGTCAAAACAGTTCTTATACTCTAAGGATGCAAACTGTAAGAGTGATCTCCACGGCAGTGTTAACATACACAAAACTAATATAATGTATGGGAGAGGCTTATTATTAACCGAATTCACACATTTTACAACATTGTTATACTCTCAGGCTTCGGATTCCTGTGCTTCTGCTTCATGAACCTTCATCGATGAGTCGGCTTCAGCTGTGGTTTTGGTCCAGGCTGCTGGCTTTCATGGTGTCCCTGTCGGGGCTGTTGGCTGAGATGTGGGCCACCAAGCTGTCGAGATTTTCCTCGACCCAGTCAACCCATTGTTGCAGGACAAGGGAGATACTGCCCTCTCCAGGTGTCCGGTCCTGCCTCCGCAGTCCTAGGGTGGGTCAGATCAGCTTCCTGAGCTGGTCCCTAACCCTCAGGACCCTGAGCTCTTGGGGGATCCTAAGCGTCCCTCGCCAGTTCCTGTCTCCTCTCACCATCCAGTATGCTGGCGGCCGAAGTCGAGGTCCCGCAGCTGGAGGTCAGGTAGCTGTCACCAAGATTGGCGGTCTCGTTCTCGACACTCAGGAAAGTGGTGCTGCTGCTATTCCTCCTCTTCCGGGGATCAGCTCTGCCGCAAGTTGCATCGACACTCCGAGGAGCTCGTGTGGCAGCAGCTCCTTTTAGGTGCTGGGACTAAGCTGATGACGACTCCTGCCCCAGCACTCCCTTGGCTGCTGCCACCTCAGCCAGAACCTATTCTGGCTCTGCCGCTCTCGGCCTCTCCACCAATTCGGGTGGAACCCCTGCCGATTCCGCTGAAGGATGGGCCCCCTCATGAGGACACCTGCACTGCCCCGGGCTTCCACGATGGCTGTCGGTTACAGTGACTCAGGCGGACAAACCCTGCAGGGTTGGTGTGGCAGCTGGTCTTTGATGAATCTTAAGAATCGGAGTCTTCCTCCATGCATTCCCACACAATTGATCTGGACTCGGGGGAGGATTTGTTGACAGACCATGACCCTACCTCCTTTGGGGCCATGCTCCACCTTATTTGGGAGGTTATGGGAATCCAGCCGGAGCCTGCTCAGAAATGGGCTAGGTATCCCCTCACTGAAATCCTTGACCGTGATGACTCCAATGGAGTCGACTTTCCGGTGGCTGAATCCATTCCTGGGCCCGCATTGGCGCTCTGGCAACACCAAGCCTCCTGTCCCAGCTAACGGCCTGTATGGCCCACAAGTATGCAGTTCGTATGGGTTCCCTTTCTGGGTTGACCAAACAACCCTCAGCTGAAGGCTTGGTTGCCAGTTTGGTGTTCTGGCTGACTGGCAGTGTCAGAGATGTAGACACGCCTCCCAACAAGGAATCCAAGATATTGGATCATGCGGCCAAGAAAGTACATGCAGCTTCATCTCTCGGCCTTAGGCAGGCTGGTTCAGTATTAGTGATGGCCCACTTTGCTCATGCCTTGTTGGGCACCCTTGACCAGGTGCTCCCTCGGCTCTCTGCTGACACCTTCAGATGAGAGTCAAGCAAGTCCGGGACCAAGGCTGTGCTGTGGCTAAGCATCAGCCCCAGATGGCCATGAACATTAGTGATTCCTGTGCCAGGTCTGTGGCTATGCTGTGGCTATGCACCGCCGCAGGGCTAAGCTGGGGATCTCGACCTTCATGGCAGATACTCAGCTCAAGTTGGCGGATGTCCCCTTCTTGGGTACGAACTTGCTCAGACCAGAGGTGGACGGTCATCTCACCAGGACTGAGAAATCCAATGTGGACTCTGTCACCTTTGCCCAAAAGGGCATCAAGGGCTCTAAACCCCAGAAAAAGTCCTTTCAGCCCTACTTTGCCCCTACGGCCAAGCGATCCCGGTCACTGGCTGGGCACCAGCAGGCCTGGTGTCCCAGACCTAAGTCTATCACTTCTGTTGTCAAGAAACCTGGTGGCCGAGGTCCAGCTGCATCCTCTGCTAGCCCTGCCTCTGCATCCAAGCCTGTCCAGTGATGAGTTGGGAGTGTCCCCTCCCTGCCTGTCCTGTCTCCCTTGGGTCCTTCTGTTGGGGGCCAGCTCTGTCACTTTCTTTTCATCTGGTCAGTGTTACCATGGACAGGTGGATGCTAGAAGTGGTCGGACAAGACTTGACTCTGGAGTTCAAGGCTCTTCCGCTCAGCTGAGTATGCACCCCTGAGAGGATGTGGTGTCCACAGACATGTTGTTTGCCCTTTGGGAGGACATTGCCCATGTCCTTCAGAAGAAGGTGGTGGTTCGTGTCCCAGACCCACCAGCTGATCCAGGGTTTGTCTCCAGATACTTTGTGGTTCCAAAGCGGATTGGGGGCTTGCTCCCCATCTTAGATCTGCACGACCTGAGTAAATTTCTGAGGTTGTGCACCTTCGGGATGGTCACTCTGACCCAGCTCATTCTGTCCCTGGAGAATGACATGTGGTTCTGCTCCCTGGACTTTAGGGACACCTTCTTTCACATCCCCATCCGTCCATCCCACTGGTGGTTCCTCCGGTTCTGTGTAGATTGGATCCTCTATGAGTTCCAGGCCATGCCCTTCAGCCTCTCCTCAGCCCCAGGGTCTTCACCAAATGCATAGAAGTGGTGGCAACCTTTCTGAGGCATTGTGGGGGTATGGGTTTATCTGTACCTGGATGGCTGGCTGATTGTAGGCCCTTCCAAGTAGGAGGTAGAGCAGTCCAGGGACCTGTCCCTCCAGACCTGCTTGAGCATTGACCAATGAGGCCAAGTCATCACTTGTCCCCTCATAGGTCATTCACTTCACCGGGGTTGAGCTCGACTCCTGCCGAGCCTGGCTCCCGGTGGACAGGGTGGAGAATCTTTCCTCCTTTGCCCTATCATTTCAGGTTGGGCAGTTGTGACCTTCCAGGGACTTCTTGTACCTCCTAGGCTACATGGTGGCCTGCACCAGTGTGGTCCTTTGGGCCTGCTGGAGAATGCATTTCCTGCAGTGGGGGCTGGCCCATCAGTGGTCTCAGCGCTGCGGTCACCTTGGCCAGCCGGTCACAATGGCTCAGCCAATGTGGGACGCCATCCAGTGGTGGTTGGTCCCGGAACTTCTCCAGAAAGGAATCCTGTTTGTCCGTGTGGAGCCGACAGTCACTCTCATGACCGACATCTCTTTGCTAGGCTGGGGTGCCCACCTGGGAGAACACAGGATCCATGGCCTCTGGTCCCCTGAGGAGTCCTGATGTCACATAAACCTGCTGGATCTTTGAGCTGTTTGCCTGGTCCTGACAGATGATCCTGGTGTCTCCGGACTGGCCACGCCAGTTCTGGTACCCCAATCTCCTCAGCCTCAGCAGCAGGGCTCTGTGGCATCTGCCACTTTGCCTGGACCTGCTCTTGTGCTTTCCGGGGAAGGTCTGCCACCCAGACCTTCAGTCCCTGCACCAGACAGCCTGGTTCCTGAGCAGCTAGAGTCCCAGGCTCTGGGTTTCTCTGACGAGGTCCTCTGTGTAGTTGAGGCCTCTCAGAAGAAGTCGGCTTGTCGATGTTATGCCTTCAAATGGAAGAGATTCTCCATTTGATGACAGGGCAAGGAACTTGACCCCCTGTCCTGTCCTGTGGCTAGCATCCTTGATTACTTGTGGTCTCTCTGTCTCAGTCGGGCCTTTGGTCGATGACCCTCAGGGTGCACCTTGCAGCCATCTCTACATACCGGGCATGGGCTGGTATGCCGACCGTGGCACAGGAGAAGGTGGTTGGGTGCTTCTTTAATGGTCTTGACCACATTATCCCTCCGGTGTGTGAACCACCACCACCTTGGGACTTGTTGCTGGTGTCGGCAGTGCTCATGGGCAAGCCATTCGAATCTATGCACAGGTGTGAGATGTCACACCTGTCTTGGAAGACCCCTTTACTGGTGCCCATCATGTCAGCCAGAAGGATCAGCGAGCTCCAGGTGCTCTCGGTGGAGTCTCCTTACCTGGTCTTCCACAGGGACAAGGTTGTCCTTCGCCCCTACCCAAAGTTCCTTCTGAAGATGGTCTCAGAATTTCACCTTAACCAGGTGATCGGTGTCCTGGTGTACTTCACCAGTCACTCCTTGGAGGCCAAGCACAGACTTCATACTCAGGGCCTACAGTGCGCACTCACCTACTACAAGGAGTACACAGTTGGAGTTCGGGGAGAGGTTCGCCAGCTGTTTATCACCTACGCCGAAGCTGCACCTGGCAGACCGGCAACAAAGCAGATGAGTGGCAGGTGGATAGTCTCCTGCATCGACCTCTGCTATGGGTTGGCTGGTAGGGAGCCTCCCGTAGGGCTTAGGGCTCATTCCACCAGACGTGTCGCTGCCACGATGGCTGCTTCCAGGGACATGCCTATCCAGAAAATCTGCAGGGCTGCTACCTGAAAGTCAGCACACACCTTCATCTCCCATTACCACATTGACCTTGAGTCACGTTGGGATGCTAGCGTTGGGTCCTCAGTTCTGCAATCTCTTTTCCCTAAATAGGGGGTGTGCACCTTGCCCCTCCTCCTGGATAACAGCTAGGAGTCTGCCAGAAGTGTGGCTAGTACACTGTGCCCACCTCTAGAAAAACAAGTTACTCACCTGTAACTGTAGTTCTAGGATTGGTATATGGTGTACATCCACACAACCCACCTGACCTTCCCTGGCAAGTGGCACACTGGTCTTGCTTCCAGCAGGTAAGATATGATGTCATGAGGTGGTGCTGAGGAGGATACCACCCGGGTGGGTGGGAGAAGCCAGCTAGGAGACCTTCCGGCAAGTCTTATAGGGGAAAGGAATTCTGACAGAAGTGTGGATGTATGCTATATACCACTCCTAGAACTACAGTTACAGGTGAGTAACTTGTTTATATGGTCCTGGAAATTTGACAGCAGCATCAATTATCATATTATTGGCATTGCCTATATATTTAGGGAACTACAAGCCATTATTTATGGATTTTGTTAACGATTTACTAAAGGGTTTTTTAATATGATATGTTAGTTACCGGTGAACTGCATTTAACCTGCAAGCCTATATTTTCCATAGAGGCTGTTTTTCTAATACTGGCTTACACTCTGCATCCTGCCTGGTCTTTTAGTAAACACAATGGTTGTCTCTGTACATTCTAGGTCACAAGATAAGGCGTCAAGCACCAAGGTGTCCGCTACAACCACTATGAGTCAGACGCCTATGGAGCAGCCACCGCAGAATACCAGGCGTAGGGGCAGATGTCACCACTCCTCCTCCAGGTCTTCTTCCTCGGATGACAGGACAGACTTCAGCGTGGGCGTAAACCGCTCACGGTCAGGCCAATACAGTCACAGCAAGAACCATGTTACAGCTCCTAAGACATATGGTGATGGCCATATCCACGATACTGTTAGCACGCTTGCATATGAGAGTTCCTCAATGGAACTTAAGGGTGCAGTGGGCCCAGACATCCGACAATCTCGAACACCCGATAAGGGTGTCAAGAGCTGTCCAGCAAATGCTATCATGGTGGCTGACTTCACCCAAACTGGATTCAGGAGTTCTGTTCCAAACAGACTCACCGAGCCAGATCCTCACCACGGATGCATCAGGTCTAGGATGGGGAGCTCATTTTCAGAATCACCATACTTAGGGCACATAGTCAGACATGGAAGTATCCCTGCACATCAACATCTTAGAGATGAGGGTGATTCTGTATGCCATGCAGGCCTTTCAAACTCACCTTTCCCAGGGTCCTGTGCTTACCCAGACTGATAATATGTCAGTGGTCTTTTATATCAACAAGCAGGGAGGGATGCACTTCTACCCTCTGCAGAGAAACCATGAGAGTGTGGTACTGGGCCCTAGAACACGGACTCACACTAACAGCGGTTCATGTTCCAGAGTCCAAAACGTCCTGGCAGACAAACTCAGCCGCTCATTATCAAGAAACCATGAGTAGGAGCTGCTTCAAGAAGTGGTGGATGACCTGTTCGAAAGATGGGGACGTCCAGAGCTGGACCTCTTTGTGTCCCTGTGCAATGCAAAACTGCCCAGTTTCTGCTAGCTAGATCCCGGGCATGGTGCTTTCTGGTGAGATGCATTGTCCCTTTGCTGGACAGGGAGGTTCCTGTACGCCTTCCCTCCATTTCCCCTTCTACAGCGGGTGTTACTCAAACTACAGACGGATTGTGCCACGATGATCCTGGTAGCTCTTCTCTGGCTACATCAGATATGGTTCCCTCTTTTGCAACAGTTAGTAGTGGAACCTCCTTTTCAGCTACCAATTTTTCCAAGGTTGCTATCTCAAGACATGGGAACATTAGTCCACCCGGACCTTCTGTCCCACACCTCCATGCATGGCTCCTACAGACTTAGCCATTTCCAGGCATGGGGTTTCACAAAAGGTGGCAGAAGTCCTAGTAGAAGCAAGGAAACCTTCTACAAGGGCAACATATGCCATGAAATGGAAACATTTCTGTATCTGGGAAGCTGCATGTTCCCTGGACCCACTGTCTTGCTCGGTAAAATCAGTCCTGGAATATCTCCGATCGCTTTCAGATGCGGGATTGAGAATCTCTTCCACAAAGGTGCATCTCTGTGCCATTTCTGCGTATCACGCACCTGTGGAGGGTAGGAATATTGCCCAAATGGACCTTGCCCATACATTCCTTCGGGGCATGCTTCATATGAAGCCTCCCATTAGGGATCCTGTTCCCCCATGGAACCTACTTTTTGTTCTAGAGAAATTGACACTGCCTCTCCTCGAACCGGCTGTGGATTGTGACCTACGTATTCTCTCTTGGAAAACATTTTTTTTAGTTGCCATCACTTCAGCTCAGAGGGTTTCTGAGCTGCAAGCCTTGATGTGTAAAGAAACTTATTTCATTTTTCACAGGGACAGAGTGTCTGCATACTAATCCTAAGTTTATTCCAAAGGTGTTGTCTGAGTTAACCTTGAAACAAGACATCTCTCCAGTTTACTCTCCCAAGTATTGCAATAAATGGGAGGATCTTCTTCACACTGTAGAGGTACACAGGATCCTTTGGTATTATTTGAACCATACAAAACTGACTCGGCAATCGGATCAGTTGTTTGTGCCATTTGCCCCCAGGGTTCTGGGGAAACCAGTTTGCAAGGCAAACCATGTCCAAATGCTTAACCAGTTGCATTACTTTTGTCTACAACAAGTATGAAAAACCCTTACCGGGATCGGTTAAGGGACATTCAGTGAGGGGAATGGCTGCATCCTTTTCAGCCATGAAAAATGTTTCAACAGCAGACATATGCGCTGCTGCAACATGGAATTCTGTGCATACTTTTGTTAAGCAGGAGAGCAGGATTCGGCCTTGCTGTGCTCCAAGGCCTAATTTCATAAATAATTCCAGTATTTCAGGAATTTATATCCCTGCCTCCCTTTTTCAAACAACATGAAGTCTTGCTGTATTCTGACTGTATGCAGTTAGCCCCAACACTTGAACTGCTCCGGAGAGGAAAGAGTTAACTCTGTGCCGAAGCATAGAACGTTGAGCTCGAGCTTGGTTTTCAAACCTCTGTATCTGGTACTCTGCAGTGTAACTGTCAGATTCTTTACTCCGCCTAACTGTGAAGTCGCTCCAGAGATCCCTCCTGCTCTTCGGTTCAGTTCCAGTTTGAATCGTCGTTTTTTTCAACCGTAATCCTTCCTTCAGTATTCTTACCTCTGTCTTGGTAAGAGTAAGTGGTAGTAGTAGGTAGTGTGATTTTTTTTGTGTTAAATTCACCAGAAATTTTTTTCATTTTCGGTTCTTTTCCGGTCGGTCTGGTTTAGAACCGAAAATAATTGTAATTGGTTTTTATTTGTGTGTACGTTGTGGTTTCTGGTACTTATCGGTTTCTAAAAAAATCTAGTTTTTCGGATTTTTTTAACTGATCCATGACACAGTTGGAACCAGTATATTTTTTCAGTTGCCTGGCTTAACGCTGTATAGGATGACTTTTTGGAAATATTAGGCATGTCTGAGAAACCCAAAAAGAAAACTGGTCCCACTGGGTTTCAGCACTGTACCAAGTGTAAGGAGGCCTTTGCTAAGGCTGATACTCACCTTGTCTGTGTATATTGTCTGGGGTTTGACTACCTCAAAGAAGACTGCCAGATTTGTAAGAACTTTCCCAAGGCCACTCTTGAAAAATGTTTGAGTAGGATGAGGGAGAGGGAGACTGAGATGTCCGCTGACCCAGATGGCCAGCCCAGTTCAGTTCCGACCGAACCTGAGTAGGTTCCCACTGACCTGGGTGATACCTCTTCAGGCAAGAGGAGAGCTGATTCCAAGGAGTCAGTTCCTATTAAGAGAAAAAGGAAATCAGTGGGTTCGGATCCAAAATCCCCTGCTCCGACCGCTGAGGAGATAGCGAAAGCAATTTCCATTGTACAGTTGCTTTGCCCAGTTCCAACCGAACCAACATCGGTTGAAATGCGATTGGTTCAGTCAGAAGTTGGTGCCTCAGAAACTGACCCAGAGGCATATTATGAGGGTGATTGGGAGGAGGATGAAGATGACGAAGAAGGAGAGTTTGCAGGCCTAGATGAGCCAATAGAGCCTGACATCTCCCCAGACAGGCCTTCCAGTGTTTCCCCTCCCAGGCTTTCTCAGTCCCCTTCCCACTTCTTGTTTTACAAGAAGGTGGCTGAGACTCTTCAACTTCCTATGGAGGAAGCTAATCAAGATCAGGAGGAACCTGATTATATGGAAATGATGGATGTCCCAGAGTTAAGGAGAGTGTCTATCCCTCTGCATAAATCCCTGGGGAAACAGACACAGAAAATAATGCAATTTCTTACTTCCATCCTTCCTGTGGATAAACAGTTGGACAGGAGGTATGCACTATCAGGTCCTGGTATGGGATTCCTTACAGCACATAGCAGCCACGTTGGGGTAGTGCAAGCTGCAGCCTGTGACGAAGGTAATATTCCTCTGGCATCTCACCCCCCCAGATAAGGATTCCAGGAAAGTGGATGCCATGGCCAAGAAACAATACTTGGCATCCTCTTTGGGGCTCAGGCAATCAAGTTACATGGCATATGCAGCCAGGTACCAGAAATCAATGTGGTATACGGTTCTGGAGTTGGCTAGGAATGCCCCTCCCCAACTAGCCAAGGAGCTGTAGCAGGTGGCTATAAATGGTGTAGAGGCATCCAAAGTTCAATTTCATGCTGCTGTGGACTCGAATGATGTCCATGCTAGAGTCATGGCTACATCTATCTCCATGAGGAGACTTGCTTGGTTTAGATGTACCAATCTTTCACAGGATACCCAGACTAAGGCCATGGATTTCCCTGTCACTGGTAATTCTTTGTTTAGTGAGCAAACAGAGAACTACATGAAGAAAATGGATGAATATAGGACCACCTACAGGAATGCTGCAGCTAAAGAAAAGCAGACCACTCTCAGAGGCAGCTATTTAGGGGCAGGGGTAGGCCTTTTCATAGGCCTTTTTACCAAGCTCAGGCCTCCTCCTCCTCTTCTTTCCAACAGAGGGGGTTCTTTAGAGGAAGAGGCAGGTGTGGGATGACTAGGACCCCATCATCCACACAGTGTAAGCCCCCTGCCAAGCAGACACCCTGAAGTGTCAGTCAGGGTTGCCTCCCCAATTCCAGTAGGGGGTAGGTTGGCTCACTGCTCCCAGACCTGGGAGTCTATTACTTCAGACAAATGGGTCTTGGAAGTAGTGAGCCAGGGATGGATTTGTTCTCACTTTCAAAAGGTTCCCAAAAATGAGAGCAAGGTCCTTCAGTCCTCCCTCTCCCTTGGAGACAAAGGCCTTAGAGGCAGAAGTCTCCTCTCTTCTGCTTCTGCAAGCAGTAGTGAAGGTACCTCTTTGTCACAGGGGAAAATGACTGTATTTCAGATACTTCATCACCCCCAAAAAGACAGGGGCGTGGCAACCCATCCTAGATTTAAGATACCGGAACAAAGATTTAACAAAACCAAAATTCAAGATGGTGACTCTCGGAGTAATTATTCCCTCTCTAAGACCAGGATACTGGCTAGCCTCTCTGGATCTCAAGGATGCCTACTTTCACATACCTATCAGACATTCCCACAGAAAGTACCTCAGGTTCAAGTTGCCTTCAGGCCATTACCAATTCAGGGCTATGCCTTTCGGCATAACATCTGCTCCAGGGGTGTTCACCAAGTGCCTTGCAGTAGTGGTGGCATTCCTCAGGAGACAGGGTATTCTTCTGTTTCCATACTTGGACGACTGGCTCCTAGTAGGCCAGTCCTCAGACCAAATCAAGTCAGCCTTAGAGGTCACTCAAAGACTTCTAGAATCCTTGGGCTTCATTCTGAACCTAGAAAAGTCGGTTCTGGAACCAGCTCAGCTTCGCACCTTCATAGGGGTAGAAATAGACACTATTCAGGCAAAGGCATTTCTCCCTCTCTCAAGGGTTCAGTCCCTTGTCACTCTGGCTTCCTCTTTTCATCCTCTAGTTTCTCGTCCAGCCAAACACTTGCTTCAGTTACTGGGCCACATGGCAGCATCCACAGCTGTGGTCCAAGGAGCAAGGTTTCAGATGAGAGGCATCCAGTTTCATCTTAGATTCTATTGGTCTCAGAAAAGGGACCCTCTCTCCAAATTGGTTCTAGTGTCTCAAACTCTAGTTCAGGCTCTCCAGTGGTGGCTGGAGGAGGACAGTCTTCAACAAGGTGTTCCATTTGTCAGTCAGACTCCTTCAGTGACTCTCACCACAGATGCCTCTTTGCTAGGTTGGGGGCTCACCTAAATCAGCTTACAGCTCAGGTAACCTGGTCTCACCAGGAGTCCCTTCTACATATAAATCTTCTCGAATTGAGAGCTGTCTTTCTAGCACTTCAGACATTCTCAACTGCTGTTCAGGGGAAAGTAGTGCAGATCAGGACAGACAATACCACAGCCATGTGGTACATCAAGAAGCAGGGAGGCACTCGGTCCTTGGCCTTGGGCACAGAGGCCATGAAGATATGGTCTCTGGCTTATTCCCTTCAGGCTTCTCTGATGGCTGTGCATCTTTCAGGGAAGGACAACATTTTAGCAGATGCTCTCAGTAGGATTTCTCAGGGTCATCACGAGTGGACCCTGAATCCTCTTATTCTTCAGGTCATTTTCAAGAGGTGGGGTACTCCAGAGATAGATCTCTTTGCAGCCCCGGACAGTCACCAACGTCCTCTCTTTTGTTGTAGGCCTCCTCTTCTGGACTCTGTCCATCAGGATGCTCTTTTGTTGGATTGGACAAGCAGGTTCCTGTATGCGTTTCCTCCTTTTCCTCTGATATTCAGGGTCCTGATCAAGATCAGGTCTCAGCCTTGCAGGGTGATTCTAGTGGCCCCAGACTGGGCCAGACAGCCTTGGTATCCTCTTCTGTTGTCACTGTCAGTAACAATGCCGCTGTGTCTTCCCAGACAGTTCAATCTTCTTACCTCCTCTCAGGGGAGGATCCTTTACCCCAATCTTCAGATTCTCAGGCTCAAGGCCTGGCTCTTGAAGAGCTAGAATATGCAAGCTTACACCTTTCTTAGTCGGTCTTGGACATTTTAAAAGTTAGAAGAAAATCTGCTACAAGAAAGACCTACAACTCCAAATGGAAAAGATTTGGGTTTTGATGTCTCCAGAAACAGGTTCAGCCAGAATTGGCTGATATTGCCACTGTACTTGACTATCTGGTACATCTTAATAGTTTAGGCCTCCAGCCTACTACTCTCAAGGTACATTTGGCAGCTGTGTCTTCCTTTCTTTCTGCTGGTAAGGGTGCTTCCCTAGCTTCTCATCCAGTTTTCAAGAAGTTTTTCAAAGGTTTATTACATGTTAATCCTCCCTTTAGGGAGCCTACCCCTTCTTGGGATCTGAATATCTGTATAGCACAGCTTATGCAGCCCCATTTTGAGCCTTTATCTTCAACAGAGCTGAAATACTTGACTTGGAAAACTGTATTCCTGGTAGCCATTACCTCTGCCAGGAGAATCAGTGAATTACAGGCTTTATCAGTGGAACCTGATTTCATTTCATTTCACAGGGATAAGGTGGTCCTTCAAACCAACAGAAAGTTTCTTCCCAAGGTGATATCAGACTTTCATCTGAATCAATCTATGTCATTGCCTGTATTTTTCACTGACCATTCTTCCTCTGGGGAGAGAAGATTCCACAGTCTTGATGTAAAGAGGGCTCTTAGTTACTATGTGGAGCATACTAAGGCCCATAGGAATGGCTGTTCTCAGTTGTTTCTCACCTATGGAGAAATGGGAAAAGGCAAACCAGCCACCAAGAAAACTATTGCCAGGTGGATTGTCTCCTGTATCCAGTTCTGCTATTCGAAGCTTGGGAAGGACTCTCCCTCAGGCCTGAGGGCTCATTTGACCAGAGGCACAGCTGCTTTGGTCGCAGCAGCTAGAGATATACCTTTGGTGGAAATCTGTAAAGCAGCCACCTGGAAAACTGTTCACACATTTACCAAGCATTACTTTCTGTACATTCAGTCTAGAAGTGATGCTAGGTTTGGCACAGCTGTGCTGCAGATCCTGTTCCCAAAATAGGTTCTGTGACTCCCTCCTCCAGGGGTACTGCTTGGTAGTCTGCATATAGTCAGAATACAGCAAGACTTCATGTTGTTTGAAGAAAAAAATTACCCACCATAGTAATGTTTCTTCTAATGGAGTCTTGCTGTATTCTGACCTCCTGCCTCCCCTCCTGGAACCTAGTAGTTTTGGGATGTGGGTGGGCAGGCACAGTGCTGCACCCCAGAGGTGTACTCGACATGCCCTTTATCTTATTAAGGGTTTTATTATGAATGTTTTTGCTTGTTTCACTATCTACTTATTTTCTTTTTGGGGTTCTTGACTTGAGTCTTTTGACCCTAAAAAGTCTGTTATGGGCATTTGGCACAAAACATTTAGAAACAATTTCTACCTGTTGAATTAGTTAGTTTAGTGCTCGTAAGAATCTGACGGTTACACTGCAGAGTACCAGAGACAATGGTTTGAAAACCGAGCTCGAGCTCAATGTTCTGTGGTTCTACATAGAGTTAACTGTTTTCTCTCCAGAGCAGTTCAAGTGCTGGGGCTAACTGCATGTAGTCAGAATACAGCAAGACCCCATTAGAAGAAATATCATTACCATGGTGAGTAATTTTTTCTTCTTCCCTTTGGGGACACTGCTTGGGACTCAGTCCTTATGGTGTAGCCTGCTGCAGGAGCTCATACTCAAAGTAAGATAGTACAGTTACGTAAGAACTTACCGTAACTGTAGATCTTCGAGAAGAGCTCCTGCAACAGGAGCTATTTTCCCTCCCTCTATCCCCCTGTTATGTTTCTCCCTTTGGGTTTTGCTTCGACACCTGCCTCAGATCTCTTCTGCTAAGTAACCTTCAGGTCTCCGGTGGGTGAACTGAGGTGGGGCTGGGGACCGCCCCCTTTAGATAGCTGGTGACGTCGGTGGGCAGACCGACGTAAGAGGCGGGCACCAGCTGGATACTGCTGGCTAGAATTTTTGGTGGAGTCTGAGTGCCTGGTGGCGTAGTCCTTATGGTGTAGACTGCTGCAGTAGCTCTTCTCGAAGATCTACCATTACGGTAAGTTCTTACGTAGCTGTACTTTACTTTCTCAGGCTATTCCACATAGACACAACTCTCTAGCTAAAGAATGTTTTTCTTTGTTTAATTGGATGCCTGTTCAGCTGATGCTTATGACATTTAGTGTTCTGAGCTATTATCCTTAATTTTAAGTGTAGGCATTTCTTTTACTCACCATTATTATTTGTTTGGTACGCCATGATCAGGCCCTCCCCTTCCCAACACTGTTTCCTCTCAAGTGGGAACATTGTCAGAGTCCTCAATCTGTCCTCAGAGCACTTGTTCTGCAGACCCCTAATCATTTTTGTAACTCTTCTCTGCACCCTCTTCACTCTCCTGCTGTCACTCCTCACGTTTGGGGACCAAAACTAGGCACAGCATTTCAGTTTCAGCCTCACCAGAGCCCTATATAATTTCAGAAGCTCCCCATGTTCTCAGCAGACAAAATGTTTTTAAAAATACATCCAACTAATTGGTTAATTCTTTCTGTCAGTTCACCATGTTCTGTCACTTTCAGGTTTTATTAATGTTTACTACGGTGGTCTCTCTCTAATTATATGATATCATACTCTTTTTCCCTGTGGAAATGCTGTCCTCTGACATCCCTAATCCCAGTGACACACTTGATTGTACTGAACTACAGTTTTGACTCATGGGCCAGTTCAGGTATTCTGCCCAGATTTACTTGCAACCTACAATGGATTGAGCCAGGATGCCTTACAGTAAATTACATCCCATAAAGTTCTGCATGGCAGAAAGGCTGAATTGCCAAGAATGGCACTCTGCAGAAATAATGCAAGGTACAGTGCTGTATCCTGGCTCACTCTGCTCTATTTCTCTGTTCCTGGGTTTCCACGATAGCCCATATCTTAGTATCTTTGGCAAACTTGGCAACCCAAACATCATTGCTTTCTGATCACTTAGGTAGACAAAAGTTGGACCCAACAGCGACCCTTGAGGGACTCACTAGTGACATCCTCTCTTGCTGATGAGAACTGATTTAGCCTGACTTTCTGGGCCCGATTTTCAAAGCTAATTAGGTTTACTTTGATAAATTGAGTTACTAATTGGGTCAAACAAGCCGATACAGTTGGTTTGGCTTGATTTATTGTGTAGAAAGCTGTGTTGAGTTTATGTCCTTGTTAAACTAATACATTGTTTTAATGATGCATCTGTGTTGTACTATGGAATTCTTTGGTTGAAAGGAACATAAATTTTAGTTCCTTCATACCATTCTAAAATGGTACTTGTCCCAGAGTGTAAATCAGAAACACCCACTGAATTTACTAAAATGCCATTAAAGATAGGACAACAACAAATTGGGAAAGACAGCTAACACAGTTTTTAAGTTAGATAGTTATTTATAGTAGATTCCTGCCCTGTGGTGAATTATAAGGCCTTTGGCACAGTCCCACGCAGGAGACTAATCCACAAGCTGGCAAATCTGGGATGGGGACAGAGGTAGTCACGTGGGTTAGAAACTGGTTGAGTAACAGAACACAAAGAGTGGTAGTAAATGGGGTTAGCTCACAGGAGGGATGGGTAACAAGTGACGTGCCCCAGGGATCAGTACTGGGACCAGTGCTCTTCAGTGTCTTCATAAGCGATTTTGAAGATGGTCTAGAAGGGAGGGTTAGCCTGTTTGCAGATGATACAAAGCTGTGTAACAGGGTAGATACACAGGAAGGTGTAGAAAAAATGAGGAGGGATCTGAAGAGACTAGAAAACTGGTCCATGGAATGGCAGTTGGGTTTCAGTGCAAGATTATGCACCTAGGGAGAGGGAGTCCTAAGGCTGAGTATGACTAGATGGGGTAACACTGGAGGCCACCACAGAGGAAAGGGATCTAGGCATAGTCATAGAAGACCACCTCAAAGTGGCTAAACAGTGCAACAGAGCAGTTGGAAAGGCTAACAGAATGCTAGGGTGCATAGGGAGGGGTATAACAAGTAGAAGGAGGGAAGTGGTGGTAGCGTTGTACAACTCCCTAGTAAGGCCCCATCTGGAGTTCTGTGTTCAATTCTGGAGGCCCCATCTCCAAAAAGACATAA
The DNA here is from genome assembly GCA_016271365.2 of Neoceratodus forsteri. NCBI lineage: Eukaryota > Metazoa > Chordata > Ceratodontiformes > Ceratodontidae > Neoceratodus > Neoceratodus forsteri. The sequence goes on from CM028131.1 coordinate 620,411,478, forward strand.
ACAGGATGGAGATGGTACAGAGGAGGGTGACAAAAATGGTGTTGGGGATGCAGCATAAGTCTCTAAATATGTATTCCTTGGAGGAAAGGAGAGAGAGAGGGGGGACATGCTAGAGACCTTCAAATATCTAAAGGGGATCAACAGGGCACCAGAGCAGTGTTCTCCATTCACTGTTTTAGTGCGGTGGGCCACCACCCTAAATTTTTTTACCACCACTCTATATTTTTTACCACCACCCTATATTTTTTTGCCACCACCCTGTTTTTCTATCCATTACTGATTGTTTGTTTTACAGAATCCTCCAGAATTGTTTTTTTATTGACATCCTTTACTGCACTACTACCCCTGTTTTGATACCAGCACACTATATTTTACTTAAAATCAGCTTATGCACATGTATAGTGCATATAGGAGGTCCACAAAAATAACGCACATTTTGACCCGAGCACCACTGCCACCGCCCTATATTTTCAGACAGTGGGGAACCCTGCAGAGGGGAGCATCTTTCACATGAAGGGAAACAGCAGAACAAGGGGACACAGCATGAGACTAAAAGGTGGTAAATTTAGAGGGAACTTGAGGAAATTCTACTTCACTGAAAGGATGGTGGAGAGATGGAACAGTCTCCCTCAGGAAGTGGTGGGGGTGGCCATGGGTCAGGGATTCAAGAATATGTGGGATAGGCACATGGGAATTATCAAGGTAGGGGTGGGGGGGGCTTGTGGCATCTAGGACACCTTAAGCATTAGAAAGGGAGATAGGGCAGACTGGATGGGCCACAAGGCCTTTATCTGCCAACAACATCAGTGTATCTATGTGTCTATAAAGACCACATTATCCTGAGTGTGGTCATGCAGACATATTGGGATTTAGGTAACTTTCCCACCCTGCTATATGATGCCCCAGTGCTCCTGTTTCTTAGAAACTTGGAAATCAAAAAACTGGCTATGCTTTACAAGATCAGCTGCTTTGTGACAATATCTCCCCTTCAAACACACCACTGTGAGGTCCTGTCCTCACTGAAATGGCCCTCGCTAAATGACAGAATGTCCTAACCACTCCTTTGTCTTACCTACAAACTTACCAGAGTCTATACACATCCCAGCCTAAATGGACTGATAGCCGCTAAGACCTTGAGGTGATCTTTGTGCTTCTCAAATGGCCCCGTCCTTGACATCCCCAGAGGTAGGACTAACTTGGGCAAAAGGTCCTTTGCATGCTCTGCTCCTTTCTACTGGAACTCGCCACCTGCCTCCATAACTAACTCCATCTCTTTTAGTGGCTTTAAGAAAGGACTTAAAAGCTATCAGAGAGTAGCCAATGCACTTGCTACCTCTGATGTATACTCACACCAACCTGAGGTATACATCTCTTGCCCTGGCACTTGGCCACTGCTATTGGAGCTCTTAGCTCCTGTCTTGTAATTTTTGTATTCTACTGATTGTTGTGTCACTGTTCGATATATGGGGATTGTGACGAATAGCCAATCTGCTTGTTATTATTTGTATTATATTTGTGATATAAATATACGTTTCTTTGAGTTTCTGCTTGTGAAGCATGGCAGTCAGCATAGGGCATCATGGAACTTTGGATGTTCAAAAAATACTGTTCTCCCTCTGAGGGGGAAAATCTATTTAAGAGCTTCCTTTAGATACCAGGTTGTAACAGACTGTAAAACACCCATTTATTGTAAATCTGGGAAACTGGCCATAAACAGGCTGCATTTTACGATCTCTCAGGAGGTAAGCCAACTCTGACAGTTACCTGTTAAACTTCTCACCACTAAGAGAAATAGTTCTGGAATGCCCTCTGAAGATCAAAGGGGTAATTCTGACCTGCCATAAAAACAGGCTGACTAATTAAAAAAAGTATTTATTTTTTTGGGGTGGGGGGTGCTTAGCAACATGCAGATGCGTGAGACTAATTTGTTATGCAGGGACAAGAATGACCTCATAGCCAGCATCACCTCAGAGTTGTGACCTCACAAGCTGGGTGGGGCCCTTTTTTTTCCTCCTGATAGACATGGTCAAGGCTGGGGGAAAGAGTGCTTTTTTATTTCTGGACTCCTGAAAGAACACACTCTCGAGAAGCACTCCTGTCAAAGTTAGGTCATTCAGCCACCACTAATTACCAATTGAAACTGGGGTAGGATTAGTTACTAAGTAAAAAGGCGTTTGGTTTGTAATTTCCATTACTTTTATGACTGTACCATTAATGCTATATGTTCTGTGTTTTGTATTTCATTTACTATTTTTAATTTTAGTAAACTTTGTTTTCTTTGAAATCCTCCCTGAGCCTTTTCCTTATTTTGAGTGTGAATGCTGGGACAGTGTTGATAATTCTGACAGAATTGATAGAACTTTTAAGCGCTTGCAGTGTGTTACCATATGCACCAAGGTAAGGTACCAAGGTCTCAACTGAGTCAAAAGGGGGGATCGTGAACCAGGTTGTTTGTCCACTAGGTTAAGTATTGCACAGCATTTCCCTAAAGAGGATGTGATATTTGGACCTGTTACCTGGGCGTGCTAGCAAAAAAGGGTTCATATTTGACCGCAAGCTCGAGACTGGTAGTTGATCAAACCCAAAACAGACAGGAGGGTTACCCTGTTTGTCTTCTCTTCGCATATTGCACTTCGAGGGTTGGCAGTGTGGGAGCAGAGGGCCCGACCCTCCGAAGTGCGTTTGTGACAGGGATATTTTTTTTTTAAATAAATACTGTGTAATTTACTGTTATGTTTACAATTTGATCCCCTGTTTCACTACCTTCTCGTGTGCCTCAATTATGTGCATAATTTACATAGATACATAGATACTGATGGCAGATAAGGGCCTTTGGCCCACCTAGTCTGCCCAGTTGCGCATGTAAATTTGATCTCTTGTCTCTATACCTTGTGTATGTACCTAACTGATCAGTTACCGCACTACCCACATTTGTACATAATTGTAATTTCATGTTGTTGTTGAACTCTGTACATTTGCCTGTAACTAAATCCAGGTCACCCATGAAAAAGGGACCCTTGGTCTCAGTGGGTTTACCCCGGTCACCAAAATTGATTCAATCAATCAATAAACCTGGTAAAGATGATTATATGAACACCCTTATAGTACTTCACAATCTTCACTAGTGGAGTATCTTTGTCCATCCTATAGGTCAGGGTTTTTCAGCCAGGGGTCCCTGAGCAAGGCACAGGGGACCCTTGGAGCGGGCAGGAAACGTGTTAAATATGAAACTGTAGAAACTGTGTTTAATACCGTCTTGATGTTTTGAACAGCCTTTCCATGTTCTACCATTGCAGCCCCAGTCGTGTTCATATTCCTTTTCAAAAAATAAGTATTTGGAGGCAAGCAGTTGTAAAGAAGAGATTCAAGAGAGTCCAGTCAAAACTGGTTGTTTGTTTTAACTTGAGCCACGTTTCATTTGTAGTACCTAGTATGTATCAGTGGTGTGCAGAGTGGCATCTTCCACCACATTTCTTTCTTTCCTTCACTCAGTTACAGGCATAAAAGGTGTCATAAAATGTATTTAACCCATGTAGAAAGACATTATCCAGACTTGTTCCACCAAATTGCACAAAGGGGAATATTCCTGACCTGCAGGTTGGTCCAGACTAGCATCTACAGTCTCCCGGTGGCCATCTTGGATTGTCTCTATGGGATTCAGATCTGGATCTTTTATTCACAACTCTACACTCTTAACACCTCCCACACCTCCATTTCCTCAGGGTCACATAGTGAATATGAGATTCAAATCTGGTCCCTGGCCAGCAGTTCTGTGCCCAAACTCCATACCCCCATCACCATTTGTGTAAGAAACTTAACCTCCACCCCCCCCACACCTTCTGTCCTCTGTTGCAAGTAGGGGGTCCTTGCTACTACTGATGTTCACTCTGGGGGTCTGTGCACACAAAAAGGTTGAAAACCCCTGCTACAGGTTGATGCACATGCCAGATTGTCCAGGATGCATCTTCATTGTAGTTTGTATTTAGAATGTGTTCTACAGATGTATGAAATAAAGCTGAGTTTAAAAAAAAAAAAAGCTGTCTGAAAGCCAGCCCCCGGGTCACCTCAAGAACTCCAGTAAGAAACTTATCGAGCAGAAATGAAGCAAGAATTGAGAGAAAACAACAACAACAAAGAACAATGAATGCTGGGGTGCTCAGTGGACTCTTGTTATAAGAGAGAACATATGAAACCATATGCAGTATAGAAATCTGTGCGTTTATTCACAAGTTGTACACTCAAGAGAGTGTTTAGAACATTCATATTATGACATAATTGGCTAAGCATTACATAAACAATTGTTGAAGTTATCAGTCCACTGCTGTAAAAAAGAAATAGAGGCATAGTCTTTGTTGTGATTGGTCTTGAATTAGACCACATTGGGAGCAGCTGCAGAGTACTATAAAGGGTGCTCTTATAATCACCTTTACCAGGTGAGTAAATCCCATTGCAACTCATAACCTTTATAGTACTCCTCAGTCATCAGCACCAGTGGGACTTTGTAGCAGTGTTCTATGAAATTAATGAGAAGGATAAAGTGGGCACTGCTTCAGGGTATGTTAGTGGCAGCCTGGAACACCAACCTGCCAAAAGTGATCAGCCAGTGTTGCATCCAGATAATAATGTTTCGTGAAGGTATGAAGGGAAGACCAATTAGCTTCTGCACAGATATCATTGTGGAAGGTCAAGAAAGGTTCCCCGCAAGATCGGGCCTGTAGCTCGCCGATGCTTCTGGCTGAGCAGATGGTGACCAGGAGGGCCATGTTAGGGTGATCCAGCAGAAACATAGAAACATAGAAAAACGTTGGCAGAAGGAGACCAAGGGTCCATCTAATCTGCCCATGAGTTCCCAAGACCTACTCAGATCCAAGAACCTAGCCCCCCCCACACACTGCTTGATGCCCCCTACTACTCCCATGGATTTTATTTGCATATTAGCTCTGTCCCAGCCCAGTTTGAATGATGTCATGGTCTTTGCCTCCACCACCTCAGTGGGCAGCCTATTCTATGGTTCCATGGCCCTTTCCATAAAACAGTGCTTCCTAAGCTCCCTCCTGAAGCTCCACCCTCCCAACTTCCACTCGTGACCTGTAGTGTGGGAGTCAGCAACCCTGTTGAACAGATCAGAGGAAGGCACCTTATTTATTCCTCTCAGGAATTTGTACATTTCAGTCATGTCTCCTCTCTCCCTCCTAGCCTCCAGCGAGAACATATTCAGAGCTTCTAGAGGCCCCTTGTACGAGAGCCCCTGGAGGCCCTGGATAATCTAGGTTGTCTTTCTCTGGATGGCCTCCAGCCTGTTCTTATCCTTCATAAGATATGAACTCCAAGGGTGGGGGAGCCGTTGCCAACTGCCGAGCTTGGAGCAATAAACTCGCAGAGCTTTGCACATCGTAATTAAGTAACTTCATTTCGGCTGTTTAAACTTTTTTTTATTATTGGCTAAACGTAGTTTGTTGGACAGCTGAAGTATTGTGGAGGTGAACAATACTTCTCCCGGACTTTTTGGAACAGCACAACTGGAGATATGGGCAAAAGCAATAAAGTGGGAACAGGAGGAGATGGAGCCCGAGCTAAAGATCCAGAGCCAGGCACAAGTAAAGACCCTATCCAAGGGGCTGAAACGAACACTACACAGCAGTGTTTGAATGCCGCTTTGCTCAAGGCAATCCAGCGATTTGATCAGAAGACGGAAGATTTTACCACACAATTTAAAGTTCTGGATGTGAAGATGGGGCTTTTAAGAGGCCAGACAAAATCCACATCTAAATCTGCCGAAACGGCACTAACTCTATCCACTGGACCAACAAAGGAAAAGGGATTGCTTCACCGCAGACTTGAAAACTTGGTGAATGCCTATCGAGCTACTCATGTAAGGATATTGGGCCTTCAGGAGGGAGCAGAGGGGGAAAACTCCAAGTTATTTATAGCCTCTTTCTTTTGGGACACTACAAGTAAAAGGACTTGGTTACCATTTTAAAATGACATTGGATTACCCCTAGAGGTGGAAGAAGCTGCATGGCAATGAATTAACTTCCTCCATGCACTCTACTCATTGTACTAGGTACCTTTCTGGACAGAGATATTATCTTGGCAGAAGCAAAAAAAACGAGCCCCTTTGGGTAGGCAGGGAAGCAAAATACACCTTTTTCCAGATCTGAGCTATGCAACCCGACAACGCCAAAAAGGTTTTGATGGAGTGCATGCTCGACTAAGACAACTGGGTATGCATCATGTTCTCATACAATGCCTGCTAGTCTATGCATCGTCTATGGAGAAAAAACATATCAGTTTTCAGATGCAGGGGAAGTGGCTAAAATGGTAGACAGAATGGAGAAGGAATTCCGAGCTAAGGGAGAAGGCTCCAATTCAGACTCTGGGGACAGTGGTAACCCGTGAAGTGAGTGCATGAGGAAGGGTGCCGTCCATTACAGTGACACCTTCCTCGCGCAATCCACTCACGGCGACCGACAGGTAGGGCGACCGGATGAGGGGGTGGGCGGAACTAGGCGACAGGATGTCGCTATACGTCACGTGCGTGGGGGTGGGATGGGAACCAGCACAGGTTGGAGGGGTGGAGAGGCTGTAGGGAGTGGCGCTGCGTTCCCGGTCGAGCTGTGTCATGGCGTCGGGGATTGGTTAATGGCTAGGTGGCTGAGGTACTGGGTTGGGTCTGGGCGCTGGTGCGATTTTGTGCACCGGCGAACCTTTTATTTTATTACTCCTCCTGACATCACCCCGGGTTGAGAATCCCTTAGGTAGGGGTGCAAAGCTACGAGGGAGGGTGTTGAGAGGCTGCCCCAGAAGTAGTAGAAATATGTCCTGGCGCCGCCAGTTGGTGCGCCAGGTTGTCAGAGTGCAACATGTGTTCGGCACTCTGACTGAGCGATAACGGTGATTGCCTTTAGGTGTTCGCTGTTATTACATAGACCCAGGGACAGTGAGTAATATATTCTGGGATATAAGCACCACGCTTGAATTCGAAAACAAGGCGATTCCATATCCCTGTTCCCTCATGCTCTGGACTTTCATTATGTTGGGTATACAGAAAGGTATAGTTAGTTTATGTTTGGGATATGGTCATGGGGCCATGGGGAGATAGGGGGCTGGTTAAAAACGGCATCCTCAATGGCGCATCTGTTATTGAGCTATGGTGCTTTCCTTCTCCTCTAGATGAACCATTTTGGCACCTTCGGGAGTTGATGCGTGTGCACATCATGATTCTGGACTTTTATGGTGTTTGGTCTGCTCTATACATCACAGTTTCCTTGTATCTGTAGGATGTTAGCACTGTACTAATAATACAGTGTTCACTTACTAGACTAACCTTATTACAACCATTTGGCATTTCATCGAATAAGTTTAAACGTTAAAGGGACACTGTCAGCCTGTTTTACATCATATTATTTCTAGATAAAAAACTACATTTTATGATCTCTTACCTTCTATAACATTCATTGATGTGGCAATTTGTTTTGTATGTCTCCTTGTTTGGTAGAACTGAAATGCATGCTAATGTATATTTATAAAAAACTTTGTTTTGTTTACTCTCCTGGATCTGTTTTCACAGCATACTTCTTGAGCATTAGAGACATCCCCAAACAGTGCAGTCACTCATGATGCAATAGCCTCCTAACCTCCCACTGCATCATGAGGGGCTAGACTGTGTTGTAGGTGTTCCCAAGCCCAGGAAAGATGCAGCTGGAGCTGGTCAAGGAATGTAAACAAACCTGTGTTTGTGTGGTAACGCAAGTATAGTGGGTAGTATGTTTTTCACCTTTTTAAAGAAAAAATGAGTCAGAAATAAACTACCAGCTACATCAGCAATCTTTACAGAATGCTGGCAGTCATAAAATGTGTTTTTTAAACTAGGGACACTTTTGAGACCTAAGGGGGTTGACAGTGTCACTTTAACATGGGGAGGGACATGTTTAGTGCTTCCGTTTTTCTTCTCTTAAGGTTACTATATTTGGCAGGGTCTACATGCCTTACAGAGATGTTGTTTCATATGTAGAGTTAGGGAATGTTTCTACCCGCATTAAGGGGTATATGCCAGATTCTGTTTCTTCTTGTAAAAGATGTTAGTAATCCCTGCTCATGGCAGTAATGACCTATGGATACATATACAGTATATATATATATATATATATATATATATATATATATATATATATATACACACACACACACACACACACATACAACACGTGTGTACCTTTTTTCTGGAAGATAAAAGAGAAATCTCACTGACCACATGTGAGATATCACTTTTTATTTTCACAGTTGGGTATGTCATACTGTAAAAGGGTTGGAACTCATTTAGAATGTTCGGCCTCAGTAAGAGTACTAACCGTATGCAAATGCAAATAACTTTAAAACTAAAAAGGATAGCATTGTAGTATGAGCACGAAAGTTGTTCAGCACAAAAAGATCTACAAAATGAGTGGTGTTTCATTTATAGCTGCCTTTTATTTTTTTTTATAATTAAAGAGCAGAAAATGTATTTTCTTTTCACTTTTTCAACAAACAAATGGGAATAACTTTAAACCAAAAAATAATAACATGGTACTGTGAGCACAAAATTTGTTCAGCACAAAAAGATCTACAAAATGAGTGGTGTTTCATTTACAGATGCCTTTTAGTTTTTTTATAATTAGCACAAAACAGCATAAAATCCAATTTGTTCACTTTTTGCTGCAAACAAATGCAAATAACTTTAAAACTGAAAAAAAGAGAGACCCATAATTGCTGTATAAATCGAATATGACATGGGTAGCATTGAAATAGTAGAAATAGATATCAAGAGTTCAATGGCAGCTTGTGGAGATATTTCTGCTATCTTACTTTCACCCATGTCATATCCCATATATATATATACTGTATATATATATATATATATATAGGTATTTAATTCCAATTGCAGTAACCCCCGAGTGTTTTAACAATTGATAGGGGCATATTTACTCCTTACTGTAATAATGCTGTTAATGTATTGTAATGCTATTAATATGTGCCTGCCTCGGCTGTATGCTCGGTGTCATGTATACAGATATACTAATAAACATAAAAAAAAAAAAAAAGAAGATATGAACTCCAAAACTGGACACAGTACTCCAGATGGGGCCTTACCAGGGACCTATAGAGTGGGAGTATCACATCCCTGCTCCTACTGTTGAATCCTCTCCCTATGCACCCTAGCATTCTGTTGGCCTTGCTGTAAGCTGTGTTGCATTGGCTGGCCTGTTAAAGGGTATTGTAAATGATGACTCCTAGGTCCCTTTCTCCCTTTGAGGCACTGAACTGGACCCTGTTATGCCAGTATACTGTCCTCGGGTTCCCTTTACATAGATGCATCACTTTGCACTTTTTTTGTGTTGAACCTCAGCTGCCAGACATTAGACCATCTTTCCAGCTTCTACAGGTCTTTTTTTTTGTTTGTTTTGTTTTGCGTCTTCCCCAGGCTCCCTGGCTGACCACTCCTTTGGGCCGCCTAGGCCCCCACCACCGCCACTCTACTCCATCGCCATCCACCAACCCCTCTTTTGCCGACCCCGGGAGTCCAACGTAACCCTTCGTCAGGTGGGTCCCCCCCCAGGGGAGAAGCGCCCATAGGTGCAGATATGTAACCTGGGCACAGCGAGGTCGGCTCAGACACTTCTGGGCTTCATGGCGATGGGGACCGGTGGCCACCATCCAGTCGACTGGGGGGCGATTTTCCACTTTATTGCCCCCCCTCCTCTCCATTGGCTGGTTACAGTGGCAACACTGGGTGTCAAGGCATCATACCATCTAGAACATCACCTGAACCACCACCAGGTGCCAAAGGGCCCCCCCCCCCGGGAGGGAAGTGTCTGTAGGATGCTCTGAACTCCCTTCCTGACGGTCTCCGTTCCTGACACCCGGGCTTGGGGTGCGAATCTGGGTCACCAGTGTGCCAAGCGAACCTCTTCGCATGGCTCCACAGAGCTGGCTACTATGGGTCTTTTTGTAGATCCCTAACTGCCTCTTCACAGTCCACCCTACCGCCTAGTCTGGTATTGTCCGTGAATAGGGTAGTGTTACCCTTAATACGTATGCCGATGTCACTGGTAAACACATTAAACAGGACTGGCCCTAACACTGAGTCTTGAGGCACACAACTAGTGGCCTTACCTTCATCTGACCTCTGCCCGTTAACTACCAGTCTCTGTTTTCTGTCCTTAAGCCAATTTCCTACCCACCTGACTATTCTCACGGCTGCGCCCAGGTCCTCCAACTTTTTCAGCAGGCGGTTTTGCAGCATTCATTCAAAAGCCTTACTGAAGTTGAAGTAGAGGACATCCACTGTGTGGCCCCTGTCTAATTCCCTAGTCACCCAATCAAAAATGTAATTAGATTCGTCTGGCATGACCTACCTGATACAAACCCATGCTGCCTGTCATCCTGAAGACCGTTCTTATCTAGGTACTCTACTAGATCTTGTTTTATTAAGGTTTCCATTAGCTTCCCCACTAACGATGTAAGGCTAACCGGTCGTAAGTTGCCAGGTTCCTCACAGCTCCTTCCTTTGTGGAGAGATACCATGTCTGCTCTTTTCCAGTCCCTTGGCACTACTCCTAACTGAAATGAACTGTTGAACAAATGTGCCAAGGGATCTGCCAGTTCTCCTGCTATTTCCTTCAGCAACCTCAGGTGTATTTCATCTGGCCCTGGTGATTTGCCTTCCCTGAGTTGCTCCAGAGCTTCTCTGACCCTGCTGGTGGTGAATGACAGTGCTTCCACTAGTGAGACCCCTTTGTCAGCTTCCTTGATGCCACTATCTGGTATTGGTCCAATGTGTTCCTTAGTGAACACGGAGCAAAAAAAGTTATTCAGAACAGTGGCCTTCTGTCTATCCTCCTCCACGATTCTGTCACCATCTTTAAGTCTAACTATCCGTCCCCTTTTCTTCCTTTTTTCCTGTATATGTTGAAAAAAGTGTTTCTCACCCTGGGTATTCTTCTGTATTCCTAACTCTGTTCACTCTGCCCTTTAAGTAGAACTGCCCGGAGAGGCAGGCCGGGTGGCACTGAGGGTTGAGGCACTGGATGCCACACCTCACGCTGCGCCGGTGACCCGGGTTCGGGAACAGACTTGGGCCATCAGGGACTGGCAGGGAGAAGGAAGGATTGAGCATCCTGTGGCAGCTTTCCTTCCTTCGGGGTGGGTGTGGGATATGCACTGCACTGCAGTGACACCCAGCAGAGGCTGGGTGTTTGGCAAGCTGCGGGCATCTACAGGGGATGGAGAGCCAGCGGATGTCTGCACGACAGTGCGTTGACGTTATTGCACGTCCGGCTCTTCAGGGGTCAAAAATTGGAAAATTAGGGTCTCTCCGCCTCTATGAAGCCCTCCCGGACTTCAATTAGCCTCTGTCGCCGGATCCCCCAACTAGATATTGGTCCCGCGGGCTGGATAGGGGACCAGTTCCGTGGCCCTGCCCTCCGGAGGGAAAGCCGGGGGTGACTGGGCGATCACGGCAATAGGCAGATGGTGGAAGGCTGGGGCCGTGACCAGGGTCGAAATCTGGCGGATAGCCCTACAAAAAAAAAAAAAGAATGCCCGGAGAGAATGCTATGCAAATGATAGAATCTATCATTGGTTCATGCCACTATTCAAACTGTTGCCTTTATCAGCTGCCACGTCCCATTAACGTATCAGATTTCTCTCTTCACCTGACAGGTCAAGACGCCTCAGAGACTTTCCCTCTCGGTTGTTCCTGAAGTGTTTTTCCTTCGCTGCATATAAGTATTATTTAAAATGTTCTTACTGCTGTGTTTATTTCTGTTTATAGTCTTTTTTAACCATAGTTCAGTTAGTATTTAGTTAGTTTTCTTGGTTCCTCACAGTTCGGGATAACTGCTGAGGAACCAAGTTTTTAGTAACACTTTCTTTAGACCGGAGTTTTCTTTATTCCGGTTCAGTATACTTTATTTTAACCCTTGAATTTCTAAATGTATTACTTTTCTGAACCGCTAACCCGGTTCTCTTTGCCCTGATTCCCATTTCCTATCAGATCCCTCATCGGTTCCTGAACTTACCACAACCAAAAAAAGGAAGAGAAAAGCATAATGTGCTTTGTGGTTGTCAGTTTCTTTGCCATTTTAAAATGACAGAAAAACCTAAAAAGAAGACTGGGCCCTGGGGTTTAAGAATTTCCTTAAATGTGGTGATGTGTTTGTTAAGGCAGACAAACATGATTTGTGTGTGGCCTATTTGGGCCATGAACATTTCTCAGCAGATTGAGAAATCTGCAGTCCTTTCCTCAAAAAAACATAAACACCTTGAAAGGCTTCAGAGGAAAACAGATAAGGGTGCCTCGGGCTCTGATCAGTCCACACCCTCTAAGCATGCAGATGAAACCGCTCAAGATAAACAAAGCACTCCGGATAAGGGTGAATCTTCAACTGGAAAAAGAAGTAGTGAACCAGCTGACTCCTCGGTTCCTGCTAAGAAAATTAAGAAAACAAAACATATCGAACCCCAGGCTAATAAACCAAGTGGGGCTTCAACTGTTCCTATTAGCCTGCCATCTGCTGAGGATATTGCGCAGGCCTTTAAAATTGTCCAAACCTTGCAAGGGTTTATGCCCTCTCAAGCTCCACAGGCACTGGTTCAAACCCCGGTTACACCTACCTTACCTACTGTTCCATCCCAGGAGCGGATGGAATATGAAGAATTTAAGTATTTAGAGGATGAGAAAGGTGAACCAATCGCACCTGAAGTCTCTCCAGAGCAAAAGTCTGGGTCTCCTCCTAGGCCTGAGGATTTTTCCTCACATTTTTCCTTTGTGAGAAAAATGGCTGAGGCTCTAGACTTTACAACTACTGAGGTGATAGAAGATGAGGAGGAGCAGAATATATGGAGATGATAGGGTTAACTTCCAACAAAAAGTTACTGCTTCCCATCACCAACAAATTCTTTAAGAAGTGTATTTTACAGATCCTTCAGACCCCTAACTCTGTCCCCCCTCTTGATAAGAAGGCGGACAAGAAATATCAGTTAGCTAGACAGAGGACTGAATTCCTCTACACACACCCTGACCTCCAGGGTGTGGTTCAGCAGGCAGCCTGTGACGAGGTGAGAGTTCCTTTGGCTTCCCATCCTCCTGAAAAGGACTCAAGAAAAATAGACAGCATGGCCAAGAAAGTCTATCTGGCAGCGTCTCTGAGGGTTAGGCAGGCCAACTACCTAGCATATTCTGCACAATACCAGAAATCCCTGTGGCAGTCGGTTTTGGCAGTGTCTGAGAAGACCTCTTCTGGTTTGGCTGATGACCTGGCAGAAACTGCTGAGTTTGGTCTGGAGGCAGCCAAATATCAGTTTCAGATGGCAGCAGATGCCAGGGACACTGCTGCCAGGTGGATGGCACTCTCTATAGTCCTTAGGAGGTTTGCATGGCTCAGGGCCACAAACCTCACACAGGATACACAGAATAAGGCTATGGATTTCCCAGTGGAGAATAATTCACTGCTTGGGAAACACGCAGAGGCCTGTATGAAAAAGGTGGATGAGTACAAAGCCACCAAAAAAAGCTATTCTGCCAAGGAGAAGCCTTTCTCCTTTTACAGGTATGAAAGCGGTAGGAGGCGGGGATCATATAGCAGGCCTTTTACCAGGCCCAAGTTATTCCCCAATATCAGCAGTACCCTCAGCAGATGGCATACTTCAGGGGCAGAGGTAGAAGAGGGTCCAGGAGGGGCTCCTAGATGGCTCAGGCCCAGCCCCAGGTAAAGCAGAGCCCCTGACTCAGTAGCAAAGACTGCCTCCCCAATCCCAGTAGAGGGCAGGCTGGCTCACTACTTCCAGGCATGGAGATCCATCGCCACAGACAAGTGGGTCCTGGAGGTAGTGAGTCAGGGTCTGTCCTTGAGCTTCAGATCCTTCCCATCCTTAAGAACAAGAGTGTTCAAACCAGCCCCCCTTCTGGAAAGAGAACTCCTGAAGAGGGAGGTGCAAAACCTCCTTCTTCTAAAAGCAGTGGAGCCAGTTCCCCCTCATCAAAAGGGTTCTATTCAAGATATTTCCTCACCAAAAAGAAAAATGGGGAGTGGCAGCCTATCCTATATTTCAGACTTCTAAACAGGCATTTAGTAAAGCCAAAGTTTAAAATGGTCAGACTGGCAAGGATCCTGTCAGTCCTCCAAAAAGGAGACCGGTTGGCTTCCCTGGACCTAAAGGATGCTTGCTTCCACATCCCCATAAGGGAGTCCTACAGAAAGTACCTCAGATTCAGACTCCCATCAGGACACTATCAGTTTTCAGCTCTACCCTTCAACCTTACCTCAGCTCCAAGGGTGTTCACAAAGTGTCAGGCAGTGGTGGTGGCACACCTAAGAAGGTTAGATGTCTCAGTCTTTCCCTACCTCGATGACTGACTGGTGGTGGGAAACTCACCCCATGAAGTGTAGGACCATTTGCCGGTAATCCTAGACCTCTTAGAGTCTTTAGGGTTTCTGGTAAACTGGGAGAAATCCGTCCTCACTCCAGTGCAGGTGCTGCACTTCATAGGAGCAGAACTGAACACTCTAGAGGGAAGGGCCTTCCTTCCTCAGGACAGAGCACAGAGCATCCAGCAAAGAGCTGCTTCATTCAGGATAAACAAACCAAAGCCAGCAAGGCAGTTTCTGGGACACATGGCTGCAGCAACAGGCACAGTGCTGGGACCCAGGTTCCAGATGAGAGACATACAGTTTCATCTCAAGGCACATTGGTGCCAGAGGAAGGACAATCTTTTGAAATTGATTCCAGTGACAGGGACACTGCTTCAAGCACTTAAGTGATAGAAGGAACCAGGCAATCTGAGAGGAGTCCCCTTCCAACAGGAAAACCCTTCAGCAATCCTCATAACAGATGCATCTCTGTTGGGATGGGGTGCGCACCTAGGGGAGCACACCACACATGTTACCTGGTCCAGCGCAGAGTCTCTCCAGCACATAAAACTGTTGGAGTCGAGGGCAGTGTTTTTGGTCTTGCAGGAATTTGCTTCACTGGTGCAGGGGAAAGTGGTGCAGGTCAGAACAGACAATACCACAACAATGTACTACATAAACAAGCAAGGGGGAACAAGATCAGACCCTCTTTGTACAGAAACAATGAGAGTCTGGAGCCTGGCTTATCCACTAAAGGCCTCATTACAGGCTATCCATCTGCCAGGAAAGGACAACACCCTAGTAGATGCCCTGAGCAGAATCAATCAGGCCCATCACAAATGGGCCCTCAACAGACAGGTGCTGGAAGCAGTGTTCAGACAGTGGGGGACACCAGAGATGGATCTCTTTACATCCCACGAGAACCCTCACCTGCCTCAGTATTGCTGCAGGCCTCCAGCAAAGGGTGCAGTTCCCCTGGATGCCTTGGCATTGAATTGGTCAGGGAGGAGGCTGTATGCCTTCCCTTCATTCCCTCTCATTTTCAGGACTCCGATCAAGCTCAGGTCACAACCTGTATCCATGATCCTGATAGCACCGGACCGGGCCAGGCAGCCATGGTACTCCCTGCTGCTCTCCATATCTGTGGCCAAGCTGATACACCTCCCGAGGAGGCACAACCTGTTAACCTCCAATCAGGGCAGGATCTTGTACCTGAACCTCAGATCCATCAGGCTCAAGGCATGGCTCTTGAGGACTTAGAATACACAGATTTGTAACGTTCAGAAAGTGTTCTAGATATCTTGATAGGGTACAGGGAGCCCTCCACAAAGAAAACTTATGCTTCAAAATGGAAAAAGGTTCTCCATTTGGTGTTCTTCTAGGGGGGTGGTACCAATACAGGTGAGTATTCCACCTGTGCTGGATTACCTCACTCACTTGCACTTCCAGGGACTGCAACTCACTTCCCTGAAAGTTCACCTGACTTCAGTATCTGCCTACATTTCTGCTGGGTAACCTGTTTCCTTAGCATCAAACCCTATTTTCATGAGTTTTTTCAAAGGTTTGTGTCTGTGTCATCATTTTTAAGTCTAACCATCCCTCCCCTTTTCTTCCCTTTTTCCTGTATATATCGAAAAAAGTGTTTATTCCCTGCTTTAACTCCCTTCGCAAGCCGAAGTTCAGACATGGCCTTAGCTGATCTCACCATACTCTTAGCTTTTTTATTCTTCTGAACATACACTTTCCATTTACTGTCTCCCTGGGCTCCTTTATAGTTGCTGAAAGCCTCCTTTGGTCCTAATTGCTGACTTGACCTGATTAGTGAACCATATGGGTGTTTTATGTTTGTTCAGTACAGGGAGTCCTGCTGGAATGGGTTTTTCTGGATTGCGTTAAGTACTAAGTTCAGCTGCCAAGATGCGCAGCTAGACCTAATGTAGGGAGATGCAATTTGGACTGCCCTTAAAAGCCTGATAATGTCTGGAGGGGGCTTCTGTATGACCCATTCTTGGTAGGGAACACCTAATGGCTGAAACAACTGAGGTCTGCACCCTGAGAGAGGCAGGGCTTAAGCCTTTTACTGCCCCATCATTTAAGAAGTCTAGTATGAGGGTAGCCCTGCTACAGGTGGCGAAGTCCCCTTTTCAGTACACCATTTCTTTAAAATTTGCCATTGGCTTTTGTTGGTGCTGTTTGTCGCTTGCCTACCAGATTGAAGTAGACGCTCTACCATCCCCGGATGGTGGCTCAGGGATAGCAATCTGTCCCTCTCCGTAGCCAGGCTTTTAGTTTAAAAGCTGATGAATTATGGTGATGAATTGGACCGTGACTCAGGAGGTCCAGTCATATTTGGAGATTCATTTGTGTGTCTGTTGTCATTGCCTGAATGAGGGAGTACCAAGTTCTCCTCAGCCAGTCTAGGACCAGCAGAACCTGAGCCCATGGAACAAACTTTGTGCAGCACCTTCAGGATCACTGGAGTCTGACAAAAAAAATGTAAGCTGTGTGGAAGATTTATATGGCTGACAGTTTGTCCACTTCCTGCACCATGTGGTCCTGAAAACAGGAGTGGTATGTGGTAGTTGCTTGTTTTTGTTGGATGCCATGAGATCCACTTGAAGAGGTCCCCATTTGTGATTGATGCTTTGAAATGTCGACGGATGTAGTTTCCATTCCTCTTGACCTAGTGTCTCCCTGCTGAACCAGTCTGCTGAGTAGTGGACTTTTCCAGTAGGTATAATGCCAAGATGATGGGCAGGTTCTGTTCTGCCCATCAAAGGACTTAATTGACTAATGGATCATTGATCTGCTTTGTGTTCCCCCTGTTTGTTGAGGTACGCCACTGTCCCTTGGCTTTCTGCCCATATCGTGACTGATTCCTCCCGAGGGTCAGCGCAGAAAAATGAAGAGCATGACAGACTATTCACATCTCCAATACATTGATGGGCAGCCTGTTTTCTGCAGAGGACTGGAAACCCTATGCCACATGCCATCTTCATATAGCCACCCACCCTGAAAGCTGGTATCTGTAGTTAATGTCTTCGAATATAGTTCCACTGGTACCCCTTTCTGTAAGTTCTCTCTGTTGGACCACCAGATCAAGGTTGAGATGATCTTGGCTGGAGGATTTTTTTTGGATGAAATTTCTGTTTATGCACTCTTCTCTCCAGCCCCTGCAAGTCCCTCAGGCCTTGTGAGAAACCTCCTGCGCCTCCCTGGTCACGGTCACCTACCTCCATGGAGCTCTGGCTTTGCCCCCCAGGTGGGGTCAGGGTGGAAGGATCCCAGTAATAGCGCGTTTCGTCAGGCAGGTGCTGTGATCCAGAGCGGTGGAGACCCAGGGAGCTCCCATGGGCCATTATCATGGAGGTGCCGGGGCCATTTTCCTTGGTTTTCATCCTGCCCCAGGAGACATCACGTACATGGACGCCAAGACAACCTTGCCTACGCTGTGCATGCATCTGGTCACTGGCATCAGCAACGTCTCCCCCCTCCCACTGCCCTTCCATCCGTATTGTCACCTGTGGTCACCCAGGTGGCAGTATTGCGGGTAAGATGGCACCCTCCCTCCCCAGAGGAGGGGAGCACCTTATGAGACGCTCAGTCCTTCTTCCTCCGGCTGGTCCCTGATGACCTGAGCTTGTTCCCAAACCTGGGTCACCAGCATTGTGAGCAGTAGAGCTACCATTGTGCTGATGGGACGGCTGTTGGCTGGAGGATTTATTTTGAAACAGAACTTCTGAGTTGATTGATCCCAGGTGTCCAAGATACACCTCTGAATTGGTCTCATGTAAAGCCTGGCCCTTGGCACTGTGTCAGTCTTGACCACCATTAGTCCTAGTAGCTGTAGGTAGTCCCATACTGGCCTGTTTGGCTGGTGTCTGAACCTGTTGGCATGACAAATGAGGTTGGCTACTTTTTCCTCTGATGGAGTTGCCCAGTTAAGGGAAGTGTCTGTAATCGAGCCCAGTTGTGAGATCCATTGTGTTGGTATCATGTGGCTGTTCTTCCAGTTCAGTACCCATCCGTGCTTCTGGAGGCAGTGTGCCACTAGCTCTTCTCTGGTCTTGCTCCTAAGTTCTTGCTCTGATAATCCAATCATCTAGATAAGGGATCACATGAACCCCCTTCTTGTGAAGCTCTGCTACAAGTGTTACTAGGATTTTGGTTAATGGTTAATACTTTGGGAGCTGATGCAATTCTGAAAGGTAGAGCTATATTGGTAGTAAGTTTCCACTATGGCCAGCAGTACAGACTGCTTATGTGACAGAAGTACCACAGTGTGCAGACAGACATACTTGAGGTCTTTGGATGTCAGAATGTTGCCTGAGCAAAGTGCCGCCAGCGAGTATCTTAGAGGCTCCATTTTGAACCATTTGTGGGTTATGAATTGATTGAGGTTTTTCAGGTCCAAGTTTGGACACATGCCTTCTGACTTCTCAGGTACCATGATGAATAAAGAGTGTACCCCCTCATTCATTTCCTCTGTTGGAACTGGTGTGATAGTGTTGTATATTAAGTCGGAATTGCTTGGTTGAGGGCATCTCTCCTGGCTTTTCAAGTCTGAACTGGTGACGTCATCAGTCTGTGTGGCACAGTCCTGAAATCCAGCTCTGTTGTATAGCTGTGTGTGTCACTAACTCTTTGACCTGTTTGTCCACTGTTGTGTGGGCTCACTGAGCAGCAAACCTTAGTAGCCTCCCTGCTACCGGTGGTTGGTCCACCTGGGCTCCCATTGTCTCATTGTTTATGATTGTTGCTAAAGGAAGGTTTGTTTCCACTGTAGTTGAAGTTACGATTGGAACTGAGTCATTGCTTGTTAAATGAAGGCTTATGAGTGAACTTTGGTCTGATGTTCCACTGTCTTGTGCCTTGATTTTTTTGTTGAGGCCGCGTCTTGGGCTGAAAGTGTTTGATTTCGGTCAGAGGACAGGTTGGTGGGAAAATAAAAGTCTTTCTTGCCTTACACCTGTTTGGTTCCTGCTCTGTCTTTGAGAAATGTCAGAGAGTCACCAAAGAGGTGGCAGGGCTTGAAGGGTAGTTTCTTCAGCATTATGTTTGATTCATTGAGGGCTTTCCATAACTTTAGCCATAGTGCCCTTTTTGGCCCTATTAGCTAGCACTGTGACTCTGATTCTGAATTTTAGAATGTCTAAGGAGGCATCAGTTATGTATCTGAATGACTTGTAAGGTGCAGTCTGTTGCGTCTTCTTGTCTGGACCCATCCGAAATGTCTTATGCCATGGCCTCTACCCATTGTAGCAGAGCACCACTGGTAAACCATTTTTCAAACAACATGAAGTCTTGCTATATTATAGACATTAGCAGTTTGATCCAGCTCTAGAACTGCCCCGGAGTGAAATGGTCAAAACCATTCCAAAATAGAATTTTGGCACGAGAGCAGCTCTATCTGTGTCATTTCAAACTTGAACTGTTAGATTCTTTACTCCGCTTCAGTGAACAGTCGCTCCGGAGATTTCTCCTTCTGCTCGTTCATTTCTTGGTTTAAAAAGTGTTTTCTCGGTTGGATTTAACCGAGAATAGTTTTATTTTAACCGCAAAACCGCTCGTTCAAGCTCTATCTGTGGTAACTGTAAGTAAATGAAGGTTTTGTCTGTGTGGAACTTGTAAGTTATCGGTTCGGTTTGAACCGATCAGTGGGTTTAAACTCATTTAAAACTAAAGTTACTATTTTAGAGTGCGGTTCCGGTTCTTATCGGTTCTAAAAACAGATTTATTACGTTTTTCCAATACCCGTGACATGGTTAGGAACCGATAAGGGTGTCTTGCCTGGCACTGCCGTTAAAGGGCAAGTTTTGGTTAGGCTGGCATTATGTCTGAGAAACCCAAAAGAAAAACCGGCCAACTGGTTTCAACACTGTGATGTTTGTGGGGAAGTCTTGCCAAGGCTGACCCACACACCACATGTGTTTATTGTCTGGGGTTTGACCACCTCCAGTCAGACTGCCAGGTATAAGATTTCCTGCAGCCACCCTGGAAAAAGATTGGGCAGGCTCAGGGAACGAGAGGCTAAAAAGTCCGCTGACCCGATGGCCAGCTTGGTTCGTGCCAACCGAACCAGAGGGAATGCCTCTGACCAGGGCCAGACTTCCTCAGCAAAAGAAAAGCTGGTTCTGAGGAACCAATTCCAGTAAAGAAAACAAGAAAATCAGCAGGTCTGGAGCCCAAAATTCCTTCTCCAACTGCTGCAGAGATAGCAAAAGCCATACAAATTGTCCAGTCATTGTTCAGGGTCCGTCCAACCACCACTATCTGGTAAAAGGTTGGTTCGTCGGTCCCAGTGGTTCAGGATTATGATATTGAGGAATTTTATGAACCAGAGGAGGAGGGAGGAGGATTATGAACAGTATGAATGTGGCTGGGAAGGTCTGGTGTGCCCATTGAACCGACATCTCCCCAGACAGACCTTTAGAATCTCCCTATGCTGTCTGAGTCCCCATCTCATTTTATGTTTTATAAAAGTTGCTGAAACCCTCCAGCTTCCTTTAGAAGAGGCTGTGGATGAGCAAGAGGAGCCTGATTTTGTAGAAATGATGGATATTCCAGAGTCTAGGAGATTGTCTATTCCTTTACATAAGTCTTTTAGGAAACAAACAATTAAAATTTTAAAGCTCCTAATTCTGTGCCTCCTGTAGATAAAAAGATGGGCAGAAGGTATACATTGTCAGGCCTGATACAGAATTCCTTTCTCAGCAATGCAGTCATGTTAGTAGTTCAGGCTGCTGCCTGTGATAAAGCTAATATTCCTTGGCTTCACATCCTCCTGACAAGGATTCCAGGAATATTGATGCCATGGCAAAAACAGTATATGGCAGCCTCTCTGGGACTCAGGCAAGCAAATTATATGCTTATGTAGCTAGGTATCAGAAATCTAGATGGGATACTGTTATGCACTGGCCAAGCAGGGCCCATGGCCAGCTGGCTAGTGAACTAGAACAGGTGCTGCTGATGGCATTGAAGCCTCTAAGGTTCAGTTTCATGCTGCTGTGGATGTTAATGATGTTTCCTCTAGGGTCATGGCCACATCTGTAGCTTTTCGTAGGTTGGCCTGGCTCAGGTGTATTAGTTTGTCACAGGATACCCAGACTAAGGCTATGGATTTTCCTGTGGTGGGAAATTCTCTGTTTGGAGAGCAGACAGAGAATTACATGAAGAAGATGGATGAATATAGGACTACTTACAAGAGTGCCCAGGCTAAGGGCGCAAGCCACTCCTCAAGGTATGCCCCAGGGGTAGGGGTAGGCCTTTTCACAGGCCTTTCTACCAGACTCAGGCCTCCTCTGCCTATGCTCAGAGGGGCTTCTTCAGAGGCAGGGGCAGACGAGGGGTGGGCAGATCTGCTCCCACCCCCCAGCCTAAAGCTCCTGCAAAACAGGCACCCTGATGGGGTGCCCAGGGCCGATTCTCCTGTACCAGTGGGGGGCAGGCTGGCTTACTTCAGTCAGAATTGGGCTTCTTTAACCTCAGACAAGTGGGTTCTGGAAGTAGTAAGCCAGGGTCTGGTTCTCAGCTTCAAAAGTTTCCCAAGTTGAGAAGCAGATTTTTCTACCTGCAAGTGCTTCAGAGACCTCGCTCTGGAAACAGAGGTCTCATCCCTGTTAGCTCAGAGCAGTAGAAGGGTTCCTCCCTGCATCAGGGCAGGGTCTGTATTCAGATACTTCCTTACCCCAAAAAGACAGGAGAATGGCGCCCATCTTAGATCTCAGATATCTGAACAAGCATCTTTTGAAACCAAAGTTCAAAATGGTAACTCTGGCAATGATTTTACCTTCCCTAAGGCCAGGGGACTGGCTAGCCTCCCTGGACCTCAAGGATGCCTATTTCCATGTCCCAATCAGAAGATCCCATCAGTACCAGATTCAAACTGCCTCAGGTCATTACCAGTTCAGAGCAATGCCCTTCGCCTTACCTCTGCTCCAAGGGTATTCACAAAGTGTCTAGCAGTGGCAGTGGCCCACTTAAGGAGGCAGAGGATTGCTGTTTTTCCTATCTAGACGACTGGCTCATTGTAGGCCAGTCCCCAGAACAAGTAAATCTCACCTGCAGGTCACCCAGCAGCTTCTCACCTCCTGGGTTTTCTGCTAAACCTACCAAAGTCGGTTCTGGAACCAGTCCAGGTACTCACCTTATAGGGCAGATTGGACACAAAGCTAGCCAGAGCCTTTCTTCCCCAGAAAGGGTAAGGAATTTAGTGGCTCTGGCCTCTTCCTTCACTCTGCAGGTCTCTCGACCAGCAAGACACTTTCTGCAGCTCCTGGGGCACATGGCTGCATCCACAGCTGTTGTGCAGGGAGCCAGATTTCAGATGAGAGACATTCAGTTTCACTTGAGAACCTTTTGGTCTCAGAGAAGAGACCCCCTTTCCAAGTTGGTCCCAGTGACTCGAACCTTGATCCTAGCTCTCCAGTGGTGGCAGGATCAGAGCAATTTAAGAGTGGTGGTCCCCTTCATTTCCCCTTCTCACGACTTGACTCTCACTACAGATGCTTCCCTTCTGGGTTGGGGAGCCCACATGGGTGACCTTTCCACTCAGGGAGTTTGGTTCCCCCAGGAATCTCTGCTCCACATCAATTTGCTGGAACTCAGAGCTGTCTTTTTAGCTCTTCAAGCTTTTTCTGCATCCGTCCACGACAACGTGATACAAGTCAGAACAGACAACACCACAACAATGTGGTACATCAACAAACAGGGGGGCACTCGGTCTTCGGCCTTGTGCACCGAGGCAATGAAGTTGTGGTCTCTGGCCTATTCCCTGAACACTTCCCTCATAGCAGTTCATCTTCCAGGAAGGACAATGTCCCAGCGGATGCCCTCAGCAGGATTTCCCAGGGCCATCACGAATGGTCCCTGGATCCTCAAGTGCTGGGATAGTTTTTGCCAGGTGGGGCATCCCTCAGATAGATCTTTTGCAGCCCCAGACAATCACAAACTTCCTCTGTTCTGTTGCAGGCCTCCAGTGCTGGGCTCAGTTCCCCTGGATGCCCTTCCTCTGGATTGGGAGGAAGTTCCTCTATGCTTTCCCCTTTCCTCTCTATTCAAAGTACTAGTCAAAATCAGATCTCAGCCTTGCAGGGTGATTCTGATTGCCCCGGATTAGGCCAGGCAGCCCTGTACCCTCCTTCTGTCTCTGACAGTCCATCTTCCCCTGTGCCTCCCAGGAATCACAATCTGTTGACTTGTGCCCAGGAAGGGTTTGGTATCCGGACCTCAGATCCCTCAACCTCAAGGCCTGGCTCTTGAGGAGTTAGAGTTGCTGATTTACACCTCTCTCAGGGTGTTCTTGAGATCCTAAAGGCTTCCAGAAAGCCTTCCACTAGGACTACTTATAGTTCTAAATGGAAAAGGTTTTCCATTTGGTGTGTTGGGAAAATATTTCCCAGAATCTGCTGAATTGCCCATTTTGTTAGATTACATGGTACATCTTAATTCCTTGGGTCTCAGACCAGCTACCTGAGAGTTCATTTGGCAGCTGTGTCTGCTTTTGTGTCAGCAGGAAAGTCATCCCTCTTCCTCTCATCCTGTGTTTTCCAAGTTTTTTAAGGGATTACTCCATACTAATCCTCCCTTTCGGGAACCGGCCCCTGCTTGGGACCTTAATGTTTGCATTGCCCAGTTAATGCAACCCCCTTTTCAACCTCTGTCTTCTGCAGAGCTTAAGTACCTAACTTGGAAAACTGTTTTTCTAGTGGCTATCACTTCTGCCAGACGCATAAGTGAATTGCAAGCCTTGTCAGTGGAGACTGACTTTATTTCTTTCCACAGGGATAAGGTAGTCCTTAGGACTAATAGGAAGTTTTTGCCTAAGGTGGTTTCAGATTTCCATCTTAATCAATCTATCTCCCTTCCAGTATTTTTCACTGATCACTCATCTTCGTGAGAGGAGGTTGCACAGCCTGGATGTTAAGAGAGCTCTTAGTTATTATATAGAGTGTACCAAAGGTCACAGGTTCGAATCCCTCCAACTTTTCCTTACCTATGGTGAAGTTGGGAAAGGCAAACCTGCCACTAAGAGATCAATAGCCAGGTGGATTGTCTCTTGTATCCAATTTTGTTATCAGAAAGTGGGCAGAGCCCCCCCCCCAGTTTGAGGGCTCATTCTACCAGGGGTACAGCTGCGTCTCTAGCTGCTGCCAGAGATATCCATTTATTAGAGATTTGCCAGGCTGCTACTTGGAAAACGGTACACACTTTTAGCAAGCATTACTCCCTGGATGTCCAGGCCAGGAGAGATGCTCAGTTTGGCACAGCTGTTCTTCAGAGCCTATTCCTAAGTAGGTTCTGCCCTCCTCCATGGAGGTACTGCTGTGTATTCTGCTAATGTCTATAATATAGCAAGACTTCATGTTGTTTGAAGAAAAATTACTCACCTTAGTAATGTTGTTTCTTCTAATGGAGTCTTACTATATTATAAGACCTCTCCAACCTGCCCCCTCTCAGAACCTCTACTTGGTGGGTGCGGGCAACTTAGTGTGGGCACTACTTATGTTCTTTAGCATTTTGTCCCCTTTGGGACTTTGGGGGTGTTGTGTACGCGTGTGTGTTTTATTATACTTATGTTCCATTTTCATATTATTAGAATGGTGTTAGTATTTCTGGTCCCCTGACTTGAGTCTTGGGTGTTGGGACCATCAATGGTTGTTATTATTTAGGTAGCCATTTGGCTAGTGTAGGTTACAGCTTCCACACAGACCTTAGTGAGTTTGGTTCGTAAAGATCTGACAGTTCAAGTTTGAAATGACACAGACAGAACTGCTCTCGTGCCAAAATTCTATTTTGGAATGGTTTTGACCATTTCACTCCGGGGCAGTTCTAGAGCTGGATCAAACTGCTAATGTCTATAATATAGCAAGACTCCATTAGAAGAAACAACATTACTAAGGTGAGTAATTTTTTCTACCATGTTGACGGACAGCAGCATACCGGATAATTCATATAAAGTATCTTTTTTAGTAGTAGTAGTTTTTATTTATAATTGGTGCCTTTCCTGGAGGCTCATGGTACCATTACAGACATAAAACAGTAGGATCAAACTCACATATTCGTTAAACCAAAATAATAAACTCAGAATAAATAAAATAAAATATCAAGAACAATAATTCTTTCTTAAATAACTCAGCTACAGTTTGGGAATTTGGGAAGAGGGGACATTACTTCACAAACGCTTGAGCAAACAGGTAAGTTTTCAAACGCTGCTTAAAGGCTTCCACTGAGGGGTCCTCCCTCAGGGCTCTAAGAAGGGAGTTCTGTAGGAGCAGGCCTGCGACCTCAAATGCCAAGTCCACAAGGTTTTTAACCTTGCCCTGGGGCTATATGGAGGTCCTCTTTGGTAGAACAAAGGGTGTATGAGGATGTGTAAGCGTGCAGAAGATCCACAAGGTAACATAGACCTAGCCCATGTAGGACCTTGTAAGCTAGAAAGCCAGCTTTAAAGGAGATACACCACTTGGCCTGCAGCCAGGGCAGGTCACGCAGCACTGGGGAAATATGACCTGACTTCAGAAGGCTGGTCAGCAGTTTAGCAGCTGCATTCATCGCCAGCTGCAGGGCACTGCAGTGTACCTCTGTTGACACCAAGGTAAAGAGCATTGCAATATTCAAGCTGCAATGTCACTGACATGTGCGCCAGTGTGGCCAGGTCATGGGGGGGGGGGGAGAATAGGGTATCTAATCTGGCTGATGTTATGCAGATGGTAAAAGCCATTTTAGACTATTGCCAACACCTGAACTTCAAATGTCAGCCTCTCATCCAGAATAAGTCCCCGATTTTTCACCTTTGTGGCAGCAAAGAGCCCAGAGGGGCCTAGTCAAAGCCGTATCTCCCTTTCAGTAGCTGCCACTCCTTTCCCATGACCCCTTTTATCACCAGTAGGTCAGTTTTATCTGAGTTGAGTCTCAACCAGTTTGATGAAATCCAGTCTCGGATCTCAGCCAGGCACTTGTTAAGCATATCCACCGCCCCCGGTGTCCCAGGTGCAAAGGGCATATAGAGCTGGGTTTCATCTGTATGGCAGTGGAACTCAAGCCCATACTGCCTCATAATCTTACCCGGGGTAGCATATACACTGCGAAGAGCATGGGCGAAAGGACCGAGCCCTGGGGTACACCACAGGGCAGAGCCATCGGGAATGAGAAATATTGTTCCAACACAACCCTCTGCATCCAGCTACTGAAATAGGACTTGAACCAGCAGATGACTTTGTCAGTGAGTCCTGCATACTCTCCAAGCCAATCCAATAACAGCCCAGGGTCCACAGTGTCAAACGCTGACGAGAGACCAAGGAGAACACAAACTGACTGTTCTCTATTTTTTGCCCTGAGCAGATTATTATACACCCTAACTACTGCAGTTTTTGCACTGTGCCTAGACCTAAAACCAGACTGGAGAAGCTCATAGATGTTATAGGCGTTGTGGTGTGCCTCATCCTGCAGTGCAGCTACATTCTCAATTACGGTACTGTACCTTGCTCAAAAAGGGGCAGGTTAGAGACAGGTTGATAATTCACCTAGACGTCCAGTCTAGAGATGGCTTTTTCAGAAGTGGCTTAGATGGCTTTTTCAGAAGTGGCTTCACCAGAGCACTTTTCAGTAACACTGGGACCACCCCTTCTGATAAGGAGCACAGGACAACTGCTGCAAACACTGGGCTCAGCTGCCCCACACAGCTCACAAGTAGATCTATTGGGCTGGGATCCAGATCACAGAACATCTGCCAGAGCTCTGAGATCACCTCACTTACTTCTTCCATTGTCACTGGCCGAAACTCTTCTCAGGACCACTGAATGTGTCCTTGACTCGCTGGCTCAATACTATTGGGCTGTGATGGATCACTTAGTGAAATCCAAGCCCTAATAGAAGACACCCTGCCCAAGAAGAACCGAGTGAACTCTTCACATTTTGCAATTGAAAAAGCTCTTACAAGCTCCAGGCCAGATGGAGAAGCCTGCCTACAGTCTAAAAGAGCACGTCTGGTCGATTCCTCCCAGCAGCAATCTCCGTAGATAGAAACTCTGCCTTTTAATGGGTGATTGCCTTTGATACTCACCATAGTGAGCCATCAAAGTCAATATGTCTTCCTGGGCCCTGGATTTCCTCCAACAAAACTGCAGCCTCTGCCCCATTACTTTCAGCTCCCTCAGCTCACTGTCAAACCACGATAAATCAAGGCAAGAAACCAGTGGGCATACACAGATTGGTGCCACTAGATCAAAAGCCACAGTGACCACCCTCCTGTAGGCCACCAGTGCTTATCCCAGTCCCTTGGAGCATGCTGCCAACGCATCCGACTTAACCAGAACCACCAAGAGTCCCTCTGGTTGAGCCTTCACAAAGGGTGGAATTGAGGCTGAACTACAAGGAGGGAGGGGCCTGAAACTGGACCCGATGGCACAGTAATCCGACCAACGGACTGGATCAGTCTTGAGTCCCACAGAGAATACCAGGTCCAAGGCATGACCACGTTGAAGGTTCACAGAAGTAAAAGTTTGTGTGAGGCTCAGGAATTGCATACCCCGGAGGAAATCTTGACCAAGCTGCGAGAGTTTGTCATTGAGCCAGGCATTGAAATCACCCCGAATAAGCCATCTAGCCAATTCTAACACCATGTCAGTGACAAAGTCCACGATTTACTGCAGAAATTCCACCTCGTGCCCGGAGAATGGTACACAAGGAGGGTTCTGAAGCCTGCACCTGGATTCCACGCACAGCCACGTATTCAAATGGTGAACTGTCCCCCACTGAATGTACCACCTTATCTCAGTTCTCAAGCAGATGGCCACATACCCCCAATGGTCCTACCTCAGGCAGTGCACTATAGAGTGCCTGGCTGGGACGGATGATTCCAGAACTGGGACAGCATCATCATCCAGCCAGATCTCCGTAATGCAGGCCAGATCAGCAGAGGAAATAAGATCTGTCATAATAGCAGACTTGTTCCTTATTGATCTAGGGTTGCACAGCACTGCTTGAAGAGGATGAATGGAGGCAGCAAATCCCTCAGCTACCTGCCCACTCATCTGGTGGGATCCCTTGGTATGGAGGCTAAACACATCTGGGCTCTCAACCACCCATTTCACCCCAAGGAGTCTTCCATTCCTCGCAATCCTAATCGCACCCTCCCCATCAGTCCTGCCCAAGTCACCTGTTCCATCTCTGCTTCTCCTCCCGATTGCCACAGCCCTGCAACATTAGCATGCCGCACTAGGCAGGGGGGTTACAAGAGGGTCACAGATTTCGGAGCAAGAACACAGTATAACTGAGCCTTTGGGTCAACTGCAGATGACACATCCCAGATCCAACTAACAAGACTACTTAAAACACCCTCCTGCCCACAGCAACTCTCCTGTACCCAATGAAAGCAATAAGACACGAAAGGGTGTGGGTTGTTGATTGATAAGAGCACGCCTCCAGGTGCGTTGTTAGGCACAAGGCTCTTGCACCGAGTGACTACAGCAGCTGGGTAGTGCTGTTATCAATCAACAACCCACATCCTGAAGTGTCTTATTGCTCTTATAAAATGGGTAACAACTATTTCTATAACTATCAAACAAAACTCTGGATGCATCATTAAAGATTTAATAATAGTATATTATTTTATTTAAATATGGTGAAAAATAGTCCCCAGACTTGGGTAGAAGAGTGGTAAAATTAATTGAATAGCAGCTCACTAAAAAAATGCTAAACCAGTGAGTTGGAAGGACAGCAATGCATTATTTGAGCAGTTTGGGTCTGCGTCTACCTGTGTAACTGTGTTTCGCACCTTTTCTCTTTGTTTATAAAGTATTACTGTATTGCTTACTTTCTGCATCCTTTTTTTTTCTATTTTTTCCCTCATTCAAGACATAGAGGCCCAGATATTCAAAAGGGTTGCTCCATGCACAACAGGGTTGCGCATGCGCAAGTCCTACATTGCACCATTCTGCGATATTCAGCAGGAGGCAGTTGCTCCACTGGCAACAGGTTGCGCAAAAGAGCAATGCAAATGAATGCATGCTCAACAGGAGGGAGGAACCATGCATAACCTGCGCAGCCCGATATTCAGTCGGGTTGGCTGCAGAGACCAATACATCATAACCTCCAACCCTCGCCTACTGACAACAGAGCCAAAAAGGATCAAGTTGAGGCCACCCACAGGTGAGCTGCTGTATTGCAGGGCACAACACAGCAGCTGCCACCCCTGGCTGGCCCCCAACTCGGTCCCTGTGCCCCCACCAGCCCGATCGCGGGCATCACAGTTACATGAAACCCCCACACATCTCCCACAGCCCGATCAGGGCAGTACAAAGTACATGAAACCCCCACACACACACACATCTCCCACAGCCCGATCGCGGGCAGTTAAATACATGAAACCCCCACACACACACACACATATCTCCCACAGCCCGATCGCGGGCAGGAACCTATATGAACCCCCAGTGCCGATCGTGAGCAGAATGTAACCCTCCTCCCCAACTCGAGATAACTCCCCTGGTGGTCAGTGGACCGTAAAGCCCGATCGCGGGCAGAATGTTACAGCACAACCCCAAACATCTCCCTGGTGTCTCAGTGTCCCCACCCACCCACGAAGCCTCCACCCCGCTCCCCCCGCAGCCGCGGGCGACAGCATCCCACCCGCCTGCCGCCACGCCGCCCGCCGACTGACTGTCCGGTAGGGCTGCGCCCGATTGGTGCAGAGCTGCTGTCAATGGGCGCAGAGCCCATGCCCTGCATATGACAGTCTGGATTTGTGATCACATTTGCATGTCACCTTTTGAATATCAGAAATTTGAGCATGGCGCAATGGTACTTGCGCCACTGCAAGTTTAATGCTCAACTCTGGCAACTTACGGTGGCGCAATTTCCACTGCGCCGTGCGCAAGTGTGTGGCTGGGGGTGATATTCAAGAGTTGCTCAATGGCGCAACTCCTTTGAATATCACCAACCACACCCCTGCGCAACTATTTTGAGCAGCGCAGGGGCTTGCGCCTCAGAATGGCGCAGTTTGAAAATCTGGGCCAGAATGTTTATCATGGAATGTTTACCATGGAATACAGGGATTCAAAATTCTGCTCAGTTCCGCTGGTAGAATATTACTCTCCCAACACACTGTACACACAGACAACAAGGGCCTGTTTTAGAGCCAGTGACTCAATTATCTCACTGTTAAGGCAAGCAGAAGGGATTTCCCCGATGAGCAGGTAAAGACAGAAGGGGAATTTTTCACTGTTAGTAAAGAAACAGTTGTAATGAAAACTATAAACAATACTTAATGTTTCTAATTTGTTTATGTGTGTAAGGAGAGTGTGATGATCAGGGAAACAACGTTTAATTAATTTGTTTGATTTTTTATTTAAGGTAGTTTTATTTTTAGGGCCCAGTTGAAGTTTTTTACAGTGTAAAGGTAGCAGCCATGTTTATGAAGGAAGATCAGTCCTGGTTGCAGAAGGACTGATGTAAGACATTAGTAGCTCAATGATATTGCTACCCTTTCACCTATGGAGATTAAGGTATTAGGAAAGTAGTGCCACCTTTCAGTTTGTTGACAGGTAAGGACATGCCTTTTGACCAATCAGGGTGAAGGATTTATTTTACCCATTTTATAAAACCAAATATAAAACCCCCACACTCTCAATCCTTATCCTTAATCACACAACTCCAACACATTCACACACTGTTGCATAAAACCCTACACACTCAATAACCAGTCACTCTTGGTCTACTGACACACGACACCCCCTTTCAAAAAGAACCTTCCACCAATTCCCCAACAATAATCAAGCAGAATATTTAAACAAAAAGGAGAATGCATGAGTCACCCAGTTCCTGGTGCGCCAAGCAAGAATTCCAGATGGAAATAAAGAAAAGTTCAGAAACAGTTTTTGCCACAAAATTTATAACCCTCTTCTCTCACAAGAGGAAAAGTTTTCTTTGTGAAATAAAATAACAATAGTATAGCTCCCAGATGGTTCTCTCACCACTAGCCAGGACAGTATCATGAGCCAACATGAGCCATTCAGATAATTTGAAGCAAGGGCTCTCCCACCACTCTGGGCCAGACTTCCGGTAAGTTTCATGGAGAATAAAAGAAAGTGTCCTTGTAATCCTTGGACCCCAAGTCCCTGATGATAAATAGGTCCATGTTCCAAAGGGCAGCTTATACACCTCTATCTCCTACAGGCAGATCACTGAACCTGGATGCCTGTTCCTCACTCAGCTGTAGCTGCTCTTTTCCCTTTCCACTGCAGCTCGCAAAGTGTTCATTTGCAGCCTCCTCTCTGAGCATGGCGGTCTGGGCACATCTCCACTCAACGCCACAGCGCAGCTCTGGCTCCACTTCTTCATCTGTAACCTCTCTTCTCCGGGGGACTCACCTGATCACACAGAGCTTTGGATGGTTCGCTACAAAACACCTCACCCAAAACTGCTGAAAGCCGGGGAGTCATGTTAATCTTAGCAGGCACTGCAAAACACAACAGTGCACTGACGAGCTTGATAGCTCCATTTTGTTCATATCATAGTTGAAATACTAAAAGAGGCGATCTTAGCTAAATACATGGCTAACATCTACGGTTACTGCTGGAGAAATTGTAAGAGTAACTCAGCTGCCAGGGACACATATTCTGGACATGCCTGGTACTGATCACATACTGGGAACAAATCTTACTCCAAATTGAAACCCTGGAGGGGGGCCCCCCCTTAACCCCAGAGTTAGCATTAATCTGGTTCTCTCTAGAGATATGCATCTAACAGTTCAATCCCTATCTGGATTTACCTACTGGCTGCTAAAAAAGCAATAACTAGAAATTGGATGAAGCCAGACCCACCCACAGTGGACTTGTGGTGGAAAATTATGAACAAGATTTACCATATGAAAAAATTAACCACCACAAACCATGACAAGGGGGGCCAATTTTGCAATAAATGGCAGAAGTGAGTACTTTATACCTCTGAATTTTGCCCAGACTTTGTTCCGTAAATATCCGAGTTGGGACGTTTATTGTACCTGCTCCTTCACGCTACCGAGCTTATATGATTGGGGATGTTGCAGACCATGGATCCTAAACTAAGAGGAATCAGAGAAATAGGTTGGATGAGGCGGTGGTGGAGGTAGCGGAGTCCACATTACAGAAAGCCAGTGTATATCTTACTATAATACTTACATTTTAATAGTTGCTGTTAATTTAAGCGATTATGGCCAGTTTTAGTGATACAGTGTAGTGCTAGGAATAAGATGCATCCTGATATATTGACTGTACAACCAATAATGAATGCTACATACTGTATGTATACTATTTTGACTGTCTCAATAAAAAGACATAATATATAAAAAAAAAGAAATATTAAAAGAATAAAAGATTAACAGCACCATGAACTGAAACAAAGCAGATTTCTACCTAAAAACAATAAAGCTAAGTCCTACAATACCTCACTTTACATTGTAACTAATCTTTAGCACTACTACTACCTCTAGTTCATGTCGAAGGTCTTTGAGCGTCTGGTCTGTGCCCAGTTATACGAATACCTGGAGAAATATAAACTATTGACAGATTGTCAAGCAGGTTTCAGACCTGGGAGGTCGACAGACACTGTCCTGGTGGACCTCATGGACTCTGTGGCAAGTGAGGTTGAGGCACACGAGTCTGTCGGCGTGGTGTTCGTTGACCTCTCAAAGACCTTCAACTTGGTTGACTTCAATATACTGTTAGGGAGACTAGCTCAAATAGGCATGTCTGAACCTGTTCAATCTTGATTGCTTTCCTATTTGACCGAGCGTACACAACAGGTCTGTATAAACGGAATATTGTCAGATGGGGAAGGCATTTTCTGGGGTGTTCCTCATGGCTCAATATTGGGCCTCCTGTTGTTTCTGATTTACATAAACCCACTTCCATCATATATTAAAAACAGTAAGATTTATTTGTATGCTAATGATGTGGCTTTACTAGGAAAAGGTACAAATATAGATAGTTTACAAAAAACTTTTCAATCTGATTTTGATATTTTACAATATTGGTTACTTCAATCAAAAATGGTTCTTAGTATAAAGAAAACTCAGGTAATGCTTTTTCACTCAAAAGGTAAATTATCACATAACCAGACATTAAATATACATACACTAAGTGGACAAGTGTTAGAGCAAGTTCAGGTCTATAAGTATTTAGGAGTTCATATAGATGACACTCTTACTTTTTCCGTACATATAACAAATGAAGCTAAAAAGGTTAATTCCAGACTGGGTGTGCTTAGAAGGAAAACATTGGTTCTCGAGAGAGAATTTATAAATAGAGTGGCTGTTCAGTTACTTCTACCAACATTAGAATATGGCAGTGTAATGTATCAGTTTGCTTCCGAAACATTGTTAAATTGTTTGGATAAAACATACTATAGAATGGCAAGATATGTGGTGAAATGTCCTTTTTCTACCCATCATTGCACTCTATTTCAAAATTTAGATTGGGATTCCCTTGCAACCCGCAGAAAAAAACGAGTAGGATACAAAGATTATATGGAGTATGGGGGGAAAATCAGGCATGGAATGAACTCTTCCGATGTTTCTATCCCTCATAAGTATAACTTGAGGGATTTGAAACATAGATGTTTAAAAGTCCCTATAGAAGTCAACATTTATAGTAGAATGCATCGACGTTTCTATCTACCAAAAATATGGAATGAGATAGATCCAGAAATTAGGATTACTGACAATTTAGGTCAATTGAAGCACTCTCTAGATTTGGTCTGGAGAGACAGATGTATTTGTTACGGTGGTATTGAGTGACATTTGTTTTGTTTGTTTATCTAGATCGAAATTGTTTCAAAATCGTTTCTGCTTTTCTCATTCCTGGGTTGGGGTAATTTGGTTGTATTAGGGGATGAACCACTATAGCTTTTGATATTGTTAGTATTATCCCCCTCCCTTTCTCCCCCCTTCCACTCTTTTGATGTTCCCTCTCCTTTGTACTAACGTTCCTACATATTTCCTTGTCTATTTAAATGGATTATACTTAAATCCAGCATAAGATTCCGTACCTTGATCTATGGTATATTGTGTGTTTATGTCTTTTGTATGAATTGCATGAATTAATGTGAGTGTTGTATTTAAGATTGTCCCTGCAATACTTTATTACATGATGCTTTGTACTTGTGAAACCGTGATCTGAAACAGGACAACTTTGATAAACAGGGTCTGTTGGTCCTTAAAGTTATTCTCCTGTCAAAAAATAAAAGTTTTTATCTATCTATCTATCTCTAGTTAACGGCTTTTAAAATAACAGTTTAAAATCAAAGTTTAAAACTAATGGCTGTAAAATGAAGCAGAATACTGCTTCTAAAAAACTCTAGTGGATTCGTGGATTCTCCTCTATATGACCACAGCGACAAGTTATTTTTTCTAAAAAAAAAAATAAAAATCTTAGAGCTCACAACAAAGCCCCAAACAGATGTTCCTCGATTTTCTTGTAACTAGTTTTTTTTAAAAAGCTTAGCGCTCACAACAGAGTCCCAAACAGAGAGTCTTCAGTTTTCTTGTACCTAGGGTAGTGCCGCAGAACTCCACATGGATATAGTTGTACGTTTTGGAAGGGCTGAAACCAGGGAGATCCACTTTTGGGGCCCTGAGCCAGGTCTCCTTTCTGCTTGTTGAGACAGGGTAAGACTTGTTTACCATGTGTCTTACTGGCAGCCTAGTCAGGTCTTGTGCAGCTTATTTTTTCTGGATTATAGAATTGACTGCCTGGCATGAAGGAAAGTGAGGTCTGTCTGTGCCAGCAAAGAGAGATGGGCCCAGTGGTGTTGTGGGCACTGTGACGTCTTCTGAGATTTTCAGAATGTGTCTCACCATTCTGATAAGCTTGTCAATGTCTTCTCTGTGTCAGAGTCTGTTGGATGGTTTACCCTGTTCCTCTGAGTCTGAGAAGTGAGGCAGTTCATTTGGGGACATTCTGGGTTTCTTAGCTGGACAGTATTTCCTTTTGTTGAAGACATATTTATTTATTTATTTTATTTATTTATTTCATAATTCGGATTTACAGCCTTACATAGACATAGGAGGTTTTGAGTTTAGCTTCTCTAGGGCTCATGGAGCAGTTGTGCTTGCTCATTGTCCGGGGATAGTTTTGCTGTTGGGAGCACAGTGCAAGGTTCCAAGTCTGTCATTGACTCTTGCTGAGATATGTCTCTGTTCTGCATGTTAGGAACCTCCGAGATGGTGCACAACACGAATATACATTGGCCCACATGAGCCTCCAGAAGGAGGACTCCACACTCTCTACATTTTGCCATTCTAATCTCTTTTAGTAACAGTCTCCAAGAGAAAGGCAGAAAAAAGGATAAAAAAAGGGGTGGTTGTCCTACACAGTGCCCTAATTTACTTCCTCTTCTGGACCAATATGCCTGTTCCATTCATTTTTTTATTTGGCTTGGTGCCAAGGCTCTAGCAGAGAGGCTGCAGTCAAGTTTTTGGTTGGAAAATGATGGGCAAAAACTGATCTGCCACTGTAAGGGAGCTGCTAGTTCAGAATCTGCATAGTTCAAATGGGGTGCTGATGAAGTTCACAGGATGCTTCCCTAAGATGGCTGCTGTGAGATATGGCCCTCAAAATGGCCACCAGTCTCACGATAACAGAGAGCACTCCCTTGCTTGGAGGAGTACAGCTTGGGCCAGCAAATGGTAACTGAGATCTCACAAGACAAAATGGCCACCATTGCTTCCTGTAATATTTCAGCTTAAAGAGCTGGAATCGCTAACTTTCACATGTTCTCAAGCACAGAAGGAAGTATGAAGAAGGAGCCACGGTCAGGGCTGGGGATTCCTTCAGGAAGTACTGGCATCAGATGCCTAGTTTTGGGCAAAGTACCAGATGTAAGGTGGCCCCTTTCAACAGGATGTGCTGTGGGCAGATTACAGAGCTTCTCAAAGGACAGTTTGGTGAGGTAAGAGGAGAGCGGGAGTGTTTAAAAACTTAACAGGCATTGAGAATCCCAGGCAAGTAAACTGAGTGCTGAAAAGGCTAAAACACAATGAGACCGGCTTTGTGGTTGCAATGGGGGAATGCCACAGGAGGGTCCTGTCCTGTGTCAGATTATTGTGAGCTGGAGGGAAAACGGGGGCTTAAAAATTGCTCCCTGGGGAAGAACCACTAAGGATCTGAAGTGCCTTTTTTATGTTCTATTGTTGTGCCAAACAATCAATCAATCAAACTTTATTTAACCAGGCATAACACCATTGAGCAAGCTCATTTTCAAAGTGGTCCTGGACATTATAAAACAAATCACAGGCAGGCATATGGCAGGTGGAGAAAACATTGTACATACGAAGAGCTAAGTCAGGCCTACACAGTCAAGGGTAACACAATTAAATGCTAATTGTAGCACACTAAACAAACAAGCAAAATAAGTCAAAAACGTAGAATGGTTCGACCTTGGGGCACTCACTAGGATACGTAGATCGGTGGGTATTCTAATATAGGACTTGGGAGGAGGAGGAGTAGGGTGGGGGAGGGTATAGGAGACAGGGGGGAGATAGGGTGATGTAGGCTGGGGGTTGAGAAAAGAGGTTGCAAAGTACTGGGGCCCCACTACTAGGGAAGGTGGGAGCTGTGCGTTACTTAAGTGTCATTGGATTAAATACTGCATTTACCAAAAACTACTTGAGCCTCAGCCCTGTTTTTGTGGATGGTATTTCAACTTGCTTCCTCCAGCTTAAAAATGAGTCAGTCTTTGAGAATCGTGAATACTCAGGAGGGTCCAGGATTGCAGTCATTGTAACACTCACACAATATGCCCATTACACAGGACCTGCACTGCTTAGAAGGAGATGCAGGCTGTTTATAACATACAGTGCGTTTACTTAGCACTGGTTTTCTGGTGCTGTGGAAGGGCTCAGATTGCCACACGTTTACTTGCCCATGAAATAGCAGGGCAGGAGTTTACTGAAAAAAGTGCACAAATGAAACCTTATCCCAGGAGGAAGCTGAACATGTTGACTAGTAATTGATACGTGTAGCTAAAATATCATAATAGTGTAACCCCCCCCTACAAATGGGAGTTCCGAAAAAGTCTTCCTTGAGATTGCTGAAATGCTCACTGCCAGGCTGGTGTCCTGCGTTTTATGTTTAAATGTATTGACAGAGAGTGCCTGTGTAGCCTCTGTGTACTGTCTCTTTAAGAGCTGCCTGGATTGCAGTCATAATTAATCTGAGAGGGAGCTCTGTTAGAAGATGTACTTGTTTGCTGATCATTTGTTAGAGTAGTAATAATATTGCAGTTTGTTCTACCCTGCCTTCTTTGCAGCATGGACAGTTCTGTTTGTTTCCATCATCTTGGTCCTGGACTGCAGAATGGGCCAATCAGTACATTTGGGACTCTAAAATGGAGGCTGCCTACAGGGGCTTGGTTAGGCCAAAACTTTGTAGGAATTGTAGTTTTGGGCTTTTGGTGCCTAAAATAACCTGGAGGGGGAGCCCTTGTTATGACTGACAGACAGATCAGCCAACCGAACCTTTTGGATCGTGGGGAAAGTCCCACACTGCTTGCAGTTTCAGTTAAATCTGAGTTGGGAAGTGAAGAAGTAACAGCTCAAGATAGTTAGAGCAGCAATCCATAGTGGATTCGCGTGGGAGAACTGTGGAAAGGCCTGAGCTTGGCCTGCATGCCTGCCTGCTGTTCCTGAGAGGGAACTTGTGCTTTTTTCGGACTGAATCCGAACTTGGAGAGTGAATTAAGCCACTGAATTGTGATCAGGCTTTAACCTGAAGAAGACCGATAATTTGCTGAAAGCGAGCTGTCTGTCAGGACTTCCAGCTACCTCTGAACTCCCGGATTGTGCAGAGACTCTGTAATTGCGACCGGAGAGCCATCTGCCTGGTACAGTAGAATTTCCTTACATGTGAATGTGCTGTGTGCTTATAGTGGGTCGTGATTTGGTTCCCCACTGCGTGTCTGAACTGTGTTTTGCTTGCTGGAGGCAGTATCCAGCTCCACTGACTGAATTTGTATCCATTTCCGTTTGCCTGGGCCCTGCTGCACTGGCCCAGTCAGAATACCTGCTACGCAGAGAAAGTCATCGACGAGAGACCGGCCTGGGGATCAGCCCCCTGCTCAACGTCTTGAACCAGAACGACGCCTCGGTGATTCGTGTAGGACCTGCTTCTCTGAACACTCCAGCTCAACAGCCTGCAGTCTCAATTTCATCCTGCCTGTGTCCAGTATTGGGTATCTTGAGTAAACATCAGGGTAGCTCCCTGCAACAACAGCTAAATCTAAAAGTGTTGTCATCCGATTGTCTTGTTGCCTTTTCTTTCATGAACTGAGCCCTCTGGCTCTGGATTACAAATAGTGTGTGTTGTGCATGTTGCTTTCTTCCATCACAGGGCCCCAACCAGCTGCAACGTTCCTGGCTAGCCCACAGTTTTCCTACCTGGGTATCCAGAGTGTGTGACTGTGTAGGGACTCTGAACTGCATGCATAACTGTCTGATTCATATAGCTTTTAAGCAGATCAACCTGATTACGCCCCTTCCTTGTTCAAGTCCACTGAATAAATCAGATTTAACTTTGTTTGCATTTAACCTGACTGTGGTTCCAGTTTGTGCCAAGAGTATTGTACTGTTGTTATTTGCTGTGCTTAACCTTGTTTTACGGGGTGGGGCCCAGGGTCAAGCTAGAGGAACCAGCCCTGGTGGTAAGTGCAAATAGTGTGGGTAATGGCCTGGTGAATAAGGGTCATTGTGAAAGTAATTATTGTATAGTGTTCAGGCCACTAGAAGGGAAAGAGGGGGGTTACAGTGTCCCGGAGGGCTGTGCCCAGGTTAGCTTGACCACTAACAATCCTGACCTCTGGGTGGAGGCACCCGTTTCATTACCCAGGCCCCTTAACCTGCTACTAGCCAAGCAGATAGGGGTAGTAGCCCTCGGGATAGTGCCATCTAGGGGCTACGATAGAACTAGGAAAAGAGGTCATAATTAAGGTATTTATTTTAAAAATACATGTAGAATTGTGAAATCCAGATTTAGTATTTGCCGTATTGTTCCTTGTAAGAACAGATTCAGAAGCAAATGATTTAATAACTTTTATTGGGACAACATAGATGTATCAAAAAGAACAAAGTGCTTTAACTTTCGGACCAACGAGTCCTTCATTGGAAGCGTTCCGACGAAGGATTTATTGGTCTGAAAGCTGAAGCACTTTGTTCTTTTTGTTACATAAAGGTATCAAATCATTTGCTTTTGGATATGTAGAATTGTGAGCAGTCTGGATCATGATCAACCTCTAGGGATGCACGAAGTAAACTGGAGTACCTGGGATGAGCAAGGAGGCTGGCTTCTAGTAGCTTGAATTTGATTGGTTCATGCATCAACCTATAGGATGGTCTAAGGATATGCCACTGGTGATGACTGCAGAATGCTATTAAAGGGTGCAAGTTGTAATCCTAAGTACATAAATTCAGACATTCATAAATACCTACTTTTGGTTTCTTTTTACACCCTCATTTGGTGTTGGTAATCTCAGTGCTTCAGATGTGCAATCTGTTGCACTGTGGTCATAAGGAATCAGGTCTGATCATTGGATTGAATGCTGCCAGCTGCCTGGGTGGCAGGAGGTAAGTATAATGGCCCCTTGGCCTTTTTTTGTCTAGCATTTCCCATATTCTAATTTCCTTTTGATGTGCTATTACTCTTATAATAACTGGTGAGCAATTTTTTCTTTGGGCTGAGCCAGTTGATATTCGTTATAATGACAACGTGGGTTATTACGGCAAGCTCTGTCTGTCCTCCAAAGGCAAGCGCTCCCTCTTTGGCTTTGTTCTCCTTCTGGTGGGTTGAACAACTCCACAAACTTGGCAGCTCTGTATTCCCGGTAGCGAGAAACAGAGGAGCAGTCAGAGCAAGAGTGCTCTCGTCGTCATTGTTTTTAAAAATAAAATTCTGCTCCATCCCACTTTAAAATGTAAAAAAAAGAAACTTATCTAGTTGATCCTGCTTATCACTCGATTCAATGGAACTGAGCCGCGGCTGACTACCCACAGATGAAGGTGGGCGCGATCACTCAGTATGAAGTTTAACCTCAAAAAAATAATAAACTAAAAAAGAAAAACATAAAACCCTGACACTAAAAAAGCAGGCAGATGCAGGCTGTGTGTGTGTGTGTGTGTGTGTGTGTGTGTGTGTCAGTGTATGTGCCAGTGTGTATCACAGACAGGAGTCAGGCTGGAAAAAATTGCTGATCAGATATTATATGAAATAAAAAATTGGGAAGTGTCTGAAACTCAAATTTAATGCACACCCTCAGTGTGGGATGCTTTAATGAACCCCTTGGGCTTTGCCCTCGGGGTTTATGTAACACCCCACACCTCGTGTGTGTATTAAATTCTTGCATCACACACTTCACAATATATGTAATGAATGCAGACAAGGATTTACTGACCTGTAATCTTTAAAAAGCCCCTCACATAACAGGTGAAACTTTTAAATACATAATATTTCATATATTTTCCATACTTAGCGTCCCCCTTCTTCTTTATAACTGTGTAGATCAGCCCAAAAATTGGATCTCTGTCTTCCAGACCTCATCTGGACGGTCTGGGTAGATTGCTCCCTCCACAACCAACCCTTCATCAGTTCACTGCTAGACCTGACCCTGGGTCAGCTGATACTCAAGACTGTCCCAGATCAGTTGACGAGCAGTACTAATTGTTTGCAGAACTGAAAAGCTCAACACCCAGCATAGCCTAGTGCTTAGGGAAGTGGACTCTGACCCCTAATTTTTAATTATACCCCCACATTTCCTACTAGTGGTGATCCATGGCTGCATGGTGTTGGAATAGTAAATCTACACGATGGAGATTTAAGTGCAGGAAAGAGTATGTTAGTAAACTGTTCTAGCACTCCACTGACCTCAGGTCAGTTCTAGCAGTGAATGGCTGCAACATCAATTGTTAGGGGAACAGTCTATTTGGAGCCATCGAAACTGGCTGCTCATCTACACCTGACTGCATAATCCTTTGCTTGCAACATCCCAGTGTGTTGCCGTGGAAACAGTTATCTCATTACCAGAGGTTTTTGTTGTCAAGTGTCAATAAGTAGGCAGAGAAAATGACCTCTTGGGACAGAGGTCCAGGTTTCATGTTAAGATGCATAGTTATTATGAGCAAAGAGACATTAATACAGACAGTAAATGAAATATGAGCCAAAATGTGTCAAAGAATGATGTTTTTCCAAAGATTCACCAGCGAGTTCAGGAATTCTTTAAGAGAGCAGCTGACTGCAGGTCATTGCAGATGGACTAATTCCAAAGTGGTTATCAGCTATTGTGGTCAGCAGTGACCTACTTGTAAGGAATCCAAATGCTGTACAGCTGAGACATTTTCAGTTATGGGGATTGCAAAGCTCCCAGCTGTTTCACTCAGATTCCTCTGCAACCCCTGCATAGATCTGCAGTTGTTTCTCCGTCGTGACAGTATCTGTGGAACACTTATTCTTGTTGAAGTCTAGTAATGAGAGATGGGTTTCTGTAAATTTAGCTCTGGGGACATGCCCTCACCCTTTGCCTCCATATCACATTCCTTTGCAGATGCTTGTCATTAGAAGCACTGCTCAAGGCTTGCGGTTGCTACCATTTGATAGACTGGCTCACAGGAATTCTCCCTCTGTCTGTGCTGTCTAATTTTTCTCAGATAAACTGTTGCCCCAGTCACCTGTAAAATTCTTCTCCTACCTCACACACTACCTCCCTGGCCACTGTACTGCTAACTGGCTGGCTGACTGACTGACTGTAATCAGTAAAGCCCTAGGGGTTATACTTTAAGAGGTGGACACAGACCACCTAGGCAAGGTCTTCATAATTCTGAGGTTTTACTGCCATAGAATATGTATCTCACTGCAGAACTAAGGGTGAGAGAAGTAGGTCATTGGCAGCTTCAGTTGTGCTTTGTGCTGGGGCATGTAATTTTGCTCGGCTTTAGGAATTCAGCTGAACCACTTCAGATCCCAATGCAGTAATGGGCATGGAGTAAAATCGATTACAAATGGGGGTAAAAAAAAGAGCAGTGAGGTCAGCATTGAATTTTAATTATTATAGCTTACTTACGGCAGGTGCTGCTGGCATGCATCTGCTGTGGATTACTGTTTATGGCATTGTAACAGTGTCTACAAAACCCACTAAGATAACTTTGCCTAGTGTGAGCTACAGTATTAGTTACTATTCTTTGCTGACCTCAAGGTATATGCCCCCGTAATCTCTGCTTTACCTCTTGCCAGTTTCTATATTCTCTCTGGAATCTGTCCCCGTTGATTTTCAAATTATATAACAATACCCCCCAAAAAAGGTCACGTATCAAAAAAAAATTAAAAGAAGAATGAAAAGGCATTAAATGCAGGACTTTAAATTGCCCGTGATGGCTCTTCTTCATTGGATACAGACTCTGCATGCTTTGTGTTCTCACTCGGTGGCACACCTGATCATATTGAGTTTGTTAGTGATGGCAGTGTGAAAGTTGTTGTAGGTGCCTTCAGGAGGAGAAGGTACACTAATATTGTTGGGAGTAGTGAGCTGGACTGTGATGCCAGAAGGAGCTTAGGGAGACTTATCACAGTGAAATGTAGAAGTGGGAGTAGTAGTTAATGCTAGTTGAGTGACGTGAATAATTGAATGAATAAAGTTCATCTTGGTACTGTAAATTGCAACATAGAAACAATTACAGCAGAAAAAAGACCCATGGTCCATCCAATCTGCCCAAGTTTCCTATTTAACCCTGGGAACTACTGTCCCTCCAGGGTCCTAGCCCTCCCCAGCCTCCTCCCCCACACCCATTCTCCTCACAGATTTTCCTGGACTTAAGTCTTCATCATATATTCATACTGCTGGGTTCAAGCCGGAGGCACTGGGACCCTGCGAGAGCTAAAAGTCTTCAGGAGGGCCAGCACCAAGGTAGGACCATGCATGCGCGGCACCGCAAGGCTAGCTTGCACTATATAGGCTATCTCAGCATCGAACCTCCAACTGAGTGCCTCAGTTCCTTTTTTCAAGCCGTCGAGTGTGCGTCAGTGATGATGCCTCTTGCCGGGAGTCAGATCTTCACAATTATATGACAACAGTGTTAATTTTCATTCAGTTTAGCTAGTGCTTTTCTTATTTTCCTGTCTAAGAAAAAAAAAGTTTTCTTCAGTTTCTTCAGATCTCCAGCCCTATTGGACAACGGAGTTGGCCATGGACAGTGACGGTAGGGAGCCTTCTTTGGAGGGCTGCTCTGGCAGCTGGGCTGAGTCTGGTCCGCCACCCTCTCCGGAGTGGAGGTCTGACCACAGGCAGTTTGGTGTTCGGGAGGGAGAACAGTCCTCCTGTAAATGCAAAAAGAAGTGGTCCTGTTCCTGATCTAGGTCAGGGACCCGGCACTATTTGACCTCAGGTTCTTCCTCTTCCCGTTGGAAGGGGGAAGAAACAGTACTGCTTCAGATCACCCTCTGGTGCTCTGCCAAGAGGTTCTCTACTTCCATGAGCAGGAGGCCTTCTCTGGCACCGTCAGTCTCCCCAGTGGCTTCTGCTCATGGTCATTTGAGATCTTAGGCCCGGATTCCTTCTCTTGACAGTGACCATGCCGCTGATGCCGGTTCCACATGCCGACCTCCCTCTTTCTGTTTCTTCTCAGGGACTGGCACAGGTACCTTCTCTGGTCACTTTGGTGCCAGTTACTCTCTCTAGGCCTGGTCTGGGTTCTCGTGCAGCACCTGGTCCGGTGCAGCCTCCCTTGGGGCTGGCGCCGCGGGGCTCAGTGATGCGTCTGTTGCTGTCTTCTTGTGGACCGGCACTGTCTCTGGTGCCGTATCTCATTTTGGTCCCGGTGTTACCTGTCCATCTACTCCCTAGGTCCAGATTTGGTCTTGCTGGGTCCTCACCTGTTCTGCTTTCCCATTCTGAGGGGAATCTGGAGGAGGACGAGTCTGAGCCCGACCTCATCATTGCTGAGGATGGTAATAATGTTACTTTTTTATAGCTTGGAGAATCGACCTTCAGATCCTGCTTCTGTCCCTCAGAAGGACCTCTCATTTCAGTCTCACAGAATCAGAGAAATCTGACAGCAGAAAAGGACCTCATCGGCCCATCGAGTCTGCCCTTTCTCTCCTCCCCTACTCACCTCCATTCTTACAGGCCTTTACTCAGAAACATGCAGGCAACTCTGGCTCTCGAGATTTCTGCCCTACATCTTGAGTGGTTCCATGTTCCTAACATTCCGG
The DNA here is from genome assembly GCA_016271365.2 of Neoceratodus forsteri. Lineage (NCBI taxonomy): Eukaryota > Metazoa > Chordata > Ceratodontiformes > Ceratodontidae > Neoceratodus > Neoceratodus forsteri. Next base: position 620,456,092 of record CM028131.1, read on the forward strand.
TTAACCTTACACCTCCTGTTCCCCCCAGGCTTTGAAACCCTGTCTTAGGCTGTGTGGGCCATACCTGCTTCTATTCCTTCAGTATGCAAGTCTATAGACTGGAAATATGTTCCTCCTAAAGAGAGGCCTATTTTAGCCTCCTACCCTGCTGCGGATGCACGTGTTATTCTTGTTGAGAATGACAAACCTGTCCTTCCTCAGGAGGTCACAACATGCCCTATCAATAAAAAACCTCGTAAAATTGACACCATGGGGAAGAAGGCTTTTGCATTCGCCACTCTGGGCATGCATATAACCAGCTATCAGAGGCACTTTTCTCAGTATGAATATGCCCTTTGGACTTCTCTTAAACGGACGCTGTCAACCTGTTTTTCATCATATTGTTTCTAGTTAAAAAACATTTTATGATTGCTTACCTTCTCTAATATTCATTGATGTTGCTGTTTGTTTTTGTCTGCTTCCTTGTTTAGTAGAACTGAAATGCATGCTAATGTATAGGTATAAACAACCTTGTTTTGTTTACAATACTGGATCTGTTCATACTGCATACTTCCTGAACATTAGAAACACTCCCAAACAGCACAGTTACTCATGATTCATTAGGCTCCTTTCCTCCCACTGCTTCATGAGTGGCTAGACTGTGTTGGGGATGTTCTCAGGTCCAGGAAGGATGTAGTTGGAGCTGATCAAGAAATATAAACAAATCTGTTTTTGTGTGGTAACACCAGAATGATGGTCAGTCTGTTTTTCACTTTTTTAAAGAAAAAAAGAGTCAGAATCAAACTACCAGTTACATCAGCAGTCTTTACAGAATGCTGGCAATCACTAAATGTGTTTTTTAAACTAGGGACACTTTGAGGCCTAAGGGGGTTGACAGTGTCCCTTTACATCTCTCGTTGAGTCTTTACCAGAATCTGATTCCAAGCTCAAAGTTCTTCAGACTGTTACACAAGGAACTGAATCCAGCAGCCATCAATTGAAGGTGGCTATGGATGCTTATGATACTGCTTCTCGAGCTGCCGCTTCTCTGGAATCTGTATCAGAAGACATTCCTGGCTGCAGACTTCAGGATTTTCCTCAGATGCCCAGCAGCAGGTGATGAATGTTCCTTTTGATGGTACCTACCTGTTCGGCCAACAGATTGAGCAAGCCCTAGAAGCTTCTCAGAAAACCAGAACAGCCATCAAATCAGCGAGACCAGCTCCTATGTATCTGCGGAGGGGCCAAAAATGTTTATTCTTTTGTAACAGACAGTTCTTTCATGGAAGAGGTAGAGTAGCCCCAAGCAAGCACAGTCTCCTCAGCTGCAAAAGAAAGTGCAGCAGAAGGCATAGGCCCCGTAGTGCCCAGTGCCACCCTCTCAGACCCTGGCCCCAGTCTCACCTCAGCTGCCTGAAGTGGACCTCTCCTCAGTGGTAGGGGGGGCCTGTTCTACAGCCAGTGGAATGTATCACCACAGACAAGTGGGTGCTAAGGATCATCTGGGAGGGATACTCTCTCAGTTTCTTAAATATCCCACCCGATTGTCCACCCAAGTGGCAGCATACTCTGTCAGCTGCTCAGTCAGATATCCTCTACTCGGAGATACTGGGCCTTCTGAGAAACAGGGCAGTGGAAATGATCCCCTTTACAGAACAAAACACGGGCTTCTACTCCCATTACTTTCTGGTTCCAAAAAAGACAGTGGGCATGCGTCCCATTCTCGACTTTAGAAAACTTAACAAGTTCTTGTATCGCGAAAAGTTCAAGATGGTCTTTCTAGGAACCCTCCTTCCACTTCTCAAGCCACAGGACTGGTTGGCATCCCTAGACATGCAAGATGTGTACTAGCACATTCCAATACACCCAAGCCACTACAAGTTCCTACGCTTTGTGGCCTTGGGTCAGCACTACCAATTCAGAGTCCTACCCTTTGGGCTGTCCTCAGCACCTCGAGTCTTTAAAAAGTACTTCACAGTTCTCACAGTGCACCTTCAAAAGCTCGGGATTCAGGTCTTTCCCTGCCTGGACGACTGGTGTCTAGCACGTCTGTCAAGGCAGGGTGCAGAGGAGGTAGTAACCACAGCAACTCAGACCCTCTGATCTCCATGGGGGTACTGCTGCATCTGGAGAAGTCACAGCTTCAACCTTCACAGCTGCTCCTCTTCATAGGGGCCCTCTTGGACACTATGAAAGCGAGGGCCTTTCTCTCAGAGGACAGAAGGAACACTATTCTTCAAATGGTACGTTTCATCATGGACAACAACCTCATGTTGGCTCTCTCCATGCAACGAATGTTCAAACAACATGAAGTCTTGCTATATTATGACAGTAGCAGTTTGATCCAGCTCTAGAACTGCTCCGGAGGTGAAATGGTTAATACCATTCCAAAATAGAACTTTGAGCACGAGCTCTCAGAAGCAGCTCTATCTGTGTAATTTCAAACCTGAACTGTCAGATTCTTTACTCCGCCTCAGTGAACAGTCGCTCCGGAGATTTCTCCTACTGCTCGGTTCATTTCTCGGTTTAAGCAGTGTTTTCTCGGTCCCGATTCAACCGAGAATAGTTTTATTTTAACCGCAAAACCGTTCGGTTCAAGCTCTGTCTGTGGTAATCGTAAGTAATTAAAAGGTTTTGTCTGTGTGGAACTTGTAAGTTTATCAGTTCGGTTTTGAACCGATCAGCTGGGTTTAAAACTCATTAATTTTAAAGTTTAACATTTTAGAGTGCGGTTCCCGGTTCTTATCGGTTCTAAAAAAAACGGATTTTATTACGTTTTTTTCCAATACCCGTGACACGGTTGGGAACCGATAAGGGTGTCTTGCCTGGCACTGCCGTTTAAAGGGCAAGTTTTCTGGTTAGGCTGGCATTATGTCTGAGAAACCCAAAAGGAAAACCGGGCCACTGGGTTTCAACACTGTGATGTCTGTGGGAAGCCTTTGCCAAGGCTGACCCACACACACATGTGTCTATTGTCTGGGTTTGACCACCTCAGTCAGACTGCCAGATATGTAGAAATTTCCTGCAGCCACCCTGGAAAGAGATTGGGCAGGCTCAGGAGCAGAGAGGCCAAAAAGTCCGCTGACCCGGATGGCCAGCCGGTTCGGTGCCAACCGAGTCGGAGGGAGTGCCCTCTGACCAGGCGCTAGACTTCTCGGGAAAGAAAAGCTGGTTCTGAGGAACCAGTTCCAGTAAAGAAAACAAGAAAGTCAGCAGGTTTGGAGTCCAAAATCCTTCTCCAACTGCTGCAGAGATAGCAAAAGCCATACAAATTGTCCAGTCACTGTTCAGGTTCCGTCCAACCGCCACTGTCTGGCAAAAGGTCGGTTCGTCCGTTCCAGTGGTTCAGGAATATGATGTTGAGGAGTTTTATGAACCAGAGGAGGGAGGATGATTATAACAGTATGAATGTGGCTGGGAAGGTCTGGGTGTGCCATTGAACCGGACATTTCCCAGACAGACCTTTAGAATCTCCCCTTTGCTATCTGAGTCCCCATCTCATTTTATGTTTTACAAAAAAGTTGCTGAAACCCTCCAGCTTCCCTTGGAAGAAGCTGTGGATGAGCAAGAGGAGCCTGATTTTGTAGAAATGATGGATATTCCAGAGTCTAGGAGATTGTCTATTCCTTTGCATAAGTCTTTTAGGAAGCAAACAATAAACATTTTAAAAGCTCCTAATTCTGTGCCTCCTGTAGATAAAAAGATGGACAGAAGGTACACATTGTCAGGTCCTGATACAGAATTCCTTTCTCAGCAATGCAGTCATGTTGGAGTAGTTCAGGCTGCAGCCTGTGATAAAGCTAATATCCTCCTGGCTTCACATCATCCTGACAAGGATTCCAGGAAGATTGATGCCATGGCGAAAAACAGTATATGGCAGCCTCTCTGGGACTCAGGCAAGCAAATTATATGGCTTATGTAGCTAGGTATCAGAAATCTAGATGGGATACTGTTATGGAATTAGCGAGGCAAGCCCATGGCCAGCTGGCTAGCGAACTAGAACAGGTGGCTGCTGATGGCATTGAGGCTTCTAAGGTACAGTTTCATGCTGCTGTGGATGTTAATGATGTTTCCTCTAGGGTCATGGCCACATCTGTAGCTTTGTCAGAGGTTGGCCTGGCTCAGGTGTACTAGCCTGTCACAGGATACCCAGACTAAGGCTATGGATTTTCCTAGGTGGGAAATTCTCTGTTTGGGGAGCAGACAGAGAATTACATGAAAAGATGGATGAATATAGACTACTTACAAAGTGTATGCAAGGAGCGGCAAGCCACTCCCAGAGGCATACCCCAGGGTAGGGGTAGGCCTTTCGCAGGCCTTTTATCAGACTCAGGCCTCTGCCCATGCTCAGAGGGGCTTCTTCAGAGGCAGAGGCAGACGAGGGTGGGCAGGCCTGCTCCCACCCCTCAGCCTAAAGCACCTGCTAAGCAGGCACCCTGATGGGGTGCCCAGGGCCGATTCTCCTTTACCGGTAGGGGCAGGCTGGCTTACTTCAGTCAGAACTGGGCTTCTTTAACCTCAGACAAGTGGGTTCTGGAAGTAGTAAGCCAGGGTCTGGTTCTCTAGCTTCAAAAGTTTCCCAAGTTGAGAACCAGATTTTTTCTACTGAAGTGCTTCAGAGACCCTTGCTCTAGAAGCAGAGGTCTCAACCCTGTTGGCTCTCAGAGCAGTGGAAGGGTTCCACCCTGCACCAGGGCAGGGTCTGTATTCCAGATACTTCCTTACCCCAAAAGACAGGAGAATGACGGCCCATATTAGACCTCAGATATCTGAACAAGCATCTTTTGAAACCAAAGTTCAAAATGGTAACTCTGGCAATGATTTTATCCTCCCTAAGGCCAGGGACTGGTTAGCCTCCTGGACCTCAAGGATGCCTATTTCCATGTCCTAATCAGAAGCTCCCATCGAAAGTATCTCAGATTCGAACTACCCTCAGGTCATTACCAGTTCAGAGCAATGCCCTTCGGCCTCACCTCTGCCCCAAGGGTATTCACAAAGTGTCTGGCAGTGGCAGTGGCCCACTTAAGGAGGCAAAGGATTGCTGTTTTTCCCTATCTAGACGATTGGCTCATTGTAGGCCAGTCCCCAGAGCAGGTAAAATCTCACCTGCAAGTCACCCAGCAGCTTTTCACCTCCCTGGGCTTTCTGCTAAATCTGCCAAAGTCGGTTCTGGAACCAGTCCAGGTACTCACCTTTATAGGGGCAGAGTTGGGCACAAAGCTAGCCAGAGCTTTTCTTCCCTTAGAAAGGGTGACGAATTTAGTGGCTCTGGCCTCCTCCTTCACTCTGCAGGTCTCTCAACCAGCAAGACACTTTCTGCAGCTCCTGGGGCACATGGCTGCATCCACAGCTGTTGTGCAGGGAGCAAGATTTCAGATGAGAGACATTCAGTTTCACTTGAGAACCTGTTGGTCTCAGAGGAGAGACCCCCTTTCCAAGTTGGTCCCAGTGACTCGAACCTTGATCCAGGCCCTCCAGTGGTGCCAGGATCAGAGCAATTTAAGATTGGGGGTCCCCTTCATTTCCCCTGCTCACAATTTGACTCTCACTACAGATGCTTCCCTTCTGGGTTGGGGAGCCCACATGGGCGACCTTTCCACTCAGGGAGTGTGGTCCCCCCAGGAATCTCTGCTCCACATCAATTTGCTGGAACTCAGAGCTGTCTTTTTAGCTCTTCAAGCATTTTCTGCATCTGTTCACAACAAGGTGATACAAGTCAGAACAGACAACACCACAACAATGTGGTACATCAACAAACAGGGGGGCACTCGGTCTTCGGCCTTGTGCACCGAGGCAATGAAGTTGTGGTCTCTGGCCTATTCCCTGAACACTTCCCTCATAGCAGTTCATCTTCCAGGGAAGGACAACGTCCTAGCAGATGCTCTCAGCAGGATTTCCCAGGGCCATCAGATGGTTCCTGGATCCTCAAGTGCTGGGATAGTCTTTGCCAGATGGGGCACCCTCAGATAGATCTTTTGCAGCCCAGACAATCACCAACTTCCTCTGTTCTGTTGAAGGCCTCCAGTGCTGGGCTCAGTCCCCTGGATGCCCTTCTCCTGGATTGGGCGGAAGTTTCTTATGCTTCCCCCTTCCCTCTCCTATTCAAAGTATTAGTCAAAATCAGATCTCAGCTTTGCAGGGTGATTCTGATTGCCCCGGATTGGGCCAGGCAGCCCTGGTACCCACTCCTTCTGTCACTGACAATCCATCTTCCCCTTTGCCTCCCCAGGAATCACAACCTATTAATTTGTGCCCAGGGAAGGGTTTGGTATCCGGACCTCAAATCCCTCAACCTCAAGGCCTGGCTCTTGAGGAGTTAGAGTTTGCTGATTTACACCTCTCTCAGGGTGTTCTTGAAATCCTAAAGGCTTCCAGAAAGCTTTCCACTAGGGCTACTTATAGTTCTAAATGGAAAAGGTTTTCCATTTGGTGTGCTGGAAAATGTTTCCCAGAATCTGCTGATTTGCCCATTGTATTAGATTACATGGTCCATCTTAATTCATTGGGTCTCGGACCAGCTACCCTGAGAGCCCATTTGGCAGCTGTATCTGCTTTTGTTTCAGCAGGAAAGTCATCCCCTCTTTCCACTCACCCTGTGTTTTCCAAGTTTTTTAAGGGATTACTCCATACTAATCCACCCTTTGGGAACCGCCCCTGCCTGGGACCTTAATGTTTGTATTACCCAGTTAATGCAACCCCTTTGAACCTCTGTTTTCTGCAGAGCTTAAGTATCTAACTTGGAAAACTGTTTTCTGGTGGCTATCACTTCTGTTAGACGATAAGTGAGTTGCAAGCCTTGTCAGTAGAAACTGACTTTATTTCTTTCCACAGGGATAAGGTAGTCCTTAGGACTAATAGGAAGTTTTACCTAAGGTGGTTTCAGATTTCCATCTTAACCAATCTATCTCCTTCCAGTATTTTTCACTGATCACTCTCTCTGGTGAGAGGAGGTTGCACAGCCTGGATGTTAAGAGAGCTCTTAGTTACTATATAGAGCGTACCAAAGGTCACAGGTTCGAATCCCTCCAACTTTTCCTTACCTATGGTGAAGTTGGGAAAGGCAAACCTGCCACTAAGAGATCAATTGCCAGGTGGATTGTCTCTTGTATCCAATTTTGTTATCAGAAACTGGGCAGAGATCCCCCCTTTGGCTTGAGGGCTCACTCTAGCTGCGTCTCTAGCTGCTGCCAGAAACATCCCTATATTAGAGATATGCCAGGCTGCTACTTGGAAAACGGTACACACTTTCACCAAGCATTACTCCCTGGATGTCCAGGCCAGGAGAGATGCTCGGTTTGGCACAGCTGTTCTTCAGAGCCTATTCCTAAGTAGGTTCTGCCCTCCTCCATGGAGGTACTGTGTAGTCTGTTACTGTCATAATATAGCAAGACTTCATGTTGTTTGAAGAAAAATTACTCACCTTAGTAATGTTGTTTCTTCTAATGGAGTCTTCATATTATGACCTCTCCCAGCCTGCCCCTCTCAGAACTTCTACTTGGGTGGGTGCGGCAGCCTAGTGTGGGTACTCTATTTTGTGCCCTTTTAGTGTTTCTCCCTTTGGGGTTTGGGTGTGTTTTATTATACTGTTGTTTGATTCTCATGTTGTTAGAATTGTATTAGTAGTTCTGGTCCCCTGACTTGAGTCTTGGGTGTTGGGACCAGCAATGGTTGTTGGTATTTAGGTAGCCATTTGGCTAGTGTAGGTTACAGCTTCCACACAGACCTTTAGTGAGTTTTTTGCTCAGAAGATCTGACAGTTCAGGTTTGAAATTACACAGATAGAGCTGCTTCTTAGAGCTTGTGCTCAAAGTTCTATTTTGGAATGGTATTAACCATTTCACCTCCGGAGCAGTTCTAGAGCTGGATCAAACTGCTACTGTCATAATATAGCAAGACTCCATTAGAAGAAACAACATTACTAAGGTGAGTAATTTTTTCTTAGGACTCATGGAGTGGATGCTCAGCAACAGTGGTCTCCAACAATGCATCCTCAGTCCTACCAATCAAAGTGAGAGAACCCCTTTGTTGATCACTTGCATGGTGGACGCAGGAGGACAACCTTCTTCAAGGTCTCCCCTTTGCTCCACAGGAATCTCAGGTAACTCTCACCACAGATGCATCTCTCCTCGGGTGGGGTGCTCACTGTCAGGGCCATCACACCCTGGGTGTCTGGACTCAAATGGAGTCTCATCTCCATATCAGTGTTCTGGAGATGAGGGCAGTCCTTTACACCCTTCGAGCCTTGGTTAGCATTGTCTATCACAAAGTAATCCTTCTCCAGACAGACAACAAAGCAGTGATGTGCTGCATCAAGAAGCAGGGGGAGCACACTGTCACCCGCTCTGCAGAGATGCTATGAGGGTATGGGAGTGGTGCCTCCAGCACAGTGCTCTAATCCTAGCAGTTTATCTACTGGGGGCTTAGAACAATCTATCAGACCAACTCAGCAGGACAGAAGTGGATCCTCACAAGTGGTTGTTAGCACCAGACATAGTTCAGTCTCTCTTCGACGAGTGGGGCACTCGAAACCTGGACCTTTTTGAGTCCCCATTCAATGCAAAACTGCCTCAGTTCTGCTCCAGAAATCCAGAACCTGGCGTTTTCTGTTGGGATTCATTCAGGCTGTGGTGGACAAATCACTTTCTGTACGCATTTCCACCTCTTCCACTAGAAGGAGGAAAGGGAACCTATTAAATCCCATTGTTCCCCTGAACAGGACTTTGGTTCCCCTCCCTGGGAACCGAAAGTTTTCCCCTCCGCTATGCCTTTGCAAGCCAAATGGTAACTACCTTCAACCTCTTCACCCTGGAAACTGTGGTGGATGTGGAGAGGGCTGAAATTTTAGACATGATGGTGTTAACTCCTACCAGGAGGTTGCTTTACCTGTCCACAATTTTTTTTAACTGAGAACCTGCAAGTTTTTGTAGGCTCCTATTTCTATCCCAGGGGATTAACAAGAAATTGCGTAGTACCACCAGCTGGACAGATGTGGCACTGAGTATCTCTGCGTGCATCTAGGTCATGTGGATGCTGTGTGGCTTGCTGTGTGTGTTTGTCTCTGTCAGTAGTTTAGTTTTTGTGGATTTTCCAGTGTTTCTGCTTGGAGGAACTGGACCATTCTTGGACATAACATCTATGAACATTTCCTGGACTAAGAAACTGCAAAACATCACCACCAGGTGTTGGCATTCTCATCATAAATCAACTTTTTTGGAAGCCATCAAAGCCAAAAGTAAGGTCAGTAAATCTGTTATACAAGCACTGAGTTGTGGAATGCTGCATTGAATCCACATTTCCGTCTGACTTGTTTGAGGTTTATTCTCAACCATTTTGGAGAACAAAGGCTAGATACTAACAAAGGATTTTACATCCTGCATATGCCCCAGCCAGTGTTCATCACTTTCAGGAATTTAACCCTTCAGGAATTTATCACATTCTGGGTCTTTGAGCTACAATAACAGTTTTCTGGTCCCTGGTAGTTCACCATTTCTGTGGATTTTGATTACTTTTCATCAATCACGTGGCACCTCCGAGAGCTTGGCTCCTCTCATACCACCACCCTATACCTATTTTTCACTACTTTTTCCAAAAAAAAAAGGATGCACATACCTATTAGTTATGAGCTACTCTCAACATAGGAAAAAGCAGAAAAATCATAACATGCTCCTAAAGGTGCTGCTTGAGTTCCTAACTCAGAGGCTACTACTGCTAGCTGGTGATGTTGAACCGAACCCAGGCCCACACCCAAGCAACACCCCGTTAACACCCATTACCAAACCAAATAAAGGCCTTGTAATTGCTCACATGAACATCAGAAGTCTTCTAGGTCACTTAACTGAGCTTGAGGCCTGGATACAATTGGTTAATCCTGACATCTTATGCCTCACTGAGACATGGCTAAAACCTAGCATCCTGGATGCACAATGTACCCTGCCTGGATATGCTCTCCTCCGTCAGGATAGAACTGGTTCTAAGCGGGGTGGGGGTGTTGCCATCTACTACAAAAGTCACCTTATGCTAAAAGCTGCCCCTATCCCTAGTCCCCAGATGCGCTGCGAATCACTGCATGCAATACTGGCCCTAGGTGTGAAGTACCTACACATTATATGTCTATATAATCCACCCACTGGTGGACTGGAAAGTCTTCAGAAACTACTTCAACATTCAGCACAAACAGTGAGCATGAATGAGACCATCTTGCTAGGTGATGTCAATCTGAACTGGCTGGGTCCAAATCATAGCACCCTGGCATCACTAGTTCAGAGGCACAACTTCCATCAGTTAATAACTGAGAACACGAGAATGACCATCTCCCTATCAGGAACACTGTTAGACTGGATCCTCACAAATAGACCTGACCACATAACAAAGGTAGCCGTCCTGGCTGACTCTATAACGGACCACTCGCCCACGATCTGCCACTGGCGCTCCTGCCCACCACCTGCTCCTCGATCCCACCTGGTCACCTTCACTAACTTTGCAAAACTGGATCTAGAAGCCTTTCTCCTCGACATTGCCAACATGGACTGGTCTGAAATTTTCCTTGCAACAAGTGCTGAGGTTGCCCTAGACGTGTTCCTTACCAGGTTTGGTGAAGTTCAAAAGCGGCATGTACCGAAAACAAAGAGGAGGGTCAGAGGTCAACAAACGCGATGGCTAGATAAAGGACTACTCCACAAACTCAAAGCCAAGACAAGCTCCGGAAACAATACAAGACTACTGGCCTACCCAGGGATCATCTTATCTACAAACAGCATAGAAGTGTCTGCAAAACAAATCAGGCTTGCAAAAGCAAGTACTGCCAGAATCTCTAACCAGCTCCTCAAATGATCCACGAATTCGAGTCACATCAAAGCCTTCCTTGGCACCCGCAATCTGTCACCCCTGGAAATGATTCTTCACGTATCCACTGCAATGACTCCTTACCATAGCCAATGCCTTCAATCAACAGTTCTCCGGCCTAACTCCCTATACGTCCACCCTAAATGCTGCACCTGCTGCCCCTCAGCCACTCTCTACAAAAGGGAAAACTGATGCATTAACAAATGACCCTCAACAAGCAGCAACAAAAACTTTTTATTTCAAGGCTGTGACTAGAAATCAAGTTCTTAAACTCCTAAATGCCATATCTGATAACACCAGCCCTGGCTCGGATACACTGGAACCCCACTACTGAAAGCTGCTGCCCATCTCATCTCATATCCATTAGCCAGGATTTTCACACTGTCCTCTCCACAGGCACAGTCCCAGAGATATGGAGGCGCTAGAATTACCCCATTTTCAAAAAGGAAACAAAAGCGGAATATCGAACTACAGACCCATTGCCATTCTCTCGGTCCTCAGTAAAATTCTAGAGAAATAGTAGCCACCCAGGCCATCAATTCCTCGACTCCTCAAACTCACTCTGTGAAGCACACCATGATTTCAGGAAACATCACAGTACCACAACAGCGTTAGGTTACCTCTGATACTCTTATAAATATGGATGAAGGTCATCTAACGGGGCTGTGTTCATTGACCTCACCAAGGCTTCCGACCTTGTGGATCACCCCTTCTGCTAACTACCCTAAAAACCTTGGCTTCTGTCCCTGTAACAAACTGGTTCAGTAGCTACCTAACAAACAGGACACAAGCGGTGAAACTCAACTCTGCTATCTCTGACAGTGCCACAATCAACATTGGAGCACCGCAGGGCTCAATACTAGGCCCTCTCCTTTTTTCATTGTTCATAAATAATCTTCCCAGCAGTATAACATCTGGTGCCTCGCTACTCTATGCTGATGACCTGGTTATCTATGCTCGTTCAGGCTGTATTAACCATCTCAGTGCCACTCTGACATCTGCCTTCCATTCGGCTCAACACTGGCTAAATGCTCATCGCCTCATACTTAATGCTAGCAAAACAAAAGCCATGCTACTGGGAACAACCCATAAACTTAGATCCTGCTCATCTCCCCTGTATATACTTGACCTAAACGGAACCCCTCTTGAGACTGTAGAATGTCGTTCCGCTATCTGGGCATACTGCTTGACCAAACCCTTGACCTGAACCAGTACATCCAAGAAACCTGCAAACGGTTAATTGCAAACTGAGGGGCTCGCCTACAGAACTAACTACATGCTCACACCCACTGCCAAGCTGGCCATTGCCAGGGGAATCCTCCTGCCGACTCTATCCTACTGCGCCCCCATCCTAACCATGGCAAACAAAACTGCACTTCAAAAGTGGGATACCACCTACAACAATGTTTGCCGATATGCATCAAAGGCCCCCCGCCTTAAACATCACTGCCAACTTTATAAGGACCTAGGCTGGCTTTCCCCCTCCTCCACTAGACAGTACTACCTCTGCTGCCTCTCAGACTCCATAATCAGAGTGTTTAGACCTGCTACACTATCTGAGCTGCTCCAGCCTGCTATCCCCCCGCGTGAGCTGAGATCGTCTGATAAGTCTTTCCTAAAAGTTCCCCTCTGCCGCACTTCCAAGGGCGCTGGTGCATTTGGGCATGCTGCCCCCCAAGCGTGGAACTCACTACCTATTGACCTAAGACGAGCTTCCTCACACCTTGCTTTCAAGCGAAGACTACGGAATCACCTTACTTCTATGGACCAATGTGCCTGTTTTGATCCTACCTAAATCTTTTCTTCATGTTACCTCTCCCTATCTACATGCCCATTTGTCTTCCTACACCCTACTTGATGCCTTGCATACTGGTTATTTGGACTGCTTGCACTTTCTTTTATGATCACAAAAGAAACTTATATGCTCTACTGTCTGATGTATTATATATGCCTCTATCACTCTACCTTTCTTAACCTTGTGTTATGACAATTGTCGTTTTACTTACTGTGTTATGTATTACAAATGTCTTCAGTCACCTTATTGTTACAATCGTTGTGTGTAACAATTGCCAATTACTATGATTGTGGTACCTGCTTTCCCCATCCTGCTGTTTGCACCTTTATCTTTTAGCGTATTTATTGAAAACATCCTGCTGTTTTGCACTAATCTTTTTGACTTATGTATTTATTGAAAACTGGTACTGGTCTCTCTCATCTTCTTCCTCTCCCCACCCCTTTACACGACCTACTAGTATTTCTTGTCGTATCAGTTCCGAGCACTGGTCGCCACCGCACCTTCGCCAGCCGCATGTCAGTAACTCTCCCTGGTGACCGAGTCTCCCAACTTTCCCTGCTGGCTTACAGTTCCATAAGCCCGGACGCCGACTGCAGCATTCTACCGCTAATGCCGTATCTTCCCGCTTCCCTGATCCCTTCCTTGACGCCGGTTTTCAGCCTTCCCCCCTATATCGACCTCCTCGCGGGTCACCACACTCGTGAACAAACCTGTCTAGCTCTGGAACCCCTCGCTCATCCAGAATGCCAACCCTGCCCAGCTTGGGCTCCCTCCAGCCGGGCCCCTGCCTTTCATTCCGACCCAAGGTTCCCGTGAGTGCGATTGCTGTTCCATGTTTTCCCCGAATCAGCCATACTCATGCCTGCTCCTGCCGTTCTCAGCACAACTCCCTATGTAACCCTACCCCTTCCTGTCTCCAGCCCCTGTAGTCTATGCACTTTTCCTTACTTCCATCACGGCCAGCCTACCCTGGCCGCCCTCCCACCTGAGCCTCTCATACCGGGAATCGGTTCCATGAGCCCGGTTATAGACTCTTGCCTCCTGCCGCAAAAGCCGTAATCCTTTTCGCTGTCCCACCCTACACTCTCCTAAGATTCTTGGCCAAAACAGTTGGAAGAGTTCTCTTACCTTGGTTCCAGCCCCACCACCTTCCAACTACCCTGAGCTATGCACTCACCCTTCCCTGCCCACACCCCCCCCATCAGTTTCCCCAAATCTAATCCAAAATCTGTCCTTCCTCCTGTACCCCCTGCTTACTTATAAAAAATCGTATGCCTGTATCTATGTACCTGTACTTGTACTGTATAAACTGCACCGTTCTACTTGTATTGTAATTGTACCTCCCGGGTCGTGCCTGAAAATAGTCACTTGCTGGCTAGTGCACCTACCCGGTTAACAAAAACTAAATAAATAAAATGAAAAAGTGGTCCAGGCATCTGCCTGTGAAAGAGCTGAAGTATCCCTTTCTATCCAGCCCCGAACAAAGACTCTAGGAACCTGGATAGGAGGGGGAAGATAGTGTATACCTCCGCCTCTCTTCCTTTAAGGCAGGCTGCATATATGGCCTGCACTGCCCAGTACCAGAGGACTCTTTGGAACACATTACTGGTCATGAGCAAGAAGGTCTTGAGGGTTGTGGCACAGGATAATGATCACTAATCTGTCCTGGGATACCCATGAGAGAGCCAGGGATTTTCTTCCTTATGAAACAATTCATTCTTTGCTGACAAAACAGAGGCATACATGACAAAATGTGGATGACTACAAAGCCACCTACAAAAATAACACTGAGAAGGAGGAAGTCTCCACCTCCTGAGGGCACGGAAGAGGAGGTAGGGGGTTATTTCTCTAATGCTTTTATACCCTTGCCCTTGCCCCATGAATACTGTCAGATGAGAGGTTACTTTGTGGGCAGGGGCAAAAGAGGTTTCTAATGGGCTGACCACACCCCAGCCTCTAAGGTCCAGCCCAATCAAACCCCTGACTAGTCAGTACAGATCTTCCAACCATAGTCAGTAGGAAGAAGGCTGCCTCATTTCCTCTAGGAATGGGAAGCGCATCACCATAGACAAGTGGCTCCTGGAAGTAGTGAGCCAGGATCTCTCTCTCTGCAGTCCCAAAGGTCCCTCGGGCTGCAGGTTTGCAGGATCTTCAAACATTCCATTCCAACAGAAAGGACTCTGCTGGAGTTGGAGGTCAGAAAGTCGCAGGCAAAGGCAGCAAAAAGAGTCCCCCCTCCAGTTGAGGAAGGCCCTTGACTCAAAGTGCTTCCTCTCTCACAGGGAAAATGTGGATTGGTAGCGCTGTTTTGGACCTCAGGTTTCTGAACAAGCATTGCACAAGGAGGCCAGTTCTGTATGATCACTCTGTCGATAGTGATTCCATCGTTACAACAGGGACTCTGTACAGCATCCCTGGATCCGAAGGAAGCATATTTCCATACTCTAGTCAGGCACAGAGAATACTTTAGGTCCAGGCTGTCTTCTGGTCATTATCAGTGCACAGTCCTCCCTTTCGGTCTCTCATCTTCTCCCAGGGTGTTCTCAAAAGTGCTTAGCCACAGTGGCAGCACATCTCAGCCAGCAAGTCAAGATTTCTTTCTAGTTAACCCAGAGCACCTTGGAGACAATGTTTTTTTTTTTTCTTATAAACACCCAGAAGTCCCAAACAGAGTCATTACAGGTGCTGGAGTTCACAGGACCAGAGCTGTGTGCCTCCAGGGCAAGGCATTTCTACCCCAAAACAGTGTGGAATGCCTTCTAATCCTGGCAAACACCTTCATCCTAGGCCAGCCCTGCACAGCAAGACATTTCCTTTAGCCCCAGGGTCATATGACCTCCATCACAGCCATGGTGCCAGGAGCCAGATTTCAAGTGAGAGTCATTCAGTACCACTTAAGGGTCCATTGGTCCCAGAAATGGCACCCTTTTCTGGATGGGCGCCGGTGACAAAGATCTTGCTACAGGTTTTGGACTTGCGGAAGAAAAGTGTTAACCTCAAGGAGGGAATGCCCTCCAACGGCACATCGCCGCAGTGGTCCTAACAACAGATGTCTCCCTTCTAGGCTGGGGGGCCCTCCTGGGTGACATAGCAGTGAGTGGAATATGGTTCCCCTGGGGGTTCGGGTAGCCCATGAACCTCCTGAAACTAAAAGGCAAAGCTGTGCACAGAAGCCATGATGATTCGGAATCAGGCCTATGCCATGCAAATGCAGCTATCAGCAAGACCACTGTTGCTCTGTGATTCCGTGATCATGGACTGAATCACGGAATTCTCATTGGCTGACGGAATTTCAAATATCCCTGCAGTGACTCACAGAATTCACGCTGCTAGTGTGAGCTTTCAAGAGTTCGGCTGTATAAGAGCAGCCACATACCAGCTGCTTTCCCCTATTTGCTAGAACATAGAAAAAGGAAGAAGTAATAGAGAACTACACTGCTTCCCGTTGCTCTCGTCCCGCTGCTCACAACCCCCTGCTGTCACTGTAGTGTTTGTTTAATTTATTTTGCTTAATCTTGTTTTAAAAAAGTATTTACTGCTGCCACATTCACTACAACAACCACTCGAAGGAAACCAGGCCCAGAAACGACCACTCAAAGGATGCCGGGCCCAGGAATGACCACCCGAAGGACGCCAAGCCCAGGAACACTTGACCTTTTCCCTACCACTACAAACCATCAGGTACTGTTCTCAGCTGTACAGTATAGCTTTGTTCGGCCACAGTTTATTTTAATCTCTCGAGGTACAAAGCCAGAGCTGGGGTTTTTATGGGGGTGGCAATTTGTTACAGCACTTTCCATGCCGTCCAGGTAGTTTCTCATGGAGTTGAGGTACAAAGCCAGAGCTGGGGATTTTACCAGGTTTTCACTGCTTTCTCATGGCAGGGCTCGAGGTACAATGCCAGCGCAGGGGGGGCCTTACTGGATGCTATTTGTTGCAGCTCTTTCCATGCCCTCCTAGTAGTTTCTAAAAGCAGGCAGAGCCATAATTTGAGTGGGTCATTGTTTCCTCACAAGCCTCCAACATATTTTGCGTCCACTTTTGCATTTTGCTACAGTGAGTGGTGTTTAGGTGTAAAAGTGAGGAGTGTAACCTAAAGAAATTGAGTGTTGTTACATATGTCCAAGTAATGAAGACTTTTGTTTGTACCAAAAAAGGGTGTACAGCTCTGGTAAAGTGCAGTACCTCAGTGGAAGTGCAGCTGAGTTAAAAGTGAAAACTGCACTGATTTTCCAGATGCTGTTTGCTTTTTGTAGGTATACCAACAAAGCTGAACTGAGTACAAGTTGATGTAAAACTGGGTTTCAGATAACAAAGTTTCACTAAATGGTCAAGTAAGCAAAGGGGAAGGGGTCACTCCGTGTGTGTGTGTGTGTGTGTGTGTGTGTGTGTGTGTGTGTGTGCATGTGTGTGACAGAGTGCTTTATTTGCCTTTTGGACATGTGGGGGGGGAGTCCGAGGATCTCCGAGTCACTTCAGTGTGCCCCAGAGCATGTATGGTGGGGTGGTGGTGGTGGGGAAGGATCCCCGAGCTTGCTGTGTGCCCCAGAGTAATTATACACCAACATGGGCATAGTTGGGGTAAGAGTTGGCACTGGTGCATCTCTAACATCCGAGGGTATGTGTTAGTTTCTGTGTGTCTCAGAACAAGTCTGGAGAGAAGAATTGGTGCCATTGCCTGCAAAAGTGCTCTGAGGCACACAGGAATCCGCATAGCCCTTTAGACGTTGCAGGTGGTGAGGCACGTCTGAGGAGCCTTGAGCAAGTTCTGTTTGCCTTTTGTGTGCGTTGTGGGGTCATCAAGGGCTGTTTTCTGTGTGAAAAGCAAGCTCATCCCCCCAACTTAATCGAGGTAGCCAGAAAGAAACACAGTCCTTTGGACTTCACAGGAGATGGCTAGCACACTGTGTCTTCTAGCAAGTCCGAGAAGCTGTGGTTCTTGCAGTGTGCACCAGAGTAAGTGGGGCGAGGTGATGGTGGCACAGCACGCTGACATGGGCACGTTTGGTGGGTGAGAGTTGTCACTGCTGCATCCCTGAGCACATCTGAAGGGGCAGTGTTGGTTGGTGTGTTCCACAGACCAAACTTGGTGAGGGGTGTTGGTTGTGAGGCATGTCCAAGGAGCCTTGAGCAAGTTTTGTTTGCCTTTTGTGTGCCCCAGAGTGAGTTGTCGTGGGGTGGGGTTGTCAAGGGCTGTTTTCTGTGTGAAAAGCAAGCTCACTCCCCCAACCTAATCGAGGTACCCAGAAAGAAACACAGCCCCTTGGACTTCACAGGAGATGACTAGCACACTGCGTCCTCTAGCAAGTCCGAGGAGCTGTGGTGCTTGCTGTGTGTGTAACCCCAGGTGGCGCTGTCCCAAGGGCTACTACCCCTGCCTGCTTGGCTAGTAGCAGGTTAAGGGGCCTGAGTTCTGAAATGGGTGCCTCCACCCGGAGGTCAGGGTTGGTAGTGGTCAAGCAAACCTGAGCACAGCCCTCCGGGACACTGTAACCCCCCTCTTTCCCCTCTAGTGGCCTGAACACTGTACAGTAATCACTTTCACAATACCCCTGGTACACCACACAAATACCCACACTGTGTGCACTTACCACCAGGGCTGGTTCCTCTGGCTCAACCCTGGAGACCCCCTGTAAAACAAGGTTATGCACAGCAAATAGCAACGGTACAGTACTTTGAGCACAAACTGGAACCACAGTCAGATTACATGCAGAAAAAGTTAGATCTGATTTACTCAGGGGACTTGAACAAGAAAAGGGCAAAATCAGGTTCATTAGCTTAAAGTTTACATCAATCAAGCAGTTATGCATGCGCTTTGAGTCCCCCCACACAGTCACACCTCTGGGTACCCAGGTGGAGAAGTGATGGGCTAGCCAGGACTGTTGCCTGGGGTTGCAGCTGGTTGGGGCCCTGTGATGGAAAACACAGCATGCACATACACAGTATTTGTAATCTGGAGCCAGAGGGCTCAGTTCATAAAGGAAACGAAACAGCAAGACAAGCTGTTGTTGCAGGGAGCTACCCTGGTATTTACTCACGATACCCAAAGACTGGGCACAGGCTGGATCAAAATCGAGACTGTAGGTGGTTGATCTGGAATGCAGGAGAAGCAGGGCCCATACGAGTCACAGAGGCATTGTTCCTGTTCAAGCGTAGAGCAGGGGGCTGATCCCCAGGCAGGTCTCTCATCGATGGCTTCTCTGTGCAGTGGGTAGTCTGGCTGGGCCAGTCTGGCAAGGCCCAGACCGCATGGAGACAAATTTGGATGCAGTCTGTTTTCGGATACAGCTTCCAGCAAGCAGAACACAGTTCACACAGTGAGGAACTAACTCACAAACCCACTAGCAGCTCATAGCACATTTACATGTACGGGAATTCTACTGTACCAGGCAAAGTGCCCCCCGGTCACAATCGCAAAGTCTCTGCACACACCAGGAGCTTAGGGGTAGCTGGAACTCCTGACAGGCCGATCGCATTCACCAAAATCTTTGGTCTTCTTCAGGTTGAGCCTGGCCCACTTCGGTAGCTTACTTTAATCACACAAACTTGGATTTAGTCCAAAATAATTCTCTTCTCTCCCTCTCAGAAGCAGCAGGCAGACCTGCAAGCCAAAAACTCAGCGCTTTCACAGTTTTCCCACGCGAATCCACTCAGCATTGCTGCTCAGAATCACTTCAGCTCCTCTCATTTCACTTCCCAGCTCAGAACTAAGTGAAAACTGCAAGCAGCCCGGGACTTGCCAAGATCCAAAAGATTTGGTTGGCTGATTTGACTGTCAGTCAAAGCAAGAGCTCCCCTTTCAGTTGCAAAAAAGGCACAAAAAGCTCCACACTACAGTTCCTACAGATTTTGAATTCAGACAGTTCCTGTAGTCCGGCTACATTTTAGGTCCCACCAGTACTGTTTGGTCTAATTTGCAGTCCAGGACCAAGATAGTGGAGACAAACAAAACAGTCCTTGCTACAAAGAAAGTAGGTTAGACAAAAACTACATTATCATTATCATACTAAATGATTTTCAGCAAATAGTTACATCTTTCAACAGAGCTCCCTCTCAGATTACTTAAGCTGCAATCAGGCAGCTCTTAAAGAGACAGTACACAGAGGCTATACAGGCTCTGGTAATCACATTTAAATTGCTAAATCGCAGGACACCAGCCTGTCAGTGAGCATTTAGGCGAGCTCAAGGAAGACTTTTTGGGAACCCCCATTTGTAGGGGTGTTACATGTGCACCAGAGTAAGTAGGGCGAGGTGATGGTGGCACAACACACTAACATGGGCATGTTTGGTGGGAGAGAGTTGTCAGTGCTGCATCCCTGAGCATGTCTGAAGGGGCAGTGTTGGTTGCTGTGTGCCCCAGAGCAAGTCTGAGGCAAAAATGGTTTCTAGATCTTCGGGGATATCTCTTGCAGGATATCTCTCAAAATGAACATGGTAGGCTGGCATGGCAAGGCAGAGTTGCAGTGGGGATGGGGGTGTGTAATTCCCAGCTTTCACCAGCAGAAAAAGCTTGTGCATGCTACAGTAAAGTGCAGAAAAAAATCACTACACCTGCGTTGGCCTCAGAAGTGTAGTAGGCAGGTGTGGAGGGTTGGGTTAAAGTGGGGGATCCAAACAAAAAGAACACTTGTGAGAACTTACTGTGACAGCAGGTATTCAAGAGGATCTCTTGCAGCAGGTCACACCTTAGGAACTACAACCATCAGGCACCAGGACCACATGGAAACCTTTTTGTTAGCGGTCTATCTGGGGCCATGCATGGCACTGTCGTCACGTCGACACCCTCCCTGTGTAGCTGTGGGTGGCCCCAGATAGACTGCTAGCAAAAATGTTTCTGTGTGGTCCTGGTGCCTAATGGTTATAGTTCTAAGGTGTGACCTTCTGCAAGAGATCCTCTTGAAGATCTACTGTTAACGGTAAGTTCTTACATAAGTGTTCTTTTTTTCTCTTGGGGGGGGGGCTGAAAATCCCCCTGGATCCCCCACTGTAACCCTGTGCTTCACACTTGCCTACCATGCTTCTGAGACCAACCTAGAGTGGGTGCAGTGATTTTTCCATTTTACTGTATGCAGGCGCAAGTTATTTCTGCGGGGGAAATGTGGAAATACCCCCCACTTCCCACTGCAACAATGCCTTACTGTACCTGCCTACAGTGTCCCTTTTTGAGAGGACCAGGTAACCCGAGCATGAACCCCTGTTTCAGACTGCAGAAAATCATGTAAAAGTGCAGCTTGTTGAAAGTTCTGCACGTTTACATGATTTTCTGCATTTTACTTGTATGCTGCTTAAATCTAAAGTGGTCTGTAGCTTAGGAAAAGCCGGTCAGTGCCTTGATTTCCATGTGAACCTGCCTTGCCCTACCATGCCACTTATGCTGGGGTATGCGTCAGGTTGGCTTGAGTTGTGTGCACCTCAGAGCAAGTCTGGGGGGGGGGTCTTATGTAGCAAGTTGTTGGTGGTGGAGTTGACTGTGCATGGTGGTAACGTAGCAGTGATGCTCCCCTGCAAATGTACTCTATGGAGGTAACTAGGGAGAGACAAAGCCAAATTTGTTAAGGGCCACACTGAAGCCAGCCCTCCACCCAAACTAGGTGTGGAGCATGCAACAGGCAATAGAGGCCCTCGGACATGCTTGGGGAGGCCCAATGTTCAGACTTGCTCTCATTTTGCAGGTGGTGCATTACACAAGGTGTGTTCTTGAGGAAGTCTGAGGGTGTCTGTCCCCTTGTAGTGTGCGCCAGAGCAAGTTTTAGTGTCTGGAAAAGGGAGTTGGTATCGCTGGAGACCCTCAGACTTGGTTAGGAAGTTGCAGTGTGCAGATAGGTCTGTGGCATGTAGTTGTAGGCAGGTAGGAGGGCATTTACTTGCTGCTGCCATTGCACCCAGAGAATGGTGGCTATAGGCTGCCCCCCTACTGCCATCACACCCGGAGGATGGGAGTCGTAGGCTGCTGTTTTCACACCTGGAGGATGGGAGTCGTAGGCTGCTGCTGCCGTCACACCTGGAGGATGGGAGTCGTAGGCTGCTGCTTTCACACCTGGAGGATGGGAGTCGTAGGCAGCTGCTGCTGCTGCCATCACACCTGGAGGATGGGAGTCGTAGGCTGCTGCTGCCATCTCACCTAGAGAATAGTGGTTGTAGGCTGCTGCCATCGTACCTGGATGATGGGAGTCGTAGAATGCTGCTGCTGTAATACCTGGATGATGGGAGTCATAGAATGCTGCTGCCATCACACCTGGAGGATAAGAGTCGTAGGCTGCTGCTGCCATCGTACTTGGATGATGGGAGTCGTAGAATGTTGCTGCTGTCATACCCGGAGGATGGGAGTCATAGAATGCTGCTGCTGCCTTTACACCCAGAGGATGGACGTCATAGATTGCTGCTGCTGCCTTCACACCCAGAGGATGGGAGTTGTAGATTGCTGCTGCTGCCTTCACACCTGGACGATGGGAGCCGTAGGCTGCTGCTGCCATCTCACCTAAAGAATGGTGGTCATAGGCTGCTGCTGCCATCATACCTGGACGATGGGAGTTGTAGAATGCTGCTGCTGTCATACCTGGAGGATGTATGGGGGGTCGTGGACTGCTGCTTTCATACCCAGAGAATAGGAGCTGTAGGCTGCAATTCCATTTTTCACTTAGGTTATCTCATCAGGAGGATTGGAACATCCTGCTACTTTCGTGTAGCTTTGGTTTTGATTTCAGTATTTTAAAGGCCTAACTGCCTGCACGATGTCTGCCACACTACTCAACAAGAAGGCCAAGATCTGCAACACTTCTGCTAAGGAGTGGGCCCTTCAGTTCAAGTCTGAAGGCCTCTACGAGGATGGAGGAAAACTTTTCTGTCCATGCTGTAACCATGTCCTGGATCTTACAAGGAAGGATACAGTGCTGGATCACTTGCTTAGCCAGAAACACACCAGGAATAAGCAACAAATTGCCAGGGAAGGAAAGCAAGCAAAGCAGGTGACCCTAACCAGCAATTTCAGATCTGCCACTGAGGCATCAGTTGCAAGAAATTACCTCATCATGGATACAGTGAAGGCTTGGAGTGTGACAAATATCCCGTTGGAGAAGCTGGATCAGCCACAGATAAGGGAATGGATGGGCAAATAATGTGAAGTGGATTGGAGCACTACCCAAAGCAGACACCCTGAGGCAGGTCTACATCCCAAAGTTAAGAGATCAGCTTGATACGGACCTTAATGCAGCTGTGGCAGGAAAATCATTGTCTGCCATATGTAATGAGAGTACTGATGCACAGGCACGGTGCATACACAATGTTATATTTGTGTTGGAAAGGGGCAAGGCATAACTTGGAGACACTACAGAACTAGAAGCAGTAAACCATTCCACAGTGGCACAAGCTGTCCTAAAGACTTTACACAGTTATAATATCGAGTTTAAGAATGTTGTGTCCTTTGTCAGCGACGGTGTTTGTTACATGATTAACTGTTTCAATGATGCACTTCTTGGGGTTATTGGGGACCATGTTGTGCATGTTTGTTGCTGGGCACATGTGTTGTCTCTTGTTGGGGATACATGGCTGCACCACTTTGAAAGAGTAAATGAACTTGTTTCTTTAATAAAGTACACCTTTCAGCAATTCCCTAAACGAAAGAGAGAATACATTACATTTTTGGAGGATAAGGATGTTCCAAGGGACTTGATTGCTTTGCCACCTGTTTCAGTTATCATGAGATGGAACACATGGTTCAAACAACATTAAGTCTTGCTGTATTCTGACTTATTGCAGTTAGCCCCAGCACTTGAACTGTTCCAGAGATGACAGAGTTAATTCTATGCAGGGCATAGAACGTTGAGCTTGAACTCTGTTCAAACCTCTGTCTGGTGCACTTCAGAGTGTAACCGTCAGATTCTTTACTCCGCCTAACTGAACAGTCGCTCTGGCGGTTTCTCCTCTGCTCACGGTTCATCAGTCGGTTAAAGTTGTCGGTTTTACCGATCCTTTAGTTTCTTTTCGGTTCAGATCTCTGTCTGTGGTACAGTAAGTACTTAAGTAGTGGACTAGCCGTAGGATACTTGTGGAAATTGTAATATTGAATTTTTTTAACCGGTTTGGCTGAACTGGTTACGCTGTGTGTTATTCTTTGTAAATTTTCTTTTTCAGGTTTAGTGTGTGGTTATCGGTCCTTATTGGTTTTAAAAAAAAATGTGTTTCTTGTGGTTTTTTCAAATACCCGTAACACAGTTAGAAACTGATAAGGGGGGTCTTACCTGGCTTTTGCTGAGTAAAGGGTAAGTTTGTTGGATAGGATGGCTATGTCTGAGAAACCCAAAAGAAAAACCAGGTCCACTGGGTTTCAACACTGCAGTGTGTGTGGGGAAGTCTTTGCCAAGGCTGATCCCAGCACCACCAGTGTTTATTGTCTGGGGTTTGACCACCTCGATTCAGACTGCCAAACATGTAAGAATTTCCCTAAATCCACCCTAGACAAGAGCTTGGGCAGGCTTAGGGATTAGGAGGTCGAGAAGTCCGCTGACCAGGATGGCTAGCCTGGTTCGGTTTCGGCCAAACCAGAAGGAGTGCCCTCTGACCAGGACGATACTTCTTCGGGCAAAAGGAGAGCCAATTCCGAGGGATTGGTTCCGTCGAAAAGAAAGTGAAAAAGAGAAGTCGGCCGGTTCAGATCCAGAATCGCATGTTCCAACTGCCAAGGAGATTGCCTGAGCAATGAGGATTGTGGAATCGCTTCGTCCGGTTCCAACCGATCAGGCGCCTTCTGGCAGGTGTTCGGTTCGGTCAGTTCCTCCAATTCAGGATTATGCCCCTGAAGATTTTTATGAACCAGATTTGGATGGGGATGATGATTATGAGGGTGATGATGATGATGGAATGGAAGGTTTGGATGAGCCCATTGAACCGGACATCTCCCCAGGCAGACCTTCTGGTGTTTCCCCTCCCAGGCTTTCCGAGTCCCCTTTCCACTTTACGTTTTACAGAAAAATGGAAGAAACCCTCCAGCTCTCTTTGGAAGAAGCTGTTGAGGAACAAGAGGAGCCTGACTACGTAGAAATGATAGACATCCCAGAGTCCAAAAGGTTGTCTATTCCCCTTCATAAGTCCTTTGGGAAACAGACACAAACATTGTTAAAAATACCAAATTCTTTACCTCCTTTTGACGGAAGGATGGACAAGAGGTACATGTTGTCAGGCTCAGATACGGAGTACTTGTACCAGCAATGCAGCCATGTTGGAGTTGTGCAGACTGCAGCCTGTGATAAGGCTAACATACCCTTGGCTTCACACCCCCCAGATAAAGACTCCAAGGAGCTGGATGCCATGGCAAAGAAGCGGTACATGGCATCCTCCTTGGGACTCAGGCAGGCTAATTACGTGGCCTATACAGCCAGGTACCAGAAGTCCAGGTGGGACACTGTACTGGCACTGGTTAAGCAGGCCTCCCCCCAGCTGGCCAGGGAGCTGGAGGAGGTGGCTGCTAATGGGATTGAGGTATCAAAGGTGCAATTTCATGCTGCTGTGGACTCCAGTGATGTGTCATCACGAGTCATGGCTACATTTGTGGCTCTTCGGAGAATGGCTTGGCTCAGACGTACTAGCCTTTCACAGGACACCCAGGCTAAGGCCATGGATTTCCCTGTGGTGGGTAATTCTTTGTTTGGGGAGCAGACAGACAATTACATGAAAAAGATGGATGAATATAGGACCACCTACAGGAGTGCACAATCCTAGGAAAGGCAGGCAACTCCTCAAAGGCAGCAGGCTAGGGGCAGGGGCAAGCATTTTCATAGGCCTTTCTACCAAGCACAGGCCTCCTCTCCTTTTTCTCAGAGGGAGTTCTTCAGAGGGAGAGGCAGAGGGAGAGGCAGAAGGGGGATGAGCAGGGCTGCATCCACTCCTCAGCCTAAATCCTGCCAAGCAGACACCTTGATGTGTCAGCCCAGGTCGACTCACCAGTTCCTGTAGGGGGCAGGCTGGCTTACTGCTTCCAGGACTGGAAGTCTGTTACCTCAGACAAGTGGGTCCTGGAGGTAGTAAGCCAGGGACTGGTTCTCAGCTTCAACAAATTCCCAAAGCTGAGAGCCAGATCTTTTCCACCTGCTAGCATCTCCGAAACCATTGCCCTAGAGGCAGAGGTTTCATCTCTACTGGCCTTAAGGGCCATAGAGAAAGTTCCTACAATACACAGGGGCAAAGGTCTGTACTCCAGGTACTTCCTTACCCCAAAGCAACAGGGGAGTGGTGGCCCATCCTAGACTTAAGATACCTGAACAAACACCTTTTAAAACCAAAGTTCAGAATGGTAACTCTGGGAATAATCCTTCCCTCTCTAATGCCTGGGGACTGGCTAGCCTCCCTGGACCTGAAAGATGCCTACTTTCACATTCCCATCAGGTGCTCCCACAGAAAGTATCTCAGGTTCGAATCGCCTTCAGGCCATTACCAGTTCAAAGCAATGCCCTTCGGCCTAATATCAGCTCCTAGGGTGTTTACAAAATGCCTAGCAGTAGTAGTGGCCTTTCTAAGGAGAAAAATGTCTCCATATTCCCATACCTGGACGACTGTCTCATTGTGGGTCAGTCCCCAGACCAAGTCAAGTCACATCTGCAAGTGACCCAGCAAGTGCTCACTTCTCTAGGATTTCTTCTCAATCCTCCCAAGTCAGTTCTCAAGCCAGTACAGTTTCTCACTTTCATAGAGGTAGAGCTGGATACTGTCAAAGCAAGAGCTTTTCTTCCCTGGAAAGAGTAAGGGCCATCATAGAGCTGGCTTCCTCCTTACACCTTCTGGTTTCTCATCCAGCAAGGCACTTCCTGCAGCTTCTGGGCCACATGGCAACTTCCACTGTAGTGGTCCAAGGGGCCAGATTTCAGATGAGAGACTTTCAGTTTCATCTGAGGGCTTTTTTGTCTCAGAAAAAAGATCCTCTAACCAAACTTGTTTCAGTAACTCAGACCCTGGTCCAGGCCCTTCAGTGGTGGCAGGTTCAGGAAAATCTCAGGCAAGGAGTCCCATTCATCACTCAGACTCATTCTTTGGTTCTTACTACAGATGCTTCTCTCCTGGGGTGGGGAGCCCACCTGGGGACTCTCACAGCCCAGGGAGTGTGGTCCACTCAGGAGTCTCTTCTCCACATAAACGTTCTGGAGCTCAGGGCAATTTATCTGGCCCTGCAGGCCTTCTCTCAGTCAGTACAGAACAAGGTGGTTCAGGTCAGGATAGACAACACTACCACCATGTGGTATATCAACAAGCAGGGAGGCACTCGGTCTACGGCCTTGTGCATGGAAGCCATGAAATTATGGTCCCAGGCTTATTCTCCACAGACCTCTCTGGTAGCAGTCTACCTCCCAGGAAAGGACAATGTTTTAACAGATGTATTGAGCAGGATTTCCCAGGACCATCACTAATGGTCCCTGGATCCCTGGTGTTAAAAGTGATTTTTTCAAGGTGGATCACTCCAGGATAAATCTCTTTGCAGCCCCAGACAATCGCCATCTTCCTCTCTTTTGTTGCAGACCCCCAGTCTTGGGCTCAGTCGCTCTGAATGCTCTGATTCTGGATTGGGAAGGGAAATTTCTATATGCCTTCCCTCCTTTTCCTCTACTGTTCAAGGTCCTGGTCAAGATAAGGTCACAATCCTGCAAAGTGACCCTGATTGCCAGGCAGACTTGGTATCCCCTGTTGCTGTCCCTAGCAGTCCATCTTCCCCTGTCTCTTCCCAAGAATCACAATCTGTTAACCTCCTCTCGGGAGGATTTGTTATCCCAACCTTCTGTCTCTCAAGCTCAAGGCATGGCTCTTGAAGAGTTAGAGTATGCAGATTTGCATCTGTCTCGAGGGGCTCTGGGCATTCTCAAAGCCTCTCGAAAACCTGTCACCAGAAAAACATATAATTCCAAATGGAAAAGATTCAGCATTTGGTGTGCCAAGAAGCATCTATCCCGAGACACTGCTGAATTGTCTACCGTTCTGGATTACATGGTTCATCTTAATGGCCTAGGCCTCAGACCCTCTACCCTCAAGGTACATTTGTCAGCTGTTTCTGCTTTTTTATCAGTGAGAAAGCCTTCCTCACTGGCATCTCATCCTGTTTTCTGTAAATTTTTTCAAGGGATTGCTTCATACCAATCCCCCCTTTAGGGATCCTACTCCTGCTTGGGACCTTAATGTTTGCATTGCTCAGCTTATACAACCCCCTCTTTAAGCCTTTGTCTGTGCTCCCGGTAGCTATTACCTCTGCCAGACGTATCAGTGAATTACAAGCCCTGTCAGTGGAGCCTGATTTCATTTCATTCCATAAGAGGGCTCTTAGCTACTACATTGAGCGTACTAAGACACACAGGTTTGACCCTCTCCAGTTGTTTCTTACTTATGGGGAGGTGGGAAAGGGCAAACCTGCTACTAAGAGAACTGTTGCCAGGTGGATTGTCTCTTGTATACAATTCTGCTATGAGAAGATAGGCAGAATACCACCCTTAGGCCTGAGGGCTCATTCGACTAGAGGTACTGCTGCTTCTCTGGCTGCTGCCAGAAATATACCCTTATTAGAGATATGCAAAGCAGCCACCTGGAAAACAGTCCATACTTTCACCAAGCATTACTCTCTGGATATCCAGGCTAGGAGTGATGCTCGGTTTGGTACAGCAGTACTGCAGAGCCTATTCCCAAAGTAGGTTCAATTCCCTCCTCCATGGATGTACTGCTTGGTAGTATGCAATAAGTCAGAATACAGTTGGACTTCATGTTATTTGAAGAAAAAATTACTCACCTTAGTAACTGTGTTTCTTCTAATGGAGTCTTGCTGTATTCTGACCTCCCTCCCTGCCTCTCCTCTCAGAACCTGTTTTTTGGGAAGTGGGCTGGCAGGTGTAGTGTTGCACCCAGGGTGCATTTTGGCACTCCTTCTTTTTAGAGAGGGGGAGTGAGTTATGTTTTTATTTTAATAGTCATAGTGTTCACTACCTGGTTTTTCATTTTGGATTTCTCGACATGAGTCTTTGTGGGATCCAAAATATTTGGTTGCCGTTTGGCTAGTAAAAATTTTACAGTTTCCACATAGTGAGTTTTAGTTAGTATTAGCTCATAAGAATATGGCGGTTACACTTTGAAGTGCACCAGACAGAGGTTTGAACCGAGCTCGAGTGCAATGTTCTGTGCCCTGCTTAGAATTTAACTCTATCCTCTCCAGCGCAGTTCAAGTGCTGGGGCTAACTGCAATAAGTCAGAATACAGCAAGACTCCATTAGAAGAAACGCAATTACTAAGGTGAGTAATTTTTTCTTTGCAGCTGTGTCATACCACTTGGTACACCAGCAATACCTGAGGGACTTTTTCAGGGAGGATGCTAGTGATGCCATTTCGGTTAACAACTCGAGAATCTCATTGGAGGAGTGGTATGAAGTGCTCCAAGCACAACTGGTGTTCGTTTCGGAGAATTCAACAAACATTATTGCTACCATTGAACTTCTGCAGTCTAAAGAGAAACCTCATGCAGTATCTGCATATGACACACTGATGCTGATTAGGAGCCGGTTCGAGGCTGCGATGACGAAAAATGAAGGGTTTGGTGAGAAGACACAAATGAACCTGTCTCAACTGCGGAGTAAAGGAAGGGATGAACACATTAAACAACCTGAGAACCTTATTGGAGGAGTGGTATGAAGCGCTCCAAGCACAACTGGTGTTCATTTCAGAGAATTGAGCAGACGTTATTGCTACCATTGAACTTCTGCAGTCTAAAGAGAAACCTCTTGTGGTGTCTGCATACGACACACTGATGTCGATTAAGAGCCGGTTCGAGGCTGGGATGACGAAAAAAGAAGGGTTTGGTGAGACGACACAATGAACCTGTCTCAGCTGCGGAGTAAAGGAAGGGATGAGCACACTGAACTGTTTAAAAATGCATTCAAGACCAGTTTGGAGAAGCTGACAAAACACCTGGACTCAAACCCGTCTGTACCGTTTCTGAAAGCGTGCCGAATTTTCAACCCACTGAACCTCCCCAAACTGAATAAGGACTTTGAGTTGTGCTATTAAAGCATCCCCACTTTCAGTGTACATAATAAGACTGCCCTGTTAAAGGACTGGGAGGTTTACACACGACAGAATGTGCAGGAACTACCGGACATAGGATCTTTTGATCTGCACCATTACTGGCTTTCAATGTCACTGCTGGTACCAACTCTAACTAAGGCAGCCTTTCAGGCCATCTGTGTCCCACTGTCCAGTGCAGATGTGGAGCAGTCATTTTCTGCATATGGACAGATATTAACTGACCAACGGAAAAGCCTAACTGTGGACAGTTTAAAACAGTTTACAATATTCCTGTTTAATAAGTAGACCAACACACAATCTGATCTCTCAAGCTTGTTGTGCAATACTGTAAATGAGATGGTTTTTTGTACAGTAATGTAAATGAGACGGTTATTGTGCAATACTGTAAATGAGATGGTTCTTGAAAGAAATGGTGCACAACTGCAATAAAACGCCACTTCCATGTGCAATATAGATTTACATGTAAGTTATGTGTTTAGTTTGTAACGTGGAGCCACATTTACATTTAATATGTCATTAGTTTGTATACTTAAATTTTTTTTTTTTTCGCTGGCCCGGTTGCGTAGAGCGTTGAGGCGCTGGTGCCTTACCTCGACCCATGCCGGTGACCTGGGTTCGGGAACGAACTCAGGTCATCGGGGGTCGGCAGAGGGAGGATAGAATCGAGCGTCCAATGGACTGCTCTCCTATCCTGGGGTGGGTTAGGGACTGTCCTCGTTCACACAGTGGCCCCCAATGGAGATTGGAGGCACTGCAAGCAGCGACGTAAAAGGGGGACCAAGAAAAGCAGAAAAACCGTTCCGGAAGTTACCCGGATGACGGCTGCCGGTCCCAGGCACCTCTGAAGACTCCCCGAGAGCCACAAGAATACCTCAGCAGCTCCTGGGGCCAAGAGAAATAGTGTGCTGGTTCCGCCCGCTGGTGCCTTCCCCCTCGGAGGAGTGGGGACCCATCCAGTGAAGGGTTACACAGGGCTACCCAGGTGGATGGCTGCAGATGTGAGGTAGGTGGTCAGAAGGGGGAGAGTAGGGGAGTGTCTGGGACCATGGTGGCCCGAAGGAGAGGCAACTCTGGGGCTCGTAGTGAGGGATAAAATAAATAATGCAAAAAAAAAACTTCTTTTTTAATGTGTCTGTAAACATCATTCAAATAAATCACACTAATTGTCGAGTTAGCTTGGAGAAGTTTTATTGCATACATCACAAATGGATTACAAAAATTCACAACAGGAGGGCCGGCCCGGTGGCGCTGAGGGTTGAGGCGCTGGACACCACACCTCGCACCACGCCGGCGACCTGGGTTCGGATATGGACTCGAGTTGCCGGGGGTCGGCAGGGGGAAGGAGGATCGAGCATCCCCACGGATGCTCTTCTCCTTCGTGGAGGGACACCAGGTGTTTAATACATCCGATGCCTCGGGAGAGCCGTGGAAGCACCCACTGGCAATGGCTGCTTCCCATTGGGAAGCTGGGAGGAGGACGCCCATCAGGCACTTGGAAGGCGTGGCGCACGCACGCCCGCCCGAGCCAGGCGCCCTCAGTGGGCTGAGGAGGGACAAGAAAACCGTGAAAACCTCCCTCAGCGTTCCGGATGACGGCCGCTCCAGCCACCCAGTCTGTAATCACAGGCAGACCCCGCTGTGCAAAGGTACCCCGAGGAGGAAGAGGGAAGGCAGGTAGGGGCCACCGGTGGCACTCTAGGGGCAGACTTAGTGAGGGTTGGGCGGCATTGAGCAAGGCCTGAAGGAGTGGAATAACGAGGGCGAACAGGAGGGATAAAAAGAAATAAAAAAAAAAAAAAAAAATTCACAACAGGAAAATGACACACTTTAGTGTTCATTTGGTTATAAAACGGGTAGAAACCAGTACCTGCTAGCTAGAAAAATTGTACTGCTGCCATGGGCCATTTATTTTCACATGCTGGCTTGTTTTGAGAATGTAACCTTTTTTTTTTTTTTGCACCTCTCCTTCCTCCTGGCTGCCCACTCCTTCGTGTCTCTGTTGCCCCTCCCGACTGCCTGCCCTGACTCCCACACCGGCTGCCAACCTCATATGGCAGTCCCCATGGGTAACCCGGCGTATCCCTTCGCCGGGCGGGTCCCCCTCCTCTGAGGGGAA
This sequence comes from Neoceratodus forsteri, assembly GCA_016271365.2. Lineage (NCBI taxonomy): Eukaryota > Metazoa > Chordata > Ceratodontiformes > Ceratodontidae > Neoceratodus > Neoceratodus forsteri. The sequence goes on from CM028131.1 coordinate 620,487,864, forward strand.
GGCACCGTGGGGCGGCCAGCACACACTACTTCAGTTTGGCCCGGGGTACTGCTGAGGTGCGTCGGTCCTGGGATCGGAGGCAGCGGAGGGCACAGAGACCGTCATCCGGCCAGCCAGGAGGCTTTTCCCTGGTTTTCTGTGGGGAGTGACGTCCTGACGTCAAGGCATACGCCGACGCCTGTCACTCCCCCTTGAGCAATGAACCCGGTCGCTACAGCTGTGTTCCCAGCCTCCGCCAGGAGTCAGCATGCGCTGGTGCCTCCCACCCTCCCCAGAGAAGGAGAGCTGTCCCGGATGCTCCATCCTTCTCCCCTGATGCGACCCTCTGGGCCAAGTCCGTTCAGAACCCAGGTGGCCATGCGCAGACAGGGATCCACCCGCTGCGGCTGATGGGCCGGCTTTATGTAACCTTTTAATAAGTGTTCAGGTAAGCGTCGAGCCTGTAAAAATAGGCGATAGGGATCGCCTGGCACGCTAACCCAGGTTTGCACCTGGAGCATCAGGAGTGGAGGACGGCAGGGAGGGCTCAAGAGCATCCTTTGGACACTCTCCTTCCTGGGGGAGGGTTGTGGAGGCATCGCCCTTTGGCGGCTCCTCGTGGCTGGATTCGGCCTTGCGCTTTGCGATGTGGTTGACCACACACCACATGTGCAGGTTACGAGGATGCCATGGCATGCCTCCACTGGGGGCGGGGGAACCAGGAAACGGATAATGGCCACCCATGCCGGCCGTATGACGGTGGTCCGCCTCCCCAGGCTGTGAAGCTGGGAAGCCCCTGAGTTGACCCTCGCCGCCCACCCATGATGCGAAGAGGTGCTAGGGGGCACCTTGATCTCCCCTCCTGGATGACTCCCACCAGTAGGGGCCCCCCAACAAAGGAATTCATTGGGACAGGTGGGCAGTGGGGGCAGACGGATGGCAGATCGGGGAGCAGCGGCGGGTGAGACTTGGCCACCCGAAGGAGAGGGCAGCCTGGTAGAACAGAAGGGGGCATAAACAGAGTATGCAAAAAAAAAAAAAGTATTCAGGTAGAGGCACACCTTGATTAGCTATAATAAAATGCAATATTGATTAAATCTTGTTGTTTTCTGCTTAGGGAGCTTAAATCTGCATAGAAACATGATAAAAAACATTGTGACTACTTTAATATTAAAAAAATGTATGAAAAATATTCTATTTTGGATTACCGGTAAAATCTTGGCATTTGGATTCTGAAACACCGGTAAAATCCCAGAATCTTGGATGGTCAGAATGGAATTCAGTGTTTCTGAGCATCGTAAAACAGTGGCCTTGGCTATCAGCAATTCATCTTCCAGGGAAGGACACTTTCTTAGCAGATTCCCTCAGCAGGATCAGCCAGAACCATCACTGATGGTCCCTAAACAAGCAGGAGCTGGCCACACTTTTCAGTAGATGGGTTACATCAGATATAGATCTGTTCACCTCCAGGAAGAATTCTCAGTTCCCTCTTTTCTGTTGCAGGCCTTCAGTAATAGGCACGGTCCCTGTGATCTTCCTCAACCTGAACTGGTTGGGAAAGTTCCTGTATGCTTTCACTCCATTCCCTCTCTTACTCTGAGTTACTCCGAAGTTAAAGAACCAGTCTGCACCCATGATATTAATGGTCCCAGACTGGGCCAGAGAGCCTTGGTACCCCCTGCTATGGGCCTTCCCTACCAAACAGACCATTTGTCTCCTGCAGTGACACAGTCTGCTAATCATGTCTCAGGACAGAAGCATCCCTTCTGAACTGCAAGTCACGGTACCTCAAAGCTGGTTCTTGAGGAGCTAGAGTATTTTGATTTCCAGTCTTCAGATGCCTTCAGGGTCCTCAGGATTTCCAGGAGGCCTGTTACCAGGATGACATATGCTTACAGATGGAAGAGGTTTTTTTCTCTGTGGGGTGCTCTTAAGCAGCTCAGTCCTTTGCAGGCAGATCTGCCCTTACTTTTAAACTACTCAGTTCACTTGCAGACTTTGGGGCTTCAGGTCTTCCACCTTTAAGGTACACCTAGCAGCTATTTCTGCCTGTATTGCAGCAGGTAATGAAAAAAAAAAGGTGGCTTCACTCTCCATTTTCAAGAGAATTTTAGAGCCTGTGCATTGGGGTCCGTCTGTTAGGGAACAAGTCTCAGCAGTAAAGGAAAAACCAGCATCAGGTGAACAGTACAAAACAGAGTTCAGCTTTGATGAAAAAACAGAGTCACGAGTGCAAGTATATCACAATACAGTACCTTGGTGGTGAAAGATAAAAATGAAGGACATGCTCCCGACCTGGTTTCACCAGTGGGCTTTGTCAAAGGATGCTGTGTCAGGAAGCAAGTACCTTTTTAAAGTGCTCACAACCAATCGTAATTGACAAAAGATTTTTAAAGGTGAAGTACATACAACCTAGTGACATATATTGAATCTTCGTAGTAATCTAAATATAATACCTTCCCCATATGTGAAAATGCATACTCATAAGAGTAGGATCTATTTCAACATGTATTAAAATTACTTAACCAAACCATATGAAAATTTTAAAAACACATTGAACCAATCAGTTCTATGGGCTATTACTACACATGAGTAAGGTACTTGCCGCCCCCCCCCCCCCGGCTGTCTGTTTCCTTTCTCTCATTCTACATAGTGATTGTAGCCACGCTACTGGAACCTAGATGGGATAAAGGAAAGAGGTACATGAGGGTGGCGTCAACATATTACAGATTCTCATCTTGTAACAATAAGCATGGTGCTGTATTCAGATTTTCCTCTTTTTCTCTAATACACAGCTTCACATCTAATTTGTTGTTTAATCCAGGCAGATAATGCTCCCCAGCCGTACAATACAGATTGCCTCCCTCTATAGCACTAAAGCATCAAGATTCCCCCCCTCTTTCCCACTTGTACTTTCTCTATGGCACAAAACCTAAAAATACGCTTCTCAGAATTAGGGGAATCTTTAACATGTGTTGCCAATGCATTGTTTAAATCTCCCTGTGTGCCCCAATGCGAAGTTACAGGTTCCTGGTAGTTTTACTACGTAAAATGCACCACAATTACACGTAGCTAAGTAAACTACGTGTGTGGCATCGCAATTGATAGAACTCCCAAATATCTAATACTTCTGTGACATTCCTACTAGTGAATTGGTGCATTTTTTCCATTACAGGGTAGTATTTACATCGATCACATTTATAGCTGCCACAAGGCAAACTTAGTAGCCAAGTGTTGGTCATGCCCAGTGTGGGTTGCAAGCTATATGTTAGGCTGTCGGATAGGGTTTTGACTCTCTTGAAAGTAAACCTGGGTGGGTTGGGGCAATAGTTTCTCAAAGCAGGGTCTGAACTAATCATCCTCCAGTTTTTGATGACAATGTTTGTGATAGCAGTGGACTATCTACTAAAAGTACTTTTTAGGAACCTTTTGTATCAATAAATCCCCACGGTTGGTGGAGTCCATCTCACTTTCTGCCCTATCCAATACATCAGGCCTGTACCTTCTGTGTTGGAATTCTGCTTGCATAATGTCCCTCTGTTCCAAGTAACCTGTTTCCTCACTGCAGTTCCCTTTCAGCTATTAGGTACTGGGATTTAGGGATGTTATTGACGATGTGTTTTGGGTGACAGCTGGTGGCATACAGGAGGGTGTTTCTATTACTGGATTTCCTGTACAGGTTCATTCTTATAGTACCGTCGCTTTTCTTGCTGATAGCAAAATTCAGAAAACACACCTCAGTCAGGCTTGCGTTCGTGGTAAACCACAAGTTGGGGTTGGTGCTTTCCAGCCACTCAACAAACGTGTTTAGCTCCACCTTGCTCCCCCTCCACACCAACAAAATGTCATCTATAAAGCACTTCCAGAGATCCAACTTATGGTAAAAAGGATTGGTCTCAAGGCAATAGACAGTTTCTTTTTCCCAGTGTCCAACATGAAGGTTAGCATAATTGGGGGCAAACGTGGCCACCATAGCTGTACCTTTCACTTGCAAGTAGAACAGATCCTGAAACATAAAGGTATTAAATTTCAAGACCAGCCAGGCACAGTCACATAAGAACTCCACCATACATGGTTCAAAGTCTGCACTTGTTTCTACTAGTACCTAAGGGATTTTATAACGTCAGCATGTGGTATATTGCTATACAGTACCTCAGTGTCCAATGAAACAAGCCACCAGTTGTCCTACAGTTTGAGGTCATCCAATATGCCCAGTACCTTTGTAGTATCTTTAAGGTAAGAAGAGAATTTGGCTACCAGGTCCTTAATGTGGGCTTCAACATATTGGGAAAGGGGTTCTAGTAGGTTACCCATCCCAGAAACTATAGGGTGCCCTGGGAGGTCAATTAAGCCATGTGCACCTTTGGAAGGATATAAAAACAAGCCCTAATGGAATGTGCAATTGTTAAGAAATCAAAAGCAGCTTATGTTATGATGTTATCTGCCAGAGCCTTAGTTAATAAACTGTCTACAAGTTTCTTCAAAGTCAAAGTTTGATCTGATTGTAAAAGTTTGTAATGGCTCTTAAATTGTTCATCTGTCTTCTACATTCATTTATATACTTACTGCTGCTTAAGAAAACCGCAGCACCCCCCCTTATCTGCTCTTTTTATTGTTATGGAGGTATCCTCTTTCAGTAGATCCTAGGCTTCTTTTACTTCTCGTGTCAGATTATGGTAGATATGTTGTGCATTTTCCTGAAGGTAAAGGGATCCAAATTCTTGTTCACATACCCTCTCGAATGTCTGCGCACTGGCGTTCTATGCGGGGTTAAAATTAGATGGAGAATTGAAAGCAGATAGATCCGGGTCTTGCTGGTAAATTCTTGGATCTTTTGTAAAAAGGTCTTCCTCCTATGGTCTCCAGTCGTCCCTTATGGATCCTATAAGATTCCCTGTTGCCTTGGGTTCCGCGGTTCCTGTATGTCCTCAGTCCTGGTTGCTGTAAAATCCATTCTTTCAAATTTGGACCAAAATGATTTTAAGTTGAGATTTCTGGTGAACCTTTGAAAGTGCACAATGAGTCCGAATTGTGTGATGTCACAGGTGGGCATGAAAGATAGGCCTTTTTGTAATAGTTTTAATTTGGCCCCAACTGAGTTCTCTTTTTGATAAGTTTATAATGTTTATTTTGGCCTTGGCTGTCATGTCCCCCTCTCTATCAGTATGACCTGTGCTGGTGATATCTTTTCCTCCCAGCCCACCTGGTCCTTTCTGTGGCCTCTGGTCCTGTTTCTGAAATGTAACAGTCTGTGGACTCCTGCGTGGGCCAGTATCTGGTGTTATTTGCTCCTCTTATAAAAAATCATCATTGGGTCTCACTATCTGATCAACTTGTGGACGTGTAATAGATGGGGGACTGTCTTCACTTCTTTAGTATTGACCTTGGTTGGCTAGGGCTTCTGCCACAGTGTTTTTTTTATGTTTATTCTTGTTTTTAGCCCAATTAAAAGCCTGTCCAGTTAAATAGTCATTTTTATCTCTTTGATTTCTGTAGTTTCTGTGCCCTCAGTTTTTACCTTGTTCATCTATCTTTTCTTTCAGTTGTTTCTCAAATTCAGTGAAGTCCTGAATGGTCTTTGAACAGGGTTACTTGTTCTACTTTCTCTTTAAGCTCTTATTGCAAGTCAGGTTGCTGCCTGTAATAATCCTTGATTACACATTTCACGAATGCTAATGACCCTTCCTGGAGAGCTGTTTGCCAGTCAGTGTAAATAAACTCTCTCTCTCTCTCCTGATTGTAGCCTGGTCTCTTTGTTACTCTGAGCCCCCTCGGAGTCCTCCCAGTAGTGGATTTGGCTGATTGTTTATGTTTTTAACAGCGGATGGTGCAGCCGAGGAGTGGGCCCTAATAACCTGCCCTCATCCCACCCACCTCAGGCTCCTCCTCATTTACAGGCATGGGTGTCAACACGTATTCTGCCTACAGACGGGAAAGCGAGGACCTAAGGAGTATGGAGTAGAATAAGGAAGGGGAGAGAGGGGAAACGAAAAAAAAAAGCTTATTTAGAAGGAGATACGATCACAACTAGAGGGTCTACGCAGGAGCCAGGAGCAACTTAATAAGAGAAGGCAAGATTAAGGGGCCTAGGGGAATAGAACAAAGCTAGCAGTACAGAAAAAACAAGACAGAGGAAAAAAGAACAACTTCAGCAGAATGTGGGGAGTGGTGCAATGCAGTGTATGTGGGGCAGCCGTATTTAGGCAAACCTTCTGGATGCTGAGGTGCTGCCCTATCTGCATGCTCCTGTCTGGACTGAGGGAAGAGGTTGCCAGGCTCGGAGCAGAGGTAATCTGAGTCAGGAATGCCCTCAACTCCATCTGGAGATTGCCCAGTCCAATTCCCTTGCCACAAAGGATGCATAGGAGGGGAGGCACTTAGACAACGGTGGGCTTGGCTTGGGAAATTGAGGTTGGACTATGACACATCCTGAGACCTATTCCGCTACAGAATTCCTATGCCACCCAGGCAAATGGGGACTGCCAAAAGGAGGCACCCGAAGTAGTGGAAAGATTGGATGTGGAGGTCAACCCGGTTGGTGACCTCAATGGGGGGAACAAAGGACCCCAGAGGAGGAGGAGGAAGCAAATCCTGGTGGGGGACTCAATCATGAGGGATATGAAGCTAGGAAAAGGGGAGGAGGAGAAGGACAGGGAGGTAAGGTGCCTACCAGGCGCCACTACAAGGAGGGGTGGGAGGAGTATCCTAGGGTTCACTGGGAGGGCAGCACGGGAGGGTGAGCTGGACATCATTATCTACTTAGGAACCAATGACCTGGTCGAGGAATAACCAGAGGCAGTACAGGCAGAGTTCGGGAGACTGAGGAGTGGTCTGAAGCAGGTAGCTAAATCTGTCACCTTCTCGGAGGTACTACCTGTAAAAGACATGGGTGAGCATAGGAGCATCCACACCAGAAACTTCATCGCATGGTTGAAGAATTGGTGTGACAAACAGGGATTTGGAGTCATTGGGGACTGGGGCCCACCTGGAGGCATGGAGGCCTATTCAAGGCTGACGGCCTTCATCTGTCCTGGAGGGGAACTCAGATCCTCAGCGAAAAGTTTAAATACTATATTGATATGCATTTAAACTAGTCAAGGGGGAGGGGGGCAAGTCTAGGAGGCAGGGAGAATAGCTGTCCACCCCCAAATGCTAGCAGAGATATCGGGGAACAGTAAACAGAAATGTCACAGGTAAGACACATACATAGAAGGCAGCATAGGGATGACAGGAGGAAAACAGGTAGCAGATACAGAGTGCAAAGTGAAGCCAGAATGATACGTAGGAACAGAAAAACAGGTAGAAATATCTGGAAGGCCATGTCCACAAATGCCAGGAGCCTGGGCAATAAACTTGCAGAACTGGAAGCCAGCATGGTGGAGGAATATCTGGATTTCATGGCAGTAACAGAGACATGGTTCAATGACAACATAGAATGAGAAGCTACGATACTGGGGGTATGCACTGTTCAGGAGGGACAGAGGGGGAAGAAAAGGAGGAACGGTGGCACTGTACATTAAGGACACTATTAAAGACACAGAGATACCAAGGGGAGGGGAGAGGAGATGTTATGGGTAGTATTAGAAATGAAGAGAGGGGCCATAATATGAGCAAGGGTCATATACAGGCCACCTACACAAAAACAGGAAGTGAACAGGGAAATGATGAAAGCAATCAGGGAGATGACCTGCAGGGGGGAGGTAGTACTGATGGGGGATTTCAACATGCCTGATGTGTATTGGAGTATCCCAATGGCATCAACCAGTAGGAGCAGGGTGGTACTGGAAGAGCTGCAAGGGGCATTGCTAAGACAGCTCATAGAGGAACCTACAGTACATGGGAGGGCACTATACTGGACCTGGTGCTTTGAAATAGTATAACAAGAGTCACAGTGGGGGATCACCATAGTACTAGTGATCACAATACAGTACACTTCGAGGTAAAAATAGGACAGGAAGCATTTCACACCAAAACAAAGGTCCTAGATTTCAGGAGAGTAGACTTTGGCAAAATGAGGGAGGGGGTCAGCAGGGCTCTGGAAGGATTACAAACTGGGGAAGGGGTAGAGGAAGGTGGGTAAGAATAAAAAAGGTCTTAGAGGATGCTGTAAGTCATTTCATAAAACAGGCATCAAAGAACAAAAGGAAGAGGAGACCACTTTGGTTCTCTCAGAAAGTAGCAGAAGCTGTAAGGACAAAAAGACTACCATTCAAAAAGTACAAAACAAAGCAGGGGAAACAGGATGGGGAGGAGTACAGGTATAAAAGAAAACAAGCAACAAAAGCGATTAGGGAAGCTAAAGAACTCACAGAGGAGAATTTAACAAAAACTGTGAGGCAGGGGGATAAGAAATTGTTCAGATACGTCAGTGAAAGGAGGAAGAACAAGACAGGAATAGTGAGAATCGGGGGTGGGGGTGGGGTGGAGAGTGAGGCGGAAGACCAGAAGATGGCTGACATACTGAACAAATATATGTTTTGGTATTCACTGTAGAAGGGAGGAAATGGTCCAAGATAAAGAAATATGGGATACGGGGGTAGAGACAAGCCTCTTTACGGAAGAGCAAATACTCAAGGAACTGGAAACATTAAGGGTGGACAAGGCATGGGTCCCTACGGTGCACACAAGGATACTTAAAGAACTAAAGAAGGGACTGGCTGCTCCCCTGGCAGCTTTGTTTAATCAATCTTTGGAAACGGGTAATAACAGGGGATAGGAGGAGGGCAGATGTGGTACCAATCCACAAAAGTGGGAACAGTGAGGAGGCAGGAAATTACAGGCCCATGAGCCTGACATCAGTGGTGGGGAAGGTAATGGAAACATTAATAAAAGAAAGGATGGTGGAGTACCCTGACCAGCAAAAAGTTGCAGGATCCACGACAGCATGGCTTCACAGGTGGAAGATCATGCCAAACTAACCTGATCGAGTTCTTTGACTGGGTGACACAAGTCATGGACAAGGGGGGAGCAATGGATGTGGCCTACCTGGATTTCAGTAAGGCCTTTGACACTGTCCCACACAGGATGTTAGTTAACAAGCTGACCAGTCTAGGGGTGGGGACAAAGTAGTGAAGTGAGTGCAGAACTGGCTTAGCAACAGGAGCCAACGGGTAGTAGTAAATGGGGTGGGATTAGAGGAGGTGGAGGTGACAAGTGTGGTACCACAGGGGTCAGTCTTTGGGCCACTGCTGTTCAGTGTCTTCATTAGAGATATTGCAAATGGACTAGGAGGTAAAGTATGCATATTCGCAGACAACACAAAGATCTGCAACAGGATCGACACCCCAGAGGGAGTGGACAGAATGAAAGGAGACTTAAAAAAAACTGGAGGAATGGTCAAGGGTCTGGCAGCTGAGAGTTAGTGCCAAAAAGTGTAAGATCATGCATATGGGGTGGAAGAACCCAAGGGTAACATACCAACTAGGAGGTGAGGAGGTGGCAACAACTCAGCAGAAAATGGATCTAGGAGTCATTATAACAGATGACTTCAAAGTGGGACGTCAGGTTGGGAAGGCAGCGGGTAAGGCAAGCAGGATGCTGGTCTGCATTGGGATAGGAATAACAAGAGAAAGCGGGAGGTAATATTACCCCTCTCTAGATCACTGGTGAGGCCCCACCTCAAGTACTGTGTCCAGTTCTGGAGGCCCCATCTAAGAAAGGACATCAACCAAGTGGAGGCAGTGCAGAGAAGGGCTACCAAAATGGTCCAGGGCAGGCAACAGAAAAGCTATGAAGGCCAGCAGTAGGGGATTGCCTGGCATGCTGGTGACCCGGGTTCACGCCTGAGTCCGGAATGACAGGAGCAGAGTCTGGCAGGGAGGGCTCAAGAGCATCCTTTGTACGCTCTCCTCCCGGGGGCATCAAGAATGCACCACCCTTTGGCGGCTCCTGGTGTCCGGCTTCAGCTTTGCGGCATGGGTGGCCACATGTCACATGTGCGGATGCCAGGATGCCGCAGCGTCATTCCAGTGGGCGGGGGCACGGAAAAAGGAAAATGACCACCCAAACCGCCTGGATGACGGTGGCCCCACCTTCCCATAGCCACGAAGCCTGGGAGTACCCGAGCTGTACCCCTTGCCGCCCCAGCGAGGCTTGAAGAAAGTGCCTATGGGCACATGACAGTCTCTCCCCCCCAACTGGTCCCTCCCACAGGTGGGGGGGGGGCCTGAGGAAGGGTTATTTCGGGACGGTTGGGGGGGGGGTTGACACTTGAGGGAGCAGCAGATGGTGATCGGGAGGAGCGGTGTGGTGGGGTTTGGCCGCCCGAAGAAGTGGGCGGCTAGACTGGTGGGGGAATAAACAGATAACACACAAAAAAAGAAAAGCTATGAGGACAGGCTCAGGGAGCTAAACATTAACTCGCTGGAGGTAAGAAGGGAGAGGGGGGACATGATAAAGACATTCAGATTTGTCAAAGGGATTAATAATGGAGGGGAGAGCAGCTTTCTGTAGAAAAAGAAGAGCATTGGGACAAGGGGACATGCAGTGAGGCTTGATGGGGGAGGCTTAAGGGTAACGTAAGGAAGTATTTCATTTCTTCACAGAAAGAGTAGTTGAACCATGGGACAGGCTACCAGAGGAAGTGGTAGGTGCAGACACTGTGACTGCATTCAAACATGCATGGAATAGGCACAGAGGTTTAGTAACATTGGGACAGACAGGAACGACAGACACAGGTTGAGCAGGACCTATACTAAGGAAATAGGAGCAAATCAAAACAGGGCAGACTAGATGGACCAGGAGGTCCTTTTCTGCCAACAACTACTGTGTAACTATGTAAGTAGCATTAGACATATGTAGTCAGCTCAGAATCTCTGACTTCCCCAGAGCTGTGATGTAATGTGGAATGTATGCAAATCATGGAACTAGAATGCTACATTCAAACTGCTGCCTCTAGGTGGACTGTGTTCCATTTAACAGTCATATTAATTTTCTCCATTCAGACAACAGGACGCCCCGAAATAGCTTCTTTCAGCAACTTCACTGCAAGATTGTTTATTTCTGTCAAAAAGTGGTGTTTCCTCACAATTTTGCTTATTCTCTGCCTCTAGTAGTTTTATTTTTTTTTTCTATTATATTTTTATGCTCCCTGGAGCCCTGGCAGGCGGCTGTGGCCCTCCCTTGGAGGGATCCACTCTTCTGGTCCAATCGTCCCCACTGTTGCTGACCCCATGTGTTCCCTGCGGCTTCCTCAGTCGGGGCCAGGGAGGAGGGTGCCGGTCCCCCAAGCATAATCCTGAAGCTGAGGGCGCCTCTTGGGGACGCAATAGGCCACCGGGAGCCTGCCAGCTCCCTTTTCCACTGTTTTTCTCCTGCCCTGCCTCCCCTACCGACATGAAGACGTTGGTACATGCCTCCTGACCCATACTGCCCTCCGGCCATCGCCAGAGGGCCATCAACAAGTGAGATGACAAAACCCTCCCTCCCCAAGAGAGGAGAGCTGTCCTCCGGATGCTCGATCCTCTCTCTCTCTCTCTCTCTCCCTTGCTGACCCCTGGCTGTCCAGGCTTGTTCCAAAACCTGGGTCGCTAGCATGGTGCGCGATGTAGCAACCAGCACCTCAATCTCCAGCGCCACCAGGCTGTCTGTAGTTTTTTATCTAAAGTTAAAATATTTGGGGTTATTTTCTCTATGCTAGTGGTTCCCTCACGGTTCCCAGGAACCGAGATTCCTTCAGTTTAAACTGCTGTTTTAACTGTTCCAACTGCCATTTTTTTCAGTTACATTTTTGGTTTTACCCATCTGATTTCCAAGTTGTGCGTAGCAGGAGAGTTGGATCTCATGGACAATAAATCTAGAATTCAGAAACTCTGGGAAGAGGAACTAAATGTGGGAGAAGGTGTCCCACAATGGGATGTGATTTGGAGGTTGGCACCTAGGACCACGGCCTCACCCTCATGGAGGGAATTCCATTGGCAAGTACTCTCAAGATATTTCAAAACACCCGTGGTGACCAAACACTTTGGGCAAACTCACTCTGACAAGTGCTGGAGGGGATGTGGGTTGGTGGGGTCCCCTGAACATATTTTCTGGAACTGTCCCAAGCTCAATGGTTTCTGGAGTCTTATAAGTGAACAGCTGAGCCAGATTTTACAAGTGCAAATTCTCAGACACCCATGCTACCTTTTATTGGGGCAACCCCGTCCCGGGTTAAGGGGTCTCAAAGCTAAGTATCTATTCCCAATTTTAATAGCCGCAGCCCAGAAGGCCATCATGAGGTTATGGCTTTTAGCAATAGCCCCAGGGGAGGAGCAATGGATGACATGTTGTTACCAAATTAAAATAATGGAATGGCTTACAGCCAATCTGCACCTAACACCTGAATCTTATAAGACTCACTGGTTGCCATTTTTTGAGTTTCTTGGTACCAAAGAAGGTGTCACAACTCTGCAAATAATGGCCAGAGAGGCCTTGTATTAAGGGATTCTTGTGATCTGGTTCTGTTCTCCATTGTGATCAGGCAAGCCTGTATAACCAGCACCCAGATAACTGACCCAAGGCAACAATCCTCGAGCATCCAAGGGCCCCACAGTGGATACACCCACAGCGGGAGCTGTACCCCTACCAGGTTCACCACTAGTGGGATACCCTCACTTGACTTCAAGACCACGCTGCATGGGGAGGGGATTGGGTGGGTGGGGAGGTATGTTTAGTTTGTCAGGAAGTTTAGCTTCACTGTCATTCTTCAGTTTACCTTTTGTTTGGTCATTGTTTCTGAGCAATCTAGGTCAGATTCATAGACGGAATAACCATAGAAATTTGGACTATATTGCCTAATTCATTTGAGGATGTATCAGTGGCACTGGATTGATTGCTCTTTATAATTTTAAAACCTTGTACTTAACTTATAATTTATGTAAGAATTAATGTATTTGTGTATGTTTTCTGACTTGTCAGTCCTTGTTGATTAAAGATATAATAAAAATTGCAATTTCAAAAAAAAAAATTGTTGTTTTTGTGGCTTGTATTCGTTGATTTTTAAAGTGTTTTACTCTATTTGCATTTGGTTTCCTTTTAAAGTCAGGAACCGGCTGCATTTTGTTTAAAAGTAAATAAATGGGGCGCTGCTGAGCAGCGTAACAGGAAGCAGCTTTTAGAACGGGCTCCCGGGAGAAATTTGCTATAAACTTAAAATTACGCTTTTAAAACTCTAAATCTTATTGCTTAAATGCGTTTGGAATGCTAATATAAGAAGCCTACTTTGAGAAGTGCCGAAATGGGCAAGAATAAGGGAGCAGCGGCTGCAGCAGGTGATTTCTTCACACCGAAGAGACAAAATCAGGAGGAGAGGCCTGTGAAGCGTGGCGCAGCTAATGAGTTGGTGCCTGAGACTATGGAGGCAGCTTCACTAACCAACATACTGTCTACTTTGAACCAGTTGGTCAAATCTGTTCAGGAACTTGATAAAAAGTTCGACACTCTCACACCTCGGGTGTCAGCGCTAGAATCTCATATGGACCAGTGTGAGGTTACTACACAGCGCTCTGAGACATCTGTTTTGAAAACTGTTGATGCCACCACGAAACTGATCAAAGAAAACTCGCTGCTCTGACAGGGTTTAGAGACAACAGAGAACCAGACGAGAAAAAAATCTACGGATCCTCGATTTGTCAGAGGGTGCGGAAGGTGAAGACCCTCTATCTTTTGCCAGGACAATGCTGCCTAACATTCTGGGTTTCGAGGAGTTGGATCCCCCTTTTCATTTTGAAAACGTATACCGTATTACTCCCTGCTGTGCAACAGCCGATCACTCGGCTCCTCACACCCTCCTAATCATATGTACGGGCATTGAGGAAAGGGATTAGGCCCTGAATGCTGCACGATGGCGTAGATCACTGAAATATGGCGAGGACACTCTACAAATGTTTCCGGACCTCTCTTACAGTACCCGGCAAAGGCATAAAGCCTGTGATGGACTTCGAGGCAGGCTGAGAAGCCTGCAAATCCCTCACCAACTGCTGTTACCAGCTAAGCTATGCATTTCTTGGCAGGGGGAAACAGTATTTGTTTAACGAAGTGAAAGATGCTGAGAGAATGTTCTGCAGGATTGAATCGGAGCAGGCAGAGGATGTTGAAGGCGAATCCTCAGATGCTGACTGAGTTGCTGGACAGGTCTAGTAATTTGTTCTGTGGTTTTGTGGGGATGGGCCGAGGGACACGGGTGCCTGATTTCCGACTTTAATGCAGAGACTGTATCAACACATTTTAACCAGCATGGGTAGCTTTTCTTCTGTGAAGTGTTGGAACTCTCTGCAGATTTGCTGTTTCTGTGTTGGGACTGTCCATATTTGCATGGTCCTCCCTGCCATTTCAACAAGTCACAGACCTAGTAAACTTTCTTTTACTGACTGAAGGGATGTTATGCTTTTCAGTGGCATTGTTCAGTGCAGTTCGTTCACTGATCTACCAAAAAAATGTTTTAAAATGTTGGCAGTGTAATAGGCGCCTTTAGCATCAGGTTTAGTTGTCTACTTGATTGGCTTAACAAGTTTGTTTACTCCTTAAAATACAGATGGGGTTATCCTGTGTTTTTTCCTCCTGGGAGTTCGTGTATCTCCTTAGCTTGTATATTAACTGTAATATTGGGGGATTCACTTATTCACTTAGACTGGTACAGTCAATATGGTAATAGGGTATTTGTTATTTTATCCATCCTTCGAATGAATCCTCTTGGGACTTCCTGGCTGCATGCAATCCTAAATACAGCCTAATATAAGTTGTATCTGTTGTTACTTTACCCTATGATGTATCTCTGTAGGGGGTGTCTTTCACTAGCACGTTGTAAGAATGCAGTATTGTCTTAAAATGTATAATGCTATCCTCCAGTGTGTACTTGAGATGTAAGTTTTTGCATGCACAATCAATAAAAATATAATGCAAAAAAAAGTAAATAAGTATTTATTCACAGTTCCTTTTCCACTAAGTGAACTGACCGTAATTTGTGTTTTTTTCTCTTTAGTGGGAGTTTATTTTGGTCCACTGACATTTGGCATGTCAGAAAGACCTAAAAAGAAGACAGGACCTCCATGTTTCAAAAACTGTATTAAGTGTTTTCAAGTATTTACCAAGGCTGATCACCACGATTTAGGTTTAGAGTGCCTCAGTCCAAGGAATATATTTTTTCTAACTGTGAAGTGTGCAGTGCTTTTTGTTCTAAAACAATTTAAAAAAGGGACAAAAGACTGGAGGAAATGGCTTCTACTCCCACCTCACTGTCACCTAAGCACCCTGAAGAGGCATCTTTGTTCATCTTACCCTAAATCTAAGAGAGATCTTCAAAAGTTTCTTCAGACCTCAAGATTATTGAGAAGGGGTCTGCACACACTAAACATAAAAGACCTACTGAGCTGGTTTCAGAGTCTGTGCCTGCTAAAAAGAAACATAAAAAAAAAACATGTCGCTGCGGCTCCCACTGAAGAAGCAAGAGAGCTCCCAGCAGACAAAAATAAAAATAAAATGCCCTTTGCTGAGGATATTGCCAAAGCCCTGCAGGTCATTCAGGCCTTACAAACTGCTGGTTCCATTCTGGGTTTACCCATTCAAATCCCACCACCAGTTCCCATAGGCCAGGGTCAAGAAATACACCTCGAGGAAGAGAAGAAACCGGATCTAGGGAAACCCACTGAGCCTGAGGTATCCCCAGATCAGGAGTGTGGTACCTCTCCTCGTGGGCATTATGATTTTTCATCCCATTTTTCCTTTGTCAGACAGATGGCTGACACCTTGGGCCTCCCCGCACATGAATCTGTGGAAGATGAGGAGGAGGCAGACTTTTTGGATATGATGGGTTTGGTTTCCACAAAAAGGGTGTCCCTTCCTATCCATAACTCTCAAAAAGGCCACCTTGCTCTGTCCCAGCAGTGGACAAAAAGGTGGAGAAAAAGTATCAGATGGCTAGGTCTGCTGCTGATTGTTTGTATTCCCATCCAGACCATGAGGGTGTATTACGGGCTGCTGCCTGTGATAAAGCTAGAGTCCCCTTTGCATCTCATCCTGCAGATAAAGATTCTAGGAAGATTGACACTATGGGGAAGACGGGTTATTTAGCCTCCTTCCTTCTCCTCACACAGGCAGCTTATATGGCATGCACTGTACGATACCTGAAGACCCGCTGGAACTCTGTGTAGCTTTAACTGACAGAGTTCCATACGTTGTGGCACATGATAGGGCAGGCATTGCCAGGTCGGCACTGGATGCCACAAAGTACCAATTTCACATGGCTTTGGATGCAAATGATACTGCATCCAGAGTGTTGGCCCTATCAGTGTCTTTAAGAAGGTTTGCCTGGCTCAAGGCAACCAGTCTTACACCATACATTCAGTTAGATGCCATGTATTTTCCTTGTGAAAACAATTCCCTTTTTGGTGACAAGACTGAGGCATACATGAAAAAGGTGGAAGAGTAATCACTGTCCACATACTTTGGGACCACTGCGTTGTCGGTGGTGAAATAGGTCTGGCAGTGACATCGCCGTGTGTATGAACTAGACGTTTTACGTAAACTAAGTTTTATGTCCTAATTTTGAGGGTACACAGGGCCCAGTCTACAGGAAATAGTAGAGGTAGGAGGCAGTTCCAGCAGCTGTTGTGGAGCTACTTTATTAGCTGCTAATCAAGCAACAAACTACTCTTGTCAGAGCCAAGTTCCCTTACGGGAGATTTTGTATAAATTTTTAAATTGATTTCAAACTATTGAGCACTCGCTTGTAGCGGCATCTGTCATGTGGCAGAGGATTGGTAGGTCCTGGAGGCTGTGGGGGGGATGGGAGAAGGGTGAGCGGATAGAGACAGTAGGGACTAGGAGGTGCCCTGGGGTGAAATGGGACCAAGACCAAGGACTTCCTTGCCTGGTGCCCATACCCAAGGGCTCTGAGGAATTCAAACAGATATTGAGGCCATCTAGGGAATCCCTTCCTTCTCAGGCAATGTTATGCAATGCCAGGTCTATCAAGAATAAGACCACAGTGGTTGTAGATTTAGTAGCCTCTGCAGACCTGGCCTGCATCACCGAGCCCTGGCTGGATGAGAATGCAGGACCTATTTTGGCTGCTGCAATACCGGGTGGGTTCTTGGTGATACACTGCCTGAGAGTGGACTGAAGGAGCAGGGAGGTCACAGTCTGTTTTAGGCAGGAACTGAGCCTCAGGAAAGTGACAGTGGGGTGCATCAACTCCTTTGAGTGCTTGGTTGTTGCGGGTGCAGGACTCAGGATCCTTCTCATCTACCGTCCACCCGGGGATGGGAAGGTATTCCTGAAGGAGGTAGCGGACTTCATCGCCTAGGTGGTATTGGAGTCCCCCAGATGGTTAATTCTGGGGGACTTCAATGCCTGGGTCAATGACGAACTCTCGCACCTTGGACAGGACCTCCTCCAACTGATGGATTCATTGGGCCTGACACGAGTTTTTACCACTGCAACACATGAAAAAGGGCACTCATTGAAGTTGGTGTTCCACCTGGGGATGGAGATCTCAGATATGGAGGTGGATCCTGTTGGATGGACAGACCATCACGCCTTGAGGTTTAGTTTTGTGACCCCACAGATTGGGTCTTCCCCTACGGAAATGGTACAGTACCGTCCTTTAAGACAGGTAACACCTGAAGGCCTTATGACAGTACTGGACCTTTTGGGTATTCAGTTAGATAACAGTGACCCAGGGTCTCTGGTGCTGGCTTATAATAGGGCAGTAGCTGAGGCCCTGGATGCCATTGCTCCAGTTCATATTCACCCTCTGACCTCTTGCCTTGATGCTCCCAGGTTTGATGGGTCACTAAAGGAATTGAAGATGCAGGGGCAAAGGTTGGAGAGACTTTGGCTGAAAACTCACCTGGAGATGGACAGACTTAGGTTGTTGGACCATTATGAGGTTGACCAATCAGCAACTTGCCATAAGACAGCAGAATTCCTTTCCAAGGAAATTGCTGCAGTGAGAAACAGACCAGCCCAGCTCTTCCGGACTGTGGACAGACTATGCAATCCAGTTTGTCTGCAGGCTAGAGGAGCATTGTCACAGGAAAGTGTGAGGAGTTTGCTCAGTTTTTCGCTGATAAGGTGTCCACCATCAGGACAGAGATCAGCCAATGTTTCCCCATGGGTTTTTGTGGTGGCCTACCGAGTGGTCCTAACACTCAACTGATCTGGTCTGCCTTCAGCTAGCCAGTAGTCATGGATATTGTGAGGATCATCCAGACTCTGCGACCAACTTGCTGTAATTTGGACCCGGGCCCAACGTGCCTTCTTGTAGGGTGTGTTGAGGTTATTGGCCCAGTCCTAGCTTGGATAGTGTGGGCCTCCTTGGAGAGAGGGATTTTTCCAGATCCCTTAAAGGAAGCAGTGGTTAGGCCACTGCTGAAAAAGCCCTCCCTGGACCCAGACTGCCCTGCCAACTACAGACCTGTCTCTAACCTACCTTTTATAGGGAAGATTATTGAGGAGGTGGTCGCTTTGCAGCTGGAAGATCATTTATGTAGCCATAATATCTATGACCCTCTCTGGTCTGGCTTCAGGAAAAGGCATAGCACCAAGACTGCCCTGGTTTGAGTACTTAATGACCTTCTAATGGCGGGAAATTGGCTACTTCCGGGTTTTGTGCTATAAGTTGCTGCCCCGAGTGAGCAGGGTGAGCTCAGGCAGGGCGTGCATGGTTGCCGCATGCAGAGACACGCGTTAGTGTATCTGCCATGTCCGCCAAGTACAGCAAGGTAGCGAGCAAATAGGTGCACAATTCAGCAAATAGGAAAATACCTGTGGATGCAAGCAACAAACCAGAAGTACAGGTAACACAGCACTGGACCTAGGAATATGGCCTCTTTTATTTTAACTGCTGGTGAGGTCCTCTACGGTAGCTGTAACATGTATACCTTGGTTGATGTTAAAACCAGCTATAGTGATTACATACGTGAGAAGTGTACGCATAATAAAGAACTGATTCATGAATTACAACTATTCTGTGCTAAGTTAGAGACCCTGGAAAATAGTCAGATTGCCATGGCAACTAAACTTCGGGCCTTATCTTCCTTAAACATTCCAGTCACATCATCAACTGAAGCCTGTAACAAAGGCAGTAAACGTAAACTGACACCAGAAAATGGAGCTGAGTCAGGTGAGGAAAATGACGATATACAGTCACTGCAGTAAAAACGAAAAAGAGAGGCAGAAGCCCACTGAAACCGTCACAGCATAACCGCATGAACTACTCCCAACAATACCTAGGTAGCACACAGACCGGGTGGGGGGGTGAATTAGCATCTTCAGTTGCATACACTGCAATGGAAGCAGATCAGTTAGGGGAAGGGACTAGTATAGCCTATAACATAGCACTACAGCTAAGCAACAGATATTCCATTATAGTAGACAGTGTGGTAGACCAGGTTAACCCACCCACATCTAATGATGAACACAGTCCTATAGCATTAACACCATCTAATAACATTCCAAGACAAGTTATTGTAGTAGGTGATATCAAATACATTGATAAGTACATTTGCAAAGATGATAAAGCTAATATGGTGAGCAGTTTTTCGGGAGCAGGGGCACACGATCTTGCCAAGATGGTGGATAATTTCTTCAAAGGGGCTGGTGAAAAACCACTAATGATAATTCATATTGGGGTTAATGACATCATGAACAAATCATTATTGACTTTTAAAAAGGATTACAGCAATCTCGTAGAGAAACTATCTAGCAAAGGATGCGAAATTGTAGTGACCGAGATCTTGCCAGTCCCCAGGTCCTCCAGTTACTTACAAAAAAAGCTGTGCCTAACAAATGCTTGGTTTCAAACGTGGACAAGTGAGAGGAAAATGCACTTCGCAAGGCATTGGAATACATTTTACAATGGAGGGAACTTATATTGCAGAGATGGTCTGCACCTGAGTTTCAAAGGAAGTAGAGTACTGGCACTACGTCTAAAAAATGAAATGAGTTTAAACTAGCTAATGGCGGGATGACTAAGCTAACTGAAATACCCCATGTAACTATGGGAAAACCTAAAAGGATCATCAAGATAACCAAAGTCCTATCTTTCAGTGCTAGGAGCCTTAATAAGGACAAGATAGCAGGGCTCCAGCATATAGTCAGTAAAGAGAATTTGGACATAGTAGGAGTCACAGAAACATGGTGGTGTAATGACAGCAGCTGGTGTAAGGAAATGGCTGGTTATCACAGGGATCAGTGCTGGGACCAGTCCTGTTCAACATCTTCATCAGTGACATTGAGCAGAACCTAGAAGGCAGAATTTCACTGTTCGCTGATGACAGAAAGCTCTGTAACAGAGTAGACACACCAGAGGGTGTAGACAGAATGAGAAGGGACCTGCAGAAACTTGAAGAATGGTCAGGGGTTTGGCAGTTGAAATTCAATGCAAAGCAGTGCAAGATAATGCATATGGGGCACAAAAACCTTAGCACAATATATCAGTTGGGGGGTGAGGATATAGCATGCACCAAGCAGGAAAGGGATCTTGGGGTTATCATCTCTGATGACCTTAGGGTAGGGAAACAGTGTGACAAGGCAGCAGGTAAAGCAAATAGGATGCTGGGATGCATAGGCAAGGGCATCACCAGCAGGAAAAGGGAGGTCATAATTCCACTAGAGAGGCCCCACCTGGAGTGCAGTGTACAGTTCTGGAGACCATACCTACGTAAGGACATAGACAGGGTAGAGAAGGCTCAGAGGAGGGCAACAAAGATGGTGCATGGATTACATCACAAGTCCTATGAAGGCAGGTTGAAGGAACTGAACATGTACTCCCTGGAGGAGAGGAGGGAGAGAGGGATATGATGGAGACATACAAGTATCTTACAGGGAGGAACAGGGTGCAGGAATACACTATTTTTAAGCGAAAAAGATGTTCCAGGACTAGAGGGCATGGGATGAAGTTGGAGGGAGGACGATTCAGAGGAAACGTGAGGAAGAATTTCTTCACAGAATGGGCAGTGGGCAAGTGGAACACCCTACCAGAGGAAGTGGTGGGGGCTGAAACAATCACGGGATTTAAGAATGCATGGAATAGACATAAAGGAATTCTGGAGGTCAGGGGTAAGGGGCAACAGACTTCTAGGAAAACATAAACTGAACTTACAAGCTCAAATGGGCAGACTGGGTGGGCCATAGGCCCTTATCTGCCGACACTGTCTATGTATCTGTGTATCAGCTGTATTGTAAGGATAGGGCTAGAGCATGCGGGGGCGGGTTGCACTGTACATCAGGAATGAGATGCAGTGTTCCATTGCTGATAAAGGAACTAATTTAGGAATAATAGAAATACTTTGGATGGATGTAATAGGAATGAAGGGTAAAAGGTTAAAACTACTGTAGGTATATTCTGTAGGCCCCTTGACAGCAATACACATGATACTGACACCCTTGTTGAACACATAACAACAGTGGCTGAAGGGGACAATGTGATTGTGTTAGGGGACCTGAATTTGCCTGAGATCAACTGGAAGGAAGATGGAATAAACAACTCCCTAGGCAGTAGAGTACAGACAACACTGGTATCAGCAGGCATAGAACAATGTGTGTCTACACTCACATGTGGTGATAATATACTCAGTGTTTTCTTAACCAATATTGGAACTGTTATAACTGATACAACCAGCTCAGCTCCTATAGGAAATAGTGATCATGATACAATATGCTTTAATATCAAGAAAGATCAAACATTTACAACAGGATTAATAGAATACAAAAATTATACAAAGGCCAATTTTAAGAAGATAAAAAGGAAATACTTAGCCTAGAGTGGAGTAAAGCAACGTTAAATATGAATACTGACCAATCTGACCACTGAATACTGAACAACTCGGCATAGATACATAGATACATAGACAGTGTCGGCAGATAAGGGCCTATGGCCCACCTAGTCTGCCCATTTGAGCTTGTAAGTTCAGTTTGTTTTCCTAGAAGTCTATTTCCCCTTACCCCTGACCTCTAGAATTCCTTTATGTCTATCCCATGCATTCTTAAATCCCGTGATTGTTTCAGCCCCCACCACTTCCTCTGGTAGGGTGTTCCACTTGCCCACCTCCAGAACTGTACACTGTACTCCAGGTGGGGCCTCACTATTGTCTTGTATAGCGGAATTATGACCTCCCTTTTCCTGCTGGTGATGCCCCTGCCTATACATCCCAGCATCCTATTTGCTTTACCTGATGCCTTGTCACACTGTTTCCCTACCTTGAGGTCATCAGAGATGACAACCCCAAGATCCCTTTCCTGCTTGGTGCATGCTATATCCTCACCCCCCAACTGATATATTGTGCCAGGGTTTTGTGCCCCATATGCATTATCTTGCACTTCTTTGCATTGAATTTCAACTGCCAAACCCTTGACCATTCTTCAAGTTTCTGCAGGTCCCTTCTCATTCTGTCTACACCCTCTGGTGTGTCTACTCTGTTACAGAGCTTTGTGTCATCAGCGAACAGTGAAATTCTGCCTTCTATATCCTGTGCAATGTCACTGATGAAGATGTTGAATAGGACCGGTCCCAGCACTGATCCCTGTGGAATCCCACTGGTCACTCTTCCCTCTGTGGAGTGACAGCCATTTACCACCACCCTCTGTGTCCTGCCACCCAGCCAGTTACCTACCCACCACACTACTGTCCTGCCCACACCCATATTCCCCAGTTTGTGTAATAGTCTTCTATGTGGCACAGTGTCAAAGGCCTTGCTGAAGTCCAGATAGGCCATGTCCACTGCCCCCCCTGATCCACCTCCTAGTCACCCAGTCAAAAATTCAATGAGGTTGGTCTGACATGACCTCCCCTGGTGAAACCATGCTGCCTTGGGTCCTGTAGTCCATTGACAACCAGATGTTCCACCATCTCTCCTTCAGTAGTGCTTCCATGATCTTTCCCACTACCGAGGTGAGGCTGACTGGTCTGTAGTTCCCTGCTTCCTCTTTGTTCCCACTTTTGTATAAGGGGACTACATCTGCTGTCCTCCAGTCTTTGGGTACCTCCCCTGTTTCCAGTGATTGGCTGAACAGGATAGCCAGAGGTTCAGCCACCACCTCTCTTAGTTCTTTAAGGACCCTGGGGTGCACCCCATCTGGCCCCATTGCTTTGTCAACTCTTATTACTTCCAGTTCCTTCAGGACCCTTTCTCGTGTAAAGGGACTTGTGTCCATTTCTGCACCATTCTCACCCCTTGTACTCCCTTCAGACCCATTACCCCCCTCTTCCTTAGTAAAGACTGAGCAGAAATACCTGTTCAATATGTCAGCTTTACTGTTGTCATCCTCCACGCTGCTCCCATCCTCCCCCTTCAGTCTAACTATCCCTCCCTTTGACCTTCTTTTTTCACTTATGTACCTGTAAAAGGTTTTGTCCCCTTTAACCACTGATTTTGCAATGTGTTCTTTTGTCTGGGCACAATGTAGGAAGGCAGCTGCAAAGGCCAACAAAATGCTGGGTTGTATTGCAAGGGGTATATCCTCGAGGAGGGAGGAGGTGATTCTGCCACTGTATAGGTCATTAGTTAGACCACACCTGGAGTACTGCGTGCAGTACTGGCGTCCGTATCTGAGGAATAACATTAAGTTACTGGAGGGGGTGCAGCGCAGAGCGACAAAGATGATCAAGGGGCTAGGGGACTTATCATACGAGAGGAGGTTAAAGGAGTTGAACATGTACTCACTGGAGGAGAGGAGAGACAGGGGTGACATGATTGAAACCTTTAAATACATGAAAGGAATAAACAAGACGGGTACAGAGGGGCTATTCAAAGTAAGGGAGGGGAGGGCCACCAGGGGCCATGATATGAGACTGGAGCGAGGAAGGTTCAGGAGGGAGATGAGGAGACACTTTTTTACAGAGAGGGTGGTGGCTGGGTGGAATGCGTTACCTGCTGAAGTGGTATGCCGTGGAACAGTGGACTGCTTCAAACGAGGATGGGACAGGACAAGGGGGAGGGTTAATGAAGGGGAAGGGTGGAAGGGAGGGGCAGCTGCAGAATAAGGGGTGCTAGCTGCACATTCGAGCAGACTTGATAGACCTCTAGGCCTTTATCTGCTGGCAAATTTCGTATGTTCGTAATCCTAGGAACTATTGTGTACCACCATGTCAAAGTTGTAAGCTAAATATGTACCGGTTAAAAGAGTCTATAATAAACGAGGAAAGAAGCCCTTATGGTTCAGTAACATCATTAGGGAGCTCCTTAATAAAAAAAAGAATAGATATGGTCGAATGACAAGAAATCCTTCAGTAACTAACACCACTAAATACAAACTAGTTCTTAAACAACTGAAACAAGCAATTAAGCAATCAAGAGCTGCCACAGAGTTCAGACTAGCAAATAATAAAGAAAACATTAACAATGTTTATTCCTATGTGAATGAAAAAAGGGTGTTGGCAGGACAATAGGACCATTAGAAATTAACAACACAGCATATAATAAACCAGAATAGATGGCAGGAGAATTGAATAAATACTCTGGATCAGTTTTCAATCCCCCGAGTGATTATACCACCGCCATTGATACCATCTTTTTGACATGCACATTATTATAGTAGAGATCATAAAATAAAACTGCTACAACTCAGAATTAATAAATTTCCTGGCCCTGATGGACTAAGTCCAACACTCCAGGAGGAACTCGCCACTGAATTAGCCCCATTATAGCTGACATAGGTCAAAAATCTCTTTTAGAAGGTATTGCACCCCTCAGATTGGCATAAAGCCATAGTGATACCTGTTTACAAGAAAGGGGAAAAAGAGTCCTGCTAACTATCATCCGATAAGTCTGACCTCCATAGTGGGTAAGATAATTGAGAGTATAGTTAAGGAAGAACTGAGCAGAACTTATAGCATGTGGATATTGTGACATCATCCAGCTTGATTTTGTAAACAACAGATCCTGTACGACTATCTCCTAAACTTCTATAACTTTGTGGGGTCATAGTTGGATATGGGTAGAGAAGTTGACATGCTGATGTTTGACTTCAGGAAGGCATTCGACACTTTATCTCATAACATTCTGATATCAAAATTAATAAAGTTTGATTTACACCATTCTCTTATTAAATGGATTCAGAACTGGTTGGCCAATCGTATGCAGTCTGTCAGAATAAATTGTTTTGTATCACAAGAAGTGGGAGTCACTAGCAGGGTGCCCCAGGGCTCTGTGCTGTGTCCCTTGCTGTTCAGTGTCTTTATCAGTGATGTTACCGTCACAAATAGTGTCAAAGTTGTCAAGTTTGCCCGATGACATCAAAGAGGGTGGTATAGTTAATACTGATAATAATAGGAGGAAACTTACCAGTGAATTGGAATGTATTGTAAACTGGGCTAACAACAACAAAATGGCATTCAGCTTGGAGAAATGTGCCGTGATGCATTTCGGTAGGCAAAACGTCCAACAGGATTATTTTATTAATGGGGTTAAGCTTAGGAAAGTTACTAATGAAAGAGACTTGGACATATGCATTAGCAAATAACCTCAAGTGCTCCCAACACTATAACCAGATAGTGAATAGAACCAGGCACTTAATAAACTGTGTTCATAGATCATTCCAGTCTAGATCCAAGATTGTCCTAATCCTACTTTACAGATCATATATCAGACCACATCTGGATTACTGCTCCCCACAGTGGAGCCCCCACTTGAAAAAGGATGTTAATATTGTTGAGAAAAGCCAGAAGAGGTTCACGAGGCTTATATCCCGCTGCACAAATAAACCATACCATGGCAGGTTAAGGGATCTAGGCTTATGGAACTTAACACTAAGGAGAAAGAGAGGTGACATCCTTCTTCTATACAGACTGATAAGGGATCCCATCCTCATGGATGATCTAGGACTTGCATTTAAGGAACATGTATACAATCTAAGGGGGCACAAACAACAACTGATTGAGACAAAATCTAATAGTGAACGATGGAGGCCTGCTTACGCACACCATGCTGTAAGATTCTGGAACAAACTTCCCGACAGGGTCATTGAGGTAGACAACTTTATATTGTTTAAAAGCAGGCTAGACCAGCACCTCAAGGAATGTGACCATGGTCATTACCACTGAGTTGTGGGGGACAGCACTCATGGGCCTCACCTTCTGCTGTCCTAAAAAAACGAAGTATATTAACCGAAGTATAATACTAAACCACCTGTAGGAGTAATTCCACAAGGGAGAGAGCCTCCACTTCTTTTAGATCTACAGGAAGAGGAGGTAGGGGTAGCCTGTGATGAGGGCAACCGCTATTGAGCACTTTCAAAAAGGGCAACACAATAACAGCGCCATCTGGACAGGGAGGGCGATCGGATGGGGGTAGCGAATATAGCGACAGGATGCCGTTATATGTACACATGCGCAGGGGGAGCGAGCATGCCGTGTGATGAGCAGAAGGGGAGGGAGGGTTTGTGAGGCATACTGTGGTGGTGGACTGCCAAGCTGGCCCTGTGGCATGGTGGGTTGGTGGTGAGGCTAGGGTTGCAAAGGGTGCGGGTTTGGTTCGAGCACACGTTAGTTTTATTTGTGTCCTGGCCATTCATTTTTTCAACTTTTGCACACCGACATGTACCCCTGAGTTGAGAATCCCTTAGTAGGGGGCATGGGGGGCACATCAACCCCATAAAAAAAAAAAAAAAAGTGTCTGGCACCGTTTTTGTTGGCGCTGCAAGTGTTACATCACTGAAATTGATTTTTGGTAATGTACATGCGCCCTAACAGTGATCGCCTTTCCGCGATTGCTGTTATGACATAGAACCAAGGTAGGGGTAGTGGGTACTTCCCCAGGACTTATGCCCCAGTCTCTATGCCTGTAGAGTACACTCAGGTCAAAGGTTACTACAGGGGCAGTAGTAGGCAGTCTGGTCTAACTTCAGTTCCTAGACCTCAGCCTGGATAGAATCCCTGACTGCACAAAATAGGCTGCCAACCTATTTCCAGTAGGGGGCAAGCTAGCTCACTACTTCCAGGACTGGGAAACCTTCACCACAGACAAGTGGGTTCTGGAAGCAGTGAGTCAGGGTCTCTATCTACAGTTCAAACAGTTTCCAGTACTCCAGGGCCACAGAGTTTTCTGGCCTTTAACCCCTGCAGAGACAAGTCTGCTGGAATTGGAGGTAAAAAGCTCCTGCAAGCCAAGGCAATAGACCCAGTCCCTCTTACCCAAAGGGGGAAGGGCATGTACTCAAGATACTTTCTAACCAAAAAAAAGAATGGAGATTGGCAGCCAATCCTGGACCTCAGGTTCCTAAACAAACTCTTGGCAAAGCCCAAGTTCAAGATGGTAACACTGGCCATAGTTATTCCTTCTCTAAAGAAAGGAAACTGGCTGACATCTCTGAATCTGCAAGATGCCCACTTTCACATCTCAATCAGTCCAAGCCACAGAAAATACCTAAGGTTCTGTCTGCCCTCAGGGCACTACCAGTTCGCAGCACTCCCCTTCGGGCTCACCTGTGCCCCATGGGTATTCACAAAGTGTCTGTCAGTGGTGGCAGCTTACCTCAGAAGGCGGGAAACCATTGTATTCCCGTACCTGGATAACTGGCTAGTGGTCGTGGAGTCATGTCAGCAGGTAAAGAACTCCATCAGAAAAAAACCAAAAAATGGTAGCACTCCTGGTCTCACATAAAAAGAACAAGCAGCAGTCAAGGTTCTATGCAAGCAGTTTAATTCTGGAGTGCTTTCTGCTGAACTTCATTAGGGTGGCACAAACCACATTGGAGTCCCTGGGTTTCCTTATCAATGCTCAAAAGTCTCAGATGGAGCCAGTTCAGTCACTGGAATTCACTGGAGCAGAAATGGATACTTTTCAAGGCAAGACTTTTCTCCCACAGGAGAGGGTGACAAATTAACTGACCCTAGCAAACTCTTTTGCCTTGGGCCAGCCCAAGACTGCAAGACAGTTCCTAGCATTACTAGGACACATATCCTCAACTACTGCATTAATATCAGGTTCCAGGTTTCAGATAAGAGATATTCAATATCACCTGAGAGCCTATTGGTCCCAAAGATGTGATCCCATTTCAAAGCTTGTGCCGGTTACAAGAACTCTACTACTGGGTCTGCAGTGGTGGAAAGAAAGGGACAACCTCACGCAGGGCATCCCTTTTCAGCAACAGCTCCACACTGTAGTTCTAACAACAGATGCCTCCCTCCTAAGGTGGGGGGCACACACAGGCGACCTCGTAATCAGTAGGACTTGGTCCCCTCAGGAATCCAAGTAGTATATCAACCTCTTGGAGTTGAGAGCGGTCCTTCATGCCCTAAAGGCCTTTGCTCCTCAATTGAGGAGTCAGTCAGTCCAGGTCAGGACAGACAACACAATCACCATGTGATACATCAACAAGGAAGGGGGTACAAGATCCTCTAGGCTGTGCACAGAGGCCATGAAAATTTGATACCTAGCATACTTGCTGGAAGTGCATCTGTCCATTTATCTTCCAGGGAAGGACAATACACTAATAGATTCACTGAGAAGAATCAGTCAAGATCATCATGAATGGGCTTAAAACAAGCAAGTGTTAAGACACAATTTTCAGACATTGGGGCACTCCATAAATAGATAGGAGTAGAACCTACTCTTATGAGTAAGCATTTTAATATATGGTGATGGTATTATGTTTAGATTACTGCGAGGATTCAATATATATCACTAGGCTGTATCAACTGTACCTTTAAAAACCTTTTGTCAATTATAATTGGCTGTGAGCACTTTAAAACTGCTTCACTCCCTGATACAGCATCCCTTGACAAAGCCCATGGGTGAAACTAGATCGGGGGCATGTCCTTCATTTTTATCTTTTACCACAAAGGTACTGTATTGTGATATACGTGCACTAGTGAATATGTTTTTTCATTAAAGTAGAACTTTGTTTTGTACTGTTTACCTGGTGCCAGGTTTTCCTTTGCTGCTGATATTGAACTTTAACCTGGCACAGGTGGTTAGAGCGTAGTAGCTGACCTGCTTTGCTACTGTGAATTTTTGTAGCCAGCTCACTTCACAGTGCACTTTTAAAACCCTGGTGGTATTTGCAGCAGATATTTCACTGACGGCGGAATGTCGGACATTTTGGCTCTGGCTTCTGGTGAATTTTTCCTGACTCACGTTGAAACAAGTGGAGTAACTTATTATGTCAAACCCAGTCACTGCAGGTTTAATATTAGGGGCTGAAAGTAACTTGAAGGACTGGCTGTTCAAGGAACGAGGGGAAGCAGGGGTGTTTACGGAGAAAAGTATTCTTGGTGAAAAACAACCCAGCCAGAATGTATCATAAACAGAAGAGGTACTGAGTAATGAAGTTACTTTTGCTGAATTGGAAAAAATGACACTTAAAGCCAGAAGACACTTCTGGCACAGAACTTACCTTGAGACAGATTTAAAAACTGGGAGGACTCTGGTGGGGCTCCGAGTAACAAAAAGACCAGGCTACGGTCAGGAGAGAGAGTTTTTTTTACTACGGCTGGCAAACAGCTCTCCAGGAAGGGTCAGTAGCACTCATGAAATGTGTAATCAAGGATTATTATAGGCAGCAACCTGATTTGCAAGAAGAGCTTAAAGAGAAAGTGGAACAAGTAGCCCTGTTCAAAGACCATTCAGGACTTCACTGAATTTGAGAAACAACTGAAAGAAAAGATACTGTAGGTAAGATACAAAACTGAGGGCATAGAAACTACAGAAAAAAAAGGAAACTACAAAAATCTAAAAAAGATGCCATTGACTATTTAAATGGACAGGTTTTTTATTGGGCTGAAAACAAAAATAACAATAAAAATAAAAAACATTGTGACAGAAGCCATAGCCAGCCAAGGGCAATACTAAAGAAGCAAGGACCATCCTCGTCCTATGTGTAGTCCACAGTTGGATCAGGTAGTGAGACCCAGGATGATTTTTTATAAGAGGAGCAAATAACACTAGAAACTGACTCATGCAGGAGTCCACAGACTGTTACATTTCAGAAACAAGACCAGCAGCCACAAAAAGGACCTGGTGGGGTGGGAGGAAAAGATATCACCAACAGAGGTCCACTGATAGGGAGGGGGACATGACAGCTGAGACTGAAATAAATGTTTTAAACTTATCAGAAAGACAACTCAGTGGGGCCGAATTAAAACTTACAAAAAGGCCTATCTTTCGTGCCCACCAGTAATGTCACACGATTCAAACTCTTTGTGGACTTAGAAATCTCAACTTAAAATCATATTGGTCCAAATTTGAAAGAATGTATTTTACAGCCACCAGGACTGAGAGCATACAGGAACCAGGGTAACCTGAAGCAACATGGAATCTTAAAGGATCCATAAGGGACGACAGGAAACCATAGGAGGAAGACAGTTTGACACAAGAACCAAGAATTTGCCAGCAAGACCTGGATCTGTCTGCTTTCCAGCCTCCATCTAATTTTAACCCCACATTCAATGCCAGTGTGCAGACATTCGAGTGGGTATGTGAACAAGAATTCGGATCCCTTTACCTTCAGGAAAATGCACAACATATCTACCATAATCTGACACGAGAAGTAAAAGAAGCCTGGGATCTACTGAAAGGGGATACCGCCATAACAATAAAAAGAGCAGATAAGGGGGGTGCTGTGGTTATCTTAAGCAGCAGTAAGTATATAAATGATTGTACAGTATAAGACAGATGAACAATAAGAGCCATTATAAACTTTTACAATCAGATCAAACTTTGACTTTGAAGAAACTTGTAGACAGTTTATTAACTAAGACTCTGACAGATAACATCATAACATAAGCTGCTTTTGATTTCTTAACAGTTGCACATTCCATTAGGACTTGTTTTTATATCCTTCCGAAGGTGCACAGGGCTTAATTAACCCCCAGGGCATACTATAGTTTCTGGGCTGGGTAGCCTAATAGAACCCCTTTCCCAATATGTGGATGCTCACATTAAGGGCCTAGTAGCCAAACTCCCTTCTTAACTTAAAGATACTACACAGTTGCTAGGCTTATTTGATGACCTCCAACTGGAGGACAACTGGTGGCTTGCTTCATTGGACATCAAGTTACTGTATACCATTATACAATGGCAGGAACATTTCTTGTTTCCTGATTGGTCACTGTGTGCCTGGGACAGTGATGTTATTGAACAACAACATCACTGGAAAAAGGCCAGGCACACAGATGACCACAGAACATAGAAATAAATCCCTCCTTCCCCATGCAAACACCATCAACCCCACACTGCTCTGTCTGCACAGCGAGTTGTAAGCAGACACTGAACCCATCATTACAATCCCCATCTGCTAGCGCACAGTTAATTTTCTTCCTCATTCCACATTTTCTTTACCAGCCCCCGAAATAACAACTGCCAGACAAATACAAAACTTTTTTTTTTTAACAGAAGCTGAGTGACCCCGCTATTAAGAAATGGCGGTTGTTATAGTACGTGCGCATGACATTCCCATGCTTGTCCTAGCACTGTCAGTCATGGCGCATAGAACCGTTCACCAGCAAAACAAAGTGGGAAAAAGTAAAACGAAATACTTAAAACTTAAAACAAAGCCGTATCTTCAGTCAGCTCTCTCCTCCTCACACATCTGCGCTACCTGCACTTGGCAATGAGCTCCTGCTCGGCCCGATCCCCTCAAGCTCCGTGGCTCAGAAGAACAAAATCCACCACAAAAATAAGTAAATACAAATAATAATTGTCTATGTGTGTGTCTGTGTGAGAACGGAGGGGAAAGAATGACACAAATTAACTAGCAGACACATAGAAACACTGAAGGGACAGAGAAATAAAAACACCAGCACCATGTAGTGGACTACTTTTTCACATGCTTTTACTATATGCCTTACACACACACACACACACAGGCACACAGAAAGAATAAAAATGTCATAATGTTTTACTTTATAATGTTATTTTTAAATGAGCCATTGTATAATAGCAATAAGGCATTCCAGGGTGTGTGTTATTGTGTAATAACATCACTCCTGTGGTGGTGGAAGCACTCGGCTTCACCTCGTGTTTCAACCCACCCCAGGAGTGAGGTTATTACACAGTAACACACACCCTGTTGTGCCTTATTGCTTAAATATTACCACATGCTTATGTAACCCCTAGATGGCGCTATCCCAGGGGCTACTACCCCTGCCTGATTTGCCACTAACAGGTTGAGGGGCCTGGATCCAATGGCGGGTGCCTCCACCTAGAGGTCAGGGTTTGCAATAGTTAAACTTACTTGGTCACAGCCCTCTGGGACACTGCAACCCCCCTTTCTTCCCACTAGTGGCCCACACAATATATCAGAATTACCTTCACAGTATACACTTACCCCCAGGGCTGGTTCAGGCACTGGGACCTCCTGTAAAATAAGATACAGTGCAACAATCACAGTACAATACTTTAACATAGACAAATCTCAGGCAGTATAACTTTGCTGAAACAAGCAGCTCGGATTTATTTAGAGGGAATATAACAAGGACAGGGAAATCAGGTTAATTAGCTTATCACTTTACTCATTTACCTATGGCTCTGTGCACAGCCTATCCTACCAGTTACTGTCCCTGGGTACCCAAGCCCTAGTGGCTAGTCCAAACCGTGGCAGCTGGTGGGCCCTTTCCCACAGAGAAAAGAAAAATTAGTTTAAACAGTCAGCAGTACAGTGATTCCATTTGGATTCAATGTGGCAATTCAACAGGGAGCACCCTGAATTAGTACTCACGACCTCCAAACAAGATAGGGTCCTTCAATGTCAGCAGGGCTACTCTTGAGCTCCACGAGACTCCTCACACATTTATATGGCAAACTGCAACAGGCAAAAGTCCTTTAATGGCAGCAGGATTCACTTGAGCTAACCAAGCCTCCTCACACATTTATATGGTGAACAGTAACAGGCAAAAGTCCTTTAATGGCAGCAGGATTCACTTGAGGTACACAAGCCTCTTCACACATTTATATGGTAAAACAGAAAGTACTATACCAGGCAGGCTGCTTCTCTATCCGATCGCAATTACTGCACAATACCTGAGAACACACACAGCAGATTCAGTTCCTGACAGACCGAGTGCAATTCAGCAATTTCTCCAGTCTTCTACAGGGTGAGCCTGGTTTCTACTCTTCAGATATCCTTTGATTCTCTTCACAGGACGGATTCAGTCCTAACAAGCAGTTACACAAGCTGCAGACCGAACTCTGGGCCTTACACACGCTTCCGACTAAAACTGCACACTGAAAAGCACAGGGCTCCTTCCTTCTTCACTGCCAGAGCTCAACTGAAACTCCAACAGACAAGACCGGCACTTCCTTTGAGTTCCTCCCAGTTCTTGACTGGATTGGCTGTCACTCACAATAGACTGCTCCTGTTGGTCCAAAAGGCGCAAGTCTAAACTACATCTCCCAGAGTCACTGCCCATACAATCCTCTTGTGGCTGGCTCAGATTATGAGTCCAAGTTCTGATTCGTCAAGGCACCATTTTAGAGCTAGCTTACCCCACACTGATTGGTCCAGTTCAGCAGTTCAAAACCAGAATGGGGAACTAGGCAGACACAGTTCTGACTGCAAAGAAAGCAGGTTAGACAAACTGTAATTTCATTATTACTCTAAATGGTTTCTGGCAAACAGTTACATCTTTCAGATAGGTTCCTTTGCACTCCTAGTGACTGCAAAAATGGAGTGAATTGGCAGCAGCTCAGTGGTACTCAATCAAAGAAACACACAGTCCCCCATACAACTAATTATGTCTGCAAGCAGACAGCTCTTAAAGAGACAGTACCAGAGGTTCTAAAAACACTCACTGATAAATGGCTTAAACGCCAAACACCATTCAGGCTTGGAGCATTCAAGCAAGCTCCTGGAAGTCTTTTGGGAACCCCCATTTGCAGGGGGGTTACACCTATGTTATAAAATCCCTTAGGTACTGGTTAGAAACAGGTACAGACTTTGAACCAGTGGCGGAGTTCTTATGTGACTGTGCCTGGCTGGTCTTGCAAAGTAATCCCTTTATGTTTCAGGATCTGTTCTGCCTGCAAGTGAAAGGTACAGCCATGGGGGCCATGTTTTCCCCCAATTATGCTAAGCTTTGTGTTGGACACTAGGAAAAAGAAATTGTCTATTGTCCCGAGACCAATACTTTTTACCATAAGTTGGATCTCTGGAGATGCTTTATAGATTACATTTTGTTGGTGTAGAGTGGAAGCAGGGTAGAGCTAGACGCGTTTGAGTAGCTGGAAAGCGTCAACCCCAGCTTACGGTTTACTGTGAACGCAAGCCTAAGGTGTGTTTTTTCAGCTTTTGCTATCAGCAAGAAAAGCAACAGTGCTATAAGAACGAACCTGTACAGGAAATCCACTAATAGAAACACCCTCCTGTATGCCTCCAGCTGTCACCCAAAACACATCGACAATAACATCCCTAAATCCCAGTACCTAAGAGCAAAAGGGAACTGCAGTGAGGAAACAGGTTACTTGGAACAGAGGGACTTGATGCAATTTAGGTTCCAGCAGAGAGGGTACAGGCCTGATGTACTGAATAGGACAGAAAGTAAAGTGGACTGCAACAACCAAGGGGATTTATTGATACAAAAGGTTCCTAAAATGAAAAGGGAACAACTTGTTAGTTTTGTAAGTACTTTTGGTAGACAGTCCACTGCTATCAGAAGCCTTGTCACCAAAAACTGGAGGATCATTAGATAAGATCCTATTTTGAGAAACGAATGGCCCCAACCCACCGAGGTTTAGTTTTAAAGAGAGACAGTAACCTATCGAACAGCCTCACACATAGCTTGCAACTCACATTGGGCAAGACCAGCACATGGCTACCAAGCTTGCCTTGTGGCAACTATAAATGTGGCCAGTGTAAATACTGCCCTGTAATGGAAAAAACATACCAATTCACTTGTAGGAATGTCACAAAAGTATCTGATATTAGGAGTTTTATCAATTGCAACTCCACCCACGTGGTTTACTCAGCTGTGTGTAATTGTGGTACGCTTTACATAGGTGAAACTACCAGAAACCTAAAACTTCACATTGGGAGACACATGAGGGCAGTTGTCAAAGGAGATTTAAGCAATGAATTGGCAACACATGTTAAAGATTCCCCTAAAACAGTTGGAGAACCATCTTACCATCCACGACATTTATGATCCTCTCCAGTCTGGTTTTCGTAAAAGGCATAGCACCGAGACCGCTCTGGTTCCGGTACTCAGTGATCTCCTGATTGCGAGAGATCAGAAATGCCGTACCATCTTGGTATTTCTAGATCTCTCCTCAGCCTTTGACACTGTGGGCCATGGGGTGCTGCTGGAATCCCTGCATATCATCTGTGGCCTGTCTGGTACAGTCCTCAGATGGTTCCATTCTTTCCTCACAGGCAGATCACAGACAGTGGTCGCGGGGATTTATTCTTCTAAGGCATTCTCTTGTGGGGTGCTGCAGGGTTCTGTGCTGTCCCCCATGTTGTTCGCGGTGTATATGCTGCCATTAGGAGACATTGTGAGGCAGTATAATCTGGGGTTTCACTGTTATGCGGATGATACACAGCTCTACCTGTCCTTTGTATCCGACCAGGATAGTGCACTCTCAGTGTTTAACAACTGCCTTGCAGAAATCCAGGATTGGATGAATACCAGCTGGCTAAAACTGAATTCCGACAAGACTGAGGTGTTGGTGGTGTATTCTGGTCACCAGGTAGAGGGATCGGTGACGGGATGTCCCTCAGGGCTTTGGCTTAGGGGTACCCAGTTACTGACCTCGAATGGGTGCGAAATCTGGGGGTAATACTTGACAAGGGTCTGACACTTCGCTGTCAGGTGTCAGCCGTGGTTAAGTCCTCTTTTTACCAGCTGAGGAATATTGCATGACTGAAACACCTAGTTCCATCTGGCGACCTTCCAACTTTGATCCATGCCTTTGTGACCTTGAGCCTGGACTACTGTAACTCCCTTTACCAAGGGCTTCCGGGAGTTGATATCCGTCACTTATAGCTGATGCAGAACGCTGCGGCCAGGCTGCTGTCTGGATCATCTCAATCCAGTCATATTACGCCTGTGCTTCGCAAACTGCACTGGCTGCCAGTTCAGTGGCGGATCACCTTCAAGGTCGGTTTGCTGACCTATGAAGCCCTACATGGACAGGGACCAAGCTACCTGCAAGATCACTTGTATCCTTACTGCCCCCTCTGACCACTCCGCTTGACCAACGAGGGGTTGATGGAGATTCCCATGGTACAATTAAAAACTTCCGGATCACAGGCATTTTCATTTGTAGCCCCAACCCTGTGGAATTCTCTGCCTCATCGGATACAAGAGTGCCTGACAGTGGAGAGCTTTAAGATTGTTTTAAAAACTTATTTACTCAAACTTGTTTTTTGAGTTGTTCTTTAACTTATGTCGGACTATTGGAGTTGTGTTTTATTTATCGATGGATATATTTTAATATTTTATGGTTTTAATTGTTTTATTATTGTACAACACTCTGGTACTCTGTGAAGAGCGCTTCATAAATAAAGGTTGTTATTAATTCTGAAGAGCATATTGTTAGGTTTTGTGGCATAGAGAAAGTACAGGCGGTAAAGCGGGGGAAGGGATCTCGATGCTTTAGTGCTGCAGAGCGAAATCACTCTCGATTGTACAGCTGTGGGGACATTATCTGCCTGCATTAAATAACAGATTAGATGTGAAGCTGTGTATTAGAAAAAAGAGGAACATTTGAATGCAGCGCCATTCTTATTGTTATAAGATGTGAATCTATAGTATTGTGACTCCACCTTCATGTACCTCTTCTTTTTTACCTCCTAAGTTTCAGTGGTGTGGTTACAATCACTATATACTGTATATAATGAGAGAAAGGAAACAGACGTCCAGGGGGAAGGGGTACCTTACTCATGCAGTAATAGCCTGTGGAACTGATTGGTTAAATGTGTTTTTAAAATGTTCTTATGGTTTGGTCTTAAAGTAATTTTAATACGTGTTGGAGTAGAACCCACTCTTATATGGTGATGGTATTATATTTGGATTACTGCAAGGATTCAATATATGTCCCAAGGCTGTATGAACTGCACCTTCAAAAATCTTTTGTCAACTATGATTGGCTGTGAGCACTTTAAAAAGCTGCTTTGCTTCCTAACACAGCATCCCTTGACAAAGCCCACAGGTGAAACCAGGTCAGGAGCGTGTCCTTCATTTTTAATTTTTACCACCAAGGTACTGTATTGTGATATACTTGCACTCGTGACTATGTTTTTTCATTAAAGCTGAACTCTGTTTTGTACTGTTCGCGTAGTGCCAGTTCTTCCTTTGCTGCTGATATTGAACTTTAACCTGGCACAGCTGGTTGAAGTGGAGCCACTGATTTATTTTGCTGTAGGGAACAAGTCTCCCTATGGGACCTGAACCCATGCATAGCTGAGTGCATGGAACCGCCTTCTGAGCCATGGTTACCACAGATTTCTAGTATGTCATTTAGATGTCAGTCTCTCTGGTGCCTGTAACATCTGCCTGGGGTTGTGCGAGCTGTGGACTCCTTGTACAGACCCTAACTGCATAATCTTCCACAGGGATAAGGTAGTCCTCAGGACTAGCAGAATAATTCCCTCCTAAGGTGGTGTCCGAGTTTCATCTAAACAAATTAATTTACTCTCCCAGTGTTTTTCACACCAAAGGCCAGCTCTGGTGAGCAGAGGCTCCATGGATGGGATGTTAACAGGGCACTCAGTTACTAGCTACTGTAAATTGCAGTAAGGACCTCAGATCTTCCCACTCACAGTTATTACTCACATATGGTGAAGTAGTACGGGGTGGGCCAGTTTCTAAGAGGACCATTGCCCACTGGATAGTCTCCTGCAACCAACTCTGCTACTAAGCTGGATAGTCTACTGCTACCGACTCTGCTAAGCTGGCAAGCCACCACCTTAAGGCCTCGGGGCATATTCTGTTTGTGGCATTGCTTCCTCAGTGACAACTGCAACTCCTTTTTAGAAGTTTGTTAAGCAGTTACCTGGAAAACTGTTCACACCTTTGCATGACACTATTATCTGGATGTGTAATCCAGAAGGGATGCCAGGTTTGGCACTGCTGTCTTGCAGAACCTTTTTCTTCAGCAGGTTCTGTACCGGGCCTCCCAAGGTACTGCTTTGTAGTCTGCATTAGTTAAGTATAGTGAGGGATTCCTGCGGTTTGATGAAAAAATTCCTTACCGTAGTAATATTGTTTCTTCCAGGAGATCTCTCATTATGCTTAAACCTCCCACCCTACCTCCTCTTCCAGATCCTGAAAAAGGTTATACAAGAATCAGTGTTTTTCATTAGTATTCACTACTTG
Source organism: Neoceratodus forsteri (assembly GCA_016271365.2). NCBI lineage: Eukaryota > Metazoa > Chordata > Ceratodontiformes > Ceratodontidae > Neoceratodus > Neoceratodus forsteri. The sequence continues at coordinate 620,526,073 of CM028131.1, forward strand.
AGCTTTCCTCACTGTTCATCCACAATCAGTTTGCTGTAGTTTAGTTTTATCCTATCATAGCTTGGCCTGAAAGGTGAATCTTTTTGTGTTGATTGTTGGTATTTATGCATTTTGACTATATAGTATAGGTTAGTTTAGTAGGTTCATAGCTATTGCCTTCTAGGCCTTTGAAATAGATCTGCCATTGAGCAGCAGAAGCACAGTGCCACCGTGTGGACGAATTCAAATAGCATTCCATATTCCATCATTTAAATAAATTCCACGTGCTCCGGGGCAGCTGAAGCTTGCAGGCTAGCTGCATTAGTTAATCATAGTGCGGGATTCCCCTGGAAGAAACAATATTACTATGGTAAGTAATGTTTTCTTCTCCAGTACAAGCCTGCAGGACTGGTCAAAGGAAAATCTTACTAGCCCAATACAAAATCTACCAGCATTTGGCTAGTGGGCCAGTGCCAATTTTGACCCTTTTTATCCTTGACCTCTTTCTCTAATAACCTTTAAAGTACATAAAAATAGCTTTTTGTGATCTATTGCTTACTGAGCTAGCTTCTGCAGGACTGCATTTACTATCTGCAACCTTAGCTTGTGCCACAACTGGCTGCTTATTCACTGAAAAATTGTGATTTGTGTCTTGTATACCTTTGAGGTGCTACTGCATATGTAGATGCTTGGTGCACTGTATCTTGATGCTTAAACAAGATGTTTGTTAGAAATACATTTACATGTGCTGGCTCGGTGGCACTGAGGGCTGAGGTGCTGGATGCCTTACCTTGTGTCACGCCAGCGACCAGGGGTAGAGAAGGAGCCTAGGTCATTGGAGATCTAGCGGGGAGGGTGGAGGGAGGGAGGGAGAAGAATTGAGCAACCAAAAGGCAGCTCTCCTCTTCTGGGGAGGACTCTGTCGCCTGCTGTAGTTCCACTGCCCCTGGATGGAGGTCCTCAGGCAGCAAACAGTGGGAGGGCGTCCTGGTACCACGGCATGTGCGTGACTCCACACGCATGGCCGGGACTGGGTCAGGAGAAAATGGGGGTAAAAATTGGGGATAAACTATAAATAAAAATAAAAAAAAGAAATACATTTACATGAAAAAATGGTGCAAGATAGATGCTAATTGTGATTGTGGCAGATTTTCACACTTTAACATTCCAGCCTTGTATAATACATATACATTAGATAGTATTTAAAATGTTTAATGTGCTTCATCCTATGTAAGGAATCATTACCGAAAACAAGAATATCGGGGTTAAGTTGACCTAAAACTTTTATTCATTCTTTCTTCAGCAGAATTAGAAGATGGACATAAATCAGATATGGTCAGTGAACGAACTGAAGCTTTTACTACTGCTCGAAATCTGCTGGCTTCTGGAGCAGATGCCATTGAAAGAATTATGTCTTCCTACAAAGAGGTATTGTGCAGCAGTTGTTCTCAGCAATGGGAAAGTGAAACTGAGTAAATTGGCAATGTAAAACTCTGTGGGTATAATGTAACAGCACTTTGACTTCTTCTGCATTTGATACACCTTTGTATCCGGTCCTGCAAGCATGAGGCAGTATTTCCACAGCACAAATGTTAAAAAAAAAAAAAAAAAAAAGGGGTGGAGGACAATGGCAAGACATCTTCGACGGTTCCCCTTGTGTGTTCTCTAATTTTTCCTATATTGCCTTCTATTTTTCTCATTGCACTTTACTGTCTGTATCTCCTTTGCCACTTCTTTTTATGGCCATGTGGGCGGAGCGCCACAGACGTTACGCCAACACAAGATCTCAGAATAGCACTGTGGAAGCATGTGACCAGACCACTGTCCAGTGTGCTTCCACAGTGCTGTGTCAGTTTCCAGTGGTTTTGTTTAAGCGGCACTGCCCCTCTGCCGTCCACATAAACACACACTTCGGGGTACTTCTTTTTGTTCCGCAACTGCGGAAGTGATGGGCGCTCTGCATAAGATAGTGGTGCCAATCAGTAATTTTACATTGCACAGCTATCACCCATACACAGTTCTGTCATCACTGCCATGCTATGCACAGCATACTCTGGTGGCTCTCAGAAAAGCTTACTCCGGTGGTGCTCGGAAAGCTTGGCGTAGCCATTTTGGCTCTAAACAGAGTTTGTTTCTCTTTGTGGTCACCAAACGCTATTAATGTAATAACACTGGGGACCAGGCCTCTGCTTTTGAACACGGGCAGCATGGTGGTTTTGAGAAAGCATGGAGGTGCAAAACAAAAGCATGGGGGGCTTTAAAGAGCTAGTAGCACCAAAAATAGGATGCAGAAAATGTTGTTTATTAATTTTTATAAGTAGTCAGTTGCTACTTTTTATTTTTGGGCTAGAACCCTGTTTGGACAGTAGGTCCTGTGGTTTGATAGGGTGTTGCAGGTAGACTGGATGGACTGTTGGTCTTTTTCTGCCTTCACTGTCTATGTTTCACTGTTTCTATATTTCTTTCAATAAGGTCTTGCTTGGTGATGGTCCCCACCTTACACCTCCACTGGGCTGCTGGAGATGATGATAGTGGCTCCTGGGTTCTTTCCCTGATTACAAGTGAGGAGTTTAAGTCCACAGAGAATAAATTGCATAGTACTTGCATCCCGAGAGAATTTGTAGTGGGCTAGCTGAAAGTCTAGTACAGCCCCCTGGAATGCTGTACCTGCCCACCTCCCCACAGTAGCTAGGGTTTCCTGTTAACCCCCCTTCACATAACACAGTGACTCCTTTATTGATGCCATGCACAGTAAAATTTCAGGCAATAAAAATAACATCTTACTTCAAGGAGGCTCTTGCAGCAGGTAATAACCATTAGGATTCAGCCGACAGGCACGAGGACCACACAGAAAACTTCTAGCTAGCAGTATATGGCGAAGGACCACCCCAGACGCCAGTGTGCTAACGTCAGCCAATGGTATAAAGGGGGCGGTCCCTCAGCCCATCCCCAGTTCTTTTCCTACCGTTGACCTGCACAGCTCGGACCTCCATGGACTCCTGCTTCTAGTCGACCGCCTTTTCTCCACGATTTATTTTCATAATTCACAGTTATCTTTAATTTTCTTCAAGTTCCTGTATGTCTTCTTCTCCAGTAATGTCTTCTGACCGGTGAGCGAAGTGTTCCTGTGGCAAGCAGATTCCTGCTAAGGACAGCTTCTCCTTGTGCCTGCACTGCCTAGGCCCTAACCATAATACTGAGGCCTGCCAGCACTGCCAGGATTTTAATCAGGCCACATGGAGATGCGATCTAAGACTCTTCAGGCTTTCCTTCTACAGCAGAAGTTAGCAGCGATGGAGAAGGAGCTCTGGAGCAAAAGCTATTTTTTCCCTCCCTAGTCTCCAGGGTTTCTATTTCTTTTTCTTACAAACAGAAAAAGTTGAGTGGGAGGCACAAGCACCAGGACAAGGACAGGGATCAGCCCCGGTTGGCTTCCCGCTCCAGGTCACTGCACAGGTTGGCCACTTCTGGATCTTCCTCCCATGGTAGGTTGGTCCCTCTTTCACTGGCAGCTTCTGGGCTGCCTGTGTCTTCACCTCTCGCCCTCCTCACCATCTCGAGCGAAGGCTCATCTGGGCTTTGAACCTCGTCTCCAGCCCCAAAGCCCCTGAAGCTCAGTCCCCTTTTCCCTGCAGGTCCACAGCCAGGCGGCTCGATCGTCTCTTTGGATGGAGGGTCTCAGCCCGCTGCCCCTCCGGTTCTGGCACTGCCTGCGTCGGTCCCATGTTCAGGGACTGATGCCTCAAAGTGATGCCCTGAGCATGCGCTTGCCTCTCCCTCTAGGGTGACGCCACTGTCTATGAAGGGCGATTCCTCCCCTGTGCAGGCTACCCCTGTGCGGGTTGTGTCGCCTGACTGGCATCAGCCCCCTCCTCCTCAGCTGAAGCTGGCCACACTGGTGCTGACCCTGGCGATGTCTTCATCGTCATCAGCCAAACAAAAGCTGGAGCCAGTCACTCCTTCAGGGCAGCCGCAACTGATGCCTGCTACACCTGCACTGGTTCCTTTGAGCTGTCTGCCTCAGGACCCGTCAACTGACCATTCAGTTCCTCAGAGACTGATGCTGGATCTTGAAAGGTCTCAGGGACCGATGCCGGGGGATCCTACACCTTCCCACCCAGCACCACCTCCCCTTCCACTGCCCGTGGACTGCATCACCCTATTCATAGTCAGGTGGGAGTTCATGTAGAGCAAGGACCCCCAGAGAAGGCCCTCCATCCCACCTCCAAGGGAACCTTCACCCGCACCAGTGTGGGTTCCTCCTCTCACTCCTCGGTCTCCCGGTGACAAGGAGGACTGGCGTAAGAAGGATTGCCATCCACCAACGCTGGTCCAAGAATCTCCGGGGGTGTGTGGATTCTTCCTCTGAGGACTCTGAAGATTCCAGTTTGCCCTCAGAGCCAGAGGAGCCTAGGGATACCCCTAGATCCCCTCCTGATGCTCCACCGTTCCCTGACATCATGAGGCACATTCAGTCCCTCATGGGCTGGGACTCAGAGGAACTGGATTCGGAACACCGACGTCTGGCAACATTCCTCTGTAAGAAGGATGCTGTGCCCATGGTCATACCTCCCCTTATTGACACCTTTGAGGATGTCAACAAGGCCACCTAGAACCACCTATCTTCCACCCTGGCCCTGCCTAAGAAGGAGGGCAGGCTTTACCATGCACCTAGGGACAAGCCTTTTTATGGGGAGCACCCTGTGGCTGACTCTGTGGTCATGAACGCTGCTCATGACTGTACTAAGTGACCCAGGCACCCTAGTATGCATCCTCCAGACAAGGAGACTTGTCAGGTGGATTTCTGGGACAAGAAAGTCTACACCTCAGCCAGTTTGTCTGTTTGATCCCTGAACTTCCTGGCCCACATGGTGCAGTACTCGAACATCCTGTGGGATAAGACTCTGGAATTGGTGCAAACCCTGCCAGATGATGCCACTAAGTCTCAATTGACCCAACTTCTGAAGTCAGGTTCTGACATTTGGAATCCTGTCCTAAGGGCTTCCTACAATACGGCTGATGTGGCTGGACTGGCAGCGGCCATGGGCATTTGTATCTTCCTCCATTCCTGGCTTCGGGTTTCTGGCTTTGCCCCGGACATGCAGACCAAAATCCTTGATGCTCCTTTTAGGGGTCAGTTCTCTTTGGCAAGGATGTCCAGAGCATTATATCCTGCCTATAGGAATCTGGCCAGGTTCTGAAGGCAGTACACTAATTTTACCGGTCTCAGCCTAAACCTCAACAGTGTCATCCCTTTTGGAGGAACCAACATCAGCAGTCCCGGGGACAGCAGCCCAGAGGAGCCTTCAAATGCAAGGCCCCCTCCCAGGCGACAGGAGCCTCAGCCCCTAGAGCCTGTAGGGCCTCCCCTGCCACCCATCCCATCCCAGGTTCTTCTGCATGACTCCTTGCCCAACCCCCCTGCTCCAGCAGAAACCCTGGGGGAGGCAGTGGGGGGGGGTCAGTTCTCCCTTTACCTGGATGGTTGACGCAGAATCACCTCCGACCAGTGGGTGCTTCAGCTGATAGGAAGGGAGCACACTCTCGATTTCCAAGAGATACCCCCAGACAACCCTCCGTAGCACTCTCATTATCCTCCAAATCACATTGCCCTTAACCAGGAGGAGATCCAGGTACTGCTGAGCAAAAGAGCCATAGAACCTGTTCCCGCAAAACAAAGGGGAAAGTTCTATTCCCATTTCTTCCTGGTGCCAAAGAAGACCAGTGATCTGAGACCAATCTTGGACCTCAGCCACCTGAATCTGTTTATAGAATACAAGCACTTCAGGATGGTTGCCATCCAGGGTCTTCTACCCCTCCTTCATCATGAGATTGGCTCTGCTCCCTGGATATGCAGGATGCCTGCCTCCACATCCAGGTGTTTCGGCCTCACAGTAGGTTCCTACACTTTTGTTTCCAGAGGAACCATTACCAGTTCAGGGCCCTTCCTTTCGACCTCTCCTGAGCACCTCAGGTCTTCAACAAGTGTCTTGCGGTAGTGGCCACGACCCTCAGGAGGCAGGGCCTTCATGTCTTTCCCTACCTCGACGATTAGCTTCTCACAGCCCCCTCAAGAGGTCAGCTGACCATAGAGATCACCTTTGAATTGTTTTGGACTTTGGGAGACACCCTGAAGCTTTCCAAATCCTCCTTCTTGCCAATTCAGAAGACTGTATTTCATTGGGGCAATCTTAGACTCAGCTCAGGGCAAGGCCTTCCTGCCTCCAGACAGAGCAGAATGCCTGGGAGCACAGGCCCATTTGGTGTCCTCATCGTGACAAGTTCCGGCCAGGTTGTTTCTCAGACTTTTGGGCCATATTGCGGTGGCCATTGTCATTGTTCTGCTTGCCCACTTGTACATGAGGGTGCCCCAATGGACCATACGGGTTCAATGGGACCAACGCACAGATGATTTGGAACAGGGAGTCCTAGTTCCCAACCCTGTTTGGCAAACGCTGTCTTGGTGGATCAACCCCTCCAACCTCCTCAGAGTGGTCCACTTCCAAGGAGATTCTCCCTCTCAGATTCTCATGACAGACGCGTCCTGTCAGGGCTGGGGTGCTCACTTGGCAGACCGGCAGACCCAGGGGATCTTGTCACAGCAGGAGCAGCATCTCCATATCAGTGTGCTCGAGCTGCGGGCCGTTCTCCAGGCCTTTCAGACCCATCTTCTTCCAGGTCTTCTCTTGATTCAGGCAGACAACATGTCGGTAGTCTATTATATCAACAAGCAAGGGGGGGACTCATTCGTACCCCCTATGCAGGGAGGCCATGAGAGTCTAGCATTGGGTCATAGAACACGACCTGGTTCTAATGGGAGTTCATGTTCCAGGTGTCCAAAGCATCCGGGCCGACAGCCTAAGTCGATCCAGGTCAAAAACACATGAGTGGGAACTCCTGTTCTCTGTAGTCAAGGATTTCTTCAACAGGTGGGGTCATCCCGAGTTAGACCTCTTTGCATCCCCATTCAGTACAAAACTGCCCAATTTCTGCTCGCTAGATCCAGGGCTTGGTGTTTTCTGGCAAGATGCATTGTCCCTCTCTTGGACAGGGATGTTTCTGTATGCCTCTCCTCCCTTCTTGCTTCTGCAGAGAGTTCCTCTCAAGCTGCAGTCAGAGGGGGCAGACATGATTCTGATAGCCCTTTTACTGGCTGCAGCAGATATGGTTCCCTTTGTTGCAACAGCTGGCAGTGGAACCTTCTCTTCTTCTGCACCTTTACTCTGACCTGCTCTCACAGGACCAGGATGCACTGATTCAACTGGACCTCAAGTTTCTTCATCTTCATGCATGGCTCCTTCAGACTTAGCCATCGCATGGTTTGGGGTGTTCTCTAGGGTGGCGGATATCCTGGTGGCTGTGAGGAAGCCCTCCACCAGAGCCACTTACGCCATGAAATGGAAGTGGTTTTCCATCTGGGCTACTGCCCAAGATTTGGACTCTTCACCTGCCCAGTAAATCTCATCCTGGAGTACCTCCTTTCCCTTTCAGACTCAGGTCTGGGCTGTTCTCTATCAAGGTGCACCTTTCCACCATCTCTGCATACCATGCACCTATTAAGGGCAAAAATATTGCCCAACTGGACCTGCCCCACACCTTCTTGTGGGGCATTCTTCATTTGAAACCTGCCATTAGAGACCCAGACCCACCATGGGATTTGTTGTTTATTCTGGAGAAGCTCACTCTTCCTCCTTTTGAACCTGCCGCAAGCTGAGAGCTGTGCTTTCGGTCGTGGAAAGTGTTGTTTTTAGGTGCCATTACTTCAGCTCGGAGGATTTCCGAGTTTCAGGCTCTGATGTGTAAAAAGCCTTTCTTGGTTTTCCACAAAAACAGAGTATCTTTGCGGACCAATCCTAAGTTTTTACCTAAGGTGGTGTCTGAGTTTACTTTGAATCAATCCATCCACCTGCTTGTTTATTTTCCTGAGTATTCAAATCAGGTGGAGGCTTTACTTGATATTCTAGATGTTCATCAGGTGCTTCGTTTTTATCTGGACCACACCTGCCCTTTCAGAAAATCTGACTAGTTTGTTTTGTTTGCGCCCAGGAAAAAAGGGGCTCCTGTTTCCAAATAGGGTTTATCCAGGTGGTTAGCTAATTGCACTGTTTATTGCTACTGCAAGTACAACAAGTCTTTGCCAGGTCAGGTCAAAGGTCATTCTACCAGGGGCATGGCTGCCTTCACTGCCTCCTTTAGAAATGTGTCTGTTGCAGTCACCTGCACAGTAGCCACTTGGAGTTCTGTCCACACTTTTGTCAAGCATTACAGTTTGGACATTGCCTCTAGGCGTAGAGCCGGTTTTGGCCTTGCAGTCCTCGGGGCCTCCTGTCTTAACGCTTCTGTGACTGCTTCTGTCCTCCTCCCAACTGAGTGAATCTGCTCCTCTACTGCTTGGGATTCAGTCCTAATGGTAATAGCCTGCTGCAAGAGCTCCCACTCGAAGTAAGATAGTACAGTTACGTAAGAACTTACCATAACAGTAGATCTTCGAGAGGAGCTCTTGCAGCAGGCACTGCTTTCCCCTCCCTCCTTCCCCCTGACTGCTGTTTTTCCATCACAGCAATTCTGCTTTCTCTGTTTATGAGGAAACTCTTCAGTTCTCCAGTTTCTACACATGCTGGGGTCTCCGGTGGGAGAAGTGAGGATGGGCTGGGGGACCTCCCCTTTTATACGATTGGCTGATGTTGGGGTGATCCTTCACTATATACTGCTAGCTAGAAGTTTACCGTGTGGTCCTAGCACCTGGCGGCTCAGTCCTAATGGTTATTACCTGCTACAAGAGCTCCTCTCAAAGATCTACTGTTATGGTAAGTTCTTAAGTAACTGTACTTTTTAAGTGAAGAACAGAGGTTTATTAGCACAGCAGCTCCTGCAATGGTAAAAACTGTTTAGCACAGTATTTTTATGGGAGTTGGTCCCAGTTAGTTGCTCCACTTAGGTGAGGCCTGAACTATCTCTCATGGCTTCTTTGTCAGACTCCACTTGAGCGTGGCACAATAACCAAAACGACAGCTGCTAATAACAAAGCCTAACTAGGCATGGCAGCTCTCACTCTATGTTGAAATCTGCCATGCAGTCTCGGTTCTCTTGTACTGGAGGTCACTACCTGCTCCCTACTGATGCCAGGCTTCCCCTCAAGACAGTGCTTGCAAGCAGTCCCTGGCAACCCACTGCTGAATCCTTGCAGGCTGACAGAAGTTTCCAACCAGTTTGCCAGTGTTGGTGCACTGTTCTAACAACTCTGGAACAACCAGTACCTTGACAGTTCCCTCCACAGGCCATGCAGTTGCTAAGATTATGACGAGGAACCCTTTGAAAGTGGGGTGTTTTTAAATCCAGCCTGGTGTCCAACCTGCAAACAAACTCTGAAATCCCACATAGTCCTTTAGTCAGGGCTAAGCCTATTTGTACTCACGGTTACTAGGGGACTGCTGCCGTGGTGCTGCAGGTCTCAACATTTAGGTCCATTTGCTATGCCTCTGGGATTCTTAGTATATTTTTTTAGTCAGAACCACATTGCATTCAGTAGGAACATGGTCTGATCCTCTCTCTCTCTTCAGACGTTGTTTGGCCAACATGCTTAAGTACGTATTCCTTAACCAATGGCTATGCGTGGATCTTCAGCTGTCGTCTCTTGCACAGGCCAGCATCCAAATGCCACTTGAATGCCTTCGCTTTCCAGACATGAGGTCTGGAATGACGCACTGCAACATGTGGCCACCTAAATGTGCGCTGCTTTCAGGATCCCTCTCAGATCGGACTCCTGACCAGTCCAGCTTATATCACAGTACAGCAGCTGAGTGGTGATTGTCCTGGTCACTTGTTACTCACTATCCCTGGTTTCTAATGGGTTGAAAGGCACCAGTGCACTGTCACACTTGTCCCACCTGTTCCCAGAGCCTGCAGCAAACTCAATCTGGGAACTCTGGTGATTGACCTTTCTAGAGGTCAGCTAGTCACAAGATGTCAGCCACCATGGAATCCAAAATTTGCCCTAATAACCAAGTGTCCCAACATGTCTTTAGAGCTGCCCCCGTCCTGTGTCACATCAGGAATCCTGGGGGCCAGCGCAGTTTCCTTGACAAACACAACTCTGCAAGGGGGGGTTACATTTCTAAAATATTTTTCTTTTTCCAGTTGCGCATTTGGTTTTTTACCTTGTACCATTAGGTGTGATGTAAAGAGCAGTACTTTGCATAAAGACTGATTTATCTAGTCCAGGTCCTCTTCATAACTCATCATCAGTGTGACCTCACCTGTTGTGACATCACAAGAGACTGATCTGGCAGCAGGTGATTGACTCTCTTTGGTCAGTTGTGATGTCACAGTCAGTGAGGTCACAGTGCTGATAATGTTTGAGAAGGAACAGAACTAGCTGTGTCAGCCTTCAGGCAGAGTGTTGTTTCACACACACCAGGTAGTGTCAGGTAGAAAATGTAATTAACAAAAGGTAAAAGAAAAACTGATGTCAGATATAAGAAGTAATAGTTCACTACTTCTTAAGTTAATATTAATTTCTGGAAGTATCCTAGCACTTTAAAGGAAGTAGAAGTGGGCTAATAACAGCTGGGTACACGTGAAAAATTGAAAATAAAGTTAAATGATGAAAAAGTACATGAAAAGAAAAATATACTAATGTTTATTTTCAGTTGTGGTTCCACTGTACAAAGTTACAGTACCAGTGCCAGACCGATTCTTTCATCACATTTTAAAATTTGTTTTATGAAAGTTACGTGGTAGCTGAAATAGTGAAGGTTTTGTTGCTGTTTTCTAAAAAGTAAGCCAGAGGACAACTGAGGAAAACAGAGGACAGCCAAAATCAGTCATGCTGCTTTACAAATGGTACAAAGTCTTGGCCAGCTCAGCAAATAAGGGCATTATCTACCATCTGGTTAGAATGCAAGGGAGTTCCTTTCATGAAGAATCATGTGACGAAGTGGAAGTGAACTTTCCCCTACTTTCTGATATTACTGAGAAAAAAAGTATTGCAAAGTTCTTTCAAGACCCTTGTCCTGTGGACTTCAACTACTCCTGCTGCTTGCCTTCATGTGAAATCGTAATCCTGTGTACTATACGCAACATCTCAACATGTTGCTACAGCAATGGTCATGATGTCACAAGCACAGGATTGGGATGTTGGGTGTAGGTAGTTGCAACAGATGCAGTCCAAGGATAAAAATCCTGTTTTATTCTGATTATTTTAGTAATAATGAAGGGGAGCTATATCTAGAAAATCTTTAAAATATAAGTGGAATTTTATCTGAAAACAGCACTTTCCTGAGTTTCAGCACCTCTTTAAGTGCAGGGATTTCAAGGCTCCATTCATGTTTTAGAAGAGCTGATGCACCCTTTGTAGTAATTGGCACTATTCTACTAAATAGAGCCCACCTGACCTAAACCAAAATAAAAAACAGATCTTACTTCAAGGAAGGTCTTGAAGCAGGCCAGCATCGGTAGGACTTAGCTGCCAGGCAGCAGGACCACATGGAAACTTTCTAGCTAGCAGTCTGCCACGGGGGCTGCCGACATCACCCTCTGACACTGGCCTATCCTATAAAGGTAGGCAGTCCCCCACACCCTCTTCTGTTCTTTACCACTGTTGACCTGCACTTGTCGGACTGCTGAAACCACCACAACTACAGTCGACTGTCATTACCCGCGCTTTCAGCACTTTTTTAATTTTACCGTTTTATCTCGTTTTAACATCGAATTTTCGGTGTTGACATCGGGTTTATGTCTTCTCCACCTGCCTTGTCTTCTTACTGCTCCACAAAGTGTGCTGGCAGCTAACAAATTCCTGAAAAAGAAGGTTACTCTGTTTGCATCCTGCGCCTATGCCCCAGTCATGACACTGAAGCCTGCCAGATCTGCCAGAAAATTGAACAGGCCACTTGGAGACATTGCCTAAAAATCCTGGAGAGCCATCTGATCAAGCACAAGTTCCTTGCAATGCAAAGGGAGCTGCAGGCCAGGAGCTCTGTGGCTTCACCAGCCCAGTCCTCTGGGGCTTCCTCCTCCTCTCAGTCCTGGGAAAAATCTGGCAGGAAGCATAAACACCAGGACAAATACAGGGACCGGTCTGCTTTCTGCTTGCAGTCTCCTCATAAACCTTCGACTGCATCTGGGTCATTCTCCCATGGGGAGGGAGGGAGGATTGGGCCCTGTGGCCCGGTTTGCCCTTACTCCTGCAGGGCTACTGGTGGCCCTGCCTCCCACCCTTATCTCAGTCATGGGAAGCTGCTTCTTGGGGTAAGGGACTCTGTCTCCTGCTCCCCAGCCCCTAGCACTCAGGTTCCTAACTTCTGCAGGCTCTTAGCCAGGAGGCTTGGCCAGTGCAGGTTTGACCAGCATCGGCTCTTCCTCCATCGCCCCTCTGACCCGGACACTGCCTGCATCAGTACCCTCTCTGGGGGGCCGTCGCCCGTCCTCAGCAGCACCCGCAGCATGCTACCAGTGTCTCTTGAAGACCAGTGTCACCTCTGCCTTTGCCAAGGAGGTCTCCTTCTCCCCTGGTGCCTGTCTCTCCTGTCCCAGCACCAGTCGACCCCTCCCAAAGCTTCCTCAGCCATCGCCCACTGGGCCCGCACCAGTATTGCCTCTGCCGCAGCCTGTGGGCCCAGCACTGGCTTCACAGCCTACCCCTGCTGGTCCTCCACTAGGGTACCTTATGCCAGCCCCACCTGGCTCTATGCCGTCTTTCCCTTATCTGATCCTGGCCTACCCCTATCCTCCAGTCTACAATTACCCAGCGCCAGTGGACCACAATGTGCTGTTTACTGCATGGTGGCCTTTCATGCAGAAGCAGACCTACGCCCCTTGAGGCCCGCCTTTGGCAGTCCCCTCAGCAGCTCGTTGGGGGTCTCCCGCCCCTGGACTGGAGGCGCGGCCGGGTCCCAGTGCTCCACGTATGTGGGGTCCCTGATCTGGTGCTGGTTCCAGTGGTCACCAGTACAGGCGTCCTCGGGCTGATAGTGAGCCACATGAGGAGGATAAATATGACTCAGACTATTCTGAGTCTTCCTCCATTCCAGAGGACTCCTCTGAGGGTGAAGAACCATTAAAGTGGTCCCTAAATCCCCTCCTGATCATCTTTCATTCATGGATATCATGCAGCAAATCCACATGGTCCAATACCAGAACATATTTTGGGACCGGGCCAGGGAACTGGTTCAGGCTTTGCCCGACGACACATCCAAGAAACAGCGCGCCCAAGTCCTTAAGGTGGGCTCCAACATGGGTACCTAAATCCTTTGGGCGGCCTATGATGCTGTTGATGCTTTGGGCAGAGGAGCGGCCGCCAGCGTCTGTCTCCGGCACCACTCTTGGCTCTAAGTGTCTGTCTTTGCCTCTGATATGCAGTCCAGTATTTTAGACACCCCCTTTTGGGGTTCTGTCCTTTTTGGGGGTGATGTCCAGGATCTAATTTCCTCCTTTCTAGAGTCGGGCTGGGTCCTCCGGTCCGTTCACTCACTGTACCATACCCAGCCCAAGTCTGGTCAGCGGCCGCCCTTTTGCCAATCCTCCCGCAGACAGGCCCACCCACCAAAGGTCAGGGCAAATGCAAAGCGGTGACAGCCCCATCCATAGATGTCACCAGAGCTCCTCGAGCGCCCATGGCTGCCCTTCTGGCACCCACCTCTGCCCTCCCAGCACCTGCCTCTGCTTCCTAACTCCTTAGCTGATTCCCTCTGCCTCCAGAAGGGGTTCTGGGGAAGGCAGTCGGGGGTTGGTTCTCCCTTCACCTCGATGGGTGGCGGGTAGTTACCTCGCCCAGCTGGGTTCTGCAAATCATAGAACACAGCCACACACTAGAGTTTCTCGAGTGGCCCTCAAAAATTCCTCTGGGCAACTCCTCCCACCCCCCCCCAGCTCATCTACTTCTTGTCTTCTTGCAAAAAAAGGGCCATAGAGCCCATCCCTCTAGTTCAGTGGGGCAGGTGGTTCTACACCCGCTTCTTCTTCCTAGTCTCCAAGAAGGTGGGGGATCCTCAGCCCATCCTGGATCTCAGTCTAAAGAGTCCTGTTGTGGTGGCTAGAGTGAAGCCAAACTGCTTCAGTGGGTTTCCTTACAAATCTTGGCCCCTCGTCAGATACTTGCGATGGACTCCTTAGATCTGGCCTGGTCACTTAGACCCTCACCAGACTCAGGGCACCTGGACAGACATGGAACAAGGTCTCCACATCAATGACCTGGAGATGCGCACAGTTTTATACACTCCGCAGGCCTTCCAGACTCATCTCCTCCCCAGTCCGCTCTTGGTACAGACGGCCAACATTTGCATAGTGTATTACATCAACAAACACGGGGAGGGGGACTCACTCTTACCCCCTGTGCAGGGAGGTGATGAGGGTCTGGTATTGGGCCATCGAGCACAGTCTGACGCTGTTAGTCGCCCATGTTCCAGGCGTTCAAAATGTCCTGGCAGACAGTCTAAGCTGCTTCTGGTCCAGGGATCACAAGTGAGAGCGTCTGACTCCGGTGGTCGAAGATCTCTTCGACAGATGGGGTTGTCCAGAGTTTGATCATTTTGTTTCCTCACTCAATGCAAAATTCCCACTTTCAAACAACATGAAGTCTTGATGTATTCTGACAAATTGCAGTGAGGTCCAACCTTCGAACTGCCCAGGAGATGAAAGAGTTAACTTTCCATGCCAGGCACGGAACGCTGAGCTCGAGCTCGGTTGAGACTCTGTCTGTTGGTGTTTGAACTCAAACCGTCAGATTCTTTACTCCGCCTCACTGAACATTCGCTCCGGAGATTTCTCCTTTGCTCGGTTCAATTTGTCGGTTAAAGTACTGTTTTTCTCGGTTTTCGACCAAATTTAAACCGCAGCCTATTGGTCCAGTCTCTGTCTGTGGTATTCGTGAGTACTAGATAGGTTTATTTTTGTTATTATTCTGTGTGTAACTTGTAAACGTGGGATTGGTTCGGTTTGAACCGATCATGTTGTTTTAAAATCTTTATTTCTACTTTTAGAGTGTGGTTACCAGTTCTAATCGGTTCTAAAAAAAACGGATTTTATTAAGGTTTTTTCCACGACCCGTAACACGGTCAAGAACCGATAAGGGTGTCTTGCCTGGTGGATTGGATACCCAGACTAAGGCCATGGATTTTCCTGTTGTGGGTAATTCTCTGTTTGGGGAGCAAACAGAGAACTACGTGAAGAAAATGGATGAGTACAGGACCACCTATAGGAGTGCTCAGGCTAAGGAAAGGCAAGCCACTCCTCAGAGGCAGCAACCCAGGGGCAGGGGCAGGCCTTTTCATAGGCCTTTCTACCAAGCCCAGGCCTTCTCTTCTGCTTATGCTCATAGGGGGTTCTTTAGAGGGAGAGGCAGACGGGGTACAAGCAGGCCTTCTTTCACCCCTCAGCCTAAAGCCCCTGCCAAACAGGCACCCTGATGGGTTTGCCAGGGCTGATTCTCCACTACCTGTAGGGGGCAGGCTGGCTTACTTTGTCCAGGACTGGATGTCTTTAACATCAGACAAATGGGTCCTGGAAGTAGTTAGCCAGGGACTGGTTCTCAGCTTCAAAAAATTTACAAAGATGAGAACCAGATCCTTTCCACCTGCAAATCCTTCAGAGGCACTTGCCCTAGAGGCAGAGGTCTCTTCCCTCTTGGTTCTCAGAGCTATAGAAAGGGTTCCACCCCTACACAAAGGGAAAGGATTGTACTCCAGGTACTTCCTCACCCCCAAAAAGACAGGAGAATGGCGGGCCATCCCGGATCTCAGATATTTAAACAAGCACCTTTTAAAGCCAAAGTTTAAAATGGTGACTCTGGGAATAATTCTACCCTCTCTAAGGCCAGGGGACTGGCTAGTCTCCCTGGACCTCAAGGATGCCTATTTCCATATTCTCATCCGAAGCTCCCATTGAAAATACCTCAGGTTCAGAGCTGCCCTCAGGCCACTACCAATTCAGAGCAATGCCCTTGCTAACCTCTGCTCAAAGGGTGTTCACAAAATGCCTGGCAGTAGTAGTTGCCTTCCTAAGAAGGAAAAGGATTTCCATCTTCCCATACCTGGACAACTGGCTCATAGTAGGCCAGTCCCCAGACCAATTCAAGTTACACCTACAGATAACTCAGCAACTGCTTGCTTCTCTAGGTTTCCTTCTGAATCTTTCAAAGTCAGTTCTAGAGCCTGTACAGCTCCTCACCTTCATAGGCGCAGAGCTAGATACAGTAAAGGCAAAAGCTTTCCTTCCCCTGGACAGGGCAAGGACCCTTATTTCACTGGCCTCTTCATTCACCCTCCAGGTGTCTCGACCAGCAAAGCATTTTCTACAGCTCCTGGGGCACATGGCTGCTTCTACAGCAGTGGTGCAGGGAGCAAGATTTCAGATGAGGGACTTTCAGTTCCACTTGAGAGCCTTTTGGTCTCAGAAAAAGGATCCTCTGACCAAACTGATTCCAGTGACTCGAACCCTGATCCCAGGCATTGCAGTGGTGGCAGGATCAGGGCAATCTAAGACAGGGAGTTCCTTTTGTCACTCAGTCTCACTCTCTCTAATCCTTACTACAGATGTCTCCCTCTTGAGGTGGGGAGCCCACTTGGGAGACCTGACCACCCAAGGGTTGTGGTCTCCTCAGAAATCTCTGCTTCACATCAGTCTATTAGAACTCAGAGCAGTGTTTCTAGCACTTCAGGCTTTTTCCAAGTCTGTTCAGAACAAAGTAGTTCAGATCAGGACAGACAATACCACCACAATGTGGTATATCAACAGGCAAGGGGGCACTCGGTCTACGGCCTTGTGCACAGAAGCAATGAAATTATGGTCTCTGGCCTATTCCCTGAACACCTCTCTTACAGCAGTACACCTCCCAGGCAAGGACAATGTCCTGGCAGATGCTCTCAGCAGGATATCTCAGGGCCATCACGAATGGTCACTGGATCCCCTGGTTTTGAAGGTGATCTTCCTCAGATGGGGCACCCCACAGATAGATCTTTTTGCAGCCCCAGACAATCACCAACTTCCCCTCTTTTACTGCTGGCCCCCAGTGTTGGGCTCAGTCCCCCTGGATGCCCTTGTTCTCAATTGGGAAGGGAAGTTCCTGTATGCTTTTCACCCCTTCCCTCTCCTGTTCAAGGTGTTAGTCAAAATCAGGTCTCAACCCTGCAAGGTGATTCTGATTGCTCCAGACTGGGCCAGACAGCCCTGGTACCCTCTCCTGTTGTCTTTAGCAGTCCACCTTCCCCTGTTTCTTCCCAGGAATTACAACCTGTTAACCTGTGCTCTGGGGAGGGTTTGGTATCCGAATCTCAAATCTCTCAATCTCAAGGCCTGGCTCTTGAAGAGTTAGAGTTTGCTGATTTACACCTCTCTCAAGGTGTTATGGATATCCTAAAGGCTTCTCAGAAGCCTTCCACCACAAGCACTTACAACTCCAAATGGAAAAGATTCTCCATATGGTGCTCTGGGAAGCATATTTCTCCAGAGTCTGCTGGCCTGCCCACAGTCCTTGACTATATGGTTCATCTTAATAGTTTGGGACTCAGACCAGCTACTAAGAGTGCATCTGGCAGCTGTCTCTGCTTTTCTTTCAGTAGGTAAGCCTTCTTCCCTTTCAGCTCATCCTGTATTCTCTAAGTTTTTCAAGGGGTTGCTTCATACCAATCCGCCATTCAGGGACCCTGCCCCTGTTTGGGACCTTAATGTTTGCATAGCTCAGCTTATGCAACCCCCTTTTGAGCCTTTGTCCTCAGCAGAGCTTAAGTACTTGACTTGGAAAACTGTTTTCTTGGTGACCATCACTTCTGCCAGGCGCATAAGCGAGTTACAAGCCCTGTCAGTGGAGCCTGATTTTATCTCTTTCCATAGAGATAAGGTGGTCCTCAGGACTAACAGGAAGTTTTTGCCTAAGGTGGTTTCAGACTTCCACCTTAACCAGTCTATGTCTCTTCCTGTTTTCTTCACTGACCATTCCTCCTCTGGTGAGAGGAGGCTGCACAGTTTGGATGTGAAAAGGGCCCTTAGCTACTACATAGAGCTTTACTAAGGGTCACAGGTTTGACTCCTCCAACTGTTCCTCACTTATGGTGAGGTTGGTAAGGAAAACCTGCCACTAAGAGATCCATTGCCAGGTGGATTGTCTCTTGCATTCAATTTTGCTATGAAAACTAGGCAGGATTCCACCCTCAGGCCTGAGGGCTCACTCTACCAGAGGTACAGCTGCTTCCCTGGCTGCTGCCAGGGATATTCCTATCTTAGAGATATGTCAAGCAGCTACCTGGAAAACAGTTCACACTTTCACCAAGCATTACTCTCTGGAGATCCAGGCTAGGAGTGATGCTCGGTTTGGCACAGCAGTGCTTCAGAGCCTATTTCCTAGGTAGGTTCTGTCCCTCCTCCATGGAAGTACTGCTTGGTAGTCTGCAATTTGTCAGAATACAGGAAGACTTCATGTTGTTTGAAGAAAAAATTACTCACCTTAGTAATGTTGTTTCTTCTAGTGGAGTCTTGCTGTATTCTGACCTCCCCCCCACTTTCCCCTCTCAGAACCTTTGTTTTGGGATGTGGGTGGGCAGTAGCAGTGTTGGCACTCAAGAAGTGCCCCACCTTTTATTTATCACCCCTTTATTTTGGGTGAGTGGGTGTTGTGTTTGTTTCACTTTTTGGGTTTCCTGACTTGAGTCTTCGTTTTGGGACCAAAAAATCTGTTTATTATATTTAGTAGCCAGTTGGCTAGTGTAGGTTTACAGCTTCCACACAGGACACTCAGTGAGTTTAGCTCGTAAAGATCTGACGGTTTGAGTTCAAACAGCAACAGACAGAGTCTCAACTGAGCTCGAGCTCAGCGTTCCATGCCTGGCATGGAAAGTTAACTCTTTCATCTCCGGGGCAGTTCGAAGGTTGGACCTCACTGCAATTTGTCAGAATACAGCAAGACTCCATTAGAAGAAACAACATTACTAAGGTGAGTAATTTTTTCTTTTTGCTCACTCGATTCCAGGCCTGGAGTTTTCTGGCGAGATGCATTGTACCTCTCCTGGAAGGGGAGGTTTCTGTATGCCTTCCCTTCCTTCCCACTCTTCCAGAGGGTGCTGCTCAAACTCCAGTTGGAGGGGGCAGAAATTATTCTCATAGCCTTCTTCTGGCCACGTCAGATCTGGTTCCCCTTGCTGCTGCAGCTAGTGTTGGAACCTGCAGTGCCCTTGCCTCAGTGCATCGGGTTGCTCTCCCAGGACTGGGGTACCCTGGTCCATCTGGATCTAAAATCTCTGCATCTCCATGCATGGCTTCTGCCGACTTAGCTATCGCCTGCTTTGGTGTTTCCTCTAGGGTCATGGATGTCCTGGTGGCCACCAGAAAGCCCTCTACCAGGGCCACTTATGCCATGAAATGGAACAGCTATAGCCTTCAGGCTGCTTTGCACCAGCTGGAGTCCTTCACCTGTCCGGTGAATCAGGTGTTGGGGTTCCTTCTCTCCCTCTCAGACTCGGGCTTGGGGTACTCCTCCCTGCATACCATGTACCTGTTGAGGGCAGGACCATGGCTCAGCTTGAGGTGTCTCCCACTTTCCTGCAGAGCATTTTGCATCTGAAACCTGCCATTTGGGATCCGGCCCCTCCATGGGATCTTACTTTTATGTTAGAAAAACTCATGTTACCTCCCTTTGAACAGGCCATGAGTTGCGAGCAGTACTTTCTGTCATGGAAAGCGCTCTTTTTAGTTGCTTTTACTTCTGTTCGACAGATTTCTGAGCTTCAGGCTCTTATGTGTAACGTACCTTATTTGGTTTTTCGCAAACACAGGGTGTCTTTGTGTACTTATCCTAAGTTTCTTCCTAAGGTGGTGTCAGAGTTTACTTTGAACCAGTCCACCCACCTACCTGTATAGTCTCCTGAATATTCTAATCGGGGGAGGCTTTGGTCCATACTTTGGATGTACATAGAATCTTGTGATACTGTATGCACCAGACCAAGACTTCCAGGAAGCCTGATCAGTTGTTTGTTTCGTTCGCCTCCAAGAGAGAGGGCACTCCGGTGTCCAAACAGTGCTTGTCTAAGTGGTTAGCCAATTGCATTGTTTATTGCTGGTATAAGTACAAGGACCTTCCAGGAGTGGTTAAATGCCATTCCATCAGGAGCGTGGCTGCCTCCACGGCTTGTTGCAGAAATGTGTCTGCTGCGGACATCTGTGCAGCCGCTACCTGGAGTTCTGTCTACACCTTCACCAAGCATTACAGTCTGGATATTTGTGACAGAGTTGCACCCCATAAACAACTCATGCCAGGACTGTTTCTCTTATCTAAATCCTTTCTTAAGTCAACTGCTCGCTCTCATGCAACTCACATCTGGTGGCATTGTGATATGTCAGCGAATGTGCATGAATTACATGTATTAAGAAAAGAAGCATTTGAAAGGGGCTAGTTCTTGCTGGTAAATGCCCTACGGGTGAAGAGTTGTTCGTTCCTTTACGCACCTCGCGGCAATATATGTGCCCGCGAGTGTGCGAGAGGAAACAAGCGGAGGCGCTGTGCCGTCATGCTACTGTCACACTATGTAGACTCTCACAGGGGACAAGGATTTCTTAAGAGCCAGTAAGGTCTCTGTTTAAATGAACAAGCTGCTATTTTAGCTTAAATGCAGCCGTCCTGCTGGTTAAACGGTTTAGGACTTTGTCTCCCCTATCTAGAAAGAAGACACGGGAGATGAGAATGAAATATTACAGATGGGTCCAAATGAAAAGGCAGCCGTTGGCTGCTACAGTACGATATATCTTTTGCCTAATGCCTTGTGTTCTAAGGTAAATAACTATAGAAAAAACTTATGGAGAATACAGACTGCTTTGTTGCATTAAATAAGCGTGTTCTGTGAATAAAGAATGTTCTGTTCCTTACCTGTCTGACTCTTGTTGAGCTGCACCTTAGGGAAAAATGGGATCAAAGAGAGGCTAATTTCAAGACAGGACAAAGATCATAGACAGTCCATAATACTGTCTGGGGGGGGGGGGAGGTTAGCCATAACACCCAGACATCCATTTAGAAGAGTTATGACTCTATCTTTAATTCTGGAGAACTGTTTGGGATATAAAGTACTGGTATGCATGATTTTTAAGTATTTGTATACCTTAGTCTGGCTGACCCCCCAAATTAATGTATTAGAGAAGATAATTTTTTGTTCTTCGAATAAGGGGGGGCGGGTCAGCTGACCATATGATATCACTGGTAAACTATATATAATCCCTCTGACTCTTTAGCTGATCAGATGAGTCTTAGGTAGCAGCAGGGAAAGTACTGTAGCCTGTTAGCACAGAAAATAGTGGAAACACTACGTTTTTGAAAGTGTAGCCTTCCACTCTGTGGCAGCACAACCTGAGGTTGGGGTTGTGCTGAAGCTGTATAGCTTTATTTTGTCTTACAGAAAATTACTTTTGTTATTTTTTTTCCCTTTTTGTTGTAATTACGAATTTGCTTACACCTAAATGCTTTAGATTTTTATTTTGTTTTGGAAATAAAGAAAACTCACACTGAAAAAAAAGTGTGGTCTAAAGCTGAAATCTCTCTGTCCGTGTTGTTGTTTTCCCACACGCCTTCCATAATATTGCTTCTAGGCGTAGGGCCAACTTCAGCCTCACTGTTCTGCAGGGCCTTCTCTCTTAGGCTATTGGCAGCTGTCTGTCCTACTCCCAGTACTGCTTCCCTTATACTGCCAGAACTGCTTGGGACTCGGTCCTACTAGTGTTGGTCTGCTGCAAGAGCTTCCTCGAAGTAAGATAGTACAGTCACATAAGAACTTACTGTAATAGTACATCTTTGAGAGGAGCTCTTGCAGCAGGTCATGATTTTCCCTCCCTCCTTCCGCCTTCTTTCTATCTGTGGTATCCTCTTCTATTCATATAAGTTTTCTGCTTTTATTTTCCTTTGTGGCTCTCGGGAACCTCCTCGGTTCTTCCTTCCACTGCCCTGTCCTTACTGCACAGGCAGTTAGGTCAGGGATGGGGCATAAAGGGGTAAGGCCATCAAAAATTGGAGGGTAATGAGTACCAATACCCGTAGTCTAGGTTACAAGCTCCCTGAACTGGTGGCCTTGGTGGAAGAAGGACGCCTGGATATTGTGGCAGTCACAGAAACATGGTACACAGGGAACCGGGGATTCCCTGTGTACCATGGGACTGGGATGTCAACATAACAGGGTACACAATATACAGGAGGGACAGGGAGGATAGAAGAGGAGGAGGAGTAGTTGTCTACATAAGGGAAGGGATAAAAGGAATGGAACTAAAGGGTAAACAGGGAGGAGAGGAGGCACTGTGGGTCACCCTGGAGACTGGAAATGGCACCACAGTCCGTACAGGAGTTGTATACAGACCCCCGTCTCAGGGGGAGGAAATGGACAAGGAAATGATAGAAGGCATCCTTAGGATGGCAGAAAAAGGGGAGATATTGTTGATGGGGGACCTGAATATGCCAGATGTTAACTGGAGCACCTTTGCTGCAGCCACATCCAAGAGCAGGGTGATTCTGTATGTGCTACAGGGGGCATGCCTCAGACGGCTAGTGTTGGAACCCAGTCGAGAGGGAGCAATCTTAGACCTGGTACTCTCAAATGGGGATGGAGAGAGGATCTCAGATCTAGAAATGGGTAGCCATCTGGGAACAAGTGACCACCAAACAGTGTGGTTCACGATAAACACAGCCACAGAGTCAAACCATACAAAAGTGAGGGTACTGGACTTTAGGAGGGCTGGTTTTGTCAAAATGGGAGAGTGCCTCAGAAAAGCGCTATCAAACAGGCAAGAAGAAGGGGGTGGAGGAACAATGGGGAAACATCAGAACTGCCATCACAGAGGTAACAAGACTTCTTGTGAAGCAAATAAACAAATCAAAACGAAAGAAAAAAACACTGTGGTTCTCAAAAGAGAAACATAGAAACATAGATTTTGATGGCAGATAAGGACCGCTTGGCCCACCCAGTCTGCCCATTTCCCTACCTAGTGGATAAGCTGCAGATCCTAGTTAACCAGCAGCCTACTTCTTCCTACCCCCAACCCCCTAGAATTGCCTTATGACTGTCCCATGCATGCTTGAATTCCCCACTGTTTTTGACTCCACAACCTCTTCCGAGGCCGTTCCATGCATCCACAACCCTCTCTGTGAAAAAATACTTCCTTAAATTACCTCTGAGCCCCCCCTCTATCTTCAAATTGTGCCCCCTTGTTCTTGCACACCTCTTTTTTTGAAAGGTGCTACCCTCTTGGACTTTGTTGATTCCCTTGAGGTACTTGAAAGTTTCTATCATGTCCCCCCTCTCCCTCCTTTCCTCGAGGCTATACATATTAAGCTCCTTAAGTCTCTCTTCATATGTTTTCTGGTGCAGACCCTGCACCATTTTAGTTGCCCTCCTCTGGACAGCTTCCATCCTGTCTATGTCTTTGCGGAGATTGGGTCTCCAGAACTGCACGCAGTACTCCAGATGGGGTCTCACCAGCTGTCTGTACAGAGGCATAATAATTTCCTGTTTTCTACTGGTGATGCCTCTCCCTATGCATCCCAGTATCCCCCCAGCCTTCCTTGCTGCCCTCTCACATTGCTTGCCCACCTTTAGGTCATCTGATATGACTACCCCAGGTCCCTTTCCATTTTTGTTGTTGTTAGTATCTCACCCCCATTGTGTACTCTTCCCTGGGTTTTTGTTTCCCAGGTGCATTACCTTGCACTTCTTAGCATTGAATCTAAGCTGCCATACATTTGACCATTCCTCTAACCATGCCAAGTCCCTTCTCATCCTTTTCACCCCACCTTGTGCATCAACTCTGTTGCAGATCTTTGTGTCATCTGCAAAGAGACATACTTTTCCTTCCAGTCCCTCTGCAATGTCGCTTATAAAGACATTGAAGAGTACCGGTCCTAATACTGAACCCTGCGGTACCCCACTAGTAACCCCCTTCTTCAGAGTGGACTCCATTTACTATTACTCTCTGTGTCCTATTCTCCAGCTAATTATTTACCCAGGCTGTCATATTGGGACCCACTCCCAGGCTGGCTAACTTGTATATTAATCTTTCATGTAGGACTGTGTCAAATGCCTTGCTAAAGTCTAGGTAGGCCATGTCCACAGCCCCTCCCTGATCTACTACTTTGGTCACCCAGTCAAAGAAATCTATCAGATTTGTCTGGCATGACCGTCCCGCTGTGAATCCATGCTGCCTTGGGTCCTGTGCCCTCTGGCCTCTAGATACTCAACAATTCTTTCCTTCAGAAGTGATTCCATCATTTTCCTACCACTGAAGTTAAACTAACAGGTCTGTAGTTTCTGCTTCTGCCTTGCTCCCATTTTTGTGAAGGGAATCACATCTGCCCTCCTCCAGTCCTCGGGTACCACCCCATCCTCCCATGATTTGTTAAAGAGGGTAGTCAGTGGTGTCACTAGTTCTACCCTTAGTTCTTTTAGAATTCTGGGATGAATCCCATCAGGCCCCATTGCTTTGTCCACCTTCAGTTTTAAGAGTTCTTTCAGAACCCTTTCTTCTGTAAATGGGCTGGTATCAACTTCTTTATCCAGAGTGTTTCTACTGTTTGTTTTAGGTACCTCCTTCCTTTGTAAATACTGAGCAAAATATTTGTTTAGTATCTCTGCCTTTTCACAGTCACCCTCTGCCCACCCTCCTCCCCTTTATTAAGCCTCACTAACCCTCCCTTGGTCTTCCTTCGCTCTCTGATGTACCTATAAAAGGTTTTATACCCTTCTTAACTGAGTTGGCTATCTTTTCCTCGGTTTGGGCCTTTGCTGTTCTGACTGCCTTCCCAGCTTCCTTTTGTTTTAACTGATACAGTTCTCTGTCCTGCTCCTTCTGTGATTCCTTGTACTTCCTGAATGCTTTCTTTTTCTCTTGAACCTTCACTGCCACTTCCTTTGAGAACCATAGTGGTTTTTACATCATTTCGTTTTGTTTATTTGCTTCACACAAAGGCTTGTTACCTCTGTGATGGCAGTTTTATTATTCCCATTGTTCTTCCACCCTCCTTCCTGCCCATTTGCTAGTGCATTCCTTAGGCACTCACCCATTTTTGCAAGGTCAGCCTCCTAAAGTCCAGTACTTTTGCCTTTGTATGGCTTGACTGTATTGCTGTGTTTATTGTGAACCATACTGTTCGATGGTGCTTGTTCCCAGATGGCTACCCAGTTCTACATCTGTGATCCTCTTTTCATCTCCATTTGAGAGAACCAGGTCTAAGATTGCTCACTCTCGACTGGGCTCCAACACTAGTTGTCTAAGGCATGCCCCCTGTAGGGCATCTAGAATAACCCCACTCTTTGAAGTGGCTGCTGCAACTGCACTCCAGTTAACATCTGGCATATTCAGATCACCCATCAGCAATATCTCCCTTTTCTGCCATTCTAAGTATTCTTTCTATCATTTCCTTGTCCATTTCCTCCCCCTGAGAAGGTCTGTACTCTAACCCCTGTGCGGATTGTGGTGCCATTGCCGGTCTCCAAATTTACCCACAGTGCTTCTTCTCCTCCCTGTTTTCCTTTTTGTTCTGTTGCTTTGATTCCTTCCCTTATGTAAAGAGCTACTCCTCCTCCTCTTTTACCCTCCCTGTCCCTCCTGTAGACAGTGTATCCTGGTATGTTTACGTCCCAGTCATGGTTTTGTGTGTACCGTGTTTCTGTGACTGCCACAATATCCAGATGTTCGTCCTTCATCTAGGCCACTAATTCAGGAAGCTTGTTACTCAGACTACGGGCATTGGTACTCATTGCTCTCCATTTATTGATGGCTTTACCTTCTTTTGCAGCATCCCCCACTGACCTTTCTACCTCGGTCTTTTTCTCATTTAGTACCCTGTTTTGTAGGGAGAGGCTGGGATTTTCCTGCTGCTTAACAGTGCCTCCCCCCTTGACTAGTTTAAAAGCTTTGCAATGAAGCATTTAAACTGATTGCTCAAAGACTTGTTCCTTCCTGGACAGATGCAGACCATCCTGCCAGTATAGGCTGGTGTCCCTCCAGGTGGAACCCCAGTCCCCAATGAAGCCAAACCCCTGTGCTCCACACCATTTTTTCAACCATTCATTAAACTGCATGGTGCAAAGTACCCTCGACTCACTCATGCCATTGACAGGCAGCACCTCAGAGAAGGATATTGTGTATGCTACTTGTCTTAGGCCCCTTCCCAATTCTACAAAGTCCTTCTGCACTGCTCTAATCTCATGATGAGCCAAGAGGTGACGGGGAAGGTTAGGGAGAAAAAATAGCATTCTAACCCCAGTAATACTCAGGTAATTCATAACTTTATGCAGTAAGCCTTCAAAGCAGAACTGTCCAGAGAGATGAAACATATGCAAATGATGGAATCTTTTGCATGAGCCACTTTTCAAATGCTGCATTCTAACTGCCTTTGCTCTAAACCCCTCAGATTTCTCTCTCCGCCTGTCAAGACTAGATGCTCGGAGATCCTCTCCTCATCCTCTTGTTCTGTTGTGAGAAAACTTATAAAATATACATAAGTATTATTTACATTTCATTTGCTGCCTTTTACTTTTTGTAATTTTAAAGTAAACCCATAGTTTTAGTGTTTAAATTGTAAGTTTTCTCGGTTTCTCCTGGTTTGGTATAACTGGGGGGAAACCAAGGTTTATTTACATTTATCTGAGTTTTCTGACTAAAAAACTCCATTAGTTATGTTTTTTTTTTTTTTTAATTTAGCTTATTTTAAGAACCGCTAATACCGGTTCCTGAACCGATAGCCTCGGTTCATTTACTTTGGTTTCTGGTTCCCGATTGGTTCCTCATCGGTTCCGGAACCGACTGCAAACGTTAAATAAAGTTTAAATAAATACATTTTTTAGCGGTTACAACTTTTATCGGTTTCATATAGAAAATGTCAGAAAAACCGAGAAAGAAAACTGGTGATCCTGGTTTTGAATCATGTGTTGAGAGTGGTGATATTTTGCTAAGGAAAACAGTCTTTATTTGCCTCTCTGGGCATGTACATTTCCAAGCAGAGTGAAATCTGCATTAAATGTCCTAAGAAAACTATTGAAAAATGCCTGGATAAGGCTAAAGAAAAAAAGTTATCACCACCTAAGGGTCCCTCTAGCTCTGACCAGCAGACACCCTAAATTACTGTGGTTGAAACCACAACAGTTGTAACTGCTACCCCTGAGACGGGTATACAAGCAGTTCCTAAGAGGCTTATGAACCGGCTGACTCCCTGGTTCTCTCAAAGAAATCAAACACAGAACCTCCTGTTGGACAGCATTTGGGGACTTCTGTGCCTACTATAAAGCCTAACAACTTCTGCAGAAATTGTAAAACTTTCAAGGAGAAAATGTGGAAAAATGGCTGGAATGGCTTAAAAAAAAAAACTTTTAGGCTTGCAAGGGCTGTCTGTTTCTCAGCAGCAGACCCCTCCACAGCATTCTGTCTCCTCTGCTTAGTCTTCCTGTTATTAAGAGGAAAAATATGTTTCTGATTAAATAGAAGAAAGGGGAACCTATTAAACTGAAGTTTTCCCTGAACAGGAGTTGGGTTATCCCCACAGAGCATTTAAGGATTATTCCTCACTTTTCATATTGTGAGAAATGATTGGGCTGACACCCACTAAAAAGCTTGTCCTTCCTGTGAATACATTCTTCTGGAAAGATTCTTTAAAGATTCTACAAATTCCAAGCTCTGTCTTCCCCTCTTGCAAAGAGGCTGGATAAGAAATATCAGCTGGACAGAGAGGGAGCTGAATTTGTTATCCTCCCACCCTGTCCACCAAAGAGTAGTACAAGTGACAGCCTGTAACAAGGCAAAGATACCCCTGGCATCCCATCCTCCTAACAAGGATTCCAGAAAATTTTTCAGCATGGCTTTCGAGCCTTTAATGCTCAATACCAAAAGCCTCTATGGCAGTCTGTCCTTGCTATGGTAGTCATGGCTCAGACTTCCCTGTCAGATGATCTAGCTGAAACAGTTAAGTTGGGTTTGGGAGCAGCCAAATACAGTCATATGGCTGCTGCCTTTCTGGCACTGCTGCCAGATGAATGGCAGATACAGCGGCACAAAGGAGGTTTGCCTAGCTGAGAGTCACAAACCTCATTCAGGATACCCAAACCAAGGCTATGTATTTTCCAGTCGAGGGTAATTTCCTCTTGGAGGAAAGATAAAGGCTTACATGACAAAGGTGGATGTATACAAAACCGCCTATAGTAGCAATTCTGTAAAAGAAAGCTTCCCCTCCACTAAAACATATGGAAGGGGAGGCAGAGGCAGATCATTTTACACCAAGCCTTTCTTTTAACAGGCCAGAGTTGTGCTTCAGTATCAGCAGTACCCACAGCAGGAGTACTTCTGGCACCACAGTGAGTTAGGGATTGTCTCAGAGTTCAAATCCCTTCTAGTGATTTAAAAAAAAAAAGGTTTTAAAACCATCTACAGATGTAAGGTTAAAACTCCTGGAAAAAGAGGTTCAAAACATGTTACTGTAAGACAGTGGAGCCTGTCCTAGTACAGCAAAAGGTACCACAAAGAAAATGGGGAGTGCTGGCCTGTCAGGGTACTAAACAGGCATTTTAACAAGGCCAGAGTTCAAAATCATAACTTTGTCACTGATTCTGCCAACACTCCAGCCAAGGGAATGGTTGGTATCACTGGACTTAAAGGGTGCTTATTTCCACACACCCATAAGAGAGTTTCACAGAAAGTACTTCATGTTCATATTCCCATCAGGTCACTCCCCAAGAGTGTGCACAAAGTGCTTGGCAGGGGTTGTGAGCTTGTGGCACACCTTCGAAGACAAGGTGTCACAGTTTTCCCATACCTAGATGACTGGCTGGGGTTGTAAATCAACCCCCCAAGTGGGAGCATCTGCAACTCACCCAGGGGCTCCTAGAGTCTCTAGGGTTCCTGATAAATCTAAACAAGTTCTGTCCTTCAGCCTGCTTAGACAGTACGGTTCATAGGAGCAGAGCTAGATACCTTGCAAGGCAGGGCCTACCTGCCTCTCAGCAGGGCAAGATGTATCCCACTGATAGTGGGCTCATTCAGCCTGGACAAACTAAAAGCCAAAAGACAGTTTCTTCAGCTACTGGTCCCATGACACCTGCCACTGGCATAGTCCTGGAATCCAGGTTATAGATGAGGGACATTCAGTTTCACCTCTGGGTTCACTGTGGGATAGGTCCCTTTTTCAAAACTAATTCTGGTAACAAAAACATTGTACAGGTCACTCAAGGGTGGAAAGAAGAAACCAACCTGAGGAAGGGGGTCCCTTTTTTCAGTAAGAGTCCCCATCAGTTGTTCAGTCAACACATGCATCTTTACTAGTGTGGGGCTCCCATCTTGGGGTTCACACCATCCCAGCGCAGAGTCGCTTCTGCACACAAACCTGCTGGAGCCAAGATTAGTGTTACTGGCACTAAAGGCTTTCACACAGCTAGTACAGGGAAGGTGGTACAGGTCAGAACACACAAAACCACCACAATGTATTACACAAACAAGCAGGGATGGATAAGTTCAAGCGCTCCCTGCACAGGACTCATGATAATATGGAGTCAGTCTAGGATGCTGCATGGGAGGGAGTTCCCCTGCAGGTTATTCATCTGCCAGGCAAGGACAATACCTTGGCAGATACCCAGACTCAAATCAGCTAGTCCCATCACAAATGGGATTTTGACAGTCAGGTAATGCAAGTAATCTTTAGGAGGTGGGGCACCCCAGAGGTAGACTTGTTTGTGTCCCACCAGAACCACCACCTGCCATTGTACTATGGCAGACCACCAGATACGGGAACAATCACCCTGGATGCACTGGCTCTGGCTCAGTTAGGGAAGCACCTACATGCTCTTTCTCCTTCCCTCTGGTGTACAGAGTATTTCTTAAGCTCAGGTGCCAGTCAGCATCAGTGCTCTTGATAGTGTAACCCCCCCTACAAATGGGGGTTCCTGAAAAGTCTTCCTTGAGCTTGCTTAAATGCTCACTGCCAGGCTGGTGTCCTGCGTTTTAACAGTTTAAATCTATTGCCAGAGATTGCCTGTATAGCCTCTGTGTACTGTCTCGTTAAGAGCTGCCTGAATTGCAGTCATAATTAATCTGAGAGGGAGCTCTGTTAGAAGATGTACTTGTCTGCTGATCATTTGTTAGAGTAGTAATAATATTGCAGTTTGTTCTAACCTGCCTTCTTTGCAGCATGGACAGTTCTGTCTGTTTCCATCATCTTGGTCCTGGACTGTCAGAATGGGCCAATCAGTACATTTGGTACTCTAAAATGGAGCCTGCCTACAGGGGCTTGGTGGGGTCAAAACTTGTAGGAATTGTAGTTTTGGGCTTTTGGCACCTAAAATAACCTGTAGTGGGAGCCCTTGTGACTGACAGACAGAACAGCCAATCAAACCTTTTGGATCTTGGGGAAAGTCTCACACTGCTTGCAGTTTCAGTTAGATCTGAGTTGGGAAGTGAAGAAGTAACAGCTCAAGATAGTTCGAGCAGTAATCCATAGTGGATTCACATGGGAGAACTGTTGAAAGGCCTGAGTTTGGCCTGCATGCCTGCCTGCAGACCCTGAGAGGGAACTTGTTTTTTTTTTCAGACTGAATCCGAATTTGGAGAGCAAATTAAGCCACTGAATTGTGACCAGGCTTTAACCTGAAGAAGACTGAAGATTTGCTGAATGCGATCGGCCAGTCAGGACTTCCAGCTACCTCTGAAATCCCAGATTGTGCAGAGACTCTGTAATTGCGACCAGAGAGCCATTTGCCTAGCACAGTGGAATTTCCTTACATGTGAATGTGCTCTGTGCTTATAGTGGTCGTGATTTGGTTCCCCACTGTGTGTCTGAACTGTGTTTTGCTTTCTGGAGGCTGTATCCAGCTCCACGGACTGAATCCGTATCCATTTTTGTTTGCCTGGGCCCTGCTACACTGGCCCAGCCAGAATACCTGCTATGCAGAGAAAGTCATCGACGAGAGACCGGCCTGGGAATCAGCCTCCTGCTCAACGCCTGTAACAGGAACGATGCCTCGGTGATTCATGTGGGCCCTGCTTCTCTGGGCACTCCAGCTCAACAGCCTGCAGTCTCGATTTCATCCTGCCTGTGTCCAGTATTGGGTATCGTGAGTAAACATCAGGGTAGCTCCCTGCAACAACAGCTAAATCTAAAAGTGTTGTCATCTGATTGTCATCTTGCCTTTTTTTTCACGAACTGAGCCCTCCGGCTCCGGATTACAAATAGTGTGTGTTGTGCATGTTACTTTCTTCCATCACAGGGCCCCAACCAGCTTCAACGTTCCTGGCTAGCCCACAGTTTTCTTACCTGGGTACCCAGAGTGTGTGACTGTGTAGGGACTCTGAACTGCATGCATAACTGTCTGATTAATATAGCTTTTAAGCAAATCAACCTGATTACACCCCTTCCTTGTTCAAGTCCCATGAATAAATCAGATTTATCTTTGTCTGCATTTAGCCTGACTGTGGTTCCAGTTTGTGCCAAAAGTGTTGTACTGTTGCTATTTGCTGTTCTTAACCTTGTTTTACAGGGGGTCCCCAGGGTCAAGCTAGAGGAACCAGCCCTGGTAGTAAGTGCAAACAGTGTGGGTAATTGCCTGGTGAATAAGGGTCATTGTGAACGTAATTATTTTATATTGTTCAGGCCACTAGAAGGGAAAGAGGGGGGTTACAATGTCCCGGAGGGCTGTGCCCAGGTTAGCTTGACCACTAATGACCCTAACCTCCAGGTGAAGGCACCTGCTTCATTACCCAGGCCCCTTAACCTGCTACTAGCCAAGCAGGCAGGGGTAGTAGCCCTTGGGATAGTGCCACCTAGGGGTTACAGTAGCATCAGACTGGGCCAGGCAGCCATGGTACTCTCTGCTACTCTCTATGTCTAGGTCTGAACCAATACACCTTCCTCGGAGACGCAGTCTGCTAACCTTCAACCAAAGGGAGGCTCCTGTACCCAAAATCCAGGCTCGAGGCATGGCTCTTAAGGGTCTACGATATGTAGGCTTGTATTTTTCCGAAAATGTCGTAGACATTTTAAGTGGTTACAGGAATCCCTCTATTAAGAAAGTCTATGCTTCAAATGGAAAAGGTTTTTTCTGTTTGGTATTCAACTAGGAACTGGTACCAGCAGATGCTGGGGTCCGAGCTGTGCTCGACTATTTTCCTATTTACATTCATTGGATCTGTAGTCCAGCACCCTTAAGGTCCACCTAGCTGTAGCATCAGCCTGCTTCAAACAACATGAAGTCTTGCTGTATTCTGACAATATGCAGGGCGATTAGTATTGTGGAATCGCTTCGTTCGGTTCCGACCAATCTGACACCTCTCAGTAGGCACTCGGTTCAGTCGGTTCTCCCGGTTTCCGATTATTCTTTGGAAGAATATTATGAGCTGGAATGGGAGGGGGAAGAAGAGTTTGACGATGATGAGGATGAAAATGGTGGGGAAGGTCTGGATGAGCCCATTGAACCGGACATTTCCCCAGACAGTCCTTCAGAAGTTTTCCCTCCCAGGCTTTCGGAGTCCCCTTCCCACTTTATGTTTTACAAGAAAATGGCTGATACCCTCCAGCTCCCTGTGGATGAAGCTGTTGAGGAGCAAGAGGAGCCTGATTTTGTAGAGATGACGGACATCCCAGAGTCCAAGAGACTGTCTGTTCCCTTACACACATCTTTTGGGAAACAGACTCACAAGCTGTTAAAAACTCCAAATTCATTGCCTCCAGTGGACAAATGAATGGACAGGAGGTATATGCTGTCAGGCTCAGCTACGGAGTTCCTGTACCAGCATTGCAGCCATGTTGGGGTAGTGTAGGCTGCAGCCTGTGATAAGGCTAGCATACCCTTGGCTTCACACACCCCCCGGATAAGGACTCCAGGAAGATAGCTGCCATGGCTAAGAATCAGTATCTGGCATCTTCACTGGGACTCAGACAGGCTAACTACATGGCCTGTGCAGCTAGATACCAGAAGTCCAGGTGGGAGTCTGTTTTGGATCTGGCTAAGCAGGCTTCGCCCCAGCTAGCCAAGGAGCTGGAGGAGGTGGCTGCTGGTGGGATAGAGGCATCTAAGATTCAGTTTCATGCTGCTGTAGACTCCAATGATGTTTCATCACGAGCCATGGCTACATCTGTGGCTCTTCGGAGGATAAATTGGCTCCGGTGTACTAGCCTCTCGCAGGATACCCAGGCTAAGGCCATGGATTTTCCTGTTGTAGGTAATTTTCTGTTTGGGGAGCAGACAGAGAACTACATGAAAAAGATGGATGAGTACAGGACCACCTACAGGAGTGCTCAAGCCAAGGAAAGGCAGTCGACTCCTCAGAAGCAGCAGGCTAGGGGCAGGCCTTTTCACAGGCCTTTCTACCAGGCACAGGCCTCCTCTCCTTTTTCCCAGAGGGGGTTCTTTAGAGGGAGAGGCAGGAGGGGGATGAGCAGGGCTACATCCACCTCTCAGCCTAAGGCTCCTGCCAAGCAGACACCCTGAGGTGTCAACCTGGGTCGACACCCCAATCCCTGTAGGAGGCAGGCTGGCTTACTACTTCCGGGCCTGGAAGTCTGTAACCTCAGACAGGTGGGTCCTGGAGGTAGTAAGCCAGGGACTGGCCCTCAGCTTCAAAAACTTTCCAAAGCTGAGGGTCAAGTCTTTTCCATCTGCAAACATCTCCGAAACCATTGCCCTAGAGGCAGAGGTTTCCCCTCTGTTAGCTCTCAGAGCCATAGAGAGAGTTCCTACATCCCTCAGGGGAAAAGGTCTGTACTCCAGATACTTCCTTACCCTAAAAAAGACAGGGGAGTGGCAGCCCATCCTAGACCCAAGATACTTAAACAAGCATTTGCTGAAGCCAAAGTTCAAAATGGTGACTCAGGGAATAATTCTTCCCTTTCTAAGGCCAGGGAACTGGCTAGCTTCCCTAGACCTCAAGGATGCCTACTTTCACATTCCCACCAGGTGCTCCCACAGAAAGTATCTCAGATTTGAACTGCCCTCAGGCCACTATCAGTTCAGGGCAATGCCCTTTGGGCTAACATCAGCACCAAGAGTCTTTACAAAATGCCTAGCAGTAGTAGTAGCCTTTTTAAGGAGACAGAACATCTCTATTTTCCCATATCTCGATGATTGGCTCATTGTGGGGCAGTCTCCAGACCAAGTCAAGTCAAATCTACAAGTGATCCAGCAAGTGCTCACTTCCTTGGGATTCCTCCTCAATCTTCCAGAGTCAGTTCTCGAACCAGTGCAGCTCACCTTCATAGGGGTGGAGTTGGACACTGTCCAGGCAAAGGCCTTTCTTCTCTTGTCAAGGGTAAAGTCCCTTACAGACCTAGCTTCCTCATTTTGTCTCCTGGTCTCTCGTCCAGCAAGACATTTCCTCCAACTACTGGGCCACATGGCAGCTGCCACTGCAGTGATTCCAGGGGCCAGGTTTCAGATGAGGGATCTCCAGTTTCACTTGAGGGCTTTTTGGTCCCAGAAAAAAGACTCTTTCACCAAACTGATTCCAGTGACTCAGACCTTGATCCATGCTCTCCAGTGGTGGTTCGATCAGGACAATCTCAGACAAGGAGTCCCATTTGTCTCTCAGACTCATTCTGTGGTTCTGACCACAGATGTTTCTCTCCTGGGATGGGGGGGGGCTCATCTGGGAGCCCTCACAGCACAAGGAGCGTGGTCCCCTCAGGAATCTCTCCTTCATATCAGCCATCTGGAACTCAGGGCAGTATACTTAGCCTTACAAGCTTTCGAAAAGGCAGTACAAAACAAGGTGGTTCAGGTGAGAACAGACAACACCACCACCTTGTGGTACATCAACAACAGGGAGAGCACTCGGTCGATGGCCTTGTGCACAGAAGCCATGAAAGTCTGGTCTCTGGCCTATTCTCTCACAGATCCCTGGTAGCAGTCCACCTTCCGGAGGACAATGTGTTAGCAGATGCTTTGAGCAGGATTTCTCAGGGTCATCACGAATGGTCCCTGGATCCTCTAGTGCTAAAAGTGATATTTCTAAGATGAGGTACTCCTCAGATAAACCTCTTTGCAGCCCCAGGCAATCACTAACTTCCTCTCTTTTGTTGCAGACCCCCAGTATTGGGCTCAGTCCCCCTGGATGCTCTACTGTTGGATTCTTTGGGGAAATTTCTGTATGCCTTTTCTCCCTTTCCTCTATTGTTCAGAGTTCTGGTCAAGATAAGGTCACAATCTTGCAAGGTGATCCTGATTGCACCAGACAGGGCCAGGCAGCCTTGGTATCCTCTCTTGCTGTCCCTGGCGGTCCATCTTCCATTGTCTCTTCCCAAAAAAGACAATCTGTTAACTTCCTCTCAGGGGAGAATTTGGTATCCCAATCTTCAGTCTCTCAATCTCAAAGCTTGGCTCTTGAAGAGCTAGAATATGCAAATATGAATTTGTCTCAGGGGGTTCTGGACATTCTCAAGGCTGCTCGTAAAACTTCCACTAGAAAAACCTATAACTCCAAATGGAAAAGGTTTGTATTTGGTGTTCTAGTAAACAGCTATCACCAGACTCTGCTGACTTGTCTGCAGTTCTGAACCATATGGTTCATCTCAATAGTTTAGGCCTCAGACCAGCTACCCTCAAGGTGCATCTATTGGCTGTTTCTGCATTTTTATCAGTGGGGAAGCCTTCCCACCCTTTGTTCTGTACATTTTCTAAGGGACTACTTCATACTAATCCCCCTTTTAAGGATCCTACCCCTGTTTGGGACCTTAATGTTTGCATTGCTCAGCTCATGCAACCGCCCTTTAAGCCTTTGGCCTCAGCAGAACTTAAGTACTTGACTTGGAAAACTGTGTTCCTGGTAGCTATTACCTCTGCCAGGTGTATCAGTGAATTGCATGCTCTGTCAGTGGAGCCTGATTTTATTTCTTTTCATAGAGATAAGGTGATCCTTAGAACCAACAGGAGGTTCTTACCCAAAGTGGTGTCAGATTTTCATCTGAACCAATCCATGTCCCTTCCTATGTTTTTCACTGATCATTCTTCTTCTTCAGGAGAGAGAAGATTACACAGTTTGGATGTCAAAAGGTGTCTTAGCTACTGCATTGAGTGCACTAAGGCACTTAGGTTTGACTGTTCTCAGTTGTTTCTCACTTATGGTGAAGTGGAAAAGGGTAAACCAGCTACTAAAAGGTTTATTGCCAGGTGGATGGTCTCTTGTATACAATTCTGCTATGAAAAGCTGGGCAAGGTACCCCCCTCAGGCCTGAGGGCTCATTCGATTAGAGGTACAGCTGCTTCTCTGGCTGCAGCCAGAGATATTCCACTCTTAGAGATCTGTAAAGCAGCCACCTGGGAAACAGTTCATACTTTTACCAAGCATTAGTCTTTGGACATCCAGGCTAGGAGTGATGCTAGGTTTGGTACAGCAGTGCTGCAGAGCTTTTTCCTAAGTAGGTTCTGTACCCTTCTCCTGGGAGGTACTGTTTAGTAGTCTGCATATTGTCAGAATACAGCAAGACTTCATGTTGTTTGAAGAAAAAATTACTCAGCTTAGTAATTATGTTTCTTCTAATGGAGTCTTGCAGTATTCTGACCTCCCCCCTGCCTCCCCTCTCAGAACCTGGTTTTTGGGAAGTGGGCTGGCAGGTACAGTGCTGCACCCCAAAGGTGTATTGGCTCCCTCTCCTTTGGGAGGAGCTGTGCTTAGTGGCTCTTTTGTTTGTTATTTATAAAATTATGTTAAGTTCACTACCTGAGTTTTTTGTTTTGGGGTTCTCGACTTGAGTCTTTTGGGATTCCAGAACTTTTGGTTGCCCTTATGGCTAGTGTTTTTTTTTACAATTTCCACACTATAGGTGTACTTAGTTAGTCTTGGCTCATAAGAATCTGATGGTTACACTTGAAAGTGCAGCAGACAGAGGTTTGAACCAAGCACAAGCTCAACATTCTATGCTCTCAGCATAGAGTTAACTCTTTCATCTCTGGAGCAGTTCAAGTGCTGCGGCTAACTGCATATTGCCAGAATACAGCAAGACTCCGTTAGAAGAAACATAATTACTAAGGTGAGTAATTTTTTCATATCAGCTAGACAAAATGTTTCAAGTCGTTCCAAATCCTATCTCCAAAAGGCTCTTTAAGGGCTTCACCCATAATAGTACATGCTGGTGTCCCAGCTGTGCTGGACTGTCTTATCTATTGCATTTAGTGGACTTACAGTCCAGTACCTTAAAAGCATATACTTATATTTCAGTGGACAGAATGCTTCTATATTTCTCTGGCTTCAGACCCTGTCTTCAAAAGGTTCTTTAAAGGCCTATCCCATTTGCACACACCCTCAAAGGGAACCGGTGCCAGCATGGTACATAAATGTGTGTATGGTTAGGCTCATGGGTTCCCCTTTTGAGCCTCTGTTTTCAGTTTATTTGAGATATGTCACATGAAAATTGTTTTTTTACTTATGATAATGACTTCTGTCAGAGAAATCCATGCGCTCCAGTTTCACTGCATTGAACATGACTATATTTCATTCCACAGAGACAAAGTGGTCCTGAAAACGAACAGGAAGTTTCTTCCTAAAATGTTTTTTAATTTCCATTTGATCCAAACCATTACCTTACCTGTCTTTTCACTGAACACTTTGGTTCAAGTGACAGGAGTCTTAATAGTCTGGATGTCAAAGAGCTCTTAGCTACTACTTGACAGCCACTACAGTCCATAGGCAGAACAGGAAACAGCTGGTCCTGACCTATGAAATGTGGGAAAGGGTAACCCAGCATCAAAAAGGTCCATGTTTTGCTGGATAATATCCATTTTTTTCTGTTACTCTAAGGCTGGAAAGGATCCCTCAACAGGGATGAGGGCCCATTCTACAAGGGGCACAGCTGCTACCATAGCAGCTGTGGGGTATGTTCCTATGGTGGACATCTGTAAAGCAACTACCTAAGAACAGTACACACCTTTACGAAGCACTGTAACCTGGATGTTTAATCCAGGAGTGATGCTTGGATTAGCACAGCAGTCCTGCGGAGTCTGTTTCCAAAAATAAAGTTCTGTGCCCACCTTCAGTGGTACTGCTTTGTCGTCTGTATAAAGTTATGAATTACCTGAGTATTACTGGGGTTAGAAGAAATAATTACTTACCATCATAATCTTGTTTTGTCCCAGTGATACTCAGGTATTCATAACTTCCCAACCTGCCTCCCCTTCCAGAACTTTTTAGCCTCTGCACTCCTATATACTGTGCTCTCAGGGGTATAAATGCCATTTCAAACAACATGAAGTCTTGCTGTATTCTGACAATTGCAGTGATTCCCAACCTTTGAACTGCCCCGGAGAACAATTAGTTAACTTTCTATGCAGGGCATAGAATGCTGAGCTCGAGCTCGGTTGAAGTCTCTGTCTGGAGTGATTCAAACCTAAACCATCAGATTCTTTACTCAGCCTCACTGAACGGTCGCTCCGGAGATTTCTCCTTCAGCTCGGTTCGAAAGTCAGTTAAGTTTTCAGTTTTCGTCAGTTTTTAAACCGAAAAAAGTATCCGCATAGTCGGTTCAGTCTCTTGTCTGTGGTGCTGTGAGTACTAGATAGGAATTGTTCTGTTTTTCTGTGTTGAACTTGTAAAAGTGCGGCTCGGTTCGACTGAACCGGCCATTTGTTAGTGAAATTTGTGTGCTTACTTAGTGTGTGGTTACCGGTTCTTATCGGTTCTAAAAAAAAAACATGTTTTGAACCGTTTTTTTCCAATACCCGTGACACAGTTAGGAACCGATAAGAGAGTCTTGCCTGGCGGTTGCCGAGAAAAGGGTAAGTTTGGTTAGGTTGGCCATGTCTGAGAAACCCAAGAAAAAAACCGGGCCCACTGGGTTTCAACACTGCAGTGAGTGTGGGGAGGTCTTTGCTAAGGCCGATCCCCACATCACCTGTGTTTATTGTCTGGGGTTTGACCACCTCGATTCAGACTGCCAAATATGTAAAAATTTTCCCAAATCTACCCTTGAGAAGAGATTAGGTAGACTGAGGGAAAAGGAGGCTAAGAAGTCCGCTGACCCGGATGGCCAGCCCGGTTCGGTTTCGACCGAACCAGAAGGAGTGCCCTCTGACCAGGGCGATACTTCTTCAGGCAAAAGGAGAGCCGATTCCGAGGGACTGGTTCTGACAAAAAGAAAACGCAAAGATAAATCTACCGGTTTGGATCCAGAGGTTCATATTCTGACCGCCAAAGAGACAGCCAGAATGATTCAGATTGTGGAATCGCTTCGTCCGGTTCCGACAGATCCGGCTCCTTCTGGCAGGGATTTGGTTCGGTTGGTTCCCCCGGTTCAAGATTATGCCCTTGAAGATTTTTATGAACCGGAATTTGAAGAGGAAGGGGAATTTGAGGATGATGGTGTAAGTGAGGGTCTGGATGTGCCTGTGGAACCGGACATCTCCCCAGACAGACCTTCATGTGTTTCCCCTCCTAGGCTTTCTGAGTCCCCTTCTCACTTTATGTTTTACAGAAAGGTGGCCAAATCCCTCCAGCTTCCTATGGAGGAGGCTGTGGAAGATCAAGAGGAGCCTGATTCAAACAACATGAAGTCTTGCTATATTATAGACATTAGCAGCTTGTTCCAGCTCTAGAACTGCCCCGGAGTGAAATGGTTAAAACCATTCCAAAATAGAATTTGGCACGAGAGCAGCTCTATCTGTGTCATTTCAAACTTGAACTGTCAGATTCTTTACTCCGCCTCAGTGAACAGTCGCTCCGGAGATTTCTCCTTCTGCTCGGTTCATTTCTCGGTTTAAAAGTGTTTTCTCGGTTGGATTTAACGAGAATAGTTTTATTTTAACTGTAAAACCGCTCGTCTAAGCTCTATCTGTGGTAACCGTGAAGTAAATGAAGGTTTTGTCTGTGTGGAACTTGTAAGTTATCGGTTCGGCTTTGAACCGATCAGTGGGTTTAAAACTCATTTAAAACTAAAAGTTACTATTTTAGAGTGCGGTTCCCGGTTCTTATCGGTTCTAAAAAAAACAGATTTATTACGTTTTTTTCCAATACCCGTGACACGGTTAGGAACCGATAAGGGTGTCTTGCCTGGCACTGCCGTTAAAAGGGCAAGTTTTTGGTTAGGCTGGCATTATGTCTGAGAAACCCAAAAGAAAAACCGGGCCCACTGGGTTTCAACACTGTGATGTTTGTGGGGAAGTCTTTGCCAAGGCTGACCACACACCACATGTGTTTATTGTCTGGGTTTGACCACCTCAGTCAGACTGCCAGGTATGTAAGAATTTCCCTGCAGCCACCCTGGAAAAAGATTGGGCAGGATCAGGGACAGAGGCCAAAAGTCCACTGACCCGGATGGCCAGCCCGGTTCGGTGCCAACCGAACCAGAGGGAGTGCCCTCTGACCAGGGCAAGACTTCCTCGGGCAAAAGAAAAGCTGGTTCTGAGGAACCAATTCCAGTAAAGAAAACAAGAAAATCAGCAGGTCTGGAGTCCAAAATTCCTTCTCCAACTGCTGCAGAGATAGCAAAAGCCATACAAATTGTCCAGTCACTGTCTCGGGTCCGTCCGAACCACCACTATCTGGTAAAAGGTCGGTTCGTCCGGTCCCAGTGGTTCAGGATTATGATATTGAGGAATTTTATGAACCAGAGGAGGGGGAGGAGGATTATGAACAGTATGAATGTGGCTGGGAAGGTCTGGTGTGCCCATTGAACCGGACATCTCCCCAGACAGACCTTTAGAATCTCCCCCTATGCTGTCTGAGTCCCCATCTCATTTTATGTTTTATAAAAAAGTTGCTGAAACCCTCCAGCGTCCTTTAGAAGAGGCTGTGGATGAGCAAGAGGAGCCTGATTTTGTAGAAATGATGGATATTCCAGAGTCTAGGAGATTATCTATTCCTTTACATAAGTCTTTTAGGAAACAAACAATTAAAATTTTAAAAGCTCCTAATTCTGTGCCTCCTGTAGATAAAAAGATGGACAGAAGGTATACATTGTCAGGCTCTGATACAGAATTCCTTTCTCAGCAATGCAGTCATGTTGGGGTAGTTCAGGCTGCTGCCTGTGATAAAGCTAATATTCCCTTAGCTTCACATCCTCCTGACAAGGATTCCAGGAAGATTGATGCCATGGCAAAAACAGTATATGGCAGCCTCTCTGGGACTCAGGCAAGCAAATTATATGGCTTATGTAGCTAGGTATCAGAAATCTAGATGGGATACTGTTATGCAATTGGCCAAGCAGGCCCATGGCCAGCTGGCTAGTGAACTAGAACAGGTGGCTGCTGATGGCATTGAAGCCTCTAAGGTTCAGTTTCATGCTGCTGTGGATGTTAATGATGTTTCCTCTAGGGTCATGGCCACATCTGTAGCTTTTCATAGGTTGGCCTGGCTCAGGTGTACTACTTTGTCACAGGATACCCAGACTAAGGCTATGGATTTTCCTGTGGAGGAAATTCTCTGTTTGGAGAGCAGACAGAGAATTACATGAAGAAGATGGATGAATATAGGACTACTTACAAGGTGCCCAGGCTGGCGGCAAGCCACTCCTCAAAGGCATGCCCCAGGGGTAGGGTAGGCCTTTTCACAGGCCTTTCTACCAGACTCAGGCCTCCTCTGCCTATGCTCGGAGGGGCTTCTTCAGAGGCAGGGGCAGGCGAGGGTGGGCAGACCTGCTCCACCCCCAGCCTAAAGCTCCTCTGAAACAGGCACCTGATGGGGTGCCCAGGGACGATTCTCCTGTACCATTGGGGCAGGCTGGCTTACTTCAGTCAGAATTGGCTTCTTTAACCTCAGACAAGTGGGTTCTGGAAGTAGTAAGCCAGGGTCTGGTTCTCAGCTTCAAAAGTTTCCCAAGTTGAGAAGCAGACTTTTCTACCTGCAAGTGCTTCAGAGACCCTCGCTCTGGAAACAGAGGTCTCATCCCTGTTAGCCTCTCAGAGCAGTAGAAAGGATTCCTCCCTGCATCAGGGCAGGGTCTGTATTCAGATACTTCCTTACCCCAAAAGACAGGAGAATGGCGGCCCATTTTAGATCTCAGATATCTGAACAAGCATCTTTTGAAACCAAAGTTCAAAATGGTAACTCTGCCAATGATTTTACCTTCCCTAAGGCCAGGGGACTGGCTAGCCTCCCTGGACCTCAAGGATGCCTATTTCCATATCCTAATCAGAAGATCCCATCGAAAGTACCGAGATTGAACTGCCCTCAGGTCATTACCAGTTCAGAGCAATGCCCTTGGCCTTACCTCTGCTCCAAGGGTATTCACAAAGTGTCTAGCAGTGGCAGTGGCCCAATTAAGGAGGCAGAGGATTGCTGTTTCCCTATCTAGATGACTGGCTCATTGTAGGCCAGTCCCCAGAACAGGTAAAATCTCACCTGCAGGTCACCCAGCAGCTTCTCACCTCCCTGGGTTTTCTGCTAAACCTACCAAAGTCGGTTCTGGAACCAGTCCAGGTACTCACCTTTATAGGGGCAGAATCGGACACAAAGCTAGCCAGAGCCTTTCTTCCCCCAGAAAGGGTAAGGAATTTAGTGGCTGTGGCCTCTTCCTTCACTCTGCAGGTCTCTCGACCAGCAAGACACTTTCTGCAGCTCCTGGGACACATGGCTGCATCCACAGCTGTTGTGCAGGGAGCCAGATTTCAGATGAGAGACATTCAGTTTCACTTGAGAACCTTTTGGTCTCAGAGAGAGACCCCTTTCAAGTTGGTCCCAGTGACTCGAACCTTGATCCTAGCTCTCCAGTGGTGGCAGGATCAGAGCATTAAGGCGGGGTCCCTTCATTTCCCCTTCTCACGACTTGACTCTCACTACAGATGCTTCCCTTCTGGGTTGGGAGCCCAATGACCTTTCCACTCAGGGAGTCTGGTCCCAGGAATCTCTGCTCCACATCAGTTTGCTGGAACTCAGAGCTGTCTTTTTAGCTCTTCAAGCTTTTTCTGCATCTGTCCACGACAAGGTGATACAAGTCAGAACAGATAACACCACAACAATGTGGTACATCAACAAACAAGGGGCACTCGGTCTTGACCTTGTGCACCGAGGCAATGAAGTTGTGGTCTCTGGCCTATTCCCTGAACACTTCCCTCATAGCAGTTCATCTTCCAGGGAAGGACAATGTCCTAGCGGATCCCTCAGCAGGATTTCCAGGGCCATCACTAATGGTCCCTGGATCCTCAAGTGCTGGGGATAGTTTTGCCAGGTGGGGCATCCTCACATAGATCTTTTGCAGCCCCAGACAATCACCAACTTCCTCTGTTCTGTTGCAGGCCTCCAGTGCTGGGCTCAGTTCCCTGGATGCCCTTCTTCTGGATTGGGAGGGAAGTTCCTCTTGCTTTCCCCTTTCCTCTCCTATTCAAAGTACTAGTCAAAATCAGATCTCAGCCTTGCAGGGTGATTCTGATTGCCCAGTTTGGCCAGGCAGCCCTGGTACCCACTCCTTCTGTCTCTGACAGTCCGTCTTCCCTTGCCTCCCCAGGAATCACAATCTGTTGACTTGTGCCCAGGGAAGGGTTTGGTATCCGACCTCAAATCCCTCAACCTCAAGGCCTGGCTCTTGAGGAGTTAGAGTTGCTGATTTACACCTCTCTCAGGGTGTTCTTGAGATCCTAAAGGCCTCCAGAAGCCTTCCACTAGGGCTACTTATAGTTCTAAATGGAAAAGGTTTTCCATTTGGTGTGCTGGGAAAATATTTCCCAGAATCTGCAATTGCCCATTTTGTTAGATTACATGATACGTCTTAATTCCTTGGGTCTCAGACCAGCTACCTGAGAGTTCTTTTGGCAGCTGTGTCTGCTTTCGTGTCAACAGGAAAGTCATCCCCTCTTTCCTCTCATCCT
This sequence comes from Neoceratodus forsteri, assembly GCA_016271365.2. Taxonomy (NCBI): domain Eukaryota; kingdom Metazoa; phylum Chordata; order Ceratodontiformes; family Ceratodontidae; genus Neoceratodus; species Neoceratodus forsteri. Next base: position 620,569,770 of record CM028131.1, read on the forward strand.
ATGTTTTCCAAGTTTTAAGGATTACTCCATACTAATCCTCCCTTTGGGAACCGGCCCTACTTGGAACCTTAATGTTGCATTGCCCAGTTAATGCAGCCCCTTTTGAACCTCTGTCTTCTGCAGAGCTTAAGTTCCTAACTTGGAAAACTGTTTTCTAGTGGCTATCACTTCTGCCAGACGCATAAGTGAATTGCAAGCCTTGTCAGTGGAGACTGACTTTATTTCTTTCCACAGGGATAAGGTAGTCCTTAGGACTAATAGGAAGTTTTGCCTAAGGTGGTTTCAGATTTCCATCTTAATCAATCTATCTCCTTCCAGTATTTTTCACTGATCACTCCTCTTTGGGTGAGAGGAGGTTGCACAGCCTGGATGTTAAGAGAGCTCTTAGTTATTATATAGAGCGTACCAAAGGTCAAGGTTGAATCCCTCCAACTTTTCCTTACCTATGGTGAAGTTGGGAAAGGCAAACCTGCCACTAAGAAATCAATAGCCAGGTGGATTGTCTCTTGTATCCAATTTTGTTATCAGAAGAGGCAGAGCCCCAGTTTGAGGGCTCATTCTCAGGGTACAGCTGCGTCTAGCTGCTGGGAATATCCTTTATTGAGATTTGCTGGCTGCTACTTGGAAAAGCGGTACAACTTTTACAAGCATTACTCCCTGGATGTCCAAGCCAGGAGAGATGCTCGGTTTGGCACAGCTGTTCTTCAGAGCCTATTCCTAAGTAGGTTCTGCCCTCCTCCATGGAGGCACTGCTGTGTATTCTGCTAATGTCTATAATATAGCAAGACTTCATGTTGTTTGAAGAAAAATTACTCACCTTAGTAATGTTGTTTCTTCTAATGGAGTCTTGCTATATTATAGACCTCCCCAATCTGCCCTCTCAGAACCTCTACTTGGTGGGTGCGGGCAACTTAGTGTGGGCACTACTTATGTCCTGTTAGCATTTTGTCCCTTTGGGACTTTGGGGTGTGTGTATGCGGCGTGTGTGTGTTTTATTATACTTATGTTCCATTTTCATATTATTAGAATGGTGTTAGTATTTCTGGTCCCCTGACTTGAGTCTTGGGTGTTGGGACCATCAATGGTTGTTATTATTTAGGTAGCCATTTGGCTAGTGTAGTTACAGCTTCCACACAGACCTTAGTGAGTTTGGCTTGTAAAGATCTGACAGTTCAAGTTTGAAATGACACAGATAGAGCTGCTCTCGTGCCAAAATTCTATTTTGGAATAGTTTTAACCATTTCACTCCGGGGCAGTTCTAGAGCTGGAACAAACTGCTAATGTCTATAATATAGCAAGACTCCATTAGAAGAAACAACATTACTAAGGTGAGTAATTTTTTCTTATGTAGAGATGATGGACATCCCAGAGTCCAGGAGACTGTCTATTCCCCTCCATAAATCTTTTGGGAAACAGACACAAAAAATCTTAAAGTCTCCTAACACTATACCTCCTGTGGATAGAAGAATGGACAAGAGGTATACATTTTCAGGCTCAGACACGGAGGTCTTATATCAGCAATGCAGCCATGTTGGGGTAGTGCAGGCTGCTGCCTGTGACAAGGCAAATATTCCCTTGGCTTCACACCCCCCTGACAAGGACTCCAGGAAGATTGATGCCATGGCAAAGAAGCAGTACATGGCATCTTCTCTGGGACTCATGCAGGCGAATTACATGGCCTATACAGCCAGGTACCAGAAGTCCAGGTGTGACACTGTACTGGCACTGGCTAAACAGGCTCCCCAGCTAGCCAAGGAGCTGGGCGGTGGCTGCAGATGGGATTGAGGCATCTAAAGTTCAGTTTCATGCTGCTGTGGACTCTAATGATGTGTCATCAAGAGTCATGGCTACATCTGTGGCTCTTGGAGGATGGCTTGGCTCAGATGTACTATCCTCTCTTGGGACACCCAGGCTAAGGCCATGGATTTTCCTGTAGTGGGTAATTCTCTGTTTGGGGAGCAGACAGAGAATTACATAAAGAAAATGGATGAGTACAGGACCACTTACAGGAGTGCTCAGGCCAAGGAAAGGCAGGCAACTCCTCAAAGGCAGCAGTCTAAGGGCAGGGGCAGGCCTTTTCAAAGGCCTTTTTACCAAGCACAGGCCTCTTCTTCCTTTTCTCGGAGGGGGTTCTTCAGAGGGAGAGGCAGAAGGGGGATGAGCAGGGCTGCATCCACTCCTCAGCCTAAAGCCCCTGGCAACCAAACACCCTAATGGGCCTGCCCGGGTCGACTCTCCTATTCCAGTAGGGGGCAGGCTGGCTTACTTTGTCCAGGACTGGATGTCTATTACATCAGACAAGTGGGTTCTGGAAGTAGTAAGCCAGGGACTGGTTCTCAACTTCAAGAAATTTCCAAAGATGAGAGCCAGATCTTTTCCACCTGCAAATCTCTCGCAAACCCTTGCCCTAGAGGCAGAGGTTTCTTCTCTCCTAGCTTTAAAAGCTATAGAGAGAGTACCTACCCTACACTGGGGCAAAGGACTGTACTCCAGGTACTTCCTGACCCCCAAAAAGACAGGGGAGTGGTGACCCATCCTAGACCTAAGATATCTAAACAAACATCTTTTAAAACCAAAGTTCAAGATGATAACTCTGGGAATAATCCTTCCCTCTCTAAGGCCAGGGGACTGGCTAGCCTCCCTGGACCTCAAAGATGCCTACTTTCACATTCCCATCAGGTGCTCCCACAGAAAGTACCTCAGGTTCGAGTTGCCCTCAGGCCAATATCAGTTCAGAGCAATGCCCTTTGGCCTAACCTCAGCCCCAAGGGTTTTCACAAAGTGCCTGGCAGTAGTAGTTGCCTTTCTAAGAAGGCAAAAGATCTCCATTTTTCCTTATCTGGACGATTGGCTAATAGTGGGTCAGTCTCCAGACCAAGTCAAGTCTCACCTACAAGTGACCCAGCAAGTGCTCACTTCTCTAGGATTTCTTCTCAACCTTCCCAAGTCAGTTCTCGAACCAGTCTAGCTTCTTACCTTTATAGGGGCAGAACTGGACACACTCAAAGCAAGAGCCTTTCTTCCTCTAGAAAGGGCAAGGGTTCTTATGGAACTAGCTTCTACCTTCACCCTTCGGGTATCTCGACCAGCAAGGCATTTCCTCCAGCTCTTGGGCCGCATGGCAGCTTCAACAGCAGTGGTTCAAGGGGCAAGATTCCAGATGAGGGATATTCAGTTCCACCAGAGAGCTTTCTGGTCTCAGAAAAAGGATTCCCTTACCGAACTGATCCCAGTGACTCTGACCTTGATCCAAGCCCTCCAGTGCTGGCAGGATCAGGACAACTTAAGACAAGGTGTTCCTTTTGTTGCTCAGCCTTGTTCAGTGGTCCTTAACACGGATGCTTCACTCCTGGGCTGGAGAGCCCACCTGGGGTCCCTTACTGGCCAGGGGCTGTGGTCCCCCCAAGAATCTTTTCTTCACATCAATCTTCTAGACCTCAGGGCAGTTTTTCTGGCTCTAAAAGCATTCTCACAGTCGGTACAGAACAAGATGGTTCAAGTCAGAACAGACAACACCACCACCATGTGGTACATCAACAAGGAGGGAGGCACTCGGTCCACGGCCTTGTGCACAGAAGCCATGAAGTTGTGGTCCCTGGCTTATTCCCTGCAAACCTCTCTTGTAGCAGTTCACCTTCCAGGCAAGGACAATGTGCTAGCAGATGCACTGAGCAGGATTTCTCAGGGCCATCACGAATGGTCCCTGGACCCTCAGATGTTGAAAGTGTCTTTTTCAAGGTGGGGCATTCCAGAGATAGATCTCTTTGCAGCCCCAGACAATCACCAACTCCTTCTCTTTTGTTGCAGACCTCCAGTTCTGGGCTCAGTCCCTCTGGACACCCTGATCCTGAATTGGGAAGGGAAGTTTCTGTATGCCTTTCCCCCCTTCCCACTCCTGTTCAAAGTGTTGGTAAAAATAAGGTCTCAACCTTGCAAGGTGATTCTGATTGCTCCAGATTGGGCCAGATAGCCCTGGTACCCCCTGTTGCTGTCCCTAGCAGTCCATCTTCCCCTGTCTCTTCCCAGGAACTACAACCTGTTAACATCCTCTCAGGAAAGGATTTGGTACCCCAGTCTTCAGTCTCTCAACCTCAGAGCATGGCTCTTGAAGAGTTAGAGTTTGCAGGTCTGCATCTTTCCCAAGGGGTTCTGGATATCCTCAAGGCTTCTTGAAAGCCTTCCACCAGAAAGACTTACAACTCCAAATGGAAAAGATTCAGCATTTGGTGTTCTAAGAAGCATATTTCTCCAGACACTGCTGAATTGCCTACGGTTCTGGATTATATGGTCCATCTTAATAGCCTAGGCCTCAGACCAGCTACTCTCAAGGTACACTTGTCAGCTGTTTCTGAGTTTTTGTCTGTGGGAAACCTTCCTCACTATCTTCCCATCCTGTGTTCTGTAAATTTTTTAAAGGATTGCTTCACACCAATCCTCCTTTTAGAGACCCTGCCCCTGCCTGGGATTTTAATGTTTGCATTGCTCAACTTATGCAACCCCCCTTTGAGCCTATGTCTTCAGCAGAGCTTAAGTACTTGACTTGGAAAACTATGTTCTTGGTAGCCATTACCTCTGCCATGCATATCAGTGAATTGCAAGCCCTGTCAGTGGAACCTGATTTTATCTCATTTCACAGGGATAAAGTGGTCCTTAGAACCAATAGAAGGTTCTTGCCCAAAGTGGTTTCATACTTCCATTTAAACCAGTCTGTGTCTCTCCCTGTTTTCTTCACTGATCATTCCTCCTCAGGAGAGAGGAGGCTACACAGTTCAAATATCAAAAGAGCCCTTAGTTACTACATAGAACGTACCAAGGGTCACAGGTTTGAGTCCCTCCAGTTGCTCCTCACTTATGGAGAAGTGGGGAAGGGCAAGCCTGCAACCAAAAGATCTATTGCCAGGTAGATTGTGTCTTGTATACAATTCTGCTATGAAAAGCTGGGAAAGAATCCACCCTCAGGCCTGAGGGCTCATTCCACAAGAGGTACAGCTGCTTCCCTGGCTGCTGCCAGGGATATCCCTCTGTTAGAAATTTGTCAAGCAGCCACCTGGAAAACAGTCCATACCTTTACCAAGCATTACTCTCTGGATATCCAGGCTAGGAGTGATGCTCGGTTTGGCACAGCAGTACTTCAGAGCCTATTCCCAAAGTAGGTTCTGTCCCTCCTCCTTGGAGGTACTGCTTGGTAGTCTGCAATTGTCAGAATACAGCAAGACTTCATGTTGTTTGAAGAAAAAATTACTCACCTTAGTAATTATGTTTCTTCTAATGGAGTCTTGGCTGTGTTCTGACCTCCCTCCCTGCCTCCCCTCTCAGAACCTGTTTTTGGGAAGCGGGTAGGCAGGTGCAGTGTTGCACCCCAGGGGTGTTTTTTGCTTGCACTCTCCTCCTTTTGTTTGGGTGCTGATTTGTTATTGTTATTTATAGTACATTGGGTTTTGTTTTTGGGTTCCGTGACTTGAGTCTTCCTTGGCCAGTTGGCTAGTAAGAATTTTTACAATTTCCACATAAAATTTTTAGTTTAGTTGGGCTTGTAAGAATCTGACAGTTTAGGTTTGAATCACTCCAGACAGAGACTTCAACCGAGCTCGAGCTCAGTATTCTATGCCCTGCATAGAAAGTTAACTATTTGTTCTCCGGGGCAGTTCAAAGGTTGGGAATCACTGCAATTGTCAGAATACAGCAAGACTGCATTAGAAGAAACATAATTACTAAGGTGAGTAATTTTTTCTTCTGGCACATATGTTGTGATTGTGTTCACTATTGTTATTCCCCCTAGTCAGGTGATTCTGACATTCAGGGGCATTCTTTCATATGCTGTGCCCTCCTGTTGGAGGCCTTTTCTGGGTGTTAAAGGCATTCCTACTATAATTATTATTTTTTTTATTATGTTGAATATTGTTATTATCATTGTTACACGTAGTTCTCGTGGGCCTGTCTTTCCAGGCTTCTAGGAAATCTGAAGGGTTTAGAGCAAAGTCAGTTGGTAGAATGTAGCATTTGAAAAGTGACACGTGCAAAATATTCCATCATTTGCATATGTTCTATCTCTCTGGGCAGCTCTGTTTAGAAGGCTTAGTTATGAATACCTAAGTATCACTGGGAAGAAACAAGATTACTATGGTAAGTAATTTTTTCTTCAGGAAGTATAAGGAAACACAGAAGGAGCAGGACAGAGAACTTTACCAATTAAAGCAGAAGGAAGTGGTGGAGACACTTAATAGCAAAGGCCCAAACCGAGGACAAGATAACCTACTCGGTTAAGAAAGGGAATAACACCTTTTATAGGTACATTAGGGAGTGAAGAAAGACCAAAGGAGTGAGGGATAGTGAGGTTTAATAAAGGGGAGTGAGGGTGGGCAGAGAGGGACAGTGAAAAAGCAGGAATACAGAACGAATACTTCTGCTCAGTATTCACAAAAGAGGAGGAGGGGGAAGTACCTAATCCAATCAATAGAAGCACTCTGGATAGGGGGTTGATACCGGTCCTTTCACAGAAAGTACCTAAAAAAAAGGTACCTTTGTAAATGAGCCTATGGCTCAAAGGTTTTCCAAACTGCTGTTTAAATAAAATAAAATAAAAATAAAAGAACTCCTAAAATTGAAGGTGGACAAAGCAATGGGGCCTGATGGGATTAACCCCAGAATTCTGAAAGAACTAAGGGGAGTACTAATGACACCACTGACTACCCTTTTTAACAAATAAATCATGGGAGGATGGTGTGGTACCCAAAGGACTGGAGGAGGACGGATGTGATTCCCTTTCACGAAAGTGGGTGGAAAACAGAGGCAGGAAACTACAAACCTGTTAGCATGACCTCAGTGATAGGGAAAATGATGGAATCACTTCCGAAAGAAAGAATTGTTAAGTACGTAGAGGCCAGCAGGGCACAGGACCCAAGGCAGCATGGATTCATAGCGAGAAGGTCATGTCAGACGAGTCTAATAGATTTCTTTGATTGGGTGACCAAAGTAGTAGACCATGGAGGGGCTGTGGACATGGTCTACCTAGACTTTAGCAAGGCATTTTTGACACAGTCCCACATGAAAGATTAATAAACAAATTAGCCAGCCTGGTAGTGGGTTCCAGGGTGGTAGCCTGGGTAAAAAAATTGTCTGGACAACAGGATACAGAGGATAATAGTAAACGGAGTCCACTCCAAAGAAAGGGGGGTAACTAGTAGGGTACCGCAGGGTTCAGTACTGGGTCCAGTCCTTTTTAATGTCTTTATAAGTGACATTATGGAGGGACTGGAAGGAAAGTATGCCTCTTTGCAGACAACACAAAGATCTGCCACAGGGTTGATAGACAAAGGGGGCGTGGAAAGGATGGGAAGGGACTTGGCAAGGTTGGAGGAATGGGCTAAAGTATGACAGCTTAGATTCAGTGCAAAGAAGTGCGAAGTAATGCACCTGGGAAACAAAAACCCAGGGAGGAGTACACAATGTGGGGGATATTAACAACATCACAAATGGAAAGGGACCTGGGGTAGTCATATCAGATGACCGAAAGGTAAGCAAACAATGTGAGAGGGCAGTAAGGATGGCTGGGGGGATACTGGGATGTATAAGGAGAAGCATCACCAGTAGAAAACTGGAAGTTGTTATCCATCTGTACAGACAGTTGGTGAGACCCCATCAGGAGTACTGCGTACAGTTCTGAAGAACCCGTCTCCCCAAGGACAAAAGACAGGATGGAGGCAGTCCTGAGGAGGGCAACTAAAATGGTGCAGGGTCTGCAACAGAAGTCATACGAAGAGAGACCAAAGAAGCTTAATATGTATACCCTTGTAGAAAGGAGGGAGAGGGGGGACATGATAGAAACTTTCAAGTATCTCAGTGGACTCAACAAAGTCAAAGAGGGTAGCATCTTTTAGAAAAAGAGATGTGCAAGAACAAGGGGATACAATTTGAAGATAGAGGGGGGACGGCTCAGAAGCAATGTGAGGAAGTATTTTTTCACAGAGAGGATGGTGGACCCATGGAATGGCCTTTCTGAGGAAGTCGTGGTGTCAAAAACAGTGCGAAAATTCAAGAATGCATGGGACAGACATAAGAGAATTCTTGTGGTGTGTAGTAAAGTAGGCTGTTGGTTAACTAGGATCGGCAGCTTATCCAGTAGGTAGAAAATTGGGCAGACTAGGTGGGCCAAGTGGTCCTTATCTGCTGTCAAAGTCTATGTTTCTATGTTCTTTGCCCGCTTTGGGTCTCTGGTGGGAGAACTGAGGAGGGTGCGGGGGACAGACCACCATTATAGGATAGGCCGACGTCAGAGAGTGACATCGGCAGTGGTCGGTCCCCCATGGCAGACTGCTAGCTAGAAAGTTTCCATGTGGTCCTGGTGCCTGGCAGCTAAGTCCTACCGGTGTTGGCCTGCTAAAAGAGCTCATCTCGAAGATCTTCTGTTATTGTAAATTCTTACGTAACTGTACTTTTTGATCTATTTAAGTTGTAATGATAGAAGTTCCAAGAGACTTCAAGCCTGTATTACTGTGCCAAATACATGTTTAAGGAGGGCAGAGAAGGATTTCTAATTGGCAGCCATTTTTTTCTTATAAAATAGACCATGAAAATCCAGTAACCTCACTGGGCTAAATAAGTCACATGACCATTAATAATTTTTCTGACACCTGCACACCTCACCTGAACAACATATTTTTTTTAACATGGTGTATAAGGAAATAATGCGTTCCTGGATGGTTGTAGCAGCTGGCTGTGCCTTGTGCCTAACAACCATCCACGGTGTGCATTATTTCCATATAGCTACATGTCCTGTCATATGTTATCCCTTACATGCTCAACATTTTATACAGTTCTCTTCATGGAACCATTCATTTGGAGTTTTGACAGTGTCCCAGCCTGTACACTGAACTCTTGAGAACTGTTCAGTTAGGTTAAGAGGCCATGTTTAGCATTCTGTTGTCAAGCCATGACATAGTAAAAATTCCAAATTAAAGTGACACTAAACTGTTTTTCACATTGCGGTTTATAATTTGTGTAAATAGTAACATTACAAACAACTGCCAGGTAATACAAATTTCCTGTTCCCTTTAAGGTTTTCAGAATTATCTGTTGGAGTTGCCACAACCTGGAACTGAACCTAAACATTTGATTCGATTTGAATTCATGGGAACAGAAAGTCCTGAAATGACTTTTACATTCGCTTTTGTATGGGTTGCAGACTCAGCAGTGCTTTGCTGAAACATTATTTCCACAAAGGCCAAAAAAGGTTACTGACAATTAAGTACCCTTCTAGAAAATGTACAGTATTCTATAACTGCTTGGCCTATAAACAAAACTAGACCTTGAAAATTCAAGTAAGCATTAAGCCACGGCGGAGGTGGCATCTAATGCTGGATTGATGCACGTAAATTGGGGGGCGGTGGGTGCCCAGGGCCAGGGGCTACCACCCGCCCTCCCCATGCATCAATCGACAGATGCCACCCCATTTGAGTGACTTAACGCGCTTGTAACATGGCCCAATGCTTGCTGGAGGGAGTCGAGGGGCCCACCTGAGAGGTATACAGTAAGAGCGGAGGCGTGACAATTTTTAACGATTTTAATGCAGTCTCACAAAGCCATGTAACACACGTCACATACATACTGATGTGCTGAACTGACACTGCTCGTCTACTGTCGCGGAAAGGGACACATAACAGTCCTGTGATGTTGTGGACAGTTCCGTGCGGGTATTGCTGTGATATCCACACTGGGAGGTCTGAGTTGGACATTTCAGCGGCTCTGACGACTGCTGCCCTTGTGCTGTGGATCTCGGTCAATCTTACTTCCGGCTGCTGCTGGGATTCTCGTCCGGGTGGGTTCTGCTCCAGCTGCTCTCTATTATGCTGGCCGGGTAGCTCATAGCCTTTTACCGTGCACACTCCACGTCTCAGCACACTGTGCACTGGGATGTCTCCCACCCCGGATGTCCTCTGCGTCTCCGCTGGGTAGTGCCGCTCGTCCCGCTCCTGCGTCTCATTTGCCCATCGCACCCAGTGCTGCTAGGCTGGGGGTCTGGCAGCTGATGGTACTGCCGAAGCGGGCACGGCATATAAACTGGGTTAATGCCCGCTTCGGCTGCCGTCTCGTGACCCTCCTACACCTATCGGAGCGCAGGATCACAGGCACAGTATTAATGCCATGTTACAAATTGTATTGCTCTCCAGCATGCCAAAATAATAGTTGCATACATTGTTTCCATTTGCATCAAAAATCTACTCTGAGGAAGGTAAAGTATTAGCAAATAAGCTACGTTTTGTGCATTAAAAAATGCTAAAAATGTTCTTCCTCAAATTGGAGGAAAAAATGTTGCAGGCGATACCTTTTATTGGACTGACAGCATAGTTTTTGAGACTAGCTTTCAGGAGTTTGAGGGCCCCATTTTCAGAGTTAGCCATTTGTGCCACACCCTCATTAGTAGTACGTGTGAGATAGTGCTTGGCTACGCTGGGAGACAAATTCAGACAGGCAGTACCCTCTGACTGGTGCGTGCTGCCTGTCTGAATATAGGAGCTTTGACAACACAGCCCATAGTGACTGTGTGTAGTGCTAACACAGCCCCCTGCTGGAAAGTGACTCATAAACAAATGGAGATGGTGCATCCCAGACGGGATCGTGCCTTTACCCCTTGAGTCTTTTTTAGCGGTTGGCATGCTAATAAGCACACATGATAAGCAAGGCATTAAGGAGTCATTTGAATGCCATTATATGCTCATTAGCTGTTCTGTATAATGCCTGTGCACACAAATGCATGGATGCATTGTGAATAGCAGTGGCCACCCCTACAGTCACCAGTCCAAGCTATCCAGTAGGGTAACTACCATATAGCCCTGGTAGTCTAATGTCCCCCCAGACCCCCATGGCCAGTCCCAGCCATCAAATAGTAGCATATATGCCTGGCAATCGAGTGCCCCCCCAACCCCTGATAGACAGTCCAAATGGTTAAAGTAATGCAGTGCCCTAGTCCTTGGCAGCCTAGTGTACCTCTGTCAACTCCTGGTCCGATCTGTCATAATATGGCAAAAGCCTATTCCCTGGTAGTCAGTTGGATCCCTTACCCTTGCACAGTCGCCATACAGCAACCTGCTCTGGCCTGCCCACTCAGCACCCTACATCCCATTCAACAATAGCACCCCCACTCCCTTACACGCTCAGTCACTGTCAATCAGACATGTGCCAGCCAAGCTGGTGAGCATGGGGGTTGTGCCAGTCACTGTCTCTGGATGGTAACATCTGACAGTTCCAGTCATATGAGGTGAGTGGGATGTCACTGAAGGTGGGATGGAAGGTATTGAGTTTGCAGGCCAGGAAAAGGGTGTTTTGTGGTGATCAGGCAGGGTGAGGGACCCACTTGACTATTAGGGAAATAGGCTGTTGCCATATTATGATAGCTGGGACTCGGAATTGGGGAGAGGGGGTCCATTAGATTTCAAGGGAATATAGCACTGCATAACTTTAACAGTTAAGACCAGCAATTTGGGGTGGGGAGAAGACACTAGCTAGACTGCCAGGGGATAAGGCATTACATAACTTTAACAGCTTGGATTGGTGACTGGTGGGAGCATTAGACTACCAGTAATATAAGGCATTTGCCACTGTTTGATGGCTGGGACCAGCGATGGAGGAGAAAGAGGGGTGGGAGGCACTGTCATGCTCTGATAGCCCATGCTGTCAGTTTGCTAGGTAGAGCTCGCTTAATAAGGGAGGATTGTGCACCACTGTGCACTTTGATAAGAGTAGGGTTTTCAGTTCCTTAAATGACGCTATGACAGTGGCTGTGTAGTGCATTCAAATCCTCTGAATATGCCACTGCACCCTATATGCAAGAGGGATCCCTCATTTGCATTTGTGGAATGGTGTATTTTACACATATGCGCTATCTGCTTAGCGACATGCCCCAGGGACTGCTGAATATTGACCCCAGCCCGTCCGATCATGCTTATCCTAGTTAACATGTCACTAACATGTTTAGTGATGCACTAAACTTCTGAAATGGGGCCATATTCTCTTCATCAGGTCAGGCCATCAGATCTTCCTCAAAGCGAATCCAAAATGTACTCATTCAACCCGGTACAAAAACTTATGGAACCAATGTTTTAGCAAAGAACTCCTGAGTCTGCAAACCTTACAAAAGTGAATGTAAAAACATTTCAGGAGTCTTTAGTCCCTTGAATTTGAACATATGAACATATGAAGAAGCCAGTAGAATAAGGCCATTTGGCCTATCCAGTCTGCTGTTATTGCAGGGTCCACAGCTTAAGCTACTGACCCAGCCCCCTCTCCCCAGTCCTCCCATCCTTTTCATCTGCTCTTCCCATGACCCTTACTTTCACCTTAACTCTGTCCCAGCCTCTTTTGAGGCTGTCCACCATCTTCAAGGAGACCACCTCTTCCGACAGGGCATTTCAACTGGCCACCACCCTTTCTGTGAAGAAATGCTCCCTAACCTCTCTCCTAAACCTCTCCCCCCCCTTCAGTTTAAGACTGTGCTCAATCATATTTTGGTTGGCACTTAAAGAGACCCCCCTGTTCCTTATCTACCCCAGTTATCCCTTTCAAGTACTTGAAGAGCTCAGTCATATCCTCTCTCTCTCTCTCTCTCTCTCGTCTCCTCCAGGGCATACATGTTCAGGGCCCCAAACCTCTCCTCGTATTCTTTACCCTGCTGACCCATGATCATATTTGTTGCCCTCCTCTGGACTGTCACCAGCAGGTTAATGGCCTTTTAAGGTGTGGGCATCAGTACCGGACTCTATACTCCAGATATGGTCTCACTAGTGACCTGCACAAGGGCAGTATAACTTCCTCTTGCCTGCTACTTAGCCCCCTGTCTATACAGCACAACATCTTGTTTGCCTTTGCTGCTGCTTTCCTGCACTGTGTGGAGTGCTTCAGGTCACTAGTGATCATCACTCCCACATCCTTCTCCACCTCCGTTGCAGATACTGGGACCTCTCCAAGGTAGTACTCCGTCCTGGGATTTTTGGCTCCAGTGTGCGTAACTTTGCATTTATTTGCATTGAAACCAAGCTGCCAAATCCTAGACCACCTCTCAAGTTTTCCAGATCCTCCTTTAGGTCCATCCCTTCGACTGTGTCCACCCTCCCACAGAGCTTGGTGTTGTCTGCAAAAATGCACATTTTGCCCTTAATGCTATCCCCAGTATCATTAATAAAGACATTGAACAACACCGGTCCTAGCACCGAGCCCTGTGGAACCCCACTGGTGACATCCCTGGTGCTAGATAGCTCTCCCCCCACTACCACCCTCTGGATCCTGTTCCCCAGCCAGTTTTCCACCCATCTGGTCATCTTCTTCCCAACCCCAAGATCCACCAATATCCTGATCAACCTCTTGTGGGACACAGAGTCAAAGGCCTTGCTAAAATCCAGGTAAAGGATGTCCCCCGCTTGGCCCGTCTACTGTTTTGGGAACCCAGTCAAAGAAGTCAATCAAATTTGTTTGACAAGACCTTGCTTCCACAAATCTGTGCTGCCTTGCATCCTGGAGACCATGCTCCTCTAGATACTCTACCAACTTTTCCTTAAATATGGTCTTCATGAGTTTGCACACGATTGTAGTCAGACCGATCAGTCTGTAATTCTCTGGGACCACTCTTATGGAGGGGCACTACATGTGCCACTCTTCAGTCCTGCGGTGCCACACCTGACTTCAGTGAACTGTTGAACAGGCCCACCAGTGGTTCTGCAAGCTCCTCTGCCAATTCACTCAGCACTCTTGGGTGTACGCTGTCTGGGCCTGGTGATTTGTCCACATTCAATGTCAGCAGCCCTTTCCTCACTCTTCCCCATCTACGTTCATATCCATGCTCCCCTTCCCCCATTGGTCTTCTCCTCCTCCCTGTTGACATTGGTCCGTCTTTCTCCCTGGTGAAGACAGAACAGAAGTATTCATTTAATACCTCTGCTTTTCCTCCCTATTCTCCTCCATCCACCTGTCACCTTTCTGAAGCCTAATAATCCTCTCCTTCTTGTCCTTTTTCTTATTTATATTGTGAAAAAAGGCATTCTCTCTCTCTTCTTAATTCCCTCTGCTATCTTCAGTTCCTTCTGAGCCGTAGTCCACCAGACTACCTTACTTGACTCAGTAGCCGTCTTTAAGTAATTCTCCCTGTCCTCCTGTCTCTTGGTTTTCTTGAATTTCCTATAGGCTAAACTCTTGTCCCTTACTGCCTGGGCAACCTCAGTAATAAACCAGCTGGGTGCTTTGGCCCTTGAGTTCTTCCTTCTGAGCCTAATGCACTCCTCTGTAGCAGCCATTATTCCCTCATTAATGATGGACCACCTTTGATCCATCCCCATACCTGTCCTGATGCCTGCCAGGTGCCTCCTTAACAATTTGCCCATCTTCCTGAAGTCTGCCGTCCTAAAGTCCAGGATGTTAATCTTAGTGGGGACATTTTCCCTACCCCTAGACAACAGAACCACACTGTGCAATGGTCACTTCCACCCAGGGGCTTCTTGACCCTTATATCTTGCACGTGCTTCCCATTTGTAAGCATTAGATCAAGAACTGCCCCCTTCCAGATGGATTCTGTGACTTCCTGAGTCAGGAACGCATTCTGCAATGTTCTAGGATCACCTGACTCCTGGCACATGTCATGGTTGATATGCTTCAGTCTTCCTTGGGAAGGTTGAAATCCCCCACTATTACCACCCCTCCCTTCCCTGCAGCATCAAAATTTGAGAGTTCAGTTCCCTGTCACTTTCCTCTTCCTGATTGGGTGGTCTGTATACCACCCCCAACCTCACTTTCCTCCCTCTATTGGACAGTAACTGAACCCACATTTCTTCTGCCCTCCCCTTCTCCGACTTCTCCTTCGTACGTGATATACCCTACCTGATGTAAATTGCCACTCCCCTCCCACTTCCTTGTTCCTCGTCATGGTTTGGTGTGGCCCAAGTCTCGGGTACTGCCATAATGCCCCCCCCCCCATCTGCTAGTATTGAATCAAATGATTAGACACGGTGGGCTTGATTTTAAAAGGTGGACGCAGGGCTTGCGTTAAGCCCTGCATCCAACGCAAAGGGGGTTGCAGATGTGCCAAAGCCCCTTGGACACAGAGTGGTCTGATTTTCAAAAGGGGTGGTGTATTTGCGACATATTCCCCAATTTACGTCACCTTGCGCCAAAGGATTTGCACAAGTGCCGTGATCCTGAATGTAAAGTTAGACCAGGCAGAAGCTGGTCTAACTCCCTGCATCCCACATCCTGGACTTGTGGCAGGCATTTCTGGCATATTTTTTTTAAAACTGCACTTGCCGCAAGGTGTGACACAAGTCGCCCCCTGCATCACACACCCTGCCGCAAGTCCAGTGCGCCACCATATCTGGTTGTAAAATCGAGCTCTGTGCCATGTCCAGATGACTCCAGTAGATAATTCTGAAAACCTTAATGTGAACAGGAACTGTGTGCTACCCTAAAATAAACACAGCAATATTCCTTCTTAAGTGGTGGATTGTTCCTCTTATCTTTGCTGTTTTGCTGTGTGGCACTGGTGTGCTTACAATGACCGTGTTACAGTGTAAATCAATCTTTGTTAAAAAAAAAAAATCACTGCATGTATCTAGTCTGAGCCAAAGTCACAGTGAAATAAATAAGGGAATCAAGTTTATTATGCTGAAGGTGTCTGCCATGTTGCTGCACCACACTGGTCCATTTCTGACAACCACTGCATGGTATATACTGTAGAGCAGTGTGTTTTTTATCCAGTATGTGTAATGTTCACATTAACAGTTCTAATTTGTAAAAAAAAAATGGGCAGCTTATTAGGCTAAAG
Source organism: Neoceratodus forsteri (assembly GCA_016271365.2). NCBI lineage: Eukaryota > Metazoa > Chordata > Ceratodontiformes > Ceratodontidae > Neoceratodus > Neoceratodus forsteri. Next base: position 620,585,569 of record CM028131.1, read on the forward strand.
GCATCTGTTGAGCAATCTTAGTATCCGGCTGCGCACATTCATTTATTCATAGAGTTTATTGTGTGTTTGCCAGGTCACTGAATTGGCGGGCTATACAGCACGAGTGCACAACATGTTTTTAGTCTTTGACCAAGTACAGAAAGGGATGTACCAGCGGGCTGCCATTACTCAAGAAATACAAAATGACAGCAAGACTGGAACTAGCAAAGGTTTACATATTGAGAGTCTCCTAGAAATCAAAGGTATGGCAAATGAGTCAACATAATACTGTCATCAGTTTTTATATGCACAGAAACTGCTTGCTTCCTTCTGTAGCCCTGTTACTGCTGATGTTTTATTCCCTACCCCACAAGACTGAAATTGTGTGTAGCTCTGCCAGCATCCAACATGGTCTGTAGAGCTGGCTGTGCTAATTAACTGCAGTAATGTAAGCTGCTATTCATTTTCACTCTGGGTATCTTACAGTGCTCATCAACCAGAGGAACTTGTGGAAAGTCAAGGCACTCAACAATTTTGGAAAATAATGATTTTAGAGCCCGATCCACAGTCTTGTGCATGGCCATCTACAACTGTGGAGAGGCTTGCATGTCCACGGAGCTCATATCCACAAGCACAGGAATCCCACGGCATGGCATGATAGGCATGTGCACCTACTCCTCACCCAGTCTCTGGTCTGACCATGAAACTCTGTGTGTGGCATGAATGGGGGTGGGCAAGCTGCACACTAATGTGGCTGTCCCTGCACTAACACCACAGTGTGGAGAGCCAGCGAGGGCGGGGGAGCACAGGTTACACGAAGTAAGGTCTGGCCATAGTGCCAGGCGCCCAGAGCTGCCCAGCCACAGCCGTTCCTTGGGGGCTTAATTAACCTCCCTCACAACCTGCCCTGTATCCCCCCCCCCCGAGTAAGCACTGAGGGCTGGGGGTCACTGTGGCACATGTGTAATCCTGCATGTGAATTGTTTAGTGTCCCTAAGTCCTTGGAAGTCTGTCATATCCCATGACCCCTGCTTCGTGCAGAACAGGGGATCCACTGACAAGCTGACATGGGCATTCATATGGATGCCAGATGTCTGGCACAGCTTTCACCCCTTCCCAACTCCTAGATGGCATCTAGTGCAGAAGCATCAGGGAGGGGAAAGAGTGGTGCATACTAAAAAGGGGAGCTAAGAGATGGTGAAGATATGAGCACAAAATTGAGACAGTTGAGCTGAAAAAACAGTTTACGATGTTACAGGCAGAAGGGCAGGAGCAGCAAGAGCAGCTGGAATCAAGTGAGAGGATGCAGTAAGCATAGAACCAGCAGCCACAACCACTACTGAAAATAATACTTTACATGATAAGGAGTCGGATACAAATGAGGGGTCACAAAATGGGGAATGAAACATGAACTAGAACCAAAACCAAATGTAGAGGAGGGAAACAGCAGATCTTCTATGGGGGTATCTCAGTTATCAGGTACAGTACCTTTGCCGTTGGTGAAGGGGAATCCACACGGAAGATTTTCAGCAGTTCAACTGAGGCCACCCACGCTGTCGACATCTGTCAATATCACCAACTCTGTATTGCTGCGGGCAGCCCCACTCCCTCCTCAGTTCTTTCTCACCATTAACTTGCTTGCGTGGGTCTCCGCGGAAACTCTGTCATAGTATTCCTGCCTTTTTTCAGCCTATGGCTTTTTTCACTTACCTTGTAAAAAAATTTCTTTTTTAAGAGAGTTCTTCTTTTTATGTCGAGAATTAATCCTTCTGCTTCTCTCTTCCATCACTGCCACTGCAGAAAGAAGATTGCCTGTACAGACAAACACTCCATTTGTGTCTGCTGTCTTGGGCCTGACCACAAAGTTTCTGACTGAGAGCTCTGCCAGAAGTTTAATCAAACCACCCTTCGGTGACGCATAAAGGCTTTTAAGAAATTCCTGGTGGATCAACAGGTAGCCAGTTCTGGGAACAAGTCCTCCAGGTCCCTGCCGGTTGGTTCTTCGAGCTCCCAGGCCTCCAAGGCTTGAGACAAGTCCTTGGGGAAAAGTCATAAGAAAGACCATGATCATGACCCTCCCCCGGCGTCGATCTCACTCCTCGTCAGCCTCTCCTCCTTCTGGGGGATTGTCATCTACTGCAGCCACTCCGACAAGGAGAACTGCTGTCCAGGTCTCTGTCGCCACCAGACTTATACCGACAGCACCTCCGCCCGAGTCACAGGGCGCCTGGCCATCAACCTCCAGGTCGTTGGCTGCTCCGCTGTTGACAAATGGTTCATCGTCAATGGCCCTCCTGTCGAGGCCTGCCCCTTCTCCCTCCAGGGCTACAGGCTCATCAGATTCTCAGGATGCAGCAGGTGGGTCGTCAACACCTGTGCCATCGAGCCCCCCTACGTCGATGCCTACCATCGACCTCAGTGAAGTCCTGCTGAAGTTCACCAATGTGGTCGTGCAGTAACTGGGTGCCTTAAACAGGCCCCCTTCAGCAACACCGTTGACAACAGCTTTGTCGTTGACGCCTACTCATTGGCTCTGGGAAGCTCCCTGTGGGCTATCGACAGCGCACTCAATGCCAGACCCAGAGATTGAAGAGGTCAACATCGAGGAGAAGTACCATCCAGACCTCATTCTTCTTGAGGATGAGGAGGAAGAAAGAGGTCCTGCTCTCTGACAGGTTTACAGCCTCCTCTGTCAGTGAGGACTCGGTGAAGCATGCTCCCAGGTCTCCTCCGGAGGACCCCACATTTTTTTAATGTGATGAAACAGCTGTCCTCCACCATAGGCTTCCAAAAAGAGGAAGAGGATGCCACCAGGAAAGATCTGGTGGATTTCCTGGAGATTCCAGAATCTCCCCCCAAAGATCATTTCTCCAGTGCTCCCAGCATTGAAGAATGCAGCCATGGCAGTCTGGCAAAGACCAGACATGGTGCCAACTGTGTCACGTAGGGTGGACACATTTTATCACACCCCTCATGGTGTCCCCTGTTATGCTGCCCAGGCAGAAACTGACTCAGTGCTCATTAAGGCAGCTCATGACAGATCTAAGGTGCCTAACCATCTTAGTTCCCTTCCCCCAGATAAGTAGTATCATAGAACTGACCTATGTGGAAAAAGGGTTTATGACTCCTCTACCCTAGGTTTGAGGATTGCTAACTTTCTGTCACACATGGTTAAATACCAAAATGCCAATTGGAGGAAGGGCAGTGCTGCAGCCCCGGCCCTTCCTGAGGGCACGCAAAAGCAGGAACTGCTTCAGTGCTTCCAGGCAACTGAGGATGTTAGTAAACATCTCCTCAGAGCACTGTATGACATGGCTGACACTGTTGCTAGAGCAGCTGCCATGGGCATACACCTCTGCAGGCACTCCTGGCTCAGAATATTGGGATTTGAGCTGATGTGCAGCAGAAAGTGCTTAATGCCCCTTTTAGTGGCACTAAGCTGTTTGACCCTGATATCCAGGACCTCATAAATGATCTGCAAGCCTCAGGCAGGGCCATCATATCGGTCCATTCCCTCTATCACACTTAACCAAAGGTTAGAGGGCGGCTTCCTTTTCATAAACAGAACAGTAGGTGTGGAACAGCTCCCCATCCCCAAGGAAAACGTAGAGCCCAGGCCCCCTTGCCTGCCCCTTCTGATGTTGGAATGGTGGCCAAGCACCCCAAAGTGAAGAACCAGTTTCTGCGGCTGGCTCCACCTCCCCTTAACTACTTGCCAGACCTCTCTCCTCTGGTTCTGGACCAGGAGGTGGTGGTCGGAGGTCGGTCCTCCCTCCATCTGAACCAATGGAGAACCATAACTCCGGATGCCTGGATTCTGCAGATCATAGAAAAGGGCCTTGGAGCTCATAGAGTAGCCTCCAGACACCCTGCCTCCACCCTCCAGTTACCCCCCAGCTCACTTGTCTGTTCTCCAGGAAGAGGTGCAGTCTCTTCTGCGCAAGCAGGCTATCAAACCAGTGCCCAGGCACCAGAGAAACAAGGGGTTTTGTTCCAGGTTTTTCCTGGTCCCCAGAGAGACTGGAGATCTGAGTCCTATTTTAGATCTGAAGGACTTCAATCTGTTTGTCCAGTACAAAAAGTTCTGAATGGTAACTTTGCCAGGCCTCATGCCCCGCCTCAAGACAGGGGACCGGCTCTGTTCCCTAGACATGCAGGATGTGTACCTGCACATCTCGGTCTTTTCTCCGCACAGGAAGTTTCTCTATTTTGCTTTTCAGGTTGAGCATTATCAGTTAAAAGTGCTGCCCTTTGGCTTATCCTCTGTGCCGAGAGTCTTTACCAAGTGCTTGGCAGCAGTCACAGCAGCTCTCAGAAGATAGGGACTGTATATCTTTCCTTACCTGGGTGATTGGCTCCTAAAGGCCCCGTCCAGGGAACAGCTTTTAGCTGTCTCTGGAGCGCACTCTCCAGCTCTTCCACTCCCTGGGCATTACTGTTACCTGCTCAAGTCGGTTCTAGTACCATCCCAAAGGCTGCAGTATATAGGGGCAGTTCTGGACTCGGCACAAGAAAAGGCCTTACTGCCCCAAAACAGGGCGGAGTGCCTCATAGCCCAAGCTCAGGAAGTTGCTCAGAGCCGGTACATTCCTGCCAGGGTGTATCTCAGATTGCTGGGCTGCCATACTCACCGTTCCGCTGGTCAGGCTCCATATGCGTACCCTTCAGTGGACCCTCCAGGTACAGTAGGATCAGTGCATGGATGAGTTAGACCTTCCAGTCCTAGTCTCTTCCCCAGTACGCAGGATACTGCAGTGGTGGATGGACCTGCTTCAATTCGTTCCATTCCATATCTCTTCCCCGCATCAGATCCTAACCACAGATGCAGCCGGTCTGGGCTGTGGAGTACACCAGGGCCCCTTCCAAACCCAGGACTCCTGGTCCCAGTGGGAAGCCTCCCTACATATCAGTGTCCTGGAGATGAGAGCGGTGCTCTACACCATGCAGGCTTTTCAGGAGCATCTTGCTGTTGGCCAGCTGCTGGTGCAGTTAGATAATCTGAGTGTAGTATACTACATCAACAAGCAGGGAGGCACTCACTTGTACCCCCTTTGCTGGAAGGCCATGAGAGTGTGGTACTGGGTGCTGGATCACAGTCTGAAACGCTCTGCGGTCCACGTGGCAGGTGTCCTAAACACCCTGATGGACAGTCTCAGCAGGGCTCAGTCCAGCAAGCATGAATGGGAGTTTCTCTCATCTGTAGCAGAAGACTTGTTTGACAGATGGGGTCGTCCAGAGTTGGACCTTTTTGCGTCCCCACTCAATGCAAAACTTTCTGCTTGCTAGATCCAGGACCTGGAGTTTTCTGATGAGACGCGTTGTCCCTCTCTTGGAGCGGGAGGTTTCTTTATGCATTCCCTCTGTTTTCTCTGATATAGAGGGTGTTAATCAAGTTACAGATGGAGGGAGCCAGCATGATTTTGGTGGTTCAATTCTTGCCTCGCCAGATATGGTTCCCTCTACTTCAGCAGATGGCGGAGGACCTCTGGTCCCTCTTCCTCCTTGCAGGAATCTGCTGACCCAGGATCATGGGACCCTGGTCCATCCCAACCTCAGATCCCTTCATCTGCATGCCTGGCTCCTGAGAACATAGCCATCACCAGGTTTAGGGTAGCGGACATCCTGGTGGCCACCTGGAAGCCTTCCACTCGAGCCACGTTTGCCATGAAGTGGAAGCAGTTTGCCATCTGGACTGCCAGACATGACTTAGACCCTTTCAACTGTCAGGTGAATCATATCCTGGACTAGGTGATCTCACTGTCTGACTCAGGCCTCCAGTATTCTTCCATCAAGGTCCACCTTTCGGCTGTTTCTGCATTTCATGAGCCTGTGGGTGACTGCATAATTACTCAGCTGGATTGTTCCTGTACCTTTCTTAGGGGCATCCTGCATCTGAAACCTCCAATCCGTTCCTCTGTCCACCTTGTGACTTGAATTTTATTTTGAAGAAGTTGATGCTGTCTCCATTTGAGCCAGTTGTGATTTGCACTTTCTCTTTTGGAAAGCATTGTTTTTAGTTGCAATTACTTCTGCTCAAAGAATTTCAGAGTGTCAGGCCCTCTGGTGCAAGGAGCCTTACTTGATTTTTCACAAAGACTGGGTGTCTTTGCGCACAAATCCTAAGTTTCTGCCTAAGGTGGTTTCTGAGTTCACACTCTGTCAGTCTGTCCACCTTCCTGTTTATTTTCCTGAACGTGCCAATCCAGGGGAAGCACTGCTCCATATGTTGCGCAGAACTTTGAAGTACTACCTGCTTAGGACTAAGGAGTCCAGAAAGTCAAAGTAGTTGTTTGTTTCCTTCGCCGGGTAGAGTGGGCGTTTCAGTTTCTAAGCAGTGTTTATCCAAATGATTAGCAAACTGCATTGTGTTCTGCTACAACAAGTATGGCAAAAAGTTGCCTGGTGCTGTCAAAGCTTATTCCACCAGAGGAACAGCTACCTCGGTGGTTTGTTTCAAATGGGGTCTCATCCACTAACATTTGTGCGGCCGCCACCTGGAGTACAGTCCATACTTTCGCCAAGCACTACAGTCTGGACATTGCCTCAAGAGACCGTGCAGGATTTGTCAGGGCTGTGTTACAGGGACTCCTATCTTAAGTTTCTGGGGAGCCCTCCTCCCAGACTCTTTGCCCTTGTAACTGCTTGATGCTCATTCCTACGGTGTTAACTGATGACTAAGATACCCCCGAAGAAGCTAGAACAGTTATGTAAGAACTTACCGTAACAGTAGATCTCACTTCGAGGGCACTCTTACGCAGGTTACACCATTAGGATTGAAGCTGGCAGGCATCAGGACCCCACGGAAAACTTCTAGCTAGCAGTATACAGTGGGTGACTGCCCCCTGACATCGGCCTGCCCCCAGTGTCTGCCTTTGATATATATTTGGTCCTCCAGCACCACCTCAGTCGACCCATGCAAGTCAGAACTTCATGGATGCCTTCTGCTTTAGTGGACTGTCATTTTAATTGCATTACCCATGCTTTATTATTTTCTAATTTTTCTTCTGTTTTTTAGCAATCTGTGCATTTCTTCTTCTCCTTCCTTGTCTGTTGAGCAGCAGCGAATGAAGTGTGCTTGTGGAAAACAACTTCCCCACAAGGACGGACATTCATCCTGCTTGCTTTGCCTAGTCCTGCACCATGACACTGAGGCCTGCCAGCACTGCCAGGATTTTAACCAGCACACCTGGCTTCACCGCCAGAAAACCCTGGAAGCCTTCCTGCTGCAACAAAAGCTCACGGTGATGGAGAAGCTTCACCAGAGTACCTCCTCTTCTCCAGCCTGTGGGGCCTCCACTTCTTCTTCAGCTAAGGAGGTGAAGAAATCTTCGGGAAAGCACAAGCACTGGGAGAAGCATAGGGAGAAACCCTGGTCAGCTTCCTGCTCCAGGTCCCCGCACAAGTCGGGCACCAGTCATTGGTCTTCCTCCTGCAGGAGGTCGACCCCTTCCACTCCAGCAGCCCTCTCTCCCTCCGGGCTTCCAGTGGTAAAATCACCCTCTGTCCTGACTGTCTCCAGTGGTGGTTCCTCAGGGCATGGGAGTTCGTTCTCAGCCCCTGAAACTCAGGCCCATTCAGCTGGTGGGTCCTTAGCCAGGTGGCTTGACCGGGTCTTTCTCGGATGGGCAGTCTTTGACCATTGCCCTCCCAGTCAAGGCGTCTGCAAAGTCAGTTCCAACATCAGGGACTGACACCTCTTTGTGATGCCAGGGACATGCGCCTCCCCCATGTGTGTGATGCCTGTGCCCTGCTCGGGGTCAGCTCCCCAGGTCAGGCTTCTCCTTCTAGGCCAGTGCCGGCTGCTTCACCAGACCGGCTTCAGCCCACACCTGTCCCGTTGATGCTGATCTCCCCGGTGACACCTCAGCTGTCATCCCCTAATCCCCTGCTGTCGCTGGCTGGATCTGTCATCACACAGCCGACACCAGGGGGACTGATGCCTGGCCACTCAACTCCAGTCAGACCAACGCCGGATGGTTTCTTGCTGCAGGGATCGATGCCAGTTAATCCAATGCCAATAGAGCTGATGCCAAGGTTACTGCAGTCTGCCCCACAGATGCCGGTTCCCCCAGCCGTGCCTCAGAACCTGCCCACAGACATTAACACCCTTTTTGCAGCCTGGTGGGCATACCTTAAGGATAAGAAGGCACCAGAGTCCTCAACTCCTATTCCAAAGGATCCTCCTCCCAGTCCATCTAAGGAGCAGGTTCCCCCTAAGAAGGCCCCGATGCCACCTCCTAGGGAGCCTATTCCTCAACCTAAAGGAGCTGGCACCAGTCGTTCAGGGACCCACTGCCATAGGCCTCGATGCTCACCCTCTCCTTCGTCGGATTCTGGTGAATTGAGGGGATATTCTTCTTCTTCTTCCTACCCTGATTCTGGGGACTTGGACCTACACTCAGAACCAGAGGAGCCCAAGGACACCCCCCAGTCTCCTTCAGATGACCTAACTTTCGTGGATGTGATGAGGCACATCCAAGCTCTCATGGGTTGGGATACTGAGGAAGTGGATCCTGAACGACGTCGGTTAGCCATCTTCCTCTGCAAGAAGGAGTCCTTGCCTTTAGTTGTTCCTCCATTGATTGACTCCTTCAAGGACGTAAATAGGGCTGCTTGGAAGCACCCCTCCACCACACTGGCAAAGTCCAAAAAGGCGGATCGCCTGTATAATGCCCCAAGGAATGAACCTTTTTATGTAGAGCACCCAGAGGCTGACTCAGTCATTATTAATGCTGCCAATGACCGCTCAAAATGGTCCCAGCACCTTAGCACTCAGCCTCCCTATAAGGACTTTAGGTAAATAGATTATTTCAGAAAGAAAGTGTATTCCTTAGCCACCTGTGCTGTCCATACCCTTAACTTCTTAGCCCACATGATCCAGTATCAGAATGCCCTGTGGGTGAAGGCTTTCGAGGTGGCCCAAGCTCAGTCGGATCTGCCCAGAAAGACTGAACTGTTGCACCTCCTAAAATTGGGCATGGATATGGGGACATAAGTCCTCCAAGTTTCATATGACTCGGCAGACTCTGCAGGTAGGGCTATGACTACAGGAGTTTGCCTTCAGCACTACTTCTGGCTGAGGGTTTCCGGTTTTGCTCTGGATGTCCAGTCCAAGATTTTGAATACCCCCTTCAGAGGTCCTGTCTTGTTTGGCAAGGATTCTCAAAATATAATCACTCGCCTTCAAGAGTCGGGAAAAGCTATTCGTTCGGATCATACCCTTTACTGATCACAGCCTAAATCTACTTAGTAGCAGTCCTTTTATCGCACCCCAAAGCAACAGCCCAGAGGCCAGAAGACCAGAAGTGCCTTTAAGAAAAAAGGCTATTTCCCAAGACACAGGAGGTTCCAACCCCAGAGCTCTCAGATCCTCCCAAGCCACATTGCCCATTCCTGGCTCCCCTGCCTGACTTCTTACCCGACTCCCAATTCCCAGTAGAATCCCTGGAGAAGGCAGTGGGGGGTTGTTTCTCTCTGTCTGCTGAGAGGGTTGGCACAGGATAACCTTGGATCAATGGGTTCTGCAGTTAATGGAACGGGCATACCCTGGATTTCTTGGAGATTCCTTCAGAGAATCCTCCAGTTCCCTCCCATTATCCTCAGGCACACAGCTCTCTCATTCAAGACAAGATCCACACACTCCTGCGAAAACAGGCCATAGAACCCATCCAACCAATGCAGTGAAGGATGGAATTCTACTCACATTTCTTCCTGGTTTCAAAGAAAACAGGAAATCTGCGTCCCATCCTGGACCTCAACCACCTGAACCACTTCATGGAATACAAATGGTTCAGGATGGTCACTCCTCTTGTCCTTCTTCCCCTGCTTCATCAGGGGGATTGGCTTTGTTCCCTGGACATGCAGGACACCTACCTTCACATTCTGGTGTTCCCGCCCCACAGGAGGTTCCTTTGCTTCCGCTTCCAAGGAAGCCACGTTTTGAGCCTTGCCGTTCGGCCTGTCTTCGGCCCCACATGTCTTTACAAAGTGATTTGCACTAGTAGCAGCGGCCTTGAGGGAAGGCTATTATGTCTTCCCTTACCTAGATGGCTGGCTCCTGACAGCTCCCACCAAGGAGCAGTTGCTCAGAACAGTGGAGGACACTTTCTCGCTGTTTCGGGATCTGGGGAATAACTCTCAACCTTCCCAAATCCTCTCCTTGGCCAAGTCAAAGACTTCAGTACATAGGAGCAATCTTGGACGCCATCCAAGGCAAGCCTTTCTTCCCCCAGACAGGGCTGAACACCTTTAAGCACAGGTTCAGCTGATCATATCTCGCCAGGTTCCAGCCAGAACCTTTCTCAGATTACTGGGACACATGACAGCGGCCACTGCAGCAGTTCCTCTCGCTCACCTGTACATGTGAGTAGCCCAGTGGAACTTTTGGGTCCAATGAAATCAGTGCACAGATGATATGGAACAACCGGTATCGGTCTCCAACTCAGTGCGATAGACTATGACGTAGTGGCTGGATCCCTCCAACCTCTCCAAGGGAGTCCACTTCCGGTCGGAATCACTTTGTCAGATCCTAACCACGGACACGTCGGGCCAGGGCTGGGGCACCCATCTGGCAGACCATCAGACTCAGGAGACCTGGTCCCTACTGGAGCAGCATCTCCACATCAATGATTTTGAGATTAGGGTGATACTGTATGCTCCACAAGCCTCCCAGACAAACTTACTCCCGGGTCCTCTCTTGATCCAGATGGACAATATGTCTGTGGTCTTTTATATAAAAAAGCAAGAGGAACACTCCCTCTGAATGGGAACTTCTTCCTTCAGTGGTCGAAGATCTCTTCGAGAGGTGGGGCCATCCCGAACCGGGCCTCTTCGCATCCCCATCCAACGCAAAACTGCTTGGTTTATGCCCGCTAGATTCAGGGCCTGGTGTTTTCTGGTAAGATGCGTTGTCCCTCTCTTGGACAGGGAGGTTTCTGTATGCCTTCCCTCCCTTTCCATTGTTGCAGAGGGTTCTGCTCAAGTTGTAGTCAGAAGGGGCAGAGATGATCCTGATAGCCCCTTACTGACTGCGCCAGATTTGGTTTCCACTCCTCCAGCAACTAGCAGCGGAACCTCTGATTCCTCTGCCTCTGTGCTCCAACCTGCTCTCACAGGAACAGGGCACCCTAGTCCATCCAGACCTCAAGTCACTGCACCTTCACACATGGCTCCTGCAGATTTAATAGTTGCCTGATTTGGGATGTCTCCCCAGGTGGTGAACGTCCTAGTGGCAGCCAGAAAACCTTCCACTAGGGCCACTTATGATATGATGAGGAAGTGGTTCTGCATGTGGGCCACCACTTGTCACCTAGATCCCTTTACTTGTCCAGAGAATCTCATTCTAGAGTACAGTGGCGCACGCCAGGATGAAACCCAATTCTGCGGCACTCTGCAGCATGTTGCAGCAGAGTTACTGTGGAAAATAATATAATTTCAATGGCAATTAGTCCCCTTTTGGCATGCAGGAAACTGTGACATTCACTTCATCCTGGCAGTGTCACATTTTCCTGCATGACAAAAGGGATTAATTCCCATTGAAATTACATTGTTTACTGCAGTAACTCTACTGCAGCATACTACAGAATGCCTTAGAAGCGGGTTTCATCCTGACAAGCTTCACTATATTTCCTTTCTCTGTCAGACTCAGGCTTGAGCTACGCATCAATTAAGGTGTACCTTTCCGCCATGTCTGCATACCATGCACCTATTGAAGGCAAGACTCTTGCCCAGCTAGATCTCTCCTGCACTTTTTTGCGGGGCATATTGTGTCTGGAAACTCCCATCAGGGATCCTGTCCGCCCCATAGGATCTTTCGTTTTTTTAGAAAAGCTTACATTACCTCCCTTTGAGCTTGCTGTGAGCTGCACTTCTTGTCATGGAAAGCGTTGTTTTTAGTTGCTATTACTTCTGCTTAAAGAATTTCCAAGCTTCAGGCTCTGATGTGTAAAGAGCCTTATTCAGTCTTACACAAGGGACAGGGTGTCCTTGAGAACCAGTCCTAAGTTTCTTCCTAAGGTGGTGTCAGAGTTTACTGTGAATCAAGATCCAGGTATCCAGTGAAGTGGAAAGGAAGGATGTGGAGGTCAACGAAGGAGGTGACCTCAGTGGGGAGAGCAGTGGACCCCAGAGGAGGAGGAAGCGAATCCTGGTGGGGGACTCTGTCATAACAAGGATCCAGCTAGGAACACAGGAGGGGGAGGACAGGCGGTGAGGTGCCTACCAGGTGCCACGGCATGGAGGGATGAGAGGAAGATCCTGGGGATCACAGGGAAGGCAAGACGAGAGGGTGAGCTAGATGTCATTATCCACCTATGTACAAATGACCTGGCAAACGGAGAGCCTAAGGAAGTTCAGGAAGAGTTTAAGAAATTGGGGAGCCATCTCAAGCAAATAGCTACTTCTGTCATCTTCTCAGAAGTATTAACTGTGAAGGGCATGGGAGAGTGTAGGGGTGCATGCACCAGGAACTTTAACTCATGGTTGAAGAACTTGTTCTGTGAGGAAGGGTTTGGATTCATTGGTGACTGGGGACCCACCTGAAGGGATGGGGGCTTGTTCAAGCCTGATGGCTTGCATCTGTTCTGGAGGGGAATCCAAGCACTCATTGATGAGTTTAAATGCTACATGGACAAACATTTAAACTAGCCAAGGGGGGGCGGTGGCAGTCCAACAAGGAGGGTACCTAATTTCCCACCCCCCACAGCTAGCAGTGGAACCAGTGAACAGGAGGAGTGGATATCTCTACAAAGCAGTGTGCAAAAGATGGAGATAAGCACCCAAGCAGTGGATAGGCCAGAAAGGGAGCAATATTCAATAGAAGGGCAGATAGCAGGGAGAACCAGGGATAAAGGACAACCAGGGAGGAGGGGGCTGGAGTAGAACAGCTAAACAGTCTAGGGAGTTCAAATCATGGAAAGCCATGTGTGTCAATGCCAGGAGCCTTAGCAACAAGATAGGGGATCTGGAGGCTGCCATGGTGCAGTCAGACCTGGACATTGTGGCCATCACAGAGACCTGGTGTAATGATAACCATGACTGGGAGATAACCATACCCGGCTACAACATATTCAGAAGAGACAGGGCAGGCAGGAAGGGAGGAGCAGTGACACTTTATGTGAAAGATGGCATAAAGGCCACAGAGATCCAGGAGGAACAAAATGGGGGAGAGATACTATGGGTTAAACTGGAAAGGAAAATGGGGTCAGCCATCCACACGGGGTGGTCTACAGACCACCAGCCCAGGAGGAAGAAACAGATAGGGAGCTGATGCTAGCCATCCAAAGGATGGCAGACAAGGGTGACGTGGACTGGAGTCTCCTAGCAGCAGCATCAACCAGGAGCAGATTTATCCTGGACTCCCGTCAAGATGCCTTCCTGAAGCAACTGATCATGGAACTAACTCGGCAGAAGGCAATACTGGACCGCATGCTAACAAACAGGGACAGTATGATGGGGTAACAGTGGGGGAGCACCTGGGGAACAGTGACCACCGGTCACTGTGGTTTGAAATCAGAGAAGGGGAGCCAGTCTGGTGGCGCTGAGGGTTGAAGAATTGAGCGCCTTACTTCACACGACGCCGGCGACCCATGTTCGGGAATGAGCATGGGTTGTCGGGGGTTGGCAGACCTCCGGGGAAGGTGGTCCTTCAGAGTCGGTGCTTGTTCACCTCCTGGTGGATGCTGGGGGACAAGGCACTGCTCTCTAGCATGGGGAGTGGCTGGGGATGACGCCTGGAGGGAACACGTGCAGACGCCTGTGCGCTCCCCTCTGCCTGGTGTCATTGCATGCCCCCAGCTCTCAGGTGAAAATCAAAAAAATAGGAGGAGGCATCCTAGGTCGAGTGGCTAGATGGCCTTCTGACAACGTCAGTTCTGAGGGGGGCTCTTGAATCTGGATCCTATTTGAGGTGGGGAGTTGGGGGCTCCCTGCTGCGGGTTTCAAACCGCAGGGGAGTGCGGGTGTGACCCTGAATCGTCTGCCTGAGCCTTGGCTTCCCTTACTGACCTCCCTGTCTCCCTTTGCTTCTCACAGTGAAGGATGGCGGCTGGAATCCCTGAGGTTGCCAGCCAGGTAAGAGGGGATGCACACTAGGTATGCCTCGAGGAGGGGGAAAAGTAACAGCTAAAAAAAAAAAAAAAAAGAATCACAGAAGGAGCAGAACCAAACCGCACAAAAACATGTACCCTGGATTTTCGGGGGGGGGGGGGGATTTTGGGAAAATGGGGACATGCTTGAAAGAGGCATTAATGGGAATGGGGAAGGAATCAGGCTGGGGAACAGTGGGCAATATTTAAAACAGGGATCACAAAAGCAACAGAATTATGCATTAAGCAGGTTAGCAAGGGGACTAGGAAGAGGAGGCCATTATAGTTTTCCAAGGAGGTAGCAGAGAAAGTGAAAGCCAAAAAGATCGCATTCAGGCAATACAAAAAGACACAGGCAGAAGGGGATAGGGAGAAGCAAAGGGAGGCAGGGAGGTCAGTAAGGGAAGCCAAAGCTCAGACAGACGAGCGCATTGTAAAATCAGTGGGTAGAGGAGACAAAACCTTTCACAGGTACATAAGTGAAAAAAGAAGGGCAAAGGGAGGGATAGTGAGACTGAAAGGGGGGAGGATGGGGGCCACATGGAGGATGACAGCAGTAAAGCTGACATACTGAACAGATAATTCTGCTCAGTTTTTACTGAGGAAGAGGAGGGTAATGGGCCTAAAGGGAGTACAAGGGGTGGGAATAGTGCAGGAATGGACAGAAGTCCCTTTACACGGGAAAGGCTCCTAAAAGAAATGGAAGGAATAAGAGTCGATAAAGCAGTGGGGCCAGATGGGGTGCACCCCAGGGTCCTAAAGGGACTAAGAGAGATGGTGGCTGAACCTCTGGCAATCCTGTTTAGCCGATCACTGGAAACGGGAGGTACCCAAAGACTGGAGGACTGCAGATGTAGTCCCCTTAAACAAAAACAGGAACAAAGAGGAAGCAGGGAACTACAGACCAGTCAGCCTGACCTCGGTAGTGGTGAAGATCATGGAAGTACTACTGAAGGAAAGATTGGTGAAACATCTGGTTGCCAATGGACTGCAGGACCCAAGGCAGCATGGTTTCACCGGAAGAGGTCATGCCAGACCAACCTCTTTGAATTTTTTGACTGGGTGACTACAGAGGTGGATTAGGGGAGGGCCGTGGACATGGCCTATCTGGACTTCAGCAAGGCCTTTGACACTGTGCCACATAGAAGACTATTACACAAACTGGGGAATATGGGTGTGGGCAGGACAGTAGTGTGGTGGGTAGGTAACTGGCTGGGCGGCAGGACACAGAGGGTGGTGGTAAATGGCTGTCACTCCACAGAGGGAAGAGTAACCAGTGGGGTACCACAGGGATCAGTGCTGGACCAGTCCTAGTCAGCGTTTTTATCAGCAACATTGCACAGGACCTAGAAGGCAGAATTTCCCTGTTTGCTGATGACGTGAGCTTTGTAACAGAGTGGACATGCCAGAGGTGTAGACAGAATGAGGAGAGACCTGCAGAAGCTTGAAGAATGGTCAAGGGTTTGGCAGTTGAAATTCAATGCAAAGAAGTGCAAGATAATGCATATGGGGCACAAAAACCCTGGAGCAACATATCAGTTGGGGGTGAGGATATAGCATGCACCAAGCAGGAAAGGGACCTTGGGGTTATCATCTCTGATGACCTCAAAGTAGGGAAACAGTGCGACAAGGCAGCAGGTAAAGCAAATAGGATGCTGGGATGCATAGGCAGGGGCATCACCAGCAGAAAAAGGGAGATCATAATTTCACTATACAAGACACTAGTGAGGCCCCACCTGGAGTACAGTATACAGTTCTGGAGACCTTACCTACGTAAGGACATAGACAGGGTAGATAAGGTTCAGAGGAGGGCAACAAAGATGGTGCATGGATTGCATCACAATTCCTATGAGGACAGGCTGAAGGACTTGAATATGTTCTCCCTGGAGGAGGGAGAGAGGGGATATGATAGAGACATGCAAGTACCTTACAGGGAGGAACAGGATGCAGGAATACACTATTTTTTTCAGCGAAAAAGATGTTCCAGGGCTAGAGGGCATGGGTTGAAGTTGGAGGGAGGGCGATTCAGAGGAAACGTGAGGAAGAATTTCTTCACAGAAATTGTGGTGTACAAGTGGAACACGCTGCCAGAGGAAGTGGTGGGGGCTGAAACAATCACGGGATTTAAGAATGCATGGGATAGACATAAGGGAATTCTGGAGGTCAGGGGTAAAGGGCAACATACTTCTAGAAAAACATAAAGTGAACTTACAAGCTTAAATGGGCAGACTGGGTAGGCCATAGGCCCTTATCTGCCAACAGTATCTATGTATCTATGTATCTAAGACATACACCTGCCTGTGTATTTCCCAGAGTATTCGAATCCAGGGGAGGCATTACTACATAATCTGGGTGTCCACTTGGTGCTTCACTATTATTCGGACTGCACCCGAGCCATCAGAAAAACGATCAGTTATTTGTTTCTTTCACCCCATGAAAAGAAGGGGCTTCAGTTTCCAAACAATGTTTGTCCAAATGGTTAGTTAATTGCATTGTTGTTTGTTTGCTACCGCAAATATGACAAGCCTTTACCAGGCCTGGTTAAAGGCCATTCTGCCAGGGGTGTAGCTACTTATTTGCATCCTTCAGAAATATGTCCATTGCTGACATCTGTGCAGCGGCCACTTAGAGTTCCGTTCACACTTTCACCCGGCATTACAGTCTGGACATTGCTTCTAGGCACAGGGCAGGATCTTATCTGTGTCAGTCTTCACTATTCATTACTGGTGGGTTCTGGCCGGAGGATCAGGACCCCGGCGGAGCATTTTTTTTCCTTTGTAAGGAGCCTACGTCATGATGGCGCCGACATGAGGCCGACACACTGCGAGGTGCTCGCAGGTTGGCCAGTAACCGAGACTGACTCCTCCTCCATCCTAGTTCTGCTTCTCCCACTGTCGAGAGAACATGGCCTCGTGTGGAGTGATTTTTTTCCTGCGTCAGCGGCCTAGTCTGTTGGATCGTTCTAGTTCTGTGCAGCTGCATTTCTCGGCGCCGTTGACTGGTATGACCTTTCCTTTTTATTTTCAACGATGCCAAGTACTGTTCTTGTTTATTATTTTCCGTTCGGGGGACAAGAAGAAAATTTCCAAGGCAGGCCAGCCTCCTATGCGGCAGTGTCTCTGTAGCTGGCTTTACTCCGTCTCAGACCAGCATAAGCGGTGCTTGACCTTCTTGAGCCCAAACCACGATATGGACCGTTGTGATGCCTGTTTCTCCATGGACCGTTGAGTTTTGGAAGTCCATGAATGCTGAAGTCGGACATATCGCCCGACTTTGTTGGACGAAGCGCACCAGGGGACGCCAAGTGCAGGTCTCTTGACCCTTCCTCCGGGTCCCTCCTGGTTCTATATGGACCATGGAGGAGGGGGCTTCTGCCTCTTCAAGCCTCGCCTCTTCAGAGGCCCCTATTATGGTGCAGGAGGCCCACTCTGATTCCTTCGGGAGGCACTGTCCTGGCAGTTGCCTTCTCGGAGACGAAGGCTCCTCCTCCGGGGCCTGGCCTAGCAGTTTCCTTGGTGCCGCCTGTTGGTGCAGCCTCGGATCCCAGTGCCACTTGTGATGCTGGAGATCGAGGTGGTGCCATGGGTGGTACAGAGCCGGTTCTCAGTGCCATCTCTGATCCTGGCGCCGTGTGTGGTGCCGGTGGATCGTGGCGGCGCTGTGAGCAGTGTGGGGCTGCCTCGTGGTGCCGGGAGCAGAGGAGCTTGTGGAGTGGTCTGGGTCCGTGCCTCCTCTGGGGAGGATGACGATTCAGAGGCAGACCCAGACTGGCTTCTGGATTCTTCGGAGTCATCTGACTCCTCTTTACCCAGCACGACGACTCCAATTCAGCCCCCTCCTTCGGATTTGGCAGTTGCTACTGGCACCGGTGTTGGTGGTCCCGACCAGTCTCCCGGTGCTGGGGGTGGCATGGAAAGATCTTCCAGAGCCCGTTGTTCTCCTAGCCTTGTAAAGAGGTGTACCCTCTCCCATGGGTGCTCAGGCTGAGCCCATTGCTGGGTTGGCTAGGGCGCCTGGAGCAGGGGGAGGGTGCTCTCGCATCGGCCATCTCTCAGGAGTCGGCTGGTGGGATTGAGCTGCCTAGGTTGACTCTGAGGGAGAGATCCCTCTCTGAGTCTGAGGGGTTGAGGGGACAGGGTCAGGGGCAGTGTCCCTTCCTTGTAGCCTGCAGGGGTTCAGGTAGGAGTCATAGCGCTGGTCCTGTCTTTTCCCCAGAAGTCTCCCTGGGAGGAATCTCATCTTTACAGGCTAGGGGCCGCCCTTCTGGACTCATGCGGCCCCGATCACCTCGCAGGGGGGATTCTCTTTTAAGGCTCAGTCCTGACCATTCTAGTCTGGTTGAACAGCCTTTGACTGCTTCAAACGATGGATCTTCTCAAGCTTTAGGGTCACCTGTTTGGTCTCCCAGTCCTGGCAGGGGTCGCCCTCCTCCTCGGAGGTGTTTGGCCCCTCTACCTCTGCCAGCCCCTCCGTCTCTCCCAGGCCAGTCTGGTCCTATGGGACCCCTGGCCTGGGAACAGTTCAGAGCCATGGCTGCCCTATTCCCTGCCTAGTTTAGATCCATGGATAAAGAGGTGTTCCACCATTCTCCTGGGCAGCCAGTGCCAGACTCTCCGGGCTTTTCGGGTATCTCATCTTCCTCACTTGAGGGAGAGGATCCCTCCATCCACCTATCCCCAGCTGCTGACTTGCCCAGTTATCAGCACTTCCTTTCAGGGTTTGTCGATGAGCTCTACATTTCTAGACTAGGAAGCCGCGGTCCTGAGCGCATGGCATGTGCCTTTTTAGGCGAGTTCAGTATGGCCAACCTGGTGGTTCCCGTCTGGCCCTCCCCCTTCAGGGAGACGTCATTTCATGTTTGGGGGAGTCCTTCAGCCCCCTGACCAGCCCCGAGGGACTGCTGGCGCAGGTATTGCGCACCCCTAGATTCTCCAGAAGACTTAACTCACCCCCCCTTCAAGCATGATGATCGTGGATACTCCTTCCAGGCAAAAACGCCCGAGACGTGACCGGCCCCCGGAGACAGATTCTGCAGAGTTTGACCTTTGGGGGAGGAGAGTGTTTTCCTCGGCACATCTCTCTCTGTATCTATTCAAACAACATGAAGTCTTGTGCTTTCTGACATATTGCAGTTAGCCCCAGCACTTGAACTGTCCTGGAGATGAAAGAGTTAACTCTATGCAGAAGCATAGAACGTTGAGCTCGAGCTCGGTTCAAGCCACTGTCTGCTGCACTTGAAGTGTAACCGTCAGATTCTTTACTCTGCCTAACTGAACAGTCGCTCCGGGAGTTTGCTCCTCACTTTCGGTTCGGTGAAGTAAATTGTCGGTTTAAACCGTGAGATTTTCTTTCATTTTCTCAGTTCAGATCCCTGTCTGTGGTACAGTAAGTGTTTTGGTAGTGGACTGTAGAGTTTTGAGAGTTTTTCTGAGGAAATTGTAAACTTTGTTTATTGCAGTCGGTTCGGCTGAACCAATCATTTTTCTCTTGATTGTTTACTTTTGGTGATTCCGGTGCCTATCGGTTCTAAAAAAAAACGCTTTTTCATTTTTTATCCAACACATGTGACAAGGTAAGGAACCGATAGATTAGTCTTACCTGGCCTGAAGCCATGTAAAGGGTAAGTTTATTTTTTTGTGACCATGTCTGAAAAACCCAGAAAGAAAACCGGGCCCACTGGGTTTCAGCACTGTAGTGTGTGTGGGGAGGCCTTTGCTAAGGCTGATCCCCACACCACCTATGTATTATGTCTGGGGTTTGACCACCTCGATTCAGACTGCCAAATTTGTAAAAATTTCCCGAAGACCATCCTAGATAAACGGTTGGGTAGGCTTAGGGATAAGGAGGCCGAGAAGTCCGCTGATCCGGATGGCCAGCCCAGTTCGGTTTCGACCGAACCTGAGGGAGTGCCTTCTGACCAGGGCCATACTTCCTTGGGCAAGAGGAAAACTGACTCTGAGGGGTCGGTTCCTTCAAAAAAAGAAGAATAAGGAGAAATCGACCGGTTTGGATCCTGAATCTCTTCAAATGATGGCCAATTAAATTGCCCGGGCGATTAGTATTGTGGAATTGCTCCGTCCAGTTCCGACTGAACCAGGCCCTGCCGGAAGGCGTTCGGGTTGGTCGGTTCCTCCGGTTACAGATTATTCTCTGGAGGAATATTATGATCTGGAATGGGAGGGGGAAGTTGAAGAGGATAAAGAAGAAGAGTACGATGGTGGGGAAGGTCTGGATGAGCCTATTGAACCGGACATCTCCCCAGACAGACCTTCTGGAGTTGCCCCTCCTAGGCTTTCTGAGTCCCCTTCCCACTTTATGTTTTACAAAAAAGTGGCTGAGACCCTCCAGCTACCTGTGGATGAAGCTGTGGAGGCGGAAGAAGAGCCTGATTTTGTTGAGATGATGGACATCCCAGAGTCCAAGAGGCTGTCTATTCCCTTGCATAAATCTTTTGGGAAATAGACACATAAACTTTTAAAGACAACTAATTCTCTGCCTCCAGTGGACAAATGTATGGACAGGAGGTATATGCTGTCAGGCTCAAGTTTGGAGTTTCTGTATCAGCATTGCAGCCATGTTGGGGTAGTACAGGCTGCAGCCTGTGATAAGGCTGGCATTCCCTTAGCTTCACAACCCCCGGATAAGGACTCCAGGAAGATAGATGCCATGGCCAAGAAACAGTATTTGGCATGTTCCTTGGGACTCAGACAGGCTAACTACATGGCCTATGCAGCCAGGTTCCAAAAGTCCAGGTGGGAGTCTGTTTTGGATCTGGCTAAGCAGGCCTCCCCCCAGCTGGCTAAGGAGCTGGAGGAGGTGGCTGCTGATGGGATTGAGGCATCAAAAATCCAATTTTATGCTGCTGTCGACTCCAATGATGTGTCATCTAGAGTCTTGGCTACATCTGTTGCTCTGCGGAGAATGGCTTGGCTCAGATGTACTAGCCTATCACAGGATACCCAGGCTAAGGCCATGGATTTCCCTGTTGTAGGTAATTCTCTGTTTGGGGAGAAGACAGAGAATTACATGAAAAAGGTGGATGAATATAGGACCACTTATAGGAGTGCTCAGGCCAAGGAAAGGCAAACCTCTCCTCAGAGGCAGCAGTCTAGGGGCAGAGACAGGACTTCTCAAAGGCCTTTCTTCCAAGCTCAGGCCTCCTCACTTTTGCTCAGAGGGGGTTCTTTAGAGGGAGAGGTAGAAGGGGGATAAGTAGAGCTGCATCCTTCTCTTGGCCCGGGGACCTTGGCAAGCAGACACCCTGATGTGTCAGCCCAGGTCGACTCCCCCATTCCCGTAGGAGGCAGGCTGGCTTACTAATTCCAGAACTGGAAGTCTGTTACCTCAGACAGGTGGGTCTTGGATGTAGTAAGCCAGGGACTGGCTCTCAGCTTCAAAAAAGTTTCCAAAGCTGAGAACCAGATCTTTTCCACCTGCAAACATCTTCGAAACCATTGCCCTACAGGCAGATGTTTCTTCTCTTCTGGTCTTAAGGGCCATAGAGAGAGTTCCTACAATCCACAGGGGCAAAGGTCTGTACTCTAGGTACTTCCTTACCCCAAAGAATACAGGGGAGTGGCGGCCCATCCTAGACTTAAGATATCTGAACAAACATCTATTAAAACCAAAGTTCAAAATGGTGACTCTGGGAATAATTCTTCCCTCTCTAAGGCCAGGGGACTGGCTAGCCTCCCTGAACCTAAAGGATGCCTACTTTCACATTCTTATCAGGTGCTCCCACAAAAAGTACCTCAGGTTCGAACTGCCTTCAGGCCATTACCAGTTCAAAGCAATGCCCTTCGGCCTAACATCAGCTCCAAGGGTGTTCACAAAATGCCTGGCAGTAGTAGTGGCTTTCCTAAGGAGGAAAAATATCTCTATTTTCCCTTACCTAGACAATTGGCTCATAGTGGGCCAGTCTCCAGACCAAGTCAAGTCAGATCTGAAAGTGACCCAGCAAGTGCTCACTCCTCTAGGTTTCCTTCTCAATCTTCCAAGTCAGTTCTCGAGCCAGTGCAACTATTGACTTTCATAGGAATGGAACTAGACACTGTCAAGGTAAAGGCTTTTCTTCCTTTGGCAAGGGTGAAGGCCATCTTAGAGCTGGCCTCCTCTTTCCACCCTCTGGTTTCTCGACCAGCAAGACACTTTCTTCAGTTATTGTGTCACATGGCAGCTTCCATTGCAGTGGTCCAAGGGGCCAGATTTCAGATGAGGGACATTCAGTTTCACCTGAGGGCCTTTTGGTCTCAGAAAAAAGATCCTCTAACCAATCTTATTCCAGTGACTCAGACTCTGATCCAGGCTATTCAATGGTGGCAGGATCAGTACACTCTCAGGCAAGGGGTCCCATTCATCTCTCAGTCTCACACTGTGGTTCTAACCACAGATGCTTCTCTCCTGGGGTGGGGAGCTCACCTGGGGACTCTCACAGCCCAGGGAGTGTGGTCCACTCAGGAGTCTCTTCTCCACATCAGTCTTCTGGAGCTCAGGGCAGTTTACCTGGCCCTACAAGCCTTCTCACAATCAGTACAGAACAAGGTGGTTCAGGTCAGGTCAGACAGTACCACCACCTTGTGGTACATCAACAAGCAGGGAAGCACTTGGTCTACGGCCTTGTGCATGGAAGCCATGAAAATGTGGTCCCTGGCTTACTCAATTCAGGCCTCTCTGGTAGCAGTTCATCTCCCAGGAAAGGACAATGTGCTAGCAGATGCATTGAGCAGGATTTCCCAGGGTCATCACGAATGGTCCATGGATCCCCTAGTGCTGGAAGTGATTTTTTTGAGATGGGGTACTCCAAAGATAGATCTCTTTGCAGCCCCAGACAAACACCAACTTCCTCTATTGTGTTGCAGACCCCCAGTCTTGGGCTCAGTCCCCCTAGATGCTCTGGCTCTGGATTGGAAAGGGAAATTTCTGTATGCTTTCACTCCGTTTCCTCTGATATTCAAGGTCCTGGTCAAGATAAGGTCACAATCTTGCAAAGCGATCCTGATTGCTCCAGATTGGGCCAGGCAGCCTTGGTATCCTCTCTTGCTGTCCCTAGCAGTCCATCTTCCCCTGTCCCTTCCCAGGAATCACAATCTGTTAACCTCCTCTCAGGGGAGGATTTGGTATCCCAACCTTCAATCTCTCAATCTCAAGGCATGGTTCTTGAAGAGTTAGAGTATGCAGGTTTGCACCTGTCTCAAGGGGTTCTGGACATTCTCAAAGCCTCTCAAAAACCTGCCACTAGGAAAAGTTATAATTCAAACAACATGAAGTCTTGCTATATTATGACAATTGCAGTATGATCCAATCTTGGAACTGCCCCGGAGATGAAATAGTTAACTTTCCATGAAGCATGGAACTCTGAGCGCGAGCTCGGTTAGGAAGCTCCATCTGTTGTGCTTCAAACATAAACTGTCAGATTCTTTACTCCGCCTCACTGAACAGTCGCTCCGGAGATTTCTTCTTCTGCTCGGTTCATTTGTTGGTTTAAAAGTGTTATTTTATCGGTTTTCAATTGAAAATTACACGAAATTAAACCGCAACTGGTCGGTTCAAGCTCTGTCTGTGGTAACGTAAGTAATAGATAGGTTTTACATTGAATTTTCTGTGTGGAACTTGTACACATTTATCGGTTCGGTTTGAACCGATCAGGTTATTGTAAAATTACTAGTCCTTTTTGAAGTGCGGTTCCGGTTCTTATCGGTTCTAAAAACCCAGATTTCATTACGTTTTTTTCCACGACCCGTGACGCGGTTGGGAACCGATAAGGGTGTCTTGCTTGGCGGATTGCCATAAACGGGCAAGTTTGGTTAGGCTGGCATTATGTCTGAGAAGCTCAAAAGAAAAACCGGACCCACTGGGTTTCAGCACTGTAGTGTTTGTGAGGAAGCTTTTGCTAAGGCTGACCCACACACCACGTGTCTATTGTCTGGGGTTTGACCACCTCAATTCAGATTGCCAGATTTGTAAGAATTTCCCTGCTGCCACCATAGAAAAGAGAGTTGGTAGGCTCAGGGAAAGGGAGGCCAAAAAGTCCGCTGACCCGGATGGCCAGCCCGGTTCGGTACCAACCGAACGGAGGAAGTCTCCTCTGACCAGGCGATACTTCCTAGGCAAATGAAGAGCGGTTCTGAGGCGGTTCCAGCAAAAGGACTAGAAAGTCAGCTAGCGAGAGCCAAATGTTCTCCCCAACTGCTGAAGAAATAGCTAAAGCAATTCAAATTGTCCAGTCTCTTTCAGTTCCGACCGAACCGACACCATCAGGGAGGCATTCGGTTGGCCGGTTCCATCGTTCAAGATTATGATTTTGAGGATTTTTATGAACCGGGAGGAAGGGGAATATGAGGAAAGTGAATATGGTTTTGAAGATCTGGATGTGCCCATTGAACCGGACATCTCTCCAGATAGACCCTTAGGGGTTTCTCCTGCCAGGCTTTCTGAGTCCCCTTCTCATTTCATTTTTTATAAGAAAGTTGCTGAAACTCTGCAGCTCCCTGTTGAGGAAGCTGTTGATGACCAAGAGGAGCCTGACTATGTAGAAATGATGTATATTCCAGAGTCTAGGAGACTGTCTATTCCTTTACATAAATCTTTTCAGAAACAGACAGTAAAAGTTTTAAACTC
The DNA here is from genome assembly GCA_016271365.2 of Neoceratodus forsteri. Lineage (NCBI taxonomy): Eukaryota > Metazoa > Chordata > Ceratodontiformes > Ceratodontidae > Neoceratodus > Neoceratodus forsteri. The sequence goes on from CM028131.1 coordinate 620,610,249, forward strand.
CACACTATACCTCCTGTGGATAAAAGGATGGGCAGAGTATACCTTATCAGGTTCGACACTGATTTCCTCACTCAACAATGCAGCCATGTGGGGGTAGTGCAGGCTGCAGCCTGTGACAAGGCTAATATTCCCCTAGCTTCACACCCCCATGAGAAGGACTCCAGGAAGATTGATGCTATGGCAAAGAAACAGTACATGGCAGCATCTTTGGGACTCAGACAGGCAAATTATATGGCTTATGCTGCTAGGTACCAGAACTCCAGATGGGATACTGTGCTGGCTCCAGCAAAACAAGTCCCTGACCAGCTTGCCAGGGAGCTGGAACAGGTGGCTATGGATGGTATTGAGGCATCCAAGGTGCAATTTCATGCTGCAGTGGACTCTAATGATGTTTCATCTAGAGTCATGGCTACATCTGTGGCTCTTCGCAGGATGGACTGGCTCAGACGTACTACCCTGTCTCAGGATACCCAGTCTAAGGCCATGGATTTTCCTGTTGTGGGCAATTCTCTGTTTGGGGAGCAAACAGAGAATTACATGAAGAAAATGGATGAATATAGGACCACCTATAGGAGTGCACAGGCCAAGGAAAGGCAGGCCACTCCTCAAAAGCAGCTTCCTAAAGGCAGGGCAGGCCTTTTCATAGGCCTTTTACCAAACCCAAGCTTCCTCTTCCGCCTATGCCCAGAGGGGTTCTTTAGAGAGAGGCAGGACGGGCACAAGCAGGCCTGCTTCCACCCTCAGCCCAAAGCCCCTGCCAAGCAGGCACCCTGATGGGGTTGCCAGGGCCGATTCTTCTCTACCTGGGGGCAGGCTGGCTTACTTTGTCCAGGACTGGAAGTCTTTAACATCAGACAAGTGGGTCCTGAAGTAGTAAGCCAGGGACTGGTTCTCAGCTTCAAAAATTTCCAAAGCTGAGAACCAGATCTTTCCACCTGCAACTCCATCAGAGGCACTCGCCCTAGAGGCAGAAGTCTCTACCCTCCTGGCTCAGAGCCATGGAAAGGTTCCTCCCTACACCAGGGCAAATGTTTGTACTCCAGGTACTTCCTTACCCCAAAAAAGACAGGAGAATGGCGGCCCATCCTGGATCTCAGATACTTAAACAAGCACCTTTTAAAACCAAAGTTCAAAATGGTGACTCTGGGAATTATCCTACCCTCTCTAAGGCCAGGGGACTGGCTAGCTTCCCTGGACCTCAAGGATGCCTACTTCCATATTCCCATCAGAAGCTTCCATCGAAGGTACCTCAGGTTCGAGCTGCCCTCAGGCCACTACCAGTTCAGAGCAATGCCCTTCGGCCTCACTTCTGCTCCAAGGGTATTCACCAAATGCCTGGCAGTAGCAGTTGCCTACCTAAGAAGGCAAAAGATTGCCATCTTTCCTTACCTGGACGATTGGCTCATAGTAGGCCAGTCCCCAGACCAGGTCAATTTACATCTTCAGATAACGTAGCAACTGCTTACCTACTCTAGGTTTCTTCTGAATCTCTCAAGTCAGTTCTAGAGCCTGTCCAGCTTCTTACCTTCATAGGCGCAGAACTAAACACACAGGAGGCCAGGGCCTTCCTTCCTCTGGACAGGGCAAGACCCAGTCTCCTGGCCTCCTCATTCACCCTGCAGGTCTCTCGACCAGCAAGGCATTTTCTGCAGCTCCTAGGACACATGGCTGCTTCCACAGCAGTTGTGCAGGGAGCAAGATTTCAGATGAGGACATCCAGTTCCATTTGAGAGCTTTTGGTCTCAAAGAAAGGATCCTCTTACAAGTTGATCCCAGTTACTAGACCCTGATCCAAGCCCTACAGTGGTGGCAGGATCAGAACAACCTGAGACAAGGGTTCCTTTGTCACTCAGTCTCACTCCTAATCCTTACTACAGATGCATCCCTCTTGGGTTGGGGAGCTCACATGGGCGACCTCACCACCCAGGGTCTGTGGTCTCCCCAGGAATCTCTGCTCCACATCAACCTGTTGGAGCTCAGAGCAGTTTTTCTAGCACTTCAAGTTTTTTCCAAATCTGTTCAGAACAAGATTGTACAGGTCAGAACAGACAACACCACTACAATGTGGTACATCAACAAGCAAGGGGGCACTCGGTCTACGGCCTTGTGCACCGAAGCAATGAAGTTGTGGTCTCTGGCTTACTCCCTGAACACCTCCCTTACGGCAGTCCACCTCCCAGGCAAGGACAATGTCCTGGCAGATGCTCTCAGCAGGATTTCTCAGGGCCATCACGAATGGTCACTGGATCCCCTGGTCTTGGGAGTAGTATTTGCCAGATGGGGCACCCCGCAGATAGATCTTTTTGCAGCCCCAGACAATCACCAACTTCCTCTTTTTTGCTGCAGGCCCCCAGTGTTGGGCTCACTCCCCCTGGATGCCTTAGCCCTCAGTTGGGAAGGAAGTTCCTCTATGCCTTCCCTCCCTTCCCTCTCCTGTTCAAGTGCTAGTCAAAATCAGATCCCAATCCTGCAAAGTCATTCTGATAGCTCAGATTGGGCCAGACAACCTGGTATCCACTCCTACTGTCCTTAGCAGTCCATCCTCCCTGTGCCTTCCCAGGAATCCAATCTGTTAACCTGTGCCCAGGGACGGGTTTGGTATCCGAATCTCAAATCTCCGATCTCAAGGCTTGGTTCTTGAAGAATTAGAGTTTGCTGATTTACACCTTTCCCAAGGTGTAATGGATATATGAAGGCCTCAAGGAAGCCTTCCACCAGGGCTACTTACAATTCCAAATGGAAAGGTTTTCCATATGGTGCTCGAAAAGCATATTTCCCCAGACTCTGCTGATCTACCCACAGTCCTGATTATATGGTTCATCTGAATTTCTGGGCTGAGACCAGCTACCCTGAAGGTGCATTTGGCAGCTGTGTCTGCTTTTATTTCAGCAGGTAAATCCTCTTCTCTTTCAGCTCATCCTGTATTTTCCAAGTTTTTTAAGGGGTCGCTTCACACCAACCATCCATTCAGGGATCCTGCCCTGCCTGGGATCTTAATGTTTGCATTGCTCAGTTTATGCAACCCCTTGAGCCCTTGTCTTCAGCTGAGCTTAAGTACTTGACTTGGAAGACTGTGTTTCTGGTAGCCATCACCTCTGCCAGGCGCATAAGTGAATTACAAGCGTTGTCAGTGGAGGCGGATTTTATCTCCTTTCACAGAGATAAGGTGGTCCTCCAGACTAACAGGAAGTTCCTACCTAAGGTGGTTTCAGATTTCCACCTTAATCAATCTATTTCTCTTCCAGTGTACTTCACTGACCACTCCTCCTCTGGTGAGAGGAGGCTGCACAGCCTAGATGTGAAGAGAGCCCTTAGTTACTACATAGAGCGTACCAAGGGTCACAGGTTTGACTCCTCCAACTGTTCCTCACTTATGGCGAGGTTGGTGAAGGAAGCCAGCCACAAAAGATCCATTGCCATGTGGATTGTCTCTTGTATCCAATTCTGCTACGAAAAGTTGGGTAAAGTTCCCCCCTCAGGCCTGAGGGCTCACTCTACCAGAGGTACAGCTGCTTCTCTGGCTGCTGCCAGAGACATTCCTATTCTAGAAATATGTCAAGCAGCTACCTGGAAAACAGTTCACACTTTTACTAAACATTACTCCCTGGACATCCAGGCTAGAAGTGATGTTCGGTTTGGCACAGCTGTTCTTCAGAGCCTATTCCCTAAGTAGGTTCTGTCCTCCTCCGAAAGTGCTACTGTGTAGTCTGCAGTGTCATAATATAGCAAGACTTCATGTTGTTTGAAGAAAAATTACTCACCTTAGTAATGTTGTTTCTTCTAATGGAGTCTTGCTATATTACCTCCTCCTGCCTGCCCCTCTCAGAACCTCTGTTTTGGGATGTGGCTGGCTTACAGGGTTGGCACTTCATTTCTGCCCACCTTGTTGTTTTTACACCCTCTCTTTTGGGGTGAATTGGTGTTGTGTCTTTCATTTTCTGGGTCTCCTGACTTGAGTCTTTGTTTGAGACCAGGAAATGTGTGTTTAGGTTAGTAGCCAGTTGGCTAGTGTAGGTTTACAGCTTCCACACAGAACTTTAGTGAGTTTTAGCTCATAAAGATCTGACAGTTTATGTTTGAAGCACAACAGACAGAGCTTCCTAACCGAGCCCGCGCTCAGAGTTCCATGCTTCATGGAAAGTTAACTATTTCATCTCCGGGGCAGTTCCAAGATTGGATCATACTGCAATTGTCATAATATAGCAAGACTCCATTACAAGAAACAACATTACTAAGGTGAGTAATTTTTTCTTCTAAGTGGAAGAGATTCAGTATTTGGTGTTCCAAGAAGCATATATCTCCAGATCTGCGGAATTGTCTACAGTTCTGGACTACATGGTCCACCTGAATGGTCTAGGCCTCAGGCCAGCTACCCTCAAAGTACATTTGTCAGCTGTTTCTGCTTTTTGTCTATAGGGAAACCTTCTTCACTGGCATCTCATCCTGTTTTCTGTAAATTTTTCAAGGAATTGCTTCATGCCAATCCCCCAATTAGGGACCCTTTCCTTGCCTGGTGCCTTAATGTTTGCATTGCCTAGCTTATACAACCCCCTTTTGAACCTTTGTCTTCAGCAGAACTTAAGTACTTGACTTGGAAGACTGTGTTTCTGGTAGCTATTACCTCTGCCAGACGTATCAGTGAGTTGCAAGCTCTGTCGGTGGAGCCTGATTTTATCTCATTCCATAGAAACAAGGTGGTCCTTAGAACCAATAGGAGGTTCTTCCCTAAAGTGGTTTCGGATTTTCATTTGAACCAGTCTGTCTCTCCCTGTATTCTTCACTGATCACTCTTCTTCAGGGGAAAGAAGTCTACACAGTCTAGATGTTAAGAGGGCCCTTAGCTACTACATTGAGCGTACTAAGGCCCACAGGTTTGACTATCTTCAGTTGTTCCTTACTTATGGGGAAGTGGGTAAGGGCAAATCTGCCACTAAGAGAACTATTGCCAGGTGGATTGTCTCTTGTATACAATTCTGCTATGAGAAGCTAGGCAAAATGCCACCCTCAGGTCTGAGGGCTCATTTGACTAGGGGTACAGCTTCTTCCCTGGCTGCTGCCAGGGATATTCCTTTGTTAGAGACTTGCAAAGCAGCCACCTGGAAAACAGTCCATACATTCACCAAGCACTACTCTCTGGATATCCAGGCTAGGAGTGATGCTAGGTTTGGTACAGCAGTGCTGCAGAGCCTATTCCCAAAATAGGTTCGATTCCCTCCTCCATGGAGGTACTGCTTGGTAGTCTTCAATATGTCAGAATACAGCAAGATTTCATGTTGTTTGAAGAAAAAAATACTCACCTTAGTAATTGTGTTTCTTATAATGGAGTCTTGCTATATTCTGACCTCCCTCCCTGCCTCCCCTCTTAGAACCTGTTTTTTTTGGGAAGTGGGTTGGCAGGTACAGTGCTGCACCCCAGAGGTGCACTACTTCTGCCGTTTTGGCTTTACTTTTCTTAAGATTGTTAAGTTCACTACCTGGTGTTTTGTTTTTGGGTTTCTCGACTTGAGTCTTACGGGGATTCAAAATAACTTAGTTGCCTTTTGGCTAATGGTTTTTACAATTTCCTCTTTTAGGGTGTAGCTAGTTAGTAGTAGCTCATAAGAATCTGACGGTTACACTTTTAGTGCAGCAGACAGTGGTTTGAACCAAGCTCGAGCTCAACGTTCTATGCTTCTGCATAGAGTTAACTCTTTCATCTCCGGGGCAGTTCAAGTGCTGGGGCTAACTGCAATATGCCAGAATACAGCAAGACTCCATTAGAAGAAACACAATTACTAAGATGAGTAATTTTTTCTTTCAGCACATCAGGCCCATCATGCTGCCTATAACAGGCACTTATGGTCTTATTAGGACAAGTCCTAGTATCTTTGCCTGATTCCGAGGCAACCAAACAAGCTGTTGCCCTCTCCGCACATGGTCTGGAGCTTGCGAGGCACCAAGCAAGGGCATCATATGATGTCAGTGAGGTGGCGTCCAGGCTAGCAGGGACAGCATTCTGCATAAGGCAAACAGCGTGGCTTTGTCTAGTCTGGTTATCACCCGTCGCCCGCTGTGGGGTGATTGCCTCCTCTTTCTGGGGAACCCCCCTCTTTTCCTGCAAGGTGAGGTGGGAGCTTCAGGGGCGACTTCCTTCCCCCGGCCAGAGGGGGACCCCATCTCGTCCTGACCAGTCCTAGGCCTAATTAGGCCTGTATGGTTCCCCCCTCCAGTGTCTCCCCCACAGGAGGCTGAGGGACTCCCCCCCCCCCTTTAGGGAGGTACCAGGTCCCCTTCGCTGGGCTTGGTAATCACTCACCAGTGATACATGGTGAAGACTGACACAGATAAGATATGAAAATTATGTACCTACCATAATTCTTGATAGTTTTTTATATCTTCACCATTCATCACTGCTTCCCGTCCTACTTTCTCTCTTGGACCTCAGTCTCTGGGTGATGCCTTCTCCCCGTTTGCTTCTTTCTAATGGAAGGACCTTGTGGCCCTCCCTCTGGTACCTGTTGTCTCCGCTCCTCCTCTGAGGGAGCCAGGAGTGTCTTACAAAAGACGAGCAGGACGGCTCCCTTCTCTTATGTGAGCTCACTGGGTCCCCTTTGTCATCCTGAATGGATCCCCCTACAGGTTTGGTCTGAACCACTCGTTGGTTCAACCTTTTTTCTCTTTCTTTTTAACTTAGGGGTTCTCTGTAGGGCGATGGTTGCAAGGGCCCTGGTGATCCCTTTCCCTGTTCAGGAGCTGTCTCCTCTCTTCTTTACTAACTGCTGCTCCAAGTGGCCCCTCCTTGCAGGTTCCTCCTCCGGGGAATGAAACATCTCCTTCTCCTCCCCTTTGGAGGCAGCCCTAAACCTCTAAGGGGAACTTATTTTTTGTCAGGAGGACCCTGCAACAGGGTAGGTCCTGTCCTCACCCCAGGATTCTCATGACAGGAGGGGGAGACACTGACTGGTCACTCTTTTGGACTTGAGGAACACACTTGAATTGCTGCCTTTCTTGCCTCTGTATCCTACAGTTCTTCAAGTCAGTGTCGTTGAGGCTCAGGTCAGGAAGCATAGGAATACCAGGAGCAGTTGTAGACTTCGCAAAAAGTATTTATTTGTACTAGCAGTTACATAAAAATATAAACTTGTTCCATATAACCATTTATAAAGGCAGAATAAATAGAGAAGATCCATTGGAGTTTTCCTTCAATCTCTGTGTCCCTCTTGCAAGCAATTGCAACTCCGTCTTATAAGTCTCTCCAGCCCCCCTTTCTGAAATGTTCTTGTATATTTCAGGCAGGGGCAGGCAAGAACACAATGTCCCAGAACTGAGGCCCCTTTTTCACTGTTCTTCTGCAAAAGGCTTAAAAATTGCATTTTAGGTTAACCCCTTGAGTTCCCAATAGCTTTTTGCAATCATCTCAAACTATAATTATATACATTTCAACAGTAACACTATATAATTTCTAAACAAAGGGATCCCAATATCAGTTACATTTCCACATAATAATTTGCATATATTTTAATAACAGCAGATATGCAAGGGAGGAAAACAAAGAATAGCAAGGGATGACTGAGAGATAGTGAGAGGCAAAGAACTGCAAGACTGTCAGGGTGATCATCAAATCCTAGATCTCACAGGAAAATTTAGTAGTGCAACCAGACAGACAAGAGACAGGAAAGAACAGAACATATCCCTGCATTCAAACTCTTCATAACAACTGGGACAGGGTCCTATTCAACCCTGTCACAGTCAGCCACCTCCTCTGAATCCTTAAAATGTAAGAGTTTCTTCTTTTCTGTCTTCAGAGTAAAAAAAATGGGATTAAGGCAGTGGTGTTGTTCCTCTGTCCTCGGGGAGTCTTAGACCCCTGCGTGTGAGGTGCAGTGTCTCCCTCCTCATCATTTCTCTCTGTTCTATTCCCTTTCTCCCTCCCTTTCTCTGTCCCTCCTTTCTTGCCCAGTGGTTGCTGCCCCCTGTTCCAGACCACTAGGTTTTCTCTCTTCTATCCTCTTGTCTGGCATCTTCCTTCCTTAGCTTTTTATTTTCCTTTTCCTATACCTTAGGCTCCCTTGTCTCACCCTCTATCCTTTCTTAACTATCTCTTTGACGTGCAGAACTGGGATGGAGGAGGAGTCAGCGTTGGTTACTGGCCAACCCGCGAGTACCACGCAGTGCGTTGGCCTCGAGGGCGGCGGCGTCACGACGTCAGCTCCTCCTCTTACAAAAAAAAAATGTTCCCGCGGGGTCCTGATCCTCCGGCCAGAACCTAGCAGTGATGAATGATGAAGATACACAGAAAGATCAAGAATTACAGTAGGTACGTAATTTTCATTTTTGGACTTGCAGTCCTTCAGGGCCTGCTTTCTTTTTTTTTTTTAAGTCTTTTTTACCTCCTGGTCGTGGTCCGAGGAGCTTCTCTCGGGCATCCAGCCGGATCCTGCCCTGCTCGAAGTCCGCCTGACTGTGCCTCCTCTCTCCTCCCCCTCCTCCCGCCGCTGGCACCCCCAGCTTGACCCCTCTGGGGTGGGGCCGGCCCTCCTCTCTGGGTGCACTTACATACATAGACTCCAGCTGTGGGCGGGGATCCCTGATGGAGTAACCTGAAAGGCCAGCCAGGATGGGCCCGGCAGTGGGCATGGGGGATGGTGCCGTCGCCTACCCCAAGGACTGGGATTTTCCTTGTTCTCCGGTCCCCTGCCCCCCCATTGCATGGCACGCCTCAATGCACTGGCGCACGGCAACTCTGCCTGTGTCGGCCATGCTGATATGTGCTGCCTGGCTCACTGCAGTGCCCCCCGGTCTCCACCGGGGACCACTGGCTCACCGGCCAGCCACCCTCCATCCCGGAGAGGCTCCCAGAGTAGCTTGATCCTTGACCATCCTGCCGGGCGCCCGAATTCACTCCAGACAGTCGCCGGTGCAGCACAAGGCGTGGTGTCCCCCACCTCAACCCTTAGCGCCACTGGACTGGCTCAGGGCCCGCTTTCTTAAGAGCTTCACGCTGACCTCTACCTCCTCCCAGCTGATCGGGGTCATCCTTTTACTGTTTGGGACTCATTCCTAACGGTGTAACCTGCTGCAAGAGCCCCCTTAAAGTGATATAGTACAGTTACGTAAGAATTTGCCATAACAGTAGATCTTCAAGAGGATTTCTTGCAACAGGTGCTGCTTTCCTTCCCTCCATCCCCCTGGTGGGTGCTTCTCCATCACTTTTACAGTTTCCTTGGTTTCAGAGGAACCCCTTGGTTCTTCATTCACTGTGTATGCTGGGGTCTCTGGCAGGAGAACTGAGATAGCGCTGGGGCAAAAGAACTGAGATAGTGTTGGAGACCGTCCCTTTTATGCCATAGGTGGACGTCGGTGCAGGCCGACATCAGGGGGGTGGTCCTCCGCTATATACTGCTAACTAGACATTTTCCTTGGGGTCCTGGCACCTGCCAACTTCAGCCCTAATGGTGTAACCTGCTGTAAGAGCTTTTCTCGAAGATCTGCTGTTGTGGTAAGTTCTTACATAACTGTACTGTCTTCGAGGGGATCTCAGTCATCAAGTATATTTTCTCTCCCACCATCCCCCTTCTTGGGGCTCCTGTCTAGGAACTGGCTATCTGGTGTATCCAGCTTTACTCTTAGGTCTGGGTACCTCTTTCTCTCCTCGATCCCCCAGGGCGAGAGCCTTGCTCCCTTAGTCTCTGGGGGAAAGAACTGCAGAGGGAGCAGGGCCGCCCACGCCTATATAGGATTGGTAACATCAATGGACGTCGATGGCATGTGTGGTCCCAGTTGTACTGCTGAAAATCTTCTGTGTGGATTCCCCTTCACTGACTGTGAAGTTTCCTATGGTGTTACCTGATGATTGAGATTCCCTTGAAGATCTACTGTTACGGTAGATTCTTATGTAACTATTCTTATAGGTGACTCAGCTCTGAAATATACAAATACATGTTCAGGGGAAGAAATAAACAAATATGGTTAGTTGCTTACCAGGTGCAGGGATAGAGGATACAAAGTAAACCATGAAGGCTTATTAAAAGGGACAGAATCCTCAATAGTGGTATTGCATACTAACACCAACGATGCACGCAAGAGACTGGAACTGAAAAACAAAGTGAGTTTTAGGAAGTGGGAAGAATGTTAAAAAACAAAAGGCTGCAGTGTTATTGTTTCAGAAATATTACCTATTCCGAGAGCAGGTAAAAAGAAAACACTGGGCATAAAACACCTAAACGGATGATTGAGGAGATGGAGTTTCAGGAAGGGCTTCCATTTTCAAAGAAATTGGGACAGATTTGACAATGAATGGACCCACTGTTCGCACTGGAGTGATCTACTGACCTCCAGCACAGGGGGAAGAATTAGATAAGGTATCGGTGAAAGTCATTGGCAAGATGGCAGAAAAAAGAAATGTGCTGCTGGTGGGGGACATCAGCCTGCCAGATGGAGACTGGAGCCTCCCAGCAGCAGCTTCAGCTAGAAGCAGGGACATCCTGTGCTCTCTGCAGGGGGTATTCTTCAGGCAGCTAGTCAGGTGAACCCACTCATGATGTGGCAGTACTGGACCTGGTACTTACTAACAGGGACAGTGTTGCAGACTTCAAGGTGGGGGGCCACTGGAAACAGGAATAGTTCGGAGGACTGGAGGAGGGCAGATACAGTCCCACTACGCAAAAGTGGCAATAGGGAGTGTCAAGAACCAACTGCTTGGGGTCAGGCCAACTGAATTCACAGTGCCCACACTTAAATGCAATCCATGATAGGGAGGGACAGGGATACCCTCCTCATCCTTTAGAATGCTCACCGAGGTCACGACTGCACCTCTGCCATGGGGATCCTAGACCTCCTTCTAGTTCTAGATAAGGGTGCAATACCAGTCTCAAGTCTTGTGGCCAAATATGAACTTTTCCTTGGGTATTACACAAAGGAGGAAGACCCAGGTATCACACAGTCTTTGGGGTAGCAGTGTAACACCTGATTTGGCCTTGGCTCAACAGCCTGGTTCAAAATCTTTGTAGACTCTGGCATCCTCCCTGTCCTTCAAGATGTCCTTTTACAGACCCTTTTCTCAATTTAGTTGCTTATGGTGGCCCCGCTAAGCAAATAACAGTTGCCACAGCTTATTAATAAACCTTCTACAGTCAAACCTACAATATAAGAACTCTCATGCAGGCAGAATTTCTTTAGAAAAGCAAAGTCTTTACTAAAACACTTAAATACAGTTACAGCTAAAAGAGGACATATACTTATTTAGGTTACAGTATAAGAAACAAATGGAAAAGTATACAGAAAAAACACACTAAAACATGTTAGCTACATCTCTACCTTAGGTATGAAGATTTCAAAGTCCAGAGAATCACTGGTTTTCAAAATATTTCAGTCTTTCTGTACCAGCCTTTGATTCTTAGGCAGTCTCTGTGCTGACAGGTGTTCTCTGTGGTCAGGAGTCAGGAAAGGGTGCAAGCAAAATGTGTAAAATGGCACTGAGTGTCTATGCTGGAGAGCTTATATAGAAGACCCCCCCCCAGTCTGTGAATGAAGACTGGCCCTTCCAGGTCATTAAATAGAGGTTGGCCCTTCCACTTTAGGCCACCGGGTGTCACGGTTGCGTTTTCCCCAAAAGTCTTATTTTCATGATAACCTTTGATGTTGGATTCTCATAGTTAACCTAGATTTTACAGTCTCACACAGGTATGCTAATAAGGATGTGTTTCTTTTTCTTTTACCTCACACAGCCTGTTAGAAGGATCTTTCCTGGCTAAAATATCATGGGCTTTGAATTGGCTTAATTTAATTAGTTATAAGGAAGATCCTGTAAGTTTTATGATTATACAGGTGATTTTATTACTTCTGTTTCCCTTGGTCAGTTCCTATTGGAAATACCCCTTTGATCATGCATTCACAAGCTTTTTGACAAGAACATGTCAGATTCCTGTAAGCAGCTGGCCTCTCAGGTCAGAAGAAGGTCAACCCCCTTTTAAAAAATAAATCCAGTCTTTTCTCTGTGTGCCGTTGCTGACACTGGCATGTACATAGAATTACAGTAAAAAAAAAGATTAATACAATGAAATAATATCTACAAATAAGGGCGAGCAGCTGGACAGCTCACCACAGGGAAGAGGCTGGCAATTATAGGCCAGTCAGCCTGACATCGATGATGGCAAACTTAATGGAATCACTGCTGAAGGAAAGGACTGTTGAATATCTTGAATCTAGTGGATTACAAGACCTGAAGCAGGATGGGCTAACGAGGTAAGGTCGTGTCAAATGCATCTGATAGATTTCTTTGACTGGGTGATAAAGGAATTAGATCAGGGTGGAGTGATGGACATGGTCTACCTAGATTTCAGTAAGGCTTTCTACACCATTCCACACAGGAGTCTAGTAAGTAATCTGGGAAGCTCAGGAGTGGATCCAAAGGGGGGTAAACTGATAAGAAATTAGTTAGGAGATCGTCGACAGATGGTGATGGTAGATGGAGTTCACTCAGAGGAAGGGAAGGTGACCAGCATGATGCTTTAGGGATCAGTGCTGGGACTGGTCTTTTATAATGCTTTATAAGTGACATTGCAGAGGAGCTGGAAGGGAATGTCTGTCTCTGCAGATGACACCAAAATCTGCAGTAGGGTGGACACTTGGGGGATGGAAAGGATGAGCAGAGACCTGAGAAAACTAGAGGAGTGGTGGGATATGGCAGCTGGGTTTCAATACAAAATAATGCATTTAGGGCACAGCAACCCTGAGCGGAGTACACAATGGGTGGAATGGTATTGACGACTAACAAGCAGGAAAGAGACCTGTGGTAATCATATCTGATGACCTAAAGGTGGCCAGGCAGTGCAACAAGGCAGTCAGGAGGGCTAGTGTGATGCTGGGGTGCATAGGGAGGGGTATCACCAGCAGAGAAAGGGAGGTAGTTGGTGTCTCTGTATAGATGGCTGGTAAGGCCCCACCTAGAGTACCGTGTCCAGTTCTGGAGACCACATCTCTGGAAGAACATAGAGAGAGCGGAGGTGGTCTAGAGGAGGGCAACTAAGGTGTTGCAGGTTCTGCATCAAAAGTCCTATGAGGAGAGACTAAAGGACTTCAATACATACACCCTGGAAGAGAGAGGGGGAGGGAGAGGGATATGATAGAGACCTTCAGATACCTCACGGTGGTAAATAAGGTACAGGAGGGAAGTATTTTTCAGAAGAAAAGGTGCTCCAGAACAAGGGGACATGCTATGAAGCTAGAGGGGGTTAGGTTCAGGAGAGATGTGAGGAAGTACGTCTTCACAGAAAGAGTGGTGGATTCCAGGAACAACCTTTCAGCGGAGTTGGTGGAGGTGAAAACTGGTGGGGTTTAAGAATGCTTAGGATGGGTATGAGGGAATCACAGTGGAAAGGAAAGGGGGGAGATATATGGAGCTGTCAGTCAAGTATGGTCTGCGGTAATAATGTAGGTAGGGAAAAATGGGCAGATTAGGTGGGTCAAGCGGTCCTTATCTGCTGTCAAATTCCATGTTTCTGTATGTCTGTGACTGAAAACTTTACAGTTCAGATGGGCTTCACTTAAACCAGGATGTCTCGAGTACTGGGAGAAAGAATAAATTGCAGTACCAAAAACCATTGAAACTAAATAGCAAGGGGGACCCAGGAGGAGATGCACATGATAAAGCTGAGGGAAAACCTGACAAAACTAAAGAAAATCAGGAAAGGAAGGAACATGAATGGAGGGTCTTACTAATAAATGCTAGACGCCTCAGAAATAAAATGTATGAACTGGAGTATATCCTTGCTAGGAATAAAATCCATTTCTAGGGACATGGATATGTTGTTCATCCACACTTATTGGCCGGTTCCTTGCTGCTTTAAATCTTGCCGGAAGGTCTTCAAGCTGGCTCCTCCCACCCACCCGGATGGTAAAACTCTCGGCTCCGCCCCATGACGCCAGATCTTCCTTACCGCTTGGAAGCTCAGGTTCCCTCCTTAGCGCTCTGCGTTTTCGACTGGTTCCTGAAATTTTCGGTCTCTCCGAATTTAATTGGAAGTTTTTCTAAACTCCGTTCTTCTTCTCTCGCTGCGGCGATGAGTCATTCGTTTTCCGGCTCGAGGCGCCCGGTTAATTCCTCCAGGAAAGACCTGCACTCCACGTGCGTCTACTGCCTTGACTTGGATCATGATCCGCAACTTTGCGATTTTTGCTGTGCCCTTTCGACCAGCTTTCTGGAGGATTGTGCGGCCCGTTCGGGGCTCGGGCGACCTGAAATTTTTCCCGCTGCGGAAAATTCCTTGGAGACTCATCGGGCAGTGTCCACGTCGGCTGTCTTGGTTGAGCAGCTCGATCTTCTTTCCTCCGGGGAGGGGGCGGCTGCCCCTCCCTCTTCCTCGGTCGCGCCGCTTATCCCGCTCTCCTTGAGTTCTCCTCATTCAGCTTCGTTCAAGGAGCTTCGCCAGTCCCTTTCCTTGAAGGGAGAGGGACCTTTGGAACCTGCCTCTCGTCCCAAGTCCAAGGAGTCGCAGGCTAAGTCCCTTCATCAGCGCTGGAGGGAGCGGGAGAGTTCCCCCTCCTCTGCCGGCCGATGTTCGACTTCGGTCGAGTGTGCGGCTCTTGCCGCTGGCCTCACGGTGTCCCTGTCAGGTCAGCCGGCCAGGACTCCCGTCGACGTTGTCGAGTCTCTCGACCCGTCATCTGGGCTGTCTTCTGCTGGAGCCGCCATCCCGCCCGCGGTTCCCCGGCCGGAGGCTGAGTTCTACCCGGTACCTTGGCGGGTGCGACAGGCCTCGGCCCTTTCTTCGAGCGGAGAGCAGGAGGCGGGCGCGCCCGCTCCTTCCCAGGCCCGCCTCAGTTTCCCAGTTCGAGGTCTCGGTCTCGGTCCTCCTCTCGGTCAAGCCCCGCTCACGCCGACTTGGCGTTCTCGTCGAGGCACCGAGTTAGAGTAGCGTACCGTTCTCCTGGTCACCCTCCTCGGATGAGGAGTGGCTCCGATGCAGGTGGCGTCGACGCTACGAGGAATTCATGTGGCAGCAGTTGTTGTTGTCCGGGAATCAATTGACTCCGATTCATTCCCCGTCCAGCAAGCAGCTGCGGTCCAATCGGCCGACTCAACCGCTCTCTGCAGTTGAGGTGCCCACTCCCGGGCCGGTTGTTCGTCCGAACCTTGCTGCCCCACCGCCCTCGGTGGAACCTCGGCCGGGTCACGACCTGTCCCGTGGGTGGTCTGTCCCCCTCACTCCTGCCCGCCCTCGGTGGGCGAAGAGTGACTCAGGCCTGAGGCAGCTCTTTGCAGACCCCTCGGAGTCCGAAGTCGGCTCCTCTATGTTCCCCAGTCGGGAGGACCCGGGGTCCTCTCCGGAACGTTCTGTGGACGACAGCCCAGCGTCCTTCATGGGTCTGCTTCAGCTCATCTCGGAGTTCACGGGATGCAGCGAGCCCATGTCAAAGCAGGCCTGTCCTAGCGGAGATTCTAGACCGAAGGGGTTCACCCTTGGAGGCCTTCCCGGTGGCCGAGGCCATCGTAGGCCCGGCCTTGGAGCTCTGGCGGCGGCCTACTTCCTGCCCTGCGCCCTCGGCCGGATGGCCAGGAAGTACTCTGTCCCTGTCGGTTCTTTGCCCGGTTTCTTGGAGCACCCCTCGGCTGAGGGGTTAGTTACCGACAATGTTTTCCAGTGTTCGGGGAATGCTTGGGATGTGGATAGGCCCCCCAACAAAGAGTCCAAAAGGATGGACTACATCGGGCGCAAGGTTTACGCTGTGTCCTCCCTAGGCCTCCGATAGGCCAGCTCGGCTGCACTGATGGCACTTTTCTCCCACGCCCTTTTGGGCTCCCTGGACGAGGTGCTCCCTCATCTCCCGGCCGACCTGCGGACCATGGTCCGGCGGGCGCGACACCAGGGTAGGGCGGTGGCGAAGCAGCAGCTCCAGACTGCTCTGGACTTAGGTGATTCCTGTGCCAGGTCGGTGGCGGCCACAGTGGCCTTGCACCGCAGGGCGTGGCTGAGGTTATCCTCTTTCTCATTGGAAACCCAGCACAAGTTGGCGGACATCCCCTTCTTGGGGACTGACCTTTTTGGCCCTGGAGTGGAGGGACACCTCCAGGGGACCGAGAATTCCAGTGCCACTCCGGACACGGTCACTCCTGCCCGGAAGGACAAGGGCAGCCGGCAGCCTTTGCGTAAGCTCCTTTGCCCCCTGGCCCCTTAGGCTCGACCGGCCCAGCACGAGGGCCAGCAGGCTTGCGCTGGGCGGCCTGACTCCAAGCCAGTGTCTTCCTCTAAAAGGAAGCAGGGAGGTAAAGGCCCAGGAGCTCCCTCGGCCAATTCCTCCTCCAAGCCTGCTCAGTGACGGGCTAAGGGGCGCTGTCCCCGGCCCCGTCGTCCCTACCCGGGTTCCCTCGTGGAGAGATGGCTCCGCACCTCCTCCACCTGGTCCGCTTTCCCGGACCTCTGGGTGTCGGAGGTGCTAGGGAAAGGCCCTGCCTCGGGATTGCGAGCAGGCACCACCCTTTCAAGCCGTTGCCCCACGGGGGTCTTGGGGTCCACAGCCTCGTTGTCGGCCCACTGAACCGACTTGCCTGGCCCTCTAATTAGAGGTGATCAGGAAGGTTGCGGATCCTCCTTCAGACCCTGGGTTCGTGTCCAGATATTCCTGGTCCCAAACGGACGGGGGGCTTGCGCCCCATTCTTCCGCACGTCTGGATGGTCTCTCTGCCTCAGATATCCCATCCTCAGAACGAGGCATGTGGCTTCTTTCCTGGACCTCTAGGACGTGCTTACTCTTCATTCCGTCCGTTTCTTGGGAGACTCCTCCCTTTCCTAAGCGGGGGATCTCCTTACGAGTTCCAGGCCAGGCCCTTCGGTGTCTGCTTAGCAGCTTTCTGCAGCATCGAGGGGTCCGGGCGTAACCCAATCCGGATGGCGGCCTGACTACAACCCTTCCAGGCGGAAGGGGATGATCCAAAGTTCTGGCTCTCAGACTGGTCTCCTTTTATCGGAGCCACATTGGAACTCGTGTCTTAGCGGGTGATCCTTCTTCGGGACGAGGCTCGACTCTTGAGTCCAAGCTCAGCTCCTGGCGGACAGGGCTGAGGTTCTTCCTCCCTTACCTAGTCAGGTCTGACTGGGCAATTGCACCCTGCCGGGACGTCCTGCACCTCCTGGGCCTCGCGTCGGCCGGCTCCAGCGTGGTCTGTTGGACCCGCTGGTTCATGCATCCCCCTAGTGAGGACTGGCCAGCCAGTGGTCACAGTGCTGCGTTCCTCCGGACCAGTTCGTGACTACAGCCCAGAAGTTAGAGGAACGCTCTCCCTTGGACTGTTCCAGCTCTCGCAGGAAAACATCCCGTTTGTCCGCCCTGAGTCGACGGTCTTCTCCGACCGATGCTTCTCGGATGGGTGGAGGTGCCCATCTAGGGGAATACAGAGTGCTCCGCCTCTGGTCCTCTCGGGAGTCCCGATGTCTTTCCTACCCGCTGGAGCTCCAAGCGGTCCGCTTGCTTGCACCGCTTGCTCCGTTTGTGCGGGGTCTAGTGGTTTAAGTCCAAGCGGACAACACCACGACCATGTGCTACCTACCCCACCAGGTTCGGTCGAGCCCCTTGCCTCTGCGTAAGGAGGTTCTCCACATCGGGTCTTTCACGCAGCTGGGAGGCGGTTTCCTAGCCATTCGATGGCGGGAGCCTCCAGCACCCTGGCTGATGCCCTAAGCCGGACATAGGCTGCACCTCATGAGTGGTCTCCCCTGCCGGAGGTAGCACAGGATCTTCTCCCTCCTTCGCTCCAGGGAGAATACGAGGCCGAGACTGTCTCATGCCCACCCCCTCAGCAAGGTTGCTGCAGGGGATGCCGTCGAGGCTGCAGACCCCGGGCCTTTTCTACGCCTCTCCCCCATTTCCCTTGACCCACGGGCAAGGCGAGGAGGGACTAGGCGCAGGCGATGCTGGTAGCCCCAGACTGGATTGCAAGCTCTGGTATCCAGCTCTCCTCAGTCTCAGCCCCAGGCTCCCGAGGTGGCTTCCAGCCCGCCCGGTCCTGATCTCTGTTTTCAGGGGAAGGTTTTTCATCTGGACCTTCAATCCCTGCACCTGAAGGCCTAGTCCCTGTGCAGCTAGGGGCCAGGCCTTGGGTCCTTCGGCAAGGTCCTCGACGTTTTCGAGGCGTCCTGCCAGAAGTCGGCCAAGCATGCTCGCCTTCAAATGGAAGAGTTCTCCATTTGGTGTTGGGATAGGGCCTGGGCCCCTCTCCCGTCCCTCGACGAGCATTCCGGACCATCTGCGGTCGGTTCTTTTTGAACTAGGGCTTCGGCCGACGACCCTCTAGGTGCTTCTGTTGGTCACCCCTGTCTTCCGGGCGCGGGCCGGAAGGCAGTCGGTGCACAGAAAAGGTGGTCTGGCACTTTTCTAGGCCTCGATCACACCTCCCCTTTGGGGAGAGTATCCCCATTTCTGTGGGATCTTCACTGGTATGGGCTTAGCTCACGGGCAAGCCGTTCGAACCTTTGCACAGGTGCGAGTTCCCCACCTGTTGTGGAAGAACACCTTCTTGGGGCTACTCTGCCATCCAGAAGGAGGGGAGAGTTCCAGGCGCTCCTTTGAATCTCCCTATCTGGTCTTCCACAGGGACAAGGTTGTCCTGCGCCCCACCTGAAGTTCCTTCCGTAGGTGGTGGCGGAGTCTTTCCCTAACCGGGTATTGTCTCTGGCGGGGTTCATCCCCATTCACGCCTCGGAGGCCGTATATAGGATCCATGGGGACCCTATTTAACGCTCACCTACCCAGAGAGCATAGGGCTGAAGTTCGGGAGAGGTTCACCAGCTGTTTGTCATCTACGCTGAAGCCGCACCTGGCAGACCTGCAGCCAAGCAGACGACGGGCGGGTGGGTCACCTCTCCTGCAGGTCTCCGCTATGGTGGGCGGGCATGGAGCCTCCCAGAGGGATAAGTGCTCATTTACGCCCTTCCACTGCATCGGTGGCTGCTTCCCAGGATACTCCTGTCCAGGATATCTGTAGGGCTTCTACCTGGAAGCAGGCATGTTCGATTTCCCTTCCACATCGACCTTGGGTCACGCCCGGGATGTTGGTGGGGCCTCGGTTCTCCAGTCTTTATACCTAAAGTAGGGTGTGCGCCTTGCCTTCCTCCTTCCGAGAACTGCTAGGAGTCTGCCAATAAGTGTGGATGAACAACATATCCATGTCCCTAGAAATACAGGTTACTCACCTGTAACAGGAGTTCTAGGAATGGTATATATTGTTCATCCACATTCCCACCCGACGCACAACCTGGCTTCCAGCGGGCTAGATCTGGCGTCATGGGGCGGAGCCGAGAGTTTTACCACCTGGATGGGTGGGAGGAGCCAGCTTGAAGACCTTCCGGCAAGATTTAAAGCGACAAGGAACCTGCCAATAAGTGTGGATGAACAACATATACCATTCCTAGAACTCCTGTTACAGGTGAGTAACCTGTATATCTGCAGAGTCACTGAGACATTGTGACAAGAGGCAGCATCATGGGGCAAAGACATAGAAGGCTTTAGAGTTTTCAACAGAGACAGGAAAGGTAAAAAAAAGGTGTGTGGCCTTATATGTAAAGAACAACTTGGAAGTAGTGGAAAAAACAAATACTGCTACTAATAATACTCTGTTAGAGAAGATATGGTTCACACTGACACCAATAGGAGGGGAAAAGTAATGGGAGTAACGTGTAGATCACAATCACATATAGAATTAGTGGATGGGCGACCATCCACAACAAGACTGTGTTTCCATCGAGGGAGTTGATGATATGGTTCCCCAAAACAGATACAAGGTTCATACCTTGTTCACGCTTCTGCACTCCTCCTTGCTCGAGTCCCTTTCCCTAAGATAAAGGTCCACCTCCTCGCTGCAGTTACGCACTCATGTTCAGGTCACGTCCACGCTCCTCGCCATAGTCCCACTCTGCTTTTACCGAAACTGTGCCATTTTGTTAAAAAAACAAAAAAAACCCAGCAAATTTATATTTTTGACAGACCAACCCGATTATGGTAGTCTGTGTCCACACTGTCTGCTCCCCAGACCGCTCGCTAAAGGAGTCCGCTATTTTTGTATGTATTTTTTGAATCTCTGCTTGTTTCCACCAAGTCAGGTAGGAGCTCAAGGGGGAAAAGTAGTTGTACTATCGATGTGACGTCAGAGTGATAGTACAACAACTTTTTTGACCTTTGAACTGTCCTACAACAAGATTTGGAAAGCTTTTGTTTTCCATACACAGTAAGCCCTAACCATATACTATAAGATGAGTTCTAAAATGAGGAATCAGTAGCCTCCCTGAAGGATATGGAAATGAGGATGAAACTTTATTCCTATGAGATTTTAATTTACCAGAATAAGTTGGGAAAACAGAGCTGGTAAACCAACTATGGAAATTACGTTTTTTTAGCTGTAATAACAGCGTTAAACATGGAACAACACTTAGAACAGGCTACAAGAGGCAGACATATCCTGGGCCTGGTTTTAAGTGTTCTTGAGGAAGAATTGGTAGATTGCAAGGTGAGGGAACCATTATGTGGTAGCAATCACAGCATGTTAAGACTTAAGATACTAAATTGCAAAAAAAAATAGGGTAAATGAAGTAACAGAAATTATTTGCTTTAATAAGGCTAAATTTGAGGATATGAGGGACTCCCTTCAGTATCTGACCAGGAAAACATGCTTGTGAGAAAAAACAAGACAAAATGTGGTGTATATTGAGCAATAAATTAAAATGAGTTGGTATACAGATATGTGCTGGATAAAATAAGATATAAACATTGGAAAAATACCTAAGTGGTTTAACAAAAAAAAAAATGAAAGTAGGATTAGGAAGAAAAAAGGCATATAAGGCAGCAAAAAAGGAACACTCAACATCTACGGACAGTTAGTAAGTGAGTGCAAAAAGGAGCTAAGGAGGTCAAAATGGTCACAAGAGGTAAACTTGGGGACCAAAGTCGAAGATGATTATAAATAATTTTACAGCTATATAAATGGACAAGGAAACACAAAGTCACAGGTGGGGCCTCTAGTAGAACATTGAATTATTATAAACAAGGAGAAGGCATGGTGGACTTTTTTTTAAACTTGTAGATTTTATTGAGAATTGCAGTGGTTACATGAAAGACAGTATATCTGTTTAACACTTTTTCAACTTGATTGTCAAGACATGCATTCCATTTTGCACAGTTGATTAAGTAAACATATTTTAAAATCTTAGGCCCAAATATTCAGACTGCACCAGGCAGTGGCGCAAGCCTGGGTGCAGCGCAACTGGGCTGCGCCGGGGCCAGGACCAGGCGATATTCATGATGATGCGCCATGGCACAGCACCATTGAATGTGGCAAGGTTGGGGCACATACTGCACATGGCGCAGTGGCACTGTGCCAGCACACACACAAGCCACAAAGGGGGAGCACAGGGATGCACCAGCGCAAGTGCCATTGCGCTAGACGCATCACCCGCGATATTCAACGGGGGCATGCAGATGAGGCCATAATCTATGCAAGGTGCAAATGGGGTCATTTGCATGTCATTATGGCCCCATTTGCATGCGTTGTGCAGGGTGTCCTGGCAAAATGCGCCTGGCGCCCTGTCAAGCTGCTGTCATCGGGGGTTGGCTCCCTGGTGGGCTATTGTAGCCCCCCTTCCCTCCTGTATACCCGATCGCGGGCTGTAGTGAGAATAAAGATCAACCTGGTGGTCTAGTGGATCCCACCCCATATGACCGATCGCGGGCAGTAGTGAGAATAAAGATTAACCCGGTGGTCTAGTGGATCGCACCCGTATGCCCGATCGTGGGCTGTAGTGATAATAGATATCAACCTGGTGGTCAGTGGTACCCCCCCACCCACCCACAGAGGACCCCAGCCACCCAGCACCTCCCCTCCGTCATAGGCAGATGACAGCACCCTGCCACATATCACCCAGCCGCCCACTGAATGACAGTGTATAGTATGATCTGTCGTCATTTGGGCCACAGTGTAGACCAATGGGCGCAGACCATGCTGTACTACACAGGACCAGATATGTGAATGAGCGTGTTCATTCACATATCTGATCTATGTCTGGCTGTAGTCTGCCAAGTAGTAATCCTGCTGTGGTCCAATAAGGCGTACAGATCATACTGCATGCTTGGTCGGCGGGCGTCTGGGCGAGCTGCTCTGCCCGCCGATGACAGGGGGTGCTGGGTGGCGGGGGTCCTCTGTGGGTGGGTGAGGAGGGGTACCACTGGACCACAAGGCTGATCTCTATCATCACTACAGCCTGCGATCGGGCATACGGGGTGAGATCCACTAGATCACCGGTTTAATCTTTATTCTGAAGCACTGCACCTTCGTACTTGGGAACTTCATCGACAACATCGTCAGATCGGCCACCCCTTCTGCCCTTGCCCTTCCCCTCAAACCTGTCACCCCACCCTACCATCTTAGGTTGAGGGTAGCACTTGACCGCCTGGTTCCTAGGACCCGCTTCCTTACAGGGGATCGGGCCTTCACCACCTATGCCCCAAAAATCTGGAACTCGCTTCCAGCCCTCACCCGGTCCTCCCCCTTCCATCCCTGCTTCAAAGCCTCCCTTTGGAACTTCCTGAAGTTATCCTCCACATGTCCCTGTACCTCGTAGCGCACTAGCAACTGGTGTGCTGGATCCACTGCACTTACCCTCCAGTATTGGCAGTGACTGCCAGTGCTGGACACCCTCTTACCATGCTCTCCCCCCGCCCTCCTTCCCTAAGGCCCTCACCTGACCATCTAGACACCCCCCCACCACAGTGTACCTCCCCGTCTTGCCCCCAACCCCTGCTGTCACTTACTCCTGTTTGCATTAACCGTACCAGTTATGTATTATGCTGCTCACTGCTGTGCTCTCCCTGTATGTTCCACAGCTGTATTTATCATGTGTTAATCATTTCTAATGCTGTTTTGCTTCCTATTCATTCCTAGTTGTGTCTGTTATTTTCTTGTATGTTAAATTTGACTTATACTGTTAGCCACCTACCCAGTCCCTGTTAAGCCTGTTATCTTACTGTATGTAACTTGACTCCTTCACTGTTCTTGTATGCTTCTACCTATGTAACCCTCCCGGGTTGCACCTGAAAATAGGCACTTGACTGTCTAGTGTGCCTTACCCGGTTAACAAAAGCAAATAAACAAATAAATAAATACGGGGTGGGATCCACTAGACCACCAGGTTGATTATTATTATTACTACAGCCATGATCGGGTATACAGGGAGGGAGGGGGTCCACTAGACTACTGGGGGTCTGGGTGCTTGTGGGCCGGTGTTCCTCCTGGGCGGGTGGCTACCATGGCTGTTGTGTTGCGCCTTGCAATACAGTCATCCACCTGTGGGTGCCAGCATTTGAGCCTATTATTTTCGGCTCAACTGTGAGCACCAGTATGCGGCACATGTAGGGGTTGCCAGAATATATGCACATCCGGGCTGAATATCGGGATGTGCTGCATAGTCAGAACACACCCCCTGCATCTGTGCACATACATTCAATGGCCCTGGTCGCATCAGGAATGCGCCACCATAACCTGCACCTTTGAATATTGCGCTAGGCATATTGGGAGGTTGCGCATGGCGCATCCCTGTTGCGCCATGCGCAACCCCTTTGAATATCTGGGCCGTAGTGTCCAAGATGTGTAACTCATCCTGGAGTATAACGTTGTCCTTGTAGTGTCTACCAGGAGAAAGTAAAGAAAAAGATAGTAGAAACTATTGTTCTAACCAGTACCAGAATAATAATACAAAAAGAAGATATTGCAAGGAGATTAAAAGCCTTGAATCCAGCAAAGGCACTGGGGCTGGATGGGATGCATCCCAGAGTTATAAAGGAATTAGCAGAAGAACTGGCAGCCCTAGTCTCACTTATTTTCCAGAAATCACTGGTCGTGGGTGAAGTAATAAAGAGCTGGAGGGAAGCCACATTCATTCCATTAAGAAGAGGACAAAATCTGATTACAAATGCTATAAGCCTGTAAGCTTGACGTCGGTGGTGGGCAAGATTCTTGAGGCAATTATTAAAGAAGAAATAGAAAACGTTATAGTTAAAAATAATCTAGTGGATAAACCCCTACATGGTTTTAGGCAAGGTAGATCGTGCCAAACAAATCTTACGTATTTCTTCAAAATTGCTTGTAAAGCGTTGATTAGTGGTTTACCAGTAGATGTAGTATTCCTGGACCACAGCAAGGCATTTGATGCGTGCCACATTTAGAACTAATTACCAAACAACAGGAAATGGGATTAAATAATAGACTAGTAAACTGGGTAAAGTTATAGCTAAGGGACAGGAAGCAGTGAGTTGCACTGAGAGGACATATGTCAGAGTTGAGAGATGTTGCAAATGGAGTGCCACAGGAGTCGATCCTGGGACTCGCCTGATTTAATATGTATGTGTCATCCATGAAAAGCAGCGGAAGTATTTAGATGACCAAGTTCGCTGATGATACTAAGGAGGGGGCAGTGGTAGACACACAAGATGCAGTAGAACACTTCAGGGAGGAGACAAGAAATCTAGAAAATTGGGCTGTAAATCATAGACTGGATTTCACTGTAGAGTGTAGACAAATGAGCAGTAATGCATATGGGAAATAAAAAAAAAAGAGCAACTTATACTTTATTAAGACAGGTGATAAAAGAAACACAGTCTGAAAGAGATCTTGGAATTCTGGTGACTGAGGATTTAACTTTTGTTAGGCACTGCAGTGAGGTCACAAAAAAGTGCCTTGAGATCCTGGGATGTATAAGAAAAAATACTGTGAGCAGGGCAATAAAGTAGTCATACCACTGTACGGAGCTCTTGTTAGATCACACTTAAGAGTAGTGCAGTAAGTTTTGGGCCCTTGAAAACAAAAGAAGTATTTAGAAATTAGATGTAGTACAGAGAAAAGCAACACAAATGGTGGTTGAAATCAAAGATGTGCCCTACAAGCAAAGAATAGAACATCCAGGAATGTATTCATTGGAATATAGAAGATTTAGGGAAGATTTATGTCTTATATTTAGGGTTTTTCAAGAAGAGGATTTATGGTACTGTTAGGGGCTGCGGGCAAAACATTTAACATATGACACCAGAACACGTGATTTTACAGTCAAAGGGAGAAATGTATAAAACTTTAAAAAGAGATATGTGGTGTACACAAAGAGTAGTGAAAATATGGAATGAACTTCCAAACAAAATGATACACTGTGGAAATGTGGATACATTTAAAACATCATTGGATGAGGACTGCATTAAAAATAACAAATATGAAGTTTGCCGGCCCAGTGGTGTGGAGGGCTGAGGCTCTACACCTTACTTCCTGCCATGCCAGCGACCTGTGTTCGGTGCTGAGCAAGGGTTGCTGGGAGTCTGCTGCAGGAGGGGGGCTGGGTGAGGATTGAGTGGCCGCTTGGCAGCTCTCCTCTCCTGGAGAGGGAGGTTGGCTCTCCCGGGCTTTGACTGCCACCATGTGGAGGCGTGGTGGTAATATGGGCAATGGAGGGGAGCCAAGCGCTAAGCCAGGGGTAGGAGGAGCAGAGTCACTTGGGCAAAGGTGTGCATGAACGCCTGACCTTGCTCTGGGGCTCTGGGGGTAATATGGAGGAAACCAGGTGGAAAATTGAAGGTTGTGGCTAGATGAAGCCCCCCCCCCCAGCTAGCACCAACAGTCCACTCAGGGTGGGAGGAGGTGTGACCTGGGGTGACCGCAGAGCCAGGACGGGATGGGCAGATACAGCCGCCCAGCCTGCCAGGAGTATAAAGGAAAGTATAGTAAAAAAACAAATGAACAAACAAACAAAAATTATGAATATTACCATTGTGAAATGGCAAGCCAGTGTGAACAAATTGCTTTGAGGCTTGAAATCATCCTATGAATCCTGTGAAGTATGTGGCTGGGATATGTGTGAATTACACTTAACTAGGACCCCTTTGTGGACTGGGTCCTTATTAACTTGGAAATGTCTGTAACCATATTGGTGCTTCTACAAACAGACAGACAAAATAGGTGGTTTAATACCTTTTATTAAACCAATGAGTAAATTTCAGTACACCACCTTTCAGACTTTCACCAGGATAGGCTTGAAAGCTTGAGTAGTGAAAAATTACTTCTAAAAGCATGGATGCAGTTCACTGTCTACACTCTGGCAGTTCCATTGGGAGTGCTAATTTGTTGGACATCTTTAAGCAGCTGTAAGCTCCTTCCACCACCTGAGCGATATACAGTATCCTCAGGCTCTGCCCCGTGATGTCAGATCCTTCTTTACGCTGATAGGGACAGGTCTTCTCTTTGACGGCTCTGCAGCGTTACAGGCTTACCCTCTTCGCTTTGGCAATTTTCTTCGGCAGACTTCGAGATTTGCGTCCTCAATCAACAGCTCTGCATTGCTCGATGAGAAGATGGAAATGGGGAATATTAAGCGGTCCCACGGCTTCAAGTTCTGTGTCACGTGCTGACAGAAGATGGCGAACAGTGTTCCCCATGTGTCCTGCATCTACTGCCTTCGATCACAGCATAATGTGGCTGGCTGTGGCTGTGTCAGGTGATGCTTCTAATGTCACTGGAAGACCATGCAGCCAGGCTCCTCTTAGGTCAGTCAGCCATTAGAGACCCTAAAATTCTACCTGAAGGCCGAAAGAAGGCCTCGGCAGCCCAACTGGCACCTTGGAAGAGGAGGCATCGGCTGCTCTGGTGAGTACTTCATCAGCCTTGGCGCTGCTCCCAGCCAGTGTCGGAGGGTCCCTCTCAAAGGGTTCCGGGACATGTGCCTGGCCCTCCAGGCCTTCAGCGAGAGCCCTACTAATCATGGGAAGAAGCACAAGCACTGCTGGTGCCAGTTGTCAGATCGGGAGAGATCAAGGCCCTCCCATTCTCTTGACTCCCCCGACCGCTTGACTCACGTCGAGGGATCCACTCTGGTCAAGCTGCCACCAATCCAGGGTCTGGTCAGAGTTCCTCTGTGGCCCAGTTGGGTTTGTCGAGCAGGCTGTCAAGATTTTTCTCAACTCTGTTGACCAGTTGTCAGAGGAGATCGATGAAGAGTAGCAAAAGGACATGACTGGTTGGCGTCCCTCACTGGTTCCACCCTGGACTAGCCTCCACTCGTGGTCTTACCTCCCAAGCCGATGCTGGTAAATGTAGTTCAGGATGTGTATACACTGATGCTCCAGAGGCTTCCCCCTTGAGGTCATACTGCAGTTCGATGGTCGAGGTCACGGTGCTCTTTGCGCTCTTGATCCTGCTCAACTGGGAGGCACTGCCATCAGTGCTCCTCGACTTCCTCGTCCTTGGGCAAGAAGAGGCACCACTGCAGTATGCGTAATCACAATGAGAAGCTCCTTTGGCAGCAGTCGACCATTGTGGGGTGGGACAGGGCTCTTCTCCCTGGACCTATGGTCACCTGGCAGCAACCAGTAATGTCTGTACTGGTCCACCCTTGACAGATATCCCTGGCGTCTGCCTCTCCACTCTTGTGGGTGAAGCTGCCTCCACTGCATCCCTTAGTGGGAGACCTGACTAAGGACTCCCTTGCTGCAGCCGACTTGCCAGGCCAGGTGTCAGTGGAAATCACCCCATCAGAAGACACTTGGGTTGTCCATGGTGGCAGATGGTTGAGGGCCATTTTTGAGGAGTCCTCGGACAACTCAGATGGGTCATCTATGTTGTCGTCAAGGACTCATACTTTCACTGGAAATGGTCAAGTATCTGTCCACTGACCATGGACAGTGATTTATTTATTTATTTAGCTTTTGTTTACCGGGTAAGTACACTAGACAAGTAGTATGCCTATTTTCAGGAATGACCCGGGAGAATACAATATGAGGAACAACAGTCAAAGAGACATGGCAAAGAGAGTACAGTTTTTTGGCACAGTAAACAAACATGTGGGAAATACATCATTTGACGCTAGGGGAAACATACAGTAGTAAGCACATTTCAGATTATACACTCTAGACTAGCTAGTTCAACTGACAGATATATACAGGTCATCATACATAGGAGTGGAGCATAGCTCAAGGACTGGATTGGTCGTAATATAACTTATAACATTGTCGTATACACCCCCTAGGCTAGTTGAATCGATGTTTGGGGCACTCCTCTGCCTTATGTCAGAGTCCATGAACATGTCCTTGGAGCCAGTGCAGAAGATGTCTAAATACCCATTCATGGATATTCTGGATAAAGACTATTCCCTTGGGTTGCCTTTCCTATGGCTGAGGCCATCTTGGGACTGGCCCTGGAGCTTTGGCAGCATCCAGCATCCTGCCTGGTACCCTGCCCCCCCACGTGCTCCACACGTATGGTGTCCTTACATGGTTCCTTTCATTGGTCTTGGACCACCCCTTAGTTGAGGGTCTGGTCTCGGACTTGGCCATCCAGAAGTCCAGAGGTCAAAGTGAATTAGACAAGCCCTCTGAAAAGAAGTTGAAAAAACTTGACCATGCAGCCAAGAAGGTCTACGCTGCCTCCTCTCTGGGCCTGCATCAGTGCAGCTATGCTGTCCTGACGGCCAACTCTGGTCACTCCCTGTTGGGAGTGCTGGATGAAATCCTCCCTCACTTCCCTGCCGACAAGCAGTTGCAAGGGAAGTTGGTCAAGGATCATGGTCTAGCGCTGGCTAAACACCAGCTCCAGACGGCCTTGGACATGGGTGACTCCAGCATCCATGCCATGTCAGTGGCCATTGTGATGCATTGCAGGGCCTGGCTGAGGCTCTCCACCTTCATGGAAGACACTCAGCACAAGCTGGCCAATGTCCCTTTCTTGAGCATTGACCTCTTTAGCCTGGGGATGAAAGGACATCTCACCAGGATAGAGAAGTTCAGTGCCACCCTGGATTCAGTGACTTCATCTCAGAAGGCCCCCTTAGGCTCAGAAGTCTAAAATGAAGACCTTTCAACATGGCTTCTTTCAGCCACAGCAGCCTCAGCAGCAGCCCCAGCAGGGCAATACCAAGCCTGGCACCCCATTTCCAAGTTCAGTGGCTAGGGGCCAAAAAGAAGCAGGGGTAGGGGAAGTGGTGACCGTCTGGCCTCAGCAGCCAGTGCCCCCTCTAAAGCTGCCCAGTGATGGGTTGGGGAGGCATCCTCCCACCTGCCCAGTCCTTGACCCACACTCTTGTGGAGAGTCAGTTATGCCGCTTCTGGTCCCATTGGTTCATCGTTACCATAGACAGGTGGGTACTGAAGGTGGCAGGCAGAAGGTTGCCTTTTGACTTTGAGCCACTCCTTCCTTACTTCGGTGTTGCAGGACACATTGTCCACCCTAAGGGATGACATTTCTCGGGGGGGGGGGCATCCCATACTGGATCAGCACAATCTGAATCAGTTTATGTAGAAGCACAAGATCTTCATTGGGGGTATCTCAGTCATCAGGTCATACATATGAAACTTCAGCATCCGTGAAGTGGGATCCACATGGAAAATTTTCAGCAGTACCACTGCTGACATCACCTGCTGATGTCACCAACCCCATAAAGGCATGAGTGGCTCCACTCCCTTCTTAGTTCTTTCCCACCATCAACTCTGTTCGCGTGGGTCTCCGTAGAAGCTCTGATGCAGTTTTGCGCTATTTGTGCCTATGACTTTATTTTACTTAGGGGGAATCTCTTATCAAAAAGAGATTCTGAAAAAACTATCTCTTTTATGTCTAGAATTATTCCTTCTACTTCTCTCCTCCATTGCTGCCGCTGCAGAAAGAAGATTGCCTCTCCAGACGAGCATTCTCGTTGTGTCTGCTGTCTTGGGCTTAACCATAATGTCTCAGACTGTGAGCTCTGCCATAAATTCAACCAGACCACCCTCAGGCAATGAAAAAAGGCTCTAAATATTTTCTGATGGAACAACAAGTAGCCAGTTCTGGGCAGGGGTCCTGGGGGGGTCCCTCCTTCCCGGTTAGCGGCAGGTTTGTCAAGCTGCTTGGCCTCTAAGGCCTGAGACATGTCCTCGGAGAAGTCACAAAAAAGACAGAGATTGGGACCACTTCCCCTGGTGGCAGTCCTGCTCCTCGACGACTTCTTCCACTTCCTCTAGGAGTACTCCATCAACTGGAGCTGCACTGACACCTGTTGCTGTCCTGGTCTCTGCTCCTACAAGACCCATAATGATAGTGCTGCTGCCCTCCTCTCAGAGTGGCTGGTCATCAACCTTCAGGTCCTTGGCCCCCAGTTCGTTGATGCCTGGTTCGAAGATGACAGCTCTCGCGTCAAGGCCTGATGCCTCCCCAGGTCCTTGGGCATCAGGCCCTTTGGGCATCTAAGGCCCGATGGATGGGTCATCACACCCTGTGCCATCAACCCTCCTCCTTCAACATAGCAGTCTACTGTCGTTAACCTCAACAATATCCTGACCAAGTTTACTACATTCTTGGTCCATCAGCTGAGCACTTATGGACTTGGGTCCCCTGTGCCATCGACGGCCCCGTCATCATTGACACCACTTCGGCCTCCTTGGGCTGTTCCCCATGGGCCGTTGTCAGTCCCTCATTCGTTGGACACCAAGGTTCAGGGGGAGGTCATGTCAGACCAACCTCATTGAATTTTTTGACTGGGTGACTAGGGAGGTGGATCAGGGGAGGGCAGTGGACATGGCCTATCTGGACTTCAACAAGGCCTTTGACACTGTGCCACATAGAAGACTATTACACAAATTGGGGAATATGGGTGTGGGCAGGACAGTAGTGTGGTGGGTAGGTAACTGGCTGGGTGGCAGGACACAGAGGTGGTGGTAAATGGCTGTCACTCCACAGAGGAAGAGTGACCAGTGGGGTACCACAGGGATCAGTGCTGGGACGGTCCTATTCAACATCTTCATCAGTGACATGGCGCCAGGACCTAGAGGCAGAATTTCACTGTTAGCTGATGACACAAAGCTCTGTAACAGAGTAGACACACCAGAGGGTGTAGACAGAATGAGAAGGGACCTGCAGAAACTTGAAGAATGGTCAGGGTTTGGCAGTTGAAATTCAGTGCAAAGAAGTGCAAGATAATGCATATGGGGCACAAAACCCTGGCACAATATATCAGTTGGGGGTGAGGATATAGCATGCACCAAGCAGGAAAGGGATCTTGGGGTTATCATCTCAGATGACCTCAAGGTAGGAAACAAGTGTGACAAGGCAGCAGGTAAAGCAAATAGGATGCTGGGATGTATAGGCAGGGCATCACCAGCATGAAAAGGAGGTCATAATTCCTATACAAGACACTAGTGAGGCCCACCTGGAGTACAGTGTACGGTTCTGGAGACCATACCACGTAAGGACATAGACAGAGTGAGAAGGTTCAGAGGAGGGCAACAAAGATGGTGCATGGATTGCATCACAAGTCCTATGAAGACAGGTTGAAAGAACTGAACATGTACTCCCTGGAGGAGAGAAGGGAGAGAGGATATGATAGAGACATACAAGTATCTTACAGGGAGGAACAGGGTGCAGGAAAACACTATTTTTAAGCAAAAAGATTTTCCAGGACTAGAGGGCATGGGATGAAGTTGGAGGAGGACGATTCAGAGGAAACATAAGAAAGAATTTCTTCACAGAGCGATGGTGGACAAGTGGAACACCTGCCAGAGAAGTGGTGGGGGCTGAAACAATCACGGGATTTAAGAATGCATGGGATAGACATAAAGGAATTCTGGAGGTCAGGGGTAAGGGGCAACAGACTTCTAGGAAAACAAACTGAACTTACAAGCTCAAATGGGCAGATTGGGTGGGCCATAGGCCCTTATCTGCCAACACTGTCTATGTATCTATGTAAGGTTAAGCAGGCCAGCATCGAGAAGGAGTACCATCGTGACCTCATTGTGCCTGTGGAAGAGGAATACCCTTTCCTCTGACAGGTGTGCTGCCTCCTCAGTGAATGAGGACTCTGTCAAGCATACTTCCAGGTCTCCTCCAGAAGACCCTACTATCTTCAGTGTTATGAAGCAGCTGCCCTCAGCCATGGGCTTCCATACTGAGGAGGAGAATGCCACCAGACAGGATCTGGAATCCCAGAATCCCCTCCTAAGATCATTCCTCTTATCCTCTCAGCACTGAAGAATGCAACAACTGCTGCTTGGCACAGACCTGATATGGTTCTGGCCCCACAGGGCGGATAAGTTATATCATGCGCTCTAGGGCCTTCCTTACTACACTGCCCAACCCAAGACTGACTCTGTGGTCATCAAGGCAGCTCATGACAGGTCGAAGCTGCCTAAGCACCTCAGTTCCATTCTCCTGACAGGGGATCCTACAGGATTGACCTTTGAGGTAAAAGGGTATATGCCTCCTGTACTGTGGGACTGAAAATTGCTAATTACCTCTCTCACATGGTTAAATACTAGAATACCATCTGGAGGAAGGACAAGGCTGCTGCTCAGGCCTTCTTGGGAATGTACCCAGAATCAGGAGGTCCTTAAATGCTTGCAGAGTGTAGAGGATATCAGCAAGCACCTCCTAAGGGCCCTCTACGATATCTCAGATACTGGTGCCAGGGCTGCTGCCACAGGCATTTGCCTTTGTAGGCATTCCTGGCTCAGGGTCTCAGGCTTTGAAGCTGATGTCCAGCAAAGGGTGCTTAAGTGGCTCTAAACATTTTGGGCCAGATGTTCAGGACATCATCAATGACCTACAGGTATCTGTCAGGGCTGTTACGTCTCTCCATTCGCTCTACCATACACAGCCTAGGAGCAGACAGCGCCCTCCCTTTCACAAGGTGACTTATAAGTTCAGAGCAGCCTCCCATACCCAGGGGAAGAGAAAGGCCTCCTTCACCTTGTCTACCCCCACTCTTCCTCTGGCGCTGCTGCAGAGTGTCCCGGGGTGATGGATCAGCCCCAGGTGTCAGCGTGGCTCAGTTGGTAGCACATCCGCCTCTGGACCAGAAGGTCGTGGGTTCTCGTCCCACACCGGGATTGGACTTGCACCTAAAATTGCAGGCATCCGAGTGCAGTATTGGGGGGGTGCTGTACTGCTGGGGTGTGCCGTCCTTCGGATGAGACATTAAACCAAGGTCCCTTCTGCCCATCCTAGTGTTGTACTGGTGGGTGTCCAGGTGGAAGTAAAAGAACCCAGGGCACTCTTCGCAAAGAGTAGGGAACATTCCCGGTGTCCTGGCCAACATTCCCCTTCCCATAAACCGGTTCATGCAATTATCCAGGCTGTGTGTGGGTGATGATGTGCGATATGGCCGCCACCATACATTCAGTCACTTCACTACCAGTCTAGCATTGCTTGTAAAGCACTTTGGATGTATAAAAAGCGCTATATAAATGCTGATTCTTCTTCTTCTTCTTCTTCTTCAGTGACTGGATCTGCCTCTGCATGACTCCTTGCCAGGTCCCCCCCCTTCCAGTCCCTGACCAGGAGGCAGTAGTCGGAGGTCAGTTCTCCCTCTATCTCAGTCAGTGGAGAACCATCACTTTAGATGCCTGGATTCTGGATTATAGAGAGGGGTCTCACTCTGGAACTCATACAGATACCTCCAGAGACTCCTCCAGTACCCCTCACCTATACCCCGGCCCACGTGTCCATCTTCTGGAGGATGTGCAGTCTCTACTACAGAAAAAGGCCATCAACCCAGTACCTGGATGTCAAAAGAACAGGGGATTTTATTCCAGGTTCTTCCTAGTCCCCAAAAGAACTGGAGATTTGAAGCTCATTCTAGATCTCGAGGACCTCAATCTGTATGTCCAGTACAAAAATTTCCGCATGGTCACCCTGCCAGGCCTGATACCTCCACTAAAGCAGGGTGACTGACTATTCTCTCTGGGCATGCAGGATGCTTACCTGCATATCTCGGTGTTTCCACCACACAGGAGATTCCTCTGGTTTCTCTTTCAGGGTGAGCACTACCAATTCAAGGTATTGCCCCTTCGTTTATCCTCTGCGCCGCAGGTCTTTACAAAGTGCTTAGCAATAGTAGCTGCAGCTCTCAGGAGGGAGGGACTGTACATTTTCCCCTATATGGAGGACTGGCTCCTGAAGGCTCCATCCAGGGAGCAGCTCCTTCGGACTCTGGAAAGAACCCTTCAGCTGTTTACCTCTCTGGGCATCACTGTCAACCTGCCCAAGTCTATCCTGACCCCATCCCAGAGGCTGCAATATATAGGGGCGGTTCTGGACTTAGCGCAGGGCAAGGCCTTCCTACCTCAAAACAGGGCAGAGTTCCTCATTGCCCAAGCTCAGGAAGTAGCACAGAACCATTATGTTTTGGTCAGGGTATATCAGAGGCTATTGGGTCTGATGGCCACAGTCATTTTCACGGTTCCCTTAGCCAGACTGCACATGTGAGTCCTTCAGTGGATACTCAAGAGTGCAACGGGACTAGTGCACAGACAAATTAGATCAGCTAGTGTTGGTCTCCTCCACAGTCTTCAAGGTCCTGCAGTGGTGGATGGTATGACAGAAATGGTAAGGAAAGAGTTAATGGTTTGGATTCTCTAGCTGGTGTTTTTTAGCAGTTTGAAAAAAAACACAGGCTAAAATCCACTGTCCAGCAGCATCCACAAGCTGGAATTTTCAGTCCTCCCTAGCTGCTAGATAAGAGCTGGGTCATAAATCTCGAGTGGACATCTCCACACACATACACAGACCTGCAGACACATACACAGGCCAGTTTGAACGGGTTGGGTCATTCAAATATAAACTGAAGGTTAAAATGGAATATAATTGGTCACTGATAGGTGTTCAGTCTGATTGGGACAATTAAATACATACATGTTAGATGGTTGGTGCATTCAAAGGGGGAATAGACATTACCTATTCCCAGGAGAATATATTAGGGGTTGAAAGACAATGAAGTGGGTTCCTCTTGCTCGGGAAGCTGGAAGGGGAAACATAAGCTGAGAGCCTACCCTTGTAGCTATGTCCATGGGAGCTGGCAATTAGCACAGGATCCAGTGTTTCTTGTAAGGACAGAGAAGGGTAAGTTTAGTACTAGCTTAGTGCAGTAATAGCCATCTGTTATTTAAAAACATTTTTGTTTACTTTTCCTGTATGAGTGTTATTCTTTTGTGTTGTAAATATATATCCTATAAATGCTCAGTGCACTTTCTGTTAAGTAAAAAGCTATTTATTTGTTCAACAGTTGTGACTGTGATGTCATTTTTCTAAGGTAATATTTGGTTTCCACTGGCTGAGATAAACTCTGTGTAGCATCCGCAACCCGAGAGAGACACACTACCAGACTTTAACTTGTGCAATTGCATGTTTGTTTATTCAAGTTTGTAAGCTTGAAGGAGGTGCCGGAAGAGAGTCTGGCTGGTGGCAGCGAATACCTGAGGACAGCCACCTCTCTAAAAGCTGTTTCAGCCCAGAGGGAGAGGTGGGTTGTCACAGATGGACATTTAGAATCTCTTAAAAGGGGTCCCATTCCAGATCTCCTCCCCCCAACAGATCTGCACCAATGAAGCCTCCGGTTCAGGCTGGGGAGCACACCTGGGTCTCTTTCAGACTCAGAGGACTTGGTCCCAGATAGAGTCCTCTCTACATATCAGTGTCCTGGAGATGCAGGCAGTCCTGTATGCCATGTAGGCCCTTCAGAACCATCTCCTCGTTTGTCAGCTGTTGATCCAGTTGGACAATCTCAGTGTAGTCTATTATATCAACAAGCAAGGGTGGGGGACACTCGAACCCCCTGTGCTGGGAGGCCATGAGACTGTGGTACTGGGCCATAGATCACAGTTTGATCCTCTCGGGGGTCCATGTCTCTGGCATGCACAACACACTGGCCAACAGCCTCAGCAGGACTCAGTCCAGCATGCATGAGTGGCAGCTTCTCTCATTTGTTGCAGAATATCTGTTCGTCAGATGGGGTCATCCAGAGTTGGAGCTTTTTGCGTCTCCACACAATGGAAAACTGCCCAGTTTTTGCAGGCTAGATCCAGGGCCTGGAGTTTTCTGGTGAGAAAATTTGTCTCTCTCCTGGAGTGGGAGGTTCCTTTACCCTTTCCCTCCATTTCCACTGATTCAGAGGGTGCTAATCAAGCTGAAAATGTGTGAAGTTCGCAATCAAATAGAAGTCTTTTAAAATGTTTGAAATTATTCTGAGTTTAATATGCGCTCATGTGGCCACCACCTGCAGTGCTGCTGCTCACATAGCACCTTGATGTCAAGTAGGGAAAGACACTTGTGAGCAGGAGCACTGGCGGCAACCAAGGTCTTGCTATCCTTTCTTTTTGTATTATATTTTATTAATTTTATATTAGTTAACATACACATGCATATACTGAGACAACAAAACTGTCCAAGTACATAAAGGATAGATTCTAGTCCATTACTCAGAGGAGAGAAAAACATAAACAGTTACCATTATACCATAATAAGACAAGCATTTGTCCGTGCCGAATATTTGCTTGCTGGTATTGGCATTGGTAGTGCAGGAGTTAGAGAGATGCATAATAGGCATGGCGGTCGAAATATTGAAGTAATGCCAACGCCCACCCTGCAGAGACTGACAGGCATTGGGGGTGTGCCTTTGGGTCGTCAGCCATAACACTCATACCAATCCACCTCACCCCACCCTGCAGACACTGACAGGTGTCGCAGTGTGCCTTGAGGTCTTCGGCCCTTATGCTCACCCCATTCCATAAGGAAATAAGCTGAGATGGGTGCAGTATAGAAGAATGGGGTGAACGTTAGGGCCAAAGACCCCAAGGCACACCTCAATGCCTGTCAGTGGCTGCAGAGTGGGGGTGGGGGTGGACTGGGGTGAGCATTACAGCCAACAACCCCAAGCCACATCCCCGATGCCTGTCAATCTGTACAGGGTGGGCGTTATGGTTGGAAACGACATTACTTGGCCAGTTTTAACCATTTGATTTTTAAATGCAGTTTGCACCATACTATTAATAGATTTCTCGGTATTTCGGTGCTGGCTGTGAATAGGTAATGCAGTTCTTGTTTATACTATTAGTAGATTTCTGTGTATTTCAGTTCTGGCTGTGAATAGTAATACTATTCACATCCAGAACAGAAATACATAGAAATCTACTAATAGTAAAAACTAGAACTGCATTACCACTGAGGAGAGGAATGCACAGTGTGCTTGCCATGTACATATTGTGTGGTGCAAAATCATAATGTTTAAAATAGGCCAAGTGATGGCAATGAGGTGGAAAACAAACTCAAACTTGATTTAGCAAAATACAGTGAGATGAGGCAAATGCATTTTTACATCTCTTCTTGGAAAGACTATGACACTGCATCTTGCAAGATCTGAGCAGAAACTAAGCATTTTAACTCACTCAGCTTTAGAATGGACTCTTGAGTGAGTGCTGTATTCCTGTGTAAAAATGGCTGTTTTCCTGAGCAGTTAGAATGTTTGGAACTAAAATGGTAACACTCCGACTTGGAGTATAAATAATTAAAAAAATATAACTCCTATCACAAGGTTTGCTCACAATAAAAAAAATCTTTAAAATGGGGGGTTACACATGTTAATAGCATTAACTTTTTTTTTTTTTAAGAGCATTTAACAATGAAAATTTACATTTTGTTTCTTTTTTTTTAATCAAAAAAACACCTTAGAAGTGGCAAATGGCTGTTGTATGATGGTTTTCCATCACACCAACATCTGTGCATTACACTGCCACAGTTTAGAGTATTTCTGAGCTGTTTTACGTAATAAAACAGACTGTAAACTAAGGCATGCACCAACACATAATGCCAGTATACCAACTGCATTCGGAAAAAATGCTCTGCACAACTGCCCACATGACGCACAAACCACGATAACTGAAAAAGTGTGCCTCCTAGCCCATAGACACCTGCACGGAAAATGTTCACAATAACAAGAAGTTTAAAATGATGGGTCACTCATGTTAGTGGTATTTGCAGTTATTGTTTTCAAACAACATGAAGTCTTGCTGTATTCTGACAATTGCAGTGATTCCCAACCTTTGAACTGCCCTGGAGAACTAAAAGTTAACTTTCCACGTAGGGCATGGAACGCTGAGCTCGAGCTCGGTTGAAGTCTCTGTCTGGAGTGTTTTGAACTCAAACCATCAGATTCTTTACTTCACCTCACTGAACGGTCGCTCCGGAGATTTCTCCTTCAGCTCGGTTCGAAGTCGGTTAAAGTTTTCAGTTTTTCGTCGGTTTAAACCGAAAAAAAGTATCCGCATAGTCGGTTCAGTCTCTGTCTGTGGTTCCATGAATACTAGATAGGTACTGTTCTATATTTCTGAAAAGACCATTTGATTGTGAATTTTGCTATATTTAGTGTGTGGTTACTGGTTCTTATCGGTTCTAAAAAAAAAACAACAACGTGTTTTAACAGTTTTTTCCAATACCCATGACACGGTTAGGAACCGATAAGGGAGTCTTGCCTGGCGGTTGCCAAAAAAAGGGTAAGTTTGGTTAGGTTGGCCATGTCTGAGAAACCCAAGAAAAAAACCAGGCCCACTGGCTTTCAACACTGCAGTGAGTGTGAGGAGGTCTTTGCCAAGGTCGATCCCCACACCACCTGTGTTTATTGTCTGGGGTTTGACCACCTCGATTCAGACTGCCAAATATGTAAAAATGTTCCCAAATCTACCCTTGAGAAGAGATTAGGTAGACTGAGGGAAAAGGAGGCCAAGAAGTCCGCTGACCCGGATGGCCAGCCTGGTTCAGTTTCGACCGAACCAGAAAGAGTGCCCTCTGACCAGGGCAATACTTCAGGCAAAAGGAGAGCTGATTCTGAGGGATCGGTTCTGACAAAAAGAAAGCGCAAAGATAAATCAACCGGTTTGGATCCAGAGCTTCATGTTCCGACCGCCGAAGAGATAGCCAGGGCGATTCAGATTGTGGAATCGCTCCGTCCGGTTCCGACCGATCTGGCTCCTTCTGGCAGGGGTTCGGTTCAGTTGGTTCCCCCGGTTCAAGAGTATACCCTTGAAGATTTTTATGAACCGGAGTTTGAAGAGGAAGGGGAATTTGAGGATTATGATGTAAGTGAAGGTCTGGATGTGCCTGTGGAACCGGACATCTCCCCAGACAGACCATTAGGTGTTTCCCCTCCTAGGCTTTCTGAGTCCCCTTCCCACTTTATGTTTTACAGGAAAGTGGCTGAAACCCTCCAGCTTCGTATGGAGGAGGCTGTGGAAGATCAAGAAGAGCCTGATTATGTAGAGGTGATGGATATCTCAGAGTCCAGGAAACTGTCTGTTCCCCTCCATAAATCTTTTGGGAAACAGACACAAAAATCTTAAAGTCTCTAACACTATACCTCCTGTGGATAGAAGAATGGACAAGAGGTATAATTTCTCAGGCTCAGACATGAGTTCTTGTATCAGCAATGCAGCCATGTTAGTAGTGCAGGCTGCTGCCTGTGACAAGGCAAATATTCCCTTGGCTTCACACCCCCTGACAAGGACTCCAGGAAGATTGATGCCATGGCAAAGAAGCAGTACATGGCATCTTCTTTGGGACTCAGGCAGGCGAATTACATGGCCTATACAGCCAGGTACCAGAAGTCCAGCTGGGACACTGTACTGGCACTGGCTAAACAGGCGTCCCCCCTGCTAGCCAATGAGCTGGAGGCGGTGGCTGCAGATGGGATTGAGGCATCTAAGGTTCAGTTTCATGCTGCTGTGGACTCTAATGATGTCTCATCAAGAGTCATGGCTACATCTGTGGCTCTTTGGAGGATGGCTTGGCTCAGATGTACTAGCCTCTCACAGGACACCCAGGCTAAGACTATGGATTTTCCTGTAGTGGGTAATTCTCTGTTTGGGGAGCAGACAGACAATTACATAAAGACAATGGACGAATACAGGACTGCTTACAGGAGTGCTCAGGCCAAGGAAAGGCAGGCAGCTCCTCAAAGGCAGCAGTCCAGGGACAGGGGCAGGCCTTTTCAAAGGACGTTTTACCAAGCACAAGTCTCTTCTTCCTTTCACAGAGGGGGTTCTTCAGAGGGAGAGGCAGAAGGGGGATGAGCAGGCCTGCATCCACCCCTAAGCCTAAAGCCCCTGCCAAGCAGACACCCTGATGGGTCTGCCCGGGTCGACTCTCCAATTCCAGTAGTGGGCAGGCTGGCTTACTTTGCCCAGGACTGGATGTCTATTACATCAGACAAGTGGGTCCTGGAAGTAATAAGCCAGGGACTGGTTCTCAGCTTCAAAAAATTTCCAAAGATGAGAGCCAGATCTTTTACCTGCAAATCTTTCGGAAACCCTTGCCCTAGAGGCAGAGATTTCTTCTCTCGTAGCTTTAAGAGCTATACAGAGAGTACCTACCCTACACTGGGGCAAAGGACTGTACTCCAGGTACTTCCTGACCCCCAAAAAGGCAGGGGAGTGGTGACCTATCCTGGACCTAAGATATCTGAAAAAACATTTTGTAAAACCAAAGTTCAAGATGATAACTCTGGGAATAATCCTTCCCTGTCTAAGGCCAGGGGACTGGCTAGCCTCCCTGGACCTCAAAAATGCCTACTTTCACATTCCCATCAGGTGCTCCCACAGAAAGTACCTCAGGTTCGAGTTGCCCTCAGGCCACTTTCAGTTCAGAGCAATGCCCTTTGGCCTAACCTCAGCCCCAAGGGTTTTCACAAAGTGCCTGGCAGTAGTAGTTGCCTTTCTAAGAAGGCAAAAGATTTCCATATTTCCTTATCTGGACGATTGGCTATTAGTGGGTCAGTCTCCAGACCAAGTCAAGTCTCACCTGCAAGTGACCCAGCAAGTGCTCACTTCCCTAGGATTTCTTCTCAATCTTCCCAAGTCAGTTATCGAACCAGTCCAGCTCCTTACTGTCATAGGGGCAGAACTGGACACACTCAGAGCAAGAGCCTTTCTTCCTCTAGAAAGGGCAAGGGCTCTTATGGAATTAGCTTCTTCCTTCAGCCTTCGGGTATCTCGACCAGCAAGGCATTTCCTCCAGCTGTTGGGCCACATGGCAGCTTCAACAGCAATGATCCAAGGGGGCAAGATTCCAGATGAGGGATATCCAGTTCCACCTGAGAGCTTTCTGGTCTCAGAGAAAGGACTCCCTTACCAAACTGATTCCAGTGACTCTGACCTTGATCCAGGCCCTCCCATGGTGGCAGGATCAGGACAATTTAAGGCAAGGTGTTCCTTTTGTTGCTCAGCCTTGTTCAGTGGTCCTTACCATGGATGCTTCTCTTCTGGGCTGGAGAGCCCACCTGGGGTCCCTTACTGCCCAGGGTCTGTGGTCCCCCCAAGAATCCCTTCTCCACATCAATCTTCTTGAGCTCAGGGCAGTTTTTCTAGCTTTAAAAGCGTTCTCTCAGTCAGTTCAGAACAAGGTGGTTCAAGTCAGAACAGACAACACTACCAGCGTGTGGTACATCAACAAGCAGGGGAAGCACTCAGTCCACGGCCTTGTGCACAGAAGCCATGAAGTTGTGGTCCCTGGCTTATTCCCTGCAAGCCTCTCTTGTAACAGTTCACCTTCCAGGCAAGGACAATGTGCTAGCAGATGCACTGAGCAGGATTTCTCAGGGCCATCATGAATGGTCCCTGGACCCTCAGGTGTTGAAAGTGATTTTTTCAAGGTGCTGCACTCCAGAGATAGATCTCTTTGCAGCCCCAGACAATCAGCAAATCCCTCTCTTTTGTTGAAGACCTCCAGTCTTGGGCTCAGTCCCCCTGGATGCCCTGATTCTGAATTGGGAAGGGAAGTTTCTGTATGCCTTTCCCCCCTTCCCACTCCTGTTCAAAGTTTTAGTCAAAATAAGGTCTCAGCCTTGCAAGGTGATTCTGATTGCTCCAGATTGGGTCAGACAGCCCTGGTACCCCCTGTTGCTGTCTCTAGCAGTCCATCTTCTCCTGTCTCTTCCCAGGAATTACAACCTGTTAACATCCTCTCAAGGGAGGATTTGGTACCCCAGTCTTCAGTCTCTCAATCTCAAGGCATGGCT
The DNA here is from genome assembly GCA_016271365.2 of Neoceratodus forsteri. Classification (NCBI taxonomy): domain Eukaryota; kingdom Metazoa; phylum Chordata; order Ceratodontiformes; family Ceratodontidae; genus Neoceratodus; species Neoceratodus forsteri. The sequence goes on from CM028131.1 coordinate 620,652,041, forward strand.
CTTGAAGAATTAGAGTTTGCAGAACTGCATCTTTCCCAAGGGGTTCCGGACATCTTCAAGGCTTCTCAGAAGCCCTCCATCAGAAAGACTTACAATTCCAAATGGAAAAGATTCAGCATTTGGTGTTCTAAGAAGAATATTTCTCCAGACACTGCCGAATTGCCTACGGTTCTGGATTATATGGTCCATCTTAATGGCCTAGGCCTCAGACCAGCTACTCTCAAGGTACACTTGTCAGCTGTTTCTGCATTTTTGTCTGTGGGGAAGCCTTCCTCACTATCTTCCCATCCTGTGTTCTGTAAATTTTTTAAATGATTGTTTCACACCAATCCCCCTTTTAGAGACCCTGCCCCTGCCTGGGATTTGAATGTTTGCATTGCTCAGCTTATGCAACCCTCCTTTGAGCCTGTGTCTTCAGCAGAGCTTAAGTACTTGACTTGGAAAACTGTGTTCTTGGTAGCCATTACCTCTGCCAGGCGTATCAGTGAATTGCAAGCCCTGTCAGTGGAACCTGATTTTATCTCCTTTCATAGAGATAAAGTGGTCCTTAGAACCAATAGAAGGTTCTTGCCCAAAGTGGTTTCTGATTTCCACTTAAACCAATCTATGTCTCTCCCTGTTTTCTTCACTGATCGTTCTTCCTCAGGAGAGAGGAGGCTACACAGTTTAGATGTCAAAAGAGCCCTTTGTTACTACATAGCTTACCTCTCAACTGTACCAGATTATGAGGAACGTTCCTCATTTTACTTCACAAAAACTCCCTCTTCCACATTGGGAGGACTTGTTCCACATTCAGTATTAACATTTTAAAGCAAAAATGTATAGTAAATGATGCAAAAAATATATTATTGAATTAATAACAGACTTTCTGAATATAAAAAAAAACATTTTACAAGTGTTCTGAGCCTCCTAGGTAAATATTTGACTAAGTGTTCCACATTTTGCTCATTTATTCCACATTTTGAGAGGCAATGTTCCACATTTGGGGGACAAAAGGTTGAGAGGTATGCTACATAGAGCGTACCAAGGGTAACAGGTTTGACTCCCTCCAGTTGTTCCTCACTTATGGAGAAGTGAGAAAGGGCAAATCTGCCACCAAAAGATCTATTACCAGGTGGATTGTGTCTTGTATACAGTTCTGCTATGAAAAACTGGGAAAAACTCCACCCTCAGGCCTGAGGGCTTATTCCACAAGAGGTACAGCTGCTTCCCTGGCTGCGGACAGGGATATCCCTCTCCTAGAAATGTGTCAAGCAGCCACCTGGAAAACAGTCCATACCTTTACCAAGCATTACTCTCCAGATATCCAGGCTAGGAGTGATGCTCAGTTTGGCACAGCAGTACTTCAGAGCCTATTCCCAAAGTAGGTTCTGTCCCTCCTCCTTGGAGGTACTGCTTAGTAGTCTGCAATTGTCAGAATACAGCAAGACTTCATGTTGTTTGAAGAAAAAATTACTCACCTTAGTAATTATATTTCTTCTAATGGAGTCTTGCTGTATTCTGACCTCCCTTCCTGCTTTCCCTCTCAGAACCTGTTTTTGGGAAGTGATTGGGCTGGTGCAGTGTTGCACCCCAAGGGTGTATTTGCTGGCACCCTCCTCCCTTTTGTTTGGGTGCTTATTTATTATTATTATTGTTTTTGAGTACATTGGGTTTAGTTTTTGGGTTTCCTGACTTGAGTCTTCTTTGGGAATCCAAAACTCTTCAGCCAGTTGGCTAGTAGAATTTTTACAATTTCCACATAGAATTTTTAGTTTATTTGGGCTCGTAAGAATCTGACGGTTTGAGTTCAAAACACTCCAGACAGAGACTTGAACCGAGCTCGAGCTCAGCGTTCCATGGCCTGCATGGAAAGTTGAACCCTTAGTTCTCCGTGGCAGTTCAAAGGTTGGGAATCACTGCAATTGTCAGAATACAGCAAGACTCCATTAGAAGAAGTATAATTACTAAGGTGAGTAATTTTTTCTTACAGTTCCTGAAATGATAAAAAAAGAGCATTTTTTAACATTTTGTTCTCAAATAAAAGCCTACATCTTAAAAAGTACACCTCCTAGACGCCAGACACCAGCGTGATAACTGTCCACATTAAAGAGACCTTTCAAATGATGGGTCACACATGTTTCTAGCATTTACAGTTTTTTTTTTTTTTACAGTACCTGAAACGTAGGAAAATCACATTTTTACACTTTTTACCCCCAAAAGAAAAGTTCACCTTCCAGCTCCTAGACACCAGCACATTCATTTTTCACAGTGAAAAGAGCTTTCAAATCAGGGATCACGTGTTTCTAGTAATGGAGAAAAAAATAGCATTTTCTTCACTTTTTAACCCAAATTAAAACCTAAAAAAGTAATTTACTGTATTCAACTCAATGGTGACCCCTATCTTAAAGTCGATATTCTGGTAGGTAGGAATGTTTCCTACCGACCTGCACTTTCTGTAACTTTACCCCAGATTGGTTGATCCAAAAAGTGCATAAGAAGTGCATGATGTACATATGTGCTCTGGGGATGAGATGAAGTGAATACCTGACGCGCATATGCGCTATGGGGACTAGAGGAAATTTCCTGATGACGCACATATGCACTATGGGGCTGAGTGAGTTAACATAAATAGTAACATTGTTAGTAAGTTTATTGCTTTATGTCCATAGCCTATGGACACAGCAAGATTTGGGCAGAAACTGCATTTTAATATTGGTAATCAGTGCTGGCAGCCCATCTTGCTAAGCGTACATAACCACAACTACATCACTTGGCCAATTTTAGCCATTTGGTTTTTAAATGCAGTTCGCACTGTACTAAGTAGATTTCTCAGTATTTCAGTGCTGGCTGTGAATAAGTAATGCAGTTCTTGTTTATGCTATTAGTAGATTTCTCTGTATTTAAGTTCTGGCTGTGAATAGTAATACTATTCACAGCCAGAACAGAAATACATAGAAATCTGTTAATAGTACAAACGAGAACTGCATTACCACTGAGGAATGCACAGTCCATGTGCACTGTACATATTGTATGGTGCAAACTGATTTTAAAAATCAAACGTTTAAAATAGTCCAAGTGATGGCGATGGAAATGACATCAAACTCAAACAAAAACTTGATTTAGCAAAATATGAGATGAGGCAATTAGCAAATGCATTTTTACAGCTCTTCTTGAAGAACACTGCAAGATCTGAGCAGAAATCAGGCAGAAAGTAAGCATTTTAACATAAATAGTTAACATTAATAGACAGTTTTTATTGCTTTATGCCTAGCCTATGAACACAAGACATTTGAGCAGAAACTGAGCATTTTAATGTGGGACTTGTTCGTAACAAGTTTATTGCATTGCATTTTCAAATAACAGAAATATTGAAACACAAACAGACTTTTAATATTTCTGTGTTATTTGAGATGCCATTAGCACAATCACAAAAAGTCCCTGAGTCCGTCTCACTGAGTGACTGTTCATCTCTAACAGAAGTAAAGAAATAAAAACAGCAGCAGTGCAATTGCAGAAATACCTGATCCGATGAAATAGATGTTTACTGCTGGTCTCTCGAATTCAGTCGCTCCACAACACTCCCTTGAGTCTGGTTGCCGGATTCCACACACTCCCGACTCTGGAAAAAAAGCACAAACTGGGCAGACAGGATCCAGAGAGTCTGGAAAAGCAGCACTCCCGTTGCCACTAGTAAACTGTACAAATCTAATACAAGCAGCAAACATGGCCATCACGATCACCAGGGCTCCAAGGACACGGTCCAGTCAGTCAGTCCGACCACCAGGCAGCACTCCAGTCTGATCACAGTTATTCAGGCAGCACGCTGCAGCTGGGATGCTGGCTCTGCCGTTCACAGACAGGACGGTCACTGGTCACAGTCACAAAACTCACACAAATTCAGGCGAAGAATAGCTAAACTAGCTCACGACTCGCTCCCTCAGTCTGTGTTCCTCTTCAGCTCTGAGCCTCTGCAAGTATAGCTCAAGGCGCTGCTGGTCTGGACAAGGAATAGGGTGGGTGGTAGGTGGCTCAGAATAGGGTGGGCAATGTGGCAATCTCCTATTCGAGTTCTCCTCTGCCTGCTTGCTCAGTCGAGTCTGCTCAAGTAACCTTTCTTTCTTCGCTCCGGGCTTCGTCCACATTGTCCATCTCTCTCTCTTCCTCTGCAGTCTGCTCTTCAGTTCTCCACCACAGCATCAGTGACAGTACACTGATGCTGATGCTGTGGTGGAGAACACAGCATCAGTGACAGTACACTACTGTAAATTTTGGGGCCATTTAAACACGGCGACCCTTGCTGGCCACACCTTCTACCTGATGCTGCAGTCAGTCACAGAAATGCAGTGTGGCACAGTCCTGATTCAGAAATTCAGGTACAACTTATACCTGAATTTCTCAATCGGATCCGCTTCGTATGTCAGCAGCTGAGCTATGCACCCCCCCAAAGCACCTGGGATTAAGATCTGGTTCTGGCCAGACAAAAGCCCACAAAAAAAAACAAAACAAAAAAAAAAAACAAAGGAGGAGGACACACCAGTCGATGGCTTTTTGCTACCCCCTGCTATTTTATTAAGGTGTTTGGCTGACTACGCCTCCCCATTTCCCCGATGTCGGCAGGGGACAGAGAATGGAGGGGGCTGACAGCAGCAGTGGGAGGGAGCTAATTTGTTGTCTTGCTGTGTGACTGGTTGGAAGGGAGGGTGGACTGCTGCTGCAATGATGAAATTGCCCGATTGCAGTGGCAGATTTCTTTCAAGTGCGGTGCTCGCTCTGAAACTGCCGTCATCGGCAGCTTCAGCATTCATTAGTGGCTGACGGACGTGCCCATTAAAGCATCCGCTGCATTGGCCACAACACTGCCACACTTCTGCAATGCTTTACTAACTCAATATGTTTCTTGTGCAGTGCACGTGCAAGCAAACATAAACAAGCATTTGTCAATGCCGAATGTTGGCTTGCTGGCATTGGCATTGGCATTGGTAGTGCAGGAGTTAGAGAGATGCATAATAGGAGTGGCAGTGAAGTACTGAACTAACGTCAACCCCCCTTCCCCGCAGAGACCGAAAGGCATTGAGGGTGTGCCTTTGGGTCGTCGGCCATAATGCTTAAGCCATTCCAATTCACCCCACCCTGCAGACAGCAGCAGGTGTCGCGGTGTGCCTTGGGGTCTTCAGCTCTTACGCTCACCACATTCCTTAAGGAAATAAGCTGAGATAGGTGCAGTATAGGAGAATGGGCTGAATGTTAGGACCAAAGACCCCAAGGCACAACTCGATGCCTGTTAATGGCTGCAGGGTGGGGGTGGAATGCCATGAGCATTACAGCCGGCGAACCCAAGTCACACCCCCAACACCTGTCAGCCTCTACAGGGTGGGTTGTTACAGTAGGAAACCCTAACACCCTTGGTGTTTGTTGGTATTTTCGCTCCAAATTTTCAACATGGGCTTTTTGGGATCCCACCTCATGAACAGGGGCACTATCATTTGTTACTCAATCCCGAAAGGTGATTTTGCACAGTGACTGTGTGATTCGGCACCACAGGTACAAAAACACATTTTGTGTAGGATGTAAAAAAAATGACAACTGTACTGTTCATGAGGAGGTGTAAAAAAATGGCCATGTTGAAAATCCGGAGTGAAAATGTGAAAAGTTGGCAAAGTTATGAGCGTGCGTAGAAACTGCGCAGCACACGCCCGTAATGCAATTAGTTGTTGGAATGTTTTCACCAGATTTTCAACATGGGCATTTTGGGACCTCCCCCCCTCATGAACAATGACACTGTGATTTTGTTAATCTGTCCCGACAGTTGATTTCCCACAGCGACTGCGCCATTCTGCGCAACAGGTGCGAAAACACATTTCAGGCAGGATGTGAACAATAACAGCTGTATTGTTCATAAGGAGCTGTGAAAAATGGCAATGTTGAACATCTGGAGTAAAAATATTAAAAACTGGTGAAGTAACGAGCATGTGTAGAAACTGCGCAATGCACACTTGTAATGCAGTTATGTTTTGGAATTTTTTCACCAAATTTGCAACATGGGCTTTTTGGGACCCCACCTAATGGACAGTGGCACTGTCATTTCATTAATCGGTCCGAAAGGTGATTCTGCACAGTGACCGTGAAGTCACCTTGGGACGGAGTAACAAAATGACAGTGACATGGTCACTACATCGTCCCACAACTCCATGTTAAAAATTTAAGCAGAATTTTAAAATGGCTGAGATATCAACATAGTTGAAACTCCCATTGACAGCCATTATCGTGCATACCTTTGATTCTTCAGTTTGCCGGTTGGCTTTGAAGAGTGCAGACGTGTCCACTCCACAGAAGATCGCTGCTCTCGACCGCTGGAGGTAAGTATGAGGTAATGGGGGTGTGGGGAGATGGGTGCTCATTGGAGGGTGGGATGGGGAGGGGCAGTGGGGATACTACAAAGGACCATTTTCTTTTGCAGATAAAAAAAATGCTGGGGGATGGTTTTCTTAATTTACAGGTTCAACAAGCAAACAAAAAATAATTGGGGGCACACTGGGGTGGCTCCCAGTGTGCCATATGAGTTGGCATGATACCGACGAGGATTGGGCACCCCAGTCGACAAAGAAAGTGAGCATGGGCGTGGGAGGCATCTGACACCAGGAGTGGGCATCCCGGTGTCGGAAACATAAATATATAACAAAATTATCTGGGCACTCTGGGGTGGGCTCGCATTATGCCACAATGTGGAGAACAGCTGATTGGCACCCCGATGTCGGCTTTCTGGGGAGTGTGTGACAGGTGGCAGGAGCCACCAGTGTGGAAAGCTGCACTGGGGCTGATTTATTTATTGAATATGTTTCACCAGGAAAAGCACAGTGAAGAAACAAGTTGCTCTCGTAGCTCCTTGGCTCTCTTTGAAGCTGCTGTCATCGCCAGCATGCTCACTGATTGGTGGCTTAGGAACGTACCCACTAAAACATCCCCTGCATTCGCCGCAACACTGACACACCTCTGAAATGTGCTACTACCACAAGATGTTGTTTGCATGTGTACACAAGCCAACATAAAAAGGAACGTAAATCATTCATCTCCAGTTTTTATCATCCGCATTTCTTTTGTTAAATAACTTACATTAAGCTTATAATATAGTATATCGCCTTTCTGGTGGTTGGTGCTTGGGACAGCCCAGGTAAATACAGATGAGTGGGTCTGATGTCTGTAGGAGTTGGGCACAAAGAAAGGAGCACCTGGAGGAAAGGAAGTAGAAAACCAAGGTATAAGGCAGGTAATTAAGTGCTGGCAACTTACATCTGTTTGTAGAAAGTTCAGTGCAGGCTACAGTGTGCTCAACATGGAATTAGCACAACGAGTCTAGCAAGATCTACATGGTGGCTACAGACTAGGACATCAAGATGACCAAACAACTCATCCTGGGAACCTAATCATTAGCCACTGCATATATCGGACATGTATCAGATGTAACTTGCCAGCACTTTATTATTTACATTGTGCCTTGCGTTGTACGGTACTGTCCTTGCTCTGAGTGCTGCTTTCTTTATGCCCTACTGTTTACCTACTGAGCACTGGAGCGGAGAGGGGTGCCCTTCCCCGCTGCTGCTTGTTTTTGTCTGTAGGAGCGGAGGTAATTAATATAAAGCTACAGAATTTATTAACATAAGCAGTTTTAATTGACAGCAGGCAATGTAGGTTTGCAGCAAGAAGATCGTGCCTCACAAACCTCACTGCGTTTTTCACGGATGTAAGCAAGGCCCTGAAAGAAGGTAATTCAATGGATGTCATCTCCCTTGATTTTAAAAAGGTATTCAGTACTAATCCTCATAAAAGAATTATTAATAATCTTACAAGTACGGGGCTTAACTGCAGTATAGGATGGATGACTGACTCAAAGAGAGGACACAGGCAGTGAGAGTAAATGGGTCTCTTTTTTACTGGTGTGAGGTGACAAACAGAATTCCACAGGGGTCTGTATTAGGACAATTGATTTTCAAAATATTTATAGGGGATAGGCAATCCAAGAAAGGGAGCTGGTGCGTCAAGTTTTATTACAGAAAAAGCCAGTTTAGGTAGTTACCTTTGTCAACCAGCTTTATTTTTGCCTATATTACTTTACAAAGTTAGTGCTTACTGGCAGGTCTTTACTGAGGGCTGGGCTCTTCTCTACTTGACGGCATCATGCACTGATGTCTGCCTGCTGCTGTGCTGAAATGCTCTACTGAAGCACAGTCGTGATGTGGTTATATATATATTTTCATAAATAATTTCTGTTTTTTTTATTTAACGGTTTCTCCCTACCCCTATTTCGCATCCAACCTGCAGATCATACCGGAGGCACATGCATGCACACCATCCAGGATGCCCTCCTAACAGTCGCATCATTGACCACCTGCGCTGGCACCAAACCTCCATTCAGTGATGGCGGGACTATGGGCGAGGCAACCCACCTCACCTCAGAGAGAGAGCCACCGATCCTGGCCCACCTCCCATGCCAGCACCCCTGCAACCTGGACGTCATTACCGAACTCGGGTCACCAGCATAGCAGAAGTATGGCATCCAGTGCCTCAACCCTTAGCGCCACCGGGACGGCACAGGATTATATTTTTATAAGGCATAAAGTATGGAAACACAGTTTGGAGTCGGACTTCGTGTGGATCAGCTAATTGGGGGGGGGCAGGATACTAACATGGAGGTCGGATATCATTACCAGTTTAATGTCAGCTGCTCTTTAAACTCCCCCTCTCCAGCTTGACTGCATGCCCCCTGGTCCTGGTGCTCTTACTCATTTGAAAGAGACTCCGCTCCTGCACCCTGTTTACCCCTGTGAGGGTCTTGTAAGTCTCTATCATGTCACCTCTCACTCTCCTTTCTTTCAGGGTGTACCTGTTGAGATCCCTTTGTCTTTTCTCTAGGGCATCTTGCACAACCCCCGCACCATTTTAGTTTCACTGCTCTGAACAGCCTCCACCCTATGTCCTTTTTGAGGTGCGGTCTCTTAAAACTGTACTAAGTACTCCAGGTAGGTTTTCATCAGTGAGCGATACAATGGCTACACCATTTCTCTCCTCCTGCTAGAGATATCCCTTCCTGTGCACTCCAGCATTCCACTAGTCCTACCCACTGCTTTGTCACACTGTCCTGCCACTTTGAGGTCATTAGATATGATAACCCAAAGGTTCCTTTCTTGTTTGGTGACTGTCAATACCTCCCCACCATCTTGTACTCAGCTCCTGGGTTCCTATGCCCTAGGTGCATGATTTTGCTCTTTTTGTCATTGAACTCTGCTATGCTCTTGACTACTTATTGAGTTTCCCAAGATCCCTGCACATTTTCTCCACTCCCTTCTGAGTGTCCACCTTGTTACAGATTTTGGTGTCATCTCCAAAAAGTCATACCTTCCCTTCCAGTTCTTCTGCAGTGTCACTTATGAAGGCACTGAACAGGACAGGTCCCAGTACTGAGCCCTGTGGCACCCCAGTGGTCACTCTCCCATCATTAGAGTGAGTGCCATTAACCACCACCCTGTCTTTTATCTGCTAACCAGCTTCTAACCCACTTTACCACTTTGGATTCCCCCATTATCTCTACCCTTTCAGCTCCGCCTGCTTGTCTACACCTGACATCACAATTCTGTTTATGACATCACAGTCTATTGCAGGGAGATACTTATGATGTCATAAACAGGGGATTGTGATGTCAGGTGTAGGGAAGCAGCCAGAGAAGATAAAGTCTATGGAACAGGGATCTTGTTGTCATACAGCTCTTTCAGTAATAAAGAAAATGGGAAACTACTGAAAATTTATGAAGTAATAAAGAAAATAGGATGGTGTTGAATGTAAATCTTACTTTTTTCAAAGTTTTCCAAATGCTGTCAGCGGCTCTTTAGGGCAAGCTTAGCTGCATTGCTGGATTATCTGGTGCACTTGGAGGCTTTAGGCCTCTGGGCTACAACCCTCAGGGTTCACTTAGCAGCAGTATCTGCTTATTTGTCTGCAGGTGCTCAGAGAACTGTAGCTTCACACCCCATCTTTAGGACATTTTTCAAAGGCTTGGCACTTACTGTATGTTTCCTTCTATTAGGGAATCAGTCCCTCCTTGAGATCTGAATTTGTGCATAGCCAAACTCATGGAACTCCTTTTGAGCAAATGGCTACGACTAATTTGAAATATACCACCTACAAAACATTTTTCTTGGTGGCAATTACTTCAGAAAGAAGAGTGTGTGAGCTCCAAGCTCTTGGCAGTGATTCTAATTATATTACCTTCCATAAGGGCAAGATGGCCCTTAGGACTAACAGGAAATTCCTCCCCAAGTGGTATCTGAGTTTCATTTGAACCAGTCCATCACTCTTCCTGTATTTTTCACAGCCAAGTACAGTTAAGGGGAATTGAAGCTTCATAGAAACATAGATTTTGACGGCAGATAAGGACCGCTTGGCCCACCTAGTCTGCCCATTTCTCACCCCAACAATACTCCAATATTTCTAACTCTTATGCAGTATGCCTTTAAGCCAGATCTGCCCGGAGATGGAATGGTATGCCAATGATGGAATCATTGGCTCATGGCAATTTTTTAAATGTTGCCATCTATCAACTGCCTACAGTCTAACCTTCAGATTTCTCTCTCTGCTTGTCAAGACTAGACACTCGGAGATCCTCTCCTCATCATCTTGCTGTGAAACTTAAAAAAAAAAATACACATAAGTATTATTTTATTTTCATTTGCTGCCCTTATCTTTTGTTTGTAGTAAACCGTTAGCTTTATTTTACTTAAATTGTATATTTTTCTCGGTTTCTCCTGGTTTGGGATAACTGGTGGGGAACTGAGGCTTTTTTAGTCTTAGCAGAGTTTTTCTGACTAAAACTCCTTTATTTTGTAAGTAATCGTTTTATTAAAACTATTTTTTGTAACCGCTAATATTGGTTACTGAACCACTAATCCCGGTTCCATTCTTCTTCAGTTCCCGGTTCCAGTTGGTTTCCCGATTGGTTCCTGAACCGACCGCAATTGATAGTTTTGTTTTAAAAAGTTTAAATTTACTCACGGTTGCGATTTTTGGGTTCTTTTGCAAAAATGTCTGAAAAACCTAAGAAAAAAACCAGTGAACCCGATTTCAAAAATTGTACAGAGTATGGAGACATTTTTGCCAAGGCAGATAAACACACTTCTTGTGTTGTCTGCCTTGGTTATGATCATTTAAAAAATGATTGTGAAATCTGTAAGACCTTTCCAGAACAAACGTATGAAAAACATTTGAAAAGACTTAAAAAGAAAATGCCTCCACCTAGGGTCACTCAGGTTCTGACCAGCCGACACCCTCAGTGATTGTGGGTGAAACCACAGAAGCTACAATTTCTACCCCTGATACGGGTGCAAAGGCCATCACAAAAAGGCCTGCTGAACTGGCTAGCTCTTCGGTTCCTGTGAAAAAGACGAAGAAAACAAAGCACATAGAACACCCTGCTGGTCAGCCTATGGGGACTTCTGTTATGGCTGTAAACATGCCTACTCCACTGGAGATTGCACAGGCATTTAAGGTCTTGCAGGGTCTGCTGCGTGCTGGACAGCAGTCTACAGTTCAGACCCTTACTGAGTCAACCCAGTCCCCTCTGCATGAGGCCAGGGAAGATTATAGGAAATATGAAGAAGAGGAAGAGGGGGAGCCTATAGTGTCTGAAGTCTCTCCTGAACAAGAGTTTGGTTGTCCTCCCAAGTCATCAGAGGATTATTCATCCCATTTTTCCTTTGTTAGAAAAATGTTGGATGCTCTGGATATCTCTACCACTGAGGTGATAGAAGATGAGGAGGCAGAGTACTTGGAAATGATGGGGTTAACACCCACCAAAATGTTATTGCTTCCCATAAATAAGTTTTTTAAAAGGTATGCAGTAAAGCTCCTCCAGATACCTGGGTCTGTCCCTCCTTTGGACAAAAGGTTGGACAAAAAGTACTAGCTAGACAGGGAAGGGGCTGAATTTTTATTCTCCCACCCTGGCCACCAGGGAGTGGTACAAGCTGCAGCCTGTGACAAGGCAAAATACCTCTTGCTTTTCATCCACCAGAGAAGGATTCTGAAAAAATATACAGTATGGCCAAAAAGGGCTATGTATCAGCTTCTTTGGCCGTAAGACAGGCTAATTTCCAAGCTTGTGCAACCCAGTACCAAACATCCCTCTGGCACTTTGTCATGGCTATGGCAGACAAGGCTCCTTCCAGTCTTTCAGCAGACCTTTCTGAGACTGCCAGATTTGACTTAGAAGTCGCCAAATATCAATTTCAGATGGCAGCAGACACCAACGACACTGCTGCCAGGTGGATGGTCAATACAATTGCTCAAAGAAGGTTTGCTTGGTTAAGAGCCACAAACCTTACTCAAGACACTCAGAATAAGGCTCTGACTCACACAGAAGCCTGTATGAAGAAAGTGGATGAGTACAAGGCCACTTATAGAAGCAATTCTGCACAAGAAAAGGTTTCCCCGTCCACAAGACCATATGGAAGGGGAGGCAGGGACTGACAGTTTCATTCCAGGCCATTTTATCAGGCTATGGCTGTATCCCAAGTGCAACAGTACCCTCAGCAAGGGTACTTCAGGGGCAGGAGCAGAAGGGGTTAGCTTCAAGGTGAACATAACTGAGGACACATGCCATTCAAACATAAACGTACTAGATTTTAAAAAGGTGGACTTCAATCAAATGAGGACCAACATAAGAAATGGCGTAATTGATCTACAAGTGGACGTAGTCAATGTCATGTGGTGGAAACTTAAGAAAACAATCCAGACAGTCACCGACCAATGTGCCAGAAGGGTTACCAAAGTGAAAAGAAAACAGAACCCCTTATGGTTTTCAAAGGAAGTGACTAAAATAGTGAAAGAAAAATACAAGGTGTTCAAGCTATACCAGGGAACAAGCAAGGAAGAAGACTGTGTGTTGTACAAGGAGAAAATGAAAGAAGCCAGGAAAAAAACAAGGCAGGCAAAAGTGCAGACAGAAGCAAGTATAGCAGAGAGGGTAAAGAGAGGAGATAAATCCTTCTTTAGATACATCCGAGAAAGAAGGAAGGAAGGAAGGTGAATAGTCAAGATTACAATTCAGGAAGGGAAAACAACAGAAGATGACCCAGAAAAAGCAGAAATCCTGAATAAGTACTTCTGCTCAGTATTTACTGAGGAGGACCCAGGGGATGACCCAGAAATGGCAAAACACAACACCCCTGGACAAGGGGTTGATACTAGCCCCTTCACAGAAACCAAAGTACTGGAGGCACTAAATAAATTGCAAGTTGACAAGGTCATGGGGCAAAATGAAATGCACCCCAGGATCTTAAAAGAACTGAGATTAGAGTTGGCTGCCCCACTGGCTAAACTATTCACCAAATCCCTAAAGAGTGGAGAGGTACCCAAAGATTGGAAAAGGGCAATCGTGGTCCTGCTCCACAAATCGGGCAGCAGGGAGGACTTTGGAAATTACAGACCCGTAAGCCTCACATTCATTCTGGGGAAGTTAAAGGAGACACTACTCAAACAGAGGATCATGGCATTCCTGGAGGCTAGTAGCCATCAGAACCCCAAGCAGCATGGTTTCATAGCGGGTAGGTCATGCCAGACAAACCTGACTGAGTTTTTTAACTGTGTTACAAAGGTTTTAGATGACGGTGGGGTGGTAGATGTGGTCTACTTAGACTTTAGCAAGGCCTTCAACTCGGTTCCACACAGAAGGCTGGTAAAGGAGCTAGACCACACAGGAGTTGGATCAGAAGTAGTTAGATGGGTTTAAAACTGGTTACAGGAAAGAACCCAGAAAGTGCAGGTAAATGGAGCATTGTCATCAGAAGGTAGAGTAACCAGCGGTGTGCCCAGGGTTCAGTACTGGGGCCCCTGCTCTTCAATATTTTCATATCGGACATAGCTAACGGACTACAGGGAAAGATGTGTCTGTTTGCAGGCAACAGCAAAATATGCAACAGGGTCGACACCCAGCAAGGAGTGGACAAGATGGAAGCTGACCTCAAGAAATTGGAAGAATGGTCTGGAGCATGGCAGTCGAGATTCAACACCAAAAAGTGCAAGGTCATGCACATAGGAACAATAAATCCAAATAAGGCATATTACCTTGGAGGGGAAAGACTAGCTGCCTCCACCCAAGAGCACGATTTGGGAATCATTATCTTGGGTAACTTGAAAGTAGGTAAACAGTGCGAGAAGGCAGCATTAAAGGCCAGCGATATGCTGAGATGCATTGGGAGGGGAATCACAAGCAGGAAGAAGGATGTGATCCTGCTGCTGTACAAATCACTGCTTAGGCCTCACCTAGAGTACAGCATCCCTTTCTGGAGAACCCACCTCAAAAAGGATATTGACCAAGTGGAGACGGTCAAGAGAAGGGGAAGAAATTTAATTCAGGGACTGTACGAGATGTCATATGGGGATGGACTGAAAGAACTGAACATGTATTCCCTGGAACAGAGAAGAGAGAGGGGTGACATGATCGAAACTTTTAAGTACATAAAAGGAATAAACCAGGTGCAGATAGACGATCTCTTCCAATTTAAGAAGGGCCGCAGAACCAGGGGACATGATTTAAGGCTGCAAGGAGGGCAGTTCTCCACCAACACCAGGAGGAAGTTTTTCTTCATAGAAAGAGTGGTGGATGCCTGGAACAGCCTACCTGTGGAGGTGGTGGGGGCAAGCACAGTGGTAGGTTTCAAGAGTGCTTGGGACAGATACAAGGGAACCCTCAAACCCAAGGGCAGTTAGAAGGCTAGGCTAAAAGACAACGGGCAGACTAGATGGACCTAGTGGTCTCCTTCTGCCATCAACTTCTAATGTTCTGTGGTTCCCACTCCCAGCCCCAGGCAAAGCAGGACCCCGACTTGTCCTCCGAGGTCACATCCCCACTTCCAGTAGGGGGCAGACTGGCTCACTATTTCCAGGTTTGGAAACAGATCACCACAGACAACTGGGTCCTGAAAGTAGTGAGTCAGGGTTTGTCCCCAAGCTTCAAATCCCTTCCCTCTCTAAGAACCGGAGTGTTCAAACCAGCTTCCAATATGGAAAGAAAGCTGTTGGAAAAGGAGGTTCAAAACCTAATGTTGGCAAAAGCAGTGGTACCTGTGCCTCCACAGCAAAAGAGCAAAAAGGAAAGGGGTTTTATTCAAGATACTTCCTCACATCAAAGAAAAATGTGGAGTGGCAGCCTATCCTAGACCTAAGGGTGCTAAACAGGTACTTACTAAAACCAAGGTTCAAAATGGTAACCTTGTCACTGATTTTGCCAGCTCTTCAAAACAGAGATTGGCTGACATCCCTGGACCTAAAAGATGCTTATTTACATATCCCCATAAGGGAGTCTCACAGAAAGTACCTCAGGTTCAGTCTCCCTTCAGGTCATTACCAGTTTTCAACCCTGCCTTTCAGTCTCACTTCAACTCCAAGAGTGTTCACAAAGTCCCTGGCAGTGTTTGTGGCACACCTGCGAATGCAAGGTGTCACAGTGTTTCCCTGTCTGGACAACTAGTTGGTGGTGGAAAAATCACAACAGGTAGAGGAACATCTGCAGCTCACCCAAGGACTCTTGGAGTCTCTGGATTTCCTGGTAAATCTCAAAAAGTCAGTCCTTCTCCCTGCACAAGTGCTGCAGTTCATAGGAGTAGAACTAAATGCCCAGGAGGGTAGGGCTTACCTACCTCTGGACAGGGTAAAAAGTATTCTGCACATGGCGGGCTCCTTCAGCCTGAACAAACCAAAAACTGCAAGACAGTTTCAACAGTTACTGCGCCACATGACAGCTGCCACTGGCACAGTCCTGTTTTCCAGGTTCCAAATGAGTCATCAAATTCCACCTAAGGGGTCATTGGTGTCAAAGAAAGGATTCTCTCTCTCTCAAAACTAGTCCCAGTAACAAAAACATTTATCCTGGCCCTTCAGTGGTGGAAAGAGAAAGCCAACCTCAAAGAAGGGGTTCCTTTTCAAAAGGAGCCTCCCTCAGTGATTCTCACAGCAGATGCATCACTACTAGGGTGGGGTGCCCAGCTAGGGGATCACACTACTCATGGCACTTGGTTCAGTGTAGAGTTGCTCCAGTACATAAACCTGCTGGAACTCGAGGTGGTGTTTCTGGCACTCCAAGCCTCCACACCACTAATTCAGGGAAAGGTGGTACAGATCAGAACAGACAGTACCATCCCTATTTATTACATAAACAAGCAGGGAGGAACAAGGTTGGGCCCTCTCTGCACAGAAGCTATGTGAATTTGGACTCTGGCCTACTCCCTAGGAGTTTCCCTTCAGGCCATCCATCTGCCAGGCAAGGACAATACTCCAGCAGATGCCCTGAGTCGGATCAAACAGTACCATCACAAATGGACCTTGAACAGACAGGTGGTGGAAGTGATTTTCAAGACCCCCAGCTTGGGGAATGGTAGCCCTGGATGCGCTGATTCAAACAACATGAAGTCTTGCTGTATTCTGACATATGCAGTTAGGTCCTGCCTTCCAACTGCCCCGGAGAACAAAGAGTTAAACTTTCCATGGCCAGCATGGAATGTTCACCGCGAGCTCGGTTGAAGCCCCTCTCTGCTGTCGTTTAAACTCCAACCATCAGATTCTTTATTCCGCCTCACTGAACAGTCGCTCTGGAGATTTCTCCTTTGCTCGGTTCAAAAAAGTCGGTTAAAGTATAGTTTTTTCGCTCAGTTTCTACTGAATTGCTGCTACCGATCTGTCGGTTTAAGTCTCTGTCTGTGGTACCGTGAGTACTAGATGGGTTTTCTATATAGTTTCTGTGTGGAACTTGTAAATTGTGGATTGGTTCGGCTGAACCGATCAGTTTCAGCTAAAAAAGTTTGTGTATTAGAGTGTGGTAACTGGTCTGTATCGGTTCTAAAAAAAAAAGATTTTTATTATGGTTTTTTCCAAGACCCGTGACACGGTCAGGAACCGATAGGGGAGTCTTGTCTGGCAGATTGCCAAAAAAAGGGTAAGTTTTGGTTAGGATTGGCCACGTCTGAGAAACCCAAGAAAAAAAACAGGCCCACTGGGTTTCAACACTGCAGTGTGTGTGGGGAAGTCTTTGCTAGGGCTGATCCCCACACCACCTGTGTTTATTGTCTGGGGTTTGACCACCTCGATTCAGACTGCCAAATTTGTAAGAATTTTCCCAAATCTACCCTGGAAAAGAGATTAGGTAGACTGAGGGAAAGGGAGGCAGAGAAGTCCGCTGACCCGGATGGCCAGCCCGGTTCGGTTCCGACTGAACCAGAAGGATTGCCCTCTGACCAGGGCGATACTTCTTAGGGCAAAAGGAGAGCCGATTCTGAGGAGTCAGTTCCGGTAAAAAGAAAAAGAAAAGATAAATCGTCCAGTTCGGACCCAGAAATTCATACTCCGACCGCCGATGAGATAGCCAAGGCGATAAGAATAGTGCAGTAGCTTACTTCGGTTCCGGTCGAACCGGCACCATCTGGCAGGGGTTCGGTTCGGTCGGTTCCCCTGGTTCCAGATTACACCTTGGAAGAATTTTATGAATCAGATGAGGAGGAGGGAGAATATGAGGATGATGATGGTGATTATAAAAGTCTGGGTGTGCCTATTGACCCGGACATCTCCCCTGACAGACCTTCAGGTGCTTCTCCTCCTAGGCTTTCTGAGTCCCCTTCTCACTTTATGTTTTACAAAAAAGTGTCTGAAACCCTCCAGCTTCCTATGGAAGAAGCAGTAGAGGATCAGGAGGAGCCTGATTTTGTTGAAATGATGGACATCCCAGAGTCCAGGAGACTGTCTGTTCCCCTCCACAAATCCTTTGGGAAACAGACACATAAAATTCTTAAGACTCCTAATTCCATACCTCCTGTGGACAGACAAATGGACAGAAGGTATACTTTTTCAGGCTCAGACACTGAGTTCTTTTCCCAGCAATGCAGACATGTTGGGGTAGTGCAGGCTGCTGCCTGTGATAAGGCAAATATCCCCTTGGCATCACACCCCCGAGATAAGGACTCCAGGAGGATTGATGCCATGGCAAAGAAACAGTACATAGCAGCATCTTTGGGACTCAGACAGGCTAACTATATGGCCTACACAGCTAGATACCAGAAGTCCAGGTGGGACACTGTGCTGGCTCTAGTTAGACAGGCCCCTGACCAGCTTGCCAAGGAGCTGGAGCAGGTGTCTGCAGATGGGATTGAGGCATCCAAAGTGCGATTTCATGCTGTTGTGGACTCCAGTGATGTTTCATCAAGAGTCATGGCTACATCTGTGGCTCTTCGGAGGATGGCTTGGCTCAGATGTACTAGCCTATCACAGGATACCCAGGCTAAGGCCATGGATTTCCCTGTTATTGGTAATTCTCTGTTTGGGGAGCAGACAGAGAACTACATGAAAAAGATGGACAAGTACAGGACCACTTACAGGAGTGCTCAGGCCAAAGAAAGGCAAGCTACTCCTCAAAGGCAGCAGTCCAGGGGCAGGGGCAGGCCTTTCCAAAGGTCTTTTTACCAAACTCAGGCCTCTTCTTATTATTCTCAGGGGGGTTCTTTAGAGGGAGAGGCAGACGGGGGATGAGCAGGCCTGCATCCACCCCTCAGCCTAAAGCCCCTGCCAAGCAGACACCCTGACGGGTCTGCCCGGGCCGATTCTCCAATACCAGTAGGGGGCAGGCTGGCTTACTTTGTCCAGTACTGAAAGTCTCTGACATCAGACAAGTGGGTCCTGGAAGTAGTAAGCCAGGGACTGGTTCTCAGCTTCAAAAAATTTCCCAAGATGAGAACCAGATCCTTTCCACCTGCAAATCCATCAGAGACCCTTGCCTTAGAAGCAGAGGTTTCTTCCCTCCTAGCTCTCAGAGCCATAGAGAGGGTTCCCACACTACACAAGGGCAAAGGATTGTACTTCAGGTACTTCCTAGCCCCCAAAAATACAGGAGAATGGTGGCCCATCCTGGACCTAAGATATCTGAACAAACACCTTTTAAAACCAAAGTTCAAAATGGTGACTCTGGGAATAATCCTTCCCTCTCTAAGGCCAGGGGACTGGCTAGCTCCCTGGACCTCAAAGATGCCTATTTTCACATTCCCATCAGGTGCTCCCACAGAAAGTACCTCAGGTTCGAGTTGCCCTCAGGCCACTATCAATTCAGAGCAATGTCCTTTGGCCTAACATCAGCCCCAAAGGTTTTCACAAAGTGCCTGGCAGTAGTGGTTGCTTTCCTAAGGAAAAAAAAGATCTCCATCTTCCCATACTTGGACGATTGGCTCATAGTAGGTCAGTCTCCAGACCAAGTCAAGTCACATTTGCAAATAACTCAATAAGTGCTCACTTCCTTAGGATTCCTTCTCAACCTTCCAAAGTCAGTTCTCAAACCAGTACAGCTCCTCACCTTCATAGGGGCGGAGCTGGATACAATAAGGGTAAGAGCCTTCCTTCCCTTGAACAGGGCAAGGACCCTTATGGAACTGGCCTCTTCATTCACCCTACAGGTGTCTCGACCAGCAAGGCATTTCCTTCAGCTTCTGGGCCACAGGCAGCTTCCACAGCAGTGGTCCAGGGAGCAAGATTCCAGATGAGGGACATTCAGTTCCACTTAAGAGCCTTCTGGTCCCAAAGAAAGGATTCCTTTACCAAACTAGTCCCAGTGACTTGAACCCTGATCCAGGCCTTGCAATGGTGGCAGGATCAGGACAATTTGAGACAAGGAGTTCCTTTTGTCACTCAGTCTCATTCAGTGATACTCACCACAGATGCTTCCCTGCTGGGCTGGGGAGCCCATCTAGGGGATCTTACCACCCAAGGGCTGTGGTCACCTCAGGAATCTCTGCTTCACATCAATCTCTTGGAACTCAGAGCAGTGTTTCTGGCACTGCAAGCCTTTCCCAAATATGTACAGAACAAGGTGGTCCAGGTCAGAGCAGACAACACCACCACTATGTGGTACATCAACAAGCAAGGAGGCACTCGATCTACGGCCTTGTGCACAGAAGCAATGAAGTTCTGGTCCCTGGCCTATTCCCTGCAAACCTCTCTGATAGCAGTTCACCTCCCAGGGAAGGACAATGTCCTAGCAGATGCTCTGAGCAGAATATTCCAGGGCCATTACGAATGGACCCTAGATCCCCTAGTTTTGAAAGTGATTTTCTCGAGATGGGGCACTACACAGATAGATCTTTTTGCAGCCCCAGACAATCACCAACTTCCTCTCTTTTGTTGCAGACCCCCAGTCTTGGGCTCAGTCCCCCTGGATGCTCTGACCCTGAATTGGGAAGGGAAATTTCTGTATGCTTTTCCCCCCTTCCCTCTCCTGTTCAAAGTGTTAGTCAAGATAAGGTGACAACCATGCAAAGTGACTCTGATTGCTCCAGACTGGGCCAGACAGCCCTGGTACCCCCTGTTGCTGTTCTTAGCAGTCCACCTTCCCCTGTCTCTTCCCAGGAATTACAACCTGTTGACATCCTCTCGGGAGGATTTGGTACCCGAACCTTCGGTCTCTCAATCTCAAGGCATGGCTCTTGAAGAGTTAGAGCTTGCTGACCTGCATCTTTCCCAAGGGGTTCTGGATAGCCTTAAGGCTTCTCGAAAGCCTTTCACCAGAAAGACTTGCAATTCCAAATGGAAAAGGTTCACTATTTGGTGTTCTAAGAAGAATATTTCTCCAGATTCTGCTGGGTTGCCTACGGTTCTGGACTATATGGTCCATCTCAATGGCCTAGGCCTTAGGCCAGCTACATAAAGTGCATTTGGCAGCTGTTTCTGCTTTCCTGTCAGTAGGCAAGCCTCCCTCTGTCAGCCCATCCTGTGTTTTGTAAGTTCTTCAAGGGATTGCTGCACACCAATCCCCCTTTTAGGGACCCTGCTCCTGCTTGGGACCTTAATGTTTGCATTGCTCAGCTTATGCAACCCCCCTTTGAGCCTTTGTCCTCTGCAGAGCTTAAGTACTTGACTTGGAAAACTGTGTTTTTGGTGGCCATTACCTCTGCCAGGCATATCAGTGAACTGCAAGCCCTGTCAGTGGAACCTGATTTAATCTCTTTCCATAGCGATAAAGTGGTCCTAAGAACTAACAGGAAGTTTTTGCCTAAAGTGGTTTCAGATTTCCACCTCAGCCAGTCTATGTCTCTCCCTGTTTTCTTCACTGACCATTCCTCCTCTGGCGAGAGGAGGCTGCACAGCTTAGATGTTATAAGGGCCCTCAGCTACTACATAGAGCGCACCTAGGGTCACAGGTTTGAGTCCCTCCAGTTGCTCCTTACGTATGGGGAGGTTGGTAAGGGCAAACGTGCCACTAAGAGATCTATTGCCAGGTGGATTGTTCCTTGTATACAGTTGTGCTATGAAAAACTGGGTAGAACTCCACCCTCAGGCCTGAGGGCTCACTCTACTAGAGGTACAGCTGCTTCCCTGGCTGCTGCCAGGGATATTCCTATCTTACAAATCTGTCAAGCAGCCACCTGGAAAACAGTCCATACATTCACCAAGCATTACTCTCTGGATATCCAGGCTAGGAGTGATGCTCGGTTTGGCACAGCAGTACTTCAGAGCCTGTTTCCAAAGTAGGTTATGTCCCTCCTCTATGGAGGTACTGCTTGGTAGTCTGCAATAGTCAGAATACAGCAGACTTCATGTTGTTTGAAGAAAAAATTACTCACCTTAGTAATGTTGTTTCTTCTAATGGAGTCTTGCTGTATTCTGACCTCCCTGCCTCCCCTCTCAGAACCTAGTTTTTGGGATGTGGGTGGGCAGGAGCAGTGTTGGCACCCTAGGGGTGTCCCTCTTTCACCCTCCTTTATTTTGGGTGAGTGTTGTGTTTTGGGATGTGTTTTGATTTTTGGGTTTCCTGACTTGAGTCTTTGCTTTGAAACCAAAAAACCCTTTTATATAGATATAGTTGCCAGTTGGCTAGTTTTGAGTTTTATAGTTTCCACACAGAACTTCTAGTAAGTATTGCTCGTAAAGATCTGATGGTTGGGGTTTAAACAACAGCAGACAGGGGCTTCAACCGAGCTTGCGGTGAACATTCTGTGCTGGTCATGGAAAATGTAACTCTTTTTTTTCCCCGGGGCAGTTGAAAGGCAGGACCTAACTGCATATGTCAGAATACAGCAAGACTCCATTAGAAGAAACAACATTACTAAGGTGAGTAATTTTCTCTTCTGGACTGGTCAGGGAGGTACCTGTATGCATTCCCCCCATTCCCTCTGGTGTACGGGTGCTACTCAAGCTCAGGGCCCAGCCAGTCTCAATAATCTTGATAGCGCCAGATTGGGCCAGACAGCCATGGTACTCTCTGCTGCTCTCCATGTCTGTGGCCAAACCAAAACACCTTCCACAGAGGCACAACCTGCTAGCCTCCAGTCAGGGGAGACTCCTGTACCTGAACCTCAAGTCACTCAGACTCAAAGCATGACTCTTGAGGACCTAGAGTATGCAGGCGTGCATCTCTCTGAAAGTGTTCTGAATATTTTAAGAGGGTACAGGAAACCCTCCACCAAGAAAACCTACACCTCTAAATGGAAAAGGTTTTTTAGCTGGTGCTTCACCAGGAATATGATGCCAGCCCAGGCAGGGGTTCCAGCTGTGCTGGACTACCTTACTGATTTGCATTCACTGGGCCTGCAGCCCACTACTTTAAAAGTTCATTTAGCTTCAGTGTCTGCTTACACTTCGGCTGGGAAGAATGCCTCTATGACATCAAATTCTATCTTTAAAAGGTCCTTTAAAGGTCTGTTCCACACTTCTGCCAGGAGAATCAGTGAGCTCCAGGCTTTCTGCATTGAACAGGACTACATTTCATTCCACAAGGACAAAGTGATCTTGCGAACTAACAGAAAACGTCTTCCAAAGGTGGTCTCGGACTTCCATTTGAACCAGTCCATCACCTTACCTGTTTTCTTTACTGAGCATTCAAGCTCTGGGAGCGTAGACTGCACAGTCTTGATGTCAAAAGAGCTCTTAGCTACTGCATGACAGTCACCAAGGTCCATTGACTGACAAGAAACAATTGTTCCTGACTTATGGGGATGTGGGAAAAGGAAATCCAGCATCTAAGAGATCCATTTCTCACTATGTATTCAGTTTTGCTATTCATAATCTGGGAAGGAGGCCCCAGCAGGGCTGAGAGCCCATTCCACAAGGGGTACAGCTGCTACTATGGCAGCTTCCAGGGATCTTCCTTTGGTGGACATCTGTAAAGCAGCTACCTGGAGAACAGTGCACACCTTTACCAAGCATTATAGCCTGGATACACAGGCTAGGGGTGAGGCCAGGTTTGACACAGCTGTCCTGCAGAGTCTATTTCCAAAGTAGGTTCTGTGCCCACCTCCAAATGTACTGCTTCTTAGTCTGCATAAGATTTAGGATTTCTTCTGTTGACCTGGCTTGCATCACGGAGATCTGGCTGGGTAACAGTGCGGGCCCAGTTTTTGAGTCCGCCGTCCCCGCTGGATATACCATGGCACAGTGTCTGAAGAAGGATCGCAGAGGTGGGGGAGTGGCCATTGTTTTTCAATCCAGTTTGGGCTTCCTGGTGCACCCAGTTGGTGGCACCCAATCTTTGAGTGTGTTACCATGCACGGGGGTTACAGGTGCAGGTTGCAGGATTCTCCTTGTTTACTGACTCCCTGGGGTGGGGGGGGAATTCCTGCAGGAGGTAGCGGACTTTGTCATCGACCAGGTGTTGGAGTCCCCCAGGTGTTTGATCCTGGGGGATTTCAATGCATGGGTCGACGATGAATCCTCGCATTTTGGTTAAGACCTCCTCCAGTTGATGTAGTCACTGGGCCTGTCACAGGCAGTTGCTGCTGCTACTCACCAGCATGGCCACACACTCCATCTGGTGTTTCAGATGGGTCTTGAGATTAATAACCTCAAGATTGATCAGGTCATTTGGTGTAATCACTGCACTGTGGAGTTCAGCTTTGGCACCTGCCCCGAAAATCCTTCCCCTGTAGATATGATCAGCTGTCGCCCCTTAAGGGGTGTTCACCCAAACATAGAAACATAGACTTTGATGGCAGATAAGGACCACTTGGCCCACCCAGTCTGCCCAGTTCCCTACCTACTGGATAAACTGCAGATTCTAGTTAACCAACAGCCTATTTCCTGCAACCCCCCACTATAATTGCCTTATGTCTGTCCCATGCATGTTTAAATTCCTCCACTGTTTTAGACCCCACAACCTCTCCAGGAAGGCGGTTCCATGCGTCCACCACTCTCTCCGTGAAAAGAATTTCCTCACGTACCCCTGAGCCGTCCCCCCTCTAACTTTAAATTGTGCCCCTTGTTCTTACATCTCTTTTTCTGAAAGATGCTACCCTCCTGGACTTTGTTGATTCCCTTGAGGTACTTAAAAGTTTCTATCATGTCCCCCTGTCCCTCCTTTCATCAAGGGTATACATATTAAGCTCTCTCAGTCCCTCTTCATATGGTTTCTGATGTAGACCCTGCACCATTTTAGTTGCCCTCCTCTGGACTGCTTCCATCCTGTCTATGTCCTTGCGTGGATGAGGTCTCCAAAACTGCACGCAGTACTCCAGATGGGGTCTCACCAACTGTCTGTATAGAGGATAACCACTTCTCTTTTCTACTTGTGATGCCCTCCCTATGCATCCCAGTATCCCCTGGCTTTCCCTACTGACTTCTCACATTGCATACCCACCTTTAGGTCATCTGATATGACTACACCCAGATCCCTTTCCATTATTGTTGTTGTTAGTACCTCCCCTACTATTGTGTACTCTTCTCCTGGATTTTTATTTCCTAGGTGCATTACTTTGCACTTCTTTGCATTGAATCTAAGTTGCCATATGTCTGACCATTCCTCCAACCTTGCCAAGACCCTTCTCATCCTTTCTACCCCCTTTGTATCAACTCTGTTACAGATCTTTGTGTCATCCGCAAAGAGGCATACCGTTCCTTCCAGACCCTCTGCAATGTCACCTATAAAGACGTTAAAGAGGACTGGACCCAGTACTGAGCCCTGAGGTACTCCACTAGTAACCCCCTTTCTTCAGAATGTGTTCTATTCACTATTACCTTCTGTGTCCTGTTGTGCAGCCAGTTTACTATCAGGCTACCACCCTGGGACCCACTCCCAGGCTGGCTAACTTGATTATTAATCTTGTGCGAGACTGTGTCAAATGCCTTGCTTAAGTCTAGGTGTAGGCCATATCCACAGCCCCTCCCTGGTCTATTATTTTGGTCACCCAGTCAAAGAAATCGATTAGATTTGTCTGACATGACCTTCCTGCTGTGAATCCATGCTGCTTTGGGTCCAGTGCCCTTGGCCTCTAGGTACTCAACAATTCTTTCTTTCAGAAGTGATTCCATCATTTTCCCCACCACTGAGGTCAAACTAACAGGTCTGTAGTTTCCTGCTTCTGCCTTGCTCCCACTTTTGTGAAGGAGAATCACATCTGCCGTCCTCCAGTCCTCAGGTTACACCCCATCTTCCCATGATTTGTTAAAAAGTGTGGTTAGTGGTGTCACTAGGTCCTCCCTTAGCTCTTTTAGGATTCTAGGGTGAATCCCGTCAGGCCTCATTGCTTTGTCCACCTTGAGTTTTAGAAGTTCTTTCAGTACTCTTTCTTCTTTAAATGGACTGGTATCAACCCCACTATCCAGAGTGCTTCTACTGTTTGGTTTAGGTAACTCCCCTCTTCTTCTTCTTTTGTGAATACTGAGCAAAAGTATTCATTCATATCTCTGCCTTTCACTGTCTCCCTCTGCCCACCTCCCCTCTCCTTTATTAATCTTCCCTATCCCTCCCTTAACCTTTCTATGTTCCCTAATGTACCTATAAAAGGTTTTATCCCCCTTCTTAACTGAGTTGGCTATCCTTTCCTCGGTTTGGGCCTTTACTTTTCTGACTGCCTTCCCCACTTCTTTCTGCTTTAATTGATACAGTTCCCTGTCGTGCTCAGTCTGTGATTCCTTGTACTTTTTGAATGCAGCCTTTTTCTCCTTAACCTTCCCTGACACTTCTTTTGAGAGCCATAGTGGGTTTTTCGCTTTGTTTTCTTTATTTGTTTCACACAAGGCTTGTTGCCTCCATGATGGCAGTTTGATTTTCCCCATTGTTCTTCCACCCATCCTTTCTGGCCATTTACTAATGCATTCCAGGTATTCACCCATTATGCCAAAGTCAGCCCTTCTAAAGTCCAGTATCCTTGTATTTGTATGGCTTGTCTCCATGGTTGTGTTTATTGTGAAGCACACTGTGCAGTGGTCGCTTGTTCCCAGGTGTCTACTGACTTCTAAGTTTGTGATCCTCTCTCCATTTGATAGTACCAGGTCTAATATTGCTCCCTCCCGAGTGGGTTCCACCACTAGCTGTCTAAGGCATGCTCCCTGTAGGGCATCGAGAATGACCCTGCTCTTGGATCTAGCTGCAGTCCATGTTGCCCAGTTAACATCTGGCATATTCAGGTCCCCCATCAACAGTATCTCCCCTTTTTCAGCCATTTTGAGAATGCCCACTATCATTTTCTTGTCCATTTCCTCCCCTTGAGACGGGGGTCTGTATACAACCCCTGTGCGGATTGTGATGCCATTCCCTGTCTCCAGTGTGACCCAGAGTTCCTCTTGTCCTCCCCCTTTACTTTTTAGTTCTGTTACTTTGATCCTTCCTTATGTGAGAGCTACTCCACCTCCTCTTTTACCCTCCCTGTCCCTTCTGCAGATTGTGTACCCTGGTATGTTGACATCCCAGTCATGGTTCTCCATGTACCATGTTTCTGTGACTGCACAATATCCAAGTGTTCCACTTCCATCAGGGCTACTAGCTCGGAAGCTTGTTTTCAGACTACGGACATTGGTACTCATTGCCTCCATTTAATGTTGACTTTATCCTTTTACCCCATCCCTGCTCTTATTACCCTTGTCCATTTTCCATTTACCCCTGTCCTGCCCTCTGTCAAGCTCTGTACCTCAGTGTTTACCCTACTACCTGCCATGCTTTGCGGGGGGAGGCTTGAACTTTCCTGTTTCCTATCAGCACCTCCCCCATTGGCTAGTTCAAAAGCTTGCCAAGGAAGCCTTTAAACCTGTCACTTGGAGCGTGTTTCCTTCCTGGACAGATGCAGACCATCATGCCAGTATAGACCTTCATCTCTCAGGTGGACCCCAGTCCCCAATGAAGCAAAGCCCTGTGCTTGCACCAGTTTTGCAACCATTCATTAAACCGCATGGTGTGCAGTACCTAGCCTCACCCTGCCATAGACTGGCAGCACCTCTGAGAAGGTTACGTGCTTGCTACCTGTCTGAGGCCCTCCCCAACTCCACAAATTCATCCTGCACTGCACTGATCTCATGCCTAGCTAGGTCATTTGTCCCGAGGTGGACAATGATATCTAGTTTCCTCTCCTGTGATGCTGCATCTGCAATCCTGAGGATTCGCTTCTTGTCCCTCCAAGCCATGGCACCAGGCAGGCACCTTACTTCCCTCTCCTCTCCCTTCCCCAGGTCTACATCCCTAACAGTTGAGTCCCCTATCAGAAGCTGTTTCTTTCCCTTGTGTTGTCCCTTGTCACTCATTTGTGGGTCTCCCTTGTGGATGTCCCCAGCATTCTTCTTGGTCTCCAATGAGGATGTCATCATAGAGGAACCTTGATTTGCCAGACCGACATATGATTTGTGTAGAGGTGCAACTCGGGGGCTACGCCTCTGTTCCACCACCCTCACCCTCCCAGAACCTACTGTGGTCCATCTACTCTTCACACATGGCAACCTCTGAGGCAGTGGTTGTGGAACTGGTGCTCTTTGGGTGGGGGAGTCCTCCTTAGTCCTTGCCAGTTCAGCCTGGAGGTGGGCAACCTCCTCCCTCAGAGCTGACAGTTGCCTGCAAATAGGGCAGCAACGCAACTTCCAGAATGTTTCCCAGAAAATTGCTGCCCCACAACCAGTGCATTGCACCACTCCCCACATGTCCCTCTTTCTTATAATATACAATTTTATTTTTGTGTGTGTGTGTGTGTATACTTACGCTTTATGCACTGTGCTAGGTAATTAAGAATACAACAGTTCTGCTTCAAGACTTGTTGAGGAAGTGATGTCAGAACCTTGGCTATAAAGGAAGTGCCACGCCTGGGGTGGGCGGGGTGAGGGGAAGGGTGGATGGGTGGGATTTCACAACCACTGGTGACTATTAGAAACAATCAAATACACCACTGCTCCACCACCCTGGTGAGTACTGCCCTTTATAGTAAGTCAACCAACACCACAATGTACTAGACCACTGCTCCTACACAAACCACTCTACTGAGTCCAGGGATAAAAACGAACTCACTGTTCAGCCAGCAGGACACTCCTAAAATATTGCACAAATATCCTTCCAAATCCTATGTGTCTAGCACAGAAATCAAGCAACTTCAGTTGTAGTACAACCCCTCTGGTTATAAAATTACTACACTTTAATGGAATCCTGCAATTCTTAATGCCAATAAGAAAATAATGAAACTTTCTGTAGAAAGTGTAGCTTACCTTCCTAGTCCCCTACAATATTATGTTTTACCAAGTTACCAGTTCCTCAAATGCGTTCTAGTTTGTTCTCTGCAATATAGCAAGTTTCTCAGTTTCCGAAAGGAACAGGCAAGTCTTCTGACTGACTTTTCTCTGTGTAGTATGCTTAAACAGAACAGTGATAAAAGCCCCACCAGAATCAATTGATTGACTAGTGACACCTGTGATGTAAGCAGGCCTTTCAGTGAAGACAATTTGCTATGTCTGCTTCTAATACACACACAAACCCTTTATCTGAAACCAAGGATAAACTCACTGCTTAGCCAGCAGGACACTTCCAAAATATTGCACAAATATCCATCCAAATCCTATGTGTCTAGCACAGAAATCAAGCTACTTCAGTTGTAGTACAACCCCTCTGGTTATAAAATTACTACACTTTAATGGAATCCTGCAATTCTTAATGCCAATAAGAAAATAATGAAACTTTCTGTAGAAAGTGTGGCTTACCTTCCTAGTCCCCTGCAATATTATGTTTTACCAAGTTACCAGTTCCTCAAATGCGTTCTAGTTTGTTCTCTGCAGTATAGCAAGTTTCTTAGCTTCCTAAAGGAACAGGCAAGTCTTCTGACTTCTGACCCAGAGGGACTGTTGGTGTTAGGTGACCTATCTAGGGTTGATGCAGCATGTGTGATTGGCACTGGAGAGGCGGTGGCCACCTATAATAGGGTGGGTGCTGAAGCTATAGATGCCATCGCTCCAGTTCGTATACGACCCAGATCTTCTCACTTTAGATTCCCTTGGTTTGATGGGAGTCTCAAGGTGATGAAGATCAGGGGTCAAAAGTTGGAGCATTGTTGGCGGAAGACCCGTCTGGAGGCTGATAGGTTGGCACTACGTGCTCACTGTGTTGAGTACCAGAGGGTGATTTCTCAGAAGAAGGCAGAATTTCTATCCAGGGAAATTGCTGCGGGGAGAAACAGACCATCTCAGCTGCTTCGGACTGTAGACAGGCTTTTGCATTTTGCCTGTCCTCAGCTGAAAAAAGCTTTTTTTTGTTTTGTTATACCATTCTGCTGTTACTGGCTTGTCTCTGGAGGGAGCCCCCAGCCCTTTCTCTCAGCATTCACCATCAGGCACTGGCCCGGCCCCAGGGCTTACCCCCCACAGTGGGGCCGGCGGGGTTCCCCAACCCCCACCGAGGACTGGATTCAGAGGGCCAGCGCTGTGGCTAGTCGGGAGCAGCGAATGCAAGGCACCCTCCACCATTCTGCTGCGGCAACTGATTTTCTTAGATTTTCTCCACAGGAGTTAAGGCGTGCAATGACACCTGTGGAGGGGAGCGTGCAGGTGTCCACACGAGCTCCCTCCACATGTCTGCCCCAACTTCTCCCCCTTTTACAGCATGGCGCCCTGTCCCCCAGCCTCCGCTAGGGTGCAGACAGGTGCTGACCACTAAGAACCCCCTTCCCTGGAGAAGGAGAGCAGTCCGTTGAACACTCAATCCTTCTCCACCCCTGCTGACCCCCGGCAGCCCATGCTCGTTCCCGAACACGGGTCACCAGTGTTGCGCAAGGTAAGGCATCCAGCACCTCAGCCCTCGGTGCCACCAGGCCAGCGACAAAAAACGTTTTCAACCACTTTATGTGAAGAGTTTGCTCTGTTTTTCTCCGACAGAGTGTCGACCATCCGGTTGGGGATTCTGCCAGGGCGGCTTTCGCCTCGCATTGATTGGGTTGGGAGTTTCAGTGGCACTTGGTCTGTCTGGGAGGAGTTTAGGCCAGTGGAGGTGTCTGAAGTGACTAAGGTGATCTTAAAACTGAAGCACACCATCTGTGAACTGGACCCGGCATCAGAGCATTTCTTAATGGGATATGTCGATGCCATTGGCCCAGTGTTTGCCAAGATTGCCAGGTGTTCGATGGTGGAGGGGATCTTTCCAGTTGACTTTGAAAGAAGCACTGGTGAAGCCCCTCCTAAAGAAATATTCACTCGATCCGGACGTATTGGCGAATTACCGTCCGATCTCCAACTTGCCTTTTTTGAGCAAGGTTGTTGAGAAATTGGTGGCACAACTGCTTGAGGATCGTCTGGTGTCCTTGGATCTCTATGAGCCTTTCCAGTTAGGTTTTCAGGCCAGACATAGCACTGAAACTGCTCTAGTGAGAGTGCATAATGATCTGCTCAAGGCTAGAAATAGAGGACAGGTCAGTTCTTGTGCCCCTCAATCTCTCCTCAGCATCTGACACTGTGGATCACTTCATGCTTCTTGATCAGCTCTGTGAGTTTTGTGGACTCACGGTACCGTCATCAAATGGTTTGAGTCCTATCTCTCAGACAGGGTGCAGCGGGTGGTGATGGGGAATTTCTCCTTTTCCCCAAAGCCTCTGTCGTGTGGAGTGCCTCAGGGTTTGACCTTGCCTCTGTCCTGTGGAGTGCCTCAGGGTTTGATCATGTCGCCGATGTTGTTCGTAGTGCATATGCTGCCCCTGGGTGAGATCATTCGACAATACAGTGTGGAGTTTCATTGCTATGCAGATAACACCCAACTGTATTTGTCTTTTGAACTCGGAACATCGGGAGTTGTCGACGTACTTGACAGCTGTTTGGCTAAAATCAATGACTGGATGACTTCCAGCTGGCTGAGACTGATCCTGGCCAAGACTGAGGTACAGGTGATCGAGTCTGGTCGCGGGCATGATGGGTTGCCTCCAGGGGTGGACTCTGGACTTGTTCTAGGGTCTGTGCTGCTGGTGGTTTCTCTGAGGGTGCGAAATCTGGGTGTGATCCTTGACTGTAAATTGACCTTTGAAGATCAGGTGTCATCTATAGTCAGCAGTGGTTTTTACTACTTGTGTAGCATTGCCCGGATTAAGCCCCTCATTCCGCCCAAGGACCTGCTGACACTAGTGCATGCCTTTGTGACTTCCAGGCTCGACTACTGCAACGCTCTATACTTCAGGGTTATTGGAGGGACCCTCTGCAGACTGCATCTAGTGCAGAATGCAGCGGCCAGGTTGCTGACAGGCCTTTCAAAGTCCAGTCATGTGACTCTGGTCCTGCGTGCTCTGCACTGGCTGCCAGTCAGGTGGAGGGTCCTTTTCAAGGTGGGTCTTCTCACCTTTAAGGCACTATATGGGCTGGGTCCTGGTTACCTGTCTGAGCTCCTGACACCGGTGTCCTCTGCTCGCTCCCTCCGCTCCTCTTCAAGGGGCCTCCAGGATGTTCCCAGGGTCCAGCTGAAAACCTCGGGAGATCATGCTTTTAGTGTCTCTGGGCCGTCCCTGTGGAACTCACTTCCACCTGCAGTCTGGGAGGCCCCCTCGATAGAAGTATTTAAGGGGAGGCTAAAGGCCCACCTCTTCAGTCTGGCTTTTGGCTGCTGTCATCCTTAGTTCCAGCCAGTCCCTTGAAGTATGACTTCTGGGAACCTTTTTATTGTTGTAGAATATTAATTTCATTATGGTTTTAATGAGGTTTTATTATGTGTTTTAATTTATTGTTGTATCTTTTATTCATGTTCGGCACCCAGAGCCTTAGGGACTGGGCGCCTTATAAATAAAATTGCCTTGCCTAGGAATACTGGAGTATTCCTGGGGTGAGAAGAAAAAATTACTTACCATAGTAATCTTGTTTCTTCCAGGGGATGCTCTAGTATTCATAACTCTCCCACCCTGCCTCCCATGCTAGAACCAATGGCCTCTGCACTCCATGCTGTATTACCAGGGATATGTGTGCCACACTCTGGCTTTTATATTTGGAACTGTGTTTTCAATGGTTTTACTCTCTTCAGGTGGTTCTGACATTGAGGGGTGTTTTGTTAAATTCTATTCCTCCTCTTGGAGGTTTCTGGGTGTTTTATTACTATTATTATTATTATAGATAATTATTAAATTCCTCTCGGGCCCTGTCTTGTTAGGCGTCCTCGAAATCTGAGGGTTAGAATGTAGGCAGTTGATAGGTGGCAGCATTTGAAAAAGTGGCACAAGCCAATGATTCCATCATTAGCATACCATTCCATCTCTGGGCAGATCTGGCTTAAAGACATACTGCATAAGAGTTAGGAATATTGGAGTATACCCTAGAAGAAACAAGATTATTGTGGTAAATAATTTTTTTCTTCCCTACCTATTGGATAAGCTGCAGATTCTATCTGCATTGGTGGATTATCTATGTAAAAAGGTCTCTCAGCTGTTACATTACTCGTACTAAGGACCTCAGGGATTTCCACTCACAGCTGTTCATTACCTACGGTTAAGTGGGAGAAGGCAGGCCTGCCTCAAAGAGGTCAGTTGCACATTGGATGTATCCTGCATCCAAGTCTGCTACAGTAAGGCTGAGAAACAGACACCACAGGGCCTCAGGGCACATTCCACTTGTGGAACTGCTGCCTCCATGGTAGCTGCAAAGGGGCATTCCTTTGCTGAAAATCTATAGAGTGGCTACCTGGAGTATAGTCCACACCTTCACAAAGCACTATTGCCTGGATGTCCAGTCCAGGAGTGATGCTAGGTTTGGCACTGCAGTGTTGCAGAAACTTTTCCCCTAAGTAGGTTCTGTACCCACCTCCCAAGGCACTGCTCGGTAGTCTGCATATGTCTAATACTACTGTGAGATTCTTGGGGTTTAAAAAAAAATTTACTCACCATAGTATATTGTTTCTTCCAAGGGATCTCCCAGTAGGATTAGACCTCCCATCCCTACCTCCCCTTACATAATCTGAACCAGGTTCAGCAATACTTTGATATGAGTTCTTAATGTTGCCATTAATCATTGGCTTAACTTAATTTTTTGATGCACACAGGTATGACTGGGGAGGAGGCTAGCTCTTCTTTTTGTGTTCTCTTTTCTTATCCTGTTGGAACCCATTCTCTTTACAAAGGGGAGGGTGTTATTGTTTTAGGTTACAGTTGCTTAATTTGGATAGTCTAGTGTTTTTTCATCTACAAAAATGAATCGGACTCTGTGAGATGGAACACAGTCCACCTAGAGGCAGCAGTTTGAATGCATCATTCTAGTTCCATGATTTGCATACATTCCACATTATATCACAGCTCCCAGACAGTCAGAGATTCTGAGCTGACTGCATGTGTCTAATCCTACTGTGAGATCTGTTGGAAGAAAAATATTACTATGGTAAGTATTTTTTTCTTCTTTACCAGCCTCCTGTGCAGCAGTGTTGAAGGCCTTACTAAAGTCCAGATAGGCCACGTCCATTTCCCTCCCTTGATCTATTTCCATGGTTACTCAAAGAAGTCTAGCAGATTTGTTTGGCTTGACCTCTCCCCTATGAGTCCATGCTGTCTGTTGTCTTGCAGCCCATTGGATTCAAGGTACTCACCAGTCTTTCTTGCAGTAGGGTTTCCATTTATTCCCAGACCACTGAAGTTTGAATGACCAACCTGTAGTTTCTAGACTCCTTGCAGTTGCCACTGTTATGTAGAAGGACCACGTCAGCTCTTCTCCAGTCCTCCAGAACCACACCTGTTTCCAGTGACCTGTTCAAGAAGGCTGTCAGTGGTGCAGATAGCACATCACTGAGTTCTTTCAGTACCCTTATGTGTATCCTGTCTGCTCCCATAGCCTTGTTCACCTTCAGAACTGCAAGTCCCTTCAGGATCTGCCTCTGAAAATGGTGTTACTGCTACTCCCTGGTGGTCCATCCCCCTTCCTCCACTGTGAAAACTGAGCAGAAGCACCTGTTCAGGATGGCAGCTTTTTCATAATTCCTCTACTGCAGTTTCCTCCTTCCACTCTTCTAATCCTCATTATCCCTCCCCTTGATTTCCTCTTCTCACTTATGTATCTGAAGAAAGTCTTAGCTTTAGTTACCCCCTTTGGCTATCCTTTCCTCTGTCCATGCCTTTGATCACCTCACGCCTGTCATGCTTCCCTCTGTTTTACTTTGGTGTACCTCCCTTTCCTCCCCCCTTTGAGTTTCCTTACACCTCCTGAATGTCACCCATTTTTCTTTCCCCACCTTGGCCACTTCCTTAGAGAACCATAGTAATCTCTTTATCCTTCTGCTTTTACTAACTTCCTTTATGCAGAGGTTGATTAATTTATTATGCTGTCCTTTATTTTTACCCACTGCACCTCTATCCCTGCCTGGCAAACCCCACTAAGAGGCAGTTCATGAGGAAGTCTCCAGTTCCTTTAAAATCCACCCTCCTAAAGTCCAGGACCTTTGTCCTCATGTGGTTTGCCTCTGTTTCTGTCTTTATGTTAAACTACACTGTACAGTGATCACTGGTACCCAGGGGACTGCCCACTTTTGCCACCGGCATATATTTGTAAAGGTGTTACTTCGTCCATAGTCCACATATTCACATCATATTTTTGCCTAAATACACAGATGAGAGGATACTAGATTTGGGATTTCTGTACATCAGAACCTAGTACCAAAGTCATCCTTAAAGGTGATAGGAAACAATATTTGCACCTTTAGATGCCTTCCAATTGTCCCTTTAGATTCTACCAAGTGTTCTGATATGTTAAATTAATAATCTAATTTTGTTGCGTTTGTAGCTGCCTGAGTTCTTCACCCCTTAGCAGTTGCTGCTGTCTCTTTTCATACAGTCTGAACATTCTGTGACATCAATAACACCATTCCAGGCCATTCTGATGAACAGCACGGAATGGTGTTACTGATGTTGTAGAATGTCTTAAAGATATGAAAAGAAAGAGCAGTAGCTGGTAAGGAGAGTGTAGCTCTACATAGATCTGACAGCACCCTAAAGCTAGGTTATGTTGATCAAAAATTGGTCAAAGCATATCAGGGTACATAACTGGCATTGAAAGGAAGATGGAAGGACAGTTAGCTGTGTAAAAATCATGTCCTGTTTCCTTTAAGCTTTTCAGTCTGGGGTACTGCTTGGAGTTGGCACAAGTTTGATTGAGCTATTCTAATTCCTGTTCAGATGAAAGCTCACTTAGTATAATAACAGCTTTTATTTAAAAGATTGGAACAGCCAATCAAAATATCCTTCCCTGACTCCCTTTTTTTCTGAGTTCTAGGGTATCATATTCCTCACAGAAGTGATGTATAAGGATTGACTGGCTGTTGTAATCCTTTAGAAGAAAAGCTGTCAGCTGGCTCCATGATGCCACATGATGGGGCATTGTTCTGGCATGCTAGAAACCCAGATTCACATCCTGAGCCCAGGTGTCAGGAGCAGAGGCCTGTAGGAAGGGGAGTCAAAGGCGTCCCTTGGACAGTTCCCTCCTGTGGGGTAGGATGATGCAGACTGCTCTTGGAGCGTCTCCTAGTGGTGGCCTGTGGTGATGCTGTAGGTTGTGTGGGTGACCACATGCAGCCAAGCGTTCCCAACCCCAAGACATCACCATGGCTGCACACGTGGGAGGTGGGTGGGGCCCTGAAAAGCAGAAAATGCCAGACTGATGCAGGATGCAGCCCAACCTGAGGTGCTCCTCATGGAACTCGAGTAGAGTACGTCATCCTGGGTCATCCTACCCCGGCCTCAGGGGCCCCACCTTAGCGGGGGAGGAGAGACAATCTGGGGAGGAACACGGTGGTGGAGGTAAGTCCTGGGAGGACCCGATGGGGGCCAGTTTGGGTGGGAGCAACAAAAAAAAAGAAGATGGGGTACTGTGGAGCCTGAGCAAGATGGCCGCTCCGAGTTAGCACTCTGTAAAGATAACAAGCAAATTGAATAAAAGGCACTGATTTTCCTGCAAAGTAGCTAATTGTTTTGAGTCCCATCAAGAGTTGTGGGGTCACTGAAGAGAATGGGCAATCCTAAAAAAGGAAAAACATTGGGTGATGGAGCCAAACCCAAAACACAACCCAGAGCTCTGACCACGAGATCTACTCAAGGCTGGACTACGGAACTCCCTGAATTCTCCGGCTAGGAAACCCTTCAGGTGCTTGGGTTGAAGTTAAACAGGCTGATTTCTTAGGTCACTGGGCTTTTGGATAAAATTGATTCCCTGACAAATAGAGTGGTCAGTATAGGGGGTACTGTGAAGTCTGTTCAGGGCACCGCTGTGGAAGCCGCGAAAAGAGCTGATGCAGCAATGGGTGCCATCACTGCTACGCTCAAAGAAAACAAACACCTGAAGACACATTTGGAGACCCTTGAAAATAAAATGCGGGCAGCAAATGTTCATATATTAGGTCTCCCAGAGGGCTTCGAGGGAGATCACCTTTTACTTTTTATTCAGGATTGGCTGGTGCAACAGCTTGGGGAAGAGATTGTGCCGAGGGCCCAATGTATCCAGAAAGTTTATCGGGTGACCCCGCGGGGTTGTCCTGATAACCTCGATGCCCCTCGCTCAGTAGTAATAGTTATGGATTATATTGGCTCCAGGGACTATGTACTGGCTTTGGCCAGACAGAAGAGGATCCTTCTCCAAGATGGGGAACAAGTTCACCTTTTTCCCAACAACGTGTATGCAACCCGACAGAAGAGGGAACAATTTGATGGCACAAGAGCTATGTTGCGGGAGGCGGGCATTGCACATGGACTGATCTTCCCAGCTTGACCTAGGATTGCACATCAAGGCAAGATTTTTATTTTCATGGATCTGCAAGAAGCTCACAAGTGGGCCCAGAAGCATGCTGCATTGAGACCCAGAGCTGAGGACCGGGATGTGTCATTGGGAGACGAAGAGAACACTTGAAAATATATGGGTCTCATTTGTTTGCTCAGGGTTTCTGGGAGTGTTCGTTGCTCTCAGGTATGTTAGTTTACTTGGGATATATAATAAATCAGTTACTGTTCTTGTGACCTGGAGAGCTATTAACCCCTAACGAGACTATGGGACTTATATTTCTGTTAGCAGTTGCTGATGAGGTGTCTGTAAAGTTCTCTTCTGGCTGAGAGTTAACAGCCTTTACACTTTAATTGTTCTTCTGGTTTTTTCAGCGATAGTTTGGATGCTAACACAATGCTTGATGAACCTACATATCTATACTCTGTAGAGTAAATCATCATACTGTTCTTTGAGTGTTATTTTTTCGAAAATACTGTTAGAGCGCTTTATACATTTTTCTTTCTTATCTTTAAAGTTAGGAGTTTTACTTGTGGGCAAGATAATTATGAGGTTTGTATCTTAGGTGCTTTATACTTTTGGATTAAGCGTGGTAAATACTCTGCATCTCCCTGGTGGAGTAGGAGGACTTTAAAAGTTCATTAGTGAGAGACTTTCATGCAGGTTATCTTCCACACAGCTCTTGAACTCTTTATACAGCCTGTTGATAAAGATATTAAACTATAATTATTATTCTAGGGACATGGATATGTTGTTCATCCACACTCATTGGCAGTATCCTTGCCGCTTTAAATCTTGCCGGAAGGTCTTCAAGCTTGCTCCTCCCACCCAACCGGGTGGTATAACTCTCGGCTCCGCCCCATGACGCCAGATCTTCCTTACCGCTTGGAAGCTCAGGTTCCCTCCTTAACGCTCTGCGTTTGCGACTGGTTCCTATTTCTCCGTTTGCGGATTTAAAAATAATATTTTGCAAAAAGACTTCAGTCTTCGATCCCTCGCGGCTGCGATGGACAAATCGACTCCCGGATTTCGGAGATGCCCATGCGGGCAGAAGATGTCTCGGACGGATCCACACTCCACGTGTGTCTACTGCTTAGGCCTTGAGCACGACCCGCAGGCTTGCGACCTGTGCTCATCTTTCTCGGCCTCGTCCTCGAAGACCGTGCTGCCCGATTGCAACTGGCTGTCCGAAGCTGCTTCTCCGTGAAGTCCAAGGAGGCCCGGTTGGCGGTGTCCGCGGGCGGCGGGTTTCGGTGGATCAGCTCGAGCGGATGGTCGCCTCGAAGAGGAGGCGGGCGCGGTCAGATCTTCTCGGCCATGCATTTATCCCGCCTCTCTGGTTCTTCCTACACGGCTTCCTTTAAGGAGCTTTTGTCTGTCCCTCTCCACTAAAGGAGAAGGGCTCAGCCTGCTGGACCTTATTCTCGGTCCAAAAGAGGGACAAGGTAAGTCCCTCGTCGACGCTCTTGGGAGCGGGAAAGGTCCCTCTCCCCGGGCCGTCGACCGTCGGCTTCGGTCGACCGCTCGGCTCCGGCCACTGGCCTCACGGTGTCCCCGTCAGGTCAGTTGACCGAGACTCCCACTGATGAAGTCGAGATTTTTCTCGACCCATTGGACGGGCTGTCGCCTTTAGCAGCCGAGATTCCCCTCTCCCCGGTTCCCCCGGGAGGAGTTGAGGATCCGTGGTCGCCTGTGCCTCCGTTCCGGAGCCCTCGGATGGACCTTCCGAGCCGAAGGAGTGCCGGTTCGCCGACACCTCCCGCACCGACCCGGAAATTCCGGGACTCTGATCTCGGTCTCGGACCTCTTCACGGTCCAGCTGCCCACCGTCATAGGCGGTCTCGGTCTCGGCACCGCGGTAAGCGGCGTCGCCGCTCGTCCTCGTCCTCCTCGGATGAGGGAGCTTCGGCGTAAATTACGTCGACGGTACGAGGACCTTATGTTGCAACAGCTCCTCCTGGCCGGGAATAAGCCGACTCCGGCGCCTTCCCCGGCCATTAAGTGGCTGTCACCGGAACGGCCGACACAACCCCTCGACTTGTCCGAGGAGCTCATACCCAGGCCGGTTGTTCGCCAAACCAGCTGCTCCACGATTCGGTGGAACCTCCGCCTCCACAGCCACCAATTGGGGCTCCGACCAATGATTCTCGGTCGGCTAAGGGTCTACCCCATCGGCTTGTCAGTTACCCTCACTCCCGACCGACCTCGGCAGGTGAAGGGGTGGCTCAGGCCAGAGGCAGCTTTCTTCGAGGACTCTTCCGAGTCGAAGATGATTCCTCCTTCTTCTCCAAGCGACTGGACTTGGAGTCTTCAGGAGGTCAGTCAATGGACGAAGCCCGCCGTCCTTCCTAGGACTGCTTCGCTCATCTCGAGTCTACCGGATGGAGCTCGAACCCGCTTCCAAACGGGCGAGGTATCCCCTCACGGAGATTCTGGACCGAGGATTCTCACGGAGGCCTTTCCGTGGCCGAGGCCATAGTGGGTCCGGCACTGGAACTTTGGCAGCGCCTGCTTCCTGCCCTGCGCCGCCAGGATGGCCAGGAAGTATCACGGTCCCCGGTTCCTTGTCCGGTTTTGGAACACCCTCTGCTGAGGTTGGTTACCGACAGCGTTTTCAGTAGCGTAAACAGCGCCAGGGATGTGGACAAACCTCCTGACAAGGGTCAGAAGTGGACTATGTCGGGCGAAAAGTCTCACCTTCGCTCCTCTCTCGGCCTTCAGCCAGTTGGCGCCTCCTCATGGCACATTTTTCTCATGCCCTGTTGGGCTCCCTGGATGAGGTCATCCCTCATCTTCCGCCGATCTGCAGACTACGGTTAAGCAGGTGCGGGACCAGGGCAGGGCAGTGGCCAAACAGCAGCTCCAGACTGCTTTGGATATAGGGGACTCATGTGCCAGATCGGTGGCGGCCGCAGTGGCTATGCGTCATGGCTTGGCTGAGGATATCCACCTTTACCGGATACCCAGCACAAGTTGGCGGATGTTCCCTTTTGGGGACTGACCTCTTGACCCTGGGGTGGAAGGTCACCTGCAGAGGATCGAGAAGTCCAATGCCACCTTGGACTCGGTCTCTTCCGCCTCAGAAGGACAAGGCCGCAAACCACAGCCTAAGCCCTTTAGTCCTTCTGTGCCCCGGCGCCCGGCCAACAGCGTCAGGGCCAGCAGGCTCGGCCTTGGCATCCCAAACCCAAGCCGCCGGCTTCCTCTAACAGGAGGCAGGGAGGAAAGGGCCCAGGAGGTCCCTCGGCCGGTCCCTCCTCCAAGCCTGCCCAGTGACGGGCTGAGGGGTGTCGCCCCCATCCCCGTCACCTTACCCCTGGGTCCCCCCGTGGGGGGACGGCTCCGGCACTTCCGTTCCGCCTGGTCCGCTGTTACCACGGACAGGTGGGTCTTGGAGGTGGTGGGAAGAGGCCTGCCTCTGGAATTCGAGCAGGCACCACCCTTCAGAGCCGTCGCCCCTCGGGGGGCTTCGGGATCCCCAGCCTCACTGGCGGCTCGTCGAGCCGACATCACTCTCCTCCTCCAGAAGGAGGTGGTAAGAGAGGTGGTGGACCCTCCTTCAGACCCAGGGTTTGTGTCCAGGTACTTCCTGGTTCCGAAGCGAGACGGGGGCTGGCGCCCCATTCTCGACTACCGACCTAAACAAGTTCCTAGGGTCTCGAACCTTCAGGATGGTCACTCTGGCTCAGATAATACCATCCTTGGAGCAGCGTGTGGTTCTGCTCTCTGGACTTGCAGGGCCGCGTTTTTTCACGTCCCTATCCGTCCGTCTCACCAGAGATTCCTTCGCTTCGAGCAGAAGGATCTCTCTTGATTCAAGCCATGCCCTTGGCTTGTCTCCAGCTCCCAGGGTCTTCACCAAATGCATGGCAGTGGTGACAGCATTCCTGCGGCGCCGAGGGGTCCGGGTGTACCCTTACCTGGACGACTGGCTGATAGCAGCTCCCTCCAGGAAGGAGGCGGAGTGGTCCAGAGATCTGGCCCTCCAGGTCTGCTCTCAACTGGGCCTCCTTATCAACGAGGCCAAGTCGGAACTCGAGCCGAAGCAGGTGATTTTATTCATCGGGGCGCAGCTCGACTCTCTTCGAGCCAGAGCGCGGCTCCCGGCGGACAGGGCCGAGGTTCTTTCCTCCTTTGCCCGATCATTTCTGGTTGGGCAATTGCGCCCTGCCCGGGACTTCCTGCGCCTCCTGGGTCTCATGGCGGCCTGTACCAGCGTGGTCCGTTGGGCCCGCTGGAACATGCGTCCCCTTCAGTGGGGACTGGCCAGCCAGTGGTCACAACGCTGCGATCCCTTGGACCAGCTTGAGTCGGTGACACAGGGGATGTGGAATGCTCTCCAGTGGTGGACCGTTCTAGATCATTTGCAGAGGGCATCCCGTTCGTCTCGCCCAGCCGACGGTCTCTCTGTCGACCGATGCCTCTCTGATGGGTTGGGGTGCCCATCTGGGGGAACACCGGGCTCATGGCCTCTGGTCCCCGCGGGAGTCCCGATGCCACATCAACCTGCTGGAGCTCCGAGCGGTCCGCCTAGCTCTCACCGCCTTTGTCTGCTCTTCCTCCGGGGTCAAGTGGTCCAGTCCAGGCGGACAATACCACGACCATGTACTATCTAAACCGCCAGGGGCGGGACGCGCTCCATGCTTCTATGCAAGGAAGTCTCCGGATTTGGTCACTCGCAGCCTGGAGGCGGATCTCCTAGCCATTCACGTGGCAGGAGCCTCCAACACCCTGGCCGATGCCCTGAGCCGATAGGGGCTGCATCCCACGAGTGGTCTCTCCTGCCGGAGGTAGTACAGCATCTGTTCTCCCTTTGGGCACACCTCAGGTGGACCTGTTTGCCTCCATGGAGGAAGCGAGCTGAGTCTGTTCCATGCCCGCCCCCTCAGCAGGGCTCGCTGCAGGGGATGCCTTCTCGAGGCAATGGACCCCGGGCCTCTTTTACGCCTTTCCCCCATTTCCCTTGATCCACAAGGTGCTTCTCAAGGCGAGGAGGGACAAGGCGCAGGTGATTCTGATAGCCCCAGACTGGCCTCGCCAGTTCTGGTACCCAGATCTCCTCAGTCTCAGCTCCAGGACTCACGGCAGCTTCCAGCTCGCCCGGACCTGCTCTCAGTCAATCAGGGAAGGTGTTCCATCCGGACCTTCAATCCCTGCACCTGACGGCCTGGTTCCTGGAGGCTAGAGTTCCAGGCTTTGGGTCTTTCCGACGAGGTCCTCAATGTAGTTGAGGCGTCCCGAAGAGTCAACCAGAAAATGTTATGCCTTCAAATGGAAAAGGTTTTCCATTTGGTGTCAGAGCAAGGG
Organism: Neoceratodus forsteri; assembly: GCA_016271365.2. Lineage (NCBI taxonomy): Eukaryota > Metazoa > Chordata > Ceratodontiformes > Ceratodontidae > Neoceratodus > Neoceratodus forsteri. The sequence goes on from CM028131.1 coordinate 620,694,287, forward strand.
CTTGGACCCTTCCTCCTGTTCCTTGGCAAGCATCTTGGACTATTTATGGTCCCTTTCTAGTCAAGGGCTTAGGTCGACCACCCTAAGGGTGCACCTGGCAGCCATCTCTGCTTACCGGGCGCGGGCCGGGAAGCAGTCGGTGGCGCAGGAGAAGGTGGTCTGGCGCTTTTTCAAAGGCCTTGATCACATTTCCCCTCCAGTGCGGGAACCCCCACCTCCGTGGGATCTACTGCTGGTACTGGCAAAGCTCATGGGCAAGCCATTCGAACCTATGCACAGGTGTGCTCTCTCTCACCTGTCGTGGAAGACCGCCTTCTTGGTGGCTATCACGTCAGCCAGAAGGATGGGAGAGCTCCAGGCTTTCCATTGAGTCTCCTTACCTGGTCTTCCACAGGGACAAGGTTGTCCTCGCCCCACCGAAATTCCTTCCGAAGGTGGTGTCGGAGTTTCACCTTAACCAAGTGTTGACTCTGCGGTGTTCTACCCCAATCACACCTCGGAGGCGAATATAGGCTCCATACTCTGATCCTAGAAGGGCGCCATGACATAAGGGAGCGACGTGTCGAAATTCGGGAGAGGTTCGCCAGCTGTTTGTCACCCACGCTGAAGCCGCGATCTGGCAGACCTGCACAGCGGACGATAAGCAGGTGGGTAACCTCCTGCATAGATCTCTGCTATAAGTTAGCGGGCATGGAGCCTCCCAGAGGGATAAGAGCTCATTCTACCGCCATACTGCTGACGGTGGCTGCTTCCAGGACGTCCCTATCCAGGAAATCTGCAGGGCTGCTACCTGAAGTCAGCAAACACTTCATTACCCACTACCACATCGACCTTGAGTCACGCCGGGATGCTGGTTTTGGGGCCTCGGTTCTCCAGTCTCTCTTCCCAAGTAAGTATATGGGGTGTCGTTTGCCTCCTCCTCCCGGAGAACTGCTAGAGTCTGCCAATGAGTGTGGATGAACAACATATCCATGTCCCTAGAAATACAGGTTACTCACCTGTAACAGGAGTTCTAGGAATGGTATATGTTGTTCATCACCTCCATCTCTACTCTCCGGCTTCGGTCAGTACAACCTGAGCTTTCCAGCGGCCAGATCTGGCGTCATGGGGCCGAGCCGAGAGTTATACCACCCGGGTGGGTGGGAGGAGCAAGCTTGAAGACCTTCCGGCAAGATTTAAAGCGGCAAGGATACTGCCAATGAGTGTGGATGAACAACATATACCATTCCTAGAACTCCTGTTACAGGTGAGTAACCTGTATTTACTTTCCCCTCTGATGATGTATCTTGAAGCATTTGACAAATGGGCTTGCTTATATTAAGAGGAGTGGCATCCTCATAGTGTTTGTACAATGACTTTCTTGCAGATCAATGCTTGTGTATTCATTGTATGTTTGTTTTCCAAAACAATAAACAAAGTTTAAAAAAAAAGAAGAAAAGCTGTTACTCTGGTGAGTAACTTTTCCATTCATAGTTAACATAGTCCCACTTACCTCCAGCTACTGGCCTCCAACCATCAGTACATGAAGCCAATAGGATTCATATTCGTACTGTAGTTACACTGTCCCACTTCCCACTTTTTTTACTGACATCAATGACCAGTGCCTGAAACCAGTAGTGTTCATGTTAGTTACAGTTCCGATCCCCAGTAGTATTTGTAGTCATAGTTAAACAGTTGCACTCCCCTACAGCTACTGAGCTCTAACCATCTGGATCTGAATGCAGTAGTATTCGTAGTCATAGTTAGAGTCCCACTCTCCCACAGCTACTGACGTCCAACTACCAGTACCTGAAGCTGATAGAATCCTTATTAATAGTTGCACATTTCCCTTCTCCCAGAGCTACTGACCTCTAACTATCTGGATCTGAAGCCAGTAGTAGTCATATTTATAGTGTGGTGTTTTGTGTTGGTCTGCCACTAGGGTCCTTACCTTCTCTTCAGGTCTGCTATGCCTGTCTCTTGCTACTCCGGCAAATGTCTTGCTGGACTGTACAAATAACTGAGTCGAATGCACAAAAGTAAAGCTAGAAAGTCTGTATTCATTACAGCACACTTATGCACACCTTCAGGAGATTTATGTACACCATGAGGCTGTGCCTCAGAGTAAAAGGTTTCCTGGACAGTCCTTGTAATCCGAAGGCATGTCTGAAATCCCAAGGGACTGCTAGACAGTGTAACATCCTGTATCAACATCATTGTTCTGAGTGTACTTAAAGGGGCGGCAGCTAAACATTAAGCCTCATGCTTAATTATGTAGTTCACATCACCCTCGGGGTCGTGAAAGTGAGTACCACTCAAACAAGCAATAAAATATAGAATAATACATGGGGTGGTGTGTTTAACAAGAATTTTATACATACCTGAGGTGTTGGATGCTACATAAACCCCGGAAGCGAAGCTGGAGGAGTTTAGGAAGGGTTTATTTAAGCATCCAACACTGAGGGTGTGTGTAAAATGTGAGTTTTACACACCACCTGATGTTTTATTTTATGTAAGTGCTCGAAGCATTTGTTCACCACAGCAGTTATATTAATGGAAACACATCGCTGTGCAGCCATAGTTGGGTTCAAGCTCAGTCCGCAGTCGGGTTCAGGCAGCTGTTTAAATGTTTACCCTTTTTTAAGTGGTTCCTGCCAGAAGTTAAAAAGGTGGGCCGAAAAGAGGTTTAGTGAAATTTGAAAGTTGATTTTTTAACATTTGACTTATGTGAAGTGTCCGGTGCGATGAAGGAAACACTATGGTTGGCACATGTGTGGAACGAGGGAAACTCAGCATGTGTTCGCCATTACAACCAGTTGGTTATAACGGTGGATTATAACCTGGTTTCCCTAGGGGACAAAATGCTCTCCGGTTATTATATACAGTATCAGTAAAACCATGGAGAAGAAAAGAGAGAAGGAGAAAAAAAATATCATGCATTATATGATACAACCTGACTAAAGGAGAACTCCATAAGGGGAGAGAGCAGAAAGGGTAGCAGCTAGAGCTGACCCAGAACTAGGGTGTGCAAATTTTCAATAAACAGTTACAAAACATGAAAACAACATCTCAGCTCCACTAGAAAGTGTGCACAAGGGTGATGGTACTCTGGTTAGTCAGCCAAGTAATCGTACTCCAAAAAGACCGGCACACATCAGCATAGAAAAATGTGACTCCATGGCTTAGTTACAAATAAATATATACTTTTATTAATTAAAAAACAAACCACAGCATTCTGTATGCTTGACGCGTTTCGGATTCCTTGAACCCTTTATCAAAAGCTAACACATAAATCTAACTGCCACCATAAATACATTCCATTGCAGTGACATCACAAGAAAAAATTAAAATCATTGGCTTTGCTTTAGTACTTAAACTAGGAAAGCAATTAGCTCAGTGCTTTTGTAATGATTCTGTATCACTGCAGTACCCAAAGTCACCATAAAGTGCATCATGTTTCAATGTCAAGTAAAAAGGGGCGGGGGGTAGGAGGAATATATCAAAAGCAGTGCTTAAATACACAATGTTAAAAATATCAGCATGTTCATTCAGTTATTTACAAAGGTCAGCAAGGAAACAAAACTATCTGTCTGTAAGGTAACGTTCGAAGTCAAAACCTGTGTTTAAACCAGGAGTTCTGAGTGCTTGTAAAGTTGAAATCCAAAACATTTCTCTTTTAGAAACCAGATTTTTAAAGTTACCTCCTCTTGGATTTCGACTGACTTTGTTATTGTGACTTTAAACTTATGGTCACTCTCTGGTGAGGATTTAGCAATGTGCATTGCTGTTGAATACTGTGGATCTTTTCTTGCTATTGCTCGCTGATGTTCTCCTAGCCTTTCTTTAAATTGTCTAGTGGTTTTACCCACATAGAATGCCTTACATGTGCATTCTGCCAGGTAAAAGCCCCCCGCTGACGAACAAGTGCACAATTGTCTTATCTCAAATATCTTATTGACATTTGCACTCGTAAAGAACTCACAATAATTCATATTATCACAGTGCAAACATTTTTTATATGTACCTGGCAGAATGCCCCAGCACTTAATAACAGGCTGATTTACATATGGATAACTCTGGACTGCTAAGACTCACAGGTAAGCACAATGGCTCACTCAAATTAGCTTTTTATGGGCTTCCAGACACGAACAATCCTGAAGATGACAGTTTCCCTTTAAGTACAGCCAGTGAGGAACACTGTTGGCAACACAGCACGTAGTCCCAAGGGCACTGAGTCCAGTTGTGCAAAAGTTCAAGACTTGTGTTGACTTTTCCAGTCAGTTGGAATAGTGTTATGAGTTGTTTTAATGAGTTCTTGACAGGATGGGGTCAGGTCAACAAAAGCAACCCAAGAGTTCTATGAACTGTCAAAATCACACCATTTGTCTGTCCAGGATCCATTTACAAATTTCTTGTGGAGAATCTTCTTGATCTGGTATATGGGGGTGTGCATTAGAGAGTCCTGAGAAGAAGAGAGCTGAGAAGTCCCAGGAAGTTCATCTGAGTCAAGGTCGGGTGCAGAAGACTCTGGCTGGAGAGCATTAGAAGTGTGAGGATCTGAATGAACTGGTTGCATGTTATCAGGAGGAATTCCTGATTCTGAAAGAATGGCAGGCTCAAGTGTAGCTTCAATATTGGGAGGACTGGTATCATCTGGGAGGGTGTTACTCAGGTACCCATGCTTCAGGCGACTGATGTGGACTTTGTTGAGCGCAAGTTTACCATCTGACTTGCGTCACAGGTGGACATGAACTGGAGAAAGCTTTTCCACAGTGTAGACAGGACCAGTCCAGGGGTGGAGCAGTTTCTTTGTGGTGCCCAGAACTAAGGCAGATCGATAACAAATAGACACAAAAAATTAAGGTTCACGTGACTTGGCTGCTGACGTTTTCTGCATGGCTGATTTTTTGTGTCACACTGTGGTGATTGGAACACATCTGGCAAGTTCAAGCTGTTCCAGTACAGGGATGATGCACAAGGAAACTGATTTTGGGACTTGTAACAGTGAAAGATCTATGTCCAGTGGAGTTCTTGGGTGGTGTGCATGGACCAAGAAAAAATGGAGGGTACTCTGTACCATCGACACAAGGACTTGTGTTGTAGGCAAACTGAATAAAAGGAATAAAGCAGTTCCAAGTGTCAAGAGTTTCATCCAGGTACTTGGAGCATGTGTTTGGAATGGTAGACATCATTCATTTTCCCTGTGTCAGTCTTCACCATTCATCACTGGTGAGTGTATGCCATGAGCGCAGCACCCTGTGAGAGCTTTTTCTTTCCCCTAGGGAGAGGAGATGGCACCGACACTACTGCCCACGAGGCCGATGCACTGTGAGGCGCTCGTGGGTTGGCCAGTAACGGCCATTGGCTCCTCCTCCACCTCAGTTCTGCTTCTCCCACCATTTGAGACAGCACCTTGTTACAGCTCAGGAAAGTAGCTGCATCAGCAGCCTAGTTGTCCACATGGCTCTGCTCCTTCAAGTTATTTACGGAGATTTTTCGACGCCATCTCTGCCAAACCTCGAAACCTCAGTTCTGACATTCCGGTTACTCAATGCCATTTTTCTGGAAATACCAGTAAGATCTTTCCTTTTTATACTGTAAACAGTGCCGAGTCTTGTCTGATTATTATCTAGTTTTTAATAGCATCATGCGAAGTTCGAGGACAAAAAGCGATCTTCCAAAGCGGGCCGGCCTCCTGTGCATCAGTGTCCCTGTAGCCGGCAGATTTCCGTGATGGACCAGCATGATGTTTGCCTCACCTGCCTTGGACCTCAGCATGATACAGATCACTGTGAAGCCTGCTTCTTGATGGACCACCGCGTTTTCGAGTACTGCACGTTTAAAGTCAGCAGGGCTCCGCTGACTTTCGGGGGTGTCATTGCTGTCATCTGTCCAAATGCAGGTTTCTTCGCCCTTCCTCCAGGTCCCCTCCGGGGTCTGTATGGTCCGTTGAGGAGTGGGCCTCCTCCTCTTCTAGCCTTACCATGGAGGAGGCCTCTTCCATGGTGCCAGAGGGCCAGTCTGGCTCCGTTCTGGGCTGGACTGGGAGCACTGCTCTGGCAGTCACCTCCTTGGAGGTGCAGGCTTCCCCATTGTCGGAGCCCACAGTTGCTAGGTCTGGCATGGGACATTCCTTGATGCCACCCACCGGTGCCACCTTGGATCCTGGGGCCGCTCGTGGCTCCGGTGATTGATGCAGCGCCGAGGGTGGGAGAGCCCCCAGGGTTGCCCATCTGGAGGATTTTTGGATCTCCTCCTCTCCAGAGCCAGATGATCGAGAGGCTGATCTGGACTGGTGACCTGACTCTTCTGAGTCAATGGGTTCTCCGGGACCCAGGACCCTTGTGCCCACCCAGGTACCCTTTCCCATGGCTCCGGTGACTACGGTTGGCATCAGCTCCCATGCCGAGGGTGGCACCAGGAGCACGGTGCAGGATAGTGGTCCCAGGCCTGTGGGAGAGGTGGTTTCAGTGTCAGGAGTGGAGTCGGCTGCTGCCCCCAGTGCCGCCCCCTATCCAGATGCTGGGTCTGGGACCCCCACTTCTATGGCCCTCATCGAAGGGCCTGTGGAATTGGGGGGACTCAAAGCACAGGGTGTGAGGAAGAGGTCTTCCTTGGAGTCAGCGGGGTTGAGCAGACAGGGTGAGGGGCTGGGCCACTCCTCCCCTGCAGTCCTTCAGGGCTCGGGGAGGCTCTGCAGCTCTGAGCCCAAGTTTTCTCTACTCATTTCCTTCGAGGCAGTCCTTGTTGGGTGGGGTTGGGGTCCGCCCTTCTGGACACATGCAGCCCCAGTCCCCTCATAAGGGGCGCTTCCCCTACAGGGCTCAGCCCTGACCACTTCGGGCTGGTTGAGTGGTCCTTGGCTGATCTGACCTATGGATCCCCTCGCAGTCCGGGACCGCCTGTAAGGTTTTCTAGCCCTGGCAGAGGTGTTTGACTTGCAGTGAAATCTTTCTCCCCCTTATCTCTGCATCCAGCCCCTTCTCTCCCAGGCCATGTGGGTCCTTCGGGGCCTTTGACCTGGGAACAGTTCAGAGCTCAGGCTGCAGACTTCCCAAGGTATGTCAGGGCCATGGATGAGCAGGTCTTTCGCCTGTCTCCCCCCCTATACAGCCAGAGTCTGAATCATCAGGTTTTCGGCTTCTTCATCTTCCTCCATCGAGGAAGAGACTCTTGTCCACGTGTCCTTCGATGCTGGTCAGACGGAGTATCAATGCTTCCTTGTGAGGCTAGTCGATGACCTGCATATTTCCTAAGTGGCAAGATGCAATAACGAGTGTATGATGCGCGCGTCTTCCTAGGCAGGTACAGCGCAGATCACTTGGTGGTCCTCTCCTGGCCTGTACCCTTCCAGGAGGTGTTGTACAGCGCCTGGCAGTTTCTAGCACCACTGCCTCAGTCCCTTCGGACTGACAGCGGCAATATTGCACACCCCAGGGGTCTTCAAGCACTTTGCCCCATCCTCTGTGGGAATAGAGCAGTTGGACACCACTACCGGGCATAGGCATCCAGTCCGGAACTAGCCCTCAGATCCAGACTCTGTGGAGTTCGGCCACCTGGGGCAGTGAGTTTTCTCCTTGGCGTGGGTTATCCTTTCAATTGCTTCTCATCAAGCACATCACACTGCCTATAACAGGCACCTGTGGGCGATGCTAGGCCAGGTGTTAGGATCGTTGCCTGAATCGGAGGCAGCCAGGAAGGCCACAGCCCTCTCCGTGATAAGCCTGATGCTAGCAAGGCACCAAGCAAGGGCATCTTATAACGCCAGTGAGGTCACTTCACTGCTAGCAGGGACAGCGATATGCATCAGGCAGACAGCGTGGCTTCCCCTGTCAAGGCTGTCACCCCTGGCCCGGCATAGGGTGACTGCCTCCACGTTCTGGAGGATTTGCCTTTTCTCCCGCAGGGTGAGACGTGATTTTCAAGGGCGCCTTCCGTCCCCCAGGGAACAGGGGACTCCACCTTGCCCTGACCAGTCTCAGGCCTAACTGGCCTGGAATGGGTCTCCTCCTCCCATGTTTCCCCAACGGGAGGCTGAGGGACATCTGTCCCTCAGGGAAGTGCTGAACCCCCTTCAGTGGACTTGGTACTCACCCACTTGTGATGAATGGTGAAGACTGACACAGGGAAGATATGAAAATTATGTACCTACTGTAATTCTTGATCTTCCTGTGTATTTTCACCATTCATCACTGAATCCCACCCACCTTCCCTTCAGAAGGCCTCAGTCACTGGGCAGTCCTCCTCCCTGCTGGCTCTTCTTCCCAAGCTCCAGTTGGAGTTTATCCCCTCTGCAGCCTTACTACCCCTCGCTCCTAAGAGTTGGGAAAGGGGTCCCTTGGAGGGAGGGCCAGTAGGGCCTCTTAATCAAGAGATCTTCTGGAAGGGCTCCTGTGGGCCCCTTCCTTCCTTCTGTCCTTGGGGGGCCACCAGGACTGGTCCACCCCTTTTGGGGTGTACTGGCTCCCTTAGGGTCCCCTGGTTTGGGAGCAGGAGCAGGGGCCAGCAGGGAATCCCCCTTTTTCCCTTCCCTCTCTGTCTTCTTCCCCTTCAGTCTCCCTCCTCCTCAGGGAGGGAGGTGTTTGAATGGGTGGTGTCCTTACTCCCCCCCCTTGATCCCTGTGGGTTCTCCTCTGGAAGCTATTGCCAGGGAGGGGTAGTGCTGTCCCCAGATCAGGGGCATTTCCACCTGGTTTAAGGGGTGGAGGTGGTGGTGGGACCTCCTCCTCGATCGCTCTCTTCTGACCCTGGTGGGGAGCTATAGTTTCAAGTGCAAACCATCAGCAACCACATCGATCAGCTGGCTACTTTCTGTAGGAAGCTCTTCCTGGTCTCTTAAGTATCCTGAGCTGATCGAAGTATGTCAACGTATGGGTCCTTCCTTCCTTCCTCCCTCCCTTCTTTCCTCCCTCCCTCCCTTCCTCTTTCCTGTTGTTTGGCCGTCCAGGGATTGGGGCCTTATAGCCCATGTCCTCCAGATCCTCCTCCTCTTCCTCTGTCCTCTGGCCAGCCTATTCCTTTTTCAGTTTATAGCCTTTCCTTTTACTGTCCCTCAGGCTTCCTTGCCCCGGCCTTGTTTTTCTCTATCCTCTTTTTCCTCTGTCTCTCAGGCATGCAGAACTGAGGCCTCACAGTGCGTTGGCCTCTGCTCCTCCCCCTAGAAAAAGAAAAAGCTTTCACAGGGTGCTGCACTCACGGCATATACCCACCAGTGCTGAATGGTGAAGATACACAGGAAGATCAAGAATTATAGTAGGTATGTAATTTTCATTTTTGCTTTGTCCATTGGATTGCACGTGGTAGTTTGTTGTATGAGTCTTTTTTATATCCAGTTGTTAGCCAGTTTCTTGAACAATAGTTGAAAGATATTTAGTGCCTTTGTCTGAATGCAGGTAAGAGGGAGTACTGTGATGGCAAATAACTGTATTGAGGAAGGCATTTGTAAAGGTAGAAGCTTTAATGTCCTTTTGTAGAATGAGCTCTAAGGATTTTGTAAGGTAGTCTACAAAAACCAGAATGTATTTGTTGCCAGAGTCAGAGCACGTTGATAAAGGTCCAATAATGTCTGTGCTGACTCCTGGTTCTGTGGTGACAGGCCTTGGAATTAGGTGTGCCTTTGTTGGTTTGGCAGGAGGCTTTCTTTAGGAGCAGGGCTGGCAGAATTTGGTAAATCAGACAATGTTCTTGTTCATGTAAGGCCAGAAGAAGTGGAGCCTTGTCTTGTTGAGAGTTCTGTGGATTCCCGTATGACCTCCAGAAAGTGGAGAAGCATGAATGGAGAGAAGAACGTTGTTGATTATAAAGGCAAGCACAACTAACTGTACATGAGTTCTGTTGGTGCAATGGCTTTTGCCTTCCTTGGTCCAGATAAGAAAAATCACACAGTCATTGAGGAAATATTGTGGCGCTAGGAGGAGAACATCCTGGTGATGTTGCTTCTGTTGAGGAAGATTACCCAACTCTAAGTAAGCAATTATGTCTGTGAACCGAGGATCAGCTCTTTATTACATTTTGACATGCCAGAGAGAGAGAGAGAGAGCAGATGCAGAAGAGGTGAGAAGCTCTTTGGATGATTGCAGTGCCTGATGATTGGTGCTGCTTATTGAAGGAGCATTTGGGAACAGCAAAGCAATTTGAGGTGCTGTAAACGTGTCCACAGGAAGCACATCCGTGGCATGGAAAGCAATTTTCCTCATCTGCTGAGAGTGATTCAGAGAGATATTGTTATTTGCTCACTCCATCAGTGTTTGAGTGAACTCGACCTGGTCTGTATTTTTTTTTTTATATACTTTATTTTTATATTTAATATTGTAATCATACAAGTACAAAAAGTTCCATGTCTAAGACAGACCATGCTGGACAATATATAGCCATTTGGAGATAATCTCCTTAATCTTAGGAGGAATGCATCCTAGACATATTAATACTACATTGGGTGGGTTTACAAAAACAGTCTCCAGGAAAGGTATCTATCAAAAATTGCTATGTTACTACTGAACCCAAGAGCAGTATGACTAATTATGTTAGTACAAACCAGTAGATATACCTAAAGAACCTCGCCCCAAAGGAGCAACAGGCATCATACTATCTGCCTAAAGAAAATTAAGATTCACATAAAACTTTAAGGCAGCAAATGTTCTGTATGCACAAAAACTAAATGCATTAATTTATATTATATTTTTACTTAAAGTAAGCATTAAACCTATAGGATCTTATATTTATAACCCATAAGAAGTCAGTGAAATCACAACATAAAGTTATTTTAAATGACTCTTCAGATCAATTAAGGTCCCAGTATGTTAAAGTCTTAGCCTTAAGGCAACTATCAAGGGAAGGGCTGTCCAGGAATGGGAACTTTTAAACGTTAGTCCCCTGGATCTTCAAAATTGTGTAAATAGTAATACAATAGTAGAAGCAGAAAAAGTACTTAATAACAAGTTTAATCTTCTCCCTCCTCCTCTATATCCGAAGCCACTTCTCTTGCTTCTCTTCGTTTGGACTGATGACTGCTTGCATATCGGGAAGCCCATTTTCTTGCCTCCGTGGGGTCCGAAAAGTGCCAAACCTTCCCACCATGTACTACTCTTAGCCTAGCTGGGAAAATGATAGAGTTAATCACGATGCCTTCTTCAACCGTTTTCGAACTTCGCTGAACTTTTTCTGCCGCAGTCGAGTTGCATAGCTGAAATCGAGGAAGAGGTAAACCGCTCGGTCATCCTGCATCAATGGTGCTGCTTGTCTTGCCAACCGCAGGATCTTATCCCTGGTACCAACTCCGTCCGTAACTAACAGTAAGGTTCGGGGATTCTCTGGGTCTTCTCTGTGGCCACAGGGGGTGATTCGATAGGCCTTCTGCAAATTAAAACCCAGACTTTGCCCTTCTAGTAGCAGTTTAGATTCAAGCCACTCTCTCAGGAACATAACCGGATGGTCTCCTTCAATTCCCTCTGGCAAGCCCAAAATCCTGATGTGCGACGACCGGGACTGGTTCTCAAGTGTTTCTAGCCTGGCTGTCATGTGCTTATTTTCTTTAATAAGCATGGAGGTTGCTGCCGCCAAAGTTTCACTCTGTCTTTTAACATCAATAAATTCCGTTTGCATCTCCTCCACAGTCCTCTCAACGGTCGTTAACTCGAGTAGCGAACGCATCTATTTTATTACTTAAATCAGCGACAGAGGTAATCAGCCTTTGCAGTTTAAGACCAATTGAAGTCATGGTCTCCTAGGGTGCCTGAGGTGTTGTAAGTTGCTCTTCCAGACCAGGCCGCGTTGTCTGAGGAATCCCTGATGTTTTACTGCCAGATCCCTCACCTTTATCTTTTCGTGGGTTGCCCGTGTTAGGTTTCTCTGCTTCCCCAGTCGAGCTGCGATATTTATTTTGCTGAATCTCGACCCTGCAATAGTGATTTTTATTAGTTTTAAAACTCTATTACGGAGCTGAACAAATTTGCTGCCACACTGCTCAGGCTCTACAGCGCCCCCCGACCTGGTCTGTATTGAATTTCAAAGTTGTAGCATTGCAGCATGACAATCCATTGGACAAATGTTCCTACTGTTTCCTTCATGTTGAACAACTACCTTAGGACAGAGTGATCAACAATAGCTGTGAGTGAGAAGTAGCAATGATAGTCAAATTTCTTTACAACAAATACCATGGCTAGACATTTTTTTTCTCTGATGCCATAGTTGTGCTCAGCTGAGGGAAGAGAGTACCCACTATAGGAAACAACTTGTTCAGCTACGTCTTGAGCATAACATAGCAAAGCATCCAGTGTGAAAGAACTATCATCTGTGTAGAGTTTAAAGGGTTTGTTAAACCTCAGGTGGGCCAATACTAGATTGGAGATCAGTTTGTCTTTTAAGATACCAAAGGCCTCTCTGCATTTGGAAGTCTATGCATATTCACATCTCTTTCTTCTTTGCATAGTTACTGATGAACTTTCTGTAATATCCGGACAGACCTAGGAGAGCTCTGAGGTCTTTGAGGTTGTTACGTTTGGGATAGTCTTTGACTGCTAAGAGCATGTCTGGGTCCAGAGATATGCCTTAAGAACTAACAACCTGTACCGGGTAATGAATTTAATGCTGTGAAACAACACTTCTCTGGGCAAAGCTTGAGGTTGGCTTGTTGGAGGTGTTCAGACATTTCTTTGAGGTATTGGAAGTGCTCTAGAAAAGTTCTGTTGAAGACAGTAACATCATCCAGGGAGACTAGGCACGATATCCAAGACAACACACATAATATGGCTTCCGTAACATGCTGGAATATGGTTGGACTATCCTGAAGTCCCATAGACAGCCATTTGAATTGAAAAAGTCCCAGGTGATGCACCAAGCTGTGTATGGATGAAAAGCTGGATCAGTGGAGACTTGGTAGAACCCACTTTGATGGTCCAGAGTGGTGAAATAGGCTAGGTTGGCCATGCCAAGACTCTCTAAGGCATCCTCTGTCGTGGGTAAGGGATGAGCATCCAGCACTATGCAGGCATTGAGCTTTCTGTAGTCCACCACAAAGCATTACCCCTTGTTCTTCTTTACCACCAGCAGGCATGGTGCAACCATAGAACTTGTAGACTCTTCAATGATGTCTTGTTCAAGCATGTCTTTAACTCATGCTTGCACTTCTGTTCTATCTGTGCCCTGCTCCTGCACTCAAAATTTGAAAGATGGGTAAACAAGAACTTTTGTGTGCTACAGAGTGATTGTGTGTGCTGCAGACTTTGAAACTTTCAGTCACCAGTAACTATGTACTGTTGCCTGTTTTCCTCTGTGCCCATAAGCAGCTGCCAGTAACGGCTGAGGTGAGGAGCTTGGTGGTGAGCTCATTGTCTCACTGGGTTAGAAGAGGGAGAGCTGGCTACCTCAAAAGCTCATGCCTGAATGAGGATCTCAGCAGCGTTTGCACTCCTGTTCCATCTGTGCCTTGCTTCTGCACTCACGATCTGAAAGACGGGTAAACAAGAACTTCTGTGTGCTACAGAGTGATTGTGTGTGTTACAGACTTTGAAACAACTGGACTTTCAGTCACCAGTAACTATGTACTGTTGCTCATTTTCCCCTGTGTCTGTAAGGAGCTGCCGCTAATGGCTGAAGTGGGGAGCCCAGTAGTGAGCTCATTGGCTGACCGGGCTACAAGGGGAGGAGTTGGTTACCTCAAAAGCTCGTGCCTGAATGAGATGCGAGCGCTCAGGCATGATCTTGAGTGGCACAAGCACCACTCTGAAGAAATATTTACTGGTGGAACATTTAGCTGTTTCAGATCGTTGGCTCTGGTGTTCCTCCTGGGGATGGAGATCTCAGATTTGGTGGTGGAACTAGTCAGTTGGTTTGATCATCACACCATAAAGTTCAGTTTTGGGGCTCCCTCCAATGGGCCTGCCCCTATGGAGATGGTCCAGTACCACCCTTTAAGGGGTGTTAACCCAGATGGTCTATCGGCGGTGCTGGACCTATCGGTATTGTCAGGTGAATGCATGAGTCCAGGGGATCTTGTACTGGCCTATAATAAGGCGGTGAGAGATGCCCTGGACATGATTGCTGCTGTTCACATTCAACCACTCACTCACCCAAGGACTCCTTGGTTCGATGGTTCCTTAAAGGAGATGAGGTGAGTTGGTTGAAGGATGGAGAGAGCATGGCGGAGGTCCAGCCTGGATGTTGAGAGACTTAGAATGATGGAACATTACAAGGGCTATCAATCAAAAATCACCGTAGGAAGGGTCAGGACAGTTGACAGATTGTCTCCAGCCCGAGGGAGCTTTTTCTCAGCTTAAATATGAGGAGTTTGCTCGATTCTTCGTGGATAAGGTTATCATCATCAGGTCCGGCATTGGCCCGGCTCTCCCTGTGAGGGATTGTGGAGGTCGGCGGGAGATGGTGATCACTTTATCTGTCTGGACAGACTTTAGCTGGCTGGAATTCATAGACGTTGTGAAGATCGTCCAGACTCTGCACCCGGCCAGTTGTAGGCTGGATCCAGGCCCTACACCCCTATTAGTGAGTTGTGTAGATGTTATCTGCCCAATCCTAGCAGAAATTGTCTGGAGTTCCTTGGAGAGGGTGTTTTTCCTGATCCCTTCAAGGAGATGGTTGTATGACTACTCCTTAAAAAAGCCTCCTTGGATCCAGACTGTCCAGCTAACTACCGGGCTGTCTCTAACCTGCTGTTTGTTGGTAAGGTTATTGAGAAGGTGGTTGCGTTGCAACTGGATGATCACCTTGTGACCCACAATGTCTATGAAGCTCTTCAGTCTGTATTTAGGAAGAGACACAGCACAGAGACTGCACTTGTCTGAGTATTGAATGACCTCCTAGTAGCGAGAGATCAAAAGGCTCGTATCATCTTGGGCTTTCTTGATCTCTCGGCAGCGTTTGACACTGTGGACCATGATGTGCTTTTGGAGTGCTTGTGGCTTATTTGTGGGCTGTCGGGTACAGTCCTCGAATGGTTTCGATCCTTCCTCGCGGACATGTCTTAGAGGATGGTCACAGGAATTTATTCCTCTGACACCCTTCCCCTGTCCTGCAGGGTGCCACAGGGCTCCATATTGGCACCCGTGTTGTTTGCAGTGTATGTGCTGCCATTAGGAGATATCATCAGGTGATACGGTTTGAGTTTTCACTGCTACGCAGATGATTCTCAACTGTATATGTCCTTTCTACCCAGACAAGTTGATGCAGTTACTGTGCTAAACATAGAAACATAGAATTTGACGGCAGATAAGGACTGCTTGGCCTGCCTAGTCTGCCCATTTCCCTACCTAATGGATAAGCTGCAGATCCTAGTTAACCAACAGCCTACTTCCTCCTACCCCCACTAGAATGCCTTATGTCTGTCCCATGCATTCTTGAATTCCCCCACTGTTTTTGACTCTATGACCTCCTCAGGAAGGCTGTTCCATGCATCCACAACCCTCTCTGTGAAGAAATACTTTCTCACATTACCTCTGAGCTGTCCCCCCTCTATCTTCAAATTGTGCCCCCTTGTTCTTGCACATCTCTTTTTCTGAAAGATGCTACCGTCTTGGACTTTCTCGATTCCTTTGAGGTATTTGAAAGTTTCTATCATGTCCCCCCATCTCCCTTCTTTCCTTGAGGCTATACATCTTAAGCTTCTTTAGTCTTTCTTCATATGTCTTCTGGTGCAGACCCTGCACCATTTTGGTTGCCCTCCTCTGGACAGCCTCCACCTGTCTATGTCTTTGTGGAGATGGGGTCTCCAGAACTGTACACAGTACTCCAGATGTGGTCTTGCCAACTGTCTTTACAGAGGGCCAACAACCTCCTGTTTTCTACTGGTGATGCCTCTCCCTATGCATCCCAGTATCCCCCAGCCCTCTTTACTGCCTTCTCACATTGCTGGCCACCTTTAGGTCATCTGATATGACTACCCCAGGTCCCTTTCCATTTTGTTTTGTCAGTATCTCACCCCCCCCCATTGTGTACTCTTCTCTTGTTTCCCAGGTGCATTACTTTGCACTTCTTTGCATTGAATCTAAGCTGCCATACATTTGACCATTCCTCCAACCTTGTCAAGTCCCTTTTCATCCTTTCCACCCCACCTTACGTATCAACCCTGTTGCCGATCTTTGTGTCATCTGCAAAGAGACATACTTTCCCTTCCAGTCCCTCTGCAATGTCACTTACAAAGACATTAAAAAGGACCGGCCCCAGCATTGAACCTCGCTGCACTCACTGGTAACCCTCCTTTCTTCACTGTGGACTCCATTTACTATTATCCACTGTGTCCTGTTGTCCAGCCAGTGTTTTACTTAGGCTACCACCCTGGGACCCACTCCCAGGCTGGCTAATTTGTTTATTAATCTTTTGTGCGGACTGTGTCAAATGCCTTACAAAGTCTAGGTAGGCCATGTCCTCAGCCCCTCCCTGGTCTACTACTTTGGTCACCCAGTCAAAGAAATCAATTAGATTTGTCTGACATGACCTTCCCGCTGTGAATCCATGCTGCCTTGGGTCCTGTGCCCCACTGGCCTCTAGGTACTCAACAGTTCTTTCCTTCAGAAGTGATTCCATCATTTTCCCTACCACTGAGGTCAAACTGACAGGTCTGTAGGTCTGTAGTTTCCTGTCTCTGTCTTGCTCCCACTTTTGTGAAGGGGAATTACATCCACCCTCCTCCAGTCCTCAGATACCACACCATCCTCCCATGATTTAATAAAAAGGGTAGTCAGTGGTGTTACTAGTTCTTCCCTTAGTTGTTTTAGAATTCTGGGGTGAATCCCATCAGGCCCCATTGCTTTATCCACTTTCAGTTTTAAGAGTTCTTTCAGAACCCTTTTTTCTGTTAAAGGACTAATATCAACCCCCTATCCAGAGTGCTTCTATTGACTGGATTAGGTATCTCCCCCTGCTTTTCCATTGTGAATACTGAGCAGAAGTATTCGTTCAGTATCCCTGCTTTTTCACTGTCGCTCTCTGCCCAACCACCTTCCTCTTTATTCAGCCTCAGTATCCCTGCCTTAGTCTTTCTTAGCTCCCTAATGTACCTATAAAAGGTTTTATCCCCCTTCTTAACTGAGTTTGCTGTCTTTTCCTCGGTTTGGGCCTTTGCTATTCTGACTGCCTTTCCCGCTTCCTTCTGCTTTAACTTGTCCAGTTCTCTGTCCTGCTCTTTCTGTGTTTCCTTATACTTCTTGAATGCTATCTTTTTCTCCCTTACCTTCCCCGCCACTTCTTTTGAGAACCATAGTGTTTTTTTCTTTCATTTTGATTTGTTTATTTGCTTCACACAAAGGCTTGTTGCCTCTGTGATGGCGGTTTTGATGTTTCCCCATTGTTGCTCCACCCCACCTTCTTGCCTGTTTGCTAGTGCTTTTCTGAGGCACTCTTCCATTTTGACAAAATCAGCCATCTTGAAGTCCAGTACTAAGTTTATTGTGAACCACACTGTCTCACCGAGATCAAGGAATGCATGAGCACCAACTGGCTGAGACTGAATCTGGACAAGACTGAAGTGTTGGTTGTGGACCCAGGTCGTCCGGGGGAGGGTATGGGGCTGGACAGGCGTCAGGTTTATGGCTTGATGGTGTTCAGCTCACCACCTCAGACCGGGTGCATAACCTGGATGTTATTTTTTATGATGGCCTAACCCTGAAATCTGAGGTGTTGGCCGTGGTTAAATCCTCATTTTATCAACTGAGGAATGTCACCCGGGTGAAACACCTGGTTCCCCCAGATGACCTTCCAATACTGTTCCATGCCTTCATCACCACCCACCTTGACTACTGCAGTGCCCTCTACGTAGGGCTTCCTGGGGTTAATATTCGCCGTCTGCAGATATTGCAGAATGCTGCGGCCAGGCTTCTGACTGGTACATCGAGGGCCAATCATATTATGCCTGTGCTGCGCGGACTGCACTGGCTGCCTGTTTAGTGGCAGATCACCTTTAAGATTGGCTTGCCAACCTTTAAAGCCCTACACAAACAGGGACCCGGCTACCTGCAAGATCTCCTGACACCCTACTGCCCCCTCCATCCTCTTCAATTTGCCAAGGAGGGATTGTTGGAGATTCCCAGAATTTGTTTAAAAACATCTGGTGCCCGTGCTTTTTCCTTCGCTGCACCTACCCTGTGGAATTCTCTACCTCGTCGGTTAAGAGAATGCCTGACTGTCAACAGATTTAAAACTGAACTGAAGACATATCTTTTTAATTTAACCTTCCCAGACGAATTTTAAATTTATTGTTATATTTATTCTTTTAGTGTAAATTTTAAACCTGTATATTGTATTTTAAATGTGAAGTGCCTTAGTTGTGGAAAGGCGCTATATAAATAAAGATTTACTTTACTTACTTACTTACTTACAGATTACTGTGAGTTCATTTATTATTGGCAGTGTTTAGGGTGTTAACGCTATCAAATTTTTTTCTATACATATTTTCTGCCCCTTATTTTTCCCCATTTTTCGCCATTCCTGTTCTCGGCCGCACGCATGCATGTGGAGGCATGCACACACCGTGGCTCAAGACACCCTCCTGTGACTTGCTGCTCCCTTCCACCTACGCTAGCCACCAGACCTCCACCCGGTGGCAGCAGAACTATGGGGGAGCGACAGCCACTCCGAGAGAGAGGAGAGCTGCCCTACGGCTGCTCAGTCTTGTTCTCCCCCCCCCCACCCGTGCCAGCTCCCTGATGACTCGAGTCCATATACGAGCCCGGGTTGCCAGCATGACGAGAGGTAAGGGGTCCAGTGCCTTAGCCCTCTGTGCCACCGGGCCGGCACAACTCTATCAAAATGTTAATATAAACTAAGTGCATTTTAACAGTTGGACATTGGCTTTAGATATTTTTAACTTGAAAATTATGCATTCTTACCTGGGGGTTTGCTGCATTATTCTGGACTTTGTTTTATTAGATAGAGGGGTATTATATTTGCTAAATAATCGAGATAGACCCGATGGCTTGTGCAGACAGAATGGAGAGTTTACTTATTCTAATATTTTATTTAATTCAACACAAGTTATTCCTGCTAACATCAAACTTTTAGGAATGTTGAAAAGAGGGAGCTTATGACCTTGGATTTTATTTAGGGCCTGTAATACAACGTATATCTATCTTGGTTCCCTTTCTGCTTTCACTATCGTATTCTTTGCTAGGTTTATCTGGGGGATGTTGAATCCAACCCTGGCCCTATGTCTAATGCAAATTCCCCCTACAGTGATTTTAGGATGTTGGGGGGACTGCATTTTATACATTTAAATGTACGAAGTATAAAATCAAAGAAACATGAAATTAAAACCTTGTTGGAGCAACATCACCCAGATATACTATGTTTAGCTGAGTCTTGGTTGAAGCCATTGATTGATGATAAATTGTATTTGGTAGAGGGCTACAATATGATTCGTAAAGATCGGGTGGGGAAAAGGGGGGGTGGAATACTCCTTTATTATAAGGATGGACTAGAATCACTGAACTAAGCTCTAGTTATAAATCTATCTGATTGTGAATGGTTATTTTCCAGTTGTTAATGGGGGGTGCTATAAGTTAAAATTATGCACAGTTTATAACTCCCCTAAAATGGGCATTAAGGGATTAAAAGATTTCTTAGAAGTCCTTGGTTTCAGACACAAGTCTGGGGACATATTGGTGGTGGGTGATTTTAATATCAGTTGGGTTCCAGAATTTGATCCTGAGATTGAATATCTGGTTGCAAATGCAGGCTTGCGCCAACTCATAACTTCTTATACCAGAATGAATTTAGCTAGCAATAAACATACTACATTGGACTGAGCCCTTACTAATAATCCCACAAGAGTTCTAACTAGTGGTACACTCCCAGATGTGGTGAGTGATCACCTTGCAATATTTTGTACTTGGTGAGGAAAAAAAAGGAAGCCCCGATTTATTTCTTTTAGGAAATTTACAACTAGCATACATGAGAGCTTATTAAGGGAATTAAATATGATTGATTGGTCCTGTCTTGATGCTATTCCAGAAATTGATTTGGCAGTTGATTATTTAACCAATTCCTTGGTGAATTTGCAAGATAAACATTTCCCCAAGAAAATAAGAAGGGTTAGAGGGATTGTCAATAAATGGATCACCCCTGATTTGTTTTGGCTGATGAAATTAAGGGATACTGCTTAGGTCTGATTTAAAAGATCACATAGTGAAAATGATTTTAACAACTACCGTAGACTAAGGAATACTTGTAAAGCCAAACTGAGGCAAAGTGAATCAGATTTTCATTTAAATAAACAGCAGAATGAGTTAAAAAAATCCTAAAAAATGTTGGTTGGCTATTAAGACCCCTTACTGCACCAAATATTGGGAATCAGTCTTGATTTGTTAAACATAAATGGTAATGTGACAACTGATCTCAGTGAAATAGCTGAGTCTTTTTTAAATAAATTTGTTGATCTGTCTCGCTTTAGTAAAGGATTTTCTCCCATTGATTGTGCAAACTCTGCTTACTTAAAGTCAGGGGTAATCAAGTTCCCTCTTTTTATTTTCAAGCTGTTAAACCAAAACAAGTTCTGAAACTGCTTAAACATTTGTCCCCTAATAAAAGCTCTGGAGGAGATAATCTTGAACCAAGATTCTTAAAGCTAATTGCTGCCCATATTTATCTCTCTTTGACTAAGGTGTTTAATTTTTCTCTTATAACTGGGCAGTTTCCTTGTCAGTGGAAGCAGACTACCATAAAGTCAATATTTAAGGGTGGAGTAATGGCTGACCTCGATAGCTGTCGACTGATATCCCTATTACCATCTTGGGGTAAACATTTGGAAAAAATTGTTCATGAACAGCTTGATGAGTTCCTTGGGTCTGATGGTGTTCGGTCTCCACAGCAGCATGGCTTCTGTAAACATCATGGTACTGGGACGGCCTTGGCCAGGTTCATGGACCACATCAGTAGGTCAATGGATGGGGGAAGTTTACTGGTGCTGTGTTCATGGACCTCTCCAAGGCCTTTAACCTTGTGACTCATTGCCTGCTGCTTAGGAGGCTGAGGAACCTCGGACTAATGGACTCTCCATATAATTGGTTCGATAGCTATCTGTCAGGCCATCCTCTGAGGGTCTGCTATCGGGGGTATCATCTGGATGTAGAATAATGGAAATAGGTGTGCCCCAGGGATCTGTCCTGTGGTCCCTCCTATTTTCCTTGTTCGTTGATGAATTACTTTCTTTATTTAAGAGAACAGATACTATAGTGTAATATACTTAAATGATATAATCCTCAATAGCAGTTCCCCATCACTGGATATTATAAATTCAGACTTAAATGCAGATTTTCAGGCCTTGGATTTATGGCTTTGAGGACATCACTTGCTTTTAAATAGCAAAAAAACATAGAGCATGGTCTTTGAATCTAAACAAAGATTGGCAAAGAGTGCACCCTTAGTAATCCAGGATACCTTTGGGATGGGATTGGAACAGGATTTCCAGTTCAAATACCTGGGAATCCTATTGGATCCTTGTGTTACTTACTCCCTTCATATCGATTTGTATGCAAATCAACCATAGACTTGGGGCCCTGTTTAAGATGCGGAGTCTTTTGACTAAACAGTCCAGGCCTGCCGTGGCAAATAATGTGTTATTATCCATTATAAATTATAATTCTTTTCTGTTTCAGAGATTAAACAAAACAGATACCTGTATGTCATTGCTTACTACAAGTTTCCACGCCATATGTAGATTTTCTTTGAAAGTACCTTTTCATACAAAACATTGTACTCTGTACCAACTGACAAGCTGGTTACCCCCCAACTTAAGCTGTTTATATAATTTAAATTGTTTTACTTGTAATGTTTTAAGGTTAGGGCCTGATTCTTCTCTATTTTCTATGTCAGATCTTAGGATAGTTGATAGGGCCTCACGCTCCTGTGGATCATTTAAACTCTTTGTTCCTAATGTAAGCACAAAGATGGGAATATGTGCTTATTCTGTTACTGCCCCTATTCATTGGAATAACCTCGCATTGTGTTTACACCAAAGTTCAGGACATGCCACTTTTAAAAAGTTACTTAAGAAACATTATTTTAGCTCTTTAAAATGTAATTGTTTCTAAAGCGTTATTATTGTTTGTGTTTATGTATTGTACTATGTGGTGGTGTTTTATTTTTTGTTATATGTAACATCATGACTGTACTGTACCAATGGTCCTGGGTTGTGTTTGAGAAAGGGCATTGGCTCATAACACTTACCTGGTTAGCAAAAGTTTAAATAAGAAATAAAAAATAAGTGTCCACTAGAACTTGTTTCTGTTTGGGTCCCACTCTCTAGGATTGCTGATGGATTGGTTTCTGACTGTGCTGCACCGTGATGGTGTGTTGCAGGATATCACAGCATCCAAGCTTGTTGTCTGTATCAACAAAGACATCTGGGTAGTTTCCAGGAAATTCAAAAGCTGTTTCTCTGTTGAATGTGCTGGAAGCTTGGAAGAGAATAGTCATTTACGGAGGGATAACACTGGTGAAGCTGGACTGGTGGTAGCACTGACAGGTGTAGAGATCGTGGGGGAAGGCTGAGGTTCTTGCATGAGATGGAACTAGTCCCCAGTAGATATGCAGACAAACCTTCTGACATTGGTACCCTTGGAGATGACAACAGGCTCATCTGTAAAGCTGCAGAATTTCTGGAATACTGTGCCGTTTTGTACAGCAGACAGGGTGTTTCCTGGGAGAAGACCTGAAGAATGCAGAGCGGGGGATCCTATGGTGATGCCAACAACACCATGTGGGAGTGGTTCACCTGGAATCTTGGCAGTCAAAACCATCTCAGTCTTAGGCACACAGTGACCGAGTCTGTAGCTGCAGATTGCCTCCAGGGTCCAGTGACAGTTTGTTTGAAGCAAGTTCGAGGGTGGCTTTGTGATATTTGAGAAGGAACATGCCAGGAATCACTGATGGTAGTAGATCAGGTACTAGGCAGAACTTGACAGTAGCTTACTTTGAATTGAAGTGTAGCTTGAGATGGATAATGCCTGAGATAGGTACTGTAGCGGCATTTACTGTGATGATGTGGTCTAAGTCAGCTCGAAGGACATGAAGTGACTGACCAAGAGCTCTGTTGTTCAGAATGTTAGTGTTGATGACTGAGATTTCTGCTTCACTGTCAGTCAAGACATGTGTGGACTTATCTCCAGTGGTCACCGAGGCACAATTTGCCAGGAGTGGTGATCTGATAACAAGTGCATTTGCTCCTGAAAGTGAGATGGTGCCAGGGTTGGTTCTTGGAGTAGGAGAATGCTGGTTGTGTGAGTTGGGAGAGTTAAAGGGGTGATCAGTTGAAGTGTTCTTCTGCCCAACAAGAGGCTCTAGTTGTTTGGGCAGTGCTTCTTTCCCTGATCCTGGAAGTAGTTGTGTTCATCTTGCTGCTGATGTTGCAGTGGACATCTTTGATTCCAGTTATTTCCGTTGTCATACTGTAGCTTTCTGCAAACCGCAACAGTGTGTCCTTTGAATCCACACAACTGGCAGATAATGGGCTCTCGGGAAGGTGGAGGTTGATCAGGTGGCTATCAAAGTGGCTGCAGAGCATTAACAGAGGTGGCAGAGGAAGAAGTTGAGCTCAGTTGTCAATTATTGACAGATGTGATGAGCTTGTCTGTTATTGCTTGTTGTTGCTGGGCATATGTTGTGTGTACAACTGTTTATGATGATTGAGGTCTCTGTACAGTGGTGGTCTAGAACATTGATATGGATTTCTGTGGAAGCTGTGCAGCTTGGGTAGTGTCAGTACAGGTTGTCAGCTTCTGTTGGATCACATAAGGCTGAAGTTGTGGGAGAAGGCCTCGGACAAAGGCCATGATTTGATATTTCTGTTTTCTGCAGATGTTTGCAGTGTGACTCAGTGTGCACAATGAAGGCTTCCAAAGATTCAGAAGGCTGCATAGTGCATTCCCGCAGCCATTGTTCCAGTAACCATGGTGTATCTGCTTGCACAAAGTGATCATTAAAAGTTGCATACAGGGTGGCAGTATTTCCTGTAACTTGTTCTGGCAGTGCATTAAACCAGGAAATGGCAGTCCCTTTCAAAAACAAGTGCAATGTATTGGAAATGTGCTGGGGATCAGTTCAACCATTGAAGGCAATCCAGGCTTGGAATTGCTCGAGCCAATCAACAGCATCTTTGTGAGGCAAGGCTGAGAATGATGATGGCTGCAGGCTGGTATGCACTGTGGAGTGTGGTGAGATAGTTTTCATGTAGGCAAGATAATCCTGAATGGCTTGCACAGCTGACGTTCCCTGTGATGAGATGGAGGACTGGATGTCCTGCAGGAGGGTTTCTGTTTTGTAACTCCATGCCCTCAAGGTGTGTGAAGGTAGGCGTCCTGATGCTCCTGTATCCGTATTGCTGTCTTCTTTTGACATGGTTATTGTGGGAGATCTTTGCATGGCAGAACAGAGGTTGTAAGGATGAGAAGCAGTTGCTGTCATGCAGGGGACGGAACATCGTAAATTTGATGAAGTGGCTTTGAGAAAATGTGGTTTTGGGCAAAAGTACAATTATTTGCAGGCAAAGTCCATCTAATGACATCTTAAATAAACAAGTCCAACCCACGTCTTTGTTGTTCTGTTATTTAAATAAAGATTTCTTTGCAAATTCAGTTTTTTTCTCTCAGTGTCCATTCAATTCAGTAGGGTTTGCCCTTAACAAGATGGCGACCATTAAATCCTGTGAAGGGAAGTACTTTTGAACAAGCTGGTGCCCCTAACAAGATGGCCACCTAAACTGACATAGCAGGGAGCTTCCTGTCTGATTTGCCCTTTCCAAGATGGCCACTAGTAGAAGTCAGAGGGCATTTCCCTTCGTGTGTGTGTGTGTGTGTGTGTGTGTCACAGACAAAGATGGCTGCTGCTTTCCACAAGACTGTTTGGAGCTGTTGCAGTGAGCAGTATGACAATTCCCACGATCGTCTTCCTCCTCCCTGAGCTGGCAGGGAAAAACAGGGGGCACCGCTTTGGTGAAAGACACTGTTGAGTGAATGTTATTTAATTTGATTGCTTTTAAGTTTGTTTATTGTGCCTGTCTGTGTTTTGTTTTGTTTTCTGTTGTTTATTTTCTCTCTTATGGTTCCAAGGATGTATGCTTTATATAAGTCCCAGGTTTTTTTTTGTTTGTTTAGTTTTTTGTTTTCCTGCCTTTCCCCTTTGGCACCGCTGTTTATTGGATTTACTGTCCCATTGATTCAGGGAGCTGGTTTGGGCTGCTGTGCCTCTATTTATTGATGGTGCCCCAATTTTAGGTATTTATTGTGTTCATTTAATATTTTCTGTATGTGGGTTCCTGCAGTCCATTATAACATTTGTTTCGGAAGGCCATATCCAGCATGGCCGAGGGTGGAAAGGATCGCTTCGTGCTGCAGTCCTGTGTTTATTTATTTGTTGATTGTGTGGCCGTTTGTAGTGTGGCTGACAGAAAGCAGGGTCTGCATGTGTGTGCAGCACTGGTAAGTGAAGCTGTGGCCTCAAGCAGAGCAGAGTGCAGTATGGAGCAGGAGCAAGTGCTACTGCGGAGAATGCTGCATTTGGGTTTGAAAAGAGCCAGGACTGTGTCGACATTAGCTGAAGGGCAGCACATAAGTCCATCCATGGGATTGCAGGGGCTCGGTGTTTGTGGCTGGCCAAGAGCGTTTACTGTGTTTTGGTGACACGGAGGCAGATTGAGAAGTCATGAGAAATGATAAGGTCTTCCCTTTTTTGGCCCTTTGCTGTTGTATTTTAGGGCAAAACTTTTTACGGAGGTCAAAATTTACAAAATCATGGTCTAGACCCATGCACCTTAAAGCTCGTGGTAGTTTGCCTTTGTTAGGAGCTGGAAGCAGTTGGTACAATTTTTAAAGCCTGTAGGTCCTGTTCTTCTTTGATCTGTCAATCGTGGCAGACACTGATACGCTATAGATATTTTTGTCGGTTCCCAAAAACTATAAAATAAATTGTAACACAGCCCAAAAGATATTAAAAAGGGACTGAGAGAGAATTTGACAGTCCAGTTACCAGAAATACTGGAACCACAGTCATTTTTACCTCAAGCCGAGTAGTTTTAAAATACAATATTAGGTTTGTTTGTTAATTTCAGAGTTTTGTTTGAAAGAGCAGTTTGGTTCCCTCTGAGAGGGAACTGAGACTTCAGTAATGCAAACCGCTAGTAAAGATACAAGAGTTATAATAAATAAAATAATATTCTTTTTCACACAAAAAAAAACAGCTCCCTAATGGCAGGAACTGTGTTAACTTGCGGACTTCTCCGCTTCCTGGGAACTGATCAGGAATCAGAGAAACAGCCACTGTTACAATAAATCAAACAAAAACAACCTAACTAATGCAGAATATTGAGGAAGTAATTAAAATAATATTTTAAAAAGAAAATTAAATGCTAAGCATTTCTGGAGGCCAGAAGAGTTGTGCTGTACTTCAGGGCTGCTGCTCTCTTCAGATTGAGAGACAGATCTGACTGTTGGTGGGAGTGTGACCACAGTGCACAGTTTGAACTTAATTCTAAGATTCCAAAATTAGCTTAAATTCTATATCCAGGGCAACTTAATCCAGTGAACTGAGTAAGCAATAAGACATGACATGGCTAGGGTGTTGGTACAGTAGTACTGAGACACCTGCACACCCAGGGGCATAGGATGCCTTCAACCCCTGGGTGTATGGGTATCTCAGTACTGCCAACACCCAGCCATGTCTTATTGCATTTATAAAATGGGCTTTTATATTTAAAGTAGGTGTAATTATTAGAATACAGTTTTCAGCAAGGAAAAAGTTGTAACAAACATTCATTTTTTAGCTAAAATAGTCCCTCCACCTACTGGGACTACACTGCTTTTACAGCTTTGCTTTAGGTCTTTTGCCTTAATGGATATTCCTTATTGCAGTTTTGTAGTCCCCCCTCAATTAACAATTGGTTAAAAAAAGTAATATACCAACAATAAAAAAACAAAAAAGTACATGAGATTAAGATGTATTTTCAGTGCGTTTGTCTCTAAAAGCAGTTGCAAGATGTGCTTTGTTTTCATGACTGGGTGTTTAAATCTGTGCTGCAAGACCATAACAATTTGAGACGTCTGTGTTTTGGCAAGTCTCAGTTTTTGTTGCAGTTTTGTACAGTTGCCCCCACCAACACTTACAGTAGCAGCAGACTACTGTCGCCCTCCTCTGTCCCTTTTCGAAACCCCGTCTGCCCACACGCTGGCACACACTCTCACTGGAGTAATTGGAAAACACTGAGCAGCTGACCACCATTGCCCCTCCCCTGCCCCGTTTGAAGCTCCACCCACATGCACGCCAGCACACTCCAGCTCACTAGCTCGTTCAGAAAAGCTACGGATTGAAAAACAGACCATGTTTTAAATTTGTCGCTTACTTTTTGTTTCGAAAGCTCCTGGTGATGTATGAAGGCTGCCAGTGACACAGACTAAGTCAGCACTGTGGCTGGAATCATGTACCCAAATCGCAAGTAAACTCTGTTTTCTAGAAGGCTGTTTGCTGCAGTTGGGGGGAGCAAGATCATAAAAAGACCTTGCAGTGTTTCTTTTTTTTTTCTATGTTTGTGTGTGTTTGGGGAAGGTTAATTTTTGTTGCACCGGAGGTTGAACACAACAGCTGCCCTGAAGAGAGAGAGAGAGAGAGGGAGACAGGTTGGGGCTGTAGATAGTTTTAGCAAGTGATAAAAATGGTGTGCAAGCATTTTTTTTTTAATTCTGTACTGTGTAGTGATTTTGTGATTAGGCTAAATACCAGGATAACTGTGAGTATTACTGCATTCATGCATGGTCAGATGACTGGGTCTAGCTAATTGGAATTGGAGGATTTCAGTGCCCATTTTGTAATTGCTGTTTTAAGGCTATACTGATGGATTCCTGGGGTTAGAAGTAGGGACTATA
Source organism: Neoceratodus forsteri (assembly GCA_016271365.2). Classification (NCBI taxonomy): domain Eukaryota; kingdom Metazoa; phylum Chordata; order Ceratodontiformes; family Ceratodontidae; genus Neoceratodus; species Neoceratodus forsteri. The sequence goes on from CM028131.1 coordinate 620,722,117, forward strand.
TATTCGAGTTGCACCTGGAGATGAGCCTTGGCTCAGTGTGCCTTTCTCGGGTGCCAAATGTGTAAATAAAAAATATTGTGTTTTATTATTTATATTTACAGCTTATTTGTTCAGGGCAGCCTAGGTAAGATGCAGCATTTCATTTCCCCTGCTTCTACCAATTTCTGCAGTGAGGTGGACTGGATCACTGAGAGGTTAAGTAACTTTATCAAGGTCACACAGTAAGCATTTGGTTCTGGTGGGGTTTGAACCTGTGATTCCCCCCTTTCCAAAGCTGGCATTCTAACCAGTAATCCACACTGCTTCTCAGTAACTGAGTTGGGCTCCTCTTGCTGCAGCTGAGGAGGAAAAGGACCTGGGGTCATAAAAACAAAGTAGCTGAAGCAGAAGAAGCAGCGTGCGGCTTCTGTCAAGAGGGCAGGCAGAATGCTGGATTCATCAAAAGAGGGGGTGACCAGCAGAGAACATGAGAAGCAAGTATACCACTTTAAAAGGCCCTGGTCGGGTCCCACCTGTACTACTATGTTCAGGTTTGGTCTCAATAAAAAAAGGACATTGAGGCAGTCGAACAGTCAGACATTTGATCTGGTGACCTGCTGCAGGACCCAGAAAACTCCCCCCCCCCCCCCGAAGCTCAGGTGTTGTATATTCGAGGGTGATGGTAGGAGATATGTTTTCTCCCAGAGGGTAGTGAATCTATATAACAGCCAATCAGTAGAGGCAACTGACATGAAGACATTACATGCTTTTATGTCAAGCCTGGACAAATTTCTACTTACCAAGGGAATTGCTGGGTACCCCAGGCAGTAGAATGGACAGGGAATCCCTATAAATTGATACATATCTGCAAGGCATACCTATTTAATCTCTGTTTATGGAGTGGGAGGCATATGATGGACCTAGAGTCCCTTCTGAACTTAAATTACATTGTTGTTATGTCAGAAAGGACAAGTCTCACATTAAGCAACAGTACTTGTAAATAGAAATTGTGTCTCAAGTTACAAAATAAGGGCCAGCATGCCTACTTGTTTTGTGTGCAGTCAGCAAGAACTCTAGTTTAACCTCTAGCTCTTGTAAAGTACTCTTGAGCAACTTGCTTCTTAGCTCTCAGTAGTCTTCTGGCAAAGTATCAGAATTTCTGGCCAGAGAGGTTTTATTTTTTCCAGGGTATCAAAATACCATGCAAACAGCAGAATATCTTGAACTCTCTACATAGCCTATCGACTGATACAGTAACAGTAATATTTGCTCAGTAAATGGTGGAAATCCATATTCTGAAGGCTGCTGTTTGAGCAGTTTAGGGATTGATGTAGAATAGATGACCTCCTACCTGAACCCCACCCACACCACCCCCCCATCTTTACAAAGTTGTATAAAAAAAACACACTAATACTCTTCTCCTCTTTGAACTCTCAGTAGTGTCTCTTTGTATGTATTGAGGCAACCCTCAACATCAGTGGCTATCATCCCCTACTTGCTGAACAGGTAAATTGTTCTAATTGTTCTGCACTATTGCCATTAAATTTTGTTTTCCGGGGAGCGGGGAGAAAAACAAGATAACGCTATATGCAGACGACATTCTCCTATTTGTCACGGAACCAACGGAAACCTTACTTGGAATAGTAGAGGCATTAAATAAATTCTCTAGGTTCTCCGGTGATAAGATAAACAGAGATTAAGTCAGAACAGATGCAGGTGGGCAGAGGTCTGTAAGTGGTGCTACAACCCAATCCCTTTAAGAGAGTCAATACATATCTAACATACCTAGGGATTAAGTTAAGTCCCCAGTTTATGGGTTTATATCATATAAATTATGTGGGGACGCTTAAAACACTGGAGGGAGACCTAAGATGGTGGAGATCTCTTCCTATTTCTTGGATCGGATGTATGAACCTATTTAAGATTAATTTATTGCCAAGAATTCTGTATCCCTTGCAAATGTTACCAATGGGATTAGCTAAAAGAGACCTAGAGAGGCTGGAGGCACAGTGTTCTACTTTTTTTGTGGCAGAGGAGACCTAGAGCAGCCCTGAAGAGACTAAAGTGGACAGTTGCTAAGGGGGGGGGACTAAAGTTCCCAGATTTAAGACACTACCATCGGTACAGTTAAGATTAATAAGGGAATGGGTAATGGGAGACACAGGGGCAAGCTGTGTTACATTGTAAACAGATGAGGGGGTTGGAGCACCCCAGATGTATCTAGATAATGGGGGGGGGGGAATTAAAAAATACAAGGCTCGACAACATCCAAATCCACTGGTGATATACACCCTGCAGGCATGGAGAACAGCAAATAAACTATTTAAGGGAAGGGAAGATATAGAGAATAATGTATTGGAAACTATACACAACAAGGCTGTGTTTCCATCGAGGGGTTGAAATGACAGCATATGAACCTCGAGAGCAAAGCTCAAGAGGTCCATGCTGTCATCTGAGCCCTGAGATGAAAACACATGCCAGGTTATGTATGGCTGCCCATATTTTATTTTTTATAGTATATGGTTTTTTACACTAGTGTGACAGACCCCCACTGAAGTGAAAACAAAAATGTCTTGCCATTTCTTTGTTCTACTCACATATCAAAATCAAATTTCCAGACTTTTGAAAGGTAAAAGGTATGACTTTGGGCGCTGGGTGGTTAGTAAGTAGCTAGGTGTAGAATAAATGAGAAATTTAAAATTGTATGACCTTTGAACTGTGCATAACAACTGTTCGGAATGGGCATAACAACACTTCAGAATGTGCATAACGGTTTAGAATGTGCTTAACAAGGATTTTGAGCAGGCTAATTTTTATACATAACAAAGGGTAACTGTATACTATGAAACACTACTGGCCCCAATCAGTGACAACCCAGAGTTCCTCCTGGGGATACGAGAGAAGAGATACACATATTGGCAGCAAAAGGGAACACAGTGTCTGGGAGACTTGGTGGGAATAGGAGGCATGAGAAGCCAAGAAGAGATGGGACGAGCCTATGACTTAGAAGGACATCAGACTTTCCACTATTTACAGGTGCAGGCATGTATAAGAATAGTACATAGATCCCAACCAGAAATCTCTAACTTGTACAAGATAGAACAGGAGATTATGGGGTCAAGAATAGACCCAGAATGGCTAATGGCAAGAATATACTCACACCTCAGAGAGGTGATGCCAACAAGCTCAGAGGGAACAAGGAAACAGTGGGAAAAGGAGCTTGGGGAAGATGTCTCAGAGATGAACTGGATAACAGTATGTGAATCACATATGGGACTGCTCTGGTGTAATAAGTACAAAGAAGCCCAATGTAAGTTTAGCCATAGATTATATCTGCCACCAGCAGTAGTGCATAAGTTCTCACCTGGAGTGTCAGCCACATGTGGTAGATGTCAGGGAGCAAGAGAAACATATTTGCACCATTTCTGGGATTGCATAACACTGTGACCATACTAGACAGAGATTAGACAGCAGATTGAACACAGAGTGGGTGTGCAGCTGTTGGAGACTCCAATTTCCATGCCCCTTGGAATGGATCACGGGGGAGATGTAGAATGGGACCCATATCCTAGAATAGTAGGAGTATTACTAGTCCTGGCTAGAAAATGCATTCAGAATAAATGGGTAGTGTGCATACAACCCACGGTAAATATGTGGTTGGAACTAGTGGCTAAAACACTTCCACTGGAAAGAGTGACCTACGAACTTAGGGAGAGGGGAGAACTCTTTAAGAGGGCATGGGGGACATTCATGAATTCTTTTCCATTGGAAGAGGCAACACTTACGCACCTCAATAATGTTTTATGAAAGCAGCACTAAACAGGTAAGCTCATCTATGACCACCTATGTGAAAGACTGTTTAAAGGAAGACTTAAGTCAAAATTTACAAAAAAAAAATGTTGTGCAGAGTGTTTTAATTTGTAGTTGTACTCCTAGTAAGTCCTTCCCTTTATTTGTTGAAAGGAGTTTTTTTCTAAATGTGCTTGCTGGTTTTATGGCTCCTGGGAATCTCCATATTAGCATTTTTAATGGCTCTTCTTGTTCCTACAGTGCATCCTGTCCCATGTGACACCTGTGTGCTTCCCCTGCCCAGCACCCACATGCTGCCAGGTGGTAGCCATACAGACCTCACAAACACACACACACACACACACACACACACACACACACACACATCTCCTTGTGTAGGAGGCAAGCTCCCTGGCCCACCGCAGGGGTTCCTGCAGCTGCTGAGGCTGGCATTGTCTCTCCTTAGCTGGAAGAAGTGCAGCACGCCCCCACCCTCACCTAGCCACTTGGCCATCTTCCAGGTCTGCTTCTGAATCTGGGTCTCCAGAGTGGGAGCACAGTGCGCTAACCACTGATCTGTTGGGTGGCCTTCCATAAATTGTTTTGTACTGTATGAGTAATTTGCACTTGTGTATCCTTTTGGAACTAACACTTGTAAATCCAATTGCACTTTTTTTTTTATTTACTATGCTTTATGCCCCTCTTAATGCCCAGACTGCCCTCTCAGCCTTTTTCCCAACCCTGCTACCCGCTGGCCCTTAAACTTGCCTTCTGACCCTACAGTGCCCCACAGTTTTCCCCCTGTGGTGGAGCCCCCTCAGTTCCCCAAATGGAAGAGTTTAGCTCTAGTGTGGGTCAGGAGCCTAGTGAGCAGGTATGGGACCCGCAAGGAGAGGAGGCTTAATTCCCCTGGCTGGGGGATTTTCCTTTGTTTTTGCTTCCCTCCGTGGATGCCATATGGGCCAGGACTGGAGCAGATGTCTGCATGCTAACATGTCAACATTGCAGTCAGGAGGCGCCCACCAACTCATCATGGCTCCACTTGCACTGCCACTTGTGATCACTCAGGTGGCAGTATTACAGCAGGGTGTGCCAACCTCCATCCCTGGAGGAGGAGAGCATCTTCTGGGACACTTGATCCTGTTCTCCCTGGCCAGCCCTCGATTTGGGCTCATTTCTGAATCAGAGTTGCCTGCGTCCCAAGCAGTAGCACTACTACTGAACCGATGGGCCAGTCCATACAATTGCACTTTACTATAAACTCATTTTTTGTACCATTCTGTAGAAACAAAGAATTTAATGACAGATAATGACCGCTTGGCCCATCTAGTCTGCCCGATTTTTCTACGTTCTGTATCACCGCAAACCCTACATGCTCTCCGGCTTATTCTCCGCCTTATCACTAAGGTTCCCGTATGCCTATTTCATGTATTCTTGAACCCTGCTACAGTTTTTGCCCCCACCACCTCCACTGGTAGGCTGTTCCAGGCATCCACCACCTTCTTCATGAAGAAGTACTTCAAACAACATGAAGTCTTGCTGTATTCTGACTATTGCAGTTAGCTCCAGCCTTTAAACTGCCCCAGAGAACAAAGGGTTAACTTTTCTATGCATGACATAGAATGCTAAGCTCAAGCTTGGTTGAGGTCTCTGTCTGTTTCCCTTTGAAACTCAACCGTCAGATTCTTTACTCCGCCTCACTGAACAGTCGCTCCAGAGATTTCTCCTGCAGCTCGGTTCAAAAGTCGGTTAAAGTGTCAGTTTTAAACCGAAAATTATTCCGCATAGTCGGTTCAGTCTCTGTCTGCGGTACCATGAGTACTAGATAGGTTTTGTTCTGATTTTCTGTGTGGAAATTGTAAAAGTGTTAGATTGGTTCAGTTGAACCGATCATTTGTAGTGAGTCCTTGTGTTTTACTTTAGTGTGGTTACCGGTCTTACCGGTTCTAAAAAAAAACGTGTTTTAAATGTTTTTTTCCAATACCCGTGACACGGTTAGGAACCGATAAGGGAGTCTTGCCTGGCAGTTGCCATAAAAAGGGTAAGTTTGGTCAGGTTGGCCATGTCTGAGAAACCCAAGAAAAAAAACGGGCCCACTGGGTTTCAACACTGCAGCGAGCGTGGGGAGGTCTTTGCTAAGGCCAATCCCCACACTACTTGTGTTTATTGTCTGGGATTTGAACACCTCAATACAGACTGCCAAATATGTAAACATTTTCCTAAATCTACCCTTGAAAAGAGATTAGGTAGACTGAGGGAAAAGGAGGCAGAGAAGTCCGCTGACCCGGATGGCCAGCCCGGTCCGTTTCCGACCGAACCAGAAGGAGTGCCCTCTGACCAGGGCGATACTTCTTCGGGCAAGAGGAGAGCTGATCCTGAAGGATCGGTTCCTACAAAAAGGAAATGCAAAGAAAAATCGACTGGTTCTGATCCAGAGGTTCATGTTCTGACCGCCAAGGAACTAGCCAGAGCGATTTGGATTGTGGAATCGCTTCGCCTGGTTCCGACCGATCTGGCACCTTTTGGCAGGGGTTTGGTTTGGTCGGTCCCCCCAGTTCAGGATTATACCCCTGAAGACGTTTATGAACAGGAGTTTGAGGAGGAGGAGGAGTCTGAAAATGATGATGGTAATGGTGAAAGTCTGTATGTGCCTGGGGAACCGGACATCTCCCCAGACAGACCTTCAGGTGTATCCCCTCCTAGGCTTTCTGAGTCCCCTTCCCACTTTCTGTTTTACAGAAAGATAGCTGAAACCCTCCAGCTTCCTATGGAGGAGGAAATGGAGGATCAGGAGGAGCCTAATTATGTGGAAATCTATTCTCGCTATTAAAGTTCTACTCGGAGCGCACAACAAGGAGCTCACCATTGCCTCTGTGTACCTACCCCCTAAAGATCAGCCTAATGGATTTATGAGCATATTGGAAAGCCTACAGGGATTACACCATAACTCTGAACTCATAGTACTAGGCGACTTCAACATAAATTGGCTATCGCTGGAGGCCAGAAACTACAAGGATGCTGGCACGTCACAGAACCTCACCCAGCTTGTTACCACCCCCAGCAGATGCAAGTATAGGACAGGGCCACACACACTTCTGGACTGGATCCTTACTAATCACCCTGAATGAATCTCAAAAGTCTCTGTGCTCCCTGATGGGATCAGTGACCACTCACCGGTCACATGTACCTGGACAAACAAATTCATTAAGCCCCCTCCTAAAATAATTCACACCAGAGTGTTAAAGCAGGGGTACCTTGAGCTACTAAAGACACACCTAAGCCACCTGGACTGGACACCAATCGACTCTGCCATTGATGTAAACCAAGCCTTAGACCTTTTCATCAGCCACTTCACGCGCCTGCAATATCTTTGCACCTCTCAAAAGCTGAAGGTCAGGGCAGAGCTAACCTTGGATAACCCCGATCTAATCACTTTACTCAAACATAGGATCATCTCTGGCACTGTGCTCGGCAACATCCAAACCTGGGGACATTCATAAATATAAAGCTGCCAGAAATGAGTGCATGCAGGCAGTTATGAGTGCCAAAAGCAAATACTTCAAGGAAGCTCTCTCCAACTCCTGGGGTGATGGGAAAAAAATTGGAGTAACTTGAAAGACCTTACAGGCAAGGACCCTAAGTCACCACCCACCATGCTCAACATAAATGGAACACCAACATCTGACCTGTACACAATCACCAACACCTTTAACAATGTGTTCTCCAACTTGGATAGTGTCCTCCCTTCTAATTTCTTTGATGCCCCCTCTAGTAGTAACCCTCCTGCAACTACTACTCTCCTACACCGTGCCCCACAATTCTACTTCAAAGAGATCCCAGTGCATGAAGCCAGAACCTATATTCGGAAGGCCATTCACAATGCAGGCTACAGCGGTGACTCCCTTGACCTGAAGTTGTTAGCACTTGTCCTTGAAGAAGTCCTTGAACCCCTGACAAAGGTCCTCAACCTGTCACTAAGGATGTCCCAGTTCCCATCTCGCCGGAAACAGGCGACCATCACACCGGTACACAAAAATGGAGACAAATTACTGCACTCCAACTACAGACCCATCTCCATCCTCCCTCCATTGTCTAAGGCCCTGGAGCGCATCGCCTCAGACCAACTAGTCAAGTACCTGGAAAAATACGACATCCAGTGTCCTGAGCAACATGGTTTCCGAAAAGGGCACAGTACCACCACTGCTCTATTAGAATTCACGGGCTTCATCCATATCACACTCGATCAAAGAAACTGTGTAGGGGCAGTATTCATCGGCCTCACGAAAGCCTTTGATACTGTGAACCACCCACTCCTACTCAAGCAATTATCAAACATTGGTCTCTCCAATGAAGTGCTGCTCTGGTTTTCAAGCTACCTTGGGGAGAGGGTCCAGTGGGTTAGGATTGCCGGTGTCACCTTGGAAGAAAAGCCAGTCCTTTCAGGGGTCCATCCTGGGGCCACTACTCTTCAGCCTTTTCCTCAATGACCTTCCCAGTGTCTGCCACCAGAAATTACTGCTCTACGCTGATGACGCAGTCATGTTCACCAACCACCAAAACGTAGAGCTCCTTGAGAAACAATTACAGCTTGAATTCATGCGCATCGAAGAATATTTCAAGTCACACAAACTGGTCATGAACTACAGCAAAACAAAGGTTATGACCTACAACGCCAGGAGTAAGTACAAATCCCGTGACCTCACCATCCTAAACTAAACAGGGACCTTACTTGAACATGTTCCTGATTTTAAATACCTAGGTGTCACATTGGACAGCTCACTCTCCTACCATCGGTACATAGATTCTGTCACCATAGCCACCAACATCTGTATAGGCCTGCTGTTCAGGCACAAACACTGCATGACTCCTGACACTCACCAGTTGGCTATCAACAGCTCTGTCACCTCCATCATCGATTATGGGCTAGCAATTTATGGCACTGCCTCTGCCTCTGCTCTCCACAGAATTACAGTTGCACACAACAAAGCATGCAGGCTGCTAACTGGAGCTGACCGACTTACACACACTTGTGACCTGTACACTTGGGCAGGATGGCTTCCTCTCACCAGCCGGATACAGTATCAAACCTGCCCTTTAGCCCAAAATGTCCTCCTCGGGGTCATGCCCCATGGCATTGAAAAGCTCCTCATTGACCACCACAGCACCCAGAGAACTAGAAGTTTACAACAACTAACCTTCCTTGTCCCCAGATGTCGGACTACCATGGGCCAGAGGGCCTTTGCCCACAGAGCACCACAGTGGTATAATACTCTCAACAAAGAAACTCTTACTGTTGCTGCTCTTGGCCCTTTGAAGAGACAACTCTGACTTCATCTCATTTCAACTAGTTGTTGTGACTGCCTAGCCTAATCAGGGGCCCACCGCTCACTGCCCTCCACTTCAGTCTTGACAGCTACCTCTCCCCGACTTGCCCCCTTCTACTTGCCTACCCCCTTGCCCCTTCTCCCTTTCCTCCCCCAGGCATTTCCTGACTTTTATCCCTCCCCTTCCTCCCCTTTAGAGCTCTTACCCTCACCCTCTACCCTCCGACAATGGCCTTCCTGCCTGCATACCCCCTTCCCTCTCACCTGCAGTGCTTATTTCTAAGATTGCCCTTGGCTGGTATGTCATGCTACCTAACATTTGGCACATTTTGAATTACTGGAATTTCCTAAGCCTCAGTCTCTTACTTCTTTTTATTGTGTAACTATGTATTATTGTGTTGACCTTTGTATGTATGTATACCCCCATTCCTTTGATGTGGAACCTTCATAAATGAGCAGTTCCTGCTCAAAGGTATTTGTAATCCTAGATTTCAATAAAATAAAAATGATGGACATCCCAGAGTCCAGGAGACTGTCTGTTCCCCTTCACAAATCTTTTGGGAAGCAGAAACAAAAAATCCTAAAGTCTCCCAATTCTGTACCTCCTGTTGACAGAAGGATAGACAACAGGTATACACTATCAGGCTCAGATATGGAGTTTTTATACCAGCAATGCAGCCATGTTGGGGTAGTGCAGGCTGCTGCCTGTGACAAGGCAAATATTCCCTTGGCTTCACACCCCCAGACAAAGACTCCAGGAAGATGGATGCCATGGCAAAGAAACAGTACATGGCATCTTCCTTGGGACTCAGGCAGGCAAACTATATGGCCTATACAGCCAGGTACCAGAAGTCCAGGTGAGACACTGTACTGGCACTTGCTAAACAGGCTTCCCCCCAGCTGGCCAAGGAGCTGGAGGAGATGGCTGCTGATGGGATTGAGGCATCAAAGGTACAATTTCATGTTGCTGTGGACTCCAATGATGTGTCATCAAGAGTCATGGCTACATCTGTGGCTCTTCGGAACAGGACCACTTATAGGAGTGCTCAGGCCAAAGAAAGGCAAGCAAATCCTCAAAAGCAGCAATCTAGGGGCAGGGGCAGGTCTTTTCATAGGCCTTTTAACCAAGCACAGGCCTATTCTCCCTTTTCACAGAAGGGGTTCTTTAGAGGGAGAGGCAGAAGGGGGATGAGCAGGGCTGCATCCACGCCTCAGTCTAAGGCCCCTGCCAAGCAGACACCCTGATGGGTCTGCCTGGGTCGACTCTCCTATTCCTGTAGGGGGCAGGCTGGCTTACTGTGTCCAGGACTGGATGTCTGTTACATCTGGCAAGTGAGTCCTGGAAGTAGTAAGGCAGGGACTGGTTCTCAGCTTCAGAAAATTTCCAAAGATGAGAACCAGATCTTTTCCACCTGCAGGTCTCTCTGAGACCCTTGCCCTGGAGGCAGAGGTTTCATCTCTTCTGGCTCTAACAGCCATAGAGAGAGAGAGAGAGAGAGTTTGTACCCTACACTGGATCTGTACTCCAGATACTTCCTTACCCCAAAAAAGACAGGGGAGTGGCGACCCATCCTAGATCTAAGATACTTGAACAAACATCTTCTAAAACCAAAGTTTAAGATGGTAAGTCTGGGAATAATTCCTCCCTCTCTAAGGCCAGGGGACTGGCTAGTCTCCCTGGACCTCAAAGATGCCTACTTTCATATTCCCATCAGGTTCTCCCACAGAAAGTACCTCAGGTTCAAGTTGCCCTCAGGTCACTATCAGTTCAAAGCAATGCCCTTTGGCCTAACATCAGCTCCAAGGGTCTTCACAAAGTGCCTGGCAGTAGTTGTTGCCTTTCTAAGAAGGCAAAAGATTTCCATTTTTCCATATCTGGATGATTGGGTCATAGTAGGTCAGTCTCCAGACCAAGTCAAGTCAGACCTGCAAGTGACTCAGCAAGTGCTCACTTCTCTAGGTTTCCTTCTTAACCTCCCCAAATCAGTTCTCGAACCAGTTCAGCTCCTTACCTTTATAGGGGCAGAGCTGGATACTGTCAAAGTAAGAGCCTTTCTTCCCCTGGAAAGGGCAAGGGTTCTTATAGAACTGGCTTTGTCCTTCAGCCTCCAAGTGTCCCAACCAGCAAGGCACTCAATCCAGCTCTTGGGCCACATGGCAGCTTCCACAGCAGTGGTCCAAGGGGCAAGATTTCAGATGAGGGACATTCAGCTCCATCTGAGGGCCTTTTGGTCCCAAAGGAAGGACCCTCTTACCAAACTGATTCCAGTTACTCGGACACTGATTCAAGCTCTTCAGTGGTGGCAGGATCAGGACAATTTAAGGCAAGGGGTCCCTTTTGTCACTCAGTCTCATTCGATGGTCTTTACCACGGATGCTTCTCTTTTGGGGAGCTCATCCGTAGGATCTCACAGCCCAAGGACTGTGGTCTCCCCAGGAGTCCCTCCTTCATATCAATCTCCTGGAACTCGGGGCAGTTTTTCATGCCGTGCAAGCCTTCTCTCAGTTGGTACAAAACAAGGTGGTTCAGGTCAAGACAGACAACACCACCACCGTGTGGTACATCAACAAGCAGGGAGGCACTCGGTTTCTGGCCTTGTGCATGGAAGCCATGAAACTGTGGTCCCTGGCTTATTCCCAACAGACCTCTCTGATAGCAGTCCACCTTTCAGGAAAGGACAATGTGCTAGCAGATGCACTGAGCAGGATCTCCCAGGGCCATCACGAATGGTTCCTGGACCCCCTGATTTTTAAAGTGTTTTTTTCAAGGTGGGGTACTCCAGAGATAGATCTCTTTGCAGCCCCAGACAATCACCAACTTCCTCTGTTTTGTTGCAGACCCCCAGTCTTGGGTTCAGTCCCTCTGGATGCTCTGATTTTGAACTGGGAAGGGAAATTTATGTATGCCTTCCCTCCCTTTCCTCTTCTGTTCAAATTCCTAGTCAAGATAAGGTCACAACCTTGCAAAGTGATTCTGATTGCTGCAGACTGGGCCAGACAGCCTTGGTACCCCCTACTGCTGTCTCTAACAGTCCATCTTCCCCTGTCTCTTCCCAGGAATTACAACCTGTTAACCTTCTCTCAGGGGAGGATTTGGTACCCCAATCTTCGGTCTCTCAATCAAGGCATGGCTCTTGAAGAGTTAGAGTATGCAGATTTGCACCTGTCTCAGTGGGTTCTGGACATTCTCAAAGCTTCTAGAAAGCCTTCCACCAGAAAGGCTTGCAACTCAAAATGGAAAAGATTCAGCATTTTGTGTTCTAAGAAGCATATATTTCCAGACACTGCTGAATTATCTACAGTTCTGGATTATATGGTCCATCTTAATAGCCTAGGCCTCAGACCAGCTACTCTCAAGGTACACTTGTCAGCTGTGTCTGCTTTTTTGTCAGTGGGAAAGTCTTCCTCATTATCATCTCATCCGGTGTTCTGTAAATTCTTCAAGGGATTGCTTCATACCAATCCCCCCTTTAGGAATCCTGCCCCTGCCTAGGACTTAAATATTTGCATTGCTCAACTTATGCAACCTTCTTTTGAGCCTATGTACTCAGCAGAGCTTAAGTACTTGACTTGGAAAACTGTGTTTTTGGTAGCCATTACCTCTGCCAGACATATCAGTGAACTGCAAGCCCTGTCAGTGGAACCTGATTTTATATCCTTTCCTAGAGATAAAGTGGTCCTTAGAACCAATAGGAGGTTCTAGCCCAAAGTGGTTTCAGACTTCCACTTGAATCAGTCCATGTCTGTCCCTGTCTTCTTCACTGATCATTCTTCCTCAGGGGAGAGAAGGCTACACAGTTTGGATGTTAAAATAGCCCTTAGCTACTACATAAAGTGTACCAAGGGTCACAGGTTTGAATCCCTCCAGTTATTCCTCACTTATGGGGAAGTCGGAAAGGGCAAACCTGCCACCGAGAGAGCTATTGCCAGGTGGATTGTGTCTTGTATACAATTCTGCTATGAGAAACTAGGAAAGATTCCACCCTCAGGCCTGAGGGCTCACTCTGCAAGAGGTACAGCTGCTTCCCTGGTGCCAGGGATATCCCTTTCTTAGAAATTTGTCAAGCAGCCACCTGGAAAACAGTTCATACCTTTACCAAGCATTACTCTCTGGATATCCAGGCTAGGAGTGATGCTCAGTTTGGCACAGCAGTACTTCAGAGCCTATTCCCAAAGTAGGTTTTGTCCCTCCTCCATCGAGGTACTGCTTGGTAGTCTGCAATAGTCAGAATACAGCAAGACTTCATGTTGTTTGAAGAAAAAATTACTCACCTTAGTAATTATGTTTCTTCTAATGGAGTCTTGCTGTATTCTGACCTCCCTCCCTACCTCCCCTCTCAGAACCTGTTTTTGGGAAGTGGGTGGGCAGGTGCAGTGTTGCACTCTAGAGGTGCCTATTATACACCCTCCCTTTATTTGTTTAGGTGTTTTTTGTTATTGTTGTTATCCCTTAATGGGGTTAGTTTTTGATTTTGGGTTTCCTGACTTGTGTCTTCTTGGGAATCCAAAACTCCTTGTTGCCTGTTGGCTAGTAAAACTTTTTACAATTTCCACATGGGATGGTTAGTGACTTTTTGCTCGTAAGAATCTGACGGTTGAGTCTCAAAGGGAAACAGATAGAGACCTCAACCGAGCTCGAGCTCAGCATTCTATGCCATGCATAGAAAAGTTAACCCTTTGTTCTCCGGGGCAGTTTAAAGGCTGGAGCTAACTGCAATAGTCAGAATACAGCATGACTCCATTAGAAGAAACATAATTACTAAGGTGAGTAATCTTTTCTTCCTCACATTTCCACTGAGTCTTCTCCCCTCCATCTTCATAGCATGATACCTTGTCCTTGAGCATCTTTTTTTCTGAAAAATGCTTCCCTGTTGAACCTTACTTATACAGTACCTGTTGAGGTATTTGAAAGTTTCTTTCATATCCTCCCCCTTTCCTCCAGGGTATCTTACCTCTCAACCTTTTGTCCCCCAAATGTGGAACATTGCCTGTCAAAATGTGGAACAAATGGGCAAAATGTGGAACACTTCATTAAATCTTTACCTAAGAAGCTCAAAACACTGTTAAAATGTTGCATTTATGTTCAGAAAGTCTGTTATTAATTGAACAATATATTTTTTTGCATAATTTACTATGGATTTTTGCTTTAAAATGTTGACTTTTAATGTGGAACAAGTCCTCACAATGTGGAACAGGGAGCTTTTGTGAAGTAAAATGAGGAACGTTCCTCGTAATGTGGTACAGTTGAAAGGTATGCAAGGTATACATATTGAGGTCCTTCAGTCTTTCCTCATGGGGTTTTGATGTAGACTCTGACATTTTGGTTGCCCTCCTCTGGACTGCCTCCACTCTTTGTGTCCTTCCAGAGATGAGGTCTCCAGAATTGGACACAGTATTCCAGGTGAGCTCTCACCAGTGATCTATACAAGGGTAACACCACCTCCCTCTTTCTGATGGTGATACCCGACGCTCTGCACCCCAGCATCACGCTAGTTCTCCCAACTGCCTTGTCACACTGCCTAGCCACCTTTACTAAGGGACCTCCATGAAAATGAGATATTGTATTTCCAGGGGTGGCATCCTACCATCTGTTTGATGCAAATTTCAAAGAAATGAAATATGAAACTTTTCTAGCTATGAACTGCACCACTGCAGGTATATTTATCTGGTACTTGCAGTAGGCCTCTTATTATAATGTCCAGTAGATTTGAACCCCATCATATTTACTTCCTTGTGTCTATAGTGATTGTTTTGCAGAAAACTGAAAAATGAAAATACTGTGTTTCCTTAATTATTTTTGAAAAGCTTTAGCCAGTGGTTCAGTGACTGAAGCAACAGCCATGCTCCTCCCACCTGACCTACAATATTTAAACTCTTCCTTCCTGCTTCATTCAGAAGCATTTTTTGTTGTGGCTGGAGGCTCTGTCCATCCTCTCTCTGGTCCTGACCTTACATTCAGCCCCACCCATCCCCCCTGCAGTGTTTGTCTCCTGCCTTCCCTTGTGTTTGGAATTTGCTGTCTGTTCTGGACTCTCTGCCTGGTTTTTGCTTCTGCTTCTGGGTCAGGATTTTGCCACCAGCTGTTGTCTTTATGTGCTTCTGTCTCAGTCATTTGTTTCTCCTTTCTGCTCCAGTGCTTGTGTTTGCTTTGTTTGCTTTTTGGAGCTTTTTTGTTCTAGCGCCCCTTGTTTGCTTTGTTTATTCAGATGCTTTGTTAATCTGGCTCTCATTTCATTTTATCATACTTCAGCAATCTCTCTCTCTTTTTCTGTATTTGTCACCTGTGTGCTCTCAGTTCCAGTTGCTGTTTCCATGCAGTCCCTGCGCTCATCACCTTAATTATTTACACCTGCCTCACTCAGTATTGGCTGACCTTAGTAGCTAGAATTCTATATTTCATTCCTTTGGCTGCTCTTGTGGCATCATCCCTACTATTTTACTCCTCCCTACCTCCTGTGTTTGTGTTATTCAAGCTCATTTGTTGCTATTTCGTAATTTTACCAAACCCTACTTTTACCAAATTCTCAGCAGTCTGTTTCTGACTTCTACCATACTGAAACTTCAGCATTTAAATTGGCTCTATTATTTTTTTTGGGGGGGTGTTACCCTACCAACATTATAGTTGCTGTTTGGTCTCATGGTGCTCAGCTTGTAACTTCCCTGATATTCCCGCGGCAGGGGACTGTGATGGATGTCACAGTGGGGCATTGTGGCTCCAACTGACAGGAGCATGCTTTATGTAAACTATATTGATTTTGCCCTGTTCCTTTGCCTACATGGCTTCTAAGTTATCCATGTATAGATATATTAATCTCGCAGCCTACATGGCTTCAGGATATTCACTGCATTCCATTACTGGATTGCATATACTCCTTACTCGAATAACCTAACTTTGCCTTAATGGCATTCAGGGTATTCATGCTAATCATATTAATTCTCTATTTATGCTGCAACCATAGCAATCACTGCTAAACCTCATTTATTCAATTACACTAAACCTTATTGATTCAATTTCTGGCATCACAGCCTCTCACTACTTAATCATCTACCTTCTATGACACCATTAATTCAGCTTCCTTAATGGAATTGGTTGGCTTGCTTGCCTTCACTGGCTTTGCTCATATCAGTCAATCATATTAAGAATTCTTATCAATCAATCTGATAAATCATTTCAGTCAGTCATATCGCCCAGCATACCAATACTTAACCAATGGACGCTGGCTTCACCAAGCTTCTTTATATTTAACACTTCATAGTTGACTGTATGCTCTCATTAATAAATCGGAGACATGCCAACCATAATCATTACTTTCTATGGCTCTGGGCCTGCCCTGCAGCTGACGGTCTCGCTCTGCACCGAAGTCCGCATCTTGAGCATACAAAACTCAGGACGGGGTCCTTCTCCTCTGGCCCATAGTGGAAATGTCCTTGCTCTAGGCAGAGTTTTAGCCATGCATCCGATCAATGGCACCTCTCAATGTAGAATTTAAGACTTCAGCTACAAGGGGTGGCGCCCTCACACCCAGGAGCTCCCCGTTAGCTCGCTGAATCGAGTTCAGCTGCGCCTTCTACACTATTCTCCCAACAACTGCCTCTGGTTAACCTGGTCTGTTTTTAGTCGGTAGGCCAGCTGAGTGCCTCAGCGGTCGTTGCTCTTCTCCTCCTCCTGCCTTGGGGGTCCTGTTCTAGCTTCAGAGTATCCATTGTTGCAGAGGGCTCTCGCAACCCTTCAAGGCATTCCCATTAGAGGAATCGTGAGAGCTTTCCACCAAATTGGAATATTTTCCTCCCCTTGGATTGGGTTTCGAAATTGCAGCAACTGAGCCATCACTAAATAAAACATCTCTAGGCTGGAGGGAAGATGAACTAGGTCTTGGATCCCGAGAGGTTTCCTCCTCAAAGGTTTTTTTTCTCTCCTCAGTGCCAAAGGTCGTAATTTCTAGTTACTTTACTCATAAATTCCCTAAGTTAGTTAGGTAAGTTTCTGCAGTTACTTAGGTAGGTTTCTGCTGTTGGATGGAAATGGATGGTGGCCCTCCTTTGCTGTCCTTTCTCTCCTTGGGAAGTCATGCCCTCTTGTTATAATTCATTTGACCTACGTTAAAATTGTTACTCATTTCAGTTATCTCTGACCATTACCCTTATCTCTGCTGACCAATGTGTATGCTCAAATCTCCATACCAACTTGTTACCTCTGCAATGCTTCCTGATCTACTCTCTTTTGGGTCTTTTTCTAAGCTACCGTTAGCCTAAGGGAATCTTTCCTGTGGCACCTGTAGGGGTGGAACCTTCCAGGGTTCCTTGCCTTCAGCATCCCTACAGGGTGGTATTCCCGAGGGACAGAGAGGTGAATGGCCACAATGGAGTTTGTTCAGCAAGTTGCGTAAGCACAACACCACACCAAGCTGCATAAGCACATTGAATTAAAAGGCTTTAGCCTGTGGTTCAGTGGCTGAAGAAACAGCCACGCGCCCTCCCCCCCAGCCTGACCTATTTAAACTCTTCCTTCCTGCTTCATTCAGAAGCATTTTTCTTTGCCCCACCATCCTCCCCTTCTCCTCCAGTGGCTAGCCTTTTTCCTCAGGGGCATTTCCTAAGCTACCTTTAGCCTAAGGGAATCCTTTCTGCAGCAGCTGTAGAGTTGGAACCCTCTTCCAGGGTTCCTTGCTTTCGGCATCCCTACAGGGTGATGTTCCTGAGGCACAGAGAAGTGAACAGCCACAGCAAATTTTATTCAGCAAGTTGCATAAGCACACCACCACACCAAGTTGTGTAAGCACACTGAATCCCCTTTATTACATAGAAACATAGAAACTGTCGGCAGATAAGGACCGCTAGGCCCATCCAGTCTCCCCATAAGCCCTACACTAGTTTGCAGCCTCTGACCCTACCTGGTCAGTCACTTTTCACCCCTCCTTCCCACCTCTAAGGTTCATTTATGCCTGTCCCAGTTTGTTTAAATCCCTCCATTGTGCTCTCACCCACCACCTCCTGTGGAAGACTGTTCCATGTGTCTCCACCACCTTCTCTGTCAAGAAGAACTTCTTCACATTTCCCCTTAACCTGCCCCCTTCCAGTTTCATATCATGCCCCCTCATTCAAACAACATGAAGTCTTGCTATATTATGACATATGCAGTTTGTCCCAACCTTAGAACTGCTCCGGAGGTGAAAGAGTTAAAGTCCATGCCAGGCATGGAACTTAGAGCTCGAGCTCGGTTGAAAATTCTATCTGTTGTTCTTCAAACTTAAACTGTCAGATTCTTTATTCCGCCTCACTGAACAGTCGCTCCAGAGATTCCTCCTTCTGCTCGGTTCATTTTGTCGGTTAAAGTATACAAGTTTTCGGTTTTTTAACCGAAATGAAACTGCACCCGGTCGGTTCAAGCTCTATCTGTGGTATTGTAAGTACTAGATAGGTTTTACATTTTATTTCTGTGTGGAACTTGTAAACATTTTCATCGGTTCGGTTTGAACCGATCAAGTCACTTCTTCACATTTCCCCTTAACCTGCCCCTTCCAGTTTCATATCATGCCCCTCATTCTTGTACTCTTTCTATATTGAAGATGTCTTCCCTTGCACCTTGTTTATGGCCTTAAGGTACTTGAATGTTTCATTATGTCCCTGCTCCCTCCCCGATCCTCTTCTCCCAGCAGCATATTGAGGTCCTTTAATCTCTCATATGTTTTCTGGTGCAAGCCCTGTACCATCTTAGTCGCCCTTGTCTGGACTGCCTCCACCCTGTCAATGTCCTTATGAAGGTGCGGCCCCCAGAACTGCACACAGTACTTTAGGTGAGGCCTCACCAACGTTTTATACAATGGCACCACCACCTTCCACCTTCTGCTAGTGATATCTCTGCCTATGCACCCCAGCATTCCACTGGCCCTCTCTGCAGCCTTTGTACTCTGCTTAAACACCTTTAGGTCATCTGATATAATAACCCTGAGGTCCGTTTCTTCCTTGGTGATCATCAGCAACTCCCCCCCTTCCCATCCTATAGCTCTCACCAGTGTTCCCTCATCCCTTGGTGCATTATTTTGCATTTCTTTGAATCGAACCTCAGTTGTCACACCTCTGACCATTTTTCAAGCTATCCGAGGTCCCTCTTCATTCTCTCCATCCCATCAGTAGTATCCACCTTGTTGTTATTATCTGCCATCCTTGCTATCTGCCAGCTTTTTGCCCTGCACCAGTTATCTTCCTTGTTAATTCAGTTGACTATTTTCTACCCTCATTATCTGCTAGTAAAACCTGGCACATTATCATTTCCCTCAATGTTAATCATCCTCCATTAATCACTAGCTCAGGTGTGACTAGCCTATTGGTCGCTAAACACTTAACATCCTGCCTTGAGGCAGTCTATCAGAAAACATGTTGCTAGAGAGACTGAAATTGTTGGTGGAAGCAAAGGTGCAGATTTCCCCATTCACCTAAGTGGAGCACTAGCTAAGCCGTTTTTGTGAGTGGCAGCATAGAGCTTCCCTTGCGCACACGACTTGAATCCGAATGATTTTGTTTTTTTATTACTTTCGATTTTATGCTCTGCCCCCTGCACTCCACTTCCTCGGGAGTCACCTACAGTGTCTGTCCCTGCCCCCTCTTACCTGGAGCCTGCAGTAGTCCCCCTTGCAGCCTTGGTTTACCCCCCCAGGCGGGGACGAGGTGGGGCCCGTACACCCCGAACATCTTCCTTTCGTGGGGCACTGATCTGGGACAGGCAGGGGAGCTTTGTGGATCTGCGCCTGGGTGCTCCGTCTCCAGGAGTGCAGGGAGCCATTTTTCCTTGCTCTGAGGATGCAACGTGCACCCCGACATCAAGGCATGACCTCCGACATCCGTCCATGCCTCCCCTCATCATGGCTGGGCGCTGGTGCACCAGGCCTCTGCCTGGGGACAGTCAAGTCTCAAGCTTCAAGCCCCCTCCCTCCCCCCTCCCTGGAGAAGGTGAGCAGTCCCTGGGAAGCTCAGCCTCCTCCTCTCCCCCCCAGCCGGCCCTCAGACTCCCAGGGCTCGTTCCCGAACCTGAGTCGCTGGCATCGAGAATGGCTGCAATACCGCTTCGCCGGTGAGCCGGACCCAATTTTAATGAATTTTGATTCAAATATTCGAAGATTTGGAGTGTACCTGATGATTATGAACTTGAATGTGCTTCTGAGGGAGTTGGTCACAGTGATCCCTCATTTGAAAAGTCTATTATATGCAGTGACTACAATAAAAACTGTAAGATTCTTGCTGGAAGTGGGCTTTTGAAAAAGTTAAACTATATCTGAACATTTACCTTCAAATAAGCAAAATCACTGCAGCCCATGAAAAGCTAAGGTACATTCCAGAGTATTCTATGATGTAGGGAAATGATAGCGGTGATACTTTACAATACGTTTTAATATGTGATTCTGAATATACCTGCTGTACAAATTAAGACTGGCAAACATTTGAACAAAAATAACCAGCATGTTTTTACTAGACCTTAATTATCTGCTTCCCTCGATTATCTCCCAGTTTTTTCTTGCATCAAAGTGGGCGTATAATCAAGGGGGCAATGCACTGTATTTTCCTTGGATTGCCGCATGTGAGACTCTTTGCCAGACCAGTTGCAGATGCAGTTGAACAAAATGCCTGCTGCAGAAATTAATGCTACTGACCATATTGGTCTGGAAATTGCAGCACCAGTTTTTCTTTGAGTTTGTAGTACTTTGCCACAAGCTCAAAAGGCAATGGAAAATCTGGACAGTATCTGCAACAAGGGCCTTCTGTAGTTTAACAGTTCTCGTGCTGCTTTCCAGCATCACAAAGGAGTCTGACTGCCCTCAGATTGACAGTAAAACTCAGAAAACTGACACCTATGCATATAATTTGGATATGAAGAAAGTTCAACATCCCAAAGTGATGTGGTGTGAATAAGTTGCATACTGCATTGTGCAGATCACGAGGTACGGTGGATCTTACATTCACTAGTAAGGATCATTATGCTCAGTGCAAGAGGGGCGGGCTTCTATGACACTTTTGTGCCTGTCACTTGCCTGCAACCCCCTCTCTTTGTTTGCCTCACTCTGTTCCGTCTTTTAAGTCCTAAATACCCCTTTTCATCTATAATAGTCTGTCTTGCTGTCAGCAAGTTGCTGACCCATCTCACCTTACAGTTGTTCTTAATTTTTTGGACATTCTGTGGTCCTAACACAGTCAGTCTGTAGCAGCCTCAAAGTGCATTTTGGAATGACAGTGCTGTATGACTTCTTGTACTTTGGTGGACAAGTTTGTGGTTTTCTGCTGATTTTTTTTGTGCAGAAGTGCAAGTTCCTAATTGATAGCAAACATACTGCTTTTCTTAATGATAACCTTGATATGAAACTCTCCCTGCTAGAAAAGAATCGGGGGTATAACATGGACAGGGAGATATCTGTGATGGGATTGGCAGATGGCTGTCACCTGACCATTGGTTAATCTCGGTTACCCGCACAGTGTGTGGTGAAGGGGTCTCAGAGAATCAAATGAAAGAGCAGCCCAAACTTGTTATTACTCTGTGACAAGCACAGTAGAAGGCAGCCATTAAATTCCTAGCAAGCGAGACGTAGTACAATAAAGCAGTAACAGAAGCACAGGAGGTTGTCAGTTTACACAGCCCAGCAGTGCCAATAAATGTCTCCTGCTGCATAGTAATGCCTGTTGTCACCCACCGCCCAGATGACCTCCATGCTTCTGGCCCATCTCTCCTCCCTCACACTGAAATGTATCACCAGCCACCCACCTAGGTAAACTCGATGCTTGTCGCCGATCTCTAGTGCCGCACAGTGATGTCTCCCACCCACCCACCCACCTGGCTGACCTCCAGGTCTGACCAACTGTCGCCCGCACTGTAATGTATCTCCCCGGCCACCCCCCCCCAAAGTGACCTCCATGCTCCTCGCCATGCCGCTCGGTAGTCTTTACTGCCACTCAGCATAGTGTTGTTCACTGACAGCCTCCACAAGCAAGTCCTCCTCACCCGACGAGCTCCACTGGCCATCCGCCGCAGCCGTGCACATTCGCAGCATGAGACAGGAAGCAGCAGTGAGAGAGAGTGACTGTATGCGCTGCAGGCAGAGAGACAGCATCCGACATGCAGAGCATGGAGAGGGAGCTGGAGAGCCAGCAGCAAGTCCACAGCAAGGGAGGTGTGAAATATGAGAATGCAGCCCACTACTGAAATAATTGGGAGTAGCACCAGAGGGACAGGCAGCCAGTAATGTACTCCCCGGTCATCCCGCCACCCACTGAGCAGCTGCACGGAAGCATGGACCTACACTACCGGACAAAAGTTTTAGAACACCCCCAATTTTCCAGTTTTGATTGAAATTTAAGCAATTCAAGTCCAGTGAATAAGCTGAAATGGTACAAAGGTAAGCGGTAAACTGCTAGAGGTTAAAAAAAAAAGTTTAGGTTAGCAAAAACTGAAAAATAATGTAAATTCAGAGTTATAAAAAAGGGCCTTTTTTAGGGAACAAGTAATGGGTTAGCAACTTACAGCTGTTCTGCAGCAGTGGGAGTAAATTAAGCCTTGAAAGTTGATGCAATTGTTGATTACAAACCCCCTGTATGTATAAAAGCAGTATTGGAACAGACTGTTATTACACTCTCTGAAGCATTATTTGGACAATATTGCACTGCAGGAAGTAGTATATTGCTGTCATAATGGTGAGAAAAAGGCAATTAACCAAGGAAGACAGACAGACCATTATAACCCTTAAAAGTGTAGGTCTTTCCTTTAGAGAAATTGCAAAGAAAGCCAAGGTGTCAGTGAGTACAGTTTCCTACACCATTAAAAGGCAGTTGGAAACTGGAGGAAACTCTGACAGGAAGAGGTCTGGCAGACCCAAAGCCACAACAGAATCAGAAGACAAGTTTCTGAGAGTCAACAGCTTGCGTGCTAGGCGGCTTACAGGACAACAGCTTCAAGCACAGCTTAACACTGGTCGAAGTAAGCAAGTCTCAGTTTCAACTGTGAAGAGAAGACTTCAAGCTGCAGGTTTGACAGGTGGAGTGGCAGTAAGAAAGCCATTGCTAAGATGGCAAAATAAGAAAAAGGCTTGCCTGGGCCATGAAGCACCGCCAGTGGACTACTGAAGACTGGAAGAAGGTCTTATGGACCAATGAATCAAAATTTGAAATCTTCGGTTCATCATGCAGGGTTTTTGTACGTCGTCGAGTAGGCGAAAGGATGGTTCTCGGTGTGGACACCAGCTGTCAAACATGGAGGAGGAAGCGTGATGGTCTGGGGGTCTTTGCTGGATCCAGAGTCGCGACTTGCACAGAGTGACTGGTACCCTGAACCAAAAGGGCTACCACAGCATTTTGCAGCGCCATGCAATACCCTCTGGTCTACGCCTGGTTGGTCAGGGGTTCATCCTACAGCAAGATAATGACCCAAAACATACCTCCAGGCTATGTCAGAACTACCTTCGAGGAAAAGAACAAGATGGTAGGCTTCAAATCATGGAATGGCCAGCACAGTCTCCAGACTTAAACCCCATCGAGCTGGTTTGGGATGAACTGGACAGAAGGGTGAAAGCAAAGCAACCTACAAGTGCAACACATTTATGGGAACTTCTGCAACAGTGTTGGGAAGAACTTCCCGAACAATATTTGATGTCCATTGTAGGAAGAGTGCCACGAGTGTGTTCGGCGGTTATATCTGCAAAAGGTGGCTACTTTGATGAGTCAAAAATTTAGATTACATTTTGTTAAACGAAATGATTCTATGATTTCTTTTTTATCTCCAATTGTTTATTTGTTCTGTGCTTTAATTTCAGAGTACATTGAGACATTAAACTGCGTAAATTTCAATAAAAACTGGAAAAATTGGGGTGTTCTAAAACTTTTGTCCGGTAGTGTACCTCCTGATTAGCTTGTTCATGTGGCCACTTGTTCCTACTGTTAACCCATGCTGCCATGCCTCAGAGGTGTTGTGTGACAGTGACAGCAGGCTTGCAGAAAAATATATCTTCCTACATGCCATCAGTGTGACTTCGTCATTGGTGAGAAACCAATCACCTGGAAGTGTCAGGTATGTCATTGTAAAACTGGCTGTCTCGATGGCTCCCCCCTCCCCCCCGGCTCCACTTCCGGTCCCAGTCAGAGAGAGAGTCAACGCGAGCGTGAAGTGAATGGTGATGGTCTCCCAAGTTATTTAAATCCTGGGTTTCAGTTGCAAGTTCTGCTGTCCTGTCTGTAGTGTCCTCTGTCACTGTTATCGTGTAGCAACCACAGAAAGCAGAGTAAAAAGCATTCAGGAGACGTGTACAATGTACCAGTCACAGGGAGGGAGAGAGAGGCACACACAGAGCAAAAAAGACATCCTGCATTGTGTGTGTGTGGGGAGGCACAATAACGGTACTAGGCACTGTAGTACACACTGTTATGCACAAGAACTGTCACATATTATCTCAGTAGTGTCTGTGTGACATTTCTATGTGCATAACCGCACCACAGCATGCAATATTTGTGATGGATTATTTTGCCAGATGGCAGGATACACCACTTCTTTGGCATTTAAACAGCAAAAAAACAGCTTTGTGTATATTTTTTGTTGTTTAAACATAGGCCATGTTATAAGCGCAATTACCCACTCCAGGGTGTGTGGTTATTGGGGATTAATCAACACCCCGGGCGCTTTGAGGACACTCAGTCTGTGGCCTTGTGCCTCACAACGCACCCAGGGTGTTGATAAATACCCAGTAATCGCACACCCTGTCGTGGATTATTGCTTACGTATTGCTTTAACAAAGTCACAGCTCAGGGCTACCAGACTATTGAAAATTGTGACACATTTTAAAGGGACACTGTCACCATTTTTGCATCATATAATTTTTAGTTGAAATCCCACTTCTTGCTGGCCTGGTGGCACTGAGGGGCTGAGGAGCTGGACACCTTACCTCATGTCACGCCAGTGGCCCTGGTTCAGGAATGAGCCAGAGTCATCGGGAGTCGGCCGGGGGGGGGGAGGAAGGGACAGCGCAGGATAGAGCAGCTGAAAGGCAGCTCTCCTCTCCCGGGGAGGATCCCTGTTGCCCACCATAGTTCCACTGCCCCCGGGTGGAGGGCGCCTTCGTACTGCGGTGACGCGTGCCTCCACATGTGCGTGTGCGGCCAGGACATGGGGATGGGACAAAAAACAGGGAAAAAAATGGGTGCAAAATATAAAGAAGAAAAAAAGAAAGAAAGCCTACATCTTATGATTGCTGACCTTCTCTAAAATTCATGGATGTTGCAGTTTCTTTTCTAAGTAGAACTGAAATGCATGCTAATGTAGTTATACCCAAAGTTGTTTTGTTTCAAATCTTTGATCTGCTCTTCTCGGATATTTCCTGAACATTAGGAACTCCCCAGAACAGTGCAGTCACTCATGATGCAGTAGTCTCCTCTCCTCCCACTGCATCATATGTGGCTGCAATCTGTTGGGGTGTTCCCAAGTCCAGGAAAGATGCAGTGGGTGTTGATCTAGGAATGTAAACAGTTTTCAAACAACATGAAGTCTTGCTGTATTATGACAGTAGCAGTTTGTCCCACCACTAGAACTGCTCCGGAGGTGAAATGGTTAATACCATTCCAAAATAGAACTTTGAGCACGAGCTCTAAGAAGCAGCTCTATCTGTGTAATTTCAAACTTGAACTGTCAGATTCTTTACTCCGCCTCAGTGAACAGTCGCTCCGGAGATTTCTCCTACTGCTCGGTTCATTTCTCGGTTTAAACAGTGTTTCTCGGTTCGATTCAACCGAGAATAGTTTTATTTTAACGCAAAACCGTTCGGTTCAAGCTCTGTCTGTGGTAATCGTAGTAAATTAAAGGTTTTGTCTGTGTGGAACTTGTAGTTTATCGGTTCGGTTTTGAACCGATCAGCTGGGTTTAAAACTTATTAACTTTAAAGTTTAACATTTTAGAGTGCGGTTCGGTTCTTATCGGTTCTAAAAACGGATTTTATTACGCTTTTTCCAATACCCGTGACACGGTTAGGAACCGATAAGGGTGTCTTGCCTGGCACTGCCGTTTAAAGGGCAAGTTTTCTGGTTAGGCTGGCATTATGTCTGAGAAACCCAAAAGAAAAACCGGCCCACTGGGTTTTCAACACTGTGATGTCTGTGGGAAGTGCTTGCCAGGCTGACCCACACACCACATGTGTCTATTGTCTGGGTTTGACCACCTCCAGTCAGACTGCTAGATATGTAAGAATTTCCCTGCAGCCACGCTGGAAAAGAGATTGGGCAGGCTCAGGGCGACGAGGCCAAAAGTCCGCTGACCCGATGGACAGCCCGGTTCGTGCCAACCGAATCGGAGGGAGTGCCTCTGACCAGGGCTAGACTCTCGGGCAAAGAAAAGCTGGTTCTGAGGAACCAATTCCAGTAAAGAAAACAAGAAAGTCAGCAGGTTTGGAGTCCAAAACCCTTCTCCAACTGCTGCAGAGATAGCAAAAGCCATACAAATTGTCCAGTCACTGTCTCAGGTTCGTCCGAACCGCCACTATCTGGCAAAAGGTCGGTTCGTCCGGTTCCAGTGGTTCAGGAATATGATGTTGAGGAATTTTATGAACCAGAGGAGGGGAGGATGATTATGAACAGTATGAATGTGGCTGGGAAGGTCTGGTGTGCCCATTGAACCGACATTTCCCAGACAGACCTCTAGAATCTCCCCTATGCTATCTGAGTCCCCATCTCATTTTATGTTTTACAAAAAGTTGTTGAAACCCTCCAGCTTCCTTGGAAGAAGCTGTGGATGAGCAAGAGGAGCCTGATTTTGTAGAAATGATGGATATTCAGAGTCTAGGAGATTGTCTATTCCTTTGCATAAGTCTTTAGGAAGCAAACAATAAAAATTTTAAAAGCTCCTAATTCTGTGCCTCCTGTAGATAAAAGATGGACAGAAGATACACATTGTCAGGTCCTAATACAGAATTCCTTTCTCAGCAATGCAGTCATGTTAGTAGTTCAGGCTGCAGCCTGTGATAAAGTTAATATCCCTGGCTTCACATCCTCCTGACAAGGATTCCAGGAAGATTGATGCCATGGCTTAAAACAGTATATGGCAGCCTCTCTGGGACTCAGGCAAGCAAATTATATGGCTTATGTAGCTAGGTATCAGAAATCTAGATGGATATTGTTATGGAATTAGCTAAGTAAGCCCATGGCCAGCTGGCTAGCTTAACCAGAACAGGTGGCTGCTGATGGTATTGAGGCTTCTAAGGTACAGTTTCATGCTGCTGTGGATGTTAATGATGTTTCCTCTAGGGTCATGGCCACATCTGTAGCTTTTCAGAGGTTGGCCTGGCTCAGGTGTACTAGTCTGTCACAGGATACCCAGACTAAGGCTATGGATTTTCCTGTGGTGGGAAATTCTCTGTTTGGGGAGCAGACAGAGAATTACATGAAAAGATGGATGAATATAGGACTACTTACAAAGTGCCTAAGCTAAGGAGCGGCAAGCCACCTCAGAGGCA
This sequence comes from Neoceratodus forsteri, assembly GCA_016271365.2. Lineage (NCBI taxonomy): Eukaryota > Metazoa > Chordata > Ceratodontiformes > Ceratodontidae > Neoceratodus > Neoceratodus forsteri. The sequence goes on from CM028131.1 coordinate 620,749,676, forward strand.
TACCCCAGGGGTGGGGTAGGCCTTTCACAGGCCTTTTTACCAGACTCAGGCCTCCTCTGCCTATGCTCAGAGGGGCTTCTTCAGAGGCAGAGGCAGACGAGGGGTGGGCAGGCCTGCTCCCACCCCTCAGCCTAAAGCTCCTGCTAAGCAGGCACCCTGATGGGGTGCCCAGGGCCGATTCTCCTTTTACCGGTGGGGGCAGGCTGGCTTACTTCAGTCAGAACTGAGCTTCTTTAACCTCAGACAAGTGGGTTCTGGAAGTAGTAGCCAGGGTCTGGTTCTCAGCTTCAAAAGTTTCCCAAGTTGAGAACCAGATTTTCTACCTGCAGTGCTTCAGAGACCCTTGCTCTGGAAGCAGAGGTCTCAACCCTGTTGGCTCTCAGAGCAGTAGAAAGGGTTCCTCCTGCACCAGGGCGGGGTCTGTATTCAGATACTTCCTTACCCCAAAAAGACAGGAGAATGGCGGCCCATATTAGACCTCAGATATCTGAACAAGCATCTTTTGAAACCAAAGTTCAAAATGGTAACTCTGGCAATGATTTTACCCTCCCTAAGGCCAGGGACTGGTTAGCCTCCCTGGACCTCAAGGATGCCTATTTCCACGTCCTAATCAGAAGCTCCCATCGAAAGTACCTCAGATTCGAACTACCCTCAGGTCATTACCAGTTCAGAGCAATGCTCTTCGGCCTTACCTCTGCCCCAAGGGTATTCACAAAGTGTCTAGCAGTGGCAGTGGCTCACTTAAGGAGGCAAAGGATTGCTGTTTTTCCCTATCTAGATGATTGGCTCATTGTAGGCCAGTCCCCAGAACAGGTAAAATCTCACCTGCAAGTTACCCAGCAGCTTCTCACCTCCCTGGACTTTCTGCTAAATCTACCAAAGTCGGTTCTGGAACCAGTCCAGGTACTCACCTTTATAGGGGCAGAGTTGGAACAAAGCTAGCCAGAGCTTTTCTTCCTTAGAAAGGGTGACAATTTAGTGACTCTGGCTCCTCCTGCACCCTGCAGTCTCTCGACCAGCAAGACACTTTCTGCAGCTCCTGGGACACATGGCTGCATCCACAGCTGTTGTGCAGGGAGCAAGATTTCAGATGAGAGACATTCAGTTTCACTTGAGAACCTATTGGTCTCAGAGAAGAGACAGACCCTTTCCAAGTTGGTCCCAGTGACTCGAACCTTGATCCAGGCCCTCCGGTGGTGGCAGGATCAGAGCAATTTAAGATTGGGGTCCCTTCATTCCCCTGCTCTGATTTGACTCTCACTACAGATGCTTCCTTCTGGGTTGGGAGCCCACATGGGCGACCTTTCCACTCAGGGTGTGGTCCCCAGGAATCTCTGCTCCACATCAATTTGCTGGAACTCAGAGCTGTCTTTTAGCTCTTCAAGCATTTTCTGTATCTGTCCACAACAAGGTGATACAAGTCAGAACAGACAACACCACAACAATGTGGTACATCAACAAACAGGGGGCACTCGGTCTTGACCTTGTGCACGAGGCAATGAAGTTGTTGTCTCTGGCCTATTCCCTGAGCACTTCCCTCATAGCAGTTCATCTTCCAGGGAAGGACAATGTCCTAGCGGATGCTCTCAGCAGGATTTCCCAGGGCCATCACAGATGGTCCCTGGATCCTCAAGTGCTGGGGATAGTCTTTGCCAGATGGGGTACCCCTCAGATAGATCTTTTTGCAGCCCCAGACAATCACAAACTTCCCTCTGTTCTGTTGCAGGCCTCCAGTGCTGGGCTCAGTTCCCCTGGATGCCCTTCTCCTGGATTGGGAGGAAGTTTCTTTATGCTTCCCTCCTTCCTCTCCTATTCAAAGTATTAGTCAAAATCAGATCTCAGCCTTGCAGGGTGATTCTGATTGCCCGGATTGGGCCAGGCAGCCCTGGTACCCTCCTTCTGTCACTGGCAATCCATCTTCCCTTTGCCTCCCAGGATTCACAACCTGTTAACTTGTGCCCAGGTAAGGGTTTGAGTATCCGGACCTCAAATCCCTCAACCTCAAGGCCTGGCTCTTGAGGAGTTAGAGTTTGCTGATTTACACCTCTCTCAAGGTGTTCTTGAAATCCTAAAGGCTTCAGAAAGCCTTCCACTAGAGCTACTTATAGTTCTAAATGGAAAGGTTTTCCATTTGGTGTGCTGGGAAAATATTTCCCCAGAATCTGCTGATTTGCCCATTGTATTAGATTACATGGTCCATCTTAATTCCTTGGGTCTCAGACCAGCTACCCTGAGAGTCCATTTGGCAGCTGTATCTGCTTTTGTGTCAGCAGGAAAGTCATCCCCTCTTTCCACTCACCCTGTGTTTTCCAAGTTTTTAAGGGATTACTCCATACTAATCCACCCTTTCGGGAACCGGCCCTGCCTGGACCTTAATGTTTGTATTGCCCAGTTAATGCAACCCCCTTTTGAACCTCTGTTTTCTGCAGAGCTTAAGTATCTAACTTGGAAAACTGTTTTTCTGGTGGCTATCACTTCTGCTAGACGCATAAGTGAGTTGCAAGCCTTGTCAGTGGAAACTGACTTTATTTCTTTCCACAGGGATAAGGTAGTCCTTAGGACTAATAGGAAGTTTTTACCTAAGGTGGTTTCAGATTTCCATCTTAACCAATCTATCTCCCTTCCAGTATTTTTCACTGATCACTCCTCTTCTGGTGAGAGGAGGTTGCACAGCCTGGATGTTAAGAGTGCTCTTAGTTACTATATAGAGCGTACCAAAGGTCACAGGTTCGAATCCCTCCAACTTTTCCTTACCTATGGTGAAGTTGGGAAAGGCAAACCTGCCACTAAGAGATCAATTGCCAGGTGGATTGTCTCTTGTATCCAATTTTTGTTATCAGAAACTGGGCAGAAATCCCCCCTCTGGCTTGAGGGCTCATTCTACCAGGGGTACAGCTGCGTCTCTAGCTGCTGGCAGAGACATCCCTATATTAGAGATATGCCAGGCTGCTACTTGGAAAACAGTACACACTTTTACCAAGCATTACTCCCTGGATGTCCAGGCCAGGAGAGATGCTTTCGGTTTGGGACAGCTGTTCTTCAGAGCCTATTCCTAAGTAGGTTCTGCCCTCCTCCATGGAGGTACTGCTGTTAGTCTGCTACTGTCATAATATAGCAAGACTTCATGTTGTTTGAAGAAAAATTACTCACCTTAGCAATGTTGTTTCTTCTAATGGAGTCTTGCTATATTATGACCTCCCCCAGCCTGCCCCTCTCAGAACTTCTACTTGGGTGGGTGCGGATAACTTAGTGTGGGCACTATTTTATGCCCTTTAGCTTTCTCCTTTTGGGAGTTTGGGGTGTGTGTGTTTATTATACTGTTGTTTTATTCTCATGTTGTTAGAATTGTGTTAGTAGTTCTGGTCCCCTGACTTGAGTCTTGGGTGTTGGGACCAGCAATGGTTGTTAATATTTAGGTAGCCATTTGGCTAGTGTAGGTTACAGCTTCCACACAGACCTTAGTGAGTTTTTGCTCGTAAAGATCTGACAGTTCAGGTTTGAAATTACACAGATAGAGCTGCTTCTTAGAGCTCGTGCTCAAAGTTCTATTTTGGAATGGTATTAACCATTTCACCTCCGGTGCAGTTCTAGTGGTGGGACAAACTGCTACTGTCATAATATAGCAAGACTCCATTAGAAGAAACAACATTACTAAGGTGAGTACTTTTTTCTTTTGTGTGGTAACACCAGTATAATGGTTAGTCTGTTTTTCACTTTTAAAAAGAAAAAAAGGATCAGAATCAAACTACCAGCTACATCAACAATCTTTACAAAATGTGACCAAATACTAATTGTGTTTTTTTAACTAAAAGCACTTTGAGGCCTGAGGGTCTTACAGCGTCCCCTTTTAATCTTGCTTTTCAAATTAAGAACAGTCTTATTTAGCAAAGTAAGAAATCTGAAACAATAGCCATTATTGAATACATTATTAAAAATCATAAGCATTTAAGTGCCAGTTATATAAACTGTATTTACATTGCATTTGAAAGTTCTTCTTTCATTTGATTCAAGGAGAAGTTATTGATGTTGAGCATGGCATTGTTTGTGAAAGTGTTCCGATTGTGACCCCAAATGGAGACGTGGTCATTTCCAGCCTAAACTTCAAGGTAAGCATTTTACATAAGAAACACTGGAGTACTACTGTACTCGAAACAAGCAGAACATTCTGCATTCATATTTTATATAACTGTTCAGTACGCCCTTGTTAATGCTGCTGTGATATGAGTAAAGAATGAGGCTAGGATAGCTTCACAAACTAAATATGCTGCTTTTTATTTTCTTGATGTGCTGTTTTGAGAAACACGTTATTTGCTTCTTTTTGCTGCAGGTAGAAGAAGGAATGCACCTTCTTATCACGGGTCCCAATGGCTGTGGAAAAAGTTCTCTGTTTCGAATTTTAAGTGGTCTTTGGCCTGTATATGGAGGAGTCCTATATAAGCCTCCTCCACAGCACATGTTCTATATCCCTCAAAGGTATGTTGATGCTTACTCTGACATGGGATGGCTACAGTGAAATGGGTAGCTTTTTATTTATTTTATTTATTTTTTGTTTACCAGATAGGGTACACTAAACAAGTACAGTAAGTGCCTATTTTCAGGCACAACCCGGGAGAGTACATCAAAGAACAGCAACACAAGAAACATACATAATACAGATAGCCGTCAGGGTCAGTTGACAATGATAAACAATGTAATCTTTTAGGGTGTTTTTTTTCTGCCAAAGTAAATTATAACTTAGAGAATACTGGATGGGCCACTATGTAGAACCAGTGTGGTCTGCCACAGAGGGATTCTGATTCCCTCTGACCTAAAGAGCGAACCTCGAGAGGTCCATGGGAATCAGAATCCCGAGGTGGCATAACACACTGGTTGTGCATAGAGTTGCTCATCCTGTATTTTTTATAGTGAAAAATGTGTTTTGTGAGTTCTTTTGCTTTCAAAATAAAACTGACTACTGTAGTCTCTAGGGGTTCTAGAATGCTGTTCGACACAGTAGGGTAGAAGAGCATTCTATGACACTGGAACTGTAGTAGAACAGCATTTTGAAAGGGATGGAATTCTGTACAGAACAACACTCCACTATACACTATAAAGATATAGTGTATGGTTGAGCGTTGTTCTGTATGGAAAGCCATACACTGTAAAAAGGCATTCTGTGTTAGTAGTGATGTAGCTATGAATGCAGAACAACTTTTCATTCTAATGTATGTTAGCATCTACATCATAATGAAACCGCCCCCATAAGCGCCGTTCCTAGGATAGGGGTGGTTAAAGCATTGCATGTGCAAGCTGGCCGGCAATCACATGGCTGTGAAATGGGTGTCATGGACAACAACGGCTGGCACCCTCTACAAGTAAAAAAGTAAGCGATTCTGTTTTTTGGGACCATACACTGTAAAGAACAGTGTTTTCAAACAACATGAAGTCTTGCTGTATTCTGACAATTGCAGTTAGCCCCAGCCATTAAACTGCCCAGGAGAATAAAGGGTTAACTTTTCTGTGCATGGCATAGAATGTTCATCTCGAGTTCTGTTGATGTCTCTGCCTGTTGGTATTCGAACTGCAACCGTCAGATTCTTTACTCTGCCTCACTGAACAGTCGCTCCGGAGATTTCTCCTGCTGCTCAGTTCAAAGTCGGTTGAAGTGTCGGTTTTCGGTCGTTTTTTCTACTGAAATTGTTGTTTCCGCATAGTCGGTTCAAGTCTCTGTCTGTGGTACCGTGAGTACTAGATAGGTTTTGTTTTGTTTTCTGTGTGCAACTTGTAAAAAGTGTGGATCGGTTCGGCTGAACCGATCATTCAGGTAGAATTTGTACTTTACTTTAGTGTGTGGTTACCTGTCCGTATCGGTTCTAAAAAAAACGGGTTTTAGTACAGGTTTTTCCAAGACCCGTGACACGGTCAGGAACTGATAGGGGAGTCTTGCCTGGTGGTTGCCGAAAAAAGGGTAAGTTTGGTTAGGTTGGCCATGTCTGAGAAGCCCGAGAAAACCGGCCCACTGGTTTCAACACTGCAGTGTGTGTGGAAGGTCTTTGCTAAGGCCGATCCCACACCACCTGTGTTTATTGTCTGGGGTTTGACCACCTTGATTCAGACTGCCAAATTTGTAAAATGTTCCCAAATCTACCCTGGAAAAGAGATTGGTAGACTGAGGGAAAGGGAGGCGAGAAGTCCGCTGACCGGATGGCCAGCCGGTTCGGTTCTGACCGAACCAGAAGGAGCCCCTCTAACCAGGCGATACTTCCTCAGGCAAAAGGAGAGCCGATTCCGAGGAATTGGTTCCGACAAAAAGAAAACGCAAAGACAAGTTGACCGGTTTGGATCCAGAATCTCATACTCCGACCACCGATGAAATAGCCAAAGCGATTCGTATTGTGGAATCGCTTCGCTCGGTTCCGACTGATCCGGCACCTTTTGGCAGGGGCTCGGTTCGGTCGGTTCCCCCAGTTCAGGATTATACCCTAGAAGAATTTTACGAACCGGAGTTTGAGGAGGAAGGAGAGTTGGAAGATGATTATGGTGATGGTGAAAGTCTGGATGTGCCTATTGACCCGGACATCTCCCCAGACAGACCTTCAGGTGTTTCTCCTCCTAGGCTTTCTGAGTCCCTTTCACACTTCATGTTTTACAGAAAGGTGGCTGATATCCTCCAGCTCCCTGTGGAGGAGGCAGTGGAGGATCAGGAGGAGCCTGACTGTGTAGAGATGATGGACATCCCTGAGTCCAGGAGACTGTCTGTTCCCCTCCCCAAATCTTTTGGGAAACAGACACAAAAAATTCTCAAGTCTCCCAATTCCATACCTCCTGTGTATAGAAGAATGGACAAGAGGTATACTCTTTCGGCTCAGATACGGAGTTCCTTTATCAGCAATGCAGCCATGTTGGGGTTGTACAGGCTGCTGCCTGTGATAAGGCAAGCATTCCCTTGGCATCACACCCCCCAGACAAGGACTCCAGGGAGATTGATGCCATGGCAAAGAAGCAGTACATGGCATCATCCTTGGGACTCAGGCAGGCTAATTATATGGCCTATGCAAGGCCCCTGGAATTCTGCGGTTCTGCGGTTGCGGAATTTGCCGCAGAATTTGCATCGTGCCGCAGAATATATATAGTGCCGTAGAATTCATTGTTTTTGGTGAATTTTCATATAAATATACTGTTTTTCCATAGTGTCAGGCTTTCTTTCCCACCTCGTTTATCCTGAAGCCCCTCCTCTATGCTCAGCATATGATGTCATCGATGACATCACATCATATTTAGCCAATAACAGGACTGCATTCTTCCAGAGAAATGAATAAATCATGCCACAGAAATCAGAAAATGCTGCCACAGAAGTCAAGGAGCCCTGCTGCAGAAATCAGAAAATTCTGCCGCAGAACATCAGGGGCCCTGGGCCTATGCAGCCAGGTACCAGAAGTCCAAATGGGACACTGTACTGGCACTGGCTAAACAGGCTTCCCCCCAGCTTGCCAAGGAGCTGGAGTAGCTGGCTGCAGATGGAATTAAGGCATCACAAGTTCAGTTTCATGCTGTTGTAGACTCCAGTGATGTATCATCAAGAGTCATGGCTACATCTGTGGCTCTTCAGAGAATGGCTTGGCTCAGATGTACTAGCCTCTCACAGGATACCCAGGCTAAGGCCATGGATTTTCCTGTAGTGGGTAATTCTCTGGGGAGCAGAGAGAGAATTACACGAAGAAAATGGATGAAAATAGAACCGCTTACAGGAGTGCTCAGGCCAAGGAAAGGCAGGCAGCTCCTCAAAGGCAGCAGTGCAGGGGCAGGGGCAGGCCTTTCCAAAGGCCTTTTTACCAAGCACAGGCCTCTTCTTCCTTTTCACAGAGGGGTGTCTTCAGAGGGAGAGGTAGAAAGGGGATGAGCAGGTCTGCATCCACCCCTCAGCCTAAAGCCCCTACCAAGCAGACACCCTGATGGGTCTGCCCGGGTCGATTCTCCTATCCCAGTCAGGGGCAGGCTGGCTTACTTTGTTCAGGACTGGATGTCTGTTACATCAGACAAGTGGGTCCTGGAAGTAGTAAGCCAGGGACTGTTCTCAGCTTCAAAAAATTTCAGAGAAGAGCCAGATCTTTTCCACGTGCAAATCTCTCAGAAACCCTTGCCCTAGAGGCAGAGGTTTCTTCTCTCCTAGCTCTGAGAGCTATAGAGAGAGTACCTACCCTACACTGGGGCAAAGGACTGTACTCCAGGTACTTCCTAACCCCCAAAAAGAACGGAGAGTGGTGACCCATCCTGGACCTAAGATACCCGAACAAACATTTTTTAAAGCCAAAGTTCAAGATGATAACTCTGGGAATTATCCTTCCCTCTCTAAGGCCAGGGGACTGGCTAGCCTCCCTGGACCTCAAAGATACCTGCTTTCACATTCCCATCAGGTGCTCCCACAGAAAGTACCTCAGGCTCAAGTTGCCTTCAGGCCACTATCAGTTCAGAGCAATGCCCTTTGGCCCTAACCTCAGCCCCAAGGGTCTTCACAAAGTGCCTGGCAGTAGTTGTTGCCTTCCTAAGAAGACAAAAGATTTCCATTTTTCCATATTTGGATGACTGACTCATAGTGGGCCAGTCTCCAGACCAAGTCAAGTCACACCTGCAAGTGACCCAGCAAGTGCTCACTTCTTTAGGATTTCTTCTCAACCTACCAAAGTCAGTTCTCGAACCAGTGCAGCTCCTCACCTTCATAGGGGCAGAGCTGGATACGGTAAAAGCAAGAGCCTTCCTTCCCCCTAGAAAGGGCAAGGGCTGTCATGGAGCTGGCCTCTTCATTCAGCCTTCAGGTGTCTCGACCAGCAAGGCATTTCCTTCAGCTATTGGGCCACATGGCAGCTTCTACAGCAGTGGTCCAAGGTGCAAGATTCCAAATGAGGGACATTCAGTTCCACTTAAGAGCTTTTTGGTCCCAAAGAAAGGATTCCCTTACCAAACTAATCCCAGTGACTCGAACTCTGATCCAAGCCCTGCAATGGTGGCAGGTTCAGGACAATTTGAGGCAAGGGGTTCCATTTGCCGCTCAGTCTTATTCAGTGGTCCTTACCACAGATGCTTCCCTGCTGGGCTGGGGAGCCCATTTGGGGGAACTCACCACCCAGGGACTGTGGTCGCCTCAGGAATCTCTTCTACACATCAATCTCTTGGAACTCAGGGCAGTGTTTCTGGCACTGCAAGCTTTTTCCAAATCAGTACAGAACAAGGTGGTTCAGGTCAGAACAGACAACACCACCACCATGTGGTACATCAACAAGCAAGGAGGCACTCAGTCTACGGCCTTGTGCACAGAAGCAATGAAGTTGTGGTCCCTGACCTATTCCCTGCAAACCTCTCTGATAGCAGTTCACCTTCCAGGGTAGGACAATGTTCTAGCAGACGCACTGAGCAGAATATCTCAGGGCCATCACAAACGGGCCCTAGATCCTCTGGTGTTGAAGGTGATTTTCTCAAGGTGAGGCACTCCAGAGATAGCTCTTTTTGCAGCCCCAGACAATCACCAACTTCCTCTTTTTTGTTGCAGACCCCCACTCTTTGTCTCAGTCCCCCTGGATGCTCGGATTCTGAACTGGGAAGGGAAATTTCTGTATGCTTTCCCCCCCTTCCCTCTCCTGTTCAAAGTGTTAGTCAAGATAAGGTCACAACCTTGCAAAGTGATTCTGATTGCTCCATACTGGGCCAGGCAGCCATGGTATCCCTTGTCGCTGTCCCTAGCAGTCCATCTTCCCAGGAATTACAACCTGGTAACATCCTCTCAGGGGAGGATTTGGTACCCCAATCTTCAGTCTCTCAATCTCAAGGCTTGGCTCTTGAACAGTTAGAGTTTGCAGATCTGCATCTTTCCCAAAGGGTTTCTGGATATCCTCAAAGCTTCCCGAAAGCCCTCCACCAGAAAGACTTACAACTCCAAATGGAAAAGATTCAGCATTTGGTGTTCCAAGAAGAATATTTCTCCAGACACTGCTGAATTGCCTACGGTTCTGGATTATATGGTCCATCTCAATGGCCTAGGTCTCAGACCAGCTACTCTCAAGGTACACTTGGCAGCTGTTTCTGCTTTCCTGTCAGTAGGCAAGTCTTCCTCACTGTCATCCCATCCTGTACCTGCAAGTTTGTCAAGGGATTGCTTCACACCAGTCCCCCCTTTAGGGATCCTGCTCCTGCTTGGGATCTTAATGTTTGCATTGCTCAGCTAATGCAACCCCTTTTTGAACCTTTGTCCTCAGAAGAGCGTAAGTACTTGACTTGGAAAACTGTGTTTTTGGTAGCCATCACTTCTGCTAGACGTATCAGTGAATTGCAAGCCTTGTCAGTGGAACCTGATTTCATCTCTTTTCACAGAGATAAAGTGGTCTTTAGAACTAACAGAAAGTTCTTGCCTAAAATGGTTTCAGATTTCCACCTGAATCAGTCTATATCTCTCCCTGTTTTCTTCACTGATCATTCTTCCTTGGGAGAGAGGAGGCTACACAGTTTGGATGTTAAAAGAGCCCTTAACTACTACATAGAGCGTACCAAGGGTCAAAGGTTTGACTCCCTCCAGTTGCTCCTCACTTATAGAGAAGTTGGGAAGGGCAAACCTGCCACCAAGAGATCTATTGCCAGGTGGATTGTTTCTTGTATACAATTCTGCTATGAAAAACTGGGTAAAACTCCACCCTCAGGCCTGAGGGCTCATTCCACAAGAGGTACAGCTGCTTCCCTGGCTGCTGCCAGGGATATCCCTCTTTTAGAAATTTGTCAAGCAGCCACCTGGAAAACAGTCCATACTTTTACCAAGCATTACTCTCTGGATATCCAGGCTAGGAGTGATGCTGGATTTGGCACAGCAGTACTTCAGAGCCTATTCCCAAAGTAGGTTCTGTCCCTCCTCCATGGAGGTACAGCTTTAGTAGTCTGCAATTGTCAGAATACAGCAAGACTTCATGTTGTTTGAAGAAAAAATTACTCACCTTAGTAATTATGCTTTTTCTAGTGGAGTCTTGCTGTATACTGACCCCCCCCCCCGCCTCCCCTCTTAGAACCTAGATTTTTGGGATGTGGGTGGGCAGGCACAGTGTTGGCACCCTAGAGTTGCCCCCTTTTACACCCTCTGTTCTCTTTGAGTAAAATGTTATTTCATTTGATTGGTTTTTGGTTTTGGATTTCCTGACTTGAGTCTTCCTTTGAGGACCCAAAACATTATTTTCTGCCAGTTGGCTAGTTAAAAATTTTACAGTTTCCACACAGAACACCTAGTGAGTTTTGCTCGTAAAGATCTGACGGTCGCAGTTAGAATAACAACAGGCAGAGACATCAACCGAGCTTGAGATGAACATTCTATGCCATGCATAGAAAAGTTAACCCTTTGTTCTCCTGGGCAGTTTAAAGGCTGGGGCTAACTGCAATTGTCAGAATATAGCAAGACTCCACTAGAAGAAACATAATTACTAAGGTGAGTAATTTTTCTAGGGACATGGATATGTTGTTCATCCACACTCATTGGCAGTATCCTTGCCGCTTTAAATCTTGCCGGAAGGTCTTCAAGCTTGCTCGTCCCACCCACCCGGGTGGTATAACTCTCGGCTCCGCCCCATGACGCCAGATCTTCCTTACCGCTTGGAAGCTCAGGTTCCCTCCTTAACGCTCTGCGTTTGTGACTAGTTCCTATTTCTCCGTTTGCGGTTAAAAATAATATTTTGCAAAAGACTTCAGTCTTGATCCTCGCGGCTGCGATGGATAAATCGACTCCGGTTGGAGATGCCCATGCGGCAGAAGATGTCTCGGACGGATCCACACTCCACGTGTGTCTACTGCTTAGGCCTTGAGCACGACCCGCGGGCTGCGACCTGTGCTCATCTTTCTCGACCTCGATCCCCCGAAGACCGTGCTGCCCGATTGCAACTGGGCCGTCCGAAGCGTTCCCTCGGTGAAGTCCAAGGAGGCCCGGTTGGCGGTGTCGGCGGGTTCGGCGGATCAGCTCGGCGGATGGTAAGCCTCGAAGAGGAAGCGGCGCGGGCGTATCTTCCTCGGCGCGGCATTTATCCGCTCTCTCTGGGTTCTTCCTACGGCTTCCTTTAAGGAGCTTTGTCTGTCCCTCTCCACTAAAGGAGAAGGCCTGCGTCTGCTGGACCTTTTCTCGGTCCAAAAGAGGGACAAGGTAAGTCCCTCCGTCGGCGCTCTTGGGAGGCGGGAAAGGTCCCTCTCCCGGGCCGTCGACCGTCGGCTTCGGTCGACCGCTCGGCTGACCACTGGCCTCACGGTGTCCCGTCAGGTCAGTTGGCCGAGACTCCACCACTGATGAAGTCGAGATTTTCTCGACCCATTGGACGGGCTGTCGCCTTTGGCGAATTCCCCTCCCGGTTCCCCGGGAGAGTTGAGGATCCGTGGGCTCGCCTGTGCCTCCGGTTCCGGAGCCCTCGGATGGACTTTCCGGGGCGAAGAGTGTCGGTTCGCGACACCTCCCTGCACCGACCGGAAATTCGGGACTCTGGTCTCGGTCTCGGACCTCTTGCGGTCCAGCCGTTCCACCGTCATAGGCGGTCTCGGTCTCGGCACGCGATGGCGGCGTCGCCGCTCGTCTCGTCCTCCTCCTCGGATGAGGAGGCTGGCGTAAATTACGTCGGACGATGCAGAGACCTTATGTTAACAACTCCTCCTGGCGGGAATAAGCCGACTCGGCGCCCCGGCCATTAAGTGGCTGTCACGGGCAGCCGACACAACCCTCGACTTGCCCGAGGAGCTATACCCAGGCGGTTGTTCGACCAAAACCAGCTGCTCCACCGATTGCGGTGGAACCTCCGCCTCACAGCCACCAATTGGGGCTCCGACCAAAACCGGTCGGCTAAGGTTTACCCATCGGCTGTCAGTTACCCTCACTCCCGACCGACCTCGGCAGGTGAAGGGTGGCTCAGGCCAGAGCAGCTCTTCGAGGACTCTTCCGAGTCCGAAGATGATTCCTCCTTCTTCTCAGCGACTGGACTTGGAGTCTTCAGGAGGTCAGCCAATGGGCGATAGCCGTCGTCCTTCCTAGGACTGCTCGGCTCATCTCGGAGTCTACGGGATGGAGCTCGAACCCGCTTTCCAACGCGGCCAGGTATCCCCTCACGGAGATTCTGGACCGAGGGGATTCTCCGACGGAGGCCTTTCCGGTGGCCGAGGCCATAGTGGGTCCAGCACTGGAACTTTGGCAGCGCCCTGCTTCCTGCCCTGCGCCTTCGGCCAGGATGGCCAGGAAGTATGCGGTCCCTACCGGTTCCTTGTCCGGTTTTTGAACACCCCTCTGCTGAGGGGTTGGTTACCGACAGCGTTTTCGCTGCGCCCGGCACGCCGGGATGTGGACAAACCTCCTGACAAGAGTCCAGAAATGGACTATGTCGGGCGAAAAGTCTCGCCGTCCTCTCTCGGCCTTCGTCAGGCCAGTTGGCCGTCCTCATGGCACATTTTTCTCATGCCCTGTTGGGCTCCCTGGATGAGGTCATCCCTCATCTTCCCGCCGATCTGCAGACTACGGTTAAGCAGGTGCGGGACCAGGGCAGGGCAGTGGCCAAACAGCAGCTCCAGACTGCTTTGGATGTAGGGGGACTCATGTGCCAGATCGGTGGCGGCCGCAGTGGCTATGCGTCGGCAGGCTTGGCTGAGGATATCCACCTTTACTTCGGATACCCAGCACAAGTTGGCGGATGTTCCCTTTTTGGGGACTGACCTCTTCGGCCCTGGGGTGGAAGGTCACCTGCAGAGGATCGAGAAGTCCAATGCCACCTTGGACTCGGTCTCTTCCGCTCAGAAGGACAAAGGCCGCAAACCACAGCCTAAGCCCTTTCGTCCTTCTGTGCCCCCGGCGCGCCCGGCCCAGCAACGTCAGGGCCAGCAGGCTCGGCCTTGGCATCCCAAACCCAAGCCGCCGGCTTCCTCTAACAGGAGGCAGGGAGGAAAGGGCCCAGGAGGTCCCTCGGCCGGTCCCTCCTCCAAGCCTGCCCAGTGACGGGCTGAGGGGTGTCGCCCCCATCCCCGTCACCTCACCCCTGGGTCCCCCCGTGGGGGGACGGCTCCGGCACTTCCGTTCCGCCTGGTCCGCTGTTACCACGGACAGGTGGGTCTTGAAGGTGGTGGGAAGAGGCCTGCCTCTGAATTCGAGCAGGCACCACCCTTCAGGAGCCGCCGCCTCGGAGCTTCGAGTCCCCAGCCTCACTGGCGGCTCGTCGAGCCGACATCACTCTCCTCCTCCAGAAGGAGGTGGTAGAGAGGTGGTGGACCCTCCTTCAGACCCAGGGTTTGTGTCCAGGTACTTCCTGGTTCCAGACGGCGAGGGGCTGGCGCCCATTCTCGACCTACACGACCTAAACAAGTTCCTAAGGTCTCGAACCTTCAGGATGGTCACTCTGGCTCAGATAATACCATCCTTGGAGCAGCGTGTGGTTCTGCTCTCTGGACTTGCAGGACGCGTTTTCCGTCCTATCCGTCCGTCTCACCAGAGATTCCTTCGCTTCAAGGAAGGATCTCTCTTGAGTTCAAGCCATGCCCTTGACTTGTCTCCAGCTCCCAGGGTCTTCACCAAATGCATGGCAGTGGTGACAGCATTCCCTGCGGCGCCGAGGGTCCGGTGTACCCTTACCTGGACGACTGGCTGATAGCAGCTCCCTCCAGGAAGGAGGCGGAGTGGTCCAGAGATCTGGCCTCCAGGTCTGCTCTCAACTGGGCCTCCTTGTCAACGAGGCCAAGTGGAACTCGGGCAGAAGCAGGTGATTTTATTCATCGAGTACTTGGCTCATTCTCTTTCGAGCCAAAGGTGACTCCCGGTGGACAGGGCCGAGGTTCTTTCCTCCTTTGCCCGATCATTTCTGGTTGGGCAGTGCGCCCCTGCCGGGACTTCCTCGCCCTCCTGGGTCTCATGGCGGCCTGTACCAGCGTGGTCCGTTGGGCCCGCTGGAACATGCGTCCCCTTCAGTGGGGACTGGCCAGCCAGTGGTCACAACGCTGCGATCCCTTGGACCAGCTTGTGTCGGTGACACAGGGGATGTGGAATGCTCTCCAGTGGTGGACCGTTCCAGATCAATTGCAGGAGGGCATCCCGTTCGTCCGCCCGAGCCGGCGGTCTCTCTGTCGACCGATGCCTCTCTGATGGGTTGGGTGCCCATCTGGGGAACACGAGCTCATGGCCTCTGGTCCCCAGAAGTCGATGCCACATCAACCTGCTGGGCTCGAGCGGTCCGCTCCAGCTCTCACCGCCTTTGCTCCCGCTCCGGGGTCAAGTGGTCCGAGTCCAGACGGACAATACCCACCGACCATACTATCTAAACCGCCAGAGGCGGGGCCGCTCCATGCTTCTATGCAAGGAAGCTCTCCGCATTTGGTCCACGTCGCGGCAGCCTGGAGCGGATCTCCTAGCCATTCACGTGGCAGGAGCCTCCAACACCCTGGCCGATGCCCTGAGCCGGATAGGGGCTGCATCCCACGAGTGGTCTCTCCTGCCGGAGGTAGTACAGCATCTGTTCTCCCTTTGGGGCACACCTCAGGTGGACCTGTTTGCCTCCATGGAGAACGCGAAGCTGAGTCTGTTCCATGCCCGCCCCCCTCAGCAGGGCTCGCTGCAGGGGGATGCCTTCTCGAGGCAATGGACCCCGGGCCTCTTTTACGCCTTTCCCCCATTTCCCTTGATCCACAAGGTGCTTCTCAAGGCGAGGAGGGACAAGGCGCAGGTGATTCTGATAGCCCCAGACTGGCCGCCAGTTCTGGTACCAGATCTCCTCAGTCTCAGCTCCAGGACTCGCGGCAGCTTCCAGCTCGCCGGACCTGCTCTCAGTCAATCAGGGAAGGTGTTCCATCCGGACCTTCAATCCCTGCACCTGACGGCCTGGTTCCTGGCGGCTAGAGTTCCAGGCTTTGGGTCTTTCCGGCGAGGTCCTCAATGTAGTTGAGGCGTCCGTAGAGTCGACCAGAAAATGCTATGCCTTCAAATGGAAAAGGTTTCCATTTGGTGTCAGAACAAGGCTTGGACCCTTCCTCCTGTTCCTTGCAAGCATCTTGGACTATTTATGGTCCCTTTCTAGTCAAGGGCTTAGGTCGGCGACCCTAAGGTGCACCTGGCAGCCATCTCTGCTTACAGGAGCGGGCCGGGGAAGCAGTCAGTGGCGCAGGAGAGAGGTGGTCTGGCGCTTTTCAAAGGCCTTGATCACATTTCCTCCAGTGCGGGAACCCCCACCTCCGTGGGATCTACTGCTGGTACTGGCAAAGCTCATGGGCAAGCCATTCGAACCTATGCACAGGTGTGTCTCTCCACCTGTCGTGGAAGACCGCCTTCTTGGTGGCTATCACGTCAGCCAGAAGGATGGGAGCTCCAGGCGCTTTCCATCGAGTCTCCTTACCTGGTCTTCCACAGGGACAAGGTTGTCCTGCGCCCCACCCGAAATTCCTTCCAAGGTGGTGCGGAGTTTCACCTTAACCAGGTGTTGACTCTGCCGGTGTTCTACCCCAATCACACCTCGGAGGCGAATATAGGCTCCATACTCTGGATTCTAGAAGGGCGCATGCTATTATAAGCAAAGACGGGCTGAATTCGGGGAGAGGTTCACAGCTGTTTGTCACTCACGCTGAAGCCGCATCTGGCAGACCTGCAGCCAAGCGGACGATAAGCAGGTGGGTAACCTCCTGCATAGATCTCTGCTATAAGTTAGCGGGCATGGAGCCTCCCAGAGGATAAGAGCTCATTCTACCGCCATACTGCTGCAACGGTGGCTGCTTCCAGGACGTCCCTATCCAGGAAATCTGCAGGCTGCTACCTGAAGTCAGCAAACACCTTCATTACCCACTACCACATCGACCTTGAGGTCACGCCGGGATGCTGGTTTTGGGGCCTCGGTTCTCAGTCTCTCTTTCCCAAGTAAGTATATGGGGTGTCGTCTTGCCTCCCTCCTCCCGGAGAACTGCTAGGAGTCTGCCAATGAGTGTGGATGAACAACATATCCATGTCCCTAGAAATACAGGTTACTCACCTGTAACAGGAGTTCTAGGAATGGTATATGCTTGTTCATCCTACCACCCACCCGACCTTCCGGCTTCGACGCACAACCTGAGCTTCCAGCGGCCAAATCTGGCGCCATGGGGCGGAGCCGAGAGTTATACCACCCGGTGGGTGGGAGGAGCAAGCTTGAAGACCTTCCGGCAAGATTTAAAGCGGCAAGGATACTGCCAATGAGTGTGGATGAACAACATATACCATTCCTAGAACTCCTGTTACGGGTGAGTAACCTGTATTTTCTGGCGTCCCATACAACAGCTACTCTTTACCCTCGTGGTTACTATGACCACTGAAGAACCTCTCGAGCTTCGCTGTCGAGGTCTGTAGTCATCATAGTAACCACTCGGGTAAAGAATAGCATTGCTGTGTATGGGATTCCATACACTGTCCTATATGTGATGCCAGACATTTAAAGATATTCTGTAACACTGGCAATGATTTACAACACTTAAAGGAGATAGAAAGAACTTGGAAAATTAAAGGCAGAGAAGGCAATGGGGCCTGATGGTTTGCATCCAAGAGTTCTTAGAGAGTTGAGGGATGAGCTGGCATCACAGCTGATAAAGTTATTTAATTTATCCCTGGATACAGGAGGGCTTCCAAGTGACTGGAGGATGGCGAACGTAGTACCAGTTTATAAGGGGTGGCTACAGGGAGGAGGCTGGGAATTACCGCCCTATCAACCTCACATCAGTGGTGGGTAAGGTGATGGAGATGTTAATAAAGGAAAGAGTGGTAAAATACTTAATGGACAATAAACTGTTAGATGAAAAGCAACATAGCTTCACTAGTGGGACATCTTGCCAGACAAATCTGATTTAATTTTTTGATGGGGTAACAAAGGTTATTGATCAAGGGGGGCAGTTGATGTGGCCTACCCAGACTTCAATAAGGCCTTTGACTCTGTTCCTCACCATAAGCTAGTAAATAAGACAGAGAGCCTTGGGGTGGGACAGAAAATAACTAGATGGGTTGAAAACTGGCTGAAGGATAGAAGTCAGAGTGTGTTGGTAAATGGTATACATTCTAGGATAATGAAAGTGACGAGCGGTGTACCTTAGGGGTCAGTACTAGGACCAGTACTTTTTAATATATATATATATATATCTCAGTGATATATTAATGGAACTTAAAGGGAAGGTGTGTCTTGTTGTGGATGATGCAAAGTTATATAATAGGGTTGACATAGCAGGAGGGGTAGAGCACCCTAGAGAAGTGGTCGGACATTTGGCAGCTGAAGTTCAGTGCTAAGAAGTCTGCAGTGATGCATGTAGGGCATAAAAATCCACTGGCTGAGTACTCACTGGGGGGAGAACTGATAAAGCAAATAGAACAGGAAAGGGACCTGGAGATTAACAACCTTAAGTAGGAGACCAATGTAGTAAGGCAGTAGGTAAAGCTAATAGAATGATGGCGTATCATCATAGGTATCATAGGTTGTACAGAGCTGTAAATTACACTTGCATCCATGGTGCTCGCATAGTATATCTCAGAATGATTAACTGTTTCTCCTAAAATGGTTGTCTAACTTTTGCTTAAACTGTTCGGTTGTTATACAACCTACCTCCTCCAACCAAGGGGAGTGCATTCCATACGGGAACCACTCTCCGACTGTACCACCTGTTACTTCTCACTAATTTACAGTGTCTGTTTTCCATCTGGAGAGGATGTGACCTGGTTGTATAAATCTGTTCCTTACTTTGTAGCCCCATTATATGCCATAGCTCGTTATCTGTCCAAGCTCTGTGTAATAGACATATATCCCCTCTTGTTCTTCTGTATTCCAGTGTGAACATGTCCAACTCTCTCAACCTTTCCTCACAGTTCCTTACTTTGAGGTTCTTGATGGCCCTGATTGCTCTTTTTCAGACCCTCTCGATCATATAGATTTCTCCTTTCTTGTAGGGGGACCAAACCTGTGCTCCATATTCCAGTACAAGCCTCACCAGTGATGAATACAGAGGCACCATGACCTCCTTAATTCTACTTTCATTATGTTTCAATATACAATCAAGTATTCTATCACTTTTCTGAAGAATATTTTTGCAGTGGGACTTAAAAGAAAGGTCATGTGAAATCGTAATTCCTAGGTCTCGCCTCTGTTGTTTTAATGAGGTTGGTTTTATTTAAAGAATATGAATGATTATTGATTTTTTCCCCATATTCATTACCATTTATTTGTCTTGGTTAAGTAGCAGTTTGTGCTTAGTGGTCCAACTTTTGATGAAATCTAGGGCACGCTGGAGTGCTAAAGCATCTTCTTGATTTTGAATGATGGCCCCCAACCTGCAGTCGTTGGCAAATTTTGTTACCCAGATTTTTTCATGATCATACTGTAAAGAGGAGATGTAAATATTAAATAAGTAAGGACTCAGAACAGATTTCTGGGGCACCCTGCTTGTCACCTCGGCCCAGTTAGAAAGAACACCCTTTATACAAACCCTTTGTTTTCTATCAGTAAGCCATGATTAAACCCAGGCTACTATGTTGTGTAGTCCTATCTTATGGAGTACATCTATCAACTCAGCACGTGGCAGCTTATCAAAAGCCTTTGAAAAATCCTAAAAGATCACATCCACTGGATCACCCTCATCTAAAGCTCTATTCACTCAGTCGTAGAATTGCAATATGGTTTGTTTGTCAGGATCTTCCCCTAGTAAACCCATGCTGTGTCTTATTGAACAGGTTTTCCTGTTCTAAGAAATTTGTGATAGTCTTTTAGGATGCCTTCAAGGACTTTTGACAGAATGGCTGTCAAACTAAGAAGAAGATAATTAGCTGAATCTGCCCTAGACCCTTTTTTATAAAGCGGAATGACAGTAGCCACCTGCCATGCCTCCACTACCTCTCCTTTGTCTAGAGATGCTTGGACGATATGGGTTAGGGGTGGGGCCAGCTCAGTACACATTGACCTGATTATATTTGGATGTATGCCGTCAGGCCCAGGCGATTTATTTGGGTTGACTTGTTTTAACCGATCCTCCACATCTTTTAGGTCAATACTGATTAGTGTTTCCATTTTCTTTGTTATGTTATCTTGTGGGTTTGTGTTTGATGTTGATTTGGGATTAAACACTGTTAAGAAATATTCATTCTGAATATTAGCTGTTTGTTTTAAATCACTTATGATAATGCCCTCCTGATTTTTTAGAGGTCGCACCAAGTTGTTTCCCCCTTTAGTTTTATTTATATGTGCATAAAGTGCCTTATAGTTATCTTTAGACTTGTTAGCTAGTTTTAATTCAAAAGTTGATTTTGCCTTTTCAATCTCTTTTTTACCCTTTTAGCTAGCTCCTTATATGTAATGATTCCATGTGTCCTCCTCATTTTTTTAAACAGCTTGTTTTTCTTTTTAGTCTCCTGATCTTAGAAGTCATTCAATTTGGTGTTTTACATTTCGTGCTGTATTTGGTTTTGTTTGGTATGTACTTGCGGATTTCATGGTCTAGTTTATTACAGAAGAGGTCCCATTTGTTACATAGTGATTTATTAAATCATCTTCCCAGTTCCACTCAGCCATATTAGCTTTCAGCTTAGTGAAGTTAGCCCTCCCAAAGTTGAGAACTTTAGTGGAGTGTTATCTGTTTGATGAATGATTCCCTTAGTTCAAAATGAGTGTGCATAGGAAGGGGTATAACAAGTAGGAAGAGGGAGGTTTTGATGCCTTTTTTATAAGACCATGGTCAGACTGCACGTGGAGTATGGGGTACAGTTCTGAAGGCCTCATTTAAGAAAATATATAGATGGGTTGGAGAGGGTTCACAGAAGGGCAACAAGAAGGTGCAAGGTATGCAAGAGAAACCATACGAGACTAGATGGAGAGATATACCCGCTGGTTTGAAGAGATAGAGGTGACATGATAGAAACAAAATGAAAACCACTCAAACCACTAAGAGGATGCTGAACAAAATATTGGAGCATGAAAAACAATTACGAGCACTCCTCAGGACTGGATGCAAAACAGAATACTTTATTGTTAAAAGCGAATAAACGTTAGCAGCAACTGACTAGACTGACCCGCTACCAGTTTTGCACGTCACTGGTGCATCATCAGGAGTGTAACAATTCACAACTTCGTGACTGAAGTCATTCATTCACATGGTTGTGATGTATTACAGTGTGCACTGTAATGTATGCCCATTGGTCCACAGTGTGGCCCAATCAACTTGCAGCTCCTACTGTAAGCTGTCATTTGGCAGGCAGCAACGGTGATATGCGGTGGGTATGCTGCCGTCCAATGATCGGGGGCTGGGTGGGCTGGGGTCCTGTGTGGGTGGGGGGATGAGGGTTACCACTGAACCACCAGGGACATGTCATTTTCAAATTCTCCAGCGATCGGAGGTACAGGTAGGGTGGGGGGAACCACTGGACCACCAGGGCACTGTACTTTACAAAGTCGGCGTTGATCTGGGATTCAGGCGGAGCGGCGGGTACCACTGGACTACCAGGGAATAGGGACTCTGGTATATTTGGAGATCGGAGTGTCGAGATGGGGAAGGGGCACCACTGGACCACCATGGATGGTAATATGACTAGTAGCATGACGATCACTGCTATGGGAGGGGTGGAGGGGTTCCGCTAGGGATATTATGTTAGATGATGGCACAGCGAATGAAGCTATGGGGGGGGGGTTCCACTAGACTACCATCCTTTTGTGTATGCTTGTGCACGGTGTTGGGGGGGTTGCCACCCACGGCCGGACGCTGCTGTGTTGTGCACTGCAATGCAGCGGCCTGCTGGTGGGTGGACTGCACTTGAGCCTATTTTTCCAGGCTCAACTCTGAGCCCAGGTATGCGGCATATCTCAGGATTGTGCCAGCAGATGCGTTGCACATCCCGGGCTGAATATCGGGATGTGCCACATATGCATGGGCACGTTCCCTGGAGTTGTGCCACATACATTATCTTTGTGCCCTGGTGCATTGGGTATTGTGGTGTGCAATTCCCTTTTTTGAATATTGCCCCAGGGCACAGTTCTGGCGTTGTGCTGGCACAACTTAGTTGTGCACGGCACAATCCCTTTGAATATCTAGCCCTAAAAGGACAACAGAAGGGCTTCTAGAGGTGTTAAAAACTGTTTCCTTTCACGTTTACAAACTCAAAGGGCTAGCTAGCTACAAAAACAAACTATTTCTGTAGTTAGTTGGAGATTTTTTTATTCTTACTTTGGTTTTGAGTCAAATTAAATGCTGCATTCAAACAACATGAAGTCTTGCTGTATTATGACTATTGCAGTTTGTCCCACCATTAGAACTGCTCCGGAGGTGAAAGAGTTAACTTCCATGCCAGGCATGGAACTTGGAGCGCAAGCTCAGTTAGAAAAGCTCTGTCTGGATGTTTTCAAACTGAAACTGTCAGATTCTTTACTCCGCCTCGCTGAACAGTCGCTCCGGAGATTCCTCCTACTGCTTGGTTCATTTCTCGGTTTAAAACAGTTTCTCGGTTAAATTCAACCACGATTATTATTATTATTTTAACCGCAAACTGATCGGTTCAAGCTCTGTCTGTGGTATTGTAAGTAATTGACAGGTTTATTTCTGTGTGGAACTTGTAAATGTTTATCGGTTCGGTTCGAACCGATCAGGTTGTTTTAAAACTTTATTCTCAAGCATTTAAAAGCTTTTAGAGTGCGGTTCCCGGTTCTTATCAGTTCTAAAAAAAACGGATTTCATTACGGTTTTCCACGAATTCGTGACACGTTGGGAACCGGATAAGGGTGTCTTGCCTGGCACCGCCGGAAAAGGGCAAGTTTTGGTTAGGCTGGCATTATGTCTGAGAAACCCAAAAAAAAACCGGCCCACTGGGTTTCAGCACTGTAGTGTCTGTGGGAAGCCTTTGCCAAGGCTGACCCACACCATGTTTATTGTCTGGTGTTTGACCACCTCAATGCAGACTGCCAGATTTGTAAGAATTTCCTGCAGCTACCCTGGATAAGAGAGTTGGTAGGCTCAGGGGCGAGAGGCCAAAAGTCTGCTGACCCAGATGCGCCCGGTTCGGTGCCAACCAAACCGGAGGAGTGCCCTCTGACCAGGGCGAGACTTCTCGGCAAACATAAAGCTGACTCTGAGGAGCCAGTTCCAGCAAAGAAAACTAGAAAATCAGCAGGTGGAGTCAAAATTCCTTCTCCAACTGCTGCAGAGATAGCTAAAGCAATACAAATTGTCCAGTCACTTTCTCCGGTTCCGTCCGAACCGCCACTATCTGGCAAAAGGTCGGTTTGGCCGGTTCCACCGGTTCAAGAATATGATATAGAGGAGTTTTATGAACCAGAGGAGGGGGAGGATGATTATGAACAGTGTGAATGTGACTTTGAGAGTCTGGATGTGCCCATTGAACCGGACATCTCCCCAGACAGACCTTTAGAATCTCCCCCTAGGCTTTCTGAGTCCACTTCTCATTTTCTGTTTTATAAAAAAGTTGCTGAAACCCTCCAGCTCCCATTGGAGGAAGCTGTGGATGAGCAAGAGGAACCTGACTTTGTGGAAATGATGGATATCCTAGAGTCCAGGAGATTGTCTATTCCTTTACATAAATCATTTAGGAAACAAACAATAAAAATTCTAAAAGCTCCTAATTCTGTGCCTCCTGTGGACAAAAAGATGGACAGGAGGTACACTTTGTCAGGTCCTGATACAGAATTTCTTTCACAGCAATGCAGCCATGTTGGGGTAGTTCAGGCTGCAACCTGTGATAAGGCTAATATTCCCCTGGCTTCACATCCTCCTGACAAGGACTCCAGGAAGATTGATGCCATGGCTAAAAAACAATACATGGCAGCGTCCTTGGGACTCAGACAAGCAAATTATATGGCTTATGTGGCAAGATACCAAAATCTAGATGGGATACTGTCATGGCTTTAGCCAAACAGGCCCCTGGCCAGCTTGCCAGGGCTGGAGCAGGTGGCTGCTGATGGTATTGAGGCATCCAAGGTGCAATTCCATGCTGCAGTGGATTCTAATGATGTATCCTCTAGAGTCATGGCTACATCTGTGGCCTTTCGTGATTGGCTTGGCTCAGGTGTACTAGTTTGTCACAGGATACCCAGGCTAAGGCTATGGATTTTCCTAGAGGGAAATTCTCTGTTTGGGAGCAGACAGAGAATTACATGAAGAAAATGGATGAATATAGAACCACTTATAGGAGTGCACAAGCCAAGGAGGCGGCAAGCCACTCCTCAGAGGCAGCCCCAGGGTAGAGGCAGGCCTTTTCACAGGCCTTTACCAAACCCAGGCCTCCTCTTCGGCTTATGCTCAGAGGGGGTTCTTCAGAGGGAGAGGGAGAGGCAGACGGGGTGCAAGCAGGCCTGCTCCCACCCCTCAGCCTAAAGCCCCTGCCAAACAGGCACCTTGATGGGGTGCCCAGGGCCGGTTCTCCATTACCTGTAGGGGGCAGGCTGGCTTACTTCGTCCAGGACTGGGAGTCTAACATCAGACAAGTGGATCCTGGAAGTAGTAAGCCAGGTTCTGGTTCTCAGCTTCAAAAAATTTCCAAAGATGAGAATCAGATCTTTTCCACCTGTAAATCCTCTAGAGACTTTTGCTTTGGAAACAGAAGTCTCAACCCTCCTGGCTCTCAGAGCTGTAGAAAGGGTTTCTCCCCTACACCAGGGCAAGGGTCTGTACTCCAGGTACTTCCTTACCCCAAAAAAGACAGGAGAATGGCGGCCCATTCTGGACCTAAGATATCTGAACAAGCACCTTTTAAAACCAAAATTCAAAATGGTGACTCTGGCAATGATTTTACTTTCTCTAAGGCCAGGGGACTGGCTAGCTTCCCTGGACCTCAAGGATGCCTACTTCCATGTTCTTATCAGAAGCTCCCACAAAGTACCTCAGATTAGAACTGCCTCAGGCATTACCAGTTCAAAGCAATGCCCTTGCCTTACCTCTGCCCCAAGGCTATTCACAAAATGCCTAGCAGTAGCAGTTGCTCATTTAAGAAGGCAAAGATTGCCGTCTTTCCTACCTAGACGACTGGCTCATTGTGGTCAGTCTCCAGACCAGGTCAGATCACACCTGCAAGTTACCCAGCAGCTGCTTACCTCTGGGCTTTCTTCTCAATCTTCCAAAGTCAGTTCTGGAACCTGTCCAGGTACTCACCTTTATAGGTGCAGAACTGGACACAAAGCAGGCCAGAGCCTTCCTTCCCCTAGAAAGGGTAAGGAACCTGGTGGCCCTGGCCTCCTCCTTCACTCTGCAGGTCTCTCGACCAGCAAGGCATTTTCTACAGCTCCTAGGACACATGGCTGCTTCCACAGCTGTAGTGCAAGGAGCAAGATTTCAGATGAGGGACATTCAGTTCCATTTGAGAGCCTTTTGGTCTCAAAGAAAAGATCCCCTATCCAAGTTGATCCCAGTGACTCGAACCCTGATCCAGGCCCTTCAGTGGTGGCAGGATCAGAGCAATCTGAGACAAGGGATCCCTTCATCCTCTATCTCACTCCTTGACCCTTACTACAGACGTCCCTTTTGGGATGGGGAGCTCACATGAAGCCTCTCCACCCAGGGATTGTGGTCCCCTCAGGAATCTCTGCTCCAGATCAATCTGTTGGAACTCAGAGCTGTTTTCTAGCACTTCAGGTTTTTCTGCATCTATTCAGAACAAAGTGGTTCAGGTCAGAACAGACAACACCACTACAATGTGGTATATCAACAAACAAGGGGCACTCGGTCTTGACCTTGTGCACGAGGCAATGAAGTTGTGGTCTCTGGCTTATTCCCTGAACACTTCCCTCATAGCAGTTCACCTCCAGGCAGGACAATGTCCTGGCAGATGCTCTCAGCAGGATTTCCCAGGGCCATCACGAATGGTCGCTGGATCCCCTAGTACTGGGGATAGTTTTTGCCAGATGGGGCACCCCTCAGATAGATCTTTTTGAAGCCCCAGACAATCATCAACTTCCACTGTTTTGTTGCAGGCCCCCAGTGTTGGGCTCAGTCCCCCTGGATGCCTTTCTCCTCGACTGGGAAGGGAAGTTTCTATATGCCTTTCCCCCCTTCCCTCTCCTGTTCAAGGTGCTAGTCAAAATCAGATCTCAGCCCTGCAAGATGATTCTGATTGCTCCAGATTGGGCCAGGCAGCCCTGGTACCCACTCCTTCTGTCCTTAGCAGTCCATCTTCCCTGTGTCTCCCCAGGAACCACAACCTGTTAACTTGTGCCCAGGGGAGAGTTTGGTATCCGAATCTCAAATCCCTCAACCTCAAGGCCTGGCTCTTGAGGAGTTAGAATTGCTGACCTACACCTTTCTCAAGGTGTTCTGAAATCCTGAAAGCTTCTAGGAAGCCTTCCACTAGGACTACTTATAACTCTAAATGGAAAGGTTTTCCATATGGTGTTCTAGGGAAGCATATTTCCCGGAATCTGCTGATTTGCCCACTGTTTTGGACTATATGGTCCATCTTAATTCTTTTGGGACTGAGACCAGCTACCCTGAAAGTGCATTTGGCAGCTGTCTCTGCTTTTATTTCAGCAGGAAAGCCCTCTTCTCTTTCCACTCACCCTGTATTTTCCAAGTTTTTCCAAGGATTACTTCATACTAATCCACCTTTCAGGGCCCCTGCTCCTGCCTGGGATCTTAATGTTTGCATTGCTCAGCTGATGCAACCCCCCTTTGAACCTCTGTCTTCGGCAGAGCTTAAGTACTTGACTTGGAAAACTGTTTTTCTAGTAGCCATCACTTCTGCCAGGCGCATATAAGTGAGTTACAAGCTTTGTCAGTGGAGACTGACTTTTCCTTTCACAGGGATAAGGTAGTCCTCAGGACTAACAGGAAGTTTTTGCCTAAGGTGGTTTCAGATTTCCATCTTAACCAATCTATCTCCCTTCCAGTGTTCTTCACTGACCATTCCTCCTCTGGTGAGAGGAGGTTGCACAGCTTAGATGTTAAGAGGGCCCTTAGTTACTATATAGAGCGTACCAAGGGTCATAGGTTCGAATCCCTCCAACTATTCCTCACTTATGGTGAGGCTGGAAAAGGGAAACCTGCCACTAAGAGATCCATTGCCAGGTGGATTGTCTCTTGTATCCAATTTTGCTATTAAAAACTGGGTAAGGTTCCCCCTTCAGGCCTGAGGGCTCACTCTACCAGAGGTACAGCTGCGTCTCTAGCTGCTGCCAGAGACATCCCTTTCTTAGAGATATGTCAAGCAGCTACTTGGAAAACGGTACACACTCACCAAGCATTACCCTGGATATCCAGGCCAGGAGGATGCTCAGTTTGGCACACCGTGCTTCAGAGCCTATTCCTAAGTAGGTTCTGTCCTCCTCCATGGAGGTACTGCTGTGTATTCTGCAATAGTCATAATATGCAAGACTTCATGTTGTTTGAAGAAAAAATTACTCACCTTAGTAATGTTGTTTCTTCTAATAGAGTCTTGCTATTATGTACCTCCGCCCCAGCCTCCCCTCTCAGAACTTTACTTGGGTATGGGTGGGCAGTCCAGTGTTGGCACTTTTGATGCCCATTTTTGTTTTCCACCCTTCTTTTTGGGGTGTTTGGGTGTTGTGTTTTATTTGATCTTATCTTATCTTATTTTCTGGTCCCCTGACTTGAGTCTTAGTGTTGGGACCAGGAAAATGTTAACTATTTAAGTAGCCAGTTGGCTGGTATAGTTACAGCTTCACACACAGAACCTTAGTGAGTTTTGCTCGTAAAGATGTGATAGTTTCAGTTTGAAATCATCCAGACAGAGCTTTTCTAACCGATCTCGAGCTCCAAGTTCCATGCCTGGCATGGAAGTTAACTCTTTCACCTCCGGAGCAGTTCTAGTGGTGGGACAAACTGCAATAGTCATAATATAGCAAGACTCCATTAGAAGAAACAACATTACTAAGGTGAGTAATTTTTTCTTCTGGTCCGAACCCTACCATAATGCATCATTTTGCATTTTAAAATTTGCCAGGGGTGCATGCCCTCAGATTGATGCTTCATACTTGCTGTGGTTCGTACTGCAGATCATACTGTGGTGGGAAGGGGAACCAAAGGTGTGATGTCCATAAGAGTTCCCATCTCAAGACCTTTAACAGTGATGTACCTTCTTTTTCAAGATCCAGTTGTCCAGCCTGTGTGGGAGGTTTATTCCATGCATTCACCATTCTTTGTGAGTAAAATAATTTTCTATTGTTTGTTCTGTATCTGAAGCAGTGAGGTTGCAGTGGGTGTCCTCTAGTTTCCACCTCATCCTGCTTAAAAGCGAAACTCATTTCGGTAAACAAATAGGGGTCATTCACAACATTCCATATTAGTAGAAGATCGCCCCTATATCTTCGCATTTCTAGAGACAAGATTTAACAAACGTAATCTACTCTCATAATCCAAGTCTCCTAGGCCTTTTGTCTGTTTGGTGAATCTTCTTTGGATTTTCTCTAACTGTGTGATATAATCCGTTTTATATGGGGACCACAGGTGAGAACCATAATCTATATGCAGTCTGACGTAAGCTCTGTCTTGTGGGAATAGAACTTATTCATCTCTTGACCTAATGTTTTTTTTTATTTTTTTTTTTTTGCTCCTCCCAAGCACCCATGACTGGCCACTCCTTTGGGCCTCCTAGGTGCACCCTACCACCACTCCACCCCCGGCGCCATCCATCGCCCACATATTGGCAGCCCCCCTCCTCGGAAACCCAACATATCCCTTCGTCAGATGGTTCCCTCCCTTCCGAGGGCACATTTCATTGACCCGGGTGCTGCGGGGGTCGGTCCGGTCGATCTGGGGCTTTGTGGTGACGGGGACCGGCGGCCAACATCTGGCCGATCGAGAGGCAATTTTCCATTTACTGGCCCTCCCACTCCACCCTGATTGGACCTGCATGGGGATGGCAACCTGAGGCAGGGACTTACAGGCGTGTGTCGAGGCTTTATGCTCCTTGTATGTCACCCAGTCCACCTCCAGGTGCCGAGGCCTTGCCCATCCCACCAGGAGGGAAGCAACCAATGGACACTCTAGATCCCCTCCCTGCCGATCTCCGCTTCTGACACCTGGGCTCCTGGCGCGAACCCGAGTCGCCAGCGTGCCGAGTGAACCCCTTTGCTCAACGCTATGGAGCTAGCATGACCTGATGTTTTTAATGGTCCATTCTTACATCTGTTTACCTATTTTGGTTAAACCCCTACCCTCTTAATGGCCATTTTGTATCAAGGTGAAGCAGTGCAATGTTTGGAATTCTGAAAGTGCTGTTAGAGAAAAATGGGGTTTAGCAAGGTCTTAGGTTTCCAACTGAACGTATTTTAGAATTCTTAGAAACATAGAATTTGCTGGCAGGGACCAAGGACCGCATGGCCCACCCAGTCTGCCCATTTCTCCCTGCCTACAGTACTATTGTAGATCCTACTTGATCTTTGGCCCATTTACCCCTCTTCTTCCCTTTCCCTAAGATTCCCTTTTGCCTATCTGTGCATTTAGAACCCCACCACTGTTTTTGCTACTAGATCTTTGGTCCATTTACCCCCTTGGTCCATTTACCCCTTCCCCTTTCCCCAGGATTCCCTTATGCCTATCTATGCATTTTTGAACCCCACCACTGTTTACGCCGCCACCACCTCTGTATCACTCTTTCTGTGAAGACATACTTCCTCACATCTCTCTTGAAACTACCTCCTCCAGCTTCTTGTCATGCCCTATTGTTATAGAGCACCTTTTTTTCTGAAAAATACTTACCTCCTGTACCTTATTTACCACTATGTGGCATTTAAAGGTCTCTATTATATCCCCACTCTCCCTCCTCTCTTCCAGGATCTACATATTTAGGTCATTGAGTTTCTTCTCATAATGCTTTTGATGTAGACCCTTCACCATTTAAATTGCCCTCCTCTCAACCGCCTCCACTCTATATGTGTCCTTCTGGAGATGTGGTTTCCAGAACAGGGCAAAGTACTCTAGATGCGGTCTTACCAGCAGTCTATACAGGGGCAATACTACCTCCCTCTTTCTGCTGGTGATACCTCTCCCTATGCACCCCAACATCCCACTAGCCCTCTCAACTGCCTTGTCACACTGCCTGGCCACCTTTAGATCATCCGGTATGGTTATCCTCAGGTCTCTTTCTTGCTTGGTTGTTGTAAGTACCACCTCACCCATTTTGTACTCTGCCCCTGGGTTTCATGTCCCAGATGCATTACTTTGCACTTTTTCACACTAAATCCAACTGCCATACTCTTGATCTCTTCTGATGTTTTCTCAGGTCTCTGTTCATGCTTTCACTCCCCATGAACTGTCCACCCCATTGCAGATTTTCGTGTCATCTGCAAAGAGGTAGACCTTCCCTTCCAGCTCCTCTGCAGTGTCACTCAAGAGGACTGGTCCCAGCTCTGATCCCTGCAGCACCCCACTAGTCACCCTCCCTTCCTGAATTCCATTTACCACCACCCTCTCTCGCTTATCCCCTAACCAATTTGTTACACAGTGTACCAGCTTTGGACCCACCCCTAAGCTACCTAGCTTGCTTACTAATCTCCTGTGTAGACTGGTGTCAAAAGCCTTACTGAAATCTAGGTAGGCCACGCCCTTCGCTCCATGCTGATCTAATTACTTGGTCTCCCTGTCAAAGAAATCTATCAGATTCTGTTGCTATGACCTCCCT
Organism: Neoceratodus forsteri; assembly: GCA_016271365.2. Lineage (NCBI taxonomy): Eukaryota > Metazoa > Chordata > Ceratodontiformes > Ceratodontidae > Neoceratodus > Neoceratodus forsteri. Next base: position 620,780,253 of record CM028131.1, read on the forward strand.
CCCATGAATCCATGCTGTGTTTGGTCTTGTAACCCATTGATTCATCATGTAAAGGTCTTGCATTTAGGCTAGTGTTCTGGAATGCAGTCTCTCTTAAATAATGTGAAGTTAAAGAATGAAGACTTTTCAGAATCCTTAATAATAATATAAATTATCTGGATTTATGTGACATCTGATTGCTCAGCAGGAGTGCATCACACTTCCATGCCGGCTACCCAGGTTCAGGAACAGACCCCACACGCCGGTGATAGTGGAACTGGCTGGGTAGAGAACTGTCAATAATAGTGCTTCCCAGCTCGGAGAGGATTGGTGGCATGCTCTCCTGCCGCAGCAACTTCTGACAGTGGGTCAGGGAGCTTGCTTCCCTGTATGGACTTCACTGCACATGTAAATCCTCTTGGCTCTGCACATTACCAGAGGGTTAGGAAGGCACTGAAGTTAAGGGGTGCATTTGGGTTTTGCAAGGGTTTTGGCCACCTTTTTAGTTCCTTGATTATGGCATTATATGTAGTTTGTTCATGGCTACCTAAAGCAATGTGGTCTTAAAGGAAGGACCTCTTAGCAAAGTACCTGTGTCATAATAGTTAGTAGACTCACTGGCTTTTATTGATTTATCTGGGATTTTTATTCAGGAGTGAGACACACAGATCTGTGAACATCTCATTTCTAGGTGAAAAACTACAAAAGATAAGAACCCCAGAACACATGCCTTGAGGCAAGGGTTACCCTGGAAGGGCATTTGGCCATACAGTCAGATTTCAAAGAGAAACACAATTGCACATACCTTAGTAATGCAAAGCATCATGGGATGCATATGCAGATCCTCATGAAGGAATTTTGGACTGGCTCAACTTTGAGTAGAAATGTATGGTGCTGACAGGCCTCACGATGCAACCAGCAGAGGCTGAGAACAGCAGACACTATTGATCTTCTCCGGGGGGTATCTCAGTCATCAGGTCACACCGTAGGAACGTCACCATCGGTGAAGCAGGATCCATATGGAAGATTTGCTAGCAGTGCAACTGGGGCCGCCCACGCTGATGTTACCTGCTGATGTCATCAACCTTATAAAGGTGTGAGTGGCCCCGCTCCCATCTCAGTTCTTTCCTGCGTTGACTCCATTCGTAAGGGTCTCCGCACTAGCTCTATTCCAGTTTGCACCATTTTTTCATACGTTTGCCTTGAACTTTGGGAATCTTTTTTTAACAAGAGATTCTTTTACCTCGTTTATGTCAAGAGTTAATCCTTCCATATCTCTCTTCCTTCGCTGCAGAAAGAAGATTGTTTCTTCTGACAAACACAACCTCTGTGTCTGCTGTCTTGGGCCTGACCAAGATGTCTGAGACTGTGAGCTCTGCCAAAAATTTTATCTCACAACCTTTAGGTGACTCTAAAAGGCTTTGAAGATATTTCTCACGGAACAACAGGTAGCTTCCTTCCTTCCCAGTTGCCGGTGGCCCGAGACAAGTCCTCTGGAAAAAGTCATAAGACAGACTGCGACCGGTACTACTCCCCCCAGCAGTGCTTCCATTCACCAATGTCTTCTTCATCTTTGACTGGGGGCACTCTGTCAGTGGTGGTTGCCCTGATGGCTTCTGCTGTCCAGGCCTCTACTCCTGCCAGACCCCTACCACCAGCACCTCTTCCCACTTCTCAGGGTGGCCAGCCATTGACCTTCGGGTCATCGGCTCCTCAGTCGGCGATGCTTATGTCATTGACTCCAGCCCCTCCGTAGAGGTGTGATGTTTCCCCATGTCCTCAGACACCAGAGCCTTCGGGCTCTCAAGACCTGACGGATGGTTCTTCGCACCCTGTCCCGATGACCCCTCTGCCATCGATGCAACCCTTACCTGCCACAGACTTAAACACTATTCTAACCTAGTTGACCATGGCTTTGGTGCACCAGTTAGAGTGTCCCAGTGCTGTTGATCACTCCATTGTCATTGACGCCGATTCAGTCTTATTGGTCTGTGCCCCTCGAGGTCATTGGTCCTTCATTCATCGGACCCTGAGTTGGAGAGGGTCGTTGTCGAAGAGAAATACCATCCTGACCTTGTTCTCCCTGAGGAAGAGGAGGAAGTGGAGGAGGAACCTCTTTCCTCAGACAGGTCTACTGCTTCTTTAGTGAGCGAGGACTCAATTAATCATACTCCCAGGTCCCCTCCTGAAGATCTTACCATCTTCAGTGTTATGAAGCAGATATCTACAGCCGTGCACTTTCACACTGAGAAAGAAGATGCCATCAGAAGAGAGCTGGTGGACTTTCTGGAGTTCCCAGAATCTCCCCCTAAGGCCATTCCTCCCATTTTGCCTGCTCTCATGAATGCCACCATTGCAGCATGGCCCCACCCTGACATGGTTCCTGCCATGCCCTGGAGGGCAGATAAGCTCTATCACGCCCCCCAAGGCCTGCCTTATTATGCAGCCCAACCTTAGGCTGACTCTGTGGTCATCAAAGCGGCACATGACAGGTCCAAGGTGCCCAAGTACCTTAGCTCCCTTCACCCTGACAGGGACATGTCTGACACTGTTGCCAGGGCTACTGCCACAGGCATTTGCCTTTGTAGGCACGCCTGGCCCAGGCTGTTGGGTTTTGCGGCAGATGTCCAGCAGAAGGTGCTTAATGCCCCCTTTAGTCGCCCCAAACTCTTCGGGCCTGATGTCCAGGACATCATTAATGAGTTACAGGCCTCTAGCAATACTATTAAGTCTGTCCATTCACTGTATCATACCCAGCCCAGGAGCAGAGAACACCCATCCTTTCGCAAGGTGTCCTGCCAATCTGGTGCAGGCTCCCATCTCCAGGGTAAATGGAAGGCCAGTTCTGCCTTGCCTACCCCCTCATCTTCCTCAGGCCCTGCTGCGAAACAACCCAGAGGCAATGGATCAACCCCAGTGGATGGATCCACCTCTGCCCCCCCTTCCGGTCCCCAACCAAGAGGTGGTAGTCGGAGGTCGGTTCTCCCTCCATCTCAGGCAATGGAGAACCATAACTTCAGATGGTTGGATTCTTCAGATTATAGAAAGTGGTCACACTCTGGAGCTTTTGGAACATCCCTCAGAGACTCCCCCGGTACCCTCCACCTATCTTCCAGACTATGCAGCGGTCCTCTGGGAGGAGGTACACTCCCTTCTGTTAAAAAGGGCAATTGAGCCAGTGCCCAGGCAGCAGAAGAACACAGGGTTCTATTCCGGGTTTTTTCTGGTCCCCAAAAGAACTGGAGAGCTGAGGCCAATTGTAGATCTCAAAGACCTCAATCTTTACATCCAATACAAAAAGTTTAGTGTGGTCACTGTCCCAGGGCTACTGCCCCTGCTCAAACAGGGTAACTGGCTGTGCTCCCTCGACATGCAGGACGCTTACAATACTTGCATATTATGGTGTGCCCACCGCACAGGCAGTTTCTTTTTCAGGGTAAACATTACCAGTTCAGAGTCTTGCCCTTTGGCTTACCTCTGCACCGCGGGTTTTTACATAGAGAATAATGCCTGTGCAGGTGTGTGTTATGGAGATTTTTCATACATGAGATTTTAACACAAAAAGGCTGTTACTGAAATGCTGAGATACCTACTGCTGCTGCCTAGTCCCCCTTACGTAGACACACACACACACACACACACACACCTCTCTCACTGTCTTGCTTTCCCTTTTCAGTACACTCATTCGTTTCTTTTTACTTTTCTTTTTTTTTAAATTGCACAGAGGAGTCGTAAGTAAAACTAAAAACAGTCAGCCATGGGCCATTTCCAGTAAAGTCCCTGTTTGCTGAAGCCGCTCCCAAAGAGTTGGAACATGTAAAGGCAGCACTAACCCAATAAATATTTGAAACCATAAAAAGTTACCTGAACTGACGGTGTCAGGCAAATGATCTGTGCGGGTCCTCGCATACAGAGAAACATAACCACCATCTTTTTGTGGTGTTTGGCCCGCCCACTCTCACAGTAAGAGCCAGTGAGGTGGCACCAAACTGTGAGTGACACAGAATGCCATAATAACTGGTTCTCCCTATTATTACAGCATTTGAAATATAGTTCAGCACAGTGCATTAAAGAGGGTCACCAGTAATTATAAAATGTTTATCAGCCGTAGCTGCTGCTCTCCAGCAAGAGGGCCTGTACATCTTCCCCTATCTGGACAACAGACTCCTCAAAGCCCTGTCCAGGGATCAGCTTCTCCAACCCGTGGAGAGGATCCTCCAGTTTTTTCACTCCCTGGGCATCACTGTCAACCTGCCCAAGTTTATTTTGATTCCATCCCAACTGTTACAGTATGTAGAGGTGGTTCTGGACTCAGTGCAGGGCAAAGCTTTCCTGCCTCCAGACAGAGTGGAATGCCTCATCTCGCAGGCTCAGGTGGTTGCACAGGGCTGCTGTGTGTCTGCAAGTGTTTATGTGAGGCTCCTAGGCCTCCTGGCTGAAGCAATTGCCACAGTCTCCATATCCAGACTGCACATGCGGGTGATCCAGTGGACCTTCCGAGTGCAGTGGGACCAGTGCACAGATGACCTAGATGAGTTCGTGTTGGTCTCCTTTCTGGTCCACAAGGTGCTTCAGTGGTGGATGGATCTCCCAAAACCTCTTAAAAGGAGTCCCATTCCTGATCTCGACTCCCCAGCAGATTCTCACTACGGATGCCTCCGGCTTGGGTTGGGGGCGCACCTGGGTCCCTTCCAGACCCGGGGTTCCTGGTCCCAGATCATGACTTCCCTCCATACAAGTGTCCTAGAGATGAGGGTGGTTCTGTATGCCATGCAGGCCTTTCAGCACTATCTCTCTCTCTCTCTCGCTCTCTCTCTCAGGGCCAGTTGTTGATTCAGTCAGACAATCTCAGTGTGGTCTACTATATCAACAAGCAGGGGAGACACATTCATATCCCCTTTGCAGGGATGCAGTAAGGGCCTGGTACTTGGCACTGGACCATGGCCTGAAATTCTTGGCAGTCCACATCCCAGGCATGCTGAACACCCTTGCGGACAGCCTTAGCTGGACTCAGTCAAGGATACATGAATGGAAACTTGTCTTATCCATCACAGAAGATCTGTTCAATAGATGGGGTCATCCAAAGTTGGAACTTTTTGTGCCCCCACTCAACGCAAAACTGCCCAATTTCTGCTTGCTAGATCCAGTGTGTAGAGTTTTCTGGTGAGACGCGTTGTCCCTCTCTTGGAGCGGTAGGTTCCTTTATGCCTTCCCTCCCTTTCCTCTGATTCAGAGGGTGCTAATCAAGCTACAGGTGGAGGGGGCCAGCATGATCCTGGTGGCACCCTATTGACCATGGCCGATATGGTTTCCATTACTGTAACAGTTAGCAGAGGAACCTCTGGTGCCTCTGCTCCTCTGCAGGGATCTGCTGACACAGGCGCAGGATACCCTGGTCCATCCAAATCTCAAGTCCCTTTGTCTGTATGCCTGGCTCCTGAAGGCATAGCCATTGTCCAGTTTGGAGTCTCCCAGAAGGTGGCGGTGTCCTCGTGGCAGCTCAGAAGCCCTCCACTAGAACCACATATGCCATGAAGTGGAAGAGGTTTGCCATCTGGGCTGCCAAACATCATTCGGACTCTTACTTGTCTGGTGAGCCAGAATCTGGACTACCTGATATCACTGTCGGACTCAGGCCTCCAGTATTCCTCCCTCAAGGTGCACCTTTTGGCTATTTCTGACTTTCACAAGCCAGTGGACAGTCATACTGTGGCTCAGCTAGATGTGTACTGTACTTTTCTTGGGGGCATCCTGCACCTGAAACCTCCAAACCGTACCCCTGTCTCGGCTTGGGATTTAAATTTTGTTTTGGCGAAATTGACCATGTCTCCATTTGAGTCAGCTGTGACTTGCAAGCTACGCTTTCTTTTGTGGAAAGCATTATTTTTGGTTGCTATTACTCCTGCTTGAAGGATTTCTGAGCTTCAGGCTCTCTGGTGTAAGGAGCCCTATTTGAGTTTTCACAAAGACAGGATGTCTTTGCGCATGAATCCTAAGATCTCACTTCGAGGGGGCTCTTGCAGCAGGTAACACCATTGGACTGAAGTCAGCTGGCACCAGGACCCCACAGAAAACTTTTTGCTAGCTGTGTACAGTGGTGGACCACCCCCGGACATCGGTCCATCCCGACATCCATCTATGGTATAAAAGTGGCAGTCCGCCAGCCCAACCTCAGTTCTTTTCCTGCCATTGACCCATGCAAGTCAGACCTTCACAGACGCTTTCTACTATAGTCGGCCACCATTTTCTTCGTGTTACCCGTGCTTTGTTATTTTTCTCTTTTTCTACAAAAATGTATTCTTCTCCATCCTTTTCTGTGGAGCTGCGGTGAACGAAATGTACTTTTGGAAAGCAGCTTCCCTACAAGAACAGCCATTTGTCATGTCTGCTTTGCCTAGGCCTGAACCACAACACTGAGGCCTGCCATCACTGCCAGGATTTTAACCAGCGCACCTGGCTCTGCTGCCAGAAGATCCTGGAAGCCTTCCTGTTGCAGAAGAAACTTACAGCAATGGAGAAGGAGTTCCACCAAAGTACCTCCTCTTCACCAGCCTCTGGGGCTTCCACTTCTTTATCATCCAAGGAGAAGACATCTCCTGGAAGGCACAAACTCCAGGAGAAGCACAGGGACAAACCCCGGTCAGCTTCCCACTCCAGGTCCCCATGCAAATTGGGTACCAGACATGGGTCTTCCTCCCGCGGGAGGTCGGCCCCTTCCACTCCAGCAGCCCTCTCTTCCTCCAGGTGCCCAGTGGTCAAACCACCCGCTCTCCTTACTATCTCGGGCAGTGGGTCTTTGGGGCTCAGGACCTTGTCCTCAGCCTCTCAGCTCCTGAAGTTCAGGTCCATTCAGTAGATGGGTCCTCAGCCAGGTGGTTCAACCAGATCCTCTTTGGGCTGTGGGTCTTTGCCTGTCACCCTCCCGATCAAGGCGTCTGCTAAGTTGTTTCCAACGACAGGGACCGACACCACCAAGCAACGCCTGGGGCATGCGCTCACCTCCCCTGCAAGAGTAACGTCTCTATCCCACTCAGGAGCTAGCTCCCTGAGACAGGCTTCCCCTTCTAGGTCAGTGCCGGCTGCATCGCCAGATCAGCGTCAGCCCACACCTGTCTAGTCGATGCCAACCACTCCAACATTGACCCCGACGATGCCTCAGCCATTGTCCCCTAACCCTCATAGTCGCTGGCTTGCCCTGTTGCTCCACAGCCAACTCCTGGTCTTTCTACTACAGTCAGACTGATGCCGGATGGTTCCTTGCCCCAAGGACCAACGCCTGCTAACCTGACGCCAGTAGAACTGACACCAGGGTTACCGCCACCTAAGGAACTGACACTGGGGCCCTCTAAACCTGCCCCACAAATGCCAGCTCCCCCGGTTCTGCCTCAGAACCTGCCCACAGACCTTAACACCTTCTTTGCGGCCTGGTGGATATACTTCAAAGATAAGGAGGCCCAGAAGGGACCCCCAACCCAGTCTTCTAGGGACCCTTCTCCCAATCCAACTAAGCAGGTTCTCCCCAGGAAGATCCCGATGCCACCTCCTAAGGAGCCTAACTCCTCAACCAGATGGAGCTGGTGCTGGTCATCCAAGGCCCAACTCTCTGGACTCGGTTGAGTCGGAGGGTTATTCTTCCTCCTCTTCTTATGATGATTCCAGGGACTCAGACCTGCCGTTAGATCCAGAGGAGCCCAAAGACACCCTGCAGTCTCCTCCTGATGACCTAACTTTTATGAATGTGATGAGGCAAATCCCGGCCCTTGTGGGTGGAGCCAGAGCGATGTTGGCTAGCTGCTTTCCTTCATAAAAAGGAACCATTGCCCTTAGTCATCCCTCCCCTTATTGACACCTTTAAAGATGTCAGTAGGGCTGCTTGGAAGCACTCATCTACTACACTGGCAACCTCTAAGAAGGCGAATCGCCTATATAATGCCCCTAGGGATAAACCTTTTTATAAGGAGCACCCAGAGTCTGATTCGGTCATGATTAATGTGGCCCATGACCACTCTAAGTGACCCCGGCAACTTAGCACTTGGCCGGCCAACAAGGACTCCAGACAGCCCATTTTGGTAAGTAGGTCTTTTCCTTTGCTTCCTGCACTATCCGTTCCCTTAACTTTCTAGCCCACATGGTTCAATATCAGAATTCCGTGTGGGAGAAAGCTTTTGAGGTGGCACAGGCTCAGACTGATCTTCCTGGAAAGGCTGAACTGTTACACCTTCTAAAATCGGGCACTGATTTTGGGACTCGCATTCTCCAAGCCTCTTATGACTCGGCAGACTCTGCCAGCAGAGCTGCAGCTACGGGAGTTTGCCTTCACCGCTGCTCCTGGCTTAGAGCCTCCGGTTTTGTTCCGGACATCCAGTCTAAGATTCTGGATGCCCCTTTCAGAGGCCCCATTTTGTTTGGTAAGGATTCCCAAAATGTAATCACTCACCTCCAAGAGTTGGGCAAGGCTTTATGTTCAGTTCAAACATTGTACCAATCTCAGCCTAAATCATCCCAGTAGCAATTCTTTTATCGGGCCTCTAAGCAGCAACCCAGAGGCCAAAAGCCCAGAAGTACCTTTAAGAGAAAAGCTACTTCCCAAGCCACGGGATGCTGTGCCCCCAGAGCTCCCAGAACCTCCCAGGCAGCATTGCCTGTCCCAGGTCCTTTTACCTGACTCCTTACTCGCCCCCTCTCCCCCAGCTGAATCCCTGGGGGAGGCAGTGGGGGTCGTTTCTCTCTCTTTTCGGAGAGAGTTATCACTGAATAACCTCGGATTAGTGGGTACTGCAGTTAGTGAAGTGAGCATACTCTATAGAGTTTTTGGAGATTCCTCTGGACAATCCTCCAGTCCTCTTCCATTGCCCTCAGGCTCATATCACCCTTATCCAAGAAGACATCCAAGCGCTCCTGTGAAAACATGCCATAGAACCCATCCCACCAGCACAGTGTGGGAAGAGATTCTGCTCACATTTCTTCCTGGTCACAGATAGACTTGCATCCCATCCTGGACCTTAACCACTTGAACTCATTTATAGAATACAAACAGTTCAGGGTGGTCACTCTTCCCGGCCATCTCCCCTTTTTCCATCAGGGGGATTGACTCTTTACTCTGGACATGCAGGATGCTTATTTTCACATCTCGTTGTTTCCACCCCACAGGAGGTTCCTTCACTTCCACTTTCAAAGAAACCACTACCAGCTTCGGACTCTGCCATTCGGCCTGTCCTCGGCCCCCGAGTCTTTATAAAGTGCCGTGCAGTAGTGGCAGCGGCCTTAACGGGGGAAGGCCATTACGTCTTCCCTTACCTAGACAGCTGGCTTCTGACAGCTCCTACCAAGGAGCAGTTGCTCAGAACCATGGAAGCCACTTTCATTCTGTTTTGGGATCTGGGGGTAACTCTCAGCCTCCCAAATCCTCTCCTTGGCCAAGTCAGAGACTTCAATCCATTGGGCAATCTTGGACACCACCCAAGGCAAAACCTTTCTTCCCCCAGACAGGGCAGAATGCCTTCAGACATCGGCTTGACTAGTCTTATCATCTCGCCAGGTTCCAGCTAGAGCTTTCCTAAGACTACTAGGACATATGATGGTGACCATTGCAACAGTTCCTCTGACTCACATACATATGAGGGTACCTCAGTGGAACCTTTGGGTCCATTGGAATCAGCGCACAGATGATTTGGATCAACCGATGTCGGTATCCAACTCAGTGCAGCAGACTGACGTGGTGGTTGAACCCCTCCAATCTTTCCAAAGGGGTCCACTTTCAGTCGGCGTCAGCTCAATGGATCCTGACCACGGACACGTCGTTCCAGGGCTGGGGCGTCCATCTGGCAGATCGCCAGACTCGGGGGGGTCCTGGTCATCACTGGAACAGCATCTCCACATCAACCAGGCCCTCTTTTGATCCAGGCGGACAATAGGAGGAGACCCCATCTGGAGTACTGCGTCCAGTTCTGGAGAACACATCTCCGCAAGGACATAGACAGGATGGGGGCAGTCCAGAGGAGGGCAACTAAAATGGTGCAGGGTCTGCAAGAGAAGCCATACGAGGAGAGACTAAAGGAGATTAATATGTACTGTATACCCTTGAGGAAAGGAGGGAGAGGGGGGACATGATAGAAACTTTTAAGTGCCTCAGTGGAATCAAGAAAGTCCAAGAGGGTAGTATCTTTCAGAAAAAGAGATGTGCAAGAACAAGGGGACACAATTTGAAGATAGAGGGGGGACGGCTCAGGGGCAGTGTGAGGAAGTATTTTTTCACAGAGAGGGTGGTGGACTCATGGAACAGCCTTCCTGAGGAGGTTGTGGGGTCTAAAGCTGTGGGAGAATTCAAGAATGCATGGGACAGACATAAGGCAGTTCTTGTGATGGGGGTAGGAAGAAATAGGCTGTTGGTTAACTAGGATCTGCAGCTCATCCTGTAGGTAGGGAAATGGGCAGACTGGGTGGGCCAAGCGGTTCTTATCTGCCATCAAAATCTATGTGTCTGTGTCAGTGCTTTTTTTATATAAACAAGCAGAGGGGTACCCATTCTTGCCCCCTCTGCAGGGAGGCCATGAGAGTTTGGTATTGGGCCATAGAACGTCACCTGGATCTGACTGCTGTGCATGTTCTGGGTGTCCAGAACTCCTTGGCTAACAGCCTAAGCCGTTCCCAGTCCAAGGCACATGAGTGGGAACTTCTTCCCTCAGTGGTCGAAGATCTCTTCGACAGGTGGGGCCGCCCCAAGCTGGATCTATTCATTTCCCCATCCAATGCAAAACTGTCTAGTTTCTGCTTGCTTTATCCAGGGCCTGGTGTTTTCTGGTAAGTCACATTGTCCCTCTCCTGGATCGGTAGATTTCTGTATGCCTTCTCTCCCTTTCCATTACTGCAGAGGGTACTTCTCAAGTTGCAGTCAGAGGGGGCAGAGATTATCCTAATAGCCCCCTCTTATCCCAGGAATTCTCCAATATACATAACTCTTGCAGTCATCCCTTAAGTAGCGCTGCCCAGAGATAGAATGTATGCTAATGATGGAACCATCATTGGCTCATGCTAATTTACAAATGCTGCCCTTATCAACTGCCAGCACTCTACTGCTTCATATTTCATTCTCCGCCTGACAAGTACAGATGCCTCGGAGTGCCCTCTTCATCAGTCATTCCTGTCATGCTGAATTCAAAGAACTTAAGTAACTTTTTCACATTTTTTCATTTGCTGCCTTTATCTTTTGTTAATTTGTCAACTGCTAAGTTAGTTTTTAGTTTTTTATATTTTCTTTGTTTCTTCTGGTTCGGAATAACCACGGGGGAACCGAACCTTAGTCTCCATTTCCAGAGTTTTTTAATCTAAACCTCCAGTTAGTTGTTTAGTTTATATATATTAAAATGTATCGATTAAGTTGTAAAAAAGCAACCAATAACCTTGGTTCATTTGGTACCGGTTCTTGGTTGTTATCGGAACTTTCATCGGTTCCGGAACTGACCGCAAACCGTAAAAAATACTTTAAAATTTAAAAATTGTATTGCAGTTTCTTTTTTTCTACTGATCTACATTATGTCAGATAAACCAAAGAAGAGAACCGGTCCTTGCTTCAAAAATTGTACCCAGTGTGGGGAAGTCTTTGCCGAAGCTAATAAACACTCCCTGTGTGTTGTCTGCCTTGGCCGGGATCATTTTTCTGCAGAAGTGATATTTGTAAAACCTTTCCACCTATAACAGTGGAGAAACATTTGGAGAGGTTGTAGAAAAGTTACAAAAGGGTTCTTAAGGCTCTGACCAGCCTACACCCTCAAAACAAGCTGGGGAAACCGCAGATACTGTTCTTACCACCCCTGATAAGGGTGCACCAGGCAAAAGATCTGCAGAACCGGTTAACTCCCTGGTTCCTTTGAAAAAATTAAAAAAAGACAAAACATATTGAACCCCCATGCCAGTTGGCCTAAGGGAACTTCAGCTGAGTCTGTGTTAATGCTTTCACCTGAGGAAATTGCTCAAGCCCTGAAGGTCATTCAAGCTTTACAGTCCCCTCTTATCCAGGGATAGACGTTATCTAAGTAAGCCACCCCTTCTGTATAGCCCTCAACCCAGGAATGCGTAGGGGCTGAGGAGTATGAGGAGGAGAAAGAAGTTTTTGAACCAGAAGTCTCCCCCTGAACAGGAGTTTGGGTCCCCTCCTAGAACAACTGAGGATTTTTCTTAACATTTTTCTTTTGTTAGAAAAGTGGTTGATGCTTTGGACCTCACTACCAGTGAGGCAGTAGAAGATGATGAAGAGGAGGTTGAGTACCTCAAAATGATGGGGCTCACATCTACAAAAAAGCTGTTGTTCCCTATCTGTAAGTTTTTCATAAAGGATGCTTTTAAAATCCTGCAAACTCCTCATTCTATCTCCCCTGTAGATAAAAGGTTGGAAAAGAAGTTATCAACTTGACAGAGATGGTGCTGAATTTCTATTCACCCATCTTGATAATCAGGGAGTGCTACAAACAGCATGGCAAAAAAAAGGGTATCTGTCTGCTTTCTTGGCAGTTAAACAGACTAGCTATCAAGCATATGCAGTACAGTACCATACGTCACTGTGGCAGTCTATTCTGGGTTTGTCCAAGAAAGCACAGTCTTGTCTCTCAGAGGATTTGGCTGAGATTGCCGTGTGGGTTGGAGGCTGCTAAGTACCAGATCCGGATGGCAGCTGACTCAAATTACACTGCTATGAGATGGATGGCAAATTATGTATGTTTGAGGAGGTTTGCTTGGCTCAGGGCCACAAACCTCACTCAGGACACTCAAAATAAAGCTATTGATTTCCCTATAGAAAATAATTCACTCTTTGGGGACAAGACAGAGGCCTATATGAAAAACGTGGATGAATACAAGGCCACCTATAAGAGCAACTCAGCTAAAAAAAGGCCATCACCTTCCACGAGGCCTTATGGAAGGGAAAGTAAGGGCAGATCTCCCTACAGCAGGCTTTTTTACTAGGCTCAGGCTGTGCCACAATACTAGCAGTACCCACAGCAAACAGGATACTTCAGGGGCAGGGGCAGAAGGGAATCCAGACGAGGTTCCCAGACTGCCCAAGCTTAGCCCCAAACTAAACAGACTCCCTGACTCCATTGTCAGGGCCACCTCCCCACTACCAGGAGGGGGCAGGCTAGCTCATTACTTTCAGGCTTGGAAGAACATCACAACAGACAAGAGGGTCCTGAAAACAGTGAGTCAGGGGTTGTACGCAAGCTTCAAATCCTTCCCAAACCTAAGATCCAGAGTGTTCAAGCCAGCTTCCATAGCAGAAGGAAGCTACTGGAAAAGAAGGTTCAAAACCTGCTACTGTCAGAATCAGTGGAGCATGTTCCTCCACAGCAAAAGGGAAGAGGTTTTTACTCAAGGTACTTTCTCACCACAAAGAAAAATGGGGAGTGGCTGCCTATTCTAGACCTCAGATTGTTAAACAAACATCTGACAAAGCCAATGTTCAAAACGGTAACATTGGCAATGATTCTGTCAGCGCTCCAGAAAGGAGACTGGTTGGCATCCCTGGACCTAAAAGTTGCCTATTTCCACATCTCCATAAGGGAGTCTCACAGAAAATATCTCCGATTCAGACTCCCTTCAGGTCACTACCAGTTCTCAATACTGCCATTCGGCCTGACTTTGGTCCCAAGGTTGTTCACAAAGTGTTTGGCAGTAGTGGTAGCACACCTGTGAAGGCTGGATGTCACAGTATTCCTATATTTAGATGACTGGTTCGTGGTAGCAATGCACCACAGCAAGTAAAGGAAAACCTTCAGCTCACCCAGGGCCTCTTGGAGTCCTTAGGGTTTCTGATAAACCTCAAAAAATATGTCCTTCTACCTGCACAGGTGCTGCAATTCATAAGAGCAGAGTTGAATAGCCTGGAGGGCAAGGCCTATGTGCCCTCAGACAGGGTAAGAAGTATTGTTCAGTTAGCAAGTTCTTTCAGCCCAAACAGGCCAAAAACTGCAAGACAGTTTCTTCAGTTGCTGGACCACATGGCTGCAGCCACGGGCACTGTCTCAGGGTCCAGATTCCAGATGACAGACTTTCAGTTCCACCTCAGGGCTCACTGGTGTCAAAGAAGGGATTCTCTCTCAAAGTTGTTCCAGTAACAAAAACACTTCTCCAGGCCCTTCAGTGGTGGAAAGAGGAAGCCAACCTAAGGGAAGGGGTTCCCTTCCAGCAAGAGCCCCATCAGTGATTTTAACAACAGGTGCATCACTATTAGGGTTGGGGAGGGGCTCATCTAGGGGATCACACCACCCACGGTTTATGGTCAAGTGCAGAACCACTTCAGCACATCAACCTACTGAAGCTCAGAGCAGTGTTGTTGACACTAAAGGCCTTAACACCACTTGTGCATGGAAAGGTGGTACAGATCAGAACACTCAATACCACTACAATGTATTACATAAACAAACAGGGAGATAACGAAGTAAAACCCTCTCTGCACGGAGGCTATGAAAATACGGAGCCTGGCTTACTCTCTAGGAGTCTCCCTTCAGACTATTCATCTGCCAGGAAAGGACAATACCTTAGCAGATGCTTTGAGTCAGATCAGCCAGGCCCATCACGAATGGTCCCTGAACAGACAGGTGTTGAAAGTGATATTCACAAATCCTGGAGAGTTTGGAACACACTCAGGCTATAGGCTTAACACTAGCAAGACTGATGCTCTTACATTTCACTACACACCCCTGGAGTCACTAAAGGAGAATTACCCATTCCATTGGGGGCTCTCCAAGATGAAATACTTAGGAATACACCTTTCCCACAGAGCAGAAGATGCCCTAAGTAACAATTATCTTCCCTTAACGTCACAGATGAAGCAAGATCTCGGAAGATGGAATGTCCTCCCACTAAATATGATTCAGCGAATCGATGTGCTGAGGATGGTGATTCTCCCAAGGGCCCTCTACCTTTTTCTGAGCGTCCCACTTAATCTACTGAATAACCTATTCCATGTCTGGAGTAAGGCCATTTCTGAGTTTGTCTGGGCTGGAAGACGTCCCAGAATTAAATTGAAAACTCTGTTTTCTCCCCAAAATGCAAGGAGGACTAGCACTCCCAAATCTTAAACTGTACTACTAGGCCTCACATCTGTCCTTCATAATCCAGCGCCTGATCGGAGCATCCCCGGCCCGATGGAGAGAGATTGAGGAGAGTGTACTACCCCTGCGGGAATATCAAAGGCTTATTATTTATAAAAACTCACTCTCACTAAGCCAACTGACTCAGAATCCCTGGATCATACACCAAATCCGGGCCTGGTATCCAGCGCGTAAATCCCAGGGGATTAACCCTTTTCTAGTGTTGTTTTGCCAATAGATTTATTGGAAAATTTCCCCCCAGCTGTACCTGACCACACATTTCATAACTGGAGACATACTCACCTTACAAAACTCTTACAGCTTCAGATGGGACCCTTTTCAAGGAATTTGGGGAGATCAGGCAAGAATTTCATCTCCGCCAATCAGATTTTTTCTGCTACCTACAATCACGACACTATTTTGAGGCTCTACCCCTGACTGTCCGCACCCCGGGGGAACACCTACATATGGTTCATCTGCTCCAACAAACATTAAAATCCCAGAAGTTACCACATCCCATCTCAACCCTGTATAAATCCTTGATGGAAACAACAGGCGGAAATACAATGGCACTAAGGGAGAAATGGAGTGATGAACTGGTTACCCAAAAAAACACCACAGCAGTGGGGCACAATATGCCACACAACATCGAGAAGCACCTACTCACACACATGGAGACTGTTCTCGTGGCAACTGCTAGTAAGATTTTTCCGCACTCCAGCAATAGCCTCACACTATTGCGATACAGGCTCCACAGCCTGCTGGCACCAATGTGGAGAGGCTAATGCCCAACATTCCCATATCCTATGGTCATGCTCAAAGCTGGCCCTTCTTACAGGGCTTGCCCGAAGGTGGAGGAACTCTTTGGGCTTAGGCCTCCCCTCACTGGGAATTCTTCATCCCATGTCTTTCCTCATGAGTTACGAGACCCCCACTGCCAGTATCTACTGGGAATTTGCCTCCTAGCAGCGAACAAGGCCATCAACAAGCACTGGCTAACAACATCGATACCCACACTCTCAGACTGGAGGGAGATAGTTAACCTTATATATAGATCTGAGAGCATTACATATAACTTAAATGATAAAGCAGATCTTTGTTCTCCAAAGTGGAGAAGATGGATAATGCATATTAAGATCAAAGACCCACACTTTATACCCTAGTAGCTCTTACCACCTACTAGTAGGGCCAGACTCACCGTACCAGGCATAGTGTCCAATTCTGAAGATATGAGGATATTACCATAATATGGTGCACGATTCATAATTAGAGGGCAGGGACAGTGTTGCTGAAACCAAACACCAGGGGAGATGGAGTCAGAGAGGGACGAGAGGGAACGGCTTGAGGAGGAGGGATCCTGGAGAGAGAGAGATAAAGGGTGTTAATTGGGAAGGGCAGACTAGACCCGGAAAGAGGGTTGAACACCTCAGGTAAGAGTATGTCACACAACTAATCTATGATATAATAAATTCATATGAACTGTAACCCTGTATAAACAATGATTCATAATGATGTGCAATGTGACTGTAAAAATGATAAAATCTTCAATAAAGATTATATTTGCAAAAAAAAAAAAAAGAAAGTGATTTTCAGATGGTGGGGAATACCAGATGTAGATTTATTTGTATCCCACAAGAACTACCACATGCCAAAGTACTGTTGCAGGCCCAGGGTACAATTCCTCTAGATGCTCTGGCCTTGGACTGGTCAGGCATGCACCTGTATGCCTTCCCTCCATTTCCTTTGGTGCTCAGAGTTTTCATCAAACTCAGATCCCAACCAGCATCAATGATTTTGATAGCACCAGATTGGCCTGGGCTGCCATGGTACTCTCTGCTGCTCTCCATGTCTGTAGCCAAACCAATACACCTTCCCTAGAGGTACAACCTTTTAACCTCCAGTCAATGGAGGATTCTGTATCCAAACCTCAGATCCCTCAGACTCAAGGCAAGGCTCTTGAGGACTTAGAGTATTCGGGCTTGTATCTCTCATACAGAGTTTTGGATGTCTTAAAGAGTGACAGAAAGCCACCCACTAAGAAAACATATTTTGTAGGGACAGGGTGATTGGGAAAGGAGGTAGGGTGGCACTATATGTGAAGGAAGGACTGAAGTGTGTAAGGGAGGAAGGGGAGGAGGGTAGTACGGAGTCACTTTGGATGCAAATCCAGGATTCCAAGAATAGGATTCTTAGAATGGGAGTGGTGTACAGGCCACCATCTCAGACGGAGGAGTTAGACAGGGAACTAGCAGGACAGATCAGGAGGACCTGAGAGAAGGGTAGTGTGGTGATTGTGGGGGACTTCAACATGCCAGGAGTGGACTGGAGTACCCCAACAACCAGGAACAGAAGGGAGCAGGTACTGCTGGATGCCTTCCAGGACAGCTTCCTGCTGCAAATGGTCAGTGAACCAACCAGGTTAGGGAATACCCTTGACCTTGTGCTGGCAAATGGGGACTTTGTGAGAGAACTTACAGTGGAAGAACTGCTGTCAGGGAGTGACCACCACTCAGTATGGCTCACATTGGATATGGGCAAGGAAGGAGTGGAATCTGGCACAATAGTGCTGGACTTTAGGAGGGCCAACTTTGGGAGGATGGGGGAAGTGGTAAAAGGGTACCTGGCCAGAATTCAATCTAGTATGGACACTAACCAGAGGTGGGAGCTCATAAAGCTGGGGATAGTGGAGGCAACCAAAACCTGCTGTAAAGCTCAGAGCAAGAAGGCTAGGGCTAAGAAACTGATCTGGTTGAGCAAGGAGGTCATGGAAAAGGTAAGGAGGAAAAGAGCTGCCTTTAGGAAGTACAAGAAAACAAGGAGGGGGGAGGACAGGGAGGAGTACTTGACAGAATCGAAGGAGGTGACAAGGGCAGTAAGGGGAGCCAAAGCATCTACGGAACTCAGGCTGGCACAAGGCATTAAGAAGGGGGAGAAGGACTTCTTTAGGTACATCAGGGAGAAAAGGAGCTGTAAGGACCACATAGTAAGGATTAGGAAGGAGGGGGGTTGGGTGGAAGCAGGGTGCGATAAGGAAGCACTAAATGAGTACTTTGCTCAGTATTTACTAAAGAGAAGAGGGGGTGATACCCAAGGTGGGAGAAATGGCAGAAGCTGGGTGGGAAGTAGTGACAGATGGGGAAATCATGGAGGCAGAGTTCGAGAGGGTTTGAAGGCACTGAGGGTGGGCAAGCGCCAGGCCCAGATGGCATCCACCCCAGGGTACTGAAGGATGGGCAGAGGTCTTATGACCTTGGCAGACTTATTTAATGCCCTACTACATTCGGTGTGTACCCTCAGGACTGGAGGATGGCTCATGTGGTGCCCATCCACAAGAGTGGCCCCAAGGATGAACCGTGAAACTACAGACCAGTGAGCCTCACATCCATTGTGGGTAAGCTAATGGAGACTACCCTGAAGGAGAGGCTGGTGGCCCTCCTAGAGGCCAGAGGACTACAGGACAGCAGACAGCATGGCTTCATACGTGGCAGATCCTGCCAAACCAACCTGGTCGAGTTCTATGACTGGGTAACTAGCAACTGGACAGGGGCCATGCAATGGATGTCCTGTATCTGGACTTCAGTAAGGCATTCGACCTAGTGCCACATGGAAGGCTAGGAGGAAGTTAGTAGGCACAGGGACGGGTGCAAAGCTGGTGAGATGGGTAGGAAACTGGCTGCAGGGAAGGCAACAGAGGGTGGTGGTGGTGGGTGGGGAGCCTCACACCCAAGGGCAGTGACGAGCGGTGTTCTACAGGGCTCAGTGTTGGGACCAGTGTTGTTTGGGATATTCATTGCAGACATATCATGGGACATCAAGAGCAAGATCAGTCTGTTTGCTGATGATACCAAGGTAAGCGGTGGTGGATGACCTAGGGGTGGCAGGGGTTGCAGGATGATCTGGCAAAGCTTGAAACCTGGTCAGACACCTGGCAACTGGCTTAAATGCCAAAAAGTGCAAGGTGCTGCATTTGGGATGAAGAATCCAAGGAGGAGTTACCAGCTAGGGGAGTGCAGCTAGCCCAGACAGAGGAGGAGAAGGATCTGGGTGTGCTCATTACAGGGTCAATGAACAACTCAGCACAATGTAGGAAGGCAGCTGCAAGGCCAACAAAATGCTGGGTTGTATTGCAAGGGTATATCCTCGAGGAGGAGGAGGTGATTCTGCCACTGTATAGGTCATTAGTTAGACCACACCTGGAGTACTGCGTGCAGTACTGGCGTCCGTATCTGAAGAGGGACATTAAGTTACTGAAGGGGTGCAGTGCAGAGCAACAAAGATGATCAAGGGGCTGGGGGACTTATCATACAAGAGGAGGTTGAAGGAGTTGAACATGTACTCACTGGAGGAGAGGAGAGACAGGGGTGACATGATTGAAACCTTTAAATACATGAAAGGAATAAACGAGACAGGTACAGAGGGGCTGTTCAAAGTAAATGAGGGGAGGGCCACCAGGGGCCATGATAAAAGACTGGAGCGAGGATGGTACAGGAGGGAGATGAGAGACACTTTTTACAGAGAGGGTGGTGATCTGGAATGCGTTACCTGCTGAAGTGGTATGCAGTAGAACAGTGGACTGCTTCAAACGAGGATGGGACAGGACAAGGGGGAGGGTTAATGAAGGGGAAGGGTGGAAGGGAGTGGCAGCTGCAGAATAAGGGGTGCTAGCTGCACATTCGAGCAGACTTGATAGACCTCTAGGCCTTTATCTGCTGGCAAATTTTGTATGTTCGTATATGCTTCAAAATGGAAAAGATTTTCCATTTGATGTGCCAACAATGATGTGGTAACAGCAAAGGCAGGGATCCCAACACTGCTTGAGTGTCTGATTCATTTACATTCCTTGGGCTTGCAACCATTACCCTAAAGGTCCACTTAGCTTCAGTGTCTGCCTACATTTCAGCTGGAAAGGGTGCCTTTTTGGCATCAAATCCTATAATCAAGAGATTTTTCAAAGGTCTGGCCCATTTGCACCCCCCTCATAGGGACCAGTGCCAGCTTGGGATCTGAATGTCTGTATAGCCAAGCTCATGGGTCCTCCATTTGAGCATATGGCATCAACTTGTTTGAAATATGTCACATGGAAAACAGTTTTCCTAGTGACAGTAGCTTCTGCAAGAAGGATCAGTGAACTTCAAGCTCTGTGCATTGATCAGGGCTATATTTCATTCCACAGAGATAAGGTGGTCCTGTGAACAAATAGGAAAGTTTCTTCCCAAGGTCGTTTCTGATTTCCATCTA
Source organism: Neoceratodus forsteri (assembly GCA_016271365.2). Lineage (NCBI taxonomy): Eukaryota > Metazoa > Chordata > Ceratodontiformes > Ceratodontidae > Neoceratodus > Neoceratodus forsteri. The sequence goes on from CM028131.1 coordinate 620,800,553, forward strand.
AACCAGTCTATTACTCTACCAATCTTTTTCACTGAGCATTCTAGTTCAGCTGAGCACAGACTCCATAGTTTGGATGTCAAATGAGCACTAAGCTACTACATGACAGCTACTAAGAACCACAGACAGGACAGAAAGCAGCTGATCTTCCTGGACTAAAAGTCTCCACCACTCATTCACACTAATGGGACTACACCAGAGGTGGGAGGACCCTGCGGGAACCAAAAATCTTCTGGAGGGCCGGCACCGGGATAGGACCATGCATGCGTGGCACCGCAAGACTAGCTCACACTATATAGGCTATCTCGGCATTGACCTTCCAACCGCCTCAGTTCCTTTTCTCCTACTGTTGAGTGTGCTTCGATAATGATGTCGCTTGCCTGCCGGGAGTCAAGTCTTTGTCTATACGACAGCAGCTATAACCATTCAGTGTTCATTTAACTTACCATTTTTAGTGTTCTTTTCTTATTTTTTTCAAAAATTAAAAAAGAAGAAGAAAAAGAAGATGATGAAGAGGAAGAAATTCTCAGCCTGCCATCAACGGAGTCGACCTTAGACAATTGCAGTGATGGTAGGGAGACTTTGTTTGAAAGCTGTGATGGCAGTGGGGCTGTATTCGGTCTGCCGACCCTTGCAGAGGGGTGGTCCAACCATGGGCAGTCCGTTGCTCGAGAGGGGGAAGGACAGTCCACCCGAAGCACAAAAGTAGTGGTTCTGGGACCCGGCTCCGCTTGACCTCGAGCTCTTCTTCCTCCTCTTGGTGGAAGAAGAATCGGTACCGCTCAAGGTTGCCCTTTGGTATTTCTGCGTGGGTATTATCAGTGGTGGAGAGCGGTAGGCCTGAACCAACTCCAGTGGGTTCCTCTGTGGCTCCACTCTTAACAGCTGCGATCTTTGACACCGGATCCCATCTCTGTCCTTAATGGGGTTTGGGTGAGCAGTTTTACCTCTGGGCCGCACTTTTAGAGCAGGGGGTATGGTGTCTGCCCAGTTGCCCTGGTCAGTGGACCCAGTTCTGGGCCTCAGAGCCACTGGGCCATGGTTAGTTCAGTCTGGCTAGGATGTGCGTTGTGCCCTCTTTGGTGCCAACACCATCGACACCAACTCCTCGTGCCTACCCCCTTCTCCTTTTTCCCTGCAGGGGCCGGCATGGGTACAGCTTTCCTTCTCCCCTTTTTCTTCTGGTCTAGCAGTGGTTCTTGCACCATATCTGGTGCTAATGCCATGTTTTGCTGGTGCCGTGTCTGGTGCCAGCGCCGGGTGTGGTGCTGATGCCAGGTCTGGCGCCACATCTGGCACTCCGTCTGGTGTCGCATCTGGCACCACATCTGGCGCTGGTGCCGTGGATGGCACTGAACTCTTCACTGATCCAGGTGGTGGCGTCTCTGGTGTTCCTGGTCTAGACCTGCCTTTTGGAGGTTATTCTGGGGTGGAGGTGGATCTGGATGAGTGTCTCCCTAGTCTACTTTGTCGAAGACACACCGGATGCCTCATTTTATGGGCTGGAATGCAATGCTTCTGTATCAGCGGAGCCTGTGATGGAAGATCTTTCTTTTCAGTCTTTCCTCAGGAATATGGGGTCCACCATAGCATTTCAGACTGACTTCTATGTTTTGAGTTCCTACATTCCTCAGTACGAGTACACCCTGTGGAACACACTCAGTGCAATGGTCGAGAGCCTCATGGAATCAAACGCTCCACTGCTAAGGACTTATAACCCAATAATCAGCTGAAAGCTTTTATAGACACCTATGACTCTGCCTCTATGGCAGCTGCTGCTGGCAACAGGTGGTTAAAGTCTCCTTGACAGTGCTTATCTGTTTGGCCCTCAGGTTGAGTTCTGGAGACCACTGAGAATAATATGGCTGCCATTTAAACAACAGGTGGTGCCTACTGCCTCTCAGAGGGGTGGGTCCTTCGACATTCTCGTAAGGCAATCCTTTCAAGGTAAAGGCTTGTGTGCCTTTATCAGGACCCAGTAGAGGACACAGGGCCCCAAAGTGCCCTGTACCAACCTCTGTAGATCCAGCTCAGGTCCCACCTCAGCTGTCTGAGGGGTACGCCTCGGCGGTAGAAGGGGCATCTACTTTGGTTTTACAGCCAGTGGAAGTCCATTACAGCAGACACAGGGATCATCAGGATTGTCCGTAAGGGATACGCTCCCAATTTCGCAGATTTCCCCAGACCTTCCACCCAGATAGCAGCCCAGTCTGTCTGCCTCTCAGTCACACTGTCTTGCTTCTGAGATACTGGGCCTCTGCAGAGTCTAGGCAGCAAGAAGTTGTTCCACAGTGGAATGGAGTACACCTTCCTATTTCCATTGCTTCTGGTTCCAAGCTAACAAGCGGCATGTGCCATTTGTTAGCCTTGGAAGGTTGAACAAGCACCTGTTCAGGGAGGAGTTCACTAAAACCTTTGCGTTCAAGTATTCACTTCCTGGACATTTGGCTCCTAGCTAGCCCATCCGGGCAAGAGACACAGGAGGCAGTTGCCACAGCTTCTCAGTTCTCTTCAGGAGGTTTTCTGATTTGGGGAATGTACCAGTTTCATCTTCCCAGAAGCTTCTCTTCTTAGGAGCCCTCCTGAATACCTCCAGGGCATCCTTTTTCGTTCCAGAGGACAGGAGAAACAACATCTTCTGATGGCTCATTACATCATGGAAAACTACCCTTTTGAGCCCCTTTCAGTTGAGCGGATGCTGGGACGCAGGGCATCCCCTGCAGCAAGCAGTGGTCTCCAACCACGCATCCGCAATCCTCTGTTCAAAACGATGGAGCCTTGGGCAAAATCTCTCATGGGGAGCTTACTGTCAAGACCTCCACACTCAGGTGTAGAGCCAGGAGGAACCTCATCTTTTCATAAATTTCTTAGAGATGAGAGCTATCTTATAAATAAAGTCCTGAAGGATGCCCTCTGCCATGAAGTGATCCTGCTTCGGACGGATGACAGAGCTGTGATGTATTGCATCAGCAAGCAGGGTGGGGCACCCTCCCACCCTCTCTACACAGTTCTGATTTAATAGAGTCACTTTCAGTGAGTGGCAAAATTTGGATCTGCTCCTTTTTGCGTCCCATTTCGACGCAAAACTGCCTCTATCCTGTTTCAGAAATCCAGACCCTGGTGTTTCCTGTCAGGATGTATTCACTACAGTAGACAGGATGCTCCCTGTACATTTTCTCCTCTTCCCTTAATTCAGAGGGTGCTGCACAAGTTGTAGGGACAGGGGGAGCAGGATGATTCTCATCGTCCTAGACTGGCCTCGGCAGATATGATTGCATTGATCAGCAGTCTGTCGGAAGTTCCCCTAAGGCGACTCCCTCTACGAGTGCACCTCTGACACACAGACTTTAATCCATCCTATCCTGCATTCCCTTCATCTCCATGCCGTGCTCCTCAGGAAATGGAAGTGAGCAAGTTTTAGGTTTCCCAAACCATCGCATACATGTTCTAAGCCACGCTTAGGCCTTCCACCAGGAGGGCTTGTGTGGCTAAGTGGAAACTCCTCTCTTTCTGGGGTGCAAGTCCCATCTGGACCCTCTGGTTGCCCACCAAGTAAGGTGTTAGGGTGCCTTTAGAACCTGTCGAACGCATGTCTGCATTACTCAGCAGCGAATGTACTCCTCTGCACGTTTTTGGTCTATCTTGAGCCAGTAGGCAGCATCTCACTGGCTCAGTTACCATTAGTCAGGTTTTCTTCTCCCTACTAACTTCATTAGCTTCAGAATGAAGGAAAGCGCTCCCTTCATTTGTCTGGAAGTTAAGAGGGTTCTGTGACTCTACATCGACAGAACGAAGAGATACGCATCCGAGCAACTGTTGTATCTTTCAGCATGCCTCAGCTAGGTCAGTCTGTTGCCACGTGATGTATTTCGGCATGGTTAGTTGCATGTCTTCTACACTACTAATCCATGACACAGGTCAAGTTGGAAGGCCGGGTTCACACCATTCTTCCAGAGTAGTTGCAGCTTTCCTAGCGGGGATTCATAATGTACCCGTTGCAGACTTCTGCAAAGCAGTGAATTGGCGCTCAGTGCTACCTTTGTTAAAGCACTATGTTCTGGATATCCATGCCAGACAGTTCACTTTCTTTGGCAGGACAGTCCTTATGGACTTCTGTCCTGAAAGAACTCTGTCTCTTACTGCCCTACTTGGGGTTCAGTTTTCAGCTCAGTACTCTCCCATTAGTGTGAATGAGTGGTGGAGACGTTTAGTCCAGGAAGATATGGAAATTACATACTTACCGTAATTCTTGATCTGCTTGGATGAAGTCTCTACCACTCATTCACACGCCCACCCACCATCCCCCGAGCTCACTATTCTGTTTTGGTCTTCACTTCCTTGTTGTTCAGGCTGTGAAGACATTGTTAAATTGACCCTAAAATACCCTGAAAGAAATAAGATTGCTGTGGTAAGTAATTTTTTTCTTACTGGCCACACTAGATATGGTTTCCACTCCTCCAACAACTAACAGTGGAACCTCCAATCCCCCTTCCTCTGTGCTCTGATCTACTCTTCCAGGAGCAGGGCACCCTGGTCCATATGGACCTCAAGTCACTGCACCTTCATGCATGACTCCTGAAGATTTAGCAGTTGCCCGATTTGGGGTGACTCCCCCGGTGGCAGATATTCAAGTGGCAGCCAGGAAACCTTCCACTAGGGCCACTTATGCTATGAAGTGGAAGTGGTTCTTCATGTGGCCCACTGCTCGTCACCTAGATCCCTTTACTTGTCTGGAGAATCTCATTCTCAAGTACCTCCTTTTCCTGTTGGAATCAGGCCTGAGTTACTTGTCGATTATGGTGCACTTATCTGCCATATCTGCGTACCATGCACCTATAGCAGGAAAGACTCTTGCCCAGCTTGACCCCTCCCACACTTTCTTTTAGGGCATACTGCACCTGAAACCTCCCATCAGGGACCATGTTCCCTCCTGGGATCTTTTGTTCATTTTAGAAAAGCTTACTTTGCCTCCCTTTGAGCCTGCTGCAATCTGCAAGCTATGCTTTCTGTCATGAAAAGCGTTATTTCTAGGATCGTGGATATGTTGTTCTATCCAGACTTGTTGATAGGTACCTTGCTGCTTTAAGATGTGCCAGAAGTCTTCAGACTGGCTTCTCCCACCCAACCGGGTGGTATAACCCTCGGCTCCTCCCCATGATGCCAGATCTTCCTTTCCACAGGAAGGTTCAGGTTCCCTCCTTAGCGCTCCCACATGTAGTAGGCCCTGGCTTCGGAATTTTCGGATTCACTTCCAAAACTGATCCTCAAGCTCTCTAGAGTAAAATTTGCTCATTTTCCGATCGCATCCGCAATGGAGGAAAAATCAGCCCCCACGTTTCACCGGTGCTCCTGTGGGCAGAAAATGTCTTGCACGGATCCACATGCCTTGTGCATTTATTGCCTGGGGTTAAACCACGATCCGCAAGCTTGCGAATTTTGTCAGTCATTCACCCCAAACATGCAAGAAGACTGCGCTGCCCGACTTCTATTGGGGTGACTGGAGAAGCATTTCCCAACGGTCAAATCGAAGGAGGCCCATTGGGTGGTCTCCGCTGCTGCGGGGTCCACTGAGCAGTTGGAACAGCTCAGGGCCCTCGAGGAGGAGGTGGCTTAGGCTGCGGTGAGTTCCTCTTCACCTTCGGCCTTTATTCCTCTGCACTTTGGATCCTCCTGTTCAGCTTCCTTCAAGGAGTTGTGCCAGTCTGTCTCAACTAAGGGAGAGTGCCCTTCAGGGTCCCATATTTCATGCTCCAAGAAGAAGGAGTCGAAGAAAGACAACTCAGCTCGTCGATAGTTCATGGGACCAGGAGCGGTCCCACTCACAGGAGAACTCTGTTTTGACTTTGGCTGAAGTTGCGGCCGAGGCCGCTGGTTTCATGGTGTCCCTGTTGAACCAGTCGGCCGAGATGCCTGTCAACATGGCCAAGATTTTTCTTGAGCTGATCAGTGGGTTGTCACCTGATCCAGCCGACAACTCTCTTTTTCCAAACTCAGGTGCTCCCAGTATCTTCAGAAGGGGTGGCCCAGAATGTTGGGCAGGACCCAGTATCCAAGGAGCCGGACCCGGAGCCGAGCGTTTCCCTGCCTCTGGTCGAGCTTCCCTGCCAGCATCGCCTACGGGCAAGGTGTCGGTCCTGCTTCTCGGCTTCAACGTCAGGAAAGTCCCACCATTGTCGGTCTCAGTCCCAACGTCACGGCAAGTGGTGCCACCACTCATCATCATCTTCATCCTCCTTGGATGAGGAGAGGCTTTGTCGCAAGATGCGTCAACGCTATGAAGATCTCAAGTGGCAGCAGTTGATCCTGTCCAGATCCAAACTGACCCCGGTTTTGATTCCGGCCAAAAAATGGCTCTCGCAAGAGCAACCAATGTCAACCACCATCACCGAGGTGCCAGTTATGGCCCTGCTGGCTCAGCCGAGGCCAGCCACTTCACCGATTCTGGTGGAGTCGCTGCCCGATCAGCCTAAGTCTGGAGCACTGACCAAGGATTCCTGGTCAGCTCAAGGCTTGCCCCATAGGCTGTCGGTCACTCTAACTCCCGACCGCCCAAGGAGGTTGGAGAGTGACTCGGGGGGGCGGGGCACTATATATGGAATCCTCAGAGTCTGAGGACTCCTCCATGGTCTCCTGTCTGGTGGACACGAGATCCTTAGGGAAGGTTTCTGTCAATGAGGGCCCTTCCTCGCTGATGGGCATTTGTCAGCTCATCTCCGAGTCTACAGGGATGGAACTGGAGCCTGTGCAGAAACAGGCTAAGTACCCCCTCACAGAGATTCTGGTTAAGGGGGATTCTCCTGCAGAGGCCTTCCCAGTGGCTGAGGCCATTGTGGGCCCAGCCTTGGAGCTGTGGCAGCGTCCCACTTCCTGTCCTGTGCCTTCTGCCCACATGGCCCACAAGTATGTGGTGCCCATGGGGTCCCAGTCAGGCTTTATGGAGCACCCCTCTGTGGCGGGGTTGATGTCTGGCTCCATTTTTTGGTGCTCATGCAACAAGGGAGACATGGATAGACCACTGGATCTGGAGTCCAAGCAATTGGACCACACTGGGATGAAGGTCTATGCAGCCTCCTCTCTAGGCTTTCATCACGCCAGCTCGGCCATTATCATGGCACATTTCTCGGATGCCCTCTTGAGCTCCCTGGATGAGGTGATCCCTCATCTCCTGGCTGACCTTCAGACCACAGTCAGGCAGGTCCAGGATCAGGGGAGGGCAGTGGCCAAACAGCAGCTCCAGATGGCTCTGGACATTGGTGATTCTTATGCCCGCTCGGTAGCGGACGCAGTGGCCATGCGCCACAGGGCTTGGCTCTGCATCTCGACCTTCGTGGCAGATATGCATCACAAGTTGGCAGTTGTCCCCTTTTTGGGTACTGACCTTTTTGGGCCTGGTCATGGAGGGTCACCTCCAGCATATTGAGAAGTCCAGTGCCACCTTGGATTCTACTACATCTGCCCAAAACGACAAGGGCTGCAAGCGTGCTTGCCACAAGCCCTTTCACTCCTCCAGCCTTGCGGCCAGACCAGCCCAGCAGCAACACCAACAGCAGGGCCAGCAGGCTCAGACTTGGCGTCGTCGGACCCAGTCCATGGCCTCTTCCTTCAGGAAGCCCGGGGGAAAAGGTCCCAGCGATCCTCCCGCTGGACCCTCCTCCAAGCCTGTCTAGTGATCGGTTGACAGGCTTGGAGGAGGGTGCCTCCCTCAACTCCATCACGCCTCCCCTGGGTCCTCCCGTGGGGGGCCAGCTCAGCCACTTTATTTCCGCTTGGTCTGTTATCACTGCGGACCAGTGGGTTTTGGAAGTGGTCGGTCAAGGCCTGCCTCTGGAATTTGAGCAGGCCCCCCTGTACTGAGCCCGCGCCCCACTGGGGGATCAGGTTTCCGCAGCTTCTCAGGTGGCTCTCAGAGCTGACCTGGCCCAGCTTCTCCTAAAGGAGGTGGTGCACCCAGTAGCAGACTTTCCTTCAGACCCAGGGTTTGTCTCCAGGTACTTTATGGTGCCAAAGCAGACAGGGGGCTGGCACCCCATTCTAGATGTGCATGACCTAAATGGGTTCCTCAGGTCCTGCACTTTCCGGATGGTAACTCTGGCTCAGATTATATCACCCCTGGAGCAAGGAATGTGGTTCTGCTCTCTAGCTCTTCAGGATGCGTTTTTTCATGTCCTGATCTGTCCATCCCATCGACGGTTCCTCCACTTCAGAGCAGTTCCGGGCCATGCCCTTCGGCCTATCTTCAGCCCCCAGGGTCTTCACCAAATCCATGGCAGTGGTGGCGGCTTACCTGAGGCACCGAGGGGTCTGGGTGTACCCTTACCTGGATGACTGGTTGATAGCAGGTCCCTCTAGGTTAGAGGTGGAGCGGTCCAGGGATCTGGCCCTCCAGACTTGTGCAGAACTTGCCTCCTGATCAGCAAGGCCAAGCTGGAACTCGTACCTGCGCAGGTGATTCAGTTCATTGCAGCAGGGCTCAACTCCTGCCGAGCTAGAGCTCATCTCCCGGTGGACAGGGCAGAGGCTCTCTCCTCCTTTGCCCGATCATTTCTGGTTGGGCAATTGCACCCTGCCCAGGACTTCCTGCATCTTCTGGGCTACATGGTGGCCTGCACCAGCGTGGTCCGATGGTCCCGCTGGAATATGTGTTCCCTTTTGTGGGAATTGGCCAGCCAGTAGTCTCAGCACTTGGGTCATCTTGACCAGCTGGTCTCTGTGACTCAGAAAATGTGGGACAGCCTCCGGTGGTTGCTCATCCCATCCTACCTGCAGGAAGGGATCCCGTTTGTCTGCCTCAAGCCGACGTTCACTCTGATGACTGACACCTCTCTGATGGGTTGGGTTGCCCATCTGGGGGAACACAGAGTTCATGGGCTCTGGTTCCCTCCAGAGTGTCGATGCCACATCAACCTGCTGGAACTCTGAGTGGTCCGCTAGCTCTGACCACATTTCGCTACATTTGTTCGGGGTCAAGTGGTCCAAGTCCAGATGGATAACACCACAACCATGTATTATCTCAACAGACAGGGCAGAATGCACCCCTTACCTCTGTGCAAGGAAGCTCTCTGCATTTGGTCGCTCGTGCCCAGCCTGGAGGCAGATCTCCTAGCCATTCATGTGGCAGTAGCCTCGAATCGGCTGGCCGATGCCCTCAGTTGGATGGGTGGGGCATCTCATGAGTGTCTCTCCTGTGAGAGGTAGTACACAATCTGCTCTCCCTCTTGGGAACCACCCAGGTGGACCTGTTTGCCTCCAGGGAGAATGCGAAGCTGAGGCTGTTCCATGCCCACCCCCTCAACAGAGTTCGCTGCAAGGGGATGCCTTCTCAAGGTCTTGGGCCCCAGGCCTCTTCTATGCCTTCCCTCCACTCCCCTTGATTCACAAAGTGCTCATTAAGGTCAGGAGGGACAAGGTGCAGGTGATCCTTGTAGCCCCAGACTGGCTGCGCCAGCTCAGGTATCCAGATCTTCTCAGCCTCAGCTCCAGGCTCCCGAGGCAACTCCAGCATGCCCAGACCTGCTCTTGATCAATCAGAGGAAGGTATTCCATCTGGACTTTCAATCCCTGCACCTGACGGCCTGGTTCCTGAGCGGTTAGAGTTCCAGGCCCTGGGTCTCTCCGACAAGGTCCTCAACATTGCTGAGGCATCCCGTAAGGAATCGATCAGAAAATGTTATGGCTTTAAATGGAAGAGATTCTCCATCTGGTGTCAGGGCAAAGGATTGGACCCCTTGTTCTGCACAGTGGCTAGCATTTTGGACCACCATTGGTCCCTCTCCATGCAGGGACTGTGGTCGATGACCCTAAGGTGCACCTGGCAGCCATCTCTGCTTACCAGGCGTGGGCCGGTCAGCAGTCAGTGGCGCAGGAGAAGGTGGTCTGGCACTTTTTCAAAGGCATAGATCACATATCCCCTCCGGTGTGTGAACCTCCACCTCCATGGGATTTACTGCTGGTTTTGGCAAAGCTCATGGGCAAACCATTCGAACCTATGCACAAGTGTGAGATGTCACACTTGTCGTGGAAAACCACCTTCTTGGTGGCTATCCTGTCAGCCAGAAGGACTGGGAAGTTACAGGTGCTCTCCATAGAATCTCCTTACCTGGTCTTCCACAGGGACAAGGCTGTCCTCCGTCCTCCACCCAAAATTCCTTCCAAAGGTGGTGTCAGAGTTTCACCTTAATCAAGTGTTTACTCTGCTGGTGTTCTACCCCAGTCACACCTTGGAGGCTGAGTACAGGCTCCATACTTTGGACCTGAGATGAACATTCACCTGTTACAAAGAGCGAATGGCGGAAGTTTGGGGAGAGGTTTGCCAGCTGTTTGTCACCTACGGTGAAGCCGCACCTGACAGACCTGCAGCCAAGCGGACAGTAGCTGGATGGATTACATCTTGCATTGACTTCTGCTATAGGTTGGCGGGTAGGGAGCTTCCCGTGGGCTAAGGGCTCATTCCACCCACCATACTGCTACATCGGTGGCTGCTTATAGGGATGTCCCTGTCAAGGAAATCTGCAGGGCTGCTACCTGGAAGTCAACACACACCTTCATTTCCCATTACCACATCGATCTTGAGTCACGCCAGGATGCTGGTTTTGGAACCTCAGTTCTCCAGTCCCTCTTCCCTAAGTAGGGGGTGTGTGTGCCTCACCTCCCTCCTCCCGGAGAACTGCTAGGAGTCTGCCAACAAGTGTGGATAGAACAACATATCCATGATCCTAGAAAAACAGGTTACTCACCTGTAACAGTGGTTCTAGGAGTGGTATATGTTGTTCATCCACACTGACCCACCCATCCTCCCCAGCTTTGATGCACAAACCTGGCTTCCAGTGGGCTAAGATCAAGCGTCATGGGGCGGAGCTGAGGGTTATGCCACCTGGGTGGGTGGGAGGAACCAGCTTGAAGATTTCTGGCACATCTTAAAGCAGCAAGGTACCTGCCAACAGGTGTGGATGAACAACATATACCACTCTTAGAACTACTGTTACAGGTGAGTAACCTATTTTTTTAGTTGATATTACTTCTGCTTGAAGGATTTCCAAGCTTCAGGCTGTGATGTGTAAAGAGCCTTATTTAGTTTTCTACAAGGACAGTGTGTCCTTGAGGTCCAGTCCTAAGTTCCTTTCTAAGGTGGTGTCATAGTTTACTCTGAATCAAGACATCCACCCACCTGTATATTACCCAGTGTATTTGAATCCTGAGGAGGCCTTACTGCATACTCTGGATGTCCACCGGGAGCTCCGCTATTACTTAGTGAAAGTTCATACTAAGAAACAATTGAGCCCCTGGTTCACGGCCAGTCTGAAGACTGCTCTGCTCAATAGGGACATCCTTTGGAAAAAAGTTTGAAAAACATACTAACATACTAAAATGCCAGCAGAATAGGCCTAACGGTCTTTTGTGTCTGCTCATTTGGTCAGCCCCCACCCTGGGAGCTGACCTTGCTGCCCCTTTCCTCTGGTTGATCAGCATTCAGGGTAGCTAGGAATCGATGTACTAAACTTATCAGAGCAGAAAAAGTCAGATACTTTCGTACTGAATTGGATTCCTCTACCAAGTCTTCAGCTAAATGTTGGAAGACCTTAAGGGATATTGAGGGACAAACCTCAGCAAACTCTCTCCCTACAAATATTTCTTTTGGTGGCTCCTCCACTACCAATAAACAGACGATTCTTGACCTCCTCAACAATCACTTAGCTACCGCTGGGTTAGCGTTTGTCTCCTCTCCTGCCAATAATCTTCGTACCCAGCTTTGTGCCCAGGACCCATCATGTCCAGCCTCTGATGCCCCTGTTCACGATGCAGTCTTCTCCTTCTGCCCTGTTTCACTGAAACAAGTGGAAGATTTATTATTAGAGCTGGACACTAGAAAGAGCACAGGTGCTGATCTTATTGGACCATACTTCTTAAAACTTAGCTACCATGTCTTGTCTGCCCCTATCATCCACCTCTTCAATTTGTCTCTGGCACAGGGTGTCCTCCCATCAACTTGGAAAACTGCCCATGTCATTCCTCTGTTCAAGTCTGGTGACCCCAGTGATCTAAATAATTATAGACCCATATCCCTGCTTCCTATCCTTTTTTTTGAAATTCAACATCTTTATTGATTAACAATATAATTAAAATCCTGAGAAAACATGGTGGAATATTGTAACAGTGTGTAGAAAAACTACCTCCCCCCCGCCTCCCACCCTCCTCCTCTCCCCAACCACCCCCCACACCTGGAGTGTGCCCTTAAGAAGTTGAAAGAGAGATTAAGTAAATTAGAGGATATATGCATGGGCAGTCATAGGCCACAACCATTAGTGTAGATATAAGGCATATAATTTGCCCCACTTTTTATCAAATAGGTTTAACCTATTATGAGAGCTTGCGAGCAGGTGCTCAGTCCTAAAATATGCTGAAAGATTGTTCAACCATTCATCGTAGGATATAATTAACTGAATCCTCCAGTGTTTAAGCACCAGCTTCTTGACCACCATGGAAATTATAGCCATGTGATATTTACGTTCTTTAACCCCAATAGTAGTATAAATGCCTAGAATACAAATCTTTGCTGTAAAGAGGTTTCCCAGCCCCAATATGGGGTCCAATCTGGCTTGAATTAAACGCCACAAAGGGGTGACTTTATCACACTCCCAGAAGATATATGACAACGTCCTTCTTTCTTACCGCATCTAGTACAGGTGGAACTGGAGAGATGTCCAATTTTAGCTAATTGGACAGGAGTGTAATATAGGTTATTTAGAATATGACATTGTGTAAGTCAATACTTATCTTGGGCGTTATAAATGTGGAGATCTTGCCAAATCTTGGTCCAGCCAATAGTTACCTCAGGTAACAGGGAGATCCATACCTTGGACCCAGGTAAAGGATCTGGATGACCAATAGCCAAGAGATAAGAATAAAAGAGGGACAAGCAGTTGGGTTTGGAAGATAATTCATGGAAGCTGTGCAAAATAGGCTGTATCTTGGAAGAATGGAGGGAGGTGCCAAAAGTGCGGCCAACTAGGTGTTTCAACTGGAAGACCTTGAAAATGTGCACATGGGGTAAATTATATTTTTCTAGAATGCTGGGAGATGAAATAAGGGAATCACAAGAATAGAGATCAAGTAACGTGGCATCCCGTAGTGGTGGCAGCCAACTGAGGAGATATACGAGCCACCTATCTTAATATTAAGGTTAAGAACAAGGGGCTGAGCAAAGTCGTGGCACTGGAAGTGTTTGTAGATGCGACAACATTGAGAAGAGACCTTAAGTGAAGTCCCAATAGCCAAATGACAAAGTGAATCAGGCAAGGATTTCCATAGGAGTTAATAGAGAGCAGAAGAGTACAGATGGTGTTGCTTAAAAAGTTGAGTTTTGAGTTGTAACCAAGTAGGAGTGTAGCCCTCCAGGGAGTTAGAAAACCACTTACCAATCTTAGCAAAATGGCTAGCCCAGTAGTATAAGAGAAAATTGGGGAGGTTAAGTCCCCTCGACTCCTTAGAAAGACTCAGTTTAATGAAAGAACATCTTGGTTGCTCGTGCAGCCAGATAAAACCAGAAATGAGAGAATGAATGTTCTGAAAGAAAGATAGGGGAAGCCAGATATTCAACATGGACAATGGATAGACAAGTCTAGGGAGGACATTCATCTTAATGATGTTAATGCGCCCCCATAAAGACAAAGGAAGAGATTCCCACATATGAAGAGCTTGTTGGAGAGTAACCACTAAGTCATCCAGATTCAATTTCTTGATAAGTGTGAAATCAGTGGAAAGGAAAATACTCAGATATTTCAGTGAGAGGGGAGACCATTTAATGTCATAGTGGCGGAAGTCGGCTCTGTGGGTAAGATGATTTAAGGGGAAGATTTCAGTTTTGGTGAGATTGAGTTTATAATTAGAGAGGCGACTATACTGGGCTATTAACTCTAATAGATATTTCAAAGACACCGACGGATGCTCTAGGTGCAAAAGAATATCATCTGCATAAGCAGAGAGGGTAAGAGTGTGATTTAGCACTGAGATCCCTTGAATATGAAGTGACAACTTGATATGGCGTAAGAGTGGTTCCAAGTAGAGACTGAAAAGAAAAGGGGAAAGGGGGCATCCCTACCTTGTACCTGTGTTAAGAGGGAATCGGGAAGAGAAAACCCCATTACAATAAATCTTAGCCGAAGGAGAAGCGTATATAGCCTGGATCCATTGTATGAAGAGGAAGTGAAAGACCATTCTTCGCAAAGTCCGCCAGAGAAACTCCCAGTTCACTCTGTCAGAGGCCTTTTCCGCATCTAATGTGATCAGAGCCATTGGAATTTGGGAAGAGCGGGCCACTTGGAATATGTGGGCACGTTTCCAGAGGTGATCCAAAGAGGATCGACCAGGAACAAACCTCACTTGCTCCGGACTGAGAAGATGAGACCAAACCTTCCTAATATGTAGCACAAGTATTTTAGTCAGAATTTTAATATCACAGTTTAGGAGGGAGATCGGTTGGTAGCTAGCCGGAGATGTATGGGGCTTATCGGGCTTTAAGAGAAGACTTATGTTCGTTTCTAGAAGTGATGTATGTAGAAGATTGGCTGTAAGTAAATATTGATATAATTTTAGCAATAGGGGAGCTAATTCCTTAACAAATGTTTTATAAAAGTTGGAGGGGAACTCATCAGGGCCCTGCACCTTGTCCGGGGGCTAACTCCTGAATTGCATCCTCTTCTTCTTCCTTTAAGGTACTAGGTTCTATTAGGGAGGATTGGTGGTAATCAGTTAAGTGGGAAAGAGCGAGGAAATCTAGGTAAGTGTCTATGTCTTGGGGCAGCTGGAGAGGCTCTTTTACTGTATAGGGAGCAATAGAAATTTTTGAAAACCTGAGCCACCTCTCGAGAAGCCATTTTAGTGGATCCATCTGGAGCCTGAATAGAGAGTATAAATCTGGAACTTTCTACTTTCCGGAGCTGAAGAGCCAGCAGTTTACTGGCCTTCTCACCTTGGTCTACATAAGTGGTCTTAGTTTTCAGCAGAGCATACTCTGCATTTTCTTGTATTAAACCTCCATACGTATTCCTGAGATTTTACAGATTGGCTAGAGAATTGGGAGAAGTGGAGGATGACAAGGACAGCTCAGCCACCCGTATTTGAGTTAGAAGAGACAGGGCCTCCTTTTCTCTGAGTCTCTTTCTCCTGGAAGCTATCTTAATGAACTCTCCACGGAGATAGCATTTAAGCGCGCACCATAGGAGGTCTTCTCTCTGGACCGAGCCCCTATTAATATCCATAAAGGCTTGAATAGTGGATTGAATTTTGGAAACAGGAGTTTTATTTTTTAGTAGCTGTGTATTCAGCTTCCATGACTGATCTTTATGCGTCTCCGGGATAGGAGAGAGACTTACCCAAACCAATGAATGATCAGAGAGAACAACTGGTTCAGTTCCAGCCTGGCATATATTAGGCAAAAGGGGAATGCTAGTCAGTACATAATCCAGCCTGGACCAAGACTGGTGGATAGCAGAATGAAAGGAGAAGAGACAATGGGACGGGTGAAGTAAGCGCCATGGGTCACAAAGCTCTAAGGTAGTCATAAGTCATGTAATGCTCTTTGGGGTGCAGAAGGGGACTTTAGTGGTCGGTGGGACTTGTCCAAATCCTGGGTACGGGGGATATTCTGGTCTCCCCGAAGAATTAAAAAGGTGGGAAAGAAGGGAGCAATTTTGCTGGCGAGATCCATAAGAAAGGTTGGGTCTCCGCCTACAGGTCTGTATATAGAGACCAATACCATTGTAGAACCCATCAGGGAATCCTTAATGAGGATCTTCCTACCATTAGGATCTACAACAGAGGAATCCATCTGAAAGGACATTGTGTTCCTTATAAACACCACAACCCCTTTACTTGAGGAGAAGTCTCCTGAAGCAAAAAATTGGGAAATCCCCTGCCTCCACAACCATGCCACTTCACTTGCAAGCAAATGAGTTTCTTGCAGTAGGCTGATATCAGTATTATGTAGGGCACAATGTTTCAGCACTTGACATCTCTTTGTGGGGTCCCTGACTCCCCTAACATTCCATGTAGCAATTTTACATGAAGTAATAGCCATTCTTAAGGGTTAACCAGGCAAGCAGTTTGAGACAGTAAAGGGGAAAAGTCCATCCACAGGGCACACTCCAGCCCACTCCCCTCCCTTCCTTCCAACTCCCCAGAAGCCACAATAGCAGATGACATTGTTAGCATGTACCATAATCTAGTATCATGAGCAATAACGAGAACTATTCCTAACCCAGAACCCCCACCCTCCTCCCATACAGCCCATTAATGGTGACTTTGAGAAACCCCATAAACGTGATTAGTCTGAACCTAACTTCCATATCTGTATCAGTGGTGATGTATAGTCCAATACCCCCAACACACCCTCCCCTCCCAGAAAAGAGCCAAAACAAAAAAAAAAACCATCAAGTCAACTCCCAACAATTAACTACTAGAAAATCCCAAAAACTATTTACAATGGACTTGCACAATAAAAGGAAAAGGACTGTGTTGAATACAAGAGTCCAACTCCATATAGCTTCCTTACCAAACGTTCCCAACCCTAACATGAAGGGTGTAAAGAAACAAACGGGTAGGAAGCACTCCCCTCTCTGATTCAGTATGCAGTGTAGCATCACCTTGACATCGCAAAAACCAGAGCAACCCGACTCCCCTTCCCTCACTCTGGCATAATTACATACAGGATTCCAGACCTTCCACCCATCAGGAAAAAGATGGTGCTGGTAGTGTGGGCAAAATTACCATTACACGTTACCAGTTGGAGGGAGCTAGCTATAACTAAGACCTCGAAAAGGTGTACGAATGAGGTAGCACTTCTCTGGAGTGTGGGCTGAAGTCATGGTCTTAAAATCGAGTTGCCCGCTCCTGAGGTCTTCATTTAAATTGTAAGAAAAGTAGGGTGTGGAACAGTGACAAGGGAATCAGGCATCAAAACCAGGGTACTGTAGTGGACAGGCCTGAAACCTAAAGAATACAGGGCTATGCCTATACCAAGCTTTCCCTACTGGAGGCTAATAACTAAACCACCAATATCCCCTTAGTTAAGTAGCTGACTCAGGCAACATTCTACTACAATGTGCCAGTAAATAAAGCTAAAAGCAGTACTTGCAAATAATAAAGTTCAGGCTACGGTGCTGTCGATCCAGGGGGAAGTTGCCTGGGGGAGGATAATGCTGCGGGACTAAAAGACGTACCACGCACTAAACCATCCCCAGGAAACTCCACTCTGGAATACAAGACCCACCTCCTGTACTAGCCCTCTCCGCCTGAACAGACATCACAAAACGGAGCCCAGCCAGTGCAAAGGCCAGGAGAAGCCCGAAAGCCGCACCCTTCCCCAGCACAAGGATCCAGCAGCACAGATCCAAAAGTTCCAAACCAGACAGGTAAATAATTCACTTTCAAAGTTTCAGCTTTCAAAATGATGATCACACTGAAGTAGAAGCACAGTGGTTGGTAACTTAACTTCATCTAGTTTTAAAAAGATCCGGTAACTTGGAAGCTAAGTTTGATGAAGCCTGTGCAGGAGATTCATAGGAGAACCAAACACCATTAACTGAGGCTTGCAGTCTCGCAGGACAAAGCATTTAAAAAAATATACCAGCCGCAGTCAGTTTATTAACAATAGGATGAAAAGTGGCCTGTTTCTGATGAGTTTCATAGGGGAGATCTTGTGTTATGCGGAGTTTGGCGCCTTCCCAGGTAATAGATTGAAGGTCTCGCACCTTAATAATGACATGCTGCTTTTCAATTAAACTAAGGAACTTTAGTATAACTGGCTATGGTGGGGCTTCCGGTGGTGGTTTGGGTCTAAGGAACCGATGGGCCCATTCTATCTGGTACGTGGGGTTAAGAGGTGATGGGTCCACAGTTTTCAGGAGAAACGTTTGTTGAAATGCAATGGCATTCGGTCCCTCTTCTGCCTCAGGGAGCCCAATGATTAGTAAGTTATTGCACCTGCTTCTTCCTTCTAAGTCCTCTGTTTTTAATTGTAGTTTGTGGACCTGCTGGTGAAGGTGGACAATCTCTGAATCTGTTTTATCCCTCCATTTCTCAAGGGGGGAGGAGGACTGTGTCTCGGAATCCCTGACTCTCCGATTCAAGTCAGCCAGGTCTTCCCAGGTGGACTTGAGCTCTGTAGAGACCTCACAGTGTTTCTTTAAATGGCAGGAGCTCTTGGAGGAATTGATCCTCTGTAAGGGAGATCAGATGAGAAGAAGCAGAAGTGTTTTTCCGGGTCCCTGAACCGTGCACCTTAGACTTCTTTGGCAGCTTTTCGGTGGATGGAGGCGGTGTATGCCTCAAGGAGGCCTGTCTCATTTCAGCTTCCATCGCGGCAGTTAATTGAACACTAAATGTGACGCAAAGGCGAACAGAAAACAAGTGCTGAAGACAGGGCCTCACTGTTAAAGAAGATATTAGGTCGAAACCCCAATGTTTAAGAGCTGATTAAAGTAGATTGAGAGGAAGGATCAGGAGCTCCAGATTCCTGCTGCTACTAGGCTGCTAGCATCACGTGACTCCTCTCCTGCTTCCTATCCTCTCTAAATTGCTTGAGAAATTAGTTAACATTCAGTTTAGGAAACATCTGGATTCCTTTAATCTGTTAAATCCTGTAGAGTCAGGTTTAGACTGTGTCACAGCACAATATCCGTACTTGCAAAGGTCACTAATGACTGGCAGAATGCCTTAGATGCTAAAAATTATGGGTGTGCCTTGTAGCTTGACCTGAATAAAGCATTTGACACGGCTCACAATCTGCTCCTGGTCACTCTTTGAAGCATCGGTCTGGACTCCTTGGCATTGAAATGGTTTACCAGTTATCTGAGTGGTTGATATCAGTAGGTTACAGCAGATGGGAACCTTTCTCCTCTGAAAACTTTAGAGAGGCATGCCACAGGGATCCATCCTGGGGCATCTACTTTTCTCACTTTACATCTACAATATTGACTCAGGTATCAAATCACCTAGCATCTATCTTTTGCAGACAATATGGTTCTCTGTATTGATATGCCTACCCCAGAACTGGCCTGTAAGGATCTTCAGTTAGACTGTAATCATTTGTAGCTGAACCTCCTGAACCAAAAACTCTTACTAAACGCCAAAAAAACCAAGGCTATGTTCTTCTCACCATTAGTTAACGCAACCAATCCATGTACCCTAGGTATAGTTCCTCAAATTACCCCACTCCTAGGTGAATCTTTAGACTTCATGGCTAAATTTAAATACCTGGGGTTCTGGATTGACCATAAACTATACTTCACTGACCACATTGAGGAACTGTCGAAAAAACTTAAACAGAGACTTGATCTCTTCTACTGGATTAAGCATCTACTCACTCAGGTGCAGAAACTAGGCTAGTTCAAACCACCTTTCTTCCACTTTTGGATTACGCTGATTTCCTGTATGGTCAAGGTCCTAGCTCTGCGTTATCCAGGCTTGACACCCTCCATCTCCAGGCAAAAAGATTAATTACTGGAGCGCCGTACTCCACCCATCATTGCTCCCTCTGGTCCTTAGTAGGTTGGACGTCCCTTAAATTTAGAAGGCAAATAAACGCTGCGTTCTGGACTTTTAGAGCAATTACTTAGAAGCTTTCTCAGTATATTTCAGAGTGTCTGCCTGTTTGTACAGTAGGTAGCTACTCCCTGAGAAGCCTCTCATATACTTCACCCGTTATCACTGAAGTTAATTTGCATTTTGGTCAATCGTCCATCAGTCAATTACTTCCCTTACTGTGGAATAAACTTCAAAAAACCTTGCAGTTAGTTATCCCTGTAAAACTGTCCACTTTCAAAATGCTATTCATACGCTCCTTCAAGGAGCCTTGCAATTGCTTCCTCTGAAGGCCTGCTAACTGAGTGCTTGGGTCATCTACTAATTGTGACCCTCTGGCTGTCCCTTCTCTACTTCTTTTCCTCCCTCTCTCTCTATATATGTGTATATATATATCTATATATCTATATATATATATATATATATATATCTGCTTCTTAACCCCTTCCTTCCCCTCTTCACAAGATTTCCTTTAATGTATATATTTGCCGTACTTACTATGTATGTATTTGTTGTATATAACTGCTGTGTATATCATGTAGTAGTTGGTGATTCCTACTTTGTTGTATTCTGGTATTAATTATTTGTATATCCTCTCAATTACGTACTTTACTACATTGTTAAACTGATTATAAGTACCATTTGCAGGTCCACTTTGCTAAGGAGTTCACCTCAGTGATGTTTTTCCTGGTAAAATAAAGACCGATATATTGATTTAGACCACATCCGAGCCACCAGAAAAACTAATTGTAACCCCTAGGTGGCACTATCCCAGGGCTACTACATCTGCCTGCTTGACTAGTAGCAGGTTAAAGGGCCTGGGTACTGAAACGGGTGCCTCCACCCAGAGGTCAGGGTTGTTAGTAGTAAAGCTAACCTGGGCACAGCCCTCCGGGACACTGTATCCCCCCTCTTTCCCTTCTAGTGGCCTGAATAATATACAATAATCTCTTTCATAATGACCCTTATTTACCATGCAATTACCCACACTGTTTGCACTTACCACCAGGGCTGGTTCCTGTAGCTTGACCCTGGGGACCCGCTGTAAAACAAGGTTATGCACAACAAATAGCAACAGTACAGTACTCTTGGCACAAACTGGAACCACAGTCAGGTTAAATGCAAAAAGAGTTGGATCTGATTTATTCAGGGGACTTAAACAAGGGAGGGGCATAATCAGGTTGATTTGCTTAAAGGCTATATCGATTAGACAGTTATGCATGCACTTCAGAGTCCCTACACAGTTACACAGTCGGGGTACCCAGGTAGGAACGTTGCCTGGGGTAGGCCGGCTTGCAGCTGGTTGAGGCCCTGTGATGGAAGAAAGCAACATGCACAACACACACTATTTGTCATCTGGAGCCGGAGGGCTCAGTTCATGACAGAAAAGGCAAGAAAGCAATCAGATGACAACACTTTAGATTTACTGTAGCTGTTGTAGCAGGGAGCTACCCTGATGTTTACTCACAATACCCAATACAGGACACAGGCAGGAAGAAATCAAGACAGGAGGTTGTTGAACTGGAGTTCCAGGAGAAGCAGGGCCCACACAAATCACCAAGGTGATGTTCCTGTTCAAAGCGTGAGCAGGGGGCTGATCCCCAGGCAGGTCTCTCGTCGATGGCTTTTTCTGCGCAGTGGGTAGTCTGGCTGGGCCAGTGCGGCAAAGCCCAGGCCCAATGGAGATGAATACGGATTCAGTCAGTGGGAGCTGGTTGCAGCCTCCAGCAAGTAGAACACAGTTCAGCACACAGTGGGGAACCAAATCACGACCCACTAACAGCACACAGCACATTTACATGTAAGAAATTCTACTGTACCAGGTAGATTGCTATCTGGTTGCAATTACAGAGTCTCTGCACAAACCGGGAGTTCAAAGGTGGCTGGAAATCCTGACAGGTCGATCACATTCAGCAAATCTTTGGTCTTCTTCAGGTTAAAGCCTGGTCACAGTTCTGTGGCTTAAATCATCCTCACAATTTGGATTCAGTCCAAATAAACTTCACTTTCCCTCTCAGGGACAGCAGGAAGACAGGCAGTCCAAAACTCAGCCCTTTCACAGTTCTCCTGCGCGAATTACACAGGGGCTGCCCATCGATGTACCATACATTATATTTTATAGTGTATGGTACAATTGAGTTTTTTTACAAAAGAAAGCAGTACCTTACTGCAGTTTTTTTTTTTATGTTGCCACTGCTCTGCCCTCACGACCACGGCTGTTTCAAGGCCGTCCGATCCATTTGCGCGCATGCTCAGACTGTTCCAGGTTGTTAACCCATCGATGTGACATACCATCAGTGGGTTAACAACTTCATGACGTCACATTGATGGCAAAACATTGTTATAAAAAGGTAGATTTCTACCTATAATAACGTTCTACCATACATTATATCATTACTATTCTAATGGATAGTCAGCAGATAAGTACAGCTTCTAACAGAGCTCCCTCTGCAGTAACAACGATGGTAGAACGGAGTGTTTATCTGGTAGCCTGGGCAGGACTCGAGCATAGAAACACTCAGCCCCCTCCCAGATTAATTATGACTGCAATCTATGCAGCTCTTAAAGAGACAGTACTCGGAGGCTTTACAGGCATTCTCTGGCAATGCATTTTAACTGCTAAAGCGCAGGACTCCAGCCTGGCAGTGAGCATTTAGGCCAGAGCTGTAGGAAGGCATTTTGGTGCCCTGGGCAAGAGACTAATTTTGCGCCCCCCCCAGAAAACAACTGGTGGTCTTGGGGCCGCAAGGCCACCAGAAGCTGTAGGTTGTTTACATGCTCCGTGGTGAGTTTTGAGGCTTTTCTTGAAGGAAAAACATACTTTTGTTATACGTTCCCTACCCCTGATTTCAGGGAAAACTTTGCTTCCATAGAATCTGAGGTGTGGGAGTTGAAGACGCTGGCTGGCTGTCATCAGAGTGTGCATGCAGCTGCAATTGTTGTGGACAACTGTCTGACCAGCAGTTCCATCAAGAGTGGCTCATGGGGACATATACAGGCACCTCAGTGGCATAGATGCAGTCCTTGAGTGCTGGACACAAAAACCTCTGAGATGCCCCACCTGCAACCACCCTTCCTCATGTAGGGGGATGTATCCCCCTGAGCCCATTCACTCAGCTCTAATGGCAGGCTCCACTACCCCGTAGTGGAATTGCCACTACCTAACAGAAGGAAAAGCCTCCACCCCGACCATCTTCCCTTCAGCTAGACTATCTCCAGCACTCAATACTGCTTGACCACCCTTCTAGACCATAACCAGACTCTGCCCCAACCATTCTACATGTGGCTTGAACACCTCCACAACACCACACTCACCTTAGCCACCTACCTTCCCTATAGCTGAACCACCACCCTACACCAAGACCAGCGCCCATGCACCCAAACAACCCCTGCAACTAGACCAACCACACATACCTCTAAACTATCCCTGATTTTGCATCAAAATTTGCATTTGTCCATCATAAAGGTTGTGTTTTTATGGTAGAGAACAGTGGGGGGGGGGGGGTTAAAATCACGAAATAATGTAAAACATTAAAGTTACAGACTTATTCTTCTTCAGAAAATGCAGATGAACACAAATCCCCTTTTTCTATCAGCTTTCTGAGTGAATAGTGCCAATTTATAATGTGTCCAGTGGCGGCTCTACACCAGGGCCCGCCAGGGCACATGCCCTGGTAAAACAATGTTGTGCCCCAGTTGGTGCCCCATATGGTGCAGAGCTTCCCCATAGTAACAATATAGCAGTGCCCTGTCTGCCATCTGTTGTGCCCCAGCTGTGCCCTGGTAAACATTTGTGGCTAGAGCCGCTGCTGAATGTGTCCAAGATTTTGGGTCTTTGTCCCTGATTATTTTAAGTCTTGTCCCTGATTCATGAGGCAAGAAGTTGAGAGGTATGCAGCCCCAAGTCTAGCATCCCTCCAGAAGACCACTCTTTCTGTAGTGGCATACCCCCACCAAACAATATTCTGACTGTGTCCAATCCCTCCCCACTGCAGGAATCCCCCCTAGAAAAGCACCCCCTGCATCTTCCTCTACCCCCCCCCAGCTGGGAGAGGACCAAGGAGCGTAAGATTCACATCATAGAACTGCTGCTAAGGTGCTGTCCAGGGTCCCACAGTATAACATCCAGCTGACAAAAAAAGTGCTGCTCCTCTGGTCCACTCCCTCCCTCCCTCTTTCTCTCCCCAGCTCAGACTAATATACTCTGTTGGCAACCACGAACATGGCAGGTATTTTTATATGTAATTTATAAGTGCTGCAGAAACTGTCAGATGTCAAGATCCAGAAGCGGCCAACTGACATCCATGATTTAGGTGACATGCTCAGTCTATACAGTATTATAAATTATTGATAAAACTGTCATGTTCATGGATGCAAGTCAAGCAGACCTAGTGAGTCGGGGACACAGATAAAGGGAAGGGAGGGAAGCTTTCCTTTTCTCCCAGAAGTTTTACTGTGGGACCCTGGACAGCACTGCAGCAGCAGTTCTCTGCTATGGATTTTCTGCTTCCTGGCTCTTTCCTGACTTGTGAGGGGGAACAGCTGCAGGGGGTAGCTTGTCTGGTGGGGGGTCCTGCTGTGGGATGGGATACATTATGTAGTAGTGTCCCCAAGAAGCAATGTCTAGGCGGGGCACTATTAAAAAAAAGGCCCGACAGGGCATGATAGGGTGCTTGAGCTTGAGGACCCCCCCAAGGGCCCCATGGTGCAATGAGAAGTGTAATTAGGGAAAAAACATTCTGCCTAGCCTATACCAGTTTTTAGTATGCCTTGGCAGTGCAGCCCCTCTCCTCTGCCCAGTAAATAACACCTGCACTGCACCCCCCCAGTACAGCTGAGCCAGCCCAACTGCTCCAGTCAGCATCCCTGCAGCCAGAAGGAGCCCCACTCCAAATCCCCTCATTCCCCTGATTCCCGTCAGTTCCCCTCCACAGCCCAAGCCAATCCAGATACATGTAACTGTTAATATGTTATGATCTAAACTGTACAGATCCCCTCACATGGCATCCAAGACAACTAGGCAAGGCACTGGCAGACAAGGCCTCATTTTCTAAGCAAGACAGGTGTGGGTGGCGGGGTGAGAATGGAACAAGGACTCAGCTAGGGAGAATCAGAAGGAGAGGACACAAAAGAAAAACCAAAAGGGAATGGAATGGGATTTCAGGAGGGACACGGGTCAAGAAGAAAGAAAAGAAAATGTAACAACATGGTGGATAGAAGGGATGGTGTGCGGTGGCCCATGCCATGGCAGTCAGGCCAAGGCTGAGGCAGCTGCTTCAAAATGTTCACTCCCATCCCAGTCCCAAGTCCAGTGCATGACATTCAAGTGAACTACACAGTTGCCGCCCACCCGCCAGCAGAGCCAACTCTGAAACAGGCCCGCCCAGGCCCAATAATTCAACGGCAAGGAAAACAGATCTTTGTCTTCTGACTTCCTGAGTGAGACTATCAATCCGCCCGTGCCCCTACCACTGTGCTCTTACCACATAGATCCCATCTCATCATCTCACAATTTGGATTCGGAAATTAATTTGGAATTATTCATCGCTTCGCTGGGTCTGCTCTTCTGCTTGTCTGCAGTGCCTTCACTTTTTACTGCAGATACTCTGTCACTGATGAGTGACAACTACTAGTCTTGTCTACATAGACAACAAGAGACGGAGTACTTAGTGTGGTGTGCATTCTGCTTATGCTTACATTACACAAGTGATAAAAAAATATAAGACAAGGATCTCTTCTGTCTTCTCTGTCTCTCATGACTCATCTCTCCTCTCTGATTCTCTCGCTTTTTTAGTTTCTGTAACTGTCTACTACTCTACACTAGTACGCTCAACAACTTGCTCCACACTCTCCCTGTCTCCAACACAAACCGCCTCTCACTCAGTGCCAAATGCTCCGCCCGTACCTTTTATACTAATGGGTGGCGCGCTGGCCTGCTCACAATTCCTCTTTCTCAGCATCACCACCACACTGCACAACATGATTATTATTTTCTGCAGTAGGCTGTGCAACCTTGTGACCCCTCCCCACTTGCTGGTCCTTGGTCCGCAGATGTACCCCTGCTGATGGTCATTTGTAATTACATTACCAAAATTAAAATAAAAAGATTTAAAGTGGCAGCACAAGTCAATTAGAACATGAGCTTCAGTGGAAAAATGTGCCCCCTCAGAGGCTTGCGCCCGGGGAGGGAGCACCACCCGCCCCACCCTTCCTACAGTACTGATTTAGGCCAGCTCAAGGAAGACTTTTCGGGAACCCTCATTTGTAGGGGTGTTACATAATCAGTTATTTGTTTCATTCACCCCGAGGAAGGAAGGAAGGGGCTACTGTTTCAAAACAATGTTTGTCCAAATGGTTGGTTAATTGCATTGTTTACTGCTATGGTAAATACGACAAGCCTTTGCCGGGCCCAGTTAAAGGCCATTCAGCCAGGGGCGTAGTTGCTTCATTTGCCTTCTTCAGAAATGTGTCCATTGCTGACATTTATGCAACGGCCACTTGGAATTCTGTCCACAATTTCATCCAGCATTACAGTCTGGACATTGCTTCTAGGCGCAGGGCAGGTTTCGGACTTACAGTCCCACAGGGCTTGCCCTCATGAGAGCCTTACACTGACTTCTACCTGCTCCCAGGCTGACCAGGGTCAGTCTCTTCACTGCTTGGGACTCAGTCCTAATGGGTGTTTCCTGCTGCAAGAGCCCCTCAAAGTGAGATAGTATAGTTACGTAAGAACTTACCGTAACATTAGATCTTCGAGAGGAGCTCTTGCAGCAGGTGTTGCTTTCCCTCCCTCCATCCCCCTGGTGACTGCTTCTCCATCTTTGTTACCTTTCCTTCCTCAGTGCAGAGAAACCTTCTTGGTTCTCCAGTTCCTGTATACACTGGAGTCTCCGTCAGGGGAACTGTAGTTGTACTGGGGTTCTTCCCCCTTTATACCATAGGCGGACGTCGGGGGTGGGCCAATGTCGGGGGACAGTCCCCCATTGTATACTGCTAGCTAGAAGTTTTCCATGGGGTCCTGGTGCCTGCCGGCTTCAGTCCTAATGGTGTTACCTGCTGCAAGAGCTCCTCTCGAAGATCTACCGTTACGGTAAGTTCTTACGTAACTGTACTTTTCTCTCTAGGGTGGTGTCTGTGTTTACCCTGAACCAATCTGTCCACCTCCTTGTGTATTTTCTAGAATGTGCCAATCCAGGGGAAGCACTGCTCCATATTGTAGATGTGTGTAGAGTTCTGAAATATCTGCTCCAAACTTACGACTGCAGAAAGGCAAAGCAACTTTTGGTTTATTTCGCCCCAGTAAGAGAGAGCGTTCAGGTTCTCAAACAATGTCCAGATGGTTGGCCCATTGTTTCATGTTCTGCTACAATAAACATGGCAAGGAGTTGGCAAGGGTAATGAATTCCCACTCTGCAAGGGGCATGGCTACCTCTGTGGCCTGTTTCAAGGGGGTCTCAGCCACTGACATTTGCTCTGCTGCCACTTGGAGTACTGTCCATACTCTTACCAAGCACTACAGTATGGACGTTGCTTCTAGAGCCTGAGAAGGCTTTGGCCAGACTGCTCTACAGGGCTTTCTGTCCTAGGCCTTGGTTTGCCTACCTCCCAGATTGTTCTGCTGCACTTGTAACAGCTTGGGACTCGTTCCTACGGTGTAATCTGATGACTGAGATACCCCCAAAGAAGACTGAACAATTACATAAGAACTTACCATAACAGTAGATCTTCGAGGGGCTCTCAGTCATCAGGTCAGCCTTCCCTCCCACCAGCCCCCTGTTTGAGACTTTGCCTAAGACTGGCTAGCTGGTGTATCCAGCCTTTTATTAGGGACTGGGCACCTCTCTCTCTCTCTCTCCTCAGTCCACCATGGCATGGGTTTGCACCTTTAGTCTCCAGGGTAAATATCTGAGGTGGAAGGGGGGCTGCTTACACCTTTATAGGGTTGATGATATCGGCAGGTGATGTCAATGTGGGCAGCCCCAGTTGTACTGCTGGAAAATCTTCTCTGTGGATCCTGCTTCACCGATTGTGAAGTTCCTACACTGTGACCTGATGACTAAAATCCCCTTGAAGCTCTACTGTTACAGTAAGTTCTTACGTAACTGTTCTTTCTCAGCCTTTGCTGGTTACATCGTGAGGCCTTTTGGCACCATGAAGTTCTGCTTAAAGTTGAGCCAGTCCAAATTCCTTTGTGGGGATTTGCGTATGCATCCCATGATGCTTTGCATTATTGGCCTATGTGCAACTGTGTTTCATTTCTAGCTGTGTAGGTACTGTACACTGGAGAGGGAAACACATCTCTGTGTACAGTGTACCTATAATATGGTACAGTAAAAAAAAAAGGTGTTAGGCAGAGTTAATTCCCCCTGCTAAAAAAGAAAAATACACATGCCAGAAGAAATAGATGCAGTACGCTGTTGTGCAAAAAATAAGTACATTTAATTCATACCAATAAACAGTAATCTGGCAGAGACCAATTCAGTTATAAATGGACTGAGGTGTAACCTGGCCAAGTCCCTGGTCAGCAGCCAGCTTGGAGGGGGCAGCCACAAACAGCTTGGTGTCAGATGAAGCAGAACTTTAGAAAGTAACTCCTGTTCTCCCCATCCAACTTTCCTCCTGATCTGCCTTCTACCTGATCACTGGTGCCTCGTTGATGAAGGAGAAAATGTAAAGACAGTGCACTCGCTAAGAATGTACCACAAACGTTTTTTAAAGATTAAAAATTTATTTGATAGCCGGTCCATTGGTGCAGATGTAGAGCTACTGCTCGCAATCTTGGTGACCTGGGTTTGTGTCCTGAGCCTGGAATGCCAGAGGGTCAGCCGAGGGAAGAAGATTGAGCATCCAAGGGACTTCTCTCTTCCTCTGGGGTGTGGGGTTGGGTGGTGTTGTGCCCAGCATTAGCCTGACCTCTAGTGGTGGCTAGGGGCAGAAAACAAAGACTGACACTTGGTGGGGGGCCCTGTCTACAAGTGTGTGCGTAGTGACACCACTGATATTATTTCATGCCGCGCTCGCTACAAGGGGGAAATCAAGTAAAAAACATCTCCTGGGTGGTAGGATGATTCCACGACCCGTTGCAGGCCCTGCATCAACTACTTTGTAAGACTTCACTGCAAGGGCGGATTGAGTCAGACTCTCTGCCCCCTTCCCCATGGAGGGTAAGCCATAGGGGGACAGAGACGGAAACTCCAGTAGAAGTCAGGTGATGGGGCAGGAAGGGGGATAGAGGCCAGCTGGAGAGGGAAGGAGAATTATATTTTAAAAAAGTATTTGACAGCGCACAACATAACCTAGATGGCCTGAAAATTACTAAACGTTGCCCAGACTGGGCAAGTCTTCTACTTATCAAGGTACCCTACCTCTTCCTCATGTGGCTGATTGATGGGTTGGAGTTACAAACAGGTCAGGAGGTTGGTTACAGAATGTTGTTCTTCAATGAGTCCACTCACCATGTAAACATACTGGAGCTGTGAGCTATATGACTCACTCTCCTGGCTGTCTGTTCACTGCTCACTGGTCAGACAATTTAAGTAAATACAGGTAACACCAATCTTTGAACAAAAGGGTGAGGGAGGGGACCTTCTTGTCCAGACAGTGTCACAAAGCTCTGGAACTGTGGAAGGATGACATTTCCCTTTGAATGTAGTTGTTAGCCATCCAGGTAGCAAGAGCACTGAACTGTCTTAGCTATCTGAAGAGTTCTCCCTATGAATGGTGTGTCATCTAGGAACGTCTTTCAGTTCAAGTGATTCCCAGCTGCATCTAAAGCCCCTGCACCAGAAGGATGGTTCTGAAGGTCCCAGTTGCCTGTAGGAAACCTGCTACTAGAAAAGCATGTAGAAAGACTTTTTGATGCAGTCAAAAATCTGTCTTCCCTGAGTCCTGTTGCCTAGGGTATTAGATTTCCTTTGACCTCTGTTCCTTGTGTGGCCCAAACCATCTGCCCTGAAGGTCCATTAGGAGCCAGCTTAGCATAGAAATCTAACTAAGGCGTAAGTAGGGTATTATCTCTTTCAAACAACATGAAGTCTTGCTATATTATTACATATGCAGTATAACCCCAGGTTAGAACTGCTCCGGAGGTGAAAGAGTTAAGTGCACGGAATCTTGAGCACGAGCTCGGTTGAACACTCTGTCTGTGCTGCTTCAAACCTTAACTGTCAGATTCTTTACTCTGCCTCACTGAACAGTCGCTCCGGAGATTTCTCCTACTGCTCGGTTCATTTTGTCGGTTTTAAAGTGTATTTCTCGGTTTTTAAACCGCATTTGTTTTAAAATCAAACCGCAACCGGTCGGTTCAAGCTCTGTCTGTGGTATTGTAAGTAAATTAAGCTTTTACATTTATTCTGTGTGAAACTTGTAAACGATATTATCGGTTCAGTTTTGAACCGATCAGGTTGTTCTAAAATTACTTTAAACTTCATTAGAAGTGCGGTTCCCGGTTCTTATCGGTTCTAAAAAAAACGGATTTCATTACGTTTTTTTCCACGACCCGTGACACGGTCTGGAACCGATAAGGGTGTCTTGCTTGGCTAAGGGCCGTTAACGGGCAAGTTTTCTGGGTTAGGCTGGCATTATGTCTGAGAAACCCAAAAGAAAAACCAGGCCCACTGGGTTTCAACACTGTGATGTCTGTGGGGAAGCTTTTGCTAAGGCTGACCCACACACCACATGTGTCTATTGTCTGGGGTTTGACCACCTCAATTCAGACTGCCAGATTTGTGTCAATTTCCCTGCAGCTACCCGGGATAAGAGAGTTGGTAGGCTCAGGGAAAAGGAGGCTAAGAAGTCCGCTGATCCAGATAGCCAGCCCGGTTCGGTGCCAACCGAACCAGAGGGAGTCCCCCCTAAACAAGGTGAGTCTTCCTCGGGCCAAAGGAGAGCTGACTCGGATGAGTCGGTTCCAGTTAAAAGGACTAGGAAGTCAGCAGGTCTGGAGCCAAAACCCTTCTCCAACTGCTGCAGAAATAGCCAAAGCGATCAAAATTGTCCAGTCACTTTCCCCGGTTCCGACCGAACTGTCACCATCAGGCAGGCGGTCGGTTCGGTCGGTTCCTCCGGTTCAGGAGTATGATGTAGAGGATTTTTATGTACCGGAGGAGGGGGAGGAAGATTATGAAGAGAGTGAATATGATTTTGACAGTCTGGATGTGCCCATTGAACCGGACATTTCTCCAGACAAACCTATAGAAGTTTCTCCCCCTAGGCTTTCCGACTCTCCTTCTCATTTTATTTTCTATAAAAAAGTGGCTGAAACCCTCCAGCTTCCTATGGAAGAAGCTGTGGATGACCAAGAAGAGCCTGACTATGTGGAAATGATGGATATCCCAGAGTCTAGAAGACTGTCTATTCCTATGCACAAATCTTTCGGGAAACAGGCAGTAAAGATTTTAAAAAACCCTCATTCTGTACTTCCTGTGGATAAGAAAATGGACAGAAGGTACACCTTGTCAGGCTCTGACACGGGGTTCCTCTCACAACAATGCAGCCATATAGGGGTAGTGCAGGCTGCAGCCTGTGACAAGGCAAATATTCCTTTGGCTTCTCACCCCCCGGATAAGGACTCCAGGAGGATTGATGCCATGGCAAAGAAACAGTGCATGGCAGCATCTTTGGGATTCAGACAGGCAAATTATATGGCTTATGTCGCAAGATCCAGATGGGATACTGTTATGGCTATTGCAAAGCAGCTCCCTGAACAACTTGCCAGGGAGCTGGAGCAGGTGGCTGCTGATGGTATTGAGGCATCCAAGGTGCAATTCCATGCTGCAGTGGACTCTAATGATGTATCTTCCAGAGTCATGGCTACATCTGTGGCTTTTCGTAGAATGGCTTGGCTCAGGTGTACTAGCCTGTCACAGGATACCCAGGCTAAGGCCATGGATTTTCCTGTTGTGGATAACTCTCTGTTTGGGGAGCAGAGCAGACAGAGAATTATATGAAGAAAATGGATGAGTACTGGACTACCTATAGGAGTGCACAGGCCAAGGAAAGGCAGGCCACTCCTCAAAGGCAGTTTTCCAGGGGCAGGGGCAGGCCTCTTCACAGGCCTTTTTACCAAACCCAGGCCTCCTCTTCAGTCTATGCCCAGAGGGGTTCTTCAGAGGGAGGCAGGCGGTGCGAGCAGACCCGCCTCCACCCCTCAGCCTAAAGCTCCTGCCAAACAGGCACCCTGATGGGTGGCCAGGGCCAATTCTCCACTACCTGTAGGCAGGCTGGCTTACTGTCCAGGACTGGATGTCTTAACATCAGACAAGTGGGTCCTGGAAGTAGTAGGGAGGGACTGGCTCTCAGCTTCAAAAACTTTCCAAGGATGAGAGCCAGATTCTTTCCACCTGCAATCCCTTAGAGGCTGTCGCTTGAAACAGAAGTCTCAACCCTCCTGGCTCTCAGAGCTGTGGAGAGGGTTCCTCCCACACCAGGGCAAGGGTTGTATTCCAGGTACTTCCTTACCCCCAAAAGACAGGAGAATGGCGGCCCATCCTGGATCTCAGATACCTAAACAAGCACCTTTTAAAACCAAAATTCAAAATGGTGACTCTGGGAGTTATTTTACCCTCTCTAAGGCCAGGGGACTGGCTAGCGTCCCTGGATCTCAAGGATGCCTACTTCCATATCCTCATCAGAAGCTCCCACCGAAAGTACCTCAGATTCGAACTGCCCTCAGGCCATTACCAGTTCAGAGCAATGCCCTTCGGTCTCACCTCTGCCCCAAGGGTATTCACAAAATGCCTGGCAGTAGCAGTTGCTCATTTAAGAAGGCAAAAGATTGCCATCTTTCCTTACCTGGACGACTGGCTCATAGTGGGCCAGTCCCCAGAACAAGTCAAAGTACACCTTCAAGTCACCCAGCAGCTGCTCACATCTTTAGGTTTCCTTCTCAATCTTCCAAAGTCAGTTCTACAGCCTGTTCAGTTTCTCACCTTCATAGGTGCATAACTGAACACACAACAGGCCAGAGCCTTCCTTCCTCTGGAAAGGGCAAAGACCCTGGTTTCTCTGGCCTCCTCCTTCATTCTGCAGGTCTCTCGGCCAGCAAGGCATTTTCTGCAGCTCCTAGGGCACATGGCTGCTTCCACGGCAGTAGTGCAGGGCAAGATTTCAAATGAGGGACATTCAGTTCCATTTGAGAGCCTTCTGGTCTCAAAGGAGAGATCCTCTAACCAAGTTGATCCCAGTAATCGAACCCTGATCCAGGCCCTACAATGGTGGCAGGATCAGACCAACCTGAGACAAGGGGTACCTTTTATCCCGCAGTCTCATTCCTTGACCCTTACTACAGATGCATCCCTCTTGGGGTGGGGAGCCCACTTGGGCAACCTCACCACTCAGGGATTGTGGTCCCCTCAGGAATCTTTGCTCCACATCAGTCTGCTGGAACTCAGAGCAGTTTTTCTAGCACTTCAAGTTTTTTCCACATCTGTTCAGAACAAAGTGGTACAAGTCAGAACAGACAACACCACTACAATGTGGTACATCAACAAGCAGGGGGGCACTCGGTCTACGGCCTTGTGCACTGAAGCAATGAAGTTGTGGTCTCTGGCTTATTCCCTGAACACCTCCCATTTGGCAGTTCACCTCCCAGGCAAAGACAATGTCCTGGCAGATGCTCTCAGCAGGATTTCCCAGGGCCATCACGAATGGACTCTGGATCCCCTTATCCTGAAGGTGGTGTTTGCCAGGTGGGGCATTCCTCAGATAGATCTTTTTGCAGCCCCAGACAATCACCAGCTTCCTCTTTTCTGTTGCAGGCCCCCAGTGTTGGGCTCAGTCCCTCTGGACGCCTTCCTCCTCAATTGGGAAGGGAAGTTTCTCTATGCGTTCCCCCCCTTCCCACTCCTGTTCAAGGTGCTAGTCAAGATCAGATCCCAACCTTGCAGGATGATCCTGATTGCTCCAGATTGGGCGAGACAACCCTGGTATCCACTTCTGCTATCCCTAGCAGTCCAACTTCCACTGTGCCTTCCCAGGAATCACAATCTGTTAACCTGTGCACAGGGGAGGGTTTGGTACCCGAATCTAAAATCTCTCAATCTCAAGGCCTGGTTCTTGAAGAGTTAGAGTTTGCTGACTTACACCTTTCTCAGGCTGTGCTCAATGTTTTGAAGGCCTCAAGGAAGCCTTCCACCAGAGCTACTTATAACTCTAAATGGAAGAGTTTTCTATATGGTGCTCTGTCAGGTATTTCTCCAGAGTCTGCCGGCTTGCCCGCAGTTCTGGATTATATGGTACATTTAAATGCTTTAGGGCTGGAGAACAGCCACCCTAAAAGTGCACCTGGCAGCAGTGTCTGCTTTTTATCAGCAAGTAAACCTCTTCTCTTTCAGCTCATCCTGTGTTCTCATGTTTTCAAAGGGTTGCTTCACATCAACCCTCCTTTCAGGGATCCTGCTCCCGATGGGATCTAATATTTGCATTGCCCAGCTTATGCAACCTCCTTGAACCCATGTCTTCAGCAGAGCTTAAGTACCTGACTTGGAAGACTGTATTTTTGGTAGCCATCACTTCTGCTAGGCGCATAAGTGAACTACAAGCATTGTCAGTGGAGCCTGATTTTATCTCCTTTCATAGAGATAAAGTGGTCCTCAGGACTAATAGAAAGTTCTTGCCTAAGGTGGTCTCGGACTTTCACCTGAATCAATCTATGTCTCTTCCTGTATATTTCACTGACCATTCCTCCTCTGGTGAGAGGAGATTGCACAGTCTAGATGTCAAAAGGGCCCTTAGCTACTATATAGAGCGTACCAAGGGTCACAGGTTTGATTCCCTCCAACTCTTCCTCACTTACGGTGAGGTAGGTAAAGGGAAACCTGCCACTAAAAGATCCATTGCCAGGTGGATTGTTTCTTGTATCCAATGTTGTTACCAAAAACTGGGTAAGGTTCCCCCTTTAGGTCTGAGGGCTCATTCTACAAGAGGTACAGCTGCGTCCTTGGCTGCTGCCAGGGACATTCCTATCTTAGAGATATGTCAAGCAGCTACTTGGAAAACAGTTCACACCTTCACAAAGCATTACTCCCTGGACACCCAGGCTAGGAGTGATGCTCGATTTGGCACAGCTGTGCTTCAGAGCCTATTTCCTAAGTAGGTTCTGCCCTCCTCCATGGAGGTACTGCTGTGTAGTCTGCATATGTCATAATATAGCAAGACTTCATGTTGTTTGAAGAAAAAATTACTCACCTTAGTAATGTTGTTTCTTCTAATGGAGTCTTGCTATATTATGGCCTCCCCCCTACTTGCCCGTCTCAGAACCTCTTCTTCCTGTTTTTTGGGATGTGGGTGGGTAGTGACCTGTTGGCACCTAGTGTTTGCCATTTTTGTTTGCTGTTATATTTCATTCTTTGGTTCCCTGACTTGAGTCTTGTTGTTGGGACCATAAAATGTGTTAGTATTTAGTAGCCAGTTGGCTAGTGTAGGTTTACAGCTTCCACACAGAACCTTTAAGTGAGTTTTGCTCGTAAAGATCTGACAGTTAAGGTCTGAAGCAGCACAGACAGAGTGTTCAACCGAGCTCGTGCTCAAGATTCCATGCACTTAACTCTTTCACCTCCGGAGCAGTTCTAACCTGGGGTTATACTGCATATGTAATAACATAGCAAGACTCCATTAGAAGAAACAACATTACTAAGGTGAGTAATTTTTTCTTCTTTCCCTTCTTCACATTCTCCTTTCCTTTTGCTGTTTTTAGTAGTCATTAACTAAGAGGTTACAGATTTAAAGATAAGTAACTGAGGTACGAAGTGCATAATCCAGCCTTGGACATAGAAACATAGAATTTGATGACAGATAAGGACCGCTTGGCCCACCCAGTCTACCCATTTCCCTACCTAATGGATAGGCTGCAGATCCTAGTTAACCAGCAGCCTACTTCTTCCTACCCCACCCCTAGAATTGCCTTATGACTGTCCTGTGCATGCTTGAATTCCACCACTGTTTTTGACTCCACAACCTCCTCCGGAAGGCCGTTCCATGCATCCGCAACCCTCTCTGTGAAAAAAATACTTCCTTAAATTACCTCTCAGCCAACCCCCCATCTTCAAATTGTGCTCCCTTGTTCTTGCACACCTCTTTTTTTGAAAGATGCTACCTTCATGGACTTTGTTGATTCCCTTGAGGTACTTGAAAGTTTCTGTCATGCCCCCCCTCTCCCTTCTTTCCTCGAGGCTACACATATTAAGCTCCTTAAGTCTCTTTCCGTATGTCTTCCAGTGCAGACCCTGCACCATTTTAGTTGCCCTCCTCTGGACAGCTTCCATCCTGTCTATGTCTTTGTGGAGACTGGGTCTCCAGAACTGCATGCAGTACTCCAGATGGCGTCTCACCAGCTGTCTGTACAGAGGGATAATAACTTCCTGTTTTCTTCTAGTGATGCCTCTCCCTATGCATCACAGTATCCCCCCAGCCCTCTTTGCTGCCCTCTCACATTGCTTGCCCACCTTTAGGTCATCTGATATGACTACCCCAGGTCCCTTTCCATTTTTGTTGTTGTTAGTATCTCACCCTCATTGTGTACTCTTCCCTGGGTTTTGTTTCCCAGGTGCATTACCTACACTTCTTAGCATTGAATCTAAGCTGCCATACATTTGACCATTCCTCTAACCTTGCCAAGTCCCTTCTCATCCTTTCCACCCCACCTTGTGCATCAACTCTGTTGCAGATCTTTGTGTCATCTGCAAAGAGACATACTTTTCCTTCTAGTCCCTCTGCAATGTCGCTTATAAAGACGTTGAAGAGGACCGGTCCTAATACTGAACCCTGTGGTACCCCACCAGTAACCCCCCTTTCTTCAGAGTGGACTCCATTTACTATTACTCTCTGTGTCCTATTCTCCAGCCAATTCTTTACCCAGGCTGTCATCTTGGGACCCACTCCCAGGCTGGCTAACTTGTATATTAATCTTTTGTGTGGGACTGTGTCAAATGCCTTGCTAAAGTCTAGGTAGGCCATGTCCACAGCCCCTCCCTGATCTACTACTTTGGTCACCCAGTCAAAGAAATCTATCAGATTCGTCTGGCATGAACTTCCTGCTGTGAATCCATGCTGCCTTGGGTCCTGTGCCCCTCTGGCCTCTAGATACTCAATAATTCTTTCCTTCAGAAGTGATTCCATCATTTCCCTATCACTGAGGTTAAACTAACAGGTCTGTGGTTTTCTGCTTCTGCCTTGCTTCCACTTTTGTGAAGGGGAATCACATCTGCCCTCCTCCAGTCCTCGGGTACCACCCCATCCTCCCATAATGTGATAAAGAGGGTAGTCAGTGGTGTCACTAGTTCTACCCTTAGCTCTTTTAGAATTCTGGGATGAATCCCATCAGGCCCCATTGCTTTGTCCATCTTCAGTTTTAAGAGTTCTTTCAGAACCCTTTCTTCTGTAAATGGGCTGGTATCAACTTCTGTATCCAGAGTGTTTCTATTGTTTGTTTTAGGTACCTCCCCCTCTTCATTTGTAAATACTGAGCAAAATATTTGTTTAGTATCTCTACTTTTTCACAGTCACCCTCTGCCCACCCCCCCTTACCTTTATTAAGGCTCACTATCCCTCCCTTGGTCTTCCTTCATTCCCTGATGTACCTATAAAAGGGTTTTATCCCCCTTCTTAACTGAGTTGGCTATCTTTTCCTCAGTTTGGGCCTTTGCTGTTCTGACTGCCTTCCCAGCTTCCTTTTGCTTTAACTGATACAGTTCTCTGTCCTGCTTCTTCTGTGATTCCTTGTACTTCCTGAATGCTTTTTCTCTTTGAACCTTCACTGCCACTTCCTTTGAGAACCATAGTGGTTTCTTACATCATTTTGTTTTGTTTATTTGCTTCACACAAAGGCTTGTTACCTCTGTGATGGCAGTTTTATTATTCCCATTGTTCTTCCACCTCCTTCCTGCCCATTTGCTAGTGCATTCTTAGGCACTCACCCATTTTGGCAAAGTCAGCCCTCCTAAAGTCCAATACTTTTTCCTTTGTATGGCTTGACTCTATTGCTGTGTTTATTGTGAACCATACTGTTCGATGGTCGCTAGTTCCCAGATGGCTACCCACTTCTACATCTGTGATATTCTCTCCATCCCCATTTGAGAGAACCAGGTCTAAGATTGCTCCCTCTCGAGTGGGTTCCAATACTAGTTGTCTAAGGCATGCCCCCTGTAGGGCATGTAGAATAACCCCACTCTTCAAAGTGGCTGCTGCAACTGCACACCAGTTAGCATCTGGCATATTCAGATCACCCATCAGCAATATCTCCCCATTTTCTACCATTCTAAGTATACTTTCTATCATTTCCTTGTCCATTTCCTTCCCCTGAGAGGGGGGGTCTGTATACAACCCCTGTGCGGATTGTGGTGCCATTGCCTGTCTCCAAATTGACCCACAGTGATTCTTCTCCTCCCTGTTTACCCTTTTGTTCTGTTTCTTTGATTCCTTCCCTTATGTAAAGAGCTACTCCTCCTCCTCTTTTACCCTCCCTGTCCCTCATGTAAATAGTGTATCCTGGTATGTTTACGTCCCAGTCATGGTTTTGTGTGTACCATGTTTCTGTGACTACCACAATATCCAGATGTTCCTCCTCCATCAAGGCCACTAATTCAGGAAGCTTGTTACCCAGACTACGGGCATTGGTACTCATTGCTCTCCATTTTTTGAGGGCTTTGCCTTCTGTTGCAGCATTCCCCACTGACCTTTCTACCTCGGTCTTTTTCTCATTTAGTACCCTGTTTTGTAGGGAGAGGCTGGGATTTTCCTGCTGCTTATCAGTGCCTCCCTCCTTGACTAGTTTAAAAGCTTGCCAATGAAGCATTTAAACCAGTTGCTCAAAAGACTTGCTCCCTTCCTGGACAGATGCAGACCATCCTGCCAGTATAGGCTGGTGTCCCTCCAGGTGGAACCCCAGTCCCCAGTGAAGCCAAACCCCTGTGCTCCACACCATTTTTTCAACCATTCATTAAACTGCATGGTGCAAAGTACCCTCGCCTCACCCATGCCATTGACAGGCAGCACCGCTGAGAAGGATACTGTGCGTGCTACTTGTCTTGGGCCCCTCCCCAACTCTACAAAGACCTCCTGCACTGCTCTAATCTCATGATGAGCCAAGTCATTTGCCCCTAGGTGGACAATGACGTCTAGCTCAGACTCCTGTGCAGCTGTTCTCATGATCCTGAGGATGCGCTTCCTGTCTCTCCTAGCCATGGCACCAGGCAGGCACCTTACTTCAGTTTTCCCTGCTCCCCCCCCAGTTCTGTCCCCCTAATAATTGAGTCCCCCACCAGGAGCTGCTTCCTTTCCCTCTGGTGTCCTCTGCCTCCTTCCTGTGGGCCTCCCTTGTGACAGTTGTCCTCAGCCTCCTTAGTCTCCTCTGTGGGTGCATACATAGGGGAACTGTGCTCCCCCAGAATGGTGTATGGATTGTGGAGTGGAACAGCTGACTGGGTGTGCCTCTGTTCCACCATCCTCACCCTCCCTGAGCCCACTGTGGTCCAACTGCTGTGCTTTCTTCACAACCTCTGAGGTAGTGGTGGTGACTCTGGTGCTCCCTGGATGGGGGAGGTTCCCTTCCTACTGTCCAGCGTGGCCTGGGGGAAGGTTTCCTTACTACTGTCCAG
Organism: Neoceratodus forsteri; assembly: GCA_016271365.2. Classification (NCBI taxonomy): domain Eukaryota; kingdom Metazoa; phylum Chordata; order Ceratodontiformes; family Ceratodontidae; genus Neoceratodus; species Neoceratodus forsteri. Next base: position 620,839,717 of record CM028131.1, read on the forward strand.
TGTGGCCTGAAGACGGGCAACTTCCTCCCTCAGGGCAGAGAGTTGTCTGCAAATAAGGGCAGCATCTCAGCCTCCGGAAAGACTCCCGGACATTTCTGTTAGTCTTGAAATTCACCTTATTAATTGTATGTGGCTGGTCATTTAACTGCTTATGTAACCAATACTGTATAAACTTGGGCATGTATATGATCTGTCTTCTTTAAAGAAAAAATGTTTTTCTTTTCCCTTATTTTTCTTTCTCTGTAACCTGTCATTGTTTGAAAATGAAATAATAAAAAATTACAATTTCAAAAAAAAAAAATCTAAATAAGAGGCTCCCTTCCTAGTTTACATCATGATTTTCCAATAATTTTATAGTGTCTCAATCATTTCTGCATACCCCACTCCCTCTGAATGTCATCTTGAAACTGATGGACTTCCTCCTGGAAGCTTTCAATTCTTTGACCAGCTCAGTGGCAGTGTACTAGGAGGCTGGTGTTTGTATGCAGTCCTGGGAATTCTACGCTGAGGCTGCAAGCTAAGTGCATTGCAGTGGTGCGGTGCTCAGCCTTTTCGAGGGAGGGTGCGGGCCACCCTGCATTCATGTACCTCTGCTAGCCAATCAAGAGTAGTATTGGCATCAGTTAGTTGATGGGTGCAGCCATAGCATCTCTGATCACTGGAGTGAGGGAGGAGAAAGTGGCAAAGAAACAAAATGCAAGAAAACTCAAGAAACTTACATTCATGCAGTCTGTAATTTCTGTTATGCAATGGAGAAACAAATCTTGGAACCTGATTGGCTGAGTCATACCTTCAACCATGGTGATGTCCTAGCATATAGCCATGGTATGTAAGAAGGTTCATCTAACGATTCTTTACTAACTTTATATTGATCAGCCCCTTCCTTGGTCTTGGTGCCCTCAATCAACATAGCTGCCCAGGCATGTAACTGGCAACAGCAGTGCAATCTCTTTAGGCCCTTTAACACTCACATAGAAACCTATAAGTTGACAGCAGAAGAAGACCATTGGTCCATCCAGTCTTCCCATAATAACCTATCCTACCAGTGAGATATTGTGTCTGTACAGGGTTTATACCCACACTGCCATCCCCTACAGTATGTTCCCTGTTTTTGCTACCATCCCGAGTAGTGACTGTTAAGCCCTTAACTGTGTCCCAGCTGTGTTTGAAGCCATTAATGGTTTTGGCATCTACTGATTCAGCTGGCTAGCTATTTTACGGTTCAACCACCCTCTGCAAAATAACTTCCTCAGGTCCCTCCTGAATTTTCCTCATGCTAGCTTCCACTCATGTCCCTTTCTAGATTTGCTGTTCTTGTGGAATAGTGCCTCACAGTTTTTACCCTGTTCATTTCTTTCAGAAACATTAAGGTTTCTATTATATCACCCCTCTCCTTCTAGTGAGTACGTATTCCATTCCCTAAGCTGATTCTCTTAGATCTGTCCTGTAGGCCATGAATCATTTTTGTTACTGTGTACTGCATCGTATCCAGACTGTCTCTGTCTCTGTCTTTCCTCAAGTGCGGGGTCCAGAACTATGCACAGTACTCCAGGTGTGTCCTTACCAGTGATGGGGACCAGAGTGCCAACTACAGACGCCGCTAAGGTGGCAACTACAGTTGTGTTCTTCTCCCCATCCCCAACCCTAACAATGGCACACAGCAATGCAAACATTCCTCTCCGGTGAAAAATATACTTCAAACAACATGAAGTCTGCTATATTATGACAATTGCAGTTTGTCCCACCATTAGAACTGCTCCGGAGGTGAAAGAGTTAACTACCATGCCAGGCATGGAGTTTAGAGCGCGAGCTCGGTTAGAGAAGCTCTGTCTGGTTATTTTCAAACCGAAACTGTCAGATTCTTTACTTCGCCTCACTGAACAGTCGCTCCGGAGATTTCTCCTACTGCTCGGTTCATTTCTCGGTTTAAACAGTATTTTCTCGGTTAAATTCAACCGCGAGTATTATTATTTTAACCGCAAACCGATCGGTTCAAGCTCTGTCTGTGGTATTGTAAGTAATAGATAGGTTTATTTCTGTGTGGAACTTGTACATTTTTATCGGTTCGGTTCGAACCGATCAGGCTGTTAAAACTTTTAAAAGAAAGCATTTTAAGGCTTTTAGAGTGCGGTTCCCGGTTCTTATCGGTTCTAAAAAAAACGGATTTCATTACGTTTTTTTCCACGACCCGTGACACGGTTGGGAACCGATAAGGGTGTCTTGCCTGGCACTGCCGTTAAAAGGGCAAGTTTGTTGGTTAGGCTGGCATTATGTCTGAGAAACCCAAAAGAAAAACCGGGCCCACTGGGTTTCAACACTGTAGTGTCTGTGGGGAAGCCTTTGCCAAGGCTGACCCACACTACATGTGTCTGTTGTCTGGGGTTTGACCACCCAATTCAGACTGCCAGATTTGTAAAATTTCCTGCAGCCACCCTGGACAAGAGAGTGGGCAGGCTCAGGGAACGAGAGGCCAAAAAGTCCGCTGACCTGGATGGCCAGCCCGGTTCGGTGCCAACCAAAGGAGGGAGTGCCCTCTGACCAGGGCGAGACTTCCTCGGGCAAACGAAAAGCTGGCTCTGAGGAGCCAGTTCCAGCAAAGAAAACTAAAAAATCAGCAGGTTTGGAGTCCAAAATTCCTTCCCCAACTGCTGCAGAAATAGCAAAAGCTATACAGATTGTACAGTCACTTTCTCCGGTTCCGTCCGACCCGCCACTGTCTGGTAAAAGGTCGGTTCGGCCGGTTCCACCGGTTCAAGAATATGATATTGAAGAGTTTTATGACCCAGAGGAGGGGGAGGAGGATTATGATCAGTGTGAATGTGACTTTGAGAGTCTGGATGTGCCCATTGAGCCGGACATCTCCCCAGACAGACCTTTGGAATCTCCCCCTATGCTTTCTGAGTCCCCTTCTCACTTTTTGTTTTATAAAAAGGTTGCTGAAACCCTCCAGCTCCCATTGGAGGAAGCTGTGGATGAGCAAGAGGAATCTGATTTTGTGGAAATGATGGATATCCCAGAGTCTAGGAGATTATCTATTCCCTTACATAAATCATTTAGGAAACAAACAATAAAAATACTAAAAGCTCCTAATTCTGTGCCTCCTGTTGACAAGAAGATGGACAGGAGGTACACTTTATCAGGTCCTGATACAGACTTTCTTTCACAGCAATGCAGTCATGTTGGGGTAGTTCAGGCTGCAGCCTGCGATAAGGCTAACATTCCCCTGGCTTCACATCCTCCTGACAAGGACTCCAGGAAGATTGATGCCATGGCTAAAAAACAATACATGGCAGCGTCCTTGGGACTCAGACAAGCAAATTACATGGCTTATGTGGCAAGATACCAAAAATCTAGATGGGACACTGTCATGGCTTTGGCCAAACAGGCCCCTGGCCAGCTTGCCAAGGAGCTGGAGCAGGTGGCTGCTGATGGTATTGAGGCATCCAAGGTGCAATTCCATGCTGCTGTGGATTCTAATGATGTATCCTCTAGAGTCATGGCTACATCTGTAGCCTTTCGTGAGGTTGGCTTGGCTCAGGTGTACTAGTTTGTCACAGGATACCCAGACTAAGGCCATGGATTTTCTTGTGGGAATTCTCTGTTTGGGGAGCAGACAGAGAATTACATGAAGAAAATGGATGAATATAGAACAACTTATAGGAGTGCACAAGCCAAGGAGCGGCAAGTCACTCCTCAGAAGCAGACCCCCAGGGGTAGAGGTAGGCCTTTTCACAGGCCTTTTTACCAAACCCAGGCTTCTTCTGCTTATGCTCAGAGGGGGTTCTTCAGAGGCAGAGGCAGACGGGGTGCAAACAGGCCTGCTTCCACCCCTCAGCCTAAAGCCCCTGCCAAACAGGCACCCTGATGGGGTGCCCAGGGCCGGTTCTCCATTACCTGTAGGGGGCAGGCTGGCTTACTTCGTTCAGGACTGGGAGTCTCTAACATCACGCAAGTGGGTCCTGGAAGTAGTAAGCCAGGGTCTGGTTCTCAGCTTCAAAAAATTTCCAAAGATGAGAGCCAGATCTTTTCCACCTGCAAACCCTCTAGAGACCTTTGCCTTAGAAACAGAAGTCTCAACCCTCCTGGCTCTCAGAGCTGTAGAAAGGGTCCCCTACTCCAGGGCAAGGGTCTGTACTCCAGGTACTTCCTTACCCCAAAAAAGACAGGAGAATGGCGGCCCATTTTGGACCTAAGATATCTGAACAAGCACCTTTTGAAACCAAAATTCAGAATGGTGACTCTGGCAATAATTTTACCTTCTCTAAGGCCAGGGGACTGGCTAGCTTCCCTGGACCTCAAGGATGCCTATTTCCATGTCCTAATCAGAAGCTCCCACCGAAAGTACCTCAGATTCAAACTGCCCTCAGGCCATTACCAGTTCAGAGCAATGCCCTTGGCCTCACCTCTGCCCCAAGGGTATTCACAAATGTCTAGCAGTAGCAGTTGCTCATTTAAGAAGGCAAAGATTGCTATTTTTCCTTACCTAGACGACTGGCTTATTGTAGGCCAGTCTCCAGAACAGGTCAAATCACACCTGCAAGTTACCCAGCAGCTGCTCACCTCTCTGGGTTTTCTGCTCAATCTCCCAAAGTCAGTGCTGGAACCTGTTCAGGTACTCACCTTCATAGGTGCAGAACTGGATACAAAGCAGGCCAGAGCCTTCCTGCCCTTAGAGAGGGTAAGGAACCTGATGGCCCTGGCCTCTTCCTTCACTCTGCACGTTCTCGACCAGCAAGGCACTTCTTACAGCTCCTAGGACACATGGCTGCTTCCACAGCTGTAGTGCAAGGAGCAAGATTTCAGATGAGGGACATTCAGTTTCACTTGAGAGCCTTTTGGTCTCAAAGAAAAGATCCCCTTTCCAGGTTGGTCCCAGTGACTCGAACCCTGATCCAGGCCCTTCAGTGGTGGCAGGATCAGAGCAATTTAAGACTAGGGGTTCCCTTCATCCCTCTATCTCACTCCTTACTACAGATGTGTCCCTTCTGGGATGGGGAGCTCACATGAGCGACCTCTCCACCCAGGGAGTGTGGTCCCCTCAAGAGTCTCTGCTCCACATCAATTTGCTAGAACTCAGCGCTGTCTTTCTAGCACTTCAAGTGTTTTCTGCATCTGTTCAGAACAAAGTGGTACAAGTCAGAACAGACAACACCACCACAATGTGGTACATCAACAAACAAGGGGGCACTCGGTCTTCGGCCTTGTGCACCGAAGCAATGAAGTTGTGGTCTCTGGCTTATTCCCTGAACACTTCCCTCATAGCAGTTCACCTCCCAGGAAAGGACAATGTCCTGGCAGATGCTCTCAGCAGGATCTCCCAGGGCCATCACGAATGGTCACTGAATCCCCAAGTACTGGGGATAGTTTTTGCCAGATGGGGCACTCCTCAGATAGATCTTTTCGCAGCCCCAGACAATCACCAACTTCCACTGTTTTGTTGCAGGCCCCCAGTGATGGGCTCAGTCCCCCTGGATGCCTTTCTCCTAGATTGGGAAGGGAAGTTTCTATATGCCTTTCCCCCCTTCCCTCTCCTTTTCAAGGTGCTTGTGAAAATCAGATCCCAGCGTTGCAGGATGATTCTGATTGCTCCGGATTGGGCCAGGCAGCCCTGGTACCCACTCCTTCTGTCCTTAGCAGTCCATCTTCCTGTGCCTCCCAGGAAACACAAGCTGTTATCTTGTGCCCAGGGAGAGTTTGGTATCCAGATCTCAATCCCTCAACCTCAAGGCCTGGCTCTTGAGGAGTTAGAGTTTGCTGACCTACACCTTTCTCAAGGTGTTCTTGACATCCTGAAGGCTTCTAGGAAGCCTTCCACTAGGCTACTTATAATTCTAAATGGAAAAGGTTTTCTATCTGGTGTTTGGGAAGCATATTCCCTGAATCTGCTGATTTGCCCACTGTTTTGGACTATATGGTCTATTTTAACTCTTTGGGCCTGAGACCAGTTACCCTGAAAGTACATTTGGCAGCTGTTTCTGCTTTTATTTCAGCAGGAAAGCCCTCTTCTCTTTCCACTCACCCTGTATTTTCTAAGTTTTTCAAGGGATTACTTCATACTAATCCACCTTTCAGGGACCCGCCCTGCCTGGGATCTTAATGTTTGCATTGCTCAGCTGATGCAACCCCCTTTGAACCTCTGTCTTCTGCAGAGCTTAAGTATTTGACTTGGAAAACTGTTTTCTAGTAGCCATCACTTCTGCCAGGCGATAAGTGAGTTACAAGCCTTGTCAGTGGAGACTGACTTTATTTCCTTCACAGGGATAAAGTAGTCCTTAGGACTAACAGGAAGTTTTTGCCTAAGGTGGTTTCAGATTTCCATCTTAACCAATCTATCTCCCTTCCAGTGTTCTTCACTGACCATTCCTCCTCTGGTGAGAGGAGGCTGCACAGCTTAGATGTTAAGAGGGCCCTTAGTTACTATATAGAGCGTACTAAGGGTCATAGGTTCGAATCCCTCCAACTGTTTCTCACTTATGGTGAGGTTGGGAAAGGTAAACCTGCCACTAAGAGATCCATTGCCAGGTGGATTGTCTCTTGTATCCAATTTTGTTATCAAAAACTGGGAAAGGTTCCCCCTTCAGGCCTGAGGGCTCACTCTACCAGAGGTACAGCTGCGTCTCTGGCTGCTGCCAGAGACATCCCTTTCTTGGAGATATGTCAAGTAGCTACCTGGAAAATGGTACACACTTTCACCAAGCATTACTCCTTGGATATCCAGGCCAGGAGGGATGCTAGATTTGGCACAGCTGTGCTTCAGAGCCTATTCCCTAAGTAGTTTCTGTCCCTCCACCATGGAGGTACTGCTGTGTATTCTGCAATTGTCATAATATAGCAAGACTTCATGTTGTTTGAAGAAAAAATTACTCACCTTAGTAATGTTGTTTCTTCTAATGGAGTCTTCATATATTATGACCTCCCAGCCTGCCCCTCTCAGAACTTCTACTTGGGTATGGGGTGGGCAGTCCAGTGTTGGCACTTGTTATGCCCATTTTATGTTTTTTCCACCCCTTTTTGGGGTTTTGGGGTGTTGTGTTTTATTTTATCTTATGTTATTATTTTTCTGGTCCCCTGACTTGAGTCTTGGTGTTGGGACCAGGAATAGGGTTATTAAGGTAGCCAGTTGGCTAGTGTAGGTTACAGCTTCCACACAGAACCTTATTGAGTTTTTGCTCGAAAAGATCTGACAGTTTTGGTTTGAAAATAACCAGACAGAGCTTCTCTAACCGAGCTCGCATTCTAAACTCCATGCCCAGCATGGTAGTTAACTCTTTCACCTTCGGAGCAGTTCTAATGGTGGGACAAACTGCAATTGTCATAATATAGCAAGACTCCAATAGAAGAAACAACATTACTAAGGTGAGTAATTTTTTCTTCTGTGCCTGCCTTTCCCTGAGTGACATGACTCACAATCTACTCTACCGACAGTATTCCCCTCCCCCCCAAAAAACAACCTATCAACTACAGCAGCAGTCATCTTTCTGGCTGTAACAGTGCCGTCATATGCTCCAGCTCTGGTCTGCAGTAGGACATGCTTTCTGTCACTCAGGCAGAAATACTTTCTTCAAACACCAGGAATACCTCACTCATGCTTAACAATGGCAGTCATTCCACTGGAATGAGCTGCCCTAGAGACATAGAATTTTATGCTAATTATCAAATCTAGAATGAATTTCAGAACTCTGCTGTGTGATCACACTCACCTCTGCCCTCAAACGGCAGATTTATTTCTCCACCTGAGAGGAAGCATTGCCCCGAAGTTGCTCTGCAAATTTTTTTTGTGTGTGTTTTGTAAATTAGTGTACCTTTTTCATCTGGCCAACCAAGCTGAAATGTCTACAGTGTAACTGTAGCTGTTATTTTCTTATTAGTGTTTTAATTTATTTTAGGTGTTTTTTTTTAATTGCATTAGTTAGGGTATTTCTGTAGTAAATTCTATTTTTCTTCTGTTCCCTAGCAGTTCCAGGGAACCAGGGGAAGACCTTGAGTTCCTGCATTTGGGAAACATTTATTTTAAATATTTGTTTTAACTTTGGCGCTTACATACTTAGAGGTTTGCTTTATTTGTATGCCACTTTGCTGTTCTTATTTAATCTCAGTTGCTGTTTTTTTGGGAACCAAGTCAATGAATCTATCTTTTGACCTTTTTTAAATTTGTTTTAGTGATTCTCTTACTTTGGGGGAACCGATTTGCAAACTTTACATTTTTCTGTTGGAACCGATCTCTTTAGATCTGCCAATGAACAGCATGTCTGACAAACCTAAGAAAAGGACGGAACATGCAGGTTTAGAAATTGTATGCATTTTTTTCCAATTCTTGGTTTAGGCAGATTGCCACAAATTGTGTTTCAAGTGCCTGGGTCCAGATCACGATATTAATAGTTATGAATTGTGTCTCACATTTTGCCCCCAAACTTTTCATAAGAGGGCAAAAGAACTTGAAGAGAGATTATGGCTTCTCAGTCTGCCTTTATGTCACAAGGCACAGGTGAGGGTTCAGCTCCTCAAAGTAAGAAGAAGGACAAGTCTGCTAAAGATGGTACAGATCTCAGGGTGTCTGAAAGGGATTACCGTGATACTAGTAAGAGCAAAAATGCTGCTGAGCAGGCATCGGAAATGGTACCTGTTAAAAAGAGGCATAAAGAAAACCATGTGACTGCCCCTCCTGCTGAACAGGCAAAGGAGATGCCAGTGGACAAAAATAAGATGTCCTTAATAGAGGACATGACTATGGCATGGCAGTTCCCCCAGGCCTTCCAGGCTGTGGGTAACTTCTTGAATGTGCCTGCCCCCCTTCCCAGGCTCCAGCATGAGTCCCACTACCTGCGGAGGAGGAGGAGGCTGAATTTTACTACGAGGAGGAGGAGGAAGGAGCACCCATAGAGCCTGATGGTTCTCCTGAACAAGAGTTTGGTTCACCTCCTTGTCCCTCAAAGGATTACACTTCACATTATTCATCTGTATGACATATGGTAAATACCCTCAATCTCTCATCCCAGGAAACTACAGAGGATGAAGATGAAGATGAGGTCAAATTCCTGGATATGATGGTATTAACCCCTGCTAAGAAGGTATTCTTGCCCATTCATACATCCCTCAAGAAGGCCCCCTGCAGGGTGTTAGAAGCTCTCACTCTGCAGTTAGCATCAACAAAAAGATTGAAAAGACGTACCAGGTGAATAAGCGGGGTGCAAAGTATCTGTACACTCACCATAATCATGGGGGAGTGATGCAGACTGCTACCTGTGATAAGGCCAAAGTTGTCCTCTCTTCCCAACCACTGGAATGGGACTCCAGGAAGCTGGATAGTATGGGGGGAAAGTCTATGCTACAGTTTTTTTGTTGCTGAGGCAAGAAACTTTTTATGGTCTATACCGCCCAGTATCAGAAGGCACTGTGGAGCTCGGCTGTGGCCATGAGAGGCAAAGCAGCTGGTGACTTGGCACAGGATCAGGCAGACAAAGCTAAAGCTGCATGGATATCACCAAGTACCAGTTTTACATGGCTGTGGATGCTGATGGCACCACCTCCAGAGTCATGGCTCATGCAGTATCTCTCAGGAGGTTTGCATGGTTGAGGACCACAGACCTCTCCCAAGACACTCAAGCAAAGGCTATGGATTTCCCCTGTGAAGGGAATGCCAAATTTCATAACAAGACAGACAAATGCAACATCACTTACAAAAGTAACACTGAAAAGGAAGATGCCTCAACTTCCCAAAGGCCTTATGGAAGGGGAGGTAGGGGCCAGGGCTAATACCCCCCCTTGCATATGTGACCTATGACTAACTCCCCCAGAGGGGCTTTTTCAGAGGTAGAGACAGAAAGTGCACCAAGCGTGGGGATGCCACTCCAGGCTCCAAAGCCCAGGCTAAGCAAAATTACTGACATGATTGCCCAGGTTTCCTAACCATTGCCTGTGGGAGGAAGGCTGGCTCATAGTTCCCATGCATGGAAAGAGATCACCACAAACAGGTGGGTTCTGGAAGTAGTGAGACAGCATCTCGCTTTGCAGTTCAAGGGATTCCCCAAACTACAAGCTCACAGTCTCTTCCACCTCATACTCACACAGAAAAGCTTCTACTGGCGTTGGAGGTAAAGACGTTGCTCCAAGCAAATGCACTGGAAAGAGTTCTTCCTTTCCAGTGCGGGAAAGGGCTATACTCAAGATACTTCCTGATCCTCAAGATAAATGGGGAGTGGCAACCCATTTTAGACCTGAAATATCTGAACAAACACTTAAAGAGTGTGAGATGGTAACACTGAGCACAGTGATTCCATGCTTATATCAAGGACATTGACTAGGGTCTGAATTTAAAGGACAAATACTTCCACATACCAGTAAGACCCTCTCACAGAATGTACCTCAGATTCAGGGTAGGGAACTACCATTACCAGTTCATGCCCCTTCCCTTCAGCCTCTCCTCAGCAACCAAGGGTTTCACAAAGTTACTGGCTGTAGTGGCAGCACATCTGAGGAGGCAGGGGGTGGTGGTATTTCCCTGTCTAGAAGACTGGTTAGTCTCAGGCCAGTCACAGCAGGAGGCCAGGGCCTCTCTTGCTCACACAGCACATGCTAGAACATCTGGGTTTCCTGATGAATGTTCAGAAGTCTCAGTCAGAACCAGTTCAGGTGCAGGGCTTTATAGTATCAGAACTGGATACCACCTAAGGAAAGTATTCCTCCCTCGGGACAGAGTGTCAGATCTCATTGGATTGGCACAGTCCTTCAGAGCAGAGTAGCCCAGACTGGCCAGGAACTTCTTCCAGTTACTGGGGCACATCGCCTTATTCACAGCCGTGGTGCCAGGAGATTCCAAATGAGGCACATCCAGTACCACTTGGGGGCCCACTGGTCTCAGAAATGGGACCCTCTGTAACAGATAACGGGCTGGAAGGGGAAGGAATCAGCTTAATTTCAGGGACATGACTTTTGATTTCTGCTGATTTTATTGCTGTTGCTGTTGTTTCTTTTGCAGCTTATTGTTGCGTTCAATTGGTACCAGGTTGCTTTCTGGCTTCATTTGGAAAGGTACCTGTTTGGGGGATCTTAGTGCAGCTGAGTGTTTCTGGGATTTTTTTGCTGGTGTAGCTGATTGTCTGTGGTGGTCAGGCGGGCCACCCCACACCCGCCCACACCTAGCGCATCACTTCCTTTATACCGTTAGCCTGTGACATCATACAGTACCAGCTGACTGCATGCACACATTGTTAGCCTTCTTATTTCAGTACACAGCACAGTCACATACCACACCCTGACATAAATCTACATTCCTTGATACATTATACCACTAAGAAGTATTGACAGTACATTAAAAAAAAAAATATATATATATATAGCGGGACACTGGACAAGGTATAGAAGGAAAGAGCAGCAAAGGGCACAAGTCAATAAGAGGTAGTTAGGGCAAGGATAGGAGAAAGAAGGTTAAGGGTGTGGTGCTTTGCAGTAGATGTGGGGCAGCAGTGTTCAGGAAGAACTTCTGGACACTGCGGTGTTGCCCTATCTGCAGACACCTCTCTGTGTTGAGGGAGGAGGTAGCTGGACTCCAAGCAGAGTTGGCAAGTATGTAGGTAACCTTCCCCCATACAGAGACCACCATGTCCACCACTGCTCCCTCAGAGATTCTCGAGAAGGAGGGAAGGATGGACTATGGTGGGCTCGGGGAGGGTGAGGGAGGCAGGATGGAAGTACATCCCCCAGTCTGTGTCACTTGACAACTCGTATGCTATCCTGGCAGTCCATGGACCTTGCGCAGCATCTCCAGAAGTGAATACCATGGGAGTTAAGGGGATCATCCAGGACTGGAACCCTGAGGGCAGATGCAAGGAGAACGCACAGGAGGAGGAAGCAAATCGTGGTTGGGGACTCCATCGTCCATGGGATTGAGCTGGGTTCAGGTGTCAATGGTGAGAGGGAGGTAATGTGCCTACCGGGATGCACAGTTTGGAAGGAGGGCAAATGAATCCTTGGGATTGCAAGGGTGGTAGCAAGGGGGGGGGGGAGCTGGATGTCATTCACTTGGGGACTAATGACCTGGCTAGAGAGGGGATAGATGTAGCAATAGTACAGGAAGAGCTCAGGGAGCTGGGGGAGGAGTCTTGGGCAAGTAGCACACTCTGTGACCTTCTCAGAGCTGCTACCTGTCTATGGCAAGGGGGAAGGGAGGGACATCCATATCACTGAATTCAACAAATGGCTGAAGAAATGGTGCAGAGAGGTGGGGTATTGCTTCATTGGGGACTGGAACCTCATCTGGAGGGATAAAGGACTATATTCTCCAGATGGCCTACATCTATCCGGGGGGGCAAATGTATCCTTTCTGAGAAGTTTAACTGCATCCTTAGTGAGCATTTAAACTTGCCAAGGGGGGAGGCATATGGGGGAGAGAACAGTAGGTATATCGCTAATGCAGTGCAGGGCAAAGACCAATAAACAAGGAACGTTAGGGGTGCACAGAGTGTAAGGTCATGTACACAAATGCCCACAGTCTGGGAAACAAAATCCCAGACCTAACAGCCCTGATGGCAGACACAAACCTGGACATTGTGGCTATTACGGAGACATGGCATGCAGGGAACCATATATGAGGGTATACACTTTTTAGAAAGGAGACGGAAGGGAGGAGAGGTTGCTATGTATGTGAAGGAAGGGATTAAAGCTACGGAGGCTTAGAGATCCAGGCAAGAAGCAGAGACATTGTGGGTCACTTTGGAATTCGGGAACAAAACAGCCATCTATGCTGGAGTAGTTCACAGGCCTCCCGAGCAGGGGGAAGATATAGATCTAGTATTAGTGGACGCCATCCATAATATGGCCGCCAAAGGGGAAGTACTACTAATGGGTGACTTCAACATGCCAGATGCAGGCTGGAATACCCAGACCACGAGTACATCAAGGAGCAGGGACCTCATGTCTGCCATGTGTGGGGCAAACCTAAGGCAGCTTGTGGTTGAGCCCACCAGGGAGGGGACTGGACTGGACTTAGTGCTGACAAACAGGGACAAAAATCATGAATGTTGAGTTGGGCTGTCCCCTTGGTACCAGTGACCACAGAACTGTATGTTGTTGTTTTTTTTTCCATTGGTACTTTTTTCTCCCCTGCCACCAGTCTGCTTACCTGTTTACATGTCCAGTCATCCTCCTGAGTTTTCCGGCCACCGTCTCAAGGACCCTGGCTCCATATTCGGGCCCGCAGCATACCCCTGTGGCTTGCCCCCCATGGCAGGTAGGTGGAGAGCTCCTCTCACACCAGGACTGGATCCAGGAAAGCCGCGCATCCTTGGCACCGAGCAAGTCCCTCACAGAGACGGCCATCATGCCACCACGACTGGTGCCCATATTTTTCCTTTTTTCTCCCCCATGACATCTGTGGTATGCAATGATGCCAAGGGACAGGAGTGCGCACGCTATCGAACATGCCCCTTCCTGTGTCTGCTACAACACATCTTCCCAAGTCTCCCTATGGCCTGCCGTCGCCCCCAGCCACCACCAGAGATCGCTAGGACACCGAGGCATCCCACCCCTCCCCAGAGAAAGAGAGCAGTCCACAGACGCTCGATTCTTCTTTCCTCCTCTGCCGACCCCTCAAGACCCAAGCTCGTTCCCGAACCCAGGTTGCTGGCGTGGTGCGAGGTGTGGCGTCCAGTACCTCAACACCAGCACCACTGGACCGGAGTAGAACTGTATGGTTTAGAGTCAACATGTTGGCAGAAGAAACCCATACAAGGATTAAGGTCCTAGATTCCCGGAAGGCCAACTTTGTGGAGATGGGGGGAACAGCTCAAAATAGCCCTGGCAGCAGAAGGTATTGGGGAAGGGTAGAAGAACAGTGGGTTAGGCTCAAGAAACCCATAGCAGGAGTAACAAGTCAATGTGTCAGACTGCTTAGCAAAAGCAAAAGAAAGAAGCAGCCACTGTGGTTCTCTAAGTCAGTAGCCGAGAAAGTGCCAGAAAAAAGTAAGGCATTCAGGAAATACAAAGAGACACAGAAAGAAGAAGACAGAGTGGAATATCTGGAGAAGCAGAGAGAAGCTGAGAAAGCCATCAGAGGGGCTAAGGCAAGAACGGAGGAAGGAACAGCACAGGCTATGAAGAAGGGAGACAAGACCGTCTTCCATTATATTAGCGAGAGGAAGAAGACCAGAAATGATATTGTTAAGCTGAAGAAGGGAAAGGGTGGGTGGGTGGAGGATGACCTTGAAAAAGCTGAGATACTGAACAAGTATTTTTGCTCAGCATTTACCAAGGAAGAGGCAGGGGAAGGGGTCAAGACTCACGAGGAAAAGTTTACAGGCGGAGGGGGAAGAGGTGGACAGCAGCCCATTTATGGTGGATAGAGTCTTGGAGGAACTAGAGAAAGTAAACACAGACAAGGCAATGGGGCTAGATGGGATTGGTATGCCCCCCCCTGACAGCGAAACCAAAACAGCGACCTACCACACTGCTGACGAAATTGACAGTTCGTCAACAGATCCCTGTGTTGGTGTGCCAGGACAGGGGCACACTGTTTCCTGGTCCTGCATCTCCTCCCTGAATCAACTCAGAGTCAGAGTTGATTATAAATAGAATGGGGTGTGGAGGCAGAGCCCTCACATGGGGTTCTATAAGCGAAGCCCCCGACAAAGTGGACTGGGAGTCCATTGGGATTTATGTTGATTGCAACTTGCGTCGACATAAATTCCGTTGTTGTGGTGACGGTCACCAAATTGTTGTCAAACTGGCATTGTAGAGCTGACGGGATTCACCCCAGAGTTTTGAAGGAACTCAGGGAAGTCTTAGTAGGACCACTGATGACCCTTTTCAGCCAATCACTAGAGACAGCAGAGGTACCTGGGGACTGGAGGAGGGCAGAGGTGGTTCCCCTGCACAAGAGTGGAAGTAGGGAAGAGGCTGGCAATTATAGACCTGTAAGCCTGACCTCGGTGGTGGGGGAAGCTGATGGAGTCCCTGCTTAATGAGAGGGTAGTGAAGTTCCTGGAGTCAAGCAGTGCAAAAGACCCAAGGCAGCATGGATTCACTGAGGGAAGGTCCTGTCAGACTAATCTTATTGATTTCTTTGACTGAGTGACCAGGGTGGTGGATCAGGGAAGGGTGGTGGATGTGGCCTACCTGGATTTCAGCAAGGCCTTTGACACCATTCCACATAGAAGGTTGCTTAACAAATTGGGGAATCTGTGTGTGGGCTCTAAAGTGGTAAAATGGGTTGGAAACTGGATAAAAGGCAGGACCCAGAGGGTGGTAGTAAATGGCATAATATCTGAAGAGGGGGAGGTGACCAGCAGGGTGCCACAGGGATCGGTGCTGGGTCCAGTCCTATTCAGTGTCTTCATAAGCGAAACTGTTGCGGGAATGGAGGGGAAAGTATGCCTGTTCGCAGATGACACCAAGATCTGCAACAGAGTCAACACACAGGAGGGGCTAGATAAAATGAGAAATGACTTAAGACTTCTTGAGAAATAGTCAAGGGTTTGGCAGTTGGGTTTAAGTACTGAGAAGTGCAAGATTATGCACCTGGGACACAGAAACCCAATAGAGGAACACAGGATGGGGGGCAGGTTCTAGCCACCACAAATCAGGAGAGAGAGAGACCTGGGGGTTATGATAGCCGATGACCTGAAGTCATCCAAACAATGTGAAAAAGCCGTGGGGAAAGCAAACAGCATGCTGGAGTGCATAGGAAGGAGCATAACCAGTAGGAGGAGCGTAGTTGTAATGTCACTGTATAGATCACCAGTGAGGCCTCATCTGGAATACTGTATCCAGTTCTGGAGACCGCATCTCAGGAAGGACACAGAATGGAAGCAGTCCAGAGAAGAGCAACAAAAATGATACATGCACTGCACCACAAGCCTTATGGGGAAAGAGTCGGGGGAATTTAACATCTATTCACTGGAAGAGAGAGGGGAGAGAGGGGATGTGATAGAATCTTTCAGATACCTTAGAGAAATACACAGGGTACAGGAGGGGAGTATATTTCAGAGAAGAAAGTGCACAAGAACAAGGGGACACAACGTGAGGCTGGAGGGAGGGAGGGAGGCTTAGGGGGAATGCTAGGAAGTATTTTTTCACAGAGAGGATGGTGAATCCGTGGAACAGCCTACCAGCAGAGGTGGTGGAAGCAAAAACAGTATGGGGATTCAAAATTGCATGGGATAAGCATAAAGGCATGTTGCTTGTAGCAGTAGAGTGGGGAACAGCAGTCCAGATGGTAGTTTGGAATTGTAGAATGGCAGACTAGGTGGACCAGTTGGTCCTTATCTGCCATCATATTCTATGTTTCTATGTTAACATAGAAACAGAAACATAGACTTTGACAGCAGATAAGGACCGCTTGGCCCACCTATTCTGCCCATTTCCCTGCCTATTGGATAGGCTGCAGATCCTAGTTAAACAACAGCCTACTTCTTCCTACCCCCCCCCACCAGAATTACCTTATGTCTGTCCCATGCATTCTTGAATCCCCCCACTGTTTTTCACCCCAACAGCCTCCTCAGGAAGGCCATTCCATGCATCCACCACACTCTCCAAAAAATATTTCCTCACATTGCTCTTGAGCCGTCCCCCCTCTATCTTGAAATTGTGCCCCCTTGTTCTTACACATCTCTTTTTCTGAAAGATGCCACCCTCCTGGACTTTGTTGATTCTCTTGAGGTACTTGAAAGTTTCTGTCATGTCCCCCCTCTCCCTCCTTTCCTTGAGGGTATACATATTAAGCTCATTTAGTCTCTCTTTGTATGGTTTCTGCATACCCTGCACCATTTTAGTTACCTCCTCTGGACTGCTTCCATCCTGTCTATGTCCTTGTGGAGATGGGGTTTCCAAAATTGCACACAGTACTCCAGATGGGGTCTTACCAACTGTCTGTTCAGAAGGATAACAACTTCCTGTTTTCTACTGGTGATGCCTCTTCCTATACATTCCAGTATCCCCCCAGCCCTCCTTACTGTCTTCGCACATTGCTTGCTTACCTTTGGGTCATCTGATATGACTACCCCAGGTCCCTTTCCATTTTTTTTTTGTTGTTAGTGCCCCCCATTGTGTACTCTTCCCATGGGTTTTTGTTTCCCAGGTGCATTTACTTTGCACTTCTTTGCATTGAATCTAAGCTGCCATACTTTTGACCATTCTTCCAACCTTACCAAGTCCCTTCCTGTTCTTTCCACCCCCACTTGTGTATCAACCCTGTTGCAGATCTTTGTGACATCTGCAGGGAGACATACTTTTCCTTCCAGTCCCTCCGCAATGTCACTTATAAAGACATTAAAAAGGACCGGACCTAGTACAGAAACCTGCGGAACCCCGCTAGTAACCCCCTTTTCTTCAGTGTGGACGCCGTTTACTATTACCTTCTGTGTCCTGTTGACCAGCCAATGTTTTACCCAGACTGCCACCTTTGGACCCACTCCCAGGCTGCGTAATTTGTTTATTAATCTTTTGTGTGGGACTGTGTCAAATGCATTGCTAAAATCTAGGTGGGCCATGCCCACAGCCCCTCCCTGATCTACTACTTTGGTCACCCAGTCAAAGAAATCCATTAGATTTGTCTGACATGACCTTCCCGCTGTGAATCCATGCAGGCTTTGGTCCTGTGCCCCGTTGGCCTCTAGGTACTCAACAGTTCTTTCTTTCACAAGTGATTCGATCATTTCCCCTACCACTGAGGTCAAACTAACAGGTTTGTAGTTTCCTGCCTCTGCTTTGCTCCCACTTTTGTGAAGGGAATCACATCTGCCCTCCTCCTGTCCTAAGGTACCACACCATCCTCCCATGATTTGTTAAAAAGGATAGTCAGTGGTGTCACCAGTTCTCCCCTTAGTTCTTTAAGAATTCTGGGGTGAATCCCACAGGGCCCATTGCTTTGTCCACCTTCAGTTTTAGGAGTTCTTTCAGAACCCTTTCTTCTGTGAATAGACTGGTGTCCCCCCCCATCCAGAACATTTCTATTGATTGGATTATGTACCTCCCCCTCCTCTTCCTTTGTGAATACTGAGCAGAAGTATTTGTTCAGTATCCCTGCTTTTTCACTGTCACCCTCTGCCCACCCACCGTCCCCTTTATTAAGCATCACTATCCCTCCCTTGGTCTTTCTTTGCTCCCTAATGTACCTGTAAAAGGTTTTATCCCCCTTCTTAATCGAGTTAGCTATCTTTTCCTCAGTTTGGGCCTTTGCTATTCTGACTGCCTTCCCCACTTCCTTCTGCTTTAACTGGTACAGTTCTCTATCCTGCTCCTTCTGTGTTTCCTTTTACTACCTGAACGCTATCTTTTTCTCCCTAACCTTCCCCATCATCTCTTTTGAGAACCATAGTGTTTTTTTCCTTCATTTTGATTTGTTTAATTACTTCACACAAAGGTTTGTTGCCTCTGTGGTGGCAGTTTTGATGTTTCCCCATTGTTCCTCCACCCCTCCTTCTTGCCAGTTTGCTAGTGCTTTTCTGAGATGTTGTCCCAGTTTGACAAAGTCAGCCCTCCTAAAGTCCAGTACCCTCACTTTTGTATGGCTTGACTCTACGGCTGTGTTTATCATGAACCACACTGTTTGGTGGTCACTTGTTCCCAAATGGCTACCCCCTTCTAAATTTGAGAACCTCTCTCCTTCCCTGTTTGAGAGTACCAGGTCTAAGATTGCTTCCTCCCGAGTGGATTCCAACACTAGCTGCCAGAATGACCCTGCTCTTGGATGTGGCTGCAGCAAAGGTGCTCCAGTTGACATCTGGCATATTCAGGTCTCCATCAACATTATCTCCCCTTTTTCTGCCATCCTGAGGATGCCTTCTATCATTTCCTTGTCCATTTTCTCCCCCTGAGATGGTGTGTGTATACAACACCCGTGTGGATTGTGGTGCCATTTCCTGTCTCCAAGGTAATCAACAGTGCCTCCTCTCCTCTATTCACCCTTTAGTTCCATTGCTTTGATCCCTTCCCTTACGTTGAGAGCTACTCCTCCTCCTCTTCTACCCTTTCTGTCCCTCCTGTAGACTGTGTAACCTGGTATGTTAACATCCCAGTCATGGTTCTCTATGTACCATGTTTCTTTGACTGCCACGATATCCAAGCGTCCCTCTTCCATCAAGGCCTCTAGTTCAGGGAGCTTGTTACCCAGACTATGGGCATTCATACTCATTGCCCTCCATTTTTTGATGGCCTTACCCCTTTTAGCCCCATCTCTGTCCTTACTACCTTTGCCTGTTTCTCCATTTATTTATTTAGTTTTTGTTGACCGAGTAAGTGCACTAGACTTATCCTGCCTATTTTCAGGCATGAGCCGGGGAAGGGGGATACAGATGAATGCCAACTGACCTTGAACCAGATTAAGCTGTTGGTGGTATTTTTAGTGAATGAGGGAAATTTGGCCAGGACACTGGGGAAATTCCCCTACTCTTTTCAATAAGTGCCATGAGATCTTTAACATCCACCTGAACTACCACTAATCCAGGCAGATGGGATCTTGGTTTAACGTCTCATCCGAAAGACGGCACCTCAGAAATGCAGCACCCCTTTCATGCTGCACTACAGTGTCAGTACTTGGATATTAACCCAAGTGCCAGATGTGGGAACTGAACCCACAGCCCTCTAATCTCCCGGCCTTAGAGGCGAATGTGCTACCTACTGAGCCACTGACACTGGTAACCCCTGCCCTTCTCTCTATCAACTTCTTTATCTTGGTGTTTACCTCACTAACTACCCTGTTGTTTTTTTTTTTGGGAGGGGTTGGGATTTCCCCTCTCCTTTTCAGTACCTCCCCAGTTTAAATGCTAGCCAATGAAGCATTTAAACCTATTACTTAAGATCTTGGTTCCCCTTCTGGACAGATGCAGACCATCACGCCAGTATAGGCCTGTTTCCCTCCAGGTGGACCCCCAGTCCCCAATGAAGTGAAAACCCTGAGCTCTGCCCCAGCTTTTCAACCATTAATTGAATCCCATGATGCAGAGCACTATAGCCTCACTCATGCCATAGATAGGCAGCACCTCCGAGAAGGTTACCATGCGTGCTACTTGTCTAAGGCCCCTCCCCAACTCCACAAACTCCTCCTGCACTGCTCTGATCCTGTTCCCAGCCAGGTCACTTGTCCCTAGGTGGACAATGACTGCCAGCTCCCTCTCCCGTGCAGCTGCTCCCACGATCCTGAGGATTCACTCCCTGTCTCTTCGAGCCATGGCGCCGGGCAGGCACTTTACCTCCCTCTCCACTCCCTCCCCCAGTTCTACCCCCTGAGTCCCCCACCAAGGGTTGTTTCCTTCACCTGTGGGGTCCCGTGCCACCCTCCTGTAGGTCTTCTTTGTGGAGGTTCCCAGCATCCTCCTTGGTCTCCACTGTGGTTGCCTCCATAGTGGAACCATGCGCTGCCAGAATGGCGTACGAACTGTGGAGAGGTACAACTGGAGGGATGCACCTCTGTTCCTCCACCCTCATCCCCCCGAGCCCACTGTAATCCTACCGCTCCTCTTTCTTGGCAGCCTCTGAGGCATTGGCCCTGGTGGTCCCTGGCTGGGAGAGGAGGTCCCCTGAATCCTTGTCAACTCAGCCTGGAGACGAGCAACCTCCTCCCTCAGCCCAGAGAGGTGCCTGCAGATGGGACAACACTGCATCCTTCAGAATGTCTCCCGGAAGACTGCCGCTCCACAGCCACTGCACTGCACCGCACCACTCCTACCATGTCTTATTTGTGGCCCCTTGACTATTGTTTTGTATGCTTAGTCTTTCCTTTCTCCGTTTCCTTTTTTTTTTCCTCTCTTCTTTTCTACTGCCTCCATACCTTTACAGCTCCTGCTGTTCCTGTTCTGGGACTGGAAGTTTCTGTATTCCTCAGCAGTCTCCTTCTTACTTGCTCAGAGACAGCACTCCAGCAGCTAGGGAGTGAGGGAGGGAGAGCTATTCCTTTCCTCCTTGGATGGTGAGTCTTTAGTGCCTCTGTGATCACTCCCTTCCTCCTCCTAAACAGGAAGTTCCTGTTGTCAGTCAAATCCAGTGCCTATAAAAGTGGAACTGACTAAGGGTGGGGGATTGGAGATGAGGGAAGAAGGACTGTATAGTCCCAGTAGAGGAGTGCTAGCAGCTGCCAGCTTCCTCTTGCTGCTCTCTGTCAAAAGCTAACTAGGGAAGATTTAAATACAGACACCTGGCTTTCTGTTGCCTAGGCCACACCCCCTAATTTACAGCTCTTCTCTTCCCCTAGCTAACAGCACAGATAACCGTTCCTTTCCCCCATCTCAGACAAGCACACCAACTGTTGTTTGCTTTTTTGTTTGTTTTTTTCACCCTAATTGAAGGTCCCAGTAGTAGAGTGCTAGTTCTTTAGTCCCAGTAGAAGAGTTCTAGCAGCTGCCTCCTTCCTCTTGCTACTCTGTTAAAACTAGTACATGTTACAAAGTCTCTGATAAAGGCCTTAGAATGGTGGAAGGAGGAGGCAAACTTCAGAGAGGAGGTTCCCTTCCTCTAGCAGTCACCCACAGTGGTGCTCACTACAGGTGACTCCCTTCTAGCGTGGGGCATTCACCTGGATGATCACACTGTATGTGGGGTGTGGACCCCTGTAGAGTCTCAGGAACAGATAAAACTCCTGAAACTCAGAGATGTCTAGCTGGCAGTGTAAGTTTTCTCTTCCCAAATCAGGGGTCAGTCAGCTTAGGTTAGGGTACGAAAGACCAATACTGTGTATTACAGAGACAAGCAGGGAGGAATGAGTTCTTCCATGCTGTGCATGGAAGTAATGAAGATCTGGAGCTTGGCGTCCTCACTACAGGTGCAGCTAGCAGCAGTACACCTGCCAAGGAAAAACAACATATTGGCAGGTTCCTTGAGCAGAATCCGTCAAGCAAACCACAAGTTGATGCTGAACAGGCAGATGCTTTCCACAGTGTTCAGAACATGGGGGGATGCCAGAGATAGCGCTGTTCATATCTTGGGAAAACTACCAGTTACCCTACTTCTGTTGCAGGCCCCCCTCTATGGGGCTGGTCTCAGTGGATGCCCTGGGCCTCTCTTAGATGGGATGGTTGATAGATAGGTAGATAGATAGATAGAAAGAAAATTTATTTATATAGAGACCCTTCCTGGAGGCTTGGAGGGCTTAGCAAACATTTAAAAATAATCCATGCAAATTCCAATACGCAATGCAGAGTTTAAAATAATCACTCTTTGTATCTATAACTTAGACTTAAAATAACACTCAGCTCACTACATTACCTTCTACTTAAAATACATTATGTAGGTCATATGCTTGATTAAATAGAAATGTTTTCAGCCCTTTTTTAAAGGTTTCCACAGAGGGTGCCTTTATGCATTCCCATTATTCTCTCTCCTGCTGAGGGTACTGCTGAAACTCAGAAGGGAACCTGCAACATTGATATTCATTACTCCAGACTAGGCCACACAGTCCTGGTACTCTCTGCTCCTGTCCCTTTCAGTCAAAACCCCAGTAATGCTCCCTTCAAGGTACAATCTGCTGACTCTATCTCAAGGTAAGAGAACATTTCCAAACCCAAGGACCGTGCACCTCAGGGCACAATATTTGAAGAGTTAGAATTCTCCAAGCTAAACCTTTCCAAAAAGGTGTCACATCCTCAAGGTTTCCAGGAAACCAACAACCAAGAAAACCTATGCTTCTAAATGGAAAAAGTTTTCTTTATGGTAATCCTCCAGACAGCTCCATTCATTTGGTGTGAGCTTGGCACATGTGTTGGACTTGTATTAAGAGGGGTTTGACAGAGGCCACCACATGTGTGCCAAGACTCAGAGTAAAAGTCAAGGACCAGAATACCAGCCTGGCTCAGCAGGGAGGTAGCAGAGAAAGTGAGGGACAAGAGGGTGGCCTTTGGCAGATACAAGAGAACTAGGTGAGGGGAGGACAAGGAGGAGTACTCAAGGAAATCCAGAGCAGTGAGCACAGCAGTCAGGGCGACTAACGCTTCAAAGGAGCTAAGGCTGGCTCGGGATCAGAGAAGGGGAAAAGGATTTCTTGAGGTACATAAGAGAGAAGAGGAGCTGTAAGGACGAGATTGTCCAAGCAAGAGGAAAGGGGTTGGGCAGAAAAAGGAGTGGCCCAGGCAGAGGCACTTAATGAGTACTTCTGTTTGGTGTTCACCAGGAAAAATGATGGTGTGACAGAAATGGGAAGGAAAGAGTTAATGGTTTGGATTCTGTAGGTGCCTTATTTTTTAGCAGTTTGAAAAGAAATACACTCAGGCTAAAATCCTCTATCCAGCAGCATCCAGCTTGTGGAATTCCTAGCCGCTAGATACTGTAAGAGCTGGGTCATAAATCTCGAGTGGACATTTACACACACACACACACACACACACACACACACACACACACACACTCACAGACCTGCAGACACATACACAGGGCAGTTTGAATGGATTGGATCATTCAAATATAAACTTAAGGTGAAAAGGGAATATAATTGGTCACTGATAGGTGTTCACTCTGATTGGGACAATTAAATACATACATGTTAGTTGGTTGGTGCATTCAAAGGGAGAATAGGAATGACCTATTCTCCAGAGAGTATATAACCTTCTGAAAGACAGAGAAGGCTCTCGCTTTGGGAAACTGGAAGGGGAAACATAAGTTTGGAGCCTCCCTTGTAGCTATGTCAGTGGGAGCTGGCAGTTAGAATAGGGTCCAGTGTCTCTTAGAAGGACAGGAAAGGGTAAGTTTAGTGCTAGCATATTTCAGTAATTGCCTTCTTCTTTTGCCATCTGTTAATTAAAAACATTTGTTTACTTTTCCTGTATGAGTGTTATTCTCTTGTGTTGTAAATATATATCCTGTAAATGCTCAGTGCACTTTCTGTTAAGTAAAAAGCTATTTGTTTGCTCAACAGTTGTGACTGTGAAGTCATTTTTCTAAGGTAATATTTGGGTTCCACTGGCTGAGGTAAACTCTGTGTAGCATCCGCCACCCGAGAGAGACAAACTACCAGACTTTAACTTGTGCAAGCGCACGTTTAAATATTCAAGTTTGTACATTTGAAAGAGGTGCCGGAAGGAAAGTCTGGCTGGTGGCAGCAAATGCTCGAGGACAGACACTTCTCTAAAAGCTATTTCAGCCCAGAGGGAGAGGTGGGTTGTCACAGATGGTCCTGTGCCACAGGGGAAAAGAGGGATGGGAACAGCAGGAAGAGGGGTAACAGATGGGGTAATCCAGGTGGATAGGGTTCTAAAGGGCCTTAAAGCCCTGCGGGTAGACAAGGCCCTGGGACCAGATGGAATGCATCCAAGAGTCATGAAAGAGTTATTGGAAGTCTTGTTGGGCCCATTGGTGGACCTGTTCAACACCTCACTGGAGATGGGATGCATGCCCCTAGACTGAAGGATGGCTCATGTGGTGCCTCTCCACAAGAGTGGTCCCAGGGATGAGCTGGATAACTATAGACTGGTCAGCCTTACTTTCATTGTGGGGAAGTTAATGGAGACCATTCTGTGGAGAGATTGGTAACCTTTCTGGATGATAATGGTCTCCAGGATGAAAGGCAACATGGGTTTGTCTCAGGGAGATTCTGTCAGACCAACCTAATTGACGTTTTCAGTTGGATCACAAGAGCAATTGACAGGGGCCATGCCATGGATGTCCTGTATTTGGACTTCAGCAAAGCCTTTGATTTGGTGTCACATGGAAGGTTGCTGGGCAAACTGATAAACCTGAGGGCTGGAGAGAAACTAGTGGGCTGGGTCAAGAGCTGGCTGTAGAACAGACAGCAGAGGGTAACTGTAAGGGGGGGAGCCCTCAAAGCCAAGACCTGTGACCTGTGGTGTACCCCAGGGCTAAGTGCTCAGTCCTGTGTTAGTCAGCATCTTTATCGGGGACATAGCTGAAGGGATCAAGAGTAAAATCAGCCTGTTCATAGATGACACAAAGATCTGTGCAATAGAGGACTGTGAAGAAGGGAGGCAAGGACTCGGGAAGGACCTGACAAAACTCGACCACTTGTGAAGTATATGGCAATTGGGGTTTAATGCTAAGAAGTGCAAGGTCATGCACCTAGGAGCGAGAAACCCCAGGACTAGCTGCTAGTTGAGGAGAATGCAGGTATCTATTTTGGAGTAGGAAAGGGACCTAGGGGTGCTAGTCACAGGGGATATGAAGCTTTCGGTGCGGTGCCATAGATTAGTAGCAAGCATCAACCAAAAGCTCAGGTGGATAGCCAGAGGAATCATCTCTAGGAGGGAGGAAGTCATCCTGCCACTATACAGATCTTTGGTGAGACCACACTTGAAGCACTGTGTGCAGTTCTGGTGCCCCTATTTTAAAAAAGATGTCAAATTACTGGAGGGGTACAGTGCAGGGTGACAAAGATGATCCTAGGACTGGGGGATAATACTGCGAGGAAAGATTGAGGGAGCTCAACATGTATTCCTTGGAAGATAGGAAGGAGAGGTGGGACATGATTTAGACCTTCAGATACTTAAAAGGCATAAATAAGGTTAGTATGGAGGGCTTGTTCAGCTTAAAGGGAGGCAGGGTCATGAGGGGACACAGTCTGAAATTGGAGCGGGAAGATTCAAGAGGAAAATGAGGAGACACTACTTTACAGAAAAGGGTGGTGGCAGGGTGGAACGAACTACCGGAACTAGAAGAAGTGATCTCACTGAAGACTGGGCAGTTTAAAAAAAGGGGTGAGACATGGTCAAAGGAAAGGTCAGTACAGAAAGGAGGCTAGGGAGCGTGATGGTGGCGGGCAAGGATGATCTGGGGGGGTACGGGGTTGGCAGCTGCAGTAAAAGTATACTGCGAGCTGCACACTTGACAGACTTGATAGACCTCCAGGCTTTTTTCTGCTGGAAATGTCATATGTTCATATGTATTAGACTATCTAATCCATCTGCAGTCCTCTGGTCTCCCGCGTTCAACTCAGAAAGTGCATCTATGAGGACTAAGTGCCCAAAATTAGTTAAATAAATAATTTAGGCATAAATAGGGTTACGTTAGCTACTAAAATCCCATTATAGTGTTTCTTAAAAAGAAAACAAAAATTAATTTTAAGATTATTTTTTTTATACTCAGTTTACTGAATAGTACATTGAGAAACAGTAAATAACATTTCATACACAATATTATCCATAATAGTGAAAGAGTAAAAACCATGTGACAACTTACTAACAATAAGACAAGACCTATAAAAAAATAATAATACACTAAGTAAACAAGGGTCTCCTAAAAACAGAAAAGGAAAGCAGACCATTCTAACAATCCATTTTAAATCAATGACTATTTCTGAGGCTAAAAAAAAAAATACATGCTTATAAACAATTATACTTGGGCTCATAATTTCTAAGTACATTCCAAGACATAAAATTAATTAGTGGGACCTCTTAGGTGTCTATATCACACTAAATTACTAAGCTTATGGCACTAAGGCTTGTTAGGGGCAGGCAAGTTATTTGTTTGTCCGTATAAAGGAAAAACAAAATCCTATATATAGGCCTGGATATCACCAACCTTCATAGAGATCCCACCTAGTCCACCTGTTCTGAAATTTCTGTGTTTGCTGGTTAAGACCAAATGTTAGTTTTTCTAATCTTTGAATCTGCAACGCTGTACAGTATCTTGCCATTCTTCTACAGTAGGGGGATCTTGCTGCAACCATCTTTTGGTAATAGCTTTTATTGCTGCTGCTATCAAAACCATCCCTAAATACTTCCCCTTCTCTGCCCTGTAGCTGATCTGGAAAGACACCTAAAATTAGATGTATAGAATTTAATGGTTGAGGTATATTAAAAATCTGGGTAAAGGTGCCTCTTTAATTCCTTAAGATTATTTTAAGGGAAATATATATGCCTGAAATGTTGTAAACAATATTCTTGTAGCGTGTAGGCTGGGGGGGAGGTCATAATATAGCAAGACTCCATTAGAAGAAACAACATTACTAAGGTGAGTCATTTTTTCTTCAAACAACATGAAGTCTTGCTATATTATGACTATTGCAGACTACACAGCAGTACCTCCATGGAGGAGGGACAGAACCTACTTAGGAATAGGCTGTAGAACACGGTTGTGTTAAACCGAGCATCCCTCCTGGCCTAAATATCCAGGGAGTAATGCTTGGTGAAAGTGTACTGTCTTCCAAGTAGCTGCCTGACATATCTCCAAGATAGGGATGTCTCTAGCAGCAGCTAGAGATGCAGCTGTACCTCTGTAGAGTGAGCCCTCAGGCCTGAGGGGAACCTTACCCAGCTTTTGATAGCAAAATTGATACAAGAAACGATCCACCTGGCAATGGATCTCAATGGCAGGTCTCCTTTCCCAACCTCACCATAAGTGAGAAACAGTTGGAGGAGTCAAACCTGTGACCCTTAGTACGCCTGTGTAGTAACTTAGGGCCCTCTTAACATCTAAGCTGCAGCCTCCTCTCACCAGAGGAGGAATGGTCAGTGAAGAACACTGGAAGTGAAATAGATTGGTTAAGGTGGAAATCTGAAACCACCTTAGGCAAAAACTTCCTGTTAGTCCTGAGGACTACTTTATCCCTGTGAAAGGAAATAAAGTCAGTTTCTACTGATAAAGCCTGTAACTCACTTATACGCCTGGCAGAAGTGATGGCTACCAGAAATACAATTTTCCAAGTCAAATACTTAAGCTCTGCCGAAGACAGAGGCTCAAAGGGGGGTTGCATTAGCTGAGCAATGCATACATTAAGATCCCAAGCCGGGGCAGGGTCCCTGAATGGAGGATTGGTGTGAAGCAATCCTTTAAAAAACTTGGAAAATACAGGATGAGCAGAAAGAGAAGAGGGCTTCCCTGCTGAAATGAAGGCAGAGACAGCAGCCGAGTGCACTTTCAGGGTGGCTGGTCTCAGTACCAAAGAATTAAGATGGACCATGTAGTCCAATACAGTGGGTAGATCAGCAGATTCTGGGGAAACATGCTTACCAGAACACCATATGGAAAACCTTTTCCACTAGGAGTTATAGGTAGCCCTGGTGGAAAGCTTCCTAGCAGCCTTCAGGATTTCGAGAACACTTTGAGAAAGTTGCAAATCAGCAAACTCTAACTGCTCAAGAGCCAAGCCTTGAGATTGAGGGATTTGAGATTCGGATACCAAACTCTCCCCTGAGCACAGGTTAACAGATTGTGGTTCCTGGGGAGACACAGGGGAAGATGGACTGCTAAGGACAGAAGGAGTGGGTACCAGGGCTGCCTGGCCCAGTCTGGAGCAATCAGGATCATTTTGCAGGGCTGAGACCTGATTTTGACTAGTACTTTGAACAGGAGAGGGAAGGGGGGAAAGGCATAAAGAAACTTCCTTCCCAATCGAGGAGAAAGGCATCCAGGGGAACTGAGCCCAACACTGGGGCCTGCAACAAAACAGTGGAAGTTGATGATTGTCTGGGGCTGTGAAAAGATCTATCTGAGGAGTGCCCCATCTGGCAAACACTATCCCCAGTACTAGGGGATCCAGTGACCATTCGTGATGGCCCTGGGAAATCCTGCTGAGGGCATCTGCCAGGAAATTGTCCTTGCCTGGGAGGTGAACTGCTATGAGGGAAGTGTTCAGGAGTAAGCCAGAGACCACAACTTCATCGCCTCGGTGCACAAGGTCGAAGACTGGAGTGCCTCCTTGTTTGTTGATGTACCACATTGTAGTGGTGTTGTCTGTTCTGACCTGTACTACCTTGTTCTGAACAGATGCAGAGAAAACCTGAAGTGCTAGAAAACAGCTCTGAGTTCCAACAGATTGATGTGGAGCAGAGATTCCTGAGGGACCATAATCCCTGGGTGGAGAGGTCACCCATGTGAGCTCCCATCCCAAGAGGGATGCATCTGTAGTAAGGGTCAAGGAATGGGAGAGAGGATGAAAGGCACCCCCTGTCTCAGATTGCTCTGATCCTGCCACCACTGAAGGGCCTGGATCAGGGTTCGAGTCACTGGGATTAACTTGGATAGAGGATCTCTTCTTTGAGACCAGAAAGCTCTCAAATGGAACTGAATGTCCCTCATCTGAAATCTTGCTCCTTGCACCACAGCTGTGGAGGCAGCCATGTGCCCTAGGAGCTGCAGGAAATGCCTTGCTGGTCGAGAGATCTGCAGAGTGAAGGAGGCGGCCAGGGCCACTAAGGTCCTTACCCTTTCCAAGGGAAGGAAGGCTGTGGCCCAGCTGTATCCAGTTCTGCGCCTATAAAGGTGAGTACCTGGACAGGTTCCAAAACTGACTTTGGAAGATTGAGAAGAAATCCCAGAGAGGCAAGCAGCTGCTGGGAACTAGCAGGTGTGATTTGACCTGGTCTGGAGACTGACCCACAATGAGCCAGTCGTTCAGGTAGGGAAAATGGCAATCTTTGCCTTCTTAGGTGAGCGACTGCTACTGCCAGACACTTTGTGAACACCCTTGGGGCAGAAGTGAGGCCGAAGGGCATTGCTCTGAACTGATAATGGCCTGAGGGGCAGTTCGAATCTGAGGTACTTTCGATGGGAGTTTTGATAAGAACATGGAAGTAGGCATCTTTGAGGTCCAGGGAGGCTAGCCAGTCCCCTGGCCTTAGGAGGGTAAAATCATTCCCAGTGTCACCATTTTGAACTTTGGCTTTAATAGGTGCTTGTTTAGATATCTTAGATCCAGGATAGCCCACTCTCCTGTCTTTTTGGGGTAAGAAGTACCTGGAGTACAGACCCTTGCCCTGGTGAAGGGAGAAACCTTTTCTACAGCTCTGAGAGCCAGGAGGGTTGAGACTTCTGTTTCCAAAGCAAGAGTCTCTAAAGGGTTTGTTGGTGGAAAGATCTGGCTCTCATCTTTGGAAATTTCTTGAGCTGAGAACCAGACCCTGGCTCACTACTTCCAGGACCCCTGTCTGAAGTTAAAGACTGCCAGTCCTGGACGAGTGAGCCAACCTGCCCTACAGGTAGTGGAGAGCCGACCCTGGGCATCCCATCAGGGTGCCTGTTTGGGGCTTTAGGCTGAGGGGTGGGAGCAGGCCTGCTCAAACCCCATCTGCCTCTCCCTCTGAAGAACCCCCTCTGTACATAGGCTGAAGAGGAGGGGGGCCTGAGTCTGGTAAAAAGGCCTGTGAAAAGGCCTACACCTACCCCTGGGGGGCTGCCTCTGAGGAGTGGCTTGCCGTTCCTTGGCTTGTGCACTCCTGTAAGTGGTTCTATATTCGTCCATTTTCTTCATATAATTCTCTGTCTGCCCCCAAACAGAGAATTTCCCACCACAGGAAAATCCATAGCCTTAGACTGGGTATCCCAGACAAAGTAGACACCTGAGCCAGGCCAATTCCGAAAAGCCACAGATGTAGCCATGACTCTAGAGGATACATCGTAGAATCCACTGCAGCATGGAATTGCAACTCAGATGCCTCATCACCATCAAGAGCCACCTGCTCCAGCTCCTTTGCGAGCTGGCCAGGGACCCGTTTGGCTAAGGCCATGACAGTATCCCATCTATATTTCTGGTATCTTGCAACATAAGCCATATAGTTAGCTTGTCTGAGTCCCAAGGATGCTGCCATGTATTGTTTTTTGGCCATGGCATCAGTCTTCCTGGAATCCTTGTCAGGAGGATGTGAAGCCAGTGGAATATTAGCTTTATCACAGGCTGCAGCCTGAACTCCAACATGACTGCATTGCTGTGAAAGAAAATCTGTATCAGGACCTGACAAAGTGTACCTCCTATCCATCTTTTTATCCACAGGAGGCACAGAATTAGGAGCTTTTAAAATTTTTATTGTTTGTTTTCTAAAAGATTTATGTAAAGGGATGGACAGCCTCCTGGACTCTGGGATATCCATCATCTCTACATAGTCAGGCTCCTCTTGCTCATCCAAAGCCTCCTCTAAGGGAAGCTGGAGGGTCTCAGCAACTTTTTTATAAAACAAAAAATGAGAAGGGGACTCAGAAAGCCTAGGGGGAGACTCACCTGAAGGTCTGTCTGGGGAGATGTCCGTTCAATGGGCACATCCAGACTTTCAAAGTCACATTCACACTGATCATAATCCTCATCCCCTCCTCTGGTTCATAGAACTCTTCTATATCATAATCCTGAACCACTGGAACCGACCAAACCGACCTTTTGCCAGACAGTGGCGGTTGGAGGAACCGGGACAGGGACTGGACAATCTGTATTGCCCTGGCTATCTCAGCAGTAGTTGGAGAAGGAATTTTGGACTCCAAACCTGCTGATTTTTAGATTTCTTTGCTGGAACTGGCTCCTCAGAGCCAGCTTTTCGTTGCCAGTCTACGCCCTGGTCAGAGGCACTCCCTCCGTTCGGTTGGCACCGAACCGGGCTGTATCCGGGTCAGCGGACTTTTTGGCCTCTCATTCCTGAGCCTGCCCACCTCTTGTCCAGGGTGGCTGCAGGAAATTTTACAAATCTGGCAGTCTGAATTGAGGTGGTCAAACCCAGACAATAGACATAGTGTGTGGGTCAGCCTTGGCAAAGGCTTCCACAGACACTACAGTGTTGAAACCCAGTGGCCCGGTTTTTCTTTTGGGTTTTCAGACATGATGCCAGCCTAACCAACCAACTTGCCTTCTGATGGCAGTGCCAGGCAAGACACCCTTATCAGTTCCAAACTGTGTCACGGGTCGGGAAAAAACGTAATGAAATCTGTTTTTTAGAACGATAAGAACCGGAACCGCTTCTAAAAAGCCTTAAAGGCTTCAAACTTATATTTAAATACAACTACGTACGGTTCAACGAACCGATAATACTTTACAAGTTCCACACAGAAAACCCTGTCTATTACTTACGATTACATAGACAGAGCCTGAACCGATCGGTTTTGCGGTTAAAATAATGAAATCGCGGTTAAATTAAACCGAGAAATAGGCGCTTAAACCCGAAAGAAATGAACCGAGCAACAGGAAGTCTCGGAGGCGACTGTTCAGTGAGGCGGAGTAAAGAATCTGACAGTTTCGTTTGAAACCAGCCAAACAGAGCTTCTGAACCGAGCTCGCGCTCTAAGCTCCATGCTCTCCATGGAAGTTAACTCTTTCACCTCCGGAGCAGTTCTAAGGCTGGGGCAAACTGCAATAGTCATAATATAGCAAGACTCCATTAGAAGAAACAACATTACTAAGGTGAGTAATTTTTTCTTCTTGTAGCGTTATATTTATAGAATTGAATGTGAAACAAATGTTCAACAGGATCACCTTGAAAACAAGTCCTTTGGATCTAATGGTGTATGCTACTGTATAAAAATAAAGGATTTTACTATTATCTGGCAACAGTTTCAGCTTATGTCTCTGCTGGTAAGGACAGGTTCCTAGCTTCAAAGGATGTTTTTTTAACGGTTTTTCAAGGGCCTGACCTATCTCAACCCTCCTTTCATGGACCCACTTCCTCTGTGGGATCTGAATCTGTGCATTGCTCAGCCCTTCGAGCCTATGGCAACTGTTCACTTAAAGTATGTCACCTGGAAAACAGTTTTCCTGGTGGCCCTAAAATTTGCCAGAAGGGTAAGTGAGCTTCAGGCCCTCTGTACAGATCCTAAATACTTAACCTTTCACAGGGATAAGGTAGTCCTGAGGACTAACAGAACCTTTCTCCCCAAATTGGTGTCAGAATTTCGCCTGTACCAGTCCCTTACTCTTCTGGTGTTTTTTACGGAAAACTCCACTCCGGGTGAGCAAAAGCTCCATAGCCTGGATGTTAAGGGCGCTTTGTAATACTACTTGGACTGCACAGTAGTTGTCAGGTCTGCAAACACCCAGCTGTGTGTCACCTACAGTGCGGCAAGTCAGGGAAAGCCAGCCTCCAGGAGGGAAATTTCTGGCTGAATAGGGGCCTGTATTCAGTTCTGTAATGTATGGCAAAGTTGGCACACTTTCACCTGAAGGTCTTAGATCCCACTCCACAAGGGGTGCCTCAGCCTCCTTTATAGCATCCAAGGGTGTTTCCATTCAGATTTGTAAAGAAACTACCTGGAAGACAGTATGTGCTTTTACAAAACACCATTATCTGGTTATTTAGTTCAGGAGGGATGCCTGCTTTGGCACTGCTGTCTTGCAGAACCTTTTCCTTAAATAGGTTCTGTTGTACCCATCCCCCCAAGGTACTGCTATGGGAGTCTGCTCTCATTAAGTATCAGTTAGGGAATCCTGGCATTTGAAGAAAAACATTACTCGGCTTATTAATGTTTCTTCCAAAGGGATCCCTCACTATGCATAACAATCCCATCCCTACCTCCCCTTCCAGACCCTGGAAAAGGTTCTCACAAGACCCAGTTTTCTCTTTGATTGCTTGAGCATTACTGTGCCATAATTTTACAACTGATACTCTGTGATTATTCGTGCTAACCTGTTTTTCTGCTATACTAACATACTAAAATACTAGCAGAGTAGACCCTATGGTCTGTTGGGTCTGCTCAAGGATCAGTACCCTTTAGGGGCACCGTTGCTGCCTTTCCCACCTCCCCCATGAAATCCACCAAACCCTGACTGAAGTTCTCCACCAGTTTTGGCACTACTCAGTTTCACCTTCCCCATACCTATCCCAGCCTCACGTGAACCTCCCCCCCCCCCCACAGTATCTACATCCACCAGTTCTGCGGGCAGTGCATTCCAGGGTTCCACCACCCTCTCAGTGAAGTAGCCTTCTCTCTCTCCCCTAAGTCTCCCTCCAACCATCCTCAGTTGGTGCCCCCTGGTGGCCCCTGCCTCCCTTAGCTGGAACACCCTATCTAGGCTTACCCTATTTACCCCCTTAAGGTATTTGAAGACCTCAATCATATCCCCTCTATCCCTCCTGTCCTCCAGGGAGTACAAGTTGAGCTCCTCAAGTCTCTCTCTTCATAGGACCTCTCTCTCCCAGACCCTATATCATCCTGGTCGCCCTCCTCTGGACCCTCTCCAGGAGTGCAACGTCCTTTTTTAGATACGGACATCATTTTCCAACACGTTTTTCCTGTTTTTATTGGATAATTTCATAGGCATTTAGGTAGCCTTAATAGTCACTGCTCACTTCAGTTTGAGAAAGAAATCTGCTGTTGGAGGGCAGAGGTGAGTGTGACCATGCAGCAGAGTTTTGAATTTCATTCTAGATTCCATAATTAGCATAAAATTCGATGTCTCCGGGGTAGCTCATTCCAGGTGAATGATTGCCATTGTTAAGCATAGTGAGGGATCCCTTTGGAAGAAGCATTACTATGGTAAGTAATTTTTTCTTCTCTTTCCCCCATCAGTGCATAACAGAAAAAGCAGCCACTCTGGTCCCAGTCAGGGATATCTTCCCACCGTCCTGATCCAGCAGCCTTTCACATAGTTGCTGTCATGAAATGACTGTTCCCTTCCATATGCTGCTCTAAAAACAGGTTCTCCCATTCCTACTCCACCAAACTACAAGGCTTATATGAGTTTTTGGGGGGGTTAAGATGCTGGCAGCTCAATCCAATGAGCACCCATGTGGTTGAGGATCTATTGAAAGGTCCTAGAGGGGCCCCTGGAACCATGTGCTCGCCTTTTTCTAGACTTCACCAGCGCATCTCTGCAGTGAAGGGGAATCTGTTTAGCGTGCTCTACTTGCCTGAATCATGGTTTTGAAAACAGGAACAAAAAACTGGCACACACTCTAGCATGATGAGGGTCAAAA
Source organism: Neoceratodus forsteri (assembly GCA_016271365.2). Taxonomy (NCBI): domain Eukaryota; kingdom Metazoa; phylum Chordata; order Ceratodontiformes; family Ceratodontidae; genus Neoceratodus; species Neoceratodus forsteri. The sequence continues at coordinate 620,874,249 of CM028131.1, forward strand.
AGTATAATAATTACTGGGAAGCATTTTTTCCCCATAGGGAAACCCAGTTATAATTTGCCAGTATAATGGCAAACACATGCCAAGGTTCCCTGTGCTCCGTGCTTGTGCCAGCCAGCCGTTTTCCCCCTGAACACTGCACCGCCACCCCGACCGGCACTTGCTCTCGGTGGTAAGTCAGTCTCTCAAAACAAAAAAGAAATGGGACTGTTATGATTAAACTTCTTTTCTTTTTTTTAAACCTTTCTTGAACTTAAAAAAAAAAAAGGTTTCAGGAGCCGAAGACAGCAACACTCCAAGACAGGACCATGGCTGAAGAAGATGTGTTTTTATTTTATATAATTGCGTGTCAAAAAAAAGTTTCCCATCAGTTATATAAAATAAAGGCTGGGTAGGAGGTTATAAGTCGAGTTTTACCCCTCGCGTGTGGGATGCCTTTATAACCCCCCCCGCCGAGAGTGAATTTATGTGGCATCCCACAGCTTGGGGTGTGTGTAAAATTCTCATTATAACCCCCTACCAGCCATTATTCTCTATTTTATTAGAAAGCTCACCAATCATGAGATGTCACTGCTGATGTGCCACAGAGATAGACTCATTATAGGCTTCCACTGGCACTGCAGCCCCTGGTAGAGACCTCAGCTAGGCCCAAAGTGTTCAAAAGATCCAGAAACCTGTTGCGATCAGATCCTGTTTTGAATGCTATTGGATCACTTCCATAGTTGGAGATGGTTTATTAATGGCCCCAGTATCAAACAATATGGTGCAGTGGTCAACTGTAGAAGATTCTCCAGATAAACATTCTTGAGATTAGGGCATTTTTTCTCTTACTGTCCTCCTTTTTCTGAGAAAAAATCAAGTTCCTAAACGTGAAGGTATGCTCAGATAATACAGTGACAGTCATATACTGTACATAAACAATACAGGTAGTGCAGGAAACAAATACAGGTTTGTGGCAACCCTAAGAGTGCTCCTTAGAGTGGCAGAGAACTCCCTATCAGCTGTTCCTCTATTGTGAGAACTTTCTGTTTGGGCGCACTGACTCAGTCACCTGGTTGTACTTCCTGGAGAATGGTCTCAGAGCTAAATAGGGCTCTCATTCCCTGTGTTGCTGGTTCAGAGAGCTGCACATTGATCTCTCACCTTCTGGAAGAATTTTCAGTCTTGCAGGTTCCCAACCCCGCCGGGTGTTAGCAGGCAGAGGTAGTGGACAGTCAGTCTCACACACAGAAATTCAAGATTGTCTGTTTTCTTCTACTGTCTTTGCTGTCAGTGGTGATAAATAAAAATTAGGGCATCAAGAGGAAACCTTGCAATAATTCCAGGGTGACCAAGAAGGCATTGGCCCTCAGATCTGGTAGTCTTATTAACAGAGGAATCATTTCAATACTCTCCTTGCAGGGACCTTTTGGACTAGAACCCTGTTTTCTTGTCCAAATGCAGAAAATCTGCAGTTAACAGCATAGTTCCTGCTGCTAAAGATTGCTTAATCGAGGCTGTGGACCCCATCATGTTCACTGAAAAATCCCTACATCCTCTGCTTGTGAAAGTATTTGGCAGACCGTCTCCATTTAGGCATAAAGTTCAGGATTTGATCCAAGGATGACCCTGAACCTTAGATTCCAGGTTTTCCTACAGGCCATAGTAGATAAAGGGTTTAGCTCTAAGCATTCTTCTTGGTCAGTTTTTCAGCCTCGGGGGCTGTTTGAGCCTGATAGATGGTTCATATCTTGGGAACAATGTCAGACTTGTTTTGTTGTAATATCAGTAGGGGGTCAGGCATCACTTTCTGGTCACTTAGCTCATCTTTTTCTATGACAGGGTCGTCTTCAAGACCGTGTCCTCCTTTTTCCCAAAATACCTTGCTTTTCATGAAAACCAAGAGGTGCATCATCTGTTATTTTTGCCCAAAAGTGGCAAATCATAAGCAAAATCCTTTGCAGAAACCTAATATGTACTGAGTGGTCAATAGGTACCTGATAGTGTCACAGTTATTTCATTAACCTAACAGTCTTTTCATGATCTCCAAAGCTGCAAAGAAAGGGCTGACAGGTTCCATGACCACCTTGGCTTGGTGGATTTCACCAGTGGTACAAAGTGCATTTTTCTCAAGAAGTAAAATTGAAATTGTGCAGTCTATGATGTTGCCATTACCAGACTAAGGCAACTTTTCTTTCTTTAATGTAGCCACTTGCATGCACAAACTGGATCTAGTGTATTACAGTCTTGCTTGATTCATTTTGCAAGTCCTTAGAAGCACTCATCACTGTGTGCTCTTAACAAACCATGGCTGGTTCGTATTGGATTAAAGTTGCCCGCTGCTCACACTGGTAGTGATGTGGAAGTGTGTTAAATTTAAAATGTCTCCATGGATCCTTGATCTCATGTTGAGCAACCTAAACTTTTGAGCAATTTAAACTCAAATGGGCAGACTAGGTGGGTCATAGGCCCTTATCTGCCGACACTGTCTATGTATCTATGTAACCTATCAGGAGTGGTCTCAGATCTTCTGCTGTCTTGGAATTTCCCATCTCCCAAGTGAATGGTTAGACTGCAGTGTTGTGCAGGCCTGTTACTTCTGCCGAGCCTCCAGTGGGGTATAGTATAATCAACTCCCTAGACCCTGATTCCTGGACTGCCGACCTTATTTTGGGATCACTGCACTTTCTGAGGTGTTCTAGTACCGACTGATGACTACTGGATGGGTAGGAAAAGATTAAACTCATTGAATGTAATTTCTAAAAAGTTAAAGTCAGAAGCCACAGTTTCTGTTTCTGTTTCCTGTGGTGGTCATGAGTGCCCTCCATGCTTACACTTTATACCTTTAATCATGTTTTCATAATATGAAAAAAAAAATCATATAATAAAAACAAACCACATACATTTCATCTCCCCCCACCCATAAACCCCTAATGTTCCTTGCGTTGGTAGGCTTTATCTATGAGGGCTTCCGAAGATGCTAATAATATGTAATAGAAGATTTTATTAGATCAGTTTTAACAAGAATGTAGATGAGTACTAGCAGAAAAGACTCCTACTCCATCATGTCTGCTCATTTTTTCACCTGAATTGTTCCAACCCACTGTTGGCTATGCCTAGGTCAGTGCCCTAGTGGCAGTTCAGCCTCTCTCTCTGCCCCCACCCCTTCCTCCCTGCCTTTGCTTTCATCAATCCCTTATAACTATCCCACACTCCCCTGAAATCTGTCACCATCTCAGTGTTTATCACCCCTCTGGGCAGGCTGTTGCAGCTATTCACCACTCTTTCCATAAAGTGTTTCCTAATGTCCTTCCTAAATCTACTCCTCACCAGTTAAAGCTTATTTCCCCTAGCTGTTAATCCCTTGCAATGCTGGAATAGGTTGGGACACTACACTATTTATTCCCTTCAGGCATTTAAAGGTTTCTGTCACGTCTCATGTCTCCCTCCTGGTCTCCAGCAAGGAAATGTTAAGAATGGTTAGGCGCTCACCTGTTTTTCGTTGCTCACCCTGTATCATATTCGTAGCTTGTCTTTGGACAGATGCTACATGGTCCTCATCGACTTTCAGATAAGGGCTCCAGAACTAGTCACAGTAGTCTAGGTACAGCCCCACCAGGGAACCATCGAAAGGGCAACAGCAAACTGCCTCTTACTAGAGAACCCCTCCTTATTCTTCCCACTATTCTGTTTCCCTTCCTGAGTACCCTGGTGCACTGGGCTAGCGGCTTATGATTTTCACTAATGATGACCCCTCAGTTCCTTTCCTCTTGTTGACACACTGAATTTTTTCACCTCCTATCCAGCAACCCATGCTCTGGTTCCACCTGCCAATGTACATAATTTAGCACTTCTTGGCATTTAACTCCAGTTGCCACACCGTGGACCTCCCTCCCATATTTCAAGGTCCCTCTTCATTATCTGTAATCTCCTATTCAGTGTTCCCCCATCACAGAGTTTAGTCTGATCTGCAGTGAGGCAGATTTTACCCTTGAACCCTTTGCCTACGTCTCAGATAAACACATTAAATAGTACTGAGCCCTGAACTGATCCCTCTGGCAACCGACTTGTGACTTCCCTAACCTCTAAGGGTTCCCCATTTACTACCATCCTCCAAGTCTTTTCTTCCAGACAGTTTGCTACCTAACAGGCTAGCTTTATGTCCATCCCTAAGTCCCCCAGCTTCTTAACAAGTCTTTGAAGTCTAGGTACAGCACGTTGAGCACCGGTCCCTTGTCCACATCTGTCGTTACTGAATCAAAGAACTCTTGTCAGACTGGTCTGGCATGAGCTTCACAAAGCCATGCTGCCTCCAGTTTGGTTTTACTGCCTGCATTGCATTTAAACTCCTGTGTGGTTTATTTAAGGTCTCTAAATACAGTTTGATTTAAGGACTTCCGTGTAACTGCACCAGGCTATATTTACCCACAGCTTAGCTCCTGCTTACATTAATTAACCTTTTATACAACAGTAATTAAAGCATTGCTGGGTCTAATTAGGTTAGCATTGATGACTTGACTGGCAACTCACACAGTCCAAACTACAAACAAACTACTCAAAAACTCAATTAATTTGAAAAGCAAATACTAAAAAAATATATAAGCAATCGAGTTATTACGGAATTCAGCAGGTTACTATGGCATTTTATCAGGACTGCATATCCAATCATTAAAGGGGCTCACCAGTTATTATTTAGTATTTATGACTGTGGTTAATAAGTTTCTAAAACACCATTCAGGAATTATTTTCTTGCTTTCCATATACAGTAATGCAAAAGGCAGTGAACTTCCCTGTGTATTTCTTGGGTATGCTTACTGGCTCCCTTTCATGTTTTGGAGAAATTACATTACATAAGTGCTCTTCGCAGGGCATCGGAGGGCGTAATGGCATAGGCTGAAAGCACATTAGAATGAGCCTTGGCAATGTGATCTATCTGAAATATTTAAAAGCTTCTCATGGTTGGTGTACAGTGAGGAAAGTTCAATCAAGATCTTTTTTAAGAAGGGTTTAATTATTTATAGCGCTTCAGATGGGCTGCAGATGCAAGTTGAAGTGAGCCCATAGAAGTCCCCATTCAGTGACACAGTACATTTACTGTCAGAGACCAGACCACACCGCTTTATATGAACAAAAAGTGATTCATGGGAAGGGGTACTAGTAACCCTTGTTAGGCCTAAACAAGTAATGTCTCTGTTACATGTAACAGAGATCTGAGCAACCATTAACCATACAATATTCTTCTGTTTGTTCTGCTTTGAAGATTTTTAACAAATCAAGTTCTAGAACATTGTTTGCATCTGAGAACTGAATCTGTCTGTTCGGTCTGTGTAACTGTATGTTTATAATGGCCTGTTTTACTTGTCTTATTTATGTTTTGTATATTTGTTATATGTTGTGGTTGCCCTTGAAAATGGATCTTTAGCCCAAGGTCTTACCCGATTTTCAATGACACTTAATTTTGGTTTTACTGATAAATCTGGTAAAAATCCAGAATTTGGTCTCTTCTGTACACCGGTAAAAACAAATCATTTCACATAATTTGTAATTTTTTATCAGATCAGTGAATCTTCAGAAATTTTATTGTGCTATAAATTTTTTCCTGTACCATTTTCATTTTGCTTTAGTTAATTTTATATTCACTTAGCCTTCTTTTATTCTGAATATACACATACCAAAACGGTACAAGGATAGAACACAGCTAAAAACTAATTTTGGCTTTAAAGACACCGGTGACAATGCAGTTTTTTCCCACCGCAAAATTGAATTTTCCCTTTATCAATCACAATAAACCAGTGTCCCTGCAGATTTTAAATAAACAAAACAAACAATCTTAGTATGATTATACAAAAACAGTAAGATAAGATATCAATATAGGACATGGTAACATAACAGTGTAAGGTCAGAAGGGACCCTAGGGTCATCATGTCTCCCCTCGGCTTCATAAGCAGAGATAAGTATGCTATGAACCCCATACCATTTTATAGGGATTCCTACCCACTCAGTGGTGAATTGCTGGTTTTCCTTCCTTAAAACAGCAGGTCCCCCATATTTAAAGGAGATGTGTGACACATCTCAGAACAGTTTGAAGATGTGCCTCACATCCCAACAAAAGCGCCAAGTGCGATATTTGGGGGCGCTTAGTAAGTCTTAATGTGATATCGTGGGCCATGGCTCATACAATTGTATACGGTGTATTCAGAGGGGCATTCCCATGAATGCCATGCATAGTCATAGGGAATGCACCCAGCATGTGCCAGTACTGCACCGCACGAGGTAGGCCATGAAAAGCTGCCCTAATTTGGCCAGCCACCCACAGGCAGGCTGCTGTAGAGCAGACAGGCACACAGCAGCCTGCCTATCTAGTCAGTCCAGTGGACCCCCTCCAACCCCAACCCCTGATCGCTAGCGACGGCCCACCTTCATTGCCAGTGTGTTGTGTGCACCTCCACCAAACTCTGATCCCAGTCCGCAGCAGGAGCAGACCCCCGGCCCATTCCCTATGTTCATACTCGAAGAACGCTCACCATGTCTTTCCATAGTGTGGTGGCCCCTACCCACAGCATGGTCCGCTCATTTCCTTCATCCCAATCCGGAGCCGTGACTGGCTCAGCTGTTTGCATACCACCGGCCAGCCCCGACTGAACAGGCACTGCACTATATAAAGTATGTACATGAGCTGTACTGTATCCAGTGCATTGCACTGACAGAGCAGTTGGCAGCTGGCCATGGTGGTGGTGTGGAGGACTGAGCAAGTCGCCGCTCCAGTTGGGTTGTGGGGAGTGCGTCGGGGACCGGTCGTGTTGGTGGTGGGTTGGGGCCACTACATGTTAGATCTGCGATCAGTGGACAGTATTTTTGTGATCAGGAACGGGTGGGAGTTACCTCTACAATGTGGTACTGAGTTGGGGCATATGTCTGTGTTGCTCGGGAATCGGGCATAGTAGGGGGAGCTTGCACTATGGCAGAGGGGTCAGGGAATATATCCACTTCGCCCAGGGATCAGGCATGGGAGGGGAAGCCTGTACTATAGCAGTGAGACTGGGGGATACATCCACTTTGCTTAGGGATTGGGCATGGGAGGGGGTGCTACCAACGGGGATTGGGGCAGAGTGAGAGTCTGCTCGTGCCACCAGTGGGGAACGGGGATACCACCGGACTGCCAGTGGACCTGACTTTGCCTGTGATGGTTGGGGATGGAAGGGGGTTGGCCCGACGCAGTCAGCCAGGTGCAGCCGTGCCAATGAGCCCATAATGGGCATGCATGCGGCCCATTTGCACCATGCATGCCCAATGAGCTCATTAACATATGCTGGCTGAATATCACCCTTGGGGGAACTGCACATCCAGGTATTCACCACGCATTCCCCCATTGGCAGTGTATAGCCCTGACCCTGGATGCGCTGCACCCACCTTGGCAGCTGTATGCTTTGTGCCGTGCATCCAGGGTCCCATATTCAAACAGGATGCGTGTTCTGTGCTGATCTCGCATACCGTTTGAATATTGCTACAGTGCCAGCTGACGCATCTGATTTGTGCAACGCATTGTTTTGCGCGTGCAACCAACTGGCACTGAATATGTCCACCCAGTACTAGATAAAAAAATCTGATATTTTTGCAACAGTTTGTTTCCTGTGCTCTGTTGAGTACTTATTTGGTAATCTTTCTTGTTTTTGCTGTATTGTCACCCCGTAATTAGCTCCACTTTTCTTTGTTTTTGTCTAAATTTTTCCCACCTGGCATGTTGCATTGAAACTTTCCGCTGCCAACTGCACATGCGCATGACTTACAACACTACTCAGGGACAGCGGGAACATGCAGCACAGGGTCCCGGGGAAGTAAACAAAAGACGTGAGGCAATGTGAGGGGGGAATTCTGCTGCAAATTAGGCAGCAGCCATATTTATTGTGGCTTCACAAAATTGGAAGTAAATTTTAAATATCTAAAAAACTTAAGATCACTTGAAAAAATATTTACAGATATGGAAAACAGATCTATGGTTGCATGCCTCCAGACAAAAAGCAGAATTTTGGTAATCCCTTCCTGATTATCTAGCACTGCTGCTTTAAATAGTTGGATTGAAATGACAGAAAATAATTGCTGTTTAAAACCATATCTCATGATTGAAGTATAGTGCATTCTGCTTTGGAGTGAGGGACTGTTACATTTGTGCGGGTCTGTTGGAGGGGCCAACAAAATGGGAAAGTGGGCAGGAACAAAATCCCAGGAGTAGTACTGACCAGTCACCAAGCCCAATTAAACTTTTCTCTGTGTGAATGCACTGCACTGTTTCTTCCTTCTGGATATGGACTTCCTCATCGGTAAGAGAGAAAAGAACACATTAGCCACTGCAAACATCTGTGGTAGCCCAGTGGCAGTGTGAGATAGTGGTGCTCTTACCCCAAGGCACCTGGGAGGATGTCCAACCTACAGAGACCTTATACAAGGAGTAGAGTTGCTTGATTTCTTACAGATTGGTCCTGCCTTTTAAAGTGCATAACTATCTAGCTATGTGTTATGCAGCCCATGGTGCTTTGCATTGTGGGGGCATGTGTGATTTTGTATTTTCTTGAAACTTGGCTTCCCAGCCAAATGCCCTTTGGGGTAACCCTTGCCTCAGTGTTTATGCACAGAGGTTCTTTGTCTTTTAAATAGTTTTTTATTTTAATGGGTTCACCACAATATATCCCAGGCACACTGCCTTAGGGGTAGCTGGTCCATTCCACTGGGGTGTCAAACAGACGAGGCATACTGATGAGTCCTGGTAGGACAAAACATGTGTCTATGTCTTCTGTTAGCACCCTTTGCAAACTGTGTGAGAGGCCTTTCGGCACCATGCAATTCTGCTTAAAGTTGGACCAGCATAACATTCTGTGGTGATTTGCATATGCAGCCCATGGTGCTTTGCATTGTGGGGGCATGTGTATTTTATTTTATATATATATATATATATATATATATATATATATATTATAGGTGCGTAGCACCCCCTATAGTTAGGGGTTGAGTAAACCCTTAAATTTGCACCTTAATAACTTTGCCCCCATTCAACGGAATTGCATAAAAGTTTGAAAGTCTTGGGGGGGCAAGGTCTCCTGCTTTGGCAAGTTTCGTGATGGTCGGATGTCCAGATTCTGAGATCCGGATAGTGGAAAAAGTGGAAAAATTAGGGGTTTTGCTGTTTTGTTCTCTCACCTATAGCCTATATATAATAGTAGTAAGAAGACTGGGGTGCCCACCCATGTTACCGCTTGTCTTGGCCCTAACCCCCTCCAGGTCACTCACCCCCTTTCCACAGTATACATGGCAGCACCTGGGAGCCCACCCCTGGTGTCGCCAAAGATAATCTGGACAGGGTGCCCAGTCCACAGTGTAGGCTTGTGTCAGCCTGAAATAATAAAAAAAAGTTTCTCGTTGATCTTTTTTCCCATAACCTGTGAAACAGAAAGCAGTCTATCTGTGATCTGACCCCCCAACTCGCGCCCACCCTTCCCTCACACTGCACTCAGCACCCACCCCCCATGATCCTTACTCACCTGAATATATCCCACACTGTAGATCCACGCAGTGGTGCAAGTGGTAGACAAGAAGTACAGGAACTCTGACACTGGCAGATATGAAATGCAGAATGAAGATCTTCAATCTGAAGGATATCTGCATCAAGACACGTCTATCTGTTTAGACACGAGTAGATTCAGTTAGAGATACTGAAGTATTTCTAGAAAAATAGAATTGTTGTGCAAGTCAAATGTTGTTATGGAAACCCTCATTTCAGATCAGAGGCCCAGAAACTATCATTATGTTGCTGGTTTAAGAATTTCAGTTCTAGTGCCAGTGGGAAGAAGTACAGGAACTCTGTTCCTGCTGCAAAAAAGGTACAGGAACCGAGTTCCTGTGCGTTCCTGTTCACTTTCATCGCTGGGTCCACGTTGAAGACACGTCTTGCTGCTGGAACCAGCAGCTGCGATATAAGGAAGTAAGGTAAGTCTCTTGTAATGTATTTCAGTGGGGTTTTAACTTTTTTCCATAACTTTGTCATGTTTGAATGTTTTTACACCAGATTTTCAACATGGCCTTTTTGGGACCCCTCCTCATAAACAAGAGTGGTGAAATATTTCAGATCTGTCCTGAAAGGTGATTTTGTGATTGCTGCATGAAATCGCCTTTCGGGTGGGATGTGAACATTTGTACCTCCCTTGTTCATGAGGTGGGGTCATAAGAAGGCTGTGTTGAAAATTTGGGATAAAAATATAAACAAAAAAAATGTTATGTATGTTGAAATTTTCAGTGCTGGCACATAGCTTTTGTAATTTTCATATTTTGACCCCAAAATTTCAACATAGCCAATTTTTTACACCACCACATAAATGTGACAGCTGTCATTTTTCAAATCCTGATCAAAATGGGTTTTCTCACCTGTGGCATGAAATGACATTTTGGCAGAGATTAGAAAATTTTCACCTACTGGTTTCATGAGGTGAGGTAATAAGAAGGATGCGTTAAAAATTTGGAGTAAAAATATGGTAAATTACCCATATGATGAGTGAACATTGAAATACTTCAACATTCACTCATAACTACTCTAATTGTCAATATTTATTTTCCAGATTTTCAACACAGCCATTTTTTCACATCACCTCATAAACCGGACAGGTGTCATTTTTCAAATCTGGGCATAGAAACATAGAATTTGACAGCAGATAAGGACTGCTTGGCCCACCCAGTCTGCCCATTTCCCTACCTAATGGATAAGCTGCAGATCCTAGTTAACCAGCAGCCTACTTCTTCCTACCCAAGACATGTTTTCGCACTTGTGGTGCAAAGTGACATTTTGACCACTGTTCAATAAATGTCACATGTCATGTTTATAAGGGGAGTCATAAAATGACTATCATGAAAACTTGGGGACAAAATAAAACAAATTGTTATGAAGCAGTATGTGTAGTGCCAGGTGTTACCCCAGCAGGCAGTGCTTTACGATCCCATGCTGGTGAGCTGGGTTTGGCAATAAACTGAGTCATCCAGGTGGATGGGATGGGGGGAACAACACTGTTATATGACACCCCCCCCAACCAGGGAAGGAAAGGTGTAGAGTTCCCCACACAGGCCCAAGCACCATATAGTGAAGATAACTGTTCTCTTGGCATAGGGTCCTGCATCTCTACACCTTGGGTGGCAGAGGGCCCTTTCCATTGGCTGAGAGATGGACTCTTTGTCATGTTCATCTGTATCTCCAGCCACATGAAAGAGTAGGGCCCAGGGGGCCCTGCGCTTCTGCAGCCTTTTAGACAGAATCATGAATTTTTGAAATCCGTCATGGTGCAGAAGTGCAGGGCCACCAGGGCCCTGTTGTTCTGTAGGTGAATGGAGTCTTCTCTTGGTACCTGTCCCTCTGGACTCTGTGAGTCTGCATCTGTTCATGCAGGTCTTGAAGTGACCTACGTGAATGAGGAAATTATTCCACTGTCTCAAAAAGAAAAAACATTCTTTGTAAAAAAAAAAATGCATTGATGCACCAGTTAGGGTTCAGCTTAATGCAGTAAAAGTAGGGAAATGTGGTGTTACAGTTTCCAACCCTAACTCCCCAAAGCAGAAAAAAGACAACACCACACAAGCAACCACAGACAGCCATCATATGGTAAGACAAACAATATGCAGATGTCTCCAGGTGACACAAATGCAATAATACTGATTTGCTGCCTTCATGGATTTGTAAATGCAGCTGCATTGGGGCCTGTGCTTATGCAGCCACACTTGTGTATGTCGTACTGCATGCATGAGTATGTGTAGCTGCAGTAGCACAGGCACCATGGGGCCTGCCCTTCTGTAGACAGAAGGCCCCATGGATCACGCACCTCTGAAATCACAGGTACAGCAGTGCCAGTCAGGATGCAACACAGTAATGCTGCTCTGCTGTAGTCATGCACGCTGTACGAGGTACCTCGGTGTGACAGGGTGAAATAGGACCCTGTACCAGTTATTATGGAAAGAGTCTGAATGCAGGGATCTGTTCTGTTCTCTCCTTTTCTGTCTCTTCTCTGTCTGGTTGCACAACCACATTTTCTTGTGAGACCTAGGACTTGATCACCCCAACAGTCTCGAAATTCTTTGCCTCTTGCCATCTCTCAGTCTTCCCTTGCTGTTCTGTCTTTTCCTCCTTTGCATATCTGTTGATATAAAAATATATGCAAATCATTATGTGGAAATGTAGCTGATATTGGGATCCCTTTGTTTAGAAATTATATAATGTTAATTTTTGAAATGTATATAATTATAGTTTGAGTTGATTGCAGAAAGCTATTGGAAACTCAAGCGGTTACCTTATTGCAATTTTTAAGCCTTTTGCAAAAGCTGTGGAGATGGGGCCTCAGTTCTGGGACACTGTGTTCCTGCCTGCACCTGCCTGAAACATACAAGAACACTTTAGAAATAAACAGGATGCTTGTTAAGAATGGGGGTTGGAAGGACTTATAAAACAGAGCTGCAGTTGCTTGCAAGGATGGGCACCGAGACTGAAGGAAAACTCTGATGGATCTTCTCTATTTTATTTTGCCTCTGTAAATAGGTCATACTGAACAAATATATTTTTTATGTTACTGCTAGTAGAAATAAATACTCTTGTTGGGAATTTTATAACTGCTCCTGTTCTTCCTATGCTTCCTGACCTGTGCCTTGATGACAGATGGTGTCAGCCTAAGTAGGATTTATGCCGTGCATACGCTAGGCCAGGAGTTTTGTGTGTGGGTACTGGACCTAGTACCAGGGATGCATAGAAAAAGGTATGAATTCTGCAGCAGCAAGTCCAGGAGTAGTTACCAGGAGAATGTCAGCCAAACTAGCAGAGACAGAAGTCCGAGCTGAGATTGTACAGCCAGCACACGTTATGGAAAAAGAACAGGCAGTGACAGAACCTAAAAGCCTGATGTACTTTTTCAAATGGTGGGCTATACAACAAAAGGAAATGGAGAAACAGAGGAGAGAAGAGATGCAGCAACAGGAGCAGTAGAGGGGAGAAAAGAAGCAGCAGATGAGAGAAGAGATGCAGTGACATGAGCAGCGATGGCTGGATGCCTTGCAGGCTATCAAAGGCAGAGGATCTGGCACACATCCAGATGAGCAACAAAGTGCAAGCAACTTAAAAGCCATTAAACTTACAAAGTTGTGTCCCTCGAATGTTAGTGTGGCATACCTGACAACTTTTGAAAGGGTTGCCGCAGCTTGCCAGTGGCCAAAGCAGCAATGGGCAATCAGACTGGTACCGTACCTGACAGATAAAGTCCAACTTGCCTTCAGCAATATGGACACTGTACAGTCAGGAAACTATGACCTGGTGAAAAGCAAAATCCTGAAAACGTATGACATCTCAGGAGAGACCTACAGGCAGAGATTTCGATCTCTGAAGTACAACTCAGTCAACAATCCTTGAGAAGCCTTCACCCAACTCAGAGAACTCCTGATAAAATGGCTCCAACCAGAGAGCAAAACAGTCCCACAGATCATCAACACATTTGCAATGAAGCAATTCATCAACATCCTGCCCACAGATGTGCAGCTTTGGGTAAAGGAACACTGACCAGAAAGTGGGGAAAAGGTTGTTTCTTTGGCCGAGGACTACCAAATGGCCAGACAAATGCCACAGCAGCAAGGTAACAGCCAAGCACCGGTAAAACACTCTTTTTTCCATTTAAACTCCAAGCCTGATAAGAACTCGTGTGGGGGTAACAAATCTGTGCCCAAAGATGTTATTTGCTGTAACTGTAATAAGCCAAGCCATATTGCAAGAAACTGCCCTAGTAGGGAGAATGGCACTGGAGCAGATTTGTCCTTGGCAAACTGGGGCAAGTACAGATGTGAAGGTGGGAGATAAGACTGTAAAGGGACTCATTGATTCGGAAAGTAGACAGACCTTAGTGCATGTTGAAATGCTGGGAAAGCACTGTGCAAAAGGGCCAGGTATTGGTGTCATCTGCATCCACAGGGACACTTGATACTATCCCCCCACCCTAGTGACTTTGACCATTAAGGTTGTGTCGCACCAAATGAAAGTGAGGGTAGTACCCAAGTTACCTGTACCTGTGATTACTGGAAATGACTTTCCAGGATTTACTGAGCTAATCAAAGAAGGAGTAAATCCTTATATTTCAGCAGCTGTGGTGACAAGAGCTCAGGCAAAGAAAATTCCAGATGGTAGAGACTCTTTTCCTTTCGCCGATTTTGATTCAGACTTGTCTGAGCATAGCTCCAAGATCCAGAAATCCAGGAAAGAAAAACAATTTTATTAATTTTTATTTATTTGCTTCTAGGATTACAAATACCTTTGAGCCAAGGCTCTTTTAAAAAGGTTCCACGTCAGTTGAAGTACAATACATGGGATGCAACAGAAATAACAACATAGCAGGAACTAGTACATTATACAGGTATTAATTAAGGGAGAAAGCAACACATTAGAGAGCTCAGTACATAGAATGGCCAAGAGCAGCATCAACTAGGAGAGGGGTAAAGAACAGTGGAGGAGGAATGGGATGGCAAGATGGGAGTAGTAGCTGCCGGAGGCATTGTCAGACATCACCGGAGAAGTGCTGGAGAGAGGGGGTGGGTAGGGAGGGGAGATGGGAAGGGGAGGGGTTGGGGACCAGAGGTAAAATAGGAGATAAGTGCTATGAGGGGTGGCAAGGAAAGGCTGTTGGTGGCGGCAAGTCTTTCTGATTAGATGAGGCAATCACAGGAGCTGGAGGCAGTAAGATGGAGTCAGAGCCTGGTTTTAAACATGCCAAGTTTGGGAGCAGCAGAGATGGTGGTGCTGAATCCATTCAGCCATGAGGGGGCCCTATGGGCAAAAGAGATGGTAGACTCTGGGTAGTGCAACAGCGGGGAACTTGCAAGAGCTGTGATTTGGATCTCCTGGAGCTTCACGGATTAGTACTAGGGTGCAGTAGAGCTTGGACACCAGGAGAGGCGAGGCCCAGGATAATTTTTTTCGCAGTGGTGCAGGTCAGATACTTAATACGATTGGAGAGTTAGAGCCATTCAGATTGAGCATAAAAATCACAGGTATGAGTGAGATGGCAGGCTCCAGTGATAAGCCGGCAGGTCTTGTTGTGGGATGTTGATATGCGTCTGCGGGTAGTTGCCGTGTCTGAACCGTAAATGATTAGGCCGTAATCGATGGAGATCACGGAACTCTGGACAATGATTTTCAAGGCTTCCAGGGTGAGATGTCACCTGTGCTTGAAGAATAAGCCTAGTCGCATATTAGCAGCTTTTGCTACACTGTCAGTGTGGGCCCCATAGGATAGGTTGAAATCAAGCAGGCTCCCTAGGTATTTGAAAAATTGGACCTGTTCAAGTGTATTCCCCTGGCTGGTGGAGATAGTCAGGGGGTGTAGCCTGTGTTGGTTGTGAGAGCTGCTAAAAAGCATATACTTTGTTTTTTTGTGATTAAGGACAAGTTTATGATTAGTAAACCAATCCTCAACAGAGGTAAAAACATGTTGTAGACTGAGTTGTAGTGGTGCAGGGTCTTTGTGTGAAGAGAGAACAACTGCGTCGTCGGCATACAGGATGATTTTTTCAGAGCAGGACTGTGGAAGGGAATTTAGAAAAAAGTTAAAAAGAAGTGGACCCAGTATGGATCCCTGGGGGACACCAGAGCGAACTGGTCAAGTATCAGAGAGTACGTCGGCAATTTTTACTGTTTGCAAACAATTTTCAAGGTAGCTTTTAAACCACACTGTAGAGTCATGAGAGATCCCAGCGTTCAGCAGCTGGTCTATTAGCAGCCAATGATGGACAGTATCAAACACCTTGGTCAAGTTGATAAAGACTGCCCCAGTTAGGTGGCCACTATCCAGAGTGCTGTGCAATGCTCCAGTGAACTCGAGGAGGGCAGAGGTGGTGCTGTGACCTTTTCTGAAACTGTGTTGCTGTGCGCACAGAATATTGTATTTGTCCAGGTAGTCAGTGAGCTGGTCCGTAACTATACGCTTGAGGGCCTTAGAGAGTGGGAGCAATATGGAGATCGGCCAGTGGTTCGTATGATTGATCTTGTCACCACTTTTATGGACTGGGGTAACAGTGGCAGATTTCCATTTGTCAGAGAACTGACTTTGGCTAAGGGAGAGGTTATGAATACTGGTTAATGGACACAGTACCTCTTCAAGGGTGAGAGACAGCAGCTTAAGGTCCAAGGAGTTGCCACTAGTTCTGGACTTGGAGAGTGCTTTGGTAATGTAATTGTGGGCTTTATTCAATTTGACCTCTTTGAAGTAGAAAGGAGGGTGTTTAGATGGGGTGGTGGGGTTTATGATTGAGGGAAAGTCATTTACTGCAAAAAGTCAGGAGGAAGAACAGAACTGAGGTCGGAGAAGGCGGCATTGAAGGTGAGTACAGCAAATTGAGGGCCAGAGTAGTGGTCCCATCAATGTTTAACATAGATGGGAGGTTTTTTGATTTGCAACTTACTTTTTAATATTGTCCCAAGCTGCCTCCCATTTACAAGTAATATTTTCATTAGCCGGATAGATTTTGTGCAGCTGTTTCAGGCATGCTTGTATTTTGTATGTCATATTGCCTGCCAGTAGCTTTTTCCAGTACCCAAAGGTGGTCCCTTGATTTGAGCTGAGCTAGGAGCTCCGCAGTGAGCCATGGGTTAAGGAGAGCATTAGCCTTGCATTTTTTGAATGGAGCAGAGTAGTCACAGGCCACATTGAAGGTGGTGATGAAGTAGTCAAGAGCCATGTTAACATCTGTCGACTTGTAAATGAGTAGCCAGTCTTGCAGATTCAGGTACTATTTAAGATGGACAAGTTGCTCACGGGGGAGGACTCTGCTGGTGATAGTTTTTTTGGGGGGGTCTTGAAAATTTGTTAAACCATTCACAGATGACAGGGGAGTGGTCAATGAGTGAATCCGGGAGGACGGTGGTGTGGGAGAGACGGGCAGGGTGGCTGGCAAGGACCCAGTCCAGGAGAGTACTAGTGCCTGTTTTGTAGTTTGTCCTTGTGGGGAAGGCAACCATCTGCATAAGATTGGTTGCTGTGATGGCATCCTTGTGTATACCTGCATCCAAGGCAAGCCAGTTTATGTTAAAATCGCCTAGCAGGATAAGTTCCGAGCCAGGAGGTTGGGTACTGATAAAGTCGAGAACATCACTGAGGCCATTTCCATGGTCTTTTGGAGAGATATAAACTGAGACAATAGTGAGGGCTTTATTATTGGCCCCAAGAGAATTTTGATAGGTAGAATCTGAGCTGTAGAGTCATTTGGGAGAGTTGCAATGGGGTGACCTGTGAGAGTGTCTTTAATATAGATGGCACAACCCCCACCTCTTTTAGAGATTCGATCCAGGCTGAATACATTGTAACCTTGTAGGGCGATTGCCAGGTTTGGGACTTTGGGCATCAGCCAGGTTTCGACAAAAGCAAGGACGTCAGGGTTATGTTGGCTTGCAAAGGTTTGGAGAGCATCAGGCTTAGGTAGTAAATTGTAAATGTTGAGCATTGCGAGGATGAGAGCCCCAGAAGGTTTCACATAATTGGAGCAGATTGGACCAGGGTTTGGATGGACGTTATCTGACATCAGCAGGAGGAGGATCAGGAGCTTCATGGAGCATAGGCATAGTTCCTTGAGTGAAAATTTGTGTCGCCGTTGTTTGTGTGAGCCAATAGAAGGTTCCTGGCAAAGGTCCCAGTGCGATGCTTTGTGTGAGAGTGGAGATAGGCCGGCCCATAGGCCAAACACAGGGATATTTAGGAACATCCAGGTAGTAGCAAATGGAGGTCCAAGGGGAGGCAGGGCACAGCACATAGTAGAGCGTGGCCTGGTAGTGGTAGGTAGTGACTAAGTGGTTTGTGGGGGGGGGGGTTGCATGGACCAGGGAGGTAGAAGAGGGGAGGCAGAAACAAGAGGGTGAGTAGAAGTGGGAACAGGGTATAGAGGGTGTGCATGGCCAAGAGTAGGTAGAGTGTGTGCACAGGAGGAAAGATCAACAAAGGGGGTGGAGAGACAGAAAGCTTTAAACTCAGAGTACTAGTACAGGGAGCAAATGGGGCAGGATGGGGGTAGGGAGGGAGGAACTTAAGTGTCATTTAAGCGTGGCCTGGGAGGTGGGGGGGTTGGTAAAAATGTGGCAGCTGGAGCTGCAGCCAGCGAGGCTGGAGCTGTGTATAGAGGCCATACCTGAATGCTTCATTCCAGGGGGCTGGTGGCAGCAGGCTCCTTGATGCTGAGAGAGGCACAGAGTGGTGTCCAGGCATGCAGGAGGTGAACCGAGGGTGTGGTAGGTAGCCGAGTGGGCTACAAGGACGCCTGTTGGAAAAGGGACAGAACACGGATTTATAGCCCAGCAAAGAGGTGGGAATGAAACTAAGATTAGCACAGAGGCAAAAGAGCTGCAATTTACTAAAAGAGGGACAAATAGTGGTTCAAGAAGCAGACAGATTGGCATCAGCTCTGTAACTGAGATTTGTAAACAGTGTGGGGGGACAACAAAGGGAGAAATTCAAATGGTAGCTGCACTGGATTAAAATACAACAATTTGGTATGCTATGTAGAAATCTTAAACTCTGAATCCTGACTCGCTAAATTCTGTACATTAATAAACATAGACATAGCAACTCAGGTGGCAGGCTAAATACAATACAAAACAAAGACGGCCAGTACAAGTGCCTTGAAAAATAAGTAGAGGGAAAGCTGGAAAGCTGAGTCCAGTACTGGGAGAGCAAAAAGCCAGCCCGTTGGGCAGACAGTCAAAAGACTCCTGCTCAGGAGCAGCCAATGAGAACTTTCCAGGGAAAGGTGCTGGTTTTCGAAAAATTTGGCAGCCAGAGCAGCAGCCAGCGAGGCTGGAGCTGTGTATAGGCCGTACCTGAATGTTTGATTCCAGGGGTCTGGTGGGAGCAGGCTCCTTGGCACTGAGAGAGGCACAGAGTGGTATCCAGGCATTGGTAGCTGAGTAGGCTACAAGGACGCCTGAATGCTTGATTCCAGGGGGCTGGTGGCAGCAGGTTCCTTGGTGCTGAGAGAGGCACAGAGTGGTGTCCAGGCATGCAGGAGGGGAAACCGCGGGTGCGGTGGGTAGCTGAGTGGGCTACAAGGATGCCTGAATGCTTGATTCCAGGGAGCTGGTGGCAGCAGGCTCGTTGGCACTGAGAGGGGCACAGAGTGGTGTCCAGGCGTGCAGGAGGTGAACCGTGGGTACAGAAGGTAGCCAACTGGGCTACAAGGATGCCTGTTGGAAAAGGGACAGAATAGGGATTTTTAGCACAGCAAAGGGGTGGAAAGAAACTAAGATTAGCACAGAGACAAAAGAGCTGCAATTTACTAAAAGAGGGACAAATAGTGTGTTGAGAAGCAGACAGATTGGCACCAGCTCTGTACCTGAGATTTGTAAACAGAGGGGGTTGGGGCAACAAAGGGAGAAATTAAAATGGTAGCTGCACTGGATTAAAATGCAACAATTCACTATGCTATGTAGAAATCTTAAACTCTGAATCTGACTCTAAATTCTGTACATTAATAAACATAGACATAGCAACTGAGGTGGCAGGCTAAATACAATACAAAAAAAGGCGGCCGGTACAAGTGCAGTGAAAAATCAGTAGAGGGGAAGCTATAAAGCTGAGTCCAGTACAATGCCTGAAGAAACTGTGGCAGCAAATGACTGATGGACATAAAGGGTTAAAATATTAAAATGCTGAAGCTAAACTAATCACTGATTGTGATTTTCTTTCAGAACAAGCTAACAAGGTTTCTCTTCAGGATTATTTTAAGCTGCTGGTGGTGAGACAAAAATAGGGAGGATCAATGTTTAAAAAATATAATGGGTTACTGTACAGAAACGTGCCACAGACATCAACAGGATTGTCACCATTTGAAATGCTGTATGGTAAGCAGCCAAGAGGGCCACTGGATGTGATAAAAGAAATGTGGGAAGATAACTCTACTCAGAAGCCATCTATAATGTCTTATATGTGTGCCCTAAGAAAGAAGCTGGCAAAATATGTTGAAATTGCCCATAGTAATCAGGAAGAGGCCCCAAACCAGCAGAAGGTATATTATGACCACGGGGTAAAAGAAAAAGTTTTTGAGCCAGGTGAAAAGGTTTTGCTATTGTTACCCACAACAGAAAATAAACTCTTAATGAAGTGTCAAGGGCCTTATAGAGTGCTTAGACGTACTGGCACTGTTAACTACGAGATTGAGACCCCTGACAGGAAAAATCCTATGAAGATATACCATGCTAACTAACCTCCTCAAGAAACGGGTTGAAAAAATGCCAAAAGCTGCTTTGCTAGTTTTACCAGAAACTGATAAAGAAGATATTGATGTAGCTTATGATAGACTGGAACAAACTGTAACTGTGAATGCCGTAAAGGTGAATGTTTCCTTAACCTCAGAACAAGCTGCAGATATTCATAATGTGCTAAAGACATTTAACAGTACTTTTACCACAATACCAGGCCGAGCAAAAGGGGTCGAGCATGTAATAGTGACAAGAAATGCTTGCCCTGTTAGGCAAAAGACATTCAGGTTACTGAGCGGTTAAGAGCTGACATGGTTAAGGAAATACAAAAATTAAGGAATTGGGTATCATAGAAGAATCGAGTAGTGCTTGGTCATCTCCAGTGTTAATTGTAAACAAAAAAGAAGGGGGTGTTAGAATCTACCTTGATTTTAGGAAACTTAATCAAGCGTCAGAATTTGACAGTTATCCTATGCCCAGAATAGACGATTTAGTAGACGGACAGGGGAGTGCAAAGCACATCAGTACTCTCGATCTCACCAAGGGTTACTGGCACATCTCTTTAGCTAAAGAATCCAGAGAAAACTGCATTTGCCAACCCTATAGGATTCTATCCATTCACCACCATACCCTTTGTACATGGTGTGCCAGCTACATTCCACCGGGACATGGATGTAATTTTAGCACCTCACACTGGTTATTGCACTGCATACCTGGATGATATCGTGGTGTACAGTCCAGACTGGAAAAGCCACCTAGAATGCCTACAAGCAGTTATGCAAGCTATCAAAAATGCAGGTCTGACAGTTATTTATTTATTTAGATTTTGTTAACCAGGTAAGCCCTCTGAGACCAGAGATCCTTTTTTCAGGGGCAACCCGGGGTTGAGTACACCAGCCACTTTACATTAGGTACAGTAGGGAGCTTCAAAATACATGTACAGTTTGTACAGGAGGCTTGGTAACAGTAAGACAGAGATAGAGAGCATACAGTAGGTAACAGAGTCAGAGCACATGCATTGTCAGTGGGGTACATTAGCCCACAGCCTTCAAAATACATACACAGTTTGTACAGGAGGCAAGGGGACAGACGGTGTAGGAGCACATTCAGTAAAAAACAGAGCAGTGTCGTACATTTGCCAGTGGAGCATATGTGCCTACAGAGGTAACAGTCTATAGAGGTTAGCTAGTCCATAGGGAGCAAAGAGTTTTGTCGGTAGCCATTTCAGTGGGGTGAGGTAGGGTGTGTTATCTAGCGGTTGCAGCAACAGTGGCTCAGTTCAAGGAGGTAGACTTTAAGACCAGCCTTGAACGAGGAGAGGGAGGGTTTGTCAAGCGGGGAAGAAGGGAGCGAGTTCCAGAGGTGTGGGGCAGTGAACTGGAAGGAGCATTTTCCTTGACTGGTATGGATGCGGGGTATATTCAGGAGCCGACTGGAAGTAGACCGAAGGTTACGGAGGGAGACTTTGGGGTGAGCAGGTCTCTAAGGTGAGGTGGGTGGTGAATGGAGAGGAGTTTGTAGGTGAGGCAGGCAGGGGAAAAGGATAATTTATGCCTGAGTGTTGGTCAGTGAAGGTCCTTGAGAGCCTCACAGTGATGCCTCCTAGGGGAGAAGTGGGTTGCAAAGCGAGCAATGCGGTAGTAGAGGGTGGAGAGCTTGTTTAGCTCAGTCTCTCTGAGGGACTGTAGTAGTGGGGAGCCATAAAGCAATGAGGGGAGGAGGTTGCAGTTGGCAATGGCTCGATGTGCTTCTCCAGAGAGGGGAGTTTTCGAGGCGGTATAGTAGGCCCAGCCTCAGGTGGATGGATTTTGTTAGGACATCTATGTGGGGTTTGAAGGTTAGCTTTTGGTCAAGGGTAACCCCAAGATACCTAAACTGGTCAGCGACCTCGACACACTTTCCTTGGGCTGACGATATCTGGAGAAGACCGCTACGGTCGTTGCCCAGTCGCCGGGTCCCGAAATGGACTGCTTTTGTTTTCTCCTCATTTAGCTTTAGGTGGCTGGCAGTGAACCATGTTTCAAGTTTTGCAAGACAAGCTTGAAGTTCGACTGCAATGACTGAGGGTTGGGGGTCACTGTGGTAGATTACACTGTCATCCACATAGAGTATTAGGTTGCAGGGTGCACAAACCTCTTCAGTGTCATTCACAAATAGTGAGAATAGTAGGGGACCTAGGATGGAGCCCTGGGGTACCCCAGAGATCACAGGCTTTGGGTTTGATTGGATGTCCTGCCAGCGGACTGTTTGAGATCGGTTTGTCAGGTAGCTTGTGGTTCAGGAGAGTGAGAGCTGATCCATGCCAAGCTGTTGAAGCTTAGCAAGGAGCAGTTTATGATTGACCAAGTCAAAGGCCTTGGAGAGGTCGATGAATAGTGCACCTGTTGGGGTGCCTTGGTCCATGGCATTGAGTATGTCTGATGTTAGTCTGATTAGGGCAGTGTCTGTGCCATGGCCTTTCCGAAAGCCATGCTGGACTTTGGAGAGGAGTAGGTGTTGTTCCAGGTAGTTTTGTAGTTGATCATAGACTAATCTTTCCTGGATCTTTCCCAGTTAATCCTACCAAATGTGCATTGGGCATGCAGGAAACCAGATATTTCGGCTATATGTTGGGAAATGGAGAAGTTAAGCCAGAACTTTCTAAAATGCAAGCTGTAGCTAGCAACCCTGTCCCTAAAACAAAGAAACATGTCAGGTCATTTTTAGGGCTGGCTGGTTATTTTTGGAGATTTGTTCCCAACTCTTCTGAGTTAGCTACTCCCCTCACTGAACTCACGAAAAAACGGTACCCCAATAATGTGAAATGGACCCCAGGGTGATGAAGTTTTTCAAGCCATTAAGGCTACATTATGTTCAGCCTCTGTTTTAAGAAGCCCAGACTTTGAGAAACCATTTTTGTTACAAACAGATGCATCAGAGGTAGGTCTAGGAGCAGTCCTGAGTCAAAATATAGATGGGTCGGAACATCCTATTTTGTATATAAGTAGGAAGTTGCATGACAGAGAGAAAAGGTACTTCACCATTGAAAAGGAATGTTTAGCAGCAAAGTGGGCCATGGAGTCCCTTAAGTGTTATTTGCTAGGAACTGACTTTGTACTTATAACAGATCACAATCCTTTCTGTTGGCTTAACCAAATGAAAGATAAAAATTACCAAATCACAAGGTGGTACCTGGCACTACAGCCATTTAAATTCACAGTGATACACACAAATCTGGAAGATATGGATCAGGAATCGAGGGTTCCGAAGGTTGAAAAACAAATGTATGAGTTTGAACTTTATTGTTTGCTATATTGTTATAGAAAAAAAATGGATGATGCACATGTGCTTAATTTCTGAAAGTTAGAAGCTAATATTAGAGAATTAATAGAACATTTTGGAAACTTGTTTAATAAAACAGGTTCCTTCTTAAAACTCATTGTACCCAATAGCTCCATATGAACTTCGAACCATCCACTGATTCTCTTGATACAAAATGGTCACCCAGGGTATAATGAGTTAAGGAGGGGGGATTATGTGACAGGGTGGAATAGGACCCTGTCCCAGTTGCTATGGAAAGAGTTTGAATGCAGGGATCTGTTATAGTCTCTCCTTTTCTGTCTGTACTCTGGTTATGCAATTACATTTTCCAGTGAGACCTAGGACTTGATCACCCAGACAGTCTCGCAGTTCTTTGCCTCTCGCTATCTCTCAGTCTTCCCTTGCTGTTCTGTCTTTTCCTCCCTTGCATATCTGAAAATATAAACATATATGCAAATCATTATGTGGAACTGTAACTGATATTGGGATCCCTTTGTTTAGAAATTATATAGTGTTAATTTTTGAAATGTATGTAATTATAGTTTGAGATGATTGCAAAAAGCTGTTGGAAACTCAGGAGGGTACCTTAGTTCACTTTTTAAGCCTTTTGCAAAAGCTGTGGAGATGGGGCCTCAGTTCTGGGATGTGGTGTCTGAAAAACACAAGAACACTTTAGAAAGAAAAAAACAGGATGATTGTGGCGAGGGGGCTGGAAGGACTTATAAGACAGTGCTGCAATTGCTTGCAAGGATGGACACAGAGACTGAAGGAAAACTCTGATGGATCTTCTCTATTTTATTTTACCTTTATAAATAGTTATACTGAACAATTTTATTTTTATGTTACTGCTAGTAGAAATAAATACTCTTGTGAATTTTACAACTACTCTTGTTATTACTATGCTTCCTGACCTGTGCCTCAACAACACTCGATAGATAGCATGATCTGTTAGTGCAGGGGTTTTCAACCTTTTCGTGCCCGGGGACCCCCTACTTGCTGCTGCATGCAGGTTCTGCGGCAGCACTCGAAAAAGTACTAATTTATTTATCAGTATGAAACAAAATTTAAAAAAAACACAATATACCAATATAAACAATGCTTCAAACAACATGAAGTCTTGCTGTATTCTGACAGCAGCAGTGAGTCCCAACCTTCGGACTGCCCCGGAGATGAAAGAGTTAACTTTCCATGCCAGGCATGGAATGCTGAGCTCGAGCTCGGTTGAGACTCTGTTGCTGTTTAAACTCAAACCATCAGACTCTTTATTCCACCTCACTGAACAGTCGCTCTGGAGATTTCTCTTTCTGCTCGGTTCAGTTTGTCGGTTAAAGTACCGTTTTTCTCGGTTTTCGACCGAATTTAAACCGCAACCTGTCGGTTCAGTCTCTGTCTGTGGTATTCGTGAGTACTAGATAGGTTTTATATTAATTCTGTTCTGTGTAGAACTTGTAAACGGTTTATCGGTTCGGTTTGAACCGATCAAGTTGTTTAAAAATCCTAAATTGTACTTTTAGAGTGTGGTTACCGGTTCTTATCGGTTCTAATAAAAACGGATTTTATTACAGTTTTTTCTACGACCCGTGACACGGTCAGGAACCGATAAGAGGGTCTTGCCTGATGATTGCCATTAAAAGGTAAGTTTGGTTAGGACTGGCACAATGTCTGAGAAACCAAAAGAAAACCGGGCCCACTGGGTTTCAACACTGTAGTGTGTGTGGGAAGTCTTTGACAAGGCTGACCCACACACCTGTGTATTGTCTGGGGTTTGACCACCTCAATGCAGACTGCCAGATTTGTAAACATTTTCCTGCAGCTACCCTAGAAAGAGAGTTGGTAGGCTCAGGAAAGGGAGGCCAAAGGTCCGCTGAACGGATGTCCAGCCTGGTTCAGTTCAAACTGAACCAGAGGGAGTGCCCTCTGACCAGGGAGAGACTTCTTCGGGCAAAAGGAGATCTGACTCTGAGGAGTCGGTTCCAGCAAAGAGAACTAGAAAAGAAAAATCGGCTGATGTGGAGCCAAAACTTTCCTCTCCAACCGCTGAAGAAATTGCCAAAACGATCAAAATTGTCCAGTCACTTTCCCCGGTTCCGACCAAACCGGCACCATCAGGGAGGCGCTCGGTTCGGTCGGTTCCACCGTTTCAAGATTATGATTTGGAGGAGTATTATGAACCGGAGGAAGAGGAGTATGAGGAAAGTGAATGTGGATTTGAAAGTCTGGATGTGCCCATTGACCCGGACATCTCCCCAGACAGACCTTCAGGAGTGTCTCCTCCTAGGCTTTCTGAGTCCCCTTCTCATTTCATGTTTTATAAAAAAGTGGCTGAAATCCTCCAGCTTCCTATGGAAGAAGCTGTGGATGACCAAGAGGAGCCTGACTTTGTGGAAATGATGGATATCCCAGAGTCTAGGAGGCCGTCTATTCCCTTACATAAATCTTTTGGGAAGCAGACATTTAAAATTTTAAAGACTCCTAACACTATACCTTCTGTGGATAAGAGAATGGACAAGAGGTATGCATTGTCAGGCTCTGATACGGAGTTCTTTACACAACAATGCAGCCATGTTGGGGGTAGTGCAGGCTGCAGCCTGTGACAAGGCAAATATTCCCTTGGCTTCACACCCCCCCCAGACAAGGACTCCAGGAGGATTGATGCCATGGCAAAGAAAAACAGTACATGGCAGCATCCTTGGGACTCAGGCAGGCCAATTATATGGCTTATGTTGCTAGATATCAGAAATCCAGATGGGACACTGTCATGGCTTTTGCAAAACAGGTCCCTGGCCAGCTTGCCAAGGAGCTGGAGCAGGTGGCTGCTGATGGTATTGAGACATCCAAGGTGCAATTCCATGCTGCAGTGGACTCAAATGATGTGTTATCGAGAGTCATGGCTACATCTGTGGCACTTTTCGCAGAATGGCTTGGCTCAGATGTACTAGCCTGTCACAGGATACCCAGACTAAGGCCATGGATTTTCCTGTTGTTGGTAATTCTTTGGGGAGCAAACAGAGAATTACATGAAGAAAATGGACGAGTATAGGACCACCTACAGGAGTGCCCAGGCCAAGGAAAGGCAGGCCACTCCTCAAAGGCAGCATACCAGGGGCAGCGGCAGGCCTTTTCACAGGCCTTTCTACCAAGCCCAGGCCTCCTCTTCTGCATATGCTCAGAGGGGGTTCTTTAGAGGGAGAGGCAGGAAGGGGTACCAGCAGACCTGCTTCCACCCCTCAGCCAAAACCCCCTGCCAAACAGGCACCCTGATGGGTTTGCCAGGGCCGATTCTCCACCACGTGTAGGGGGCAGGCTAGCTTACTTTGTCCAGGACTGGAAGTCTCTAACATCAGACAAGTGGGTCCTGGAAGTAGTAAGCCAGGGACTGGTTCTCAGCTTCCAAAGATTTCCAAAGCTGAGAACCAGATCCTTTCCACCTGCAAACCCCTCAGAGGCACTTGCCCTAGAGGCAGAGGTCTCTTCTCTCCAGCTCTCAGAGCTGTGGAAAGGGTTCCACCCCTACATCAGGGCAAAGGGTTGTATTCCAGGTACTTCCTTACCTCAAAAAGGACAGGAGAATGGCGGCCCATCCTGGATCTCAGATACTTAAACAAGCCCCTGTTAAAGCAAAAATTCAAAATGGTGACTCTGGGAATAATTTTACCCTCTCTACGGCCAGGGGACTGGCTAGTATCCCTGGACCTCAAGGATGCCTACTTCCATATTCTCATCAGAAGCTCCCATCAAAAGTACCTCAGGTTCGAGCTGCCGTCAGGCCATTACCAGTTCAGAGCAATGCCCTTCGGACTAACCTCTGCTCCAAGGGTGTTCACAAAATGCCTGGCAGTAGTAGTTGCTTCTGTAAGAAGGCAAAGGATTGCCATCTTCCCTTACCTGGACGACTGGCTTATAGTAGGCCAGTCCCCTGACCAAGTCAAGTTACACTTACAAATAACTCAACAACTGCTCACCTCATTAGGTTTCCTTCTGAATCTTTCAAAGTCAGTTCTAGAGCCTGTCCAGCTCCTCACCTTCATAGGCGCAGAGCTAGACACAGAAAAGGCCAGGGCTTTCCTTCCCCTAGACAGGGCAAGGACCCTTATCTCTCTGGCCTCCTCATTCACTCTGCAGGTGTCTCGACCAGCGAGGCATTTTCCACAGCTCCTGGGGCACATGGCTGCTTCCACAGCAGTGGTGCAGGGAGCAAGATTTCAAATGAGGGACATCCAGTTCCATTTGAGAGCCTTTTGGTCTCAAAAGAAGGACCCTCTGACCAAATTGATCCCAGTGACTCGAACCCTGATCCAGGCCCTTCAGTGGTGGCAGGATCAGAGCAATCTGAGACAAGGAGTTCCCTTTGTCTCTCAGTCCCACTCTTTAATCCTTACTACAGATGCCTCCCTCTTGGGGTGGAGGGCTCACTTGGGCGATCTGACCACCAAGGGGTTGTGGTCCCCTCAGGAATCTCTGCTTTACATCAATCTGTTGGAACTCAGAGCACTGTTTCTAGCACTTCAAGCTTTTTCCAAATCTGTTCAGAACAAAGTTATCCAGGTCAGAACAGACAATACCACCACAATGTGGTACATCAACAAGCGAGGAGGCACTCGGTCTACGGCCTTGTGCACAGAAGCAATTAAGTTGTGGTCTCTGGCTTATTCCCTGAACACCTCCCTCACAGCGGTTCACCTTCCAGGCAAGGACAATGTCCTGGCAGATGCTGTCAGCAGGATATCCCAGGGCCATAACGAATGGTCACTGGACCCCCTGGTCTTGGAGGTGGTATTCTGCAGATGGGGCACCCCACAGATAGATCTTTTTGCAGCCCCAGACAATCACCAACTTCCTTTTTAGCTGCAGGCCCCCAGTGTTGGGCTCAGTCCCCTGGATGCCTTAGTTCTCAGTTGGGAAGGGAAGTTCCTGTATGCTTCCCCCCCTCTCTCTCCTGTTCAAAGTGCTAGTCAAAATCAGATCTCAAAACTGCAAGATGATCCTGATTGCTCCAGACTGGGCCAGACAGTCTTGGTATCCACTCCTTCTGTCCTTAGCAGTCCATCTTCCCCTGTGTCTTCCCAGGAATCACAACCTGTTAACTTGTGCTCAGGGGAGGGTTTGGTACCCGAATCTCAAATCTCTCAATCTCAAGGCCTGGCTCTTGAAGAGTTAGAATTTGCTGATTTACACCTCTCCCAGTGCGTAATGGACATTCTGAAGGCTTCTAGGAAACCTTCCACCAGGGCTACTTATAATTCCAAATGGAAAAGATTTTCCATATGGTGCTCTGAAAAGCATACTTCCCCAGAGTCTGCTGATCTGCCCACAGTCCTTGATTATATGGTCCATTTAAATAGCTTGGGGCTTAGACCAGCTACACTGAAGGTGCATCTGGCAGCTGTCTCTGCTTTTATCTCAGCAGGTAAGCCCTCTTCTCTTTCAGCTCACCCTGTATTCTCCAAGCTTTTCAAGGGATTGCTTCACACCAACCCTCCTTTCAGGGCCACTGCCCCTGCTTGGGACCTTAATGTTTACATTGCTCAGCTTATGCAACCCCCTTTTGAGCCTTTGTCTTCAGCAGAGCTTAAGTACTTGACTTGGAAAACTGTGTTTCTGGTAGCCATCACCTCTGCCAGACACATAAGTGAGTTACAAGCTTTGTCAGTGGAGCCTGATTTTATATCCTTTCATAGAGATAAGGTGGTCCTCAGGACTAACAGGAAATTTTTGCCTAAGGTGGTTTCAGATTTCCACCTTAATCAATCTATGTCTCTTCCTGTGTACTTCACTGACCATTCCTCCTCTGGTGAGAGGAGGCTCCACAGTTTAGACGTGAAAAGAGCCCTTAGCTACTACATAGAGCATACCAAGGATCACAGGTTTGACTCCCTCCAACTATTCCTCACTTATGGTGAGGTTGGTAAAGGGAAACCTGCCACTAAAAGATCCATTGCCAGGTGGATTGTCTCTTGTATCCAATTTTGTTATGGAAAACTGGTAAGGTTCCACCCTCAGGCCTGAGGGCTCACTCTACCAGAGGTACAGCTGCTTCCTGGCTGCTGCCAGGGATATTCCTATCTTAGAGATATGTCAAGCAGCTACCTGGAAAACAGTTCACACTTTTACCAAGCATTACTCTCTGGATATCCAGGCTAGGAGTGATGCTCAGTTTCTTTACAGCTGTGCTTCAGGCCTATTTCTAAGTAGGTTCTGTCCCTCCTCCATGGAGGTACTGCTTGAGTAGTCTGCTACTGTCAGAATACAGCAAGACTTCATGTTGTTTGAAGAAAAAATTACTCACCTTAGTAATGTTGTTTCTTCTAATGGAGTCTTGCTGTATTCTGATCTCCCGCCTCCCTCTCAGAACCTCTGTTTTGGGATGTGGGTGGGCAGTGGAATGTTGGCACTCAGTAGATGCCCACCTTGTTGTTTCACCCCTTTTCTTGGGTGAATTGATGTTGTGTTTTCATTTTGGGTCTCCTGACTTGAGTCTTTGTTTGGGACCAAAAATGTGGTTTTTATGTTTAGTAGCCAGTTGGCTAGTGTAGGTTTACAGCTTCCACACAGGGTCTTAGTGAGTTTGCTCGTAAAGATCTGATGGTTTGAGTTTAAACAGCAACAGACAGAGTCTCAACCGAGCTCGAGCTCAGCGTTCCATGCCTGGCATGGAAAGTTAACTCTTTCATCACCGGGGCAGTTCGAAAGTTGGGACTCACTGCTACTGTCAGAATACAGCAAGACTCCATTAGAAGAAACAACATTACTAAGGTGAGTAATTTTTTCTTTTATTGTAATGTTAATACAACTCTATTTAAAATGATTGAAAATAATCAACACTGACCTGCCACCTGGGGGGTACAGCTGACCTGCCACATTTATGAATCAACATTGACCTTCAACCTTTACGAAACAACACTGACCTGCCACTATTATGAAGCAACACTGACCTAACTAAAAAGACCACCATCATCACTTTCACCCAGGGCTGGGGGGGTACAGCTAACCTGGCACTTTTATGAAGCAACACTGACTGCAGGGAAGCAAACTAATACCGTGCCTTGATTAACATTCTTATTCTTAGACTACTATCAGCATTGATCTGCTTCTTCTTATTCTTAATATTCGTTGTACGCCTTTTGCACAGCATTAAACAACTACTCAGCTATCACAGCAGTATTACAGGTATAGTGGAGGGAGATGTCCTCGGATCCAGACCGAAGACAATGTCAAACAGAGCAGCGATATTTGTGAGCAATACAATGAAGAAGATTTACAAAGCGAGTAGATGAACAGACCAAAACGGAGCTGCTATACTTTGGGCTAATGCTGTTACAGTCTCCCCAGTCACAGAAAGGAGCAGCAGGGATGGAGGAAGGAAGGGATTTACAAACCAAGCAGCAGAACAGCACACTAACCAAAACGGAGCCACAATGGAGAGCAGCAGGGTAAAGTAGCAGCAGAGGCAGTTTTTTGGGGTGGGGGCACAGCTGAACTCAGGATCAACAGTTTGAATGTTTTCATCATTGAGAGCTACAGCCGCAGTTACTTAGCAGCTAATTAACAGCAATATGTGTCATAGTTAAAGTCATTATCACAAGGAGCAAAGTTTGCAGCCAGCACCCTTATTTTGCAGCTGTACCTGCCCCCTTCCCTTTGTCCTGTCCCACCCTCTTTTGAAACCATCTACTGATTTGCATGCCACCACCTCTGCTGGTAGTGCATTCCACTCTGCCACCGCCCTTTTCATTGAGAAATGCCTCCTCATTTCCCTTCTGAATTTCCCGCCCTCTAACCTCAAGTTATGGCCTCTAGTGTCCCTTCCCACCCTCACTCTGAACAGCCCCTCTGTGCTTGCATGGATTATCCCCTTCATGTACTTGAAGAAATATAGAAACAGAATTTGATGGCAGATAAGGATCGCTTGGCCCTCCTAGTCTGCCCAATTCCCTACCTAATGGATAAGCTGCAGATCCTAGCTAACCAACAGCCTACTTCTTCCACCCTCCACCCCCGAGAATTGCCTGATGACTGTCCCATGCATTCTTGAATTCTACCACTGTTTTTGACTCCACAACCTCCTCAGGAAGGCTGGTCCATGCATCCACAACCCTCTCCGTGAAAAAAATACTTCCCCACATTACCTCTGAGCCGCCCCCAGCTTCAGATTGTGCCCCCTTGTTTTTGCACACCTCTTTGTCTGAAATATGCTACCCTCTTGGACTTTGTTGATTTCCTTGAGGTATTTGAAGGTTTCAATCATGTCCCCCCTCTCCCTCCTCTCCTCGAGGCTATACATATTAAGATCAGGGTTTTATTTAACTCCAAAAATTGATTAGCGTTTTGCTCATAAAAGTGCTAAAACATTGTGAAAATGCATAGAACTTACCTCACTGTGTTTAACAAACTTAACACTTCTGGAAAAGCTCTATATATACCTTCTGTACGGTTAGCATTGTCCCAAGAAAAAAACTGCTAATCAATTATTTAAAACCCTGATTAAGATCCTTAAGTCTCTCTTGATATGTCTTCTGGTGCAGACCCTAAACCATTTTAGTTGCCCTCCTCTGGACTGCCTCCATCCTGTCTGTGTCTTTGTGGAGATTGGGTCTCCAGAACTGCATGCAGTACTCCAGATGGGGTCTCACCAGCTGTCTGTACAGATGGATAACAACTTCCTGTTTTCTACTGGTGATGCCTCTCCCTATACATCCCAGTATCCCTCCAGCCCAGCTTACTGCCCTCTCACATTGCTTGCTCACCTTTAGGTCATCTGATATGACTACCCTCAGGCTCCTTTCCATTTTTGTTGTTGTTAGTATCTCACCCCCCATTGTGTACACTTCCCCTAATTTTTTGTTTCCCAACTGCATTATTTTGCACTTCTTAGCATTGAATCTAAGCTGCCATACATTTGACCATTCCTCCAACCTTGCCAAGTCTCTTCTCATCCTTTCCACCCCACCTTGTGTATCAACTCTATTGCAGATCTTTGTGTCATCTGTAAAGAGACATACTTTTCCTTCCAGTCCCTCTGCGGTGTCGCTTATAAAGACATTAAAGAGGACCGGTCCTAGTACTGAACCCTGCGGTACCCCACTAGTAACCCCCCTTTCTTCACTGTGGTCTCTATTTACTATTACCTTCTGTGTCCTGTTCTCCAGACAGTGTTTTACCCAGGCTGCCATCTTGGAACCCACTCCCAGGTTGGCCAACTTGTATATTAATCTTTTGTGTGGGGCTGTGCCAAATGCCTTGCTAAAGTCTAGGTAGGCCATGTCCACAGCCCCTTCCTGATCTACTACTTTGGTCACCCAGTCAAAGAAATCTATTAGATTCATCTGACATGACCTTCCCGCTGTGAATCCATGCTGCCTTGGGTCCTGCGCTCCTCTGGCCTCTAGGTACTCAACATTTCTTTCCTTCAGAAGTGATTCCATTATTTTCCCAATCACTGAGGTTAAACTAACAGGTCTGTAGATTCCTGCTTCTGCACTGCTCCCACTTTTGTGTACCGGAATCACATCTGCCCTCCTCCAGTCTTCAGGTACCACCCCATCCTCCCATGATTTATTAAAGAGGGTGGTCAGTGGTGTCACTAGTTCTCCCCTTAGTTCTTTTAGAATTCTGGGATGAATCCTATCAGGCCCCATTGCTTTGTCCACCTTCAGTTTTAAGAGTTCCTTCAGAACCCTTTCTTCTGTGAAAGGGCTGGTATCAACCCCCTTATCCAGCGTGTTTTTGTTGTTTGGTTTAGGTACCTCCCCCTCTTCATTTGTAAATACTGAGCAAAAGTATTTGTTTAGTATCTCTGCCTTTTCACAGTCACCCTCTGCCTACCCACCCCCCTTCTCTTTATTAAGCCTCACTATCCCTCCCTTGGTCTTCCTTCGCTCCCTGATGTACCTATAAAAGGTTTTATCCCCCTTCTTAACTGAGTTGGCTGTCTTTTCCTCGGTATGGGTCTTTGCTGTTCTGACTGCCTTTCCTGCTTCCTTTTGCTTTAACTGATACAATTCTCTGTCCTGCTTCTTCTGTGATTCCTTGTACTTCCTGAATGCTCTCTTTTTCTCCCTAACCTTCCCTGCCACCTCCTTTGAGAACCATGGTGGTTTCTTACATTGTTTTGTTTATTTGCTTCACACAAAGGCCTGTTGCTTCTGTGATGGCAGTTTTGATTATTCTCCATTGTTCTTCCACCCCTCCTTCCTGCCCATTTGGTCTCTATCATGTCACCCCTGCTTCTCCTCTCCTCTAGTGAATACATGTCTAACTCTGTCAGTCTGTCCTCATAAGGCAAATCCCCCAGACCTTGTATTATTTGTGTTGCCCTGTGTTGCGCCCCCTGTAGCAGTCTAATGTCTTTCTGCAGGTACGGACACCAGTACTGCACGCAGTACTCCAGGTTTGGTCTGACCAATGATCTGTACAATGGCAGAATCACCTCCCTACTCCTTGAAGTTATATCCCTGGCGATGCAACCCAACATCTTGTTGGGCCTTGTTACTGCCTTCCTGCATTGTGCCGAGTTGTTCATTGCTCCCGGTATGAGCATTCCCAGATCTTTCTCCTCCTCCTTTACTGCTAGCTGCACCTCTCTCCCCCAGATAGTAGCTTCTCCTCGGGTTCTTTGATCTAAAGTGCAGCACCTTACACTTTTTGTTGTTGAACCCGAGTTGCCAGGTTTCAGACCATGCCTCAAGTCTTGTCACGTCTTCCTGCAGCCCCTTCCAACCCCCCTGGTCATCCACCACTGCCCCCATCGTGGTGTCGTCTGCAAACAGACTGATCTTGCTGCTGATGCCCTTTGAGATGTCTGTAATGAAAATTCCAAACAGCACCGACCCCAGCACTGACACCTGTGGGATCACACTCATCACTGGCTTAGGAGAAGAGACTCTTCTCTCCACCACTACCCTCTGTTGCCTACCCTGTAGCCAGTTCTCCACCCACATCACCGTTTTTGCACCCGCCCCGTGCCCTTTAGTTTACATCCTAGTCTCCAGTGTGATACTGAGTCAAAGGCCTTGCTGAAGTCCAGGTACAGGACATCCACCGCATGGCCACTGTCAATTTGCCTAGTCACCCACTCATGGTATTCAGCTAGGTTGGTCTGGCATGATCTACCCTTGACAAAGCCATGCTGCTTCCTGTTCTGCACCCTGTTAACCTCCAGCAGTGCCTCCAGCCTCTCCTTTAGGATGGTCTCCCATTATCTTACCCACTATGGACGTCAGGCTCACTGGCCTGTAGTTCGCTGGTTCGTCCCTGGGACCACTCTTATGGAGGGGAACCACATGAGCCAGTCTCCAGTCCCGTGGCATGCACCCTGTGCCCAGAGATACATTAAACAAGTCTGCCAAGAAGCCCGCCACTACTTCTGCCAACTCCTTCAGCACCCTTGGATGCACCACATCTGGCCCCGGCACCTTGTCCACCCTCAGTGCCCTTAACCTTTCTAGCATCCTCTCTCTCTCTCATGATTTCTACATCCATCACCCCCCCATCTGTCTCTATCCTCCCACCCACTTTGGGTAACTCTCCTCCCTTCTCCTTGGTAAAGACTGAACAGAAGTAGCTGTTCAGCTCCTCTGCCTTATCTCCCCCTCCTCCACCCATTTCCTTCCCGCTTTATCCTCACGATTTGATCCTTGCAGATTCTTTTCTCCCTGATGTACCTAAAGAAGTCCTTCTCTCCCTTTTTTATGCCTTGCGCATGCCTAAGTTTCCTTGACCCTTTGGCTGCTCTTATATCTCTTGCCAACTCCTTTGCTTCTTTCAGATACACTTCCCTGTCTTCTTCCCTCCCTGTTCTTCTGAATCTCCTATAGGCAACTTTTTTCCTTCTCACCTTGTCTTAAACCTTACTGCTTATCCAGCTTGTTTTTTTTGCCCTAACGTTTTTGCTCTGGGCCTTGCTGCAGGTGCTGGTTGCCTCCAGTAACCCCTGTTTTACCCCGGTTGTCCTCTGCCCCAACCAAAGTTCCACCTGAAGGTTGTTTTGGAGTTTTGCCTTAACTAGGTGATTAACCTCCTGGTGTATTTCACCAATCCAACCTCAGAGGCTGAACAAAGCTCTATATGTTGGACCTGAGGTGAGCGCTCGCTTATTACATGGAGCACACAACTGGAGTTCAGGAGAAGTTTCGCCAGCTCTTTGTCACCTACGCTGAAGCCCACCTGGCAGATCAGTAGCTAAGTGGATGATTGGTACATGGATTGTCTCCTGCATGGACCTCTGCTATAGGTTGGCTGGTAGGGAGCCTCCCGTTGGGCTAAGGGCTCATTCCACCAGACATACCAATACCTTGATGGCTGCTTCCAATGATGTCACCATCCAGGACGTCTGCAGGGTTGCTACCTGGAAGTCATCACATATCTTCAGTTCCCACTACCACATTGACCTTGAGTATCACTGGGATGCTGGTTTTGGGGCCTCAGTTCTCCACACCCTGTTCCCAAAGTAGGGGTGAGTGCCTTGCCCCCTCCTCCCAGAGAATGACCAGGAGTTTGCCAGTGTGTGGATAAGTGCACCATATCTACATCCCTAAAAATGAAATGAGGGTTCTAGGGACATGGATATGTTGTTCAATCCGCACTGTCTGGCAGGTTTCTTGCCGCTTTAAGATGAGCCGGAAAGTCTTCAGGCTGGCTCCTCCCACCCACCCGGGTGGTAAAACCCTCAGCTTCGCCACATGACGCCAGATCTTTCTTACTGCTTGGAAGCTCAGGTTCCCGCCTTAGTGCTCTGTGTTTCTAGGCCTGGATCCTAATCCTTTGGTTTTTCCGAAAATTGTTTTAAAGTTTACAAGACTTAAGTCTTCTACTTCCCTCTTGGCTCGCGATGGATTCAAATCTACTCGGCTTCGTCACTGCCCATGCTGGGTATGAAAGATGTCTCAGACCGACCCGCACGTCACGTGCGTTTACTGCCTGGGGCTTGCCCATGATCCGCAGGCCTGCAATCTCTGCAAGTCTTTTGTACCTTCGGTTCTAGAAGACCGCGCTGCCCGACTTCAACTGGGGCGCTCTGAGAAACGGTTTCCACTGGTGAAGTTGAAGGAGGCCCATTGGGCAGTGTCTGTGGCTGCAGGCTCCGCAGAGCAGCTGAAGTAGTTAATTGCCCTTGACGAGGAGGCGGCCCAGGCCACGTCTTCTGCTTCCTCAGCACTGGCGTTTATCCTGCTCTCCTTGAGCTCCTCCTACACTGCTTCTTTTAAGGAGCTTTGCCAGTGCCTGTCCACTAAAGGAGAAAGGCCCTCAGGGACTCACATGAGTAGGTTGAAGAAAAAGAAACCGAAAGGTAAGTTCCACCGTCGACGTTCGTGGGAGTGGGAGAGATCTCGTTCCCCAGAGAGTCAGCTTTCGACTTCTGTCAAAGTTGCGGCTAAGGCTGCTGGCTTCACGGTGTCCCTGTCAGGTAAGTCAGTCGAGACACCTGTCGATGCGGTTGAGATTTTTCTCGACCAGTTAGATGGGTTGTTGACTGGAGAAGCCGACAACCCTTCTTCACCAGTACCCCTGGTGGTTACTGAGGACTTTCCCATGCCTCCAGTGCCGTAGTTCTTGGTCAAGGACCCTGAACCAGAGGATGAGTGGGTTTCCCCACCCCTCTTTGACCCATCATCGGTGACCCCGACGGTCTCGGTCCTCCTCCGTGTTGGGTAAGTCCTGACAACATTGGCGGTCTCGGTCCCGGCATCACGGAATGTGGCTTTGCCGCTCCTCCTCATCATCCCCTCGGAGGATAGGCTCCTGTGCAGGTTGCGTCAGCACTATGAGGACATGATGTGGCAGCAGCTCTTACTAGCTGGCAACAAGCTGACTTCGTCACCTTCACCTGCCATTAAGTGTCTGTTGCCTGAACGACCGAAGCAACCTCTTGCCGTCAGCTCCTTAGTCAAGGAGCCGACTCTGGCACCGATTGCTCAGCAGAAACCGGCTGCTCCACCCATTGTGGTGGAACCGCCACCCCCACAACCAAAGACTGGGGCCCCCGACCAAGGATTCTCGGTCGGGTCAAGGCTTACCCCACAGGTTGTTGGTCATCCTCACCCCCTGATCGACCTTGGTGAGTGGAGGGTGGCTCAGACATTCTGCAGCTGTTCGTGGACTCCTCGGAGTCTGATGACTCCTCCTCCTTGTATTCCAGGCCCCTTGACCTGGAATCTTCCAGGGGTCTGTCGGTGGACGAGAGCCCATCCTCGTTCCTAGGAATTCTTCGGCTCATCTCAGAGTCTACTGGGATGCAGCTCGAACCCATACAAAAACGGGCCAGATATCCCCTCACAGAGATTCTGTACCAAGGGGAGTCCCTCACGGAGGCCTTCCCTGTGCCGAGGCCATTGTTGGCCTGGTCCTGGAGTTGTGGCAGCGGCCTGCATCCTGTCCTGCACCTACAGCCAGGATAGCTTGAAAGTACACAGTCCCCACTGGTTCCCTCTCTCTTTTTTCATAGCACCACTCAGCTGAAGGGCTGGTAACCGATAGCATCTTCCAGCGCTCCAGAAATGCTAGGGATGTTGAAAAGCCCCCTGACTAGGAGTCCAAAAAGCTGGACTACTCGGGGCACAGAGTTTACGCTGCCTCCTCCCTAGGTCTTCAACAGACTAGCTTGGCCTTGCTGATGGCACATTTTTCACACGCTCTTATGGGTTCCCTGGATGTGGGGCTTCCTCATCTCCTGGCTGACCTTCAAACGACGGTCAAGCAGGAGCAGGATCAGGGAAGGGCAATGGTCAAACAACAACTCCAGACTACCTTGGACATTGGAAAGTCTTGAGCCCGGTCAGTAGCGGCCGCAGTAGCCATGCACTGCAGAGCTTGGCTGTGGATCTCCACCTTCACGGCCGATACCCAGCACAGGCTGACAGACATTCCCTTCCTGAGCACCGACTTGTTTGGGTGGGGTTTGGAGAGCTATCTCCAGAAGAACGAGAAGTCCAGTGCCACCTTGGACTTGGTCATGTCTGCTCAGAAGGAAAAGGCCACCAGCAGCAGCGTAAGCCCTTTTGCCCTTCCGCCCCTGTGGCATGTCCGGCCCAGCAGCACCAGCAACAGGGCCAATAGGCTCATGCTTGGTGCCCCAAGGCCAAGTCTACCACTTCCTCCAGCAGGAAGCCTGGAGGGAAAGGTCCAGGCGGCCCCTCGGCCTGCCCTTCCTCCAAGCATGCCCAGTGATGGGTTCAGAGGTGTTGCCCCCAACCTTGTCACTCCTCCCCTGGGTCCCCCATAGGGGGATGGCTCTACCACTTCCTTCAGCCTGATCCACTGTCACCATGGACCGTTGGATGCTAGAAGTTGTGGGCAGGGGTCTGCCTCTGGAATTCGAGCGGACCCCTCCCTATCGAGCCATCACTCCTCAGAGGGCTACTGGTTTGGCAGCCTCTCTGTCGGCTCATCAAGCCGACATAGCTCTGCTCCTCCAAAAGGAGGTGATCAGTGAGGTGGCGGATCCTCCTCCTCCTTCAAACCCAGGGTATGTGTCCAGGTACTTCCTGGTTCCAAAAGCGGATGGGGGGTTGGCACCCCATTCTCGATTTGCATGACCTGAACAAGTTCCTAAGGCGGTGCACCTTCAGGATGGTCACTCTAGCTCAGATCATACCATCCTTGGAACTAGGCATGTGGCTCTGCTCTCTGGATCTCCAGGACACGTTCTTTCATGTCCCAATCCATCCATATCATCAGCGATTCCTCCACTTCAGAGCAGAGGGATCACTTTACGAGTTCTGGGCCATGCCCATCGGACTTTCTCCAGCTCCCAGGATCTTCACCAAGTGCATTGCAGTGGTGACAGCATTGCGCACTGACAGGTCCGGTGTACCCTTACCTGGATGACTGACCGATAGCAGCCCCCTCCAGGTTGGAGGTGGAGTGGTCCAGGGATCTGGCCGTCCAGGTCTGCTCTCAAATTGGCCTCTTGGAACTCGTGCCATCGCAGGTGATTCAGTTCATCGTGGCAGAGCTCGACTCTCTTCGAGCCAGAGTCTGGTTCTCGGCGGACAGGGCTGAGGTCCTTTCCTCCTTTACCCAATAATTTCTTGTTGGGCAGTTGCGCCCTGTCTGGGACTTCCTGAGCCTTCTGTGTCTCATAGTGGCTTGCACCAATGTGGTCCGCTGGGCCTGCTGGCATATGCGTCCACTGCAGTGGGGGGCTGGTCCGCCAATGGTCACAGTGATCCAGTCCTTTGGACCAGCCAGTAACCACGACCCAGGAGATGTGGGACCACCTGCAGTGGTGGCTCGTCCCAGCTCATCTGCAGGAGGGTATCTAATTTGTCCGCCCCGAGCCAACTGTCATCCTTACGACTGACACCTCTTTGATGGGTTGAAGTACCCAGCTGGGGGACTCCGGGCCCATGGCCTCTGGATCCCTCAAGAGTCTCGATGCCACATCAAGCTGCTGGAGCTTCAAGCAGTTCGACTAGCCCTTAGCGCCCTCGCTCTGTTTGTACGGGGTCAGATGGTTCAGGTCCAGATGGACAACACCACGACTATGTACTATCTCAACCAACAGGGCGGGACGCATTCCTTGCATTTGTGCAAGGAAGCCCTCTGCATCTGGTCTCTCGTGATCAGCCTGGTGGCAGATCTCCTAGTCATCCATGTAGCAGGAGCCTCGAACAGTCTGGCCAATGCCCTCGGATGGATAGGCGCTGCATCTCACGAGTGGTCTTTCCTGCCGGAGATAGCTCAAGATCTGTTCTTCCATTCTGGCATCCCTCAGATGGACCTGTTCACCTCCAGGAAGAACGCGAAGCTGAGGCTATTTCATGCCCGTGCCCCTCAGCAGGGCTCACTGCAGGGGGAGGCCTTCTCGAGGCCGTGGATCCCGGACTGCTTCTACGCCTTCCCTCCATTTCCCTTGATCCACAAGATGCTTCTCAAGGTGAAGAGGGACAAGGCACAGGTGATTCTGGTAGCCCCAGACTGGCCTCGCCAATTCTGGTACCCAGATCTCCTCAGCCTCTGCTCCAGGCTCCCGAGATGGCTTCCAGCCCATCCGGACCTGATCTCATTTGACAGGGGGAAGGTTCTTCATCCAGACCTTCAGTCCCTGCACCTGACAGCCTGGTTCCTGAGCGGCTAGAGTTTCAGGCCTTGGGTCTTTTCGACGAGGTCCTCAGCGTCGTTGGAGCATCCCGTAAGGAGTCGACCAGAAAATGTTATGCCTTCAAATGGAAGAGATTTTCCATTTGGTGTCAGGACAAGGGGTTGGACCCCTCTTCCTGTCCATTGGCTAGCATTTTGGACTGCCTGTGGTCCCTTTCTCAGCTAGAGCTTGTTCGACAACCCTTAAGATGCACCTGGCAGCCATCTCTGCTTACCGGGTACGGGATGGCAAGCAGTCGGTGGCACAAGGAGAAGGTGGTCAGGCGTGTTTTCAAAGGCCTAGACCATATATCCCCTCCGGTGTGAGAACCTCTACCTCCGTGGGATCTACTGCTGGTATTGGCTAAGCTCATGGGCAAGCCATTTGAACCGATGCACAGGTGTGATATCTCCCACCTGTCATGGAAGACCATCATCTTGGTGGCTATTACGTCAGCGAGAAGGATGGAAGAGCTCCAGGTGTTTTCTATCGAGTCTTCTTATCTGGTCTTCCACAGGGACAAGGTTGTCCTTTGCCCCCAACCGAAATTCCATCCGAACGTGGTATCGGAGTTTCATCTGAACCAGGTGTTGACTCTGCCAGTGTTCTACCCCAATCACACCTCGGAGGCCGAATATAGGCTCCATACTTTGGATCCTAGAAGAGCGCTCACTTATTATAAGAAGTGGACGGCTGAAGTTCGGGGAGAGTTTTGCCAGCTGTTTGTCACCTATGCTGAAGCTGCACGTGGCAGACCTGCAGCCAAGCATACGGTAAGCAGGTGGGTCACGT
Organism: Neoceratodus forsteri; assembly: GCA_016271365.2. Taxonomy (NCBI): domain Eukaryota; kingdom Metazoa; phylum Chordata; order Ceratodontiformes; family Ceratodontidae; genus Neoceratodus; species Neoceratodus forsteri. The sequence continues at coordinate 620,915,633 of CM028131.1, forward strand.
CCTGCATAGATCTCAATCAATCAATCAATCAATCAATCAAAATCTTTATTTAGTCAGGCGAACATCATTGAGCGTAGCTCATTTACAAGATGGACCTTAGTGGTCATACAAATAAGAGTACAAGTATTTTTACATGGACAAGAAAATAACATAAACAATAGTACAATGACATCAAATGAGAGTATACAAAATTTACATATATACAAGGCACAGTAAAAATCACTTAACCTGTAAAAAAAAGGAGAGAATAGATATAGCAGGCATAGTGTACAAATAATAGGGCCTTTATGGCTTTTATAAGAATATAGCAGCTGACTGGATAATAGAAGGAGAACTAAACAGAATGGAATACGGAAGGGGGGGATGTAGGTTGGATGGGAGATTAGGCCTTATGGAAGCAATTACAGAACTCTGGAAATAGGGTGGAGATAATCTTTTGAAGGATGATAAGGGTAAGAGGGTATTTAAATTCATAGATTTTTGGAGTGAGTTCCAAGTAACTGCTAGGGAGTAGCTGATAGCAGCCCTCCCAAACCGGGTGCAGGCATTGGGAACCTTTAACATGATGAGTTTACTGATCCTTAAGGTGTATGGCCTAGAAGTAATTGCAAAACAGTCTGTGATATAGGAGGAGTTTGCCTGATAAAGCTTTTGAAGATCCAGACTGCAGCATTCCTATTTCTTCTGTGTTGTAGTGATGTCCAATTTACTGCCATGTAAAGAGAGCAATGATGGGTGCTGGAGGGAAGGTCAGTAATAAATCTGATGGATCTATGATACAGGGTGTCCAGCTTATTTAAGAGGGAGAGTGAGCAATGGCCATATAGAAAGTCAGCATAATCAATGAGGGATAGGAATGATGCCTGGATTAATCTTTGTTTGGAGTCTCTGGTAAGGTAGTGTTTCATTCTGTAAAATAGGCCAAGCCTTTGTCTCAACTTTTTTAGTAGCTCTTCAATATGGACAGAGTAGTCAAGCTTATCAATCCAGACTCCAAGATATTTGAATTTGTCCACAAATTCCAGCTTCTCCAAGTAAGGTGGATAATTGTAGGGTGATGGGTGATGGGGTAATGGCAGAGCAACTCTTTGTGGCAAGAACATAGCTTTTGTTTTTGGCATTTAGAAGTAATTTTTTCCAATAGATTGTGTTGTAGGATGGAGAATTCTGACTGTAACAGCTCACAGGCTTTAGATAATGAGGGATTGCTGACATATAATACAGTATCATCAGCAAACAGATGAATGTTAGATTGAGAGAGGTTGGCATCGATATTATTAATATAAATGGCAAAGAGGATGGGGCCAAGAATAGAGCTCTGCTGGTACACCTCTTAGCAGTGGTTTAGAGGTGGATAGGTAATTTTCATTTTTACCAATTGTGACCTATCAGATAGATAGCACTTAAACCAGTTGAGTGAGAGAGAATCCAGGCCTAGAGAGCTAAGGGAGGTGAGTAATGATTCATGATCCACTGTATCAAATGCTTTACTCAAATCCAGGAACACAGCACAGGTACTATTCTTCTTATCCAAGGCAATCTGCCTATCGTTAGTTACTTTGGCTAGGGCAGAAATGGTGTTATGCCTTGATCTAAATCCCGATTGTGCTGGATTTAGGAGGTTGTTTTATCCAGATAGGCCCTTAATTGTGAATTTACTAATTTTTCAAGCATCTTAGATAGTACTGGTAGGATGGAAATGGGCCTGTAATTGTTAAGGTCCATGGGATCACCAGATTTAAGTAGTGGAACTACTTGAGCTGTTTTCCAAGTGGAGGGAATGGATCCAGTAGCTAGGGAAAGATTGAAGAGATGAGTGAGGGGGGCAGATAAGGCGTGTGATGCTATTTTAAGAAAGTAGGGATCCAGGGAGTCTGTACCTGCACTCTTAGAAGTATCTAAATTAGATAGGAGGTCTTCTACTTCTTTCAAGGATATTGGATTGAAGGAGAATGTTGAAGTAGCCTTTTGTCCCACAGTGGATTGAAGGTTTAAAGATGATCTCAAGAAACTTGCAGGTGAGGAGTCAAATGCTAGGCCAGCTGTGGTGAAGTGGTCATTGAAGGTATTTAGGATTTCTTGCTTGCCTGTGATTTCTGTGTCATTTAGTAGCAGTTTGGAGGTTAATGCAGGGGTAGAGTTTTTGCCCAGAATTCCCTTTATAGTACTCCAAAGTCTGGAAGGGTTATTGTAGGAAGCATCTAATTCAGCTCTATAATAGGCAGCTTTGGCAATTCTTATTTGTTTTGTACATGAATTTCTTGCTTTTCTGAATTGAAGCCAGTCTCTGGTATCCTTTGTTTTCTTGCCTTTTTCCAGAGTTTGTCTCTGGCTAACAAAGCTGATTTAAGGTCAGTAGTGAACCAAGGACAAGATCTTACTTTAGTTCTGATACTGGTGATTGGTGCATGAATATTGAGAGCATTAGTGATGATGTCCTTTAAGATCTGGAGAGCTGTTTCAACTGAGGTTGTAAGGTAAAAGTCTTGCCAATATGTTGTATTGCACAAATCATGGAGATATCCTGAAATGTTGAATTTCTTCTTTGACCTTTTGAGGACAAATTTTGCAGGACTGGATGGTGTGAATGTAGATCTTATGCCAGCTATAGGACAATGATCACTTACATCACTGGGTAGTACTCCTGCATGTGAATATAAGTGAGGCTTGTTTACCAACATAATATCCAGGAGCGAGCTGTTGATAGAATTATTTAGGTTAATCCTGGTTGGATCTTTGATTAATTGTGTGAATCCATAGGTGTCACAGAAGGTTACTAGTGGTGCAGATACATTAGATAGCCAGTTTAAATTCAAATCACCAAGGATGATGGTATCTTCAGGGCCTAGATTGAGTATTGATCCTAGGTGGGATAGGAGTTTGAGGCCTGCAGAGGGGGGCCTATAGCAGCCAATCAATTTAAATGAAGACAAGTTTGGAAGGGATATTTTAATTGACAAACATTCAAATTCCTTTGGTTGGATGTATTGATGAGGCAGGATGCAGAGATGGTGTCCTTAATGTAGATGGCCACCCCACCACCCCCTGGAAGGGCGATCTGATCTGAAGAGCTGATAATTGGGAAGGTTTATATCACTGTCTTTTGTTGTAGGTCTGAGCCAAGTTTCAGAGATAACCAGGAAGTCAGGTAGAGTATGTGCAACCCAGGCCTGTATTAAGGAGAACTTTTAGAAGGCTGCAAGCATTGAAGTGAAGGAAACTTAGCTATTTATGGAGGTTAGATCAGCAGGGGATAAGAAACTTCAATGGGGCCAGGATTTATTTCAATAGTACCAATACAGATCAGAAGGAAGAAGATTAGTTTGAGGAGGGCACCAAGTGAAAGGGATAGGGAGTGGTCAGAGCATTTCTTTCTTGGGGACCACTGTATAATGGGTGAGGGTCCTGTTATAGGTATGAAGTTTATCGCAACATAATAATCTGATGGACAGGCATAGTGGGTTAATATAAAGCCAGGATGAATGTAAGGTACTTGAGGAATGTTGTAGGGTTGAGAGAGACTTTATGTGGGATACCCTCAGGGGTTGCAGTGCAAAATGGCTGGATATTAATAAGGAATAGATGGGTGTCCATTGGGGATGGCAGGGGTGGGCAGACCATATTCACTACCTTATTCACCATGGCAAGGGGTATATCATGATTATCATATGGGAATGGGGAAGATGAGAGGCTCAGGAGCAAAAGGAAGCAAAGTAGCATTGTGGAGGTTAGGTAAGGGTTAATAGAGGAAGGGAAATAGCTGTGGGCGTGGATTAGAGAAATGGCGGGAGAAAGTGTATAAAAAGAATCAACCAAGAGGGGGAGGGCGGGCGGCAAAATTTTATGGGCTTTGCCTGCATTCTTTCTGCCTGCTTCTCCCGGCCTCCTGATCCCTCGGTCGGCCAGCGGCGCCGCCTGCTGGCTGCTGCCCGAGCCCTCCACTCACTGGATCTCGAGGGCTGTGCGGCTACAAGGTAGGGGACAGAGGAGAAGGCAGTGCAGGTACTTTTATTGCAGCAATCTGCAATAAGGTGCTAAAATCAGGATCTACACATCAAAAGACTGGGAGGTAGGGGTTAGGCGCCCAAGCTGCCTAGCCTACAACAGAATTTCAAAAGGCTGTAATCACTATCTTACAGAACAACAATACAACCCTTAAATCGGGCACATTTCAAGAGTAAAACAGCTCTTTTTAGGTGGAATTAAGAAGAAGTAAAAATAACAGAAATCCCGGCCAGAATAGTGTTGCAAAGTCCAGCTAAAGTCTATGGGAAAGGCGCACCATGATCTCTGCTGTAGGTTGGTGGGCATGGAGCCACCCAAAGGGATAAGAGCTCATTCTACCCGCCATACTGCTGCTTCAGTGGCTGCTTCTAGGGACGTCCCTATCCAGGAAATCTTCAGGGCTGCTATATGGAAGTCAGCACACACCTTTATTTCCCATTACCACATTGACCTAAAGTCACTTCAGGATGCTGGTTTTGGGACCTCGGTTCTCCAGTCCTTATTTCCCAAGTAGGGGGTGCGCACCTTGCCTCCCTCCTCCCGGAGAACTGCTAGAAGTCTGCCAGACAGTGTAGATTGAACAACATATCCACGTCCTTAGAAATACAGGTTACTCACCTGTAACAGGAGTTCTAGAAGTGGTATATGTTGTTCATCAGCACAACAACCCATCCGACCTCCCCGGCTTTGACGCGCAACCTGGCTTCCAGCGGGTTAGATCTGGCATCATGCGGTGGAGCCAAGGGTTTTACCACCTGGGCGGGTGGGAGGAGCCAACTTGAAGACTTTCCGGCTCACCTTAAAGCAGCAAGGAACCTGCCAGACAGTGTAGATGAACAACATATACCACTCCTAGAACTCTTGTTACAGGTGAGTAACCTGTATTTACTCACCTGTAACTGTAGTTCTAGGAGTGGTATATGGTGTACATCCACACGACCCTCCCAACCTCCTTTGGCAAGTGGCACATGGATCCCTGCTTGCAGCGTTCAAGATCTGACATCACAGGGCAGAGTCAAGAAGGATACCACCCAGGTGGATGTGAGGAGCTTAGCTTGAAGATGTTCCAGATGAACTTAAAGGGAAAGGAAGACTACCAAAGTGTGCGCACCATATACCATTTCTAGAACTACGGTTACAGGTGAGTAACCGTCATATCTTTGGGAGCATCTCTTCTATTAGGCTATGCTGTCCCTCCTTCCCCCTTCTAATCAGTAGGGGAATATGGCATATGAGTTCTGCCATGGGAATTTCCATGGCTGTGATATCCAGCACTCTCCCTCATTTACTATGATGGGTGCTGGTATGATCTCCTGGTTCCCCAAGATGGGAGATCCTTTGAGCATAATCTCAGGCAGGGAAGAGGAAAAATGCGGCTGCCCAGATCTATATAGGCACTGACTTATGACGTCATTGTTGGTGGTCCCCTGTTAGCAAAAGTTTCTGTGTGGTCCTAGTACTAATGGGGGTATAGTTCCAAAGGTGTGGAGTAATGGAAGAGATTCTCTCGAAGATCTATTGTTATAATAAGTGCATAACTATTCTATCTGCTGCTGAAACCATTATACCCATATGGCAACAGTACTTCCATCTGCAAGACTGCAGGCTTCATAGGGGGCCTGCCCTTCTAAAGCCAGAAGTCAGTGTGTATGTCTTACACCTGTGGCTGCAGAAGCACGGGCCCATCAAATGTGTGTATGTCTTACCATGTGCATAAGTATCTGAGACTGCAGAAGCTGTTCCTCTGTAGGGGTGTGCGATTCAGCAGACAAAAGAATTCTTGTAATTTGGGTATTGTGGATTTGTTTCTGTGGCTGCAGGGGCCTGTGTTTCTGCATATAGAAGCAAAATTGTGATTTGATTGCCATGGATTTGTATTTGCAGTGACAAATGGGTGTGTATATTTGTAGTGTGCATGCCGCAGATACAAATCCATGAAGGTAGCACATGAGTACTACTGCATTTGTGTGATCTCAGAACAGTTTTATGTTGTTCGTCTTACCTAGTGATGGCTGTCTGTGGTTGCTTGTGTGGTGTGTTGTCCTTTTGCTGCTTGGAGGAGTGTGAAGCTAGGGTTGGAAACCATAACACCACATTTCTCTACTTTTGTTGTATTAAGTTGAACCGTAACTGGGGCTTTAATGCATTTTTTGCAAACAATATATACATACATACATGTATATGTGTATATATATATATATATATATATACATACATATATATATATATATATATATATATATATATATATATATATATATATGCATATGTATATAACAGATAATCCACTACATGGCATGCGGTCATACTCTGATATAAGCATGCCATGGTGTGCATTCGGCCACCCAAGGTGTGCATATATCAGAGCACGACCACATGCCCTGTAGTCCATTATCTGTCTTATAAAATGTTCAGAAGGTTCTGGGGGATGAAAAGAAGTGCAGGCGTGTGGTCATTGTGATATAATGCACAGTCATGTGGTGTGTGTCATCCAATCAATAGACTGGATTTTCACAGATTTTTCTTTCATATGGGATATACAGTCTGGTAACCTTTTTATTTGCATGAGAGCAGTCTGATTTCAGGTAACCTCATGAGTAGCATAAGCCAGAAGTGATGTCCCCGAGGTCAGACTGCTCATGTGCAGATAACAAAATTATAAGATTGGTCCCCATTGCATATTCAGTTTGTGCAACTGGGAGAAGGGATTCTGTTGAGATAGTTTTTTTTTCTTTTTAATAAGAAACATAGAGAATTTTTTTGTGATGTGCTCTGTGTTATTGCGCACGCTGTGAGGGTTGCTAGGTGTTTCCAAGGATGCCGTTATGTCATTATGGCTCGTCGTCAATTTCCATTGGCGGAGGCTGTGTTCTGTGTGAAAATTTCAGGGCAACATGATAGATGCTCTTACCGAAGGGTTTGTGTCAGCTCTGGAGTGCTGCTGTCAACTCTTTCTTAGAGGCAGCTGGCATCGGACAGGTAGCATTTTGTTTCTTTTTTTTTATTTATTTGTGCTGTTCAACACACTTCAGCATTTCTTGTAAGTTGAGAGAGGGAGCCGTGCAGTGAGTGCCGCTATAATGAGGGAGTAGATGCTGTGGAAACTGTGAGACTTAAATATGCCCAACATTGAATGGGGGGAACAGAAGGCAGGAAACAACTTAGATTGTAGAGTGCAGGAAGAACTAATGGCAGTGGGTGTTCAGCAGTGCATTCAGGAGGCTACAAGGGGGGATAACATGTTGGATGTTATTCTAACTGATGTACCTGATGTTATCCGACAGATCAGTATTCAACCACAATTGGGTACAAGTGATCACAATTCTGTAATGTTTAGGATGGTTTGGGAAACCAATATAGTGAAGGGCAGTACAGTACAGCATCTCTATAATGGGGGAACTATGCAGCTGTAGAGACAAGTTGAGCAAAATTGGCTGGGAAGACATAATGAAAGATCTGACTATGAAAGAATCTTGGGAACTTTTTTCAGATACAATGAATGAGATAATAGATATGTATATCCCATGAAGAAATGCATAAAACAACAAAGGTAAAAAGCCACCATGGCTAACAAGCTCTATAATAAGACTTTGTAGGAAAAAGCAAAAAATGTTCCAGAAAATTAATAAATATAAATCAGTAGTGTCTCAAAATAGGTATAGGAATATACTGAAACAACTGAAGAAGGAAATTAAAAAGTCAACAAAACAGCTTGAATTTAGATTGGCAATGGGTAAAGATAGTAGCAAAAACTTTTCTGCGTATGTGACTAGTAGAAGGGGAGGAAGCAGTAAGGTTGGTCCATTGAATATAAATGGGGTTGTGACCTCTGAGCCAGAGGCTACGGTAAATGAATTTAGATGCTTTGGAGCGGTGTATAAGAAATATGATAGGGTCATAGATAAGGGGCGTCTGAGTATAGGTACATTGGATCCTAAAGAAATTATAACTGAAGAAAAGGATCATGAGATTAAATGCTGAGAAGACAGCAGGACTGGATGGGATTCATCCATATTTCTTAAAGGAGTTGGGGGACATGTTGACACCGGTTATTACCAAGTTGGGTCAAAAATCATTGGCAGAGGGGCTGGTGCCAAAGATGTGGAAATTGGCATATGTGATACAATTTATAAGAAGGAAAAAAAAAGTGAGGCAATGAATTATAGGCCAGTGAGTGTGACCTCTGTTATAGGGAAGATTATTGAAGGTATTTTGAGCGAAGCTATTATTGATGTTATGACAAGTGGGGGTTTAATAGATAAAAGTCAGCATGGTTTTGAGTGTAACAGATTGTGTGAAACACATTTTTTTTTTTTTGACTCTGTATTTATCCATCTTACTGCCCCTACTCACCGCTCAATCAGACTTCCTGTATTACTGTGCGATCCTTCTTCTCCCTTGGATCTGCCCCTAGAGTACCTGGTGCCATATAGACCCTATGATGCCTGGATTACGCCCCCCCCCCCGGTGTGGGGTGGGGAGAGACCCTAACTCCCCAATTCTTGATTTGTGGACCTGTACAGCGCAGTCTGCCCGACGATCCAAAGGAGTGCAGTGAGGAGTCATCACCTAGGCAAGGGGGGGTGTTTTCCCTTTTTTTTGCTCTTCCCTTGACATCAGTGTGCAGTGAGGGCCAGTGAGTGAGGAGATGTGGTGAGACGCACCTCCTGCTCTGCCTCTCTGCTGACATCTGCCCTGTTCCCATACTGCTACTTCCCTCTACAGCACCTACCACCCGAGCTCCCCAAGGAGGCGGTATCGCAGCGGGAGCTTTCAGGTTGTTCTCTCCCCCCCCCCAGAGAAGGAGAGCGGCCATCAGGCACTACTCTCTTCCCGGCTCGACCCTGGCGGTCCATGCTCATTCCTGAACATGGGTCACCGGCGTGGTATGAGGTAGGGCGTCCAGCGCCTCAGCCCTTAACGCCACCAGGCCGCCCTGTGCGAAACAAATCTGATCACCTTCTATGAGTTTTTCAGTAAGAGTATTGATGAAGGAAAGAATGTGGACGTGGTGATGCTTGATTTTAGTAGAGCATTTGATACGGTTCCACACTGTAAGATTATTGATAAGCTTATTGGTGTGGGGGTTGATTCGGTTATTGTAAGATGGGTTGAACAATGGTTAACAAATAGGCAGCAGCAAGTGAGAATACAGGGTCATCTGTCAGAACCATTAAGGGTGGGGAGTGGTGTTCCCCAGGATTTGATGCTGGGACCATTGTTGTTTAGTGTTTTTATAAGTGATTTGGAAATTTTAAGTAACAGTAAGTTAATAAAATTTGCAGATGATATCAAAATTGGGGGAATGGTCGATACATTCAATGACAGATTAATTTCTGGACAAGATTTAATTCATGTTATGGAATGGGCAAACATAAATGGGATGAGTGTCAAGAAGGAAAAATGCAATATAATGCACTTTGATAGACATAATATTCAGCAGATGTATTACATGCAGGATCTTAGTTTGAAGGTTTCAGAGTGTGAAAAAGACTTAGGGGTTTATTTTCAAAATGACCTAAAAATGATACACACAGTAGAATAACGTCAAATGTGACAAGGTACCTTTGTAAATGAGCCTATGGCTCAAAGGTTTTCCAAACTGCTATTTAAATAAAATAAAAAAATAAATAAAGCTATGCAGCTGGTATATTATATAAGAAGGGGTTTCAGTCAAGAACTAGGGAGGTTCTGTTGCCACTGTACAAGACAATGGTTAGACCCATCTTGGACTATTGCTCCACTGTCTCTTGCCCTTTCCTCATTAAGGATATTAAACTAATGGAGAGACCCCAGAGAGCATTTACCAGACTAGTTTCGGGTTGTCAGGGGATCTCATGTGAGGATAGACTTGATAAATTGGGATTGTGGTCATTGTTTAATAGAAGGGCAAGGGGAGACTTACTGTTATTATATAAGGCTTTAGGGGATGATGATCTTAAATCAGAACTGGGATTGGAGATGAGAGTAAAATCATATCCATTTGAGAGTACATAATAGACAATTGAGGGAAGAAATGAGTAGGACTGAATTGAGAAGGTCATAATATAGCAAGACTCCATTAGAAGAAACAACATTACTAAGGTGAGTAATTTTTTCTTTTAAGTGTAGGGCAATTAGGATGTGGAATAGACTGCCACAGGAGGTGGTGGATGCTGATAGTCTGGAGATATTTAAGAATAGATTGAACAGGTTTTTTGTCGAAGTTGGTGACGCATGTTACCACCAGTGAATTGTGGGGGAAGTCTATATGGGCTTTGCCTTCTTGACTTCCTTAAGTTTCCAGTATGAAATCCAGTATGAGATTGGAAGCGTTTTGCAGTTTTGGTTTTAATTTAGAAAAAGGAAAGAACAGTTACCTAAAAACTCACCATAACAGCAGATATTCATGGGGAATAGCCTTCAGGCACAAGGATCCCGTGGAAGCTTTTCCGCAGCAATCTAGTAGGGGTTGCCTGCGCTGACGTCAGACTACGATGTCACAGCCCTGTATAATGGCCGGCACCGCTCCCTTCTCAGTTCTTTCACTAGCCGGAGGCCATAAGAGACAAGTCCCACCAGGGAACTGATACGTGGGATAAGGTACCCAGCTATCAAAAAAGGCTGAAGCAACAGGACAGCTGAGCTGGAGAGAGAGAGAGAGAGAGAGAGAGAGGAATGTGGGATGGAGGTGGGGATAGCATGACCTGATGACAGATCCTCTGGAAGATCTAATGTTATAATAAGTTATTACGTAACTGTTCTATCTTCTTCGGGGATATGTCTGTCATCAGGACAGACCTATGGAATGAGTCCCAAGCAGTGCTAAGCACAAGACAATCTGTGTGGCAGGAGGCTTAAGAAAGAAGGCCCTGAAGCACAGCTAGGCCAAAGCCTGCCCTTCTTCTGGAGGCAGCATCCAGACTGTAGTGCTTGATGAACGTGTGGTCAGTACTGCAAGTGGCAACAGTATAAATTTCCGCAGCTGACAAGTTCCTGAAACAGGCAGCAGAAATTGCCATGCCTCTGGTTGAATGGCCATGAACCACACCAGGAAGTTCCTTACTGTACTTCCTATGATAAAAAGTAATACAGTTCACCAACCATTTGGACAAGCACTGTTTAGAAACTGGTGCACCCTCTTTGCCGGGGTGAAAGAAAGAAACAACTGAGAGGACTTTCTACAGTCCTTAGTATGGTGTATATAGTACCTGAGAATTCTTTGCACTTCCAAAGTATGGAGCAATGCTTCCCCTGGACTGGCATGCTCTGGAAAATAAACAGCAGGTGGACAGACTGATTTAAGGTAAACTCAGACACCACCTTAGGAAGAAAGTTAGGATTAGTACACAAAGAGACCCTGTCTTTCTGAAAAATCAAATAAGACTTCTCACAGATGAGAGCCTGTAGCTCTGAGATTCTTCAAGCAGAAGTAATAGCAACTAAAAATAATGCAGAGGATAAGCCAAAGGGCAACATCCTAAACTGGTAATGCTCCCCATGGAAGAGGAACTGTAGGTGCTGCCTGTGTGTGTGGGGGGGACATGATATGCAGATAGACATCCTGCATGTCGAGAAAGTATGGCCGGTCGCATCCGGAACTTTCTGTATCAGATGAAAAGATTCAACTTCTTGAGATCTAGAATGGGCCTAAGTTCCCAGTTCATTTGGGAACCAGGAAGAACCGGAAGTAGAACCCTTTGCCACCTAGGCACTGGTTCAGTGGCCCCTTTACACAGCAAGGTAAACACCTCCTCCCAGAGCACCGCTGTGTGGTTTGGAGGATAAGAAGTGGGAACCAGTGGAACATCTGGAGGCTCTTCTAGAAGTTCTAGGGGCAGGGTCTTGTTTCATTATCTGCAGGATCCAAGTGTCTGTGGTAATGGATCTCCACTGGGACAGATGGAGGGGGAACCAACCTCTAGCCACCACCTCCTGGCTTGAAACAAGACGAGGGGTCTGGCAAGGAGTCAGGCTGAGGCAGAACAAGTGGCTGGATCTGCTCTTCCTCCCCTGAAGTTCTTAGTAGAGGGACTAGTGGTGGAGGAGGGGATAGGCAAGGCAGAGCTGGCCCTAGAGCTTGGTTCCAGAGCCAGACTTGTGAGAGACTGGGCTGGGTATGATAAGGGAGGGACAGACCTAATTGCCCTGCCAGAGGCCTGCAGGTCATTAATAATATCCTGCATATCAGGATCAAAAAGTTTGTGACCCACAATAGGAGCATTGATCATCTTTTGTTTGACATCAGCTGCGCGAAGCCAGAGACTCTTAGCCAGGAGTGCCTTCTAAGGCAAATGCCAGTGTTAGCTGCCCTGACTGTAGTATCAGCTGTATCATGGGTGGCTTTGAGGAGATGCTTACTAACATCTCTCGAGGCCTGGAGAATTTTGAGAAGCTCTTGTCTCTGGGAACTCTCAGGAAGGGCCTGAGCAGCAGCCTTGCCCTTTTTCCAAAGGATATTCTGGTACTTGATCATATGAGCTAAGTAGCTGGCAATTCTAAGGCCCAAAGTGACTGAGCCAAAAGCCCTCTTGCCCCAGATGTCAGTCATCTGAGATTCCTGGTCGGGGGGGAGGGAAGTAAGGTGCTTGGGCACCTTAGACCTGTCATGAGCTGCCTTGATTACCACTGAGTCAGTTTCTGGCTGGGCCGCATAAAAAAGCAGCTCCAAGGACACCTGGTAAAGCTTGTCAGCCTTTCTGGTCATGGCAGGTACCAGGTTGGGACTATGCCATGTGCATTGGCAGCATCCTGCAGTGCTGGAAGCAGAGGAGGAAGCACTATGGGTGGAGATTCCAGGATCTCCAAGAAATCCAGCAGATTTCTCCTTGTAACATCCTCTTCCTCAGTCTGGAACCCTATAGTTGAGGAGAGCTGTTTCATAATGTTAAAGAAAGAGGGGTCCTTCAGTAGAGGGGGCGTTGGAGTGTGTTTGACAGAGTGCTCACTCTTGGAGGAGACAGTAGACTTGTCAGAAGAGTCAACCTCAATTTCTTCCTCTTCATCCTATTCATCAGGGAGTATGAGATTAGGGTGATATTCTTCCTCTACGTCGGTCTCTTCTGCAGCAGGGACCGATGACCGGAGTACTGACGGCTCTCTAGAAGGCGTGGGGCAGATAGGTCGAACTGACATAGACACTGACGATGTGCCCAACGGCAAGCACGACAAAGGCCCAAGCTCTGGAACAAACTGCTGAATGAGAGCTGAGGTTAAAGAAGTAAGAACCACATTGAGGTGAACAAGGAAGCATTGTCAATACAGGTATCAGTGGAGAGGGTGAAGAGTCTAGCTCTGCCAAACTGCCACTAGCTGCAGTAGAGGTGGTAGGGCCCAGCACCTGTGGACCTTGCGGTTCAAGAGGTCTTGATGGCGGGGCTGGGGCCAGTGGCTCCTCCACAGCTCTCAGAGGGGTGGGAGAACTCCGTGGGGGGCCTGATAGGAGCAAAGGCCTGCACAGAAAGATGCGTCAAAGCCAAAGTATTCAACGGTGTGATCCCAGGAGAAAAGGATAAAGAATGCAATGGGGATCGGGATTGCCATCAAGGGGAACGGTCCTTAGCTTGGTCCTTATCTTAACGAGAATGTTTCCCCAAGGACTTGTCCTGGGCCTTTGTGGCCTGAGAGCCCAAAGCGGATGCCAGCGACTGGAAGAGAGGATCCCCAGAAGACCCTGCTCTCTGCTGGCTATCTGTTGCTCCATGAGGAATTTCTGCAGGGCTTTCTTGCATCATTGCTGGGTAGTGAGGTTGAACGTAAGGCAAAGCTCGCAGGCAGGAGCATTGTGAACAGACCCGAAACAGCAGACACAAAGTTTCTGGCCGTCAGTTGAAGAAATCTTCTTTCCACAGCAACAGAAAAGAACCGATGATGGAGTAGTTCTCAACATACAAAAAACAAAAGGAGTCACTTTAAAATAAAGGGATTCATAGGCTGAAATAAAAGAAAAGGTAAGTAGAGTTTTGGCAGGCAACTGAGTAATGAAGCTTCCGCAGAGTCTGTGCGTGAATCGTCGACAGCGGGAAAGAATTGAGGAGGTAGAGGGGCCACCTAAGCTTATATAGGGCTTTGACATCAAAGCCTGACATTGACATGGTCCCCACTAGACTGCTGCAGAAAAGCTTTTGTGGGATCCTAGTGCCTGACAACTAAGTTCCTTAGGTGTGACCTGATGACAGAGATCCCCAAAGTAGATCAATTTATTTTGTTTCGGCTACTGGGTTCAGTTTTTTTTTATAGTTGTCAGGCATTATGAGTTGGTCAGTGTGAAGGCAAGCGTAGTGGGAAACATCCAGCAGCATATCAGAGCAAAAAACAAAAGTAGAAGGTACTTGTATTTTTTTATGGAGAAAACTGCTCTGCAAATGTGGATTGTTTCACTTTTTTATTGCAATGCTTTTGTGTGGATCCATGATGCCGATTCAACAACAAAGTTGTCTACTGACGTTACAGTGACGGATTTGTGTCGACTGCAGTTGTGGTCAGCATAAAGCTGTCTAAAGAAAGTTACTTTTCTTTCAGGGGTCTTTGCCCGCCAAACCCCCCCCCACACCCCGCTACTAAATGTAATTAACTCTTGAGTTCGAGTTGATCCAGGGAGGGGTGCAAGACTCCAGGAAAGCAGTGCCGCCCTGCAGCGACATTACCGCAGCAGCAAATTGTCCCTGTAATGTCCTTCATTATCGAACTGTCGAACCGGCATCAACATACACTTTTATATGCTACTGAACTGGTTTAGAAATGGTAGGATGTGGGTATGGAGATTAAGCTGGCTGATTCAGAGTTTGAGCACTTGTTTTTTTTTTTTTTTTAACTTTCAATCTTTATTTTTTTCCACAGAAATAACTTGGAATATATACATAAAACTCCATTCATAATATTTACAAAAAGTAAAAGGTGTTACTGGGAAAAAAAAAAGGCTGCACTTACATTTTATACTCTGTCTGATTACATCGCTTGCCTAAAACAGTGGTAGAATACATATTGATCGTATCATTAAAATCCTACTTCCTTTAAGAAGGACACAGTTCATGGTATGGTACAAAGTCCATTTGTAGAGGTACAATATATACTACCCATCTTCTCCAAATAATCTCAAAGCTGGTTTGAGATTTATTTAACAAAGCTGTAATCTTTTCCATTTTATAAGTGTGTATCATTATTTGATGCCATTCATCCAATGTGGGAGGCAGAGAGGACATCCATCTTTTAGTTATAGCTTTTTTCACTGCAAGGGTAGCCAGATTAATAAATTTCCTTGTCAGAACATCTCTGCAGTCTTGCGAATACTCCACAAAGAAAAAGAAATGTGGGTCAATATTTATATTCAGTGAAATTATTTGTTGAAGGGCTTCTTGGAAGCGGGTTAGAAAAGGTTGAAGTACCTTACAGGTCCAAAATATGTGGCCCAGTGTAGCTGGGGCATATCCACACTGCCTCCAATATTTCGCCCCTTAGAAGGGCTGTACTTCTGAACCACTGCAGGAGCTCTAAAATATCTTACTGAGTATTTCCAGCGAACTCCTTCCAATGTCCAGAACCGACGCCCTTCTGCATTGTTTCTAAGTGTCTTTCCCATTGTGAAGATGGCACTTCCAACCCCAGGTCCTTTTGCCATGCCAACCTAATATTATTTAATAAATTTTCCTTCAAGGACCGTAGGCCCTTATAAAGAACTGAGATCACATGAGGGGGCACCGGCCTTTTATCCATCTCTCATATAAAAAATTCTAAGAGTCCGGGGAGGGGAGAGTCTTTCCACTTCATCGCTCCAAGAGTGTTAAGATAGTCTGTAGTCTGGAAATATCTAAACCTGTCTGCATAAGGAATGCCATATTTTTGAACTAAATATGTTAGTGGTAGAATTATACCCTGAGGCATTAAATAGTGTACCAGATACAGACCCCACCTTTGCCATTTATGAAATCCCCTGTCTGTCTTAGCTGGGATAAAAGAACCTGTATAGGGCAAGGAGAACAAAGCAGATCTCCAGCCTATGAACTTCTGAGATGACAATACTTTTTGCCAGCACTTTAATGTGGAGTAGGTATATGGGTTAGTTACTCTGTCCAGTTTTATTTCTGGAGGAAAAGACAGTAGGGTGTGGCACACATTCTCAAGTTCCTTCTCCTGGTCCTCCAGTGACTTTCACCTGGCTATGTAGCTCACATCAAGCCAATACAGAGGTATTCTAATCTGAGTAGCTAGGTGATATAGTTTGAGGTTGGGTAAAGACATTCCTCCCTGCTGTTTAGAGAGCTGTAGTGTGGAGAGGCTAATCCTTGGCCTGTGATTTGCCCAGATACAGTATATGCAGATGTTTTTCTTTGCATTGTCCTGTAAAATGCTTCTGGTATCTGTATCAGGAGGGTCTGAGCCAAATGAAGGAAACGAGGGAGAACTACCATCCTGATTGATTCAATTCTCTGATATAGAGACAAGGGGACAGTTCCCCCATTTTTCTAATTCAGCAGACGTTTTAGTCATAAAGGGGGTATAGTTTGAGGGGAAAAAGGTCAGTATGTGAGAGTCCAATCTGTACTCCTAGGTATTTAATACTTTTCAAGCCCAATGAAAAGGTAATTTACTTCTCATTTATACTGATGGATTACAATTCAAAGCCAGAACTTTTGTCTTAGAGAGGCTGACTCTGTATCCTGATACTTCTCCAAATCTATTTAATAATTCCCAAAGGTGGGGAAGGGAAGTTTCAGGATCTGTCATATACAGTATATTAGGAGGTCATCTGCGTGTAAGGCCTGCTTATGGGTCTCTGCTCCAACCTTCACCTCCCTTTAATCCTTCTTTCTGTCTTAAGGCCTGGGCCAAGGGTTCTAAGTAAATTGCAAATAATAAGGGGGACAGGAGGTACCCCGTATGGTGCCTCGAGATAGTGAAATAGGGCTAGAAAATGAATCATTTATTCTAATATAAGCTCTGGGACTTGAATACATTAATTTTATCATTTTGATAACAGATCATGGTATTCCCATCCTCCCCATCACCGCCCGCAGAAAAGGCCACTCGACACGATCGAACGCCTTCTCTGCGTCCAGAAAAAGCAAGAGAAATGGAGACCCTATGCTCCCCACCCGCTGCTCCAAATGCAGTGTTCTTTTTATATTATCCTGTCTTTGGTGGCCCGGGACAAAATCAGTCTGATCCAAGTTTATTATCTGAGGTAGAAAAGTTTCAAATCTTTTCGAGAGAATGGAGGTAAATATTTTATAATCTATACTGAGAACAGAGATAGGTCTGTATGAAGAGCAGGATGTGATATCTTTATCCGAGTTTGAGCACTTGTAAATGAAAAAGTGCTGGCTAGCAAGGGTGATGACATTGCAACTATTGAGACGAACACTATTGTTGAAATGCATTTATTCTCACTGGTCACTATTTTTCAGTGAGCTAAATGATTTACCCCCATTACATAAATGCTTATAGAAAAGTTGTGGTACATTGTAGTATATATAACAGGGTAATGGATGGGAAACAGTGAACAATGCCGTGTTCACTTCAAGAGGTTGTCATGACAAGCAAGTAAACCTCAAGAGTGAAGCTCGAGAGGTTTTCAGTTGTCAGGTAACCTTGAGAAGTGAACTCAGCATTGTTGTTTACTGTTGTCCATCCATTGTCTTTTATAGCATATGGTCAACAGTAAATCAGCAGCTGACCACTTCTTGAGCATTGCGGTTTGATTTCAGACATTAACCCTCCTCCCAACCCAAGAACAACTGCACACCATCCCCGGTCCCCCGATCTCACAGACTCAGTTTTCTTTTTTTTTAATAC
Organism: Neoceratodus forsteri; assembly: GCA_016271365.2. Lineage (NCBI taxonomy): Eukaryota > Metazoa > Chordata > Ceratodontiformes > Ceratodontidae > Neoceratodus > Neoceratodus forsteri. The sequence continues at coordinate 620,933,408 of CM028131.1, forward strand.
ATCTGCACACGCCTGCTGTTTAATGGGCAGTGCTAAATCAAGAGTATGCCCTTACTTTACATGCTTTTGTTGTCGCTGCTGTCTTTCTGGTCCACCTCTCATCACTGTAGCTGTTTCCTGAAGTGTGGTGTTTAGGTAACATACATGCGTAAACACATTTGTTGTACCATCGATGTGACATACTCAAGATGGTGCAACAGCACATTGATGTCACATGGATAATACAACAAGTTAAGCTTACAGTTGAACTCAGCACATGATAACACTCTCTCATATACTATAACGAAATAATATGATAACATTGCTTGTGCCGATCCCTAAGTGTGTCATATTCAGAGGCTTTGTGCCACAGCTAAATCCAGTGAGTATAGGGTAGATTGTGCACCGTGCAAATGACAGGTGATTGCACAGCACAGTGCACCAGTGCAGCTCTGACTGTAGCACTGATAATAGTGTGACAGAGTGGAATAGGACCCTTTCCCAGTTATGGAAAGAGTTTGAATGCAGGGATCTGTTCTTTCATTTCCTGTCTCTTGTCTGTCTCGTTGCGCAACCAAATTTTCCTGTGAGACCTAGGACTTGATCTCCCCGATAGTATTGCAATTCTTTGCCTCTCGCTATCTCTCAGTCTTCTCTTGCTGTTTGTTTTTTCCTTCCTTCCATATCTGCTGATATAAAAATATATGCAAGTCATTATGTGGAAATGTAACTGATATTGGGATCCCTTTATTTAGAAATTATATAGTGTTAATTTTTGAAATGTATAGAATTATAGTTTGAGATGATTGCAAAAAGCTATTGGAAACTCAAGAGGTTACCTTAGTGCAATTTTTAAGCCTTTTGCAAGAGCTGTGGAAAAGGGGCCTCAGTTTTGGGACATTGTGTTCCTGCTAGCACCTGCCTAAAATATACTGGACCATTTCAGAAAAAAACAGGATGCTTGTTAAGAATGGGGGTTGCAAGGACTTATAAGAGAGCTAAGCTGCAGTTGTTTGCAAAGAGGGACACAGAGATTGAAGGAAAACTCTGATGGATCTTCTCTATTTTATCTTGCCTTTGTAAATAGTTATACTAAACAAGTTTAATTTTTTATGTTACTGCTAGTACAAATAAATATTTATGGAGAATTCTACAGCTGTTCCTGTTTTTTTCTATGCTTCCTGACCTGTGCATCGATGACAGATAGCACAGAACACAAGGGGGCAAGCAGTGGCACAGGAATGACTATAGCATGGGGTACAGAGCTGCACACTAGGGGTGGCTGCTGGGGAGAGAGGATAGCACCAATGACAGACACATAACACAGCAGCATATATCTCAAAATAAAATTTAATATAACAAACTGGTAAAAAACCATACAAAACCAAACACAGAATTGCAACATTATGTATACAATAGGGGGTAGGAAAAACAAAAGTGGGGCAGCTGCCCTGAATGTAGTGATTTTTGTGAGGGAAAGCATAAAAGCAGTGAAAATACAAGGAATATGGGGGAACAGAGGTACTGCGGGTCACCGTAGAGGAGGGGAATGGATCCTCTATTCACACTGGCATGATTTACAGACATTCAGCACAGGAGTGAATTTAGACAAAAGTACTGGTGGAAGCCGTTAGCAAGATGGCAGAAAAGGGGGAGTGCTGCTGATTTTTTCTTTTTTGCTGAATGAATCTTAGCACATAGAAAATCAGTATACGAGGATAATGATTATGAATATCTCCCAGACTGTTAGACCCACCTTTGAATGACAACACTCAGCTACAGTTTTGTCAGAGAGTTTTTGCTCTGATTAGTGTTACTTTAGGTTTTTTTATGGTTTTTTTTTCTGCTTTCATCTCAACACGGGATAAATGTGAATAGAAGAAAAGAGAGAATAGAAGGAAGGTCAGATTCTAGGTGGAGGGTGGTGTCTCTGAATGCATGGAGTCTTGGAAAGAAGATGGATGACCTGCAGGAACTATTAGCAGACAGGAGAGTGAACATAGCTGCAGTAACTGAGATATGAGCAACATCACATCATGACTGGGACCTTGCGATCCCTGTATATAAACTATACAGGAGGGACAGGGTAGTTGGGATGGGAAGAGGGGTGGCAGTTTATATTAGGGATGGAATAACTTGCAAGAGCAAGGAGTCAGAGGAAGGGGAGGTGGAGGCATTATGAGTTCAATTAAGGTCCAATAGAGGGAGAAAGGTGAGGTTGGGGGTGGTTTATAGACCACCCAATCATGATGAGGAGAGGAACAGGGAAATGAGCTCACAAATATTGGAAGCTGCGGGGAAAGTATAGTGGGGGGTTGCAGGAAGTAGGCTGTTGGTTAACTAGAATCTGCAGCTTATCCAATAGGTAGGGAAATGGGCAGACTGGGTGGGCCAAGTGGTCCTTATCTGCCGTCAAAGTCTATGTTTCTATGTAATTGTGCCGGACTTCAACCTGCCCAAGGTGGACAGGAGCATACCATCCACAACATGTGCTAGGAGTCAGGTGATCCTGGAAGGACTGCAGAGTGAGTTTCTGACTCAGGGCGTCACGGAACCAACAAGAGCTGAGGCAATTCTTGATCACAAATGGGGAGCATGTACAGGAAATAATGGTCAGGGAGCCACTGGGTAGAAGTGACCATTGCACATTGTGGTTCCAGTTGGATATGGGCAGGGAAAGCATCTCGACTAAGACCAAAATCTTGGAATTCAGGAGGATGGATTTCAGGAAAATGGATGAAGTGCTAAGGAGTCATCTGTTGGGCATCTGAGCAGATATGGGGGTGGACCAAAGGTGGTCCATCATTGAGGAAGGAATACTGGTTGCCACAGATGGTGCGTTAGGCTTAGGGGGAAGAATACAAGGGCCAAAGTGCCCAGCTGGTTCAGTTCTGGGGTTTCCCAGGTAGTAAGGAGAAAGAAGTTGGCCTATAGGAAATTCAGGAAGACCAAGAGAGAGGTGGATAGGGAAAATTACCTAAGGTTGGCTAGTGAGGCAAGTAAGGAAGTCCAGCAAGCTAATGCACAGAAGGAGCTGCAGATGGCTGAAGGAATTAAGAAGGAGGAGAAGACTTTCTTTTTCCTTAGAAGTGAGAAAAGGGATAAGAGGGAATGGATTGTTAGGCTTAAGAAAGGGGTGGAGTGGGTGGAGGACAATGGAGAAAAGCAAAGATACTAAATTAATACTTCTGTTCCATCTTCGCCTGGGAGAAGGACAGACCAGTGCCTTCAGGAGGGAAAAGAGGAGTGGGGGGAAGGGAACACAGATGTAGTGATATAGGAGGATAGAGTGAGGATGGGGCTGCTGGCATTGAAGGTGGACATATTAGCAGGCCTGGACAGTATACATCCAAGGGTACTAAAGGAACTGGCTGAGGAGCTGGCAGGGCCATTGTCAGACCTATTTAATAGTTTACTAGAGTCAGGCATGGTAGTGCAGGACTGGAGAACAGCACATGTGGTGCCCCTCCACAAAAGCGGTCCCAGGGATGACCCAGGGAATTACAGACCAGTCAGTCTGACCTCCATTGTGGGCAAGCTCATGGAGACTAAAGGAAAGGTTGGTGGAATATCTAGAGGAGCATGGTCTCCAGGATACGAGGCAGCATGGGTTCATGGGGGGCCGGGAGATTATGTCAAATGAATCTGATTGACTTCTTTGACTGTGTCACTAAGACAGTAGATAGGGGCCAAGCGGTAGACATCCTCCATCTTGATTTCAGCAAGGCCTTTGACACTGTGCCCCATAAAAGGTTGATCAGGAAGTTGCTGGCTCTCGGGGTTGGGGAAAAGATGGCCAGATGGGTGGAAAACTGGCTGAGGGACAGAACCTAGAGGGTGGTTGGGGGGGGGGTGTTATCTGGCACCAGAGAGGTAACCAGTGTGGTCCTGCAGGGCTCGGTGCTGGGGCCGGTGCTGTTAAGTGTCTTCATCAGTGACATTGGGGATGGCATTATGGGCAAAATGTGCCTATTCAGGGATGACACCAAGCTCTGCAGGAGAGTGGACACAGCTGAAGGGATACAGGACCTACAGGAAGATCTGGAAAAGCTGGGGAGGTGGTCCAAGATCTGGCACCTTGGTTTCAATGCCAAGAAATGCAAAGTTATGCATATTGGAGCCAGCAATCCCAGGACAGAGTACTACCTGGGTGGAGTCTGAGTATCTGCATCAAAGGAGAAGGACCTGGGATTGATGATCGCTAGTGACCTGAAGCACTCCACGCAGTGCAAGAAAGCAGCAGCACAGGCAAACAAGATGCTGGGATGCATATCTAGGGGGATTAGTTGTAGGAGAGAGGAGGTTATAATGCCCTTGTACAGCTCACTGTAAATGCCGCATCTAGAGTATGAAGCTCAGTACTGGTACCCACATCTCAAAAAGGACATTAACCTGCTGGAGAAGGTCCAGAGGAGGGCTACAAAGATGATAGCCGGTCAGCAGGGTAAGGCATACGAGGAGAGGTTGAGGGCACAGAACATGTACTCCCTGGAAACAGGAGAAAGAGAGGGACATGATTGGGACCTTCAAGTACTGAAAGAGATAAATAAGGTTGATAAGGAGAGTCTCTTTAAGCTGGTGGCAACCATAACACAAGGGGGCACAGTCTTAAGCTGGAGGGTGGGAGGTTTAGGAGGGGGTCAGAGAGCACTTCTTCACAGAGAGGGTGGTGGACATTTGGAATGCACTGCCGGAAGCGGTCATCTCATTGAAGACAGTGGGCAGCTTTAAGAGAGGCTGGGAAAGGCATGGGGGAAGGTAAGAATCATGGGTAGTGAGGATAGGAGGGAGGGCAGGGACATTAGCTCAAACTGTGGACCCTGCAATACAAGCAGACTTTATAGACCAAATGGCCTTCTCCTGCTGGCTTCTTCTTATGTTCATATGTTCAACTTGGCAGTCATCTGTTCTGCAGACAGTGTCTCGCACCAGGATGAGTAGTGCAACAAAAGTCAGAACAGCTGATCACAGTGTGCAAGTGTGAACTGCGCAGGTCAGTCAGCTGGGTTAGGGTTAAGCAACTGCACAGCACGCTTTGTTTTTTGTAGCTGGGTACACAGTAGAACTTCTTTCTCTTGCTGTTTCATCACTCTTTAATGTATTTACAATACAAGCCTACTAAGCGCAGAACAGTACAAGCACTGCACTTTGAAAGGCATTCAGAGGCAATAGGCAAAATGGTTTGTAGTGCAACAAATAATTTATTGTCTCCAGAGGCAAATGAGAGCAGGACAGAAAAAACTAGCAGGGTAGTTATTTTCTGTCCAGGTCTTGTTTGCCTCTGGAGCCAATAAATTACTTTTTTGAGCTACAGGCATTTTGCCTATTGCCTTTGTGTGCACTTTGCTTGTGCTGTTTCAGACCTTAAACATTACAGCTGCTCCTGTCTTTCCTGAATGAGTACTTCATGATCAAGTGTTACTCCTACTGAACATGAGCCTGCTGTAAAAAAAATCAAAACTAAAAATATTAAGAATGACTATGCCAACTGCCAGATAACCAGTTAAGTTATTTGGCAGTAGTATATCGAAACATTCAGCAAAAAGTGGAACCAGCGACATAATGTTCTCTGAAACTGTTGCATAGTTTGGCTGGTGCTGAGTGGCTTCTTGTGCTTTGAGGGATCCGATCATTGGGGCATAACTTATTAAAATGCATTTACTTTTTGTAACTGCTAATACTAGTTACTAAACTGATAAACCCAGTTCCCTTTTTAAATCTGTTCTCTGTTCCGATCGGTTCCTTGATCGGTTCGAACCGACCGCAACCGCAAACTATGGTTTTAAATTTTAAATCTTTTTGCGGTTGGTGTTTTTATGCTAATTTGGCTAAAATGTCAGAAAAGCCTAAGAGAAAAAATGAGCCCGGTTCTAAAAATTGTACTGTGTGTGGAGAAGTATTTGCCAAGACAGATAAACACACTTCTTGTGTGGCCTGCCTTGGCTATGAACATTTAAAGTCTGATTGTGACATTTGTAAGACATTTCCTGAAAAAACTCTTAAAAAATGTTTGAAAGGCTCAAAAAGAAATTGCCTCCACCTAAGGGACCCTCAGTCTCTGATCAGCTGAGACCCTCTGTGCCTTTGGGTGAAACCATAGAGACCACTACTTCTACCCCTGATACGGGTAAAAAGGCCTGCTGAACCAGCTAGCACTTTGGTTCCATTTAAGAAAACCAAAAAGACTAAACACACAGAATTCCCCTGCTGATCAGCGTTTGGGGACTTCTGGTGTGACTGAAAATATGCCCTCTCCACTGGAGATTGCACAGTCTTTTGAAGACTTGCAGGCTTTACAGAGGATGCTGCCTGCTGAACAGCAGCTGCCAGTTCAGACCCCTACTAAATTTACCCAGTTCTCCTTCCATGATGATAGGGAGGAGTATGGGGAGTATGGGGAAGATGGGGAAGAAGGTGAAGTGTAGCCTATAGAGCCTGAAGTCTCCCCCTGAACAGGAGTCTGGTTCACCATCCAGGGCTTCAGGGGATTATTCCCCCTAGTTTACATTTGTTAGAAAAATGGTAGGTGCCCTTGGCATAACTACCACCGAGGTGATAAAGGATGAAGAGGAAGCAAAATATGTGGAGATGATGTGGTTAACACCCACCAAGAAGTTACTGCTTCCTGTGAATAAGTTCTTTAAGAAGGACATATTTAAAATCCTCCAGACACCTGGGTCTGTTCCTCCTTTGGACAAAAGGCTGGACAAGAACTATCAGCTGGACAGGGAAGGGGCTGAATTCTTATTCTCTCACCCTGACCACCAGGGTGTGGTACAAGCTACCAGGGGAGTAATTTTAGGGGGGGGGGACGAGGGAGACAGGTCCCCCCAACATTTCATCATTGCAGTCTTGAATAACTTAATGAAAACCCCTTTTATGGTTGTGTCTGTGACAAGGCAAAAGTTCCTCTGGCATCTCACCTTCCTGAAGAAGATTCCAGAAAAATTGATAGCATAGCCAAAACAGGGTACCTGTCACTTTGTTGGCCATCAGGCAAGTGAATTTCCAGCTTATGCAGCCCCTATATCAGAAATCTCTCTGGCAATCTGTCATATCTATGGCAGATAAAGCTCCATCTGGTCTCTTAGCGGACTTAGCTGAGACTGCTAGGTTTGGCCTAGAAGCAGCCAAACACCAGTTTCAAATGGCAGCAGACACTAATGAAACTGCTGCCAGGTGGATGGCTAATATTATTGCTCAGAGGAGGTTTGCTTGGTTAAGAGTCAGAAACCTCACTCAGGATACTCAGGCCAAGGCCTTAGATTTCCCTGTTGAAGGTCATTCCCATTTTGGGACTCAGACAGAGGCTTACATGAAAAAAGTGGATGAGTATAAGGCCACCTATAAAAGCAATTCAGCCAAAGATAGGGCCTGTTTGTCCACTAGACTCTATAGAAGGGGAGGCAAGGGCAGAGATTTCTACACCAGGCCTTTTAATCAGGCCATGGTTGTACCCCAGGTTCAATAATACCCACAGCAGGGGTACTTCAGGGGAAGGGGCAGAAGAGGTTCCAGGCGTGGTTCCCAGTCTCAGCCTGAGGCAAAGTAAGACCCCTGACATGTTTTCCCAGGCCAGACTGACTCACTATTGCCAGGCTTGGAAAAAGGATCACCACAGACAGGTTGGTCCTGGAAATAGTGAGTCAGGGCTTTTTACTAAGCTTCAAACCCCTTCCCACATTAAGAATCAGAGTGTTCGAGCCAGCTTCCAATGCAGAAAGGAAGCTGCTGGAAAAGGAAGTACAAACCCTACTGCTGTCAAGGGCAGTGGAACCTGTGCCCCCTCAGCAAAAGGGAAAGGTTTTTTATTCAAGATACTTCTTTACAACAAAGAGAAATTGGGAGTGGTGGCCTATCCTAGACCTAAGGGTGCTAAACAGGCACTTATTAAAGCCAGGGGTCAAGACGGCCCACCAGCGCGGCAGTTGGATTTTCGCTTGTGATGCTGGCGAACTGGGTTCAGGAGCGAGCCTGGGTCATCGGAGGGCCCCGGGAGGAGAAGGATTGAGCGTCCCTAGGACTGCTCACCTTCTTCGGGGGGGGGTTCCTGTGCTCGGTGCCGGTGTGACACAGAGCGGAAGCTGGGTGTATCACCCTAGCACCAACGCATAGTCAAGGGGCACTGGGGCGGGACAGACGCAGGCTTCATTGCACATCTCCGCCCCAACCTATAGGGACAAAAATCCCTCTCTGCTGGACATCTCTATGACGCCCTGCCCCCTAGCTTCAATCAGCCGCCTTCCCGAGGGCTTCTCCAACCAGATATGGTTCCACGGTTCCGGTTTCTGCCACAGTGCCATGCCCCACCTCCTGGGGGGGGGGTAAGCCAGGAGTGACTGAGGGAGCGAGGGGCTCATTAGGCGGTGGAAGTCTTGGGGGCACTGTGACCAGGGCAGAGCTCTGACAAACGGTGGAGGGGCAAAAATGTAAAATAAATATAAAAGCCAGGTTTCAAAATGGTAACCTTGTCACTGATTCCGTCAGTGCTCCAAAGAACAGATTGGCTGGCATCTCTGAGCCTAAAAGATGCTTACTTCCACGTCCTCATAAGGGAGTCACACAGAAAATACCTCAGGTTCAGACTCCTTTCAGGTCATTATCAGTTCTCAACCCTGCCATTCGGTTTCACTTCAGCTCCAAGAGTGTTCTCAAAGTGCCTGACAATGGTTGTGGCACACCTATGAAGGCTAGGTGTCACAGTTTTCCCTTACCTGGACAATTGGTAGGTGGTCGGAAAGTTACCACAACAGATAAGGGAGCATCTGCAGCTCACCCAAGGACTTCTAGAGTCACTGGGTTTTCTGATAAATCTCAAAAAGTCAGTCCTTCTCCCTGAGCAAGTGCTGCAGTTTATAGGAGCAGAATTAAATACCCAGGAGGGCAGGGCTTACCTACCTCTGGACAGGGTAAGAAGTATTCTGCAGATGGCAGGCTCTTTCAGCCTGAACAATTCAAAAACTGCAAGACAATTTTTACAGCTACTGGGCCACATGGCACAGTCCTGGGTTCCAGATTTCAGATGAGAGACATCCAGTTCCACCTCAGGATGCATTGGTGTCAGAGAAAGGATCCTCTCTCAAAGCTAGTCCCAGTAACAAAAACGTTACTTCAGACCCTTCAGTGGTAGAAGAGCAAGCCAACCTCCGAGAAGGGGTTCCTTTTCAAAAATAGTTTCCATCAGTGATTCTCACAACAAATGCATCACTGCTGGGGTGGGGTGCCCATGTAGGGGATCATGCCAATCATGGCACTTGGTCCAGTGCGGAGTCGCTCCAACATATAAATCTGCTGGAGCTGGAGCTCAGAGCAGTGTGGCTTGCACTCCAAGCCTTCACACCACTGGTTCAGGTAAGGGTGGTACAGGTCAGAACAGACAATACCACCACAATGTAGTACATAAACAAGTAGGGAGAAACAAGGTCAGATCCTCTCTACACAGAAGCTATGAGAATTTGGACTCTGGCCAATTCCCTAGGGCATTTCCCTTCAGGCCATTCATCTGCCAGGCAAGGATAATACCCTAGCAGATGCTCTGAGTTGGATCAACCAGGCCCATCACGAATGGACTTTGAACAGACAGGTGGTGGAAACGATCTTCAAAAGGTGGGGCACCACAGAGATAGATCTGTTTGCTTCCCACGAAAGTCACAACCTGCCACAGTACAGTTGCAGACTCCCAGCTCAGGGGGACAATGCCCCGGATGCTCTTGTTCTGGGCTGGTCAGGGGAGTATCTGTATGTGTTCCCTCCTTTCCCTCTGGTGTACAGAGTACTACTCAAGCTCAGGTCCCAGTCAGCTTCAATGATCTTGTTAGCTCCATATTAGGCCAGGCTGTCATGGTACTCTCTGCTGCTCTCCATGACTGTAGCCAAGCCAATACACCTTCCTTGGAGGCACAACCTGTTAACCTCCAGTCAAGGGAGACTCCTGTACCCAAACCTCAGATCCCTCAAGCTCAAAGCATGGCTCTTGAGGACCTAGAGTATTCAGGATTGCATCTCTCTGAAAGTGTTCTGGACATTTTAAAGGGGTGCAGGAGGCCTTCCACCAAGAAAACCTATCCCTCAAAGTGGAAAAGGTTTTCTATCTGGTGCTCCACCAGGGATGTGGTGCCAGCCCAGGAAGGGGCTCCAGCTGTACTGGACTATCTTCCTTATCTGCATTCATTGGGCCTGCAGCCCACTACTCCATAAGTCCACCTAGCTTCAGTGTCTGCTTACACCTCAGCTGGGAAGAATGCCTCTGTGGCATCAAACCCTATCTTTAAGAGGTTATTTAAAGGTCTAGCTCACTTGCACCTCCTCACAGGGAACTGGTGCCAGTCTGGGACCTAAATGTCTGTATTGCCAGGCTCATGAGTCCCCCCTTTGAACCCTTGTCTTCAGTATGTCACATGGAAGACAGTTTTTCCAGTGGAAATCGCCTCTGCTAGAAGGATCAGGGAGCTCCAGGCTGTCTGCATCAAACAGGATTACATTTCATTTCACAGGGACAAAGTGGTCCTTAGAACAAACAGAAAATTTCTTCCAAAGGTGGTTTCGGACTTTCATTTGAACCAGTCCATTACCTTACCTATTTTCTTCACTGAGCATTGAAGTTCTGGGGAATGTAGACTGCACAGTCTTGATGTCAAGAGAGCTCTTAGCTACTACATGTCTGTCACTAAGGCCCATAGGCAGGACAGGAAACAACAAACAGTTGGAATGAGTGTGTATGTTGGGGAGGGGGGAGTAGACTGTGTCTCGGATTTCCTAAAAAAATGCCTCACTTATAGTAGCATAGAGATGGGCTGAAGGTGGGACAATAACCATCTTGAGAAACAAAATACATAATACAACCCAATCAGTAAGGTAAATATAACTTGAAATGGGAATCCATCACTGAACAAACCTACAAGGCCACACTTTTTGATGCAAACCTGACCCAGATCATGTCTGAGGTCACAAGGCACAATGAAAAAACGGAACCACTCCATACTTGACTGGATACTGGTCTCCAACCCTACTAACATACAAGCGACTGGCGTGATGTCAGACGCCCTAAGCGATCACTCACCCACCTTCTGCGTATGGAAAAATCGGCCTCCCAGGGTTCCACCTAGGCTCATAGTGGCCAGGAACTTCTCTGGATTCTCTACTGAGGCCTTCCAGAGCTCCCTGAGAAACAGACGACTGATCACCGCTTAGACTCCTGGGCAGCATTGATGATGCTGCCCAGTACTTCCAGTGCACCTTCTCTGCAGTGGCCAAGCTACATGCTCCATTTAGGAGGAGATGAGCAAAAGGCCATTGCCACAAATGGATATCACGTGAGTTAAAATCGCTAATGATAGCTAGAGACAAGGCCTGGAAAAAGGCTAGGAGCTCAGCCAGCCCGGCAGACTGTGCTGCCTACAGATCGCTGTGGAACCAGTGCCAGAAAATCTCCAAATCAGCCAAAAGGGATTACATAAAATCCCTCCAGCGGTGAAATCTGTCTGATCCCAAGTCCTTCTGGTCTAGCATTAATACCCTGCTAAAAGATACAAATACACCCCAGCAGGGTAACATAATCAGTAATGGCGTAACTATTACGGATGGAGGGGAGACTGCCTCAGCCTTTAATCACTTTTTCACTGATCTGGGGCGTTCCAATCCAGTCCAACACATTGCCCTCAGGCCACTGAATCTCAGGACTCCTCGACTGTCCATTTTCAGTTGCAGACAGTGTGAGCCAAAGAAGTGCTGCCCCTCCTACAATCCTTAAAATCTACTGGATCACCAGGACCTGATGGACCATAGCCCTGTTAATAAACAGATCCCTACAGGAAGGAACAGTTCCAACAGTATGGAAGCAGGCCCATGTAGTCCCAATTCACAAGGGTGGAGCTAGGGAAATGATTGGCCATTATAGGACTATCTCCACCCAATGCCACCTTGCAAAGATCCAGGAGCAGCTGGTATACTGCCAACTAAGGGACTACCTAGAAGCCAATGGACTCCTGGCCCCCTCACAACATGGCTTTCGACAAAAGCATGGGACCAACACTACCCTCATAAGATTTACCTCCAATGTCCTAGCCACCATGGACAGGGGAACCCCTACCGGGGCCGTGTTCATCGACCTCTCCAAGGCCTTTGATCTGGTAGATCACTCACTCCTGCTTACAAAGCTTAGCCAATTCGGACTTGACCAGCACTCCATCAACTGGTTCCGTAATTACCTCTCTGATTGCTCTCAACAGGTCAAGTGGAGGGTGGTTACCTCCGAACCCTTACCTTTAACTGAAGGGGTCCCACATGGCTCAATCTTAGGCCCATTGTTATTCTACCTATTCATAAGTGACCTTCATGGCCATTGCGCGGGGGCAGCTCCATAGTACAGTACGCTGATGATGCAGTACTGTATAGATCGGGGGAGAAACCATCCATTCTAGGACCTGTGCTCCAAGCAGACTTCACCAAGGCCGAGACCTGGCTAGCTGAGAATCACTTGGTTCTTAATCCTACCAAGACGAAAGCGATACTATTCGGGCCAAAATTCCCTGGGTCCCTCTCATTCCCACCTTCTTCCACTCACCACCACGTCTGGTTCCACAGTCGAGGTACTACAAACCGTCAAGCACCTTGGCCTCACACTAGACCAGGGGCTCACATTGAAGCCCCATGTGAACCTGGTAACAAAAAGTATCCACCAAAAGTTGGGCCTCCTCTATCATCTAAGCCATAACATGATACCAGAGACTAGACTTGCAACTGCACAAAGCATCCTTCTCCCTTTCTTAACGTACACAGCCCCCATCATACTTGACATCTCCAAATCGGATCACTGTACCTGACATCTCCAAATCGGATCACTGTACCTGACCTTATACCACAAAGTTACACAATTCGCATACAAATCCCACCCAAAGGACCCACCACTGTGAAGCCTTCACAGCCCTCAACTGGCCCTCCTGGAACAACAGACTCCAGTACCCCCTATTAAGCTGGACCTAGAAGCTCCTTGATGCCCAAGCCCCAGCAGGGCTGACCAGACTACTTATCCCAAAACAGACCAGACGACCACTCCACTCCTTGAGCAAAAAACTACTAGAAATTCCCACGGCCAGCTCCGTCGCAGGGAGAAAATCCTTTGCTCACCTAGCTCCTGTATCATGGAACAATCTCCCCAGCCACCTTCAGGAGGCACCCACCCTAGCCATATTTCAAAAGGGACTGCACACTCACCTCCTTAACCTTAGTCCCTGCCCCTGCTCGGATGGCTAGCCTACCTCACCTTGTGTCAGTTATACTACTACAATACTGCTCCACTCTAAGGTATCGTCTAATGACTGCTTAAACTGGTACATTGTCTTATGGTGAACTTATTGTGTGCACCTAAAACACCTACCACCCCACATCCATCTGCCGTCAGTACTGTATTCTATAATGTAACGTTCCTACTGCCCTTTCCCACTGAAACTATATATTGTTATTATACTCTGGACGATATGTCCAACACTGTACTGTTGTATCCAGTAATGTAATGTACCTACTGCCCTCTTCCACAAAACTGTATACTGTCTCTGTCATCCTGTATAATGATATGTCCTTCACTGTTTTACCTGCCTGTATATGCAAAAAGATATGTAACTAACCCTGGGTCGACCCTGAAAAGGGACCTCCGGGGCCCAGTGGGCCTACTCGGTTAACAACATTTAATAAATAAATAAATAAATAATATTGCAGGCAGTTTTTTAACACATTTGTTCCCACAGACGCCATATGGCTTCGGAACCATCTATTGCTAGATCCGACCCAAAATGGCCACTGGGAGCAAATGAGTTAAATACAGTATAAATAGATCTATATAGTCCACAGACACCACAACATTAGCCAATCTGCTATGAAAAACCAGTATGAACCATTTCAGGTATTTTTGGCCAGTACGGTTCAAAATGGAAACGGAGCTCACTGTCCCGATCCCCAACAAGAACTGACTCATCTGAATCTGTTATAGTTATCTCCATGCATTACTAGCAGAATACACTGGAAATGGCTTGCCATATTGTTTGTAACGTTTGTTTAAAAATTAAAATTATACCATGGACATACAGTAAGTGAATAGCCAATGAAATCATCAGACTGGCAGTTTACCACTGTTGTAAATCCTCTGATAACCAACAGCTGTTGATGAGTACATCATCAATATCATTTGCAGCATAGGAATAAATACTGTACAATAAAAGTAAAAAAAACAAAGCGACCTCTTTAATATTTGTATTTTATTATAGTAAAAAAATGAACCTTGGTATAATCGCAATAAGCCACTCAGAGGATATGGGTTATCGGGGGAGTTACCACGGTGGGTGAGGATTTACCCACTCGGCCACGCCTCATGGGTAAACCACTCCAGCCGTGGCAAATCCCCTGATAACCCACACCCTCTCGTGGCTTATTGCTTAATTACCTTCCTTTTTGTTGTGAACTTCATCTGGCCCATTGTTCTTTGTGTTCCAATTCCAGATTTTAAGTGGAATTATCTTACTGATATACACACATACACACACATACACACACTACATAGATGGGAAATTTTCCTCGTAGAAAAGGCCATCATTTATTTTCCAGTATACCTGTGACTAATCTATCAATTAAAGTAACACCCATCACTAATGTATCAAGTAAAACTATATATCTGCACTAATTAAATATTAAAGCAACTGTATATACCTCAACTAATTAAAGCTTTGTAACTTGGCAAAGAACACTGTGCTGTTCTCATTGGGCAGAACACAGCAGGTGATCATTGATTAATTCTCAGTTAATCCATGGTTGCCCTCTGGAGCATGCCTGTGTCTTGGGGGAGCATGAGAGAGAGAGAGAGAGATACACAGTGCACTGAGAGTGGGACTGGGAGAGAGCGAGACACACACATGCGCGTGCGCGACTGTGTTCCTGTTCTGCACACAGTGTGAGCAGAAAGTCCGCAGAAGTGATCTCTGTGTTCTTTGCATGCCAGTGTACATCCCCCGCCAACCATTGTCTTTTTCTTTCCATTGTTATTTACTTGCCACATTGTCCTCATTGGTACATTCCTTCCCACCCACCCCATGGACCTCTGGGGACCCAGCACACTCCCCCCCCAAACCATGTCCTACTTGCACATCCCCATTGTAGAGTGAGCACTGGGCAGTCTGATATCTGGAGTGTGCTCTGGCAGGTTTTAGTGCTTTTTCTTCCCCCACATATCAGGACTAGTACCGCAGTCACCAGAAACAAAGACAAATGGCCAAAACTGCTCCATGGTTGCTGGAGGCAGGGGGGGAAACAGTATCCCCGATATTGAGTAAGAGAAAGAACCAAGGATTAGTGCATCCATGCACATTGAGAGAGAGAGAGAGAGAGAGAGAGAGTCGGCAGGCACACAGGTACCACACTTACCGCAAGCTGACATAGAGAAAGCCATAGTGACCAGTGGTGCCGCCATCAGCAAGACCGGACACCCGGGAAGCGTAGGGGTGTTTGTCCTGTCTCCCAGGGGGCAGGGGGAAACTCCCCAATGCTTGACAGAGTCGGAATGCCGCAGAGAAGCCAGTGACAGCCACGGGGAGTGGAGGGGTATTTGCGCCTGTTTGATGGGGGGCACAGGTTTCGGAGCAAAAGCAGCAGACAGTGAGTGACTGGAGGAGTGCTGTGTCCTGAGGGCAGGGATAGTAGAACCACTTGCATGTCTCTCTCTGCTCAGCTCAGTCAGCCAGAGAGAGAGCCGGAGTGCAGAAGGCACAAAGTATTTTTTTTTTATTTATTTAAACATTTTGTGACCAGGAAAGGCACACTGAGCCAAGGCTCGTCTCCAGGTGCAACCCGGGGAGGAGTCCAGACCCGCAGATGACAGTCAGCACAGCAGGGAAGGAGAGAGACAGTGACAGAGAGAGCACACAGTCCCCTGGTAATTTCACCGAGACATGTCATCCACATTCCCCTTGCATCTGAAAAATCTTGCTGCTGCATAGTAATCCTGTATTCAAACAACATGAAATCTTGCTGTATTCTGACTATATACAATTAGCCCCAGCACTTGAACTGCTCCGGAGAGGATAGGGTTAACTCTGTGCCAAGGCATAGAACGTTGAGCTCGAGCTCGGTTTTCAAACTTCTGTCCAAGGTACTCCTCAGTGTAACTGTCAGATTCTTTACTCCACCTAACTGAGAAGTCGCTCCGGAGATCTTCTCCTTCACTTCAGTTCGGTCACAGTAAAACCGGTTGGTTTGTTTAAACCGTTTCTTTATTTTTCGGTGTTTACATCTCTGTCCCGGTACAGTAAGTGTATTAGTAGGTAGTAGTGTGTTTTGTGAAGAAATTGTTTTTTCTTTTCGGTTTCTTTCTGATCGGTCCGGTTGAGAACCAAAGTAATCTGTTTGATTTAATTCTATCTTTAAGTTTAGTGTGGTTTCTGGAATCTATTGGTTCCTAAAATAACGATTTCTCTGTTTTTTTCAACCGACCCATGACATGGTCAGAACCGACAGGTTTTTGTAGTTGCCTAGCTTAAACCCTGGTAAGGGTGACTTTGTTTTATTGAGGCATGTCTGAGAAACCCCAAAAGAAAACCGAGCCCACTGGGTTTCAACACTGCACTGAGTATGGGGAGGCCTTTGCCAAGGCTGATCCCCTCCTCATCTGTGTTTATTGTCTGGGGTTTGACCACCTCAAAGAAGACTGCCAAATCTGCAAAAACTTTCCTAAAGCCACTGTGGATAAACGTTTAAGTAGGCTGAAGGAAACCGAGGCCATTGTTTAATTAAAACTGTATTAATATATTGCACAGCTTACTTTAAACATGTCGTGTAATGTTTTAAGACGGGTTCCTATGCACGCAGATAAGAATGCACTATGGCAGTTGCTGGAATCATTCACCACGATGTATCGAGCTGCATAAAAAAGTCCCTGTAAGTCAGGTAAACACACGGGGCAGGATTTTTGAGTGGTGGCGCAGGGCTTGCATTCCGCATTGCATCACAGAACTTAAACTGCACTCGATTTTCCAATATTGGGTGCAGTTGCGACAGTTTCCCTGCTTTCTGGCAGCTTGCACCACATATCTGGCGCAAACAATGATACTTTGTCCCCCAGGAGTGGCGCATTCTCGACCACAGAATTGTGGGATAAGGTGCGGCGCTAGCGCAAAGGGTTGGAAAACTCGAATGACAGATCGCCACAAGCCCCATCTGCCATATGTTCGGCATACCAGGGGCTTGTGGCAGTATTGCGGATTTGAAAATCTGGCCCATGAAAAATATCTCTCAGAGTTATTAAAGGACTTCTTCAACCGGACTTGTGTACAGTATTCCCTGCTTGTACCCACAACATGTTACTTGTAATTCTGCTAGTCTTCAGAATCTGTACCATTCCAATGCATTGACATTGAAACTTTTTTCCATATTAATTAAAAGCGTGTAATGTGTGTTAGCGCTTGCCATGTTACAAGCATGTTAAGCCACTCCACAGTATGGTTCTGCTGGAGAATTAATGCCGGGGTGGTTGAAGGCACTCAGCCTGCTGTCTCGTACCACCGCACCCCACCCCACCCACCCCTTCCCCATGGCTTGGATTAATTCTCCAGTAGAACTTCATGCTGGCGTTGTGGCTTAATGATTACATATTCCTACAGTAATTTAAAAAAGTATATACCTGCACTAATAAAAAGTATGCACTTGCTCTACATTAAACCCCATGGGACACCACTAATAACACAATTAACACATTATTAGGAAGCTAGTCAAACCAATTAACAAGCTGCTAAAGAACCTGTAAAAAACACTCTTAAAATCCTCCCAAACCCAGAAATCCACCAGACTGCTATCTGCACTGCATTCACTACACACCATTCCCTTTTTGCTGCAAGAGACTTTCAGCCTCCATAACAATAACCACCCTAATGTGTTATATTCAACAATTGGTAGGCATGAAACACTCAGAAGTATACCCATCTCAGAGGCTAATCAGGGCAATAAAGCCACTCGCCCTTCGGGCTAATGGCCTTATACCACTAATTAGCCTCCTCACTGGGTATATATCATTGCATGCCACTCTTACCCATTATTAATTTTATATATATTACAGTGGCGTGGTCACACCCCTATAGTTAGGATTGGTACAGCACTTCAATGTTAAATCACAATTTTTGCATTTTAATAACTTCAGCATTTTTTGATGAAATAGGCTAACATTTGGCATGCACAGTCATTCAGCCAGTGTCTCAAGATATGGAAAGTTCTGTGACAGCATCTTGTATGGTTTTTGAGATATAAAGTGGTAACAAACCGAAAAAAACAACATTTTTGTCCCATAGGTTAACTGGTATTTTTTGCTGTCATCTGCAGTCCACACGGAATTACATTTTTCTCTGAAATTTTTAAGGATGATGGGGGTGTGTGCCAAGGATGTGCCAATAGTTTTGTAAAACAAAATATTACTATTTTTTAATTATAATGAATTTTGTGATAGCCGCAAGACAGGCAGGCAAAGGAACAGTTTGAACTGTAAATTTACTAGTCACGCTCATAGAAACTACTGTTCGTGCTGTCAGCCATTTTGTTTTTTTAACAATTTACAAACTAGTATACATAACTACTGCATGCTAAGGACTGCACAGTGGCTGTATTTAGGTCTCAATAATATGCTTATTTCAATGTTTGCTTTAAAATTAGTATATCTCCATGGCAAATACGTGTTTTTCACTGAAAAGCATGTCCCCTGTCACTCGCAAAGTAAATACCATTCCATTTGTTATTTACTGTTCGAACTTTACTACTCGAATGGTAAATAACCATTTGCACTCATTAATAGTTTGAACTTTACTGTTCGAACAAAAAAATTATTTTTCCTCGTAGTCCTGTAAATTGAAGAAAAAGAAGATTCAGCATTTATATAGCACTTTTCATACACACTGCATCCCAAAGCACTTTACTAGCAAATGCTAGCCTGGTAGTGAAGTGGCTGAATGTGTAGTAGCAGCCATATCGCACATCATTGGTAGTACATTGGTCCCTTCCTTCTCCCCATTCTTCAATCGCCGTCCCCGATGTTATAATATCTGCCCCTGGTAGTTCAGTGGTCCCTCTCCGTTCTCTGATGGCCACCCAGGATGTAAAAATTAGTTCCTGGTAGTCGAGTGGTCCTCCCCATTCTCCGCTCACTGTCCCTGATGTTACAGTTAACCCTGGTAGTCTAGTGGTCCTTCTTCCCTTCTCCGATCACCGTCCCCGTATTTTATTATGTGTGTGTATTTTTTTATTGGTAGTCCAGTGGTCCCTCTGTCCTCCCCCATTGTCCAGTTGCCCCCAAATGTATGGCTGTTTATGTCCCTGGTGTCTAGTGGCCCTCCAGTCCGTTCCTGCAAAAAAGAAAATCGTCCCTTGATGTTTTTTTTTCTGCTGCTGCCGCCGCAGCAAAATAAAATGGCCCCTCACCAGTCAGCCCTCCACCCCTACATCCCACTCAACAGCTACCACCCCACACTCCCCAGTACAGCACCACTCACCCTTACTCAGCTAATTAGGTCCCAGGTTCAAGATCCACTCTCCCGATCGAAGACACATCTTGCTGCTGGAACCAGCGACTGCAATATGAGAAACTAAGATAAATGCAGTTCAATATATTTCAATGGGGTTTCAACTTTAATGCATAACTCAGCCATTTTTGACATATTGACCCCAGATTTTCAGTATGTCCTTTTGGGGACCCACCTCATGACCAAGGTGACTGTCACTATGCAACTCCTGCCCAAAAGGTGATTTCATGATCGGTTGGAGAATTCACCTTTTGGACGGGATTTGACCATTTTTCCTGCCCTCGTTCATGAGGTGGGGTCACAAGAAGGCTATGTTGATTCAACATCGACTTCTTATTACCCCACCTCAAATATGTCACAGCTGTCATTTTTCAAATCCTGCTCAAAATGTATTTTCGCACCTGTGGCATGAAATGGATTTGCAGTTGCATGGAATTACGTTTTGGTGGGGATTGGAAGATTTTCAGAACCGGGTATATGAGTTGGGATAATATGTTTATGCTGACAATTTGATCGGTGGTGTCCTATAACTGGAAGTGCAGGGCCCTTCCACAGCTACAAACCTATATTCATTTATGGAGGGATGGGAGCACAGGACCCAAAGGGGCCCACAGGCAAGTAAGACTACGATTACACTATCTCAAAAAGTAAGGAAATTAATTGCAAAAAACTATATTAATGCATCAGTTAGGGTTAGTATTAAAGCGTCAGAAGCTGAGAAATTTGATGTTAGAGTTTCCAACCCTAACTCCCCAGCCCCACCCAAGCAGCAAAAGGACTAGACCACACAAGCAACCACAGACAGCCATCATCAGGTAAGACAAAAAACATGCAGTGGTTGTTGCTGCAGATAGAAATCCATGATACTGGTGGATGCCTGGAACATCCTTCCAGAATAGGTCGTGGGGGGGCAAAAACGGTAACGGGATTCAAGAATGCATGGGGTAGGCATAAGGGAACCTTAGTGATAAGGAAAGGGGGGGAGCCGGAGATCAAGTAGGGTCTGCGGTGTTACAGTAGGTAGGAAAATGGCAGACTAGGTGGGCAAAGCTGTTCTTTCAGCATTTCTGTAGTCTCATGTAGTCATGGTGTAACCCCTAGATGGCGCTATCCCAGGGGCTACTACCCTTGCCTGATTTGCCACTAACAGGTTGAGGGGCCTGGATCCAATGGCGGGTGCCTCCACCCAGAGGTCAGGGTTTGCAGTAGTTAAACTTACTTGGTCACAGCCCTCTGGGACACTGCAACCCCCCTTTCTTCCCACTAGTGGCCCACACAATATATCAGAATTACCTTCACAGTATACACTTACCCCCAGGACTAGTTCCGGCACTGGGACCTCCTGTGAAATAAGATACAGTGCAACAATCACAGTACAGTACTTTAACATAGACAAATACCTCTGGCCCATTTAGCACGGATGGTAGCCAGGGCAGGACCTCGGAGGCTCTCATTAACCCTCTTTCGCTTTTCGGCTTCCGAGCATTGCCATTCTAGCACTTGGGGGGCAACATAGTCTATCCAGGTCTCCCAGTCATCCTCCCCTTGGGGGTGGGAGGGTGCCAGAGAAGATCTTCAACCTTCGGAAGAGTCATGACTAATGGCAGGTGCAGAAATAGGAGTCTGCATTGGTTCAGCCACCATTACGGGTACTGGAGCGGGAGAGGGTGTTGGGGAGGAACACCCCAGGTGGCAAGAATAGTTTCTTCAAGTCCTCCACAGTTTTCCTTCCCCAGCAACCATTTAGCAAATTTCTCCTCAAAGTTTCAGACAGTGGTGGGGCTCATTCCCCAGGTCTTTACTGTACTTAGTTATCACTCTCCAGGCAGTGAGGGCTCCCTCTGGGGTAATGGTCTGTGGCACTTTGGAGCTATCTATGGGATCCTTAAACTCTACTAGGGCCAGGAAAGTGTGGGTGAGCAGATTAGCATGCCCGACCCACCACCACAGGGTTTTGTAAACCTTCCACCTTGGAAAGTACTCCTGTACAGTGTCCGTATTGATACCAGGGGATGTCCAGGATAAGCATAGCATTTTGGGGTCAATCTCTTCCCAGTACACCCTCCACCAGCAGTTGCACAGCCACTTCTGTCGGGTACCCATTTTTTTCTTAACAGTGGTTCTAAATATGGCCACTAGAGGACACACAATCCCAGCGGTGAGCCTCCAAGATGTAACCCCTAGATGGCGCTATCCCAGGGGCTACTACCCCTGCCTGATTTGCCACTAACAGGTTGAGGGGCCTGGATCCAATGGCGGGTGCCTCCACCCAGAGGTCAGGGTTTGCAATAGTCAAACTTACTTGGTCACAGCCCTCTGGGACACTGCAACCCCCCTTTCTTCCCACTAGTGGCCCACACAATATATCAGAATTACCTTCACAGTATACACTTACCCCAGGACTAGTTCCGGCACTGGGACCTCCTGTGAAAATAAGATACAGTGCAACAATCACAGTACAGTACTTTAACATAGACAAATACCTCAGGCAGTATAACTTTGCTGAAACAAGCAGCTCTGATTTATTTAGGGGATATAACAAGGACAGGGGAAATCAGGTTAATTAGCTTATCACTTTACTATCTACCTATGGCTCTGTGCCCAGGCCTATCCCTACCAGTTACTGTCCCTGGGTACCCAAGCCCTAGTGGCTAGTCAAACCGTGGCAGCTGGTGGGGCCCTTTCACACAGTGAAGAGAAAATTAGTTTAAACAGTCAGCAGTACAGTGATTCCATTTGGATTTAATGTGGCAATTCAACAGGGAGCACCTGAATTAGTACTCACGACCTCCAAACAAGATAGGGTCCTTCAATGTCAGCAGGGCTACTCTTGAGCTCCACGAGACTCTTCACACATTTATATGGTAAACAGTCACAGGCAAAAGTCCTTTAATGGCAGCAGGATTCACTTGAGCTGCACAAGCCTCCTCACACATTTATATGGTAAAAAAGAAAGTACTATACCAGGCAGGCTGCTTCTCTATCCCGATCGCAATTACTGCACAATACCCGGGAGAACACACAGCAGATTCAGTTCCTGACAGACCGAGTGCAATTCAACAATTTCTCCAGTCTTCTACAGGGTGAGCCTGGTTTCTACTCTTCAGAGATCCTTTGATTCTTTTCACAGGACAGATTCAGTCTAACAAGCAGTTACACAAGCTGCAGACCGGAACTCTGGGCCTTACACCGTTTTTGACTGAAACTGTGCACTGAAGGAGCACAGGGTTTCTTTCCCTTCACTGCCAGAGCTAAACTGAAACTCCAACAGACAAACCGGCACTTCCTTTGAGTTCTCCCAGTTCTTGACTGGATTGGCTGTCACTCACAATAGACTGCTGCTGTTGGTCCAAAAAGGCGCCAAGCCCAAACTACATCTCCCAGAGTCACTGCCCATACAATCCTCTTGTGGCTGGCTTCAGATTATGAGTCCAAGTTCTGATTCGGCCCAAGGCACCATTTTAGAGCTAGCTTACCCCACACTGATTGGTCCAGTTCAGCAGTTCAAAACTAGAATGGGGAACTAGGCAAACACAGTTCTGACTGCAAAGAAAGCAGGTTAGACAAACTGTATTTTCATTATTACTCTAAATTATTTCTGGCAAACAGTTACATCTTTCAGATAGGTTCCCTTTGTACTCCTAGTGACTGCAAAAATGGAGTGAATTGGCAGCAGTTCGAGTGGTACTCAAACAGAGAAACACACAGTCCCCCCCATACAAACTAATTATGTCTGCAAGCAGACGGCTCTTAAAGAGACAGTACCAGAGGCTCTAAAAACACTCACTGATAAATGGCTTAAACGCCAAACACCATTCAGGCTTGGAGCATTCAAGCAAGCTCCTGGAAGTCTTTTGGGAACCCCCATTTGCAGGGGGGTTACAATGGAAACTGTAAAACATTCATACAATTGATGGGTCTGCACTTCTGCAGCTACAGGTATAAAGACATACACACCAACCTCTGGGTACAGAAGCGTAGATGCCACAAAACCCATGATATGAAAAGTGCAGCAGTACTTCTCTCTGCAGAAGCAAAGTCCCTTGAGGGTCCTGTGTCTCTTCAGAGGTTTACTATATGCAAGGGCGCCTGCTATTCTGGAGCCATAAGTTGGTGTATGTCGTACACCTCTGGCTGAAGAGACACAGGACCCTCTTTGCTACACAAAGGCTGGCCCCACAAATGGCATAGAGAAAAGTCTTGTAATTTGGATATAAGGAAGAGGAAGAGGAGCAAGCACAAGTCCATTGAGCCCATGCGCATAGATGAGAAAAAAGATGGCGGCCACGCTGGGTCAGCCTTTGTTTTAGCTCTGTTTGAGTTTTGTTTTAAACTTTGTTTTAGTTTATTTTACTTCATTTAGTTTATTTTATTTTGTTTAGTTTGTTTTATTTTATATGCTTCAAACGTATCGGGAACACTGGGGCTGAGCTGCTATCTTTTAGCTGAGATCCGAGATCAGCAAGGATTGAATTTTCTTCACTGGTGCTATTAACCGGCACGGTCGTGAGGTGCTTTGGAGAACTATGTATGGGACTGAGGTGGCTTTGACTGCCTAATTTTTTAGTAATTATTGGTGAGAGTCGGCTGCTGCGGTGGCTGATTTTGAGACTGCTAGGTAACTTTTGCCAGTCTGAGACAGTGTGAGATAGTTGCAGTCCCGATGTTACAGGGGTAATTGTTTGTACCCTAGGATTGAAGCGCCTGCTTGAATTAGAGCAATAGTTACTAAATCAAGTGAAACTGTGAAAATTGCGAACCTACTGAGATATTCCTTGAATATACCTTGAAGATATTCTTTCAGGATATTGGTGGAGGTTTGGTGACGTTTCTCCCTTTTCTGGAACCCAGTGACTGAATTGTAGTTTCTACTTGGGGATATAATTCTCGCCGGACTATAGGAAAGACGTCATCGGTTTTCTTTGTGTGTGGTACCAGCGGAATAAGGAAGTGGAAGGCAAATAACGGCAGTAAGACTGGTGATATTTTGGCCCACATAATTGGAGGTTTTGGCTCCCTGACCCAGATGGGGTGATTGGTTTTCCTGCCTCCGGAGGGTGGTGGGGTTTGCTTTTCTCCCTAGGTGAGGCAGGGGTACTATCGGAGGGTGGTTATGCCTGCCTCATCGTTGCGAGGGTTAGGTGCAGCTGGAACCTATGGTGGAGTTTCTCGTGGTGTCTGTTCGTTTGCTGCCTTTAGGATTCTGGCCACTGTGAATTCTGAACATTTCGTTTATATTTGGATGTACATGGACTGGTGTGGACTGCTTGAACTTGGTGAAGTATCCCCAAATTATTTTTGTTGTAGCTATAGTGTTTTGATTACTGGGTGACTGTTAGGAAATTTAATTATATTTAAGTTCATTCACAACTATCGGTCTCGTGAGAGGAGATGGATAAATGTTGGCGCCATACTGAGTGGTGAGAGCACAGAAATATGGATGTATAAAAGACCTTGAACTTTATTTTGGGTAAAATAGAGGTACTTATTAATGAGTATTAAAGTGATGGGCCAATTTTTGTGCTTTAGGTGGTAAGCTCCACTTCCCGCAGTGGTGAGAGCACTGTAGGTGGGGTAGATAATAATATGTTTTTAATAATTTGTCAGCACTAAATTTATTAATAGATTTTGTTTGTGTGTTGTATTTTTAGTTTTTATTTGTAATTTTGTTTTATAAGTTGAGTAGGATTTATTATTAATTGTGGTGTGATTTATGTGCTGGAAAGATAATAAAATGGTCGGGTATTTTTCCCCCTCTATGCTCAGGGACCTCCGTCCTTTTTCCTGCACTCCTTTGTCTCCGGAGTCTACAGAAAGTGTGGGGCCCTGAGGGTTGTGAGAAGGAGACAGAGGTTGGTGCTGGGCCTGGGGGAATGGAAAGGAGTGGACGGATAGGGATAATGGGGTCAAGGAGCGCCTGGGCGAAAATGGGCACAGGAGAGGGGTTCTCCCTGTCTTGTATCCATACCCAAGGGTTCTGATCAGGGTCAGCAGGTAGGGCGGTCATCATCGGAGGCTTATCCTACTCGGGCGGTGTTATGCAATGCCAGGTCTATTAAAAACAAGACCGCTGTGATAGCCGATCTTGTTGGGTCATCCGATCTGGCATGCATCACTGAGACTTGGCTGGATGAAAATGCTGGGCCTGTTTTAGCCACAGCAGTTCCAGCTGGGAACTCGGTGATACACCGCCCGAGGCAGGATCGTAGGGGCGGGGGTGTTGCCATATGTTTTAAGTCAGAACTGGGCCTGGTGGAGGTACCGATTGGAGTCACCAGATCCTTTGAGTGTATTTTGGGCGAGGGTGGGGTGCAGGATACTTGTATACCGTCCACCAAGTGACGAGAATGTTTTCCTGCAGGAAGTCGCAGACTTCATTGTCGACCTGACGTTGGGGTCCCCCGGATGGTTGGTTCTGGGGGACTTCAATGCTTGGATCGATGATGAACTCTCTCGATTTGGTCAAGACTTCCTCTAGTTGATGATATCATTGGGCTTCACACAGCTTGTTTCCTCCTCGACCCATATTGGTGGACACTCATTGGACCTGGTGTTCCTTTTGGGGATGGGGATATCCGACTTGGTGGTGGAAACAGTCGGATGGTCTGACCATCACACCATTAGGTTCAGTTTTGAGGCCACCCTTGTTAGGTCAGCCCCTTTGGAGATGGTCCGATACCACCCTTTGAGGGGTGTTTCCCCAGATGACCTGATGGTGGTGTTGGACCTATCAAGCCTACCGACAGATTGCTTGGATCCAGGTGACCTGGTACATGCTTATAGTGAGGCAGTGATAGGGGCCCTGGATTCCATTGCACCAGTTCATGTTTGTCCTCTCACTTCTCGCCCCAGGTCTCCTTGGTTTGATGAGACCGTGAGGGAGTTGAGGAGGGTTGGACGAAGGCTGGAGAGGCGTTGGCGGAGGTCCGGTCTTGATGATGGCAGGCTTAGTTTGGTGGACCATTATGTGGTCTATCAATCCGTAATCTCTCATAAGAAGGCAGAATTCCTGTCCAGAGAGATAGCGGCTGCACAGAATAGACCAGCTCAGCTCTTTCGGACTGTGGACAGACTGTGCAATCCAGTCTGTCTGCAGCCCAGAAGAGCCTTATCTCAAGAATGGTGTGAGGAATTTGCTCTCTTCTTTGCAGATAAGGTTGTCAAAATCAGATCGGACATATGCTCCTCCCTCCCCAGTGGGAATGATGGTGATCGGCAGGAGATGTCGAACTCCCAGTTTAGTTGGTCTGACTTCAGCCTTCCCATAATCGATGATGTTGTGACGATCATTCGAGCAATGCGACCGACTAGCTGTGATTTGGATCCTGGCCCACATGCCTTTAATGGGTTGTGTGGATAAATCGGCCAGGTCCTGGCTTTGATAGTCTGGAAGTCTTTGGAGGGGATCTTCCGGATCCCTAAAGAGTATATAGTTAAGCCTCTATTAAAGAAATCCTCCTTAGATCCAGATTGTCTAGCAATTACAGGCCAATCTCTAACTTACCCTTTGTGGGTAAAGTTATTGAGAAAGTGGTCGCCGTACAGTTGGAAGATCATCTGACCAACAACAATATCTGCGATTCTCTCCAGTCTGGATTTAGGAAAAGGCATAGTACCGAGACAGCACTGGTTCGGGTACTAAATGACCTCCTAATAGCGAGAGATCGTAGGACTCGATCCATCTTAGTACTACTTGATCTCTCTGCAGCGTTTGACACCGTTGACCATGGTGTGCTGTTAGAACATTTGTGGTCTGTCTGTGGACTATCTGGTACGGTCCTCAGATGGTTTCGATCATACCTCGAAGGTAGGACTCAGAGAGTGGTGTCAGGAATTTTTTCCTCAGCATCAGTCTCCCTATCCTGTGGGGTACCGCAGGGTTCTATCTTAGCACCCATGTTGTTTGCGGTGTGTATGCTGCCGTTAGGAGCGATTATTAGACGATACGGTCTGGGTTTTCACTGCTATGCGGATGATATGAAACAATGGTTTCACCAGGGGAAGGTCATGTCAGACCAACCTCATTGAATTTTTTGACTGGGTGACTAGGGAGGTGGATCAGGGGAGGGCAGTGGACATGGCCTATCTGGACTTCAGCAAGGCCTTTGACACTGTGCCACATAGAAGACTATTGCACAAACTGGGGAATATGGTGTGGGCAGGACAGTAGTGCGGGTGGGTAGGTAACTGGCTGGGCAGCAGGACACAGAGGGTGGTGGTAAATGGCTGTCACTCCACAGAGGAAAGGGTGACCAGTGGGGAATACCACAGGGATCAGTGCTGGGACCGGTACTATTCAATATCTTCATCAGTGACATTCACTTGGGACCTAGAAGGCAGAATTTCACTGTTAGCTGATGACACAAAGCTCTGTAACAGAGTAGACACACCAGAGGTGTAACAGAATGAGAAGGACCTGCAGAAACTTGAAGAATGGTCAGGGTTTGGCAGTTGAAATTCAATGCAAGGAAGTGCAAGATAATGCATATGGGCACAAAATCCTGGCACAATATATCAGTTTGGGGGTGAGGATATAGCATGCACCAAGCAGGAAGGGATCTTGGAGTTCTCATCTCTGATGACTTCAAGGCAGGAAACAGTGTGACAAGGCAGCAGGTAAAGCAAATAGGATGCTGGGATTCATAGGCAGGGCATCACCAGCAGGAAAAGGAGGTCATAATTCCACTATACAAGACACTAGTGAGGCCGCACCTGGGTACACTGTGCAGTTCTGGAGACCTTACTCACGTAAGGACATAGACAGGGTAGAGAAGGTTCAGAGGAGGGCAACAAAGATGGTGCATGGATTGCATCACAAGTCCTATGAGTACAGGTTGAAGGCACTGAACATGTACTCCCTGGAGGAGAGGAGGGAGAGAGGGGATATGATAGAGACATACAAGTATCTTACAGGGAGGAACAGGGTGCAGGAATGCACTATTTTTAAGCGAAAAAGATGTTCCAGGACTAGAGGGCATGGGATGAAGTTGGAGGAGGGACGATTCAGAGGAAGCGTGAGGAAGAATTTCTTCACAGAACGGGTGGTGGACAAGTGGAACACACTGCCAGAGGAAGTGGTGGGGGCTGAAACAATCATGGGATTTAAGAATGCATGGGATAGACATAAAGGAATTCTGGAGGTCAGGGGTAAGGGCAACAGACTTCCTGGAAAACATAAACTGAACTTACAAACTTAAATGGGCAGACTGGGTGGGCCATAGGCCCTTATCTGCCGACACTGTCTATGTATTTATGTATCTATGATACCCAGCTGTATATGTCTTTCGTGCCCGGCCAGGATGCTGCCTTGTCGGTATTTAATAACTGCCTTGCAGAAATTCAAGACTGGATGAATGGGAGTTGGCTGAGGTTAAACCCGGAGAAAACTGAGGTGTTAGTCGTGGACAAAGGCCGATGTGAGGCGGGTTTGCCGGATGGATCACCCTCAGGATTATGGCTTGGAGGTGTTCAGTTGGCAACCTCAGATCAGGTGCGGAATCTTGGCGTAATAATTGGCGACCGTCTGGCCTTAAATCTCAGGTGTCAGCGGTGGTCAAAACTTCCTTTTCCATCTGAGGAATATTGCCAGGGTGAAGCACCTGGTTCCTCCAGAGGACCTTCCAACGTTGATCCACGCCTTCGCTACTCCTCCTGTCCGACTACTGTAACTCCCATACCTAGGGCTGTCGGGGTTGAACTGGCCGCCTGCAGCTAGTGCAGAATCGGCAGCCAGGCTGTTGACTGGATCTTCTAGATCCAGCCATATAATGCCTATGTACAGCGGACTGTACTGGCTGCCAGTGGCTGAATCACCTTCAAGGTCGGTTTGCTGACCTATAAAGCCCTACATGACCTGGGACCTACCTACCTGAAAGAACTCCTTTGCCCTACTGTCCCTCCCGCTCCCTCCGATCCACTGACGAGGGATTGCTAGAGATTCTAGGGTCCATTTGAAAACATCCGGTGCTAGATCATTTAGTTTTATGGCACCGACCCTATGGAATTCTCTACCTCGTCAGGTGCGAAATTGCCCGACCGTCCTTAGTTTTAAAGGAACTTTGAAGACCCACCTTTTTAGCATAGCTTTTAATGATTTATATTAGTTTTAATTCTATTGTATTTATTGTTCGAAATGTACAGGCGCTTTGGTTTTAAGAAAAGCACCTTTTAAAAATAAAGCTGAATTGAATTGAATTGAATAATGGGTTTATATCTGGTTGGAGGGGACTGTGCTTCTGTATACAGAAGCAGTGTGGTGATTTCAATATAGAAGCACAGAAACAAAGAATTTGACAGCAGATAAGGATCGCTTTGCCCACCTAGTCTGCCATTTTCCTACCTACTGTAACACCGCATACCCTACTTTATTTCCGGCCCCCCCACCACCACCACTAAGGTTCCCTTATGCCTACCCCATTGTGACAGGATAGAATAAGACCCTGTCCCAGTTGTTATGGAAAGGGTTTGAATGCAAGGATCTGTTCTGTTCCTTCCCTGTCTCTTGGCTGGTTGCGCAACTAAATTTTCCTGTGAGACCTAGGACTTGTTCATTCCGACAGTCTCTCAATTCTCTGCCTCTCACTGTCTCTCAGTCTTCCCTTGCTGTCTGTCTTTTTCTCCCTTGTATCTCTTCTGATGTAAAAATGTATGCAAATCATTGTATGGAAATGTAACTGATAATGGGATCCCTTTTATCTGGAAATTATATAGTGTTAATTTTTGAAATGTATATAATTATAGTTTGAGATCATTGCAGAAAGCTATTAGAAACTCAAGAGGTTAACTGAGTTCAGTTTTTAAGCCTTTTGCAGAAGAGCTGTGAAAAGGGGCCTCGGCTCAGGCATACTGTGTTCCTGCCAGCACCTGCCTGAAACATACAAGAACAGGATGCTTGTTAAGAATGGGGGTTGGAAGGACTTATAAGAGAGCTGAGCTGCAATTGCTTAGAAAGAGAAAAGATAGCGCATCTTTGTCGCCCCGCATGCACCCCTCCAGTAACTTAATGTCCCTCTTCAGATCGGGTGCCAGTACTGCACATAGTACTCCAGGTGTGGTCTAACTAATGACCTATACAGTGGCAGAATCACCTCCTCCCTCCTCGAGGATATACCCTTGCAATACAACCCAGCATTTTGTTGGCCTTTGCAGCTGCCTTCCTACATTGTGCTGAGTTGTTCATTGACCCTGTAATGAGCACCCAGATCCTTCTCCTCCTCTGTCTGGGCTAGCTGCACTCCCCTAGCTGGTAACTCCTCCTTGGGTTCTTCATCCCAAAATGCAGCACCTTGCACTTTGGCATTAAACCCCAGTTGCCAGGTGTCTGACCAGGTTTCAAGCTTTGCCAGATCATCCTGCAACACCTGCCATCCCCTAGGTCATCCACCACCGCGCCTACCTTGGTATCATCAGCAAACAGACTGATCTTGCTCTTGATGTCCCATGATATGTCTGCAATGAATATCCCAAACAACACTGGTCCCAACACGAGATTGTGAACACAGCTCGTCACTGCTGCTGGGTGTGAGAGCTCCCCACCCACCACCACCTCTGTTGCCTTCCCTGAAGCCAATTTCCTACCCATCTCACCAGCTTTGCACCGACCCTGTGCCTACTAACTTCCTTCCCAGCCTTCCATGTGGCACGAGTCGGATGCCTTACTGAAGTCCAGATACAGGACATCCACTGCATGGCCCCTGTCCAGTTGCCTAGTTACCCAGTCATAGAACTCCACCAGGTTGGTTTGGCAGGATCTCCACGTGTAAGCCATGCTGTCTGCTGTCCTGTAGTCCTTTGGCCTCTAGGAGGGCCACCAGCCTCTCCTTCAGGATAGTCTCCATTAGCTTACCCACGATGGATGTGGAGGCTCACTGGTCTGTAGTTTCCCGGTTCATCCTTAGGGCCACTCTTGTGGAGGGCACCACATGAGCCATCCTCCAGTCCTAAGGGTACACACCCCAGAATGTAGTGAGGCATTAAATGGGTCTGCCAAAGGGTCCTGCAAGGACCTCTGCAAGCTCCTTCAGTACCCTGGGTGGATGCCATCTGGGCCTGGCGCCTTGTCCACCCTCAGTGCCTTCAAACCCTCTCGAACTCTGCCTCCATGATTTCCCCATCTGTCACCACTTCCCCTGCTTCTGCCATTTCTCCCACCTTGGGTGTCACCCCCTCTTCTCTTTAGTAAATACTGAGCAGAAGTACTCATTTAGTGCTTCTGCCTTATCGCACCCTGCTTCCACCCAACCCCCCTCCTTCCTAATCCTTACTATGTGGTCCTTACAGCTCCTCTTCTCCCTGATGTACTTAAAGAAGTCCTTCTCCCCCTTCTTAATGCCTTGTGCCAGCCTGAGTTCCGTAGATGCTTTGGCTCCCCTTACTGCCCTTGTCACCTCCTTCGATTCTGTCAAGTACTCCTCCCTGTCCTCCCCCCTCCCTGTTTTCTTGTACTTCCTAAAGGCAGCTCTTTTCCTCCTTACCTTTTCCATGACCTCCTTGCTCAACCAGCTCGGTTTCTTAGCCCTAGCCTTCTTGCTCTGGGCTTTGCAGCAGGTTTGGTTGCCTCCACTATCCCCAGCTTTATGAGCTCCCACCTCTGGTTAGTGTCCATACTAGATTGAATTCTGGCCAGGTACCCTTTTACCACTTCCCCATCCTCCCAAAGTCGGCCCTCCTGAAGTCCAGCACTCTTGTGCCAGATTCCACTCCTTCCTTGCCCATATCCAATGTGAGCCATACTGAGTGGTGGTCACTCCTGACAGCGTTCCTCCACTGTAAGTTCTCTCACAAAGTCCCCATTTGCCAGCACAAGGTCAAGGGTATTCCTAACCTGGTTGGTTCACTGACCATTTGCAGCAGGAAGCTGTCCTGGAAGGCATCAAGCAGTACCTGCTCCCTTCTGTTCCTGGTTGTTGGGGTACTCCAGTCCTCCTGGCATGTTGAAGTCCCCACAATCACCACACTACCCTTCTACATGGTCCTCCTGATCTGTCCTGCTAGTTCCCTGTCTAAATCCTCAGTCTGAGATGGTGGCCTGTACCACTCCCATTCTAAGAATCCTATTCTTGGAATCCTGGATTTGCATCCAAAGTGACTCCGTACTACCCTCCTCCCTTCCTCCCTTACACACTTCAGTCCTTCCTTCACATATAGTGCCACCTCTTCCTTTCCCAATCACCCTGTCCCTATAAATAACCTGTTCCTGGTACAGACAGGTCCCAGTCATTGTATTGGGTGGCCCATGTTTCTGTGATGGCTGCAATGTCCACCTCTCCCTCTGCCATGAGAACCTGTAACTCTGCAGTTTTCCTCCCAAGGCTCCTAGCATTAAGGGTAACCACCTTCCACCTCCCCTCCCATCCCACCCCCCTTTTCTAGCATCACCAATAGTACTTGCCATGTGTCCTTTGTCGCTGTTAGGGGTAAGCTCATATGGTTTCCCAACCTGTGGTCTCTGCATATCTCTTCCCCAGCTGCCACCCCCACTCCTAGTTTAAATTCCCAACTTCCTCTATGTACTCCTCCATCCTCTGTTTCAACACTCTTTCCCTCCTCACTCAAGTGTAGTCTGTCCTTGGCATAGAGACTACTGTCCTCCCAGGTCCCTCCCCACCCCCAACAGCCCATACCCTTTAGCACAACACCAGGTTCTTAGCCATCCATTAAATTCTTCTATTCTCAGCTTTCTTGTGTGCTTGCCTTTGGTACTGGAAGTATCTCTGAAAAAGTTACTGATCTTCCTGCCCCCTCACATAATTGTGCTAGTTCCTCAAACCTCCTCTGGACTATATCTACCATCTTGTCAGCCAGGTCATTTGTCCCAAGATGTATAATTAAATGAGGCTTGTCCCTGCCCCTTCTAGCATATTTCAGAACAGATTGTCCCACCCTTTCTGCAGTCATTCCTGGCATGGCCTCCACCCAAATGCGACTATGCCTCTCCTCCTTGCTACCCCACCTGACTCCTCTTAGTATTGAGTCCCCCAGCACTAAGATTCCACCCCTCTTACTCCCTGCTTGCTTCCATTCATCTCCTCTCTCATTTCCAGCTCCTCTTCTTCCTCCTGCACATTATTTCCCCTTTACCCTGTTGCAATTCTCCCAGCAGAACTTCCCCAGCTCCAGTTTGGTCCAGGCATTTATCAAATACTCCTCTAATTTCATCATTTCCCTCCTCCACCTTCTTCCTCTCTAGCAGTGCAAAACTATTTTCTGAAGACCCTTCACACATGCCCGCTCCCTCTCTCTTCATAGTAACCTGTTCTCTCCTTTCCACTCCATGACTTTTGCCACTTCTTCGCCTCCCCTCACAAGTCC
Source organism: Neoceratodus forsteri (assembly GCA_016271365.2). Taxonomy (NCBI): domain Eukaryota; kingdom Metazoa; phylum Chordata; order Ceratodontiformes; family Ceratodontidae; genus Neoceratodus; species Neoceratodus forsteri. Next base: position 620,967,238 of record CM028131.1, read on the forward strand.
CTATCTCCTCCTTCCATTTGTCTTTTGTCTCCTGACCTGGTTTCCCCAACAATCGTTCTTCCTGGCCTGGGCCCCTTTGTCTCTGCTTCCCTTCTTCTGACCCTCTCCTCACCACTGTTGGCTTAAATCGCCCTCCCTCATCTCCCCTTCTTCCTCCCTCCAGTATTGGGCTAAACCCACCCCCAATCTGCCTTGCCTGTCTTAGTTCCTCCTGCAGACCCTCAATCTCCTTTCTAAGTTTTTCTATGTGGTTGCACACTAAACATCCTCCCACGCTCCAGGCAATTTTTAGAAAGATTGGTGCACCGCAGTTGTTGCAGCCTACCACCCTACCATTGCTGTCATTGCCCTGTCGACCCCCACCCTTCCAGATGCAGGATACCAAACACTTCCCCAAGTCTCCCCTCCCCTCTATCAGTGCAAAACATTTTCTTTATTTCCTTACCTCCTTTGTTGCACGCTTGATATATTGAGCAACTGTTTTCATATTTCTATCCTTCCTATCCACACTCAAAAAGAGAGATTAAGTAGCCATTGCACAACCTTCTTCAAACTCCTACTCTTCCTTTCCCCAATGCAATATCAATGCGAAGAAGTAATAATGAAAGCTCCAATTTTTGCATTTACTTCCCTTCCACTGAGATAGCAGTCACCTTTTCACTTGCTGCTGTTCCTTTCCTGGATGTCTGCTTCTGCTATGACAGGTGCATGTCCCTTGCACGTTTGAGGAAGTGATGTCAGAACCCCTGGTACAAAGGAAATCATGGACCGGGGGTGGGTGGGGTGAGGGTTTGGGGGTGGGACCAGCCCAAGTCTTCCAGAAACAATCAGGTAGCTGGGGCCTCTGGTCAGACCATTAGCACCCTTCCCCACTCTGCATAAAACTTTGCAGCTAGTGAAGCCAGCAACAATGACTCACAATTCTACCCAAGCCCCCCAAATAGGCTTGCTACCCAAAGAAACAGGACTCCAATTCAAACAGCATCACCAACACCACATCAAAATAGGCTTGGAATTAGAAGATATAGGTCTCCAATTCAAAGAAACAGATCCAGTTAAATCACACCAATTATATTCTAAAACAGAAGAAACAGGCCTCTGCAAATGCAGCCTGCCACACAGTGAATCATCAAACAATGAGCCCACTTATAGCTACCAAAACAGGTTTCAAAATTCCAACAGCCCCAAACAATACCCTGCTAGCCCCTTAGTAGTAAGAAAGGAAAGAAATAACTTTCTACCAAGTAGAATCCACAAGAAACAGTGTGTATTTATGATGAAATAGTCCTTCTGCCCACTGCAAATGATGTCATTGTATTACTGCTGGACGAAGTGTGTTCTTTGCTGGCATCAAGATTCAAGATATGCAATGTTTATCATGGAATACATGGATTGAAAATACTGCTCAGTTCCACTAGCAGAATGTTCCTCTCTTAACATACTGTACACATACACTACATTGAGAATACTGGCTGGACAACTGTGCTCAACCAGCCTGTGCTGCCACTGAGGGGTTCTGATTCTGTTACACCTTGAGAGTGAAGCTATAGTGGTCACACAGAATCAGAAACCTGAGGTGGTAGTTCAGGCTGGTTCAGCACAGTTTTCCCAGTCAGTATTTTTTAATAGTGTGTAGTGACCCCGCAAGTTCCGTAACAAAAACAATAAAGAAAAACATTGAAATGATTTTGAATGTAATGCGCTCCTCTGCCATTTTACGGGAAAAGATGCAGCCGCCATCGTGTCAGAAAATTTACTGTTTGAATTTTGAGATGTGCGCATGGCGGTTTTTCCTTTAAACTGCTGACTTGTGCGTGCTCAAAAACAGCCAAGATAGTATTACCGCATTCCATGAACTTTGAACTGTGGTACAACAACATTTTGACTGTGATGGATTTCTGTGTGTAACAAGGGGTCACTATACACTATAAAAGCATCTTCAACAGCCAGAGAGGCTCAATTATCTAACTTCCAGGGCAAGCAGAATAGATTTCCCCAATGAGCAGGTAAAGACAGAAGGGGGATTGTTCATTGTCAGCAAAGAAACAATTATAATGAAAACTATAAACAATACTTAATGTTTCTAATTTGCTTATGTGTGTAAGGAAAGTATGAAGATCAGGGAAACAACATTTAATTAATTCATTTTATTTTTTTATTTAAGGTAGTATTATTTTTAAGGCCCAGTTGAAGGTGTTTTTACAGTGTAATGGTGGCAGCCATGTTTGTGATGTAACATAGTTTTGTTGTAGGAGGACTGATTTGCTCATTGTGTGATATGGTTTAGGACCAGCATGACTGTGCATGAAACAGATTTCATGCATGTTCACATCATATATTTTGACCAATGAGACTTACTAATTTTGGATGCCCATTTTATAAAGTCATATACAGTTTGGAGGTAGAGAAGTATGGCTAGCCACATGTGGCCAACAGAATCAGTCACAATTTTTGTCACATAGGGCCCTGTGGGCCCCCGTGTGAAGCAAGAGATCGTGTATAACTTGCTCGGCGGAGAGGGTGAGCATTAGGGTTGACAGCCCCAAGAAACACCAATGCAGCTTTTTACAATGAATAATGCATGCTTGGGGCTAGTGAGCCTTGTAGCAAGTACCAGACAGGGTGACCTGACTGTGAACAAACTAACCTGTTCTTTTACTGATTTTCCTTTCAGCAGCTGACATCAGCGGCAGCAATTGCGGTAGAGTGGACCAGTAGGAGCTAAGCAGGAAGCCCAAGGGCAGACAGAAAAAACAAGGGATGTTTTCAACTCAGGCGTTTTCTTGGGGCTAGTGAGGCTAGTAGCAAGTACCAGACAGGGTGACCTGACTGTGAACAAACTAACCTGTTGTTTTACTGATTTTACTTTCAGTAGCCAGCACCATCAGTCAGACTTAGGGGAATATTTGGGCGAGAAGGCAGGGCTAGTGGCAGAGTAGACCAAAAGAAGCTGAGCAGGAAACCCCGGGGATTTAAAAACCTAGTTTTTTTTCTTTTCAAATCAGGGTGCATTCTTTATGCTGGTGATTTTCCTTTCAGCAGCCAGCACCAGGAGTTGGCCTCAGGGGAAGATTCAGGTGGGACTTGCGGCAGAGCAGACCAATAGGGGCTGAGCAGGAAGCCCCATTGAAGTATAAAAGCCCTTCCATTCAATGTGTACCACACACGTTTGTGTCCCAACACTTGAGTGGAACAGCACAGGAGTGGAACAGGTGTGAGACTGGCATCTTAGGTATTGGCAGGCATACACAGGAGGGAGCAGGGAAACAGGAGGCCCTGCCAGGTGACTCAGATAAGGTTCCTGTTCACTCCTGTTGTAATACTCACTTCAGGGAAGGGTGGAGGGTAAAAGGTAGGCCAAAACTGGGAACTGGTGAAACACCTTATCTAGGGTAGGAATATAATAGGTTTTAAGGTGAGTATAGGAAACACTAATAGCAACCTGTCTAGGGTCAGGTGTCAAAGGGTTAGGTGAAGGTGAGAGTGCTGCTACCTTAGTAGAAAAGGCAGGGAAAGATAAAGGGATAAAGTAAGGAAGAAACACCTCATACAAGAGGGAACTACTTGTTCAGTGGGGTAGAAGGGAAAACCCTATTTGGGGTAAGGGTACAAAGGAGTAAAGCAAACATAAAAGGAGGAAAACTATGAACACCCTATCAGGGGTGAGAGTGCAAAAGTTTTTTCCAGGTGACACAGGGAGAGTAGGAATTGGGAATGTTGGGAGAAATGCAGTGCAGTGGTTGTGGGGCAGCAGCTTTCAGAGAATTTCTGGAGGCTGCAGTGCTGCCCCATCTGCATGCACCTCTCTGGGCTGAGGGAGGAGATCACTAGACTCCAGGCCTAGTTTGCAGGGTGTGGGGGACCTTTTTCCTCACCCAGGAGCCACCAAGTCTGGCACTGTTTCCGGGGAGGAGGAATGACTGGACTATGGTGAGCTCTGGAAGGGTCTGGGTGTTGGGTCAGGGGCACATTCCTCAACTGATGCCACTTTTTAATTTCTACACCACTCTGACAGTGCAGGACTGCTATTAGGAGGCACCTGTGGTAGTGGCTAGGGGGTATATGGGGGTTCTGTGTAGTGGAGACCCCAAGGAGGGTGGTAGAGGACCCCACAAGAGGAGGAAGGAACATCTGATGGAGGACATGATTGTTAGAGAGATAGATTTGTGAATAGGAAAGGCAAGTTGCCTATGAGGTACCATGGTCTAGAAGGATGGGAAATGGATCCTGAGGATCACTAAGGGAGAGAAGGAGAGCTGGATGTAATTGTCTACCTAGGGACTATTGACCTGGCTAGGGATGGGACTGGGTTAGTGCAGGGGAAGTGTAAGGAGCTGGGGAGAGGTCTTAGGTAACGTGCTCAGTGGCTTTTGCTTAGGTGCTGCTGCCTGTCTGTGATGGGGGGAGGAATGGTGCCGAGGGGAGGAGTACAGCTACACTGGGGACCTAACTGGAGGGATAAGGGACTATGCAGGAGGGAGGGCTTGCTTCTCTCTGGGAGGGGAACCGCAGTCCTCTGTGAACAGTTGATGTTACTTTGATGAACATTTAAACTAGCCGAGAGGGGTGGCAGAAGGAATCAGGGTGACATAAACTGCCCCCCCCCCCACATACTGAAGTAGAGAGTAGGGAGGACCCAAGGGGGAGATGAATATCCCAGGGTGCAAATTAATGAAAGAAGCAGGGTGGTAGAAATGAAGGGGGATGGGGACAAGAGCAGTAAAAAGAGAGGAGGGAGGAAAAAAAGGGAAAAAAAGGGAATTAACAAGCAGAATGTCAACAAAATCTGGAAGACTATATGTGCGAATGCTAGAAGTCTAGGAAATAACATTCTGGACCTAGTGGCCCTCATGGCAGAGGCTGTTCTGGATTTTGTGCCCATTACTAAGTCATGGTGCACTGAAAACCATGACTGGACTTAGCCATACTAGGTTATACTCTTTCAGGAAGGGCAGGGTGGGAAGAAAAGGAAGGTGTGTGGTGCTTTACATGATGGAAGGCATAAAAGCGACTGAGATACAGGGACTGGGGGGGGTGCAGAGATACTGTGGGTCACTCTAGAGAGACGGGGGATCTACAGAACAATCTGAAGGTGCAAACCTTCCCTAAGTCCCCAAAAGGTGTGTAGCTGTGGAAAAAAAGGGGAGCTTGCTCTGAGTGCTATACACAAAACATCCACAGCTGTGGAAAAAAGTGCAACTACGGAAGTTCCTGAGGAAAAAAAGCCATTGAAAAGTATGGCATATCCCCTTAGAGGCTATTCAGAGCCAGTGTTTATCTGCAATTGCAGAAAAAATGTTGCACACATGCTGCACCACGAAGAGTGAGGCGTAATTCTCCTTGAGCAAAGTGCAGTGTACCAAAAATTGAGATACAATTATAGTGGAGGTGCAGGCACAAGTAATAGCAAACCTATAGTCATGTCAGTTGTTACAACAAAAATAGCACACATTTTCATTGAAATACAACAAACTACAACCACTAGACCCAGTGCAGTCCATAAGGATCCCCACAGGAGTTGAGGCAGAGCTGGTAACAGCATGCAGTGAGTGCTACTGAAGCAAACAACATAAACACTCGAGGGAGAGGGACAGTCATCAGTTCCACCAACAGTAACTGGCAGCCACTGTGGTGCATGGTCCTGCTGGTACCAGTGGTGCTGGAGTGGTCTTAGTTGAGGGACTGGCTGCTGGTCTCTCTGTGAGTACTTACTACTGCATCTACAGCAAGACTGTCAAAGTCTACTGCTCCAGTTAACATGGATCACCTGGTGTTGTGCCTGCTGAACTTTTTTCCTCAGCTAAAGAAAGGATGTTAGGGAGATTTCAATACTTGTGGACTTCTGTAACTTGCCTGTTTTACGGATTTCCGCAACTGCGGAAATTTTCTTTGTGAATATGGTGCAACTAGATTTCCGCAGTGCTACAAGCCATTTTTCCGCAGCTACGGAAATATTTGCTCTCTTTGTGAATCCTGCCCAGGGAGCAGTCCCTGTTTGCACTGGCGTGATCTACAGACCTCCAGCACATGGGGAGGATTTGGATAACGTACTGATGGAAGCCATTAACGAGATTGCAGAAAACAGAGTGGGGCTGCTGGTGTGTACTTCAGTCTGCCAGATGTAAATTGGAACCTCCCAGATATAACTTCAGCTAGAAGCAGGGGCCATCTTGCACTCCCTGCAGCGGGCATTCCTCAGGCAACTAAGGAGCCCAGTCATGACTGGACAGTACTGGAACTGGTACTAACAGGGACAGTATTGCAGACATCAGTGTGGAAGGCTACCTAGGGAACAGTGACCACTGTACTCTGTGGGTTGACATAAGTATGGCTGTGGAATTGAACCACACAAGGATGAGGGTTCTGGACTTCAGGAGGGTAGATACTAAAAAGATGGTTGAATGCCTCTGGGGTGACCTGGTGGGGGGGATAACCTGGGTGGCGTGGAAGAACTGTGGTGAAGCTAAAAGATGGCATAGTGAAGGCAACAAACCTCTGTGCCAAGCAAGTGAGCAAAAGCAAGCGGAAAAAGAGACCACTGTGGTTCTCAAAAGACGTGGCTGGAAAGGTAAAGGCTAAAAGGGTAGCATTCAGAAGGTATAAGGAGACGCAGCTGGAAGAGGATAGGGAGGTGTATCAAGGGAAGCAGAAAAGCATGGAAAGCAGTAAGGAATACAAAGGTGCAAACTGAGGAGAGACTAACCCAAGCAGTAACAAAAAGGGACAGGACATTTTTTAGATGTGCAAGTGAAAAGAGGAAGAGCAGAGGAGTGATTGTAATAAGAAGGGGAGAGACTGTGCAGAGGAGGGCCAGTAAAAGACAGATATCCTGAACAAATACTTTTATTCAGTGTTCACAGAGGAAGGAGAAGGGGAGAGATCACAAAAAAGTAACAGAAGCTTTGCGTGGAGGGAGGTGGATACAAGTCCTTTTTTGGAGGCGAGAGTCCCGAAGGAACTTCCAAATCTGAAAGTGGATAAAAGCATTGGGACCAGATGGGATGCATCCAAGGGTATTGAGGGAGCTCAGGGAAGTACTGGCTACACCTGTGACAGTCTTATTTAACAACTTACTGAAAACAGGAGTGTTTCCAGAGGACTGGAGGAGTGTAGATATAGTCCCACTTCACAATAACTGTAGGAGGGAGGAGGCTGGCAGTTATAGGCCCGTCAACTTGACATTGGTGATGGGAAAGTTAATGGAATCACTGCTGAAGGAAAGGATTATAGAATATCTTGAATCCAACAAGTTACATAAGAACATAAGAATTTACCAGCAGAAGACGACTGCGTGGTCCATCTAGTCTGCCCGAGATGTCTACCTCCCCCCATCTACTGCTCTTGTTGCAGTGAGTACATTGACTGTCCCATGCCCGTTGGAATTCTCTGACACTCTTAGCCACCACCACCACCTCAGGTGACAGGCTGATCCAAGGGTCCATGACCCTCTCTGTGAAAAAATACTTCCTAACATTGGTTCTGAATTTACTGCCAAAAAGGCGTAAGTTGTGCCCTCTTGTACGTGCAGTCCTAGTTTCCTGAAAGAGGTTACTGGTATGTACTACGTGTATCCCTTTAACAAATTTAAATGTTTCTATCATGTCTCCCCCATTCTTTCTCTGCTCTAGGGAGAATAGATTTAACTAGCTGAGCCTATTTTCGAAAGGTTCATGGTGTAGTCCCTGCACCATCTTGGTGGCTCTCCTCTGCATGGATTCCAGACGGTCTGTGTCTTTTTTTAGGTGTGACCTCCAGAACTGCACACAGTGAGGCCTCACCAAAGACCTATAGAGTGGGATGATTACCTCACGCTTTCTTCTAGTAATACCCCTACCTATGCATCCGAGGATGCTGCTTGTCCTTAGTGCTGCTTTTTCGCATTGCTTTCCCACCTTTAAATCATCCGATATCATAACTCCTAGATCCTGTTCCATCTTTGTCTTTCCCAATTGCTGCCCTTCCAGGACATAGTTATTTCCTGTGTTCCTCTTACCCAAGTGCATTACCTTACACTTCTTGGCATTGAATCTCAACTGCCAGTTCTTGGACCATTCCTCCAGCTTTCTTAGATCTGCCTCCATTCCTTGGACCCCTTCATGTGTGTCCTCCCTGTTGCAGAGCTTTGTATCATCTGTGAACAGGCAGACTTTCCCTTTCAGTCCCTCAGCGATGTCACTAATGAATATGTTGGAAAGGATTGGGTCAAGCACTGATCCCTGTGGAACCCCGCTGGTTACTCTCCCCTCCTGCAACAAGGTGCCATTTACCATAACTCTGAGTCCTGTCCTGTAGCCAGCTTTTTATCCAATTGACCACTTTCTGACTTATACCTGTTTGCTCCAATTTATTTGCTAGCCTTCTGTGTGGAACAGAATCAAAGGCTTTGCTAAAATCCAGAAATACCATGTCCACAGCCACACCTTGGTCCACTGCTCTTGTAACCCAGTCGAAGAATTCCATCAAATTTTGTTTGGCATGAGCATCCTGCCATGAAGCCATGCTGCTTTGGGTCAAGTTTCCCACTTTCTTTCAGGTACTGCACTACCCTTTCTATAAGCAATGTCTCCAGTACTTTACCCACCACTGCGGTCAGGCTGATGAAGCAGTAATTTCCTGCTACCACTCGTGCAGTGGCACAACTGTGGTCCTTCTCCAGTCCTGTGGCACTATGCCATCTTCCAGTGACTTGTTAAATAGTTCAGCTAGTGGGGCTGCAATCCTTCTGCAGTTCCTTCAGAACTCTTGAGTGTATTCCATCCGGGCCCATTGCCTTGTCCACCTTTAATTTAGACAGCTCCTCAAGGACCACTTCTGTTGTAAAGGGACTGGTGTCTACTCCCCTGTTGTGGAGATATGCCTTGGCTAGTGTTGGACCATTACCTTTGTCTTCATGGGTGAAGACCGAGCAGAAGAATTTGTTGAGTACTTCCGCCTTGTCTTTGTCATTCTCTACCAGCTGTCCCTCTTTAGTTGCTAACCTGGTTATTCCTCTCTTACTCTTTCTTTTTTCCCGTATATAACGAAAGAATGCATTGCCCCCCCTCTTCACTCCCTGTGCTGTTCACTCCTCCGTCTGGGCCTTGGCTACCCTGATTTCTTTTCTTCCTTCCTTGTGTTTAATCCTGTATTCTTCTCTATCCTTCTCGGATTTGGTCTCCTTGTACTTTCTATAAGCTTTTTTTTAAATCTCGAATTATAGTCAACACCTCTTTGGAAAACCAGAGTGGGTTCTTTGATTTTCTGGATTTATTTGTTTTGCGCATTGTGCCGTGACTGTAGTTATAGCAGTTTTCAGTATTACCCAGGTGTCTTCCACATTCCCTGTGGCATTGGTTACCAACAGTTCTTTAATACTTTCCCTCATTCTTGGGAAATCTGCTTTTACAAGACCCAAGGCAGCATGGATTCAAGGGGCGGGGGGGGTGCCATGTCAAATGAATCTTATAGATTTCTTTCACTGGGTGACCAGAGAATTGGAGCAGGTTGGAGCAGTGGACATGGCCTACTTAGATTTCTGTAAGGCTGTCGACACCGTTCCACTTAGGAGACTTGTAAGGAAGCTGCGCAGCTTAGGGGTGGGTCCAAAGGTGGTAAACTGGGTTGGAAATTGGTTAGGGGATAGTCGACAGAGAGTGATAGTAAACCGGGTTCACTCCAGAGAAGGGAGCGTGACCAGAACAGTGCCTCAGGGATCACTACTGGGTCTTTATAAGTAACATTGCAGCAGAGCTGGAAGAGAAGGTATGCACACCTCTTTGCAGATGACACCAAAATCTTCAGATTCAGAGGGGGTGGAAAGCATGTGCAGCAACCTGAGAAAAGCTGCAGTGGTTCATATTGCTGGGTTCACAGTACTGGATCTGAATTTCTTCTAAAGATAATAAGGAGACAGGAATGACAGTGACATGCTCTGATAAATCACAAAAGTAGAAGGTGAGGGCTTGTGACATATCTATGGCTTTATGCGATACACAGAAAATCCCTTTCCGTGTGCACCTTTTTTGTCAGTACATTGGCTCTAGATGCTGCCTTTTTGGCCACCTCGTTTGTTTCTTGTTCATGGCTGTATGTTTTAACAGTTTAGAATCTACAAAAAAAAGAGCAAAAATGAGATGCACATGAATATCTGTAGAGAAAAATAAGGCAGGTAAATTACATTGCCAAAAGAAAATGTATTAAATAGTTACCGACATTAAAAGTCAACATGCAGGCAGCAGAACAGCAACAGTGTTTCATTGCATTACCATTTCTGCTTCTTCGCACCCCCTGTTGAAGCAGAAATGGTACAGCGGCAAAACGCTGCCAAAGTTGTTTTGCTGCCCGCAGGCAGACTTCATGTCAGTGGCTATTTATTTAGTACATTTTTATAGCAATACATCATTTCATTGCCTTATTTTTCTCCTGTACAGAGATTTATGTGTGTCTTATTTTTGTGCTTTTCATTGTTGCGCTTTTGGGCCATGAGGCAGCACCAGGAGACCTGCTTCTGCACATTTATTTGTTTCTGGCCAGGATAGAAGCAGCCTGAACGAGTTTTTTATTAAAGAGTGTTTTTTTTTAAGAGTTTAGGCTTTTGAGCCTTTGGTTATAGAGAGCTACCCATTCCTAATTATGAAGGAGGCGCAGCACAGTTATTTTGCGTTTTCCTTTATGTCTGTGTAACTTCTTTAAGAAATTGTAGTTTAGACCAACGCGGTACAGTAACAGTGTCAAAGGACTTATCATCTGTTCTTTTCACTTTTCTGTTTTACTGTAGCATCTATAGATCCATTCTACATGTATTGTATATTTATTTTATTTATTTATTGAATTTTGGTAGGCCCTCTGAGACAAGACTGCCCTTTTTAGGGGCAACCCGGGAGCATATTAGCACTGATAGAACAAGGAATAGATCTACCAGTCCACTGATATTGTTTCTGCTTGTCGGAGGAATGTATGAACAAATGTCTTTTTGTTTTGCAGACCGTACATGTCTGTTGGAACCCTGAGGGATCAAGTGATCTACCCTGATTCAGTAGAAGACATGCATCAAAAAGGATATCAGGAGCAAGATTTGGAACGTATTCTAGACATAGTCAATTTGAATAACATTGTACAAAGAGAGGGAGGTAAAGTTTCTTTCCCTGTATATATTTACGCAGAGTATAGGCCACTTTACTGTCAAATGCATACAGGTACTAAAGGGATTACATGAGCACTGAAATATCACCACACATGACCCTGTTCTGTACCAACATGCTTGCCAGATTGCTCATCTGAGACATACTTGTAATGAATGTGCAGCAGTCAAACCCTGCATAAATGATTCTTTTGCATTTTTATGTTTGCTTGCACGCATGTGCAAGAAACATAGTGCCTTCATCGGAGATTTCGGAGGTGTGTCACCTCCTCCTCCAATTCAGTCAGTGGGCTGGCAGGCGCGGCCCCTGTAAGCCAATGCATTTTGGAGCTGTCTATGACACGCTCCAAAATGCAGTGGCATAAGTTGAAAGGGGAGCTACGCTGAGTGAGCACCGATAAGATATCGGCTGCTCACGCCAGCTCCCCCACGACAGACGCACGCGCCACGAATGATTGTACAGCCGACGGGTGCCCAATCCCCGCCGGCTGAGCTCGTGCACCCACCCCCCAGTTGTAGGTGCCACACTGGAGCCCACCCCAGCGTGGCAAGCACTGTAATCTTTGGCCGCAGGGTGCCCAATCCCCCGCCGGCTGAACGCGCCCCCAGTCCATGTGCCACGCTAGAGCCCACCCCAGCGTGGCAAACTGTGTCACTTTTTTTATTTTGCCGACGGGGATGCCCAATCCCCCATCGACTGAACGCCCCCAGGTCCTTGTGTCACGCTGGGGGCCCACCCCAGTGCTGGCAAAGCGGTGCCAGCGATTTTTTATTTTTGCGGAGGGGGTGCCCAATCCCCGTCGGCTAAACGCCCCCAAGTCCTTTTGCCATGCTGGGAGCCCACCCCAGCGTGGCAAGCGTCCCACGACGCTTTTTTTGTTTTAACCCTGTAAAATAAAAACTGCTCCGCCGGCGCTCCCCAACCCCTCCCACACCCCACACCCACCCCTGCGCACCCAGCCTCCCCACACCCCCACCCCATACTTACCTCGGACTCCAGCGCGACGATCTTGGTGGACCAGGAACACGCCTGCACTCTTCAAAGCCGACATCGCGAACTGGGAAATGCCGGTAAGCTGTATAATGGGTTACATAGGGGATTTCCAACTTTATTGCATATCTTGGCATTTTGGGAATTTTGCATTTTCGGGCCTGAAGGGTGATTTGGCGCAGTGATGCGAAATCACCCTTCGGGCGAATAACACCATGACAGTGACATCATTCATGAGAAGGGGTCCCAAAAACCCCATGTTGAAAATTTGGTGCCAAAATTCCAATAAATGACTGTTTTACGAGGGTGCGTTGCGCAGTTCCTACGCAGGCTCGTAAGTTCGCGAAATTTCAATATTTTCACTCCAGATTTTCAACATTGCCATTTTACCACACCTTCTTATGAGTAGTACAGCTGTCATTTTTCACATCTCACCCAAAATGTGTTTCCACCCATGTAGCGCAGAATGGCGCAGTCGGTGTGCGAAATCAATGTACGGGACAAATTAAGAAAATCACAGTGACACTGTTCATGAGCAGAGGTCTTAAAATGGCTATGTTGAAATTTGGTGAAAAAATTCCTTAAAATGACTGTTTTACGAGGGTGCATCGCGCAGTTCCTACGCACACTCGTAAGGTCGCGAATTTTCAATATTTTCACTCCAGATTTCTAACATTGCCATTTTACCACACCTTCTTATGAGTAGTGTAGCTGTCATTTTTCACATCTCACCCAAAACGTGTTTCCGCCCATGTAGCGCACAATGGCACAGTCGGTGTGTGAAATCAATGTACGGGACAAATTAAGAAAGTCACAGTGACACTGTTCATGAGCAAAGGTCTTAAAATGGCTATGTTGAAAATTTGGTGAAAAAATTCCTCAAAATGACTGTTTTACGAGGGTGCATTGCGCAGTTCCTACGCACACTCGTAAGTTCGCGAATTTTCAATATTTTCACTCCAGATTTTCAACATTGCCATTTTACCACACCTCCTTATGAGCAGTATAGCTGTCATTTTTCACATCTTGCCCAAAATGTGTTTCCACCCATGTAGTGCACAATGGCGCAGTATGTGCAAAATCAATGTATGGGACACATTAAGAAAATCACAGTGACACTGTTCATGAGCAGAGGTCTTAAAATGGCTATGTTGAAAATTTGGTGAAAAAATTCCTAAAAATGACTGTTTTACGAGCGTGCATTGCGCAGTTCCTATGCATGCTAAATAAGTTTTGCAAATTTAATATTTTCACTCAGATTTTCAACATTGCCATTTTATTACACTTCCTTATGAACGTTACAGCGCATTTTTCATATGTCACCCAAAATGTGTTTTCGCATATAGCGCACAATGGTGCTGTTGGTGTAAAGCAATGTTTAGGACAGATTAAGAAAATCACTGTTACAGTGTTCATGAGCAGAGGTCTTAAAATGGCTATGTTGAAAATTTGGTGACAAAAGTCCATAAAATGACTGTGTTACAGTGAGCAATGCGCAGTTTCCACGCACTCGTGAAGTTCATGACTTTGTAATATTTTCAGTCCAGATTTTCACCAGTGGCATTTTTCACACTTCCTATGAACAGTACAGCTGTCATTTTCAAACATGGCTGAAGTGTGTTTCACACTTTCAGCGCTGAGATGCATGGTCGCTGTGGGAAATCATTGTTCGGCACAGATAAAGAAAATCACAGTGACACTGTTCATGATCGGAGGCACCAAAATGCCTGAGTTGACAATCTGCTGTAAAATATCCCCAACCTAATTATATTACGGGTGTGCGTTGCACAGTTTCTATGTACGCTCATGACTTCACCATTTTTTTAAATATTTTTACTGCAGATTTGCAACATTGCCATTTTTTATACCTCCCCATGAACAGTACAGCTGTCATTTTTTACATCCTGTTCGGAATGTTTTTGCACCTGTGGTGCTAAATGTCAGACTTTGCTGTGCATAAGCAGCTTTCTTAAAACTGATATTCCCCTGTTCATGAGGTCACAAAAAACATGTTGAAAATTTGGAGGAAAATACCAATGAATGCCTGAGGTATTAGGGTTTCCAACCATAACGCCTCAACCCTGTAGAGAATGACAGGCATCAGGTGTGACTTGGGATTCTTGCCTGTAATGCTCATACCATTCCACACCCTGCAGCCAGTGAGGAGGCAGAGGTATGCCTTGGACTCTTCAGCCCCAAAGTTCACCCCATTCTCCTATCTCATCCATCTCACCGCATTTCCTAATGAAATGGGTGCGCATAAGGGCCAAAGACCCAAGGAACACCGTGACACTTGTCAGTGTTGCAGGGTGGGTGTGGTGAATGGCGAGGCAGTTATGCCTGATGACCCAAATGCACACCCCAATGCCTGTCACTCTCTGCAGGGTGGTGGTGGGGTTGGCTTCAGTTCAGTACTTCACTGCCATTCCTATTACGCAGCTCTGTAACTTCTACATTACCACTGCCAATGCCAGCAAGCAAACATTCGGCATTGACAAATGCTTGTTTTATTAGAAAAAGTTCTAAGAAGAACACAAGAGTTTTGGTTACAAAGATTAAGGAAAAAAGGATATTGGGACCAGGATGTGGAGTACATTTTAGACATAGTCAATTTGAATAACATTGCACATACAGAGGGAAATAAAGTGTATTTCCCTCTATGTAGTTGTGCAAAGTATAATCTACTTTACTGTCAAATGCATGCAAGTAAAAGTAAAGCAGTGAATGGGGGTGGCAAGAATGTTCTATCATAAACATCTGATTGTCATAAAGATTAAGAAAGACACTGCTGGAGTAGTTGCTTTCCCTTTTGTCTTTAAAGAAGCTGTTGAATGATATGACACATAGTGAAGCAACAAGGTGAGGCTGTCAAGAAGTTAAGAAAATACTCTGATAGAATAAGTGAATTATTTCTGTTTAAAGTATGGCATTATATTAAAAGAGCCATATTTCCATGGTAGAAACTAAACAATTGAATTTATTGCTTGATGACAACAGACCTTAAGTAAACTTCTGTTATTATTTTCTTGGTCTGTGTGTCACATGATCACAAGTTTAAAAATATGGAAGTTAGTGAAAGTCAATTTACTGTTGTATAATGTGTGGTAAATGCCTATTAACTACCATAATCAGCAATCACACAGCTTTGTTATACACTGTTTAGAATTTTAAAAGTTGTTAACCACACTTCAGAACTTCCAAACAGTGGCATAACAAAAAAGAATGCACTAGAGTTCCATAATTCTCACACATAGAATGCAAACAGTGTTTTTTTGACCATACACTATAAAAGATGATGGCTGGGGATTGGGTGACAACCACACTGAAGTTACCTCTCGTGGTTGCTAAGGCTACAGTAAACGTCTCAAGCTGCACTCTTGAGGTTTACCATGTTGCCCCAGCAACCACTCAAGGTGATTACAGTGTGGTTATCACCCGATCCCCAACCATTATCCTCTATATTTTACGTACTTCACCTAGTTATTGTGTTTTCCGTATTTTAACATGATCGTTATGTAAACTTTCTGAAGGCTGGGATGCAGAAATGGACTGGAAAGATGTATTGTCAGGGGGAGAGAAGCAGCGAATGGGAATGGCAAGAATGTTCTATCATAAGTAAGTACAGTTTTTTTCTAATTCATATTAGATTTTTTTCGCAAGCTCTATGCAACAGTATGTACTTAGTATAATACAAGGTTAGTTAAACAAGCATTTGTTAATGCCAGATGCTTGCCGCTGGTATTGATGTTGTACTAGGCATGGAGCAGATCCCCATGCCAGAAGACTAATATGGGCTGGGCATGGGGCGGGGGGGACAGTTACAGCGGGGCAGCAACAGACTCTCATTTAAATCAGAAATGACATGCATAAGGCTGAAACTGATCTAGATAGTGGGGGAATGTAGACTAGCAATTTTTGCACTAATCACTGAACCACTTAACTTCACTTTTTCATTGTTGTGATACACACACACTCTGACAAACCATTTGCTCATATGTGCATATATATTCCAGTGAGTATAACATAGCAGTGCACCATCTACACACATCTTTTCAGATTAAAAGAAGAGACATCAAGGGACCTTTTTACTTCTTTTCAGGCTATGAGGGACATCAGAGGGTGGGGAGTTGCCACTAGACACCTCAATTAAATAAGCAGTGACATGCAGAAGGCTGAAACTGATCTAGATAGTGGGAAAATGTAGACTAGCACTTTTTGCGCTAACCAGAGAGTATCCTAACTGCACTAATAGTTGGAATACACGCACACTGACTAATACAAATATACATATATGGATATATATACAGTATATATATATATAATAACTGGTCAGCAATTTCTCTCAATGTACTGACCAGGTTGATATTTTCCATAACAACCGGCTGGTTGTTATGACATTCATGAGCCATGCCAGTCAAACTATGCTGTTGCCTCATTGGCCAACATTCTGTATGTGGGCCGGGCCAAACAGTCTCACAAACTGCTGGAGAAAAATTGCTGGTCTGTTGTTATAAAAAAAAGATGGGAGGTGTTTCATATTATAAATTTAATGCACACCCTCGTTGTGGATGTTTTGATAAACCCTCGGCTTCGCCTCAGGGTTTATGTGGCATCCCACAACTCGGGTGTGCATTAAATTCTCATATCAAACCCTTTCCCATCCATTATTCTCTCTCTCTATATATATATATAAAACAAATGGTAAAACATAGCAGTGCACTGTCTGCATACATATAGCATTGCCACACACACACACAGAGTTCATACAGTTAAGTGTGGCAGTTGGTGTCACATGTTGCAGGTCGTTGTTGGGATGTGTCAGCGATGTCAGTGGGATTGCGTTGATGTGAAGAATTGCGGCGAAATTTCCGTCACTGTGGCTTGGTGGAGTCATTATATGGCATTTATTTACTTGTACATCTAAGCCTAACTTTTACTGTATTTTGGATAAGCACTGTGTTTTGCACTAACTCATTGTACTAACCTACTGCGTGACTGGGTAACTAAGGTAGATCCAGGGAGGTAAGATGGATGTGGCCTATCTGGACTTCAGAGAGACCTTTTATACCATCCCCCATAGAAGGCTGATTAACAAATTACACAGCCTGGGGTGGATCCTAAAATAGTTCTGGTGGTGGAGAACTGGCTGAATGGCAGGAGTCAGAGGGTTGTGGTAAATAGAGACTGCTCTGGAGAGGTGACGAGCAGGGTGGCACAGGGGCTAGTGCTGGGGCTGGGCCTCTCCAGTGTCTTTGTTGGGGACATTGCAGAAGGACTGGAGGGGAAGGCATCTCTTTTTGCAGTGGATACAATGGTATGCAGTAGGGTGGACATGCCAGGGGGTGTTGAAAGAATGATGGAAGTCCTTAAAAAACTGGAGAGCCGGCCCAGTGGCGCTGAAGGTTGAGCTGCTGGATGCCACACCTCACGCTACACCAGCGACCCAGGTTCGGGAGCAAGCCCAGGTCATTGAAAGCTGGATAGAGGGGAGGGAGCAGGATTGAACAGCCACAAGGCAGCTCTCCTGTCTTGGGGAGGGACCCTGTCACCCCCTACAGTCCAACTGCCCTCAGGTGGAGGCCTGAGGGTAGCACAAGCAGACAGGTGGCAAGCAGAGGAAAGGCGCTGCAGAACCACAGCATGCACGTGCCTCCACTTGTGATTGCACAGCTGTGGCACAGGGAGTTGGGGTGGGGTGGGGGCATAAACACAATAAAAAAACCTGAAGAAATGGTCTGAAGAATGACAGTTGGGATTCAATGCAAAGAAGTGCAGTATCATGCAGATAGGGCACAAGAACCCAGGGGCAAAGTACAGACTATCTGGGGTGGTACTGACAGTCACAAACATACCTCTCAACTGTCCCTGATTTTCAGGGATGTCCCTGATTTGGCCTCAAAATTTTCCTCTGTCCCTCGTAAAATTTGTGTTTTTGTGACAGAACAGTAGAGATTAATAACACAAAATAATGTCAAACATTCAAGTTACAGACTTGTTGTTCTTCAGAAAATGCATCTTAACACAAATGCCTTTATTCTATCAGCTTTCTGAGTAAATAGTACCAGTTTTTAAGATATGTCCCTGATTTGGGGTCTTTGTCCCTGATTTTTTTTAAGCCTTGTCCCTGATTCACTAGGCAAGAGGTTGAGAGGTATGGTCACAAAGCAGGAAAGGGGCTTGGGAGTTATCATCTCACAGGACCTAAGAGAAACTAGGTAGTGTGATACGGCGGCTGGAAAAGCTAGCCAGATGCTTGGATGCAGAGGGAGGAGTATCGGGAGCATAAAGAGGAAGGTCATCTTGCTCTTGTATAAGACACTCATGAGATTGCATCTGGAATACTTCATCCAGTTCTGGAGGCCCCATCTGTGAAAAAACACGGATAAGGTGGAGGCGGTGCAGTGGAGGGCAACTATATGGCACAGGGCGTATGGGATAAGACCTATGAGGAAAGACCATCCAAGTCAAGGTTTAAAATATTTATTTCATTTGGGTAAAGCATTCAAACCATTTTAAATATTTAATTTTTTCAGGATTTGCCAGTTGAGATTTGATATATGATACATTGAATCTCAAGTGGCATATCCTGTAAAATATCACTTACAGTGGGGTCATGCTTTTACCATTTATTTCTAATGAGCTTACACAATGCAGATCTACTGAGAGGCAGTTTCAATGTGGTCTTCCTTTTTCACATTTTTACACTATGTTTTCCTAGAATATGCCTGCTGATTGCTATGTATTTAGCCTGGATAGTTCACAGAAGATGTGGCATCTTATTTTCAGTGGGGCTTCACATCTACACAACATGATTCTGCATTGCATAAAATCAGAACACACTGAAAACAATATTTTACATCTGGACTAGGCTACCTGGAATAAATGTATTATAAAAATGGTAAAATCATGACCCCACTGAAAACAAGATATTGCATCTAATCTGGGATGTCCTGAGTAAATACAGTGCAAAAATGTGTAAAATGAAGATCCCTATGAGAATGAGATGTTGCATTTGCCCTGTGCTATCCAGGATACAAAATATAGGATAAGAAATATTTAGAGGAACTCTACTGTAAACTGAACTTTACTGTGTTCCACATAACCATCCAAGACTGACATAAACAGTTTCTTTATTGTTTTATAACATATTAGATTGTAGTATTTATTTCAAATGTTGTGGCCATGAAGATGGTGTGTGTGTGTGTGTGTGTTTGCTGTAGCTCAATATAAATATTGTTCCCAAAAAGCATAGTAAAATTAGTAACAAAAGATAACAGTTCTTTACAAATGTCTTCTGCTACACTAAATTATGTCTGAGACAGTGCTTATCAGATAGTGTCTTAAGAGGTTAAAAAAAACTGTGTAAACTTAGGAGATTCCTTGCTGGGAAAGGGTGGTATTTATGAGGTATGAATCTTTCTTGAAAGAGAATACCTGCCCACCTGAAGCTAACAGCAAGAAAATGTTTAAATGCTAAGTATTTAAACGTGCAGGTTGTTGCATTTTGAAGGGGGTAAACTTATAATCTCCAGTTTAATAGGCAACCAATATTTAACGAGCTGTTTCAGTTTCTATTGCTGTAATGCTGAGGAGAAAGGGTGTAGGCAGGGAGGCTAAGAGCACATGATGAGATTAGATGTGCTTGCTGATTTATGAATGTGTCTGTCCGCACATTGTTTTGAAGTCCTCGCACTTTCGTGCCTGAATAGTGCCATAATGAAGCTTGCTGATTATTGGTCAATCCCCCTTGTAGAGTCTTCTGAATTGGACCACCGTGACACACCTCTCAAACCCCTATACACAGCAAAATGTTCGACCTGTCCTAGCGCGCACGGCGAACATAAAAACCAGTTACAGCTGATGTGATCACATACAATATATAAATGTTGCATCAGTATGGTCTCAAAGAAGAAGAAAAAATGTTCAAGAATCATACCAGAGTTGGTTTAAAAAAAAAAAAAATAACCCAATGAAAAGATTCATAGTGTAGCAGAAAATAGAGGCCTAGAGCCCACAGGCCACCCACCATGTGCAGATAATACATAACTTATTTTGTAGAGACAGCAGACAAGTATTATATAAAGGTTCTATAGAATAAAACCCCCTGATTAGTTCCGCACATTTCAATAGCTTTTCATTAATCTATTTTTAATATGCTTGCAGAACCTTATGACACAAAAACATCAAACGACTATGATTTCAAAGTAAAATTATTATTTTACTTAAGCCACTTTTCATGATGTCAGTAAGGCAGTCCTAGGGGTTTCATTAATTGCCAGTAACCTCCTAGGGGCATGTATTATGACCCTAGAGCAGTGTTTCATAAATGAGGCCAGTGTGGCAGCATGCAGCCACCAACACAATGTTGTGTGGCCACAGAACTCTTTAGAGCCCTAATTAAAAATTGAATGGACAATTAATTACCTTTAAAAAATAGGAGATATATTTCAAGTGAAAATACATCTGGAAGTTGATTTAATGTACAGTATACTGTCTGAAAAGAAATAAATGTATATTGTAGTAGATATATATTATGGTGTATATCAGGGGGTCTGGAATGAAACAAGCAAGGAGTGAGCATCCAGTCAGTTCTAGTTGCCACTTTTTGGAGGCCCTGTGAGGTGACCAGAATTCGAAGCTTGAGAACCACTGCCCTAGAGGGTGATTCTCAGACTATTACTGTAACCCTAGGTCATGCCATATTGTAAAATCACCAGTGCCCTAGGCAAGACAGGCAAGAATATAATAAGCGCAAGTAGGCAGCCTGTTGATTAACAGAACATAGTAACACAGTGCTGGGATGATGGAAGGGATTTAAGGTCCATCTTGTTTGCACCACCTGCCACATGACAGTTAACGACAATGCCCAGTTTTGAATATAAACTCACATCTAAGCTTAACAGCCAGAATGTTACCCCATCCCAAGCTGTGTAACCCCAAATGCCATTCTCCCTCAGAAATCTGTCTAGCCTATCTTTGAAAGCCTGAACAGCACTAATTTCCACAACCTCACTGGGTAGGCTGTTTTACATATTAACTTGCCTCTGTTTGAAGGAATGTTTTCTAGCAGTTCCCTTATCCCCCAAAAAAAAAAACACACACTTCAGTTTGAGGAATGTCCTCTACTTCTGGACAGAAAAAAAAAGGCAGTGCACACACCGAAAATGGCTAACTCAGTTTATTGGTGCTGAGTTTGGAGAGCCAACCAGTACCTCTACATATCACCTCCTAAAAATTTGTTTAAAACGTATTTATTTATTTGAATTTTGGTAACCAGGTAAGCCCACTGAGGCAGAATGACCCTTTTTCAGGGGTACAGAGGGAGATGCGGAGAATATAATAAATAACAGCATAAATAAGTGTACAGTGACACTTTTACAAAAGATCATATATAAAAACATCAAGAAGCAATGTCAATATTAATCTACCACAGAGCACCATACAAACAAATAAACATTAACCCCAAAGAAAAAAACATGTATCCAATTACCATATAGCAGGATAAGATTTAATAAAGCTAATACAAAGTTTAAAAAATCATAACATTATAGCCCTGAGAGTTTACAGTGTGTGCCCAGATCACTATAAAGTTAGTTATAGCTCTATAAATTATGCTGCACAGCTCTCAAGGCTATAATATTAAAACATTATATTTTTTTTATTTATATTAGCCTTATTAAATCTTATCCTGCTACGTAGGTAACTGGATACATGTTTTTCAATAGGATTAATGATTATTTGTTTGTATAATACGTAGGGGTACTGCTCGGCTCTGTAAACTCTGCACCAATAAATTGAGTTAACCGTTTTCAGTGTATGCATTGTTTGTTTTTTTTTTGCTCCCATTATTCCTTTTCCATCATGACCTGTGGTTCTGCGTGCATTCATTCCCCTGCTCAAATGTCAGTGTACACTAAACCCTGGCTATTCCATTTTAGTAATCGGAAAACCAACATCATGTTCCATCTAAGTCTTCTCTTTTCTAGGCTAAATAATTGTTACTTACAGTCTCACCTTGTAACTCTTAACTCCTAGAAGAATAATGATGATAAATGCAATTTTTTAATGCCTTTAACTCATTACCTCCAAAAGCTTCTCAAGTCGTCCAAACTATCCATTGTTTACCTGACACAAAATGGCTGCCCAGGCAGTTCAGCCAGGTTAGTTGAAAGACCAGCTGGAGCCTTATCAGACATGGCTAAGATTGACTGCCAAAGAGATTTTGATACTGCGCAGCACAAGCCTGATAATTAGCCTGCCTTATAGCCAAAGAGGCCGGCAGATAGTCTTTCTTGGCCATGCTGTCTAGTTTCTTAGATCCTTTTCAGGAGGGTGTGATGCCAAAGGCACCTTTGCCCTGTCACAGGCAGCTGTTTGGACAACACCCTGGTGGTCAGGGTGAGCAAACAGGAACTCAGCCCCTTCCCTATCCAGTTGGTACTTTTTGTCCGCCCTCTTGTCCAGAGGTGGGACAGAGTTTGGTGTCTGCAGAATTTTTAAAATGTCCTTTTTAAAGAACTTGTTGATTGGGAGCAACAGCATGTTAGTGGGTGTTAACCCCGTAAGTCTGAGGTACTCAACCTCTTCTTCATCTTCCACTACTTCAGTTGTGGCTATGTCCAAGGCCTACTATTTTTCTCACAAAGGAGAAATGTGAAGAATAATCTTCAGTCATTCTGGGTGGAGACCCAAACTTCTGTTCAGGGGAAATCTCAGGTTCAATGGGTTTCCCTTCCTCCTACTCCATCTGCTCTTGGAGTGAGGTATGAGCTAAGGTAGGTGTTTGCCAAACCGGGGTTTGAACTGGTGTTTGAGGGGCTAACCCCTGTAAAGTTTGTATAACTTTGAAAGCGTGAGCAATTTCCTCAGGTGAAGGCTAACTGGGAGGCACAGCAGAAGTCCCCTTATGCTTTTCCGCGGGGGGGGTCAGTGTGTTTGGTTTTCTTCAGTTGTTTTTTTTTTTGCAGGAACTGGAGATTGAACTAGTTCATCGGTTCTTTTGCTGGTTGAAGAATCACCCTTATCAGGGGTTGTTTGCTTTGGTTGATAAACCTGATCAAGTGCAAAGTCACTTCAGCACATAAATCTGCTGGAACTGAGGGCAGTACACTTAGCCTTGCAGGTTTTCACACCGTTGGTGCAGGGCAGAGTGGTACAGGTCGGAACAGACAATACCACGACAATGTACTATATAAACAAACAGGTAGGAACAAGGTCAAGCCCCCTGTGCACAGAGGTAATGAAGATATGGAGTCTAGCTTACTCACTCAAAGCTTCACTGCAAGCTATTCATCTGCTTGGCAAGGGCAACACCCTAGCAGATGTTAGATCAACCTGGCCCATCACGAATGGACCCTAAACAGGCAGGTGCTGGAGGTAGTGTTCAGAAGGTAGGGCACCCCAGAGGTAGACCTCTTTTCATCCAACAAGAACCACCACCTGCCACAGTACTAACATACTAAAATGCCAGCAGAATAGGCCTAACGGTCTTTCGCGTCTGCTCGTTTGGTCACCCCCCACCCTGGGAGCTGACCTTGCTGCCCCCCTTGCCTTCTCTGGCTTCTCCCTTCCCAGTTCCAGCTATTCTCGCTACATTGGATTTTGCTTCCAGAACCCTTCCCCTGTACCTGTCCCACCCCCTCTTGAACCCCTCCACCATCTCTGCCTCCACCAGCCCCTAGGCAGCACATTCCATGGCTCCACCATCCTCTCAGTGAAGTAGCACCTCCTCCTTTCTCCCCTGAATCTCCCCCAGCTTCCAACCATGCCTC
Source organism: Neoceratodus forsteri (assembly GCA_016271365.2). Taxonomy (NCBI): domain Eukaryota; kingdom Metazoa; phylum Chordata; order Ceratodontiformes; family Ceratodontidae; genus Neoceratodus; species Neoceratodus forsteri. The sequence goes on from CM028131.1 coordinate 620,991,119, forward strand.
TAGTGGCTCCCTCTTCCTTCCTTAGAAACACCCTGACTGTTTCTCCCCTATTTACCCCCTTCATGTACCCAGAAGATCTCTATCATGTCCGCAGTCCCTTCTCTCTTCCAGTGTGTACATTTTAGCTCTTGAGCCTCTCCTCCATAGGTCCTGTCCCCAAGCCCCAAATCATTTTGGTTGCCGTCCTCTGGACCCTCTCCAGGAGTTTAATATCCTCTTAAGTGTGGCCTCCAAAACTGCATGCAGTACTCAGGTGCGGCCTCACCAAGCAGTTATACAGAGGGAGTATCACTTCCCTCCTTCTGGAGGTGATCCCCCTAGCGATGCATCCCAGCATCCTGTTGGCCTTGGCTGCTGCCCTCCTACAAGTCTCCGAGCTGTTCATCTTGACATCCACCACCACCCCCAGGTCCCTCTCAGCCATCAAGACCTGTAGCATTCCCCCCTCCAGGGTGTACACTTGGCCCGGGTTTCTGGCCCCCAGGTGCAGTACCTTGCATTTCCTGCATTGAACCTCAGCTTCCACTTTCTAGACCATCTTTCCAGAGCCTCAGGTCCCACTGAGGGCCACCTCCTCCTCCCCATCCACCACCGCCCCCAGTTTTGAGTCATCCCATAGAGACTCATCTCACTCCTGATACCTGTCCTTATGTCAGAGATGTAGGCGTTGAACAGGAGGGGCCCAAGGACTGATCCATGTGGGACCCCACTAATGACCCTCCTTGGGGATGAGACTATCCTGCCAACTACGACCCTGTGAGTCCGGTCCTGGAGCCAATTGCCTATCCATCTGATTATCTGGTTTCCCACCCCCATTTCTCCCAGCTTATCCAACAGGCCCACATGAGGAACAGAGTCAAATGCCTTGCTGAAGTCTAGAAAGAGGACGTCCACTGGTCTACCCAGGTCCAAGGCACTCATCACCAAAATGTCGTAGAACTCCACAAGGTTTGTCTGACATGATTTCCCCAGTACGAATCCATGCTGTCTATCGTCCAGGCACCCTGACTTTTCCAGGTCCCCCCCAGCCTCTCCTTGACAATGCCCTCCATCACCTTGCCCACCACCGATGTCAGGCTGACAGGCTTGTAGTTCCCTGCCACCTCCCTTGATTCCCCCCTTGTGGATAGGCACTATATGCACCACCTTCCAGTCCTGGGGCACCCACCCTGTCCTCAGAGAGATGGTGAAAAGCTCCGCCAGGGGTTTCGCCAGGACATCCACAAGTTCCTTCAGCACTCTGGGATGTAATTTATCTGGCCCGGTGCTTTCTCCGTCTTAAGGGACCTGAGGGCTTCCCTCACTCTCTCTGCTGTGATTTCCACTTCCACTACCTCTTCTCCCTGCTTAGCCTTCCCCCCTCCTGCCAGTGATGCCTCCCCCTCTCCCCAGACCCGACGATCGGTAAGGGTCCCCCCCCTCAGTATCACTGTCTCCTCCCATGTATGATGCAGCACCCCCATTTTTCTTGGTGAAAACTGAGGTGAAGTACTCATTTAGTACCTCAGCCTGCTCCCCGGGTCTTGTGCCCATCTCTCCCCTGTTTTAATCCTGCTAATCTGCCCCTTCACCCTTCGTTTTTCCCCAATGTATCTAAAGAACCCCTTGTTCCTCTCCTAATTTCCCTGGCCAGGTTCTGCTCCTTCCTTGCCTTAGCCACCCTCAACACCCTAGTGGCCCTTCAGCCATCAGCTCGCATCTCCCCTCAATCCCTTTCACTCCTTGAGCACTTGAATTGCCTATAGGCTGCCTTCTTTCCCTGCACCACCTCCTGGACCTCCCTGGTCCACCAGCAGGGTTTTCGGGCCCTACCACATTTTCGTCTTATTCTTGCACAGGTGCTGGTAGCATCTCGTACCCCTCTTCTGATGATTTCCCACCTACTATCTGCTTCCATGTCTGGCCCAATTCCATCCAAATGCTCCTTAAGGATCCTTCCCATTTCCTTAAAATCCACCCCCCTGAAGTCAGTTACCTCCATCTTTGTGCAGCCTTCTACCCCCCTAGGTCCAGGCAGAACCAGACCTTGGCATGGTCACTGCCCGCCAACGGGTCCCTTACCTTCAGGCCCCCAGTCTGGTCACTGTCTGCCAGGACCACATCCAGTACCCGCGCCTCCCTGGTCGGATCCCCCACCTGCTGAGTTAGGAATATGTCTTGAAAGACAACCAACAACCTCTGTTCCCTGGCCACCAAGGATGTCATAGTCCCCCAGTCTGTTCCTGGCATGTTTAAGTCCCCCAACACCACCACCCTTCCCCTGCCGAGTCTGCAGTGTCTCCCAACATCTGCCACCAGACTCTCCTCCAGCTCCTCCGCCAGTGCAGGGGGTCTATACACCACTCCTATTTTTACTGTCTTGCCCCCCCTTATTATCAAGGTGACCCAAATCACCTCTACGATTCCCTCCGCCTCCTCTACTCCCCCTATGCCAATGCAGTTTTTGACTATCATTGCTACCCCTCCTCCCCTTCCCTCCCCCCTGTCCTTCCTCAACATAGTGTAACCTTCCAGGTTCAGGTCCCAGTCATGTCCTGCGGTAGCCCAGGTCTCAATGACTGCTGCCACATCCACCACTCCCTCAGTTAGCATCGCCTGGAGCTCAGGCATTTTATTGCCCAAGCACCTGGCATTTAGCAGGACTACCTTCCACCCTTTCCCTATACTTCCATTTCCCCTGCTCGTGTTCCCATGGGGATTCTGTTTTCCCTTGGTCTGCACTTTACCAGTCAGCCGTTTCCCGCATTCCTCCAGCTCCCCAGAGGGGTGGAGACAGAGTCCTTCCTTTATTGGCCCCCCACAGCCTTTTCTCCCATCCCTCCCCCTTCACAAGTTTAGACCCCACATTTCACCAATGAACCCCTCTATTTTCAACTTAAGGATTCCCCCTCCAAATTGAGATAGAGCCTATCTCTAGCATACAGCTCCTTATCCTCCCAGGTCTCCCCCCAATCCCCCATCAACCCATACCCTCTGGCCTCACACCACTCCCTGAGCCACTGGTTTATCTCCCTAATCTTCCTTTTGTGTTCCCCACTAGCCCTTGGCACCGGCAGGATTTCTGAGAAGGAAACTGTGCATCCTATGTCATGACAGACCCTGGCAAGCTCCCTGAACCTTGCCTGTATCTCTAGCTCGCTATTTCCCTCAATGTCATTTGTACCCAGGTGGACCAGTATGTCCGGGGAACCCCCACAGTCCTTTGCCAGCTGATATACCTCGTGCTTGGTTCTGTGCACCGTTAGTCCAGGGAAGCATTTTGTTCTAACTGGCCAGGCTACTCCCTCCCTATCCCATTTGATACCCCTGATCATAGAATCCCCCAACAGGAGCACTCTGACTGCTCCTTTTCCTCCATTTCCCCCCCTTCCATGTCCCTCATCCTTTCTACCGGCCCCTCCACCCAGCCAGCTCCTTGTTCCTCCCCCTATCTGGGTGCCAAATGCCGCCTCTACTTATTTACCCTGGCCACCCTCCCCTTCGATCCTATGCCTCTCCTCCTCCCGAGTGTCCTTCTGCACCTCGCTAACTCCCCCCTCACTGCTCGTGACTGGTCCTTCTCCCCCATCCGCTAAACTAGCCTGGCTCATCCTCCCTTCTTTCCTGTCTATGTTTAGTCCATGCTTGCTTGTCGTGCTCCCCTGGCCTAAACCCTCAGCTCCCTTTACTGTATCCTCCTTGTACTTCTGGTCCTTCTCCTTGCCCTTTCCTCCCAACTGGTCCTTCTCCTTGCACTTCCCTCCTCTTCCCCACCCCTCCTGCTCTGATTCACTGCTCCCCATTTTCTTGCATTCCAGGTTCCCCTGTTCCTCCTGCTATCCAGCCCCCGCCTCCTGCCCCCCACTCCCTTTCCATCTCTAACCACCCCTGTCATGGCTACATCACTTCCCTCATCCTCAAGCAGAAGAAGAGAATTGAAGCGGTTACTGAGCATAAGGTCCAATCCACCTCCCCGCCTTGCTTCCTTCTGTCCAGCCCCGGCCATCTGCCTACTTCCCTGAGAATGTTGTCCCTCTGGCCCCCCTTTGTGAGGGTCCCCAGTTACCTGCCTGCTTCTTTGGTAGTTTCCTCCTTTTGGGCCCCCTCTGCCAGGGTCCCTATGTGACCCCTGAGTATTCTCCTGTACTCCTTTCCCTATGCCCTCGCCCCTAGTGCTTGGTGCAACCCCGTGGGAGATCCCCTGCCCCCTTCCCCACCATACCTCCCCCATTCCCCCAGCTGTCTCCTAATCCCCACAACCTCATCCCTGCTGTGCTAGCTGGTAGCACACTGGGCAACCACCGAACTTCCAAGCCCAGTCCAGTATCATGGCTGCTTCACACCCTGTGCACCCCACCACCCTCCCAAAGATGCCGGCCCTGTTGCAGACCACCAGCCAGGGGTAGCAGTAGTAGATTTAATTTATTTGGGGGCGCCCTTCCCTGAAGGCTCATGGCACCCTTACAATACAATTAAAATACAAACATACAATACAAGAAACAATAAATAAGAACATGCAAGTAAAATCTAAACATGATTAAACAACTGAACCAGTTCTGAGTCTAAACAGCTACCTCAGACTCCAAAAGCTTGAGTAAACAGAACAGTTTTCAATTGGCATTTGAATATTTCAAGTGACGGTGCCTCCCGGAGATAACCGAGCAAAGAATTCCAAAGAGTCGGAGCAGCAACCTCAAATGCCCGGTCCCCAGAGCTCTTCATCCTTGCTCTGTGATTCTCCAGGAGAACAACGGAAGCCGATCTAAGAGACTGAGACAGGGTGTAGAGGTGCAGGAGATCCTTCCAGTTGCCCAGACCCAAACCATGTAGGGCCTTATAGGTCAACAGACCTGCCTTGAAGGTGATGCACCAACGCACTGGCAGCCAGTGCAGTTCGTGCAGCACGGGGTTGATATGACTGAATCTAAGGTGACCAGTCAACACCCGCGCTGCTGAGTTCTGCAAAAACTGCAGGCGCTGCAAATGCACCACCTCCGACCCCGAGGTAGAGGGCATTACAGTAGTCGAATCTCAAGGTTACAAAAGCATGCACCAGTGTGGCCAGGTCTTCGGGTGGGGCAAAAGGCTTGATTCAAGCAATAATCCAGAGATGGTAAAATCCAGTCTGGACAGCAGCCCTGGATGCTCTGACTCTGGATTGATCAGGGAGACAGCTATATGCCTTCCTTCCTTTCCCCCTAATCCTCAGGGTTCTGATCAAACTCGGATCACAGCCAGCATCAATGATCTTGATAGCACCAAATTGGGCCAGGCAACTGTGGTACTCCCTGCTGCTCTCCATTTCTGTGGCCAAACCAATACACCTCCCTTGGAGGCACAACCTGTTATCCTCTAACCAAGGGAGTATCCTGTACCTGAACTTCAGATCCCTCATGGCGTGACTCTTGAGGACTTAAGAGTATGCAGGCTTGCATCTCTCGGAAAGTGTCCTGGATGTTTTAAGAGGTGACAGGGAACAGGTACCAGTTTGGGACCCGAATGTTTGCATTGCCCAGCTTATGGTACCCCCATTTGAGCCCATGGTCTCAGCTCATTTGAAGTATGTTACCTAGAAAACTGTTTCTGGTAGCCATCACTTTTGCCAGAAGGATCAGTGAGCTTCAGGCTGTGTGTATTGAAAAAGACTAAATCTCTTTCCATAGGGATAAGGTAGTTTTGAGAACAAATACTGTAGGAAATTCCTCCCTAAAGTGGTATCTGATTTCCACTTAAATCAATCCATCACTCTGCCAGTCATTTTCACTGAGCGTTCTAGTTCAGGTGAATGTCGACTCCATAGTCTTGATGTCAAGAGAGCTTTTAGCTACTACATGGCTGTCAGTAAGGACCATAGACAGGACAGACAGTAGCTGTTCCTGACCTATGGGGAGGTGGGTAAAGGAAATCCAGCACCTGAAAGGTCCATTTCTCGCTGGATAGTACAGTGCATCCAGTTTTGCTATACGAAAGCTAGAAAGGAGCCCCCAACGGGACGAAGGGCCCAATCCACAAGGGGAATAACTGCTACTATAGCAGCTGCCAGGGATGTTTCATTGTTGGAAATCTGTAAAGCAACTACCTGGAGGACAGTACACACCTTTACAAAGCATTACAGCTTGGACACCCAGTCCAGAAGTGATGCCAAGTTTTAGCACAGCAGTCCTGCAGAGTCTGTTTCTAATTGTAGGTTCTGTGCCCACCTCCAAAGGTACTGTTTTGTAGTCTGCAAGAGTTAGGCATATTGGAGAATTCCTGGGGTGAGAAGAAAAAAATTACTTACCATAGTAATCTTGTTTCTTCCAAGGTATTCTCCAGTATGCATAACTCACCCACCTTACCTCCCCTTTTAGAAGCAGTGGCCTCTGCACTCCAAGCCGGATAACCATGTGTAGGGGTGCCACACTCTTGCTTAGTCTTTTTTAGGTCCTGTTGGGCATTGTTTTTCCCCTTCTTCAGGTTATTCTGGCATTCGGTGGGGGGTTGTTCCTCCAGTTGGAGGTTTGTTTTGAATTAGTTTAGGTTTTTTTATTGTTACATACATTCAATAAAATGGATATGGCCTATCTTACAGGCTCTCCACGAAATCTGAGGCGTTAATAGAACGCAGCAGTTGATAAGGGCAGCATTTGAATAAGTGGCACGATCCAGTGATGGTTCCGTCATTAGCATTGTGTCCTGTCTCAGGGCAGTTCTACTTTAAAGGCTGACTGCAAGAATTATGAATACTGGAGAATACCTTGGAAGAAACAAGATCACTATGGTAAGTATTTTTTTTTATTTTGTAGTTATATGAAAAAAGTGTATTTAGTTAGTTTTCTCAATTACTCTGCATTTAACTAGGCTTTTCTGTAAATTAAGTTTTCTCCAGTTTCCATTTTGATTCCCAGGAACCGGAGATTCTCACCCCAGGAATTCTTTAGCATCTATTGGCAGATGCAGTACGCCAACTGGGTCCAGCTGCCCCGGAGAAGAGGAGTCAATGCAAATGATGAAGGCATTGGCCAATCAGGATACAGTTAGAGTAGAGTGCTCCCTGCAGTCAGCCTGAGGGACCTCAGAACCTTTTCTCCGCTGAACTGGCAACACTGCCCCAGAGCTCTCCTCTTCAGAGATCTTCCTGTGCCATTTTCTTTCTTTTTTTTTTAGTGCTGCTTTTAAGGTATTTTGTATATTTTCTTCATTTTATCTATTTTTACCGCATCTGCGCTGGTTCCGTGCAGTTGCAAGATTTTTTCGTGTTTTTCCTGCTTCTGCGGTTTTTCTGAAGTAAAATTTGCCGGCGTGTGCAATAAATTGTGTTGTTTTTATTTAATTTGTTAGTTTTTAGTATTTATCAGTGGTTTTTAACACTTTTGCGTTAAATCATTTATTTGTTTTTTCGTGTGTGTGCGTAATTTTTCCATTGAGCACCAGCACAAATTCTTGGAACCCTTTTTTCCTCTCTTTAAATTCAAAGTGATTGCTATTTGAATGGTAATCCCCTCTCTTTTGGGGTGAGACTCTCTTGTTTGCTGTGCAGTGGGCTTTGTTGACAAGAGGTGTGGAGGTGATTCAGTTTTTTCCTCTTTGTGGAAAAAAAAAATCCCTTAAAGTTGATTTTGATTTGTTTAAGCGTTGGCATAGTCTGGGCCACCACAAGTGGGCCTTTTGGCAGATCCTCTAAGCTGCATTAGTCAGGGCCACCGTAAGTGAGTCCTCAGCACACAAGTCCTAGCCACATCATTCAGGGAGTAAGGTCAGGTCCAGATCTGAATTTTCGCCTCCAGCCCAAACCACCAGTTTTTTCCTTTTTCCTGTTGCAGGCCCCAGCTCGGGGTTCCTTCCAATGGACTTTTTTTATTTTAAGACTGGTCAGAGAAGTTTTCTCTCTCCCATATATCCCTTGTTTCCTAAGTACCTCTCTAGTTAAGGAATCAGCCACCACAATCCTGGTGTCTCTGGACAGCCTTGGTACTTTCTGATAAAAAAATGTTTCAGTTAAACAGCCTTCTGGCTGCTTTTGTTTCTACAAGCTACTTCCTTTCTCACACAGGAGTAACGATTCTCAGCTCCCAGTCTTTTCTCCTCAAGGCCTGGTTCTTGAGAGGCTAGATCTCCTAGAGTCCCTGTATCCAAACAATGCCTGGAAGGTCTATGGGGAAAAAAAAGTTTTAGTACCACAAAAACCTCAGTTTCCTAGTGGAAGTGGGTTTTCCCATTTGTACAAAGACAAAAGCCTAGAGTTTTTCAATCCTCTTTCCTCTCATGACTGGATTATTTAGTTTGTATCCAGGCATTACTGTCTTGTACATGGAACTAGTTTGGTCTTTGTGACTTGTTTCCTGTAAAAATATAAAGGTTTTTATTTTCTTACTGACAGTAGGCCTCTTTTTTGGGAGGAGTACATCTAGCAGTTACTCGGATTCTTTTTCTGTCAGGCAAGAGAAATCTGTCATTTCTCAGACCATTTCAAAGAATTCCACAAGGGGCCGTTTCACTTCCAGACCCTTCTAGGGACCGGAGTTTTTTCCCATGGAACACAAACCTCCATATATTCAAGTTCATGAGTGTCCCTTTGAACCTGTGGCAATTCTGTCCTGAAGCGAGTAACATCGAAGACAACATTTCTGCTTGTCTTTTCCTCTGTCAGACGGGTTTCAGAGTTTCAGGTTTTTTCTTTTAGGCCTTATCCTTTCAGTGCCTTTAAGAACAATTTAGGCCTCTGGATGGATAGGAAATCCTTTTCCCAAGTGTTCTACCATTTCCACCTTCATCAACCCTTTTTCTCTGCCTGTACTGCTCTCTCAGGCAAGTCTTGTCTAGGCTATCTCAAACTGCTCACTTGGGGCATGAATTAGTCCTGCCGGTCTGCGTCAGCAGTCCTAGCAGTTCAGGATTTGTCATTATCATCCCTTCATTTCCTGCGTTTTCACAGAAAAGGAGAACATGGTGACCAAGAGTATTTTCCCATGGGACTGTTTTCCCGTATTTCGGGTCTGGTACAGCAAGACTGACGTTCGTCCCTTCTCGTGCTTAGGGCCTACTTCCTGGAGAACAGCTGCCTCCTGGGCAGCATTCAAGGCTATATCCTTACTAGAAGTGTGCAGACTACTTATTTGAAATTTGCTTCTCACATGCAATAAGATCTTTTCTTGGATGTGTAATCTGATAGGATGTCAAATTTGGCAGGACAGTACTTCAGAGCCTCTTCTTAAAATAGGTTTCTGTGCCCTCCTCCCAACTACACTGCTTTGAAGTCTGCATCTTTCAATAGATGCTAAAGAATTCCTGGGGCGAGAAGAAACAATTACTCACTGAAGTAATATTACTTCTTCCAGGGGATTCTTTAGCATTATTGATACTCCCACCCTTCTTCCCCTGGAAACCTTGTCTAAAGGCTCTGTTAGGGGATTTAGCCAAATTTGACGACTATTATTCGTGTGATTAAAAAAAAAATGTTTCATAATAGTGGGTTAGAATATATGGTGGGTTACTGCTAACAGTTTTTTTGCTACTAGCGGGCACAGTTTTTTGCTCTTTTTCAGCTCCGAAATGCATTCTGAGGTCCCTCAGGCTGACTGCAGGCAGCACTCTACTCTAACTGTATCCTGACTGGCCAGTGCCTTCATCATTTGCATTGACTCCTCCTCTCCGGGGCAGCTGAACCCAGCTGGCATACTGCATCTGTCAATAATGCTAAAGAATCCCCTGGAAGAAGTAATATTACTTCAGTGAGTAATTGTTTCATATCCTACATGTCTACCATGACTATTTTGGGTACTAAACCACATTTCTTTTGCAAAATGTTTAGCGGTTTACTATTTTCAGCTCTCCAGTTTACAGAGAACAGTGTGTTTCACTTTCTGTTTCTTTCTGTGCCCTTTCACCTTAATGAATTGGTTCCTGTTTCAAGAGCTGATTGACCTTTGGAACAGTGGGGAGGAATAGCCGGTGCAGTGACTTTGGGGGCCGACATTTAGGGGCCCATTGTACAAATCAAGTTTTCTCAATACATAACTTGACTTGTCTATAATTACAGATGAAACTGCTGTTTTTTTTTTTTTTTTGCGTTGCCTCACAATCTGTACACTCGACACAAATCCCTGCTGTGTTTTCAGAAGCCTCATCTCTGGATTTGAGCTGTTCGTCTCCTGAGTAACAACACATAGGACGAATAATAATTATTATAAGCCCAGCCCCCCCCCCTCGCACTTTAGTGCAGTTGGGAAGTGGATCGCAAGGTTTACAGTCGTAACTAAAATCGGAATAAGTAGTGGTGCAGGAACCTTATCGGAGACAAATCGACCTCTAACTTTGGCTCTAACTTGGGAAATCACATATACAGTCAATCGTATCGGGGGCCGGCCCTGGCATCAGGCCCTTTACGAGTATTCACTACAAGTTGATCTCCAGCAGAACTTGCCATTAAAAAAAATGACTATGACAGCAGCAGGTCCACCATGTACCATGCCTCCTTACTGAAAAAAAAAAAAACTGGGTGGGGGGCAACACACACGCAGACTAGGCAAAAAATAAAAACACACACACCAGCAAATCATGGATGACATTATGGGGGATGGACTGGCCACAGCAACTGCGAAAGACGATCAAGTTGAAGTGGAGAAGCTCTTGCCAAGGGGGTCGATGTCAACGCGAGAAATAAGTTTGGAAGGACAGCGCTGCAGGTTGGTATCGTATAGCATATTGGAATAGGGAGCAGTATATAGCCGCCTCCGTCGGTCAGGTTCGACATGCCCCCCCACCTCAGTCGAGGTTCGAACATATGGTTGCCATATTTTCGAATAGGCATCAATAAATATAAGCCCATAGTGACATACTTTAAATAAACTGGACTAAACCATTATTATTATTTTTAGTAGGGATCACTGCTAGTCTTGACCTAGTTACTTAAACTTAAACTATGGTGTTTATCGATATGTTTTACATAGCAGAAAACTAAGTGAACCAAAGATGTTCAGCAGTGAGTAAAGTGATTTTATTTATGTGATACCTGCAAAAATATGCACATCGAGTTCTTTTTTTTTAACTGGTGTGGTTTAATTAACTATTTTCATACTGCAGATTTCCTGGTAAAATTATATTTGAATACTTGAAATGCATTTGATTTTTAGTGCTCTTCCCCAAGTGGTCCAGATGCTGCCATAATCCACTCACTTGATACAAGTGTGAATACGTAGATTTGATAAACCAGCCACGTGAGCATCAACACCTTATTAAATTTGAAGTTTTTTTTACATAAAAGTTGACGATCGCTTAAATGCAGAAATTAGTAAAAATCGTCTTTAACAGTACACCAACACACTTTCATGGATATTTTTCATGAAAAAAAATTCCATGGACAACTTATTTCTTTGATAAAATATTACACACTTACAAAGGTCAGTAAGGAAAACCTGTATAACAATTTTGTGTACTGCATTTCTTTCAGAGCACAAAGGCTTGCCTTATATTCATTAGAGTAGCAACATTTATATGAAGGGATACAAATATGTAGCAAACTAGTAAACCATCTGACAGCCCCAGCTGAGAGCTGTCAGCCATAGCCTGCCGTGGCCAGTGCCACTACTACTTCTGTACTGCAGATGGCAGCACTGACAGAGTTGTGGGTAGGGAAGGAGTCGGGAGCACACCGCACAGGCAGGCAAGGCAAGTGGGCGGGTGAGACGAGAGTCGACGGTGGTCCTCACACATCACGTAACGCGCACTCTAGTATAGTGTCTGTGTCTCTCTCTCTCTCAAGTAGTGCACTACTCAGGCAGCAGCAGGCAGCCCCCCCCCCACCGTAGTGGGTGTAAGTATTGGATTACTGTGTATATTGTCATTGTGTACTTACATTTGGTGAGAGGACAGGTGTTTTTTTTACAGACGGCCAGCCAGGAGGTGATGGCGATGCATTGTGGAGGAGGAGGATCATGCAACGTGCAAGACTTTGCTTCTTGCCTTATTCTGAGTCTGCTCCAGCCTCTCTCCTCTAACTAGGTCTCGCGCTGCGCGCTCCATGGCTCACCTCGCTCGCGCCTCGCTGCTGCTGTTGTGGCTCTCGAAGAGATGCCTGCTGCTATGCCCATTGCCTCGCAGCCTCCCTAGTCCCTCTGTCCTCCAGGAGGCCCCCAAATGTGAATGTGGGGCCGGTTGGGGTGGGGGCCCCAATTTACAACCTGCACTGGGGCCCATCTTTCTCTTCCTCCGCCACTGCTTTGGAACAGTTTCTTTAGTACAGGAACTGTTTTTTACCATGGTGCTCTTGTACTTTATTGTTTTTTGGGGGGATCATTTTGATTATTTCAAGGTTCTGTCTTATTGGTATGCCAGAGGGACCTTCTGGACCTTCAAAAATGACACAATTTGTTTTCAGCTCCTGGCGAAGGTAGTCTGTCACAAGCTTTGTTTAAAGTGTTTAGATACACAACAATACTTTATAAAGTGTAAGTCCTATTTTTTGCCCCAAAACCCTATTTAAAATGGTAAAACTTTTAAAAAGAAGCATACCTTCATAGTCTGCCTCTTTGTCACCTAAAAATAATAAAAAAGGCTAAGGGAGTGGTTTCAACGATGGTGGAAAGCACACATCTGAAGAGTCCATTTCCTCATGTACAGCAGCAAATAATGTAAAAGGTGACAAGAAAAAAGGAAAACATAAACTGCACAGCGATCAGAAAGGCTTTAAGATGGTTCAAGTATTAGGATGTCCGAAAGGGGGAGCCCTGAATTCATTGATTGCAAAAACATAAATAAAACAGCCTTAGAGCAGGCACCAGAGACGATGTCTGCCAAAAAGAAATTGAAAGAAAATAATGTCACTGCCATTCCTCCTGCAAGGAGAAGGGAACAGGTAGATGGCACAGAAAAAAGTGCCCTCATCAGATGACATATCAAAAATGTGGCGGGTTTGCCAGATGGTCCAGACCGTGGGAAATTTAAATAACATACTGCCATCCCGCCTCCCCAAGCTCAGGCTCAAACCTATCTGCCTGCAGAGGAGGAAGAGGAGGAAAAAATAATATTATGTGCATATGGAGGAAGGTGACCCTGTGGAATCTGAGCAAGATTTCAAACCTCCTCCAAGACAAATGGGGGGGGTTACTCATCTTTTTACTCATTTGTCAGACAGATGGTCGATACCCTCAATATCCCCCAACTAGAAACAGAGGAGGAGGATGAAAAGGATGTAGATTTTATGGACATGCTGGGGGTAGCTCCACCAAAAAGGATGTTACTTCCCTTACATAAACCACTTAAAAAGCCCGTAGCAAAAATTATGGCTGCACCCACTTCCACTGCAGCTGTTGACAACAAAATTGAGAGAAAAAATCAGGTAGACAAGTAGGGAGTAGATCTGTATTCCCATCCCTGATCATCATGGGATGGTCCAGGCTGCTGCTTGTGAGAGGGCAAAAACCACTCTACTGAATTTGTGCAGCCCCCTGAAAAAGGCTCTTAAAGGGGAACGGTCATCTACAGGATTTCTTAATGTCTGAAAGCCCATAAAAAGCTAATTTGTTTTAGTCATTGTGTTTATCTGTGAGTCTTTGCAGTCCAGAGTTATTCATATGTAAATCAGCCTGTAATTAAGGGCTGGAGCCAGCCATATGTTTTAGGCCCCTGACAGGAAATGATGTCACTGAGGAACTTGGCCCTGCGTTGACTGTAGCTAATCCAACAGGTTAAATAGGAAATTGTATGTTTAATTAAGTGTGTTTTAAGGTATTATTACAACACTTTCAACATTTATAATAATTATTTTGTATGTTCATTGAAACTAGTGAGTTATCACCTTTACATTTCAAACTGTTAGTAAAAATGCAAGTGACGCCACAGCCCCTGAAAGGTCCGGTATTGCCCATACCAGTCATCCTGGAGGATATTATTGCACCTAGAATATGGTCTTTCAGTATTTTTTTTTATAATGATTTCATTAGGAAAAAAGAGGGTAAAATAATAATGAAAATGATCAGAAACAGCAGTTTCTGTAAAATAGTCCCATTAGTTTAGTTAGGTTGAATTACCACTATTGGGAGCTGTTACTTATGTGACCTGTTTCTTATTAGTTTATAGTATCTCTCTTCATTTAGAATACTTTTCAGTTAACCCCCCAACACACACACACACTTTTACTGATATGGCTAGCACTTGATTTTTTTTTTTTACATTAATGTGTTTTGTTGCGCACTATGAGAGGGAGCCATTGGCTGAGCGGCAAAGCAGTTGAGTAGGTGGTCTGGACCGGCAGACTGAGACTGAGCCTAAGCCTGCAGAAGGCATGTAAAATTATGTGACCTTACCTGTGTCAGTCTTCACCATTCATCACTGGTGGGTTCTGGCCAGAGGAACAGGACCCCACAGGAGATTTTTTCCAAGGGTGAGGCGGCGCCAGCTCAGTGCTGCCCTTGGGGCGACGTACAAGCAGTGGTGCTCGGTATGACCAGTGAATAACGCCGACTCCTCCCTCACCTCAGTTCTGCTTTTCCCACCGTCGAGTTAACTGCGACCTCATGGACAGCAAGTTACTGCGCCATCACAGCCTAGTCCATCCGAATCCTAGTTCTGTGAAAGCCATTACCGTCTCTTGGTGCCAGTTCAACCCTGGGTCTTCGACAAACTGGTAAGACCTTTCCTTTTCTTTATCAGTTCCAAGATCTTTCTTCTGTGTTTAATTATTTTTCCATCTGGTTATGTCTCGTCCGGGGGACAAGAAAAAATCTTTAAAGATGGTCCAGCCCCCTGTCTGCTGGTGTCCCTGTGGTCGGTTCTATTCCATCATGGATGGACATGATCGTTGTTTGACCTGCCTGGGCCCAGGCCATGACATGGACCATTGCAATGCCTGTTTTACCATGGATCACTGAGTGCTCGAAAGCCATGTATTTAAAGTCAGCCACACACCACCAACTTTCGGAGGACAGCCGTGCACTAGGGACACCAGACAGAGGTCTCTCAACCCTTCCTCCAGGTCCCTTCCCTGTTTATATGGGCAGCGGAGAAGGGGATGTCCGCCTCTTCAAGTCTCGCCACGGTGGAGGCGCCTTCTACGGTGCCAGAGGCACAGTCCAACTCCCTTGGGGTTCGAGTAGGGAGCACCGTACTGGCAGTCTCCTTCTTGGAGGTGAGGACTCCCCTGGTATCACAGTCTGTGCCTGCCAGGCCCAGCCTGGTGATTTCCTCAGCGCTGCCCTGGATCCTGGAATCATTCATGGCTCCAGTGATCAGGGTGGTGCCGTGGGTGGTGCTGGGCCTTCTCGTGGTGCTGGGAGTAGGAGGGCCTTGGGGGTAGCCCCTCTGCAGCTCCTCTGGATCCACTCAGAGGAGGAAGAGGACAAGTCGGTGGCAGATCCAGAGTGACTGCCCAAGTCCTCGGAGTATCAAAGCTCTCCTCCACCCAACACTTCTGTGCCTTCCCAAACTTCTCTCCCTTCAGAGCCAGTTGTTTCTGCCAGTGCCAGCCTTGGCGCTGTTTGCAGCGTTGGGGGCAGAGCTGAGGAAGCCTTCTGGTGTTGGTGGAAGCTCTGGGCTAGAAGAGATTGAGCCCCGGGGCCCGGATGACTGGGCTGGCTCCTTTCCAGGAGCCACTCAGTTTTCTCTGACTGGGGAGGTGGTTCTCTCACCAGCTGCCCGTCATGGGCCAGTGGGTGAGGTGGAGGCCCTCCGGTTGGTTGTGAGAAAGAGGTCCCTCTCTGAAACTGGAAGGTTGGGGGGGGGTGAGTCGAGGGGCAGCACTGTTCCTTGGTAGCCCTTTAGGGCTTGGGAAGGAGCCGCAGTGCCGAGCCTGCCTTCTCCCCTTCGCGATCTTCAGGGGAGATCTTGTTGCGAGAAGCTAGAGACTGCCCTTCTGGACCCATGCGGCCTCGGTTGCCTCACGGGGGGGGGTTCCCTTCAGGGTTCAGTCGTGTTAATTTCAGGGTAGTTGAATGACCAGTGGCTGTTCCAACTGCTGGATCCTTTCAGGGGGTGCCAGGATTACTGGAGTGGTCTCTTAGCCCTGGCAGAGAGCATCCTCTTTCCCAGAGGCATTTTGCCCCTTTACCTCTGCCTCTCCCACCTCCCCTTCTGGGCCACTTGGGTCCTTCGGGGCCTATGACTTTGGGAGTAGTTCAGAGCCTCAGCTGCCGATTTCCCTCACTGTGTTAGAGCCATGGATGAGCAGGTTTTTCACCTGTCTCCCCCACAGCAGCCAGACTCGGACTTGTCGGCCTCCTTGTCTTCTTCATCTGAGGAAGAGGATCCCTCCGTCCACCTGTCCTCAGACGCTGACCAGACCCCCATCAGCATTTCCTTTTGGGGCAATTCTAAATGGGTGATGCGTGCTTTTCTGAGCGAACTCAGTGCGAATCACCTGGTGGTGCCAGCCTGGTCTACCCCCTTCCGGAAGGTGTTCCATACCAGGCAGCTCCCATCCATCCCTTCTCCAGCCCTGTTGGACTGCCGGTGCAGGTATTGCACACCCCAAGGATCCCCAAGAACCCTTCCTCACCCCCCTTCGGGAGTGATGATCCTCGGCACTCTTTCTGGGCATAGAAGCCTGAGGCATGACTGACCTCCAGAGGCGGATTCTGTGGAATTTGACTGTTGGAGGAGGAGAGTGTTCTCTTCAGTGCACCTCTCCCTCTCTATTGCAGCACACCAGGCCCATCTTGCTGCCTACAACAGGCACTTCTAGTCCATGCTGGGACAAATTCTAGCATCTATACCTGATACAGAGGCAACCAGGCAAGCCATTGCCCTCTCTGCACATTGCCTGGTGCTTACAAGGCACCAAGCAGTGGCATTGTATGATGCCAGTGAGGTAGCATCCAGGTTGGCGGGGACAGTGATCTGCATCAGGCGGACGGCATGGCTTCACCGTTCCCGGTTATCACCCTTGGCCCAGCGTAAGGTGATTGCCTCCTCTTTCCGGGGGACCCACCTTTTTTCCCCACAGGGTGAGACCGGAGCTTCAGGGGTGTCTTCTGTCTCCCAGGCATAGGGAGACTCCACCTTACCCTGACCAGTCACAGGCCTACTCTGGCCTGTGAGGGTCTCTTCCTTCTGTGTCTCCCGCACAGGAGGCTGAGGGGAATTTTCTCCCTCGGGGAGGTACCTGGTCCCCTTCGTTGGGGCTCGGTAATCACCCACCAGTGATGAATGGTGAAGACTGACACAGATAAGATATGAAAATTACATACCTACCATAATTCTTGATCTTTCTGTGTATCTTCAGCATTCATCACTGCTTCCCTTCCACCTTCCCGTCTTGGGCCTCAGATTCTGGGCTGTACTCCCCCTGCCTTTCTACCCTGTTGGGGTGTTGGCGACCTCTCTATCTGGTACCTCAGGGTTCCCTACTCTTCTTGAGGAAGAGTACTGCCCTTATTGGGGGGAGGCAGGCAGAGCTACTTTCCCTATGAGGGGGCTTCCCAGGGCTCTTTCCTGGGGCCCAGGTGAGGGTCTCCCCTTGGAGTCCTAGATCTGTCTGGATCTGGTGCTCTTTTCTCCCTGGCTCGGGGATGAGGAGTCCTTCACCTGGGTTAGTGGTGTCTGAGGGTTCTAAGGAACTCTCTCTTCTCAGCTGTCTTTTCATACTGCTACCTTCAAGGGTTGCTGGTTCAAACAACATGAAGTCTTGCTGTATTCTGATTAAATGCAGTTAGCCCCAGCACTTGAACTGCTCTGGAGAGTAAAGGGTTAACTCTATGCCAAGGCATAGAACGTTGAGCTTGAGCTCGGTTTTCAAACCTCTGTCCCTGGTACTCCTCAGTGTAACCATCAGATTCTTTACTCCGCCTAACTGTGAAGTCGCTCTTGAGATCCCTCCTTCGCTATGGTTCGGTTGAAGTAAAATTGGTCGATTTACAACCTTTTTTTTAATTTCGGTATTCAAGCTTCTGTTTACGGTACAGTAAGTGTAGCTAGCAGGTAGTTAGAGTTTTATTTACTAGAAATAGTTTTTTGTTCGGTTTTCTCCTGGTCGGTCTGGTTGGGAACCGAACAACTTCTGTTTGGTTTAATTTTTGTAAATTGTTCATTTACTGCTGTGGTTTCCAGTACTTATCAGTTCCTAAAAAAATGACAGCTTCTTCATTTTTTTTAACCGATCCATGACACAGTTGGAACTGATAGGTGTGTAGTTGCCTGGCTTAACCGCTGTTTAGGGTAACTTTTGAATCAGGCATGTCTAAGAAACCCAAAAAGAAAACTGGTCTCACTGGGTTTCAGCACTGCACTGAGTGTGGGGAGGCCTTCGCTTAGGCTGATCCCCACCTTGATTGTGTTTATTGTCTGGGGTTTGACCATGTCAAAGAAGACTGACTGCCAAATATGTAAAAACTTTCGTAAAGCCACTTTGGAAAACTGTTTAAGTAGGCTGAAGGAAAGGGAGGCTGAGAAGTCCACTGATCCGGATGGCCAACCCAGTTTCGTTCCGACCGAACCTGAGGGGGTGCCCACTGACCTGGGTGATACCTCCTAGGGCAAAAGGGGAGCCGACTCTGCAGAGTTGGTTCCGTCTAAAAGAAAACGCAAGTCAGCCAGTTTGGATCCCAGTTCCCATGTTCCAACCACTGAAGAAATTGCAAAAGCGATTACTATTGTTCAGTCGCTTTGCCCGGTTCCGACTGAATAGACACTGACTCAAAGACGATCGGTTTGGTCGGTAATAGTTGCTTCTAAAATTGAACCTGAAGCACTCTATGAGGGCGATTGGGAAGAAGGAGAAGAAGAATATCAAAAAGAGGAAGATGAAGACCTAGATGAGGCAGTAGAGCCTGACATCTCTCCAGACAGGCCTTCCAATGTGTCTCCTCCCAGACTTCCTGTGTCCCCCTCCCATTTCTTGTTCTACAGGAAAGTGGCTGAGACTCTCCAGCTTCCAGTGGAAGAGGCTGAACAGGATCAGGAGGAACCTGACTTTGTTGAAATGATGGATGTCCCAGAGTCAAAGAGAGTGTCTATCCCTTTGCATAAATCCCTTGGGAAGCAGACACATAAAATTCTGTAGTTTCCAACATCTATACCTCCTGTGGATAGGAGGATGGACAGGAGGTATTCCTTGTCAGGTCCTGGGATGGAATTCCTTACAAACCATTGCAGCCATGTTGGGGTAGTGCAAGCTGCAGCTTGTGACAAGGCTAACATTCCCATGGCATCTCACCCCCCAGATAAGGATTCCAGGAAAGTGGATGCCATGGCTAAAAAAACAATACTTGGCAACCTGTTTGGGACTCAGGCAAGCTAGTTACGTGGCACATACAGCCAGATAGATACCAGAAATCTATGTGGGATACGATTCTGGAGCTGGCTAAGAATGCCCCTCCCCAGCTGGCCAAGGAGCTGGAGCAGGTGGCTGTGGATGGTGTTGAGGCATCCAGAGTTCAGTTCCATGCTGCTGTGGACTCGAATGATGTGCATTCCAAGGTCATGGCTACATCTGTCTCCATGAGGAGATTTGCTTGGCTCAGATGTACCAGTTTACATAGATAGATATATAGACAGTGTCGGCAGATAAGGGCCTATGGCCCACCCAGTCTGCCCATTTGAGCTTGTAAGTTCAGTTTGTTTTCCTAGAAGTCTGTTGCACCTTACCCCTGACCTCCAGAATTCCTTTATGTCTATCCCATGCATTCTTAAATCCCGTGATTGTTTCAGCCCCCACCACTTCCTTTGGCAGGGTGTTCCACTTGTCCACCACCCGTTCTGTGAAGAAATTCTTTCTCATGTTTCCTCTGAATCGCCTTCCTCCAACTTCATCCCATGCCTCTAGTCCTGAAACATCTTTTTCGCTTAAAAATAGTGTTTTCCTGCACCCTGTTCCTCCCTGTAAGATACTTGTATGTCTCTATCATATCCTCTCCTCCTCTCCTCCTCTCCTCCAGGAGTACATGTTCAGTTCCTTCAACCTGTCTTCATAGGACTTGTGATGCAATGCATGCACCATCTTTGTTGCCCTCCTCTGAACCTTCTCTACCCTGTCTATGTCCTTACGTAGGTATGGTCTCCAGAACTGTACACTGTACTCCAGGTGGGGCCTCACTAGTGTCTTGTATAGCGGAATTATGACCTCACTTTTCCTGCTGGTAATGCCCCTGTCTATACATCCCAGCATCCTATTTGCTTTACCTGCTGCCTTGTCACACTGTTTCCTACCTTGAGGTCATCAGATGATAACCCCAAGATCCCTTTCCTGCTTGGTGCATGCTATATCCTCACCCCAACTGATATATTGTGCCAGGGTTTTGTGCCCCATATGCATTATCTTGCACTTCTTTGCATTAAATTTCAACTGCCAAACCCTGACCATTCTTCAAGTTTCTGCAGGTCGCTTTCATTCTGTCTACACCCTCTGGTGTGTCTACTCTGTTACAGAGTTTTGTGTCATCAGCGAACAGTGAAATTCTGCCTTCTAGGTCCTGCGCCATGTCACTGATGAAGATGTTGAATAGGACTGGTCCCAGCACTGATCCCCTGGTACCCCACTGGTCACTCTTCCCTCTGTGGAGTGACAGCCATTTACCACCACCCTCTGTGTCCTGCCACCCAGCCAGTTACCTACCCACCACACTACTGTCCTGCCCACACCCATATTCCCCAGTTTGTGTAATAGTCTTCTATGTGGCACAGTGTCAAAGGCCTTGCTGAAGTCCAGATAGGCCATGTCCACTGCCCTCCCTGATCCACCTCCCTAGTCACCCAGTCAAAAATTCAATGAGGTTGGTCTGACATGACCTCCCCTGGTGAAACCATGCTGCCTTGGGTCCTGTAGTCCATTGACAACCAGATGTTCCACCAATCTCTCCTTCAGTAGTGCTTCCATGATCTTCCCACTACCGAGGTGAGGCTGACTGTCTGTAGTTCCCTGCTTCCTCTTTGTTCCCACTTTTGTATAAGGGGACTACATCTGCTGTCCTCCAGTCTTTGGGTACCTCCCCTGTTTCCAGTGATCGGCTAAACAGGATAGCCAGAGGTTCAGCCACCACCTCTCTTAGTTCTTTAAGGACCCTGGGGTGCACCCACATCTGGCCCCATTGCTTTATCAACTCTTATTACTTCCAGTTTCTTCAGGACCCTTTCTCATGTAAAGGGACTTGTGTCCATTTCTGCACCATTCTCACCCCTTGTACTCCCTTCAGACCCATTACCCTCCTCTTCCTCAGTAAAGACTGAGCAGAAATACCTGTTCAGTATGTCAGCTTTACTGTTGTCATCCTCCACGCGGCCCCCATCCTCTCCCTTCAGTCTCACTATCCCTCCCTTTGTCTTTCTTTTTTCACTTATGTACCTGTAAAAGGTTTTGTCCCCTCTACCCACTGATTTTGCAATGTGTTCTTCTGTCTGAGCTTTGGCTTCCTACTGACCTCCCTGTCTCCCTTTGCTTCTCCTGGTACTTCTCCCTATCCCCTTCTGCCTGTGTCTTTTGTATTGCCTGAATGCAATCTTTTGGCTTTCACTTTCTTTGCTACCTCTTTAGAAAACCATAATGGTCTCCTCTTCCTTTTCCTCTTGCTAACCTGCTTAATACATAATTCTGTTGTTCTTGTAATCCCCATTTTAAATACTGCCCACTGTTCCTCAACCCCTGATTCCTGTCCCATTCCCTTAATGCCTCTTTCAAGTATCTCCCATTTTCCCAAAGTCTGCCCCCTAAAATCCAGGATACGTGTTTTTGTGTGGTTTGTTCTGCTCTTTCTGTGATTTCAAACCACAATGACTGGTGGTCACTGTTTCCCAGGTGCTCCCCACTGTTATCCCCATCACACTGTCCCTGTTTGTGAGCACAAGGTCCAGTATTGCCTTCTGCCGAGTTGGTTCCACGACCAGTTGCTTGAGGAAGGCACCCTGAAGGGAGTCCAGGATAAATCTGCTCCTAGTTGATGCTGCTGCTGGAATGCTCCAGTCCATGTCTGGAATATTGAAGTCTCCAACCAGTACTACCTCACCCTTGTCTGCCATCCTTTGGATGGCTAGCATCAGCTCCCTATCTGTTTCTTCCTCCTGGGCTGGTGGTCTATAGACCACACCTGTGCGGATGGCTGTCCCCATTTTCCTTTCCAGCTTAACCCACAGGATACTCACAGGATTGTCACAGGATACTCAGACTAAGGCCATGGATTTTGCTGTTGCTGGTAACTCTCTGTTTGGGGAACAAACAGAGGCTTACATGAAGAAGATGGATGAGTACAGGATGAGCTATAGGAGTGCTGCAGGCAAAGAGAAGCAGGCCACTCCTCAGAAGCAGCAATTTAGGGCTGGTAGGGGCACAGGCCTTTTAGCAGGCCTTTTTACCAAGCCCAGGCCTCCTCTTCTTTTCAGCAGAGGAGGTTCTTTCAGGGAAGAGGCAGACGAAAGATGACCAAGACCCCAGCATCCACTCAGTTTAAGCCCCCTGCTAAGTAGACACCCTGAGGTGTTAGTCAGGGTCACCTCCCCAGTTCCAGTAGGGGGCAGGTTGGCTCACTACTTCCAGGCCTGGAAGTCTATTATTTCAGACAAATGGGTCCTGGAAGTAGTGAGCCAGGGACTTGCTCTGAGTTTCAAAAGGTTCCCAGAAATGAGAGCAAAGTCTTTCAATCCTCCCTCTCCCTTGGAGACAAAGGCCTTAGAGGCAGAAGTCTCCTCTCTACTGCTTCTTCAAGCAGTAGAGAAAGTACCTCTTTGTCATAGGGGAAAAGGACAATATTCCATATACTTCCTTACCCCAAAAAAGGCAGGAGAGTGGCGACCCATCCTAGATCTAAGATACCTGAACAAACATATACTAAAGCCAAAGTTCAAAATGGTGACTCTGGGAATAATTCTTCCCTCTCTGAGACCAGGAGACTGCCTAGCCTCCCTGGATCTCAAGGATGCCTACTTTCACATACCTATCAGACATTCCCACAGAAAGTACCTCAGGTTCGAGTTGCCTTCAGGTCATTTCCAGTTCAAAGCAATGCCTTTTGGCCTAACATCTGCTCCAGGGTGTTCGCCAAGTGTCTAACAGTAGTGGTGGTCTTTCTCAGGAGATGGGGTATTCTGCTGTTTCCATATCTGGATGACTGGCTCATAGTGGGCCAGTCCTCAGACCAAGTCAGGTCAGCTCTAGAGGTCACTCAGAAGCTTCTAAACTCCTTGGGATTCATTCTGAACCTAGAAAAGTCTGTTCCGGAACCAGCCCAGCTTCTCACTTTTATAGGGGTGGAACTAGATACTGTCCAGGCAAGGGCATTTCTCCCTCTTTCAAGGGTACAACCCCTCATCACTCTGGCTTCCTCCTTTCATCCTCTAGTGTCTCAGCCAGCCAGACACTTCCTACAGTGGCTAGGCCACATGGCAGCTTCCACTGCAGTGGCGCAAGAGGCAAGATTTCAAATGAGAGCTATTCAGTTTCATGTAAGAGTTTACTGATCTTAGAAAAAAGATCCTCTTTCCAAATTGGTTCCAGTGTCCCATACTCTGGTACAGGCTCTCCAGTGCTGGCTGGAAGAGGACAATGTAAGACAAGATGTCCCCTTCCTCAGTCAAGCTCCTTCAGTATTTCTCACCACAGATGCCTCTCTACTGGGATGGGAAGCCCATCTGGATCAGCTTACTACTCAGGGAACCTGGTCTCATCAGGAGTCTCTTCTGCACATAAATCTTCTCGAACTCAGAACTGTATTTGTAGCACTTCAGACATTCTCAAACACTATTCAGGGGAAAGTGGTGCAGATCAGGACAGACAATACCACAACCATGTGGTACATCAGCAAGTAGGGAGGCACTTGGTCCTCAGCCTTGTGCACAGAAGCCATGAGAATATGGTCTCTAGCGTATTCCCTTCAGGTTTCCCTGATAGCTGTGCATCTCCCAGGGAAGGAAAACATACTAGCAGGTGCTGTCAGCAGGATTTCTCAAGGTCACCATGAATGGGCCCTGAATCCTCTGATTCTTCAGGTCATTCTTAAGGGGTGGGGTACTCCAGAGATAGATCTCTTTGCAGCCCTGGACAATCAACAACGTCCTCTGTTTTGCTGCAGACCCCCTCTTTTGGGATCTGTCCCTCAGGATGTTCTCTTATTAAATTGGAAAAGCAGGTTTCTGTATGCTTTTCCTCCTTTTCCTCTGATATTCAGAGTTCTGATCAAGATCAGGTCTCAGCCTTGCAAAGTGATTCTGGTGGCTCCAGACTGGGCCAAACAGCCATGGTACCCCCATTATTGTGAATGTCAGCGACAATACCACTATGCCTTCCCAAACAGTACAATCCCTCACCTCTTCACATGGGAGGATACTGTATCCCAACCTTTGGACTCTCAGGCTCAAAGCCTGGCTCTTGAAGAGCTAGAATATGCAAGCCTGCAACTTTCCCAATCAGTCTTGGACATTCTAAAGGTTAATAGAAAACCTACTAGAAAAACTTACAGTTCCAAATGGAAGAGATTTGGTTTTTGGTGTTCTCAGAGGCATACTCAGCCAGATTCAGCTGACATTGCCACCACCTTGGATTATTTAGTGCATCTTAACAGTTTAGGCCTCAGGCCTACTACTCTTAAGGTACATCTGGCAACTATCTCTGCTTTCCTTTCAGCTGGAAAGGGTTCTTCCCTAGCCTCTCATCCAGTTTTCAAGACATTTTTCAAAGGCCTGGTTCATATTAACCCTCTCTTTAGGGAACCTACTCCTGTTTGGGACCTGAATATCTGTATTGCACAGCTTATGCAGCCCACTTTTGAACCATTATCTTCAGCCGAACTGAAATACTTGACTTGGAAAACTGTATTCCTGGTAGCATTACATCTGCCAGGAGAATCAGTGAATTACAGGCCTTATCAGTGGAACCTGATTTCATTTCATTTTACAGGGATAAGGTGGTCCTTCGAACCAACAGAAAGTTCCTTCCCAAGGTGGTTTCAGATTTTCATTTGAATCAGTCTATGTCATTGCCTGTATTTTTCACTGATCATTCTTCCTCTGGGGAGAGAAGACTATACAGTCTGGATATAAAGAAGGCCCTAAGTTATTACACAGAACACACTAAGGCCCATACAAATGACTGTTCACAGCTATTTCTCACTTATGGAGAAGTGGGAAAAGGTAAACCTGCTACCAAGAGAACTGTTGCCAGGTGGATTGTCTCCTGTATCCAGCTCTGCTATTCAAAGTTGGTAAAAGAGTCACCCTCAGCCCAGAGGTCTCACTCCACCAGAGGTATAGCTGCTTCGGTCGCAGCAGCTAGAGACATACCTTTAGTGGAAATTTGTAAAGCAGCCACCTTGAAAACTGTTCACATATTTACCAAGCATTACTCTCTGGACATTCGTCAAGAAGTGATGCTAGGTTTGGCACAGCAGTGCTGCAGAGCCTGTTCCCAAAATAGGTTCTGTAATGCCCTCCTTCACGGGGTACTGCTTGGTAGTCTGCATATAGTCAGAATACAGCAAGATCTCATGTTGTTTCAAGAAAAAAATACTCACCATAGTAATGTTGTTTCTTCTAATGGAGTCTTGCTGTATTTTGACCTCTCTCCCTGCCTCCCCTCCTGGAACCTAGTTGTTTTGGGATGTGGTCTGGCGGGCACAGTGCAGCACCCAGAGGTGTAACTTGGTTACCTCTTCTTTAGCTTGAGGTCTTTATGGTTATTACTTAAGCAGATATTGTTTTTTGTTTCACTACCTATTTGGATTCTTTTTGGGTTCTCGACTTGAGTCTTTTGACCCTAAAAATATGTTTATTGCCCTTTGGCAAACATTTTAAAAACTATTTCTATATTGTTAGTTAGCACAGTGTTCGTAAGAATCTGACAGTTACATTGAGGAGCACCAGGGTCAGAGGTTTGAAAACCGAGCTTGAGCGCAACATTCTATGCCTTGGCATAAAGTGAACCTTTTACTCTCCAGAGCAGTTCAAGTGCTGGGGCTAACTGCATATAGTCAGAATAGGAGTGGGAGACTCGTGACTCCTCGGTCTTAGGTGTAGGGGAGAAGCCTTACCAGATGAGCCTCTATATCTGGGCTTGGCACTTATCTCCCTTCCTTAAAGTGGGGCACTCCACCTCTGGATATGCTTTAAATTCTAGAGGGAGTATTTCCTTGTTTGAGGAAATCCCCTGAGTGCTTCTTCTTCCCGTATCCTCTTGTTTACCCTCTGGTAGGAGTCAGGGAGGTCTCCTACCTCCTTTTCTTTTCTTTCCTTTCTTCTCTTCCTCTGCTTTCTATCTTCTTTCTTCTATGCTTGCTTGCCCAGAGGATGGGCCCTCTGTTCCAAACCCCTACTGTTGTTCTGTCCTAGAAACATAGAAACATAGAAGTTGACGGCAGATAAGGACCGCAAGGCCCATCCAGTCTGCCAATTTCTTTTTCTACCTTATAAATGTGCCATCGGCCTTTGCTCTGTCAGTGGCCTATCTATTCATAGTCATTTGTATTGCTCCTTATGCCTATCCCATGCCTGTTTGAAGCCCTGCACTGTATTCATAGCCACCACTTCTTGTGGTAAGCCATTCCATGCATCCACCACCCTTTCTGTGAAAAAGAATTTCCTCACATTCCCCTTAATCGGCCTCCTCTAATCTCATGCTGTGTCCTCTTGTCCTGCTATTTTTCTTATATTTAAACATGTTAGACTCTTTCACCTTGTTTATGCCCTTAAGGTGTTTAGAATGCCTCGATCATATCACCTCTCTCCCTCCTTTGCTCAAGGGTATACATATTGAGCTCCGTTAATCTGTCCTCATATGTCTTCTGATGCAGTCCCTGCACCATTTTGGTTGCCCTTCTCTGGACTGCCTCAATTTGGTTAATGTCCTTGTGAAGGTGTGGCCTCCAATACTGCACGCAGTACTCAGATGGGGCTCTAACCAGTGTCTTATACAGAGGGATTATTACCTCCTCTTGCGACTTGTGATGCTCCTACTAATACACCCTAACACCCCCTAGCCTTACCTACTGCTTTAGAGGTCTGCTTGATGATTTTAGGTCATCAGTGATGATGATGCCCAAGTCTCTTTCTTCCTTTGTGACTGCTAGCAACTCCTCCCAGCCTATAGGTGGCTTCAGGGTTTCTCTTCCTATGTGATGATTTTGCACTTCTTTGCATTAAATCCCAGTTGCCACTCTTCTGACCATTCTGCTAGTTTATCCAGATCTCTTCTCATTCTGCCCACCCCATCTGGATCATCTACTCTGTTGCAGATCTTGGTGTCATCTGCAAACAGACAAGCCTTACCCTCTAGTCCATCTGCAAGGTCACTAATGAAGATGTTGAAAAGGACTGGCCCCAGGACTGATCCCTGAGGTACCCCACTTATGACTTGCATCTCTTCTGACTGTATACCATTTACCACCACTCTCTGTTTTCTGCCTGTCAACCAGTTTGCCACCCAGTTGACCAACTTCTGACCCACCCCGAGCCTACCAAGCTTATTTATCAATCTTCTATGTGGAACAGTGTCAAAAGCTTTGCTGAAGTCAAGGTAGGCGACATCAACTGCTCCCCCTTGGTCCACCACTCTGGTTACCCAGTCAAAGAAATCTATGAGATTAGTTTGACAGGACCTTCCTTTGTAAACCCATGCTGTCTTGGATCCTGTGCCCTATGGATTCCAGGTGTTGCACTATCCTTTCCTTAAGGAGTGCCTCCATAATCTTGCCCACTACTGAGGTAAGACTGACGGTCTGTAGTTCCCCGCCTCCTCCCTGCTACCACTCTTGTGGAGCGGGATCACATGAGCCCTTCTCCAGTCTTCTGGGACCTTCCTGTGCTCAGAGACTCACTAAACAATTCTGCTAATGGCTCTGCTAGTTCCTCCTTTAGCTCCTTAAGTACCCTGGGATGTTGCCATCAGGTCCCATTGCCTTATCCACCCTGAGCTTAGCAAGCTCTTGTAGGACCCTTTCTTTGTGAAGGGAGTAGTGCTCACCTCCCTCCCCCTGTGTCCATGATGCTGAGCTGTGGGCCCTGCCCTACCTTCTCTTCAGTAAATACTGAGCAAAAGTATCTATTTAGGATAGATGCCTTTACAGGGTCCTCCTCCTCACATGCTCCCTTTTCTCCATTAAGCTTAGCAATACCCCTCTGGACTTTCTCCTTTCACTAATGTATCTATAGAAAGTCTTGTCACCTTCTTTACTGTTCGTGCTAGTGTTTCCTCAGTTTGGGACTTTGCCTGCCTTACTGCCTTACCTGCTTCCCTTAGGGCAGTTTGGTATGCCTCCCTATCTTCATCCCGCTGTGTTCCTTATATTTCCTGAAGGCCAGCCTTTTGGCTCTGACCTTTTCTGCTACTGTATTTGAGAACCAAAGTGGTTTCCTTCTTCTTTGCACTTCCTTTTCTGTCTAACACAATGGGATGTTGCTTCAAGTATTGCATTCTTAATGCTTGCCCACTTTGCCTGTACCCCTCACCTGTGTTTCTTTTGCCAGGGCTAGCTTAACTCTGTTGGCCATCTTATCAAAGTCAGCTCCTCTGAAGTCCCATATTTTTGCCTTGGAATGGGATGATTTAGATGTAGTAGCCAAATTGAACCATACCATGTGATGGTCACTGGCCCCCAGGTGACCTTCTACCTGGAGATCTGTGATCCCTTCTTTGTTAGTCAGTACTAGATCTAGGATAGCCCTGTCTCTTGTGGGTTGCTGTACCAGTTGTTTGAGGCCCTCCCTGCAGGAATCCACTATGAGTCTAGTTCTGGCAGATGTTCCTGCTGGTATTGACCAATCTGTATCTGGATGTTGAAGTCTCCCATTATCAGAACCTCCCTTTAGCTGTCATGTTTTGTATATCTTCTAACAGTAATGTGTCTATGTCCTCCCTCTGGTCTGGGGGTCTGTAGACAACCCCAGTTCTTATGGCTGTCCCATTTCCTGTTTCAGGGTGACCCACAGTTCTTCTGGCTCCTTATGTGTATTCTGAATTTCTGTAGCTTTGATATTTTCATTAACGTACAGGGCCACTCCTCCCCCCCTTTTTGCACCTCGGTCTCTTCTGAACAATACATAGCCAGGTATTGAAGTCTCCCTAGTGTGGTTACTGGTAAACCACGCCTCACTAATTGCTACTATGTCCAGTTTAGCCTCTGACATTATTGCCTGCAGGTCTGGGATCTTATTTCCCAGGCTGTGAGCATTTGTGTACATGATTTTCCATTGGCCAGATTTTGGTGTGTTAGTTGTTGGGTGAAGTTTGGCATTACCCCTGTGCGTCGTATGGGGAGACAAACCTTTTTTCTTACCTGGTGATGCAAATGAACGGCAAACATGCTGAATTCCTGTTTGACCACTAGCTGAGGGGGGAGGGGTGTTCTTCCCATTCGACGTATGGGTGCTGCACCCTCTCCCATTTGCTAGTTTAAATATTCTGCAAAGACGCCAAACTTCTGCTCCAATGCACTGACTCCTCTTTAGTCAGATGCAGTCCATCAAATTTAAAGAACTTTCGCCTCCCAGAACTGTTGCCAGTTCCCTACAAATCTGTGTCCTTTTTCCTGGCACCAGTCCTTGAGCCACGGTTTAGCTCCCCATCTCCCTTCTCTGACCTTCCGTCCATCTGCTCCCTCTCCCAGACTGGCAGGATCTCAGAGAAGGAGATGCCGGACGAAATAGATGATAGTTTGTCACCCAGCCTAGTCAGGTGTTCTTGGTCTCCACAACTGACTGGCTGGTGAGATCATTAGTCCCTTGTGTGTACTAGGACATCAATGTTTTCTCCTGCTTTGTGAACAATTTTAGTAATGCGGTCAGTGTCTCTCCATGCTGATGTACCTGGAGACATCTGACCATCACCCTGGCTGGAGATGGGTATCAACTCCCCGAATCATGGAGTCTCCTATGATCAGAAGTTTTTTGATTTCTTTGTACTTGTTTAGTTTTGGTTCTTGATTTGGGTGAGTTTTGTTGTGCTAGCTCCTGTGCCGCAGTTTCCTGCTCTGCAGTGTCTTCTGCCTCTTTATTTGATTTCAGAGATAGAGGCAGATACCTGTTTGTAGTGTTTATATGGTTTTGGAGGTAATGTGTTGAGAGCAGAGAGTGATGGGGCACCTGATTTGCTTCTCCTAACCACCTGCCAACCTCCTGGACCAACTACCCTCTGCGGTCGAGGTTTTTCTGTTGGATGCTGGGGAGATGGCGGTGGTTCTTATAATGTATTTCCTTCAATATGAAATTTGAGGCGTGCAATCTCTGCCCATGCTGCCCGGAGCTGAGCCCTAAGATCTCCAAAGGCCCAGCATGTAGGACAGTGTCCTAAATCCTGTAAGACTGTCCTTCTGAAAATTGTTCCACAGTACCTGCAGTTAATGAAATCCATTCCAAATAAGTTGCTGGGTTTGTAACCTAGTCAGAGTAATTAGAAGGAAAAAAAAGGAAAAATGCAAGTAATGGTTTAATTTGCTTTGTTTAACTTGTTATAACAAGTTAAATTACTAGTGCCCTGTAAATGAGATCACCTTGTGGAGGCTCCACTGATCCACCCCTTCCTGCTCTGCCACAGGAAATGTCACAACTGTGGTACCCTATAAAAGGAGTGTAGCGTGGGGTGGTTGGGGATGGGGGTGGGTGGCTGGGCCCTTCCCCTGCCTAAAAAGAAGAACCACGGACGAAAGAACAAGGAGGTAAGAGCAGAAACAATCAGTCAACAACAAATGCAGTAACCCTGAAAGCTTATCCTAATGTTAGATAAAACTGTAAAACCTGTAAAGCACCACCTGTAATAATTTCAGAGAAGATATACCCTGTAAGAAACACTTTGCTCCAGAGAAAATAAAGCAGTAACAGAAGATATACCTTGCAAAAGACAATTTGAATCAGAAGATTACAGCAGTAATCTGTTAGCACACACCTGTAGGCACACCTTGTAATAATGCAGAAGAAGGTATACCAGCAACAACAATTTGAATCAGAGAAAAAATAAAGCAATGAAATGTTAGCAACAAACAGTAGCAATCCCTGTGAGTAAAAAATAAAAACACCACCACACAGTAAATCTGCTTAGCCAAACTAAGTCTTAATCCTTCTCCCTTGCTCTGGTAAGTTTCTCTACTCTGCCTTTCAAGCAGTCTTAGAAGGAAAGAGCTCAGGTGAAGCTAGGTGCCTTGGCCAGCAAACCAAGTCTTCTACCTCCAAGATATCAACTAACCTGACTTTTTAACCCTTCTCTCTGTTGGAAATTACTGACAGTTTGCCAGCTCCACCCCCACATACACACCTAATCCTTTGGAAGAGCTGTGGGAGGAAAAGCAATTAGCTCCTTCAATGTGAGAAGGAGACTGAAACACCTCTGAGACAACAAACCTTTTCAACAAACGAATAAAATAAAACACAGTGTCAAACAGTAAGTCCTCTCTCCTTGGCTTTATATCTCTTTCTGTTTATTTTCTTTCCTTTTGGCTATCCCTTGGGCTCCCTTGCTCACCCCCTCCTTTTCTCTATTCTTTTTTCCTTTTTTCCTAACACTCTCCGGTTACGCAGAACTGAGGTGAGGGATGTGTCGGCGTCATTCACTGGCCATCCCTCGAGCGCCACGTCGTACATTGGCCCTGAGGGCTGCACTGAGCCAGCTCTGGCTCCTTCCCCTTGAGAAAAAAAATTGCTCCCACAGGGTCCTGTTCCTCCAGCCAGAACCCACCAGTGATGAATGGTGAAGATACACAGAAAGATCAAGAATTACGGTAGGTATGTAATTTTCATTTTTTGTTGTGGTTTTGCTGTTTAGCTTGGGGTACTGACTATTCCTTTAATTTGCAAACTACATCTATCGAAAGAGTGGGTCCAAGGACTGGTGGTGATGGGTAGGTGGGGGTCAGTGGAGTTCTACATGAGGGAGTCAAGGTCCATAGATTTTAATCTCTGTAGGCCAACCAAATTTAGAGGAGAAAGAAAACTGACTTTCGAGAAAGCAGGTATGTAATTTACAGGTTGGGAAGTGCTACTGAGCGGGCAGGCACTGTTTAGGAGGAACAGTAGATCGGGAGATAATGATCAATGGGGTGAGCTGGCACCTGAAAAGAAACAGAACTGTGCAAAATGTAGATTGGTGTGTTATTTGGTGTTTTTTATGTGCACTGTTGAACAGGGTTACTAAGTAGGAGTAAAAATGTTGTGGCTGAAGTGATCGGCAGAATCGGGCTGAGGAGCTGTGGTGTTTTTTTTTAACTCCGACTCCCTGGTTGTGGACACACATTGCCGGCTTGCTTTAATTAATATATTGGCCGGCTTTTGAGTGAGCGGGAGCGACGACTTGGTCTTTTTTTTTTTTTTTTTTTTCAGTTTTCTGATGTCGAAAACATTCAATTTATTTAAACATTTTCCTTTTGTTATATTTCGGATGGGTTGTGTATACAAGCTGTGGGGGGATTACTGCCGCTTAAAGTTTCTTTCAGCATATTGGTTACCAAAAAGAAAAAAATGGCAGCTCTGCCATTTGAAAAGTGCCAGTGCCCACTGATACTGGTGATGAGGTTGGTTGGGACTGGCGCTTTTAATACCCAGGCTGTGTTGTCTGATAGATGCCCACCTTGGCAGAGCTATCAGCTAATCAGAGCCTGGAGATTTTTTAGTCCATTTTCTAAACTCCAGTAGAATTCTGGCATTGTTACAGTAGAAAATCTCATTTCATCCAAAGTAATTCAGCAAGAAACTGTTACACTTTTAACTTCATCGAAAGAAGTAAAACACTCTTTTAATAATGCATTTCAGGTTATGCATATTTTATCAATGTTGTCCAGCTATGTGCTTTTGCAATTAGTAAACAAGTAATTGTGTTCTATTTTTTCTTTTCAAGCCAGATCTGGATAGAAAGAGCATAATATTTTCAGAATCATAACACATACTCAGATTGTTTTACTGTCTTTGTCCAGGAAATGCACACTGCGCTACAGCTTGTTCCCAGGTGTGTTCTGGGAGTACAGGGAGGTTAAGTGACTTGCTCTGGTCACACAATATACAAGTAGAGCATGTTGGAATCAAAACCCAGTTTGCTTGATAAACAAAGCTTGTTTGAAGCTCTTTGCTTTTCATGGACAGCATTTTGTTACAGTTCACTTCATGGAATCACTTTCAGTATGTGGAGTTTTGACTATGTCATGATTTGTGTACAAAATGCTAATTATGAGCTGCTGACCTATCAGAACCCTGTTTAGAGTTCTGTGCACAAACCATGACATAGTTAAAACTCCAAATTATTGGTTCCACGAAGAGAAGTGTAACAGAATGCCGCCCATCAAAATTAAACAATGCAAAATACAGCTATTTATATCACTTTTTATTCAGGTACAGGTAAATATGGATAATTTAGGTGAATGCAAATCATTTCTGGGAATAAGAACTTTATAAACAGCTGCCAGTTAGAAATGATTTCCTGTCCTCTTTAACCTCTAGGCTGTACTGCCAGCTGATAATCAAAAACTACACATTTCAAAGCTGACCCCATGATGTCAGGCCCAGTAGGTACGTAGCCACATTTGCATCTTGTAGGCCCAAGTTCACACCTGAAACTGTAAGAGAAAAGGCTGTAAGAGAGAGAGAGAATGGAAAAATACCGAAGTTGGTGCTGTGGCAGCCTTAGAAATCTGTACTGACATGAACACAGCCAGGATTTAGCAATCCTGATATGGAACCCCAATACCTGATGGCACCACAGAGCCCGCCTTGAGATGTGTAGTTTTTGATAATCAGCTGGCAGTATAGCTTATAGGTTAAAGCAATCCTGAAGATGGATTATTTTTACCAACAGTTTGAAATGTAAATGTGATAACTCACTAGTTTCAATGCACATATAAAACTATTATTATAAATGTAGAAAGTGTTGTAATAACATCTTAAAACATACTTAATAAAACAGCCAATTTCCTATTTTACATGTTGGATTATTTACAGTCTATGCAGGGCCAGGTGCCTCTGTGACATCATTTCCTGTCAGGAGCCTAAAACACATGGCTGCCTTTAATTACAGGCTGATTTACATATGAATAATTCTGGACTGCAAAGACTCAGATAAACACAATGACTTACTCAAATTAGCCTTTTATGGGCTTTCAGACATTAAGAAATCATGTAGATGACAGTTCCCTTTTAACAAATTGGATACTGTAGCAAAAAAAGTTTATATAACAGCGTCCCTGCCTATCATACAGGCAACTTGTTCTGCACAAATAGCATGATGCCAGAAAGCACTTTGGGACACAGTTCTGGCACTGGCAGCTAGAACAGAATATGGTTTAGCACAGGATTTGTTTGCTACAACAGGATCAGCCCTGGATGCCACAAAGTATAATGTCCACACTACAGTGGACACTAATGACACTGCTGCCAGAGTTGTGGCTCATGCAGTGTCCTTAAGAAGGTTTTCCTGGCTGAGGACTACCATCCTTTTTCAGGATACTCAAAACAAGGCCATAGATTTCTCCTTTGAGGGAACTTCATTATTTGGTGATGAAAATAGAGGCTTCCATGGAAAAAGTAGATGAATACAAAACCCGTTTCAGAAGTAACAATGAGAAGGAAAAGGCCTCTACCTCCTACAGATCATACAGAAGGAGAGTCTGAGGTCGGGGATATTACCAAGATCCTATGTCTCTTATGCTCCCTGTAAGTACCAATCACAAAAAGGTTACTGTAGGAGAAGGGGACAAAGGGCTTCCAGGCGTAGTGAGGGATCCCTTGAGAAGAAACAACATTACTACAGAGTGCAATTTTTTCTTCTTGTGCAGAAAACTGTGATTTGACATTTGGTACAGTTGTTCAAGGTAAGAGACTTTTTTTACTACTGAGCACTTTTTTTATATAATTT
Organism: Neoceratodus forsteri; assembly: GCA_016271365.2. Lineage (NCBI taxonomy): Eukaryota > Metazoa > Chordata > Ceratodontiformes > Ceratodontidae > Neoceratodus > Neoceratodus forsteri. The sequence continues at coordinate 621,025,806 of CM028131.1, forward strand.
TGCATTTATTACTAGGATCTCTATAAAGTTGCATAACAGAGAGTATTAGTGCATTCACAGACTAAAAAGATTTTTCAAAGTTGCTTTTCAATTTTTGGCAAAGGCAGACTAGCAAGAGCATAACTGAAATTGCCTGTGTTTAGATCACAACTTTCTTTTTTGTGAATTCTGCATTGGTCTGCCCAAAAACTACAAAATAAAAGGGCAAATAAATTAAGAGTTATTATAGTGTCTTAATCTGCCTCATTGTCACCAAAAAAAAAATAAGGCTATGATGGAGTTCTTAATGAGCCACAAAGGAGATACTACAGTGACGTTCGCAGAAGGGGTGCAAAGCGTACGGCTGCTACAACACCAGCACCCAAGCCCCCAGGCAAAGCAAAACCCCTGACAGTTCCACCCGGGTCATCCATCCATTGCCAGTGGAGAGCAGATTAGGTCGTTACCTTCAGGAATGGGTAAATATTACCTCAGACAAATGGGTTCTGGAGGTAGTGGGCCACGGACTGTCTCTGCAGTTTAGAAAATTCTCAAGACTACGGAAACACAAGTAATTTCCATCACACTCTCCTACAGAAAAAGTTTTGCTGGAACTGGAAGTAAAAAAAAAAATACTGACAGCAAAAGCTATAGAAATGGTCCCTGCTTCTCAGTGGGGTGAGGGCCTATTCTCAAGGTACTTCCTCATCCACAAGAAAAATTGGGATTGGCACCCCATTTTAGATCTCAGGTATCTAAACAAGCACATAAAGAAAGAGAACTTCAGGATGGTCACATTGAGAACAGTGATACCATCTCTGCAGTCAGGACACTGGCTGGGATCACTGAATCTGAAAGATACCTATTTTCATATCCCAGTCAGGCTGTGAAGGTGCCTAGAGTTTCAAGGAAACCCGCAACCAGGAAAACATACTCCTCTAACTGGAAGAGATTTTCTTACTGGTGTACCCCTAAAAGAATAATCCCAGCAGAGGCAGGGTTGCCTACAGTTTTGGAATACTCGGTACACCAGCAGTCATTATGCCTAAGGCCATCAACACTGAAGGTGAACATAGCCACAGTGTCAGTCTGCATATCAGCAGGCAAGGGAAAGTCACTGGCTTCTCAGCCCATTTTCAGAAGTGGTCTCAGTCACTTATACCCACCAGTAAGGGGCCCAGCCTCATCAGAGGAGCTCAATGTCTGCCTTTTCCAGCTCATGGAGGCTCCGTTTGAGCCTATGGACATGCTGACTTAAAGCATGTCACATGAAAAACTATATTCCTGGTTGCTGTGACCTCTTCTAGGATGGTGAGCAAGCTACAAGGCCTCTGCACAGAGCCAAATTACACAATGTCCAAAAGGGATAAAGTAGTCCTTAGAACCAATAGGAAATTCCTACCTAAGGTGGTGTCTGAATTTCACTGGAACCAGTCAGTAACACATCCCATGCTTTACTTAGAACACTCCAGTCCTGGTGAGTAAAAATTGCAAAGCCTTGATTAAAACAAGTTCTGAACATCTGTATGAACTGTACAAAAGACATCAGATCCAGAAGTACTCAGCTTTTTGTTACATATGGGGTGGTTGGCAAAAGCAGACCAGCTTCCAAGAGGTCTGTCTTTCACTGGATAGTCTCTTACATTAAGTTTTGCTATGAAAAAGTAGGGAGAATGCCACCTAGAGGTTTTACATTCCCCAGCTGCTGTCATTAGATAGAAGTATATCTGCTGCCTTTACTCACTTTTGTGCAGTTATTTTCTTTCCACTTTCCACCCAGTTGCTGACCTTCCTGAAGACGCTCTCTACAGCCATGTGGGCAGGCAGGAAGTCAGCACTCAAACATCAGGAAGTCACAATGCAAACGTACTAAAAAGCGATTTCCTCTGTTTAAGTTAATGGTGGCCCCTTTCTTAAAGTCGGTATTCTGGTAGGTAGCAATGTTTCCTACCAACCTGCACTCTCCAGTATACTTGTCCCTGATTGGTTGAGCTGCAAAGTGCATAAGAAGTGCAGGACACACATATGCTCTGCAGGGATGAGACAAAGTGAATGCCTGGCACCCATATGCACGATGGGAACTAGAGGAATTTTACTGACGATGCGCATAACGTGCTATGGGGCTAAGTGAGTTATTTATTTTTAACTTTCTTTTTATCCCTCCTACCTACCCTCGTTTATCCACTCTTTCAGGCCGTTCATACCAGTCCTGCCCCCGATCACAGAATCTGCCCCTAGAGTGCCCCTTCTCCTTGCACCTGCACAGTGGTATCTGTCCCTTGGGATCGGTGGCTGGGTGGCCTGAATCGGTCATCATCCAGGACTGCCAAGTGGTGTTTTATGCTTTTTTGTGGACCCTTCCCTGTCACAACCCCCTGGAATGCCGGCACGAGGGCATACCTCCAGACAAGGTGACATGCTGACACGTCTCCTGTCAAGCACCTCATAGCGTCCCCCCTTCCCGACTCCACCGAGTGGAGCCACCAAGCCCTGGAGAGTCCATGCTTCCTCTGGCTCTCAGGACGTCAGGTGCTTATAGCACCCCTGGTATTCCTCCCTCTCCCCGCTGTCCCCCGACGACCTGAGTCCGTTCCCGAACTGGGTCGCCGGCGTGGCTAGAGGAGTGGCATCCAGCGCCTCAACCCTTGGCACCACTGGGCCGGTGAATGAGTTATTAAGGGCACACTCCACAAGGGGCACCTCTGCCTCAGTTGCATCCTCAAGGGGCATTCCTTTATTAATATTTGCAAAGCAGTTACCTGGAAAAGAGTACACACCTTCACAAAGCACTGTTGTCTGGCCGTGCAGTCCAGAAGGGATGTCAGCTTTGGAACTGCTGTATTGCAGAACCTTTTTCAAAAGTAGGTTCTGGACCTAGCCTCCCAATGTACTGCTGTATAGTCTGCAGAGACTGAAATCCTAAGTGAGGGATTCCTGGGGTTAGAAGTCAAAATTACTCACCGTAGTAATGTTTCTGCTCAGCAATCCCTCATTGTGGTTTCACTCTCCTACCTGCCTCCCCTTCCAGAACCTGGAGCAAACATTCTCGTAGTAATCAGCTTGTTTTACTTAGGTTGCTTAAGCATTACTATTGCAGTTTTCCTCTGCAAGGGTACGTTGTGTATTTTCTCTTTATATTCTATTTTAGATTTACCTATCTGCTTTAATTTAATTTATGGTTTGTTTACTGTTTTTTTCCAAAGATTTTACATTTACCTATATTTTTAGTAGCCTTTTAGCTAGATTCATTAGTCACCTTCTACCCTGACTATAGAAAGAAATCTGACAACAGCCAGGGTAGAAGGTGGCCACAGAGTTTTTCAAACACCCACTCTAAATTCTGAGTTCCATTCTTAGACTAGGGCTGGTCTCTGGGGCATCTGTCTCTATGGAGAATGATGAATAGAATAAAACCATTGTGAGGGATCCCTGAGACTACGGTGAGTCATTTTTATGTTGCTTGCACGCATGTGCAAGAAAAATAGTGCCATCATCGGAGATTTCGGAGGTGTGTCACCTCCTCCTCCAATTCAGTCAGTGAGCTGGCAGGCGGCCTGTAAGCCAATGCATTTTTGGAGCTATCTGCCATTGCGCTCCAAATGCAGTAACTTACTGATTGAAAGGGAGCTCACGCTTCAGTGAGCAGAGATAAGAAGCCCACTGAAGCGTAGCTTCCCCCACACGCAGGCGATGCGTGCCTCCGCAGACTACTGCGAGAGGCCGACGGGTGCTCAACTTCGCCGGCTGAGCTGCCTCCCCGGAGTTGTAGGTGCCACGCTGGGAGCCCACCCCAGTGTGGCAATGAGTCTTTGGCCGACAGGGGTGCCTAATCCCCGTCGGCTGAACGCCCCCAGCGTCCTTGTGAGGCGGTCCCACAGCGTCTTTTTCTTTTAACCTGAAAACGAACGGCGGTCCCGCTGGAGGTCTCCGACCCCCTCCCACAACCCGCACCCACCCACTGCGCACCCAGCCTCCCACGCTCCCCCACCCCATACTTACTCCGGACTCCGGCGCGACAATCTTCGTGGACCGGGAACACGCCTGCACTCTTCAAAGCCGACCGGAACTGAGGAAATGCCGGTAAGCTGTATAATGGCCTAGATAGGGGTTTCAGCTTTGTTGCATATCTCAGGCATTTTGGGAATTGCATAATTTTCAACATAGGGTTTTGGGACCCTTCTCATGAATGATGTCACTGTCATGGCGTTATTGGGCCCGAAGGGTGATTTCCGCCGCAGTGACTGTGCAGTGACTGCGAAATCACCCTTCGGCCCGAATACCGCCATGACAGTGACATCATTCGTGAGAAGGGTCCAAAACCCCATGTTGAAAATTGGTGCAAAATTCCAAAAATGACTGTTTTAGAGCTCATGCTATGCAGTTCCTACGCAGGCTCGTAAGTTCGCTAAATTTCAATATTTTCATTCCAGATTTTCAACATTGCGATTTTACCACACCTTCTTATGAGTAGTACAGCTGTCATTTTTCACATCTCACCCAAAATGTGTTTCCGCCCATGTAGCGCAGAATGGCGCAGTCGGTGTGCGAAATCAATGTACGGGACAAATTAAGAAAATCACCATGACACTATTCATGAGCAGAGGTCTTAAAATGGCTATGTTTAAAATTTTGTGAAAAAATTCTTAAAAATGACTGTTTTACGAGCGTGCGTTGCGCAGTTCCTACGCAGGCTCGTAAGTTCACAAATTTTCAATATTTTCACTCCAGATTTTCAACATTGCCATTTTACCACACCTCCTTATGAGCAGTACAGCTGTCATTTTTCACATCCTGCCCAAAACGTGTTTCCGCCCATGTAGCGCACAATGGCGCAGTCGGTGTGCAAACTCAATGTATGGGACACATTAACAAAATCACAGTGACACTGTTCATGAGCAGAGGTCTTAAAATGGCTATGTTGAAAACTTGGTGAAAAAATTCCTAAAAAATGACTGTTTTACGAGTGTGCGTTCCGCAGTTCCTACGCACGCTCATAAGTTCGCAAATTTTCAATATTTGCACTCCAATGACTTCCAAATACCTAAACAGCACATAGAAGCAAGCAACATTCGGCATTGACAAATGCTTGTTTATTTCATGCTCAACCCAGATGTTGAAATCATCCTGCACCAGAAGTCTAGCGGGTGCCCAACACCAGTCTGACCATGAAATGCAACATTTCCTGTAGGAATCCATTCCTATGCCCCATAGGCCAATACAAAAGAGTGATTCTGCACCCTGCACCATGCCTTCCTCTTAACAACCGTGCATTCAAATGTCCTGGTTACTCCTGTGGGCTATGTCTTGAGTCTTAATGCGGATCCAAAACAGATGAGCCCTCCCCATGCTCTGACCTTGGACAATGCACCACAGAGTACTTTGCTGGTATTGACACCTCCAGCACAGGGCTGACATCATCACCCAGCCAAGTCTCCATTATGCATACAAGGTCAGCTGAAGAATCCATGAAGAAACCCTCTAACACCACGTATTTATGATGACCTGAAGGTGGCCAGGCAGTGCGACAAGACAGTTGGTAGGGCTGTTGGGATGCTGGGGTGCATAGGGAGGGTATCACCTGTAGAAAGAGGGAGGTGGTGTTGCCTCCATATACATCACTGATTAGACCCCACCTAAAGTACTTTGTCCAGTTCTGGAGACCACATATCCGGAAGGACACAGACAAAATGGAGGCGGTCCACAGGAAGTCAACTAAAATGGTGTAGGATCTGCATCAAAAGCCCTATGAGGAGAGAATAAAGAACCTCAATATGTACACCCTGCAAGAGAGGAGGGGGTGGGGATATGATAGAAATCTTTAAATACCTCACAAGAGTAAATAAGATGCAGGAGGGAAGTATTTTTCAGAAAAAAAGGTGCTCAGGAACAAGGGGAAGGTTGTTTTAAAAGAGGTGTGAGGAAATACTTCTTCACAGAAAGAGTGGTGAATTCCTGGGGCAGCCTTCCAGCTGAGGTAATGGGGGCAAAAACAGTGGTGAGGTTCAAGACTGCATGGGATAGGCATAAGGGAATCTTAGTGGAAACAAAGGGAGGAGGAGAAAGAGCAGGAGATCAGGCAGGGTCAGCAGTGACACTCTAAGTAGGGAAAAATGGGCAAACTGGGTGGGTCAAGCGGTCCTTATCTGCCATCAAATTCTATGTTTCTTAGTGACCTTGCATTACAAAGAATGGCCTGAAGGGCAGGGGTATAGTCAGCTAGTCTAGCTACAATTTGCCTGCTGACATTAGGCAGATCTCTGGGTGTCGAAACCCAACAAGGAGGTCCCTCGTCATGGTTTCAGTTCTCCCTAGGGTCTCCATGTCTTCACATCCCTAATCCTTCCCTCCCCACCGTCTACCCTCGGCCCCTACTAGGTGTGCAGATGAAGGAGGAGAAATAAAAATTGAGACAGCACACAGCACTGAGGTCCAAACCGCCAGCAGATGCCACCCCTTGCCAGATAATATTTAATATGAATCATTCTAGGGACATGGATATGTTGTTCAATCCACACTTAGTGGCAGGTTCCTTGCCACTTTAAATCTTGCTGGAAGGTCTTCAAGCTGGCTTCTCCCACCCACCCGGGTGGTAAAACTCTCGACTTCGCCCCATGACGCCAGATTTTCCTTACTGCTTGGAAGCTCAGGTTCCCTCCTTAGCACTCTGCATTTTAGGCCTGGATCCAAACTCTTCGGTTAACCCGAAACCAATTTTAAAATTTACAAGACTTTGGTCTTTATCATCCCTCATGGCTGCGATGGACAAATTGACTGTCGTATTTCATCGGTGCCCCTGTGGGCAGAAGATGTCCTGGACCCATCCGCACTCCACGTGCGCCTACTGCTTGGACACAATTTGCAGGCCTGCGACTTGTGCAAGTCTTTTTTGTCTACGGTCTTAGAGGATCGCGCTGCCAGATTACAACTTGGGCACCCTGAGAAAACACTATCCTCCGGTCAAGTCGAAGGAGGCCCGTTGGGTGGTGTCCGCGGCTGCAGGCTCTGCTGAACAGCTCGAACAGATGATCGCCCTCAAGGAGGAGGCGGCCCAGGCCGCAGCTTCATCATCCTCGGTTGTGGCATTTATCCCGCTCTCCTTGGGCTCCTCCTACATGGCTTTGTTTAAGGAGCTTTGTCAGTCCCTCTCCACCAAGGGAGAAGGGCCTTCGGGACATTCCTCTCGGTCCAAAAAGAAGGACTCTAAGGGTAATTCCCACCATCAGCATTTGTGGGAGCAGGAGAGGTCCCCTTCCCCGGATAGTCGACACTCGACTTTGGTCGAGGTTGCAGCTAAGGCCGCTGGCATCTCGGTGTCCCTGTCAGGTCAGCCAGCCGAGACACCCATCAACATGGTCGAGATTTTTCTCGACCCATCGGACGGTCTGTTGACTGGAGAAGCCAACAGCCCTTCTTCACCGGTGGAAACCGAGGACTTGCCTGTGCCAGAGTCCCGGTTAAGGTCCCTGAACTGAGGGAGGAGTGGGGCCCCCCCCCCGACCCACCCTCGGAATCCTCGAAGGTCTTGGTCGCGGGCCTCTTCCAGGTCCAGCCGACATCGGCGGTCATGGTCTCGGCACTGCTTATCCTCATCGTCATCCTCTTTGGAGGATAGGCTCTGGCACAAATTGCGTCGGCACTACGAAGATCTAATGTGGCAGCAGCTGTTTTTGTCCGGGAATAAGCTGACTCCAACGCCTTCCCCGGCCATTAAGTGTCTGTCACGGGAGCGGCCGAAACAACCCTTTGTAGTAGTCGAGGAGCCAAAGTCAGCACCAGTTGTTCGGCCAAAACCGGCTGTGCCACCAATTGTAGTGGAACCCCCGCCTCCACAACCTAAAACTGGGGCCCCGACCAAGGATTCTCAGTCAGGTCAGGGCTTGCCCCATTGGTTGTCGGTCACCCCCACTGCTGATCAACCTCAGCAGGTGGAGGGTGGCTCAGGCGCTCAGCAGCTGTTTGCAGACTCCTCGGAGTCTGATGATGACTCCTCCTTGTTCTACAGGCCGCTTGACCTGGAGTCCACTGGGGGTCAGTCGGTGGACGAGAGCCCATCCTCGTTCCTTGGAATGCTTCGAAGATGGGACAGGACAAGGGAGAGGGTTAATGAAGGGGAAGGGTGGAAGGGAAGGGCAGCTGCAGAATAAGGGGTGCTAGCTGCACATTCGAGCAGACTTGATAGACCTCTAGGCCTTTATCTGCTGGCAAATTTGTATGTTCGTATCTCAGAGTCCACTGGGATGAAGCTCGAACCCATTTCAAAATGGGCCAAGTATCCCCTCACGGAGATACTGGACTGAGGGGATTCTCCCACGGAGGCCTTCCCTGTGGCCAAAGCCATTGTTGGCCCGGCCCTGGAGCTGTGGCAGCAGCCAGTTTCTTGTCAAGCACCTTCGGCCAGGATGGCTCAGAAGTATGCTGTTCCCACCGGTTCACTCTCCAGTTTCTCGGAGCACCCCTCCGCAGAGGGGTTAGTGACCGACAGCATTTTCCAGCATTCCGGGAACGCTCGTGATGTGGACAAGCCACCCGATAAGGAGTCCAAGAAACTGGACTACTCCGGGTGGAAAGTCTATGCTGCTTCTTCTGTAGGACTTCATCAGGCCAGCTCGGCCGTTCTGATGGCACACTTTTCACATGCCCTTTAGGCTCCCTGGATGAGGTGATTCCTCATCTCCTGGCTGACCTTCAAACGACGGTCAAGCAGGTGCAGGATCAGGGAAGGGCTGCGGCAAAACAGCAGCTCCAAACTTCCTTGGACATCGCTGACTTGTGTGCCCGGTCAGTAGCGGCCACAGTGGCCATGCGCCGCAGAGCTTGGTTGTGGATCTCCACTTTTACAGCAGATACCCAGCACAAGCTGGACGAAGTTCCCTTCTTGGGTACAGACTTGTTCGGTCCCAGGGTGGAGGGTCACCTGCAATGGATCGAGAAGTCTAACTCCACCTTGGACTCGGTCACGTCTGCCTAGAAGGACAAAGGCCACCAGCAGCAGCGTAAGCCCTTTTGTCCTTCAGCCCCTGCAGCACGTCCGGCCCAGCAACACCAGCATCAGGGCCAGCAGGGTCGCACTTGGCACCGTAAAGCCAAGCCTGCTGCTTCCTCCAGCAGGAAGCCGGGAGGAAAAGGTCCAGGCAGCTCCTCGGCCGGCCCTTCCTCCAAGCCTGCCCAGTGACGGGTTGAGGGGTGTCACCCCCAACCTCATCACTCCTCCCCCCTGGGTTCCCCCATGGGGGGATGGCTCTGCCACTTCCTTTCCACCAGGTCTGATATCACCACGAACCGCTGGGTGCTGGAAGTGGTAGGAAAGGGTCTGCCTCTGGAATTCAAGCAGTCCCCACCCTATCGAGCCTTCGCCCCATGGGGGCACGGGTTCCATGGCAGCCTCTGTTGGCACAATCAAGCACAACATTGCCCTGCTCCTCCAGAAGAGGTGATCAGGGAGGTGGCGGATCTTCCACCAGACCCAGGGTTTGTGTCCAGGTACTTCCTGGTCCCAAAATGGACAGGGGGCTGGTGCCCCATTCTAGACCTACACGACCTGAACAAGTTCCTAAGGTCTCGTACCTTCAGGATGGTCACTGTGGCTCAGATCATTCCATCCTTGGAACGAGGCATGTGGTTCTGTTCTCTGGACCTCCAGGACGTGTTCTTTCACATCCCAATCTGTCCGTCTCACCAGCGATTCCTCCGCTTCAGAGCAGAGGGATCCCTTTACAAGTTCCGGGCCATGCCCTTTAGCCTCTTTTCAGCTCCCAGGGTCTTCACCAAATGCATGGCAGTGGTGACAGCATTCCTGCGGCGCCGAAGGGTCCAGGCGTACCCTTACCTGGATGACTGACTGATTGCAGCCCACTACAAGCTGGAGGTGGAGCAGTCCAGGGATCTGGCCCTCCAGGTCTGCTCTCAGATTGGCCTCCTCATCAATGAAGCCAAATCGGAACTCGTGCCAACGCAGGTGATCCAGTTCAACAGGGCAGAGCTCGACTCTCTTCGAGCCAGAGCACGTCTCTCAGCAGACAGGGCCGAGGTTCTTTCCTCCTTTGCCCAGTCATTTCAAACAACTTGAAGTCTTGCTGTATTCTGACAAGTGCAGTTAGCCCCAGCCTTTAAACTACCCCGGAGAACAAAGGGTTAACATTTCTATGCAGAGCATAGAATGCTGAGCTCGAGCCTGGTTGATGTCTCTGTCTGTTTCCCTTTGAAAGCTAACCATCAGATTCTTTACTCCGCCTCACTGAACAGTCGCTCCAGAGATTTCTCCTGCAGCTCGGTTCAAAAGTCGGTTTAAGTGTCGTCTTTTTCGTCGGTTTCTAGCCGAAAAAGTTTCGCACATAGTTGGTTCAGTCTCTGTCTGTGGTACTGTGAGTACTAGATAGGTTTTGTACTGTTTTTTCTGTGTGGAACTTGTAGAAAATGTGGATCAATCATTTGTTTAATTCTTGTGTAAATTTAGTGTGTAGTTACCGGTTCTTATCGGTTTTAAAAAAACAGTGTTTTTGAAACATTTTTTTCCAAGACCCGTGACATGGTTAGGAACCAATAAGTGAGTCTTGCCTGGCAGTTGCCGAAAAAAGGGTGTTTGGTTAGGTTGGCCATGTCTGAGAAACCCAAGAAAAAAAACAGACTCACTGGGTTTCAACACTGCAGTGAGCATGGGGAGGTCTTTGCTAAGGTCGATCCCCACACCACCTGTGTTTATTGTCTGTGGTTTGACCACCTCGATTCAGACTGCCAAATTTGCAAAAATTTCCAAAATCTACCCTGAAAAGAGATTAGGTAGACTGAGGGAAAAGGAGGCCGAAAGTCATTGGCCAGCCGGTTCGGTTCCGACCGAACCAGGGTGCCCTCGACCAGGGTGATACTTTTTGGGCAAGGAGAGCCGATCCCGAGGGGTCAATTCTGACTAAAAGAAAGCGCAAAGAAAAATCATCCGGTTCGGATCCAGAAGTCCATGTTCCGACCACCCGAAGAAATAGCCAGAGCGATTTGGATTGTGGAATCGCTTCACCCGGTTCCAACCGATCCGGCACCTTTTGGCAGGGGCTCGGTTCGATCAGTTCCCCCGGTTCACGATTATACTTTGGAAGAATTTTATGAACCAGAGTTTGAGGAGGAAGGGGAGTTTGAAGATGATGATGGTGATGGTGAAAGTCTAGATGTGCCTGTGGAACCGGACATTTCTCCAGACAGACCTTCAGGCGTATCCTCTCCTAGGCTTTCTGAGTCCCATTCCACTTTATGTTCTACAGAAAGGTGGCTGAGACCCTCCAGCTTCCTATGGAAGAGGCAATGGAGGATCAGGAGGAGCCTGATTATGTAGAAATGATGGACATCCCAGAGTCCAGGAGACTGTCTATCCCCTCTATAAATGTTTTGGGAAACAGACACAAAAAATTCTGAAGTCTCCCAATTCTGTACCTCCTGTGGACAGAAGAATGGACAAGAAGTATAGACTCTCAGGCTCAGAAACGGAGTTTTTATACCACCAGTGCAGCCATGTTGGGGTTGTGCAGGCTGCTGCCTGTGATAAGGCAAGCATTCCCTTGGCTTCACACCCCCCAGACAAAGACTCTAGGAAGGTTGATGCCATGGCAAAAAAGCTGTACATGGCATCTTCCCTGGAACTCAGACAGGCAAATTATATGGCCTGTATAGCTAGGTACCAGAAGTCCAGGTGGGACACTACTGGCACTGGCTAAACATGCCTCCCCCCAGCTAGCCAAGGAGCTGGAGGCAGTGGCTGCAGATGGGATTGAGGCATCTAAAGTTCAGTTTCATGCTGCTGTGGACTATAATGATGTGTCATCAAGAGTCATGGCTACATCTGTGGCTCTTCGGAGAATGGCTTGGCTCAGATGTACTAGCCTCTCGCAGGATACCCAGGCTAAGGCTATTGATTTTTCTGTAGTGGATAATTCTCTGGGGAGCAGACAGAGAATTACATGAAGGAAATGGATGGATATAGGACCACCTACAGGAGTGCTCAGGCCAAGGAAAGGCAGGCGGACAGGGGAGTGGGCACCCATCCTAGACCTAAGATATTTAAACAGACATCTTTTAAAACCAAAGTTCAAGATGGCAACTCTGGGAATAATCCTTCCCTCTCTAAGGCCAGGGGACTGGTTAGCCTCCCTGGACCTCAAAGATGCCTACTTTCACATTCCCATCAGGTGCTCCCACAGAACGTACCTCAGGTTCGAGTTGCCCTCAGGCCACTATCAGTTCAGAGCAATGCCCTTTGACCTAACCTCAGCCCCAAGGGTTTTCACAAAGTGCCTGGCAGTAGTAGTTGCCTTTCTAAGAAGGCAAAAGATTTCCATTTTTCCATATCTGGACGATTGGCTAATAGTGGGCCAGTCTTCAGACCAAGTCAAGTCTCATCTGCAAGTGACTCAGCAAGTGCTTACTTCTCTAGGATTTCTTGTCAACCTTCCCAAGTCAGTTCTCGAACCAGTCCAGCTTCTTACCTTCATAGGGGCAGAACTGGACACAGTCAGAGCAAGAGCCTTTCTTCCCCTAGAAAGGGCAAGGGTTCTTATGGAACTAGCCTCTTCTTTCAGCCTTTGGGTATCTCGACCAGAAAGGCATTTCCTCCAGCTCTTGGGCCACATGGCAACTTCAGCAACAGTGGTCCAAGGGGCAAGATTCCAGATGAGGGATATTCAGTTCCATCTGAGAACTTTTTCCTCTCAGAGGAAGGATTCCCTTACCAAACTGATCGCAGTGACTCTGACCTTGATCCAAGCCCTCCAATGGTGTCAGGATCAGGACAGTTTAAAACAAAGGGTCCCATTTGTTACTCAGTCTCATTTGGTAGTCCTTACCACAAATGCCTCCCTTTTGGGATGGGGAGCCCATCTGGGGGCTCTCACAGCCCAGGGACTGTGGTCCCCTCAGGAATCCCTTCTTCATATCAATCTCCTAGAACTCAGGGCAGTTTGTCTGGCCCTGCAAGCTTTCTCTCAGTCAGTGCAGAACAAGGTGGTTCAGGTCAGAACAGACACCACCACCACCACCATGTAGTACATCAACAAGCAGGGAGGCATTCGGTCCATGGCTTTGTGCACAGAAGCCATGAAATTGTGGTCCCTGGGTTATTCTCTGCAGACCTCTCTGATAGCAGTCCACCTTCCAGGGAAGGACAATGTGCTAGCAGATGCACTGAGCAGGATTTCCCAGGGCCATCACAAATGGACCCCGGACTCTCTGGTATTAAAAGTGATTTTCTCAAGGTGGGACACTCCAGAGATAGATCTGTTTGCAGCCCCAGACAATCACCAACTTCCTCTGTTTTGTTGCAGACCCCCGGTCTTGGGCTCAGTCCCTCTGGATGCTCTGATGTTGAACTGGGAAGGGAAATTTCTCTATGCCTTCCCTCCCTTTCCTCTACTGTTCAAGGTTCTGGTCAAAGTGAGGTCACAACCCTGCAAAGTGATTCTGATTGCTCCAGATTGGCCCAGGCAGCCCTGGTACCCCCTCTTACTGTCTCTGGCAGTCCATCTTCCCCTGTCTCTTCCCAGGATTTACAACCTGTTAACCTCCTTTAAGGGTAGGTTTTGGTACCCCAATCTTTGGTCCCTCAATCTCAAGGCATGGCTCTTGAAGAGCTAGAGTATGCTGATTTGCATCTGTCCCAAGGGGTTCTGGATATTCTCAAAGCCTCTCGAAAGTCTGTCACCAGAAAGACTTATGACTCCAAATGGAAAAGATTCAACATTTGGTGTTCCAAGAAGCATGTATCCCCAGACACTGCTGAATTGCCTACAGTTCTGGATTATGTGGCTGCTGCCAGGGATATCCCCTCTCTTAGAAATTTGTCAAGCAGCCACCTAGAAAACAGTTACCAAGCATTAGTCTCTGGATATCCAGGCTAGGAGTGATGCTCGGTTTGGCACAGCAGTACTTCAGAGCCTATTCCCAAAGTAGGTTCTGTCCCTCCTCCATGGATGTACTGCTTGGTAGTCTGCAATAGTCAGAATACAGCAAGACTTCATGTTGTTTGAAGAAAAAAGTACTCACTTTAGTAATTATGTTTCTTCTAACGGAGTCTTTCTGTATTCTGACCTCCCCCCGCCTTCCCTCTCAGAACCTGTTTTTGGGAAGTGGGTGGGCAGGTGCAGTGTTGCACCCCAGGGGTGTCTTCAGCACACCCTCCTTTTTACTTGGGTGCTTATATTATAATCTTTATTTGGATAGGTTTTGGTTTTGGGTTTCCTGACTTGAGTCTTCCTTTGGGAATCCAAAACTTTTTGTTGCCAGTTGGCTAGTTTTAAAAAATGTTACAATTTCCACATTGTTAGTCAGTGAGTGTTTGCTGGTAAGAATCTGACGGTTGGGTTTCAAAGTGCTGCAGACAGAGACCTCATCCGAGCTCGAGCTCAACGTTCTATGCACTGCATAGAAAATTAACCCTATACTCTCCGGGGCAGTTTAAAGGCTGGGGCTAACTGCAGATTATCAGAATACAGCAAGACTCCATTAGAAGAAACACAATTACTAAGGTGAGTAGTTTTTTTCTTTTTGACTATGGGGATATTCTTTACAGTCAAGGGACTAACACAGCCCTAAAAAAAGCTTGACATACTGTATCATCACGCCCTAAGAGTCATTACTGGATCACCCTACTCTACTCATCACTGTTCCTTATATGCCCTAATTGGCTGGACCTTCCTCAGCCTCAGATGTCACAGAAATGCAGCAAATTGGACACACCAGGCTATTATTAAGAAACTGCCCCTATATATTTCTGACTGCCTTCCTTTTTGCTCTCCTGGCACCTATGCTCTAAGAAGCTCCTTCTATATCTCCCTAGTTATTCCCAAAGTTAGAACTCGGTTCAGCAAATTATCCATATGCTATTCCCTTCCCTCCTTGTGGAACAAGTTACAAAAAACTCCAAATATCTATTCCACCTAAATTGTCTACCTTCAAAACCTTGGTTGCCAGGAATGCCATGGAAATTTGCAACTGTGTAACCTAAGATATTGCCAACTTCCTTTTCCTTCCTACTTCCCTTCTACTCCCATTCCCCTTATAACTATCTCACTCTCCTTGATTCATTGTATCATCTCTTCCTATGTTCGAGCTCCTTCTGTCTAACCCTTGTCCTAGGTGTATGCTGGAATCATCTGACTATTTTTGTTACAGTATGGTCTGCCTTGCTACCCTGGCAGATGCCTTATAATACCATGTTGCCTTATTTTAATGTTTTGTTCTTGAATGTACCTACCGCTGTATGAATTATACTGTGTACTATTCCAAATGTTATACTGTTTTATGCTGTATGAACTGACCTACATACCTTGCCAAATGCTATGCTGTTTTACGCTTGAAATCTTTGTCTTATGATGTTGTATACATTATTCTTCTCTATGTTCAACTGTTGTGAACATTGTAACTATGCCCAGGTCCATCTTGAAAATTAGTTCTTCTCAATGATGTTTCACCTGGCTAAATAAAGATTGACTGATTGATTGAGTCCTCGGGTGGTAAAAAACACTCTGGACGACAGATGACACCTGAGCCTCAAGTGTCAATCCATCGTCAAGGATAGCACCCAGATTTTTCACCTTGGTAGACACACCAAAAGAAGTAGGGCCAAGGAATAACCTTGTTTCCATCCCGGCAGCACCCACATCCCGTCGATGACCAGGCTCAGTAACTAGCACCTCTGTCTTTTCGGGGTTGAGTCTCAGCCAGCTAGAGGACATCCAGTCCTGCATCTTGGCCAGATATTTATTTAGTACCTCCACCTCCACGATGTCTCTCATCCTGGGTGCAAATTACACGTACAGCTGAGTGTCATCTGCATAACAGTGAACACCCAAGCTGTAGCGTCTAATGAGCTCACCCAGGGGAAGCATGTACACTGTGAACAACATAGATGACAGGATCAAACCCTGGTGAACGCCACATGGAAGGGGCTTCAGGCAGGAGAAGAAACTCCCCATCACTACCTTCTGTGTCCTGCCTGTGAGAAAGGACTCAAACCAGTTGATGACAGTACCAGTGAGTCCACTGAACTCCCTGGGGCGATCCAGCAACACTGCATGGTTCACAGTGTCAAATGCTGAGGCGAGGTCAAAGAGAACAAGTATTGATGGAGCCCCTCTCTTGCCCCGAGGAGATCATCTTCACTCTGACTAACTCCATTTTGGTGTTGTGCTTGGTCCTAAACCCAGACTGGAAGGGCTCATAGATGTCATAGGCTGTGAGGTGTGCCACGAGCTGCAGAGACACTATTTCCTTGATAACCTTACCCAAAAATGTGAGGTTAGAGATAGGTCTATAATTTGGCAAGGTGTCAGGGTCAAGAGATGGTTTCTTTAGGAGGGGCCTCACCAGTGCCTCTTTCAGGGTGCAGGGGAAAAGTCCCTCTGAAAGCGAACACCAGACAATCTCGACGAACACTGGACCAAGAGACTCGACTCATCCCATTAAGAGGTGGTTCAGGCCTGGGTCCAGTTCACAGTACGTGGGCAGCAGTCTTGAAAATCACCTTGCATACTTGTCACCCCCACTGGCCTATGTGAACATATGAATATATGAAATTTGCCAGCAGATAAAGGCCTAGAGGTCTATCAAGTCTGCCTGAATGTGCAGCTAGCACCCCTAATTCTGCAACTGCCCCTCCCTTCCACCCTTCCCCTTCATTGACCCCTCCCTTGTCCTGTCCCATCCCCTTTTGAAGCAGTCCACTGTTCTACTAGATACCACTTCTGCAGGTAGCGCATTCCACCCAACCACCACCACCCTCTCTGTAAAAAAACTGTCTCCTCATCTTCCTCCTGAACCTTCCTCCCTCCAGTCTCATATCATGGCTCCTGGTGTCCCTCCTTCCTTTACTTTGAACAGCCCCTCTGTACCTGTCTTGTTTATTCCTTTCATGTACTTAAAGGTTTCAGTCATGTCCTCCGTCCTCCTCCTCCAGTGAGTACATGTTCAACTCCCTCAGCCTCCTCTCGTATGATAAGTCCCCCAGCCCCTTGATCATCTTTGTCGCCCTGCGCTGCACCCCCTCCAGTAACTTAATGTCCCTCTTCAGATACAGGCGCCAGTACTGCACGCAGTACTCCAGGTGTGGTCTCACTAATGACCTATATAGTGGCAGAATCACCTCCTCCCTCCTCGAGGATATACCCCTTGCAATACAACCTAGCATTTTGTTGGCCTTTGCAGCTGCCTTCCTACATTGTGCTGAGTTGTTCATTGACCCTGTAATGAGCACCCCCAGATCCTTCTCCTCCTCTGTCTGGGCTAGCTGCACTCCCTCCAGCTGGTAACTCCTCCTTGTGTTCTTCATCCCAAAATGCAGCACCTTGTACTTTTTGGCATTAAACCCCAGTTGCCAGGTATCTGACCAGGTTTCAAGCTTTGCCAGATCATCCTGCAACCCCTGCCGTCCCCCTAGGTCATCCACCACAGCTTTTACCTTGGTATCATCAGCAAACAGATTGATCTTGCTCTTGATGTCCAATGATATGTCTGCAATGAATATCTTGATGCCTAAACTTGATCCAAACAATAGTGCTTCTGAAAACACGCGACTCACCACTGCAGGGCTGCACCTACCCCGTTCGAGAGAGATCCCAGCCCTAATTGAGGACACCCTGTCAGAGAAGAACAGAGTGAACTCCTCACACTGAGTGACTGAAGATGCTCTTTTCTGCTGCAGACAGGAAGGATGGAGTAGAAACATAGACAAATTCAACAGAAAACGACCAGAGGTACATCCAATCTGCCCATGTTACCTATAATACCTAACACCTACTGTTTTTCCAGGGCACTAACCCTTCCTGCCCTCTCTCTATTCTCCTCCTTGGTCCTGTCACCCCTAGTAACCACTATTACCATCATTATGTCCCAGCCCTGCTCGAATCCCCTGACTGTTTTCGCACCCACCACTTCGGCTGGCAGACTGTTCCAAGGTTCCACCACCCTTACCGTAAAGTAGTACTTCCTCACGTCCCTCCTAAACCTACCTCCTGTTAATTCCCATTCATGTCCACGTGACTGCAAACTGGTATTCAGGCTAAATAGTTCCCTGCAGTTCACTTTGTTAATTCCTTTAAGGAACTTGAAGGTCTCTATCATATCTCTCCTCTCCCTTCTAGTCTCCAGTGAGTACATATTTGGTGCCTTGAGGCGCTCCTCATAGGATCTGCCCTGCTGGCCCAGAATCATTTTTGTTACTTTGCACTGCACTGTCTCCAGCCTATTCTTATCCTTTCTGAGGTGAAGCCTCACCAGGGATCTGTAGAGGGGAAGCATTACCTCCCTTCTTCTGCTATCAGTACCCCTCCTGATACATCACAGCATCCTGTTAGCCTTGCTATAGGCATTGTTGCACTGACTCAGTTGCTTAATTCAATCAGTCAATCATCTTTATGTTACCAGGCGAAACACCATTGAGACAGACTCATTTGCAAGGTGGACCTGGGTAGGTCATAACAGAAACACATAAGCTAAATACACTATAATACAGTGAGACAACAGTCCGTGTAGAGCAAATATGAGCTAGGCATAAATAACAGTGCATACAATGTGGCTAGCAGTACAGTAGACCTCAAAAGCTCAAATGCAACATTGATAGGGCTAATGATAACTCTCAGATCCCGTTCCTCAGCTGTAGTGCTAAGTCTCTGTCCTCCCAGCCAGTACTCTATCTTGGGGTTCTTTTTCCCTAGGTTCATTAACTTGCACTGTCTAGCACTGAATTTTAACTGGTTGAGCTTTGGCCACCCTTCTAGCTTTTGTAGGTCTCTCTGCATTTCCCTTATTCCCTCGTCACTATCCACCCTCCCACATAGTTTTGTGTCATCTGCAAAGAGACACAACTTGCCAGGGATTCCTTCTCCAGTGTCACTAATGAACATGTTGAAGAGGACCGGATCCAGGGCTGATCCCTGTGGAAACCCGCTCATACCCTCCCTCTCCTTTGATTTAACCCCATTGACCACCTGTCTATAGTACAAAAAGCAGAGCTGGTCTGTTTCTCCCTGCAGCAATCTCCCCGGACAGTAACATTGCCTTCTTATGGTTGATGCCCTTTAATATTTACCATAGTGAATTCTCAAAGCCAGTTTGTCTTCCTTGGACCAAGACCTCCGTCAACAGCACCCAAACTCTCCTTGTGAGCCCCATCAAACCATGGTGGTCTCAAGCAAGAAGACTTGGGTCATATACAGACTGGTGCAACAGAGTTGAGCACCTTGGAGACAGCCCTATTATAGGCTGCCACTGCCTTACCTGTACATGTCATGCAAGTAGGTTCAGACAAGAATCAGTTCTCTTCCAGTTTGTTTGAGCATTACTTGTTACAGTGCCTTTACAATTGTTGCTAAGTGATCTGCCTTAACTTGATTACTGTGGTAGCCATTTTGCTATTTTTAGTGGTTACTTCTCCACCTAGCTGTAGAAAG
The DNA here is from genome assembly GCA_016271365.2 of Neoceratodus forsteri. NCBI lineage: Eukaryota > Metazoa > Chordata > Ceratodontiformes > Ceratodontidae > Neoceratodus > Neoceratodus forsteri. Next base: position 621,045,206 of record CM028131.1, read on the forward strand.
AAATCTGGACTGTTGGGGGAGTGTGACCACAGTGCAGTTTGAACTTAGTTCTAATTCAAAGATTCCAAAAATATTATAAGTTATATCTCTGGGGCAGCTCAGTCCAGTGGACTGATTGCTATTGTAAACCTTACGGATGGATGGATGGATGGATCCCTTAAGAAGAAAAAACATTACTACAGTGAGTAATTTGTCCTTTTGGAACAGGGGCCAATGATTATAGGGACAGTCAGGCACATCCGTGTTATGCCACAGGAGGTGACTTCTTGGTCTTGAGCAAAAAGAACACTCCTGTCAGCTACACAGCAAGACTGCTGCTTCACAGCACAACATACATTTTAATTAAGTTGATCCTTCTTCTAAAGTTTTTTTCCTATTTTTCTTAATTACTGTTCAACTAGAGGCACCCAATGTTGACTGCATTCTGTTTTGTTGGTTTTTGGAACTGTGGTGATGAATAAAGAGACAGTAGGTGTCACAGATTCACTCTGCAGGTCAGGCCCTCTACTCCCAAAGTGCCAGCCTCTGAGCGCAGTCTTGTGAACAGTGTAACAGACAAGGTAACCCTCTTGTCTGTTTTTGTGAGTTCGGATCAACCTTTGGTCTCAGTTCTTAGCATACCCAAAGCACAGGCTTAGATATATGTGTCTTCGGGGGGCCAGATATCTTTGCCTATGGGCACCTAACCAGGTATTCCGAGATTAACCCTTAAAACTTAATAAAGAGCTCAGATTTAAAATGCTTCTGTTTCCAGTTTGGTACCACCATACAAGCTATATGTCTGCTGAACCATAAATATTTCTTATCAAAAGAAAGCAATTCAAAGACAGACCAGGTTTGCTCTAAAATTAGAGTTTTTACTAAAATATATAATAATATGTCAAACATACAATACAGAACTCTTATAACACAAGACATACATGTCTTTAAACAAAACAAGGTTTAAAACAGTGCAATTCCTACATCTATATTTAGATTTTGTCTAGCTTTCTAAATACCTGTTTTCAGTGCTCAGATGTTCCTTAGTCAGTGTCAGATACAAATGCATCTCTATAGTGAAAGAGAATAATCTTTTCAAGCAATATTGGCCAACCCCTTTTGGATGAAGTCTTCAAACAACATGAAGTCTTGCTATATTATAGACATTAGCAGTTTGTTCCAGCTCTAGAACTGCCCCGGAGTGAAATGGTTAAAACCATTCCAAAATAGAATTTTGGCACGAGAGCAGCTCTATCTGTGTCATTTCAAACTTGAACTGTCAGATTCTTGACTCCGACTCAGTGAACAGTCGCTCCGGAGATTTCTCCTTCTGCTCGGTTCATTTCTCGGTTTAAAAGTGTTTTCTGGTTGGATTTAACGAGAATAGTTTTATTTTAACCGCAAACCGCTCGTTCAAGCTTCATCTGTGGTAACCGTAAGTAAATGAAGGTTTTGTCTGTGTGGAACTTGTAAGTTATCGGTTCCGTTTTGAACCGATCAGTGGGTTTAAACTCATTTAAAACTAAAAGTTACTATTTTAGAGTGCGGTTCCCAGTTCTTATCGGTTCTAAAAACAGATTTATTACGTTTTTTCAATACCGTGACACAGTTAGGAACCGATAAGGGTGTTCTGCCTGGCACTGCCGTTAAAAGGGCAAGTTTTGGTTAGGCTGGCATTATGTCTGAGAAACCCAAAGAAAACCGGCCCACTGGGTTTCAACACTGTGATGTTTGTGGGGAAGTCTTTGCCAAGGCTGACCCACACACCACATGTGTTTATTGTCTGGGGTTTGACCACCTCCAGTCAGACTGCCAGGTATAAGAATTTCCTGCAGCCACCCTGGAAAAAGATTGGGCAGGCTCAGGGAACGAGAGGCTAAAAAGTCCGCTGACCCGATGGTTAGCCGTTCGGTGCCAACCAACACAGAGGGAGTGCCCTCTGACCAGGGCCAGACTTCTCGGCAAAGAAAAGCTGGTTCTGAGGAACCAATTCCAGTAAAGAAACAAGAAAATCAGCAGGTCTGGAGTCCAAAATCCTTCTCCAACTGCTGCAGAGATAGCAAAAGCCATACATATTGTCCAGTCACTGTCTCAGGGTCCGTCCGAACCACCACTATCTGGTAAAGGTCGGTTCGTCCAGTCCCAGTGGTTCAGGATTATGATATTGAGGAATTTTATGAACCAGAGGAGGGGGAGGAGGATTATGAACAGTATGAATGTGGCTGGGAAGGTCTGGGTGTGCCCATTGAACCGGACATCTCCCCAGACAGACATTTAGAATCTCCCCCTATGCTGTCTGAGTCCCCATCTCATTTTATGTTTTATAAAAAAGTTGCTGAAACCCTCCAGCTTCCTTTAGAAGAGGCTGTGGATGAGCAAGAGGAGCCTGATTTTGTAGAAATGATGGATATTCCAGAGTCTAGGAGATTGTCTATTCCTTTACATAAGTCTTTTGAGAAACAAACAATTAAAATTTTAAAAGCTCCTAATTCTGTGCCTCCTGTAGATAAAAAGATGGACAGAAGGTATACATTGTCAGGCCCTGATACAGAATTCCTTTCTTAGCAATGCAGTCATGTTAGTAGTTCAGGCTGCTGCCTGTGATAAAGCTAATATTCCCTTGGCTTCACATCCTCCTGACAAGGATTCCAGGAAAATTGATGCCATGGCAAAAACAAAACAGTATATGGCAGCCTCTCTGGGACTCAGGCAAGCAAATTATATGGCTTATGTAGCTAGGTATCAGAAATCTAGATGGGATACTGTTATGCACTTGGCCAAGCAGGCCCATGGCCAGCTGGCTAGTGAACTAGAACAGGTGGTTGCTGATGGCATTGAGCCTCTAAGGTTCAGTTTCATGCTGCTGTGGATGTTAATGATGTTTCCTCTAGGGTCATGGCCAGATCTGTAGCTTTTCATTGGTTGGCCTGGCTCAGGTGTACTAGTTTGTCACAGGATACCCAGACTAAGGCTATGGATTTTCCTGTGGTGGGAAATTTCTGTTTGGAGAGCAGACAGAGAATTACATGAAGAAGATGGATGAATATAGGACTACTTACAAGAGTGCTAGGCTAAGGAGCGCAAGCCACCCTCAAAGGCATGCCCCTCAGGGGTAGGGGTAGGCCTTTCACAGGCCTTTCTACCAGACTCAGGCCTCTCTGCCTATGCTCAGAGGGGCTTCTTCAGAGGCAGGGCAGATGAGGGGTGGGCAGACCTGCTCCCACCCCCATGCCTAAAGCTCCTATAAACAGGCACCCTGATGGGGTGCCCAGGGCCGATTCTCCTGTACCAGTGGGGGCAGGCTGGCTTACTTCAGTCAGAATTGGGCTTCTTTAACCTCAGACAAGTGGGTTCTGGAAGTAGTAAGCCAGGGTCTGGTTCTCAGCTTCAAAAAGTTTCCCAAGTTGAGAAGCAGACTTTTTCTACCTGCAAGTGCTTCAGAGACCCTCGCTCTGGAAACAGAGGTCTCATCCCTGTTAGCTCTCAGAGCAGTAGAAAGGGTTCCTCCCCTGCATCAGGGCAGGAGTCTGTATTCCAGATACTTCCTTACCCCAAAAAAGACAGGAGAATGGCGGCCCATTTTAGATCTCAGATATCTGAACAAGCATCTTTTGAAACCAAAGTTCAAAATGGTAACTCTGGCAATGATTTTACCTTCCCTAAGGCCAGGGGACTGGCTAGCCTCCCTGGACCTCAAGGATGCCTATTTCCATGTCCTAATCAGAAGATCCCATCAAAAGTACCTCAGATTCGAACTGCCCTCAGGTCATTACCAGTTCAGAGCAATGCCCTTCGGCCTTACCTCTGCTCCAAGGGTATTCACAAAGTGTCTAGTAGTGGCAGTGGCCCACTTAAGGAGGCAGAGGATTGCTGTTTTTCCCTGTCTAGACGACTGGCTCATTGTAGGCCAGTCCCCAGAACAGGTAAAATCTCACCTGCAGGTTACCCAGCAGCTTCTCACCTCCCTGGGTTTTCTGCTAAACCTACCAAAGTCGGTTCTGGAACCAGTCCAGGTACTCACCTTTATAGGGGCAGAATTGACACAAAGCTAGCCAGAGCCTTTCTTCCCCAGAAAGGGTAAGGAATTTAGTGGCTCTGGCCTCTTCCTTCACTCTGCAGGTCTCTCGACCAGCAAGACACTTCTCTGCAGCTCCTGGGGCACATGGCTGCATCCACAGCTATTGTGCAGGGAGCCAGATTTCAGATGAGAGACATTCAGTTTCACTTGAGAACCTTTTGGTCTCAGAGAAGAGACCCCCTTTCCAAGTTGGTCCCAGTGACTCGAACCTTGATCCTAGCTCTCCAGTGATGGCAGGATCAGAGCAATTTAAGAGCGGGGGTCCCCTTCATTTCCCCTTCTCACGACTTGACTCTCACTACAGATGCTTCCCTTCTGGGTTGGGGAGCCCACATGGGCGACCTTTCCACTCAGGGAGTTTGGTCCCCCCAGGAATCTCTGCTCCACATCAATTTGCTGGAACTCAGAGCTGTCTTTTTAGCTCTTCAAGCTTTTTCTGCATCTGTCCACGACAAGGTGATACAAGTCAGAACAGACAACACCACAACAATGTGGTACATCAACAAATGGGGCACTCGGTCTTCAGCCTTGTGCACGAGACAATGAAGTTGTGGTCTCTGGCCTATTCCCTGAACACTTCCCTCATAGCAGTTCATCTTCCAGGGAAGGACAATGTCCTAGCGGATGCCCTCAGCAGGATTTCCCAGGGCCATCACGAATGGTCCCTGGATCCTCAAGTGCTGGGATAGTTTTGCCAGGTGGGGCATCCTCAGATAGATCTTTTGCAGCCCCAGACAATCACAAACTTCCTCTGTTCTGTTGCAGGCCTCCAGTGCTGGGCTCAGTTCCCTGGATGCCCTTCTTCTGGATTGGGAGGGAAAGTTCTCTCTATGCTTTCCCCCCCTTTCCTCTCCTATTCAAAGTACTAGTCAAAATCAGATCTCAGCCTTGCAGGGTGATTCTGATTGCCCCGGATTGGGCCAGGAAGCCCTGGTACCCACTCCTTCTGTCTCTGACAGTCCATCTTCCCCTGTGCCTCCCCAGGAATCACAATCTGTTGACCTGTGCCCAGGGAAGGGTTTGGTATCCGGACCTCAAATCCCTCAACCTCAAGGCCTGGCTCTTGAGGAGTTAGAGTTTGCAGATTTACACCTCTCTCAGGGTGTTCTTGAGATCCTAAAGGCCTCCAGAAAGCCTTCCACTAGGGCTACTTATAGTTCTAAATGGAAAAGGTTTTCCATTTGGTGTGCTGGGAAAAATATTTCCCAGAATCTGCTGAATTGCCCATTTTGTTAGATTACATGGTACATCTTAATTCTTGGGTCTCAGACCAGCTACCCTGAGAGTTCATTTGGCAGCTGTGTCTGCTTTTGTGTCAGCAGGAAAGTCATCCCTCTTTCCTCATCCTGTGTTTTCCAAGTTTTTAAGGGATTACTCCATACTAATCCTCCCTTCGGAACCGCCCCTGCTTGGGACCTTAATGTTTGCATTGCCCAGTTAATGCAACCCCTTTGAACCTCTGTCTTCTGCAGAGCTTAAGTACCTAACTTGGAAAACTGTTTTCTAGTGGCTATCACTTCTGCCAGACGCATAAGTGAATTGCAAGCCTTGTCAGTGGAGACTGACTTTATTTCTTTCCACAGGGATAAGGTAGTCCTTAGGACTAATAGGAGGTTTTTGCCTAAGGTGGTTTCAGATTTCCATCTTAATCAATCTATGTCCCTTCCAGTATTTTTCACTGATCACTCCTCTTCGGGTGAGAGGAGGTTGCACAGCCTGGATGTTAAGAGAGCTCTTAGTTAGTTATTATATAGAGCGTACCAAAGGTCACAGGTTCAAATCCCTCCAGCTTTTCCTTACCTGTGGTGAAGTTGGGAAAGAGAAACCTGCCACTAAGAGATCAAGAGCCAGGTGGATTGTCTCTTGTATCCAATTTTGTTATCAGAAAGTGGGCAGAGCCCCCGGTTTGAGGGCTCATTCTCTGCTCTCCAACACATTACCTCCAAAAACCATATAAACACTACAAACAGGTATCTGCCTCTATCTCTGAAATCAAATAAAGAGGCAGAAGACACTGCAGAGCAGGACACTGCGGCACAGGAGCTAGCACAACAATACTCACCCAAATCAGGAACCAAAACTAAACAAGCACAAAGGAAATCCAAAAAACTTCTGATCATAGGAGACTCCATGATTCGGGGAGTTGATACCCATCTCCAGCCAGGGGTGATGGTCAGATGTCTCCCAGGTACATCAGCATGGAGAGACACTGACCGCATTAATAAATTGTTCACAAAGCAGGAGAAAACATTGATGTCCTAGTACACATAGGGACTAATGATCTCGCCAGCCGGTCATTGTGGAGACCAAGGAACACCTGACTAAGCTGGGTGACAAACTATCATCTATTTCGTCCGGCATCTCCTTCTCTGAGATCCTGCCAGTCTGGGGAGAAGGGAGCAGATGGACGGAAGGTCAGAGAAGGGGAGATAGGGAGCTAAACACGTGGCTCAAGGACTGGTGCCAGGAAAAGGACACAGATTTGTAGGGAACTGGCAACAGTTCTGGGAGCGAAAGTTCTTTAAATTTGATGGACTGCATCTGACTAAAGAGGAGTCAGTGCATTGGGGCAGAAGTTTGGACGTCTTTGCAGAATATTTAAACTAGCAAATGGGAGAGGGTGCAGCACCCCATACGTCGAATGGGAAGAACACCCCTCCCCCCTCAGCTAGTGGTCAAACAGGAATTCAGCGTGTTTGCCGTTCATTTGCATCACCAGGTAAGAAAAAAGGTTTGTCTCCCCATACGATGCACAGGGGTAATGCCAAACTTCACCCAACAACTAACACACCAAAATCTGGCGAATGGAAAATCATGTACACAAATGCTCACAGCCTGGGAAATAAGATCCCAGACCTGCAGGCAATATTGTCAGAGGCTAAACTGGACATAGTAGCAATTAGTGAGACGTGGTTTACCAGTAACCACACTTGGAGACTTCAATACCTGGCTATGTATTGTTCAGAAAGAGACCGAGGTGCAAAAGGGGGAGGAGTGGCCTGTATGTTAATGAAAATATCAAAGCTACAGAAATTCAGAATACACATAAGGAGCCAGAAGAACTGTGGGTCACCCTGAAACAGGAAATGGGACAGCCATAAGAACTGGGGTTGTCTACAGGCCCCATACCAGAGGGAGGACATAGACACATTACTGTTAGAAGATATACAAAACATGACAGCTAAAGGGAGGTTCTGATAATGGGAGACTTCAACATGCCAGATACAGATTGGTCAATACCAGCAGGAACATCTGCCAGAACTAGACTCATAGTGGATTCCTGCAGGGGAGGGCCTCAAACAACTGGTACAGCAACCCACAAGAGACAGGGCTATCCTAGATCTAGTACTGACTAACAAAGAAGGGATCACAGATCTCCAGGTAGAAGGTCACCTGGGGCCAGTGACCATCACATGGTATGGTTCAATTTGACTACTACATCTAAATCATCCCATTCCAAGGCAAAAATATGGGACTTCAGAGGAGCTGACTTTGATAAGATGGCCAACAGAGTTAAGCTAGCCCTGGCAAAAGAAACACAGGTGAGGAGGTACAGGCAAAGTGGGCAAGCATTAAGGATACAATACTTGAAGCAACATCCCATTGTGTTAGACAGAAAAGGAAGTGCAAAGAAGAAGGAAACCACTTTGGTTCTCAAATACAGTAGCAGAAAGGTCAGAGCCAAAAGGCTGGCCTTCAGGAAATATAAAGGAACACAGCGGGATGAAGATAGGGAGGCATACCAAACTGCCCTAAGGGAAGCAGGTAAGGCAGTAAGGCAGGCAAAGTCCCAAACTGAGGAAACACTAGCACGAACAGTAAAAGAAGGTGACAAGACTTTCTATAGATACATTAGTGAAAGGAGAAAGTCCAGAGGGGGTATTGCTAAGCTTAATGGAGAAAAGGAAGCATGTGAGGAGGAGGACCCTGTAAAGGCATCTATCCTAAATAGATACTTTTGCTCAGTATTTACTGAAGAGAAGGTAGGGCAGGGCCCACAGCTCAGCATCATGGACACAGGGGGGAGGGAGGTGAGCACTACTCCCTTCACAAAGAAAGGGTCCTACAAGAGCTTGCTAAGCTCAGGGTGGATAAGGCAATGGGACCTGATGGCATACATCCCAGGGTACTTAAGGAGCTAAAGGAGGAACTAGCAGAGCCATTAGCAGAATTGTTTAGTGAGTCTCTGAGCACAGGAGAGGTCCCAAAAGACTGGAGAAGGGCTCATGTGATCCCGCTCCATAAGAGTGGTAGCAGGGAGGAGGTGGGGAACTACAGACCGGTCAGTCTTACCTCAGTAGTGGGCAAGATTATGGAGGCACTTCTTAAGGAAGGATAGTGCAACACCTGGAATCCATAGGGGCACAGGATCCAAGACAGCATGGGTTTGCAAAAGGAAGGTCCTGTCAAACTAATCTCATAGATTTCTTTGACTGGATAACCAGAGTGGTGGACCAAGGGAGAGCAGTTGATGTCGCCTACCTTGACTTCAGCAAAGCTTTTGACACTGTTCCACATAGAAGATTGATAAATAAGCTGGGTAGGCTCGGGTGGGTCAGAAGTTGGTCAACTGGGTGGCAAACTGGTTGACTGGCAGAAAACAGAGAGTGGTGGTAAATGGTATACAGTCAGAAGAGATGCAAGTCACAAGTGGGGTACCTCAGGGATCAGTCCTGGGGCCAGTCCTATTCAACATCTTCATTAGTGACCTCGCAGATGGACTAGAGGGTAAGGCTTGTCTGTTTGCAGATGACACCAAGGTCTGCAACAGAGTAGATGATCCAGATGGGGTGGGCAGAATGAGAAGAGATCTGGATAAACTAGCAAAATGGTCAGAAGAGTGGCAACTGGGATTTAATGCAAAGAAGTGCAAAATCATGCACATAGGGAAGAAACCCTGAAGCCACTTATTGGCTGGGAGGAGTTGCTAGCAGTCACAAAGGAAGAAAGAGACTTGGGCATCATCATCACTGATGACCTAAAATCATCCAAGCAGACCTCTAAAGCAGTAGGTAAGGCTAGGGGGTGTTAGGGTGTATTAGTAGGGGTATCACAAGTCGTAAGAGGAGGTAATAATCCTCTGTACAAGACATTGGTTAGGCCCCATCTGGAGTACTGCGTGCAGTATTGGAGGCCACACCTTCACAAGGACATTAACCAAATTGAGGCAGTCCAGAGAAGGCAACCAAAATGGTGCAGGGACTGCATCAGAAGACATATGAGGACAGATTAACGGAGCTCAATATGTATACCCTTGAGCAAAGGAGGGGAGAGGTGATATGATCGAGACATTTAAACACCTTAAGGGCATAAACAAGGTGAAAGAGTCTAACATGTTTAAATATAAGAAAAATAGCAGGACAAGAGGACACAGCATGAGAATAGAGGAGGCCGATTAAGGGGAATGTGAGGAAATTCTTTTTCACAGAAAGGGTGGTAGATGCATGGAATAGCTTACCACAAGAAGTGGTGGCTATGAATACAGTGCAGGGCTTCAAACAGGCATGGGATAGGCATAAGGAGCAATACAAATGACTATGAATAGATAGGTCACTGACAGAGCAAGGCCGATGGCACATTTATAAGGTAGAAAAGAAATGGGCAGACTGGATGGGCCTTGCGGTCCTTATCTGCCGTCAACTTCTATGTTTCTATGTTTCTATGTTTCATTCTACCAGGGGTACAGCTGCGTCTCTAGCTGCTGCCAGAGATATCCCTTTATTAGAGATTTGCCAGGCTGCTACTTGGAAAATGGTACACACTTTTACCAAGCATTACTCCCTGGATGTCCAGGCCAGGAGAGATGCTCGGTTTGGCACAGCTGTTCTTCAGAGCCTATTCACTAAGTAGGTTCTGCCCCTCCTCCATGGAGGTACTGCTGTGTATTCTGCTAATGTCTATAATATAGCAAGACTTCATGTTGTTTGAAGAAAAAATTACTCACCTTAGTAATGTTGTTTCTTCTAATGGAGTCTTGCTATATTATAGACCTCCCCCCCAACCTGCCCCTCTCAGAACCTCTACTTGGTGGGGTGCGGGCAACTTAGTGTGGGCACTACTTATGTCCTGTTAGCATTTTGTCCCCTTTGGGACTTTGGGGTGTGTATGCGTCACGCTGTGTGTGTTTTATTATACTTATGTTCCATTTTCATATTATTAGAATGGTGTTAGTATTTCTGGTCCTCTGACTTGAGTCTTGGGTGTTGGGACCATCAATGGTTGTTATTATTTAGGTAGCCATTTGGCTAGTGTAGGTTACAGCTTCCACACAGACCTTAGTGAGTTTGGCTCGTAAAGATCTGACAGTTCAAGTTTGAAATGACACAGATAGAGCTGCTCTCGTGCCAAAATTCTGTTTTGGAATGGTTTTAACCATTTCACTCCGGGGCAGTTCTAGAGCTGGAACAAACTGCTAATGTCTATAATATAGCAAGACTCCATTAGAAGAAACAACGTTACTAAGGTGAGTAATTTTTTCATCTAGCCCATCCTCTGAGCAAGCAGTAGCAGGAATCCCCTCCCAAGAGCTCCCTCCCAGAGCACGGACCACGCGGGCGCTAGGAGGTAGTAAACTACCTTCAAATTGCAGCACCCTTGTGAAGGGGGATAGCTCATCGACGCACTACACACGTCGACTGCCCCACCCACTCTGGCTCGGCATTTCCTTTATAGGCTACCACTAGTGACATCACCTCCTGTCACTCATTTAACTAAGTCCCCATTTCTCTATTTGCAGGTTATACCTGCTAGCCACTAGAAGGACCCTTTGTCCTTCCCTCCTCTACCCCCTCTACCTGTATTACCCTCTCACTTCTGATTACCTCTCTACCTGCTCAGTCCACTTCTCTCCCTTCTCTAAACCCCTGCCTCTGCCCACCCCTCCCTTTGCCCAGCCATCTGGCTAACCCTATGCACCACCCTTGCTCTATTGCCTGCCCCACATCCAGCCTGCCACTACCCCAATGACCATTAGGAGTCGCTATTTCATCCCCATTTTCTGGCCCAATCACAGCCCACGGCAAGACACCTAGTACCAGGTTCCCTGCACTCAGCTAGGTCTAAGCCCTACTGCTCTACCAGGGTCTTGAACCCTGTCCACCAGAGGCCGTGACAGTACCACTACTCCAAAGTGGTATCTACGCTATCTGAAGACCAATTCAGACACTTATAATCCCCCTACCCGGCTTTAACAGGGTACTATGGTTGGTCACCTCTTCCTCAAATCTGTCATAATGACTCCATTACCCTGATACTACTGTTCTCCTCCATTTTACTATCCCTCCCAACATCTACTCCCCCTCTATGTCCCTAGCCTTCACCACCCCCCCACCGTCATTTCTGTCACTCCCTTCTTTTGGCCCCTATAAGTCCACTGCTTCCCTCCCAGCTATCTCCTGGTCCCATTACCCCACTCCCCCCTCCTCCCCGGCCTATTCCTTTGGTTGCCTCCTTGCCTCTCTCTCCCACTCCTGCACCTACTCCCTTCATCCAGCCCCCTCTACTACTGCCCCCACCCACCGAAAGGCTAAATCCCAGCCCCTCCACATGCTACGCTGCCATCTTACCATTGCATTACTCCTTCTGGCGGCAGGGAATATACACCCTAACCCCGGCCCAACCCTTACCCCAGGCCCTGCCCACCCCATATCAAACCCCTCCGCCAGAGCAAACTCCGTCTCCCACCCTAGCTTCCTCCCCCGGGGCCTGCGTCTTCTCCACCTAAATATTCGTAGCCTAGCCCCTAAGCTCGATCAGCTCCAGGTCCTAGCTGTACACTACACCCCTGATATTATCATCCTATCTGAGACCTGGCTAAAACCTAGCCTACCCGATAATAATTTCGCTTTTCCAGGGTTTAACATCATACGGCAAGACCGGCCTTCCAGAGGCAGTGGGGTGGCTATCTACATTCAGTTCAGCCCTCCACTTCACTGTCTCCATTACAAAAACTGTACCCAAAGCTTACGAGCTTCTGATGGTAAAACTGTCTGCCGCCTCCTCACTACCTATCTTTGTGGCTGGCATTTACTGCTGCCCAGGCACGCCAACCACAATAGTCACTGACCTTCTGGGCCAGCTCTCTTCCCTTGCCCAATCGGGTGAACTATATGCTATGGGTGATTTTAACTACAATTGGCTGGCACCCACCTTTACCAAAACTCAAACTGAGTTAACTGCGCTTAACCTCTATCAAACCATTACTGAACCCACTCACTCTAACCTTAAGTCCGGTAATCACTCACTCCTCAAATGAGCGCTTAGCTCCCACACCGCGTCATCAGCTCAGGTCTTCTCCCTGATTCCATTAGCGACTACCACCTAATCTACTTAGTCAGCAAAATCCACAGAGTTAAATCTCCTCCCAAATGCACTTCCAGAACACCTTCCTCTCCGCCTGGGACAAACCCCCCCCCACGCCGGGCTAGAGTCCGTGGTTCCCACCTACCCTGGATCACTCCCAAGCTGATTGCTTGCCAACAAGCCCGTGATAAGGCCTGGCGAACCTACAAATCCTCACTCCTCCCCCGGCGACTACACCTCCTATCGCATGCTGCGCAATAGGTGTACTAAGGCCATCCGCCTAGCTAAGTCTGAATATTTTAATAACACACTTAATGCAGACCTTGGAAGACCTTCCAAATTCTGGAAAGTCATTAACTCCCTTTTCTCCCCCCAAACAGTTAACCCTCCACCTCTTCTCCTTGCCCAAGGTACTCTCCTTTCCGACCCCCGGGAAGTCGCCTCCGAGTTTAATTCCTATTTCACTACCTGTGCTCAGGCCCTCCTTGAAGCCCTTCCGCCTGCAAACACTCCATCTTCTCAGTCTCCTATCCCCCAACTACCCGGCATGAACCCCTTCTCCTTTAGACACATTTCCCCCACTGAAACCTTAGATGCCCTTTGCGCCCTAAACCCCTCCAAAGGCAAATCCCCTGACAGTCTTGACAACAAACTCCTCTTCTTATCTGCTCCTGCCATCGCTACCCCCTCGCAGCCCTACTAAATCTTTCCTTCAGTACCGAGTCACTCCCCCTCCATATGGAAGCATCCCATTGTTCTACCCCTCCCTAAAGGCGGTGACTCTACCTCTACATCCAACTACTGCCCCATCTCCCTCCTCCCCACCCTCGAAAAACTCCAGGAACACCTTGTACTATCCCAACTCTCTCACTTCCTCGCAGAAACTAACTTCTTCACCCCTTTCCAGTCAGGGTTCAGAAAACACCACTCCACTAACTCCTCCCTGCTCAGACTCACAGACCACATCCTCACTGGGGTGGACAAAGGGCTAATCACTGCTGCTATTTTCATTGACCTAGCAAAAGCCTTCGACACCGTATCCCATTCTCTCCTACTATCCTGCCTTTCCGGAGCTGGGTTAGCTGCATCCGCCATAAACTGGTTCAGTACCTACCTTCTAAATAGAACCCAGTCCACTAAAATAGCTGACCACATCTCCCCCCCCCCCATCACCTCTGGCGTACCGCAAGGCTCAGTCCTCGGCCCCATCCTCTTCTCCATCCTCCTAAATGACCTGCCAAACTCCTGTTCCTCTTCCGCCATCCACATGTATGCAGACGACACAGTCCTCTTCACCTCCGGCCGGACCCACACAGAAGTCGCCTCCAAACTCCAGTCTGACTTCAATAAAATCCAACTCTGGTTCAATAGCAACCAACTCTCCCTAAATGCTAAGAAAACCAACTCTATGACTTTCGGCACCAGACAGCACCTATCCAAACTCACCTCCCCTCTGAGATTCCACACCCTAAATAACACCATCCTCAAAGAAGTACCCTCCTTCAGGTGTCTCGGGGTTTGGCTTGACCACCACCTCTCCTTTTCCACTCACATCGATGCCATCATTTCCAAACTGCACCCAAAACTTGGTGCCCTCTATAGAAACCGCACTAGTCTCCTTCTTCCTGTCAGACACAAAATTGTTCAGAAAATGATTCTACTGTCCTTCAACTACTGTGATGTAGTTTACAGTTCCACTGCACAGACCACCCTAGCCAGACTAGACCCCCTCTTCAATACATTTTGCCACTTTGCCCTCGATGCCTCCCCCCCCTCGATCACATCACTGCACTCTTTATTGTTCCCTGTCCCTACCTTCTCTAAGTAACCGGCGCCTAATTCATAGCGCTAAATTCACTTCTAACTTCTGGCTCGGCTCCCTCCCTCCCTATCTCGCCTCCACCCTATCCTCCCCACCTACCCCCTCTCACGCCCTCAGATCCGCTGACCCTAGACTACTATTCATCCCTCACCGTAGGACTACCACTGGCCAATCCGTATTCTCTTACCTCTTCCCTAAACTCTGGAACGGCCTGCCCACCCAGATTCGTCATTCTTCATCTAAACTCTCCCTTTCCTATGCCCTCTCTAACTTCCTTGCACCTAATTGCTATTGCCCCGACCACCCTCCCGTTAGCTCCCCCCCCCGATCCTCCCAGCGCCTGACCAGCGGCCCGGCTATCACCTAATTGTCTGGCTTATATACTACCTTGCACACTTATACCCTCTCTATTACCTACTCCGCACTCTCAATTTCTCCTTCCCCTTCCTAATCAACCTAAGCTCCCCAGCCCCACTCCCTCCCTCCTCACCTAACATCTCCCCTATACACCTATGTTTCTTCACCCTCCATCCCTACCCCCCCATCTTGCTCTCCAAATCCTTTCTTTCTACTTGATGCATCTCCCTGAAGCTCAACCTCCGCTACTGGCACTCAAGTTCTGCTATTACTACCTCTATTCTGTTACTGGCACTTATGTATTTCATGTTTTGCCTCGATGTGTACCCTTGTATTGTATACCATGCCCTCACGTTCATGTTCTGTACTGTTCTTACCTAGCTGGTTAACCACAATTTGTATAACCTGTACTTGCTGAGCCTGTGCTGTGCTGTACTGCACTGCCTATGTAACAAGTTCAAATGTATCCTTCCCAACTATGTACATTTTCCATATTGTGCTACTGTAAGTTCATCTTTTGTATGTATACCTGCCTCCTCTGTCAACCCCCCCCCCCCCCGGTCGCACCGTGAGACGAGCATCTTTTTGCTCAGTGTGCCTTTCCTGGTAAAACATTTTCAATAAATAAATATCTAACAAAAATATATTTTATACAACCACAGGATGTAATTTTATTAATCTATACTATACAGCTATACAGGATGTATTAATTCAAACAACATGAAGTCTTGCTATATTATGACATATGCAGTGAGTCCCAACCTTTGAACTGCTCCGGAGGTGAAAGAGTTAACTTTCCACGCCAGGCATGGAACTTTAAGCACGAGCTTGGTTGAAAACTCTGTCTGTTGTTCTTCAAACTCAAACTGTCAGATTCTTTACTCTGCCTCACTGAACAGTCGCTCCGGAGATTTCTCCTTCTGCTCGGTTCATTTTGTCAGTTAAAGTATTAATTTTTCGGTTTTTTAACCGAATTTAAACCGCAACCAGTCGGTTCAAGCTCTGTCTGTGGTATTGTAAGTACTAGATAGGTTTTACATTTACTTTCTGTGTGGAACTTGTAAACGGTATTACTGGTTCGGTTTGAACCGATCAGGTTGTTGTAAATACATTAATCTGTCTTTTAGAGTGCGGTTCCCGGTTCTTATCGGTTCTAAAAAAAACGGATTTCATTACGTTTTTTTCCACGACCCGTGACACGGTTGGGAACCGATAAGAGAGTCTTGCATGGCGGATTGCCATAAATGGGCAAGTTTTGGTTAGGCTGGCACTATGTCTGAGAAACCCAAAAGAAAAACCGGGCCCACTGGGTTTCAACACTGCAGTGTTTGTGGGGAAGCCTTTGCCAAGGCTGACCCCCACACCACCTGTGTTTATTGTCTGGGGTTTGACCACCTCAATGCAGACTGCCAGATCTGCAAACATTTTCCTGCAGCTACCCTGGATAAGAGAGTTGGTAGGCTCAGGGAAAGAGGCCAAGAAGTCCGCTGACCCGGAAGGCCAGCCGGGTTCGGTTGTAACCGAACCGGAGGGAGTGCCCTCTGACCAGGGCGAGACTTCCTCGGGCAAAAGGAGAGCCGACTCAGAGGAGTCGGTTCCAGCAAAAAAGACTAGAAAATCAGCAGATGTGGAGCCAAAATTTCCCTCTCCAACCGCTGAAGAAATAGCCAAAGCGATTAAATTGTCCAGTCGCTTTCCCCGGTTCCGACCGAACAGGCACCATCAGGTAGGCGTACGGTTCGGTTGGTTCCACCGGTTCAAGAATATGATTTAGAGGAATTTTATGAACCGGGGGAGGGGGAAAAGGAGTATGAGGAGAGTGAATATGGATTTGAAAGTCTGGATGTGCCCATTGAACCGGACATCTCCCCAGACAGACCTTCAGGAGTGTCTCCCCCTAGGCTTTCTGAGTCCCCCTCTCATTTTATGTTTTATAAAAAAAGTGGCTGAAACCCTCCAGCTCCCTATGGAGGAAGCTGTGGATGATCAAGAGGAGCCTGACTATGTAGATGTGATGGATATCCCAGAGTCTAGGAGACTGTCTATTCCTTTGCATAAATCTTTTGGGAAACAGACAGTAAAAATTCTAAAAACTCCTCACACTATACCTCCTGTGGATAAAAGAATGGACAAGAGGTACACATTGACAGGCTCTGATATGGAGTTCCTTACACAACAATTAAGCCATGTTGGGGTAATGCAGGCTGCAGCCTGTGACAAGGCAAATATTCCCTTGGCTTCACACACCCCTGACAAGGACTCCAGTAGGATTGATGCCATGGCAAAGAAACAGTGCATGGCAGCATTTTTGGGACTCAGACAGGCAAATTATATGGCTTATGTTGCTTGATACCAGAAATCCAGATGGGACACCATTATGGCTCTAGCAAAGCAGGTCCCTGGCCAGCTTGCCAAGGAGCTGGAGCAGGTGGCTGCCGATGGTATTGAGGCATCTAAGGTGCAGTTTCATGCTGCAGTGGACTCTAATGATGTGTCATCAAGAGTCATGGCTACATCTGTGGCTCTTCACAGGATGGCTTGGCTCAGATATACTAGCCTGTCGCAGGATACCCAGACTAAGGCCATGGATTTTCCTGTTGTGGGTAACTCTCTGTTCGGGGAGCAGACAGAGAATTACATGAAGAAAATGGATGAGTATAGGACCACCTATAGGAGTGCACAGGCCAAGGAAAGGCAGGCTACTCCTCAAAGGCAGCCTTCCAGGGGCAGGGGCAGACCTTTTCATAGGCCTTTTTAACAAGCCCAGGCCTCCTCTTCAGCTTATGCCCAGAGGGGGTTCTTTAGAGGGAGAGGCAGACGGGGTACAAGCAGACCTGCTTCCACCCCTCAGCCTAAAGCCCCTGCCAAGCAGACACCCTGATGGGCTGGCCAGGACCGATTCTCCACAACCTGTAGGGGGCAGGCTGGCTTACTTTGTCCAGGACTGGAAGTCTTTAACATCAGACAAGTGAGTCCTGGAAGTAGTAAGCCAGGGACTGGTTCTCAGCTTCAAAAAATTTCCAAAGATGAGAACCAGGTCCTTTCCACCTGCAAATCCATCAGAGGCACTTCCCTAGAAACAGAAGTTTCTACCTCCTGTCTCTCAGAGCTGTGGAAAGGGTTCCACCTACACCAGGGCAAAGGGTTGCACTCCAGGTACTTCCTTACCCCAAAAAAGACAGGAGAATGGCGGCCCATCCTGGATCTCAGATACCTAAACAAGCACCTTTTAAAACCAAAATTCAAAATGGTGACTCTGGGAATTATTTTACCCTCTCTAAGGCCAGGGGACTGGCTAGCGTCCCTGGACCTCAAGGATGCCTACTTCCATGTTTTTATCAGAAGCTCCCATCCAAAGTACCTCAGATTCAAACTTCCCTCGGGCCATTACCAGTTCAGAGCAATACCCTTCGGCCTCACCTCTGCCCCGGGGGTATTCACAAAATGCCTGGCAGTAGCAGTTGCCCACTTAAGAAGGCAAAAGATTGCCATCTTTCCTTATCTGGACGACTGGCTCATAGTAGGCCAGTCTCCAGACCAAGTCAAATTACATCTTCAGGTGACTCAGCAACTGCTCACATCTCTAGGTTTCCTTCTCAATCTTCCAAAGTCAGTTCTAGAGCCTGTCCAGCTTCTCACCTTCATAGGTGCAGAACTGAACATAAAAGAGACCACAGCCTTCCTTCCTCTGGAAAGAGCAAGGACCCTGGTCTCTCCGAGCTCCTCTTTCACCCTGCAGCTCTCTCGACCAGCAAGGCATTTTCTGCAGCTCCTGGGGCACATGGCTGCTTCTACAGCAGTAGTGCAGGGAGCAAGATTTCAGATGAGGGACATCCAGTTCCATTTGAGAGCCTTTTGGTCTCAAGGAGAGACCCTCTAACAAATTGATCCCAGTGACTCGAACCCTGATCCAAGCCCTTCAGTGGTGGCAGGACCAGAGCAATCTGAGACAGGGGGTCCCCTTCACCCCTCAGTCTCACTCCTTAATCCTTACTACAGATGCATCCCTCTTGGGGTGGGGAGCTCACATGGGCGACCTCACTACCCAGGGATTGTGGTCCCCTCAGGAATCTCTGCTCCACATCAGTCTGTTGGAACTCAGAGCAGTTTTTCTAGCACTTCAAGTTTTTTCCAAATCTGTTCAGAACAAAGATATTCAGGTCAGAACAGACAATGCCACCACAATGTGGTACATCGACAAGCAAGGGGGCACTCGGTCTATGGCCTTGTGCACCGAAGCAATGAAGTTGTGGTCTCTGGCTTACTCTCTAAACACCTTCCTTATTGCAGTTCACCTCCCAGGCAAGGACAATGTCCTGGCAGATGCTCTCAGCAGGATTTCCCAGGGCCATCACGAATGGTCACTGGATCCCCTAGTACTGGAGGTAGTATTTGCCAGATGGGGCACCCCGCAGATAGATCTTTTTGCAGCCCCAGACAATCACCAACTTCCCCTTTTTTGCTGCAGGCCCCCAGTGTTGGGCTCAGTCCCTCTGGATGCCTTCCTTCTCAGTTGGGAAGGGAAGTTTCTCTATGCTTTTCCCCCCTTCCCTCTTCCGTTCAAGGTGCTAGTCAAAATCAGATCTCAACCCTGCAAGATGATCCTGATTGCTCCAGATTGGGCCAGACAGCCCTGGTACCCACTCATTATGTCCTTAGCAGTCCACCTTCCCCTGTGTCTTCCCAGGAATCACAACCTGTTAACCTGTGCTCAGGGGAGAGTTTGGTACCCGAACCTCAAATCTCTCAATCTCAAGGCCTGGCTCTTGAAGAGTTTGCTGACCTACACCTCTCCCAAGGTGTATTGGATATCTTGAAGGCTTCTAGGAAGCCTTCCACCAGAGCTACTTATAATTCCAAATGGAAGAGATTTTCCATATGGTGCTCTGGCAAGCATATTTCCCCAGAATCTGCTGATTTACCCACAGTCCTGGATTATATGGTGCAGTTGAATATTTTGGGCATGAGACCAGCTACCCTAAAAGTGCACCTGGCCGCCGTGTCTGCTTTCTTATCAGCAGGTAACCCCTCTTCTCTTTCAGCTCATCCTGTATTCTCCAAGTTTTTTCAAGGGGTTGCTTCACACCAACCCTCCATTCAGGGACCCTGGCCCTGCCTGGGATCTTAATATTTGCATTGCCCAGCTTATGCAACCCCCTTTTGAGCCCTTGTCTTCAACAGAGCTTAAGTACTTGACTTGGAAAACTGTGTTTTTGGTAGCCATGACTTCTGCCAGGTGCAGAAGTGAATTTACAAGCATTGTCAGTGGAGCCTGATTTTATCTCCTTTCATAGAGATAAGGTGGTCCTCAGGACTAACAGAAAGTTCTTGCCTAAGGTGGTTTCAGACTTCTACCTTAATCAATCTGTGTCTCTCCCTGTGTACTTCACTGACCATTCCTCCTTTGGTGAGAGGAGACTGCACAGTTTACATGTCAAAAGAGCCCTTAGTTACTACATAGAACGTACCAAGGGTCACAGGTTTGACTCCCTCCAACTGTTCCTCACTTATGGTGATGTTGGTAAAAAGGGAAACCTGCCACTAAAAGATCCATTGCCAGGTGGATTGTCTCTTGTATCCAATTTTGTTATGAAAAACTGGGTAAGGTTCCTCCCTCAGGCCTGAGGGCTCACTCGACCAGAGGTACAGCCGCGTCTCTGGCTGCTGCCAGGGACATCCCTATCCTAGAGATATGTCAAGCAGCTACCTGGAAAACAGTTCACACTTTTACCAAGCATTACTCCCTGGACATCCAGGCTAGGAGTGATGCTTGGTTTGGCACAGCTGTGCTTCAGAGCCTATTTCCTAAGTAGGTGCTGTCCCTCCTCCGTGGAGGTACTGCTGTGTAGTCTGCATATGTCATAATATAGCCAGACTCTTCATGTTGTTTGAAGAAAAAAATTACTCACCTTAGTAATGTTGTTTCTTCTAATGGAGTCTTGCTATATTATGACCTCCCCCCTGCCCCTCTCAGAACCTCGGCTTTTGGGATGTGGGTGGGTAGTGCAGTGTTGCTGCTTAGTAGATGCCCACCTTGTTTTTTCACCCCTCCTTTTTGGGGTGATCGGGTGTTGTGTTTTTCATTTTTGGGGTCCCCTGACTTGAGTCTTTGTTTTGGGACCAAAAAATGTGTTCTTATATTTAGTAGCCAGTTGGCTAGTTTAGGTTTACAGCTTCCACACAGAACCTTAGTGAGTTTTGCTTGTAAAGATCTGACAGTTTGAGTTTGAAGAACAACAGACAGAGTTTTCAACCGAGCTTGTGCTCAAAGTTCCATGCCTGGCATGGAAAGTTAACTCTTTCACCTCCGGAGCAGTTCGAAGGTTGGGACTCACTGCATATGTCATAATATAGCAAGACTCCATTAGAAGAAACAACATTACTAAGGTGAGTAATTTTTTCTTCTGCAACCTTAGCATAATATGTTTCTATGTATGTTTCTATGTAACTCAAGTTTCAATTACACCTTTTTTGATCTCATGCTGTACCCTCTTCACACAGGCTTCATAGGGTCATTTACAACCTTACACCTCTATGTAACATCCTAGCTTCTCTTATTTTAACGTCATAAACCTAGTTTATGATTTCTCTCTTAACAAAAGTAACTTAACAACTCTGTAATTAGCTCAGAGAAACAGGATCCTTAATAAAGTCTTCCAGTAACTCATTGTCTCTAAAATGACTGAGTGTGTGATACAATGCTGTCAGCAGTCCTCTTGGCCTGCATCTGTCAGCTAAAATCTGGGGGGATGAGAGGTCATCCCTAGAGCACGTGAATTTTCAGCAGAGACATTAATACGTTTGTGTATAAAACTATATAATACAGCACTCAGAATTGGCTGTCTGCGTCACAGTAGGGACCATTTCTAGTTTGCATTGCAGCATGGTACACATTAGAAATTAAATAAGTGCAAGCGACTAAGGGTTCGATTCCTGTTGGGAGCTTTGCATTTAAGTGCAGTTTGGTAGCACAGTGGCTATGTCAGAGGGTAAGCAAGCAGGAGCCCAGGATTTGAATCCTGGAAGGAGGCTTAACATTTGTTCTGCTTTCCATGGGATTCACTGGATACTCTAGATAGCAGAATGGGTAGGGAATCCCTACAAAGTGATTTGCACAACGTACACATTTCATCCCAGTTTGTCAAGTAGGGGTTGACATGATGACCTCTAGTCCGTTCTGACCTTAAATTACTACTTTACCTGCCTCTGCCTTCCCCTCATAAAATGTGAGAATGTGGACATACTTTGCAAACTTAATGTTTTGTTTTATTATTATTAACATAAATATATTTCTCAACTAATTACAAAAATTGTGACCTGCTGGATTCTCATCTGCGGTGCAGGACTGTTGCTGTCACAACTCGCAGCATCAGCGTAGAAAAGAAGAAAAGTGAATGACATGTGACAATGAGAACAAGGTAGCTTGCAATGCTTTCATATTAAATCATTTATTATCATTGTAAATACTGTACCATATTTATTAATTAAACAATAGGATCTGCTGCAGTGTCAGTTGTAGTGCAGGACTGTTGCTGTCACAGCAAAAGGTATCAGCATAAAAAAGTAGAAAGAATTAACAAAATCTGACAATGTGAACAAAGTAGCTTGCAGTGTTTCATACTAAAACATATTATTTTTATTATAAATATTACATTTATAATTTAATTTACAAAAAGGGAGCAGCCTGAACTAATGGATCAATAATGAAATACACACAAAGGAATTGGGCGGGTGGCAGTAGCTCAGTATGGCGAGAGTGAGGGGTTGTGGCTCCTCAGTTACTTTCTGTGGGCCCTAGCACTGTTTGGACTGGGACATACCAGGCCATGAGTTCCACATCATCCAACCAGTCACAGAACAGCGTGCAGGGCTGACATGCTCTATCCTTGACAGTCCCTTCCCTTAAGCACATAGCAACGTAGAAGGGAAGAGGGTGACCTGGGGTGGAGATGGCGGGGGGTAGGGTGGAATCCAGATCTTGCATAGAGCTCTCTGGTTATATAGCTTGAAGCTGTTTTTTATATTTTGGATGGACTCGGCTTGCCCACTGTGTTGGAGTCAGTGTTTCACTACCCTATACAACTGGATTGGATGGCCTGCAGGTCTTTTTGTGCCTGTTAACGTCTGTGTTTCACACATGACTACTGACTCACTTTGTTTGATAGATAAAACAATATTTGTTTTCAAGAATATTTCTCCCTTAAAAAATAAATTGGCATTGCCAAAGCAAAAAGATGCAGAATAGGACCCGTGGATTCAGTACCCTACTACGATAACTGAGTGTTGTCTGGCACTGCCAAAGACATTTTTAAATATAATATTTCTATTTGAGAAAAAGAAACTCAGCTCACTTCCCAAACTGCAGATATGGTAGCTAAAGGCCACTGTCTATCAGTGGTCAGAAACACAGTCCATTAAAACATAAAACTGCACTTGTTAAAAAAAAAATTAAACATAGTCGCCATGATGGCCCAGTTGCAATATGCAGCGTTGCCTTGCAGCAGCCTTGGTTCAGGAGGGAACTCGAGTTTCTGCATTGTTTACTGTTACCGTAAGTACAACAACCCTTGCCTGGGGCAGTAAAGGGTCACTCCACCAGAGGTATGGCTGTGTCTACCACCTGTTTCAGTAATGTGTCTGCTACAGACATTTGTGCAGCTGCCACTTGGAGCTCTGTTCACACTTTTATCCGACACTACAGTCTGGTCATTGCTTCCAGACACAGGGTCAATTTTGGACTAGCTGTCCTTCAGGGCCTTCTTTCATGAGCAGCCTACTGTTGCCTTTTTGCCTCCTCCCAGCTGACTTTTGATCAGTTCTGGTACTGCTTGGAACTCAGTCCTACCGGTGTTGCCTGCTGCAAGAGCCACCTCGAAGTAAGATAGTACAGTTATGTAAGAACGTACTGTAACAGTAGATCTTCAAGACGAGCTCTTGCAGCAGGCGCTGATTTCCCTCCACCCTTCCCCCTGATTGCTTCTTCTCCTTCATTTTTCTTTTGCTCTTCCTCAGCTCTGAGGAACTGCCTTGGTTCTCCAGTTTTGCTTTCTGTGTCGGGGTCTCCGGTGGGAGAACGGAGGTAGGTCTGGGGGACCACCCCCTTTATAGGATAAGTGGATGTCAGTGGTCCCCCGTGATAGACTGCTAGCTAGAAGTTTTCCATGTGGTCCTGGTGCCTGGCAGCTTGAGTCCTACCAATGTTGCCTGCTGCAAGAGCTCCTCTTGAAGATCTACTGTTATAGTAAGTTCTTACATAACCGTACTTTTTGGCCTAGTGGAACTGCATTTATTCACCTAAAATTTATTGAATTTTATTTTTGCCTTATTTTATATAGCGATGACCACACAGCCTGCTGGCTCACCTGTTCAGGAGTTTGGTTCCCCTCCCAGTCCTCTGAGGATTACACCTCACACTATTCTTTTGTGAGGCAGATGGCAAGCACCCTCAACATCTCTTAACGAGACAGCAGAGGATGAGGATGGGGTGGAGTTTTTGGACACGATGGGTTTAACACCCACAAAGAGGTTGTTGCTGCCTTTTCACAAATCTCTTAAGAAGGCCAACTCCAAAATCCTGGCAGCCCCCACTTCTGCAGCTAGCACAGACAAAAAGGCTGACAAGAAATACCAGCTGGATAGTCAGGGTGCTGAGTACCAGTATACTCACCCTGACCATGAAGGTGTGGTGCAAACTGCTGCTTGTGACAAGGTCAAGGTGCCCCTTTCCTCTCAGCCTCCAGAAAGGGATTCCATAAAATTGGACAGCATGGGCAAAAAGGTGTATACTTTAGCTTTCCTTTTGATCAGACAGACTCAGTACCAGAAGTCACTTTGGAGCTCTATGATGTCTGAGAGCAAGAAGGCTGGAGGTGATCTAGCCCAGGACCTGCCTGACACAGCAAAGGCTGCCATGGACGCCACCAAATACCACTTTTATATGGCCATGGATGCCAATGACACTGGTTCCAGAGTAATGGCACATGCTGTGTCCTTGAGGAAGTTTGCATGGCTTAAGACTACAAACCTCTTACAGGACACTCAGACTAAAGCCATGGATTTGCCCTGTGAAAGAAACTCCCTGTTCTAGGGTCATGGATATGGTGTTCTAGCCACTTTTCAGGCAGCGTTCCTTTCCCCTTTAAGACTTGCTGGAATATCTTCAAGCTGGCTTCTCCCACCTACCCGGGTGATTACTCCCACAGCACCATCCCGTGATGTCAGCTCTTCCTTTCAACTAGAAGAAGAAGGTTCCCTCCTAATCGCTGTGGTGCTGAGAAGGCTCATTGCTTATTAAAATTTTGAATATTTCAAAAACAATTTGTCTTCAGGCTAGTCCTTCTTGCCTCGGTGGCTATTTCCAGGGACTTCCCTATCCAGGAACTCTGTTAGGTTGCTAACTGGAAGTCAGCACACACCTTCATTTCCCACTACCACATTGACCTTAAGTCATGCCAGGATGCTGGTTTTGGGGCCTCAATTCTCCATGTTCCCTAAGTAGGGAGTATGCACCTTGCCTCCCTCCTCCCAGAGAATGCTAGGAATCTGCCTGAAGTGTGGATGAAACACCATATCCACATCCCTAGAAAGACTGGTTACTCACCTGTAACAGTGGTTCTAGGAGTGGTATATGGTGTTCATCCACACCGACCCCCCAACCTCCTTGCAAGTGGCACACCAGTTTTGCTTCCAGCGAGCAAAATCTGACTGGGCAGTGCCAAGGAAATTACCACCTGGGTGGGAGGAGCCAGCTTGAAGACGTTCTGTTAAGCCTTAAAGGGGAAAGCAACACTGCCTGAAGTGTGGATGAACACATATACCACTCCTAGAACTACTCTTACAGGTGAGTAACCTGTTTTTTTGGGGACAAAACAGAGGCCTATATAAAAAAGTGGATGAGTATAAGACCATCTATAAAAGTAATACGAGAAGTTGAAGGCCTCCACTTCCAATAGGCCTTATGGAAGGGGAGGTAGGGTCTGGGGTAATTTCCCCCCTGGGCTTATGTGACTTATGATTACCCCCCAAAAGATGTTTCTTCAGAGAAAGAGGCAAGCAGGGTGCCAAGTGTGCTGCAATCATTCCAGTCCCAGGGTGCAGGCAAAGCAAAACCCCTTTCATGCCTGTCCAGGTTGCCCAGCCATTTCCAGTGGGTGGATGGTTGGCTTTCAATTTCTTGGTGTGGAAGAACATTACCACAGATAAGTGGGTCCCTGCAGTTTAAAAAGTTACCAAAACTGTAGGCGCACAGGGCCTTCCCACGTTATACCCCAGCAGAAAAATTCCTGCCAGAGGTGGCGGTGAAAAAGCTGTTTCAGGCCAATGCAGTGGAAAGAGTTCCCTCTTCACAATGTAAAAAGGGCTGTATTCAAGATACTTCCTGACCTTGCGACACTGGCGAACCGGGTTCGGGAATGAGCCCGGGTCGTCGGAGGGCCGGCCTTGGGGAGAAGGATCGAGCACCCCTAGGACTGCTCTCCTTATCCAGGGGATGGGAGGTCTCTGCACTCGGTGCAGGAGTGACACCTAGCGGAAGCTAGGTACATCACCCTGAGCACTGACGCATGGTCAAGGGGCACTGGTGCGGGACAGACGCAGGTGTCATTACACGTCTCTGCCCCAGCCTATAGGGCCAAAAATTCCTCCTCGCCAGATGTCTCTATGATGCCCTGTCCCCGGGCTTCAATTAGCTGCCTGGCCGAGGGCTCTCCCAACCAGTTACGGTCACACGACACTGATACCTGCCATGGTGCCGTGCCCTGCCTCCTGGGGGGCAAGCCAGGAGTGATCCTGAGAGCGAGGGGCTCAACAGACGGTGGAAGCCTTGGGGGCACCATGACCAGGGTGGAGCTCTGACAGACGGCAGAAGGACAAAAAATGAGGTGAATATAAAAAACTAAATAAATACTTCCTGATTCACAAGAAAAATGGAGAGTGGCAACCCATTTTAAATCTAAGATTTCTGAACAAACACTTGGAAGAAGAAAAGTTCAAGATGGTGACACTGACCACAGTGATCTCATCAGTGCAACAGGGACATTGGCTGGGGTTACGGATTTTGAAGGATGCCTACTTCCACGTTTCTTGATGACCCTCTCACAGAAGGTAGCTCAGATTCAGGGTACGACACTGCCATTACCAGTTCATGGCACTACTCTTTGGCCTGTCCTCAGCACAAAGTATCTCGCAGTAGTTGCAGCTCATTTGAGAAGGGAAGGTGTAGTAGTCTTTCCTTACTTGGGTGACTGGCTAGTCTCAGAAGGGTCATTCCAGGAGGCCAAAGCCTCCCTCCAGCTCACTGAGACAACCCTAGAGGATCTAGAATTCCTAGTAAGTGTTTCTAAGTCCCAGACAGAACCTGTCCAGGTACTGGACTTCATAGGAGCGGAGCTGAACACCCAGCAAGGAAAAGGAATACAGAAAGGATTCTTCGGATCAGAAAGGGAGGGACACGAGAGGGCATCGGCTGAGATTGGAGGGGGGAGAGTCAGGAGAGAAATCAGGAGACACTTTTTTATGGAAAGGGTGGTAGATAAGTAGAACACTCTGCCAGGAGGTGGTATCGTATAGAACAGTGGGAGGATTTAAGAGGGTGGGACAGAGTGGGGGCTGGTTATGGGAGGGTGGGTCAGCCGCAAGTTGAGGGGCTAGCTCCACAATCGAGCAGACTCGATAGACCGTGAGGCCTGTTTCTGCTGGCATTTCGTATGTTCGTATATAAGCTTTCCTTCCTCAGGAGAAGATGACAAGCCTCACAGGACTTGCAAGGTCTTTCAGAGTAGAAGAGCTCAGACCTGCAAGAGTCTTCGTTCAGTTGCTGGGGCACATGGCCACCTTCACAGCTGTGGTTCAAGACACCAGGTTTCAAATGAGAGATGATCGGTACCACCTGGGGTCTCACTGGTCCCAAAGGTGGGACCCTCTGTCAAGCTAGATACCAGTTACAGAGTGCTTTTCAAAGGCGCTGCACTGGTGGAAGGAGGAAGGGAACCTCAGAGTGGGAGTCCCATTCCTCCAGCAGTCACCCACAGTGGTGCTCACTACAGATGCCTCCCTGCTGGGTTGGGGTGCCCACCTGGATGACTTCACTGTAAGCAGAGTGTAGACGCCCCCCAGAGTCCCAGGAACACATAAACCCCCTGAAGCTCAAGGCTGTGTATCTGGCAATGCAGTCCTTTTCCTCCCACATCAGGGGTCAGTCAGTCCAAATCATGACAGACAACACCACCACCATCATGTACTATTTATTTATTTTATTTATTTCAATCTAGGATTACAATACCTTTGAGCCGAGGCTCTTTTACAAAGGTTCCACGTCAGTGTGTGCAACGGTCATCATTTTTAGTTGCAAACATATAATCATTGACTTACAAACATGTAATAACCGGTACAAGACTTAAGCTATGAGCAAGACAAGGGAGGGAAGTGAGGTAGAGATTGAGGGAAGGAGGTGCAGGGGTAAGGGGAGTACGAGAGGTGGTTGGGGTGGGGTTGGAGTAGAGATACGTGGGGGAGGTGGGCGAGGGCGGGAGACAGTGCAGCCAGTGGGCCTTGTCGAGGGAATATGACAGGTAAGGTGCTAGGGGTGCAAAGACTGATTGTAAGTGCTGGGGCATGTGCAGCTGGAATGGTGGAAATGTTAAGATGGGCAATCGCAGGATACAAGCAGTGAGAGGCGCAGCTTGGACTTGAAGAGGCCGAGTGTTGGAGCGGTCACTATGTCGCTGCCAAGAGAGTTGAGCCAGTTGGATGCCCGATAGGCGAATGATCTTTGTCCTTGGGTTGTGCGACATCGTGGGATATGTAGTAGATGGGAATTGGATCTCCTTGTAGTGACATTCCTACGCCTGGGCTTAAGCAGGGCACAGACACCAGGTGGGGCAAGCCCCATTACAATTTTCTTGGCCGTGATGCAGGTTTGGTATTTTATGCGTTTGTCCAGTTGAAGCCATCCAGATTGGGAATAAAGGTCACATGTGTGGGTACGGTGATGTGAGCCAGTGATGAGACGACAGGCTTTATTCAGTGGTAGTTGCAGACCCATATATGATAACACCATAGTCTATGATGCTGACGATGGAGCTTTGGATGGCCACTGATAGTGCCTCTGGGGTTAGGTGTTTCCTGTGCCGGAATAATATGCCTAACCTCACATTGGCAGACTTTGCAACATTGCTGATATGGACAGCGTATGAGAGGTGAGGATCAAGGGTGATACTATGTAAGCAAACAGACAGGAACAAGATCTTCCAAGCTGTGCATAGAAGCAATGAAGATCTGGAGCCTGGCATACGAGCTAGAGGTGTAGCTGTCTACAGTGCACCTACCAGGGAAGGACAATGTCCTCGCAATTTCCCTGAGCAGAATCCAGCAAGGAAACCACAAATGGACTCTGAATAAGCAAGTACTAACAGTGGTGTTCAGAAGACGGGGCACATCAGTGGTAGACTTGTTAGTTTCATAGTACGATACGAGCTAGGAGGTTGTGAGATCCAATATCACTTGCCACTTGACTCAGTGGTGGTACTCATATTTTTTATTTCCCATGTATTTGTCCAGGGATTTCTAAAAAGACTCCATGGTTTTACTCATAACTATAGCTTCTGGGGGGCTATCCCATGCTGTAACTACTCTTTGGCTAAACCATTTTTTTCTCTTGTTAGTTCTGCTTATTTCACCTTTTATTTTCAGTCCATTTTGTTGCAGGCCTCCATCAGAGGGGACAGTCCCAGAGGACGTCCTGGTCTTCTGTTGGACAGGAAGATTCCTATATGTGTTTCTCCCTTTTCTTCTCCTACTGAGGGTGCTACTGAAGCTGAGAAAGGAACCTCCAGTGATGATTCTAACTGCTCCAGACTGGGTCAGGCAGACCTGGTACTTTCTGTTTCTGACTGTCCAGTGAAACTCCCATCACCCTCCCACTGAGGTACAATCTGCTGACCTTGTCTCATGCAGGATAACATTCCCGGACCCCAGCACTCTGTGCCTCAGGGCCTGGTATTTGAAGAGTTAAAATATGCTGGTTTAAACCTTTCGAAAGAGGTTTTAAATGTGTTAAAAGTTTCCAGAAACCCAGTAACCAGGAACACATATGCCTCAAAGTGGAAAGGTTTTCCCTGTGCTGCTCTTCCAAACAGCCTAATCCTTTTCAGGCCAGCCTGTCCAGTTACTTGGATTATCTGGTACACTTACAGGCTCAGGGTCTTCACCCTTCTACCCTTAAGATGCATCATGCAGCAGTCTCTGCGTATGCTTTGACTGGCAGAGACAGGCCAGTAGCATCCCTTCCCTGGCTCTTTTCAAGAGGTTCTTCAAGGGTCTGATCCACTTCAATACCCCTTTTAAGGATCCAGTCCCTCTCTGGGACCCCCTGAGGAAGACCTACGTGGCTGGGTCAGTTATCCCTGACTTTCAGACATACTGTAATGTCTAACAAAATGCAGCTTCAATAAAAAGTTTAATTTATCTCAGCCACTTTGGTGTGTGCCCAGCTTCTCTTTTTTGCTTCCTTTCTGGGACTTGAACCTATGTATCGCTCAGCTCATGGGCACCCCCTTTAAGCCCATGGCAACTTCTGCTCTGAGTATGTCACCTGGAAAACAGTTTTCTTGGTAGCCTTCACTTCGACCAGAAGAATGAGCAAACTCCAAGCTCTGTGTACAGATCCTAACTACATTATTTTCCACAGGGATAAGGTAGTTTTGAGGACCAACAGGAAATTCCTTCGTAAGTGGTTTCAGAATTTCTGCTCAACCAATCTGTCATACTCCATGTTCTTTACTGAAAAATCCTCACCAGGGAAGCAGAGGCTCCACTGTGTGGATGTTGAAAGAGCTTCAGGCTACTACTTGAACTGCACAGTGGATGTTAGGTCCACGGCTACACAGCTGTTTGTCATTTAGGGTGACGTAGGCCAAGGAAATCCAGTGTACAGGAGAACCTTTGCATGCTGGATAGTGGCCTGCATCCAGTTCTGTTATGGGAAAGCTGGTGAACTTCCACCGGGGGGGCCTAAGGGCCCATTCCACAAGGGACACCTCTGCCTCCGTGACAGCATCTAGGGGTGAGACATTCCGGAAATTTGTAAAGCAGATACCTGGGAAACAGTACACACCCTTACATATATGATAGTGTATGGTTGCCCATACACAACAACGCTATTCTGATACCGAGAGATTACTATGACATCTTGGACCTCGAGAGCAAAGCTTGACAGGGCTCTCTCATGTCACAGTAACCATGAGGTTTAAGAACAGCGATGTTGTGTATTTGGGCTACCATACACTATTCTATAAAGTGTATGGTACCAAAAAACACAATCGCTTACTTTTTTCTTCTTAAGGCAGCCAGTCTTTGTTGTCCAGTGCCCGCATTTCTCGGCCATCTGCCCGCTGGACAACTCATGCATGTGACACTTCAGCCTCCCGCTGTCCTGTGAACAGCACTGAGGCGGGGCAGTTGCACTGGGACATAGCTGCTAACGCAGAACAAAAAATTGTTCTGCATTAATAGCTACGTCACTACTACAGAGAATGATTTTTTCAAACAACATGAAGTCTTGCTATATTATGACAATTGCAGTTTGTCCCACCATTAGAACTGCTCCGGAGGTGAAAGGGTTAACTACCATTCTGAGAATGGAGTTTAGAGCGCGAGCTCGGTTAGAGAAGCTCTGTCTGGATAATTTCAAACTGAAACTGTCAGATTCTTTACTCCGCCTCACTGAACAGTCGCTCCTGAGATTTCTCCTACTG
Source organism: Neoceratodus forsteri (assembly GCA_016271365.2). NCBI lineage: Eukaryota > Metazoa > Chordata > Ceratodontiformes > Ceratodontidae > Neoceratodus > Neoceratodus forsteri. The sequence continues at coordinate 621,076,494 of CM028131.1, forward strand.
CTCGGTTCATTTCTCGGTTTAAACAGTATTTTCTCGGTTAAATTCAACCGCGAGTATTATTATTTTTAACCGCAAACCGATCGGTTCAAGCTCTGTCTGTGGTATTGTAAGTAATAGACAGGTTTTTATTTCTGTGTGGAACTTGTAAATGTGTATTGGTTCGGTTCGAACCGATCAGGTTGGTTAAAACTTTAAAGTTTAAGCATTTTAAAGCTTTTAGAGTGCGGTTCCCGGTTCTTATCGGTTCTAAAAAAGCAGTTTCATTACGGTTTTTCTCCATGACCCGTGACACGGTTGGGAACCGATAAGGGTGTCTTGCCTGGCACTGCCGTTAAAAGGGCAAGTTTGTTGGTTAGGCTGGCATCATGTTTGAGAAACCCAAAAGAAAAACCGGGCCCACTGGGTTTCAACACTGTAGTGTCTGTGGGGAAGCCTTTGCCAAGACTGACCCACACACTACATGTGTCTATTGTCTGGGGTTTGACCACCTCAATTCAGACTGCCAGATTTGTAAGAATTTCCCTGCAGCCACCCTGGATAAGAGAGTGGGCAGGCTCAGGGAACGAGAGGCCAAAAAGTCCGCTGACCCGGATGGCCAGCCCAGTTCGGTGCCAAGTGAACCAGAGGGAGTGCCCTCTGACCAGGGCAAGACTTCCTCGGGCCAACGTAAAGCTGGCTCTGAGGAGCCAGTTCCAGCAAAGAAAACTAAAAAATCAGCAGGTATGGAGTCCAAAATTCCTTCTCCAACTGCTGCAGCAATAGCAAAAACTATACAAATTGTACAGTCACTTTCTCCGGTTCCATCCGAACCGCCACTGTCTGGTAGGAGGTCGGTTCGGTCGGTTCCACCGGTTCAAGAATATGATATTGGAGATTTTTATGAACCAGAGGAGGGGGAGGAGGATTATGAACAGTGTGAATGTGACTTTGAGAGTCTGGATGTGCCCATTGAACCGGACATCTCCCCAGACAGACCTTTAGAATCTCCCCCTATGCTTTCTGAGTCCCCTTCTCATTTTTGTTTTACAAAAAGGTTGCTGAAACCTCCAGCTCCCATTAGAGGAAGCTGTGGATGAGCAAGAGGAACCTGATTTTGTGGAAATGATGGATATCCCAGAGTCTAGGAGATTATCTGTCCCCTTACATAAGTCTTTTAGGAAGCAAACAATAAAAATCCTAAAAGCCCCTAATTCTGTGCCCCCTGTTGACAAAAAGATGGACAGGAGGTACACTTTATCAGGTCCTGATACAGACTTTCTTTCACAATAATGCAGTCATGTTGGGGTAGTTCAGGCTGCAGCCTGTGATAAAGCTAACATTCCCCTGGCTTCACATCCTCCTGACAAGGACTCCAGGAAGATTGATGCCATGGCTAAAAACAATACATGGCAGCGTCCTTGGGACTCAGACAAGCAAATTACATGGCTTATGTGGCAAGATACCAAAATCTAGATGGGACACTGTCATGGCTTTGGCTAAACAGGCCCTGGCCAGCTTGCCAAGGAGCTGGAGCAGGTGGCTTCTGATGGTATTGAGGCTTCCAAGGTGCAATTCCATGCTGCTGTGGATTCTAATGATGTATCCTCTAGAGTCATGGCTACATCTGTGGCCTTTCGTAGGTTAGCTTGGCTCAGGTGTACTAACTTGTCACAGGATACCCAGTCTAAGGCTATGGATTTTCCTGTGGTGGGGAATTCTCTGTTTGGGGTGCAAACAGAGAATTACATGAAGAAAATGGATGAATACAGAACAACTTATAGGAGTGCACAAGGCAAGGAGCAGCAAGCCACTCCTCAGAAGCAGACCCCCAGGGGTAGAGGTAAGCCCTTCCACAGGCCTTTTTACCAAACCCAGGCTTCTTCTGCTTATGCTCAGAGGGGGTTCTTCAGAGGCAGAGGCAGACGGGTGCAAGTAGGTCTGCTCCCACCCCTCAGACTAAAGCCCGCCAAACAGGCACCCTGATGGGGTGCCCAGTGCGATTCTCCACTACCTGTAGGGGGCAGGCTGGCTTACTTCGCCCAGGACTGGGAGTCTCTAACATCAGACAAATGGGTCCTGGAAGTAGTAAGCCAGGGTCTGGTTCTCAGCTTCAAAACATTTCCAAAGATGAGAGCCAGATTTTTTCCACCTGCAAACCCTTCAGAGACTTTTGCCTTAGAAACAGAAGTCTCAACCCTTCTAGCTCTCAGGGCTGTAGAAAGGGTTTTCCCCCCCTACACCAGGGCAAAGGTCTGTACTCCAGATATTTCCTTACCCCAAAAAAGACAGGAGAACGGCGGCCCATTTTAGACCTAAGATATCTGAACAAGCACCTTTTGAAACCAAAGTTCAAAATGGTGACTCTGGCAATGATTTTACCTTCTCTAAGGCCAGGGGACTGGCTAGCTTTCCTGGACCTCAAGGATGCCTTTTTCCACGTTCTAATCAGAAGCTCTCACTGAAAGTACCTCAGATTCGAACTGCCCTCAGGTCACTACCAGTTCAGAGCAATGCCCTTCAGCCTCACCTCTGCCCCAAGGGTATTCACAAAATGTCTGGCAGTAGCAGTTGCTCATTTAAGAAGGCAAAGGATTGCTGTTTTTCCCTATCTAGACGACTGGCTCATTGTAGGCCAGTCTCCAGAACAGGTCAAATCACACCTGCAAATTACCCAGCAGCGGCTCACCTCTCTGGGCTTCTTGCTCAATCTTCCAAAGTCAGTTCTGGAACCTGTTCAGGTACTCACCTTCATAGGTGCAGAATTGGACACAAAGCAGGTCAGAGCCTTCCTACCCTTAGAGAGGGTAAGGAACCTGGTGGCCCTGGCCTCCTCCTTCACTCTGCAGGTCTCTCGACCAGCAAGGCACTTCTTACAGCTCCTAGGGCACATGGCTGCTTCCACAGCTGTAGTGCAAGGAGCAAGATTTCAGATGAGGGACATTCAGTTTCACTTGAGAGTCTTTTGGTCTCAGAGAAAAGATCCCCTTTCCAAGTTGGTCCCAGTGACTCGAACCCTGATCCAGGCCCTTCAGTGGTGGCAGGAGCAGAGCAATTTAAGACTGGGGTCCCTTCATCCCTCTGTCGCATTCTCTGACCCTCACTACGGATGCATCCCTTCTGGGATGGGGAGCTCACATGGGCGACCTCTCCACTCAGGGAGTGTGGTCCCCTCAGGAATCTCTGCTCCACATCAATTTGCTGGAACTCAGAGCTGTCTTTCTAGCACTTCAAGTGTTTTCTGCGTCTGTTCAGAACAAAGTGGTACAAGTCAGAACAGACAACACCACCACAATGTGGTACATCAACAAACAAGGGGGCACTCGGTCTTCGGCCTTGTGCACCGAAGCAATGAAGTTATGGTCTCTGGCTTATTCCCTGAACACTTCCCTCATAGCAGTTCACCTCCCAGGAAAGGACAATGTCCTGGCAGATGCTCTCAGCAGGATTTCCCAGGGCCATCACGAATGGTCACTGGATCCCCAAGTACTGGGGATAGTTTTTGCCAGATGGGGCACCCCTCAGATAGATCTTTTTGCAGCCCCAGACAATCACCAACTTCCACTATTTTGTTGCAGGCCCCCAGTGATGGGCTCAGTCCCTCTGGATGCCTTTCTCCTAGATTGGGAAGGGAAGTTTCTATATGCTTTTCCTCCCTTCCCTCTCCTATTCAAGGTGCTAGTCAAAATCAGATCCCGACTTCCGGTGACGTCAGCGGGCTAATGGCAGCTTAGATCTTCATCTCCGTCTCCCTTCTCGCCATAATCCGCCTTAATCACCCTAAAATTGCGATGTCCTCGCCAGCAAAAAACAAAAGGAACAAAACTTCGAAACCGACATCGACGCCGATGCAAAAATTAAAAGAAATGATGCAGGGGGAGTGTGGATCTGACACTCAGGAGAAAGCCGCGATGGAAGGCCCACAAAACTCCGAGACGGGGCCGAGAAACCATACCGAGCCTCCGGAAATCCATCTCAGACGTAAAAGTAATAGTGGCAAAATTGACCAAACGCTCAACGATTTCAAAGCGGACTTGGCTAAAATAGATCATAAAACAGATAAACTTGAGTTATGTGCCAACCAGCTAGTTGAGCAATCGGATCGACAAGACAGACTTTGCTCTACCTACTTGCCAGAGATAGAGAACTCACTAGTAAGCTGGATGATTTGGAGGGCCGCAATAGGAGACAAAACATCAGGTTGTTTGGAGTTCGGAGGCTCAAGATAAATTTCAAAGCATGACTTTATTCTTACAGAAAATGCTCAAACAAATCCTCCCACTGTCCTCAGAGGTCGACCTGTCTATGGATCGGGCACACAGATCTCTTACTGCACACCTAAAACCCTGAGGCGAGGCCTCGCTCAATAGTGGTCAGATTTACTAGCTACCAGACCAAAGAGGAGATTTTAAAGCTGGCATGGAAGAAGGGTACTCTGACCTTTGAAGGCCATCGAGTTTTTCTGGATAATGACCACACCACGAGAGGCCAGGAGGACGCTCTGGCCAATACTGAAACAACTCAGAGCTCGTGATCTAAGGGCACAGATTTTATACCCAGCGAGGCTGAGAATCCAAACGGACAGAGGAGCTAAAACGTTCCAGGATCTGCTGGCTGCTACCCCTTACTTGGAATCGCTTGGTTTAACGGTCCCCCCACTTGTGAAGGAAAGGTTGGAGAGAGATTTGCTTGCCTCGGCGTGGACCGTTTCACAGAAGGGACCACCTAAACGGGGAAACACACAAGGTGCTCGTGGCCAGAACCTGAGGGCGGATGTCGCTGCACTCATAAACCAGTTGGGAGACCCTGCAGATATCAACAAAAAGGCTCCTCACCTGGCGGTGGAACAGGGAAGAAGTGCACCAGATGAAATAACAGAGTCGGAGGACGCTACATGAATGGCGAGACCTTACACCTAGGTGGATCACCTTGCCCCCCCCCCGGACCTGTAAGCAGAGCCCACTGTAAGTACTCTGGGGTTCTTTGACTGAGGTACACACTGACATTCTTGTGCTTCGGATCCCAGGCGAGGGTCCGCCCTCAATCTCATTTTCTCGAAGTCATCTGGGCACATTCGAAATTGCCTGGAGACGCCAGGCGTTCAGTGAGGGGATTGGGAGAGAGCATCAATGATCATATCGCACAGTTGTTCTTTAAATGGGTGGAAGCGATGTTGCCCTTGAGCTTCAGGACTTCTTGGCGCTGCTTTTTAAGCGGAGAGGTACCTGAGATGTGCTCTGGGGTTGTCTGCCTCCTTTGACTTGGATCATATCTGGCTATTGGAACCCAAGCCCCTATGTGTGACTGGTCCGCTGAACTGATATTCTGGTTAAACTAATATGGCTGATCATAGAAGGACCAGGGGCCTTAAAGTAATATTTCTCCATATAATTGGGGTTACACCCATTTAAGAGGATCGAACCTGGGATTGGTACTTCCTTTGGTGTCTCTTCCCCTGCTCAATAAAACAAAAATAGGTGATTAGACAAAGTTTCATTTGAATTCACAGATGCTATGGAGGAGCAGGAACATGGCTGCCTAATGCCCAGTGCTGACTATGGGGCACCCCATATGGGACTTTCCCTGGAAGAAGGATATCCCTCCATCTGGAGGAATACTTTCTGAGTGGCGTTTTGCACTTGCCCTTTGGGTGGGATCTTACTCCCGCCTCCTAGGAAGTAGAAGACTAAACACTTCAGGAGGGCTAGGAGGCTTTTCAAGAGCCCCCGCCTAACCTTTTTCTCGCCTGGGCAAACACATTCGCTAGCCCCAGGCATATGTTGACACAAACTGTTCTCTGTTTTTATCATTTCTGTGGTTAAGTTTCTTGTTTCTAGTTTTGCTTCAGCTGTACGGGTACTTTGGCTATTAACAAAGTATAATGTTACAGGCATATTTGGGCATTTTAACAGTCTGCAGACTGGCAAACAGAATAACATTGAAATATGTTAGTGACACAACATAATGTGAAAGTTCTCTCATACAATATTAATGGATGCTCCAGTCCAGTGAAGAGAAAACAAATCCAGAAATATATTGATAGGCAGAAGTGCGAGATAAATTTCCTGCAGGAGACTCACCTTTCCCCCACAGAGGTTTTAAAGCTGAAAACCAGGGCATACCCTCAGGTATACCATGCCTCATTGGAGTCGGGACGTAGAAGGGGGGTTGCTGTACTCCTGGCGGAGTCCTTCCCATTTGTGGTGGAAGATACAGTGGCAGATAATGCCGCCAGATACATCATGCTGATAGGAAAAGTGGCGGACACCCAGCTCACCCTGGTGAACGTCTATGCGCCACCGGGCTCCCCAACCTCGTTTTATGTTGCACTGGCTCGCTTGGTTACGGAGAGGTCTAGGGGCCTTCTGATTATGGGGGGTGACTGGAACCTGGTATGGGATAGAAACTTAGACACCACATCTACTACCCAAAACCCTGAGTATCGTAGGGCTCGGATGGTCAAACAAGCTCTGAACCATATGAGTTTGGTGGATGTGTGGAGAGAGAAATATCCCAGGACCAGAGAGTACACCTGCTACTCTCCTAGGTTCAAGGTTTACTCCAGACTGGACACCTTCTTTACATTCAGGGACAATATCTCTGCACTACCCTCCATGTGGGTCGGTGTGTCCGCGGTATCGGATCACAACCCGATATTCCTGGAGGCGGCTATCTCTCTGCCTAAAAAGGTAACACACTGGAGACTAAACACGTCTCTTCTTCAGGATAGAGACGTAGTTGACAAAATCAAACAGCACATAGCGGACACTATTAAGGTGATCTCCACACCCGGAGTGACGCCTCAAATTATCTGGGACACGCTAAAGACTACAATTAGGGGCCAACTAATAAGTATAGCCTCAAAGAAAAAGAAAGATAGACTCCAGAGACACTCAGACTTAAACAACAAACTAGCGGAGTTAGAATCGCATCAAAGGTTGCACTGGGACGGGCAGAGGGACCTTGAGCTTAAGTCGCTGAGGGAAGAAATACAAAAGTTACAAAGGGAGGAGATTGAGAGGAACCTTTTTTTCCTCAAACAAAAATATTATTGGGGGTGTCCAGAGGTACAAAGTTGTTGGCAATTAGACTGAGACAACTCAGAGCCAAAGCAACAATAACTAAGATTCTTTGTCCGGATAGTGGTCTTCTCTCTCACAAGCCTGACCGAATAGCAGAGGCCTTTGTCTCATATTACCGTAAGCTTTATAGTCCTCAGTCATCTGTACCGGTGGATGATACCAAGGCTTACCTTGGCTCTATACACCTTCCAACTCCCTACCTGGATAAGGCACAAAGGTTAATTAAACCCATCACCCAAACAGAAATTATAAACACCATAAAGGGCCTGAAGACAGGGAAGTGTCCTGGCCCGGACGGCTTTGGAGCCGAATTTTATAAAGTATTTCTCCCGGACATTATCCGCCTGCTGCAAAATGTCTTTTCTGAGATCTGGCAGGAGGCGAGCCTAATCCCTCCCTCTTGGCAATACGCCACGATTACACTTATCCCGAAGGAGAATAAAGACCCAGCCAGATGCGAATCTTACCGGCCAATCTCCCTCTTAAATTCGGATTATAAAATCTTTACCGCGGTAATAGCATCCCGATTAAACACCATACTCACAGAACTCATTAATCCTGACCAGGCAGGATTCATACCGGGCAGGCAGGCTCCGGACGGTGTCCGGTCGGCCATTAACATAATAGATGCTATATATCATCAGCGCCTGCCTGCATGTCTCATGAGTCTGGACGCCGAAAAGGCCTTCGACAAAGTCTCGTGGCCATTTCTGTTTCTGGTTTTAGAACGCATGGGCTTTCCGCAGACTTTTATTGATTGCCGCTGTACTCGGGTCCGAAAGCGTATATTAGAGTTAATGGCGGGCTCACGGAGTGTTTTGGCCTAGGCAGGGGAACGTGTCAGGGATGCCCCTTGTCCCCCTTACTATTTGCTCTGTATATAGAACCACTGGCGGAGGTGATACGTTCATCCCCAGGGTTCATGGCATCGAGGTGGGGGCAGCAGAGGAAGATATCACTTTATGCGGATGATGTCCTGCTTTGTCTGTCCACCAGAACTCTCTATCCTAACATTTGGTCCATACTAACAGAGTTTGGCAGGCACTCGGGATATACACTGAATAAGAATAAGACAGAGGTCCTGGCCTTCTATTACACTCCATCACATGGAATTGTGGAGTCTTTACCCTTGAATTGGCTAGCACTTAAAATGTCATATCTTGGGGTCTGCCTAACTAAACATAACTCGCGCCTCCTTAAAGCCAACTATGTCCCACTAACGGGTCAGGTGCAGAGGGACCTGAATAGGTGGTCACTTTTGAACCTACCACTGTACCTAAGAATACAGGCGGCAATTATGAATATCCTCCTAGATATTTATATCTTTTCAATGCCTCCGACATTCATAGCCAAATCACAGTTCAATGTCTGGCAAAGAATGATTTTAAAGTTTATTTGGAACAATAAGAAACCAAGAGTCAGCTCTAGAATTCTCCATCTCGGGAGGCGGAGGGTGGCAGGGCCCTTCCAGACTTGGAAAACTATTATCTGGCTGCCCAGGTTAAAAGGGCACTACAATGGCCTGTCCACGCTTATAAAGCTAATTGGAAGGATATAGAGGTATCAGAGGAAGAGGATAGGGGCTCCTCATTGGGGATTCGAGTTGTTCATAGGGGTAACCCCGGGGGTTTCCCTCCCCCTGTCTTGACTACAGTGAGGGACACTATAAGGGCCGTTCACAGAACATGGCGGAAACATAAAATAAAGTACTCCCTTTGGCCGATTTTTAGGCCATCATGGGACCCTACCTTTATTCCTGCTAAACTAGACCATACATTTAGAACCTGGGAGAGAAGGGAACTGACTTATATTAAGCAATATATGGTAGACGGGGAGGTCATGACCTTTGAGGCCCTGAAAGATAAGTATGGATTACGCCCCACTGATTTCTACCAATATCTACAAGTCAGGGAATACATATACAGGTGCCGAAGCCTGGACCCCCAGGAAGTTAGGGTGGCTCCCTTGGTGGAAAGCCTCTTTGCAATCCTGACCTCTATGAGGGTCAAGGGCCTAATCTCTATATTATATAAAACCCTCATGGGTCTGAAGGGAGACTACTTGGAGAAGGTTAAGCACAGATGGAGGGAGGAAGGGGCGGAGGACATCAGGAAATTGACTGGGGTAAGGTATTTGGATTGACCCTTAAAACCACCAGCTCCCCATACTGGCAGGAGTTTACTTGGAAGGTAAAGATCAGATATTTCCTGACCCCTCTCTCACTTAGTCGGATCCCTGGCAGAGACCCCTCGTGCTGGAGAATGTGTGGGAGAGTGAGGCAGGCCTTCTGCATATCATGTGGCGGGGTGCCGGGGTTGGGCAGTTTTGGGGAGATATCTCCCAGGCTATTGCCAAAATACTAGATCTGGATTTTCCTCTGGACTGGCCTTGCATGGTGCTGGGCGAACCACCTCGGAGCTTGACTGGGGCAGACCTAATATACTTGTGGTCCCTCCTTTGGCGGCGGCCCATAAGGTATCACCAAACATTGGTTAAAGAAGGTTACTCCCACCATGGACTCCTGGGTACAAATAGTCCAAGGAATTGCAGAAATGGAAGAGTTAACATATAAAATAAACCATAGAACAGCACTATACACCCGGAAGTGGACCAGATGGTTCATGTGGTATCAACTTTCCTTGAACTAGTAACCTAACTGTAAAGATCTATTGTAGAGGTTATTGTGAGGTCTGGGAAGTGGGAAATAAACTGAGGCCCCGCCAGAGACGACTCCCTCTCCCTCTCTTCCCCTTCCCCCCTCCCCCTTTTTCCTCTCCCCCCACCCCTTCTTCTTCACCTTTGCATTAATCAATTAATGAATGTCGGGGACTTTATAAAATGTTGGGGAATATCAGAGGACCAAATAATGAAATGTATTTGTAAAGACATAAAAGTGCCTGTTAAGCCTGTACCAAATGTACCCGTTGTTTATCAATAAACTTGAATTAAAAAAAAAAAAATCAGATCCCAGCCTTGCAGGATGATTCTGATTGCTCCAGATTGGGCCAGGCAGCCCTGGTACCCACTCCTTCTGTCCTTAACAGTCCATCTTTCCCTGTGCCTCCCCAGGAGACACAATCTGTTATCTTGTGCCCAGGGGAGGGTTTGGTATCCGAATCTCAAATCCCTCAACCTCAAGGCCTGGCTCTTGAGGAGTTAGATTTGCTGACCTACACCGTTCTCAAGGTGTTCTCGACATCTTGAAGGCTTCCAGGAAGCCTTCCACTAGAAGCCATTATAATTCTAAATGGAAAAGGTTTTCCATCTGGTGCTCGGGAAGCATATTTCCCGGAATCTGCTGATTTGCCCATTGTTCTGGACTATATGGTCCATCTTAATTCTTTGGGCCTGAGACCAGCTACCCTGAAAGTTCATTTGGCAGCTGTCTCTGCTTTTATTTTCAGCAGGAAAGCCCTCTTCTCTTTCCACTCACCCTGTTTTTCCAAGTTTTCAAGGGATTACTTCATACTAATCACCTTTCAGGGACCCGGCCCCTGCCTGGGATCTTTATGTTTGCATTGCTGAGTTGATGCAACCTCCTTTGAGCCTCTGTCTTCTGCAGAGCTCAAGTATCTTTGAGAAACTGTTTTCTAGTAGCCATCACTTCTGCCAGGCGCATAAGTGAGTTACAAACCTTGTCAGTGGAGACTGACTTTATTTCCTTTCACAGGGATAAAGTAGTCCTTAGGACTAACAGGAAGTTTTTGCCTAAGGTGGTTTCAGATTTCCATCTTAACCAATCTATCTCCTTCAGTATTCTTTACTGACCATTCCTCCTCTGGTGAGAGGAGGTTGCACAGTTAGATGTTAAGAGGGCCCTTAGTTACTATAGAGCGTACCAAGGGTCATAGGTTGAATCCTCCAACTTTTTCTCACTTTTGGTGAGGTTGGAAAAGTAAACCTGCCACTAAGAGATCCATTGCCAGGTGGATTGTCTCTTGTATCAATTTTGCAATCAAAAACTGGGAAAGGTTCCCCTAGGCCTGAGGGCTCACTCTACCAGAGGTACAGCTCGTCTATAGCTGCTGCCAGAGACATCCCTATTTTAGAGATATGTCAAGCAGCTACCTGGAAAGCGGTACACACTTTCTAAAGCATTACTCCTTGGATATCCAGGCCAGGAGGGATGCTAGATTTAACACAACCGTGCTTCAAACCTATTCCTAAGTAGGTTCTGTCCCTCCTCCATGGAGGTACTGCTGTGTATTCTGCAATTGTCATAATATAGCAAGACTTCATGTTATTTGAAGAAAAATTACTCACCTTAGTAATGTTGTTCTTCTAATGAGTCTTATATCATGACCTCCCAAGCCTGCCCTCTCAGAACTTCTACTTGGGTATGGGGTGGGCAGTCCAGTGTGGGCACCGGTTATGCCCATTATATGTTTTCACCTTTTGGGGTTTTGGGGTGTGGTGTTTTATTCTACCTTATTTTATTATTTCTGGTTCCTGACTTGAGTCTTTGTGATGGGACCAGGAATATGTGTAATATTTAGGTAGCCAGTTGGCTAGTGTAGGTTACAGCTTCCACTCAGAACCTTAGTGAGTTTTTGCTCGTAAAGATCTGACAGTTTCAGTTTGAAATTATCCAGACAGAGCTTCTCTAACCGAGCTCGCGCTCTAAACTCCATTCTCAGAATGGTAGTTAACCCTTTCACCTCCGGAGCAGTTCTAATGGTGGGACAAACTGCAATTGTCATAATATAGCAAGACTCCGTTAGAAGAAACAACATTACTAAGGTGAGTAATTTTTTCTTACAGTGTATGGATATCCATACACAATGACATGCCACCATACACTATAAAGCATTACTGTCTGGACATACAGTCCAGAAGGGATGCCAGCTTTGGCATTGCTGTCTTGCAGAACTTTTTTTCTAAATAGGTTCTGTACCCAGCCTTCCAAGGTACTGCTGTCGAGTCTGCAGTTGTCAAGCAATAGTGAGGGATTCCTGTGGTTTGAAGAAAAAGTTACTCACCATAGTACTATCATGTTGTTTCTTCCAGAGGGATCCTTCACAGTGCTTGACAGTCCCTTCCCTACCTTCCCTTCCAGAACCTGGAAAAGGTTCTCACAACAGACAGTGTAGTTGAGCATTACTTGTTGCATTGCTTCACAACCGAAATAGTGCGTCACATTCTCGGATGTTTTTGCTTTAAAAAAAAAAACAACTTCATTTGATCAAAACTTTTTGGTATTCATGTAGCTAGATCTAGTGGTCACTACTCTCCTACAGCTTGAGAAATAAATCTGTCATTAGAGAACATGAAAGAGCTTGACCACAGCAGAGTTTCGAATTTCATTTTGGTTCCCTAATTAGCATAAAATTCTAGGTTTCAGGGCAGCTCATTCCAGGGGAATGATTGCAGTTGTCAAGCATAGTGAGGGATCCGTTTGGAAGAAACAACATTACTACGGTGACTAATTTTTTTCTACTGTATCAGCATGGAGATACTGATCAATAGATAGATAGACAGACAGACAGATGGATCCTTGTGTCATCTATTTAAATCCATGGCAAAAATTTCAGAAGAATTAAAATATCCCAAATGAAATAATTCAGTAAATTTAATTTATCTGTTTACTATATGTTGTTTTTCTCTAGACCAAAATATGCATTACTCGATGAGTGCACTAGTGCTGTGAGCATTGATGTTGAAGGCAAGATATTTCAGGCTGCAAAAGATCATGGGATATCCCTGCTGTCTATAACACATCGACCATCTCTTTGGTAAATGGATAAATATTTTTATATGACTGTTTATAACTACCAAGATTCACTTTTCTAGTCACAGTTCAGCAGTATACTCCAAGCATGCACAGGATCAGGAATAGTCTTCAAACTTGACTCCTTCTACCAAGTCATGTGTCAACTGGTCCCTTCTCCAGTGCTCTCAGATCTTTCTGCTGGAAGAAACAGGTCTTATCCATTATAGAACCTGCTTGTGAAGTTGGTTTATGGTTTTCATGCTATTTTCTAATTTTTTTTAGCTTATCTTTTCTGTTTGTCTGATTCTGTGCTCCAGACCTCACGACTTACTGCTCCATTAACACCAAATGGTAAAAAAGAAATACAGACTTTAAAACTTTTGTGATTTGTAGTTTTACTTTGACAGTGACAGATGGAAATGTGTGCACCGTCTGGGGCTTTCCCACAACATGGCAAATTGCTACTGGTGCTGCAGTATACAGTATGCCCTAAATCAGTAGAGGAGTGACAGCTTAGGGTGCAAAATAAAAAGTTGGACCCAAGTCGTGAACTTCGAGGCAAACGTCAAGGATGTTGAGGATATCTTGTTGATCAGCCTTCTGGAAAGGAATTGGATCTCCAAATTGAGCATCCAGACTGGCAAGAAACATGGTAACTTTGCCAGTAGTTTTTGTTGTCTCTGCAGTCAAATCCAGGGAACCCTTCATTGTCTCTAATCGCCCTAGCGGGGTTGATGTAAGTCATAGATTAACAGGAGTTGCTGCCTTCCCAACTTCAGAAATGCTTGAAGAAGCATTAGAAGCACTCACAGGGTCACAGCTGTCCTAATCAAACTCAAAGGCCACTAGACTTCTGCATCGATAGCTGTCACTCATTGGTGCCAGCTCCATGGCTGCTGGAGTGGTCGGGCACTCACAGAGTTGACCTAGGTGCCCTTAATGTTTTGAGGGCAGCCTGATAAAAAGGATTACTGGGGAACCTGGTAATAGGAAACAATACTACGCACTGGTAGTGAGCACCCAAAAGTTCATAGATTTTGGCGTGTTTGCTGTCACAATGTCAGCTGCTCTCTCTGGAGGTCGAACTGTGGAAGGATGACCATTAGACTGCTTGCTTATTAGTCACTGGGGCTGCTGGAAAATTTGGTCTTGACCAATATGTTGACTGGGCTAGAAAAAGTGGTCACGCAGGAGTCCAGCCAAAATCTCTGAAGGGCCAAGGCTGGTCATCTCTTCTTTATCTCATCACTCTGTTGTCGAGTCTGTCAGACACAAATCTGATGTCACCAACTCCAGTTGACTGCAGCATTGGTGCAACACCCCCTGGTGAAGAAGTTTTTGTAACCCTCGAAGCATCGGCGCTTGTCAGTCTGAGGGCAGGTTTCTGTGTTTGTACAGATGCTTTGAATTAAATCTACCTTTTGCAACAGACTGTACAGGAGCACTTGTTCCCTCCATTTGCTGCTTGGTGCCAGTAGGCCGGCCACCACCAAGAGGGGCCCGGAGAGGTGTCGACTGGTCGCTCCACCTCTCAGGTAATTGGCTGCAGATCCAACTCTGGTTGGACCAGTTGGAGCCCCTTCTAAGCATCATTGATCTCTGTCAAGATTCTACTCTAGATCGTGATCCTGATCTTGATCCTACAGGAGACATCAGCATCCCAAGGATCACAAGAGATGAAGTAGATCCTCTTTGTTGACATTCCCATTGGCCTGTTGATGTGAACACCAGTGTGGGTGAATTCCCAGCTTGGCTGTGTTGGATGGTAGATCAGCGACAGCCTCAATGCATAGGCCATCCTCTTATTTCCTTACCAGCTGCAGGGGCCATGCTGGTGCCTTCGCTAGCCCTGGGTTTAGCTGGCCATCACTCATTTGTGGGGTGGGATAGGTGTTTTCAGTTTCTCTATCCAGAGAGGCAGATATACAACCATCAGGCAGGATTCACACCATTAGTTTCCCCTCAGTTCCCAGTTCCTGTGGGGACGCCGACATGGGGACCAAGGTCCCAGCAGGAGCGTGCTAATGCACACTCTGACAATGCTTTCCAGCGTCCTCCCTCCCTGTGTTCAGACAACTGCTCTGCCACCCATACAACTATAGGCAGCAGTAGCTCAGTGGGATGAGCAGCCCTCCCCTTCTGGAGGAGGGAGGCATCCGTTGGGACACTCAGTCCTCCTTTCCTGGTTGGCCCAGTGACCTAGCCCATTGTTGAATCCAGGTCACAGTGTCACAAGCTGTAGTACTACTGCAGCACCAACAGGCCAGCTGTCCATCACTCATTTGTCAGCACCCAGCTAATTTAAGTAATCCTCAGCTGGCATCATGGACACCAACCCAAGCAATACATGCTGTCCACTCCTTGAGAGGGCATTTGGCCAAAAGTTCCCTGCGGCAAAACTCAGATCCCAACTAACTAGTTTTGTTCTCTGCTCTGGAAGGGTCTCATTACCATGACTTAGATGGCATCTCCTTTTGACAGGGCTGTCTCCCCAGGGGACTTATTTTCCTGTCTTCAGGGCAGACTGTCATCTGATTGAATGCCCCATTAAAGAGTGTGAAAAAGACCACGTCTTATTCACTGTTGGATATGCTGAACAAGAAAAGCTGTCCCAGGGCAACCTTCCATATTGCTGATGCCATGATGGATCCTAGTCCCTACATGTGGGAATGGCTGGTCTCTTGTCAGCCCCCCCACGGAAAGTCAAAACATGGGCAAATGATCTCACTGGAAGAGTTCACAAGGTTTCTGGGGGTACTCATCCCCAGCGTATCTTGCAACAGATGTAGTACTCTGGAAAGCTCAGAAGCACATGGAGTTCTGTAAGCCCCCAGATAAGGAATCTAAGAAGCACGGCTGTTGTGGTTGAGATCCTGTGCAGCTGCATCCCTAGGTATTTGTCAGGCCAGTTACACAGCCTAAATGCTCTGTTACAGCCACGAACTGTTTAAGAGGCTATTAGATGTGTGGCCCTTCCTGCCAGAGGGCTGCCAGCTCACTGGCATCAGTGACATGGGTTTCTGGGATGCTTACACCAGCCTCATGTGGCCCTTGAGTCAGGCAACTTGTCAGCCAGAGCAGTGGTGGTGGCATTAACTGTTCACTGACACTCATGGCAGTGTTTGTCATCCTTCTCACAGTAGATAAAGTAAAAAATTTCTGATCTCTTATTCATGGGGAGGGAACTCTTATGCCCCCATGTTGAGGGCTTTCTTAAGAAGATTGTGAAAGCCGGTCCGGTGGCGCTGAGGGTTGAGTTGCTGGATGCCACACCTCGCACCACACTCCGGGTTCGGGAGCGAGCTCGGATCGTCGGGGGTTGGCCGTGGGTAGACAGGCTGGAGCGTCCGGGGACAGCTCGCCTTCTCCGGGGGAGGGGGGACTTCCATACCGGCAAGCGGCGACCCCTGGTGGAGGCAGGGGGAAGCAATGGCAAGCTGGAGTCTCAGGGGCATGATTGGTTGCAGGCGTAGGCCAGCAGCCAATCAGCCTCGGAGGCTGCTCCTTCGCAGAAGGGGGGGGGGACAGTGCGGATATCAGCAGATGCCTTGACGCTCAGGCACGTAGCATCCCATGAGCAACATGGGGAAAAAAAACACCACGGAGCCAGGATGACGGAGCACCAAGCCGGATCCTGATGTGCCAGCGCCTGCCTGCGACCCAGGACCCTGACAAGATTACAAGATTCAGGGGTTGCCCGACCCCACCCCTGCCCGGGGGGGTTCCGTGGCTTGATGGAGGGACCGGAGGGTGCAGGTAGGTGCTGGCAGGGGCAGGCTTCATGGGTGCTCCAGATGGAATGGCTCTGTGGGGCAGTGGGAGGAAAAATAGAAATTTCAAAAAAAAAAAAAAAAAGAAGATCGTGAAGTCTAATGAGCTTCATCGAGGGTATCTCTTGCAGCAGGCCACACTTGAACTGCAGTCACTAGGACCACACAGAAATCTTTCTAGCTAGCAGTCGACCAGGGGACAGTCATCGCATACTGATGTCATCCTTACCCTGTAAGAGTGGGCAGCCCCACACCTTCTTCATTTTTTTTCCTATTATCAACCATCACACATCAGACTTCACAGTGATTTTTCTGGCTTCAATCGACACGGACACACCCTGGAGCTTCTGGAATGGCCTCCAGGTAGACCTCGGTCTCAGTCCTCTCCCCCCACCACATTCCAGTACTCTGGAAGGAGATTTGCACCCTACTGCACA
The DNA here is from genome assembly GCA_016271365.2 of Neoceratodus forsteri. Classification (NCBI taxonomy): domain Eukaryota; kingdom Metazoa; phylum Chordata; order Ceratodontiformes; family Ceratodontidae; genus Neoceratodus; species Neoceratodus forsteri. Next base: position 621,093,469 of record CM028131.1, read on the forward strand.
AAAAGGCCTTAGAACCCTTCCCCAAGACAAAGCTAGGCAGGGAGTTCTACTCCCACTTCTTTCTGGTCCCCAAATGTACAGGGGATCTCAGGCCCATCGTGGACCTACGAGAGCTAAGTTTCTTCATTCAGTACAAGAATTCTGGAAGGTGGCCCTTCAGGGACTGCTACCTCTTCTGCACCAGGGAGACTGGATATGCTCCCTCGACATGCAGGGTGCATACCTGCATGTCAAGGTGTGTGCCTCCCACCGACAGTACTTCAGATTCCAATTTCAGGGAGCACACTTCCAGTTCTGAGCCTTGCCTCTTAGCGTGTCTTCAGCCCATTGGGTGTTTACCCAATGCTTGGCAGTAGTGGTGGCAGCCCTCAGGAGGGAGGGACTCTATGTCTTCTCCTACCTGGATGACTGGCTCCTCAAAGCACAGTCCAGGGAACACATGCTGCAGACCTTGGACCATACCATTCAACTGTTCTCAGGATCTGGGAATCACAGTCTGTCTGCCCAAGTCAGTCTTGATCCCCTGTCAGCACCTCCAGTATATAGGGGCAGCCCTGGATGCAGCTTAGGGTATGGTCTTCTTGCCTCAGGACAGGGCGACCCACCTTATGGCCCAGGCCAGCCTGCTCTACAACAGCAGATATATTTCAGCCAGATCCTTTCTCTGTCTCTTGGGCCTAATGGCTGCAGTGACTGTCACAGTGCCTCTAGCCAGACTGCACATGAGGATACCCCAGTGGACACTGAGGGTCCAGTGGAACCAATGTACTAATGATGTGGAAAAGCAGGTCCTAGTCTCCTCTCCAGTCTAAAAGGTGCTGCATTGATGGACGGAACCCAGCAATCTGCTAAAAGGGGTTTCTTTCCTTATTCCTTCCCCTATGCAGATTCTCACCACAGATGCTTCGGGGCTGGGGGCTTACTTGGGGCCCCATCAAACCCAATGGATGTGGTCCAGGGTAGAGACCACTCTCCTTATCAACGTCCCGGAGATGTGGGCCATTTTGTATGCCCTGCAAACCTTCCAAACTCGGCTATCCCCGGGCCCTCTACTAGTTTAGATGGACATCAGTGTGGTCCACTAAATCAACAAGCAGAGGGGCACTCACTCATGCCCCCTTTTCCAGGAAGCGATGAGGGTCTGGTACTGGGCTCTAGAACATGGTCTGGAACTGTCGGCTGTCCATGTTCCAGGCATCCAAAACATCCTGGCGGACAAGCTAAGCTGGTCACAGTCCAGGATGCATGAGTGGGAGCTACTGATCTCAGTGGTAGAAGACCTGTTCGACAGGTGGTGTCAACCAGAGTTGGACTTTTTGCGTCCCCACTCAACCCAAAACTGTCGCTTTTTTGCTCGCTCGCTCCAGAGCCTGGAGTTTCCTGGTGAGATGCATTGTCCCTCTCCTGTAAACGGCAGTTCCTTTAAGCTTCCCCCCTTTCCCCTGCTTCAGAGGGTTCTGATCAAACTCCAGTTGGAAGGGGCCGCTATGATCCTCATTGCCTCCTTCTGGCCTTATCAGACCTGGTTCCCTTTGCTACAGCAGCTGATGGTGGAACCTCCGGTGCCTCTTCCTCTGTGCACAGGTTTGCTTTCCCAGGAGCGGGGTACTCTGGTCCATACAGACTCCAGATCTCTATATCTTAACACCTGGCTCCTGAAGACATAGCCATGGCGAGATTTGGGGTGTCCCCCAAGGTGAATGATGTCCTGGTTTCCATTAGGAAATCCTCTGTTAGGGCCAGTTATTCCATGAAGTGGAAGTGCTTTGCTCTATGGGCTGCTTGCCGCCACTTGGACCCTTTCAGTTGTCCGGTGAATCATATTCTGCAGTATTTGCTATCCCTCTCAGACTCTGGTCTGAAGTGCTCCTCCATTAAAGTGCATCTGTCAGCCATTTCAGTTTTCCATGTACCCGTTGATGGCCGTACAGTGGCACAGCTGAAAGTGTCTTGTATGTTCCTAAAAGGTATCCTTCACTTGAAGCCTCCCATTTGAAATCCAGTCCCACTTTGAGGCTTGAATTTTGTGCTAGAGAAACTTACTTTGGCTGCTTTTGAGCCAGCCGCAATATGTGAACTACGCTTTCTGTTGTGAAAAGTGTTATTTTTAGTTGCCATTACTTCTGCCCTAAGGATTTCCAAGCTTCAGGCTCTCATGTGTGAGCTGCCTTATTTGGTTTTCCACAAAGACAGGGTGTCTTTGCGGTTGAATCTTAAATATCTTCTAAGTTCGTGTCTCGGTTTACTCTCATTTGAACCATCCACCTGTCTGTTTGTTATCCAGAGCATGCCAATCCAGGGGAAGCATTGCTCTATACTTTAGATGTTCATAGAATTTTGTGTTTCTATACTCACCGTATGAAGGACTGCAGGAAGTCCTCACAGCTGTTTGTTTCTTTCATCCCTGGGCAAGAGGGTGTTCCAGTTTCTAAACAGTGCCTGTTCAAATGGCTGGCCAACTGTATTACCTTTTGTCACAGGAAGTATGGTAAGAACCTTCCTGGAGTTGTCTTTGGCCATTCCACCAGAGGTATGACCACTTAAGAAGCATGTTTAAGGAATCTTTCAGCTGCAGACATCTGTGCTGCTGCCACTTGGAGTACTGTCCACACCTTCACCAAGCACTACAGTCTGGACATTGCCTCTAGGCGTAGGGCCTATTTTGGCCTAGCGGTGATTCAGAGCCTTCTTGTCTTAGGCTCAGGATACCCGGCCACCCAGATTTATTCTCCTGTTCTCAGTACTGCTTGGGACTTATTATTCAGGTGTGGACTGCTGCAAGAGATACCCTCAATGAAAATAATACAGTTACATAAGAACTTACCATAACAGGAGATCTTCGAGAGGATTTTGTGCAGCAGTCCATGCTGTCCCATCCTCCATTCCCCTCAGCCAGTGGGCCTCTTCGTGTCTGTCTCTCCTTCTCCTATGCAGAGAGCCTTCTGCTTTCTGTTATTACTACATTGGTGGGAACCTTCAGCTCTTCCTCGGTTCCCCAGTGGGAGATTGGTTGCTTATGGTTTCCAACAGGAGAACTGAGGAGGGTGTGGGACTGCCCACTCTTACAGGGTAAGGGCGATGTTAGCATGAGATTTCGGAGTGGGTGACCCTCTGATAGACTGCTAGCTAGAAAGATTTCCTTGTGGTCCTAGTGCCTGGCAGCTGTAGTTCTTCAAGTGTGGCCTGCTTCAAGAGATCCTCTCAAAGATCTACTGTTACGGTAAGTTCTTATATAATTGTACTTTACCCTGAGCTCCATCACTTAATTTATGAAGGAGAATGCTCCGCAGCGGCACGAGAATGCTCCCCAGAAGCAGCTAAGCCCTGGTCTTTTCAAAGCTTCTTTCATGACCTTCAGAAGCAGCAACAGCAGCTCCAGTATTAGAGACAGAAGTTTCACTACACCAAGGGCTAATGACAAGGAAACCAGGGTGGCCAGTACCCTAAAAGCATGAAGTGATGGGAGGTGGGCCTTATTCCTTCTCCTTCACAGACCCTGCGACAGCTGTCAGGGGTGGGGGCAGTGGTTGCCTTCTCCACTTCCTTCCACGGTGGTCCACGATCAATTTGGACCAGTTTAAGTGATCGGTGAGGGTTTATTTCTTGAGTTTCAGACAGTTTGTGACATGGTACTGCCTGGTACCTAAATGGACAGGAGGGTGGAGCTCCATCCTGGCCTGCAAATCATTAATTGCTTTTTCCACAAGTGAATGCTCCTTATGTTCATGCTGAACCAGATCATTCAATCTCTGGAATCAGGAGTTTGGTTTTGCTCCTTGAACCTGCAGGACGCATAACTTCTGTATCTCTATCAGTTAATATAACAGATGGCTCCTCTGATGTTACAGATGTTGTTCACCAAAGGCCTGTTAGTGGTGGCAGCATTTCTGTGATGCAGCGTCATCATGGGGAGCTCCATATAGGAAGTAAAATGTTCCATGAACCTAGCTGTCCAGACTTTGTAGCAGCTGGCGTTCATTATCAGCCTGGGAAAGTCAGAACTGACCCCAGTACCAGTAATTGTGTTCACTGGTATAGAAGCATACTCTCTGCTTGCCAAGGCTCACCTTCTGTCAGACAGAGTTCAGGATCTCATGTCCTTTAGCAAGTCATTTCAGGGCTGGGCAATAGCATCCAGCCCTGGATTTCCTCAAGCTCCTGGGTGTCACAGCAATGACCGTAGTCAGTTGTGCTCACTGGTGTAAGCAGCCTCTCCAGTGAGAGCTGGACCAGCTGGTTTGCATGATTAAGCCATTACTGGACACACACTGTTGGTGGCTGTCTCCTCTGAACCTCCAAGAGGGAATTCTGTTCATCCAGCCAGAGCACTCAGTGTCCTTAATAAGGATGCCTCCCTGATCAAGGCAGAGTTGCATCAGCAGGAACACAGAAAACATTGGTTCTGGTCTTCCAGCAAATCTCAGCAACACATCAGCTTGCTGGAGCTTTGAGCAGTTTGTCTGGCTCTGCCAGTTTGCCCCACAGGTACAGGATCAAGTTGTCCAGGTTAACATGAACAACATCACCACCATGTTCTGCCTAAACAATTAGGGTGGTACCCAATCCTTTCCCTATTCCAGGAAGGCTTGTGGATGTGGGGATTGACCTGCTCACTTAAGAGAACATAGTAGCGGTCCATGTGGTGGACTGGAACAGTCAACTGGCAGTTCCCCTCAACCATGTGTGGGAGGCATCCTACAAGTGATCTCTGCATCCTCAAGTGGTGTCCTAGGTGTTCTCCTCATGAAGAAATCTGGTAGGGGACCTGTTTGCTTCCCGGGTAAACAAGAAGCTGAGGTTGTTTATTGCCCATCCTCCTCAACAGGACATGCTGCCAGGAGAGGCCATTGCAAGTCTGTGGAAATTTTAGGCCTGATGTATACCTTCTTTCCATTCCCTTTGACCCACAAGGTGCTTCTCAAGTTATGATGGGATCACATGGATCATTTGGCCCTCATTCTCATTGCACTGGACTGACCCATCAATTCTGGTATCAGGACTGCCTCACCTTAAGCAGCAGGCTTCCCCCTCCCCCCAAAAGCCTTACCTCCTGGTTAGGTTTTTCGCAAGGATAATAATGTTTTTAAGCATTTTCACTTACTTTATTTTAATGTTGTAAGAATGTGATTCCCCAACATGGTGGAGCCTGTGAGTTCCATTTCAAGTGAACGCGTGCCGCACTTTCTTGAAAATGGAACTGCGAGCATCCACTATGTTGCGGAATCATGGACCTTACAACACTGAAGTAAGTGAAATGCTTAAAAAACATTGCTTTCCTTTCAAAAAGCCTGATCGGGCAGTAAGGCTTTGTGGGGTGGGGAGTCTCCGTCTTTGGAAGCTTTCCTTTAACTGCTCAGTGAAACACATTCAGAACTACCTCTGATCCTCGTTTCAGTCAGGCCTGTGCACCATACCCCTCAATGTGCACCTGGCAGCCACTTTGGTGTACTGTGCCAAGGCAGGTATTCTGACCATGTCCCAGGAAATGGTGGTTTCCAAGTTCTTTTTTTTTTTGCATTATGTGTTTTATCTCCCCTGCCTCTGACCGGCTCCTCCTTCAGGCCCTGCCAAGGAACCCCCTCTGAACCCACCCTGTCACCAGCCTCCCGGCCTCACATTGCAGCCGGCCCAGAGTAACCTGACGTATCCCTTTGTCGGACAGGTTCCCTTCTTCCGGGGGGGGGAGTGCCTTCCAGCTTACCTTTCTTGGCCCTGAGTGCTGCTGAGGTCAATCCTGGCTGTCCAGGGGGCTCTGTGGAGGCGGTGGTCTGGGTGATCAGGACGCCATTTTCGTGTTTTTTTCAGGCTCCCCAGGCATCGTGCTGCATGTGTAGTGTTCCTGGTCTCCACCAGGGGCCGCTACAGAGAGAGGCAATCTCCCTAGCCCACCCAGGAGAGGAGAGCAGTCCTCCAGATGCTCAGTCCTCTCCTCCCCCCTGCCAGCCCCCAGCACCCCAAGTCCATTCCCAAACCTGGGTCACCGGTGTGGCTTGAGGTAAGGCACCAGTGCCTCAGCTCTCAGCCACCGGGCTGGCTCCGAGTTCTTTTAATGTTAGTATCAGCTGTTCCCTCCAGTGCATGAAACTCCACCAGCTTGGGATCTCATGTTGGTGCTATCCTGGTTCATGAAGAAGCCAGTTGTGTCTATGAACAAGGGTCGTTTGCCTCATCTGTCATAGAAGACTGCATTCCTGATCATGATCACTTTGGCCAGACGTGAGTGAGCTCAAGGGCCAAAGTACTGGCAGATGTGTATTGCTTATTATGGCCAATTCAATTTTTTATTTGTAACTTGAATATTTTATTGAATTGGGAGAGGACAACACTCGGTTTGGATTAAAGAGATCTACCAAGCTTTGTATAAATATGAACTGCACCACATATTGTGTTGCCTTACCTCCACCAAGCATACTGCTGAGAATATCTTAATAAATTTTCTTTTTATATAAAAGTGGAAATTTGCACGCCGGGATCTCTCCACTTCCCAGTATCTGAGCCACCCAAGATGCGCCTTGCGCCAGGCACGAATGAAGTGTGCCTAGGGAGAGCTCGGGGAAAGTTTTAACAATATTTTAATAATTGGATGATTTGTATCAGGCACTAGGAAGTACTAACAAGGCTCTTGTTAGTCGCCCGGTGCCCTTGATTAATCACCAAATCACCATTACGATATATGAAAGCTTTGTTAAAGCTGCCCCCTCCTTAGACTTTAATGGAGCGCAGGCCCGCGCTCTCCCTGACCACACGCCATTACATGCCTGAGCACAGGGGTGGATCTTGGATGGCTACAGATACCGGGAAGTGGAACGGATCCATTTGGGGAAAATTTACTATCCCTTTCACTTTTATATTAACAAAGAAAATTTATTAAGATATGCACAGACGGCATTTGGTGGAGGTAAGGCACCACAATATGTGTTGCAAATCCACAGCTTGGCAAATCTCGTTAACAGAAGGGTCAGGCCTTCATGGGCTGTCCAAGATTCTTCCATCTGAAATGCTTTCTATGTTCCTATTGAGATATTGCACATTTACATATATATATTATTTTCATCTAGCTTGGATCTCTTTTATGTTTTAGATGTCACATCTTTGTACAACTGTCCTTTTTGTAACGCAGCTGTATTTGCACATAATAAATGTTTGATCTTCTTCGAGGATATCTCTTTCATCAGGCCACACCTATGGAACTTATAGCTGCCAGGCACTAGAACCTCGCGGAATCTTTTGCAAGCAGTCGGCCAGGGGCCACCCATGACAATGTCAGACATCAGTGTCCACATAAACGTGAGCAACCCCTACTCGTCTCAGTTCTTTTCCCGCCATCGATCAGACTTGTCAGACCGCTGTGGAAACAAACACCACTGCAATAGCCACCGTTTATTTATTTTCTATATATGAAAATAATCACTTTTATAATGTTTTTGATGATCTGTATGCTATTGATAGAACCAACAAAACTCTTCCGATACTGTGAGTGTGGAGAAAAGACTTATGCCGGAGACTCCCACAACATCTGTGTCTGCTGCCTAGGCTTAGAGTACTGCATGAAAGCCTGCAAAATTTGCTGGCCATTTAATTCAGCAACCAGGTGACACAACAAAGGGGCTTTGGAGAAGTCTTTTCTCCAAAAGACTGTAACTAGGATGGAGAAGGAGCGCCAACAAAAGACAACAGCATTGCCAGCCCTGTTAACTGAACTGTGGTCATCTAAGTCCTGAGTAAAGGTGTCAGGGAGTCACAAGCCCTAGCACTGGGACAAAGACAAGGAGAACGCCTCCCTGGTGCATTCCAGATCACTCCTACATTCTTCAAGTTTGATCTCCTCTTCTACGTCATCCACCCTGGCAGTGGGGCTGACTGAGGCCCCCCCCCCCCCGACCATCAACATGACACCAAGGTTGGGGCCTGACATGGCACTACCAGACCTATGACAGCTGGTACATCAATGTTGGAGACTCAGCCTTCCCTGTTGACTACAGTGGTGTCAATGCTTGGGCAGCTTTCTTGTTGTTTTCTTCTTTTTTTTTTTTTCTTTTATCTTACAAGAATTTATCCTCCATACATCCGGGGGGCAGCTGCATCAGCCCGATCCCCAGCTTCCCCAGGCCGTCTCCCCATTGTGTGCCTGGTCAGAGGTCTCCCTATGAGTTCCCCTCTAGTGGCAGGGCCAAGGGAGGAGGGCTGTTCTCCCCCCCCAAGTGTATGAAATCCGAGTTGGACCAGGTCGCTCACTGAGCAGCAAGGTGGGCGTGGAGACAACTGGGCCAAGCTTCATGTAGCCCCCCGATGTCCCATTTTTCCACTTTACTGTCCCATGCCCTCTACAGAGCATAAGACATGCGCAAGGGGGCGTGCCCATCCTAAGTGCTCCCTCATTGCCCTCCCATACTTTGCCTCCCTGACCTGCTCTAACCCCAGGCCTCCACCTGGGGCAGCCAAGGCTGGGGTAACAAGCCCCCCTCCCCAGGAGAGAAGAGCAGTCCCTTGGACACTCAATCATCTCCCTCCCCAGCCAACCCCTGATGACCCGAGTCCATTGCCAAACCTGAGTCACCGGTGTGGCAGGAGGTAAGGCGCATTGCAGCGTCTCAGCCCTCCACACCAATGGGCCAGTGTCTCTTGTCTTTTTTGGACCTGATAAGATGTTAACTGCCTGGCCTTCTTGTTCCCAGGGGCTCGTTGACAGGGCCTGTCACTAACCCCCTCCATCGGCACAGCGAGGTACTCCCTTGCCACAGCCACCTACCATGCCATAGCAGACATCACAAAGCATGCTCCCTCCTCCCTGTTGACACTGTCAATGATGAGTATGAGTACAATCCTTATCTTATGATGCAGGATGAGGAGGATGAGGCTAAAGATTATGCGGAGAGCCTATGTGAACGGGGCACCAACTCAACTGTTTCCACATGCAGTGAAGACTCTGTGGTGAATGCACCACAGTCTCCTCCAGAGGATCCTACCTTCCTCACCATGATGCAGCAGTTGCAAGCTGCTGTGGGATTTGTCCTGGAGGAGCAGGACGCTACCAAGGGTGTCCCACAAGGCTCGGTCCTGGGGCCAGTGTTCAGTGTCTTCATCAAGTAACACTGGGGATGGCATTAAGGGCAAAATGTGCCTATTCACGGATGACACCAAGCTCTACGGGAGAGTGGACACAGCTGAAGGGATACAGGACCTACAGGAAGATCTGGAAAAGCTGGGGAGGTGGTCCAGGATCTGGCAGCTTGGCTTCAATGCCAAGAAATGCAAAGTTATGCATATTGAAGCCAAGAATCCCAGGACAGAGTACTACCTGGGTGGAGTCCGAGTATCTGCATCAGAGGAGGAGAAGGACCTGAGAGTGATGATCACTAGTGATCTAAAGCACTCCGTGCAGGGCAAGAAAGCAGCAGCAAAGGAAAATAAGATGCTGGGATACATATCTAGGGGGATCAGTAGTAGGAGAGAGAGGAGGTTATAATGCCCTTGTACAAGTCACTGGTAAGGCTGCATCTAAAGTATGGAGTTCAGTACTGGTGCCCACACCTCAAAAAGGACATTAACCTGCTGGAGAAGGTCCACAGGAGGGCTACAAAGATGATAGTGGGTTAGCAGAGTAAGGCATACGAGGAGAGGTTGAGAGCACTGAACATGTATTCCCTGGAAGACAGGAGAGAGAGAGAAAGAGAGAGAGAGAGAGGGGGTACATGATTGGGACTTTCAAGTACTTGAAAAGGATAAATAAGGTTGATAAGGAGAATCTCTTTAAATTGAGTGGCAACCATAACATGAAGGGGCATAGTCTTAAGCTGGAGGGTGAGAGGTTTAGGAGGGAGGTCAGGATGCACTTCTTCGCAGAGAGGATGGTGGACACTTGGAATGCAATGCTGGAAGATGTCATCTCATTGAAGACAGTGGGCAGCTTTAAGAGAGGCTGGGACAGACATAGGGGAAGGTAAGGATCATGAGTAGAGAGGATGGGAGGAGTGGGAGGGAGGAGGGAGGCAGGGACAGTAGCTCAAGCTGTGGACCCTGCAGTATGAGCAGACTTGATATACCAAATGGCCTTCTTCTGCTGGCTTCTTTGTATGTTCGTAAGAAGAACTTGATAGAATTCTTGGAACTGCCTGAGCCTCCTGCCATTGTGGTGCCTCCTCTGCTTCCAGCCTTAGAGGATGCCACTTTTGCTGCCTGTTACAGACCAAACAACATACCTGCTGTCCCTAGGAAGGCAGACAAAATGTATATGGCCCCTTCTGGGAAACCTTTTTTTTTGTTCCCCAATTCTGTTTATTCACCCATTCTTGACTGGGGAGCTGTTCCCTTCTTCAGCCCTGATGCGCTGGGTCTCTAACACAACCATCCACCAGTCTCTGCCACGTTCCTGGAAGCCAGGAGGACCATGGCTTGCCCCCGTGGCAGCCCCCCCCCGGGCACACAAGGGGAGTGAGACCACATCACCTAGAATCCTGCCCCAAGGACGGACTTTGTTTGGCGGTGGTGGGCGGACCCTATCGTAGGCGTCATCCTATCATGAGTGGAGGCATATAGGTAAGGTAAGGTAAAATTTATTTATATAAGGCACCCTTCCTGAGCTCAGGGCACCTTTACAATACAATAACAATATTTAAAATCAATAAAACTGATAACAAAGCAGTAACAACCACTCAGTGAAATGCCTGGTTAAACAGATACGTTTTTAAGGATTTTTTAAAATCCTTCCACAGTCAGGCTAGCTTATATCTTGCGAGGTACAGAATTCTACAGGGTAGGCGCCATAAAGGCGAAAGATCTTCCTCCAGATATTTTCTGGGATACCCTGGGAATCTCTAGCAATCCCTTGCCAGAGGATCGGAGTGAGCGGGAGGGGCAGTAAGAAAACAGGAGTTCTTTCAAGTAGTGGGATCCCAACTCGTGTAGGGCCTAATAGGTTACCAATGTGACCTTGAAGGTGATCCATCACTGTATAGGCAGCTACTGCAGTTCACGCAGCACAGGTGTTATATGACTGGATCTAGAGATTCCAGTCAACAACCTGGCCATCGCGTTCTGCACTTGCTGCAAGCGGCGGATGTCCACCCCGGTAGCCCTAGACAGAGGTCATTGCAGTTTTCAAAATGACTGGTGACAAAGGTGTGGACCAAGGTAGGAAGATCTTTGGGAGGGACCAGGTGTTTCACCCGGACTATATTCCTTAGATAGAAAAAGGAAGATTTGACTACAGCCGACACGTGCGCCCTCAGGGTCAGGCCCTCATCAAATACCATGCCCAGGTTACGTGCCTGGCCCAAGGCCATAAGTGGGGTCCCCTCAAGGTATAAACCTGAGGGTTTCCCCACCCATGCCCCTGTCATCCTAAAACCAGGGTCCACCACCAATACCTCTGTTTTACTCACGTTCAACCGAAGCCAGCTGGTACTCATCCAGTTCTGTATCTCCAGCAGGCAGTTGTTAAACACCATGAGTTAATCAGACTCCTGTTCAGGCACAAAAGACATGTAGAGCTGAGAGTCATCAGCATAGCAATGAGGACTCAGCATATACCATCTCATAATGTCCCCTAATTGAAGCATATACACCGTGAATAACATGGGGGACAGCACCGAACCCTGTGGAACCCCTCAGGGCAGCCAATGAGGGGCCGAGGAATGAATCCCTGACACCACGCTCTGTGATCTACCCTCAAGGAAGGATTGAAACCAACTGAGGACTGCCCTCCTCAGTCCACAAAAAAAGCACAGGTGCTCAAGCATCACTTCATGATCCACGGTGTCAAATACAGCTGAAAGATCAAGGAGAACCAAGATTGAATGGGCTCTCCGATCTCTCACCATCAGGAGATTATTTAGTACCCACACCAGGGCCATCTCGGTGCTGTGCCATTTCCTGAAGTCAGACTGGAGAGGGTCATAGATATTGTGGCTGGTTAAATGATCCTCCAGCTACAAAGCGACCACCTTCTCAATAACTTTCCCTACAAAAGGTAAGTTCGAGACTGGTCTGTAGTTAGTTGGGCAGTCAAGATCAAGGGAGGGCTTTTTCAGAATGGGGCGTACTATTGCCTCCTTCAAGGGATCTGGAAAGATTCCTCTCCAGTGAAACCACCACTATCCCAGCAAGGACCAGGCCAATGACCTCTACACACCCCACTAGTAGGCGAGTAGGGCCCAGATCCAAACTACAATAGGTTGGTCGCAAAGTCTGGACAATCCTCACTAGATCCATGACTGCCAGTTGGCTAAAGGTGAACCAAGTCAACTGGGCATTTGTACCACCCAATTGATCAGTGCAAGGTCCAATGGGAAGGCACTGGCCGATCTCATTCCTGATGGTGGACACCTTATCAGCGAAAAATTGTGCAAACTCCTCACACTGTACTTGTGACAGTGCTCGACCAGCATAGAGACAGGCTGGATTGCACAGTCTGTCCACAGTCCAGAAGAGCTCGGCTGGCCTATTCTTCACTGTAGCAGTTTTCCTGGACAGGAACTCTGCTTTCTTATGGGAAATTACTGATTGGTAGATCTTATAATGATCCAACAAACTAAGCTTATCCACATCCAGGCGAGTTTTCCACTGACGTCTTTCCAATCTTCGCCCTTGTCTCTTTGGCTCACGGATCTCCCCATTAAACCAGGGGGGCCCCCAATGCGAAGAGTAAGAGAGCGAACACAAGTTGGAGCAGTGACATCCAAGACCCACACAACAGCCCTATTATAGGCCAACACTAGGGGCCCTGGGTCAGTGCTATCCATTGGAAATCCTGAGAAGTCCAGCTCCATCATTAGGCCCTCTGAGGTAACTTCTCTCAAAGGACAGAACAGCATTAACTCCTTAGGGGCAGGCCTATTTCGGGGGCCTGCGAAACTGAATCTCATTGCGTGATGGTCAGACCAACCGATTGGCTCCACCTCCACATCGGAGATCTCCATCCCCAGATAGAACATCAAGACCAATGTGTGCCTCCCCGTGGGTTGCAGAGGTATTAACCCATGCCAGGCCCAATGAATCCATCAGTTGGAGGAGGTTTTGTCCAAATGGCGAGAGTTCATCATCGACCCAGGCATTGAAGTCCCCCAGAATTAGCCATCTAGGAGACTCCAATACCATCTCATAGTAGTGGTAGTGAGTGAAGTCCCTCCCTGAGATGCAGATGTGCAATGACATCAGCGTGGCTTAGTTCCGACGTCCTCCGCATCTCTAACTATCTACAGCAACACTCCTGAGTAGCTACCGGTCTCCACCATGGGAGCGATGCACTTGAGGATCCCACTCCAGAAGAGGAGAGCAGTCCTCCGGATGCTCAATCCCCCCCTTCCCCTGCTGACCCCCAGTGGCCTGAGCTCATTCCCAAACCTGGATCGCTGGCATGGCGTGAGATGTGGCATCCAGCGCCTCAACCCTTGGCGCCACCAGGCCAGTTTGAGAAACCTTTTTATGCCACACAACCTGAGACTGACTCAGTGATCATTAATGCTGCCTGTGACAGGTCTGGGGCACCTAAGCATCTCACTTCCCTCCCTCCCTCCCTCCCGATAACGAATCTGGGAAGATGGATGTCATAGGCAAAAGAAAATATTCCTCCGTATCATTGGGCCTTCGTATTGCCAGTTACCAGTGCCACATGATTAAGTATCAGAACACCCTCTGGTGAAAGGCCAAGACAGCTGCACAAGCCTTGCCTGAGGGTATCCCAAAACAAGAGCTACTGAAAGCTCTCTCTGCTGGGGCTGATGTGGGCAAGCATTTGCTCCGCACAGCCTATGATGCATCAGATGCTTCTGCCAGAGCTGCAGCTTCTGGCATCTGTCTCAGGAGATACTTGTGACTCAGGGTAGCAAGTTTTGCTAATGATGTGCAACAAATCATTCTTAATGCCCCAATCTGAGGGCAGAAATTGTTTGGTCATGAGCTCCAAGAGACTTTGAAAGATCTCCAGGCCACTGGTAGAACTCTGATGTTTGTGCACTCCCTCTACCATACCCATCCCAGGGGTTGTTTCATTCAGCTGGTGTTAAATAGCGCACAGCCCCTAGACAGCAGGGGAGGGTAAAGGAGCAGGGGCCTTTCCAATGCCTGGCACCACCTCGGTGCATACTCAAAAGCCCCTAGAGGTGGTAGAGCCACCCGCACTGGCTCAGTCAGACTCCTTATACACCCCCAACCTTCATTGCCTCCAGGAGTGGTTGTAGGGAATTGACTATCCCTTCACTTAAACCAGTGGAGGGAGAGGACTTTAGATGCATGGGTTTTGGAGATTATTGAAAAGAGCCATTCTCTGAAACTTCTGGACAACCCTCCAGATCATCCCCCACTTGTCCCAACATATCTTCTGGTAACACCGGCCCCTGTTGCAAGTGGAAATACAGACTCTGCTCCAGAAACGGGCCATAGAACCGGTCCAGCTAGAACAGAGGAACAGTGGGTTCTAGGGACATGGATATGGTGTTTGATCCACACTTCTGGCAATGTCCTTTCCCCTATAAGGCTTGTCGGAACGTCTTCAAGCTGCTTCCTCAGACCTACCCTGGTGGTAACTCCCTCAGTACTGCCCTGTGATGTCAAAGCTTCCTTTCCTCTAGAAGAAGGTTCCCTCCTTAACGCTCTCATGCTGAAGAGGGCCTTTGCTTTATATCTTCAGATTTTCAATAAAAACTTTGTCATCAGGCTCTTCTTCTTGCCATCGATGTGGAGGACATGAAGTCTGCTCTGGGATTCCGGAAATGTGCCTGTGGGCAGAAGATGTCCTGGATGAACCCGCACACCATGTGCATTTACTACCTGGGCCACGAGCATGATTCCCATGCCTGCGGCATTTGCCACACTTTCCACCTGTCCACTTTGGAAGATTGTCATGCCTACCTGTTCTTAGGTCATCTGGAAGATAGGAACCCGCCAGTCAAATCCAAGGATGCCTGTCGGGTGGTCTCGGAGTTGTGGGGTCTGCTGAACGACTTGTGGTATTCAAGGAGGCCACGCTCTTGCTTCCTCGGCTATGGCCTTTTTGTCTGCTCTCCCTGAGTGCCTCATTTACAGGGTCATTCAAAGATTTGTGCCAGGCCTTTCCCACTCTTGGGCAGGGTCCCTCCTCCAATCACAAGTTGAAATCTAAAAAAAGAGACCAAGAAACAGTCTCGCCATCGATTGTGCGATCAGGAGTGCTTTCGGGCCTCCAATTCCTGTGCTTCTCTGGAGGTTCTGACTTCGGTCAATTCCTTGGCCCAGGCCGCTGACCCCACAGTCTCCCATCAGGCCAGTTGGTTGAGATGCAGGTCAATCTTCCGGCCAAGATATTTCTCAAGCCGGTCAACCCGTTGTCGCTCGAAGAGGCTGATACCTCCTTATCCAGAACTCTGGTCTGGCATTTGACTCAGGGAGGGATGGATCAATTGGTTGATCCACCACCTCTTACCCAAGAGCTTCCAGACCCAGAGGTGTCCCAGCTCTCACAAGCCCCCTCTGAGGCCCACCATCGGTCCTCCTGACGGTCGCGGTCGTGGTCCCATTCTCGATCTCCAGAGTTGAGCAGCCCATGTTGGTGCTTCCACTCTCAATACTCAGGGAAGCAGCGCCACCATTATTCTTTGTCCTCATTCTCCTTGGGTGAGGAGAGGCTTCGGCGCAAGTTGCGTCAACGCTACGAGGACTTAATGTGGCAGCAGCTTGTGTTCATTAGGATGAAGTCTATTCTGGCTTTGACCCTGCCCATCATGTGGCTTTTGCCACAGAGGCTGACGCTGTCTCCACCTCAACAGGAGCTGACCTGTCAGGTCCCGCCTTGGCCTCCCGGCCTCTCCACTGATTTGGGTGGAGCCGACACTGAAACAGCCAAAGACTGGCGCTTTGACTAAGGAGGCCCGCCCGGCCTTGGGTCTTTCCCATTGGCTGTCGGTCACTGACACCCATGATGGTCCTCGGAGGGTCAGCGGGGATTCTGGTGGTCAACCCCTCTTTAATGACTCCTCAGAGTTGGAGGGCTTCTCCTTGCACTCTCGTCCAGTGGACATTGAGCTGACAGGCTTGCTCCGCCTTATCTCAGAGTCCACGGGTCTCCAGATGGAGCCTGTTCAGAAGCAGACTCTGTACCCGCTCACTGAGATCCTGGACCAGAGTGATTCACCTGGGGAAGCATTCCTGGTTGCAGAGACAATTCTTGGCCCTGCATTGGAGCTGTGGCAGCATCTGGCCTCCTGCCCTACACCGTTGGCCCAGATTACCCGCAAGTATGTGGTCACTATCATTTCCCTTTCGGGTTTCACAGAGTACCCCTTGGCCGAGGGCCTTGTGGCTGACTCTGTGTTCAGGCACTCGGGCAGCATGGGTGATTTTGAGAAGCCGCCTGATAAGGAGTCCAAGAAACTAGACCACATGGCCAAGAAGTTCTGTGCTGCCTCCTCTCTCAGCCTTCGCCAAGTGAGTCAGCCCTTTTGATGGCCCACTTCTCCCATGCCCTTCTGGGTACACTTGATGGGATTCTTCATCTCCCAGTGAACCTCCAGACCACAGTCAAGCAGGTCCAGATCCAGGGCCAAGCTGTAGCCAGACAGCAGCTCCAGATGACCATGGACATCGGCGACTCGTGCGCCCGGTCCATGGTGACCGCAGTGGCCATGCACCGGAGGGCTTGGGTGCAGATCTCAACCTTCATGGCGGATACCCAGCGATGTCCCTTTCCTCGGTACTGACTTCTTCAGCCCCAGGGTTGAGGGGCACGTCACCCACATTGAGAAGTCCAGTGCCACCTTGGACTCAGTGAAATCCACCCGGAGGGATCCCAAGGGCTCTAAGCAACCTAAGAAGTTGCCCTTTTGGCCCCTCTCTGCTCCTGCGGCCAAACCAGCCCAGCTCCAAGCTGGACAACTGGCTCAGGCCTGGTGACTATGACCAAAGTCTGTATCGACAGTCATCCGTAAGCCAGGAGGCTGCGGTCCCGGCGGCTTCTCGACTGGGCCCTCCTTCACCTCTTAAGCCTGCCCAGTAATGGGATGAGGGGTGCCTTCCTCATGCCTGTCACACCTCCCTGGGTCCTCCTGTGGGGGGCTGGCTCCATTACTTCCTTTCCGCCTGGTCCACTGTTACCATGGACAGGTGGGTTCTCGAGGTGGTTGTCAGAGTCTGCCTCTGGAGTTCGAGGTGTACCTGCCCTGCTGAGCCCGCGCCCCATGGGAGGGCATAGTGTCCGTCAACATTCTGTCAGCCCTTTGGGATGACACTGCCCAACTCCTCTGCAAGGAGGTCATGGTTCCTGTCTCAGACTTCCAGATTGCCCAGGGTTTGTCTCCAGGTACTTCCTGGTACCAAAACGGATGGGGGGCTGGCACCCGTCTTACATCTGCAGGACCTGAACAAGTTCATCAGGCCATGCACCTTCAGGATGGTCTCTCTGTCTCAGATCATACCATCTGTTGAGCAGAATATGTGGTTTTGCTCCCTGGCTCTTCAGGACACATTTTTTCACATCCCTTTCCATGCGTCCCACTGCCAGTTCCTCTGGTTCCGGGCAGAGGGGATCCTCTACAAGTTCCAGGTCATGCCATTCTGCCTGTCCTCAGCCCTCAGGGTCTTCACCAAGTGCATCACAATGGTGGTAGCTTACCTGAAGTGCCAAGGGGTCCAGATCTGCCCCTACATGGATGACTGGCTGATTGCAGGTCCCTCCAGGCAGAAGGTGGAGAGGTCCAGGGACCTGGCCCTCCATACCTGCATCTGTCTTGGCCTTTTGATCAATGAGGCCAAGTCAGAACTTGTGCCCTCGCAGGTAATCAATTTCATCGGGGCAGGGCTCAACTCCTGCAGAGCCAGGGCTTGGCTCCTTGTGGACAGGGAGGAGGCTGTCTCCTCCTTTGCCCGATCATTTCAGGTTGGGCAGTTGCGCCCAGCTCAGGACTTCCTGCGCCTCCTGAGATACATGGCAGCTTGCATCAGCATGGTCCATTGGGCTCGCTGGAGAATGCACTCTCTGCAATGAGAATTGGCACGCCAATGTTCTCAGTGCAATGGCCACTTCGACCAGCTGGTCACTGTGACCTAGCTGATGTGGGGTGCCCTCCAGTGGCTGTTAGTCTCGGTACATCTACAGGAAGGTATCCCAGTTGTCTGCCCAGAGTCGATGGTCATCCTTGTCATGAACCCATTCCTGGGGGTCAGGTCCACTGAGCTCACAGTGCCCATCCATAAGTGCAATCCGTGATGGGGAGGGCAGGAATACCCTCCTCATATCCTTCCAGAGTGCTTGCTGAGTTCACAGCTGAACACCCGCCATGGGGTCCCAGGGTGTCCCTCTTTAAACTCTGGATAAGGGTACAATACTAGTCTCGAGTCTTATAGCCAAATGAGAATCCTTGTTTGGTTGTAACACAAAGGGGGAAGATCCAGGCATTACACGCTTTTTGGGATAGCCGTGTGACCCGGATTTTGTCTTCTCCCACAGGACATGCAATAACCTGGTTAAAATCCCCACAGACTCTTCCGTGAGACTTTTGTATTCTCCCTGTCTTTACCCAGATTTCTCCTACAGATTCTTGCTCGATTGGTTGCTTATGGTGGCACCCCTTTAGCAGTAACAGTCTGGTCACAGATTAATAAATGTCCCACAATCACATAAACAATATATAGGAAAATTCGCTCAGGCAGGTTTTCTTAACTAAAAGATGCATAAATTTGGTCACAAAATTACACAAATAAAAGTGGATATGTACAAGAAAACACACTACACTGTTATCTGCTTTCTACCTTAAGTCCATAGTGAACCGAAGTCCAGAAGGATAAATGATTTTTCAAAGGTTCAGTCTTTTCTGTAGCAGTCTTGCTTCTGGTGTGTCAAGAGAGTGTCCAAAATGAGATGCTGCAGGAAAATGAGGGAGAATGACTCTCTGGCTCATCACTTGTATAGTGGGTCAAAATCCCTGGTCTGGTCATAACTTTTAGGCCAGTAAATGTCACTCTTGAGCTTTCCCCACAACCCAATTTTCCTGGCTGTCTTCCGATGTCTCACTGTCTTTCTGGTAATACAACTGACACCAGCTTGTCAAGACTGGTTACTTCCTAGATCCTGGTTTCCCAAGCATCCTGCTTTGAAGTGAAAAGGGTTATCTCCTGAAACATTTTTATTATCTCTGCTTCCCTCAATTAGTTAACCTGGGAAGTACCCTTTGAAAGTGGACATAGACGAATCTAATCGATTTCTTTGACTGGGTTGCCAAAGTAGTAGACCAGGGAAGGGCCTTGGACATGGTCTGCCTAGACTTTAGCAAGGCATTTGACACAGTCCCGCACAAAAGATTGATAAACAAATTAGCCAGCCTGGGAGTGGGTCCCAGGGTGGTAGCCTGGGTACAACATTGGCTGGACAACAGGACGCAGAGGGTAATAGAAAACAGAGTCCACAGTGAAGAAAGGGGGGTTACTAGTGGGGCACCGCAGGGTTCAGTACTGGGTCTGGTCCTTTTTATTGTCTTTATAAGTGACATTGCAGAGGGTCTGAAAGGAAAAGTATGTCTCTTTGCAGATAACACAAAGATCTGCAACAGGGTTGATACACAAGGTGGGGTGGAAAGGATGAGAAGGGACTTGGCAAGGTTGGAGGAAAGGTCAAATGTATGGCAGCTTAGATTCAACACAAAAATTGCAAAGTAATGCACCTGGGAAACAAAAACCCAGGGGAAGAGTACACAATGGGGTGAGAGACTGACAACAACAAAAATGGAAAGGGACCTGGGGTTAGTTTTATCAGATGACCTAAAGGTGGGCAAGCTGTGTGGGGGCAAGCAGTGTGAAAAGGCAGTAAGGAGGGCTGGGGGATACTGGGATGCATAGGGAGAGGCATCACCAGTAGAAAACAGGAAGTTGTTATCCCTCTGTACAGACAGTTGGTGAGACTCCATCTGGAGTACTGCATGCAGTTCTGGAGACCCCATCTCTGCAAAGACATAGACAGGGCGGAGGCTGTCCAGAGTAGGGCAGCCAAAATGATGCAGGGTCTGCACCAGAAGACATACAAAGAGAGACTAAAGGAGCTTAATATGTGTACTCTCAAGGAAAAGAGGGAGAGGGAGAGGGAGGACATGATAGAAACTTTTAGTACCTCAAGGGAATCATCAAAGTCCAAGAGGGTAGCATCTTTCAGAAAAAGAGATGTGCAGGAACAAGGGGGCACAATTTGAAGATAGAGGGGACAGCTCAGGGGTAATGTGAGAAGTATTTTTCATGGAGAGGGTTGTGGATGCATGGAACAGCCTTCCTGAGGAGGTAGTGGAGTCAAAAACAGTGGGGGAATTCAAGAATGCATGGGACAGACATAAGGCAGTTCTAGTGGGGGGTAGGAGAAAGTAGGCTGTTGGTTAACTAGGATCTGCAGCTTATCCATTAGGTAGGGAAATGGGCAGACTAGGTGGGCCAAGTGGTCCTTATCTGCCATCAAATTCTGTGTTTCTATGTTTCTCTTGGCTTCCTGCTAATCAGCTTGTTCTCTGTTCATAGAGGGATGCCAAATATTTTTTCAAGACAGTTCTCTCCCTTGAAGTGCATAGTTTATTACAGGTAAATGGAGTTTAGCATATTCTTGTTGAGCAGCCCTTGAATTAATTTGGCCTCCTGCCCAGCAAGCTTCCCCCTCAGGTCACAGAGGAAGGTCAATTATTTGAAAAATCCAGTCTTTGTCGCTCTATGACCCTTTCATTAGCACTGTCTTTCTTGTAGCATTTACACATACACAAAATCACATAAAAATATAACAGAATGTCTGCAAACATGACTGGCAGTAGCTAGCTCACTACAGTCCTGATGACCGATGTCTGTCTCATGGGCTAGGATGCCCACCTCAGGGAACACAGAGTACATGGGCTCTGGACCCCTGAGGAGTCCCACGCTACATGAACCTGCTGGAGCTCCGGGCAGTTTGGCTGGTGCTGACTGCTTTTGCTCCTCACATTCAGGGTCAGGTGGTTTAGATTCAGATGGACAACACCATGACCATGTACTACCCCAACAAGCAGGGCAGGACGCACTCCCTTCCTCAATACAGGGAAGCTCGCCATGTGTGGACCCTCGAGCACAGCTTGGGGGCTGATTTCCTGGCCATCCACATGGCCAGTGTCTCCAACCAGCTGGCAGACATGCTCAGCTGTGTAGATGAGGTGTCTCACAAGTGGTCTGTCCACCCAAAGGTTGTACACAACCTGTTCTTCCAGTGAGGCACCCTTCTGGTGGACCTGTTTGTCTCTAGGAAGAATGCAAAGCTGAGGCTGTTCTTTGCCTGCCTCCCTCAGCAGGGATCGCTGCAGGGGGATGCTTTCTCAAGGCCCTGGACCCTGGACTTCCTCTGTGCCTTCCCTCCATTTCCCTTGACCCACAAGGTGTTGCTTAAGGTGAGGAGGGACAAGGCATGGTTGATCCTGCTGGCTCTGGACTGAGCACACCAGTTCTGGTACCCCAATATCCTCAGCCTCAGCAGCAGGCCCCCTGGGTGTCTTCCTCTCTGTCCAGACCTGCTCTTCAGCAATCAAGGGAAGATATTCCATCATGACCTTCAATCCCTGCACCTGACAGCTCGGTTCCTGAGCGGCTAGAGTTCCAGGCTTTGGGTCTCTCTGACGATATACTTGCTGTAGTCAAGGCATCTCAGAAGAAGTCAGCCAGTAAGTGCTATGCCTTCAAATGGTAGAGGTTCTCCATTTGGTGCCGGGGCAAGGGGCTGGACCCTTTATCATGCCCAGTGGCTAGCATTCTTGACTACCTTTGGTCCCTCTCCCAGTCAGACTTTCAGTCAATGACCATTAAGGTGCACCTGGCAGCCATCTCTGCCTACCGGACGCAGGCCAGTCAGCAGTCAGTAACAAAGGAGAAGGTGGTCTGCACTTTTTTTAAAGGCCTTGACCACATTTTCCCTCCAGTGCGTGGCCTACACCACCACCTTGGGACTTGTTGCTGGTGTTGGCAAAGCTCATGAGCAAGCCATTCAACCCGATTCGCAGGTGTGAGATGTCTCACCTGTCGTGGAAGACTGCCTTCCTGGTGGTTGTCATGTCAGCCAGAAGGATCAGTGAGCTCCAGGCGCACTCAGTGGAGTTTTCTTACCTGGTCTTCCACAGGGACAAGGTTATCCTCTGCCCCAACCAGAAGTTCCTCCCAAAGGTTGTGTCAGATTTTCACATTTACCAGGTTATTAATCTCCTGGTGTACTTAACCAACCACACCTCGGAGGCCTAGCACAGGCGCCATACATTGGACCTGCAGTGAGCGCTAGCCTACTATAAGGAGTGGACGGCTGGAGTTCAGGGAGAGGTTCCCCAGCTATTTGTCATCTATGCTGAAGCCACACCTGGCAGACTGGCAGCTAAGCGAACCATTTGCAGGTGGATTGTATCGTGCATTGACCTCTGCTATAGGTTGGTGGGTAGGGAGCCTTCCACAGGGCTATGGTCTCATTGCACCCGCCATACCGCTGCCTTGGTGGCTGCTTCCAGGAGTGACCCTATCCAGGAAATCTGCAGACTGCTACCTGGAGGTCAGCACACACCTTCATTTCCCACTACCACATTGACCTTGAGTCACACTTGCTGGTTTTGGGACCTCAGTTCCCCAATCGTTATTCCCTGAGTAGGGGGTATGCACCCTGCGCCCTCCTCCCAGAGAATTGCTAGGAGTCTGCCAGAAGTGTGGATTGAATACCATATCCATGTCCCAAGAAAAACAGGTTAGTCACTTGTAACAGTAGTTCTAGGAGTGGTATATGGTGTTCATCCTCACTGACCCACCCGACCTCCCCTGGCAAGTGGCACATGGATTTTGCTTCCAGCGAGCAAGATCTGATATCATGGGGCAGTGCTGAGGGGGTTACCACCTGGGTGGGTGGGAGGAACCAGCTTGAAAACGTTCTGGCAAGCTTTAAAGGGGAAATGACACTGCCAGATGTGTGAATGAACACCATATACCACTCCTACAACTGCTGTTACAGGTAGGTAACTTGTTTTTTTTTATTCCAGGTACTTCCTTATCCCAAAGTGGACAGGAGACCTGAAGCCTGTTCTGGATCTAAGGGATCTGAACTTCTTTATAGAATACAAGAAGTTCCAAATGGTCACTTTGCAGGGTCTCCTTCCCTTACTGCAAACAGGGAATTGGATGTGCTCCCTAGATATGAAGGATGCGTACCTCCATATCAAAATACAGAAAACTCACAGAAAGTATTTGAGTTCCTGTTTCAGGGGGAACACTACCAATTTGAGTGTTGCCCTTTGGCTTATCTTCTGTGCCACGGGTCCATACTAAATGCTTAACAGTGGTGGCAGCAGCCCTTCACAGGAAAGGCCTGTATGTTTTCCCTTACCCGGATGATTGGCTATTGAAGCCCCACTCCATGGACCAGCTGTTGTGATAGCCTTAGCTCAAACCAGACAGCTATTCAGTGCTCTGGGGGTGACAGTCAACATACCAAAATCAGTGTTGACACCCTGCCAGCAACTACAGTAACTCAGGGCAGTTCTGAACATGGCCAAGGGTAAGTATTTCTGCTTTTGGACTGGGCCAACTGTCTGATTGCTCAAGCACAATTAGAGCACAGCAGTCATTATGTCATAGCCAAAGACATTTTTGTGCCTTCTAGGACTGCTGGCCGCAGCCATTGTCACAGTGCCGTTGGGCAGTCTGCACATGCGGATTCCGCAGTGGGCCATAAGAGTCTAGTGGGATCAGCTCACAGATGACCTAGAACAGATAGTTCTGGTCACATCCCTTGTGTGCAGAGGGTTCAAGTGGTGGATGGAACCCAGCAACCTGCTGAAGGAGTTCCATTCCTCATCCCCACCCCTCTTCAGATCCTTGCCATGCATGCTTCAGGGCTGGGGTGGGGGGCACACTTGGGTCCTAATCAAACACAAGGCACGTGGATTCTGGTGGAGAGAACCTTGCACGTCAATGTGCTGGAAATGAGAGATGGTCTGTACGGACTTCAGGCCTTCCAGAACCACATATCCTCTGTTAATACTGACAAACAATATCGGTGTAGTGTATTACATCAACAAACGGGGTGGGGGGGCTCATTCCTATCCAATGTGCAGGAAAGCCTTAAGGATTTGGTATTGGGCTCTGGAACACTGTCTAGAACTATCAGCAGTACATGTTCCAGGCATCCAAAAGGTCTTGGCAGACAAACTCAGCCGGTCAAAGTCCAGGATGCATGAGTGGGAACTGTTGACCTCTGTGGCTGACCACCTGTTTGAAAGATGGCATCATCCACAGCTGGACCTTTTTGCATCCCCACACAATGCAAAACTGCATCTTTTCTGCTCGTTCTCTCCAGGGCCTGGAGTTTTCTGGTGAGACATGTTGTCCCTCTCTTGGAAAGGGAGGTTTCTGTATGCCTTCCATCCCTTTCCTCTATTTCAGAGAGTACTACCCAAGCTGAAAATGGGGGGGGGTAACTCTGATACTAATTGCTCCCCTTAGCCTCGAAAGATCTGGTTCCCCCTGCTGCAGCAGCTGGCAGTGGAATCCCCAGTACCTCCGCCCTTGTGCAAAGGTCTACTGTCACAGGAACAGGGAACCATGGTCCATCCAAACCTGAAGTCTCTTCTTCTGCACGCATGGCTCTTGAAGGCATGGCCATAATCTGTTTTGGGGTTTACCAAAAAGTGGCGTATGTTCTGGTGGCTGCTAAAAAAACATTCACCAGGTCTACATACTTTATGAAGTGAAAGCGGTTTACTTTATGGGCCACTTCTCACCACCTGGATCCATTCACCTGTCCGGTCAATCAGGTTCTAGAGTACCTGCTGTCTTTTTATCAGATTCAGGGCTGTGGTATTCTTCAATCAAAGTGCACCTGGCTGCCATATTAGCTTTCCATGTACCTATAGATTGTTGTACAATGGTTCAGTTGGAGGTAGACCGTGTGTTTTTGAGAGGCATTCCACATTTAAAGTGCCCTATCCGAAATCCATTCCTGGCTTGGGACCTAAGTTTTATTTTGGAAAAGCTCACTTTGGCTGATTTTGAGCTGGCTATGACTTGTGTCCTACGCTTTCTCTCTTGGAAAGCATTATTTTCAGTTGCAATCACTTCTGCTCAAAGGATTTCAGAGCTACAGGCTCTAATGTGTGAGCCTCCTCATCTGATTTTCCACAAATTCAGGGTGTCTTTGTGTACTAATCTTAAGTTTCTACCAAAGGTGATGTCTAAGTTTTTTACCATAAAGCAAACCATCCCACCTGGCAGTGTATTACCCAGAGCATGCCAGTCCAGGGGAAGCATTGTTCCACACTTTAGATGTGCATAGAATCCTCAGGTACTTCACACACTGTACCAAGGACTGCAGAAGTCCTCATGGCTTTTTGTTTCATTCACCCCTGGGAAAGAGGGCGCCCCAGTTTCTAAACAGTGCTTGTCCAACTGTTTAGCAAATTGTATTACTTTTTTTTACAGGAAGTATGGTAAGGAACTTCCTGGTGTGGTTCAGAGTCATTCCACTAGAAGCATGGCCACCTCTGTTGCTTGTTTTAAAAATGTGTCCGCTGCAAAAATTTGTGCAGCTGCTACCTAGAGTACTGTCCACACCTTCACTAAACACTACAGTCTGGACATTGTTTCTCGTCGATGAGCTAGCTTTGGCATAGCTGTACTACAAGGCCTACATTCATAAGCCTATAGGCTACAGCCACCCAGACTGTTAGTTTTTTGTACTGTTTGATACTCATTCCATAGGTGTGGCCTGATGAAAGAGATATCCTCGAAAAAGATACAACAGTTACCTACTTACTGTAACAGTAGATCCTCAAGAGAATCTCTTTCATCAGGCCATGCCGTCCCCCTTTTTGGGGGCCTGCAATACTGGGTCTTTGGGCTCCTATCTCCATTGTTACATTTTCTGACCCTCTGCCTCCCCTGGCTTGTAGCGTGCTGGGTTCTCTCCTGGTTCCTTGCAGGGAGGCCCTCTGAGTATGATCTCTGGCAGGGAACTGACAAGAGGAGGGTCGCCCATATTTATGTGAATGCTGACATCTGACATCGTCGTCATGGGTGGCCCCTGGCTGACTGCTTGCAAAGGTTTCCATGTGGTCCCAGTGCCTGGCACAGCTGTAAATTCCATAGGTGTGGCTTGATTAAAGAGATTCTCTCAAAGATCTACTGTTACAGTAAGTACGTAACTGTTCGTTTTTTGGTCAAGTATAATTACATTGTATCCTCAGGCTTAAAATTACTCTATAAACTCTGTTAAAGGGGAACTGTCAGCACTAAGAGCCTCACACCCAAGTTAGCACTTTGTGTGCAAAAACACTTTTTTTTTTACTTACTGTTAACTGCAGTGTAGTAGATTGTATTAGGCTAATATAAGCTGGTAATTCCTGTAACCAGAAATGCCAGCCTCCCCTGCAGCTGACATCAGAGGAGAGCTGCATCAGTGGGAGATTCAATAGCCCGCAGTGAGTGTTAGAGTTTTTATAAGTTGTGATCTTTTGTTTGCTGGTCTGCTGTTCTCCTGGGCCTAGGTACAGTCACAGAGGACTATATTAAGCCCTGTGAGCACAGCAGGACCAGCAAACATCTGATTTCAGCTTTCAAAATTTTTAACATGCAGACTGCAAGCTATTGAATCTACCAGCTCTGCATCTCTCCTCTGATGTCATATGCAGGGGATTCTGGGATTTCTGATTACAGGAAATGGAATCTTTAAAGTCAGCAGAATTAGCCTAATACAATCTACTATACTGCAGTAAACAGTAAGTAAAAAAATATTTTTGTACACAAATTGCAAATTGGGATCAGCCTCACACTTGGGTGGGAGGCTCTTAGTGCTGACAGTTCCCCTTTAATGAAAGGGGATGTTGGCAGTGTTTGAAATGTTGCTACAGCACAGCAAATTTTGTATGAGACACTGTATTAGTCTCTGTGTTTCAAATCCCAGGAATCCCTCACTATACTTTATCACTGCAAATCAGCCTAATGGTTTGAGAGTAGAATTGTATGCAAATTAGAGAATCTTGGAATGAAATTCAGATCAGTGCTGCATGGTCACACTCCACTCTATCCTCCAACAGCAGATTTATTTTTCTGCCTCCAGAAGAAATCACTCTGAAGAGCTCTCCAGTTCTCTTCAGCCAATTTGCAGGTGTATTTTTGTAGTTTCTTTTCTCACAGTAATCTTTAGTTTTTGAATCTCTGCATTAGGTTCTGTTTTATTGATTTTTAATGATCTTTATCGCCATTCTCCAGTTCTCGATCGGTTCCCTGGAACCGGAGAAAGCCCTTTGACTCGTGTTTTTTTCCTCGCTCTGGGAATTGCAAAAAAAAATTTTTTTAGTAGTATTACTCTTTTTTTTAACTGCTTTGCAGTTGTTTTTTGTTCCTCTTTTGTGGGAACCAAGATGCGTTTGGAGCTTTTTTCGTTTAAATTTAAACTTTTAAACTCTTATTGTTAGTGATTCATTTCATTTGGGGAGCCAAACTGTGCATTAAACTTTTTGGATCCAAACTGAATTTTGATTGGCCTCAGTTGGCATGTCTGACAGACCCAAAAGAAAACTCAGCCTTCAGGTTTTAAAAATTGTAAAAATTGTTAAAATCTTCTGGCTAAGAAAGATTGCCACGAGTTGTGTTTGAGGTGCCTGGCTCCAAATCACGTTTTTACTAATTGTCAGCTTTGCATCATGTTTTGCACTAAAACTATAAAAAAAGGGCTAAAAAAATTAAAAGACTTTATGGCCTCTCAGTTTGCCCCCATGTCACCAAAGCAATGAGAAGGGGGTCTATCCCCTCACAGTAAGCAGAAGTAGAAGTCTGCTAAAGATGGTTCAGAATCCAGTGGGTCTGAATGGGTTCCACCCATCACAGTGGGGAAGGGGCCTCTACTCGAGGTACTTCCTGACTCATAGGAAAAATAGGGAGTGGCGACTCATTTTTGATCTCAGATATCCGAAATATATCTTCAGAAAGGAAAAACTGAAGATGGTAACCCCCCCCCCCACACACACACACACTGTTTCAGTAATCCCAACACTTCAGCAAGGGAACTGGCTAGGGTCTTTGGACCTGAAGTATGTCTACTTTCATATTCCAGTCAGGATCTGTCACAGAAAATAGTTTTGGTTCAGGGTAAGAACCCACCCCTTTCAGACTCACTTCCGCTCCCAGAGTGTTCACAAAGTGCTTGCCCGTAGTGGTAGCACATCTGAGAAGGCAGGGCTGGGCTTCTTAATAAACATTCAAAAGTCCCAGACAGAGCCGGTGCAAGTACTGGACTTCACAGGTGCAGAACTGGATGTCATCCGAGGGAGGGCCTTTCTTCCTTCTGTGAGAGCGGAAAATCTGGTAAGCCTGGCAAAATCTTTCAGAATGGGCCACCTCAGGCCATCAAAAGACTTCCTCCAGATTTTGGGCCATGTGGTCTCATCCACGGCAGTAGTCGCTGAGGCCAGGTTCCAGATGAGAGACATCCAGTACCTCCTAAGGCCCCATTGGCCCCCAAAGGCAAGACCCTCATTTAAGGCTGGTACCTGTGTCAAAGACTCTCTTAAGAGCACTACACTGGTGGAAGGAAGAGGGCAACGTCAGGGAGAGTGTGCCCTTCCTTCAACAATCACCTACAGTAGTGCTAACTACAGATGCTTCCCTCATGGGCTGGGATGCCCATCTGGGTGACCTGCCAGTAAGTGGGGTGTGGTCCTCCTAGGAGTCCCAGGAGCATATAAACCTGTTGGAGCTCACAGCAATGTACCTAGCTCTACAGGCTTTCTCATCCCAGATCAGGGGTCAGTTAGTCCAGGTCAGGACAGACACCACTACAATGTACTACATCAACAAACAGGGAGGCACAAGATCATTAAAAGTATGTACAGAAGCAATGAAGATCCAGAATCTGGCCTGTTCCCTTGAGGAACAACTACCAGCAGTTCACCTGCCAGGAAAAAACAGTGTCTTGGCAGATTCCCTGAGCTGGATCAGCCAGGGACATCACAAATGGACCCTGAACAAGCAGGTGTTGGCTGCAGTGTTCAGGAGATGGGGTATACCAGACATAGACCTGTTTGCTTCTTGGGAGAATCACAAGCTTCCCGTTTTGTTGCAGGCCACCCTCAGTGGGCTTGGTCTCATCAGATGCCCTGACTTTCAACTGGACAGGGGGGTCCCTGTATGTTTTCCCTCCCTCCCGTCCCACTCTTGCCAAAGGTGCTGTTGAAACTGAGAGGGCAGCCTGCAACCATGATTCTAGTAGCTCCAGAATGAGTAAGGGAAGTTTGGTACTCCCTGCTTCTGTCCCTCTCCATGAAGCACCCCATCCATCTCCCTGTGAGACACACTCTGCTGACCCAGTCCTCAGAACTCTGCATCTTAAGGCATGGTTCTTAAAGAGCTAGAGTTCTCCAGCTTTAACCTTTTTGAAGATATTTTGGAGGTCCTTAAAGTTTCCAAGAAACCAGCAATAAGGACATCTTATGCTTCTAAGTGGAAAAGGTTTTCCCTATGGTGTTGTCCTAAGCAGCTCAGCCCCTTGCAAGCAGACCTGCCCACAGTCCTGGGCTACCTGGTCAACCTTTAGTCCCTGGGCCTTCTGCCCTCAACCCTTAAGGTGTATCTGGCAGCAGTATCAGACCATATTTCAGCAAGTAAAGAGAAAACAGTGGCTTCACACCCCATTTTCAGGAAGTTCTTTAAAAGACTTCTTAACTTACACTCCCTTTGTCAAGGACCCAATCCCTGCATGGGATTTGAACCTTTGCATTGCTAAGCTCATGGCACCACCTGTCGAGCTCATGGCTGCTACCGACTTAAAACATGCAACTTGGAAAACTTTTCCTGGTCGCCATGACTTCTCCCAGAGGGTACTGTATGTGAGTTGCAGGCCATCTGCACAGACCCAAATTGAATAATTCTCCACAGGGACAAGATAGTCTTAATTCCTCCTTAAAGTGGTGTCCAAATTCCCCCTGAACCAGTCCATTACCATTACAGTGTTCTTAACAGCAAAATCCAGCTCTGGGAAGGAGAGGCCCCACACTCTGGATGTTGAGGGTGCTCAGTTACTACCTGGACTGCACGAAAGAGGTCAGGTCCTCTCACTCTCAGCTGTTTGTCACATATGGTGAAGTTGCCAAAGGTAGGCCAGCATCAAAGAGAACAATTGCTCGCTGGATTGTCTCTCGCATACAGTTTTGTTACAGCAAGGCTGGCAAACTGCCACCACAAGGCCTCAGGGCACATTCTACATGTGCCATTTTTGCCTTTGTTGCAGCTGCAAAGGACATCCCCTTGCAGGATTTGTAAAGCAGCTCCCTGGAAAATGGTATACACCTTCACAAAGCACTATTGTTTGGACGTACAGTCTACTGGGGATGCCAGATTTGGCACTGCTGTCTTGCAGAACCTTTTCTCAAAACAGGTTCAAACAACATGAAGTCTTGCTATATTATGACAATTGCAGTTTGTCCCACCATTAGAACTGCTCCGGAGGTGAAAGAGTTAACTTCCATGCCAGGCATGGAACTTAGAGCACGAGCTCGGTTAGAAAAGCTCTGTCTGGAATATTTCAAACTGAAACTGTCAGATTCTTTACTCCGCCTCACTGAACAGTCGCTCCAGAGATTCCTCCTACTGCCGGTTCATTTCTTGGTTTAAAGATTTTCTGGTTAAATTCAACATAATTATTATTATTTTAACCACAAACCGATCGGTTCAAGCTCTGTCTGTGGTATTGTAAGTAACAGACAGGTTTATTTCGTGTGGAACTTGTAAATGTTTATTGGTTCGGTTTGAACCGATCAGGTTGTTTAAAACTTTATTCTGAAGCATTTAAAAGCTGTTTAGAGTGCGGTTCCCGGTTCTTGCTCGGTTCTAAAAAAGCAGTTTTATTAGGGGTTTTCCGACCAGTGTTTATGGTTGGGAACTATTAAAGGGTGTCTTGCCTGGCACTGCGGAGAAAGGCAAGTTTTTGGTTAGGCTGGCATTATGTCTGAGAAACCCAAAAGAAAAACAGGGCCCACTGGGTTTCAGCACTGTAGTGTCTGTGGGGAAGCTGTACCCAGCCTCCCAAGGTACTGCTTTGTAATCTGCAGTGGTTAAGCATAGTGAGGGATTCCTGGGGTTTGAAGAAAAAATTACTCACCGTAGTACTGTTGTTTCTTCCAAGGGACCCCCTCACTATGCTTAACAATCCCAACCTACTTCCCCTTCTAGAACCTGGAAAATGTTCTCCAAGAATCAGTTCTTTTCTTGTATTTTGCTTTAGCATTTCTTGGTGCATTGCCATACAATTGATACTCAGTGATCTAGTTTGTAAAGTTTTGGTCTGCCATACTTATGAGCCCACAGGGACTTAAAACAGTTTTTATCCTTCCCTTTTTTATAGGTTTAGATAGTTTAGTGGTCACTACTCCCCTAGCTACAGAAATAAATCTGACGTCGGAGGGCAGAGTGGAGCATGGCCACGCAGCAGAGATTTGAATTTCATTCCAATATTCTCTCATTTGCATAAAATTCTACTCTCCAGGGCAGCTCAAACCAGAAGGCTTATTTACAGTGATTAGGCATTGTGGGGGATCCCTTGGCAGAAATATTACTACTGTGAGTGATTTTTTCTTCTGACGCTGTCGCTACCTTTCAGAATCATCCCAGAAGTGGACTGACACTGTGCCCTTCAAAAGTAGTTTATCTAATATAAATTCTCAGTGGACCAGCAGTGATAATATTTGTTTAGGCTTAATAGCATATTGAATTTTTTTTTGGAATATGTAAAAAGGAGCCGTATGGAAGACCTTCAGTGAACTCCAGGCTCTGAAGTAAGTGGCGTTGACAGCTTGGCATGGGGCACTCTCCCTTTGGTTCGCTGACCGTACTGATGCCCCAGCTTAGTGTTAGTTATATAGTTTAACACCAGTTCATACTTTCTGCACCCCCTCCCCAGACAAGACAGAAATTCAAAAATATTTCCTAGCTCTCCCTTCCTAGTCAACAATATTAAAGAAATAACATAACATGGCGTGATATCATTCATAGGTCTTATACAGCATGTGCATGTTAAGCTTTAACTGCTAATATAACTTTTTTAGGAAATACCACACCCACCTGCTGCAGTTTGATGGAGAAGGAGGATGGCACTTTGAACAGCTGGACACCGCTACTCGATTGACATTAACAGAAGAAAAACAAAGACTGGAGTCTCAGCTTGCAGGCATTCCTAAAATGCAAAAGCGACTGAATGAACTTTGCAAAATCTTAGGAGATGACTCTGTGCTTAAGACTGTGGAGAGTGAAGATTAGCGCATAAAACTACAGGTACTTGTAAAACAGCACTGGAGGGGGCCAGCAGCAAAGAGAACTCTTGGCAGATTAACAGTACATTTTTCTGACTAGTACTTGGGACAGTTTCAGTTAAAAAATTTTTTCCAGAAAGGAAACCCACCGTGACCTGAGCCTGTGTACAAGACTGACTTGGCAAGACAAGAAAAGCGACAGATAATGCAGTCATTCACAAATATTAAGAAAGTGACAAATCAATGGCATAAATAATCATGAAAAGTCATTACTGACACAAACCAGCTTCAGTCATTTATTTTCATGGTATTTATACAACCAGCTTAATTGTTGTATTGTCTTTCCAGTCGCCTTTTTTAAATGAACTAATGACAGATCCCAGTTCTTTTTTAAAACATTGTAATGCACTATATTTGTATTTTGTCCAGTTTTTTTCCCCTAACTTCTTTAACTAATTTAAGCAACGGTTTAAGCACTTTGGTTATGTTCCTGAGAAGTATTCTAATTGTTATAAACCATGTAAGTAACTGCTAGTAGCATGAGGAACATAAGCATTTATTAACTGTACCAGTATCTCATGCTACTTTCTCCTTGGTGCGAGTCAGATAGAAAATCTTCCAAGAAAATTGCAGCTTGTGCTTTAAGGACTGCATGTTGAATGCAATATGGGAATATAGTCGGAGTCCCAACATATAAGAATCTGAAAATGACACTTATAAAGAGTACAGTAACGCATGCTCAGACTACAATGATTTTGTAACACTGGATGGATGACTTGCTGCGTTTCCCAACTTGTTCAGATAATTGTCTGTAGTGAAAGCAGCTTGCTGCCTCTTCTCATCCTTATTTCACAGATACTTGGCCATTGTTGTGGCTAAGATAAGACAAAACAAGTTTGTGACACAGCCTGCATTTGCCCTAGGGGACAGACCCAGAACCATCAACCTGCACAGATACAGAGTTAAGAATAGTGACCAAAGCACCAGCAAACCTCTGAACATTATAATGTGTAGCACTGGTCTTTAAAATTCAAGGTAAATGGCCAGAGTGTGTAGCACTTCCAGAATAATATGTCTAAGAATAGTGGGATTGGTGTGTCTAGTGTTAAGGAATGTTTTTATCAAGCTAGTTCAATGTTTTAATGGCTTGTATGGCCAGAGATGGCTCTAACAATACGAGGAGCATCAGTAAACCTTCACAGAACAAGGGTAAATGTTAGTGTAAAATCATTGCACTTTGTGAAACTCATAGTAGTTGAGTCATTTTGTCCCTAAAAATAGGGGATAAGCACTGGCCTGACTCAGAATATGCCATATATCTTCATGAGTGAGGGGAAGGACCATAACTTACAAGTGGCAAGCCATTGCATGTCCAGTTTATACTATACATTTTTGAATGTAAACCTTATAGATTAGCTTTTGTTTGGAACTGAAAAAGTTCAGTCTGACTTTACTGCTCTGGTTAGAATGCTGCATAGCTCCACTGTGACGTTATCAAGCATTGTTGCACCTGTTCTCCCATTGTTTGGAGTACAGCATTATGCAACATCCACCCTATGTTATTTTGTTTGTGACATATATTCTATCATGCTAAACATTTTTATCTTGACTATAGATGTTATCAGCAAAAATAACACAATTTATTTAGTGAGATTTATTCTTACTGGTGTAATATACATTGCACTCATGATTATCAGTCTGTCAATTGAAGACATTTTCTTGGAATGGGGCTCCAAAAAGCTGTTAATGTGTCTGTAGATATCTGTGCAGATGTGTGATGGTGGTGATACACACAGTAGCAGCAGTTGATTTAGCAAGTTATTTTCCGAGACCTCTGGAGATCTCTGAGGAGATTTTCACAGGATTTCCTGCATTACGGACAGCAGAAAAATGATTTTTCTCTAGGTACAGTATCTCCAGAGACTCTCGGGAGATAACTTACTGAAAGCACTGTAGTAAAGCAAGGGAAAAGTGCAGCCAGGCTATAAGTTAATAGAGCCCCCAAGGCATGTCTGTTATGGCATAAGACTGTGAGCATGAGGTTTTGGCAAGAGGACCATTAAGCTTCGCTTTAGGGTTCTGTCTGCCCAAACCTCACAAGAGGAGTGTCCTATACCGTTAGAGACATCCCTCTGAGGCCCTATTATCTTATTATAAATCACTCAAGTTTAGCTCCAGTGATTTAAAATACTGTAAGTTTAGAATAATATTTTTTTTTCTTTTCTATTTTATTATGTTGTCCTCACCCTGGTACCAAAGTGGAGAGCTCCCCACTAACGCTCCTGCATGGGAGTACAGTGTACTCAGAATAAGAGGTGCAGTGGCTCTGCGAAGTTTGACTGAAATCGCATTAGTGATTTCTAGGATCTCCTACTAGACTAGCAATGGGAGCTGTTTCTTTGGCTTGGTGGTAGAGTCTTGAGTTGAGAGACAGAGGGTTGCAAGTTTAAATTTCTAGAGATCTTCTTCGGGGATATCTCTGTCATCAGGTCACTCCTATGGAACTTAGCTGTCAGGCGCTAGGATCCCACAGAAGCTTTTCTGCAGCAGTCTGCTAGGGGATGCCCACGCCAACGTCATGTTCCGATGTCACACACCCTATATAAGCGGAGATGGACCCGTTCTGTCCTCAGTTCTTTCCCGCCTTCGACCATTCGTGCACGAACTCCACGGAAGCTTTGTCTCTCAGTTTGACTGCCATTTCTTTTTACTTACCTTTTTCTTTTACTTACCATCAAATCACTTTTAGCAATTCTTTTCTCCTTCATATGTCAAGAACTACTCCTTCATCATTTCTTTTCCGCCGCTGTCGCTGTGGAAAGAAGATCTCCTCTACTGACAAACATCAGCTCTGTGTCTGCTGTCTTTTCTTTTTTCAACTTTCTTTCCTCCGGTCATGGTCCCAGGAGCCTCTTTCAGGCATCCAACCTTGCTCCTGCCCTGCCTGAAGTCCCCTTCAGCAGCGTGCCTTCCTCTTTCCTGCGTCACTGCAGCTGGCACCCCCAGCTTAGCCCCTCCGGGGTGGGGCTGTTGCTCCTACCTTGGGTGCTCTCACATACACATAGACCTGCAGACGTGGGCCTCGGGCGGAGGATCTGCGAAGGTCGGCAGAGTTGGACCTGGTCGTGAGCATGGGGATTGGTGCCATTGCCTACCCCTGGAACCGGGTATTTCCATTCAAACACCATGAAGTCTTGCTTATATTAGGACCTTTGCAGTATGCCCCTGGCTTTTGACTGCCCCGGAGATGAAATAGTTAACTCCAGAGAAATCTGGAGTTCCACAGCGCGAGGGCGCTTTTTGAAAACTCTATCTGGGTTGTTTGAACCCAAACTGTCAGATTCTTTACTCCGCTTCACTGAACAGACGCTCCGGAGACCAGCTCCTTCATTTGGATTCGCTTTTGCGGTTTAAAGTGTTTAAAATTACCGCTGTTTCTCGGGTTTAAAGCTCTCATCTGGTAACCGTGAAGTAAAATAATTTTAGTCTGTGTGGAAACTCATTATCAGTTCGCTCTGAACCGATCAGTTTACTTTAAAAATTGTTTTCTTTGCATTTGAGTAGGAGTACCGGTTCTTATCGGTCCTAAAAACCTGCAATTAAAAGTGTTTTTTCAAATACCTGACACGGGTTAGGGACCGATAAGTGTCTTGTCTGGCAAGGCCTGGAACAAAGGACAAGTTTGGTTAGGGCTGGCACCATGTCTGAGAAACCCAAAAGAAAACCGGCCCACTGCTGGGTTTCAACACTGTGATGTTCAGGGGAAGCTTTTGCCAAGGCTGACCCACACACCACTTGTGTCTATTGTCTGGGGCTGACCACCTCCTGTCAGACTGCCAGATATGTAAGAATTTCCCTGCAGCCACCCTGGAAAAGAGATTGGGCAGGCTCAGGGACGAGGCCAAAAGTCCGCTGACCCGGATGGCCAGCCCGCCCAGCTACGCTGGACCAGAGGAAGTGCCCTCTGACCAGGGCTATACTTCTCGGCAAAAGAAAGGCTGGTCCTGAGGAACCAGTCAAAGCAAAAGGACAAAGAAATCAGCTAGTGTGGGTCCAGTTTTGTCTCTCCTTCTGCTGTAGAAATAGCTAAAGCCATACAGATTGTCCAGTCTTTGTCTCAGGGACTTGTTGAACCCTCTCTGGTTGGAAAAAGGGGTCTCTTTCAGGTCCAGTGGTTCAGGATTATGATGTTGGGATTTTATGAACCACAGGAGGGAGGAAGATTTTGATGATTGTAATTGTGATTGGGAAGGTCTGGAAGTGCCAATAGAACTGGACATTTCTCCAGACAGACCCTTTGAGTCTCCCCTTTGTCTGAGTCCCCATCTCATTTCAGATTTTATAAGAAAGTAGCAGAAACTCTCCAGCTCCCTTAGAAGAGTCTGTGGATGAGCAAGAGGAGCCTGACTATGTGGAAATGATGGATATTCCAGAGGCTAGAAGGTTGTCTATTCCTTTACATAAGTCATTTAGGAGACAAACCACTAAGATTTTAAAAATCCTTTTTCTGTCCCTCCTGTAGATAAAAAATGGACAGAAGGTATCGTTGTCAGGCCTAATACAGACTTCCTTACTGAACAGTGTAGTCATGTGGTGTGGTGCAAGCTGCAGCCTGTGACAAGGCTAATATTCCCTGGCCACATCCTCCTGATAAGATTCCAGGAAGATTGATGCCATGGCGAAAAATATGTGGCAGCTTCTTTGGGACTCAGACAGGCTAATTATATGGCTTATGTGGCTAGATATCAGAAATCTAGATGGGACACTATATTTGCAGTTGGCCAAGCAGGCCCATGGCCAGCTGGCTAGTGAGTTGAACAGGTGGCTGCTGATGGCATTGAAGCCTCTAAAGTTCAATTTCATGCTGCTGTTGATGTTAATGATGTTTCCTCTAGGGTCATGGCCACTTCTGTAGCTCTCCGTGGTTGGCATGGCTCAGATGCACTAATCTGTCCCAAGATACCCAGTCAAAGGCTATAGATTTTCCTGTTATAGGAAATTCTCTGTTTGGAGAACAAACAGAAAATTACATGAAAAGATGGATGAATACAGAACTACTTACAAAAGTGCCTAAGCTTAAGAAGAGGCATGCCACTCAACATAGGCATGCCCCTCAGGGTTAAGGGCAGGCCTTACAATAGGCCTTTTACCAATTCCAGGCTTCTTCTGCTTTTGCACAGAGAGGATTTTTCAGAGGCAGAGGCAGACGGGCACAGGCAGGCCTCTCCCCAACCTAAAGCTGCTCCTGCCAAGCAGGCACCCTGATGGGGTGTCTGGGGCGACTCTCCTGTACCGGTGGGGGCAGACTGGCTTATTTCTGCCAGAACTGGTTGTCCCTAACCTCAGACAAATGGGTTCTGGGTGGTAGCCAAGGCTTGGTTCTCAGTTTCAAACAGTTTCCCAAGATGAGAGCCAGGTACTTTCCCCTCAAGTCTTTTAGAAACCCTCACTAGAAGCGGAGGTTTCTCTCTTTGGACTGCAAAGCAGTGGAAAGGGTCCCCCTGCCACCAGAGCAAGGGTCTTTACTCAAGGTACTTCCTGACCCCAAAAAAACAGGAGACTGGCGCCCATCTTGGATTTAAGATTTCTGAACAAGCATCTTGTAAAACCAAAGTTCAAAATGCTGACTTTAGCAATGATTTTTGCCATCCTTGAGGCCAGGGACTGGCTAGCTTCCCTGGACCTCAAGGGCCTTCTTCCATATTCTAATCAGGGCCTCTCACCGAAAGTACCTCAGGTTCGAACTGCCCTCGGGCCACTACCAGTTCAGGGCAATGCCCTTGGACTCACTTCTGCTCCAAGAGTTTTCACAAAATGTCTAGCTGTAGTAGTGGCCCATAAGAAGACAAGGATAGCTGTGTTTCCCTACTTGGACGACTAGCTTATTGTGGGTCAGTCATCAGAGCAGGTAAAATCCCATTTGCAAATCACCAGGAACTCCTCACCTTTCTGGGGTTCCTGTTGAATGTTCCAAAGTCAGTTCTCGAACCAGTTCAGGTACTAACTTTTATAGGTGCAGAGCTGAACACAAAGTTAGCCAGGCATTCCTCCCTCCGAAAGAGTGGACAAACTCATTGCCCTGGCATCTTCTTTCTCCATGCAGGTCTCTCGACCAGCAAGGCACTTTCTGCAACTCCTGGGGCACATGGCTGCCTCTACAGCTGTTGTGCCAGGGCAAGATTTCAGATGAGGGACATTCAGTTCCACTTGAGGTCCTATTGGTCTCAAAGGAGGGACCCCTTACCAAATTGGTCCCAGTGACCAAGACTCTGATCCTAGCTCTCCAGTGGTGGCTGGATCAGACAACCTGTCCTCAGGGTCCCATTCCTTCCTGTCCTCACTCCCTCATCCTCACCACGGATGCGTCCCTGTTGGGTTGGGGCTCACCTGGCGACCTTTCAACTCAGGAGTTTGGTCCCCTCAGGAATCTCTGCTTCACATCAGTCTGCTGGAGCTCAGAGCTGTCTTCCTAGCTCTCCAGGTTTTTCAGAAACTGTCCAGAACAAAGTTGTTCAAGTCAGGACAGACAATACCACAACAATGTGGTACATCAACAAGCAAGGGGCACTCGCTCTTCAGCCCTATGCACCGAAGCAATGAAGTTGTGGTCTCTGGCCTATTCCCGAACACCTCTCTGATAGCGGTTCACCTCCCAGGAAGGACAATGTCTAGCGGACGCCTCAGCAGGATTTCTCAGGGCCATCACGAATGGGCTCTGAACCCTCAAGTGCTGGGGTCAATCTTTGCCAGCTGGGGCACTCCTCAGATAGATCTTTTGCAGCCCCAGACAACCACAAACTTCCCTGTTTTCTGCAGGCCCCAGTTCTGGGGTCAGTCCCCTGGATGCCTTTCCAGCTGGATTGGGAGGAAGTTCCTCTATGCTTTCCCTCCGTTCCTCTCCTCTTCAGGGTTTTAGTAAAATCAGAACTCAGCCTTGCAGGGTGATTCTGATTGCTCCAGACCTGGGCCAGACAGCCCTGGTACCCTCTTCTTCTGTCCCTATCATTCCACCCTCCTGACCTTGCCCAGGGCTCACGACCTGCTGACCTGTGCACAGGGGAGAGTGTAGTATCCGGATCTCAACTCCTCCACCTCAAGGCCTGGTTCTTGAGGAGTTAGAGTTTGCTCATTTACACCTTTCTCAAGGTGTCTTGGATATTTGAAGGCCTCCAGAAAACCTTCCACTAGAGCCACTTATAATTCTAAATGGAAGAGATTCTCATTTTGGTGTTCTGAGAGCAAATCACCCCAGAATCAGCTGACCTGCCTATTTTGTTGGACTACCTGGTCCACTTAAATTCCTTAGGCCTCAAACCAGCTACCTTAAAGGTTCATTTGCAGCTGTTTCAGTTTTTATTTCTGCAGGAAAACCAGTTTCTCTTTCTTCTCACCCTGTGTTTGCTAAATTTTTCAAAGGGTTACTTCATACTAATCCTCCCTTTAGGAACCAACTCCTGCATGGGACTTGAATATTTGCATTGCCCAGCTAATGCAACCTCCCCTGAGCCTCTGGATTCGGCAGATCTCAAGTTCTTAACTTGGAAAACTGTTTTCTAGTGGCTATCACTTCTGCTAGGCGTATAAGTGAATTGCAAGCCTTGTCAGTGGAAAGGATTTCATTTCTTTCCACAGAGATAAAGTGATCCTCAGGACTAACAAAGTTTTTACCTAAGGTGGTTTCAGATTTTCATCTTAACCAATCCATCTCTCTTCCAGTATTTTTACTGAGCACTCCTCTTCTGGTGAGAGAAGCTTGCACAGTTTGGATGTAAAAGAGCCCTTAGCTATTATTTGGATCGTACCAAGGGTCACAGGTTGAATCCTCCAGCTCTTCCTCACCTATGGAGATGTGGGTAAGGGAGGCCTGCTACTAGGAGGTCGATTGCTAGGTGGATTGTCTCTGTATCCAGTTCTGTTATCAAAACTCGGCAAGGAGCAGCCTCAGGCCTGAGGCTCATTCCTGAGGGTACAGCTGCATCTCTAGCGGCTGCTAGAGATATTCCATTTTGGAAATCTGTCAAGCTGCTACCTGGAAGACAGTCCACACTTTCACTAAGCATTATTCCCTGGAGCGTCCAGTCTAGGAGAGATGCTTTGCTTTGGCACAGCTGTCCTGCAGAGCCTATTTCCTAAATAGGTTCTGACCTCCTCCATGGGGTACTGCTGTGTACTCTGCAAGGTCCTAATATAAGCAAGACTTCATGGTGTTTGAAGAAAAAATTACTCACCTTAGTAATTGCTTTTCTTCTCATGGAATCTTGCTATATTAGACAACCCTCCTCCTACCCCTCTCAGAATCCCTACTTGGGTATGGGGTTGGCAAATTGGTGCAATCACTGTGTCATGCCTGTTTAGCTTCTAGTTCTCCCCTTCTTTTCTTTCTTGGGTTAGGAACTAGATAGTTTCTATTTTTGTTAATGGTAGCTGGGCCCCTCTCTGGACTTGAGTCTTTGGGCAGAGGGGCCTTAGTAGTGATTGTCAAGGGTTATCCTAACAATATCACGTGATACTGTTTTTCTTTATTGTTGTTGTGTTTTGTGGTTCTACTGTTAGTAGGTAGCCAATGGCTAGTGTAAGGTTTTTCCACACAGACTTGCTATGTTAGTTTAGCCTCGTAAAGAACCTGACAGTTTGGGTTCAAACAACCCAGATAGAGTTTTCAATAAGCGCCCTCGCGCTGTGGAACTCCAGATTTCTCTGGAGTTAACTATTTCATCTCCGGGGCAGTCAAAAGCCAGGGGCATACTGCAAAGGTCCTAATATAGCAAGACTCCATGAGAAGAAAAGCAATTACTAAGGTGAGTAATTTTTTCTTTTCTCCCTGCTTCCTCCTTCTCCCTTACATGGGCACCCCCGACGTCATGCGCACAGCAAACCTGCTAACGTCAGCCACACTTATGTGTGCTGTCTGCACACTGCAGCACCCCTGATCTCCACCGGGAGCCGCTGATGTGCCGGACAAACCCCAGCTCGCCCCCAAGGAGAGGAGAGCCGTCCGTCGGATGCTCAGTCCTCTCCCTCCCCTGCTGACCCCCGTCGACCCGGGCTCGTTCCTGAACCCGGGTCACCAGCGTGGCAAGGTGTGGCATCCAGCACCTCAACCCTCAGTGCCACCGGGCCGGCTTTCACCTGTGAGTCTTGAGAGAAAGCCCTGCAGAAATTCCTTATGGAACAACAGGCTGCCAATGAAGAGCAGGAGTCTTTGGGAGCCCCCATCCTGCCCAGTCGTTGGTGTTCTTTTCAGGCCCACAGGCCGCTAAGGCCTGGGACAAATCCTTGGGGAAGCACCCTTGATGGGGCAAGGAGTGACCTAAGGACCGATTCCCCCCTTCCCCAATCGGCGATCCTGTTCCCCACTGGATTCCTCCTCTTCTTCTTCAGGGATCATCCCATTGACTGCTTTGGCATCAGCTCCTCACTCCATGCAGGCCTCTGCTACTTCCAGGCCCCCCATGGTGGATTCTTTCCTGACCGCCATGGGGCCACTGGGGGTCATAAGCTTCTGGGTTCTTTGGCCCCCGCCGTTGAGACCCCTCGAGCCTGAGGGTCCATCAGCACTGGGCCTTCCTGCTACCATTTCTGCTAGTGGGTCATAAATGGACAAGGGCCTCGTGCCCCCTCTGTCGATATCTGTGTCAATGGTGATTAATTTGTCTGCCGTTGACCTCAACTCTATACTCGCCTCAATTACCATGTCTCTCTTCCAACAACTAGCATGATCAGGGCCATCATCACCCGCACCGTCTTTGGCTCTTTCGACATCAACACCTGCTTGATCCATGCACCCTCAAGAGAGTCATCTGTATGGCGTTCATCGGTCCCTGCTTCATCCTGATCTTATCCTCCCTGAGGAAAAGGATGAAGTTGATGTGGTTTCCTCTGACAGGTCCACTGTCTCCTCTGAGAGTGAGGAATCTGTCAAGCACACTCCTAGGCCCCCCTCCCCGAGAAACCCTCCTTTTTCAACATCATGAAGCAGCTCTCCTCCACCCTGGGTTTCCAGAATGAGGAGGAGGATGAAATCAGGAAAAATCTGATGGACTTCCTGGAGATCCCTCAGTCTCCACCAAAGGCTATTCCTCCCCAGCTGCCAGCCTTAAATGATGCAGCCACAGTAGCCTGGTGTCAGCCCAATATGGTGCCTGCCATGCCCAGGAAGGCTGAGCTCTACCAAGCACCCCAGGGGTTGTCCTATTATGCGGCCCAGCCTGATACTGATTCTGCTGCCATCAAAGCAGCTCACAATAGAACTAAGGCCCCTAAGCACCTTAGTTCCCTACCCCCAGACTTTGATTCTAGGAGACTGGACCTCTGCAGTAAGAGAGCTTTCACCTTGGTCACCCTAGGCCTCAGACTTGCCAGTTATTTGGCTCATCTTATTAAGTACCAAAGAAGGCATTTCTGGCTGAGGGTCTCTGGCTTTGCAAATGATGTCCAGCTAAAAGTGTTGAATGCCCCTTTTGTGGGTCACAAACATTTTGGCCCAGATGTGCAGGATATTATCAATGAACTGCAGGCTTCTGGCAGGGCTATCCAGTCCACCCATTCCTTATACCATACTCAGCCCAGGAATAGGTAGAGGCCCTCCTTTCAGATGGCCTCTCACAAGTCAGGTCCAGGAGCCAAGCTTCAGGATAAACGCAGAGCCAGCTACAGCTTGCCTGCCCCCTCTTCCTCCTTTAGTCCTTCTGCCAAGCAGTCCAGAGGACAGGGTTCGGCGCCTGCCACTGGTTCAGCCTCTGCATAACTCCTTGGTGGACCCCCCCTTACTTTTCCCTCGAGCCAGGAGGTGGTGATCGGAGGGTAGTTCTTGCTCCAGCTGTCTCAATGGAGAACCATCACAACAGACACTTGGATCCTGCAGATAATAGAGCAGGACCATGCTCTAGAGCTTCTAGAGTGGCCTCCAGATGTTCCACCGGTCCCCCTGTTTTACCCTTCAGGTAGGGTGCTTAGGGAAGAAGTCCTCACCTTTGCTGCATAAACAGGTCATAGAACCAGTGCCCTGATGGCAAAGGAACAGAGTTTTACTTCAGGTTCTTCCTGGTTCCCAAAAGAACAGGGGACTTGAGGCCTATTCTAGACCTCAAGGAGCTGAACCATTTTATCCAGTACAAAAAGTTCTGGATGGTCACTTTGCATGGCCTTCCTCCTCTGCTCAAGCAGGGTGACTGGCTATGCTCCCTAGATATGCAGAATGCCTATCTGCATGTTATGGTTTGCCCCCCCTCACAGATGTTACCTGTGGTTCCTGTTCCAGGGGGGTGCATTACCAGTTCAGAGTATTGCCCTTTTGGCTTATCCTCTGCAGCACAAGTCTTTACCAAATGTTTAGTGGCTGTAGCAACAGCCCTCGACTCAAAGGCATGTATGTGTTCCTATATCTGGACAACTGGTTACTGAAAGCCCAGTCCAGGGAACTCCTTTTGTTGATTCTAGAACGTACTCTGCAACTATTCCAGTTCTTGGGTATTACTGTCAATCAGCCCAAGTCTGTACTGACTCCCTTCTCAGCGATTTCAGTACATGGGGCAGTCCTGGACTCCACTCAGGGCAAGGCCTTTCTCTCTCAAGTCAGGGCAGGTTGCCTTATTGCCCAAGCCCAGGAGGTGGCTCAGAGCCTGCATGTCCCAGCCTGGACATTCCTTAGGGTACTAGGCCTCATGGTCACGGCCATTGTTACAGTTTCTGTGGCCAGGTTGAACATAAGGATTCCACAGTGGACCATCAGGGTTCAATGGGATAGCGCTCAGACGATCTAGATCAGCTGGTCCTTCTCTCCACGCTAGTACACAAAGTGCTTCTCTAGTGGATGGACCTGGCCAGTCTTTTACAGGAGGTCCCCGTTCTTATTCCAAATCCTCACCACG
Source organism: Neoceratodus forsteri (assembly GCA_016271365.2). Lineage (NCBI taxonomy): Eukaryota > Metazoa > Chordata > Ceratodontiformes > Ceratodontidae > Neoceratodus > Neoceratodus forsteri. Next base: position 621,137,564 of record CM028131.1, read on the forward strand.
GATGCTTTGGGTCTGGGTTGGGGAGCGACCTTCTGCTGGTGCAGTCGGACAATTTCAGCGTTGTCTGTTACATCAGCAAGCAAGGGGGAACCTATTCCTACCCCCGTGCCGGGAAACAGTGAGGGTCTGGTACTGGGCTCGTGATCACGGTCTGGAACTGTCAGCCGTCCATATGCCAGGTGCCCAAAATGCCTTGGCAAACAGCCTCAGCAGGTCTCAGTACAAAGTACATGAGTGGGAGCTGCTGACCTTGGTCGCAGAAGACCTGTTCGAAAGGTGGGGTTGTCCAGAGTTGGACCTTTTTGTGTCCCCACTCAATGCAAAACTGCTGTGTTTCTGCTCGCTAGATCCAGGACCTGGAATTTTCTGGTGAGACGCTTTGTCTCTCTCCTGGAAAGGGAGGTTTCTTTATAGTTTAAGGTGAGGAGTGAGCACTCTGGAGGTGGCGCAACTCTTAATACTGCAAACTGTGTCTGACTTGAAAGGAGTGCACTCATCACCAGTACTGGAGCAATGAAATGAATAAATGCTTTAAGTTCAAAAACTGTGTTGTTTTAAGCCATCCAGGTTATTAGACAGGCAAACAAGCAGGAACAAATAGTGCAACCGCACTGCTGGGCTTACATTTCACCCCTCTGATGAAGCCCCTACACAAGGGGTGAAACGAAAGCCCAGCAGTGCGGCTGCGCTGCTTGTTTCTGCTTGTTTGCCTCTCTAATAACCTGGATGGCTGAAAAAATAAATAACACAGTTTTTGGACTTAAAAAGTTTATTTGCTTCATTGCTCCAGTACTGTTGGTGAGTGCACTCCTTTCAAGTTCGGTGAAAGTTTCTTTATGCAGTCCCTCCGTTCGGTCTAATTTGGAGGGTTCTAATCAAGTTACAGATGGAGGGTGCCAAGGGGACTCTGGTCAATCCAGACCTCAAGTCCCTCCATCTGCATACTTGGCCCCTGGGGACGTAGCCGTTGCTCGGTTTGGGGTATCTCAGAAGCTGACTGCCAGGAAACCTTCCACCAGGGCCACTTACTCTATGAAATGGAAGAGGTTTGCTATCTGGGCCGCTTCTCATAGCCTGGACCCTTTCACCTGTCCAGTGAACCAGGTTTTGGTGTATCTCCTGACCTTGTCTGATGCAGGTCTTAACCCTTGCAGGCCGCAGACTGATATATCAGTCCAAAATTCCTATATGTTCTAATTCTGTTGGCAGCCTAAGGGTTAAATATTCCTCTCTTAAAGTGCACCTGTCAGCCATATCAGCTTTTTATGTGCCCATTGATGGTCGTACTGTGGCACAGCTGGTTGTGGCCCATACTTTTCTGAGAGGCATTCTCCACTTGAAGCCTCCTATCACTAACCTGGTTCCAGCTTGGGACCTGAATTTTGTTTTGGAGAAGCTGACCCTGCCTCCTTTTGATTCAGCCGCATCTTGCAAGCTACGCTTTCTGTCATGGCAAGCATTATTTTTAGTAGTGATGCACGGATATCCGACCCGGAGATCCGATCCGGTGGGATATCAGGCTTTTTACCCATATCCGACCCGATCGGTTTTTAAATTTAAATCAGGTCAGGTCGGATCGAGTATTTTAAAGATGCACATGGAGTTTGGGAAAGCTTTCTGGGGCTAGGCTGGCAGGGAGCAGTAGTGGGTGAAATAATGCCCACAGGTTTCGGTCCGGAATGTGGTGTGGCAGCGGTGTTGTTTTTGGCTTTTGTGCTGCCTATTTCTGGTCGGACCATACAGTGGAAGGCCGTGAGGAGAGAGAGAGAGAGAGAGAGGATTTGGGGACAGGGAGCGGTGGTGAGGGAGGGCTGCAGGAAACGGACAGTGTATAGTAGCATGTGTGTTTTAAAGACGAGCTCCTGCAACACCTTTTGTCTTCACATTCAAATGGAAGATGTGGTGAGTACTAGGAGGATAAAATGACTGGTAGCTTTTCTGGACTGCCCGACAGCTCAGTACTTCCATGCTGGTTTCCCCACATTGAGTTTGGGAAAGCTTTCTGAGGCTAGGTTGGCTGGGAGCAGTAGCTGGTCAAATAATGGCCACAGGTTTCGGCTCGGAATGCTGTGGGGCAGTGGTGTTATTTTTGGCTTGTGTGCTGCCTATTTCTGGTCGGACCATACAATGGAAGGCTGTGGAGAGAGAGGATTTGGGGACCGGGAGCGGTGGTGAGGGAGGGCTGCAGGAAAGAGACAGTGTATAGTAGCATGTGTGTTTTAAAGACGAGCTCCTGCACCGCCTTTTATCTTCGCATTCAAATGGAAGATGTGGTGAGTACCAGGAGGATAAAATGACTGGTAGCTTTTCTGGACTGCCCGACAGCTCAGTACTTCCATGCTGGTTCCCCACATTCCCTGTGGAGCGAGAGGATTTGGGAACCAGGAGCGGTGGTGAGGGAGGGCTGCAGAAATTCTTAACCGCCCAATTAGCACAGCTCAATAACATCCAGTTAAGCTCTCCTCTCCAATCCAGCACTACGAGAGCATACTTTTTTTAACGTCACACTAATTACTATCTGACCCGATGTTGAACCGATCCGGTCGGATAGTAGATGCAGGATAGCCGTATCCGATATCTGGTGTAAAAGTGATATCCGTGCATCTCTAATTTTTAGTTGCCACTACTTCTGCTCGAAGAATTTCTGAGCTACAGGCTGTCATGTGTGCGCAGCCTTATTTGATTTTCCACAAAGATAGGATTAGTGACCCTAAGTTTCTTCCTAAGGTGGTGTCTGAGTTTACCTTAAATCAATCCATCCACCAGCCTGTTTATTATCCAGAGCATGCCAATCCAGGGGAAGCATTGCTCCATACTTTGGATGTGCACAGAATTTTGCGTCACTATACGTGCTATACAAGGGACTACAGGAAGTCCTCTCAGTTGTTTGGTTCTTTTACCCCTGGCAGAAAAGGCAATCTAGTTTTGAAACAGTGGTTGTCCAAATGGTTGGCCGACTGTATTATTTTTTGTTTGTTACAGGAAGTATGGTAAGGAACTTTCTGGGGTTATTAAGGGCCATTTCACCAGCAGCATGGCCACTTCAGTTGCCTGTTTCATGGGCGTGTCTGCAGTCGAGATTTGCACTGCTGCCACTTGGGGTATGGTCCACACTTTCACCAAATAATACAGTCTGGACATTTCCTCTAGAAGATGGGCAGGCTTTGGCCTAGCTGTGCATCAGAGCCTTCTGTCTTAGGCCTCTGGCCGCCTGCCACCCAGACTGTCCTTACTCTCAGCATTGCTTGGACTCGTTCCATAGGTGTGACCTGATGACAGAGATATCCCCAAAAAAGATAGAACAGTTACGTAAGAACTTACCGTAACAGTTGATCTTGTTGGTGCTGGGGCCAGTGCTGTTTGGGATTTACATTGCGGACATCTTACTTGGTGTCAGGAATAAGATCAGTCTGTTTGCTGATGACACTAAGTTGGGGGCAGAGGTGGATGATATAGCAGGCTGGCAAGGGCTACAGGATGATCTGACCAAGCTGGTGGAGTGGTCAGAAGCGAGGCAGTTGAGGTTCAATGTGAAAAAGTGCAAAGTAATGCTCTTCAGTGCAAAGAACCCAGGGAAGGGTTACCAACTGGGAGGGGTGCAGCTTGATACCACTGAGGAGGAAAGGGATCTAGGGGTGGCAGTAGGAATATGATCAATATGGAGCAGTGCAGAAGGGCGACAGCGAAGGCCAACAGGTTGCTGGGATGTATCGCGAGGGACATCTCCTCCACGAGCAGGGAAGTAATCCAGCCACTCTACAGGCCAGTGGTCAGGCTAAACCTGGAGTACTGTGTGCAGTTCTGGCACCCATACCTGAAGAAGGATGTGAGATTATTAGAAGGGGTGCAATGAAGGGCCACAAAGATGATCCAGGGTTTGCAGGATAGGCCGTATGAGGAGAGGCTGAACATGTACCTCCCTAGAAATGAGACGGGGATCAGGGGATATGATTGAGACCTTCAAGTACTTAAAGGGGATAAACAAGACTGGTACTGAGGGATATTCAAGCTAAGGAAAGGGAGGGACATGAGAGGACATAGCCTTAGAGTGGAGGGGGGTAGATATAAGAGGGAAATGAGGAAGCACTTTTATTCACAGAGAGGGTGGTAGAAGTATGGAGCACTCTGCTGGAGGAGATGATATCCTGTAAGACAGTGGCTAATTTCAAGAGGGGATGGGACAGAGAGAGGGGGTAGGGGTAATTGGGAAGGGGGTCTGGGGGTGGGGCAGCTGTAAAGTAAAGGGACTAGCTGTACACTCCAGCAGACTTGATAGACCAAGTGGCCAATTTCTGCTGGCAGTTTCATATGTTTGTATGCCTTCCCTCCCTCCATCCCACTTTTCTCTCTCTCTCTCTCTCTCCTCCCCACAGCTTGGCTGTCCTGTTGATCCAGCCCTCCTGCTAGCTGGGCACCTTTTCTCTCTCCTTAGTTTCCTGGTGGGACTCCTGTCTCTCATGGCCTCTGGCTAGGGAAAGAACTGAGGAGGGAGTGGGGCTGCCCGTGCTTATATAGAGTGTGTGACATTGTTGCATGATGTCAGCATGGACAGCCTGTAGTAGATTGCTGCAGAATAGCTTCCATGAGATCCTAGTGCCTGATGGCTAAGTTCCATAGGTGTAACCTGATGACAGAGATTCCCTCAAAGATATACTGTTACAGTGAGTTCTTGTGTAACTGTTCTTTCCCTGGTGTGGGGAAATTAAAGAGGGAAAAAAATTATTTTTATTGGCAGCTGTTTGTAATGTTCTTTTAGAAATTACATTTGTACCCTCAACTAATTGAAAGGCTATGCCTGTGGTTCAATGGCCGAGCAATCAGCCACTCCCCCTTCCTGGGCTGTATAAGCAGTTCCTCCCAGCCTCACTTTGAAGCACTTTTTCTTTGCAGTCGGAGGCTCTGTTTTCTCTCTTGGGGCTTTGCCCGCTCCCCCCAAGTGTTACTGTTTTCGGCTCTGCTGGTTTCTGTTGGACTTCTGTTTTGTGTTCTGAAGTTTGGTTAGTATTGCTAGCCTCCAGCTGCTGCATGCTTTTTTGTGTTGCCTGTTTCCTGTCCTCCTGTGTTTGTGTATTTTGTTTAGCATTTTTCTTTTTGGAGGCTTTCTAGTTTCTCTAGCATCCTGTTGCCCTTTGTTTGTATTATGCTAATCCTGTGCTTGTGCTATTTTGGCTCCCATTTCTTTACCAGATTTCAGCAAACCCTCAGTGCAACTGCAGTTGTTATCGCTATGTTTCAGCTCAGTTGCTGCTTCCCTTCTTCTGCTCTTAGTGCTTATTCACCTTAATTGTTTGCACCTGTCCAGGCTCACTCTGCAAAGCTAGCCCATGGCATTCTAACCGGTTTCCATGCAATTATACCAAGCAATATTGCTGTTGTTTGCAGTGCATTGCCTATCCCTACAATTCTGACATTTGTTCAGCTTAGCTACTCCCAGAAGCTATAACTAATTGCTGTTGGATGCTGCTCAACTACTTTTGTATACTGTTTCATTATACTCTGGCGGTCAGCTCAGCTACAGCTGTTGCTGTAAATTAGTTTTAAAATCTGCATGTGGGTCATGGCGCTTTACTGTGGCTTCCATGTTTTTCCTATGGTGGGGGACTGGGGAGTTGTAGTACAGAGTCATGGCCCCGTGTGGTCCAAATACCTCCTGTTCGAATCCTGTCTCCGCCACTAAAATCCTCCAAGTATTTATGTCTCCTTTAAATGGCTTCCTTAATGAGATTGGTTGGCTTGCCTCCCTGCAAGTCATGCAGATTGCTGCCTCTCAGACCTACATGTAGGTCCGATCATTGCTCATATTGCATCACAGACCTATGTGCAGATCCAATCTTTGCTTACGCTGCCCTTGGAGATTTAGTCTGCTATGTGCAGCTATACAACATGTTTGACCTGCGTGAGGGTCTTCAGCGCACTGCACTTCTTTTACACTCCTTCCCAATTTTGTTTCTTCCATAATCGGAGGCATACCAACCACGGCCATTAGTTACAGTGGCTCAGGGCTCATCCTGTAGCCGACGATCTCGCTCTGTACCTACGAAGTCTGCATCTTGAGTGTGCGAAACTTGGGGTGGGTCCTTCTCATCTGGCCCATAGTGGGAATGTCCTCACTCCAGGTGGAGCTTCAGCCATGCAGACATATCAACGGCATCTCTCGATGCAGAATTTAAGACTTCAGCTGCGAAGGGTGGGGCCTTTAAGCCCAAGGGGTCTCCTTTGGCTTGCCAAGCAGGTTTGGCGGCACCTTTTAAGCTATTCTCCCTACGACTGCCTCTGGTTCACCTGGTTTGTTTTTAGATTGTTAGGCCAGCTAAGCTCCTCAGCAGTCCTTGCTGTCCTCCTCCTGCCTTAGAGGAGGCTTGTTGCAGAGCAAACCGACTCGCAACCATCCACAGCATTCCCGTTAGAGGGCTAGAGGAAGCTTTCCTCCAAATTGGAATATTTTCCACCTCCCTTTAATTGGGTTTCCAAATTTCAGCAGAGCCATCACTAGTCAAAAAATATCCCAAGCCTGGAGGGAAGGCAACCTAGGCCTTGGATCCCCAGAGATTTCCTCCTCAAATGATTTTTTTTCTCTCCTCTTTGCCACAGGTCATACTATTTAGTTAGCCTTAGACAGTATTCCCTAGTTTACTTAGGTAGATTCCGCTGTTGGATGGAGGTGGATAGTGTTCCTATTAGCCATTCCCTCTCTCCTTAGGAAGCCCCCTACAGTCATTCATGCAATCCATTATACCTGTGCTATTCTGCTAACCTGCATCTCTTTATGTTTATCAAGCTGCCTGTTACTGTTACTCTACCTCTCTGCCTCATAGCCATCAGTCGCTAATGTTCCTTTGGCATGGCTACAGTTTTTTTGTCAATTCTTCCTAAGGTACCTTTAGCCAAGGGAAGCTTCCCATGGCACCTCTAGGGGTGGAGCCCTCTTCATACCCCTATAGGGCGGTAGTTCCTCTGAAATAGAGAATGCGAATGGCCAAAGCAAGGTAACACAGTTGCACATGCACGTGCATAACACTATACTGGTTGCGTAGGTCATTGAATTGAAAGGCTATGCCTGTGGTTCAGTGACCAAGCAATCAGCCACTCCCCCTTACTGGGCTATATAAGCAGTTCCACCCAGCCTTATTCTGAAGCTCTTTTTCTTTTCCCCTCCATTCTCCCCTTCTCCTCCAGCAGCATGCCTCTCTCCTCCAGGGGATTCTTCCTAAGGTACCTTTAGCCAAGGGAAGCTTCCCACGGCATCTCTAGGGGTTGAACCCTCTTCGAGGGTTCCTTTGCCTTTGGTACCCCATAGCGTGGTAGTTCCTCTGAAATAGAGAGTGTGAACGGCCAAAGTAAGGTAACACAATTGCACAAAAATAACACTATACTGATTGCATAGGTCATTGAATCAATAATTATCTGTGCCTGAATAAAAGTTAATGTGAAAAACTATTTTGGATTATTTTGTTTACATGGCCTATATTCTGAATAGTTTGCTTGACAGAACCAGTAATCTGGAGTTTTAACTATGTCACTGTGTCTAGAACTCTAAGCACTGTTCAGCAGCTCATTCTAGGCATTTTGTACACAAGCCATCACATAGTGAAAACTCTAAACTACCGATTCCGTTAAGAAAATTGGGTAGAATGATGTCCACGAATAGAAAACCTTAGAAAACACAGAATTTCACATCAGTGTGTGCTCAGGTACAGTTAAGTATGGATCATTTGGAAGTATGAATTTTGTATCGGTAAAAAAGATCATTACAAACAGCTACCAAATAGCACAAATTTACTGGTCATTTAAAGGTAATAGGAACAGTTTTTTACACCTCTAGATGCCCTCATGTTGCCCCTTTAATATCTGTCCAGTATTAAGATATGTTTTTGACCTTTTTTGTTAAATGAATAATCTAATTTTGCTGCTGCCTTTTAACTACCCTGAATCCCTCTCTCCCCAGCAGTGGAGCATGTCAGTTCGCTCCTGTCAGTTCACTCCTAGTCAATCCACTCCCAACAACTCGCTCCTATTGCAACCCACTCCCCGTCAATTCACTCCCTCCCTCGCCTGATGTGGTTCATAATTGTGGAGCACTACAGGAATATATTGTTGTTGTTGTACATGCTGGTCCGAAGTGTTGAATAGCTGGAGCGCAGCTAGGGACAACACATTTCTGGTTAAATACATTTACGTACCTGCTGGTCCGAAGTGTTGAATAATTGGATGCAGCTAGGGGATGATGCATTTCTTGTTAAATACATTTATATACAGAAAAAATGTTTTTTTACCTGCTGGTCAGAAGTCGTCATATGACGCGCTGCCATGGAAACACAGCCAGTCAGTTCCTGTACAGTTATTGTGGCTGCGACAAATTTCAGTAGCGACCAGGTAAACAAAGCTTAAAAACAATCTTTATTTTATTTTAAAATATTAAAATCATGAAGACTTAGTGGCAAAATGGTCAATACTCAAAGCTATGAGCAACCCCCCATAGGAATTCTTTGGTAGTGCGTTCGGAGCACTTCTCCACTATGTATTCTAACCGTGCAGCATTGTCCTTGTACACACGCCTAGAAACATTGGGGGCATTACCAATGTGAGTAGCTCGATCTCTGCATTCTTTTTGGGGGAATTCCTTTGATGCCCTTTATAAATTTCCAAATCATTGGGTGTGCCATGCACAGGATGGATTGCATCCCCCTATGAAAAGCCTCCACAGCATTATTGGTCTTTTCCCTTTTATCTCTGACAGTATCACTGTGGTTCCATAGCTCGATGGCAAATTGTGGCTGCCGGCGTCCAGTGCCTCGTCTGTTCCTCCTCCTGACCCTGGTGTCCTCAAAATAGTCTATTATTGGCTCTAATTCGGGAGGAAACACATTTAAAATTCCATCTGTTATGTCTTCCAATCAAGCAACTACCTGGTCAGGAGGATGGAACACCAGGGCGGGCAAATACCAACATTTGAGGCTAAATTCACTGTCCTGTGCATACCTTTGCCCCAGTCCCTCACTTTGAAATTTTCTGTATATACATTGCATTAAGTGGATAAAGCAGTCCACTTGGCTAGCATTGGAGAACACAGATTTAAATGCTTGAATGGTGGCCAGCCCGGTGGCGCTGAGGGTTGAAGCGCTGGGCGCCACCCGCACCATGCTGGCGACCTGGATTGGGGCGCAGCATGGGTGGAATCAAGCGTTGGCAGGGGAGGATAAGTTGAACATCCGGAGGACTGCTCCCCTACCCTGGGTCGCCATCGCTCTCTGCGGCGCCCTGGTGATACCAGGGGGTACTGTTAAAGTGGTGCCAGAAAGGGGCGGAATGTAGCGATGTGCGTGTGTACCTGATGTAATGCATGCCTGCACTCCGAGAGGTGAAAAATGGAGGAAAAATGGTGGGACTGTTTACGCAGCTTGATAGCTGCTACTTCACCAGCCGACGATGCCTGGATCGTTGCGTGCCGATAGTGGATCCTGGCCTGACACGGGCACATGGGGAGGTCCCCTTCGAGAGTACAGCTGCATATGCCAGCTGGGCGTGACCCTCTCCGGGGTTGGCGATGGAGGTGGAGTGGTGGCTGGAAAATTGGCAGGTCCGTGGCTGCAGGGGTCTAAAATAAGAGTAAGATAAAAAGAAATGCTTGAATTGTGGCCTTTTCATAATCAATCATAACTGTAGCAGAATCAAGCCTCAGGTTTATTTCTTTGAGTACATGCAGCAGCTGTTCATATGTGCTTCTCCGTTTGCTAGGAGAAAGGGCATAAATGTCAGGCTGCATATTTTTGAAGTGCTCCCCAGTTATGATATACATTTGATGGAAAAGTGGGAGGGGCAATACTGAAAGCACCATCTGTGTGCCAGTGCTTAACATGTTCTAAGAAGGTTAAATTTGCTTCAGTGCCAAACACTAAAATTCTGTCAGCTCCAAGCCCACTGTTATAAATCAAGAAATTGACTCCTGTACCACCAGAGCACAGAGTGTAGTTGCAGTACTGTTCATGGATTATTAGATCTGTCAGATCCCTTGGATTTGGAATGGCACCATACACTCTTACTCTTTGTACTGTGCGTTCAATATTTTTGTCAACTATGGTACCTTGAGCTGCCAAAGAAACATTTTCCTTTGAATGTAAGAGCAGCTGGGCAGTGGTGTCTTGGGTGCTTGCAACATGCTCCTTTGCTCTATTCATGGCCTCTCCCCTCTCTACAGTGGCGAGGTCTGGAGCATGGGTGTGATGGCTAACTCTTGAGATAACTGGCACATCATTCATAACTGATGGTATGTACCTGGGCATTACAGCTCTTTTCCTTCTTGACAGCATATTCACATTGCCATATTGCCTTGCCATTGAAACCTCGCTTGTGGTGAGTATAAATAAAGTTCTCCTCATCCACAAGCTTTTTTTCTGATGCTCCGATAAAATGAACTGTGCTGCCATTTTTTGCCAAATGTCACGTAGCACTCTGTGGCTTAGTTTTATACACTAAACACACTAAACAAACTGGTTAAGCTGATTGGCAACTGGACGTTCTGATTGCTGATTGATAGTAGGTCACCAGTTAATGCCAAGTGAGTGAGTGAGAACAGCATTACTTAACTCATTTGCTTCCGGTGGCCATTTTGGGTCAGATCTAGCAGTGGATTGTTCCGATGCCATATGGCATCTATGGGAACAAATGTGTTAATACCACAGTTATTACTGGTAATAACTGTGGCAGTAAGAGTGAAATTTCTTCATTGTTCAAACTGGTAAAAGAACAGAACTGAAGCGAGAGCGTATTGACTGGAGCGAGATTAGCGGGAGCGAATTGACTAAGGAGCAGGTTGTCAGGAGCGGGTTGTCCGGGAGCGAATTGACGGGCACAAATTGTCAGGGACCCTCTCAGCAGTTGCTGCTGTCTCTTCAGACTGCCTGACCATTGCATGACATCAATAACACCATTCTAGGCCATTCAGATAAATAGTATGGAATAATGTTATTGATGTCATAGAATGTCTCAGAAATATGACAAAAAAGAGCAGAAACTGGTGAGGGGAATGGAACTCTATGTAGCTCTGAGGGCACTCAAAGCATATCAGAATACATACTGTAACTGCCATGGAAAGGAAAATGAAAGGGCAGCTAACTATGTAAAAGTCATGTCCTGTCTCCTTGAAGGCTGCAGGACTGGTGAGTTCTTGGCAGGTGGCCACAGCAATGAAGCCTTCACAGGGGATGCCAGACATTTCCTAAAATGTAACACAGTCCCTATAATGCTGCTACGACTGCTTTGCAGAAGCCAAGTAGCTAAATTCTATAGAGAGCTTTATTTATATTCGTGGGGGGCCAGTCTGAAAAGATTTTTGCCATAGGCACCGGATAGGAAAACCTTCCATGAGATTAGGGCCACTGATTTTTAATCAACAAGCCAGGATGAGCAGTAGTCTGAAACTAACAGCATGTCTAGAAAGGGCACGATTTTTTGTTAATTTTTTTTTACTTGAACTGATACATTTAATTTGCACATGTATTGAGTGTAGTTTCATTTACGTTCCTTAGGGGCCTAAGCCCTAAGATGTTATAAACTGCTTAGTTTACTTGTTGAATATTCAGTTTGGAATTATGTTTTTTATTTGCCTTCAGTGGAAGAATCAATACTGCTGCTTGTTGTGCTTCCATAAAGGTTTTAGGTTTGAATTAATTTTTGTTCTCATCAATTGGATTTTATTGGGAGGTTATATGTTAGACCTGTAATGGGGGGCAGTATGCATCTGGAGTGCTGCAAGTCTGGTTCATTAATGCTGTATTTTTGTAATAATGTGTGCACTGCTCTGCAAGATACTCTGTGTAGAAGTGTTAAATGTATCTGAATGACAGACTGACTTCCATGCTATACCTCAGACAGGTTTTGATAAATATTTTGCAGACTGAACTTCAGCAGGCATTTGGCTTTATTCTGAATGTACCTGATGCTGTGTCTTTGGGTTTCTACTTAGAATGGCTCCAAAAGGCAGCAGGGACTAAGATCCCACGGACAAATCTGGCTCACTTGTCTACAGAGTCCTTACTATTGTTTACATCCTACTGTTTAATAACACTGTGAAACCTTGATGTGATCAGTGACACATTCAGAGATACACAGGAGATGTAATAGAAAAGCCAGAAAAGCAATAAAGGTCTTGTTTCCATTTTCTACTCAGGATGAGTTTCCTTGTTAAATGATCGCTTATAAATTTGGAGTACTGTAAGTAGACATTACTTTTCGGTAGTTTGATTCTTCTGATACGTTCAAGTTTTCAAAGTTGCATTCAGTTCTTCATGTCTTTCAACCCTAATACCATACCACCCTCAGTGTAAATGATTGCAGGAAAAAGACCCTGAGTGCATAACTAATAATAGAGAAATCCTCTGGCAGCCTTCTTACTTTAATCCATGATTAGCATTACAGAGGGGTGCACTTTTAAGCCTTACATCTGAAGTGGCTGACAGCCAGGTCTATTCTCAGCTCTTCCGCTGGATAATGACAACTTTGGCTCAGGGGGGCTAGTTTCTTAAAACGCCTACTAGTGCACTCTGTCTGCAAGAAATAAGCCAGAATGTCTTAAGGTACCTGCTTAAGGATTTGTAAAGTAGCAGCCTGGGTTAGCCCCACAAAAATTGTTTGTGTAAAAACAGGTACTGCAGTCACTTTGTAAAATTCGGTCTCGAAAAATTCTGATGCTGAAGCTGTTTCTCTCCATGGTCTTCTACAGCCTGAGAACATTGGCCAAATGTTTACCATTAGTAAATGAAGCACAGTCCAGTGGTAGCTTAGTCTTCGAAAAGTGCAGTATTTTTAGTGCACAAAGGTGCAGGTAAAAAAAATACTCCCCTACTCCCACGTTGCAGTTAGCCCAGTCCCACTTGGGAGGTCAGCAGAGGAAGCAGTCAGTTGCTTACTGCAAAATGGACATAGAGGAGTATATCTGTTGAACTGTTCCTGTGCATCTTTGTGCAGTAAGAATAATTTCTGAAGAATAAACTGCCTTCAGTGTAATTTTGTTTGTTTATGGTAAACTATTGTAGCTGTTATGTATGCATAGTGCTGGTAACTAGAATGTGACTTTAAAAATATATATATTTTTTTATAACAGCACAAACTTTGCAACTTAGCATAGACCAACTGTTGATTTATCTGAAGAGGGGTGGATTCTGCGAAGGAATGACTACACTGCCCCCAACTGCTCTTCCTGAGCTGCAGTCTCACTCGACACCTGCTTCAAAATGTCATTAGGTCAGAGAGCAGCAGGATGGGGAGTGCAGGAAAAATGTATGGAGCAGCCTAAATAAAACAACACACAGGATTCCATTTTCTCAGTTAAAAAACCTTGGCAGAAGCTTTAACAGCACTGTTAATGTTAACCTCCCATGAAGGTTTCTTAATATGTGTTGTAAGTGAAATAATAAGAGGGCAGGCACTGCTACCAGTTAACAGGGGATGCGGTTTTAAACTTTTATTAGAAACCAGCAGTGCCAAACTCTTCTATAATGTTCTGTTTTTATATAGCTGCCATAAATGCAGTGTTGTTATCATGTGAGCTTTTGGAGCAACGGTGCCCTTGCCTTGAAACTGCCCCTTCCACCCCAGTTATAAATAAATGGCAGTGATGTTTGAACTGTTGGAGCTCACCTTTATGCTTAAGTGGCCGAGTTCTTGTAGGCATCAGCCCCTCTTGTTTCCCCAAAGCATGAAGGTATCAGAAATCTTCAAAACAACACTGAATTTGCTGAGTGAGCAGAGTTTTTAGAGCATGAGCTATGAACGAAAATCTCAAAATATTTAAACAACAACAAAAGAACATTAACCTCACAGGTAACATTTGAAGAGAAAACTGTATTGCAAGGACCTAAAAGCTTTACTGGGCCAGAGAATGTTTCTAAATTCAATCTGATGTTAATTAGCAAGTTAAATGCATTTTACTATGGCTAAGATAGAATGATGAATAAATGCATGTTTGATTATTCCGTGTATGTGATTTTGTGTTCACTGTGAATCTCAATAGACTGCTGGTTCTGCAGTCACATTTCTTTAAGCTAAACTGATACTATAGGAAAAAAAAATGTTGCTAGTTCAAATTTTTTTCATATTCCATTCATCTCTCACCAGCCCATCCAGCCCTCGGGCAGCCATGGTGACTTTCCACCCCAAACTGGCTTACTACCTTCCCCTCCGCCACAGTTTCTTGGGTTGGGATTCACCCCTCTCCAATGAATCTTCAGCTGATGGGAAGCAGGGTCTGGATGGGGCCTATAAGTCCAAGCCTACTCCATCAATGTGATGCTACAGGGTAATATTTTCCCCAGTTGTAGTTTGGTGCCATCAGAGTTTCATGTCTTTGCTGTGCCTGTGACCCTTTCCTTGTAGCTTCCACATGGTGTTGTGCATAGTCCATCAAGACCCTCACGTGCAAGCAGTGCATCACTTCATGAGGGATCAAGCGCCGTTGGCTTGCCACAAGAGGTCACTGCAGTTGCAGCCTGGGATGCTAGGCATCCCTGGGCTGGGACACGCTGGTAGCAGCAGCTCTTGCCCCAGCCCTGACTACCAAGCCTTAGAGTCCCTGGTACGCTTCCTATCCCCAGACACCCACATAGTGCAAAGAGTTGCTGTTGTGCCACTGAGTGACCCGCCCACTCCAATCTGCAGAACTTGACGGTTAAACATTTGGAGCATCCAACAACATTTACAATCAGTGAATATTTTAAACATAGTTACATTTGTGGCATTGCTTGTTTACAACTACTGTAAGAGACCTACCTTGTCCTTTTTGATTTGTGCTTTGACTGCCATCTCTTTCGATGTTGAAGTCAGATAGGCTGTCTTCAGTTTTTCAATATGCATTTTTTCTAAGACCTGTTGGATTTCCTTGTTAACTTTTTTATTTGATTTATTGTTCCTTGTGACTAGAAACTCTAGATTCTGAATAGTGTCTTTATACATTACCCATACAGTACAATAATTACTGGCCAGCATTTTTAATAGCTAAATAACCATGTTGTAATGTTTGGTTACCACAGGTCATGCATAACCACAAGCTGTAAATCAGACTTGCACTGATAAAGCTGTGCTCCGCAGTAGCACAACTGCTTCTTATTTTAAACAGTTAGTTTCCCTCACAGAAAAGCAGCTGAATTTTTAGTTTAAAAACAAACAAGTTAAACTGATCTATGAGTTCTACAAAGAGTTTATAGAACTTGTATGCTCAGAGGGACCTCGGATATGACATGAGATAGTCCGAGACATTTATTTATTTTAAAAGTTTTACCAGGAAAGGCACACTGAGCAGACAGCTGCTCGATTCCAGATGCATCCTGGTGGGGTGGTGTTGGGGACGGGAGGATACATATCAAATACAAAATACAGACATTACATGACATGGGATAGGCAGAATTTCACAAACTGTTAGGTACTGCTCAAGAAAGTGTAAGGGACTGAGGCTAAAAATAAGGGAATCCACAGGAAGACACATGTAGGATACAGCTTGGTCTCCACTTGCATCTACTTCTGCTGCTCATTTGAATGAGCTAAAGAACATTTATAACAAAGGAGGAATTATACCAGACTTACCATCATTTCATTTTCTGCAAGTTCCAGTGTTGTCACTGGGTCATTCTTAACTGCTGAGATAATAATGTCATCCTACTAGGGTAACTGACTGAGGCACAAATCTGTGATATCATCACGGAACCTGCCTGAATCAATATTCCACTAACAGTTACTGGCCTGTTACATCCTTGCCCTTGAGTTGATTGACAAATGTATAAGACTGTTTACTATTCACAGTTTGTGGTATTCTTTTTTTTTTTTTTTTTTACTTTCCTCTGGCCGGTCCTTTCTGCTGAGTGGCTCCAGACCCATCACCCTGGCGTCCCCCAAGACTTATCTCCACCTCCATGTTCCATCAGAGCTTTCCCTCTTTGGTGGGGGTGGCAGGGCTCCTAACACGCACCGCAGAATGGATCCAGTTGGCAGGTAGTGCCTGGATAGCCAGGTGTGGGACCTGCATGCGGACAGAGTCATCAAGCCGGTCACGGTATTGCCACTTTGCTCCCAGTATCCCCTAGGATGTCAGCAGCTTGGGTGCACAAGCATGCACGCAAGTGTGTGTGGTGCAGCACCAGCTGATGCTCTCCCCCTATTAGCTGCGCTGACTGCATTGCCACCTGTGGTTACCCAGGTGGCAGTATAGCAGCAGAGCCAGCTACCCTCCCTTCCCAGAGGAGGAACAATCCTCCTTCCCCTGGCCATCCCCCGATTACTCGAGTTGGCTTCTGAACCCAAAATGCCGGTGTCGTGAGCAAGAGTGCTACCAGTGCATTGACGAGCCAGCTTCTATTCACATTTTATTAAAATCATAAAAAAAGTTCCATCTTAACTCAAGTTTTCTGTCACATTCTTTGAGTGCAGTGCCTTGCATCATATTTTTGTTCAGTGATCTTGTAAGAGCTCACTTCAGATGTGTGTTCTCATTAGGAATAGAATTCATCGGCTTTGAATTCTACAATTAGTACAGTCATATCTCTCAAAATGTTGTCACTGAAATATGGGACACGGACACTTGAAATATGGGATAGCAGCCCTCATAATGTTAGACACATCATTAAATAAGGAGATAGCAAGATCAAAACACTGGAAACCAGTACCTTCATTTGTGCACAATTTAATTATGATGTAGAAATTAAAATATTACCAATTTCAACTTTAAAAGTCTAAATTTATAAATTTTGAGAGGGAACATGAGGGGACTTCCCTCTTAACGAGGGATAGTTGAGCGGTGTGTATGAACACATGAACATACGAAAATGCCAGCAGATACAGGCCAAATGGTCTATCGCGTCTGCACGATTGTGCAGCACAGAGGTTAGACTCCTGCTGCCCCCCCCACCCTTTGCCTCCCTCTCTTTCCCTCTCAGCTTCCCACTGACTAGTATCTTGCCCTTGAACCTGTCCCACTCCAATTTAAAGCTCTCCACTTTTTTAAGAGATACCACTACTTCAGGAAGCGCATTCCGTCCCCCTACCACCCTCTCTATGAAGTAATGCTTCCTCACCTCCCTCCTGAAACTACCCCCCACCAACTTCAGGCTGTGCCCCCTAGTAATCCCTTCTCCCTTTAATCGAAACATGCCCTCTGTCCTAACCCCATTGATGCCCTTTAAGTACTTGAATGTTTTGATCACCCCTTTCCCCTTCTCTCCTCCAATGAGTTCATGTTGAAGTCCCTCAAGCCTATCCTCATAAGGCTTCTCCCTATACCTATGATCATTTCAGTCGCCCTCCACTGTACCCCCTCCAGTAATCTGATGTCCGTCATTAAGTATGGGTTCCAGAACTGTACACAGTACTCCAAGTGTGGCCTCACCAGTGATTTGTACAGTGGCAGAATGACTTCCTCCCTCCTAGAGGTGATTCCTGTAGCAATGCACCCCAGCATTCTATTGGCTTTTGCCACTGCTTTCCTCCATTGAGATGAGTGGTTCATATTCTTTGTGACCATTACCCCCAAATCCTTTTCCTCCTCAGAGACGGACATCTGAACCCCTCCCAGATGATAACTGTACCCAGGATTCCTCGCTCCATAGTGCATGACCTTGCACTTCTTAGCATTGAAACCCAGCTGCCAAATGTCTGACCACTGCTCAAGCCTTCCCAAATCCTTCTGGAGGCCTTTTCCTCCCTCTACCCCATCCACAGCTGCACCTATCTTGGTGTTGTCAGCGAATAGATTTATTCTGCTCTTAGCTCCAGCTGCTGTATCGGCTATGATACATAGATACATAGACAGTGTCGGCAGATAAGGGCCTATGGCCCACCCAGTCTGCCCATTTGAGCTTGTAAGTTCAGTTTATGTTTTCCTAGAAGTCTGTTGCCCCTTATCCCTGACCTCCAGAATTCCTTTATGTCTATCCCATGCATTTTTAAATCACGTGATTGTTTCAGCCCCCACCACTTCCTCTGGCAGGGTGTTCCACTTGTCCACCACCCGTTCTGTGAAGAAATTCTTCCTCATGTTTCCTCTGAATTGTCCTCCCTCCAACTTCATCCCATGCCCTCTAGTCCTGGAACATCTTTTTCATTTAAAAATAGTGTATTCCTGCACCCTGTTCCTCCCTGTGAGATACTTGTATGTCTCTATCATATCCCCTATCTCCCTTCTCTTCTCCAGGGAGTACATGTTCAGTTCCTTCAACCTGTCTTCATAGGACTTGTGATGCAATCCATGCACCATCTTTGTTGCCCTCCTCTGAACCTTCTTTACCCTGTCTATGTCCTTACGTAGGTATGGTCTCCAGAACTGTACACTGTACTCCAGGTGGGGCCTCACTAGTGTCTTGTATAGCGGAATTATGACCTCCCTTTTCCTGCTGGTGATGCCCCTGCCTATACATCCCAGCATCCTATTTGCTTTACCTGCTGAAGATGTTAAACAGCACCAGCCCCAGCACTGAACCCTGTGGGACCCCAATGGTGACTGCCGTAGGAGCTGGTTGAGATCCCCCCCCCACAGCCACCCTCTGATGTCTGTCCCCCGACCAGTTACCAGCCCACTTAACCAGTTTCTCCCATGCTCCCAGGTTCCTCAGTTTACCAGTTAATCTGCCATGTGGTACCGAGTCAAAGGCCTTGCTGAAATCCAGATACAAGACATCTACCACCCGACCGGTTTCTAGTGCTTTTGTCACCCAGTCAAAAAAGTGAACTAGGTTTGTTTGACATGATCTCCTGGAAACAAACTTATGCTGTTTGTCGTCAATAAAACCATTCACCTCTTAGAAGGTCACCAACCTTTCCTTTAGGATCGTTTCCATGAGCTTACCCACAATGGATGTCAGACTGACTGCTCTATAGTTACCAGGTTCATCCTTGGGACCGCTGTTGTGCAGGGGTACCACATGTGCCATCCTCCACTCCTGAGGCACCCTGTCTGCAGGGAGGCATTGAACAAGTCTGCCAGTGGTGCCACCAGGACCTCAGCCAACTCCCTCAGGACTCTAGGGTGCAACCCATCCAGCCCTGGTACCTTGTCCGTGTCCTGTGACTTAAGGCCCTCAAGCAGTCTGTTCACAGGATCTCCCTGTCCGTTATCCAGTCTCCTCCCATGCCAGTTTTGCCCTGTTCCTGCAGTAATGTCCCATCTCTCTCCCTGGTAAAAACTGAGCAGAAGCAGAAGTACTCCTTGAGCTCCTCTGCCTGTTCAACCCCCTTCTCTACCCAACCTCCATCCTTCCTTATCCTGGTGATTTGCTCCTTGCAGCTCCTCTTCTCCCTTATGCACTTGAAGAAGGCTTGGTCCCCTCCTTAATCCCTTCTGCTAGCCTTAGCTCCTTTGAAGCCTTGGCAGCCCTCACAACCATGCTCAGCTCCCTGGTTTTCATTGCGTATTCCTCCCTGTTCTCTTCTCTTTTGGACCCCTTCCATCTTCTGAAGGCAGTCTTTTTCTGCCTTCCACTTATCTGCACCTCCTTTGATCACCAACTTGGCTTCTTGGTCCCTGCCTTCTTACTGCTTTTCTTTGTGCAGATATCTGTGGCCGCTAACAGACCTTCCTTCAGGATGTCACATTTCTGAGTACAGTGACTCAACAGCAAATAGGATATGTGTATGACCACAAAAATTGTATAAGTCAGTTTGTACATAAAAAACAATAAATTTGTTGTAACAAAAATAAGTCAATCAGACTTTCATGTGCTTAAAAAATATTCTCCTAGAGGAACTCTCAGGTGGTCCTCAACAAGTTGGAACTATCAGAAAAAAAAATTAAAACCCCAGGAATCCCTCACTATGCTTTGACAACTGCATACCAGCCTGCTTGTTTGAGCTGCCATGGAAAGTAGAAGTGTATGCTAATTATGGAATCTTAGAATGAATTTCAAATCTCTGCTTGTGGTCATGCTCCACTCTGCCTTCTAACGTCAGATTTATTTCTCCACCTAAGGAAGAAATTGCCTTGAAGAGCTCTCCCGTTTCTTCAGCCAACTGCGGTTTTGCTTTTCATACTTTCTTTTTTCTCAGTACAGTATTCATTTAGTTTTAGAATCTCTGCATTACTTAGGGTCTGTTTTAGTTTGTTATCGCTGTTCTCCAGTTCCCAGTCGGTTTCCTGGAACTGGAGAAGGCCTTTGAATTGTGTTTTCTTTTTTCCGCTCTGAGAACTGCTAAAAAATGAATATAGTAAAACCTCTCTTTTTTACTGTTTTGCGGTTGCCGTTTGTCCCAGTTCCCTCCTTTTTGTGAACCAAGACATGATTGGAGTGTTTTGCTTTTACTTTTAAATTTTGAACTTTGTTTAGTTAGCGACAAACTTCCTTTGGGGAACCAAACCGTAAACTAAAGATCTTACTTCGAGAGGGCTCTTGCAGTAGGCAATAACTATTAGGACTGAGCCGCTAGGCGCTAGGACCACATGGAAAACTTAGCTAGCAGTGTCTGGTTGGGACTGCCTGCCCGGCATCACGTGACCAACGTCAGCCCGGCACTATATAGTGGGCAATCCCCATGCCTGCCCTTCAGTTCTTTCCCACCATCGACCTGCGTACATCGGACTTTGGGGAACACTGCTACTGTCGACCACCATTTTTTTGGGGGGTGATCTGTTTTTTTCCCCTCTATGCCCTGAATCCGCCTCTCCTTCAGTCATCCAATGTCACCAGCACCCCATCTAACCCCCCCGAGCCCCTTCACCTCACATTGCAGCCTACCTTGAGGTAGCTCGGCGTTACCCTTCGCCAAGTGGGTCCCTCTCCTCTGAGGGGGAAGGCACCGGTTGGGGCAGCCCAGTACGCTATATTTTTCCTTGGCCTCGGGTGTGCTGGTAGACCAGATTCCATCATCCACCCAATCCAGAGTGTTTTTTCCGTGTTCTGGTACTTTCAACATTGCAACACTTTTGTGCAGTGCTCCCAGTCTCCACCAGGGACTGCTGCAGAGCGAAGCGACCCTGGAACCCAACCCAGGAGAGGAAAGCAGTCCTGTGGATGCTCAATCCTCTCCTCTCCTTCCCCTGCCAACCCCCAATGACCTGAGTCCGTTCCCGAACCCGGGTCACTGGTGTGGTGTGAGGTAAGGTGCCAGCGCCTCAAGCCTCTGCACCACTGGGCCGGCCTGACCACCATTTTTGATAAGTATACACTTTTGAATTTTCATTTTCTTAAAAAACTTTGTATTCAAACAACATGAAGTCTTGCTGTATTCTGACATATGCAGTGATGTCCAACCTTTGAACTGCCCCGGGGATGAAAGAGTTAACTTTCCAAGCCAAGCATGGAACGCAGAGCTCGAGCTCGGTTACATAGATACATAGATACATAGACAGTGTCGGCAGATAAGGGCCTATGGCCCACCCAGTCTGCCCATTTGAGCTTGTAAGTTCAGTTTGTTTTCCTAGAAGTCTGTTGCACCTTACCCTGACCTCCAGAATTCCTTTATGTCTATCCCATGCATTCTTAAATCCGTGATTGTTTCAGCCCCACCACTTCCTCTGGCAGGGTGTTCCACTTGTCCACCACCTGTTCTGTGAAGAAATTCTTTCTCATGTTTCCTCTGAATCGTCCTCCCTCCAACTTCATCCCATGCCCTCTAGTCCTGGAACATCTTTTTCACATAAAAATAGTGTTTTCCAGCACCCTGTTCCTCCCTGTAAGATACTTGTATGTCTCTATCATATCCCCTCTCTCCCTCCTCTCCTCCAGGGAGTACATGTTCAGTTCCTTCAACCTGTCTCCATAGGACTTGTGATGCAATCCATGCACCATCTTTGTTGCCCTCCTCTGAACCTTCTCTACCCTGTCTATGTCCTTACGTAGGTATGGTCTCCAGAACTGTACACTGTACTCCAGGTGGGGCCTCACTAGTGTCTTGTATAGCAGAATTATGACCTCCTTTTCCTGCTGGTAATGCCTGCCTATACATCCCAGCATCCTATTGCTTTACCTGCTGCCTTGTCACACTGTTTTCCTACCTTGAGGTCATCAGAGATGATAATCCCAAGATCCCTTTCCTGCTTGGTGCCTGCTATATCCTCACCCCCCAACTGATATATTGTGCCAGGGTTTTTGTGCCCCATATGCATTATCTTGCACTTCTTTGCATTGAATTTCAACTGCCAAACCCCTGACCATTCTTCAAGTTTCTGCAGGTCACTTCTCATTCTGTCTACACCCTCTGGTGTGTCTACTCTGTTACAGAGCTTTGTGTCATCAGCGAACGTGAAATTCTGCCTTCAAACAACATGAAGTCTTGCTATATTATGACAGTAGCAGTTTGATCCAGCTCTAGAACTGCTCCGGAGGTGAAATGGTTAAAACCATTCCAAAATAGAATTTTGGCCACGAGCTCTAAGAAGCAGCTCTATCTGTGCTATTTCAAACCTGAACTGTCAGATTCTTTACTCCGCCTCAGTGAACAGTCGCTCCGGAGATTTCTCCTACTGCTCAGTTCATTTCTCGGTTTAAAAAGTGTTTTCTCGGTTGGAGTCAACCGAGAATAGTTTTATTTTAACCGCAAAACCGTTCGGTTCGAGCTCTATCTGTGGTAACCGTAAGTAAATTAAAGGTTTTTGTCTGTGTGGAACTTGTAAGTTATCGGTTCGGTTTTGAACCGATCGGCTGGGTTTAAAACTCATTTAAAACTAAAAATTAACATTTTAGAGTGCGGTTCCAGTTCTTATCGGTTCTAAAAAGCAGTTTATTACGGTTTTTCCAATACCTGTGACACGGTTAGGAACCGATAAGGGTGTCTTGCCTGGCACTGCCGTTAAAGGAGCAAATTTTCTGGTTAGGCCTGGCATTATGTCAGAAACCCAAAAGAAAAACCGGCCACTGGGTTTCAACACTGTGATGTTTGTGGGGAAGTCTTTGCCAAGGCTGACCCACACACCACATGTGTTTATTGTCTGAGGTTTGACCACCTCCAGTCAGACTGCCAGATATGCAAAATTTCCCTGCAGCCACCTTGGAAAAAGATTGGGCAGGCTCAGGGAGCGAGAGGCCAAAAAGTCCGCTGACCCGGATGGCCAGCCCGGTTCGGTGCCAACCGAACCGGAGGGAGTGCCCTCTGACCAGGGCGAGACTTCCTCGGGCAAAAGAAAAGCTGGTTCTGAGGAACCACTTCCAGTAAAGAAAACAAGAAAATCAGCAGGTCTGGAGTCCAAAACCCCTTCTCCAACTGCTGCAGAGATAGCAAAAGCCATACAAATTGTCCAGTCACTGTCTCAGGGTCTGTCCGAACCGCCACTATCTGGCAAAAGGTCGGTTCGTCCGGTCCCAGTGGTTCAGGAATATGATATTGAGGAATTTTATGAACCAGAGGAAGGGGAGGATGATTATGAACAGTATGAATGTGGCTGGGAAGGTCTGGGTGTGCCCATTGAACCGGACATCTCCCCAGACAGACCTTTAGAATCTCCCCCTATGCTGTCTGAGTCCCCATCTCATTTTATGTTTTACAAAAAAGTTGCTGAAACCCTTCAGCTTCCCTTAGAGGAAGCTGTGGATGAGCAAGAGGACCTGATTTTGTAGAAATGATGGATATTCAGAGTCTAGGAGATTGTCTATTCCTTTACATAAGTCTTTTAGAAGCAAACAATAAAAATTTTAAAAGCTCCTAATTCTGTGCCTCCTGTAGATAAAAGATGGACAGAAGGTACACATTGTCAGGTCCTGATACAGAATTCCTTTCTCAACAATGCAGTCATGTTGGGGTAGTTAGGGCTGCAGCCTGTGATAAAGCTAATATTCCCTGGCTACATCCTCCTGACAAGAGTTCCAGGAAGATTGATGCCATGGCAAAAAACAGTATATGGCAGCTCTCTCTGGGACTCAGGCAAGCAAATGATATGGCTTATGTAGCTAGGTATCAGAAATCTAGATGGGATACTGTTATGCATTAGTCAACCAAGCCCATGGCCAGCTGGCTAGTGAACTAGAACAGGTGGCTGCTGATGGCATTGAGGCTTCTAAGGTTCAGTTTCATGCTGCTGTGGATGTGATGATGTTTCCTCTAGGGTCATGGCCACATCTGTAGCTTTTAAGTAGGTTGGTCTGGCTCAGGTGGTACTAGTCTGTCACAGGATCCCAGACTAAGGCTATGGATTTTCCTGTGGTGGGAAATTCTCTGTTTGGGGAACAGACAGAGAACTACATGAAAAAGATGGATGAATATAGGACTACTTACAAGAGTGCCCAGGCTAAGGAGCGGCAAGCCACTCCTCAAAGGCATACCCCCAGGGGTAGGGGTAGGCCTTTTCACAGGCCTTTTTATCAGACTCAGGCCTCCTCTGCCTACGCTCAGAGGGACTTCTTCAGAGGCAGAGGCAGAGGCAGGCGAGGGGTGGGCAGACCTGCTCCTACTCCCCAGCCTAAAGCTCCTGCTAAGCAGGCACCCTGATGGGGTGCCCAGGGCCGAGTCTCCTGTACCGGTAGGGGGCAGGCTGGCTTACTTCAGTCAGAATTGGGCTTCTTTAACCTCAGACAAGTGGGTTCTGGAAGTAGTAAGCCAGGGTCTGGTTCTCAGCTTCAAAAAGTTTTCCAAGTTGAGAAGCAGACTTTTTCTACAAGTGCTTCAGAGACCCTTGCTCTGGAAGCAGAGGTCTCATCCTGTTGGCTCTCAGAGCAGTAGAAGGGTTCCTCCCTGCACCAGGGCAGGGGTCTGTATTCAGATACTTCCTTACCCCAAAAGACAGGAGAATGCGGCCCATATTAGATCTCAGATATCTGAACAAGCATCTTTTGAAACCAAAGTTCAAAATGGTAACTCTGGCAATGATTTTACCTCCTAAGGCCAGGGGACTGGCTAGCCTCCTGGACCTCAAGGATGCCTATTTCCATGTCCTAATCAGAAGCTCCCATCGAAAGTACCTCAGATTGAACTGCCCTCAGGTCATTACCAGTTCAGAGCAATGCCCTTGCCTTACCTCTGCCCCAAGGTATTCACAAAGTGTCTAGCAGTGGCAGTGGCTCACTTAAGGAGGCAAAGGATTGCTGTTTTCCCCTATCTAGACGACTGGCTCATTGTAGGTCAGTCCCCAGAACAGGTAAAATCTCACCTGCAGGTCACCCAGCAGCTTCTCACCTCCCTGGGCTTTCTGCTAAATCTACCAAAGTCGGTTCTGGAACCAGTCCAGGTACTCACCTTTATAGGGGCAGAATTGGACACAAAGCTAGCCAGAGCCTTTCTTCCCTTAGAAAGGGTAAGGAATTTAGTGGCTCTGGCCTCCTCCTTCACTCTGCAGGTCTCTCGACCAGCAAGACACTTTCTGCAGCTCCTGGGGCACATGTCTGCATCCACAGCTGTTGTGCAGGGAGCAAGATATCAGATGAGAGACATTCAGTTTCACTTGAGAACCTATTGGTCTCAGAGAAGAGACCCCCTTTCCAAGTTGGTCCCAGTGACTCGAACCTTGATCCTAGCCCTCCAGTGGTGGCAGGATCAGAGCAATTTAAGATTGGGGGTCCCCTTCATTTCCCCTACTCACGACTTGACTCTCACTACAGATGCTTCCCTTCTGGGTTGGGGAGCCCACATGGGCGACCTTTCCACTCAGGGAGTGTGGTCCCCCCAGGAATCTCTGCTCCACATCAATTTGCTGGAACTCAGAGCTGTCTTTTTAGCTCTTCAAGCATTTTCTGCATCTGTCCACAACAAGGTGATACAAGTCAGAACAGACAACACCACAACAATGTGGTACATCAACAAACAGGGGGCACTCGGTCTTGACCTTGTGCATCGAGGCAATGAAGTTGTGGTCTCTGGCCTATTCCCTGAACACTTCCCTCATAGCAGTTCATCTTCCAGGGAAGGACAATGTCTAGCGGATGCTCTCAGCAGGATTTCCCAGGGCCATCACGAATGGTCCCTGGATCCTCAAGTGCTGGGGATAGTCTTTGCCAGATGGGGCACCCCTCAGATAGATCTTTTTGCAGCCCCAGACAATCACAAACTTCCTCTGTTCTGTTGCAGGCCTCCAGTGCTGGGCTCAGTTCCCCTGGATGCCCTTCTTCTGGATTGGGAGGGAAAGTTTCTCTATGCTTTCCCTCCCTTCCCTCTCCTATTCAAAGTATTAGTCAAAATCAGATCTCAGCCTTGCAGGGTGATTCTGATTGCCCCGGATTGGGCCATGCAGCCCTGGTACCCACTCCTTCTGTCACTGACAATCCATCTTCCCCTTTGCCTCCCCAGGAATCACAACCTGTTGACTTGTGCCCAGGGAAGGGTTTGGTATCCGGACCTTAAATCCCTCAACCTCAGGCCTGGCTCTTGAGGAGTTAGAGTTGCTGATTTACACCTCTCTCAGGTGTTCTTGAGATCCTAAAGGCTTCTAGAAAGCCTTCCACTAGAACTACTTATAGTTCTAAATGGAAAAGGTTTTCCATTTGGTGTGTGGGGAAAAATATTTCCCCAGAATCTGCTGATTTGCCCACTGTGTTAGATTACATGGTACATCTTAATTCCTTGGGTCTCAGACCAGCTACCCTGAGAGTTCATTTGGCAGCTGTATCTGCTTTTGTGTCAGCAGGAAAGTCATCCCCTCTTTCCTCTCATCCTGTGTTTTCCAAGTTTTTTAAGGGATTACTCCATACTAATCCACCCTTTCGGGAACTGGCCCCTGCTTGGGACCTGAATGTTTGCATTGCCCAGTTAATGCAACCCCCTTTTGAACCTCTGTCTTCTGCAGAGCTTAAGTACCTAACTTGGAAAACTGTTTTTCTAGTGGCTATCACTTCTGCCAGACGCATAAGTGAGCTGCAAGCCTTGTCAGTGGACACTGACTTTATTTCTTTCCACAGGGATAAGGTAGTCCTTAGGACTAATAGGAAGTTTTGCCTAAGGTGGTTTCAGATTTCCATCTTAATCAATCTATCTCCCTTCAGTATTTTCACTGATCACTCCTCGTCTGGTGGGAGGAGGTTGCACAGACCCTGGATGTTAAGAGAGCTCTTGGTTACTATATAGGCGTGCAAAGGTCACAGGTTGAATCCCTCAACTTTTCCTTCATTATGGGTGAAGTTGGGAAAGGCAAACCTGCCACTAAGAGATCAATTGCCAGGTGGATTGTCTCTTGTATCAATTTGCTATCAGAAACTGGGCAGAGTCCCCGGTTTGAAACTCTCATTCTACCAGGGGTACAGCTGCGTCTCTAGCTGCTGCCAGAACATCCCTATATTAAGTTGCCAGGCACCTGCACGGGAAGCAGTGCACACTTTTACCAAGCATTACTCCCTGGATGTCCAGGCCAGGAGAGATCTCGGTTTGGCAGCTGTTCTTCAGAGCCTATTCCCTAAGTAGGTTCTGCCCCTCCTCCATGGAGGTACTGCTGTGTATTCTGCTACTGTCATAATATAGCAAGACTTCATGTTGTTTGAAGAAAAATTACTCACCTTAGTAATGTTGTTTCTTCTAATGAGTCTTGCTATCTAGCACTCCCCAACCTGCCCCTCTCAGAACCTCTACTTGGGTGGGGTGCGGGCAACTTGATGTGGGCACCTTTTATGCCCTGTTAGCATTTTTGTCCCTTTTGGGGCTTTGGGTGTGTGTGTGTGTGTGTTCTGTTATGCTTATGTCTTATTCTCATATTATTAGAATTGTGTTAGTATTTCTGGTCCCCTGACTTGAGTCTTGGGTGTTGGGACCAGCAGTGGTTGTTATTATTTAGGTAGCCATTTGCAGTGGTGTAGGTTACAACTTCCACACAGACCTTAGTGAGTTTTGGCTCATAAAGATCTGACAGTTCAGGTTTGAAATAACACAGATAGAGCTGCTTCTAGAGCTCATGGCCAAAATTCTATTTTGGAATGGTTTTAACCATTTCACCTCCGGAGCAGTTCTAGAGCTGGATCAAACTGCTACTGTCATAATATAGCAAGACTCCATTAGAAGAAACAACATTACTAAGGTGAGTAATTTTTTCTTCTAGGTCCTGCGCCATGTCACTGATGAAGATGTTGAGTAGGACCGGTCCCAGCACTGATCCCTGTGGTACTCCACTGGTCACTCTTCCCTCTGTGGAGTGACAGCCATTTACCACCACCCTCTGTGTCCTGCCACCCAGCCAGTTACCTACCCACCACACTACTGTCCTGCCCACACCCATATTCCCAGTTTGTGTAATAGTCTTCTATGTGGCACAGTGTCAAAGGCCTTGCTGAAGTCCAAATAGGCCATGTCCACTGCCCTCCCTGATCCACCTCCCTAGTCACCCAGTCAAAAATTCAATGAGGTTGGTCTGACATGACCTCCCCTGTGAAACCATGCTGCCTTGGGTCCTGTAGTCCATTGACAACCAGATGTTCCACCATCTCTCCTTCAGTGGCGCTTCCATGATCTTCCCCACTACCCGAGGTGAGGCTGACTGGTCTGTAGTTCCTGCTTCCTCTTTGTTCCCACTTTTGTATAAGGGGACTACATCTGCTGTCCTCCAGTCTTTGGGTACCTCCCTGTTTCCAGTGATCGGCTAAACAGGATAGCCAGAGGTTCAGCCACCACCTCTCTTAGTTCTTTAAGGACCCTGGGTGCACCCCATCTGGCCCCATTGCTTTATCAACTCTTATTACTTCCAGTTCCTTCAGGACCCTTTGTCGTGTAAAGGACTTGTGTCCATTCTGCACCATTCTCACCCCTTGTACTCCCTTTAGACCCATTACCCTCCTCTTCCTCAGTAAAGACTGAGCAGAAATACCTGTTCAGTATGTCAGCTTTACTGTTGCCATCCTCCACACGGCCCTCATCCTCTCTCTTCAGTCTCACTATTCCTCCCTTTGTCTTTCTTTTTTCACTTATGTACCTGTAAAAGGTTTTGTCCCCTCTACCCACTGATTTTGCAATGTGTTCTTCTGTCTGAGCTTTGGCTTCCATTACTGACCTCCCTGCCTCCCTTTGCTTCTCCTGGTACTTCTCCCTATCCCCTCTGCCTGTGTCTTTTGTATTGCCTGAATGCAATCTTTTTGGCTTTCACTTTCTTTTGCTACCTCTTTGGAAAACCATAATGGTCTCCTCTTCCTTTTCCTCTTGCTAACCTGCTTAATACATAATTCTGTTGTTCTTGTAATCCCCATTTTAAATCACTGCCTACTGTTCCTCAACCCCTGATTCCTGTCCCATTCCCTTAATGCCTCTTTCAAGTATCTCCCATTTTCTCAAAGTCTGCCCCCTAAAATCCAGGATACGTGTTTTGTGTGGTTTGGTTCTGCTCTTTCTGATTTCAAACTACAATGACTGGTGGTCACTGTTTCCCAGGTGCTCCCCACTGTTACCCCATCACACTGTCCCTGTTTGTGAGCCAAGGTCCAGTATGCCTTCTGCCGAGTTGGTTCCATGACCAGTTGCTTGAGGAAGGCACCCTGAAGGGAGTCCAGGATAAATCTGCTCCTAGTTGATGCTGCTGCTGGGATGCTCCAGTCCACATCTGGAATATTGAAGTCTCCAACCAGTACTACCTCACCCTTGTCTGCCATCCTTTGATGGCTAGCATCAACTCCCTATCTGTTTCTTCTTCCTGGGCTGGTGGTCTATAGACCACACCTGTGCTGATGGCTGTCCCCATTTTCCTTTCCAGCTTAACCCACAGTATCTCTCCCCCATTTTGTTCCTCCTGGATCTCTGTGGCCCTTATGTCATTTTTCACATAGAGTGCCACTCCTCCTCCTCCTCCTCCTCCCTTCCTGCCTGCTCTGTCTCTTCTGAATATGTTGTAGCAAGGTATGGCCATCTCCCAGTCGTGGTTATCATTACACCAGGTTTCAGTGATGGCCACAATGTCCAGGTCTGACTGCACCATGACAGCCTCCAGATCTTCCATCTTGTTGCTAAGGCTCCTGGCATTTGCACACATGTCTTTCCATGATTTGACCTCCCTAGACTGTCTCACTGTTCTACTCAGCCCCTTCCTTGGTTGTCATTTATCCCTGGTTCTCCTTGCTGTCTGCCCGTCTGCTGAATTTTGCCCCTTTTCTGCTTATCCACCTCTTGGGCACTAATCTCCATCTTTTGCACACTGCTTTGCAGAGATAGCCACTCCTCTGGTTCACTGGTTCCACTGCTAGCTATGGGGGGTGAGCAAGTAGGTTGAGACTCTCTCTGTTGCTGTTTGAACTCAAACTGTCAGATTCTTTACTCTGCCTCACTGAACAGTCGCTCCGGAGATTTCTTCTTTTCTCGGTTTAAATTTGTCGGTTAAAGTACCGTTTTTCTTGGTTTTCGACCGAATTTAATCCGTTAACCTGTTGGTTCAGTCTCTGTCTGTGGTATCGTGAGTACTAGATAGGTTTATTTCCTTGTTCTTCTGTGTGGAACTTGTAAACGTAGGATCGGTTCGGTTTGAACCGATGAGGTTGTTTAAAAAAAGGTTTATTCTACTTTTAGAGTGTGGTAACTGGTCCTTATCGGTTCTAAAAAAAAAACCAGATATTTATTATGTTTTTTTCCACGACCCGTAACACGATCAGGAACCAATAAGGGTGTCTTGCCTGGCGGATTGCCGAAAAAAGGGTAAGTTTTTGTTAGGACTGGCCATGTCTGAGAAACCCAAAAGAAAAACCGGGCCCACTGGGTTTCAACACTGTAGTGTATGTAGGGAAGCCTTTGCTAAGGCTGATCCCCACACCACCTGTGTTTATTGTCTGGGGTTTGACCACCTCGATTCAGACTGCCAGATTTGCAAGAATTTTCCTGCAGCTACCCTGGAAGAGAGTTGGTAGGCTCAGGGAAAGGGAGGCCAAGAAGTCCGCTGACCTGGATGGCCAGCCCGGTTCGGTTCCAACCGAACCAGAAGGAGTGCCCTCTGACCAGGGTGAGACTTTCGGGCAAAAGGAGATCCGACTCCGAGGAGTCGGTTCCGGTTAAAAGAAAAAGAAGGGATAAATCAGCCGGTGCGGATCCACAAATTCTTTCTCCGTCCGCTGATGAAATAGCCAAAGCGATAAGGATTGTTCAGTCGCTAACCCTGGTTCCGACCGAACCGGCACCATCAGGAAGGGGCTCGGTTCGGTCGGTTCCCCCGGTTCCAGATTATAATTTAGAAGATTTTTATGAACCAGAGGAGGAGGAGGAAGGAGAGTATGAGGATAGTGATGGTGATTACAAAAGTCTGGATGTGCCTATTGACCCAGACATCTCCCCAGACAGACCTTCAGGAGTTTCTTCTCCTAGGCTCTCTAAGTCCCTTCCCATTTTATGTTCTACAAAAAGTGGTTGAAACTCTTCAGCTTCCTATGGAAGAAGCTGTGGACGACCAGGAGGAGCCTGACTATGTTGAAATGATGGATATTCCAGAGTCCAGGAGGCTGTCTATTCCTCTTCATAAGTCCTTTGGGAAACAGACAATAACAATTTTAAAGACTCCCTAATTCTATACCTCCTGTGGACAAGAAGAATGGACAAGAGTATACTCTCTCAGGCTCAGATACGGAGTTCCTTACCCAGCAATGCAGCCATGTTGGGGTAGTACAGGCTGCTGCCTGTGATAAGGCAAATATACCCTTGGTTTCACACACCCCCAGATAAGGACTCCGGCAGGATTGATGCCATGGCAAAGAAATAGTACATGGCAGCATACTTGGGACTCTGGCAGGCTAATTATATGGCCTATACAGCTAGATATCAGAAATCTAGATGGGACACTGCAATGGCCTTAGCTAAACAGGTCCCTGGCCAGCTTGCCAAGGATCTGGAGCAGCTGGCTGCGGATGGTATTGAAGCATCCAAGGTGCAATTCCATGCTGCTGTGGACTCCAATGATGTTTCATCTAGATTCATGGCTACATCTGTGGCCCTTCACAGGATGGCTTGGTTCAGATGTACTAGCCTGTCTCAGGATACCCAGACTAAGGCCATGGATTTTCCTGTTGTGGGCAATTCTCTGTTTGGGGAGCAAACAGAGAACTACATGAAGAAAATGGATGAATATAGGACCACCTATAGGAGTGTTCAGGCCAAGGAAAGGCAAACCACTCCCCAGAGGCAGCATTCCAGGGGCAGGGGCAGGCCTTTTCATAGGCCTTTCTACCAAGCCCAGGCCTCCTCTTCTGCTTATGCTCAGAGGGGGTTCTTCAGAGGGAGAGGCAGACGGGGTACAAGCAGGCCTGCTTCCACCCCTCAGCCTAAAGCCCCTGCCAAACAGGCACCCTGATGGGTTTGCCAGGGCCGATTCTCCACCATCTGTAGGGGGCAGGCTGGCTTACTTTGTCCAGGACTAGATGTTTTTAACATCAGACAAATGGGTCCTGGAAGTAGTAAGCCAGGGACTGGTTCTCAGCTTCAAAAAATTTCCAAAAATGAGAACCAGATCCTTTCCACCTGCAAATCCTTCAGAGGCTCTTGCCGTGGAAGCAGAGGTCTCTTCCCTCTTGGCTCTGAGAGCCATAGAGAGGGTTCCACCCCTACACAAAGGAAAAGGATTGTACTCCAGGTATTTCCTAACCCCCCAAAAAGACAGGAGCATGGCGGCCCATCCTGGATCTCAGATATTTAAACAAGCACCTTTTAAAGCCAAAGTTCAAAATGGTGACTCTGGGAATAATTCTACCCTCTCTAAGGCCAGGGGACTGGCTAGTTTCCCTGGACCTCAAGTATGCCTATTTCCATATTCTCATCAGAAGCTCCCACCGAAAGTACCTCAGGTTCAAGCTACCCTCAGGTCATTACCAATTCAGAGCAATGCCCTTCGGACTAACTTCTGCTCCAAGGGTATTCGCAAAATGCCTGGCAGTAGTGGTTGCCTTCTTAAGGAGAAAAAAGATCTCCATCTTTCCATACCTGGACGACTGGCTCATAGTAGGCCAGTCTCCAGACCAAGTCAAGTCACACCTACAGATAACTCAGCAACTGCTCACTTCTCTAGGTTTCCTTCTGAATCTTTCAAAGTCAGTTATAGAGCCTGTGCAGCTCCTCACTTTCATAGGGGCAGAGCTGGATACAGTAAAGGCAAGATCCTTCCTTCCTCTGGACAGGGCAAGGACCCTTATCTCACTGGCCTCTTCATTCACCCTCCAGGTGTCTCGACCAGCAAGGCATTTTCTGCAGCTCCTGGGACACATGGCTGCCTCTACAGCAGTGGTCCAGGGAGCAAGATTTCAAATCAGGGACATTCAGTTCCACTTGAGAGCCTTCTGGTCTCAGAAAAAGGATCCTCTGACCAAACTAATCCCAGTGACTCGGAACCCTGATCCAGGCATTACAGTGGTGGCAGGATCAGGACAATCTAAGACAGGGAGTTCCTTTTGTCACTCAGTCTCATTCTCTAATCCTTACACAGATGCCTCCCTCTTGGGGTGGGAGCCCACTTGGGGGACCTGGCCATCCAAGGGTTGTGGTCGCCTCAGGAATCTCTGCTTCACATCAATCTATTAAAGCTCAGAGCAGTGTTTCTAGCACTTCAAGCTTTTTCCAAGTCTGTTCAGAACAAAGTAGTTCAGATCAGGACAGACAATACCACCACAATGTAGTATATCAACAAGCAAGGGGGAACTCGGTATACGGCCTTGTGCACAGAGGCAATGAAGTTGTGGTCTCTGGCCTATTCCTTGAACGCCTCTCTTACAGCAGTGCACCTGTCAGGGAAGGACAATGTCCTGGCAGATGCTCTCAGCAGGATATCTCAGGGCCATCACGAATGGTCCCTGGATCCCCTGATTTTGAAGGTGATATTCTCCAGATGGGGCACCCCACAGATAGATCTTTTTGCAGCCCCTGACAATCACCAGCTTCCTCTCTTTTGCTGCAGGCCCCCAGTGTTGGGCTCAGTCCCCCTGCATGCCCTAGTTCTCAACTGGGAAGGAAAGTTCCTGTATGCTTTCCCCCCTTCCCTCTCCTGTTCAAGGTGCTAGTCAAAATCAGGTCTCAGTCCTGCAAGGTGATTCTGATTGCTCCAGACTGGGCCAGACAGCCCTGGTACCCTCTCTTGTTGTCCTCAGCAGTCCACCTTCACCTGTCTCTTCCCAGGAATTACAACCTGTTAACATGTGCTCAGGGGAGGGTTTGGTATCCGAATCTCAAATCTCTCAATCTCAAGGCCTGGCTTTTGAAGAGTTAGAGTTTGCTGATTTGCACCTCTCTCAAGGTGTTCTGGATATCTTAAAGGCTTCTCGAAAGCCTTCCACCAGAAACACTTACAATTGCAAGTGGAAAAGGTTTACTATATGGTGCTCTGGGAAGCATATTTCTCTAGAGTCTGCTGGCCTGCCCACAGTCCTTGACTATATGGTTCATCTTAATAGCTTGGGACTCAGACCAGCTACACTAAGAGTGCATCTGGCAGCTGTCTCTGCCTTCCTCTCAGCGGGCAAGCACTCTTCCCTTTCAGCTCATCCTGTATTTTCAAAGATTTTCAAGGGATTGCTGCATACCAATCCTCCCTTCAGGGACCCTGCCCCTGCTTGGGATCTTAATGTTTGCATTGCTCAGCTTATGCAACGCCCTTTTGAGCCTTTGTCCTCAGCAGAGCTTAAGTACTTGACTTGGAAAACTGTTTTCTTGGTGGCCATCACTTCTGCCAGACGCATAAGTGTGTTACAGGCCCTGTCAGTGGAACCTGATTTTATCTCTTTCCATAGAGATAAGGTGGTCCTCAGGACTAATAGGAAGTTTTTGCCTAGGGTGGTTTCAGATTTCCACCTTAACCAGTCTATGTCTCTTCCTGTTTTCTTCACTGACCATTCCTCCTCTGGGGAGAGGAGGCTGCACAGTTTGGATGTGAAAATGGCCCTTAGCTACTACATAGAGCGCACCAAGGGTCAAAGGTTTGACTCCCTCCAACTGTTCCTCACTTATGGTGAGGTTGGTAAAGGAAAACCTGCCACTAAGAGATCTAGTGCCAGGTGGATTGTCTCTTGCATTCAATTTTGCTATGAAAAACTAGGTAGGATCCCACCCTCATGCCAGTGGACTCACTCTACCAGAGGTACAGCTGCTTCCCTGGCTGCTGCCAGGGATATTCCTAGTTTAGAGATTTGTCAAGCAGCCACCTGGAAAACAGTACATACTTTTACCAAGCATTACTCTCTGGATATCCAGGCTAGGAGTGATGCTCGGTTTGGCACAGCAGTGTTTCAGAGCCTATTTCCAAAGTAGGTTCTGTCCCTCCTCCAGGGAGGTACTGCTTGGTAGTCTGCATATGTCAGAATACAGCAAGACTTCATGTTGTTTGAAGAAAAAATTACTCACCTTAGTAATGTTGTTTCTTCTAATGGAGTCTTGCTGTATTCTGACCTCACCCCCCCCCCGCCTCCTCTCTCAGAACCTGGGTTTTGGAATGTGGGTGGGCAGTAGCAGTGTTGGCACTCGGGAGGTGCCCCCAACCCTTCTTTTCTCACCTCTTTAGTTTGGGTGTGTGGGTGTTGTGTTTTGTTTTGTTTTTGTGGTTTCCTGACTTGAGTCTTTGTTTTGGGACCAAAAAATCTTTTTATTATATTTAAGTAGCCAGTTGGCTAGTGTAAGTTCACAGTTTCCACACAGAACACCCAGTGAGTATAGCTCATAAAGATCTGACGGTTTGAGTTCAAACAGCAACAGACAGAGTCTCAACCAAGCTCGAGCTCAGCGTTCCATGCCTGGCATGGAAAGTTAACTCTTTCATCTCTGGGGCAGTTCAAAGGTTGGACATCACTGCATATGTCAGAATACAGCTAAACTCCATTAGAAGAAACAGCATTACTAAGGTGAGTAATTTTTTCTTTTGTCATTGGATTGCATGTCTTCTCCAACTCCTTCCGAATCACATAAGAACAAGTATGTCTATGGGAAACAGATTCCTGAGAAGGATGGCCATACCTCGTGTCTCCTCTGCCTGGGGCCTGACCACGACACCAAGGACTGTGAGGCCTGCCAGAAGTTCAACCAGGCCACACAGAAATGCCATCAGCAAGCCTTGGAAGCCCACCTTCTCAAGCAAAAACTGACTTCCATGGAGAAGGTGTTGTAGCAGGTGCGGAGCTCTTCGTGTTCACCAGGAGGATCTTCCAGCTTCCATAAACAGAAGAAAAAGAAGGACAAGGAGAAGCTCTGGGACTGGGATCGGTCTCCCTCCAGGTTGCGGCTCCCTCCGGGGACCAAGGCCGATGAGTGGCCTTCCTCCAGCAAAGATACTGCTCCTCCAACTATGCCTGATCCCTCCTCTTCAGGACAGTCCTTGGTCCCCCCACCTGCACTGGTTACAGTTCAGACGGAGACTTCCGGGGATTGGAGGCTTCCACCATTCTTAGGCCTTTCAAACTCTCCGGGTCTAAGATGAGTTGTTCTGCTGGTAAGTTGTACACTGATTCTACCGATGACTGCACAGCCCCAGGGCTCACGTCAGACTCCACCTTAGGGTCCGGCATCAGTCCTCCAGACCAGCACTCTCTGCCGCTTCAGCTGCAACTGTTCTGGGAGGAATCCCCCTCTCAGCACTCCATCGTCGCCTCCGGTGAGTCCTTCTACCTCTGCCTCCCACCTAGAGCCAGAGGAGCTGCTGCTCACTGACCCAATCAATCAGCCAGCACTGGACAGCACTACCCTGGATCTCTCCAGGGACATTCCGTTCAGTCTGCCTTCATCTGAGCTGCCTCCACAGCCCCAGAACCTGGATGCACCTGTTGGCCCAGGAGGGCCGAATCTGGAACCCCTCCTTGGGGCTGTCACTGCCTCCCCGCCATGGGATCCAGCCGATTCCTCCACAGCCTGGGCCCTCTGGTGCGCCCTTGGAACCACCACTGGGTCCCTCGGCCCCACCGTTGAGTCCTTTGCTAGGCTACCTGACACTGGGTTACCCTACAACAGGTTACCCTATGCCAGGGTACCTGACACCAGGATACCCATCCCGGGATACCCCACTCCAGGGTACCCAGTGCTGGGGTATCCAACACCAGGGTATCACATATCGGGGTTCCCAACGCCCGGGTACCCGACACCAGGGTTACCCTCCAGCCTTTCAGCTTCCTTCTCCTACTCCTCCCCAGTCACAAATGGATTATGAAGCCCTTTTTCTGTCCTGGTGGAACAGGACCAAGGTTCAGCTTGTGTCAGAGTTGGAACAACGTCAGCCGGTCGCAGCCTCTATGCCAGCTCATCCCACTCCTACTCCTCGCTCACTGTCTCTCCTGCTGAGACTTGCCCCTCCCCTTCTGGCCACACATTAGGTGTTTCAGCAGTGGGGGACAGGAGGAGTGGGATGACCAAACCCCAGAAGTAGATTCCCTGCCGAAGGTCTCTGTCTCTGGACAGGAGCCCTTTATTGAACTCTGAGTCTGATTCTTCCTCCTCAGCCTTGGGCTATGAATCTCCTCCATCAGAGAACCCTAAACCCAAGGAGACCCTGAAGTTCCCCCCAGAGAACCCCTCCTATACAGAAATCCTCTGAAAAATCCAAGGGGCCAACGGATGGAAGACCGAGGACCAAGGTCCTCAACCTAGGAGATTGGCAGAGCACCTTGACTTGCCAGAGCTGACTGCGCTCCTCTTTCCCCTATGGACAGGGCCACATGACGATTTAGTCTCTACTATTTGGCAGCAACTTGTCATCTGTCAGAGCCATTGCTAAGAAGGCAGACAGATTATACCATGCCCCGGAGGGAAAAGAGACCACCTCAGCTCCCACCCTAAAGCTGATTCATTGGTCATTAATGTGGCTCACGACCGCTTTACTAAGCCTAAGCACATGAGTGTCTCCCCTCCAGATAAGGAGTTGAGGCGACTGGACCAGTTTGCACGTAAAGTCTGCTTATCCTCCACTTTGGCACTGAGGGCTCTGAATTATATAGCCCACATGGTATGCTACAAGAAGACTATCCTGGGCCAGCTCAGATCTGAGTTTGAGGCCCTGCCAGATTCTGAGGCCAAGGCCAAGATCGGGTAGATGATTAGGATGGCAGAGATTACCTGCCGTCATACTTTACGAGCAATGTACAACACTGTCAATGCATCTGCTCGGAGCACTGTGATGGCTGTCTGTTTACACAGACACTCCTGGCTGTGGGTGTCTGGATATTCAAGCCTCATAGAAACATAGACTTTGACGGCAGATAAGGACCGTTAGGCCCATCCTAGTCTGCCCATTTCCCTACTTATAGGATAGGCCGCAGATCCTAGTTAACCAACAGCCTATTTCTTCCCACCCCCCACAAGAATTGCCTTATGTCTGTCCCATGCATTCTTGAATTTTCCCACAGTTTTAGACCCCACAACCTTCCTCAGAAGGCTGTTCCATGCATCCACTACCTCACTGTGAAATAATACTTCTCACATTGCCCTGAACCGCCCTCCTTCTATCTTTAAATTGTGTCCCCTTGTTCTTGCAAGTCTCTTTTTCTGAAAGATGCTACCCTCTTGGACTTTGTTGATTCCACTGAAGGTACTTAAAAGTTTCTATCATGTTCCCCCCTCCCTCCTTTCCTCAAGGGTATACATATTAAGCTCCTTTAGTCTCTCCTGTTACGGCTTCTCTTGCAGACCCTGCACCATTTTAGTTGCCCTCCTCTGGACTGCCTCTATCGTGTCTATGTCCTTGCGGAGATGGGGTCTCCAGAACTGGACACAGTACTCCAGATGGGGTCTCACCAACTGTCTGTACAGAGGATAACAACTTCCTGTTTTCTGCTGATGATGCCTCTCCTATACATCCCAGAGTATACCCCAGCCCTCCCTACTGCCTTCTCACATTGCTTGCTAACCTTAGGTCATCTGATATGATTACCCCAGGTCCCTGTCCTTTTTGTTGTTGTTACTACCTCCCCACCCATTGTGTATTCTTCCCTGGGTTCTTGTTTCCCAGGTGCATTATTTGCACTTCTTTGCATTGAATCTAGCTGCCATACTTCTGACCATTCCTCCAACCTTGCCAAGTCCCTTTTCATCCTTTTCACGCCTCCTTGTGTATCAACCCTGTTGCAGATCTTTGTGTCATCTGCAAAAAGGCATACTTTTCCTTCCAGTCCCTCTGCAATGTCACTGATGAAGACATTAAAAAGGACTGGACCCAATACTGAACCCTGCAGTACCCCACTAGTAACCCCCTTTCTTCAGAGTGGACTCCATTTACAATTACCTTCTGTGTCCTGTTGTCCAGCCAATGTTTTACCCAGGCTATCACCCTGGGTCCCACTCCCAGGCTGGTTAATTTGACTATTAATCTTTTGTGTGGGACTGTGTCAAATGCCTTGCTAAAGTCTAGGTGGGCCATGTCCACAGCCCCTCCCTGGTCTACTACTTTGGTCACCCAGTCAAAGAAATCTATTAGATTCGTCTGACATGACCTTCCCGCTGTGAATCCATGCTGCCTTGGGTCCTGTGCTCCACTGGCCTCTAGGTACTCGACTATTCTTTCCTTCAGAAGTGACTCCATCACTTTTCCTACCACAGAGGTCAGACTGACAGGTCTGTAGTTTCCTGCCTCTGTCTTGGACCCACTTTTGTGAAGGGGAATCACATCCGCCTTCCTCCAATCCTCGGGTATCACACCATCCTCCCATGATTTATTATCCATCCTCCATCCTGGCACTCCCTTTCGAGGCTCGGTTCTCTTCAGAGGAGACATCAAGGATATATTGATGGAATTGCAGGAGAGTGGGAAAGCCCTCTGCTCTGTGTAATTCTTGTACCATGTCAATACCAAGCCGTGGCAGCCTTTTCATCACCAACAACAGAGGGTGGTGGATCTAGGTTTACGTTTGTTTGTTACAATTCTTAAGATTTTCAGTGCAGGAAGAGTTTAAAGCACAGCTGACTTATTTTGGGGCTGACAGCTCTCAGAGCACAAACCACCAGGCCTGTTTTGGGGCTGGGGAGGTTTATCTGTGTCTGACTTGGATGTGTGGATTTTTCTCTGTCTGATTAGCAGGGTATTTCTCTATCAAATTGTTGTGTAGGGCATCTTGCTGACGGAAGGCACTCATTGCAGCAGTGGGTCAGAGCTTTTAGCTGATTGTTTTATGAGGCACAGTTTAGGCCAACCCCTTCCCACCCTCACCCCACCCACCCCTGAAATAGTTCCTTTATACCTGGGGTTCTGACATCATTTCCTCAAGAGTGCAAGGTGCATGTCACTGTCTTATCCTCTCTAGCACACTGCACTGACAAGCATACACATTGTATAATATAAATATATATTTCTATATTACAAACCAATCACACACACACACACACACACACAAAAACCAAAAAAATTTGGGGAGTAGTGCAATGTAATGGCTGTGGGGCAGCAGTCTTCCAGGAGTCTTTCTGGAGGCTGAGATGCTGCCCTATTTGCAGACAACTCTCTGCCCTGAGGGAGGAAGTTGCCCGTCTTCAGGCCACACTGGACAGTAGTACAGGGACCTTCCCCCAGGCCACACTGGACAGTAGGAAGGGAACCTCCCCCATCCAGGGAGCACCAGAGCCACCACCACTTCCTCAGAGGTTGCAAAGAAAGCACAGCAGTTGGACCACAATGGGCTCAGGGAGGGTGAGGATGGTGGAACAGAGGCACACCCAGTCAGTTGTTCCACACCACAATCCATACACCATTCTGGGGGAGCATAGCTCCCCTATGGATACACCCGCAGAGGAGACTAAGGAGGGTGCAGACAACTGTCACACGGGAGACCCTCAGGAAGGAGGCAGAGGGCACCACAGGGAAAGAAAGCAGCTTCTGCTGGGGGACTCAATTATTAGGGGGATAGAACTGGGGGAAGCAGGGAAAACTGAAGTAAGGTGCCTGCCTGGTGCCATGGCTTGGAGGGAAAGGAAGCGCATCCTTAGGATCACGAGAACAGTTGCACGGGAGTCAGACCTGGACATTGTGGCCATCACTGAAACCTGGTGTAATGATAACCACGACTGGGAGATGGCCATACCTGGCTACAACATATTCAGAAGAGACAGAGCAGGCAGGAAGGGAGGAGGAGGCACTGTATGTGAAAATGACATAAGGGCCACAGAGATCCAGGAGGAGCAAAATGGGGAGAGATACTGTGGGTTAAGCTGGAAAGGAAAATGGGGACAGCCATCCGAACAGGTGTGGTCTATAGACCACCAGCCCAGGAGGAAGAAAC
The DNA here is from genome assembly GCA_016271365.2 of Neoceratodus forsteri. Lineage (NCBI taxonomy): Eukaryota > Metazoa > Chordata > Ceratodontiformes > Ceratodontidae > Neoceratodus > Neoceratodus forsteri. The sequence goes on from CM028131.1 coordinate 621,178,561, forward strand.
AGATAGAGTTGATGCTAGCCATCCAAAGGATGGCAGACAAGGGGTGAGGTAGTACTGGTTGAGACTTCAATATTCCAGACATGGACTGGAACATCCCAGCAGCAGCATGAACTAGAGCAGATTTATCCTGACTCTTCAGGGTGCCTTCCTCAAGCAACTGGTCATGGAACCAACTCAGCAGAAGGCAATACTGGACCTTGTGCTCACAAACAGGGACAGTGTGATGGGGTAACAGTGGGGAGCACCTGGGAAACAGTGACCACCAGTCATTGTAGTTTGAAATCACAGAAAGAGCAGAACCAAACCACACAAAAACACGTATCCTGGATTTTAGGGGGCAGACTTTGAGAAAATGGGGAGATACTTGAAAGAGGCATTAAGGGAATGGGACAGGAATCAGGGTTGAGGAACAGTGGGCAGTATTTAAAATGGGGATTACAAGAACAACAGAATTATGTATTAAGCAGGTTAGCAAGAGGAAAAGGAAGAGGAGACCATTATGGTTTCCAAAGAGGTAGCAAAGAAAGTGAAAGCCAAAAAGATTGCATTCAGGCAACACAAAAAGACACAGGCAGAAGGGGATAGGGAGAAGTACCAGGAGAAGCAAAGGGAGGCAGGGAGGTCAGTAAGGGAAGCCAAAGCTCAGACAGAAGAACACATTGCAAAATCAGTGGGTAGAGGGGACAAAACCTTTTACAGGTACATAAGTGAAAAAAGAAAGACAAAGGGAGGGATAGTGAGACTGAAGGGGGAGGATGGGGGCCACGTGGAGGATGACAACAGTAAAGCTGACATACTGAACAGGTATTTCTGCTCAGTCTTTACTGAGGAAGAGGAGGGTAATGGGTCTGAAGGGAGTACAAGGGGTGAGAATGGTGCAGAAATGGACACAAGTCCCTTTACACCACAAAGGATCCTGAAGGAACTGGAAGTAATAAGAGTTGATAAAGCAGTGGGGCCAGATGGGGTGCACCCCAGGGTCCTTAAAGAACTAAGAGAGGGTGGCTGAACCTCTGGCTATCCTGTTTAGCCATCACTGGAAACAGGGAGGTACCCAAAGACTGAGGACAGCAGATGTAGTCCCCTTATACAAAGTGGGAACAAAGAGGAAGCAGGGAACTACAGACCAGTCCGCCTCACCCGGTAGTGGGGAAGATCATGGAAGCACTACTGAAGGAGAGATTGGTGGAACATCTGGTTGTCAATGGACCACAGGACCCAAGGCAGCATGGTTTCACCAGGGGAGGTCATGTCAGACCAACCTCATTGAATTTTTGACTGGGTGACTAGGAGGTGGATCAGGAGGGCAGTGACATGGCCTATCTGGACTTCAGCAAGGCCTTTGACACTGTGCCACATAGAAGACTATTACACAAACTGGGGAATATGGGTGTGGGCAGGACAGTAGTGTGGTGGGTAGGTAACTGGCTGGGTGGCAGGACACAGAGGTGGTGGTAAATGGCTGTCACTCCACAGAGGAAGAGTGACCAGTGGGGTACCACAGGGATCAGTGCTGGGACCAGTCCTATTCAACATCTTCATCAGTGACATGGCGCAGGACCTAGAAGGCAGAATTTCACTGTTCGCTGATGACACAAAGCTCTGTAACAGAGTAGACACACCAGAGGGTGTAGACAGAATGAGAAGCGACCTGCAGAAACTTGAAGAATGGTCAGGGGTTTGGCAGTTGAAATTCAATGCAAAGAGGTGCAAGATAATGCATATGGGTACAAAATGCCTGCACAATATATCAGTTGGGGGTGAGGATATAGCATGCACCAAGCAGGAAAGGATCTTGGGTTATCATATCTGATGACCTCAAGGTAGGGAAACAGTGTGACAAGGCAGCAGGTAAAGCAAATAGGATGCTGGGATGTATAGGCAGGGGCATTACCAGCAGGAAAAGGGAGGTCATAATTCCGCTATACAAGACACTAGTGAGGCCCCACCTGGAGTACAGTGTACAGTTCTGGAGACCATACCTATGTAAGGACATAGGGTAGAGAAGGTTCAGAGGAGGGCAACAAAGATGGTGCATGGATTGCATCACAAGTCCTATGATGACAGGTTGAAGGAACTGAACATGTACTCCCTGGAGGAGAGGAGGGAGAGAGGGGATATGATAGAGACATACAAGTATCTTACAGGGAGGAACAGGGTGCTGGAAAACACTATTTTTAAGCCAAAAAGATGTTCCAGGAATAGAGGGCATGGGATGAAGTTGGAGGGAGGACATTCAGAGGAAACATGAGAAAGAATTTCTTCACAGGACAGGTGGTGGACAAGTGGAACACCCTGCCAGAGGAAGTGGTGGGGGCTGAAACAATCACAGGATTTAAGAATGCATGGGATAGACATGAAGGAATTCTGGAGGTCAGGGGTTAGGTGCAACAGACTTCTAGGAAAACAAACTGAACTTACAAGCTCAAATGGGCAGACTGGATGGGCCATAGGCCCTTATCTGCCGACACTGTCTATGTATCTATGAGTCTGAGCTGGACGTCATTGTCCACCTAGGGACAAATGACTTAGCTCATCGTGAGATTAGAGCAGTGCAGAAGAACTTTGTAGAGTTGGGGAGTGGCTTAAGACAAGTAGCACAGACAGAATCCTTCTCAGAGGTACTGCCTGTCAGTGGCATGGGTGAGGCGAGGGTACTTTGCACCATGCATTTTAACAAATGGTTGAAAAAATGGTGTGGAGCGTAGGGGTTTGGCTTCATTGGGGACTGGGGTTCCACCTGGAGGGACACCAGCCTATACTGGCAGGATGGTCTGCATCTGTCCAGGAAGGGAGCAAGTCTTTTGGGCAATCGGTTTAAATGCTTCATTGGCAAGCCTTTAAAGTAGTCAAGGGGGGAGGCACTGATGAGCAGCAGGAAAATCCCAGCCTCCCCCTACAAAACAGGGTACTAAATGAGAAAAAGACCAAGGTAGAAAGGTCAGTGGGGGATGCCGCTACAGAAGGTAAAGCCATCAAAAAATGGAGAGCAATGAGTACCAATGCCCGTAGTCTGGGTAACAAGCTTCCTGAATTAGTGGCCTTGATGGAGGAGGAAGATCTGGATATCGTGGCAGTCACAGAAACATGGTACACGCAGAACCATGACTGGGATGTAAGCATACCAGGATACACTATCTATAGGAGGGACAGGGAGGGTAAAAGTGGAGGAGGAGTAGCTTTCTACATAAGAGAAGAAATCAAAGCAACAGAACAAAAGGGTAAACAGGGAGGAGAAGAAGCACTGTGGGTCAATTTGGAGGCAAGCAATGGCACCACAATCCACACAGGGGTTAGAGAAAGACCCCCTCTCAGGGGAGAAATGGACAAGGAAATGATAGAAAGTATACTTAGAATGGCAGATAAAGGGGAGATATTGCTGATGGGTGATCTGAATGTGCCAGATGTTAACTGGAGTGCAGTTGCAGCAGCCACTTCTAAGAGTGGGGTTATTCTAGATGCCCTACAGGGGGCATGCCTTAGACAACTAGTATTGGAGCCCACTCGAGAGGGAGCAATCTTAGATCTGGTTCTCTCAAATGGAGATGAAGAGAGGATCACAGATGTAGAAGTGGGTAGCCATCTGGGAACTAGCGATCATCGAACAGTATGGTTCACAATAAACACAGCAATAGAGTCAAGCCATACAAAGACAAAGGTACTGGATTTTAGGAGGGCTGACTTTGCCAAAATGGGTGAGTGCCTAAGGAATGCACTAGCAAATGGGCAGGAAGGAGGGGTGGAAGAACAATGGGGAATAATAAAACTGCCATCACAGAGGTAACAAGCCTTGTGTAAAGCAAATAAACAAAATGAAACGAGGTAAGAAACCACTATGGTTCTCAAAGGAAGTGGCAGTGAAGGTTCAAGAGAAAAGAAAGCATTCAGGAAATACAAGGAATCACAGAAGGAACAGGACAGAGAACTGTATCAGTTAAAGCAAAGGAAGCTGGAAAGGCAGTCAGAACAGCAAAGGCCCAAACCGAGGAAAAGATAGCCAAATCAGTTAAGAAGGGGGATAAAACCTTTTATAGGTACATCAGGGAGCGAAAGAAGACCAAGGGAGGGATAGTGAGGCTTAATAAAGGGGAGGGAGGGTAGGCAGAGGGTGACTGTGAAAAGGCAGAGATACTAAACAAATATTTTTGCTCAGTATTTACAAAGGAAGAGGGAGAGGTACCTAAAACAAACGGTTGAAACACTCTGGATACAGAAGTTGATACCAGCCCATTTACAGAAGAAAAGGTTCTGAAAGAGCTCTTAAAACTGAAGGTGGACAAAGCAATGGGGCCTGATGGGATTCATCCCAGAATTCTAAAAGAACTAAGGGTAGAACTAGTGACACCACTGACTACCCTCTTTAACAAATCATGGGAGGATGGGGTAGTACCTGAGGACTGGAGGAGGGCAGATGTGATTCCCCTTCACAAAAGTGGGAGCAAGGCAGAAGCAGGAAACTACAGACCTGTTAGTTTAACCTCAGTGGTAGGGAAAATGATGGAATCACTTCTGAAGGAAAGAATTGTTGAGTATCTAGAGGCCAGAGGGGCACAGGACCCAAGGCAGCATGGATTCACAGCGGGAAGGTCATGCCAGACAAATCTGATAGATTTCTTTGACTGGGTGACCAAAGTAGTTGATCAGGAGGGGCTGTGGACATGGCCTACCTAGACTTTAGCAAGGCATTTGACACAGTCCCACACAAAAGATTAATATACAAGTTAGCCAGCCTGGGAGTGGGTCCCAAGATGACAGCCTGGGTAAAGAATTGGCTGGAGAATAGGACACAGAGAGTAATAGTAAATGGAGTCCACTCTAAAAAAAGGGGTTAGTAGGGGCCCGAGGTTCAGTATTAGGACCGTCCCTTCAATGTATTTATAAGCGACATTGCAGAGGGACTGGAAGGAAAGTATGTCTCTTTGCAGATGACACAAAGATCTGCAACAGAGTTGATGCACAAGGTGGGGTGGAAAGGATGAGAAGGGACTTGGCAAGGTTAGAGGAATGGTCAAATGTATGGCAGCTTAGATTCAATGCTAAGAAGTGCAAGGTAATGCACCTGGGAAACAAAAACCCAGGGGAAGAGTACACAGTGGGGGGTGAGATACTAACAACAACAAAAATGGAAAGGGACCTGGGGTAGTCATATCAGATGACCTAAAGGTGGGCAAGCAATGTGAGAGGGCAGCAAGGAGGGTTGGGGAATACTGGGATGCATAGGGAGAGGCATCACCAGTAGAAAACAAGAAGTTATTATTCCTCTGTACAGACAGCTGGTGTGACCACATCTAGAGTACTGCATGCAGTTCTGGAGACCCAATCTCAAAGACACAGACAGGATGGAAGCTGTCCAGAGGAGGGCACTCAAATGGTGCAGGGTCTGCACCAGAAGACATATGAAGAGAGACTTAAGGAGCTTAATATGTATAGCCCCGAGGAAAGGAGGGAGAGGGGGACATGATAGAAACTTTCAAGTACCTCAAGGAATCAACAAAGTCCAAGAGGGTAGCATCTTTCAAAAAGAGGTGTGCAAGAACAGGAAGCACAATTTGAAGATAGAAGGGGGGCTCAGAGGTAATTTAAGGAAGCATTTTTCACAGAGAGGGTTGTGGATGTATGGAACGCCTTCCAGAGGAGGTTGTGGAGTCAAAACAGTGGTGGAATCTAAGCATGCATGGGACAGTCATAAGGCATCCTAGGGGTGGGGGTAGGAAGAAGTAGGCTGCTGGTTGACTAGGATCTGCAACTTATCCATCAGGTAGGGAAATGGGCAGACTGGGTGGGCCAAGCGGTCCTTATCTGCCGTCAAATTCTATGTTTCTATGTAACAAAGGCGTCATGCAAGACAAAAGCCCGCCAAGAATCAGGGCAAATGTCAGGATCCCTCAGCTGGCCCCACTTGCCAGCCAAATCTCAGAGGGCCTCTGGGGGGGGCACTTCCCATCCCTCCCTCTGCCTCTTGACTCACAGATCACCCCCCCTTCCACCACTAGTTCCAGAGGAGCCTGTAGGGGGCAGATTCGCCAGTCACCTACCCGGATGGGAGGTGATCACTGCAAACTTGTGGATCCTTCAGCTCAAGGCCACACAATGGAATTTGTAGAGAGCCTGCCAGAAAATCCTCCAGGTCACTCATTAGCGGAAAGGTCACATTCTGCTCATTAGAAAGGAAATCAAGGCTCTGTTGAAAGAGTCAGCCATTGAGCCCATTCTTCTGGGTCAGGCAGGAAGGGGGTATTACTCCCACTTCTTCCCTGTGCCCAGAAAGACAGGAGACCTTCAGCCAATACTGAACTCAGCACACTCAATCTGTACGTAGAATACAAGAGATTCCACATGCTGACTCTCCCATGTCTACTGCCACTGCTTTAACAGGGACACTTGCTCTGCACTCTGGATATGCAGGATGCATATCTGCATATACCCGTCTTCCCGGCCCACCGCCATTTTCTCAGACTCTTCTTCCAGGGGGAGCATTTTCAGTTCAAAGCCCTTTCTTTTGGCTTTTCCTCGGCACCCAGGGTGTTTACCAAGTGCCTAGCGGTGGTGGCTGCAGCTTTGTGATGCCAGGGGCATTGTGTGTTCCCATACCTCGACAACTGGCTCCTGTCGGCTCCGTTGAGGGACAGTCTGGAAACTTATGCAGGGAGGCAATGCATGTTTTGAGTTAGGCAGTTTAGCACCACCTTCAGATCATAGCAGTGCATATCCCAGGCATCCAAAATGCCCTAGCGGACACTGTCAGCTGCACTCAGGCAAGGGGACACAAGTGGGAACTGAGGCAGTCAGTAGCCGAGGACATCTTTGACCTTTGGGGTCACCCAGATCTAGATCTGTTTGCCTCCCCATACAACGCAAAACTTCCCAGTTTTTGCTCGCTCATTCCCGGGCCTGGTGTTTTCTGGCAAGATGTGCTGTCTCTTTGCTGGACAGGGAGATTCTTGTACATCTTCCCTCCCTTCCCACTACTGCAGAGGGTGCTGCTCAAGCTGCAGGTGGAAGGGGCTCACATGAGTCTGATAGCCCCATATTGGCCTCTCTAGATTTGGTTCCCTCTGTTCCAGCAGTTGGCAGTGGAGCCTCTGGTTCCTCTACCCCTCTGTCACGAATCCTGACCCAGGAGCAGGGCACCCTGGTTCACCCAGGTCTCAGGTCCCTTCCCACAAGGTGCCTTCTGACATAGCAGCCTTTGCACTTTGGTGTCTCTTCTAGAGTCGCTCAGGTTCTTCTGGAGGCCAGAAAGCCTTCCACAAGAACCACGTATGCTATGAAGTGGAAGAGAGTCTCTATCTGGGCAATCTCTAAGGGTTGGGACCCCTTTTCATGCCCTGTCCCTCAGGTCATGGAGTACTTCTTGCATCTCTCTGACCTGGGACTCAGCTATTCTTCAATGAAGGTCCACTTGTCTGCCACTGGGTGGAAGTAATCATTGCACAGTGTGGTTCCAGTTAGATATGGGCAGGGAAAGCATCCTAAGACCAAAATCTTGGATTTTAAAATTGCAGACTTCAGGAAAATGGTCAAAGTGCTAAGGAGCCATCTGGCGGGCATCAGAGCAGTTATGGGGGTGGACCAAAGGTGGTGCATCATTAAGGAAGGAATACTGGTTGCCACAGATGAGTGCATTAGACTTGGGGGAAGAACACAATGGCCAAAGTGCCCAGCTGGATCATTTCTGGGGTTGCCCAGGTAGTAAGGGAAAAGAGATTAGCCTATAGAAAATTCAGGAAGACCAAGAGAGCGGTGGATAGGGAAAATTACCTAAGTTTGGCTAGTGAATCAAGTAAGGAAGTCTGAGAGCAAAGGCACAGAAGGAGCTGCAAATAGCTGAAGGAATTAAGAAGGGGGAGAAGGTTTTCTTTTGATATGTAAGTGAGAAAAGGGACACAAAGGAAGGGATTGTTGAAAGGGGTGGAGTGAGTGGAGGATAATGGGGGAAAAGCAGAGATACTAAATGAATACTTCTGTTCCATCTTCACCAGGGAGAAGGATGGACCAGTGCCCTCAGGAAGGAAAGGAGGAGCGGGGGGGGGTTACAAAGATGTAGTGATAGAGGAGGACAGAGTGAGGGAGGGGCTGCTGGCATTGAAGGTGGACAAATCACCAGGCACGGACAGAGTACATCAAAGGGTACTAAAGAAACTGGCTGAGGAGCTGGCAGGGCCACTGGCAGACCTATTTAATAGTTCACTAGAGTCAGGAGTGGTACCACAGGACTGGAGAACAGCACATGTAGTGTCCCTTCACAAAAGTGGTCCCAAGGATGACCCAGGGAATTACAGACCAGTCAGTGTAACTTCCATCGTGGGCATAGGGAGAAGTACCAGGAGAAGCAAAGGGAGGCAGGGAGGTCAGTAACGGAAGCCAAAGCTCAGACAGAAGAACATATTGCAAAATCAGTGGGTAGAGGGGACAAAACCCTTTACAGGTACATAAGTGAAAAAAGAAAGACAAAGGGAGGGATAGTGAGACTGAAGGGGGAGGATGGGGCTGCGTGGAGGATGACAACAGTAAAGCTGACATATTGAGCAGGTATTTCTGCTCAGTCTTTACTGAAGAGGAGGAGGGTAATGGGTCTGAAGGAGTACAAGGGTGAGAATGGTGCAGAAATGGACACAAGTCCCTTACACGAGAAAGGGTCCTGAAGGAACTGGAAGTAATAAGAGTTGATAAAGCAATGGGGCCAGATGGGTGCACCCCAGGGTCCTTAAAGAACTAAGAGAGGTGGTGGCTGAACCTCTGGCTATCCTGTTTAGCGATCACTGGAAACAGGGAGGTACCTAAAGACTGGAGGACAGCAGATGTGGTCCCTCTATACAAAAGTGGGAACAAAGAGGAAGCAGGGAACTACAGACCAGCCAGCCTCACCTCGGTAGTGGGGAAGATCATGGAAGCACTACTGAAGGAGAGATTGGTGGAACATCTGGTTGTCAATGGACCACAGGACCCAAGGATGCATGGTTTCACCAGGGGAGGTCATGTCAGACCAACCTCGCTTGAATTTTTGACTGGGTGACTAGGAGGTGGATCAGGAGGGCAGTGGACATGGCCTATCTGGACTTCAGCAAGGCCTTTGACGCCAGCCACATGAAGACTATTACACAAACTGGGGAATATGGGTGTGGGCAGGACAGTAGTGTGGTGGGTAGGTAACTGGCTGGGTGGCAGGACACAGAGGGTGGTGGTAAACGGCTGTCACCCACAGAGGGAAGAGTGACCAGTGGGGTACCACAGGGATCAGTGCTGGGACCGGTCCTATTCAACATCTTCATCAGTGACATTAGAGGACCCTAGAAGGCAGAATTTCACTGTTCACTGATGACACAAAGTTCTGTAATAGAGTAGACACACCAGAGGGTGTAGACAGAATGAGAAGCACCTGCAGAAACTTGAAGAATGGTCAGGGTTTGGCAGTTGAAATTCAATGCAAAGAAGTGCAAGATAATGCATATGGGCACAAAAACCCTGGTACAATATATCAATTGGGGGTGAGGATATAGCATGCACCAAGCAGGAAAGAGATCTTGGGGTTGTCATCTCTGATGACCTCAAGGGAGGGAAACAGTGTGACAAGACAGCAGGTAAAGCAAATAGGATGCTGGGATGTATAGGCAGGGGCATCACCAGCAGGAAAAGGGAGGTCATAATTCCATTATACAAGACACTAGTGAGGCCCCACCTGGAGTACAGTGTACAGTTCTGGAGACCATACCTACATGAGGACATAGACAGGGTAGAGAAGGTTCAGAGGAGGGCAGCAAAGATGGTGCATGGATTGCATCACAAGTCCTATGAAGACAGGTTGAAGGAACTGAACATGTACTTCCTGGAGAAGAGGAGGGAGAGAGGGGATATGATAGAGACATACAAGTATCTTACAGGGAGGAACAGGGTGCAGGAAAACACTATTTTCAAGTGAAAAAGATGTTCCAGGACTAGAGGGCATGGGATGAAGTTGGAGGGAGGATGATTCAGAGGAAACATGAGAAAGAATTTCTTCACAGAACGGGTGGTGGACAAGTGGGACACCCTGCCAGAGGAAGTGGTGGGGGCTGAAACAATCACGGGATTTAAGAATGCATGGGATAGACTTAAAGGAATTCTGGAGGTCAGGGGTAAGGGGCAACAGACTTCTAGGAAAACAAACTGAACTTACAAGCTCAAATGGGCAGACTGGGTGGGCCATGGGCCCTTATCTGCCGACACTGTCTATGTATCTATGTAAGCTCATGGAGACCATACTAAAGGAAAGGTTGGTGGAATATCTACAGGAGCATGGTCTTCAGGATTCGAGACAACATGGGTTCAAGGAGGGGAGATCGTGTCAAACAAATCTGATTGACTTCTTTGATTGTGTCACTAAGACAGTAAATGGGTCAAGCGGTAGATATCCTCTGTCTTGATTTCATCAAGGCCTTTGACTCTGTGCCCCACAAAAGGTTGATCAGGAAGTTGGTGGATCTCGGGGTTGGGGAAAAGATGGCCAGATGGGTGGAAAATTGGCTGAGGGACAGAATCCAGAGGGTGGTTGTGGGGGGAGAGTTATCTGGCACTTGAGAGGTAACTAGTGGGGTCCTGCAGGGCTCGGTGCTAGGGCCAGTGTTGTTCAATGTCTTCGTCAGTAACATTGGAGATGGTATTAACGGCAAAATGTGCTTATTCGCAGATCACACCAAGCTCTGTGGGAGAGTGGACTCAGCTGAAGGGATACAGGACCTACAGAAAGATCTGGAAAAGCCGGGGAAGTGGTCCAAGATCTGGCGGCTGGGTTTCAATGCGAAGAAATTCGAAGTTATGCATATTGGAGCCAAGACTCCTAAGACAGAGTGCTACCTGCATGGAGTCCAAGTATCTGCATCAGAGGAGGAGGAGGAGGACCTGGGAGTGATGATCACTAGTGACCTGAAGCACTCCATGGAATGCAAGAAAGCAGCAGCAAAGGCAAACAAGATGCTGGGATGCATATCTAGGGGGATCAGTAGTAGGAGCGAGGAGGTTATACTGCCCTTGTACAGGTCATTGGTAAGGCTGCATCTAGAGTACTGAGTTCAGTACTGGTGCTCACACCTCAAAAAGGACATTAACATGCTGGAGAAGGTCCAGAGGAGGGTTACAAAGATGATAGCAGGTCAGCAAGGTAAGGCATACGAGGAGAGATTGAGGGCACTGAACTTGTACTCCGTGGAAGACAGGAGGACATGAGTGGGACATGAGTGGGACCTTCAGGTACTTGAAAGGAATAAATAAGGTTGACAAGAAGAGTCTCTTTAAACTGAGTGGCAACCATAACATGAGGGGACACAGTTTTAAGCTGGAGGGCGGGAGGTTTATTAGGGAGGTCAGGAAGAACTTCTTCACATAGAGGGTGGTGGACACTTGGAATGCGCTGCTGGAAGACATCGTCTCATTGAAGACAGTGGTCAGCTTTAAGAGAGGCTGGGATAGGCATAGAGGGGAAGGTGAGGATCATGGGTAGAGGATGGGAGGGAGGGCAGGGACATTAGCTCAAGCTGTGGACTCTGCAATATGAGCAGACTTGATAGACCAAATGGCCTTCTTCTTATGGCTTCTTCAAATGTTCATATTTCTGCCTTCCATCCTCCAGTAGATGGCAGGACCTTGGCTCAGTTGGAGGTCTCCCGCACTCTTCTGAAGGGAATCCTCCATATGAAACCCCCAGTCAGGAACTCTATTCCTTCGTGAGATCTGAACTTCATACTTGAGAAACTCAATTTGCTTCCCTTTGAACCGGCTGCGAGTTGTGACCTGCACTATCTATCCTGGAAAGCGCTGTTTTTACTCGCTATTGCTTCTGCTCGAAGGATTTCCAAGCTTCTGGCCCTTATGTATAAAGAGCTCTGTTTGATTTTTCACAGAGACTGGGTGGTTCTGTGTACAAATCCTAAGTTTTTACCAAAGGCAGTTTCTGAGTTTACCTTGAATCAGACCATACACTTGCCAGTGTATTACCCTGATCATTCTAATCAAGGAGAGGCTATTCTGCACACATTAGATATACACGGAATTTTATGTTATTACACGGATCAGATGAAGTCAGTCCGCAAAATGAATCAGCTTTTCGTTTCCTTTGTGCCCAAAACTGAGGGAACGGCAGTTTCTAAACAGTGTTTATCGAAATAGTTGGCAAACTGTATTCCGTTTTATCAGAAGTATAACAAACGCCTTCCCGGGGAAGTTAAAGGGCATTCAACCAGAGGCATGGCTGCATTTACTGCTTATTTCTGAAACGTCTCTGTCACAGACATCTGTGCGGCAGCCACTTGGAGCTCTGTCCACACCTTCACCAAGCATTTCAGTTTGGACATTGCCTCTAGGCCCAGGGCTGGCTTTGGACTAGCTGTCCTTCAAGGCCTTCTGTCTTAGACCCTGCCTACTACAGACCTTTTCCTGACTCCCATGTTCAGTCATTGCCTGACTTACACTGCTTGGGACTCCAGTCCTAATGGCTATTGCCTACTGCAAGAGCCCTCTCAAAGTAAAATAGTACGGTTACGTAAGAACTTACCATAACAGTAGATCTTCAAGAGAGAGAGAGAGAGAGACTCATGCAGTAGGCAAGGTTTTACCTCCCTCCTTCCCCCTGCTGCTGCTGCTGCTTCTTTCAGCCTTTTTTCTTGGCTTCAGGAGCCCACTCCTTTTCCTGTCGCACCTTCTTAGGTCTCTTGCAGGAGAACTGGAGGGTGGGTATGGGGACCGTCCACTATATAGTGCTGGGACGACTGCTGTCACATGACGCCAGGTGGGTGGTTTCCTACCACACACTGCTAGCTAAGTTTTCTGTGTGGTCCTAGCACCTGGCAGCTCAGTCCTAATGGTTATTGCCTACTGCGAGTCTCTCTCTCGAAGATTTACTGTTATGGTAAGTTCATACGTAACTACTTTTTTTTCTATTTTGAACCAAACTGAAATTGGGTTTGCCTTGAATGGCATGTCTGAAAGACCTAAAAAGAAAACAAGACCTATAGATTTTGAAAATTGTAAGAATTGTTTCCACCTCCTGGCTGAGGCAGACTGCCAATGAGTTGTGTTTGAGGTACCTGGCTCCAGATTACAATTTCTGTAATTGTGAGTTTTGCATCAAGTTTTGCTCTAAAACAATCAAAAGAGGGCTGAAAAACTGGAAAACTCTATGGCTTCTCAGTTTGCCTTCATGTCACCAAAATGCTCAGAAGAGGGTCTAGCCCCTCACAGTAAGCAGAAGGACAAGTCTGCGAAAGATGGCTCAGAATCCAGGATGTCTGAACGGGGAAACCCTGAAACCAGCAACATAAAAGAGCCTCTGTGCAGGTACCAGAGATGGTGCCTACAAAGAAAAAACAAAAAAGAAAACCATGTCATTGCCCCCCCCCCCAACTGAAGAAGGAAAGGAGATGTCAGTGGACAAGAACATAATGCACCCAGTGGAGGACATGACCAAGACATGGCAGTTTTCCAGGCTTTTCAGGCTGTGGGTTCGCTCGCTCGGCTCGTCCCCCCCAGGAAAGGGCTGAGTTTATTTATTTATGACTTTGGTTACCAGGTAAGTACGCTGATCCAAAGAACAGGTTTCAGGCACAACCCAGACCACAGGAGTGGCACAGCAAGGACAAGGAATACATACATATATAAACATAACGTATTTACAAAGAATATAGTTAGTATAGTATAGTACGTGAAATACTGGTTGAGAAATAAGAGATAAGCAACTTGACGAATGCAAACCTAAATATCAGTTATCTACAGTACACAGCGATGAACAAAGATTTATAAAGAACAGTACATACAATCATGGAATTATAAACTATACACACGCATGATATATAATTAGCAAGGAGTATAGGTGATACAGTACAGTGACAATTTTGGCTGAACATCCACTAGTCAATTGCATCATTAGGTAGAGTTTACAGGTTCATAGAAGCAGAGAACCAACTAGGCAATGGTCGAGAGGCATAGGTTACAAGAGCTAAGGTGGTAGTAAGCAGTTTTCCATGTTACTGCAACTTGACCGCCCAATTGGCCTGGCAACCACTGATGCATAGACACAGGGAAGGGTAAAGGCACAACTGCAACAGAAAAAAAAAATGAGAGAAAGGAGAGGTACAGCTGCCACGGAGTGGTGGGACTACCTGAGTGAACAGTTACATCAAAATTCCCCAAGGAGCCAGGTTTTGAAACTAGAAATGAAGGTGAGGTGAGAGGAGGCTGATCTAAGAGATGAGGGTAGCTTGTTCCACAGGGAGGGAGCAGCAACTGATAGAGCTTTACTAGCCATACTAGTAGCAGCCCTAGGGACTTCTTGGGGGGGGGACAGCTGAGGAATGAAGAGTCCTAGTAGAATGTCTAGTGTTTAGGGGAGGAGAGAGGGGACACTTCCCCAGTCTTGAGGGTGCTGTCGACGATGCAACCAAGGGAGAAGTCAAAGCGAGCTCTGAGCGGTAGCCAGCCGAGGAACTTGTACAGGTCACAGTGGTGGGTAGCGAACGAAGCAAGTAGGGCAAATCAGCAGATGTTGTAGACAGATGTGAGTCAGGCTTGAAGGGCAGCAGATACACGCGAGTATATGGGAGTGCAGTAGTCAAGTATGGGAAGGAGATTTCCAACAGCGATAGCCAGGCGGGCTTCCTTAGATAAGTAGTGTTTGATATAATAGGCTGCCCAAAGTTTTAGATTCACTCTACGGACAGCCAAGTTAATGTGTTCAGCAAAGGAGAGGGAAGGGTCCAGCGTTACCCCCAAGTATTTAAAGTAGGGGCCATTCTCAAGGGCAGGGCCATCCAGAGAAAACATGTAGGGGGGAGTTTGCCTTTTGTACCTTAGTGTACTCCTGCCCACAGACTACACTCGGCAAACAAATTTCTACTTACCGTACCCAAGTGTCTTACTTCAAAAGGCTCCGGAGCATTTCACTGCACCACCCCAGCCACCTGGAACTCCCTCCCTCCCTCCTGCCCTGAGGCAGGCCAACTCCCACCCAATCTTCAGAAAAGAACTATATCGCCACCTATCCCGGGACCCCTGCACATAGAAACATAGAATTTGATGGCAGATAAGGACCGCTTGGCCCACCCAGTCTGCCCATTTCCCTACCTACCTACTGGATAAGCTGCAGATCCTAGTTAACCAGCAGCCTACTTCTTCTTCCTACCCCCACACCCTAGAATTGCCTTATGACTGTCCCATGCATGCTTGAATTCCACCACTGATTTTGACTCCACAACCCTCCTCTGGAAGGCCGCTCCATGCATCCACAACTCTCTGTGAAAAAATACTTCCTTAAATTACCTCTGAGCTGCCCCCCATCTTCAAATTGTGCCCTCTTGTTCTTGCACACCTTTTTTGAAAGATGCTACCTCTTGGACTTTGTTGATTCCCTTGAGGTACTTGAAAGTTTCTATCATGTCCCCTCTCCTCCTTTCCTCGAGGCTATACATATTAAGCTCCTTAAGTCTCTCTTCATATGTCTTCTGGTGCAGACCCTGCACCATTTTAGTTGCCCTCCTCTGGACAGCTTCCATCCTGTCTATGTCTTTGCGGAGATTGGGTCTCCAGAACTTTACACAGTACTCCAGATGGGGTCTCACCAGCTGTCTGTACAGAGGGATAATAACTTCCTGTTTTCTACTGGTGATGCCTCTCCCTATGCATCCCAGCAAACCCCCAGCCCTCCTTGCTGCCCTCTCACATTGCATGCCCACATTTAGGTCATCTGATATGACTACCCCCAGGTCCCTTTCCATTTTTGTTATTGTTAGTATCTCACCCCCCATTGTGTACTCTTCCCCTGGGTTTTTGTTTCCCAGGTGCATTACCTTGCACTTCTTAGCATTGAATCTAAGCTGCCATACATTTGACCATTCCTCTAACCTTGCCAAGTCCCTTCTCATCCTTTCCACCCCACCCTGTGTATCAACTCTGTTGCAGATCTTAGTGTCATCTGCAAAGAGACATACTTGTCCTTCCGCAATGTCAGCTTATAAAGACATTGAAGAGGACCAGTCCTAATACTGAACTCATGTGTACCCTACTAGTAACCCTCCTTCTTCTGAGTGGACTCCATTTACTATTACCTCTGTGTCCTATTCTCCAGCCAATTCTTTACCCAGGCTGTCATCTTGGGACCCACTCCCAGGCTGGCTAACTTGTATATTAATCTTTCGTGTGGGACTGTGTCAAATGCCTTGCTAAAGTCTACGTAGGCCATGTCCACAGCCCCTCCCTGATCTACTACTTTGGTCACCCAGTCAAAGAAATCTATCAGATTTGTCTGGCATGACCTTCCCGCTGTGAATCCATGCTGCCTAGGGTCGTGTGCCCCTCTGGCCTCTAGATACCCAACAATTTTTTCCTTCAGAAGTGATTCCATCATTTTCCCTATCACTGAGGTTAAACTAACAGGTCTGTAGTTTCCTGCTTCTGCCTTGCTCCCACTTTTGTGAAGGGGAATCACATCTGCCTCCTCCAGTCCTCGGGTACCACCCCATCCTCCCATGATTTGTTAAAAGGGTAGTCAGTGGTGTCACTAGTTCTACCTCTTAGCTCTTTTTAGAATTCTGGGATGAACTCATCAGGCCCTCATTGCTTTGTCCACCTTCAGTTTTAAGAGTTCTTTTCAGAACCCTTTTCTTCTATAAATGGGTTGGTATCAACTTCTGTATCCAGAGTGTTACTACTGTTTGTTTTATGTACTTCCCCCTTCATTTGTAAATACTGAGCAAAAATATTTGTTTAGTATCTCTGCCTTTTCACAGTCTCCCTTTGCCCACCCTCCTCCCTTTATTCTTCCTCACTATCCTCCTTGGTCTTCCTTTGCTCCTGATGTACCTATAAAAGGTTTTATCCCCTTCTTAACTGAGTTGGCTATCTTAATGCTTTACAGCTAACCACCCTATTTTGCCCAAGACACTGCTGCACTTTCTAAACAAGCTTTGCTATAAAATGTCTTTATAGCTGCCACTTAGCCCAGTTTCAGTTGTTATTTGCATGTACTAGTGTCACTTTTGTCATCTCTGCATAGCTATATGTATTATCTCGAGTACTGTCTGACTTGATCTGTATTCTAACCTACCTGTACTATATACTATGTACCTGCACTATATACTATGTATTGTATAACCTCTTCTCATTTTATGTATGTATTCTCCCGGGTCATGCCTGAAAATAGTCAGCTTTGGCTAGCGCACCTAACCCGGTTAACAAAAACGAAATAAATAAATAAAGGTAGGGTTTGGACACAAACAGCATAACCTTTGTTTTTTTCTTGTTTACTAACAACAGGTTGGATGTGAACTACCTGTTGGCAGAGCAGTAGTTATGTATGAGGACAGTGGGCATTTAAGGGAGGGATTTTTCACTATGGAACAGGACAAGATCATCCGCATAGAGGAGGGAGTTGCAGTTAAGGTTGTTGGAGGGGAGAGTATTTATAAAGATAGATAAGAGATGGGGTCCTAGAATACAGCCCTGGGGACACCCGTATTGACAGATAGGGCAGGGTATGTAGTGGAGTCAATGCTCACAGTTTGGGAATGGTCCGAGAGGTAGCTCTGAAACCAGTTTGTGGTCTCAGGGGAGCAGCCAAGCAGGGGTAATTTGGACAACAGGAGGGCATGATTTACTATATCAAATGCCTTGGACAGGATGACAAAAACAGCTCCAGTCGCATTACCACGGTCCATGTTAGAGAGGACATGATCAGTGAGCATAGCAAGGGCTGTCGTGGTGTGGTTTTTGTGAAAACCATGCTGCTTTTTGCACAGCAGGTTGTATTTCCTGAGATGTTCAGGCAATTGGTGATGGACGACCTTCTCGAGAAGCTTACTAAGGTCATTGTCAAAGGAGAGAGGGTTTCCGGCTTTAAAAATGGGTACCACATTAGCTGATTTCCAGGGGTCAGGCATAGAGGAGGTGGAAAGGGTCAGGTTGAAGATAAAAGTGAGAGGTTTAGAGATAGCAGGGGAGACTAGCTTTAGCATGACAGGGGAGAGGTCGTCTGAGCCAGGGCTGCTACGGTTAGGGAGAGTCCTTAGGAGCTTATAGGTTTTCTTCAGAGAAATAGCCATAAAGTAGAAAGGGGGGGAGCTAGGAGTGCAGGGAGGGGATGGGGATGTGGTACATGCCCCTGAGCTAGTTGCTACATATGCTGGAAGTTTATTAAGGAGGGCAGAGAGATCAGTAAATTCCTTATTGAATGCCTGGGCAACCTCAGCTGGCTTGGTTAGCTGCCCAGAAGAGAGTCCAGTAGAATGATGTTATTGTGTTGGCGAGGGTGTAGAAGGGAGCTAATGGAGTCCCAGAATTTTCTAGGGTTTCTAAGACTCTCCTTCTGTAGGTTGAGATAGTAGTTCCGTTTCAAGGACCTAGTCTGATGTTTACATTGATTGCACAGTTGCTGGTATTCGTTCCACAGGCTGCTGGAGGGAGACAATTTGTGTTCGGTCCACTTCAAACAACATGAAGTCTTGCTGTATTCTGACATTATGCAGTTAGCCCCAGCACTTGAACTGCTCTGGAGAGGGAGGAGTTAACTCTATGCCAGCACATAGAACGTTGAGCTCAAGCTCAGTTCAAACCTCTGCTGCACAAGTGTAACCATCAGATTCTTTACTCCGCCTAACTGTACAGTCGCTATGGAGAAATCTCCTTCGCTTGTCGGTTCGGTCTCAATAAGACGTCAGTTTTTAACGGCAAATTTGTATTGTTTTTTCGGTTCAGATCCTTGTCTGCGGTACAGTAAGTGTTGTAGGTAGTGGACATTGGTTTATTTTCTGTGTGAAAATTGTAAAACTTTCAATCGGTCCGCTTTGGAACCGATTGTTTTCTTTCTTTATTCTGCAAGTCTTTGGTTTATTTGTATTAGTGTGAGGTACCGGTCCCCATCGGTTTCAAAAAGACGTATTTTCAGATGTTTTTTTCCACAGCCAGTAACACAGTTGGTAACCAATAGTGGGGTCTTGCCTGGCTTTAAAGCTGCTGAAGGGTACGTGGTTAGGATGGCTATGTCTGAGAAACCCAAAAGAAAAACCGGGCCCACTGGGTTTCAGCACTGTAGTGAGTGTGGGCATGCCTTTGCTAAGGCAGACCCTCACACCACCTGTGTGTATTGTCTGGGGTTTGACCACCTCGATTCAGACTGCCAAATATGTAAAATTTCCCGAAGGCCACCCTGGATAAGAGATTGGGTAGGCTTAGGGAAAAGGAGGCCGAGAAGTCCGCTGATCTGGATGGCCAGCCCGGTTTGGTTCCAACTGAACCTGAGGGAGTGCCCACTGACCTGGGCAATACTTCCTTGGGCAAAAGGAGAGCCGATCCTGAGGAGTCGGTTCCGACAAAGAGAAAAAAGAAATTAGCTGGTTCGGATCCAGAACCGTCACTTCCAACTGCTGAAGAGATTGCCAAGGCGATTGCATTGTAGAATCGCTTCATTCGGCTCCAGCGCCTCCCACTAGGTGCTCAGTTTGGTCGGTTCCTCTGGTTCTGGAATATTGTCCTGATGATTACTATGCACCGGATTTGGAAGGGGAAGAAGAGTACGATGATGATGATGA
This sequence comes from Neoceratodus forsteri, assembly GCA_016271365.2. Classification (NCBI taxonomy): domain Eukaryota; kingdom Metazoa; phylum Chordata; order Ceratodontiformes; family Ceratodontidae; genus Neoceratodus; species Neoceratodus forsteri. The sequence goes on from CM028131.1 coordinate 621,198,108, forward strand.
TGATGATGATGGTGTGGTAGGCCTGGATGAGCCTATTGAACCGGACATCTCCCCAGACAGGCCTTCCAATGTTTCCCCTCCTAAGCTTTCTGAGTCCCCTTCCCACTATTTGTTTCACAAAAAAGTGGCAGAGACCCTCCAACTCCCTCTGGTTGAAGCTGTTGAGGAATAAGAGGAGCCTGACTATGTCGAGATGATGGGCATCCCGGAGTCCAAAAGGCTGTCCATTCCCGTCCATAAATCTTTTGGGAAACAGACACAAAAAATTCTTCAGACACCAAATTCATTACCTCATGTGGACAAGAAAATGGACAGGAGGTATATGCTGTCAGGCTCAAGTACAGAGTACTTGTTCCAACAATGCAGCCATGTTGGGGTCATGCAGGCTGCAGCCTGTGACAAGGCTAATATACCTTTGGCTTCACACACCCCAGATAAAGACTCTAGGAAGGTGGATGCTATGGCCAAGAAACAGTACTTGGCATCCTCCTTGGGACTCAGGCATTCAAACTATATGGCCTACACAGCCAGATACCAGAAGCCCAGGTGGGATACTGTTCTGGAGCTGGCTAAACAGACTTTCCCCCAGCTAGCCAAAGAGCTGGAGGAGGTGGCTGCTGATGGGATTGAGGCATCCAAAGTCCAATTTCATGCTGCTGTGGACTCTAATGATGTTTCATCACGATTCATGGCTACATCTGTGTCCCTTAGGAGATTTGCTTGGCTCAGATGTACTAGCCTTTCACAGGACACCCAGGCTAAGGCCATGGATTTCCCTGCGGTGGGTAATTCTTTGTTTAGGGAGCAGACAAAGAATTACATGAAAAAGATGATTATAGGACCACCTACAGGAGTGCACAGGTCAAGGAAAGGCGGGCAACTCCTCAGAAGTAGCAATCTAGGGGCAGCGGTAGGCCTTTTCACAGGCCTTTCTACCAGGCACAGGCCTCCTCTCCTTTTCCTCAGAGGGGGTTCTTCAGAGGGAGAGGCAGAAGGAGGATGAGCAGGGCTGCATCCTCCTCTCAGTCCAAGGCTCCTGCCAAGCAGACACTCTGATGTGTGAGCCCGGGTCGACTCCCTCTTTCCAGTAGGAGGCAGGCTGGCTTATTACTTCCAGACCTGGAAGTCCGTTACCCCAGACAAGTGGGTCCTGGAGGTAGTAAGCCAGGGTCTGGCTCTCAGTTTCAAAAATTTTCCAAAGCTGTTGGTCAGGTCTTTTCCACCTGCAAACACCTCTGAAACCATTGCTCTAGAGGCAGAGGTTTCCTCTCTGCTGGCTCTCAGAGCCATAGAGAGAGTTCCTACTCCACACAGGGGCAAGGGTCTGTACTCCAGATACTTCCTTACCCCAAAAAAGACAGGGGAGTGGCAGCCCATCCTAGATCTAAGATACTTAAACAAGCACCTAGTCAAGCCAAAATTCAAAATGATGACTCTGGGAATAATTCTTCCCTCTCTGAGGCCAGGGGATTGGTTAGCCTCCCTAGACCTCAAGGATGCCTATTTTCACATTTCCATCAGGTGCTCCCACAGAAAGTACCTCAGGTTCGAACTGCCTTCAGACCATTATCAGTTCAGAGCAATGCCCTTCGGACTAAAATCAGCACCAAGGGTGTTCACAAAATGCCTAGCAGTAGTAGTGGCCTTTCTAATGAGACAAAACATTTTCATATTTCCATACCTGGACGACTGGCTCATTGTGGGGCAGTCTCCAGACCAAGTCAATTCAAACCTGCAAGTGATCCAGCAATTACTCACTTCTCTGGGATTCCTACTCAGTCTTCCAAAGTCAGTTCTCAAACCATTGCAACTTCTGACCTTTATAGGGGTAGAGTTGGACACTGTCCAAGCAAGAGCTTTCCTTCCTCTGGAAAGGGTAAAGACCCTTACAGACCTGGCTTCTTCTTTTCGCCTTCTGGTGTCTCGACCCTCAAGGCATTTTCTTCAACTCCTGGGCCACATGGCAGCTTCCACTGCAGTGGTGCAAGGGGCCAGATTTTAGATGAGGGACATCCAGTTCCACTTAAGGGCTTTTTGGTCTCAGAAAAAAGATCCTCTAACCAAAATGGTTCCAGTGACTCAGACTCTGATCCAGGCTCTCAAATGGTGGTTGGGTCAGGACAGCCTCAGACAAGGAGTCCCATTCATCACCCAGACTCATTCTGTGGTATTAACCACAGATGCTTCTCTCCTCGGGTGGGGAGCTCACTTGGGAGCTCTCACAGCACAGGGTGTGTGGTCCCCTCAGGAGTCTCTACTTCATATCAGTCTTCTGAAGCTCAGGGCAGTGTACCTGGCTCTGCAAGTTTTCTTGGACTCAGTACAGAACAAGGTGGTTCAGGTCAGGACAGACAACACCACCACCATATGGTACATCAACAAGCAAGGAGCCACTCATTCTATGGTCTTGTGCATGGAAGCCATGACATTATGGTCCCTGGCTTATTCCCTACAGACATCTCTGGTAGCAGTCCGCCTCCCAGGGAAGGACTGTGTGCTAGCAGATGCTCTGAGCAGGATATCTCAATGCCATCACGAATGGTCCCTGGATCCCCTAGTGTTAAAAGTGATTTTTTCAAGATGGGGCACTCCAGAGATAGATCTCTTTGCAGCCACAGACAATCACCAACTTAGTCTTTTCTGCTGCAGACCCCCAGTTTTAGGTTCAGTCCCCCTGGGTGCTCTACTTCTGGATTGGGAAGGGAAATTTCTGTATGCCTTTCCCCCTTTCCTCTATTGTTCAAGGTTCTGGTCAAGATAAGGTCACAATCTTGCAAAAGTGATCCTGATTGCTCCAGACTGGGCCAGGCAGCCTTGGTACCCTCTATTGCTGTCCCTTGCAGTCCATCTTCCCCTATCTCTTCCCAAGAATCACAATCTAGTAACCTCATCTCAGGGGAGGATTTGGTACCCCAACCTTCGGTCTCTCAATCTCAAGGCGTGGCTCTTGAAGAGTTAGAATATGCAAGCCTGCATCTGTCTCAGGGGGTTCTGGATATTCTCAAAGTTTCTCGAAAACCTGCCACCAGAAAAACGTATAATTCCAAATGGAAAGGATTCAGCATTTGGTGTTCCAATAGGCAGATGTCTCCAGATACTGCTGATTTGGCTATAGTTCTGGATTATATGGTCCATCTTAATGGCTTAGGCCTCAGACCAGCTACTCTGAAAGTACCCTTGGCAGCTGTTTCTGCATTTCCGTCAGTGGGGATGGCTTCCTTACTGGTATCTCATCCTGTCTTCTGTAAATTCTTTAAAGGATTACTACATACCAACCCTCCCTTTAAGGACCCTACTCCTGCTTGGGATCTTAATGTTTGCATTGCTCAGCTTATGCAACCCCCATTTGAGCCTTTGGTCTCAGCAGAACTTAAGTACTTGACTTGGAAAGCTGTGTTCCTGGTAGATATTACCTCTGCCAGGCGTATCAGTGAATTACAAGCTCTGTCAGTGGAGCCTTATTTTATCTCATTCCGTAGAGATAAGGTGGTCCTTAGAACCAACAGGAGGTTCTTATCCAAGGTGGTTTCAGAATTTCATCTGAACCAGTCCATTTTACTTCATGTTTTCTTCACTGATCATTCTTCTTCAGGAGAGAGAAGATTACACAGTTTGGATGTTAAGAGAGCACTTAGCCACTACATTGAGCACACTAAGGCACTTAGGTTTGACTGTCCTCAGTTGTTTCTCACTTATGGTGAAGTGGGAAAGGGCAAACCTGCTACTAAGAGGACTATTGCCAGGTGATTTTTCTCTTGTATACAATTCTGCTATGAAAAACTAGGCAAAATACCTCCCTTCAGGCCTAAGGGCTCATTCAACTAGAGGTACAGCTACTTCTCTGGCTGCTGCCAGAGATGTACCATTACTAGAAATATGCAAAGCAGCCACCTGGAAAACAGTCCATACATTCACCAAGTATTACTCTGTAGATATCCAGGCTAGGAGTGATGCTAGGTTTTACAGCAGTACTGCAGAGCCTATTCCCAAAATAAGGTCCCTCCTCCATGGGGGTATTGCTTGGTAGTCTGCATAATGTTGGAATACAGCAAGATTTCATGTTGTTTGAAGAAAAAAATTACTCACCTTAGTAATTGTGTTTCTTCTAATGGAGTCTTGCTGTATACTGATATTATGCAGTTAGTCCCAGCACTTGAACTGCTCCAGAGAGGAAAGAGTTAACTCTATGCCAGAGCATAGAACGTTGAGCTTCCAACATTATGCAGACTGTCCAACTCTACCCCTATAAAGGTCAGAAGTTGCAATGGTTTGAGAACTGACTTTGGAAGACTGAGTAGGAATCTCAGAGAAGTGAGTAATTGCTGGATCACTTGCAGGTTTGAATTGATTTGGTCTGGAGACTGCCCCACAATGAGCCAGTCGTCCAGATATGGAAATATGAAAACATTTTGTCTCATTAGAAAGGCCACTACTACTGCTACTTTTGGGAAGTGGGCTGGCAGGTACAGTGCTGCACCTCAGGGGTGCACTTAACACTCGCCCCTGTGTAGGGAGGGGGAGTGGATTATGTTTATGTTGCTCTTTATAGTTATGTTGTTCACTACCTAGTTTTTGTTTTGTAGTTCTTGACTTGAGTCTTTTGGGACCCCAAACATTTGGTTGCCTTTTGGCTAGTTAAATTACAATTTCCACCTAGCAGGTGTAGTTAGTTAGTATTAGCTCATAAGAATCTGACGGTTGCACTTTAAAGTGCAGCAGACAGAGGTTTGAACTGAGCTCGAGCTCAACGTTCTATGCTGTGGCATAGAGTTAACTCTTTCCTCTCTGGAGCAGTTCAAGTGCTGGGACTAACTGCATAATATCAGAATACAGCAAGACTCCATTAGAAGAAACACAATTACTAAGGTGAGTAATTTTTTCTTATGGTCTCTGGCTTTCATGAGGGCTAGTAAGTCTTTGGTTATCCATCGTTAGCCCCTGCCTGTAAATCTCTGTGTTGTAGTTGGGAAGTGAGTCCTGGATTATTAGGAGGGCATTGGTGAAGAAAGCAACAGCCAAGGACTTATCGGTGATAGTGTAGAGATCCTGCCAATTTATGGCCTTAACATCACCGTGGAGGAAGGAGGTGTTAGAGCAGTTGAAATTGCGGAAGGTGATGTACTTTGGAGAAGGGTGAGAAGTCTTGGAGGACCATATGGCATAGGTAGGGGAGTGGTTGCTAATGGAGTCGGCAAAGGTACCTGCCTGAAGTAGCCTGTCATCCTGGTTTGTTATCACCCAGTCAGGTAGAGTGTTGGTAGAAGTGTGAGTGTTTAGGCAAGTGGGGAGGGTGATAGCTTGCACCAAGTTGTGTTGTTTCAGTAGGTTGGTATGATCAGGTTCTTGGGCACTTAGCCAACTGAGATTGTAGTTACCAAAGAGAATGGTGTCCTGAGGGGGAGAGTCCCATAGCTAGTCAGGAAATTCTCAAGACCCACTACGCCCCCCCATGGGAGGTTATAGCAGCACCCCAAATATAGTTTCTTATCCGAACCCAGGTTGATCTCAAGGATTAGTCATTCGCTAGGGGAAGCGGGCTCAGAACAGAGTAAGGTAGTAGCAGATAGGGGTTCCCCAACATATGTGGCAACACCACCACCTTTCTTTTTACTGGACCTGTCCCATCGTAGCAGGGTGTAGCCAGCCAGGTGATACATGGCGTCGATGTGGAGTGACTTCAGCCACGTCTCAGAGAGACAGACAGCATGCAGTTTGTGGAGGGATACCCATACTTCGAGGTTGAGGTATTTGGCAGGGAGGCTGCAGATGTTCATAAAAGCAAGTCTTAAGCCAGAGGACCTGTTCCAGCCACTGTCCGTGGAGGTGATATGGGTGTTAATAGGGCTGGGGTTGCTCTCAATGTCCTCCACTCTAAGTAGCAGTGAGAAAAGTAGGTGATGGGGCATGACAGCCAGGTGTGTGGGGGGGGAGAGAGAGAGAGCATATAGGAAATATCCTAACAGTCTTCAGGTTGGAGAGAAAAGGATAAGTTAGTGGGCCAAACTATGTTAGCTCTCACCTTTCTTGCACAAGTGTCAGTTTAGATAGATGCATGGCCATAGGGGAATGGTTAGTTTAAGCCTGAGCTCGGGCTAGAATTAGGCCACATGTATCCGCCAACAACAGTGTACCTGTGAGATATGCAGCCAATAGCAGGAGGAGTAAGGGATTCATTGTGCCTGTGGGGTAGTTGCCTGGAGGAGCCAGGCCAGAGGCAATCAGAGTTTGGAAAACTCCAGGGAGGCAAGTGTAGATGGGCAGGTGAGTGCTAGCCACACCAGATTACAGCATTATTGGATGGGGGGGGGAGATCGAAGGGTATAATGGCACAGACAGCAAGAGATTAGTATAGAAAGCGCTGATATATGTAGTATACAATCTAGGTTGGATGCAGTTGAAAAGTGAATTAAACTGAGGGGGTGGGAAAGGGCCAGGGGTGAGAGTGGAGGAAGAGGAAAAAAATAAAACGTAAATCGGCGCCTGTTCTGACACTAAAACCTGCAAATAGGCAAGTTGTGCAGCAAAACAAGGAGACAGGACACCCGGCTCCCTCTATTGACAGCTTAGTATAAGCTGCAAGCGGGAAAGTGGAGAGTTAGTCATGTGACTCATGCGACTCATCACAGGCTATAAAAGTATAGCTGGCCAAGGGTGGGAGTGGTGAGGGAAGGGTGGGGAGCAGCCGCACAGTGGCTACAGGAATAGCAAGTCAGAATAAAACAAATAGAGGCTGTTCCTTCACAGCATCACGGCAGAAATAGGAGCGCTCTGCTTAAAATGGTCAAAATATGAGGAACTCTCCAAGTTTCAAAGCAAAAGTTTTCAGTAAGGGGACAAAACCGCCAGTATTTGATTAACTGAATGCTGCAATGCGGCTTGTGTTTTAAGCACACTCTGCCAGCCAATTAACTTTAGGCAAAGAGGTGCCTTCCAGGCGCTCCATGTGAAGCAGGTCTGGAGAAAAAAATATAAATTATTTAGAACGGACCTTGTTAAAATCAAGAATGATTTTTATTTAAAAACAAGAAACACTGACTGAGTTTTACGATGATGAAGAGGAGGAAGAGGAAGAATCTGTCAAGCCTGATGGTTCCCTAGAGCAAGAATTTGGCTGCCCTCCTCGTGCCCATGATGATTTCTCATCACATTATTCCTTTGAGAGGCAAATGGTTAACACCCTCAACCACTCTACCCAGGAGATGGCTGCGAAGGAGGGCAAAGTGGAATTCCTGGATATGGTGGGGTTAACTGTGACCAAGAGGTTGCTTCTGCCTGCCCACAAATCCCTAAAGAAGACAACCTGCAAGCTGATGCAAACACAACTTCCAACCCGGTGTTGACAAGATGATAGAAAAAAAGACCAGCTGGACAAATGGTGCTGAGTACCTATACTCTCACCCAGACCATGAGGGGGTGGTCCAGGCAGTGGCTTGTGACAAGGCAAAAGTTGCCCTTTCTGCACAGCTTCCGGACAAGGACTCCATGAAACTAAATAGCATGAGGAAGAACATTTATACCTCAGCTTCCTTGCTTTTAAGACAGGCAGTTTCATGGCATACAATGCCAGTACCAGCAGGCTCTGTGGGCTCCATTCTAACTATGAGCGAGAAAGCATCGGGTGACTTGGCACAAGATCTATCAGACACTGTCAAGACGGCTATCAATGCCACCAAATACCAGTTCCATATGGCAGTGGATGCGAATGACACTGCCTCCCGAGTTATGGCTCATGCAGTCTCCCTGAGGAGGTTTGCTTGACTCAGAACCACCAACCTTTCCAAGGACACTGAGACAGAGGCAATGGATTTTACCTGTAAGGGAAATTCCTATTTGGTGAAAGGACAAAAGCATACATGAAGAAGGTGGAGGAGTACAAAGCCACCTAAAAGAGCAATACCATGAAGGAAAAGGCCTCCACTTCCAGCACGCCTTATGGAAGGGGCAGTAGAGGTATTTTCCCCATGGTTTCCTCGCCTATGATTTCTCCCAGCTAAGGGGTTTCTTCAGAAGCAGAGGTAGAAGGGGCTCTAAGCATGCTGACTCAACCCCAGCACCCAAGGTCCAGCCTAAGCAGAACCCCTGACAAGTTGGTTCAGGTTGTCCACCCATTGTCATGGGGGGGTGGAGGTTGGCTAACTTCTTTCAGGAGTGGAAAAATATCACCACAGACAAGTGGGTCATGGCAGTAGTGAACCAGGGACTCACCCTTCAGTTCAAAAGGTTTCCAAGACTGCAGGTTCACAAAAACGCTGCACCTCCCACCCCAACAGTGAAAACCATGTTGGAGCTGGAGGTAAGAAAATTGTTGCAAACAAAGGTAGCAGAAATGGTCCCCCCCATCACAGTGGTGAAAAGGCCTCTACTCAAGATACTTCCTAACCCGCAAGAAAAATGTTGAGCAGTGACCCATTTTAGACCTCGGCTATCTGAACAAACACCTCAAAAAGGAAAAGTTCAAGATGGTAATCCTGGCTTCAGTAATCCCAACCCTTCAGCAGGGGGACTGGCTAGGTCTCTGGACCTGAAAGATGCCTATTTTCATATTCCAGTCAGGCCCTGTCATAGAAAGTACTTAAGGTTCAAAGTAGGGAATAGTCACTACTCTCTTCAGCTCCCAGAGTGTTCACAAAGTGCTTGGCTATGGTGGCAGCACATCTAAGAAGACAAAGGGTGGTGGTCTTCCCTTATCTCGACAACTGACTAGTCGCAGGGAAGTCACACTAGGAGGCAAAGGCCTCTGTCCTTCTCACTCAGCATACTCTGGAGGATCTGGGCTTCATAATAAACACTTAGAAGTCCCAGACAGCCAGTACAAGTACTGGACTTCTTAGGTGCAGAATTAGATGCCCTCACTTGCAGAATTGGATGCCTTCTAATGGAGGGTCTTCCTCCCTCAGGAGAGAGGGAAACATTTGGTGGATCTGGTGAAGTCTTTCAGATTAGGCCTGCTGAGGCCTGCAAGAGACTTCCTCTAGCTATTGAGTCACATGGCCTCACCCACAGCAGTAGTGGCCAGGGCCAGGTTCCAAATGAGAGACATCTAATATCACCTACTGGCCCACTGGTCCCAAAGGCGAGACCCTCTTTCAAGGCAAGTACCTGTGTCAGCGACTCTCTTAAGAGCACTGGACTGGTGGAAAGAAGAGGGCATCTTCAGAGATGGTGTGTTTTTCCTTCAGCAGTCACCCACTGTAGTGCTAACTACATATGCCTCCCTCCTGGGTTGAAATGCCCATCTGGACCACCTAACAGTAAGCAGAGTGTGGCCCTCCCAGGAGTCCCAGGAGCATATAAACCTGCTGGAGTTCAGAGCACTGTGTGTGGCACTACAGGCTTTCATCTCCCTCGTCAGGTGTCAGTCAGTCCAGATCAAGACAGACAACACCACTACCATGTACTACATAAACAAACAGGGAGGCAGAAGATCCTCAAAGCTATGTACAGAAGCAATGAAGATCCGGAATCTGGCCTATTCCATAGGTGTGCAACTATGAGCAGTTCACCTGCCAGGAAATTACAGTGTTTTGGCAGATTCCCTGTGTCAAATCAGCCAGGAACATCACGAATGGACCCTGAACAAACAGGTACTGGCTGCAGTGTTCAGGGCGTGGGATACACCAGAAATAGACCTGTTTGCATCTTGGGAGAATCACTAGCTTCCCCTGTTTTAGTGCAGACCACTTGCAGTGGGCTCGGTCCCATCAGTTGCCCTGATTCTGGACTGAACAGGGAGGTTCCTGTATGCCTTCCCACTCTTGCTGAGCGTGCTTTTGAAACTGAGGTGGCAGCCTGCAACCATGATTCTAATAGCTCCAGATTGGGCTAGGCAGGTTTGGTACTCCCTGCTCCTGTCCCTTTCCATCAAACATCTCGTCCACCTTCCCCTGAGACACAATTTGCTGACTTTGTCTCAGGACAGGATAACCTTCCCAAACTTCAGGACTCTGTGTCTCAAGGCACGGTTCTTGAAGAGCTAGAGTTCTCAGGCTTTAACCTTTCTGAGAAGGTTTTTGAGGTTCTTAAAGTTTCCAGGAAATCAGCAACAAGGAAAACATATGCCTCCTAGTAGAAAAGATTTTTCTGTAGTGCTCCACATTGTCAATGGGTAGTCATTACAGCTGGGGTTTTGTGCACCCCTACTAGGGGAAATGAAACAGCCCAAAGTCATAAAATGTTGGGCACATGAGGATTCTGGACAGCAGCAACTCTTCAGTCTTAGTTGTGCCTTCGAAGGGAAATACTTTCTTGCTGCTCTGAAGGAAAAATCACCTTGGGGCTGCAATTCTGTGCAGCAAGTGGAGGCTACCTGGTGACTGGGACACTCCTAAATTAAAATCGTGCCTGTTGAGCTGCGGCTTTCGAATTGACTGATCTGCTCTCCCCATTTTCACTGCCTTTGCTTGGATTGGGGGCTATGTTTGCCACACTTTTTCAGAGGTGTGTATATTTTCTGAGGTCTCAGTTTTAAAAAAATCACAAAAAGGAGGGGGCATGGCCAACTGGGCAAGATGCTTTCTAGTACAGCTTTGCATGGGCTATATGATTAAACAGAAGAAAAATATGTAAATTGGCAACCTAAATACTGTAAAGCACATCTATGGCTAGTAAATTTCAAGCGGCACCTGCAAAAGTGACAATGCGGCAGTCTAAGCTCCTATTTCAAGTGCAGAAAAATTTGGAAGTACCTACACTGAACCACAAGACTTTCTTGGGCCCGCAGCCCACTGCTCCACGTAAAGGTACCATGTCTGAATTGGAAAAATCTCTAGCTAGTGTACCAGCCATGCTTAACAAAATGCAAACTGAAATAAAGGCTGGATTTGCAAATATCACTGCCCAGATCACCCACCTGCAATCAGTGGTTACCGGTTTCTCCGAGACCTCGAATGCACACTCCACATGTCTTGATGAAGCTGAGAAGCGGCTCAGTGAGGCAGAAGACCTCCTAGCAGAATTAACCAGGGACAGAAACAATTTGAAAAAGCAACTCCTGGAAGTCCAACAAAAATCAGATGACCTTGAAAACAGGTCTCGTTGTTCGAACATACAGATCGTCGGTATACCAGAGAGGCTAGAAAAATCCTTACACAGTGATTCATTGCTGGCTGGTACAACACTTAAAGCTTGGTGATGATGCATTCAGTTATGAAGTGGAATGAGCACACCGCACGGGCCCGAAACCGCCCCTGGAGAAAAAACGTGCCACTTTCTGATCAAATATTTAAGATATACAGATAAAGAATGGGTGCTCCAGGCTGCTAAATCAAATGGCTCAGTGACCCCAGGCGACAGTCAGAAGGTGTTGGTGGTGCAAGACTACAGTATAGACCTGCAGGTATGCTGCCAGAAATTCAACAGTGTAAAATCCACCCTACACCTCCGTGGCTGGGAATATGCCCACCTCTATCCATCCCAGCTAAGGATCTCCCAACCAGGTAAACCTCCTCACTCTTTGATTCTCCGCAGGCTGCTGAGCGATTTATCAAGTGTAACCCCTAGATGGCGCTATCCCAGGGGCTACTACCCCTGCCTGATTTGCCACTAACAGGTTGAGGGGCCTGGATCCAATGGCGGGTGCCTCCACCCAGAGGTCAGGGTTTGCAATAGTTAAGCTAACTTGGTCACAGCCCTCTGGGACACTGCAACCCCCCTTTCTTCCCACTAGTGGCCCACACAATATATCAGAATTACCTTCACAGTATACACTTACCCCAGGTCTGGTTCCGCACTGGGACCTCCTGTGAAATGAGATACAGTGCAACAATCACAGTACAGTACTTTAACATAGACAAATACCTCAGGCAGTATAACTTTGCTGAAACAAGCAGCTCTGATTTATTTAGGGGATATAACAAGGACAGGGGAAATCAGGTTAATTAGCTTATCACTTTAATAATCTACCTATGGCTCTGTGCAGGCCTATCCCTATCAGTTACTGTCCCTGGGTACCCAAGCCCTAGTGGCTAGTCCAAACCGTGGCAGCTGGTAGGGGCCCTTTCACACAGAGAAAAGGAGAATTAAACAGTCAGCAGTACAGTAATTCCATTTGGATTTAATGTGACAATTCAACAGGGAGCGACCCTGAATTAGTACTCACGACCTCCAAATAAGATAGGGTCCTTCAATGTCAGCAGGGCTCACTTGAGGTGCACAAACCTCTTCACACATCCATATAAAAGAAAGCACTATACCAGGCAGGCTGCATCTGTATCCCGATTGCAATTACAGCACAATACCCGGGAGAACACACAGCAGATTCAGTTCCTGACAGACCGAGTGTAATTTTCAGCAATTCCTCCAGTCTTCTACAGGGTGAGCCTGGTTTCTACTCTTCAGAGATCCTTTGATTCTTTTCACAGGACGGATTCAGTCCTAACAAGCTGCAGACCAGAACTCTGGGCCTTACACACGTTTTTTGACTAAAACTGCACACTGAAAAAGCACAGGGCTCCTTCCTTCTTCACTGCCAAAGCTCAACTGAAACTCCAACCGACAAAACCGGCACTTCCTTTGAGTTCCTCCCAGTTCTTGACTGGATTGGCTGTCACTCACAATAGACTGCTGCTGTTGGTCCAAAAGGTGCTGAAGTCTAAACTACATCTCCCAGAGTCACTGCCCATACAATCCTCTTGTGGCTGGCTCAGATTATAAGCCCAAGTTCTGATTCGTCCAGGCACCATTTTAGAGCTAGCTTACCCCACACTGATTGGTCCAGTTCAGCAGTTCAAAACTAGAATGGGGAACTAGCAGACACAGTTCTGACTGCAAAGAAAGCAGGTTAGACAAACTGTAATTTCATTATTACTCTAAATAATTTCTGGCAAACAGTTACATCTGTCAGATAGGTTCCCTTTGCACTCCTAGTGACTGCAAAATGAAGTGAATTGGCAGCAGCTTGGTGGTACTCAATCAAAGAAACACACAGTCCCCCATACAAACTAATTATGTCTGCAAGCAGACAGCTCTTAAAGAGACAGTACCAGAGGTTCTAAAACACTCACTGATAAATGGCTTAAATGCCAAACACCATTCAGGCTTGGAGCATTCAAGCAAGCTCCTGGAAGTCTTTTGGGAACCCCATTTGCAGGGGGTTACACCTTCCTGGTTTGGGAAAGCTTGGACGTCCCAGTGTCAAGCAAGTACCCCATAGTTTCAACTGCAACCATATACATTTGCATTAGGCTCGCACATGTAATCATCAGTCAATATATCATTTTACCAAGAACACATTTCTGAAACATTGCAGTACGTCCTCTTTACACAGTATTACATACACATTGTACCATAACTCAAGTTATTACCTCTTGTACATGAAACCTGAAGAGGGGCCCTTCCCTATCAGTTACCTTGGGGCTGGATGGGGCAAGGCACCATACTTAGAGGGCAACACAAGTAACTTGGAGTTAGCACTGATGCTCAGTTTGGGCAATGAGCTCGGGACACATACACTTCTTTATGGACAACATTGAGAGGCAAGTCCACAGGCCTCCCAAGTGAATCATAACTGAGGTGCACCACAGGCTTTACAGCTCGACCAGTCTTTCTAGGGGAACTGTTATAGTCTCTGCACTCTGAGCCTCATTTTCAGCATTGTCCTCACTTGTCAGGGAGTCTCCATGGGGGTAGAGAGGCTAGAACTTGGGGCACTTTCAGCTCCAGGAGTTACAGTTTCTGAGTCCACAACATTTGGCTCACATGGAGAGCTTTGGACACTGGCAGTGGACTGTCAGGGCACTCAAAATACTCTTCTTGTTCGGTGTATCACCAGTCTGCCCCAATCTATCATTTTCCTCCCTGAAAGCTCAAACAGTTCAACCATGCACAATGATTCCATTTCATCTGATCTGATGCTTTGCACTTCACTTTCTGGGAGCATTGGCTCCAGGGATGAAGCTGGGGGCTTAGACAGTCCAGAAGGCCCAGCTTCATCTCCAGTATTGACTAGGGGATTGCCCCGAAACAGTTGACTCAGTTCGTAAGAAGGATAGTATTCAAAGTCACTCTCACTTTCTTCCGATATGGACTGACAGTCATGCTCAACTGGGACTTGTGGAGGGGAACACTTTAACTTTGCTTCTGTAGGTGCAGACTTTCTTGATCTTTTCTTAGCAGCAGCTCTAGTCACTGGTCCAGAGGGGCATCTTCTAGGGGCTCAGACTCAATTAAGATTTGTCCAATGGGCAGTAAATGATTTCTGTGCATTGTTTTACATCTTTTGAATTATTCTCAGGCCTTACTTTGTACACTGGCAGATCATCTAGTTTGCCCACTACAATGTGAGGGAGATGGTGCCATCTGTCAGCAATCTTGTGCTTGCCATGCAGTCCCAGATTTCTTAGCAATACCGATCTCCTCCTGGAGTTCCTGTGCTTTCACCTTTTATCATACCTTTCTTTGTTGGCCAGATTTCTTTTGGCAGCCATGGTTTGAGCCAGTTGGTACGCATGAGTTAGCTGGGCCTTTAACTTTTGCACATACTGTAAATAGTTGTCAGCTTGAACCCCATCAGGAGAGACCCCAAAACACACATCTACTGGTAGTCGAGCTTCTCTTCCAAACATCAGGCTGTAGGGGAGAATCCAGTGGCATCACTTTGGTGCAGTTATAAGCATGTACCAGGGTGCTAATTTGTTGGCTCCATCTGAAGCTTGTCCTTTGGGTGCAGGGTGCCCTAGCATATCTAGCAAAGTGTCATGGTTCGACGTTCAGGCTGTGGGTCCCCCTGGGGAGTAGTGGAGGTGGTTCTGGACTTCGCACTCCCCACAGAGAAAGCATCTCTTTGATCAGACGACTCTCAAAGTCTCTCCCTTGATCAGAATGGATTCTTTGTGGAGCCCCATAGTGAACAAAAGTTTTCTACAAGTACTTTGGCCACAGTGGATGCTTTCTGGTCTTTGGTGGGGAAAGCTTGGGCATATCTCGTGAAATGGTCAGTGACCACCAGCACATTACTGATATTTCTTTGATCTGACTCCAAACTCAGAAAATCAATACAGACCAGCTCCATGGGTGCACTGGTGGTGATGTTAACAAGGGGGGCAGCCCTCTGGGGCAAAGCTTTCCTCTGTAAGCAGCGACTACAAGTTCGAATGTGTTGCTCCACATCAGCCCCCATCTTAGGCCAATAGAATCTGGATCTCACCAAGTCAAGTGTTCTGTCTATACCAAGGTGCCCCATGTGGTTGTGCAAGGACCTCAGTACTGAGTCTCGAAAGGCAGTGGGCAGCACTAGTTGTTGTTTGTCTACTTGTCCCCCTCTGTCTACTGTTTCTCTGTATAACAGTTTATTGATCAGTTTCAACTTAGGACCTTCTTTGTATAACAGTGCAGTTCTCAAATCAGTGGGCGTAATTTGGACACATCTTTTCCTGCATAGAGGGCTTCTAAAGCTGCTTTGATCATGGGATCGCGATTGAGCCCGCCGAATACTGTCATTGTCCAGCTGAGGCAGTGCACCAATGTCTATTGCAGAAAAGTGGCAAAAGCAGCAGGTATGCAATTCTCAGAGGCTCCCAAGCAATCCACCATGCAGTCCACTGCGCCCTGGGACATTTGTTTCTCCCTGTCAAACTTCCGCAGAGTGCCCAATGTCAGGTTCTGCCAATTGGACCCAATCATTCTGGGAAACAGGCCTCCGGAGAGAGCATCAGCATCTATGTGGTTCAGACCTGCTCGGTATTCGAGAGCATAGTCATATGTAGATAATGCAGAAAGCCACCTATGGCCAGTGGCATCCAACTTAGCTGAGGTCTGCACATAGGTCAAAGGATTATTGTCAGTTTTACTAGTATTTTAGCCCCATACAAGTACTCATGGAATTGGTCAACAATAGCCCACTTCAAAGCTAGGAACTCTAACTTATGTACAGGATAGTTCTTTTCGGATGGGGTCAGGCTTCTACTGGCAAGGCCACTGGTCTCAGGCCATTCTCGTGCTCTTGGTACAACAAGCCCCCAACCCTTGCAAGCTAGCATCAGTGTGCAGGGCGTAAGGTTTTCTTGGATCGGCATAGGCCAGCACTGGAGCATGGGTAAGTTGATATATGATCTCATGAAAAGCAGTCTCACAATCAGGAGTCCAGCGGCCCCAAATACTTCACTCAGATGAAAATACACTCTTTCAGTCTTGAGGGACGCTGACTTTTGGTATTTTTTGTGGGTTGGGGGATACCCTTGAGTAAGGTTAAGTAAAGGGCGGATCACTCTTGAATAGTCCTTGATGAAGCGCCGATAATAACCACAGAATCCCAGGAATCTTTGCAGTTCTTTAGATTTTTGGGCTGTGGCCAGGTGGTCAAGGCCTCAACTTTACTTGGGTCGGTCTCTATTCCCTCGGTGGATACTATGTGTCCCACATACTTTACTGATGTTTGAAAGAATTGACACTTATCAATGGACAGTTTAAGGCCAAAGTCCTCCAGTCGGTCCAATACCTTAAATAATCTGCTCTCATGTTCCTCCAGTGAGCTGCCAAACACAATAACATCATCTAGGTATACCAGGCACTCTAGTAAGTTCATGTCCCCACTGCACCTCCATCAATCGTTGAAAAGTGGCTGGGGCACCTGAAATCCCTTGAGGCATCCTCATGAATTCATAGAAGCCAAGCTGACAGATAAAGGCCGTCTTCTCACGGTCCTCTGGGGCCATCGGATCTGGTAGTACCCACTGCGGAGATCCAGCACAGAGAACCACTTGCTCCCGCTTAGGCAGTCCAAAGCATCCTGAATGCGGGCATTGTGTACTGATCAGGATAGTCCGCCCGGTTTAAGGTGCGATAATCCACACACATCCTTACTGTTCATTCTTTTCCTCACTACCACAATGGGGAAGCATAAGGGCTTCTGGATTCTTGTATTACACCAGCAGCTAACATCTCTTGCAGATGCCGTCTCACATCATCTATGTCAGCAGGTGCCAGGCGCCGAGACCTCTCACTAAATGGTCTTTCGCATGCAGCCGGATATTGTGCTCAGCTCCTTGCACGCATCCTACATCCCATTCCTTTAAAGAAAACACCTGGTCTCTCTGGGCAAGCTTTCACTGATCCTCACTTTCCATTCAGCTGGCAGCGGGAGTCGCCAAAATCAAACAAGTCAGGCGTTACTCTGTCATTCTTCCTTGAACTCTTGCTGCTGGGTAGCACTGCAGTGTCTGCACAATGCACATTAGCCAGGATGCAACCTCTGTTTACTCGAATGTCTCTTTCAGACACATTATGAACTTGGACCATTACCCTTCTGGCATAAGCATGGGCTCTAGCGGGCAAAATACTAGGCTTGACCAGCAGTCCCTCTGGCAATTTTCCATCGCCTGGTGCATCCAACATTAATATTTTATTCTTAACATCCTTTCTGATACGGACCTCTCCTGTAAGGTACACTGGGCATTTGGCCAGGATCAGAGACTCAGGATCCTTCTTCCATACAATTCCGACCGGTTCCTCTGGTTCTGTTTTTCAGCATCTCTGTGCCTCATAGGCCTTCTTAATTAAAGCCGGAACTCTTAAAGCTCTATGACCCCTGTTTTTCATAACACAACTGTGCCAGCCTTCCGAACATATGAGCATTTGTTCCAATCAACAAAGGGACACCATCATACAGTCCAGTGGGGGGACACACTAAGGCTAGGGTCTCTACTTGTTGCCACTCCAGCCACGGAGGTGGGGAAAGACAGCCAAATTGGATATACCCGAATAGGGGTAGGCCTTCCACTTAACCCCATACATGCAGTCCTTCTAATGGTTGTAAGGGCACGCTCTGACAAATGCTTGATACCAATCCTGGAACATAATTGTCACTTGGGAGCCACTGTCTAATACAGCTTTTGTAGACACTCCATTCACCTTTACAGTGGTCTTCATGGAGGGACCCACTATTCTGGACCAGTCTGAGAGGCGGTAGGGGGCCTGGGCAACTGACCTTGCCACAAAAGGACGTGAATTAGCATTTTTGTGCCCTCACTGGGATCATGTCGCACCTCTTAACCACTGATTTCTTCTCCAAGCTCTCCTTGTAGCCTATATGCAACTTTGTCAGTGTCTTTTGGGACTGGCATTTCCTTTCATGTGCCCATCTTTCCCACATTTATAGCAAAACATACTTTCTGGAGTTTGAGCTGGCGAGGCGCCACACTGGGAGCCAGGGCGCGGGTATTACTAACTGGAAACCTGGGTGCCATCTCTGTCTGCGGCGTGATAAGCATTTGGAGACATTTTGTCAGTTTCTCCACTTCCATGGTCAAGGAATTGAGTTTGGAGCTGTTATCAGCAGGAGATACATGGGTGGGTACCCCCACCCCCATAGCAGATGCAGTCGGATATAGGTCAGGGCCCGTACTTGCAGGCGTGGCCTTCATAAAGGGACTGTTTTGAATTCCGGATCTCTCTCAACAGTTCGCTCCCATTGTGGCATATCTTTTCCTTGTCAGAGCACTCATTGACTGTCAACCTCTGCCCCTGAACTTCACTTGATGGGTCACCCTCAGTCACTGGTCGTAGCCACAGCTGTTGGTGCAGGTACCTCCCGAGGTCGCTTTTCTCAACTCCTCGAATTTCTCATTAACTCATCATAGGAGGGTGGGGATTCCAGTCGATTTGCTTGTCTGAACTGAAGCAACAGCAGTTCTGAGAAGGGGCAGACTTAAGGATTCTGTCCAGTCTGGTTCGGTCCAGTTCAATCGCTGGCAAACTACCCTTCTGAGGCATTCTTGCAACAATTTTTCCAGCCAGAGACATACACAGACAACAACTCCCTTGGTACTGTTGTGCATTTCTTACTCTCCACCATAGGTCCTCATCAGAATCTGGGCTCCCATACACATTCTCCAAGGCCTCAAGATAGGCCTGTGCAGTCGCTTCAGGGTTACTGGCCCGTTTAGCACGGATGGTAGCCAGGGTAGGACCTCGGAGGCTCTCACTAACCTCTTCGCTTCCCGAGCATTGCCATTCTAGCACTTGGGGCAACATAGTCTATCCAGGTCTCCCAGTCATCCTCCCTTGGGGGGGGAGGTGCCAGAGAAGATCCTCAACCTTCGGTGAGAGTCGTGACTAATGGCAGGTGCAGAAATAGGAGTCTGCATTGGTTCAGCCACCATTACGGGCACTGGAGCAGGAGAGGGTGTTGGGGAGGAACACCCCAGGTGGCAAGAATAGTTTCTTCAAGTCCTCCACAGTTTTCCTCTCCCAGCAACCATTCAGCAAATTCTCCTCAAAAGTTTCAGATAGTGGTGGGGCTGATTCCCCCGGTCTTTACTGTCCTAGTTATCACTCTCCAAGCAGTGAGGGCTCCTCTGGGGTAATGGTCTGTGGCACTTGGAGCTATTTATGGGATCCTTAAACCTCTACTAGGCCAGGAAAGTGTGGGTGAGCAGATTAGCATGCCGACCCACCACCACAGGGTTTTGTAAACCTTCCACCTTGGAAAGTACTCCTGCACAGTGTCCGTATTGATACCCAGGGGATGTCCAGGATAAGCATAGCATTTTGGGGTCGATCTCCTCCCCAGTACATCACTCCACCAGCCGGTGCACAGCCACTTCTGTCGGGTACCATTTTTTCTTAACAGTGGTTCAGAATATGGCCACTAGAGGACACACAATCCCAGCGGTGAGCCTCCAAGATGTAACCCCTAGATGGCTGCTATCCCAGGGCTACTACCTGCCTGATTTGCCACCAACAGGTTGAGGGGCCTGGATCCAATGCGCAGTGCCTCCACCCAGAGGTCAGGGTTTGCAATAGTAATTAACTTGGTCACAGCCCTCTGGGACACTGCAACCCCTTTTCCCACTAGTGGCCCACACAATATATCAGAATTACCTTCACAGTATACACTTACCCCCAGGTCTGGTTCCGCACTGGGACCTCCTGTGAAATGAGATACAGTGCAACAATCACAGTACAGTACTTTAACATAGACAACTACCTCAGGCAGTATAACTTTGTTGAAACAAGCAGCTCTGATTTATTTAGGGGATATAACAAGGACAGGGGAAATCAGGTTAATTAGCTTATCACTTTAATAATTCATACCTATGGCTCTGTGCACAGGCCTATCCCTATCAGTTACTGTCCCTGGGTACCCAAGCCCTAGTAGCTAGTCCAAACTGCGGGCAGCTGGTAGGGGCCCTTTCACAGAGAAAAGGAGAATTAAACAGTCAGCAGTACAGTAATTCCATTTGGATTTAATGTGACAATTCAACAGGGAGCGACCCTGAATTAGTACTCACGACCTCCAAATAAGATAGGGTCCTTCAATGTCAGCAGGGCTCACTTGAGGTGCACAAACCTCTTCACACATCCATATAAAAGAAAGCACTATACCAGGCAGGCTGCATCTGTATCCCATCGCAATTACTGCACAATACCGGAGAACACACAGCAGATTCAGTTCCTGACAGACCCGAGTGTAATTTTCAGCAATTCCTCCAGTCTTCTACAGGTGAGCCTGGTTTCTACTCTTCAGAGATCCTTTGATTCTTTCACAGATCGGATTCAGTCCTAACAAGCTGCAGACCAGAACTCTGGGCCTTACACACGTTTTTGACTAAAACTGCACACTGAAAAGCACAGGGCTCCTTCCTTCTTCACTGCCAAAGCTCAACTGAAACTCCAACCCATAAAACCGGCACTTCCTTTGAGTTCCTCCCAGTTCTGACTGGATTGGCTGTCACTCACAATAGACTGCTGCTGTTGGTCCAAAAAGGTGCTGAAGTCTAAACTACATCTCCCAGAGTCACTGCCCATACAATCCTTCTTGTGGCTGGCTCAGATTATGAGCCCAAGTTCTGATTCATCCAAGGCACCATTTTAGAGCTAGCTTACTTCACACTGATTGGTCCAGTTCAGCAGTTCAAAACTAGAATGGGAACTAGCAGACAGTTCTGACTGCAAAGAAAGCAGGTTAGACAAACTGTAATTTCATTATTACTCTAAATAATTTCTGGCAAACAGTTACATCTGTCAGATAGGTTTCCTTTGCACTTCTAGTGACTGCAAAATGAAGTGAATTGGTAGCAGCTGAGTGGTACTCAATCAAAGAAACACACAGTCCCCCATACAACTACATTATGTCTGCAAGCAGACAGCTCTTAAAGAGACAGTACCAGAGGTTCTAAAAACACTCACTGATAAATGGCTTAAATGCCAAACACCATTCAGGCTTGGAGCATTCAAGCAAGCTCCTGGAAGTCTTTTGGGAACCCCCATTTGCAGGGGGGTTACACAAGGAAGAGGAGGCCATTGTGGATGATCGGTCACAGGCCAGCACTACAGCCTCAGCTTGAATTCTCTAGCATGCTAGCCATCACTACCTACTTGGATGGTGCTGCTCTTTAAGCCTCAGGCCCCAGCCTCATGTATGGGGCATTTTGCCAGTGCAGACTTCCCTACTCAGATCTCTCAGGTGTGTTTTATTTGGCTACCTTAAGAGGATATGTTGAATGTATGTGGTATTAAATCAGTGGCAGATGTGCTGAATTGGGGGACCTTGGGTCACTTGGTCAGCTCTCTTTCTGCTTTGGATTGGGCCAATTAGTGATGTTTCTGTGGCTCTGTGTGTTTGTGGTATTGCAGAAATGAAGTGTAACCCCCAGAGGGTGCTATCCCAAGGGCTACTACCCCTGCCTGAATTGCTACTAACAGGCTGAGGGGCCTGGATCCAGTGGTGGGTGCCTCCAGCCAGAGGTCGGGGTTGAGACAGTCTGGTATGACTTGGTCGCAGCCCTCTGGGTCACTGCAACCCCCATTTCTTCCCACTAGTGGCCCACACAAATCAGTCACAGTATCTTCACTGTATACACTGATCCCCAGGCTTGAGCCAATCAGCTTGCTCTGGAGACCCCCTGAAAAGTGGGATTTTGTTACACAATAATCACTGTACAGTAATTCACCATAAACACACAAGTTAGCCAGTATACCTTTGCAAAAACAATCAATGTGATTTATTTCAGGGGGGAATAACAAGGACTGGGGGGGAATCAGGTTAATTAGCTTACCACTCTACATATATATATATATATATATATATATATATATATATATATATGTATACATGTAAATAGCTGTCTAGGGCACTGTGCACAGGCCTAACCTATTAGTCATGGTCTCTGGGTACCCAGGCCATAAAGACTAGTCCCTCGATGCAGCTGGTTGGGGCCCTGACACAGAAACGAGCATTTGATTCCTAAGACGATTAGACAGAGCCAGCAGGCTCAGTTGTTGCAGCCAGTAAAGAAACCAGAAGACCTTGCCCTCACTAGAAGCATTTGACAGGGAGCGACCCTGATTTAGTACTCACGACTCCAGTAGAAACAGCACCCTCACACCACTCGCAGGATCAAACCTGGAACTCGAACACTTCTTCGCACATTTATATGAAAGGCAGAGGGGTACCATACCAGGCAGCTGCTGTATACCTCCCGATTGCTTGCACTGCATACACTGGGCCAAAACGATCAGCTTCACTTGTCCTGACAGACCGAGTGCGATTAATGCAGATTCTCCAGTCCTCTACAGGGTGAGCCTGGTAGGTAGCCACACTTTTGCACAGCCTCCTCTGACCGCTGCCTAGCGGATTTAGTCCGACACTTGTGGGCGTTTGAAACCGCTGACTTCTGGCCTTCCACACGCACTTCCCGCGTGAACACTCGACAGCACAGGAGCTCAGAGCTCCTTCCTTGCTCACAGCCACAGCCTCTTCCCCTTGGCAGTTCAGGCAGGGAATCCTCATTCGGGTGCCACCTGATCCCATTGGAGGGCTGCAGATGCCAGTCACTTAATACCACCCTCATTGGTGCAAAAAAGGTGCCATGGTCCAGAACGCCACTTCCCAGAATCACTAGCTGTATCCCCATTGGTCAGCCGGCTCCAGTTAAGAGTCCTGATTCTGGTTGGTCACTATTTACGCCATTTTAGATGCCCCCTGGCTACTATTGGACTCTTCAGAACAGTCCTGATCCAAAATGGAGGGGCACAGCACAAAGTTCCAGCTGCAATAAAGGCAGGTTAAACAAACTGCAATCTTACCCATGCTCTAAATGTTTTCAGGGAAACAATTACATCTTTCAGATGGGCTCCCTCTGCGCTCTTAGCGACTGCAGAAACGGAGCGCTCAGACAGCAGCCAGGGCGGGATTCGAGCAGAGAAACCTCAGTCCCCTATTCAAACCACTCAAACCTGCGAGCAGGCAACTCTTAAAGAGACAGTACTGGAGGCTTTAAAAGCACTCACAACGCCTGCATTTAGCTGCCTCACGCCGAACACCAGTTAGGCATGGAGCATTTAGGCAAGCTCTAGAAAGGCTGTTAGGAAACCCCCATTTGTAGGGGGGTTACAGAAGTGTCCACAGTTTTTGAGTGCTCTGTGTTATCGTTTCTTCTGCACTCATCTGCTCTTCTAATGATGGCTTCATATTCAGGGTAGTTGGATGATTTGAGAATCACACTTACCATTAACTCATTTATTCCCACAGATGCCATGTAGTGTCAGAACTACCCACTGCTGGATCCGACCCAAAATGGCCACCGGGAGCAAATGAGTTAACTAGGGATATACTAAATGTAAGATGGGAACGCACTTTGAGGTCCCTCCTACATCAATGCAGTTCTAACAGAGACTTACTGCCCATTCCACATCAGTGTGCTTTCTCCTTGTTGGGGTCCTTGATCCTTCTGGCTATAATCTACTTTATTATGGTTTAAGATCCTCAGCCACAGCATTGAGGTCCTGTGCAGCTCTCTATCTCTGCGACTGTTCCCTCACAGCATACGTAACACTAAGAGTGAACCTTGGATTATACTCACAACAGTACTAACGTTTCATACATATTTTGTCAGGAAAGCCCTTGTTCTTCCTCAGGAGTCATACCCCCACTCCTGACTGTGCCATGGGGCACAGGTAACAGCAGGGAGGTGGGGGGAGAATGGTCATACCACTTGAACAAAGAGACGATCCCTGGAGCGTTACTTATGAGAATACATGTTATCAGTCCAGTTGTATTTACCCTACTGACTGCGCTAATTCATCAAGTTGTTATGTGCTCAGGATTACCGATCTGGGGGAAGGGTGTTCTTTTCTGACATTTCTGGAAACGTAGGTCCCAAAGAGGACCATACAGTCAATCTAAGTGAAACTACCACTCCACCCAGTGGAGAGTTAGGTTTGCCAAACGTTCGGATGTGGAGTGGGCATTTAGGCCCCCTAGATTTAATCCAGTTGTATTATTTTTATTCTGTTATACAGTATACATTAGTGTATCAGCAACATGATTAGTAAACAGCCTTAACTGCAGTTTCTGCTTGCCATCATTAACTGAGGGGAAGGGGATGGATTGACCAGTAAGTTGAACAGCAGGTTTACTGTCTCTACTACAGTTTGTTTTGTAGGAACCTTGTTTGTTAACTTGTTCATAGTTATTTTGGAGGGGTGGGGAGGGTGGAATTCTTGGGCAGGGGAGGGAAAATGGGATGTGAAGGGGGGATAGAGTAGGGGAAAAAGTTGTTTTCTATTACTCTGTTCCTGTTGTCATTGAAACTGTTCTTATGGATACAGTTCTCTTAGATTTATTTATTTTTATTTTTTATTTATTTATTCTAGGATTACAAGCACCTTTGAGCCAAGGCTCTTTTGCAAAGGTTCCACGTTAGAAATAACAAACAACAAGGAAGCAACGGTGAAATAATAGTAAACAATTCATGTACAACAGTGCTATTGAAAGGGGTCAATTATAGGAAGAGTAAGGTGTAGAGGAGGAGGAGAAGTGTAGGTAGTTAACAGAGGCAGCTATAGTAAAATGGTGAACACAGCTAGGATGCATGTGCCCACAAGGAATGGGTAGGGTCAGGTGCCCGGGGGTGGCAGAGAAACAGGGATGAGAGGAGAGGGGGAGGATGAAGATGCAGCCAGAGGCATTGTAGAAAAATAAATGGGAAGGAGTGATAGAAGAGAAAAAGGGGGCAGGGTGAGGGGGGGAATAAGTGCTATAATGGGGCAAGGAGAGACTAATGAGGTGGTATGAAGACCTGAGATTTGAAGTGGCACTTCAGGAGCTAGGGGGAAGGGGACTGAAGGGCCTAGGGTTAAGCAGTATATAAGTTAGGATTAAAGTTGTGTAGGT
This sequence comes from Neoceratodus forsteri, assembly GCA_016271365.2. Classification (NCBI taxonomy): domain Eukaryota; kingdom Metazoa; phylum Chordata; order Ceratodontiformes; family Ceratodontidae; genus Neoceratodus; species Neoceratodus forsteri. Next base: position 621,223,219 of record CM028131.1, read on the forward strand.
CATCATCTAGGAGAGGCAGTCACAGGAGCTAGAGGCAATGAGATGGTCCCGGAGCCTGGTTTTGAACAGACCTAATGTTGAGGCAGAGGAGATGGTGTGGCTGAGACCATTCATCCATAGAGGAGCCCTATAGGTGAAAGAGTGTTGGCCCTGCATAGTTGGACAGCGAGGAACTTGTAGAATCTGGATTGTCGAGCTCCTGGTGTTCTGTCAGTTGGTGTTTTGATGTAACAAGGCAGTAACACCAGGGGTTGGTGTGAGGCCAAGTTTGATTTTTCCCGCCATAGCACATGTGAGATACTTTATACGGTTCGAGGGTTGGCGCCATCCGGATTGTTCATAAAGGGCACAGGTGTGGGTGAGGCGGTGGGCACCAGTTGTAAGCCGGCATGCTTTGTTACATGCAATTGTTATATGTCGGAGGGCGGATGTTGTGGTGGAGCCATAGATAATGAGGCCATAATCAATAATTTACACCACAAAGCTCTGGACGGCAATCTTCAGGGCCTCTGGGGTGAGGTGCTTCCTGTGCTTGTAAAGTAATCCAAGGCATGTGCTGGCAGCTTTAACCATGCTGTCAATGTGAGCCGTATAGGAGAGATTGGGGTCAAGCAGAATCCCTAGGTATTTGAAATAGTAAACTTGTTCGAGGACGGTCCCCTGCTTGGTGGAGATGGCAAGGGGGTGTTGCTTGTAATGGTTATGTGAACTGCATAATAGCAATGACTTGGTTTTCTTGTGATTGAGGACTAGTTTATGATTGGAGAACCATGTTTCAACAGCACTGAATCCGAGTTGGAGGCTGTGTTGTAGTGGTGAAAGGTCCTTGTGCGTAGAAAAGACAACAGCATCATCCGCATACAGGAGGATTTGTTCCGAGCAGGATTGTGGTAGGGAGTTTAAAAAGATGCTGAAAAGGAGAGGGCCCAGTATGGACCCCTGAGGTACTTCGAAGTGGACAGGCAAGGTGTCCGAGATAGCATTGGCAATTTTTACTCTTTGAGAGCGGTTGTCAAGGTAGCTTCTGAACCAGCGGGCTGAGTCTGGTGCGAGGCCAGCAAGGAGTAGTTGGTCATACAGCAGCCGATGATGGACCGTGTCAAATGCCTTTGAGAGGTCGATGAAGACAGCCCAAGTAAGAAGTCCTTTATCAAGGGAACTATACACTGCACCGGTAAATTCAAGCAGGGCAGTGGTGGTACTATGCTCTTTTCTAAAACCGTGCTGTTATGTGCACAGAATATTATATTTGTCCAAATAATCAGTGAGCTGGTCCACAACAATACACTCTAGGGCCTTGGATAGTGGTGGCAATATGGAGATCGAGCGGTAGTTAGAGTGGCAGGTCTTATCCCCAGTTTTGTGGACCGGGGTCACAGTGGCAGTTTTCCAAATTTCAGGGAATGTACTGGTGTGGAGAGAGAGGTTAAGAATTTTAGTTAGGGGACTGAGGACCTTGTCAAGTGTAAGTGATAGCAGTTTAAGGTCCAGGGTGTCACTGCTGATTCTGGAAGTGGAGATGGCTGAGGCAATGTGGCGGCAAGCTTCATTCATCTTAATCTCCCTGAAGTAGAAATGAGGGTGGTTTGACAGAATGCAGGGTGAGTTAGAGGGGATGTGACTGACTGTGAAGAAATCAGGTGGTAGAACAGTACTGAGGTCAGTAAAAGCCGTGTTAAAGGTATTTGCAATGACCATGGGATCAAGGGTAGTGGACCCTTCAACAATTAACATGGCCGGAGGGGACTTTGATTGTTTCTCAGTAATGTCCTTGATATTGTCCCAGAAAGCACGACCATTTCCCCAGGTGCTGGTGAGGACGTCCTTATAATATGAGCTTTTCGTGAGACGAATGGATTTTGCGAAGGCATTACGGGCATGTTTGTATTTTTGGATGTCAGATTGTTTGTCTGTGGCTTTAGCCACTGCCCACAGGTGGTCCCTAGATTTCAGCTGGGAAAGGAGCTCCGCAGTTATCCAAGGGTTACAGGGGGCTTTTGTTTTCCATTTTTTTGAAGGAATGAAGAGGTCACAGGCCTTATTGAAGGCGGTGATGAAGTAGCCGAGGGCTAGGTTAACATCCTTCGCCTTGTAGATGGGCAGCCAGTCTTGCAAGGATAGGTACTGTTTGAGATGGGTAAGTTGACCACGGGGGAGGACTCTGCTGGCAATGATTATAGGGGGTGGCTTTAGAAATTTATTAGACCATTCACATATAACCGAGGATTTATACTCAGGTTACAGGTGGCTGATGCATAAATATAACTTCATTGGGACAAGGCGTAGCTGGCCATTCAATACTGCTTTACCATGGCTTCTGCCTTGAAAATTATTAACTGAAATGTCAACAGGCTAAAAAAAATGTAGTAAACCGCAAACGAGTTAAACATGATTAAAAAAAAATGTAAAGACCAACATAGCTGTCCTACAGGAGACACCTATGACACCCCTTGAGGCTGAAAAAATAAAGCATGCGTGGGGGGGCACCTGGATAACAGCTATTTATTCTGCCTGGGCAAGGGAGTGGCAATATGGTTGCCTCATGGCTTCCCAGGAAGCATTGTGGGCTCCTACATCAACCCAGGGGCAGATATGATTTGGCACAGCTATGGCTCAACAAGGGGTGGGGTACCTAGCAGTTGGATCAGTCTACGGACCTAGCATTGAAGATCCACAATTCTATCACAAACTACTCATTGACATGTCTCCTTATCGAGGCCCATGGGTCCTGGGAGGTGACTTTAATTGTGCGGGGGACAGTATGCTGGATAGGTCGAACCCCTCCCCTGCTACAACTTCAAAAAATGCCAGTGCCCTTCATGAAGTGGAGATCACCTGCTCTTAAGTTGTTATATGGAGGCACCAGAATCCCACTGGGAGGGGGTATTGCTTTTCTTTCCATTCCCATCAATCCTATGCAAGGTTGGCCAGACTGCTGGTCTCTTTGTCACTCACTCTACAGGTGGGTCATACATAGATACATAGACAGTGTCGGCAGATAAGGGCCTATGGCCCACCTAGTCTGCCCATTTGAGCTTGTAAGTTCAGTTTGTTTTCCTAGAAGTCTATTTCCCCTTACCCCTGACCTCTAGAATTCCTTTATGTCTATCCTATGCATTCTTAAATCCCGTGATTGTTTCAGCTCCCACCACTTCCTCTGGCAGGGTGTTCCACTTGTCCACCACCCGTTCTGTGAAGAAATTCTTTCTCATGTTTCCTCTGAATCGTCCTCCCTCCAACTTCATCCCATGCCCTCTAGTCCTGAAACATCTTTTTCGCTTAAAAATAGTGTTTTCCTGCACCCTGTTCCTCCCTGTAAGATACTTGTATGTCTCTATCATATCCCTCTCTCCTCCTCTCCTCCAGGAGTACATGTTCAGTTCCTTCAACCTGTCTTCATAGGACTTGTGATGCAACCCATGCACAATCTTTGTTGCCTCCTCTGAACCTTCTCTACCCTGTCTATGTCCTTACGTAGGTATGGTCTCCAGAACTGTACACTGTACTCCAGGTGGGGCCTCACTAGTGTCTTGTATAGCGGAATTATGACCTCCCTTTTCCTGCTGGTGATGCCCCTGCCTATACATCCCAGCATCCTATTTGCTTTACCTGATGCCTTGTCACACTGTTTCCTACCTTGAGGTCATCAGAGATGACAACCCCAAGATCCCTTTCCTGCTTGGTGCATGCTATATCCTCACCCCCCAACTGATATATCGTGCCAGGGTTTTTGTGCCCCATATGCATTATCTTGCACTTCTTTGCATTGAATTTCAACTGCCAAACCCTTGACCATTCTTCAAGTTTCTGCAGGTCCCTTCTCATTCTGTCTACACCCTCTGGTGTGTCTACTCTGTTACAGAGCTTTGTGTCATCAGCGAACAGTGAAATTCTGCCTTCTAGATCCTATGATCATTCATGTAATCATGAAAGAACTGTGACTAAAAAATATTATGATGGTCTGACCAAATATGAGCCTGTCCTAGTCTCAGAACATGCACCTCCACACTACCGAGCTCCACAGTGTGGCAGCTGAGCCCCCCTCACAACCCTGGAAACTAGATCTGGTGCTCTTGAAAGATCAAGTGTATCTGCTACATATGCACACTATTATTTCAGAGTACTTAATAAACAACAAGAGGGGTGAGACCACTCATGCTGCCAGGTGGGAAGCACTAAAGGCATTTATTAGGGGACAAACTATTTCCTATACGGCATACAAAAAGAAATTGGAAGATGAGAATCTTGTTTTCCTTGAGTAGAAAATCCAGGAACTTGAAAGGGTGCATATGACCCATCCCGGCCCCGGGCTGTACCGTAGACTACAACAACAACAAACTCTGGCCAGAGCCAATAGGGCTGTAGTTGAGGAATTTGAGTTAAAAATATTGAAAGTTTGTTCTGTAATATTTTTGCACCGAATTTTCAACATAGCCTTGATGTGACGCTGCCTCATGAACAAGGGCAGAGATAATGTTCAACTCCTAGCCTATAGGTGATTTTGCACAGGGACTGCTAAATCAATTTTCAGGACGCAGAAACACATTTTGGGCAGGAGTTGAAAAATGGCAGCTGTCACATTCATGATATGCTGTAAAGGTATGACTATGTTGTAAATTTGGGTTAAAAATATTGAAAATTACCAACATTACGAGCCTGCATTCGCTAAATTCACCATAGGCTCATAACTGGGGGGGGGGGGGTAGTATTATTTCTTTATTGATTTTATCAAACAATAAAGACAAGACAAACACAATACAAACAATACAGTCAAACACCAACAGCAATCGATTGATCAAACTATATACATTAGGGTCTGTTTCATTATGCCTATATCATATATGATAGCATAAAATTTCCAGGCTACTACTTTCTTAGAAAGATCTCTATGTTCTCTATATCTCCAGCCTAAATCACAGTGGTCTACTCCTCTAATGAGGCCAGTGTCAGATTAAGGAGACCGATACACCCCGGCAATGTAAGGCTCTCCACTCCATTACCAGCTTCCACATTTCTTATCCAAAACCCTACTCACCGGGTTAATTTAGCCCAACCCTTCACGTAATGTGAGTTTCTATAGGGGACAGAGAAGATATAAAAGGGTCCCAAGTAATAAAAATTTGTTTGCCCCTCCCTTTAACTATGTATGAGAGATGTTCGAGGGCCAATGTTTGTATAGCTAAATTGAGCCACTGTTGGACCGTGAGTGTTACCCCCAACACCCATGTATTTAGAATACAGTGTCTTGCCAGTATCAACAACACATGGGTCCACCGAGGCAACAATCCCCAGCCCTTCGTCCGCAAGTCCTCTATGCCAAAGAGCATCAGGAGAGGTATAACCAGAACTGGGAGTACCATTAAATGTGAAATCTCCTGTGCAATTTCAGACCAGAAGATCTGTAAAACAGGACAAGTCCAAAAATGATGAAACTAGGAGCCCAACTGCATGGCACACCTCCCAAACAGTGGAGATACTGCAGGATTAAATTTACTAACAATTAAAGGTTGGCAATACAACCTATGAATAAACTTATAAAAGGATTCCTTATACTTATTGCAAATTAAAATACCCATGTGTAAATTCAAAATCATTTGCCAATTTTCATCCTGTATAGGTACCCCTAAATCTCTCTACCAAAGGGCCTTTGTCTTATATGTAACATCTGGAAAAATTGTCTCCCCTGGAGAACTGCCTTGTGGATAAGGCCCCTGGAATCCTTTCTGGGAGCATATATCAATTGTTCAACTTGTGACAGGGGGTACTCAGTGACCCGTTCTCTGCCCAGCCCTCTACTATATGCCCTAATCTGTAGATATCAAAAAAAGTGAACATGAGGCAACCCCGTAACCTCCCGTATATCCTCAAAAGTATGCATGCCATCCTTAGAATATAGGTTGCCAACGTACCTCACCCCCCATCCTCCCATTCCCAAAATCTCACATCCACAAATCATGGCAAGAAAAAAGGGTTCCCAGCCACTGGGACCAACAGCATTTCCTCTTCTGCTACTCCCTCCAGATGCTGTAGCTGTACCTATGCCTCCAGAACCAAGAGTACTATGGGGTTTATCTGCTCTAAGTTGCCATACACCCTTCTGCCCTGTTTTGAAGATAAGCAGATAGGCGACCAGGACAGACCCCCTCCTCTAAATCCTGCTTCCACTGGCCTAAACACCCAATCCTTTGTATAGTCAAATACAAGTTTCTAAGGTCTGGAAAATTTAAGCCACCCTTGTTGGCATTTGCTTTAAGGTGCTGCAAACTTGTGTGTGGGCATTTACCCTGACAAACAAATGTGGAAAGGGCGCCCTCCACTCTCTTAATATTCATCCTAATAAGACCCACATGGAACATTTGCATTACTGCAATATAACTGTATTGTTTTTTAATATTTGTAGACCAAATTTTCAACATAGCTTTCTTATGACCCCACCTCATGAACAAGGGCAGAGAAAATGTTCAACTCCTGCTGGAAAGGTGATTTTGCGCAGGGACTGCAAAATCACCTTCGGATGTAAAAACATTTTGGCCATGATTTGAAAAATGATAGCTGTCACATTCATGAGGTGTTGATATGACTATGTTGTGAATTTGGGAAAAAAATTACAGGAATAAATTCTGAGCTGCGTTCATAAAAATTCAAGGTAGGCTCATAACTTTGTAGTTTTTCTAAATTTTCACACCAAATTTTCAACATAGCATTCTTATGATGCCACCTCATGAACTAAGGTAGAGAAAATATTTTCAGGTCCTGCCTCAAAGGTGATTTTGCGCAGGGACCACAAAATCACCTTTTGGGATGCAAAAAAAACCCATTTTGGCCAGGATTTGAAAAATGACAGCTGTCACATTCATGAGGTGCTGTAAAGATATGGTTATGCTGTGAATTTGGGGGGAAAACATTGAAAATTACCAAAGGTATGAGCCTGCATTCCCAAAATTCAACATAGGCGCATATCTTTGTTGTTTTTTAATATTTTTATACCACATTTTCAACATGGCTGTCTTATGACCCCACCTCATGAACAAGGGCAGAGAAAATGTTCAACTCCTGGCCAAAAGGTGATTTTGCACAGGGACTGCAAAATCACCTTTTGGGACAAATTTGCCTAATGTTAGTTCAGTTGTTCATGAGGTGGGGTCCCAAAAAAGGCATGTTGAAATTTGGGCCAAAAATGTGCACAAATGCCCAAGTTATGCCACTAAGTTCAAAAGCCATTGCAATACGTTGAAGCACATAATTGTTTCTTCAGTTCGCGATCCAGGTTTGAAGAGTGAAGACGTGTCTGCTGTCTAGAGACTATTAAGGCACTGGACTCCCAATTGGTAAGTAAGGGCTTGGGGATGGGGTGATGGGAGGGTTGGGTGGGGACTGTACCAGCCGCAAAAGACATCGATGGAACAGTTTTCTGTTTACAGGTTAAAAAAAACTCGAATGGATTCCTGCACTGAGTTGGGCACCCCAGTATCAATGAAACAGATTCCTGCATTGGGGATTGGGCACCCCTAGTGCAACTGTTTCGTTTCCTGAGGAGGAGTGGGGTGGTGGTGCTGAGAGGGAGGGTCGGGTGGAGAATATCTTTAATAAACAAAAAATAAATGATCCTGACACTAGGGGATTGGGCACCCCAGTATCACTCTTATGTTTCTGGGGGTAGGGTGTGGTGGAGTGGTGGGTGCTGAGAGGGAGGGTCAGGTGGGGGGATATCAGTAATTTATAAATAATTTTTTCGGTGGTCACGTCGGAATGCAGCACAATCCGCCATGACCAAGATGGCCGCTGAGCACTATTGAGCATGTGCTAGTAGTCATGCATGTGCAATGTGGTTTGGTGGCCATGACCAGTGTTTATTTTTTCTTGAGTATTACAGATATCCCAACCCTCCCTGTCAGCACCCTGTCAGCACCCACTACCCCCCACACACACCCAGAAGCATAAGACTGACACTGGGGGCGCCCAATCCCCCAGTGTCACGATCAGGACTACCATTTTTAATTTTTAAAGAAAAAATAGTGCTTTGCGAGCAGACGGCTCCACAGACACGGAGGTGACTGTGATACATGTCCAGCAGGTTGTTCGGTAAGAAAGAATGCAAAGAATGCGGAGTCCTTTTTTCTGAAAGCAAAAGGATTGCAGGGCTCCACCCACTGCAGCCCTAAAAATGAAGTTAGAAACGTAGAAACAAAGAAATTGTCAGCAGATATGGACCTCTAGGCCCATCCAATCTGCCCGTAGGCCCTATACATTGTATGTGGCCACTGACCCTATGTGGTCAATGGCTTTTCATCACTCCCTCCCCTCTCAGGCTTCCCTTGTGCCTGTCCCAGGCATGCTTACACCCTTCCACTGTGCTTGCCCCCACTACCTCCTGTGGCAGACTATTCCAAGTATCGACTACCCTTTCTGTGTAGAAAAACTTCCTCACATTACCACTTAATATACCCCCTTCCAATTTCATATTGTGCACCCTTGTTCTAGTACTTTTTCTACATTGGAAAAGGTCCCACACCTGTATCTTGTTTATGTCCTTGAGGTACTTGAAAGTTTCAATCATGTCCCCCCGCTGTCTCCTCTCCTCCAGTGAGTACATATTGAGGTCCCTTAGTCTCGCCTCATATGTTTTGTGGTGCAAGCCCTGCACCATCTTTGTTGCCCTTCTCTGGATAGTTTCCACCTTATCTATGTCCTTGCGCAGATGTGGCCTCCACCCTCTTAGCTGCTCCCAATTGGAGCGTAACCTGCTTTTTGGGTAAGATGGGGCCATACTTCAGTGGGGATGGGTGAGAAGTTACTGCCATGGGAATTCAAGCAGAAAGAGGGTGGAAACACTATAAAAGGACTTTGGGACCCCAATGGCAGCCTGTCAACAGACACCCACTCTGTTGGACAGGCTTTTACTGAGTTTTATAAAGAGCTCTACTTTTCAGAGGTGTCACCTACACTAACCCAGGTACAGAACTTCTTGCAAAATATTTCTGTCACCCCAGTAGACCCAGAGGCTTCTGGGGCTCTTGACTGGTTGCTTGAGAAAAAACAGAGATAGCATGTGCTATTAAACAATTGAAGGGGCGGGTAGAGCCCGGGTCCCGATGGACTGCCAATAGACTTTTTCAAGGTTTTTCATCAGGAACTTATGGGTCTTCTTCAAAACGTATATGAGAAAAGCATCTGTAGAGGACAACTCCCCCCAATGCAGTCAGCAATCATAACCGTACTCCCCAAACCAGGCAAGGACCCCGTACTGTGCTCCTCCTATTGCTCAATTTCCCTCTTTACATCAGACTACAAAATCTTGTCCAGAATTATTGCCACCAGGTTGTAACTCCTTTTACCAACTCTAATACACCCTGATCAAAGTGGATTTGTTCAGACGAGACAAGGGAAATATAACATTTATAAAAATCTTAATGTCCTTCATTATTGGGCCACACCTTTTGTAAATTCCATGGTGTGGTGGACCTTGCCTTTCATGCAGAGAAGACCTTTGACCATGTGGAGTGGGTATATAGGTTTGCCACACTGCAGGCGTATGGTATAGGGCTGTATATGTTAACCTAGATTAAAACCCTCTACTCCCACCCATCTTCTCAAATATTAACCAATGGGTCGCTGTCCCCAGGGTTTGAGTTGCAGAAGGGAATGCAGCAGGGCTGCCTTCTCTCTCCTTTATTGTATATATTAGCATTGGAGCCACTGGCAGCAGCTATTCGTAGTCACTCAGGTGTGGCGGGCTTTGATAGGCAAGGAGAACATAAAAACACTCTCTTCACTGATAATGTGTTATTATACCTATGAAAAACCACAGAATGGAGCTATCCCCATCTGTATGTGAAAATGGTGTGGCTAAATACTCCTTGGGGGAGAGGAGAGAGCTACTGAAAAATCGGTGATTTCTCATTTCTTTCACAATTGTAACTCAACCCTCTTGAAATAAAGTCTCTTCATACAGAATTGTCCTTTTCCAGTATTTAGTTTTCTGTTTTCACATTAAATTTTCTTTTTGAAATATTTCTTTCAAGTAAAGATTACTCATTTCTTCTGATGAACATGTGAACCATTCATTATACAGCTTTCATTATTCGGTTAACGTTTTAGGACTCAACTTTGTTCCTTTCTTCAGAACCTGAAAGCTTTAAAATAATGACCTTATTTACAAATTGTACTCCAATACCATGGAAAAATTAGCCAAACAACTTAAATGTATTTCTTGGGACCAATTTTAGTGGCACATACCTAATATAAGACCTTGGATCCCCTCTGTCTACTTTGAAATTAAATCCTTTTGAGGATCTAAATGTGAAAAGGATTTAATTTCAAGTAGATAGAGGGGGATCCAAGGTCTATTATTAGGTATGTGCCACTAAAATTGGTCCCAAGAAATACATTTGTTTGACTAATTTTTCAAAGTTGAGTCCTGAAACGTTAACCAAATAATGAAAGCTGTATAAGGAATGGTGCATATGTTCATCAGAAGAAATGAGTAATCTTTACTTGAAAGAAATATTACAAAAATAAATTTTAATGTGAAAACAGAAAACAGAAAAATAAATACTGGAAAAGGACAATTCAGTATGAAGAGACTTTATTTCAAGAGGGTTGAGTTACAATTGTGAAAGAAATTATACCTATGAAATCCAACAGAGAACCTCCCAACTGTCCAAGCTTTATTGGAAGAATATGTTTCCCTCTTGGGCCATAAAATTAACTGGTCCAAAAGTAATTCTACCTATAAGGGGAAAAAAACAGGAACCTCTTGAACAACAATTCATTAGATGTTCTAGTGGTAAATAAGATTAAATACTTAGGGGTATATATTGCACCTCCATTGCAGACACTGTTCCAGCCTGTCCCCTTCCTGCATACCACCAGGAGAGTATCAAAGCATGATTTCGGTGCCTTTCCAGAAGCCAACACTGGGCAGATGAGCTTTCATAGTTAGGGCACCCACCTAGCTAAATGATTTTCCCTACAACATCAAAAGTTTTCCATGCCTTGGCCACTTCAAAACAGCACTCCAGTATTCCCTCACCCCACCAGAACACTGCAATTGCTGACTTCAATCCAACTACTATCCGCACAGCTACTGACATAACTTGACCCAGGCCCCTGCAGGCCAACGCTGTCACTCCAGATGATGCGGACTATGACAGGGCCTCACTGACACTTACCCACCCCATTTGCCCTCCCAGTTTACTCCCCTCCTTTACCTACCACCTCCTCCCCCACACCTATACCACACCAGATATACCTGAGGGTGCTCTGTTTTAATTCTACCATTAGCAAATATACTTGCATATTGTCTATGCTGAGCTTGCAGAAAATGATTGTATTTGCATATTGTAATGCCTATATTTACAGGACAATGTTTGTTAGCTGCAAATGCCACCCCCCCACTTCCTGTATATTACTATCTGTCTTCCCTTTGACCTTTGTCTGACGAGGAACCTTTGTAAATGAGCTCTTAGCTCAAAGGTGTATTTCTGTATTGTTTCTCAATAAATAAATATCTCCTGTCATGTCTCCAAATTGTTCTCAGTGAACTACGAAGCCTTCCTCAGTTAGATTACACAGGAGTGTGAGATGGATTGATCTCCCTTTGACTCTCCTTGGAAGAGTTGCTACGGTAAAAATGAACATTTTTGGCACAATGTGTGTACCTCTTCCAATCCTTACTGATCCATGTCCCTGACAGATATTTTTTTTTGCTCCCATGGCCCCAGCCCTGCCACTCATTTGGACTCGCATAACAACCTGTGCCGGCCATCTCACCTCCGCTGCCACCCCTCTGTTGGTCACGCTCCTGCATGCCCCGCACTAACCCTACTGGAAGGGCCGCTCCCCCAGGGGGGGAAGGGGGGAGAATTCAATGACTGCGCCCCCGAGGCAGGCACACACAGGAGACACAAGGAGGAGGTGTGCTCCGAGGACTAGCGTGGGGGGAGGAAGAGTGGCCATCATCCAGCTAAGCTGGGACAATTTTCCATTTTTCCTCAAGGGTGTGACATGCCATGTGACATCAAGGCCAAAGTTGACATCTGCCACACTCCCTCCACAGAGAGGCTTGCTGTATTTCTGTGCCTCTGGCCTCCACCAGGGGCCAGCAAACGCCAAGCCTTTTACCCCTCTTCCTCCTTGGAGAAGGCGAGTAGTCACTGAACACTCAAGCCTCCTCCCCCGGCTGGCTCTCCTAATCCAGGGTCCATTCCCAAACCCAGGTCATCAGCATCGCAGACAGAAATCCAGCTGCTGCACTGGCGGGCCAGCCTCTGATACATTTTTAAAGCAGTTAGACAGCACGATCCACAAATTCCTATGGCAAAAGAAAAATGCCCCCATACACTGGAAAATCCTTCAACAGCCCATCTCTCTTGGGGGCACTGGTCTATCAAAGTTTGTTATACTGCTGGACAGCCCAAATAACATTCCTCTCAGTGGGACACTCCTCAGTGGGCCCTGCCTCGATGGACATGGAGGGGGGGAAGGGATGGAGGGGAAGTAATAGTAAATGGAGTCCACTCTGAAAAAAGGGGGGTTAGCAGTGGGGTACCACAGGGTTCAGTATTAGGACCGGTCCTCTTCAATGTCTTTATAAGCGACATTGCAGAGGGACTGGAAGGAAAAGTATGTCTCTTTGCAGATGACACAAAGATCTGCAACAGAGTTGATGCACAAGGTGGGGTGGAAAGGATGAGAAGGGACTTGGCAAGGTTAGAGGAATGGTCAAATGTATGGCAACTTAGATTCAATGCTAAGAAGTGCAAGGTAATGCACCTGGGAAACAAAAACCCAGGGGAAGAGTACACAATGGGGGGTGAGATACTAACAACAACAAAATGGAAAGGGACCTGGGGGTAGTCATATCAGATGACCTAAAGGTGGGCAAGCAATGTGAGAGGGCAGCAAGGAGGGCTGGGGGATACTGGGATGCATAGGAGAGGCATCACCAGCAGAAAACAAGAAGTTATTATCCCTCTGTACAGACAGCTGGTGAGACCACATCTGAGTACTGCATGCAGTTCTGGAGACCCAATCTCCGAAAAGACATAGACAGGATGGAAGCTGTCCAGAAGAGGGCAACTAAAATGGTGCAGGGTCTGCACCGGAAGACATATGAAGTGAGACTTAAGGAGCTTAATATGTATAGCCTCGAGGAAAGGAGGGAGAGGGGGGACATGATAGAAACTTTCAAGTACCTCAAGGGAATCAACAAAGTCCAAGAGGGTAGCATCTTTCAATAAAAGAGGTGTGCAAGAACAAGGGGGCACAATTTGAAGATAGAAGGGCGGCTCAGAGGTAATTTAAGGAAGTATTTTTTCACAGAGAGGGTTGTGGATGTATGGAACAGCCTTCCAGAGGAGGTTGTGGAGTCAAAAACAGTGGTGGAATTCAAGCATGCTTGGGACAGTCATAAGGCAATTCTCGGGGGTGGGGGTAGGAAGAAGTAGGCTGCTGGTTAACTAGGATCTGCAGCTTATCCATCAGGTAGGGAAATGGGTAGACTGGGTGGGCCAAGCGGTCCTTATCTGCCGTCAAATTCTATGTTTCTGTGTTTCTATGTAGATAAAACTGTAAAACATGTAAAGCACCACCTGTAATAATTTCAGAGAAGATATACCCTGTAAGAAACACTTTGCTACAGAGAAAAATAAAGCAGTAACAGAAGATATACCTTGCAAAAGACAATTTGAATCAGAAGATTACAGCAGTAATCTGTTAGCATACACCTGTAGGCACACCTTGTAATAATGCAGAAGGAGGTATACCAGCAACAACAATTTGAATAAGAGAAAAATAAAGCAATGAAATGTTAGCAACAAACAGTAGCAATCCCTGTGAATACAAAATAAAAATAACACACAGTAAATCTGCTTAGCCAAAAGAAGTCTTAATCCTTTTCCCTTGCTCTGGTAAGGTTCTCCACTCTGCCTTTCAACCAATCTTAGAAGGAAAGAGCTCAGTTGAAGCTAGGTGCCTTGGCCAGCAAACCAAGTCTTCTACCTCCAAGATATCAACTAATGTGACCTTTTAACCCTTCTTTCTTTTGGAAACTACTGACAGTTTGCCAGCTCCACCCCCCAGATACACACCTAATCCTTTGAAAGAGCTGTGGGAGGAAAGCAATTAGCTCCTTCAATGTGAGAAGGAGACTGAAACACCTCTGAGACAACAAACCTTTTCAACAAAAAAAGAATAAAATAAAACAGTGTCAAACAGTAATTTTACTTAGCCCAATGATAAAAAAGTCACAAAAATGTAAGCTCCACCTGTAATAATTTCAGAGAAGATATACCCTGTAAGAAACACTTTGCTACAGAGAAAAATAAAGCAGTAACAGAAGATATACTTTGCAAAAGACAATTTGAATCAGAAGATCACAGCAGTAATCTGTTAGCACACACATGTAGGCACATCTTGTAATAATGCAGAAGAAGGTATACCAGCCACAACAATTTGAATCAGAGAAAAATAAAGCAATGAAATGTTAGCAACAAACAGTAGCAATCCCTGTGAGTACAAAATAAAAATAACACACAGTAAATCTGCTTAGCCAAAAGAAGTCTTAATCCTTTTCCCTTGCTCTGGTAAGGTTCTCTACTCTGCCTTTCAAGCAATCTTAGAAGGAAAGAGCTCAGGTGAAGTTAGGTACCTTGGCCAGCAAACCAAGTCTTCTACCACAGCACACTTTTTGGCATTGAATTTTAGTTGCCATGTTTCCGCTCACCCCTCCAGAGTCCTCAGATCATGCTTCATGGCCTCTACTCCCTGGGGTGTCCACCCTTTTGCAGATTTTCATGAACAGGCACATGCTTCCCTCCAAACCTTCTGTTATATCACTAATGTATATATTAAAAAGGAGGGGTCCCAGCACCGACCCCTGGGGTACCCCACTTGTTACCCCCCTCACCATGGAATGCACCCCATTCATTTACCACAACTCTCTAACTTCTGCCCACCAACCAGTTTTCCAACCACCCAGTTATTTTCTGTCCCGCCCCTAAGCTTTCCAGCTTATTTACTAGCCTTCTGTGAGGGATGGTGTTGATGGCCTTACTGAAGTCCAGGTAGGCCACATCCACCTCCCCCTTGGTCAACCACATGCGTAACCCAATTGAATAACTCTATTACGTTCATTTGGCAGGACCTCCAATTAGTGAATCCATGCTGCCTTTTGTCCTGCAGTCCACTGTCTGCCAGGTAGTCCACTACCCTTTCTTTTATTAGTGCTTCCATCACCTTGCCCACCACAGAGGTGAGGCTAACCGGGTGATAATTTTCTGCCACCTCCTTATTGCCACCCTTGTGCAGTGGCACCACATCTGCCCTCCTCCAGTCCCTTGGCACACACCCTGTATCCATGGAGAAGTTAAACAGTCTCATCAGTGGGACTGCCAGCTCCTCCCCCAGTTCCCGGGGTACCCTCGGGTGCAAGCCGTCCCAGCCCCATTGCCTTGTCCACCTACAACCTGCCCAGTTCCTCCCTTACCATGTCCATGCTGAACATACTAGGATCCACCTTTTTGCCTTCCCTGCCCCCCCCGGTCCTCTACCCTCCCCTTCCTCCGTGAAGACCATACAGACATAGTTATTCAACACCTCTGATTTCTCAAAGTCCCCTTCTAGTTGTATTCCTCCCTCCCCCCGCAACCGTACTATCCCCAGCCTCGCCTTCCTTCTTTCCCTCCACATACCAAAAAAAAAGTTTTATCCCCCTTTTGGCCCGATTAGCTATTTTCTCCTCAGTATCTGGTTTAGCCCTCCTTATCTTCTGCACTGCCACCATCCTCTTCTCTCGCTATAAGCCTTGCTGTCCTCCCCACTTTGTGCCTCTTATATTCCCTGAAAGCTCTTTTCCTTTCCTTGACCACTCCTGCCACCTCCCTTGTGAACCAGAGCGGTCTCCTCATTTTTTTTGTGCTTCCTCACATTCTTGATGCAAATTTCAGTGGCCTTCAATACCTCTCCTTTGATAGCTCTTCAACATCCCCTATATTCCCCTTCAAACAACATGAAGTCTTGCTGTATTCTGACAATATGCAGTTAGCCCCAGCACTTGAACTGCCTCAGAGAGGAAAGAGTTAACTCTGTGCAGAAGCATAGAACGTTGAGCTTGAGCTCGGTTTTCAAACCTCTGTCTCTGATATTTACCAGTGTAACCGTCAGAATCTTTACTCCGCATAACAGTGAAGTTGCTCCAGAGATTTTCTCCTCTGCTCAGTTCGGTAGAGTTGAATCGGCGTTCGTTTTTTCTAACCATTTTATTATTTTTGGATTTTCCAGCCTCTGTCTACGGTACAGGTAATGTGGTAGATAGGTAGTGATTTTTATTTTATTAAATTCTGTGGAAATTGTTCTTCTCTCGGTTTCTCACTGGTCGGTCCGGTTAGGAACCAACCTTTTTGATTGTTTTTATTTTATTCTGGGATTTAATGTGGTGTTCCGTTGCCAATCGGTTTCAAAAGAACCGGACTTTTTCTGGTTCTTTTACAGAACCTGTAACAAGGTTTGTAACTGATTGGTCGTTTATTACCTGGCTTGAAAGCTTTTAAGGGTAATTGTTTAGGTTGGCCATGTCTGAGAAACCCAAGAAAAAAACCTGTCCCACTGGGTTTCGACACTGTTCCGAGTGTAGGGAGGCCTTTGCCAAGGCTGATCCCCACCTCATTTGTGTTTATTGTCTGGGGTTTGACCTCCTCAAAACAGACTGCCAGATTTGTAAGAACTTTCCTAAAGCCACTTTTGATAAAAGGTTGAGTAGGCTGAAGAAAATGGAGGCCGAGAAGTCCGTAGATCTGGATGACCAGCCGGGTTCGGTTGTGGCCGAACATGAGGAGGTGCCTACTGACCTGGGCGATACTGCCTCAGGCAAAAGGAGGTCCGACTCAGAGGGGTTGGTTCCGAAGAGGAAACGTGAGTCAGCTGGTTCAGATCCAGCACCGCATACTTCAACCGCTTACAAGATAGCCAAAGTGATTAGTATAGTACAATCGCTTTGCCCGGTTCCATCTGATCTGGTACCACCTGTTAGGCGGTTGGTTCGGTAAGATCTGTCACCATCAGATTATGATCCAGATGCTTTTTATGAGGAGTGGGAGGGAGATGAAGAATATCCCGAGGATGAAGATGAAGGCAATGTCTTTGAAGGTCTGGATGTGCCCATTGAACCGGACATCTCCCCAGACAGACCCTCCAATGTCTCCCCTACCAGGCTTTCTGAGTCCCCATCACACTTCTTGTTTTACAAGAAGGTGGCTGAAACCCTCCAGCTCCCAATGATTGAAGCTGCTGAGGAGGAGGAAGAGCCTGATTTTGTAGAGATGATGGACATCCCAGAGTCCAAAAGATTGTCTATCCCTCTTTACAGGTCTTTGGGGAAACAGACACAAAATATTTTATAGACTCTTAAAGCTTTACCTCCTGTGGATAAGAGAATGGACATGAGGTATATGCTATCAGGCTCAGGTACGTAGTTTTTATATAGTCATTGCAGCCATGTTGGAGTTGTGCAGGCTGTAGCCTGTGACGGGGCTAACATTCCTTTGGCTTCACGACCCCCAGACAGAGACTCCAGGAAGGTCGATGCCATGGCCAAAAAACAGTATTTGGCATCTTCTTTGGGACTCAGGCAGGCTAACTATATGGCCTACACAGCCAGGTACCAGAAGTCCAGGTGGGATACGGTTCTGGAACTGGCTAAACAGGCCTCTCCCCAGATAGCCAAAGAGCTGGAGGAGGCGGCTGCTGATGGAATTGAGGCATCCAAAGTGCAATTTCATGCTGTTGTGGACTCCAATGATATGGCATCAAGAGTCATGGCTACATCTGTGGCTCTCAGGAGACATGCTTGGCTCAGATGTACTAGCCTTTTGCAGGATACCCAAACTAAAGGTATGGATTGTCCTGTAGTGGGTAACTCTCTGTTTGGCGAGCAGACAGAGGCTTACATGAAGAAAATGGATGAGTACAGGACCACCTACAGGAGTGCACAGGCCAAAGAGAGGCAAGCCACTCCTCAGATGCATCAGTCTAGGGGCAGGCCTTTCCACAGGCCTTTCTACCAAGCTCAGGCTTCCTCTTCCTTCCCACAGAGGGTTTTTTTTTTTCCATTTATATTTTATCTCCCCTTAGCCTGTCTGCCGCCAGATGTCCTTCCGCCCGGTCACGGACCACCGGCTTCTGCTCCCCACATCGGCCTCGAACCCTCCGATGCCCGTGGCCCCCCCCATGGTGGGCTGCGACCTCCCTCGCATGCGCAGGCGTGTAACCTTAGTCGGAGGGCCGGCCTGGGGAGCACATCAAAGCCGTGTGAGGCTTCATGGCGGCGGCTAAGGCGGCAAAGTTCTTTCCACTTTTTCTGGAGGGAGGCGGGTCGCGGTAATGACGCGAGCGCCCTGCCCCGCCTCCAGTGCGTGCCTGTGCCGGCAGCTGCGGCCCCTGGCCTCCACCAGGAGTCATCTGCGCTCGGACACGTCCCGACCCTCCCGGAGAAGGAGAGGCAGTCCCAGGGACGCTCGATCCTTCTCCCCGGCCCGGCCCTCCAGCGACCGAGTCCGTTCCCGAACCTGGAGTGGCGGCGTACATCCAGAAATCCAGCCACTGCGCCCGGCCGGGCCGGCTAGAGGGTTTTTTTTTGAGGGAGAGGTAGGAGGTGGATGAGCAGGGCTGCATCCTCTTCCCAGTCTAAGGCTCCTGCCAAGCAGACACCCTGATGTGTCAGCCTGGGTTGACTCCCCCATTCCAGTAGGAAGCAGGCTGGCTTACTACTTCTAGACCTGGAAGTCTGTTATCTTAGACATGTGGGTCCTGGAGGTAGTAAGCCAGGGACTGGCCCTCAGCTTCAAAAGGTTTCCAAAAATTGAGGGCCAGATCTTTCCCACCTGCATCCATCTCAGAGACCCTTGCCTTAGAGGCAGAGGTTTCATCTCTTCTGGCTCTCAGAGCTGTAGAGAAAGTTCCTACTCAGCACAAGGGCAAAAGCCTGTACTCCGGGTACTTCCTTACCCCAAAAAAGTCAGGGGAGTGGTGACCCATCCTAGACCTAAGGTATTTGAACAAACACATCTCAAAACCAAAATTCAAAATGGTGACTCTGGGAGTAATTCTTTCCTCTCTAAGGCCAGGGAATTGGCTAGCATCCCTGGAACTCAAGGATGCCTATTCCCATATTCCCATCAGGTGCTCCCACAGAAAGTACCTCAGGTTCGAGTTGCCTTCAGGCCACTATCAGTTCAGAGCCATGCCATTCGGCCTAACATCAGCTCCAAGGGTGTTCACAAAGTGCCTTGCAGTAGTAGTTGCCTTCCTCAGAAGACAGGGTATTTCCATTTTCCCATATCTGGATGACTGGCTAATTGTAGGGCAGTCATCCAACCAGGTCAAGTCAGCTCTACAAATCACTCAAGACTTGCTCAGTTCTCTGGGGTTTCTTCTCAATCTCCCAAAGTCTGTTCTCGAACCAGTACAACTTCTTACTTTCATAGGAATAGAATTGGATGCTATACAGGCAAAGGCCTTTCTCCCTCTGGCAAGGGTAAAAGCCCTAACAGATCTTGCTTCCTCTTTTCGACCTCTGGTCTCTTGTCCAGCAAGGCAGTTTCTTCAACTCCTGGACCACATGGCAGCTTCCACTGCGGTGGTGCAAGGGGCCAGATTTCAGATGAGGGACATTCAGTTCCACCTAAGGTCCTTTTGGTCTCAGAAAAGAAACTCTCACAAAATTTATTCCAGTGAGTCAAACTCTGGCCCAAGCTCTCCAGTGGTGACTGGACCAGGACAACCTCAGACAGGGTGTTCCATTTCTCTCTCAAGCCCCCTCAGTAGTCCTAACTGCAGATGCTTCTCTCTTAGGCTGGGTAGCCCATTTGGGAGCCCTCACGGCTCAGGGGGTCTGGTCCCATCATGAGTCTCCCCTTCATATCAATCTTCTGGAACTCAGGGCAGTATTCCTGGCCCTTCAGATCTTCTCAGCCTTGGTCAGGAGTAAGGTGGTGCAGGTCAGGACAGACAACACCACCACAATGTGGTACATCAATAAGCAGGGAGGCACTCGGTTCATGGCCTTGTGCACAGAGGCCATGAAACTGTGGTCTCTAGCCTATTTCCTTCAGACTTCCCTGATAGCAGTTCACCTTCCAGGAAAATACAATGTACTGGCAGATACTCTGAGCAGAATCTCCCAGGGGCATCACAAATGGTCCCTGGACCCTCTCATTCTACAGGTAATCTTCTCCAGATGGGGCACCCCAGAGATAGATCTCTTTGCAGCCCCGGACAATCACAAACTTCCTCTAGTTTGTTGCAGACCTCCAGTCCTGGGGACTGTTCCTCTGGATGCTCTCATTCTGGATTGGAAGGGAAAGTTTCTCTATGCCTTCCCTCCCTTCCCTCTGTTGTCCAGAGTCCTGATCAAAATCAGGTCCCAACCCTGCACAGTGATACTGGTGGCTCCAGACTGGGCCAGACAGCCTTGATATCCTCTGCTGCTGTCTCTGGCAGTGTCACATCCCCTGTCTCTCCCCAGGAGATACAACCTCCTAACATCCTCTCGGGGAGGATTTAGTACCCCAATCTCCAGTCTTTCTGTAACCCCCTTACAAATGGGGTTCCCCAAAAGTCTTCCTTGAGCTTGCCTAAATGCTCACTGCCAAGCTGGTGTCCTGCGCTTTAGCAGTTTAAATGTGATTACCAGAGCCCGTATAGCCTCCGTGTACTATATCTGTAAGAGCTGCCTAATTGCAGCTTAAGTAATCTGGGAGGAAGCTCTGGTGAAAGATGTAACTATTTACTGAAAATCATTTAGAGTGATAATGATAATGTAGATAGTCTAATCTGCTTTCTTTGTAGCAAGAACTGTTTTGTTTGTCTCCACTATGTTGGTGCTGGACTGCAAATTGGACCAAACAGTACTGGTGGGACCTAAAATATAGCTGGACTACAGGAGCTGTCTGAATTCTAAATCTGTAGGAATTTTAGTTTGGAGCTTTTTTGCAACTGAATGGAGAGCTCTTGCTTTGACTGACAGCCAAATCAGCCAACCAAATCTTTTGGATCTTGGGGAAGTCCCAGGCTGCTTGCAGTTTTCAGTTAGTTCTGAGCTGGGAAGTGAAATGAGAAGAGCTAAAGTGATTCTGAGCAGCAATCCTGAGTGGATTCGCATGGGAGAACTCTGAAAAGGCTCAGTTTTTGGCCTGCATGTCGGTGTGCTGCTCCTGAGAGGGAGAGGAGAGAAGAGAATCATTTTGTACTAAATTGAAGTTTGTGTGATTTAAGTAAGCTACTGAAGTGGGCCAGGCTCAACCTGAAGAAGACCGAAGATTTTGCTGAATGCGATCGGCCTGTCAGGAGTTCCAGCTACCCCTAAGCTCCCAGTGTGTGCAGAGACTTTACAGTAGAATTCTCTTACATGTAAATGTGCTATGAGCTGCTAGTGGGTCGTGAGTTAGTCCCCCACTGTGTGAACTGTGTTCTGCTTGCTGGAAGCTGTATCCAGAGCAAAACAGACTGCATCAGAATTTGTCTGCATGCGGTCTGGGCCTTGCCAGACTGGCCCAGCCAGACTACCCACTGCACAGAGAAGTCATTGACGAGAGACCTGCCTGGGGATCAGCCCCCTGCTCCATGCTTGAACAGGAATGACGCCTCTGTGACTCATGGGCCCTGCTTCTCCTGGCATTCCAGATCAACCACCTGCAGTCTCGATTTTTATCCAGCCTGTGTCCAGTCTTGGGTATCGTGAGTAAATACCAGGGTAGCTCCCTGCAACAACAGATTATTCTGAGTGTGTCATCTGATTGCCTTGTTGTTTCGTTTCCTTTATGAACTGAGCCCTCTGGCTCCAGATTACAAATATTGTGTACTGTGCATGTTGTATTTTCCATCACAGGGCCCCAAACAGCTGCAACCAGGGGCATCGGTCCTGGCTAGCTCATCTCTTCTCCACCTAGATACCCAGAGGTGGACTGTGTGGGGAGACTCAAAGCGCATGCATAACTGCTTGATTGATATAACCTTTAAGCTAATTAACCTGATTTTGCCACTCCCTTGCTCAAGTCCCCTGAATAAATCAGATCTAACTTTTTTCTGCATGTAATCTGACTGTAGTTCCAGTTTGTGCTCAAAGTACTGTACTGTTGCTATTTGCTGTGCATAACCTTGTTTTACAGGGCGTCCCCAGGGTTGAGCCAGAGGAACCAGCCCTGGTGGTAAGTGCAAACAGTGTGGGTACTTGTGTGGTGTACCAGGGGTATTGTGAAAGTGATTATTGTACAGTGTTCAGGCCACTAGAAGGGAAAGAGGGGGGCTACAGTGTCCTGGAGGGCTGTGCCCAGGTTAGCTTGACCACTACCAACCCTGATCTCTGGATGGAGGCTCCTGTTTCAGAACTCAAGCCCCTTAACCTGCTACTAGCCAAGTAGGCAGGGGTAGTAGCCCTTGGGATAGTGCCACCTAGGGGTTACATCTTGGAGGCACCACTGAGATTAGCATCCCCTAGTGGCCAAATTTGTGAATTGCTGTTTAAAATAAATGGTTACCCCAACAGAAGTGACTGTACACCAATTGGTGGGGTGGTGTACTGGGCAGGAGATCGACCCCCAAAATGCTGTACTTATCCTGAATACTCCTCTGGGTACCAATAAGGACACTGTAGAGGGAGTACTTTCCAAGTCTGAATGTTTACAAAACCCTGTGGTGGTGGGACGACAGGCTAATCTGCTCGCCCAAAGTTTCATGGCGTTAGTAGAGTGTAAGAGTAGACAGTTCCAAAGTGCCACGGACTATCACCCCCGAAGGAGCCCTCACTGCCTGGAGAGTGATAACTAAAGACAGTAAAGACCCCTGGGAGAATGAGCCCCCCCATCTGAGACTTTTGAGGAGAAATTTTCTAAGTTGTTGCTGGAAGAAGGGAAAACTGTGGAAGACTTAAAGAAACTATTCCTGCCACCTGGGAGTGTTCCTCCCCCAACACCGACTCCCGCTCCAGCACCCGTTATTGCCCCATCTGTGCCCATGCCAATGCTGGCTTCTATGTCTGTATCTGCCATTAGTCACAACTCTTACCGAAGGTTGAGAATCTTCTCCGGCACCCTCCCCACCCCCCAAGGGGAGGATGATTGGGTACCTGGATAGACTGTGTTGCCCCTTTGGTGCCTGAATGGCAGTGTGCGGAAGCTGAGAAATGGAAAAGGATCATAGAAAGTTTGAGGGGTCCCGCCCTAGAGTCCATTAAATTTCTGAGGTCCACAAACCCTGATGCATCTGCCCAGAAGTACCTATCTGCACTCGAAGGCAATTTTGGGAGCATTGAGTCAGGGGAGAACTTGACGTGGAAATTTCAAGGTACAAAACAATGGCCAGGGGAAAGTTTGTCTGCATATCTTACTCATCTGGAAAGAGCACTGTAGAAGGCTTACCAAAAAGGTGGGGTAGCCACCAGTGACTTAAACCATGTGAGGTTGTGGCACATACTGCAACATGCAAAGCATTCTAAATTGCAGCTCCTTCAATTAAGGCTCCCAGATAGAAGGGGTAACCCACTGGACTATTGTGACTTGATAAAAGAACTCTGGGAGGTTGAAGAAGAAGAGGGGGATTGTAATTCTAGGGTGAGCGCAGCCCAAGTGATCACGGCATTGGAAGGCCCTTCCGAAGTAGGGACCAATGAGGGTGTGCCGCCATGGGATGAACTTCTGAGGGAGCTCAGGGAAACAAAAAACAGTCTCTTTATGAAGGCCACTCCTGCAAGTACAAGCATTGACCCTTATCCAACTGCATCTGCTATGGGGGTTGGGGTGTCCACCAGGCATCTCCTGCTGACAGCAGCTCGAAACTTGATGTTTTGACTATGGAAGTAAGAGATTTGACAAGATGTCTCCAAATGCTCACCACACAGCAGACAGAGATGGCACCAAGGTTTTCAGTTGGTAGTACCACCGCCCTAGCTCCCAGTGTGAGAAGGATGAGCACATGAAGAGAGAATGCCGGTCCACAAAAGACCTAGATAAAGTTGGATATAGGCTTCAAGGTGAGCTTCAGAGAACGAATCGGCGGTCGAGGAGTGCCCAAAATGATCGCAGTGAGGGTTCAAGAAGTAGTAACTCAAATCCCTATGTGGCTAAATCATCTGTCCAGGCCCCTGCTGCTGTCCCTCCAGACTGGCCCAAAATAGTGGGCCCTTCAATGGAGACTACTGTGGCTGTGAATGGTATTCCTACTTGGGCTGTACTGGACAGTGGGTCGCAAGTGACCATTGTATTTAAGGACTGGTATGACAAACACTTATCTGCTGTGCCCTTACAATCCCTGGAAGGCCTACATGTGTGGGAGCTGAGCGACAAGTCTTATCCCTACCTAGGCTATGTCCATCTCTGGTTGTCATTTCCTGCAGCTGTAACTGGTGTAGAGGAGCAAGTTGAGACACTGGCCTTAGTGTGTCTCCTTACTGGACTGTATGATGGGATTCCCCTGTAAATTGGGACCAATGCCCATATGTTTGGGAGACTGGCACAACTCTGTCGTGAGAAACAAGGGCAATGGACTGGGAGGGCCCTAAGAATTCATGCTCTGATCAAGAGGGCCTATGATTTGCAACAGAACCCCAAGAGAGTGGACTAAGATGAACCGGTAGGGGTCATGTGGAAAAAGGATCCCGATTCAATGGTACTGGCCTCTAACACCCAGTGTACCATTCAGGGGGAGGTCCACCTCTGCAAACATGTCAAGAACAAAATACTGATGTTGGATGCACCAGAAGATGGAAAATTGCCGGAAGGATTATTGGTTAAGCCCAGCATCTTGCCAGCTTGTGCTTATGCCTATGCATGATGAGTGATGGTCCAGATTCATAATGTGTTAAATCAGGAGATCTAGGTGAACAGAGGATGCACCCTAGCTATGGTACACTGTGCAGACACTGCAGTGTTGCCCAACAACAAACCCCCTGGCAAGACAGATAGAGTGACTCCTGACTTGTTTGATTTTGGTGACTCCCCATTGCCAGCTGAAAGGAAGACTAGAATTAGCCAGACATTTGCCCAGAGAGATCAAGTGTTTTCATTGAAGGAATGAGATGTGGGATGTGTCCAAGGTGTGGAGCATCACATACGCCTGTATGATGAATGGCCATTTCGAGAGAGGGCTCGATGCCTAGCCCCTGTGGACATAGACGATATGAGAAGACACTTGCAGGAAAAGCTCGCAGCTGGCGTGATACAAGAATCCAGGAGCCCATATGCTTCTCCCATTGTGGTTGTGCATAACAAGAATGGAACAGTACGAATGTGTGTGGATTATCGGACCCTCAACAGGCGGACCATCCCTGATCAATACACCATGCCTCGTATACAAGATGCTCTGGATTGTTTGAATGGGAGCAAATGGTTTTCGGTGTTGGATCTTCGCAGTGGATATTACCAGATTCCGATGGCTCCGGAGGATTGTGAGAAGACAGCCTTCATCTGTTCTTTGGGGTTCTACAAATTCTTGAGAATGCCACAGGAGATATCGGGCACCCCAGCCACCTTCCAGCGACTGATAGAATGAGCGGTGGGAGACAAGAATTTGCTGGAATGACTGGTGTACTTGGATGATGTCACTGTGGTTGGGAGCTCCCTAGAGGAACATGAGAGTCGACTGTTCAAAGTACTAGACCGATTGGAAGAATTCAGCCTCAAGCTGTCCATTGACAAGTGCCAGTTTTTCCAAACCTCTGTGAAGTATGTGGGGCACATAGTGTCTACAGAGGGGATAGAGACTGGTCCTAGTAAAGTTGAAGCCTTAACTACTTGGCCCCAACCCCACAATTTGTAAGAACTACAACGTTTTCTGGGATTCTGTGGCTACTACCGGCGGTTCATAAAGAACTATTCCAAAGTGATTCGGCCACTCTTGAATCTTACCCAGGGTTGCCCTCCTACCAATCAAAAATACAAAAAAGGGGCCATCAAAGAACCAGACAAAGCATATTTCCGCCCCAGGTGAACTTTTCGGGTCCCGTTGGATGCCTAACTGTGAAGCAGCTTTCCACAAAGTCATATACCAGCTCACCCATGCCCCCATCCTCACTTATGCTGATCCCACCAAACCCTATGTGCTGCATACTGATGCCAGTCTGCAAGGTCTAGGAGCTGTACTGTATCAAGACCATGAGGATGGTTTGAGACCAGTGGCATTTGCCAATAGGAGCTTGACCCTGTCAGAGCGAAACTACCCTGGGCACAAGTTGGAGTTCCTTGCGTTAAAATGGGCCATTGTTGACCAGTTTCATGATTACCTCTATGGGGCGAAAATATTGGTGAGAACTGACAATAACCAATTGACTTATGTACAGACTTCAGCTAAGTTAGTCGCCACGGGGCACCGGTGGCTTTCTGCATTGTCAACATATGATTATGCTGTTGAATACAGACCGGGCCTGAATCATATTGATGCTGATGCCCTATCCCGGAGGCCCATTTCCAAGAGCGACTGGGTCAGGGCTGTCTGAACCTGACATCTGAGCATGGTGCCGGAAGTTTTATAGAAATTAACAAATGTCTACAGACACAACGGACTGCTTAGCAGATTGCTTGGCCCCTCTGACACCTGCATACCGGCTGCATATTGCCACTTTTCTGCTCTAGATGTTAGTGCACTACCTCAGTTTGACAATGACAGCATTCAATGGGCTCAATCCTGAGATCCTATGATTCAGCCAGCACTCGGTGCCCTTCTTGCAGGAAAAGTTATGTCCAAGTGTCGTTCCTCTGATCTGCGAACCACTTTATTGTTTAAAGAAGGCCCCAGGTTGAAGCTGCTTAATCAGTTGTTGTATAGAGAGACAGTAAATTGGGGTGGCCAAATAGACAAGCAACAATTGGTCCTGCCCACAGTCTTCAAAGATTTGGTACTGAGGTCTCTCCACAATCATATGGGTTACCTCGGTATCGACCAGACCCTTGACCTAGTACGATCTCGATTCTACTGGCCCAAGATGGGGGCTGATGTTGAGCACTATGTAAGGACTTGTAGTCGCTGCCTGCAGAGAAAAGCCCTGCCTCAGAGGGCTACCCCCCTTGTCAACATTACTACCAGCACCCCAATGGAACTAGTCTGCATAGACTTCTTGAGTTTACAGCCTGATCAGCGAAACATTGGCAATGTGTTAGTGGTTACGGACCATTTCACATGGTATGCACAAGCTTTTCCCACCAAAGGTCAAAATGCATCTACCGTGGCCAAGGTGCTAGTGGAAAATTTCTTTGTCCACTATGGGACCCCCCAGCGAATTCACTCTGATCAGGGCCAGGACTTTGAGAGTCGGCTAATCAAAGAAATGCTCTCTCTATGGGGGGGTGCGAAAGTCAAAGACCAGTGGTGCTATCTGAAGGGCTACTACCCCTGCTTGCTTGTCTAGTAGCAGGTTAAGGGGCCTGAGTTCTGAAATGGCTGCCTCCACCCGGAGGTCAGGGTTGGTAGTGGTCAAGCTAACCTGGTCACAGCCCTCTGGGATACTGTAACCCCCCTCTTTCTCTGCTAGTGGCTGGAGCAATACACAATAATCACTTTCACAATACCCCTGATACACCTTATAAGTACCCACACTGTTTACACTTACCACCAGGGTCGGTTCCTCTGGCTCAACCCTGGGGATCCCCTGTAAAACAAGGTTATGCACAGCAAATAGCAACAGTTCAGTACTTCGAGCACAAACTGGAACCACAGTCAGGTTAGATGCAAAAATACTTAGATCTGATTTATTGAGGAGACTTGAACAAGAGAGGGGCGTAATCAGGTTGATTTGCTTAAGGGCTCTATCAATCAAATAGTTATGCATGCACTTCAGAGTCCCTAAACAATCATCTGCTCTGGGTACCCAGGTGGAGAAAAGGTGGGCTAGCCAGGATTGTTGCCTGGGTAGGCCGGCATTGCAGCTGGTTGGGGCCCTGTGATGGAAGAAAACAACATGCACAATACACACTATTTGTAATCCGGAACCAGAGGGCTCAATTTGTGAAAGAAAAAGAACAACAAGACAATCAGATGACACATTTAGAGTAAGCTGTTAGTGCAGGGAGCTACCCTGATGGTTACTCACGATACCCAAAACAGGACACAGACTGGACGAAAATTGAGACTGCAGTTGGCTGATCTGGAGTGCCAGGAGAAGCAGAGCCCACACAATTCACCGAGGCGTCATTCCTGTTCAAGCGTGGAGCAGGGGGCTGATCCCCAGGCAGGTCTCTTGTCAATGGCTTTCTCTGTGCAGTGGGGTAGTCTGGCAGGGCCAGTGTGGCAAGGCACAGGCTGAATGGAGATGAAGGCGGATTCAGCCCATTTGGGCTGGATGCAGCTTCCAGCAAGCAGAACGCAATTCACACTGTGGGGAACCAAATCACGACCCACTATCAACACACAGCACATTTACATGTAAGGGATTCTACAGCACCAGGCAAACTGCTCTCCGGTCACAATCGCAAAGTCTCTGCACACACCAGGAGTTTAGGAGTAGCCGGAAATCCTGACAGGCCGATCACATTCAGCAAATCTTCGGTCTTCTTCAGGTTGAGCCTGGTCTCAATTCAGCGGCTTGCTCTGTTTTCACAAAACTCAGATTCAGTCTGATATAATTCTGTTCTCCCCGTCAGAGGTAGCAGGCAGGCATACAGGCCATGACTCAGGCCTATACATAGTTCTCCCAAGCGAAACTACGCAGACGGCTGCTCGACTGTCTCAGGCTGTTGCTTGTTCAACTCCCAACTTAGATCTGTCTCAGACAGCAGGCAGCTTGGGAATTTCCCCAGGATCCAAAAGATTTGATTGGCTGATTCTTCTGTCAGTCAAAGCAAGAGCCCCACCCCCTTCAGTTGCATTTTGGCACCAAAGTCTCAAAACTACAATTCCTACAAGTCTTGCCTCCACAGAGCCCCTATCAGGGCCCCAACAGTACTGATTGGTCCAGTTTGGCAGTTCAGGACCAAGATGGTGGAGATAGACCAAACAGTCCTTGCTGCAAAGAAGGCAGGTTAGACAAACTACATTATCACCATCTCTCTAATAGATTTTCAGCAAACAGTTACATCTTCCAACAGAGCTACCTCTGTGCAATTAGCGATGGCAGAAACGGAGTGATTATAGGCAGCGTGGGTGGGACTGTAGCATGGAAACACTCAGCCCCCCTCCCAGATCAAATATAACTGCAAACTCTCTTAAAGAGACAGTACACAGTACACAGAGGCTTTACAGGCACTCTCTAGCAATAACATTTAAATGGCTAGAACGCATGACACCAGCCTGACAGTGAGCATTTAGGCAAGCTCAAGGAAGACTTTTCAGGAACCCCCATTTGTAGGGGGGTTGCATACCCTTGCTAGAAATCTGTAAAGCAGCCACCTGGAAAACAGTCCATACATTTACCAAGCATTACTCTCTGGACATCCAGGCTCGGAGTGATGCTAGGTTTGGCACAGCAGTACAGCAGAAGCTGTTCCCAAATTAGGTTCTGCATTCCCTCCTGGGGAATTGCTTGGTAGTCTGCATATTGTCAGAATACAGCAAGACTTCATGTTGTTTGAAGAAAAAATTACTCACCATAGTAATGTTGTTTCTTCTAATGGAGTCTTGCTGTATTCTGACCTCCCTCCCTGCCTCCCCTCTCAGAAACTAGTTTTTGGGAAGTGGGCTGGCAGGTACAGTGTTGCACCTGAGGGGTATACCTTGTACCCTCCTTCCTTAGGGTGGGATAGTCGTCTTATTGTTACTGTTGTTATGTTTTTTATGTATTTATTTATCGTCACTACCTTTTTTTTCTTGGGTTCTCAACTTGATTCTTTTTGGACCCACATTGTTGCCTTTTGGCTGTATATTTAACAATTTCCATAGTGTATACTTAGTTTGCTCGCAAGAATCTGACAGTTACACTGGTAAGTACCAGAGACAGAGGTTTAAAACAGAGCTCGAGCTCAGCGTTCTATGCTTCTGCATAGAGTTAACTCTTTCCTCTCCGGGACAGTTCAAGTGCTGGGGCTAAGTGCATATTGTCAGAATACAGCAAGACACCATTATTAGAAGAAATATTACTATGGTGAGCAATTTTTCCTTCCCTGCCATTTCTTCCTCACATATCCTCCTGATTTTGTTAAACTCCATTTTTCTGAAATCCATCACCCTTGTTCTAGTCTAATTTGTTTCCCTCCCTGTTTTTACCCTGAACCTCACAGTCCTGTGATCACCAGTACCTAGTCCATTACCTACCTCCTCCACACTCTCCCCATTTCTGAGGACCATGTCCAGCAGGTTATCTCTCCTAGTGAGTTCCCTGACCAGCTGCTACATGAATACCCCTTGTAGTGCCTCTAGGATCCCCCTGCTTTTAGCTGATACTGCAGCCAGGATCTCCCATTCCATGTTGTGGAGGTTTAGGTCCCCCACTAGCAGAAGCTCCCCCTTGAGAGCCATCTTTGTAACTGCCAGTATTGGCTGTCTGTCCCCTTCCTCTCCCTGCATTGGACATCTGTAGACCAACTCTATCCTCAATGATTCCCCAGTTTGTTTGTCAAGCATGACACACATGAGCTCAGTCTCCCCTACCTCCTCCTGCTCTTCTGTTGCCCTAATGTCATCTTTCACATATAATGCCACCCCACCCCACACCTCTTACCATCCATGTCCTTCCTAAACAATCTGTAACCCGGGATAACTGTCTCCCAAGCATAATGTTCTGTCCACCATGTCTCACTTACTGCTACAATGTCCAGTCCTTCATCCACCATGATAGCCTCCAAGTCCAGCATTTTGTTCCCAAAACTCCTGGTGCTGGCTGATAATCCCTTCCACCAGGGCTCCCTCCCCTTACTGCTGTTCCCTACTAAACCCTTGCTTGTTCTTGCTTCCTACCAGTATTTTATCTCCATCCTGGGGAGGGCTGATAGCCTCCCATCACTCCTGCCACTTTGAGTGACCCCTCCTGTGCCCCTCCTCCCAAATCAGTTTAAATTATATTTTGTTTTGAAAAAGTCACCTAACTTTCTCTTTAGCACTGTTTGTCCCTCCCTGATCAGGTGAAGCCTGTCTGGGGCAAATAGGCTCTCATCCTCCCATGTTGCTCCCCAGTCCCCCACTAACCCAAACCCCATCTGCCTGCACCAAACCTCCAGCCATAGATTAAATTCCTCAATCCTTGGCTTCCTTGATGTGCTTGCTCTTGGCACAGGCAGTACCTCCGAGAATGCAATTGAATGGAACCCTGTACTACTGCAGAACCTAGCAAGCTCCCTGAATCTAGCCTGCACCTCCATTAGACTACTCCCCTCCAGATCATTGGTGCCTAGGTGGAACACCAAGTGTGACCTCTCATCTTGCTGCTTGCCCCATGAGGGTATATTGTGCCTCACTTTTAGTGCTATCATTCCTGGTATACACTCAACCCAAATGGTGTTGCTCCTGCCTCCTTTTCTCCCCATCTGATTCCCTTTAGTATTGAGTCCCCTATGAGCATGACCCGGCTGCTCCCTTCCCTCTGCTTGTACTTTTGATTCTCTAGCTTACACCCCTTTCCTGGCATCCCATTTCCCTCCCTATTCCCATTTTCCCTCTTATACATCTCCTTCTCCAGCTTGTTTGCTGACCCCCTCTCCTCCCCCTCTGCCCCCCTATTTATGTCCCCTTGACTTCCCCCATTTTCCATCTTCGCTTTTGTGTCTGACATCTGCCCCATACTTCCGTCTCTCCCATATCCTTTCCTTGTTCCCCATCCTTGCCTCCCTTCTCCCTGTGCCTTCCTTGCCCCATCCTCTTTTATGCTGTCTGCCTCCCCTCCTTCCTTCTCCTCTTTGCTTTCTGCCTCCCCTCCATCCTTCTACCTGCTCTCAGCATCACCACCTTTCACTGTTCTCTCCATTACCCCTATTCCACCCCCTTGACTAGATCCATACCCTGAATAATCGAGTCACCCATCAGGAGTACTTTAGTCTTCCCCAGGGTTCCTCTTCTACTACCCACTTAGCCTCTCCTCTGGAGTCACATCCTCTCCAGTCACAGTCTCAGGTTCCCTTGCAGGAGTTTCCCTCTCCTCCAAGACTTGGTAGGAGTTCTTAATCTTGACTGGGTGGGGGATGTGTCTCTGCCCCCCTGATCCTCCCCAAGCCCACCTTGGACCATCGTGTCATCTGCCTGGGCAGCCGTTGTGACAGTGACTGGTGACTTGGCCTCTGGGTGGGCACAGAGGTGTCCAGTAATCCTGCCAGCTCAGCCTGGAGACAGGCCACCTCTGCTCTAAGCCCAGAGAGGTGCCTGCATATGGGGCAGCATTGCAGTATCCAAAATGTCCTTCTGATACTGCTGTTCCACACCCAGTGCACTGCACCACTCACTGCATCATCTTTGTTTACTCTGACTGGTTTCCCCTCTTACAGTACTATTTAAACTGTCTTACTGCTTTCCCTTTCCACAGGCTTAATCTCCGCCCTCTAGAGCCACCTCTCTGCTGACTCTTTGCACTGTTAGGCACTTCCTGTATGGTGGTATGAAGGTGTAGTGCAACAAGGGGCACCCTTCTATAAAAGGAGGATGAGCCCAGGGGTGGGTAGGTGGGAGTGTACTGTGCTGCTGGTACCCTGGAAAAACAATCAACTTCCTCATGCAAAAACCACCAAAATGATATGCTTCTTTTAAAAATCAAGAATTCTGTTCTGCAGCTCTCTCAGTGACCTCTGCTTTAAACAGAAAAAAACAGTACTTCCCTGTAGTAGCTTGCTTGGTCTGCTGCTCCCCAGAGTTGCTGTTAGCAAAGATGGTTCCTGCTAGTTCCCACTACCCCACTCACAAGGCCAAGCAGATATGTAGCTTCAAACAACATGAAGTCTTGCTATATTATGACATATGCAGTTTGTCCCAGCCTTAGAACTGCTCCAGAGGTGAAAGAGTTAACTTCCATGCCAGGCATGGAATCTTGAGCGTGAGCTCGGTTGAAAAAGACTGTGTCTGTTGATCTTCAAACTGAAACTGTCAGATTCTTTACTCCGCCTCATTGAACAGTCGCTCTGAAGATTCCTCCTACTGCTCGGTTCATTTCTCGGTTAAAAATGTTATTCTCGGTTTGTTTAAACGGCAATTATATTTATTTTAACCGCAAACCGGTCGGTTCAAGCTCTGTCTGTGGTATCGTAAGTAATAGATAGGTTTTACTTTCTCTGTGTGGAACTTGCAAACGTTGTTATCGGTTCGGTTTGAACAGATCAGGTTGTTGTTAAAACTTATCAAATTACATTTAGAGTGCGGTTCCCGGTTCTTATCGGTTCTAAAAAAAACGGATTTCATTACGGTTTTTTCCACGACCCGTGACACGGTTGGGAACCGATAAGGGTGTCTTGCTTGGCGATTTGCAAGAAAAGGGCAAGTTTTTGGTTAGGCTGGCATTATGTCTGAGAAACCCAAAAGAAAAACCGGGCCCACTGGGTTTCAACACTGTAGTGTCTGTGAGGAAGCCTTTGCCAAGGTTGACCCCCACACCACATGTGTTTATTGTCTGGGGTTTGACCACCTCAATGCAGACTGCCAGATTTGCAAGAATTTTCCTGCAGCTACCCTGGATAAGAGAGTTGGTAGGGTCAGGGAGCGAGAGGCCAAAAAGTCAGCTGACCCGGATGGCCAGCCCGGTTCGGTGCCAACCGAACCGGAGGGAGTGCCTGCTGACCAGGGTGAGACTTCCTCGGGCAAACGAAGAGCTGACTCAGAGGAGCCAGTTCCAACAAAGAGGACTAGAAAATCAGCAGGTGTGGAGCCAAAATTTCCTTCTCCAACTGCTGCAGAGATAGCCAAAGCGATCCAAATTGTCCAGTCGCTTTCCCGGTTCCGTCCGAACCGCCACTATCAAATGCTTGATCGGTTTGGTCGGTTCCACGGTTCAAAATATGATATAGAAGAATTTTATGAACCAGTGGAGGAGGAGGATTATGAAAGTGTGAATGTGATTTTGAAAGTCTGGATGTGCCCATTGAACGGACATCTCCCCAGACAGACCTTCAGGAGTGCCTCCCCCTATGCTTTCTGAGTCCCCTTCTCATTTTCTGTTTTATAAAAAAGTTGCTGAAACCCTCCAGCTCCCTTTGGAAGAAGCTGTGGATGAACAGGAGGAGCCTGACTTTGTGGAAATGATGGATATCTCAGAGTCCAGGAGATTGTCTATTCCTTTACATAGTTCCTTTAGGAAACAGACAATAAAAATGTTAAAAGCTCCTAATTCTTTACCTCCTGTGGATAAAAAGATGGACAGGAGGTACACTTTGTCAGGCCCTGATATGGAGTTCCTTTCACAACAATGCAGCCATGTTGGGGTAGTGCAGGCTGCAGCCTGTGATAAGGCAAATATTCCCTTGGCTTCACACCCCCCTGACAAGGACTCCAGGAGGATTGATGCCATGGCAAAGAAACAATACATGGCAGCATCCTTGGGACTCAGACAGGCAAATTATATGGCCTATGTTGCAAGATACCAGAAATCCAGATGGGATACTGTTATGGCTTTAGCGAAACAGGTCCCTGGCCAGCTCGCCAAGGAGCTGGAACAGGTGGTTGCTGATGGTATTGAGGCATCCAAGGTGCAATTCCATGCTGCAGCGGACTCTAATGATGTATCTTCAAGAGTCATGGCTACATCTGTGGCTTTTCGTAGAATGGCTTGGCTCAGGTGTACTAGCCTGTCACAGGATACCCAGGCTAAGGCCATGGATTTTCCTGTTGTGGTAATTCTCTGTTTGGGAGCAGAAGAGAATTACATGAAAAAATGGATGAGTATAGGACCACTTATAGGGTGCACAGGCCAAGGAGAAGCAAGCCACTCCTCAGAGACAGCCTTCCAGGGGCAGGGCAGGCCTTTCACAGGCCTTTTACCAAGCCCAGGCCTCTTTCAGCTTATGCCCAGAGGGGTTCTTCAGAGGGAGAGGCAGACGGCATGAGCAGGCCTGCTCCCACCCTCACCCTAAAGCCCCTGCCAAACAGGCACCCTGATGGGATGCCCAGGGCCGATTCTCCATTACCTGTAGGGGTAGGCTGGCTTGCTTTGTCCAGGACTGGAGTCTTTAACATCAGACAAGTGGGTCCTGGAAGTAGTAAGCCAGGGACTGGTTCTCAGCTTAAAAATTTCAAAGATGAGAACCAGATCTTTTCCACCTCAAATCCATTAGAGGCTCTTGTTTGAAACAGAAGTCTCAACCCTCCTGGCTCTCAGAGCTGTGGAAAGGTTCCTCCTACACCAGGGCAAAGGACTGTACTCCAGGTACTTCCTTACACCAAAAAGACAGGAGAATGGCGTCCATCCTGGATCTAAGATACCTAAACAAGCACCTTTTAAAACCAAAATTCAAAATGGTGACTCTGGGAATGATTTTACCCTCCCTAAGGCCAGGGGACTGGCTAGCGTCCCTGGACCTCAAGGATGCCTATTTCTATGTTCTCATCAGAAACTCCCACCGAAAGTACCTCAGATTCGAACTGCCCTCAGGCCATTACCAGTTCAGAGCAATGCCCTTCGGCCTTACCTCTGCCCCAAGGGTATTCACAAAATGCCTGGCAGTAGCAGTTGCTCACTTAAGAAGGCAAAAGATTGCCATCTTTCCTTACCTGGACGACTGGCTCATAGTGGGTCAGTCTCCAGACCAAGTCAAATCACACCTTCAGGTTACTCAGCAGCTGCTTACATCTCTAGGTTTTCTTCTCAATCTCCCAAAGTCAGTTCTACAGCCTGTTCAGCTACTCACCTTCATAGGCGCAGAACTGGACACAAAGCAGGCCAGAGCTTTCCTTCCTCTAGAAAGAGTAAAGACCCTGGTGGCTCTGGCCTCCTCCTTCACTCTGCAGGTCTCTCGACCAGCAAGGCACTTTCTACAGCTCCTAGGACACATGGCTGCTTCCACAGCTGTAGTGCAAGGAGCAAGATTTCAGGTAAGAGACATTCAGTTCCATTTGAGAGCCTTCTAGTCTCAAAGGAGAGATCCCCTAACCAAATTGATCCCAGTAACTCGAACCCTGATCCAGGCCCTGCAGTGGTGGCAGGATCAGAGCAATCTGAGACAGGGGGTTCCTTTCATCCCTCAATCTCACTCCTTGACCCTTACTACAGATGTGTCCCTCTTGGGATGGGGAGCTCACATGGGCGACCTCACCACCCAGGGATTGTGGTCCCCTCAGGAATCTCTGCTCCACATCAATCTGTTGGAACTCAGAGCTGTTTTTCTAGCACTTCAGGTTTTTTCTGCATCTGTTCAGAACAAAGTGGTACAGGTCAGAACAGACAACACCACTTCAAAGTGGTACATCAACAAGCAAGGGGGCACTCGGTCTTCGGCCTTGTACACCGAGGCAATGAAGTTGTGGTCTCTGTCTTATTCCCTGAACACCTCCCTCATAGCAGTTCACCTCCCATGCAAGGACAATGTCCTGGCAGATGCTCTCAACAGGATTTCCCAGGGCCATCACGATGGTCACTGGATCCCCTAATACTGGGTTAGTATTTGCCAGGTGGGGCACCCTCAGATAGATCTTTTTGCAGCCCCAGACAATCACCAACTTCCGCTTTTGTTGCAGGCCCCAGTGTTGGGCTCAGTCCCTCTGGATGCCTTCCTTCTCGATTAGGAAGGAAGTTCCTCTATGCCTTTCCCCTTCCTCTCTTGTTCAAGGTGCTAGTCAAAATCAGATCTCAACCTTGCAAGATGATTCTGATTGCTCCAGATTGGGCCAGACAGCCCTGGTATCCACTCCTTCTGTCCTTATCAGTCCATCTTCCCCTGTGTCTCCCCAGGAACCACAATTTGTTAACCTGTGCCCAGGGGACAGTTTGGTATCCGAATCTCAAATCCCTCAACCTCAAGGCCTGGCTCTTGAGGAGTTAGAGTTTGCTGACCTACACCTTTCTCAAGGTGTACTCGAAATCTTGAAAGCTTCTAGGAAGCCTTCCACCAGGGCTACTTATAATTCTAAATGGAAAAGGTTTTCCATATGGTGCTCTGGGAAGCATATTTCCCCAGAATCTGCTGATTTGCCCACAGTCTTGGACTATATGGTCCATCTAAATACTTTGGGGCTGAGGCCAGCTACCCTGAAAGTGCATTTGGCAGCTGTCTCTGCTTTTATTTCAGCAGGAAAGCCCTCTTCTCTTTCTGCTCACCCTGTATTCTCCAAGTTTTTCAAGGGATTGCTTCACTCCAACCCTCCATTCAGGGACCCTGCTCCTGCCTGGGATCTTAATGTTTGCATTGCTCAGCTGATGCAACCCCCTTTGAACCTTTGTCTTCAGCAGAGCTTAAGTACTTGACTTGGAAAACTGTGTTTCTAGTAGTCATCACTTCTGCCAGGCACACAAGTGAATTACAAGCTTTGTCAGTGGAGCCTGATTTTATCTCCTTTCACAGAGATAAGGTAGTCCTCAGGACTAACAGAAAGTTCTTGCCTAAGGTGGTATCAGATTTCCACCTTAATCAATCTATATCTCTTCCAGTGTACTTCACTGACCATTCCTCCTCTGGCGAGAGGAGGCTGCACAGTTTAGATGTGAAGAGAGCCCTTAGTTACTACATAGAGCGTACCAAGGGTCACATGTTTGACTCCCTCCAACTGTTCCTCACTTATGGTGAGGTTGGGAAAGGGAAACCTGCCACTAAAAGATCCATTGCCAGGTGGATTGTCTCTTGTATCCAATTTTGCTATCAAAAACTGGGTAAGGTTCCCCCTTCAGGCCTGAGGGCTCACTCTACCAGAGGTACAGCTGCGTCCCTAGCTGCGGCCAGGGACATCCCTATCTTAGAGATATGGCAAGCAGCTACCTGGAAAATAGTATACACTTTCACCAAGCATTACTCCCTGGACATCCAGGCTAGGAGGGATGCTCAGTTTGGCACAGCTGTGCTTCAGAGCCTATTTCCTAAGTAGGTTCTGTCCTCCTCCATGGAGGTACTGCTGTGTAGTCTGCATATGTCATAATATAGCAAGACTTCATGTTGTTTGAAGAAAAAATTACTCACCTTAGTAATGTTGTTCTTCTAATGGAGTCTTGCTATATTATGACCTCCTCTGTCTGCCCCTCTCTCAACCTCTCTGTTTTGGATGTGGGTGGGCAGTGCAGTGTTGGCACTTAATGATGCCCACCTTGTGTTTTTCACCCCTCCTTTTTGGGGTGTTTGGGTGTTGTATTTTATTTTATTTTCTGGGTCCCCTGACTTGAGTCTTGGTTTTGGGACCAGAAAAATGTGTTAATATTTTAGTAGCCAGTTGGCTAGTGTAGGTTTACAGCTTCCACACAGAACCTTAGTGAGTTTTTGCTCGTAAAGATCTGACAGTTTCAGTTTGAAGATCAACAGACAGAGTTTTTTTCAACCGAGCTCGCGCTCAAGATTCCATGCCTGGCATGGAAGTTAACTCTTTCACCTCCGGAGCAGTTCTAAGGCTGGGGCAAACTGCAAATGTCATTATATAGCAAGACTCCATTAGAAGAAACAACATTACTAAGGTGAGTCATTTTTTTCTTCTTGTCTCAGCCCCAGACCCGAGAAAATCTCACACAGTAACAGCTCCAAAAATTCAAACAGCACAGATTAAATTTCACAGCCCAAAACGTCACTCAGTAACAGTTGTAACTCACAGCACTGATGAAATTCCCCACCATCTTATCCCCTCACAGCACTAAGTATTCCAATAACAAAATTAAACAGAAAAAAAAGCACTTGTTTATTTTGAAATTTGTTTTGGAAGTGGCAGTGTGTATTAATATTAACAGCACAGAATTGTGAACTTTGAGCCCCAGGTTTGAACCCTCCGCTGCCACTTCCTTACTGTGTGATCCCCAGCAAGTTACTCTCCTCCCAGTGCTTCATTTTAACCCTTTGACTGCCTTGGTGCTGGGGGTCATGGCAACAGTCTTCTGTTTTATCAACATCAGCCATTTTATTCCAGCATAACTGCAGGGCTATTTTCCCTTGGCATCATGGCATATTGGAGACCTCTTACTTTACAGGAATATAAGACTTGCACAGACATAGTGAGAGCCTCTCCCATGGGTTCCTATTGTCCCACTTACGATTCCCCTCAGTTAAGCTTCCAAGCTGGGGAGGGGTGCACCAGGTGTACCAGTTGGCAGTGGCAAGCAGAATTGCGTAAATCCTTTTTTATTGCTCTTAGGAGAGCTTTGGGCCCTGATGTTCCGCAGAACATCTCTTCAGACACACCCAACCCCACATTGGGCCTCTCAGGTCGGGGGGGGGGGAACCCATACAGGCACATCCAGGTGCACCGCAGCAGGACAGGACTGCTTTTCTCAGATCTGCAGGCAAACCCCAACCCTGACCATATGGATGGTCAGAATGAGGATATCTGGGATCTTAGAGAAAATCCTGACCCAAGAAGTTACTCAGTGAGAAGGAGGATGAGCACTCTTAGGAGGAGGAGGAAGGGGAGTGGATGGAACCAAAAGAAGGGTTCTTTTTCCTCCCATGTTTGAAAACAAGTCCCTACCCTATCTGATATCTGAGGCATGTAGGTCATTGCAGCCCAAGGAGGTGCTGTTTGTGAAAACAGTGGATGTCAGTCCTGATCTTCCTTGTGTTAATCTTTACCATTCATCACTGTTGGGTGTCCAGCCAGAGCGCAGCATCCTGCGGGAACTTTTATTCCCTAGGGGGAGGAGTCAGCGCTGGCAATGCCACCCACGGGGCCAGCGTACTGCGTGGCGCTCACTGGCTGGCCAGTAGTGTCCATCGGCTCTTCCTCCAACTCAGTTCTGCTTCTCCCGCTATGGAGACA
The DNA here is from genome assembly GCA_016271365.2 of Neoceratodus forsteri. Taxonomy (NCBI): domain Eukaryota; kingdom Metazoa; phylum Chordata; order Ceratodontiformes; family Ceratodontidae; genus Neoceratodus; species Neoceratodus forsteri. Next base: position 621,262,981 of record CM028131.1, read on the forward strand.
GCACCTTGCCTGCAGCAGCAGCAGAACTGAACTGTGTCATCTGTAGCCTAGTTTCAGCATGGCATCACACCTCTTCTCAAAGCCACATTCAGCACCATTTGAGTGTAAACTTCGCCTCAGTTCTGCCATTTATTTGAAGATGCGGCAAGATCTTTCCTTTTTATTTCTTAAATGGCATTCAGTCTTTTTTGTTTATTGTTTAAGTTACCGCTTCACTTCATGCCAGGTTTGGGGGACAAGAAGCATTCTTCAGAAGTGAGTCAACCTCCTATGTGTCAGTGTCCCTACGGCTGGCAAATCTCTGCGACAGACCGGCATTATGTCTGCTTAACCTGCCTTGGACCTCTGCACGATATGGACAATTGTGATGCCTGCTTCTCAATGGACCACCGTGTTATTGAGTAGCATGCATTTAAAGTTGGCAGCGTTCTGCCGACTTTTGGGGGGGGCGCATTGTCGCTCGTGAGGATCTAAGCACAGGTCACTTCACCATTCCTCTGGGTCCTTCATGGGCCTATATGATCCAGTGAGGAGGGGGCCTCCTCCCCCTCTAGCCTTGTCAAGGAGGTGGCCTCTTCCGCAGTGCTGGTCTGGGTCCCCCCCCCGGAGCCAGTCTGGGAGCACTGTTCTAGCAGTCACCTCCTCAGAGGTGCAGGCTACCCCAGTGTTGCGGCCCATGGTTGCTGGGTCCAGCAGGGGGATCCTCAGTGCCACCCGCTGGTGCCGTCTCAGATCCTGAAGCTGCTCGAAGCTCAGGTGATCGAGACAGTGCTGTGAGGGGCACTGGGCTTGCCCACAGTGCCATTCGTGGCACCGAGGGTGGGAGAGCCCCCAGGGTCACCAGTTTGGAGGTCTTTTGGATCTCCTCCTCCTCCTCCTCTCCAGAACTGGATGATCAGGAGGCTGACCCAGACTGGCGACCTGACTCCTCGGAGTCAGTGGGCTCTCTGGGGCCCAGGACCGTTACGCCTTCCCAGGTGCCCCTCCCTGCGGCTCTGGTGACTGTGGTTGGCGCCGGTTCCCACGCCTTGGGCGGCACAGGGAGTGAGGAGCAGGATAGCTATCTCAGGTCTGTTGGGGTGGTGATCCCAGTATTGGGGGTGGGGTCAACTGCCATCCCCAGTGCCGTCCCCCCCCCCCGAAAGTAGGACTGGGACACCCTTTTCTACGGCACTCCTACGGGGAGCCTGTGGAATTGGGCCAGTGCAAGGCACTAGGATTGAGGAAGAGGTCTTCCTCGGAGTCGGTGGGGTTGAGGGGATGGGGTGAGGGGCTGCAGCTTTCCTCTGGAGCCCTTCGGGGCTCTGGGAGGAGCCACATTGCTGAGCCCATGTTCTCTCCCTCATCACTTTTGAGGGAGTCCTTGTTGGGTGGGGTTGGGGTCCTCCCTTCTGGACACATGCTGCCCCGGTCCCCTCATAATGGTGCTTCCCCTCCAGGTCTCAGTTCTGACCACTTTGGGCTGATTGAGCGGCCTTTGACTGAACCGACCTACAGATCCCCTCATCATCTGGGATTGCCTGCTAGGTCCCCTAGCCCTGTTAGAGGCACTTCACTAGCCGTGAAAAGTTTCTCCCTCTTGCCTCTATGTCCAGCGCCTCCTCTCCCAGGCCATGTTGGTCCTTCGGGGCTCTTGACCTCGGAACAATCCAGATCTCAGGCTACAGAGTTCCCAAGATATGTTAGGGCCATGGATGAGCAGGTCTTTCCCCTGTACCCCCGCTGCAGCCAGAATCTGAGTCTATGGGTTCTTCGGCCTCCTTGTCTTCCTCCATCGAGGGAGAGGAGACTTCTGTCCACCTGTTCTCCATTGCTGATCAAACGGGGTATCAGCACTTTCTTGTGAGGCTTGTTGAGGACCTGTATGTATCCCACATAGCAAGACGCAACACCAAGCATATGACATGCGCCTTCCTAGGTGAGTACAGTGCAGACCACTTGGTGGTCCCTTCCTGGTCTATACCCTTCCAGTAGGTATCGTACAGCATCTGGAAGCTTCCATCCACCCCAGCTCCAGACCCTTTGGACTGCCTGTGTCAATACTGCGTGCCCCGGGGTCTCCAGGCACATTGCCTCATCCCTCTGTGGGACTGATGCAGTTGGACACCCCTACTGAGATTGGGGCCCAGTCTGTGACCATCCCCTGGATCCAGACTCTGCTAAGTTCGACCACCTGGGGCAGAGAGTTTTCTCCTTGGCGCAGGTGATGCTATGTGGCGCAGGTGATGCTATGTGTCGCATCTCATCAGGTGCACCATGCTGCCTAAAACCGCGATCTGTGGGTGATGCTGGGTCAGGTGCTGGCATCATTGCCTGATTCATAGGTGACCAGACAGGCCACAGCCCTCTCCACGATAGACCTGGAGCTGGCAAGGCACCAAGCACGGGCATCTTATGACGCCAGTGAGGTCACTTCATGTCTAGTGGGGACAGCAATCTGCATTAGGCAGGTGGTGTGGCTTCACCTATCAAGGTTATCACCCTTGGCCCGATATAGGGTGGTTGCCTCTGCATTCCGGGGGACCTGTCTTTTCTCCTGTAGGATGAGGCGGGATCTGTAGGGGTGCCTTCCTTCCCCCAGGGAATGAGGAACCGCCGCGCCCTGACCATTCACAGGCCTAAATGGCCTAGAGTGGATCTCCTCCTCTTGTGTTTCCCCCACAGGAGGCTGAGGGACATCTGTCCCTCAGGGAAGAGCTGAACCTTCTTCAGGGGTCTTGGTACTCACCCAGCAGTGATGAATGGTGAAGACTGACACAGGGAAGATATGAAAATTATGCACCTCCTGAAATTATTCGTCTTCTTGTGTGTTTTCACCATTCATCACTGAAATACGCCCACTGTCTCCTCAGAGGGCCCCAGTCTCTGGGCAGTGCCTCCTCCCTGCTTGCCCTCCTCCTCCTCGGGGAACCAGTATGGCTTCTCCCACTGTAACCATAGGGCCTTCCTTGTTCCTAGGAGGCAGTGAAGGGCACCCTTTGAGGGAAGGGCCAGTAGGACCTCTCAGTCTAGAAATTGAGATGGGGGACTCCTGGTGGGCCCCCCTTCCTCTGTCCATGGGGAACCTCCGAGGTCAGTTCACTCCATTCAGGATGTGCTGACTCCTTCTCGGGGTCCACTGGAATGAGGGGAGGGATGGGGAAGGCAGGGGCTCCTCCTTCCATTTTCCCTCCTTGTTTTCATACTTCTCTACCTTCAATCTCCATCCCCCCTTCAGGGAGGGAGGTGTTGTTGAATGGGTGGGATTTTCACTCCCCCCCAAACCCAGTGGGTTCTCTTTTGGAAGCGGTAGCTGGGGGAGGAGTAGAGAATCCCGACCAGGGGTGGTTCCACCAAGTAGGGAGTTAGAGGAAGTGGGGAGGGACCTTCTCCACTCCATGGACTCTCAGTCTGACCCATGTAAGGGGCAATATTAAGACAGGTTACAGATCCTGCAGCAACTGCCTATGGACTAGCTGACTGCCTACCTCTGAAGGCACATCCCTGGTTGCTCAAATGCTCTGAGCCGATCTAGGTGTATGGGTGGATGGTCCCTCTTTCCCTTCTCTCCTCTTCCCATTATTCCTATTCCTATTCCTATTGCTTCTCCTTTCCTTCTTTCCTGTCTGTATGGCTGTCCTGGGACTAGGGCCTAATGGTCCATACCCCCCCCAGATCCTCCTCCTCCTTTGTCCTCTGGCTGGCCTATTCCTTTTCAGTTTATATCTTTTCCTTATACTGTCCCTTGGGCTCCCTTGTCCCACCCTCATTTTTCTCTATCCCTCTGTTTTTTTCCATCTGTCTCTCCAGTGAACAGAACTGAGGCCAAGAAGGCGATGGACATTACTGGCCAACCAGCAAGTGCCACGCAGTATGACTGCCTCGTGGGCAGCTCCTCCCCCTAGGGGGAAAAAAAAGCTCCCGCAGAGTGCTGCGCTCTGGCTGGAAACCCAAAGGTGATGAATGGTGAAGAGACACAGGAAGATCAAGAATTACGGTAGGTACATAATTTTCATTTCCATCCGTGTCCTCCTCCACTCCAGATTATTGAACTGGATTGGGTAGGTGTGGTCCAAAGAAAAGACCTGCCAAAACCTAAGGGATAGCTTTTCCCTTTTTTGTGGTAGAAACTCTCAAAAGTGGGAAACCCCTCCTCTGGTGGACAAGGCAGTTCATATTTGCATCACACACCCCACTTTTCCTATTGAAAGGTCCTTGGCCTTCCCAGATTTGCATAACAAGGGAGTACATGCAGCATACAGGAGAGCTTTCACCTCCAATGGCAAAAACCTATGCACCTTCTGTGCCCCCTTCTTGTTGACAGCCTTAAACTGGTGGGTAATGATTCTGGGCAGCTTAATCCTCCAGATTCGGAGGGGGCGAGCATAGCCCCCACCTCTTTAGGTGCTGCCACGGTGGGACACTTATGCATGTCAGCTCACTCTGCCTATCACATTGTATCAACTGTGCGAGGTGTGTGGCTTCAACTATTGTAGCTTATCAAGCTTTGAAGGCCACACTATCTAACTTAACCTTTGAGGGAGGCTTGTTGTTCAGTTGTGGCCTGGATACATTTTTGAGAGATATCCAAAATAAAAAAGGCCATCTTCCAATGTCAAAGCAACAGTGAAGGCTGCCTCAACTCCTAAAGGTCAAATAGGCAGCCGTCAGAGGCAGTTCTAAGGGGTTTTCATCCCTTTCAGAACTTTGGGAACCAGAGAAGTAGAGGAGTTTACTCTGTTTTCAAGAGCAAGAGGAGCTCTTGCCCAAAGGCACAATGCAGGCACAGGGAAAAAAAAAAGGTAGGCATCTCACAATGAGGATGTGTGAGCCCATCTCTACCTCCCTGCCCTTGGTGGAAGACCGCACAGCCTTTACACAAGATGGGTCCAGGTAACATCAGATGCCTGGGCAAGGAATTTCACAGACCCTGGGCAACCCCTCTCAATTTGGGGTAACTGCTCCAGTGCCCCCAGTGAGCATGACCAGGGAATCTACTTTGGCTATTTCTTAGTCTTCAAGAAGTCCAAGGGTTTCAGGCCTCCTGGATCTAAAACATCAAAAACAAGCTTGTTCACCACACGTCCTTCAGGATGGAGTCCCTTCGTTCAATCTTCTGAGCCATCTAGTCAGGGGACTGTCTAGCTTCTGTAGATCTGGGGGAGGAATATTTACACATTCCCATCTGACAATCTCTCAGAGGCTTCTCCTATGGCGCCGACCACGAGGCCAATGCATTGTGTGGCACATGAGGGTTGGCCGTTAGGCACTGCAGACTCCTCCTCCACCGCAGTTCTGTTTCTCCCACCATCAAGGTCGCACCTGCTGCTTGAGTTACCAGAAAATTTCCTCTGCGTCACTAGGCCTTCACCATTCAACACCATTTCCTGCCTTCTCCATCTCCATCCCGGTTCTGAATTCACCCGACACCTTTGGAAACCAGTAAGCTCATTCCTTTTTTTTTACCGACGGTGCCAGGTCTTTTTTCTGTGACGTTTTGTTGAATTTGCATCATGTCTGGTTTGGGGGCTAAGATAAAATCCAAAGTGGGCCATGCCCCCATGCATCGGTGCCCCTGTGGCCGGCATTTTTTCATTATGGACCGATATGATGTTTGTCTGCGTTGCCTGGGTCCCAACCACAATGTGGACAACTGCGATGCCTGTTTCTCCATGGACCACCACATTCTTGAGATCCATGCGTTTAAAGTCTGCAGGGCCCCACTGACTTTTGGAGGACGGCGTCATTCTAGGGATGCCATAGCAAGATCTCTTGACCCTGCCTCCGGGTCCCCTACTGGGTTTGTATGGCCCAGTGAGGAGGAAACCTCCTTGGATTCCAGCCTTGCTGTTGAGGAGGTTTATTTTTTGGTGCCGGAGGATCATCATGGTTCCATGCGGAGCTGGGTCGAGGGCATCACTACGGCAGTCACCTCCTCATATTTTCAGGCTCCCCTGGTGTTGCTGCCCATGGCTGCTGGGCCTGGCACCGGTGGACCCTCGGCATGCCTGATGGTGTCACCTCGGATCCCGGCACCATTCGTGGTGTCGATAATCAAGGCGGTGCCATGAGTGGCACCTTGTCCCGTGGTAGCACCATTTGCTGTGCCATTGGTAGGAGAGCTCCTGGGGTCACTAGTCTGGTGATTTATGTGGTCTCCTCTTCTTTGGAGGTGGATGACTCACTGGTTGATCTGGACTGGTGCCCTGACTCCTCGCAGTTAGGGAGTCCTCTTGGATGCGGCACCAGGCAACCCAGTGTTCACCTTCCAGGCTCCCCAGACTCTGTGGTCTCTGCAGCCCCCCATGCTGACTCTGGTGTTGGAGGCGCTGCAGTGGATAGTGGTCTCGGGGGGGGCTTGGTGTGGCAGTCTTGACAGTGGGGGCTGGGGCAGCTGCCATCTCTGGTGCTGCCATGGCCTCCTTGGTGGGGACAGGGACCTCCTCTTCTGTGGTTTCCCTTGGGGGGCCTGTGGGATTGAGGAACCCTTTGTCACTGGGTTCAAGGAAGAGGGCAGCCTCAGAGTCCAAGTAATTGAGAGGCTGGGGTGAGGTACGAAGGCCTTCTCCCACTATCCTGCGGGGGGTGGTGAGGAGCCACAGTGCTGAGCCCCACTTCTCCTTCTCTGAGACTTCAGGGACGCCTTTAGTGGGCAGTGCTGAGGGCTGCCCTTCTGGAACCATGCAACCTCAGTCACACCACAGGGGAGATTCTCCCTCAGGGCTCAGTCAGGATTTGTTTTCACATTTGCAGCATCTGTTGACTAGATAAACCCCTGGATCCCCCCACATGGAAGGATCTACTGTGGGGTTTCAGAGCCCTGGCAGAGGCCAGGCACTTTCGGTGAGGTGCTCTTCCCCAATCTCTCTGCAGACACCTCCCCCTCTCCCAGGCCATGCGGGCCCTATGGGACCTTTAACCTGGGAGATGTTCAAGGTCACTGCGGTGGCCTTCCCTAGGTATGTTAGAGCTATGGAAGAGCAGGTCCTTCACCTGTCTCCCCTGCCGCAGGAGGACTCTGAACATCTGAGCTCCTCTACTTCCTCGGCTTTCTCATCTGAGGAAGAGGAACATTCTGTCCACCTTTCCTCCAACGCTGATTTGACCAAATAGCAGCGATTCCTTTCGAGGATGGTTCAGGAGCTCCACATCTCCCGTGTGGTAAGATGCAATACCGAGCAGGAGACGTGTTCTTTTCTGAGTGAGTTCAGTGCCAACCACCTGGTAGTGCCTTCCTAGCCCATTCCCTGCCAGGAAGCATCTATCTGCACCTGGCAGTCTCCAGCCACCTCATTCCCAGCCCCAGCAGACTGCAGAAGGAGGTATTGTGTTCCCCAGGAGTCTCTTGGTTCTCTGCCTCACCCACCCTCAAGGCTGATGACTTTAGACACTCCTTCCAGGCTTCAACGCCCAGCACACAACCGACCACCAGATTTGGTTTCTGTGGAGTTTGACCGGTGGGGTAGAAGAGTTTTCTCCTCAGCTTGTGTGACACTCTGCATCAGCTCACATCAGGCTCACCACGCTGCCTACAAAAGGCACCTGTGGTTGATACTGGCACAGGTTTTAGCATCTTTGCCTGATTCAGAGGAATATAGGCAAGCCATTGCCTTCTCTGCACAGGGTCTGGAGCTTGTAAGGCACCAAGCAAGGGCATCGTATGATGCCAATGAGGTGGTTTCCAGACTAGTAGGGACAGCGATCTGCATCAGGCAGATGGCATGGCTTCACCTGTCTAGACTGTAACCCATTGCCCAGCATAGGGTGATTTCCTTTGCTTTCCAGGGGACCCATTTTTTCTCTCGCAGGGCAAGGAGGAATCTTCAGGGGCATCTTCCATCCCCCCAGTCACAGGAGACACCTCTTCAGCCTGACCAGCCTTAGGCCATGTTGACCTAGTATGGCAGAAGGGTCTCTCCCTCCTGCATCTCCCCCATAGGAGGCTGAGGTTATCTGTTCCCTCAGGGTAGTGCCAGGTCCCCTCCAGGGGGCTTAGTACTCACCCAGCAGTAATGAATTGTGAAGATTGACAAGAGAAGATATGAAAATTACGTACCTACTATAATTCTTCTCTTGTATCTTCACCATTCGTTACTGATTCCTGCCCACCTTCCCCTCTTGGGCTTCAGCTCTTGGGCACCACCTCCATGCTGCTCCCCCTCCCTTTCTTTGAGGCCAATTGGGGGCAGAGTCCCCCTGGTACCTCAGGGCCCTCTGTTTCCTTCTCTAAAAAGTCACAGGGTGCCCATCCTAGGGGGGTGGTGAGTAGGGTCTTTGCCCTGGCCTCGGAGGGAACTCCCTGGGATTCTCAGTGGGTGCACTGTGGTGTCCTCCTTAATTTGGCATGGCTTTTTCTGCTTGTTTTCATCTTCTTGAAGTGGGGACTGCAGCAGTGCATTTCGTGGGAGAACCTGTAGGGATTTTCTTCCCCCTTTCTCCTTCTCACGTCTCCTCTGCCTTTAGAGGTCATTCTGGACAGAGGCCTCTCCTGTTTAATGGGTTTTTCCCCCTTGACTAAACCACCAGGTCATAAACTATAGAGGGCCATGCTCCAGGACATTCTTCCCAAATGTGGATTGGGGTGGGGAGAGGGGGCTGACTCCACTATGTTTTATATTCTCCAGGACCATTTCAAATTCACTTGTTCTGGACCTCCGTCCAGTGGTCCCTGAAGTTGATGGGATCCTTGCTCCTGTGTCTTCATACCTTTCAGATTTTTGAAGCTAAAATAAGCCAATGGTCTTCCAGCATACCCCCCTCCCCATGTATGTTTTATCTTTCTCTCTTCTCTATCTCTCTTTCTCCTTTTTTCTGTCCTGCTGCCCAAGGGTTGGAACCCTATGGTCACTTAGAGAAAAGTCCAATCCCTCTGTCCTCTGGTCAGCTTTTTCCTTTTTCAGTTTATATCCTTTCCTCTTCCTATTTCTCTGCTCTCTTGCCTCACCTTTGTTTTCTCTATCCCCCTTTTGTTACATCCTTTCTGGCAGAACAGAACTGGGGGTGGAGGAGGAATATGCGGAGCCTAACAGCCAACCCTCATGCGCCACGCAATGCGTTGGCCTCGTGGGTGGCGCCGACCCCCCCCCCCAAAAAAAGCTCCCATACAGGTGCGCACACCTCTGGCTTATACCCAGCAGTAATGAATGGTGACGATACAAGAGAAGATCAAGAATTATAGTAGGTACATAATTTTAATTTCTCGGTCCAGGGACAGCACTTCCAGTACAGGGTGCTCCCATCTAGGGTTGGTAACAGCCCCCAAGTTTTCTTGAAGGTGCTCTTAGTTCAGACAGCTCTCTCCGTCAGGAAGGATATCATGTCTATCCCTATCTGGACGATCTGCCCATTCAAATACTGTCTGTGCCATTGGCAAGGAAGTCAGTGCCAGGACTCCACAGAGTCTGGAGTCACCAGACAGGAAAGAGACCCCATTGAGGGAGGTCCAGTGGCTGAGGAACCAGTTGTCGGCTTCACTCACCATATGCATTGGATTCTGGGCCTCATGACAGCGGTGAAAAAACTAGTCCTGTGGGTTTGCCTTCACATGTGTCCTCTACAGATGGAGTTACTGTCAGCCTAGGATCTGACCTCAAAGGATTCTGAGGTCAGGATCCCACTCTCACCTCACCTGAGGCAGTCTCTGAGTTTAGTGGATAAGCTTGGAGAATCTGAGCAAAGGTCCCCCTTTGGAAGTCCCCCCAGAGTTGATTCTGTCACCCGATGCCAGCCTGTTGGGTGGTGGGGGGGGTGGGCAGTCCTGGATCACCTTCCCATTCAAGGGATTTGTTCAGTACAGGATCAGCTCCTATTCTTAAACATTCTGGAGATAGGGTGATGCACCTCAATCTCTTCCTTTTCAAGTCAGATGTTGAAAGAAGTCATCAATCTCGTGCTGTGCAGAGGAGAATCTTCTCTCTCTCTGTCAGCAGTTCTCTTGCAGGATATTTGTTCATTCAGGGGCAGTTGGCTAAGCTGCAGAGGTGTTCCTCCAGTGGAGTGGATGTTGAACCCGGAGGTCCTCGGCTTTCTGTGTCAAAGATTTGGTCATCCTCAAATCGGTCTGTTCACCCCTGCTACAATGATCAAGTTCAACGATTCTTCAACCACTACCAGGGTCTACAGGTGGTATCAGTACACACATCCTGTCACAAGAGTGGTATTTTGGCAGAGAGTATGCCTTCCCTCCTCTGCCTTCCATCCCCAAGGTCATACACAGTGTTAAGAAGCTTTTCTTCTAATAGCTCTGAAGTGGCCCAGATGACCGTGGTTCTCAGACTTAGTGAACCTAGCTCAATGCGTACAATGTCGCATTCCACGTCGGCAGCATATTCTCACATACGGACCACCCTTCAGGCTTGAGCCCCCCCCAAAAAAATTTTTGGCCTGCCAAAGTCTTGGTTCCACAGAAGAAGTAGCAAAGGTTTGGCCTTGAGCACCCTGAGAGGTCAGGTGTTGGCTCTGGAGCCTCCTTGGGGCTGTCCCTAGAGACTAACCAGGAGGTCATTTGTTTTCTGTGGACTGACAGCAGGAGTCGACCTTTGTTTTCGATTTCTGGTTCCTCCATGGAATCAGAATCTGGTTCTGAATGCTGTCTGTAAGGAGCCTTCGAACCGCTGTTGTTGGTACCATTGGACGTGCTGTCTTACAAGGTATGTTTTGTTTAACAGCTAGGTGCTCAGCCAGGAGGTTGTTGAGCTCCAGGCCTTCTCCTATAAAGAACCCTACCTTGTTATGCATAGGGGCAAGGTGGTGCTCAGAGCAGTCCCATCCTTTATTCCAAGTTCTCATTGCCTTCCATTTGAACCAGGAAACGTGTCTTCCATCTTTCCATCCATATCCTACTCACCCAAAGGAGCAGGAGTGGCATAAGATAGATTCACAGTTGTCCATTAGGACATACCTTGGCTGGATTGCTGAGTTCAGGAAATCGGTTAGGTTGTTCATTCTTTTCAGAGCAGCCAAGCAGGGACAAAAAGCCTCCAAGGCCACCCTAGCTAGGGGGGGTGAGGGCCTGCATTGCCAAAGCTTACAGTATGTCACAGTTAAGAAAAGGCGTCTGGCTGTTAGCCCTCACCTGCCCCCCAGAGTGCTCCATTTCATTATCAACTCACAGTTCAAATTCTGCTTGTTTAATTGAAGTCATTTCTATGTTAGATGCCACTCCTTTTTGATTTAAATCTGGCCCTTTCTTTGGGTTATTTACGTCCTCTGAACCTTGCTCCTTGCTAGTGACATTATTTTCTGTCAAATGTTTTTTTTTTTTTAAGTTATATCTTTCTGCTTTGCCTGCTTTGTTTCTGGAGGGAGCCCCTAGCCCCATCCCCTGGCATCCACCGTCCAGTACTGGCCCAGCCCCAGGGCTTGCTCCCCCGTTGGGGCTGGTGGGGTTCCCCAACCCCCAACGGAGACCGGATTCAGATGGCCAGTGCCGTGGCTGGCCGGGAGTGGAGCCTGCGAGGTGCCCTCCACTATTCTGCCATGGCATCTTGGTTTCCTGGATTTTCTCCCCAGGAGTCGAGGCATGCAATGACACCTGCGGAGAGGAGTGTGCATGTGTCCACACATGCTTCCTCCAAGCGTCTGCCCCAACTCCTTCCCTTCTACAGCACGGTGCCCTGTCCCCAGCCTCTGCTAAGGAACAGACAGGTGCCAACTTCTGAGAACCCCCCCTCCCCAGAGAAGGAGAGCAGTCCATCGGACACTCAATCCTTCTCCACCCCTGCCAACCCCTGGTGGCCCATGCTTATTCCCGAACACGGTTTGCTGGAGTTGCACAAGGTAAAGCGTCCATGCCTCAGCCCTCAGTGCCACCAGGCCAGCTTCAAATATTTTTTAATAGTGATTTGACTCACATCTGCCAGTTCCGTTCCTTTTGTATATGCTTTTTTTGGGTGGCATTGTGTCAAATTTTCGGAACCCAATTTCAGAGACTTTTAAATTGATAAGCTCCTTGCCACTCGATAAAGCATCCTGATATACGCTTGTTTTTTGATTGAGCAGTTCCCACTGTCGGTTATTTATGGGAAATATCTTACTTATTTGAAACTCCTGATGGTTAGGCGCTCTATTTGACAGTGTTGAAGTAAGTAAAGCTTGTTTTACCTGTGAGTTCCATTGGCGTTTCTCAGCAAAATGTTCATATGCCCATTCTCTTATTCGTTGAATCCTTTTTGACATACCTCATTTTTTCTTTGCTGCATAACCTGTTCTTGTGGACGCTCATTCCCTTTTTAGATACTGAATTGTTATTTTCAAAAAGAAAGCCTCAGCAGGCGCTGTGTCCATGCGAGTGCTGCTTTCACCTAGCCATCTTGTATTTACCGCGTGACCTGACACGGCTTCTCCTCACAGGAGGCCCTGATTTTAATGGTGAAATCTAAATGTGATGCAGTAAATTAAACAAGAAATGTTAGATGCATTGGGAGAGATTAAAACCACACAGCAAGGGGTTATGAGTTTTATTTCAGAGCTAACAACAAGGTGGATGCAATGTCCATCAGAACTGAAGATATGTAGAATCGCATTTCTAAATTGGAGGATGAAGTATGTGACCAGGTTGTGTGGGTGGGGTAAATGAGTGACACAAGACCTCAATTTATGGTTAACACACCTTTTCTCAGTGTGATGTTTATTAGTCCAAAGGACTTATTTTTTTGTAAAAGATATATACAAAAATAAATGACAACCATAAACGAAAATGAGTCTTAAACTTCAGACAATGCATTATAATAATAAGAAAATAGCTCTTCCTTGAGCTCCAGAACTACCCTTGGTAGTCCTGCGACAGAGTAGTTAATTTTTTTAACACAATTTACTATGATCTTATGTGCTATAAGACAACCTCTCCCTTCTCACTCCAAGGTTGATCTGCCATTTCTGAACACTAGGGCAGCTTTTATACTCTTCCCTAGAGTGTTATCAGGTCAGCTGATCCACTCCTAGTCTGAATTGCCATCATTCCTGCCCTAATACATACAGGTTGGAGGATCAGCTTGACCATCCACTCAGATATTAATACTGTGGTTCATTATAACCACTCTTTGTCCTCCTTTTGGTAGTATAGGACATGATATAAACATAGGGTTGCCACCTTTGAATGAAGCAAAAACTGGATCCTAAGCTCCGCCTCTAGACCCACCTCTTTTCATGATTCATCATGCATTGTTAATCTTAGAAAGCCATTTGTTATATCAATAAAAGACAAGGCTTAAAGCAACAGTTCAACACAAATGTTAAGATACTGTACTGTGCCTGTTAGTCACTTAACTAGATTCTTCCTAGTTATTTATTTACTTTATGTATTTATTTATTGACATTGGTTTACCAGATAAACAAACAGAGATAAAAGAAAACTCATTTACAGATATGAAAATGCTTACCAGCAAATGAAAGTGGAAGACAGCTGGCTCTACTACTGTTACAAAGGGTGGGGGGCAGCTTTGCTACTATGCCACTTTAAGATGCAATGGAAATGATTAGGTTAAATAAGTGCTAATGGTGTTAATGACCATACTTTACATCTTCCAGTTTGACTGCTTTCACAAACAAAGGGCTATACTGAAACAGAACTTGTTTGTAACCTGAACATCCAGCTGAAACAATGCATGATACAACAACATCCATTTCAAAAGTATGTGAGCACTCAAAATGGCTCAAAAACCTGACCAGCACAGAGGAAACCGGATTACCTGATAGGGACCCTGAAAACCTGATCACCAGGTAAAAAACCTGACAGGTGGCAACCCTATATAAACAAATACCTACTAATTGCCTGTAATTTGTGTAGCTCCTCCCCCAACTCAAATTGAGTGACAGCTGTCATTTCTTATATAGCAGCCTCATCATGGGGCTGCTGGCTCCTAAGGGCTCATTTTTTCCAAACTCCTAGCACTCAAGTAGGAACTCACTTTATTTCTTCAAACAGAAAGCAAACATATATTTAGTTCACATGGTCAATGATTCTTCTATGCACACATTCAATAATAATACCCTTAACACCTTACAGCAGCTTCTAAACCCGGTGGCTGAAAAGGTAAGCCATCTGTAAAACATTTCAGTTCTGCCATTTTCTCTGTGTCTATTTCACAAGGGGTTCCTTTTATTTAGCAAGAATAAACTGTTTCTTTAAGGCGTGCATCAAAGAAAGTGACAGCCTTCGCCGTGAACAATCTCCTGAACTGTTTAAACACAGTCTCTCATTGTTTTACAATGGGGAAGCCTTCCTCTGCTATGGGCTTCTTTCTCATGGCAGATCTCACTTCTCTGAGATCCTATTCTGCTCCTTTACCCTCCGTAACCAGCGGCAGCTGTTTCTCTCTCATAACGAAGCTAAACACGGCTTCTTTCAAGGAACAGACATTCCTGTCTTTACCAGATCCCCACAGGGGCTAGACTAAAGTGCAAAACGTGCATCAGGGCACAATACCTAAAGAAAAATATGGCACTCTGTTTCCTTACTGGAAATCATGCTTTCAACAGAGCATATTCAATAACCAGCTGTTTCTTACTGGTTCCTTAGTTTTTAATTTGTAGGCCTAAGGCAGGGATAAACAAGAATATATAGCGGGAACAGCCAAATGAGTTTAAGATACTATAATGGGTGGCCTACCCATAATAGTAGAAAAAGATATATTCAGAAAAATAGATTAGAAAGAAGTGCTACTGTAGTAGATGTTTGGGGGAAAAGAAATGCCAAAGCCTGCTTTCGGAAAGGGGGGGGGTTCAAACTACCACAAAGTAGTACCCCTCTTAAAGAGGCAATCTTTACATGAAAAACAGCTACAGCTTTTATCTCACAGAATAGCAGAACAAGCAGATCACTCGCGTAGATCAAATTTAAGGCTCTGTAAGATACCAGAGGGCACAGTAGGTACAGGTGACCCAGTTCAATTTTTTGAGATGTTTATATCAATACTGTAGCAATGGGGAAAAGTTTCCCCAAGGAAAAAATATTAGATCAGGCCCACAGAAGTGGGAGTTGTTTTGCAAATACTAACTCTACATTTCCATGAACAGTGTTTGTTAAACCTCATAATTACCAACAAAAAGAGGAGATACTTAAGAAAGCCAGAATGGAACTGGGCCTTAATGTGAATAACATACATTTCAATGTTTATCCTGATGTATCTGCTGAAACAACAATAAGAAGGAAACAATTTAACATTTTAAAAATGAAATTGTATGTGAAGGGTATACGTTTTTCTATGTTATATCCAGCGAACATTCGCTTTGTAGTAAACAACACACTTCAGACATTTGATGATCCAACAGAAGCCCAAGATGCATTTGAAAGAGAATATGCAGATTCCAGTTCAAATAGAACTCCATCACATAAAACAGCAGGAAAACCATATCCATCTAGAGAAATGCATAATAAAACAGATGATAAAAATGGTGAAGCAACAGCAAAATAGCTAATGAAAAGGGACTAAGACAAATTTTACTTTAAATAACCCCCCTTTCCTTAATACTAAGGCATATGTGAATATTGCTATATTAAAAAGTATAAATAAAGGTTTGAGAAGTGAAAATGGAAATGAAAAAAGATAAGAAAAAGAAAAGAGAATATGAAGACTATAAGAAGGAAGAAAATAAGAAACTTAAAAGGAACTTTTTTAAGGGAGCTATATTCATGAAATAGAAATGAATTAAATATATATTACTCCCTAATAACTCTAATAAATATGTATATATTGTTCTGAAAAAAGGAAAATGGTTGGAAGATAGTTGATATGGTTAGGAGTCATAAGAAAAGAGAAAGCAGCAGACAGGCGAAGGGAAGGAAAGAAGAGTAATGAAGGATAAGGAAGGGAAAGGTAGAAAGGAAGAGAAAACCAGGGAACAGGAAGAATGAAGGAAAGAAGAAGGGAAAGACAAGAGAGAAGAAAAAGAAAGGGGAAGAAGGTGGAAACAAGCAAGGAGATAAGAGCGAGAAGAAAAAAGGAAAAGGAAAGGAGGAAAAGAAGGGAGAAAAGGGGAAAGGAAGGAAGAAAGGGAAAGGAAAAGGAAAGAAAAAGGGGAAAAGGGAAACAATAATATAAAGACATGAAAAAGGGGAAAAGAAAAAATTTGCATTATGAAGTGACAAAATAAAAAATATGTTGCACTGCAGAATGTACTAGTATAAAATAAAATGCTGAGTCAATGTGTAAATGAGCAATAGATGGCAAAATCAGCCATGTATTTTTCCCCCAATTGTTTAACCAGGAATGGCACACTAAGCTGAAAGCTTGTTTACAGGTACGACCTGGGAGCACAGGGAAGTTAAGTGACTTGCTCAGGGTCACACAGTATGCAGGTGGGGGCTGTGGGATTCAAACCCAGGTCTCCAGATTTGCAGCTTAGAGCCTTAGACCACTGCACTATAATTATGAGTAGGGAGGGAAGAAGTTCTATGAACTTCTAACATGAGGGAGCGGGGTGCTAGGGAAGAAGAGTGGTTTAAAAATATTGTATTTAAGAAGCACCAACCAAATATTACAAGTAATTAAAAATATGGAATTATGTGATATTAAAAGATAAAAAGGGTCCAAATCAAGTCGGTGAGATTATAAGTATAAAAATGAAAATAATATAAATCTATAATGAATAACACTCTGAAAAGCACATCTTGGAATGTAAAAGGTCTAAGAAACAAAACAAAAATGTGCAAAATAATAAAATATGTGGATGCATGCAAAATTAACTGCCTATTATTACAAGAGATGCATTTTAATGATAGGGATTTTGAATGATTTACAAGGAAATGGGGACCAGGTGTACATTCTAGCTATACTAATAACTCAAGAAGATCAGCTACAGTATATTTTTTAAGAAATCAAATTTAAAACCAAACATAACCAATATAACAACAGACTTACAAGGGAGATATAAATACAGGGAGATACAGGACTATCTTGAAAACAGGCCATTTGGACCTAATGATGTGGAATGTCAACTTCCTGTATAAAAAAATAAAGATTTTACTATATATATATTGGCTCAAATACAAAGTCAAACATTAACATTGGCTACAGTTTATGCTCCCAATGAAAATAGCCCATATGTTTTACTGAATTCTTTATGCATTTAGTAACATACCACCATATATAGTAGCTGGAGATTTTAACCTTACACTTAACAGAGTGGACCATATCTCTCAACTGTCCCTGATTTTCAGGGACATCCCTGATTTTGCCTCAAAATTTTACTCTGTCCCTCCTAAAAATTGTCTTTCCATGACCAAACTGTGGGCGTTATAAGCACAAAATAATGTCAAACATTAAAGTTACAGACTTGTTCTTCCTTAGATAATGCATTTTACACCAAGCCCTTTATTCTACCAGTGTCCTGAGTGGATACCTCCAATTTTGAAGAAGTGTCCCCGATGTTGGTCCTTTGTCCCTGATTTTTTTAAGCCTTGTCCCTGATTTATGAGGCAGGAGGTTGAGAGGTATGGAGTGGACAGATCGTTGAATACAACTACTACTTATACATTTTCAATAAATGTTATTACAAAATTTCAAGAGGATCTTAGATTAATAGATCATTGGTTAAGTTTGAATCCTAAAAATTGAGCATATTCATTTTATTCAAGTATTCATAAAACATACTCAAGTATGACCTTTTTTTATGTTCACGGAGCATAGAATATTGGTTACAAAAGGTAGAGTATCCAGGTATTATATTATCGGACCATTCCCCATGTATAATGGAGTTTATGATAAATAAAACTAATATTTAGAATTATACATGGAAACTGGATATTTCATTACTTTCTAAAAAGGAAATTATTGACAAACTAAAGCCAGCAACCATAGAATTTCTTAGAATTAATCAAACTACAGATACCACTGTACAGACCCTATGAGAAACATATAAAGTTTGACTAAAAGGTTTTTTTCCAAACAATAGAAATAAATAGGAAAAAATCTAGAATAAGTTAACTCACTTAGAACAGCAAATTAAATAATTGCAGTTATTGCATAGTATAACATTGGATAATAAAATATACAATCAGCTTATTAAAAAAAGAACTATACAATAGAATAGTGACAGAAAAGGCAGAAAAATTGATTTTACAGACACGCTCGAACTGTCATACAGTATATACTCAGATAAACCATTAAAAGTGCTATCATAGCAATTAGAGAACACAATTCCATAAATCAAATAATAGATAAACAAGGAAAAGTTATTTAAGATCCAATTAAAATTAATGAACAATTTGTGGAATTTTATGAAGAACTGTATAAGACACAACATCAAGATAATGATGAAAGGCCTAAAGATTTTATTAAGAATATAGTAGTTAATACAATCTCACTACAACAAAAAGAGCAATTGAACAAGAAAATAATTGCTCAAGAAATAATAGAAGTAATTTATTCGTTATCAAATGGCAAATCACCAGGGTCTGATGGGATTCCCATTGAACTATATAAAATGGTTACAGAAGAAATTGTTCCCCAGGGCTCTATTTTGGGCCCATTATTATTTAATATTTATGTTAATAATTTGGTTCATGAAATTAAACATAGTGAGGTGAGACTGTACGCAGATGACACTGTTTTAGTGACGTCTGCTGACAGTCTCACAGGTATGATGGATTCACTTTAAAGTGATTTGTTACAAATGCAAAAATGGTTCAGTAAATCTGGTCTTCTTTTGAATGCTTAAAAAACACAAGCTATGTTGTTTCCGATTGGTTCACATAGAGGAAAAGAGCCCAAACCACAATTACATTTACAAGGTGGTACAAAGATTGAAAATGTATTAACATACAGATACTTAGGGTTTCAAGTAGATGTTAGAATGACATATGTAAATCATATATCAGTTCAGGTAAAGAAAGTGAATAAAAGATTAGGGGCCCTTAGAAGAGTTGCGGGAGCTTTACCTTTGGTGGCAAAGGAGCGATTGGCAAAACAGATGCTGTTACCCATATTGGAGTATGGTTCTATAACTTACATGAATTTGACTAAAACTGCTTTAAATTTGGTTAATCAAATATATTATAGGATAGGTAAATTTGCTTCCAGAAGTATTAAAAGTGAGCATCATTGTATAATTTATAATAAGTTAAATTGGCTTCAACCTGAAGCAAAAATAAACTATCTCTGGCTTACTATATGTCATAAGATAATTCACAAAAAGTATAACCATCCTTTGTATAAGCAATTAAAAAGAAAGATAAATACTGAATCATATATAAAGACTAGGAATCCATTAAGCAATATCTCAATGTATAGAAGCTTTAATAGACTAGGGGACAGTATGCTCCAGAATAGAGTAGCATTAAGTTGGAATGGTTTGACTGAATCACAGAAAACAAATTTAGATTTTTTTAAATTTAAAAATGAATTGTTTAATAGTTTGTATTTTTTATGTATGTGTTTTAAATAATGTATGTATGTAGAGTGCAATTGTGTTTGTTTGTATTAGTTTTGTTTGTATTAGTTATGTTAAATGGTAATTGTTAATTGGTAATTGTATTAGAATCTACATGCAGGACTTTGTTGTAAACAGGACTTTGTCCTAACAAATGAATTTCCTGCGAAAAAATAAACTTTTAATCAATCAATCAATCATATTTTTTACCAGAAATTTGATAATTTTGGACCTGAATGTATTAAATGAATAGGCGTACCTAATGTATTGCCACATCTAGGGCATTTTGAGTCTAATGTCGAATTTATCTTGTGTAACTTAGTGTGTAGTAGATTCTGTGTGTAGTATATTCTATCTGTTGAATTTTGCTTGCTGTAGGCTGTGTAAATGGATTTTTTTAATTTTTCCCATAATTGATCATTTATGTTAATGCCCAAATCTTGTTGCCATTTATTGTTCAGTTTCAATAATTTATCTGTTTTTCCATTAAGTATTTCATAAGTTGCTGAGATCAGTTTTAAATCTTTAATTTGATGTAAATATACACGCATCTCGCGCTGTTCTAGTTGTTATATTTTTCACAATTTTACTAATAAACTGTTTAATTTGTTTAGTATCCGGATTAAATAAGACATTTTAAGTGGTAAATTATGTAAACTTTGTTCCAATCTCACTGAAGGTGATATTTTTGTTTGGTCATGCAACCACTGCCATATAATACTATATTATGGGGCTTGGGGGACAGGACCTATGAGGAGAGGCTCAAAGAGCTAAATATGTACACATTGGAAGCGAGAAGGGACCGCGGGGACATGATAGAGGTCTTCAGGTACATGAAGAGGGTAAATAGGGGAGGAACAGTCAGGGTGCTTCGAAGGAAGGAGGAAGGGGCCACTAGAGGGCATGGGTGGAAGCCTGAGGGGGGAAGATTCAGGGGAGAAAGGAGGAGGTGCTACTTCACTGAGAGGGTGGTGGAGCCATGGAATGCACTACCTAGGGGCTGATGGAGGCAGAGACAGTGGAGGGTTCAAGAGGGGTGGGACAGGTACAGGGGAAGGGTTCAGGAAGCAAAATCCAATGCAGCAAGAATATCCGGAACTGGGAAGGGAGAAGCCAGAGAAGGCGAGGGGGACAGCAAGGTCAGCACCCAGGGTGGGGGCTGACCAAACGAGCAGACACAAAAGACCATTAGGCCTATTCTGCTGGCATTTTAGTATGTTAGTATGTTAGTATTATACTGCTATAAAATACCTATAGAAGCTAAGCCACCTCTATTTAATGGTTTACTGTAATTAGAACATCGTATGTTATTCTTGGATGTTTGTTATTCAAAATATATACAGAGTAACCATCTTTTTTAATTTCTTAAAATATAACTCTGTTAACTAAATAGGTAATGCTTGAAATAAATATAATAACTTCGGTAATATCTTCATTTGTATAACATTTATCCTACCAATTAAAGTTAAGGGAGAGGTCTGCCATTTTTGTAAATCATTTAGTATTTTATCTATTATATCATTATAATTGCTTTGATTGATCCTATTTGATAAGGAACCACAACTCCTAAATACTGCAATTGATTTGCTATACTACACTTGCATGTATTTGAAGATCTTGGAGAAAATATTCAGTATATTCCTATGATGGATGGATGAACGAAAGTGAATAGATTGTTGTTAAGTTTAAATTTAGCCAGAATATATTTCAGGGGAAATAGGTTTATTAGATTTGGGACTACACGTTAAAGGAACTGTTAAATGTATCTAATTTTTACATGGGATGGATTAAAGCACGGGGCTAGTCAGAGGTGGAGATGGTATTTTGTGTTTAATTCTTTTTAACCCCCGTAAAATCAAAGAAAAAGTTGTTTTATACTTTTCGTCTTGTCTATGGGGTAAATTTGTTCGAGAGGAAGTATTAATTTGAATTGTATGTTAGACTATTATTTTTCTCTCTGAATAAAAAGAAGGTATATAAAAAAAATATCTGCTGTGTGGTCATGCTCCACTCTGCCCTCTAGTCTCAGATTTATTTCTGTAGCTATGGGAGCAGTGACAGCTAAACCAGCTAAACCTAGAAAAAACTGGGATGGCACAAAATATGTTGAGTTCCTGTGGGTTCTTAAACAAACATGGCAGACCAAAATTTCTCAAACTGAATTACTGAATATTAATTGTAAGACAATGCAAAAAGTAATGCTTAAGTGAAATAAAAGAAAAAAAGAACTGAATCGTGGATAACCTTTTCCAGGTATTGGGAGGTAAGGTGGGAATGTTAAGCATAGTGAGGGATCCCTTGGAAGTAACGCTACCAAGGATTAATAGTTTTTTCTTCAAATCCCAGGAATCTCTCACTATGCTTAGACAAGTGCAATGAAACTACAAAGCAGTACCTTGGGAGGCTGGGTACAGAATCTATTTAGGGAAAAGGTTCTGCAAGCAAGCAGTGCCAAAATTGGCATCCCTTCTGGACTGGGTGTCCAGACAATAATACTTTGTGAAAGTGCGTACTGTTTTCCATGTAGCTGTTTTACAAATTTCCTGTAAGGGGATGTCCCCTGCTGCTGCCACAGAGACAGAAGTGCCATGTGTGGAGTACACTCTGAGGCCTTGAGGTGGCAGCTTGCTAGCCTTGTTGAAACAAAACTGTATGCAAGAGACAATCCAGCAAGCAGTTGTTTTCTTGGAGGCTGGCCTATCCTCGCCAACTTCTCTATACTGTATGTGACAAACAACTGAGAATGAGAGGACCTGATCTTCTTCATGTGGTCCAGGTAGTAACTGAGTGCTCTCTTAATATCCAGACTGTGGAGCATTTGCTCCCCAGAGCTGAATTTTGCTGTAAAGAACCCTGGAAGGGTAATGGACTTATTTGTCCTTAAGACAGCCTTGTCCCAGCCGGTCTGCCAGTGCAGAGGCAAGGTGGCCATCTGTGGTGCCGACATCCCTAGTTCAGGAATGGACTTGGGAGTTGGAGGACCGGCCACGGGGAGAAAGATTGAGCATCCAGAGGACAGCTCTCCTTCTCTGGGGGGGAAGGGGCTGAGAGTCCAGTACACTATGGACCCCTGGTGGAGGCCAGGGATTCCACAGTGGCCGGCGCCATCATGTGTGGGGGGTGAGGCGGATGCTGGACATCATTGCACGTTCCCACCCCTGGGGCTTTAGCATCAGGAAAATGCTAGCTCCCGTGTGTGATGCCAGGTCCGCTGCTGTCCCAACTGCCCACCAGTGTCCACTGGGGGGGGTCCTGCTCCCATGGCCCTGAGCTGGGGGGGTTAAGCCAGGTTTCGCCTACCTCAATGTCCATTGGGGGGGCCCACCTGGGGGCACTGCTCAGGGGGGATAGTCTGAGCATGGGGGGGTGCGGTCGGTGGAGAGCGGCTGATTTTTTTTTTCCTTTTCTGTACCTCCGAGTTTAACAGTCCCTTTAAGGTGTAGTCCCAAATCTAATAAACCTATCTCCCCTGGAATATATTCCGGCTAAATTTAAACTTAACAACTATCTATTCACTTTCATTCATCCATCCATCATAGGAATATACTGAGTATTTTCTCCAAGATCTTCCACTTCTTGATCAGAGGCCAATTCCAATTCTGTTGGCAATGAAATGTTTTTTCCAAAAATTCCTTTGCTTTGTCTACATCAAGAAAGAAACAGTCTTTATTCTGAAAAGACACCTTAAGCTTAGCAGGAGCCTGAAGAACTGCACGAACCCCTGTTTGAGTAAATTAATTTCTAAGTGTCAAAAAATGCTTCCTGCGACGTTGAGTTGCAATGCAAAAATCAGGATACAAATACATTTTCAGCCCCTCTTAGATAATACCTTTTTTAGCTTTCACTAGTTGCAGTAGCTTATTTCTTTGAGATAACGTTGAAAAGGTGCAGATCACATACCTTGCTCTTATTTCTGAACCAAGAACTGCTTGTTGTTTAGGTCGAAAATCAGACTCAAGTAAAACTGGTTGGTTAGGGGAGTGAGTCAAAGTAAGCATTTTTTCCACTTCCATTTTTAAGTCTGTATCCAGTACTGCAATTGTAAAATCAATCAATCGCAAGTTCTTTAAGAGAAGGGTATTCTCAATTTTTTCAAGTTTACCCATGGTATTAACTTGTTTACGCAGAGCAGTATTCACTGCTCCTTCCAGAGTTAAAACTCTCGCATTTAGTTTCTCCGTAGTTCTCTCAGTAGTAAGCCGTTCCTCTATCACTGTCATTTTTGCCTCAGTGTTTTCACATCGGGTCCCAATGTCAGTAAGTGAAGATTTTATTTCCATTAGTGTAGTCTTAGTATTAGCCTGAAAAGCCATAAGGAACAACTGAAGTGAAACCATTGTAGGCTTTTGTGGGGCTTTCACCTTTGCGCTCATATTGGAGCGCGTTGTTGCTGGGAAGGCCATTCCTCCTGGCACAGGCTGTATTCCTTCAGCCTCTCACTGAGAAGTCGGCTTCCCCAAAGTTGTTTTTGGGGAAAAATACCTTTCAACTTGCTCCAAACTCTTCCCTGTCTCCTCCTTTAACTTAGAATTGCAAGACATTTCACAAAAGGGAAATATAGAGTACGAAAGCGTCTCACACAGCGGAGCTATACAGAGGCAGGTGCAGCCACCTTGCTCTTGCAAGAAATCCCCCAAACAGCAGAGATTTGAATTTAATTCTAGGATTCCCTAATTAGTATAACATTCTACATTCCCAGGCAGCTCAAATTAGTAGGCTGATTTGTACCTGTTCTGCATAGTGAGGATCCCTGGGAAGAAACAACATTACTATGGTGAGTAATTTTTTTCTTTTGGTGCATCTGATTGAATTTCTTTTTTCACTCTCTTGGGTAAAAATGCCAAATACTTTTCAGCACCTGTTCCTTGGACTGCCAGTGCTTGGTGAGAAGACTCAACAGGGCTTATTCCAAGCACTTTGCACTGCGGCGATGAAGGGAGTGACAGTGTTCTGGTTTAAGAAAGATCCCCCACCCTTCAGTCATGGATAGACAGGGTGAAAGAGATGAGTAAAATGCAAAGGATCACAGCCATCATGAGGTTATCCCTAGAGAAGTATAATGTGATCGGGGGTAGGTGGAAAACCAGAGATTTACCCCTTCAAGAGGGGTCAGGGGACAAGTCATAGGCCATGGGGAGGGGAGCAGAGGGCAGCAAAAAGTAACTGTCTCAAAAGGATTGACACTGGAGGAAGAAACAAATCCCACTCCTCCAATATAACAAATGAACCATGGATCATTTAATCATAGCACCCAACACCTGTCGCATCTGTCATTCTTGTTTCAAACAACAAGAAGTCTTGCTATATTATGACATATGCAGTTTGTCCCAGCCCTAGGACTGCTCCGGAGGTGAAAGAGTTAACTTCCATGCCAGGCATGGAATCTTGAGCACGAGCTCAGTTGAAAAAACTCTGTCTGTTGTTCTTCAAACTCAAACTGTCAGATTCTTTACTCCGCCTCACTGAACAGTCGCTCCGGAGATGATTTCTTCTGCTCGGGTCATTTTGTCGGTTAAAAAGTGTAATTTCTCGTTTTTTTAAACCGCATTTGTCTTATTTTAACTGCAACCAGTCGTTCAAGCTCTGTCTGTGATATCGTAAGTAATAGATAGGTTTTACATTTTCTCTGTGTGGAACTTGCAAACGTTATTATCGGTTCGGTTTGAACCGATCAGGTTGTTATTTAAACTTAATTAAATTGCATTTAGAGTGCGGTTCCTGGTTCTTATCGGTTCTAAAAAAAACGGATTTCATTACGGTTTTTTCCACGACCTGTGACACGGTTGGGAACCGATAAGGGTGTCTTGCTTGGCGATTTGCCGGAAAAAGGCAAGTTTTTGGTTAGGCTGGCATTATGTCTGAGAAACCTAAAAGAAAAACCGGGCCCACTGGGTTTCAGCACTGTAGTGTCTGTGGGGAAGCCTTTGCCAAGGCTGACTCCCACACCACATGTGTTTATTGTCTGGGGTTTGACCACCTCAATGCAGACTGCCAGATTTGCAAGAATTTCCCTGCAGCTACCCTGGATAAGAGAGTTGGTAGGCTCAGGGAACGAGAGGCCAAAAAGTCAGCTGACCCGGATGGCCAGCCCGGTTCGGTGCCAACTGAACCGGAGGGAGTACCCGCTGACCAGGGTGAGACTTCCTCGGCAAACGAAGAGCTGACTCAGAGGAGCCAGTTCCAGCAAAGAGGACTAGAAAATCAGCAGGTGTGGAGCCAAAATTTCCTTCTCCAACCACTGCAGAGATAGCCAAAGCGATCCAAATTGTCCAGTCACTTTCCCCGGTTCCGACCGAACCGGCACCATCAGGTAAGCGGTCGGTTCCACCGGTTCAAGAATATGATATAGAGGAATTTTATGAACCGGAGGAGGGGGAGGAGGATTATGAAGAGAGTGAATGTGATTTTGAAAGTCTGGATGTGCCCATTGAACCGGACATCTCCCCAGACAGACCTTCAGGAATGTCTCACCCTTGGCTTTCTGAGTCCCCTTCTTATTTTATGTTTTATAAAAAAGTTGCTAAAACCCTCCAGCTTCCTTCGGAAGAAGCTGTGGATGAACAAGAGGAGCCTGACTATGTGGAAATGATGGATATCCCAGAGTCCAGGAGATTGTCTATTCCTTTGCATAAATCTTTTAGGAAACAGACAATAAAAATTTTAAAAGCTCCTAACACTATACCTCCTGTGGATAAAAGAATGGACAAGAGGTACACATTGTCAGGTTCTGATACGGAGTTCCTTTCAGAACAATGCAGCCATGTTGGAGTAGTGCAGGCTGCAGCCTGTGATAAGGCAAATATTCCCTTGGCTTCACACCCCCCCTGACAAGGACTCCAGGAGGATTGATGCCATGGCAAAGAAACAATACATGGCAGCATCCTTGGGACTCAGACAGGCAAATTATATGGCCTATGTTGCAAGATACCAGAAATCCATATGGGATACTGTTATGGCCCTAGCGAAACAGGTCCCAGGCCAGCTTGCCAAGGAGCTGGAACAGGTGGCTGCTGATGGTATTGAGGCATCCAAGGTGCAGTTCCATGCTGCAGTGGACTCTAATGATGTGTCTTCAAGAGTCATGGCTACATCTGTGGCTTTTCACAGAATGGCTTGGCTCAGGTGTACTAGCCTGTCACAGGATACCCAGGCTAAGGCCATGGATTTTCCTGTTGTGGGTAATTCTTTGTTTGGGGAGCAGACAGAGAATTACATGAAGAAAATGGATGAGTATAGGACCACTTATAGGAGTGCTCAGGCCAAGGAGAGGCAAGCCACTCCTCAAAGGCAGCTTTCCAGGGGCAGGGGCAGGCCTTTTCACAGGCCTTTTTACCAAGCCCAGGCCTCCTCTTCAGCTTATGTCCAGAGGGGGTTCTTCAGAGGGAGAGGCAGGGTGGGTACGAGCAGGCCTGCTCCCAACCCTCAGCTTAAAGCACCTGCCAAACAGGCACCCTGATGGGATGCCCAGGGCCGATTCTCCATTACCTGTAGGGGGCAGGCTGGCTTACTTCTTCCAGGACTGGGAGTCTTTAACATCAGACAAGTGGGTCCTGGAAGTAGTAAGCCAGGGACTGGTTCTCAGCTTCAAAAAATTTCCAAAGATGAGAACCAGATCCTTTCCACCTGCAAATCCATTAGAGGCTCTCGCTTTGGAAACAGAAGTCTCAACCCTCCTGGCTCTCAGAGCTGTAGAAAGGGTTCCTCCCCTACACCAGGGCAAAGGACTGTACTCCAGGTACTTCCTTACCCCAAAAAAGACAGGAGAATGGCGGCCCATCCTGGATCTCAGATACCTAAACAAGCACCTTTTAAAACCAAAATTCAAAATGGTGACTCTGGGAGTTATTTTACCCTTCTCTAAGGCCAGGGACTGGCTAGTGTCCCTGGACCTCAAGGATGCCTACTTCCATGTTCTCATAAGAAGCTCCCACGAAAGTACCTCAGATTCGAACTGCCCTCAGGCCATTACCAGTTCAGAGCAATGCCCTTCGGCCTCACCTCTGCCCCAAGGGTATTCACAAAATGCCTGGCAGTAGCAGTTGCTCACTTAAGAAGGCAAAAGATTGCCATCTTTCCTTACCTGGACGACTAGCTCATAGTGGGTCAGTCTCCAGACCAAGTCAAATTACACTTTCAGGTTACCCAGCAGCTGCTTACATCTCTAGGTTTTCTTCTCAATCTTCCAAAGTCAGTTCTAGAGCCTGTTCAACTACTCACCTTCATAGGCGCAGAACTGGACACAAAGCAAGCCAGAGCTTTCCTTCCTCTAGAAAGAGTGAAGACCCTGGTAGCTCTGGCCTCCTCATTCACTCTGCAGATCTCTTGACCAGCAAGGCACTTTCTACAGCTCCTAGGGCACATGGCTGCTTCCACAGCTGTAGTGCAAGGAGCAAGATTTCAGATGAGGGACATTCAGTTCCATTTGAGAGCCTTCTGGTCTCAAAGAAGAGATCCTTTAACCAAATTGATCCCAGTAACTCGAACCCTGATCCAGGCCCTGCAGTGGTGGCAGGATCAGAGCAACCTGAGACAGGGGGTTCCTTTCATCCCTCAATCTCACTCCCTGACCCTTACTACAGATGCGTCCCTCTTGAGATGGGGAGCTCACATGGGCGACCTCACCACCCAGGGACTGTGGTCCCCACAGGAATCTCTGCTCCACATCAATCTGTTGGAACTCAGAGCAGTTTTTCTAGCACTTCAGGTTTTTCTGCATCTGTTCAGAACAAAGTGGTACAGATCAGAACAGACAACACCACTACAATGTGGTACATCAACAAGCAAGGGGGCACTCGGTCTTCGGCCTTGTGCACCGAGGCAATGAAGTTGTGGTCTCTGGCTTACTCCTGAACACTTCCTCATGGCAGTTCACCTCCGGCAAGGACAATGTTCTGGCAGATGCTCTCAGCAGGATTTCCAGGGCCATCACTTAATGGTCTCTGGATCCCTAGTACTGGAGTCAGTATTTGCCAGATGGGGCACCCCTCAGATAGATCTTTTTGCAGCCCTAGACAATCACCAACTTCCGCTTTTTTGTTGCAGACCCCCAGTGTTGGGCTCAGTCCCTCTGGATGCCTTCCTTCTCGGCTGGGAAGAGAAGTTCCTCGATGCCTTTCCCCCCTTCCCTCTCTTGTTCAAGGTGCTAGTCAAAATCAGATCTCAACCTTGCAAGGTGATACTGATTGCTCCAGATTGGGCCAGACAGCCCTGGTATCCACTCCTTCTGTCCTTAGCAGTCCACCTTCCCCTGTGTCTTCCCAGGAATCACAATCTGTTAACCTGTGCCCAGGGGAGAGTCTGATATCTGAATCTCAAATCCATCAACCTCAAGACCTGGCTCTTGAAGAGTTAAGAGTTTGCTGACCTACACCTTTCTCAAGGTGTACTCGATATCCTGAAAGCTTCTAGGAAGCCTTCCACCAGAGCTACTTATAATTCTAAATGGAAAAGGTTTTCCATATGGTGCTCTGGAAAGCATATTTCCCCAGAATCTGCTGATTTGCCCACAGTCCTGGATTATATGGTCCATTTAAATACTTTGTGGCTGAGGCCAACTACCCTGAAAGTGCATTTGGCAGCTGTCTCTGCTTTTATTTTAGCAGGAAAGCCCTCTTCTCTCTCTGCTCACCCTGTATTCTCCAAGTTTTTCAAGGGATTGCTTCACACCAGCCCTCCATTCAGGGACCCTGCTCCTGCCTGGGATCTTAATGTTTGCATTGCTCAGTTAATGCAACCCCCCTTTGAGCCTTTGTTTTCAGCAGAGTTTAAGTACTTGACTTGGAAAACTGTGTTTCTAGTAGCCATCACTTCTGCCAGGCGCATAAGTGAATTACAAGCTTTGTCAGTGGAGCCTGATTTTATCTCCTTTCACAGAGATAAGGTAGTCCTCAGGACTAACAGGAAGTTCTTGCCTTAAGGTGGTTTCAGATTTCCACCTTAATCGATCTATATCTCTTCCAGTGTACTTCACTGACCATTCCTCCTCTGGCAAGAGGAGGCTGCACAGTTTAGATGTAAAGAGAGCCCTTAGTTACTACATAGAGCGTACCAAGGGCCACACGTTTTCCTCCCTCCAACTGTTCCTCACTTATGGTGAGGTTGGTAAAGGGAAACCTGCCACTAAAAGCTCTATTGCCAGGTGGATTGTCTCTTGTATCCAATTTTGTTATCAAAAACTGGGTAAGGTTCCCCCCCCTCAGGCCTGAGGGCTCACTCTACCAGAGGTACAGCTGCGTTCCTAGCTGCTGCCAGGGACATCCCTATCTTAGAGATATGTCAAGCAGCTACCTGGAAAACAGTACACACTTTCACCAAGCATTACTCCCTGGACATCCAGGCAAGGAGTGATGCTTGGTTTGGCACAGCTGTGCTTCAGAGCCTATTTCCTAAGTAGGTTCTGTCCCTCCTCCATGGAGGTACTGCTCTGTAGTTCAGGTATAACATATAATATAGCAAGACTTCATGTTGTTTGAAGAAAAATTACTCACCTTAGTAATGTTGTTTCTTCTAATGGAGTCTTGCTATATTATGACTCCTCCCAGCCTGCCCTCTCAGAACTTCTGTTTTGGGATGTGGGTGGGCAGTGCAGTGTTGGCACTTAGTGATGCCCACCTTGTGTTTTTCACCCTCCTTTTGGGGTGTTTGGGTGTTGTATTTTATTTTATTTTTGATCCTCTGACTTGAGTCTTTGTTTTGGGACCAAAAATGTGTTAATATTTTAAGTGGCTAGTTGGCTAGTGTAGGCTTACAGCTTCCACACAGAATTCTAGTGAGTTTTTGCTCATAAAGATCTGACAGTTTGAGTTTGAAGAACAACAGACAGAGTTTTTTCAACCGAGCTCGAACTCAAGATTCCATGCCTGGCATGGAAGTTAACTCTTTCACCTCCGGAGCAGTTCTAAGGCTGGGACAAACTGCATATGTCATAATATAGCAAGACTCCATTAGAAGAAACAACATTACTAAGGTGAGTAATTTTTTCTTCTTGTTTTCAGGTTTATTGTTGGCCTCTACCTGCTGGCGCAAGAGCCCAACAATCTTGTGCATTTGGAGTATTGACAGCAAATAACTCAGGACAAGGTGATATGGTAGTTCTGTTATAGGAAGTCGACACTGTCAGCACATGCATTTAAGTTGCTTGTCCATGCTTCATACTGAGATTTTTGTACCTTGTAATGTCAAGCATCTGTATGTATGTATGTCAGTACGCTCTTTACTTTTGAATAAAGCTGAATTTCTCTGTCATTCCACATCGTCTTTGAGTTATTCTGAACTGCTGGGATGTAGTAAGTAGTAGCTATACAAAAAAAGCGGCTCCAGTTCAGGTTGTGCCAGTGTAAATGGATAAACACAGCACCAACACTTCTTTGAAAAATGAATGCTGTATTAAACTCACATATTAAAGATGAAAACAGATGAAATACAGTGGTGCCATGCAAGGTAACAAAGGTGCAATATCAGAAGTGTCATTTAATCCTGGGTGCTCCAAAGCACCCAGTGTATAGATCCAAAAAGACTCTCTGCACGGTATTTTATTCTCCAAATCCCCTCCATGTGGGCCAACACTCACTTTCTCAATACCACAGAATGTAAAAATATGTACAGTGTCATACTGATATAGCTGTAAATGTTGTACCAAGGCATTCTTATCATTATGACATCTAATGTCACTCATGTGCTCACAAACCCTCAGTTTGAATGCTCTCGAAGTTTTGCCTACATAAAAAAGCACCACAGGCACAGGTAGCCAGCTATACCACCCCTGTAGTGGAACAGTTAATAAACTGTCTCACATCAAACTGTCTGTTAACATTAGCAGAAGAAAACTGTTTTTTTCTGGTCCATAATATTGCAAAACTTGCAGTGACCACAACAGAACATACTTTGAACTTCATCCATTGACTTTTGCAACACACCAGTGGCATAACCACTACCCCTGAATCTCTCTGCCATTTCACTCATACAAATTTCAAAATCTCCTGGCTCACTACAATTACATTTAACCCTCATGTTCTGAAATATTAATATACAAATGTGATATTATGTGTTCCCCTTTTTTTTCAGGTTGAAGCTTCTTCAGCAACTTTGGTATATAATGTACTAGTGATTTTTACCATTTTGAAATGCCCATTGAGATAATTATTTGCTAATTTAGTATTCCTGATTTGCAGTATAAATGTTTACTAAATCTTGAGGTTACTGTATGAATACTAGAATGAATTTAGTTTGGTATTATTGGTGGTAAAAAATCTTTTTGATAATGTTGCATTGTCACTTTAAGTGGTATTTTCTATTTAAAGGGTTTTTGTAATAACCAAATTAGTCCCTGAGGAGGTGCTTTTGGCACGAAACCAGTCGGGCTGTTTGTTCTCTGGGATCTGTTGTTTATTTTGATCGCATGTTTATCCATTTACACTGGCACAACCTGAACTGGAGCCGCTTTTTTTGTGTAGCTGTATATTGTTTTAAGCAGGCTCAGCTCGACTTCTTTGTTGGCGCCGTAAAGAATATATGTGACCATTTTTATTCATTAATATTACGGTCCTTTTTGTAGCCTGTGGTTTGGTATTCTACAGCCTGCATTTCTCTTTCATCATGTCTTCTAATATAGAAGCTTTGTATGCAGGTGGCAATGGCTCCCAGACTTTTAGCAAGTTTCTGTTTCTGGGCATAGGAACACCAAATCCGTTTGTAAGTTTGGATCCTGACACTGCCATGTCTCTACCAAACAATATAGTTGTTGGTGACACTTCAAATCGTGAGCCAGTAGCCAGTATATTTACTGCTTATTTTGAGCTGGAAAAGTTAGCACTTAAAGCAAGGCACATCTATTGG
Source organism: Neoceratodus forsteri (assembly GCA_016271365.2). Classification (NCBI taxonomy): domain Eukaryota; kingdom Metazoa; phylum Chordata; order Ceratodontiformes; family Ceratodontidae; genus Neoceratodus; species Neoceratodus forsteri. The sequence goes on from CM028131.1 coordinate 621,295,162, forward strand.
AGCCTTACTAGCCTTGAGGGATACGTAAAGGTGAATCAAGTCCCAAGAGGACTTAGAGTAATTAAATGGCCTGGATACGGTTTAGATCGACAAGGCTTTAAAGATGACTGGACTAATCAGATGCAAGCAGCCTCTATGCTTTTTCAGGAGTGCTTAATAAGAGACTATCGAGCACAGAAGATTCAGATTGAGCCCCTTGTCAAAGAAAAAGAATCTGTCTTTGCCAGTTATAGTGCTGATCCAGACTTTAAAGAGCTTGAAAATTAGTTACGCTTGGCAATCACTAAACAAGATACTCGTTTAAAAACTATAAAAATTAAAAAGTTTGAACGAGACCGCCAGGATTATGCTCTGAATAGAGTCTTTACGTGGAAGGGGCCTGAGCATACTGGAAAGCATAAATGAAGTACAGTTAAAAATAAGCAACAACAGAATAAATCGATTTTACACACCAACACTAATAACAGTATTGACAGCAGTTTCCATTCTACATCAGAGTCATATGAAGACCCTTTGGAAGAAGTCGGCACGGTGAACAAGAGCCAACCGAGCTGCTCGGAACGATTGGTAAGGTTTGAGGTGGATCAAAGATGCGGCAAGGTGGGCAAAGGAGATGTAAGAACAAAAACTTCTGGAGGCAGACGATATCCAGTAATGATGCAGAGAACCTCACAGAAGTTCAGAGGGAGGTCGATACATTGAATGTTATAAACCTGTCTGATGTTTTATTGACTGACAACCAAGTCTCTGCTTTGGGGAAGGGACTAAAATGTATTCCTTCGTGCAGCACCTCCAAGTTTAACATCTTCTTGGACATTAAGAGGTTTACTCGGAAAATTAAGTATAAAATCCATTTTCAATAGACGTAATAGTGAACATTTGGCTGAGCAGTCACAAGGGGTTGAAACAGTACTAACTCAGACACAACAGCAGGAGGGACATCTTCAGCATTTTAAAAGTCCATCCACTTTTAATCCACCGCCTTCAGCTGCAATCATGGTTTTTGAAACTGCATGCTTGAATGATATAGATTCCATGTTTAAGAAACAGAACAGTCATTCGTTTTGTAACTTAAATAATGATGAAAACAAAGCACTAACTGAATTGGAGAATAACTCTTTAATTACCATCAAACCGGCAGACAAAGGGGGAGCTGTGGTGGTGCTCAATACCAAGGATTATATACAGGAAGTACATTGTCAGTTGGACAATGATATTTTTTTACAGACCTTTGGAAAAAGACCCTACATTGGACTTTAAGAAGGAAATTGATGTTTATCTCCTTCGGGCATTCCAAGATGGTATGATATCTAAAAATTCCCTTGATTTTCTTACAGTACAACATCCAATATGGGCTACCATTTACGTTTTGCCAAAAGTCCACAAAAGTGTTCAAAGTCCTCCAGGAAGACCCATTGTTTCGGAGATTGGTTCTCTTACTGAACCTCTTTCCCTGTATGTAGATGCACATGTATGGGAAATAGTGGGGCTATTGCCCTCTTTTTTGAGGGATACTACACAGACTTTGGGTATCCTGGAGGACTTACAAATTGAGCAGTCCTGGTTATTGGTATCAATGGATATTGAGTCTTTATATACTAATATACCTCATCAAGGTGGACTGGAGGCAGTACGTGCTTGGTTAGACATGTCTACTAATCTGGATGTATGTGAAAAAGATTTTCTGGTTCAACTCTCTGAATTTGCGCTCAAATTTAATGTTTTCAGTTTTCAAGGGAAATATTATCACCAAATTAAAGGGACAGCTATGGGAGCTACATTTGCTCCCAGTTATGTTAACCTCTATTTGGGACAGTGGGAAAGGGAGGTGGTCTATGACCATGTTAAGAATCCTTTCTATGACAAGACTGATCTGTGGAGATGTTTTATTGACGATGTTCTGATGGTGTGGCGGGGGACTTATGGTGAGCTGAAAAGTTTTGTGGAATATTTACATTTATCAAATCCACACTTAAGATTCTCAATACAGGCAGATCTTAGGCAGATTAGCTTTTTAGATTTGGATCTTGTGAAATTACAGGATGGTACTAGTCGTACCTCCATTTTTCGAAAACCTACAGATAAAAATTCAGTTCTGCATGCTTCCAGCTGCCATCCCCACCACACCATCAGTAAAATTCCAAAATCTCAGTTCATGAGGGTTAAACGTAATTGTAGTGAGCCAGGAGATTTTGAAATTTGTATGAGTGAAATGGCAGAGAGATTCAGGGATAGAGGTTATGCCACTGGTGTGTTCCAAAAGTCAATGGATGAAGTTCGAAGTATGCCTAGGAGTGAACTGTTAGAATATAAAGTTAGAGCAGAAGATAATGAACATCTTAATTTTATTACTACTTTTGGTCAAAATACAGTAGAAGTTAAGAATATTATAGACAAACACTGGTCTATACTAAGTACAGATGTTACATTAAAAAATGAAGTCAAAATCAAACCAAGGATGGTTTATAGAAAAGGGAGGAACATTTCGGATCTACTGGTACATTCATATCAACCAGTAGATAGACCTAGTACTAGTTGGTTACCTCCGCCACCATTGGGCTTTTTCTGTTGTGGTCATTGCAAGTTTTGCAATATTATGGACCAGAAAAAACAGTTTTCTTCTGCTAATGTCAACAAACAGTTTGATGTGAGACAGTTTATTAACTGTTCCACTACAGGGGTGGTGTATTTGGCTACCTGTACCTGTGGTGCTTTTTATGTAGGCAAAACTTTGAGAGCATTCAAATTGAGGGTTTGTGAGCACATGAGTGACATTAGATGTCATAATGATAAGAATGCCTTGGTACAACATTTACAGCTATATCATTATGACACTGTACATATTTTTACATTCTGTGGTATTGAGAAAGTGTGTGTTGGCCCACATGGAGGGGATTTGGAGAATAAAATACTGTGCAGAGAGTCTTTTTGGATCTATACACTGGGTGCTTTGGAGCACCCAGGATTAAATGACACTTTTGATATTGCACCTTTTTTAAGGCTTAAATATTTGAAATAATGAATTAATATACAAATGTGGTATTATGTGTTACTTATAGTGTGTTTCCCCTTTTTTTCAGGATGAAGCTTCTTCAGCAACTTTGGTATATAATGTACTAGTGATTTTTACTATTTTTGAAATGCCCACTGACAGAATTATTTGCTAATTCAGTATTCCTGATTTGCAGTATAAATGTTTACTTAAAATTTTAAATCTTGAGGTTACTGTATGAATATTAGAATGAATTTGGTTTGGTATTATTGGTGGTAAAAAAATCTTTTTAATAATGTTGCACTGTCACTTTAAGTGGTATTTTCTATTTAAAGGGTTTTTGTAATAAGCAAATTAGTCCCTGAGGAGGCGTTTTTGGCCCAAAACCAGTCGGGCTGTTTGTTCTTTGGGAGCTGTTGTTACCTTGCATGGCACCACTGTATTTCATCTGTTTTCATCTTTAATATGTGAGTTTAATACAGCATTCATTTTTCAAAGAAGTGTTGGTGCTGTGTTTATTTTGATTGCATGTAGTAAGTAGTACTCACATCCTCATTGGGACAGAGAGAATATTGTTCTGCTTTCATAATTTGCATATCTTTTGACTACTGCTTGCAGCACTTTGTGCCCAAAGGTTGCATCAGCAGAACTGTCTGTTTTGCGAATGTATGAAAAGAGGACCTAGTGATTGCTTTGCATAGTTCAAACATTGAGGCTTTTGCTCTTGCTGCCAAGGAGCTCAAATGTGTTTTGATCAGCACTGGTGGCTTCAATTTTGCTGCCACATATGCCTTTGCTATGCATGCTCTGACCACCTAGTCACGATGGCCATAGAAGTCTTCTGACCTTTCTTTGCCATGCCACACAGCATTAGCAGATTATCTAACTATGAAAAGGTAGAGTTCTTACTAGGTATGCTTTGTTCACACTGCAAACATCTACAATGTGGAGCAGTTCTTTCTAGTCATTAGGTGGCTTCAGAGAAAGAGGGGAGATTAACCTTTTGGTGAAACATGAAGAGCTGTAGGGACTTTCAGCAGCAAGGAAGGCATGGTTCAGCTGCACATTCCCATCTTGATGAAAGGCAAGGTAAGGCTCCTTATGTGAGAGGGCCTGGAGCACATCAGTTCTCACAAGACAAAAACTTACTAGGAAGCAGGTCTTGATAGATGGGATAAATTCCAAGACACGGTTATGAGTTCAAGGAGGGGTTCGGAAAGTGGACTGAGATCGCATGAAAGTACCCAGAATCTGTAGGTCAGTCTTGTTCTTCTGACTGCTCTAAACTCAATTTACATCTGCATGGGACCCCAGGGAGGATAACTTAATTGGTCCCAGCATTGTCCGCAGCAGGTGGGCATGGACTCGAAGGGTGCTGAGTGGAAGCCATTTGTCTACCCCTTCCTGAAGCATGAACTCGAAGGTGCTCAGCAAAAACCCTTTGTCTACCCTGCATGAAGTTTTGCACCTCTGAAGCCTTTCTGGGTCTGATCCCTGGCTGTCTGGCCAACCTGTTGAAGATCACTCCAATTCTATCATACATTATATGATATAAGGACATAATAGTAGAGAAAAGCAGAAAGCAACAGCTGCAGCAGCAATATATGTGTAAAGCACTTCCTCCGCTAGTAGTGTGTTGTTGGCTTGTTCTGTCTTCAGTAGTGTGTATAGTTGTATGTACTGCGCAGGTCTGACATGGTTCAGTTAATAGAAAGACTGCAGGCTAAGTGTACATATATACAGAGATGTGCATCATCCATGTTGGGAGTGGATCCCAGGGGCTCACTCCCTCAGAGAGTGGGTGGCTTAGGTCTATAGCCATAAAAGTAGCAGTATGCTGACGGAGAGTATCATTTGCAGCATAGCTAAAGTTCTATGATTACAAATATTTCTGTTGCATGACATCCCCATGGCCATGCCAGATGCAAATGTCGGCAGTGGAGAGCCTACACACATCCCTAGTATGGAACAGTGCATGACAGACACAGGGCTAGTCTAAGGGTACTTAGGGTTCCATGTAATTGTTGTCACAATGAGTGCATTATCACCGAAAAGCAATTCGGCGATATGCACTTGCAGGTGACCGGGCACACACAGTACTGTAAGTGTGCATCACCCTTGCACCCTCCTGATTATGATTCTCAACTCCAGGGGGATGCATGTTGGGAAGGGGGCACAGCTCAATTTAAAAAAAAAATATTTAAGTCCCGCAGTCGTGGGAACAGGCAAAATTTTCCCAGCCCTGAATCCGGGACCTGCTCTGTCCAAGCCTGCCTCCCTACCCACCACACCACATGGTTGGCTCGCACGTTAGAGGGTAATAACCCTCTTCTCTATCCCTCTACTTCCCCTTGCTGTATTCCCTTTCCGCTCGCCCTTCTCTCCCCTCGCAGTCGCACTCCTGGGTATTCCCAGCAGGTCGCCCATGATAATAGCGCCCTCATATGAGTCGCCGTTTTGATGGTTGCCCACATGCTAGCACTATTATCATGGTACACCGGGTACTTAGACATATCCTTCTGGGAGAATGTACCAACTTGTGGCACCCTGTGACTATCTGGCTCAGTGTGCATTTCCTGGTTACCAATGTTACATACAATAATAGAAGTATATGTGCTGTGATCACCCCTCCCTGATCCCCGATGTCACCCTGTACATTAATATTTAATAAACTCCCTTTTCTGGTGGTCTAGTGGCCCCCCCTCCCTGATCCCCAATGTCCCCCCTCACAGTGATATTTAATGAACTCTCTTTCCTGGCGGTCTAGTGCCCCCCTCCCCGATCCCCGATGTCACCCCTTACATTAATAGTTACTAAATTTTCCTTTCATGGTGGTCTAGTAGCCCCCGTCCCTGATTCCTGATGTCACCCCTCATGGTGATATTTGATAAACTCCCTTTCCTGGTGGTCTAGAAGCCCCAATCCCCGATGTCACCCCTTACATTAATATTTATTAAATCTCCCTTTCCTGGTGGTCTAGTGACCCCCCACCCCAGCAGGTAATACCCACCACCCTGCTCCCCCCAATCCCGAAACACAGCCCACCTCTCACCTCCGAGATCGGTCACTGAATGCAGACTGTAATGTGTGCTGTCATGTCATGTTTCCCCAGCACTACATGATCTGCATTAGCTGCCGGTGAAGTGGCAAATCTCCTTTAAAGGGGGTTTTCTCACTCAGAAGACCCCACATGGGTTGGGCCTGGGATATCTGGCAGATCTTCACACCCCCTATGCTCCACTGAGCAGGGTCTTCTTGTGATATTAAGAACCAGGTTAAAAACCTCAGGTGATTGGGCCTTTGAGGTGGCAGGCCCAGCATTGTGGAACACCCTTCCGACACCTCTGAGGGAGGTCCCCTTGATGGAGGCCTTTAAATGATGCCTTAAGACATATCTGTTTACATAGGCTTTGGGGATTAATTCCCCTATTTCAGCCTTACTCGCAGTCTGTCATTTATATAGGTTTTAGCTGATTATGTAATAAGAAATGGCAGCTAAATTGCCAATGTTATCTATTTAATGATGTGAGAGCTCTAATTATATGTTTTCTCTTTTGTCTTATATGTGATTTCCACCTTATTGCTATTATTATAAACAGTGCCTGAGCCTCCAGGGAAGGGTGTCAATAATTATAAATAAATCTATTACTACTAAGCATGCACTGCTACTGCCAAATCAGTGGCGGCACGGTTCATGCCAATGGGCCATGCACAAGGACATCACACTCTACACATGCATAATCATGTCTGTGATGGCCGCTGCTCACATCCCACGACACCTACAAGTTGTAAGCATGGCAGACATGTGTAGGGAAGAGCACACCAAAATCACGCCACATAGGTGGCATGGCCATGTGCACAGTTCATTGCAGCCTGCCACTCCCAGCACTGGTGTGCATGGCTCCTCAACATGTTTGGTGGCCATGCCACGATCCTCAACAGCTGGTCAGCAGGGTTGTGGCCATGTGACCTCACATCTGCAGACTCCGAAGGATATTGGTGATGGACACACATGACCCACAATTCCATGGTCAACACAGGGAGGGGGGTGTGCTGCTTGGATTGTGTGCAGTACGTCACTACATGTATTTATTTAACAGAAACCATAAAGATGTCATAAACATATAGCAGCAACAGAACAACATACAGAAAAATTATCAGGCATATGCAAGCAATTTACAAGACATGATGATTACTGCCATAGGAGCTGGCTGCCTGCCGTACAGAAATCAGATTGTGACAGTGGTGACAGCAGAGAAGTTTTGCAGATGAAAAATACTATCACTATAACTACCATAAATATCAATATCAATACCTATATGAGTTACAGTTTGTACACAGATGTGTAACTGTGACTGAATAAATGCCTAAGGCCAAGAGAAACCTTTGCAGGCAGAGCTTGTCAACTGGGTGTCTCTACAGAGCCTTAAATAAAAAGAAAAAAGGTTCTGGCACACGCTAACTCATAAGAGGGATGCAGAAAAGTTATTGTAAATCCATTTTTATTTCACCACGGCACATCGTCTGGCCTGACATGTTTCGGTCTGTCTACAGTTCTTCATCAAAGGCTAAGGACAAGCAAAGAACACTCCTGTTAAATACAAGCAACTACCAGGTGAATCACATATAAAAATCATCACATTATCACTGGTGATTATTAAAGTGCATAACAAGATGTCAGTGCCGTAGAAACCAATTAGAAACCCAGATACATAATAAAAAACAGAAGACTCATAGCAAAAGAACTAATGACAATAAATAACATTACATCACTATCTAATAGATGAACTAGTAATAAAAATCACCACAGTTTGTAAATATCAAAAAATATATTATACAATTTAAAAAGATGATATGCTGATATCTAACTTCTAATGAGTTCATATCAGTTAATAGCCACATAAATGACAAGGGTCATAAATGTGACATAGAGCAGAGAAAAATATTACTAAAAATCAGAGGGGCAATTATACTGTTTCAAGGTAAAAAACAGATGAGGCATGCAGTGAAAATCTCAGTTTAGCATTTTTTAAGGTATGGATAGATTTCTAATGGGGCATTCAATCCTGGGCTTATATTAGCCCTCAGGGTTAGAATCCAGAAATTCTCTCTACACAGAACTAGATTGTCATAATCCCCAACCCTAGGATTACGACATACTTTGTCAATGGCCATAAAATTGAAGGAATGGGGTACATTGTCCTTAGCCTTAAATAAGGAGTTGGAAGCTAGGGAGCATTGAGTGTAAGAGAGGCCACGTCCAGAAGCTGGGAGCAGCAACAGAAAAAGCCTTTTGACCCATACTGATAGAGACAGGGAGTTTCTCGAAAAGCAGTTGAGAAGTTAACCTGGGGATATGGGGGGCACTGTTTGGGTCTTAAGAGGGAATAGTCGGCAGTCATAGAGGTACAGTACTCATGGTGTGCCTGTGGGGTGACCCAACCAAGGGTTCGGTAAAGAGAGCAGTGATGAGAACTGGGTGGGGATAGTAAAGCAAATCTACAATTATTGTTGTTAATGGTGCAGAGGTTTGAGACAAAATGGAGGAACAGTAGTCAAGCAGGTGAAGCAGTGTGCCTCTTGCAATTGCTAGGCAAACTTCCATTGTCATAAACTTTTGCAGTCTATAACTGATGCCCAGGTGCTGATTTATGCTCTTGACGATAAACACAGTGTGTTCAGAGAAGGTCAGATCATGGAGGGAGGACAGCCAACCAGAGGAAGCCTGCAGTGAGAAGAAAAGCTGTAACTCACTACAGGATTTACTTTTGGATAGTTCGAATGCAGAAAACATACCTGAGAAATAGAGTCGGAGGTCAGGGGAAGTGACGATCATCTTCTATATGATTGTGAGGGAAAGGCAAGGCCAAACACGTAACCTCCAACAGCAAATCCAGGAAGGAAGAAACCAGGAAACAGGGAAAAAAAGGATCCACTCCTAATGTGTCCCGTTCACATTCGTGTCCCAGAGCATGAGTGGAACAGAGCAGTAACAAAACAGTATTGACATCTTAGGCATCAACAAGTGACAGAAGAACATAAGGAACTCTACCAGCCCACTAAGGTAGGGTGAAGTACCTGTTTACTTGTTACTGGCTAAATAGGAGAGTGCTGAAGAAGGTAGGGGGTAACGGCAAAGAGGGAAAAGTTCATACAAACAGTAATCCACCTGTTGTTTGGGAAAGGAGGAAACACACTACCTAGGGTAAGAGTAGAAAGGGGAAAACTAGAATCACCTGTGGTGTGGGAAAAGAGATGACACCCTAGTTAGGGTAAAGGTACAAAGAGGAAAAGAAACACAAAAAGGGGAAAACTAAGGTCACCCTATCTAGGATCATGATACAAAGGGGTTAAGTAAAACAAAAAAGGGGAAACTAGAAACACCCTGTCTAGTGTAAGGGTACAAAGTAAGTTCTAGTAGACACTGTGAGTGAAGGAATGGGACTGCTGGGAGTGGTGCAGTGCAGTGTTTGTGGAGGAGTGGCAGTTTTCAGAGTGACCTTCTGGAGACTGAGATGCTGCCCTATCTACACACACCTCTCTGCACTGAGGGAAGAGGTTGCTGGACTGTGGGCCGAGATGGCTTGGCTTCGAGGCCCTTTTCCCCATGCAGGAACCACTGAGTCTACCACTGCTGCCCCTTAGGATGTCCAGGAGGAGGGCTGACTGGACTGTGCTGAGCTCCAGGAGGGTGAGCATGGCAGGTATGGGCACATTTCTCAGGTTGTGCCATTATGAAACTCATTTGCTGCTCTGGCAGGACCGCCAGGAGGAGGCACCCATAGCAGAGGCCAGAGAAGATGTGGGGGTCCTCCATAGGGGAGACCTCAAGGTGGGAGGTTGAGGACCCCAGCAGAGGAGAAAGCAACTAATGGTGGGAGACTTGATTGTTGGGGGGGGTGGTAGATTTGGGAACAGGAAGGGGTGGAAAGAGGGAGGTGTGAGATGCTTACCTGGTACCTTAGTTCAGAGGGATGGAAAGTGGATCTTAAAGGGAAACTCCTGAATACTCAGCAAGTGCAACAGCTGCTGCAGAAACACCCAATTAGGGTTTTTAGCATTAAGCTGATATTTTTTATTTACCTGCTGCATGCCAATTTCACTTTTAAACAATTGCGCCATCCATAATGACTGTAAAGCCACCTGAGATCATCTCGCTTACCTCAGGCGGCTTCTGCGAAGTGAGTTATGCTAATGAAGGCTACCAACTAGTGGCAGAGTTTTTAGCCCTCATTAGCATAACCAGCATGGTGGAAGCCACCCATGGTGCGCGAGATGGCCACGGGGGGCTCTGCAGACATTATGGATGGTGCAGTTGTTTAAAAGTGAAATCAGTATGCAATAGGTTCATAGGTGCTTACGAGTTTGAGGGCAAGCCCAGCAAGCAACTCACCGCCATTATGTTACTGGCAGAAATAACATTTTTTATCTCCCATGTACTGATCCAGTCTATTTCTGAATTGTTCCATAGTATTATTAGCTATAACTTTTGGTGGGAGTGAGTTCCACGTGGGAGGTAATCTTTGGGTAAAGTAGTTGTTACACTTAGTGGTTTTATTGGTCACTGTGTAAAGTTTGGAGGAATGCGACCTAGTGTTAACAACTGATACCTGATTTACCAAACAAATGGTTTCAAATAAGGCAGAATCCTGAAAAGATTTAAATGCCAAACACAAATCTCCCCTTAGTGCCCTGTATTCAAGTGAATAAAAGTTTAGATTTGTGAGTCTGTCACTATATGTCTTACTCTCTTGGTTTTTTACTTTCCTAGTGATTTTCCTCTGGATCTTCTCTAAATCTGATTTGCTACTAATTGAGGTAAATAAAAAAAAATCAGCTTAATGCTGAAAGCCCTAATTGGGAATTTCTATAGCAGCTGCTGCACTTGCTGGGTATTCAGGAGTTTCCCTTTAAGGAGCACTAGGGCAGCAGGGCAGGAGGTGAAGTTGGATATAGTTTTCCACCTAAGGACTAATGACCTGGCTACAGATGGGCCTGGGATGTGCAAGGAGTTTTCAGGGAGTTGGGGAGGGATCTTAGGCAGGTAGCTTGGTTAGTGGCTTTCGCTGAGGTGCTGCCTGTCTATGACATGGAGAGAATAAGGTTCTCTGCAAGTGATTGAAGTAGAGGAGGGGTTCATCTACATTGTGGACTGGGGACTGACCTGAAGGGATAAGGGCCTATACAGGGATGATGGCCTGTATCCATCTGGGTGGGAAAGCGCAATCCTCAGTGGATGGTTTAAATGTTACTTTGATGAACATTTAAACTAGCTGAGGGGATGGGGGAAGAAATCAGGGAGGCATAAACACCCCCTCCAAACTGAAGCAGATGGAAGGGAGGACTTGAGGGGAGGTAAATCCCCCAGGTTGTAAAATGAAGAAAAAAGCAGTGTGCTGGAAAGCAAAGAGGTACAGAAACACAAGTTGCAAAAAGAGAGGGGAAAGGGAGCCAAGTCAAAAATGAAAAGGGGGTGTCCAGAAGAGTAGCAACGGCCACGTGTGCTACCGCAAGAAGTTTTGCAAATAACATTCTGGACCTAGAGGCCATTGTGGTGGAGGCAGACCTGGATATCATGGTCATTATGGAGTCGTGGTGCACAGAAAATCATGACTGGGACATGGTCATACCAGGCTACACTCAGTTCGAGAACTATGGGGTGGTGGTGCTGTATGTAAGAGACAGAGTATCAAAGTGATGGAGACACAGAGAAACCGGGAAATGGAGGGGTTGGAAGTACTGTGGACACTCTGGAGACAGGAACCAGAGCCACTATTCACACTGGCATGCTCTACAGACCTCCAGCATGGGGAGAAACTGGATAAGGCACCATTGGAAGACATCAGCATAATGGAAGAAAAAGGGGAGATGCTACTTTTGGGGGCTTCAGTCTGCCGGATGTAGATTGGAGCCTCCCAGCCAGTTTCAGCTAGAAGCAGGGACCATTCCGGACTCTCTGTAGGGGGAATTTCTCAGACAGCTATTCAGGAAGCCCACTCTTGATGGGCAGTAGTGGACCTGGTGTTCACTAATGGGGACAGTATTGCAGACATCAAGGTGGGAGGCCACCCGGGAACCAGTAGTCTCTGTCCAGTGTGGTTCAGCATAAGGATGGTGGAGGAAGAAAACCACACAAGGACAAGGGTCTTGGTCTTCAAGAGGACAGGTTTTTAAAAAATGGGTGAATGCCTCAGAGATAACCTGGTGGGGGGGGGGTGACCTGGTTGGGGTGGAGGAACAGTGGGCTAAGTTAACGGGAGGCATAGTGAAGGCAACAAACCTCTGTACAAAAGAAGAGAAACAAGCATTTATCAATGCCGAATATACATCACTTGCATTGCTGTTGTACCGGGTCTTACTTGTACACATTTCTATTTACCAAGGATAGACCAGAAGAGATGCAATATCTCAGTTTCAGTGGTGTCCTGCTTTTACACATTTTTAGATTGTGTTTATCCAGGATAGGCCAGCTGAGAGGCAATATCTAATTTTCAGCGGGCTCTCACATTTTGACCCCAAATTTCCAACAGTCTTTTTATTATCTGACGTTATGATTGAGACAGGTAGAAATTTTTTTAAATGCTATCTGAAAGGTTATTTTGCAGTGTGACTGAGAAAACATGTTTCAGAGGGGATTTGAAAAATAATGCCTGACACGTTCAGGAGGTAGTGTAACACAAGAGATTTGTTAAACATTAGGGACCAAAATCTGCAAAAATAAAGTTATGAGTAAATGGAACAATTTAGCGTTTCTTCATAACTTTGTTGTTTTTTTTTTACATTTTGACTCCAAATTTTCAGCATAGTCTTTTTATGACCATTCCTTCTGAACATGACAGGTGTCATTTATAAAATAGTGGCTGAAATTTCATTTTGTGCCACAAGTGTGAAGACACATTTTGACCAGGATTTGAAAAATGACAGCTGTCACGTTCATGAGGTGTTGTGAAAAAATAGCTACGTTGAAAATTTGGGGTCAAAATATTGAAATTACCAAAGTTACGAGCATGCATTGAAAAATGTATATGTATGCTCATACCTTTGTAGTTTTTAATATTTTCACCCCAAATTTTCAGCATTGGCTACTTATGATCCCACCTCATGAGCAAGTTTTCAAATCCTGCCTGAAAGGTGATTTCATGACAAAAGTGCAAAAATACATTTTGGCCAGGATTTGAAAAATGAGAGCTGTCACACTCGTGAGGTGGTGTGAAAAAATGGCTATGTTGAAAATTTGGGATGAAGTATTGAAAATTACCAGTTACAAGTGTGTGTTGAAAAATTTCAACATATGCTCTTAACTTTGTTGTTTTGTAATATTTTTACCCCACATTTTCAACATAGCCTTCTTATGACCCCACCTCATGAACAACTGTGGAGGAAATTGTCAAATCCTGCCCTAAAGGTGATTTTACATAGTGACTGCGAAATCATCTTTAGGGACGGATTTGCATAATTTCACTGCCATTGTCCATGAGGTGGGGTCCCAAAGAGCATAAAAGTAAAGTACCAGCACCAATGGAGATCTTCAGGGTCATTTTATTTCCAGTATTTTTACAGAACCAGGACCCCCTGACTGCCCACCGTTTCTCACAATGGGCTTCTTCAGGAGCAAGGATCTGGATCTATGGGTTTACGCAGTAGTTTTTCCGGTCACTTTTTTGTTATGATACTGCAACCATCTGATATTCTTTTCTGTTAGTCATTTTGTTTTAAGAAACAATGCCGTAACAGTTTGTAATGGCCTCTGTCACAACTTCTTTGCCTTGTTAGGGCAGAAAGTCAGAGGGACGTATTGTTACTTAAAGCAAAATGACTGACAGAAAAATTATCAGATGATTACAGTATCATAACAATACAGTGACTGGAAAAACTATTGTAGTGGTTCTGTAAAAGTGCTGGAAATAAAACTATCCTGAATGGCTTCATTGGTGCTGGTACTTTGCTTTTCATGCTTTGATGCTTCTGCTTTGCCAGCCCAGCTACAGCAGTGATAATACATTAGAATGGGACCCACCTGTTCTCTGTTTTGTATGAGGTCCCAAAAAGGCCATGTTGAAAATTTGGGGAACCCACTAAAATACAATGAACCTACATACCTAATTTCCTCAGTTCCCAGTCCAGAGTTGAAGAGTGAAGATGTGTCTCTGGTACAGAGAAGATTACAGGATTAGACCCCCAGTAGATAAGGAAGGGGTGTGGGGTGGGAGTGCTGAGTGGGAGGGTAATGACGGTGGCAGCAACAGACATCAATGGACAGTTTTATTTTTTATAGGGAGCACAACATTTTTTTTGAAAAAGACTATGGGGGATGGTTTTCTTTATTTCAGGTACCGACAATGGGGATTGGACGCTCCAGTGTCAGTGTTATGTTTGGCAGCACCAGTGTTGGGATCCCCGGTGTTACACAGTGAAACCAGATAGGGTGGGGGTTAGTAGCTGGCACCAGGGATTGGGAACCCCAGTGTCAGAAAATTAAGAAGGAAGGGGTGGGAGGGATTGACAGATGGCTTCCTTTATATCAGGTTATGTTGGTGGGGGAGGACCACAGCAGGCTGATCAGGACGCTGATCAGCTTTGCCTGTTGGGTGGTGTTATACAGATCAAAGGAAGGAGCCACCCTATGATTGGGCCAGCTCTTTCCTTTGAACTACACAAAGTTTCCACCCAGTAGGACCAGAACAGTGACATGATCAACCTGGCTGATGATTGGTTTGACACTGACAAGCCCTTTGCAGACTACGCTGCACTGGACTGACAGTGACACATCTCTCAAAACCCACTATCATACCAAAATGTTCGCATTCCATGCAAGCACAAGGGTGAACATAAAAAGAGACCACTATAGTTCTCAAAGGAAGCGCCTGAAAAGGTAAAGGCGAAAAGGATAGCATGCAGGAAGTATAATGAGACACAGAGAGAAGAGGACAGGGAAGTGTATCAGGAGAAGCAGAGGGAAGCAGGGAAAATGGTGAGGAGGGCAAAAATGCAAACTGAGGAAAGAATAGCCCAAGGGGTAACTAAAAGGGACAAGACATTTTTTAGGTACGTAAGTGAAAAGAAGACTGGAAGAGGGACTGAAACACATAAACATAGAATTTAGGTTGGCCTGCCAGCACAGCGGTAGTGCTACCACTTTCAACACTGACAACCCGGGTTCAGGTACAGGCCCAGGAGTCAGAAGGCTGGCCAGGAGGAGGAGGAGGACTAAGTGTCCTAGGGTCTGCTCTCCTCCTCCAGGGGGTAGGGTGGGCTAGCTGCCGGTGCTCGTCAGAGCCCTACCCAAGGCCAGGGGAACTGGCTGCCAGAACTTGCTGGGGTGGGAGGGGGATGGGGCAGATGTCGGCATGTCACTGATGTCATTGCATGCCACACCTCCCAACCAGAAAAATGGGGCAGTGCGGTATGCCAGACCTCGCCCGCAGATCACCACCATCGACCCGTGGTGCTCCGCAGACACTGAGCCTCAGGTTCCGACGGGGGAACAGTGGGACCCCCACCACCAAAGGCCCTACCCTGGGGGTAAGCCAGGGAAGAACACCGAGGAAGGTAAGTCCCAGGGGATGGGTGATGGGGCTGGGGGCAGAAGATGAGCTGATGTGGGCTGACCTGGGGAAGAATAAAGCATAATAAATATGGTGACTGGGCTGGGGGCACAGGACGGGCTGATGTGGGCTGGTAGGGGGGGAGAATAAAGCATAATAACTATAAAAAACAAAACATAGAATTTGCTATCACATAAGGACCACTTGGTCCACCTAATCTGCCTCTTTTTTTCTGCTATAGTATCACCACAGATCCTATTTGATCTCTGACCAATTCACCCACTCCCTCTGCCCTTTCCCTAAGAATCGCTTATGCTTATCCAATGCATTTTTTAACCCTACCACTGTTTTTGCTGCCACCAACTTCTCTGGAAGACTGTGTTAGGAATCCACCACTCCCTTTGAAGAAGTACTTCCTCATATCTCTTCTGAATCTACCCCTCCTCCAGCTTCTTATCATGTCCCTTTGTCCTTTAGCATCTTTTTTTCTGAAAAATACTTCCCTCCTGTACCTTATTTACCCCCATAAGGTATTAATAAGTCTCTATCATATCCCCCCCTCCTCTCTTCCAGGGTATACATATTTAGGTTCTTTGATCTCTCCTCATAAGGCTTCTGATACAGACCATTTTAGTTGCCTCTTCCAGACCACCTCCACTCTATATTCTTCCAGAGATGTTGTCTCCAGAACTGGACACAGTACTCTAGGTGGGGTCTTACTAGCGATCTATACAGAGGCAAAACCAGCTCCCTCTTTCTGCTAATGATACCCCTCGCTGTGTAGCCCAGTATCCCACTAGCCCTCCCAACTGCCTTGTCACACTGCCTGGCCACCTCTAGGTCGTCCGTTATGATTACCCCAGATCACTTTCCTGCTTGGTGGTCATCAGTACTACTACTCCTATTTTGTACTCTGCCTCTGGGTTTCTGTGTCCCAAATGCATTACTTTTCACTTTTTCACATTGAAACCCATCTACCATACCCTTGACCACTCCTTGAGTTTTCTCAGTTTTCTGCTCATCCATTCCACCCCTCCTGGAGTGTCCACGCTATTGCAGATTTTGGTGTCATCTGCAAAAGAGGCAGACCTTCCCTTCCAGCTCCTCTGCAATGTCACATATAAAGACATTAAAGAGGGCCGGTCCCAGTACTGATCCCTGAGGCATCCGCTGGTCACCCTCCCTTCCTCTGACTGAACTCTGTTTACCATCACCCTCTGCCACCTATACCCTAACCAGTTTCTTACCTGGTTTACCACTTTTGGACCCATTCCTTAGCTACCCAGCTTGCTTGCTAGCCTCCTGTGTGGAACGATGTTGAAAGCCTTACCAAAATCTAGGTAGGCCACATCCACCACTCCACCCTGATCTAATTCCTTGGTCAGTAAGTCAAAGAAATCTATCAGATTAGTTTGATATGATACCACTCCCACCCCCCTGTGAGTCCATGCTGTTTTGGGTCTTGTAACCCACTGGATTCAAGATATTCTGCAATCCTTTCCTTCAGCAGTGATTCCATACACTTTCCCACCACTGATGTCGGGCTGGCAGGTCTATAATTGCCAGCCTCTTCCCCTCTAACACGTTTGTGAAGTGAGACTACACCTGCCCTCCTCCAGTCCTCTGGAACCAATCCTGTTTCCAATGAGCTGTTAAACAGAACTGTTAGAGGTGCAGCCAGTACCTCCCTGAGCTCCCTCTACACCCTTGGATGCACCCCATCTGGTCCTATTGCTTTGTCCATTTTCACACTAGTGAGTTCTTTCAGGATACTTTCCTCTGAAAACAAACTAGTGTCCACCTTCCTCCCTCCACTGGTCCTGTTACTTTTTTTGTGGCCCCTCCACTTCTCCTTCCTCTGTGAACACTGAATAAAAGTATTTGTTCAGGATGTCTGCCTTTTCCTGATTCCCCTCTGCACAGCCTCCTTCCCTTTTTAATCTTATGAGCCCACCCGCAGTTTTCCTCCTATTGCTTACATACCTAAAAGATTTCTTGTTCCTCTTCGTCACCGCCTGGACTATTCTCTGTTCAGTTCATGCCTTCATGCTCCTTATTGCTCTCCCTGCTTCCCTCTTTTTCCCCTGATACACCTTCCTATCCTCCTCCCTCTGTGTCTTCTTATACCTTCTGAATGCTATCCTTTTAGCCTTTACCTTTTCTGCCATCTCTTTTGAGAACCATAGGAGTCTCTTTTTCTCCTCTTGCTTTTTGGCACTTCTTTGATGCAGAGGTTTGTTGCCTTCCCTGTGGCCCTTTTTAACTTCACCCACTGTTTCTCCAGCCTACCTAGGTCACCCCTCCCACCAGGTCATCCCTGAGACATTCACTCATCTTTTTAAAATCTTCCCTCCTGAAGTCTACTGTGTGAATTGTTTCCTCCTGTGGAAATACGATGAAAATCATCCAGTGGCTCCCTGGTTTAACCCAGTGTTTTCAGGTTTTTCTACTATCATACTATGGACCACATATTCAAGACGTTGGAGACATAAACAAAAATTACCCTGGTACAGTGTCTGGAGTCCATAGCTTTTCTGACATCATCCAAGAACTTCGACACGAAGAAGATGGTACCGTGTTTTTTCCTGAATCAAGACTGGTATGGATCTTGAAGTTTAAATGGTCCTGTAGTTGTTTTGTGACTAGACTTTTTAGCAATATGACGATTATGAGGAGGAGTGAGATTGGCCTATAGTTAGTCATTTGAGTTGGGTCACCACCTTTATAGATTGGGACCACCTTCACCAGTTTCTATCCATCTGGGAAATACCCAGATTTAAGAGACCAATTAAACATGTATGCAACTGGATCTGCAATTTGACATGCAGACATATTATGTACTCAAGGGGTAAGGCTGTTGGGTCCACCACGCTTATTCTCTTTGAGTTTTAATCATATTTCTAATATCTCATATTATTCAATTTTGGAAAATTTAAATGATCCAATATTACCACTGTCTGTCTCACTTCTACCTTTACTACATTAAGATTTTATATAAAAAAATTATCAGCGTCAATAAAGTAAGAATTTAGTTCATTTGCCATTCAACAATCTCCCTTCCTTGTTTTTAACATTAATACATTTCACTGAAAGAGCATTTTTACAAAATGAACATTTGTAGTTGTGTTTCATAGTATTGTGAGTTTGTATTGTTTAATGCATTTATATGTAAACTGTTTGTATTTATCTTGTACAATCTGTACACTGGATCATGCCTAAAAAAGGTCCTTTTGGCCCCAGTGTACTAACCCGGAGAACAAAATAAAAAGCATTCAGTTTTTCAAGGCTGGGACTTGATCCAAGCAACATAACCATGGTCTTATTAGCATTTAACAGCAGTCAGTTATTTAGAAGCCACCTTTGAGCCAATCCAAATTCTTTGGTAAGGGTACTAGAGATGTCAGCTGTGGACTTGGCACTGTGGTAAATGATTAGGTCATCCACATATGTATTACTTCTCTGACACGACATAGGGCGGGAACTGATAAATAAGGGAAATAGTAGAGGCCCAAAAATGGACCCTTGGGGAATCCCACTTGAAATCTGCAATAGGCTAGAAATAGACCACCTGAATAGACATAGTATTACTGACCCATCATAAGAGTACTCTGCGACAGATATAGTGACTTCTCCAGTACGCGACATGGAACTGCTGCAGGTGTCTGTAAGAGAAGTAGGCATGGCCAGTAGCAGCACAGTGTAGCATTTGTAGTATAGTGCATCATAGGCACTGTTAACATGTCACTGTGTGTCACTACTGTGCTGTTGTATGGTCCATAAGATAACCATGGCTCCCCAAAGCAGGCAGTTTTTTTTTTGTGACAGTTTTATTTTGTCTAATGCCTACATCCCCACCCCCGCAGATAGTTTTTTTCTTCTGAGAAACTTGTTTTTGGTCTCATACCTCCCCAAGGCAGATATTTTTTAGTTGTCTGAGTGTCAGTGATCATTGTACCATTGTGTGATGTGTTTATTCACCAATGTTTGGCGAAGGTCTTCTCCATCAGTCATATGTGCAGGTCCCTGGAGCAGTTCGCAAGTCTTGGGTCTTTTTTTGTATAATATTTTTATTGTTTTCTGTAATAAAAAACAGCACATTAAATTGGAACTTCAACTTGGATTACATACAGGGTAAAATACAAGTTTATTCTTCATTCGTTAGTTTCATCAATCATGTTTACAGGTCTGTCATATACATTTCATTGTGACAACTTATTTGGGAGAATGGGTCAGTGTCCAGCTGTCTGCTCTCTCTGGTAGATCACATCCAAGCTCCCTGAATATCTTATACTATGCTGTCTTGCAATATCAGGGTTTCTTCAGTTGGGAGGGAGTCCAGCTACTTGCCCCAACTCCTCAGGAAGAGCTCCTCTTGACCCTTAAGTACATATGTCAGGCGTTCTAGTGCCAGGACTTGTAGAGTCAGTGACTTCCACTGAGTGTGCCAAGGGGACACACATGACACTCAGCTATTCTGTATACACTGGCATGCTAATGCTGACGGAACCCTCTCCCCTTTGGGATATGGTTCCCAGCCCTCCTCCCTCATGTCTTCCATTCCAACAGCAAAAAGATTGATATACAGGGGACTGGCCTGCCCAGTGTCTTAGCTCCTGTGCTACTATAGCCCAGAAGGGTTTTAATGTTGGGCATTCTCCCAAATACTGCATGTATACACCTAGGGCCGTTTTGCACCTCCCACAAATCGGGGAGACAGTGGGGTTGAACCTGTGGTCCATGTATTAAAATTCTTTAGACTTATTACCTAAGAGAAGCCCCATGTGTTGTTGTAGTACATTGCCCCAGTTCTCCTCACTTATGTGTATCCCTAGATCTTACTTTGAGAGGGCTCTTGCAGTAGATAATCACCTTGAGAACTGCACCCCCTGGTGTCAGGACCACACGGAAACTTTAGCTAGCAGTGTCTGATGGGGGACCGCCCACCCGACATCACGTGACCAACGTCGGCATGACACTATATAGTGGGCGGTCCACATGCTTGCCTTCCAGTTCTTTCCCGCCGTTGACCTGAGTATGTTGGACCTCACAGAGATCGTTGCTGCAGTTCAAACGGCATTTTTCTTGGACGAGCATCCATTTTTTTCGTTATTTCTGCAAAAAAGTTTTATCATTTTGTGCATGTCTTCGCCATTTTCTGCTGAGTCGCATAAAAATAAGTGCCATTCTTGTGGTGCGCAGTTACCACACAAAGACTCTCATTCCCTCTGCCTCTTCTGTCTAGGCCCAGAGCACAAGGTCAAGGTCTGTGAGGCCTGTTCCAGCTTCAACCAGGCCACACGGAAGTGCCACCAGCAGGCCCTCGAAGCCCATCTCCTGAAAAAGAAGATGGTGTCCCTGGAGAAAGAGCTGCAGAAACTTAGGAGCACTTCTTCCTCACCGACTGACTCCCATAAACACAAGAAGAAGAGGGACAAAGAGAAGCATCGGGACCAGAAACGGTCCCCCTCTCACCTGCAGCCGCTCTCGGGTCCCTTGGGTGAACAGCGTCCCTCTTCTTTTGGGAAGTTTGCTGCAACTTACAAGTCTGCCCCACCCTCCCAGGAGCAGAGTTCCAAATAAGCAGAGTTCACACAAGGAATAAATCCCTGAAGCAGATATAGTTGCAAAAACATTTTTACTTTCTCACTCAGCTTCTGTATTACAGCATACATGCAGGTATTTCCAACAGACTTCCTGGTTAAGACAAATCCCCAAGCGCCTCTACTCGAACGAGTCTTCAAGGGGATGAGGCTTAGGCAAGAGACCAGGTATTCTACCAGGTATTGCACTTATTTTTATGCGACTCAGCAGAAGATGGCGAAGACATGCACAAAATGATAAAACTTTTTTTTTTACAGAAATAAAGAAAAAGATGGATACTCGTCCAAGAAAAATGGCGTTTGAACTGCAGCGACGATCTCTGTGAGGTCCAACATGCTCAGGTCAATGGCAGAAAAGAACTGGAAGGCAAGCATGGGGACCGCCCACTATATAGTGTCATGCTGACGTTGGTCACATGATGTCGGGTGGACGGTCCCCCCCCTGGGAACCCCCACCTACCTGGGATTAAAAATTACTTTTTTGAAAACAATTTTGGTATATAAGTAATTGTCTTTAATGTAAATAAAACTGTCTCTTTAAGCAGCAGCAGAAGGTTTGCTCCATAGTAACTATAAACACAACAAATCAATTGTTATGGCAACATTGTGTAATGAGCACCTGTATAACATACCTGGGGCAGGATTCTTAAAGCTTTCAAAAGGTGCAAAACCTTCCCTAAGTCCCCAAAACTTCCTCAGCTACGGAAAAAAAGGGGAGTTTGCTCAAGTGCTGTTCACAAAACCCTCCACAGCTGCGGGAAAAACCACTACGGACTGTAGGAAAAAGTGCAGCTGCGGAAGTCCCTCAGGATAAAAAGGTGTGAGATAAGTAAGGCACAGCCCCTGAAAGGCTGTTCACAGCCAGTTTTTTCTGCAGCTGAGGAAAGAATGTTACACACAGTGGAATGAGATGTAACTCTCCCTCAGCACACTGCAATAGTGCCCCAGCAATTGGAATCAATTATGGTGGAGGTGAGGCGCAGGTTATAGCATCCCAGATAGTATAGCAGTGGCTGTTGGTACAGCAACAAATGCACACATTGCCATGATATGGCAACAGGCAACAACCACCAGACCCAGTGCAGTCCATGACAGAGCCCCACAGGCAGTAGAGCCTGGCCAGCCTGCAGCAAGTGCTACCCCCGCAGGCCACAGGAACACCCCAGGGAGGGATAACCAGCAGTGACAGTCAGCCACTGTGGTACCATGGTATCGCTGGTACCTGTGATGGTGCAGTGTGGTCCCAGTTGAGGGACTGGTTGCAGGTCTCTTTGAGTGTGCTGTCAGCTTCATATTATGGCAGCAATGTTAAAGTCTGCTGCTTCAGCTACATAGATTTACTATTGCTGTGCCTCCTGAGCAATTTCCACAGCTGCGGATTCGCAGCACTTGTGGGATTCGTGCAGCTGCTGCAATTCCACAGCTGCGGGACTTTTTGAGGAACTCCCTCAGCTGCAGGATTTTCTTTAAGAATATCATGCAACTGCATTTCTGCAGTGCTGCAAGCTTTTTTTCTGCAGCTACGGAATTTTTGCTGTTCTTTGAGAATCCTGCCCCTGGTCTCTTGCCTAAGCCTCACCCCCTTGAAGACTTGTTTGAGTTGAGGCACTTGGGGATTTACCTTAACCAGGAAGTCTGTTGGAAATACCGGCATGTATGCTGTATTACAGAAGCTGAGGGAGAAAGTAAAAACCTTTTTGCAACTATATCTGCTTCGGGGATTTATTTCTTGCATGTGCTCTGCTTATTTGGAACTTTGCTTTATGAGTGGAGGTGAGCTGCCTCCTTTGCAGTGCTGCACCCGCTGAAATTGCTGTCTCACAGTGTATTCTCTGGACCCTTTTCTCCCAGGAGCAGCCCTTGGTTCCCCCGCCGCCACTGGTTACTGTGGCTGTGGGTACCTCAGACAAGTCTGAGGCCTCTGCCTCCCTTAGACCCCTCTCCACCATCGGGTCTAAGCAGGTTGGCGGGGCAGATAAGCCACTCATTGGACCCTCTGACGAACACCCAGCCTAGGCCGATAAGTCGGGTTCCAAGGACTCTGGTACCTGCTCGGCCATGGTTGATAAGTCAGTCATCGGGCCCTCCAATGACCACCCAACTGTTACGCTCAAGTCGGGCTCTGGTGCGAGCCCCAATGACATCCTACTGGATGAGAGACAGCTGTTGGTCTCTGGGCAGCATTCTCCAGTGGGTTCTGCCCATGGACATACCCCCTCTTTTCCCATCATGGAACCTTCTTTGCCCTCCACAGACCAGCAGGAGCCGGGGAACAATGGCTGTCCGTCAAGTGCTGTAGTTACTGGTGCATCTCTGGACCTAACGCTGGAGTCTCCACGGGCCCCTTCTCCAGTTCGCCCATGAAGCTGTCAGCACCATTGCTGGCCTTCCCTCCTGCCAGCCTCATGCCTGACTCTGCTCTGTCGGACATTTTTGGTCTGAATTTCAGGCCTCAGGGTCTCACATCGGCCCCCACTGCTCCTCCATCAGGGACTCTGTTGGGCTTCCCTCCGGCCGGTTACCCACTCTTTCATCAGGTTCCAGGGTACCCACCAGGCTACCAGATGTCAGGTTTCCCATTGGGGTATGCTGCCCCATACCCTTCGCCAGGTTACCCAGCGCACGGGTTTCATATGCTGGGATAACCAACATTGGGGTATCCGTCGGGGTTCCAGCTGGCTTACCAGCCACCTCTGCCCCCTCTGCCTTCTCCCCAACCTTAGGCGGATTTTAGGGCCATTCTCCAATCTTGGGGTCTGAGACCAGGTGAAAAAACCAGGTGAGAACTACCCCCCCAGTTCGCCCAGATCAGCCTCCCAGGTCTGCTTCCCCACCGGAACCACGCCAGTCTATGTCAGGCCTGACGAATGCTCTTTCTTCAGCCCTGACATCGGGCAGTATTCCTCCTAGAACTCAGGAGGATTCTCACTTGGACATCAGTCTATCCGACCCCTTGGACTCTGAATTCGAGACTGGGTCTTCTTCCTTGGCTTTGGGGTTTGAGACTCCCCCAACAGAAGAATCTAGGCTGAAGGAGTTCCCCAAATCACCTTCGGAGGACTCTTCTTTTGTGGACCTCCTAAAGCAGATCGTGGAGGCCTATGGATGGAAATCCAATGCTCAGGAACCCAAACGTCAGAGCTTACTGAGCACTTGGACATCCAGAAGACTGCCTCTGTCCTCACTCCTCCACGGCTGGAGCCTCACAAGAATCTGGCCTCCACGATATGGATGATGCCTTCCTCTATTCCGGCTGTGGCAAAGAAGGCGGACAGGACTTACAGGACTCCTGAGGGTAAGAATCACCTCAGTGTCCACCCTAAGGCTGACTCAGTAGTAATCATGGCAGCCCATGACAGATCCACCAAGCCCAGGCACGTGAGCACCTCCCTTCTTGATAAGGAGCCAAGACAGCTCGTTCAGTTTGGTAGGAAGTTTTATTCTTCCTCCACTCTCACCATGCGTGTCTTGAACCATGTGGCTCACATGCTGGTGTATCAGAAGTCTCTGTTCCAACAGTTGGAGCCCGTCATTGAGTCCATGCAAGACTCGGAATCCAAAACTGTCTTGGCTGACACTATTCGGTCAGCCAAAGTCACCTGTCGTCATTCTCTGAGGGTCATCTATGATGCAGTGGACTCCTCAACCAGTGGCACTGCTAATATTTTTCCTAGTCAAACTGTCTCTTGTTGGGAGCTGCAATACTGAACATAGGATTTGCAAGAAAGCGAGTTGTGCTCACAACAGAGGGAAGGGAACCTTTCAATTGTCTTGGTTTGTAGCAGATATACTGCAGGTGGAGGCTGCTTCTAACTGAAAGGTGAAATAAGGAATTTACAATTATCAGGAAAAGACAGTCTTGTTACAATTCTTAAGATTTTCAGTGCAGGAAGATTTTAAACTCTGGGCGAAACATTTGTCACAAATCCTGAAATAAGTGCAGGTACAGGTTGTGTATTTGACCCAGACAGTAAACTGTTTTCTGTGTTTATCTTTGTTTGCCTTAAAAGGCAATTCCAAACTTTCTCAGGAAGTGATTACATCACAGAGACTTAATCTGCCAATAGCTTGGGTAACAGACCTGAGAACAATAGTATTATAAGCAAGTGTTTATAGCAAGCTCATCAGAACAGCTAATATTTTTCCTAGTCAAACTATCTCTTGTTGGGAGCTGCAATACTGAACATAGGATTTGCAAGAAAGCGAGTTGTGCTCACAACAGAGGGAGGGGAACCTTTCAATTGTCTTGGTTTGTAGCAGATATACTGCAGGTGGAGGCTGCTTCTAACTGAAAGGTGAAATAAGGAATTTACAATTATCAGGAAAAGACAGTCTTGTTACAATTCTTAAGATTTTCAGTGCAGGAAGAGTTCAAAGCACAGCTGACTTATTTTGGGCTGACTGCTTTTAGAGCACAAACCACCAGGCTGTTTTGGGGCTGGGAGGTTTACCTGTGTCTGACTTGGATATCTGGATTTTTCTCTGTTTGATTAGCAGGGATTTTCTCTGTCAAATTGTTGTGTATAGTATCTTGCAGACAGGAAGGCACTCATCGCAGCGGTGGGTCAGAGCTCTTAGCTGATTGTTTGTGAGGGGCACAGTTTAGGCCCAACCCCTTCCCACCCCTCACCCCACCCACCCCTGAAATAGTTCCTTTATACCTGGGGTTCTGACATCATTTCTCAAGAGTGCAAGGTGCATATCAATGTCATATCCTCTCTAGCACACAGCACTGAAAATATATGCATACACATTGTATAATATATATATATTTCTATATAACAAACCAATCACACACACAAGCACACACACACACACACAAAAAAAAAAAAATACATAGTCATGTGGGGAGTAGTGCAATGTAATGGCTGTGGGGCAGCAGTCTTCCGGGAGTCTTTCTGGAGGCTGAGATGCTGCCCTATTTGCAGACAACTCTCTGCCCTGAGGGAGGAAGTTGCCCGTCTTCAGGCCACACTGGACAGCAGTAAGAGAACCTTCCCCCAGGCCAGACTGGATGGTAGGAAGGGAAACCCACCCATCCAGGGAGCACCAGAACTACCACCACTACCTCAGAGGTTGCAAAGAAAGCACAGCAGTTGGACCACAGTGGGCTCAGGGAGGGTGAGGAGGGTGGAACAGAGGCACACCCAGTCAGTTGTTCCACTCCACAATCCATACACCATTCTGGGGGAGCACAGCTCTCCTATGGATGCACCCACGGAGGAGATTAAGGAGGCTGAGGACACCTGCCACAAGGGAGGCCCACAGGAAGGAGGCAGAGGATGCCACAAGGAAAGGAAGCAGCTCCTGGTGGGGGACTCAATTATTAGGGGGATAGAACTGGGGGGAGCAGGGAAAACTGAAGTAAAGTGCCTGCCTGGTGCCATGGCTTGTAGGGACAGGAAGCGCATCCTCAGGATCACGAGAACAGCTGCACGGGAGTCTGAGCTGGATGTCATTGTCCACCTAGGGACAAATGACTTGGCTCAACATGAGATTAGAGCAGTGCAGAAGGACTTTGTAGAACTGGGAGGGCCTAAGACAAGTAGCACACACAGTATCCTTCTCAGAGGTGCTGCCTGTAAATGGCATGAGTGAGGCAAGGGTACTTTGCACCATGCAGTTTAATGAGTGGTTGAAAAATGGTGTGGAGCACAGGGTTTGCTTCATTGGGGACTGGGGTTCCACCTGGAGGACACCAGCCTATACTGGCAGGATGGTCTGCATCTGTCCAGGAAGGAACAAGTCTTTTGAGCAATTGGTTTAAATGCTTCATTGGCAAGCTTTTAAACTAGTCAAGGGGAGGCACTGATAAGCAGCAGGAAAATCCAGCCTCTCCCTACAAAACAGGGTACTAAATGGGAAAAAGATCGAGGTAGAAAGGTCAGTGGGGATGCTGCAACAGAAAGTAAAGCCATCAAAAAATGGAAAGCAATGAGTACCAATGCACGTAGTCTGAGTAACAAGCTTCCTGAATTAGTGGCCTTGATGGAGGAGGAACATCTGGATATCGTGGCAGTCACAGAATCATGGTTTGCACAAAACCATGACTGGGACGTAAACATACCAGGATACACTATCTACAGGAGAGACAGAGAGGGTAAAAGAGGAGGAGGAGTAGCTCTTTACATAAGGGAAGGAATCAAAGTAACAGAACAAAAGAGAAAACAGGGAGGAGAAGAAGCACTGTGGGTAAATTTGGATGGCACCACAATCCGCACAGGGGTTGTATACAGACCCCCTTCTCAGGGGGAGGAAATGGACAAGGAAATGATAGAAAGTATACTTAGTATGGCAAAAAGGGAGATATTGCTGATGGGTGATCTGAATATGCCAGATGTTAACTGGAGTGCAGTTGCGCAGCCACTCTGAAGAGTGGGGTTATTCTAGATGCCCTACAGGGGCATTCCTTAGACAACTAGTATTGGAGCCCACTCGAGAGGGAGCAATCTTAGACCTGGTTCTCTCAAATGGAGATGAAGAGGATCACAGATGTAGAAGTGGGTAACCATCTGGGAACTAGCGACCATCGAACAGTATGGTTCACAATAAACACAGCAATAGAGTCAAGCCATACAAAGGCAAGGTACTGGACTTTAGGAGGCTGACTTTGCCAAAATAGGTAAGTGCCTAAGGAATGCAGTAGCAAATGGGCAGGAAGGAGGGGTGGAAGAACAATGGGGAATAATAAAAACTGCCATCACAGAGGCAACAAGCCTTTGTGTGAAGCAAATAAACAAAACTAAACGATGTAAGAAACCACTATGGTTCTCAAAGGAAGTGGCAGTGAAGGTTCAAGAGAAAAAGAAAGCTTTCAGGAAGTACAAGGAATCACAGAAGGAACAGGACAGAGAACTGTATCAGTTAAAGCAAAAGGAAGCTGGGAAGGCAGTCAGAACAGCAAAGGCCCAAACCGAGGAAAAGATAGCCAACTCAGTTAAGAAGGGATAAAACCTTTATAGGTACATCAGGGAGGCGAAGGAAGACCAAGGGAGGATAGTGAGGCTTAATAAAGGGGGAGGTGGGCAGAGGAGACTGTGAAAAGGCAGAGATACTAAACAAATATTTTGCTCAGTATTTACAAAGGAAGAGGGGGTACCTAGAACAAACAGTAGAAACACACTGGATACAGAAGTTGATACCAGCCCATTTACAGAAGAAAGGGTTCTGAAAGAACTCTTAAAACTGAAGGTGGACAAAGCAATGGGGCCTGATGGGATTCATCCCAGAATTCTAAAGAACTAAGAGTAGAATTAGTGACACCACTGACTACCCTGTTTAACAAATCATGGGAGGATGGGGTGGTACCGAGACTGGAGGAGGGCAGATGTGATTCCCCTTCACAAAAGTGGGAGCAAGGCAGAAGCAGGAAATTACAGACCTGTTAGTTTAACCTCAGTGGTAGGAAAATGATGGAATCACTTCTAAAGGAAGAATTGTCAAGTATCTAGAGGCCAGAGGGCACAGGACCCAAGCAGCATGGATTCACAGCAGGAAGGTCATGCCAGACAAATCTGATAGATTTCTTTGACTGGGTGACCAAAATAGTAGATCAGGAAGGGCTGTGGACATGGCCTACCTGGACTTTAGCAAGGCATTTGACACAGTCCCACACAAAAGATTAATATACAAGTTAGCTAGCCTGGGAGTGGGTCCCAAGATGACAGCCTGGGTAAAATTGCTGGAAAATAGGACACAGAGAGTAATAGTAAATGGAGTCCACTCTGATGAAAGGGGTTACTAGTGGGGTACCGCAGGGTTCAGTATTAGGACCAGTCCTCTTGATGTCTTTATAAGCGACATTGCAGAGGACTGGAAGGAAAAATATGTCTCTTTGCAGATGACACAAAGATCTGCAACAGAGTTGATACATAAGGTGGAAGGATGAAAAGGACTTGGCAAGGTTAGATGAATAGTCAAATGTATGGCAGCTTAGATTCAATGCTAAGAAGTGCAAGGTAATGCACCTGGGAAACAAAACCCAGGAAGAGTACACAATGGGGGTGAGATACTAACAACAACAAAATGGAAAGGGACCTGGGGTAGTCATATCAGATGACCTAAAGGTGGGCAAGCAATGTGAGAGGGCAACAATGAGGGCTGGGGGGATATTGGGATGCATAGGGAGAGGCATCACCAGTAGAAAACAGGAAGTTATTATCCCTCTGTACAAACAGCTGGTCAGACCCCATCTGGAGTACTGCGTGCAGTTCTGGAGACCCAGTCTTCGCAAAGACATAGACAGGATGGAAGCTGTCCAGAGGAGGGCAACTAAAATGGTGCAGGGTCTGCACCAGAAGACATATGAAGAGAGACTAAAGGAGCTTAATATGTATAGCCTCGAGGAAAGGAGGGAGAGAGGGGACATGATAGAAACTTTCAAGTACCTCAAGGGAATCAACAAAGTCCAAGAGGTAGCATCTTTCAAAAAAGAGGTGTGCAAGAACAAGGGGCACAATTTGAAGATAGAGGCGGCTCAGAGGTAATTTAAGTAGTTTTTTCACAGAGAGGGTTGTGGATGCATGGAGCGGCCTTCCGGAGGAGGGTCGTGGAGTCAAAAACAGTGGTGGAATTCAAGCATGCATGGGACAGTCATAAGGCAATTCTAGGGGATGGGGGCAGGAAGAAGTAGGCTGCTGGTTAACTAGGATCTGCAGCTTATCCAGTAGTCAGGGAAATGGGCAGACTGGGTGGGCCAAGCGGTCCTTATCTGCCGTCAAATTCTATGTTTCTATGTTTCTATGTTTCTATGTTACTACTGTCTGCCTCAGGAGATTTTTCTGGCTGAGAGTGTCAGGCGGCTATTCGGGATGCCCTTTTTAAGGAGTCTGTCCTGTTCCTTGTGGGGGGGGGGAGATGCCCAAGATATTATTACCAGCCTTTAGGATAAGGGTAAAGACCTGAGGTCAGTCCACACCATGTACCACCCCAGATCCAAGGCCAGACAGCCATTTCTTCACCAGACCAAGCAGCAGATGAAACAACAGCATACAGCCAGACGCCAGGCCAAGCGTCGGGCACCTTCAGCTGTAGCCACCCCTCCGGCCACAGCTCAGAGAGCCTCAGGTGCGTCTCTCCCTATCCCTCCCCCTGTCTCTTGACTCACAGCCCACCACCCCTCTCCCTCTGCTGTTGGGGGAGCTGGTGGGTGGAAGGTTTGCTAGTCACCTATCGGGGTTGGAGGCAGTTACCACAGACTTGTGGGCCCTTCAGTTGATCCAACAAAGCCACACTCTAGAGATGCTCAAGAAACCCCCAGACAAGCCTCCAGGGGTGTCTCATTATCCAAAGGTGCACATTCCCCTCTTAAGGGAAGAAATCAAGGCTCTTCTGAGAAAGGAGGCAATAGAGCCCATTCCTTCACATCAGGTAGGAAAGGGGTATTACTCCCACTTCTTTCTGGTTCCAAGAAAATGGGAGATTTGCATCCCATGTTGAATCTCAACTCTCTAAACCTGTACATAGAGTAGTAACGGTTTCAGATGCTGACCCTCCCAGGTCTGCTGCCCTTCCTGCACAAGGGACAGTGGCCTGCACATCCCAGTCTTTCAGGCCCATCACCGCTACCTCAGATTCTCCTTGCAGGGGTAACATTACCAGTTCAAGGCCCTCCCTTTTGGCCTGTCCTCAGCACCCCGGGTTTCTACCAAATGCCTTGCGGTAGTGGTGGTGGCCCTGAGATGCCAGGCTCACTATGTGTTTACCTACCTCGGCGACTGGTTTCTGTCAGCCCTGTCAAGGGAGCAGTTGGAACTTTCCCTCTTGGCTACCCTGGCCCTTTTTGCGCAAGTGGGAATTACGGTCAACCTTCCCAAGTCCCAACTTGCCCCTTCCCAGCACCTCCAGTTTATTGGACCAGTGCTGGATACAGCCCAAGGTATGGCTTTCTTCCCTTTGGTCAGGGCGGAAACCTTGCAGAAACAGGCTCATTTAGTAGCCTCTAGCAGGTGGGTCACGGCCAAGTCGGTTCTCCGACTCCTTGGTCTCATGGCAGCTGCCATCCCCACTGTTCCTCTGGCCAGACTCCACATGCGAATTTCACAGTGGACACTCTGAGAGCAGTGGGATCAGAGGTCGGATTACCTCAACCACATGGTCATGGTCTCTGGTTCGATGCAGCGAGATCTTCTATGGTGGCAGGATCTCAACAACCTCACCAAGGGGGTTCCCTTCCAGTCCCCTCCTCCCGCCCAGACCCTAATGACAGATGCGTCGGGAATGAGATGAGGTGTTCACTTGGAGAACCACAGGACTCAAGGGTTGTGGTCACAGCCAGAGCTCTCCCTGCACTTAAACGTACTGGAGATGAGGGCAGTGCTGTATGCTCTTCAAGCCTTCCAGCACTTGCTGCACCAGGGCCCACTATTAGTTCAGTCGGACAATATGTGTGTAGTCTGGTACCTCAACAAGCAAGGGGGCACTTGCTCATATCCCCTCTGCAGGGAGGCGATGTGGGCATGGCAGTTCTGCATCAAATTCATCTCACAGCTGTTCACATACTGGGCATGCAAAATGTTGTAGCAGACAGTCTCAGCTGCACCAGAGTAAGAGCCCACGAATAGAAGCTCAAGCAGGAGGTGGCCGAACACATTTTTGACCTGTGAGGTCATCCAAACCTGGATCTGTTTGCCTCCCCATACAATGCAAAACTACCCAGGTTTTGCTTGCTCTCTCCTGGGCATGGTGCTTTCTGGTGAGACACGCTATCTCTCTGCTGGACAGGGAGGTTTTTGTATGCATTCCCTTCCTTTCCAGTTCTGTAGAGGGTGCTGCTCAAGCTTCAAGCAGAGGGGGGATCACATAATTCTGATTGCCCCATTTTGGCCTCACCAAATATGGTTTCTGCATTTTCAGCAGCTTGCAGTGTAACCTCCTGTCCCCTGCCTCTCTGCCACGATTTCCTGACTCAGGAGAGGGACACACTGATCCATCCAGGGCTGAAGTCCCTTCACCTTCACACATGGCACCTCATAACATAGCTGTGTCACGCGATGGAGTTTCCTCCAGAGTGGCTCATGTCCTTGTAGAGGCTAGAAAGCCTTCTATGAGGATGATATATGCCATGAAATGGAAGCATTTCTCCATTTGGGCCACCTCGAAGGGTTGGGACACTTTTTCATGCCCCATTCCTTAGGTCATGGAGTATCTACTACACCTCTCTGATCTGGGCCTGAGTTACTCTTTGCTGAAGGTTCACCTGTCTGCTATTTCTGCCTACCACACCTTAGTGGAGGGCAAAGCTGTGGCTCAGCTGGAGGTTTCCAAAACTTTCCTGAAAGGGAGCCTCCACCTGAAACTCTCGGTGCACAGTCCTGCGCCACCTTGTGATCTCAATTTTATTTTAGAAAAACTGACCATGCCTCCCTGTGAACCGGCTGGTAGTTGTGATATGCACTATTTATCATGGAAAGCGCTCTTTTTGGTTGCAGTCACTTGTGCTCGAAGGATTTCCGAGCTTCAGGCCCTGATGTGTAAGGAGCCTTATTCAATTTTTCACAGAGACTGGGTGGCTCTGCGTATCAATCCTCAGTTTTTAACAAAGGTGGTTTCTGAGTTCACATTGAACCAGTCTATTCAACTCCCAGTGTATTACCCTGAGCATTCCAATCAGGGGTAGGCTATTCTGCATACCTTAGATGTTCACAGAATCTTGCATTATTATACCAACAGAACCAAATCTCTCCAGAAATCAGACCAACTTTTTGTTTCTTTTGCACCCAAGAGAGAAGGTGTGGCAGTTTCCCAACAGTGTTTATCCAAATGATTGGCAAACTGTATTGTTTTCTGTTACCAGAAGTATGGTAAGACCCTCCTGGGGGAGGTTAAGGGGCATTCTACCAGAAGCACGGCTGCTTCTACTGCTTGCTTCAGGAATGTGTCAGTCGCTGACATTTGTGCGGCAGCCACTTGGAGTTCCATCCACACTTTCACCAAGCATTACAGTCTGGACATTGCCTGTAGGTGCAGGGCTGGCTTTGGTTTTGCTGTCCTCTAAGGCCTCCTGTCCTAAACTCTCTGCTTTTCTGCAGACCTTTCCTTCCTCCCGTGTTTCAGTTCCTTCTGACTCACACTGCTTGGGACTCAGTCCTCAAGGCGATTACCTACTGCAAGAGCCCTCTCAATGTAAAATAGTACAGTTCTGTAAGAACTTACCGTAACAGTAGATCTTCGAGAGAGGTTCTTGTAGTAGGTAATCTTTTTCCCTCCCTCCTTTCCCCTAGTTTCTTTGCTGCTCTTTCTCTATGAGCTCGTTTTGGGCTCCAGGAGCCTCTTTTTCTGTTCTCCTGTCACTCCTTTTCGGAAGTCTCCGGCGAGAGAACTGGAAGGTGGGCATGGGGACTGCCCACTATATAGTGTCACGCTGATGTCGGTCATGTGACATTGGGTGAGCGGTCCCCATCAGACACTGCTAGCTAAAGTTTCCGTGTGGTCCTGATGCCAGGTGGTGTAGTCCTCAAGGTGATTACCTACTGCAAGAGCCTCTCTTGAAGATCTACTGTTATGGTAAGGTCTTACGTAACTGTACTGTCTCTTTCCCAGCGAGTCCTTACCTTGTTAGAGAAATCTAGCAGGTGGGTTCTATCTTGTTTTGCTAGTTTTGCTGTAAGGCCATTCATGGACACTCTTGAGATGAAAGTCGCCTTTTCCAGGGAGTACAGTGGGAAGGCCCCTACCAGATTCCTCCCTAGACTCCTTCAAAAACTCTTTTAAAATGCCTGACCCTGCAGCTACCTATAGTGGTGATGGTAGTGGGGAATTGCTAGTTTCTCTTGTATTTCTACAAAAGAGTAGATGCCTTCTCCTATATATAGGTCTTCCACACATCGGATCCCCTTAGCCTCCCACTACTTAAAACCTCTGTCCTCAAGTCCTGGCAAGAACTCTGCATTTCCTGCCACTGGTATCAGCAAGGTATTGTCATGCCCTGCCCTCCTGCAGCACCTTGCTTCATCCCGTGCTTCTAATGTAAGGTTGGCTAGAGGGTTTGGATGCTCCAGATTGACTACATGTGCACTTCCCTCCTAGTTCCAGGTATGCCAATAGTCTCCCTGGGCTTCTCTCTCTTCTAGATCTAACCAGCTCATCAACTCCCTTCTGCTCACCAAATCCTGGACATATGTCTGTTGTGTTTCTACATGAGACCCCTTCAGGTCCAGAAAGCCTAGGCCTCCCTGTTCTACTCCACTCTTGAGTCTTTGGAGGCTCACTCTAGTTCTCTTATTCTGCCAAATGAAGGCAATGAACACTCTCTCCAGCCTCTTAATGTCTGCCTTGGTGGGGCCCATGCTCAGCATCTGCATGATGTATAAGATTCATGGTAGGGCATTCATCTTTAAAAGGTTATTGTGGCCCATCCATGAGATGGGTAGTGCCCCCCCATCTCTCCAGGTCTGCCACGATGGTTGTAAATAGCTGTTTGTATAGTAGTTCAAGACAAACAGGCTGCCTATATCTCTTCCTACCTTAACACCAAGGTATGTGAGGGCTTTTCCCACTGTCTTGAAGCCCCATTTGTCCCTTGCCCTTTCACCTGGAGCCAGCCCTAAGTTCAACAGTTCTGACATATGCAAGTTTGGTCTGTATCCTGATAATGCAGCAAATTCCTCCATCATCCTAAACTGGGACAGTACTGAATTATTGAGATCTGCTATGAACAGAAGCGGGTCATCAGCATATAATGTGATTTTATGATGCCTTCCAGATTCTCCCATAACCCACTTAATCTCCCTGCCTGCTGTTAATGTCACTAGTGTCTCTCATCTTAATCACCAGCAACTCGATGGCCAAAATGAATAGCAAGGGGGACAGGGGACACCCTTGCCTCATGCCTCTGTATAGGCAATGATGGTAGAAAAATACCAAAGGTCCATCTAGTCTGCCCAGAGTTCCCTGTCTGCCTTAGGACCTATTGTCCATATGGGGTTTTATCCCTCCCAGCCCACCATATATACAGTACACATATACATTATATAAAGAGCTAATTAAAAACAAAACAAAGATTTCTCTCTTGATTGCAATAGCACATTGTCTCCCTGACTTTAGTTTACTATACAGAATTACCCCTAGACCGCTTGCCTTGTTTGTCATGTCTGCTGTTGCCCCACACAGGGTGTTTGTGTAATGCAGATTACTTGCCCCTTGCCGTAGTAGCTTGTACTTCCCCACACTAAATCTAAGACCATGTTTCTCATTACACACTTCTAATTTACACAGGTCCCACTGCAGTGCATCCCCGCCCACTGCCACGCCCACTCTTCTTGCCATTTAAATGTCATCAACAAACATCAGCAACCTGTTGCTAACCCCCTCCTCCTTCAGATCATTAATACATTTGTTAAAGAGCAAATGATCCGGAACCAAATCATGAAGCACTCCACTGTGAACACCCCTCCACTCTGAATGGGGACATTCACCACCACTCTATGCCTCCTACCTGTTTGCCAATTAAGCAATAAGGCTAAAGCTCCTCAGATAGCCCCCCACTTGCCAGTATAAGAGCTCTGGGGTCCCAATATTAAAGTTTTACTAGATCAACATGTTCATCCCCCAGCCACAGCCTCCCCAGGACCTTGAACAGATGCTTCCGCACTATGCGATCGAATGTCTTCTTGGCTTTCATCAATGGCACAAATGCTGTACCTAGATGCTGAGAACCCCAGTGCTCTGCCTACGCACATTATGATGAGACAGTCTTCTTTGTAGAAAGTCCATCTGATTCAGGTGCACAATCTGCATGCGTAGCTGCTCAAGGCTTCCCACCAGAATCCTGGCCAGTATTTTAAGATCACAGATGAGGAGACAGATGGGCCGGTAGGACATATATTCCAGGGGGTCTTTTCCAGGTTTGAATAGTACACAGATGGAGGTCATATAGCATGAGGCAGGCAGTATCCCCTTCCCCTGGCCTCTTTGAACATATCCTTCAATGGCTCCACCAGGGTTCCCCCAGCTCCTTATATTCATCTATGAAGCCACCCTGTCCACCTGACTTCCCCCTCCTCAAGGATCCAATAGCACCTATGACCTCCACTTTCATGATCTTAGCTCCTAGTGTTCCTGTCTGCTCCTTTAAAATGGTTGGGATATGAATCCCATCCAGAAATGTTTCAGCCATCTCCACACTGCCCTGACATTCTGCACTATAGAGTGCCTTATAAAATGTGTGGAAAATGTTTTGGACCCCTTCTGCCTTCAACTCCAAGTTTACCCTTTGGTCTCACAGGATTGAGATTAAGACCAAAACTTGATGTCCCTTGACCAGTCATACCAGCAGTGGGTCTTGCTTATTCTCCCATTCAAATATGCGTTGTCTGGCAAAGTAAAGGGTCATCTTTGCATCCCCTGTAAACAGGAGATTTAGTATGAATCTGGTGGCATTAAGTTCTCTCAATCAGCATGCATTGCCCCTCTGCCACCTTTTTCTCTAAGTCCTTCAGTATCCCTCCTAATTCTTGCTTTCTTTCCCTCCTGCATCGTTTAAGGGATGCCACATATTGGCTTTCCCAGCCTCCCACAAGATTGCTTTGGATGGGGCTGTGGCTTAGCTTGTTGCCATATTGAGGGTCCATTGATTCTTAAGGTACTGGTGGAATTCTTCATTGGCCAGTAAATATAATGGATCCTCCAGTCTTGGGCCTACACTCTGCCAGGGCTCACTGGGCATCCTGTGGGATTGGCTTATCCTGGTCACCACTATTATACTAGCTGAGACATAAAGAGTTAAAGTAATATCAGGCAGCCTCCACTCTAAGAGATAAGCATGAGATCATGTTCCAGGCAAAGCCTACTCTGAGGTCAGTTAACGGCTAGTCTGATGTTGGAGGTAGCCAAGCCATGTATTGATAAAGGTTGCTTCAGACTCTAATGGACCCTTTGTTTTGATTACTACAAAACAAGACATGGTACCAGGAGTGGTTTCAGGATCTTTTATTTATTTTATTTTTTTATTTATTTATTCTAGGATTACAAGTACCTTTGAGCCGAGGCTCTTTTACAAAGGTTCCACGTCAGAAATAACAAACAACAAGGAAGCAACAGTGAAATAACAGTAAACAATTCATGTACAACAGTGCTATTGAAAGGGGTCAATTATAGGAAGAGTAAGGGGTAGAGTATGAGGAGAAGTGTAGGTAGTTAGCAGAGACAACTATAGTAAGATGGTAAACACAGCTAGGACGCATATGCCCACAAGGAATGGGTAGGGTTAGGCACCCGGGGGTGGCAGAGAAACAGGGATGAGAGGAGAGAGGGAGGATGAAGATGCAGCCAGAGGCATTTGTCGAAAAATAAATGGGAAGGAGTGATAGAAGAAAAGGGGCAGGGTGGGGGAAATAAGTGCTATAATGGGGCAAGGAGAGACTAATGAGGTGGTATGAAGACCTGAGATTTGAAGTGGCGCCTCAGGAGCTGGGGGGATGGGGACTGGGAGGCCTGGAGTTAAGCAGTATATAAGTTAGGATTAAAGCTGTGTAGGTCATCATCTAGGAGAGGCAGTCACAGGAGCTAGAGGCAATGAGATGGGCCCGGAGTCTGGTTTTGAACAGACCTAGTGTTGAGGCAGAGGAGATGGTGTGGCTGAGACCATTCATCCATAGAGGAGCCCTATAGGCAAGGCGTTGGCCCTCGTGGTTAAACAGCGAGAACTTGTAGAATCTGGGTTGTCGCTCCACTGGTGTTCTGTCGGTTGGTGTTTTGATGTAACAAGGCAGTAACACCGGGGGGTGTGAGGCCAAGGTTGATTTTTCCCGCCATAGCACATGTGAGGTACTTTATACGGTTGGAGAGCTGGAGCCATCCGGATTGTTCATAAAGGGCACAGGTGTGGGTGAGGCGGTGGGCACCAGTTGTGAGTCAGCATGCTTTGTTAAGAGCAGTTGTTATACATTGGAGAGCGGATGTTGTGATGGAGCTGTAGATAATGAGGCCATAATCAATAATTGACACCACAGAGCTCTGGACGGCAATCTTTAGGGCCTCTGGGGTGAGGTGCTGCCTGTGCTTGTAGAGTAATCCAAGGCATGTGCTGGCAGCTTTAGCCACACTGTCAATATGAGCTGTATAGGAGAGATTGGGGTCAAGCAGAATCCCTAGGTATTTGAAAGAGTAAACTTGTTCGAGTACAGTCCCCTGCATGTTGGAGATGGCAAGGGGGTGTTGCTTGTAACGGTTATGTGAACTGCAGAATAGCAATGACTTGGTTTTCTTGTGATTGAGGACTAGTTTGTGATTGGAGAACCATGTTTCAATGGCACTGAGTCCGAGTTGGAGGCTGTGTTGTAGTGGTGAAAGGTCCGTGTGCGTAGAAAAGACAACAGCATCATCCGCATACAGGATGATTTGTTCTGAGCAAGATTGTGGTAGGAAGTTTAAAAAGAGGCTGAAAAGGAGAGGGCCCAGTATGGACCCCTGAGGTACTCTGGAGTGGACAGGCAAGGTGTCCGAGATAGCATTGGCAATTTTTACTCTTTGCGAGCGGTTGTCAAGGTAACTTCTGAACCAGCTTTTCATTCTGAAAAAACAAACAAAAGAGAAGCTACTCAGATGGAGAATTCATGTGGAAAGAAACAGATTGACCACACAGTGATACTGGTTCAAGTGTATGCAGATTTTGGCAGGCTGGTCAAATTGATACTGGAGTCTGCTGGAAATGGAGCAAAAAAGACCACCACCAGAGATCAGGTTCATGGGCAGTTTAGAAGAAACATGGAAATGCTTCACACAGCATTTTTACTTTTATTTACAAGCAACAGGTGCAGATGAAAAAGAGATCCCACAAAAAGTAGCTTTATTACTGACTGCAGCAGGCTCAGAGGTTATAGATACATAGAATACTTTTCAATTGTCTGAAACGGCCAGGAAGGACTATGATACAGTAATGCAACAGTTTGAAGTGTAATAACACAAATAGAGCTGCACAGAGGTTTTGGGGTGCTCAGTGGCAACATCCAACTATAGAAAACAAAGTCACGGCACTCACCATATGCACATAAAGACAAGGAGCCTTGATTCAGTTCAAAAATGTCTCTTGTCTTCACTTCAACCAGTAAAAACAGGAACAGGGTCCACCCTGTTCCTGTTTTTTACTGGCTGAAGTAAAGAAGAGAGACATTTTTGAATTGAATCAAGTTTCCATTTCTTTCTTTATGTGCATATGGTGAGTGCCGTGACTTTGTTTTCTATAGTTTGAAGAGTACTGTTTGCCCATGAAAAATTAGACTTTTGAAAGATATGTTTTTAGATCCCAAATGCAAAAAGAACAAGAAACAATAGAAGAATGGGTTACTGATTTGAGACTGAAAGCACAATCGTGTAATTTTGGGACCCTTGGCCCCTTCTATGATCAGATACCAAGCAGCGATGGTCTGTTCAGATCCAAAACTCAAAAAAATGACTACTCAGAGACCATGCGCTAACCCTAAAAAAAGCCATCCAGATTTGTCAGGCTGCAGAGCAAACATGAATGCAAATGAAAGTACTCGCCGGAATAAAAGAGACAAAAAACAGCCCTGAGGTTGCTGCTCTGCAAACCATGACAAATCAAGTCCACAGGTCCTCATCAAGCTATGCAAAGCAGCAGGAATGACAAGAAGAGACCGGAAGAGCTACAAACACACAAAGACGGGATGCAAAGAAACCCTGCTACAACTGTGGTGCACAGCATGCCTATAGAAATTGTGCTGCCTATGGTCAACGATGTAGATCATGGACACAACGCAATCACTTCACAAGGTGTTGCAGACAGAGAAATGCAGTGCATGCAGTCACTGAAACGGATGACTCAAGTAGTGAAAATTAACTCTTCATAGGGGCTTTAGATAAGCAAAGTGCCTCAGAGAAAAAGGAATGAACTATTCAAATAGACATGAACGGATTGCAGGTACACTACATGATTAACACTGGTGCTGAAATAAATGTACTCCCTGCTTGATTGTGCTATAGGATACCAAAGAAGCCACAGATAATGAAGAATACTGTGGTACGGAAGGCATATAGCGGACTCACTATACCCACACTATATGCACACTACGGCTCCAGCACAAAGGCAAGGTTAGTAAACACAACTTTGTAATTGTACCAGAGGGCAATAATCCAATTCTGGGACTAGAGGCAAGTCACAAGCTGGGTCTGATAGAGAATTTGCTTGTAATAGAAAATGACATGCCTCTCAATGACAATATCATATCTGAATACACTGATGTTTTTAAGGGACTGTGCAAGCTGCCAGGTATGCATCACATCACAGTGGTGAATACAGTTCCCATAGTTCATGCTGCACGGAGAGTACCAGTGGCCCTGAGAGACAGACTGAAACAAGAACTGCAACGTTTAATAGCCACGGATGTCATAGAAAAAGCAGAAGAGCCAACATCGTGGGTCCACTGCTTGGTAATTATTGAGAAAAAAGATGGTTCACTACACTTGCATTTGGATCCAAAATAGCTGAATGCATGCATTAAAAGAGAACACTTTCACATTCCCACCAGATGTGAAATTCGAGATGAAATGGCATTGGTCAAGTATTTTTCAATATTGGATGCCTCTTCAGGATTCTGTCAAATACCTCTAACACCAGAAAGTACATGCTTAGGTACTTGTAACACTCCTTATTGGAGTGTCACAGAGTGCCTCTGTGAAAGGGTTGGGGACCCCAGAATTATATACATGTTTTCTTTGTATTGTGGTCTATATTGGTGAGGATGTCCTGTTGGCTATGACCGGAAAGGTATTGCATTGCCACACAGTCATATTGTATGTTCAGCGGTGCTACTTTCTGTTGAGTCGCTGTGTATTAAGTGCTCTGGTTGGTTTGGTCCAACAAGTGGTTGCCATGCAGGGGCAATGGTTTAATTAAAAGTAAAATGGAGTGCAGTATTTTGTGTAGAATATCCAGGGGAATAGTACAGAGGGTTACTAGGTTAGGTCCCTTTTATTTTTATAATACGGGAAGTTTCTAGTTGAGCCTAAAGATTGTTTAAACCTTGCATCCTAGCATTTCATTAAAATAAATGGTAAAGGATTTATTGGTAAAGATTGTTAATGAATTTAGAACACTCCTGTGTCTTTATTAGTACCAAGGGAGTATAAATAAGCATTAGAGTAGGTTTATTAGAATTCTTCTCCCCCCTTAGAGGTAAGAAAGTAAAAGTTAGCTCTTAGAAACGAAATGAGCGCCTTGTCCGATTATAGTATTCTAAATATAGTTTAAAAGTAGAAGATAAGGGTTTAGAAGAAGAAGAAATAGAGTGTAGTGAAGCTACAATAGAAGGTTGTACTGACAGATTGAAATATCAACCGATGTGAAAAGGCTTGCATAGGTAGTGCGAGTCTTATACCAATAATCAGATTCTTCCCTGTCCTTTCCGTTTCATATGGGCGTTTGGAGTTTGAGTTATGCTCCTGTTATTAGAAATAAAAGGTATTGAATTGTTTCCAGCTTCTGAGATCCCCTCCCCTTCGAAGAAGCCTGTTTCGAGGGTTTTATTATGAGGAAACAGCCGTTTGTAAAATCCCTTGCAAGGTGCTGTGTAGATAAATAGTTTAAGCCCTGTAATTAATTTTGCTGCACTTCCGAGGACTTGTTTGTGCCTTATCTAGTTGTAAAATATTAGAGGATCTTTTGGTCCACTCTTGTTCCTCGTTCTGCCTTTTCACAAAGAGCTGTTAGATAAAGCGGCTCTCTGTCTAAATAAATACTGCTGAGCTCTTGCGTGACTGTGCCTATGCGAGCAGCTGAGTTCCTGCTCGAAGGTACGCACAGTCGTGAAGACATTTAGCTCTTTAGTTCCATGCAAATACAACTGTTTTCTTTTAAAAACATGGAGGATAGTTCTACATACCCCCTGGAGGTGAATTCCTTTGGGTTGGAGTTGATTTGGTGTCTGTTACGAAGCGAGGTGATTTTGGTCTGGAGTTCTTTTGCTTTCGGCTGTAGCTTGTGCTTAAGCGGTGGCTGGCCAATTCTCCCAATCATTTATGCTAGGGAAAAGGGTTGTTGCTTCTTGGGGTTAGAAAGTACATTAAAAACCTTACAGAAAGAGTGTAATTCACTTCTGTGTATGGAATTAGGATGTTACAATAAATGATGATGTTTAGA
This sequence comes from Neoceratodus forsteri, assembly GCA_016271365.2. Lineage (NCBI taxonomy): Eukaryota > Metazoa > Chordata > Ceratodontiformes > Ceratodontidae > Neoceratodus > Neoceratodus forsteri. The sequence goes on from CM028131.1 coordinate 621,337,393, forward strand.
CATGTTCTATGAATTTAAAATGATGCAAATAAAGAAGTATTATTTAAAATAAAGTATAGGGGAGGGGTTTATGAAGTTGCCTGACCCTGTATTGTATAAAAGTCGAACATTTAGTTCAGGTAATCAGATTGCTTTTGGACCTGGAGGTAACTCCAGGGCGTTGTGTTACGAGTGCTCTAAGGAGCTACGAAGTAATTATGTTCTTTTGTGCCAAATGGAAGATTAAGCTGACGATCTGAGTCTGGAAAGGAATCCAGTAGAACATTATGAAATGCTATTAAGACGTATCAGATTTGACTGAATGCAATATTCCAGTCATAAGAAATGTTGTCAAAAGTGTTTGCTGTATGAGATGTGTCCTGCTAAAGAAAGAAAATATTCAGATATAAAATAAATTTTCGAACTATACAAAGGACTGCTTTGTGTCACACTACTTCATTGCCCACTTACACCTGTGCCCCTCTCACATATGGTGTCAGAGGTGGGATGCATCATGACCTGTGTAAGGTCTGGTGGACAGTCAGTGTAGCAGGACAGTACAGCTGATCCAATAGTCCTGATTTTGCTGCTGGTGAATGGAATTGCTGCAGTGATGGAGCCAGCTGGGAGATGGTTATGGAAAGATGGTGAGGTCTTGTTTGCACAGGCTAAACAGAGGAGCCACAGTGAAGCCCTAACTACCTGAAGTGACTGAATGGATGTTATACAGTGACTGTTTATGCAGTGGATGGAAGGGGAGACTCGATGGAGGGATGCTGAGCAATGGTATCAGGAAGTGAGGAGCCAAATGTTAACATCCGGAGATATTTCTATCCTTGAAGGATATGCAAGGGTGGAAGAAGAAATTCCTTGTGTTTCATGTTTGGACAGTGAACTTCCAGTTTTGCCCTTATTTCCTGGAATGTATTGGATAGAGGATGAAGGACATCATACCACATATAGGTCCCCAGGTGAGACTGTTCAAACAACATGAAGTCTTGCTATATTATGACAATTGCAGTTTGTCCCACCATTAGAACTGCTCCGGAGGTGAAAGAGTTAACTCCATTCCATGAATGGAACTTAGAGCACGAGCTCTAAAGAGAAGCTCTGTCTGTGTAGTTTCAAACCTGAACTGTCAGATTCTTTACTCCGCCTCACTGAACAGTCGCTCCGGAGATTTCTCCTACTGCTCGGTTCATTTCTCGGTTTAAACAGTGTTTTCTCGGTTCGATTCAACCGAGAATAGTTTTATTTTAACCATAAAACCGATCGGTTCAAGCTCTGTCTGTGGTATAAGTAAGTAATTCATATTTTAATTCTGTGTGGAACTTGTAAGTTTTATCGGTTAGGTTTGAACCGATCAGCTTGAAGTTAAAACTTAAAGTTTTAAATTTGAGATTTTAGAGTGCGGTTCCGGTTCTTATCGGTTCTAAAAAGCGGATTTCATTACGGTTTTCAATACCCGTGACACGGTTAGGAACCGATAAGGGTGTCTACCTGGCACTGCCATTAAAGGGCAAGTTTTTCTGGTTAGCTGGCATTATGTCCGAGAAACCCAAAAGAAAAACCGGGCCCACTGGTTTCAACACTGTGATGTCTGTGGAAGTCTTTGCCAAGGCTAACCCACACACCACATGTTTATTGTCTGAGGTTTGACCACCTCCAGTCAGACTGCCAGATTTGCAAGAATTTCTCTGCAGCCACCCTGGAAAAGAGATTGGGCAGGCTCAGGGAATGAGAGGCCAAAAAGTCCGCTGACCCGGATGGCCAGCCCGGTTCAGTGCCAACCGAACTGGAGGGAGTGCCCTCTGACCAGGGCGAGACTTCCTCGGGCAAACGAAAAGCTGGCTCGGATGAACCAGTTCCAGTAAAGAGAACAAGAAAGTCAGCAGGTTTGGAGCCCAAAATTCTTACTCCAACTGCTGCAGAGATAGCAAGAGCTATTCAGATTGTCCAGTCACTTTCTTGGTTCCGTCGAACCGCCACTATCTAGTAAAAGGTCAGTTCGGTCGGTTCCATCGGTTCAGGAATATGATGTTGAGAGTTTTATGAACCAGAGGAGGGGAGGATGATTATGAACAGTATGAATGTGACTTGGAGGGTCTGGGTGTGCCCATTGAACGGACATCTCCCCAGACAGACCTTTAGAATCTCCCCTATGATTTCTGGAGTCCCCCTCTCATTTATGTTTTACAAAAGTTGCTGAAACCCTCCAGCTTCCTTTGGAGGAAGCTGTGGATGAGCAAAGAGGAGCCTGATTTTGTAGAAATGATGGATATACCAGAGTCTAGGAGATTGTCTATTCCTTTGCATAAGTCATTTAGGAAACAAACAATAAAAATCTTAAAAACTCCTAATTCTGTGCCTCCTGTAGATAAAAGATGGACAGGAGGTACACCTGTCAGAGTCTCTGATACGAATTCCTTTCTCAGCAATGCAGTCATGTTGGGGTAGTTCAGGCTGCAGCCTGTGATAAAAGCTAATATTCCCTGGCTCACATCCTCCTGACAAAGATTCCAGGAAGATTGATGCCATGGCAAAAAACAGTACATGGCAGCGTCCTTGGGACTCAGGCAAGCAAATTATATGGCTTATGTAGCAAGGTATCAGAAATCTAGATGGGATACTGTTATGGATTTAGCCAAACAAGCCCCTGGCCAGCTTGCTAGTGAGCTGGGCAGGTGGCTGCCGATGGCATTGAGGCTTCTAAGGTGCAGTTTCATGCTGCTGTGGATTTTAATGATGTTTCCTCTAGAGTCATGGCCACATCTGTAGCTTTTCATAGGTTGGCCTGGCTCAGGTGTACTAGCTTGTCACAGGATACCCAGACTAAGGCTATGGATTTTCCTGTGGTGGGAAATTCTCTGTTTGGGGAGCAGACAGAGAATTATATGAAGAAGATGGATGAATATAGGACTACCTATAAAAGTGCCCAAGCCAAGGAGCGGCAAGCCACTCCTCAGAGGCACACCCCCAGGGGTAGGGGTAGGCCTTTCCACAGGCCTTTTTACCAAACCCAGGCCTCCTCTGCTTATGCTCAGAGGGGTTCTTCAGAAGCAGAAGGCAGGCAGGCGTGGGCAGGCCTGCCCCACCCCTCAGCCTAAAAGCACCTGCCAAGCAGGCACCCTGATGGGGTGCCCAGGGCCATTCTCCTTTACCAGTAGGGGCAGGTTGGCTTACTTCAGTCAGAACTGGGTGTCTTTAACTTCAGACAAGTGGGTTCTGGAAGTAGTAAGCCAGGGTCTGATTCTCAGCTTCAAAAAGTTCCCAAAGATGAGAATCAGGTCTTTTCCACCTGCAAACTCTTTAGAGACCTCTACTCTAGAAGCAGAGGTCTCAACCCTGTTAGCTCTCAGAGCGGTAGAAAGGGTTCCTCCCCTACACCAGGGCAAGGTTCTGTACTCCAGATACTTCCTTACCCCAAAAAAGACAGGAGAATGGTGGCCCATTTTAGACCTCAGATATCTGAACAAGCATCTTTTGAAACCAAAGTTCAGAATGGTAACTCTGGCAATGATTTTACCTCTCTAAGGCCAGGGGACTGGCTAGCTTCCCTGGACCTCAAGGATGCCTATTTTCACGTCCTAATCAGAAGCTCCCACAAAGTACCTCAGATTCGAACTGCCCTCAGGTCACTACCAGTTCAGAGCAATGCCTTTCGGCCTTACCTCTGCCCCAAGGGTATTCACAAAATGTCTGGCAGTAGCAGTGGCTCACTTACGGAGGCAAAGGATTGCTGTTTTTCCCTATCTGGATGACTGGCTCATTGTAGGCCAGTCCCCAGAACAGGTAAAATCTCACCTGCAAGTCACCCAGCAGTTTCTCACCTCCCTGGGCTTCCTGCTAAATCTACCAAAGTCGGTTCTGGAACCAGTTCAGGTACTCAACTTCATAGGTGCAGAGTTGGACACAAATCTGGCCAGAGCTTTTCTTCCCTTAGAAAGGGTAAGGAACTTGGTGGCTCTGGCCTCCTCCTTCAATCTGCAGGTCTCTCGACCAGCAAGGCATTTTCTGCAGCTCCTGGGGCACATGGCTGCATCCACAGCTGTAGTGCAGGGAGCAAGATTTCAGATGAGGGACATTCAGTTTCACTTGAGAGCCTATTGGTCTCAGAGAAGAGACCCCCTTTCCAAGTTGGTCCCAGTGACCCGAACCTTGATCCAGGCCCTCCAGTGGTGGCAGGATCAGAGAAATTTAAGACTGGGGGTCCCCTTCATTTCCCCTTTCTCACACTTTGACCCTCACTATGGATGCTTCCCTCCTGGGGTGGGGGCCCACATGGCGATCTCTCCACTCAGGGAGTGTGGTCCCCCCAGGAATCTCTGCTCCACATCAATTTGCTGGAACTCAGAGCTGTCTTTTGAGCTCTTCAAGTGTTTTCTGCTTCTGTCCAGAACAAAGTGGTACAAGTCAGAACAGACAATACCACAACAATGTGGTACATCAACAAGCAGGGGGGCACTCGGTCTTTGGCCTTGTGCACCGAGGCAATGAAGTTGTGGTCTCTGGCCTATTCCCTGAACACTTCACTCATAGCAGTTCACCTTCCAGGAAAGGACAATGTCCTAGCAGATGCTCTCAGCAGGATTTCTCAGGGCCATCACGAATGGTCTCTGGATCCTCAAGTACTGGGGATAGTCTTTGCCAGATGGGGCACCCCTCAGATAGATCTTTTTGCAGCCCCAGACAATCACCAACTTCCAATGTTCTGTTGCAGGCCCCCAGTGTTGGGCTCAGTCCCCCTGGACGCCCTTCTCCTGGATTGGGAAGGGAAGTTTCTTTATGCTTTTCCCCCCTTCCCTCTCCTATTCAAGGTGTTAGTAAAAATCAGATCCCAGCCTTGCAGGGTGATTCTGATTGCCCCAGATTGGGCCAGGCAGCCCTGGTACCCACTCCTTCTGTCCCTGACAGTCCATCTCCCCCTGTGTCTCCCCAGGAATCACAACCTATTAACCTGTGCCCAGGGGAGAGTTTGGTATCCGAACCTCAAATCCCTCAACCTCAAGGCCTGGCTCTTGAGGAGTTAGAATTTGCTGACCTACACCTCTCTCAGGGTGTTCTTGAAATCCTAAAGGCTTCTAGGAAGCCTTCCACTAGGGCTACTTATAATTCTAAGTGAAAGGTTCTCCATTTGGTGTTCTGGAAACATATTTCCCAGAATCTGCTGATTTGCCCATTGTGTTAGACTACATGGTCCATCTTAATTCTTTGGGCCTGAGACCAGCTACCCTGAGAGTTCATTTGGCAGCTGTCTCTGCTTTTGTTTCAACAGGAAAGCCATCCTCTCTTTCCGCTCACCCTGTATTTTCAAGTTTTTAAGGGATTACTTCATACTAATCCACCTTTTCGGGATCCGGCCCTGCCTGGACCTTAATGTTTGCATTGCCCAGTTAATGCAACCCCTTTGAACCTCTGTTTTTGCAAGCTTAAGTATCTAACTTGGAAAACTGTTTTCCTAGTGGCTATCACTTCTGCTAGATGCATAAGTGAGTTGCAAAGCCTTGTCAGTAGAAACTGACTTTATTTCTTTCCACAGGGATAAGGTAGTCCTCAGGACTAACAGGAAGTTTTGCCTAAGGTGGTTTCAGATTTCCATCTTAACCAATCTATCTCCCTTCAGTGTTTTTCACTGAACATTCCTCTTCTGGTGAGAGGAGATTGCACAGTTTGGACGTTAAGAGGGCCCTAAGTTACTATATAGAACGTACCAAGGGTCACAGGTTCGAATCCCTCCAACTTTTTCTCACTTATGGTGAGGTTGGGAAAGGGAAACCTGCCACTAAGAGATCAATTGCCAGGTGGATTGTCTCTTGTATCCAATTTTGTTATCAGAAACTGGGCAGAGATCCCCCCTCTGGCTTGAGGGCTCATTCTACCAGAGGTACAGCCAGCGTCTCTAGCTGCTGCCAGAGACATCCCTATATTGGAGATATGTCAAGCTGCTACTGGAAAGCGGTACACACTTTCACCAAGCATTACTCCCTGGATGTCCAGGCTAGGAGATGCTCGATTTGGCACAGCTGTGCTTCAGAGCCTATTCCTAAGTAGGTTCTGTCCCTCCTCCATGGAGGTACTGCTGTGTAGTCTGCAATTGTCATAATATAGCAAGACTTCATGTTGTTTGAAGAAAAATTACTCACCTTAGTAATGTTGTTTCTTCTAATGGAGTCTTGCATATTATGACCTCCCAACCTGCCCCTCTCAGAACCTCTACTTGGGTATGGGGTGGGCAGCCTAGTGTGGCACTATTTTATGCCCTTTTATGTGTTTTCACCCTTCTTGAGGTTTGGGGTGTGGTGTTTTCTTTTTTCCTTATATTTCTCTCATATTGTTAAATTATACTATTAGTTCTGGTCCCCTGACTTGAGTCTTTGGTGTTGGGACCAGCAATGAGTGTTAATATTTAGGTAGCCAGTTGGCTAGTGTAGGTTACAGCTTCCACACAGACCTTAGTGAGTTTTGCTCAGTAAAGATCTGACAGTTCAGGTTTGAAACTACACAGACAGAGCTTCTCTTTAGAGCTCATGCTCTAAGTTCCATTCATGGAATGGAGTTAACTCTTTCACCTCCGGAGCAGTTCTAATGGTGGGACAAACTGCAATTGTCATAATATAGCAAGACTCCATTAGAAGAAACAACATTACTAAGGTGAGTAATTTTTTCTTTTGGACTATGGAGTGAAGTCATTTGTTGAATCTGAAGAGGCGATAGTTGCTGAAGGGACTTATGTTAATACTAATGATGTTAAAAGTGATTTGATGAAGGTTAACTGTGGATTATTACAGGTAGAAGATTCTGAAATTACCCAGTTTAGCAAATATGCTGTCCAGAGAACTGGAACAACAGGGATAGATGGGGAAAGTCAACACTTATGGTGGTATGAGGTCAAAGGGGAGACCCTCTACCATGTAAAACCGAATATACGCACTAAACAGTTACAGGCAAGGGTGGTGGTACCCTATAAGTATAGAGAAAGGGTCCTAGATGAACTTTGTAGTAAAGGTAAGAGTTTAGAGCATGGGAAACTTTTGGAACAAATCGTCCCTTATTACCAATAGCCGGGTATGTATCAATGGGTGGCAGTATATGTACAGGAATGACAGGGATTTCTTAGAAAGAATGAGACAGATTGGATACAGAGGGATAAACTCAATAAATGGTTACCCTGGAGGAAGGGGAAACTGTTGTATAGAAACAAGGGTGCTAGATGGTAGGTGCCCAAAAAGGTTTGTGCTAGACCAGGGTAGCTTGGGGTATCCTGACTTGGGTAGTACAATTCTGACCCTTTACTAGAAGAATAGTAAATGGGATAGTGGGGATGAATTGTTTGAAAACTGGGAATGCCCTTGTTAAGGAATACTGTCTGAATAGAGAGTGGGATGGATAGGACGAGGAGCATTCAATGGAAACAATTTGGTACACAAAAATATGGTATGAGTATAATGGGGTTTCCATTATCCTGTGTGCAGGGTAATTGAATGGGACCGTTTCGATAAGGGTAAAGAATTTTGTTACTATCCTAAAGCTAAGTGATATTTTGTTTTTCTACTAACGTTTTGTCTAACGACTGGGGGGTTGGCCACCTACAGCCGTCCTTATTCTGTTTTATTATATTTTTATTCTCATCTTTGCTGTGTTTGTTTTAGTTTTACTGTATTCTATTTTGGGATAGAAAAGTGATAACCACAAAATCGTCTAGAAAGGAGACTGTTAAAAATGTTATTCTACCTACTGCCCTATAAGATAAAAAGAAAAACCCCAGGGTAAAGTATTGTTAAAGTGTCAGTGTATGTTGTCTGATTGATGTGCTAAGGGACCCTGGGGTTGAGCTCTAAGGTGTGGGTGGGCCGGAGCTCCACAAATCCCCCCTTCCCTTTTGAGCTTCAGTATGAGCTTAAGGATTTAAAGAAGTAGGACAACCAAAGAAATGGTTGTCCTTTTAGGTGGGGAGGAGTGTCACAGAGTGCCTCTGTGAAAGGTTGGGGACCCTGGAATTATATACATATTTCCTTTGTATTGTGGTCTATATTGGTAAGGACGTCCTGTTGGCTGTGACCGGAAAGGTATTGCATTGCCACACAGTCATATTGTATGTTCAGCAGTGCTACTTTCTATTGAGTGGCTGTGTATTAAGTGCTCTGGTTGGCTTGGTCCAACAAGTGGTTGCTATGCAGGGGCAATGGTTGAATTAAAAGTTAAATGGGGTGCAGTATTTTGTGTAGAATATCCAGGGGAATAGTACAGAGAATTACTAGCTAGGTTCCATTTATTTTTTATAATACGGGAAGTTTCTAGTTGAGCCTGAAGATTGTTTAAACCTTGCATCCTAGCATTTCATTAAAATAAATGGTAAAGGATTTATTGGTAAAGATTGTTAATGAATTTAGAACACTCCTGTGTCTTTATTAGTACCAAGGGAGTATAAATAAGCGCTGGAGTAGGTTTATTAGAATTCTCCCCCCCCCCCAGAGTTAAGAAAGTAAAAGTTAGTGCTTAGAAACTAAAAATGAGCACCTTGTCGGATTATAGTATTCTAAATATAGTTTAAAAGTAGTAGATAAGGGTTTAGAAGAAGAAGAAATAGAGTGTAGTGAAGCTACAATAGAAGGTTGTACTGACAGATTGAAATATCAACTGACGTGAAAAGGCTTGCATAGGTAGTGCGAGTCTTATACCAATAATCAGATCCTTCCCTGTCCTTTCCGTTTCATATGGGTGTTTGGAGTTTGAGTTATGCTCCTGTTATTAGAAATAAAAGGTATTGAATTGTTTCCAGCTTCTGAGACCCCCCCCCTTCAAAGAAGCCTGTTTTGAGGGTTTTATTACGAGGAAACAGCCTTTTGTAAAATCCCTTGCAAGGTGCTGTGTAGATAAATAGTTTAAGCCCTGTAATTAATTTTGCTGCACTTCCGAGGGCTTGTTTATGCCTTATGTAATTGTAAAATATTAGAGGATCGGCGACCGGGTTCGGGAATGGATCCGGGTCGTCGGAGAAAACTGACTTGAGGAGTAGGATCGGCGTCCGCTGGACAGCTCTCCTTCTCTGGGGGAGGTGTGGGTAGCACTCGGTGTGCTGGGGACTCCTGGCAGAGGCCGGGAGTTCTCACGTAACGGATGCCGCGGGGGGGAGGAGGCGGGGCAGACGCTGGCGTCATTGCACGTCCCCGCCTCCTCTGGGGAGAAAATAAGGAGGAAAAAGATGGCGGGGCAGGACCACCCGATGGATGAAGCCCTCCTGGAGAGCCTCAGTATCGCCACTGCCGCTGCGGACCCAACCAGTCACAGTTCCGGGTTCACGAAGGTGGCACGCGGCCCCACCCTCCGGGGGGCAAGCCGGGGGTGACCGAGGGTCCTCTGCAGCTATAGGCGGTGGTAGAGGTCTCCGGGGGCCATGACCAGGGCGGAGGATGTAGCCGGTGGTCCTGCCAGGAAAAAGGGTAAATAAAAAAAAAAAAAAAATATTAGAGGATCTTTTGGTCCACCCTCTTGTTCCTTGTTCTGCCTTTTCGCAAAGAGCTGTTAGGTAAAGCTGCTTTCTGTGTAAATAATTACTGCTGAGATCTTACGTGGCTGTGCGTATGCGAGCGGCTGAGTTCCTGCTCGAAGGTGCGCACAGTCATGAAGACATTTAGCTCTTTAGTTCCATGCAAATACAACTGTTTGTTTTTTTTTAAAACATGGAGGATAGCTTTACATATCCCCCGGAAGTGAATTCCTTTGGGTTGGAGTTGATTTGGTGTCTGTTACGAGGCGAGGGGATTTTGGGCATTGTAGAGGCCTGGAGTTCTTTCGCTTTTGACTGTAGCTTGTGCTTAAGAGCCGGACGGCCGATTTTCCCAATCATTTATGCTAGGGAAAAGGGGTGTTGCTTCTTGGGGTTAGTAAGCACATTAATAACCTTACAGAAAATGTGCGATTCACTTCTGTGTATGGAATTAGGATGTTACAATAAATTATGATGTTTAGACATGTTCTATAAATTTAAAACGATGCAAATAAAAAAGTAGTATTTAAAATAAAGTATTTAAATAAAGTATTTAAATAAACAAAGCACAGTTTTAAAAGATTACCATTTGGAATCTGCTCAGCACCTAAAATTTTTCACAGAACAATGCAACAACTATTAGAAGGCTTGGAAGGAGTCAAAGTTTACGTCGATGACATTCTTGTATGGGGTTTATCACAGGAGCAGCATGACGTCAGACGGAGACAAGTTTTACAAGTTGCTAGAGAGATGGGTCTTAAGCTCAACAATGCCAAGAGACAGATGAAAACTGACATTTTTTTTTCTTCCTATCTTCTGTTTTTTCCCACCTGGGCTGCTGAAAGGGGGGCTCCAGTTGTCTCGTGAGAGAGCTCACATCCACTCTGACACCGTGTGTGTCTTCTGACCCCCAGCCCAGATCCCAGTGAGTCCCCCACAGATTTCCCCGCTGTGGCAGGGCCAGGGAGGGGAGAGCCGTCCCTCCCCCCGGTACACAATCCAGCCTGCTGAGAATCTGAACCCTGGATCAGGAGTGTGACTGGGCTTCATGCAGCCTGCCAGTGCCTTTTTATTTTCCATTTTTGTTCCTCCCCTTCCGTGGTCATAAGCTTGCGTGCATGGAGGCGCACCACCACTTTCTTGCCTCCCTAACTCCAGCGCTGCCCCCTGACCTCCACCAGGCAGCAGCCAAGGAGTGGGACAACATTCCCTCTGCAGGAGAGAAGAGCCATCCATTGGACACTCAGTCCCCTCACTCCCCTGCCAACCCCCTGCAACCCAAGCTTGCTCCCAAGCCCGGGTCACTGGTGTGGTGTGAGGTGTGGCATCCATTGCCTCAACCCTCAGTGCCATAGGTCTGGCTAAAACTGAAATTCTTTATGTGGGTGAAATCCTTTCAGAGGATGGAGTGAAACCTGATCCAGCCAAAGTACAAGCTGTAAGCAGAATCCCACAGCCCAGCAATAAAAAAGAATTGCAGTGATTTCTGGGGATGGTGAATTATTTGGGGAAGTTCATTAACAATCTGACAAAACTTGCAGTCTAGGAAGATTACTTATTAAATCAGCCAGATGGATGTGGACACCTGCTCATGAGTGAGAATTCACAGAAATAAAAAGACTATTGGTCACAGCCCCTACGTTGCGATATTTTGATATTAATTGTCAGAACAAAGTTTCTACCGACCCAGCAACTCAGAAATGGCATCTGGAGACCAGTTGATTATGCATCCAGAGCCTTTACAAAGACTGAATACAAGTATGCACAAATAGAAAAAGAAATGTTAGCCATAGCATTTGGATATGATGCCTATAATAATTACATTTATGGAACTCTCTTTGCGATAGAAATGGATTACAAACCACTGATTACTATTTCAAAAAGAGACCTATGGCAGGTGCCACCAAGAATTCAAGGACTTTTGATCAAACTGCAGAAATATGACTACAAGATAGAGTATACACCAGGAAACCATTTGATTGTGGTTGATGCATTGTCCGGAACATGGGATGAAACACACCTGACCACAGAACAAAGCGGGGACACAGAGGTAGATATTCACATAAACAGAATTAAAACCATGGGAGCTGTCTCAGACCAGATGTGGCACACATTATAGATGGAAACAGCAGCAGATGGAACATTACAAGTGGTGGTTTCTGCAATGCATAAGGGATGGAAAGGACAATACATTTCGCACAGGTATGTATGTGACCTTTCAGGCTGACTCATCTTAGGTAGATGGAGTGCTATTTAAAGGGAACAGGATAGTGGTTCCTAACACATTAAGAAAGGAAATGCTACAGAAAATTCATGAGGGACATATGGACATTGAAAAATGCAAACGCAGAGGTGATATTCTGGCCAGGAATCATGAGAGATGTGGGAAATGCAGTTTTGGCATGTCGGATATGTCAGAAATACAGGCTGGCACTGCAGAGAGAACCTTTAATTTTGGACTCTTTTGTGCAAATTTCTGGGGAAAAGTGGGAGCAGATTTGTTTACACTAGAAGGCAGAGCACATGGCTGTAATTGATGCATTCTCAGGTTATCCAGAATGTGTGAAGCTAAGACAACCACCTCAAGCCAAGTGATACAACAGTTAAAAATAATTTTTGCAAGATATGGGATACCACAGGTTGTCAGGACTGATAATGGACCTCAGTTTGCAATTGCAGAATTTAAGGCCTTTGCAAGGTCTTACAGCTTCAAACACATCACCTCCAGTCCTAAATATCCACAAGAAAATGGGCTGGCAGAATGTGGGATCAAAATGATCATGTCTCTAATGAAAAAAGTCAGTGAGAAAAACACAGACCCTTCCCATGCATTGCTGAATTACAGAGCAACCCCATTAGAATGTGGAAAATCACCAACTAAACTGCTCATGGGACATCAGTTTCGAACCCGATTACCTAAGATCCAACTTGAATGTCACACTGACAATAAATGTGTACTGAAGAAGAAGAAGATAATGCAATTCAAGAAACAATGGAATACATATGACAGAACAACAAAAGCTAGCCTGGTGGAGCTGAGGGGTGAGGCGCTGGATGACACACCTCGAGCCACGCCGGTGACCCGGGTTCAGGAACTAGCCCGGGGAGCTGGGGTCAGTGGGGAGGGAAGAGATAGGGTCTCCGCAGGGCTGCTCTCTCTTCCCAGGGGTGGGACGGGGATACGACTGCTCGAAGAGTGACCTCTGGCGGTGGCCAGAGGTAGCCAAAGCAGCGTCATGGTGTATGCCTGGGGGTGCAGCCACGGTAGCACATTGCCATGACAGCCAGGCTCCAGAAGGGATCTCTCGCATAAAGAAAAAAACCCTCATCGCCGATAGGCGAAGGCACCTCCCTCCACAGACCACACTCCTGCTTACGGACTCGGGATCTCAGGCTGTCTCTCCCCCGGCCCGGTGACTCAACACTAAGAGAAAGAGTGCCCTGGGTGGGGGGCAGACCTTCTCCGGAGGGTAGACCCAGGGGATGCCTGGAGCTGGAGAGGAGCCTACGGAATACCGAGCCACGTTGGGAGGTAGAGGCTGGAGATCAAGAGGTCGCTGGAGAGAGAGTTTGAGGTAAGGAGCAATAAAACAGAGTTCAAGGAAAAAAAAAAGAACAACCAAAGGTCACAGAAAATTGAGGAGCAGAGAAACAGTCAAGGTGATGAAAGAGGACTGCTGGGAAGAAATGGCAATCATTCAGAGGCTGGTGGCCCCTAGATCCTATCTGGTACTTATGGAAAGGGGACAACTGTTAAGGTGAAACAGGAGACATTTACTGCCAGTGCTGATCAACTCAGGACACATTTCTGCACCACCAGGGTCAGTACCTACGGAGACCGAGTACCTACAAGAGGACCCCCGGAATGGGACAGAACAACAGTATGATGATAGAGGAATGCTTAGGACTGAGGAATATGTACAGGAAAGAAATCCTACTGCCCCACACATGGCTCCATCTGATTCTCCTGCCAGATCACAGCACAAAACTGAACTGATGACTAGTGCTCAGAGGTCTACTGAAACTGGTAATCAGGAGGCTTCTGAACACTCAGGCAGGTCAAGATGTGGGAGGCTCATAAAAAAGCCAAATAGACTTATTGTAACATGTTAAGTACTTTATTTATGTAGCACCCCCCTTCCCCAATCATCTAGGGGTCCACTATTCCAGGGGAAGGAGGCCCACAGCACAGAAATCTCACCAGACTTTCTCAATAAAATTATAGAATATATGCAGCCTACCTCGGGACGTCTGCTGGTCACCTGGACCCAAGGCTTCTCTGGCAGGAGCTGGCACTTTCACCCCAGGATTCACAGAAAAGAGGGATCGCCACTTTAGTTCTTCTCCATATCTTAGCCTCTTGGACCCCCACCTGTCCCGGAGACGCGAGGATGCAGAATCTCAAATGAACCTCTGCAAACAAACTCATAGGGACTTTTAAAACTTAAGGATTATTATTTCATTAGATCCCTATTTACAAATAAAAACTGGAACTCCAGATTTCTTCCCCAAACAGTTAATTTTTATTCGCCTGAGCCCTGAAATGATCAGCAGGGATCGGGGTCCATTAGCTTAAAGATAAAGCTCACAGCTCCATGGGGCTAAACTTTTTACAAGATCCCATCTTGGAGAGGGACATATGTAACCCCCCTACAAATGGGGGTTCCCGAAAAGTCTTCCTTGAGCTTGCCTAAATGCTCACTGCCAGGCTGTTGTTCTGCATTTTATCAGTTTAAATGTATTGCCAGAGAGTGCCTGTATAGCCTCTGTGATCTGTCTCTTTAAGAGCTGCCTGGATTGCAGTCATAATTAATCTGAGAGGGAGCTCTATTAGAAGATGTACTTGTTTGCTGATCATTTGTTAGAGTAGTAATAATATTGCAGTTTGTTTTAACCTGCCTTCTTTACAGCATGGACAGTTCTGTTTGTTTCCATCATCTTGGTCCTGGACTGCAGAATGGGCCAATCAGTACATTTGGGACTCTAAAATGGAGCCTGCCTACAGGGGCTTGGTGGGGCCAAAACTTGTAGGAATTGTAGTTTTGGGCTTTTGGCGCCTAAAATAACCTGGAGGGGGAGCCCTTGTTGTGACTGACAGACAGATCAGCCAACCGAACCTTTTGGATCTTGGGGAAAGTCCCACACTGCTTGCAGTTTCAGTTAGATCTGAGTTGGGAAGTGAAGAAGTAACAGCTCGAGATAGTTCGGGCAGAAATCCATACTGGATTCACTCGGGAGAACTGTGGAAAGGCCTGAGTTTGGCCTGCACGCCTGCCTGCTGTTCCTGAGAGGGAACCTGTGTTTCAAACAACATGAAGTCTTGCTATATTATGACAGTAGCAGTTTGTCCCACCACTAGAACTGCTCCCGGAGGTGAAATGGTTAATACCATTCCAAAATAGAACTTTGAGCACGAGCTCTAAGAAGCAGCTCTATCTGTGTAATTTCAAACCTGAACTGTCAGATTCTTTACTCCGCCTCAGTGAGCAGTCGCTCGATTCCTCCTACTGCTTGGTTCATTTCTCGGTTTAAACAGGTGTTTTCGGTTAAATTCAACCGATAATAGTTATTTAACCGCAAAACCGATCGTTCAAGCTCTGTCTGTGGTAATCGTAAGTAAATTAAAGGTTTTGTCTGTGTGGAACTTGTAAGTTTATCGGTTCGGTTTTGAACCGATCAGCTGGGTTAAAACTTATTCTTTAAGATTTAAAGCTTTTAGAGTGCGGTTCCCAGTTCTTATCGGTTCTAAAAAAGCGGATTTCATTACGGTTTTCCACGACCCGTGTAACGGTTGGGAACCGATAAAGGGTGTCTTGCCTGGCATTGCCGGAGAAAGGGCAAGTTTTTGGTTAGGCTGGCATTATGTCTGAGAAACCCAAAAGAAAAACCGGGCCCACTGGGTTTCAACACTGTGATGTCTGTGGGGAAGTCTTTGCCAAGGCTGACCCACACACCACATGTGTCTATTGTCTGGGGTTTGACCACCTCCAGTCAGACTGCCAGATATGTAAGAATTTCCCTGCAGCCACCCTGGAAAAGAGATTGGGCAGGCTCAGGAGCGAGGACAAAAAGTCCGCTGACCGGATGGCCAGCCCGGTTCGTGCCAACCGAACTGAGGGAGTGCCCTCTGACCAGGGCAAGACTTCCTCGGCAAAGAAAAGCTGGTTCTGAGGAACCAATTCCAGTAAAGAAAACAAGAAAGTCAGCAGGTTTGGAGTCAAACCCCTTCTCCAACTGCTGCAGAGATAGCAAAAGCCATACAAATTGTCCAGTCACTGTCTCAGGTTCCGTCCGAACCGCCACTATCTGGCAAAAGGTCGGTTCGTCTGGTTCCAGTGGTTCAGGAATATGATGTTGAGGAATTTTATGAACCAGAGGAGGGGGAGGATGATTATGAACAGTATGAATGTGGCTGGGAAGGTCTGGTGTGCCCATTGAACGGACATTTCCCAGACAGACCTCTAGAATCTCCCCTATGCTATCTGGGTCCCCATCTCATTTTATGTTTTAAAAAAGTTGCTGAAACCCTCCAGCTTCCTTGGAAGAAGCTGTGGATGAGCAAGAGGAGCCTGATTTTGTAGAAATGATGGATATTCCAGAGTCTAGGAGATTGTCTATTCCTTTGCATAAGTCTTTTAGGAAACAAACAATAAAAATTTTAAAAACTCCTAACTCTGTGCCTCCTGTAGATAAAAAGATGGACAGAAGGTACACATTGTCAGGTCCTGATACAGAATTCATTTCTCAGCAATGCAGTCATGTTGAGTAGTTCAGGCTGCAGCCTGTGATAAGCTAATATCCCCTGGCTCACATCCTCCTGACAAGGATTCCAGGAAGATTGATGCCATGGCGAAAAACAGTATATGGCAGCCTCTCTGGGACTCAGGCAAAATTATATGGCTTATGTTGCAAGATACCAGAAATCTAGATGGGATACTGTCATGGCTTTAGCCAAACAGGCCTGCCAGCTTGCCAAGGAGCTGGAGCAGGTGGCTGCTGATGGTATTGAGCATCTAAGGTGCAATTCCATGCTGCAGTGGATGTTAATGATGCTTCCTCTAGGGTCATGGCCACATCTGTAGCTTTTCGTAGGATTGGCCTGGCTCAGGTGTACTAGTCTGTCACAGGATACCCAGACTAAGGCTATGGATTTTCCTGTGTGGGAAATTCTCTGTTTGGGGAGCAGACAGAGAATTACATGAAAAAGATGGATGAATATAGGACTACTTACAAAAGTGCCCAAGCTAAGGAGCGGCAAGCCACTCCTCAGAGGCATACCCCCAGGGGTAGGGGTAGGCCTTTTCACAGGCCTTTTTACCAGACTCAGGCCTCCTCTGCCTATGCTCAGAGGGGCTTCTTCAGAGGCAGAGGCAGACGAGGGGTGAGCAGGCCTGCTCCCACCCCTCAGCCTAAAGCTCCTGCTAAGCAGGCACCCTGATGGGGTGCCCAGGGCCGATTCTCCTTTACCGGTAGGGGGCAGGCTGGCTTACTTCAGTCATAACTGGGCTTCTTTAACCTCAGACAAGTGGGTTCTGGAAGTAGAAAAGCCAGGGTCTGGTTCTCAGCTTCAAAAAGTTTCCCAAGTTGAGAACCAGACTTTTCTACAAAGTGCTTCAGAGACCTTTGCTCTGGAAGCAGAGGTCTCAACCCTGTTGGCTCTCAGAGCAGTGGAAAGGGTTCCTCCCCTGCACCAGGGCAGGGGTCTGTATTCCAGATACTTCCTTACCCCAAAAAAGACAGGAGAATGGCGGCCCATATTAGACCTCAGATATCTGAACAAGCATCTTTTGAAACCAAAGTTCAAAATGGTAACTCTGGCAATGATTTTACCCTCCCTAAGGCCAGGGGACTGGTTAGCCTCCCTGGACCTCAAGGATGCCTATTTCCACATCCTAATCAGAAGCTCCCATCGAAAGTACCTCAGATTCGAACTACCCTCAGGTCATTACCAGTTCAGAGCAATGCCCTTCGGCCTTACCTCTGCCCCAAGGGTATTCACAAAGTGTCTAGCAGTGGCAGTGGCTCACTTAAGGAGGCAAAGGATTGCTGTATTTCCCTATCTAGATGATTGGCTCATTGTAGGCCAGTCCCCAGAACAGGTAAAATCTCACCTGCAAGTTACCCAGCAGCTTCTCACCTCCTGGGCTTTCTGCTAAATCTACCAAAGTCGGTTCTGGAACCAGTCCAGGTACTCACCTTTATAGGGGCAGAGTTGAACACAAAGCTAGCCAGAGCTTTTCTTCCTTAGAAAGGGTGATGAATTTAGTGACTCTGGCCTCCTCCTTCACCCTGCAGGTCTCCGACCAGCAAGACACTTTCTGCAGCTCCTGGGACACATGGCTGCATCCACAGCTGTTGTGCAGGGCAAGATTTCAGATGAGAGACATTCAGTTTCACTTGAGAACCTATTGGTCTCAGAGAAGAGACCCCCTTTCAAGTTGGTCCCAGTGACTCGAACCTTGATCCAGGCCCTCCAGTGGTGGCAGGATCAGAGCAATTCTAAGATTGGGGTCCCCTTCATTCCCCCTGCTCACAATTTGACTCTCACTACAGATGCTTCCCTTCTGGGTTGGGGAGCCCACATGGGCGACCTTTCCACTCAGGGAGTGTGGTCCCCCCGGGAATCTCTGCTCCACATCAATTTGCTGGAACTCAGAGCTGTCTTTTTAGCTCTTCAAGCATTTTCTGCATCTGTCCACAACAAGGTGATACAAGTCAGAACAGACAACACCACAACAATGTGGTACATCAACAAACAGGGGGGCACTCGGTCTTCGGCCTTGTGCACCGAGGCAATGAAGTTGTGGTCTCTGGCCTATTCCTGAACACTTCCCTCATAGCAGTTCATCTTCCAGGGAGGACAATGTCCTAGCGGATGCTCTCAGCAGGATTTCCCAGGGCCATCACGAATGGTCCCTGGATCCTCAAGTGCTGGGGATAGTCTTTGCCAGATGGGGCACCCCTCAGATAGATCTTTTGCAGCCCCAGACAATCACAAACTTCCTCTGTTCTGTTGCAGGCCTCCAGTGTTGGGCTCAGTCCCCTGGATGCCCTTCTCCCTGGATTGGGAGGGAAGTTTCTTATGCTTTCCTCCCTTCCCTCTCTATTCAAAGTATTAGTCAAAATCAGATCTCAGCCTTGCAGGGTGATTCTGATTGCCCGTTGGGCCAGGCAGCCCTGGTACCCACTCCTTCTGTCACTGACAATCCATCTTCCCTTTGCCTCCCAGGATTCACAACCTGTTAACTTGTGCACAGGAAGGGTTTGGTATCCGGACCTCAAATCCCTCAACCTCAAGGCCTGGCTCTTGAGGAGTTAGAGTTGCTGATTTACACCTCTCTCAATGTGTTCTTGAAATCCTAAAAGCCGAAAGCCTTCCACTAGGAGCTACTTATAGTTCTAAATGGAAAAGGTTTTCCATTTGGTGTGCTGGGAAAATATTTCCCCAGAATCTGCTGATTTGCCCATTGTATTAGATTACATGGTCCATCTTAATTCCTTGGGTCTCAGACCAGCTACCCTGAGAGTCCATTTGGCAACTATATCTGCTTTTGTGTCAGCAGGAAAGTCATCCCCTCTTTCCACTCACCCTGTGTTTTCCAAGTTTTTAAGGGATTACTCCATACTAATCCACCCTTTCGGTAACTTGGCCCCCTGCCTGGAGCTTAATGTTTGTATTGCCCAGTTAATGCAACCCCTTTTGAACCTCTGTTTTTGCAGAGCTTAAGTATCTAACTTGGAAAACTGTTTTTCTGAGGCTATCACTTCTGCTAGACGATAAGTGAGTTACAAGCCTTGTCAGTGGAAACTTGACTTTATTTCTTTCCACAGGGATAAGGTAGTCCTTAGGACTAATAGGACGTTTTACCTAAGGTGGTTTCAGATTTCCATCTTAACCAATCTATCTCCTTCCAGTATTTTTCACTGATCACCCTCTTCTGGTGAGAGGAGGTTGCACAGCCTGGATGTTAAGAGAGCTCTTAGTTGCCATATAGGCGCACCAAAGGTCACAGGACTGAATCCTCCAACTTTTCCTTACCTATGGTGAAGTTGGGAAAGGCAAACCTGCCACTAAGAGATCAATTGCCAGGTGGATTGTCTTTTGTATCCAATTTTGTTATCAGAAACTGGGCAGAGATCTCCCCTCTGGCTTGAGGGCTCATTCTACCAGGGGTACAGCTGCATCTCTAGCTGCTGCCAGAGAGATCCCTATATTAGAGATATGCCAGGCTGCTACTTGGAAAATGGTACACACTTTTACCAAGCATTACTCCCTGGATGTCCAGGCCAGGAGAGATGCTCGGTTTGGCACAGCTGTTCTTCAGAGCCTATTCCCTAAGTAGGTTCTGTCCCTCCTCCATGGAGGTATTGCTGTGTAGTCTGCTACTGTCATAATATAGCAAGACTTCATGTTGTTTGAAGAAAAAATTACTCACCTTAGTAATGTTGTTTCTTCTAATGGAGTCTTGCTATATTATGACCTCCCCCCCAGCCTGCCCCTCTCAGAACTTCTACTTGGGTGGGGTCTGGGCAACAATTGTGGGCACTATTATGCCCTTTTAGCGTTTCTCCCTTTTAGGAGTTTGGGGTGTGTGTTTTATTATACTGTTGTTTTATTCTCATGTTGTTAGAATTGTGTTAGTAGTTCTGGTCCCCTGACTTGAGTCTTGGGTGTTGGGACCAGCAATGGTTGTTAATATTTAGGTAGCCATTTGGCTAGTGTAGGTTATAGCTTCCACACAGACCTTAGTGAGTTTTTGCTCATAAAGATCTGACAGTTGAGGTTTGAAATTACACAGATAGAGCTGCTTAGAGCTCGTGCTCAAAGTTCTATTCTGGAATGGTATTAACCATTTCACCTCCGGAGCAGTTCTAGTGGTGGGACAAACTGCTACTGTCATAATATAGCAAGACTCCATTAGAAGAAACAACATTACTAAGGTGAGTAATTTTTTCTTTTTTTTCAGACTGAATCCGAATTTGGAGAACGAATTAAGCCACTGAATTGTGACCAGTCTTTAACCTGAAGAAGACTGAAGATTTGCTGAGTGCGATCTGCCTGTCAGGACTTCCAGCTACCTCTGAACTCCTGGATTGTGCAGAGACTCTCTAATTGCGACTGGAGAGCCATTTGCCTGGTACAGTGGAATTTCCTTATGTGTGAATGGACTGTGTGCTTATAGTGGGTCGTGATTTGGTTCCCCACTGTGTGTCTGAACTGTATTTTGCTTGCTGGAGGGTGTATCCAGCTCCACGGACTGAATCCGTATCCATTTTCGTCTGCCTGGGCCCTGCTGCACTGGCCCAGCCAGAATACCTGCTATGCAGAGAAAGTCATCTACAAGAGACCAGCCTGGGGATCAGCTCCCTGCTCAATGCTTTGAACAGGAACAACACTTCGGTGATTCGTGAGGGCCCTGCTTCTCTGGGCATTCCAGTTCAACAGCCTGCAGTCTCGATTTCGTCCTGCCTGTGTCCAGTATTGGGTATTGTGAGTAAATATCAGGGTAGCTCCCTGTAACAACAGCTAAATCTAAAAGTGTTGTCATCTGATTGTTTTGTTGCCTTTTCTTTCACGAACTGAGCCCTCCGTCTCCGGATTACAAATAGTGTGTGTTGTGCATGTTGCTTTCTTCCATCACAGGGCCCCAACCAGCTGCAATGTTCCTGGCTAGCCGACTGTTTTTCTACCTGGGTACCCAGAGTGTGTGACTGTGTAGGGACTCTGAACTGCATGCATAACTGTCTGATTAATATATCTTTTAAGCAAATCAACCTGATTACGCCCCTCCCTTGTTCAAGTCCCCTGAATAAATTGGATTTAACTTTGTTTGCATTTAACCTGACTGTGATTTCAGTTTGTGCCAAAAGTATTGTACTGTTGCTATTTGCTATGCTTAACCTTGTTTTGCAGGGGGTCCCCAGGGTCAAGCTAGGGGAACCAGCCCTGGTGTTAAGTGCAAACAGTGTGGGTAATTGCCTGGTGAATAAGGGTCATTGTGAAAGTAATTATTGTATATTGTTCAGGCCACTAGAAGGGAAAGAGGGGGGTTACAGTGTTCCGGAGGGCAGTGCTCAGGTTAGGTTGACCACTAACAACCCTGACCGGGTGGAGGCACCCGTTTCCTTACCCAGGCCCCTTAACCTGCTACTAGCCAAGCAGGCAGGGGTAGTAGCCCTTGGGATAGCGCCACCTAGGGGTTACACATAAATGCACAGATACATACATAGATGTTGTTAGCAGATAAGAGCCTTGTGGCCCATCCAGTCTGTCCTAACTCTCTTTCTAATGCTTAAGGTACCCTAGATGCTACAAGTCCCCCTCCCTTCACCCTAGCTTGATAATTCCCATGTGCCTATCCCACACATTCTTGAATCCGTGAACTGTGGCTGCCCCCACCACCTCCTGGGGGAGACTGTTCCATCTTTCCACCACCCTTTCAGTGAAGAAGAATTTCCTTAAGTTCCCCTAAGTTTTCCCCCTTTTAGTCTCATGTTGTGCCCCCTTGTTCTGCTATTTCCCTTCATGTGAAAGATGCTCCATTCTGGTACCCTGTTGATCCCCTTTCGATACATGAAGGTCTCTATCATGTCCCCCCTCTCTCTCCTCTCCTCCAGGAAGTACATATTGAGAGCTCTGAGACTCTCCTCATATGACTTATGCTACATCCTGGACACCATTTTTGTCGCCCTCCTCTGTACCATCTCCATCCTGTCTATATCCTTCTGGAGATGGGGCCTCCAGAACCGAACACAGTAGTCCAGATGAGGCCTGACTAGGGAGCTGTACAATGGTACCACCACTTCCCTTCTTCTACTTGTTATACCCCTCCGTATGCACCCTAGTATTCTGTTAGCCTTTCCGACTTTGTCACACTGTTTAGCCACTTTGAGGTTGTCTTCTATGACCACCCCAGATCCCTTTCCTCTGTGGTGGCCTCCAGTGTTACCCCGTCTAGTTCATACTCGACCCTAGGATTCCTTTCACTGAGACATTACTAAGACATTACTTTCAAACCAGGTCTTAGGCAGAGAAGGATTTACAGTTCAAGATGCAGTGACAGTTCTTTTACCCAGGACACAAAGACTCTTGGATAACCTATTTATTTATTCTTATTTAATTTATTTATTTATTTGTGCTTAGGATTACAAAGTACCTTTGAGCCAAGGCTCTTTTACAAAGGTTCCACGTCATGCTGGTTACAGGGTAACAGACACTAAAATATAAAACAGTTACAGGTACATGGTTTTAGGCAGTAACTTTGTTTGACAAATCAGACTGAGTGATGAGTAACTCAAGAAACAATAGGAGGAAGAGGGCAAGAAGGGGAGAGGGCTGATGGTAGGGGAAGGCATAGGTGTAGAGGGTCAGGGTGAGGAAGTCGAGGGGCCTTGTCAGGACAGACACAGGGCAAGTGCATTAGAAGTTGCACTGGACAGGTAAGTGCAAGAAGAGAGGGCAGAAACTGACACCTATAAAGTCAGAAGCAGTATAGGGAATGAAGATGTTATGGGGTGCAAGCACAAGTGGAGGTGCCAGTTATGGAGTGGCGGAGCTTTTTCTTGAACGCTCCAATCGTTGCTGTGGATAAGGTGTCACTAGAGAGCTCATTCAGCCAACTCGGAGCCCTGTATGCAAACGACCTTTGGCCTTGGGACGTGCAGCAGCAGGGAATTTGAAGGATTTGGGGCTTAGAGCTCCTGGTGTTGCGGTTGGTGATTTTGGGTTTGAGGAGGGTGGTGACTCCTGGTGGTGCTTTTCCCATCATGATTTTCTTAGCAGTGATGCAGGTTTGGTATTTGATTCGGTTGTTCAGTTGCAGCCAGCCTGTTTTGGAGTAGAGGTCACAGGTGTAGGTGAGACGGTGGGAACCAGTAACGAGTCAGCAGGCTTGATTGAGGGAAGTCAAAACACGCCTGAGAGATGAGGTTGTGGCAGATCCATAGATAATGAGACCGTAGTCAATGATGCTGATGATGGAGCTCTGGACAGCTCTGGACAGAGCTTCTGGGGTTAGATGTTTCCTATGTCGGAATAGTAGGCCCATCCTGGTGTTGGCTACTTTTGCCATGTTATTGATGTGTGGGACATAGGAAAGATTACAGTCGAGGGTGAGGCTGAGGTATTTGAAGCTATGAACTTGTCTGAGGGTGATTCCTTGCTTGGTTTTAATGGAGAGCTGATATTGTTTGTGTTTGTTTTGGGAGCTGCAGAAGATCATGGTCTTTGTTTTTTCTGGTTAAGCACAAGTCTGTGTTTTGGGAACCAGTTTTCGACTGCAGAGAAGACCTGTTGGAGGTTACCTTGTAGATGGACTGGTTCATGGTGGGATGCCAGGATGACAGCATCATCCATGTAGAGTAGGATCTGTTCAGGGCAGGATTCTGACAGCGAGTTCAGAAAAAGGCTGAATAGGAGGGAGCCCAAGATTGAGCCTTGTGGGACACCGGACCGGACTGGTCTTTGGTCTGAGAGTGTGCCAGCAATTCTCACTCTTTGGGCGCGGTTGTCTAAGTAGCTTTTGAATCAGTTCACCGAGTTAGGTGAGAGCCCTGGTAGTCGAAGCTGGGCAAGTAGGAGATTGTTGTTATGGTATCAAAGGCTTTAGTTAAGCCGATGAAGGTGGACCCAGTAAGATGACTGTTATCGAGTGAGTGATGGATTGCACCAGTGAATTGAAGTAGCACCGTGGAGGTGCTATGACCTTTTCTAAAGCCATGTTGCTCCTTGCAGAGGATGTTGTTATTGTCTAGGAAGTCGGTGAGCTGGTCTGACACAATCCGTTCTAGGGCCTTGGAGAGTGGAGGTAGGATGGAAATTGGACGGTAATTCTCAGTAGCTGTTTTGTCACCACTTTTATGAATTGGGGTTACCGTGGCAGATTTTCATAAGTCAGGGAACTGGCTGAGGCTGAGGGAGAGGTTGAAAATCCTGGCCAGTGGTCAGAGTACTTCTTCAAGTGTGAGTGATAGCAGTTTGAGGTCGAGGGAGTCACTGCTGGCTCTGGAGTTGCAAATGGCTTTGGTAACGTAGCTGCGGACTTGATGCATTTTTACTGCTTTAAAGTAGAAGGGAGGGTGGCTGGAGGTGGCTGGGGGCAAGGGGAACCACCTCATCGAAAAAACCCTGTGGGAGTACAGCACTGAGGTCTGTGAAGGTGTCATTGAATGTATCAGCAATGAGTTTCTGGTCAAGTGTAGTTTCACCATTTATGCTGAGTACTGACGGGGGTGATTTAGATTGCTTCCCGTTGACTTCTTTAATGTTATTCCAGAAGTCCCTACCGTTGCCCCATGAGTTAGTGAGAGCATTATGGAAATAGGTGGTCTTCGTATCCCGGATATATATGGTGCAGTCATTTGGTACGTTTATAGTTAAGCAATATCAACTTGTCTCCCGGTGTTTCTGGCAATCTCCCAAAGGAGGTCCTGAGCTTTTAGTGGTCTAAGTAGGTCTCTGGTGAGCCAGGGGTTACATAGGGCTTTGGCCTTGCGCTTCTTGAAGGGTGTAAATATGTTGCATGCTTGGTTGAAGATCCTGATGAAGTGTTCCAGTGCAGTGTTCACATTGGTTGCAGTGAGAATTGGGGCCCAATCCTGTTGATGAAGGAAGGTTTTGAGATGAGGTAGCTTGCCTCTAGGTAGAACCTGGCTAGTAATGGTTTTGGGGGGGGAGGCTTGATGAATTTATTGGACCAGTAGCAGATGACGGGGGAGTGGCCACTAAGTGTGTCAGGGAGGACAGTGGTGTTTGTGATCCTGGCGGGATGGCTTGTTATGATCCAATCCAGAAGGGTGCTGGTACCTGTTTTATAGTTTGTCCTGGTTGGGGAGCTAACCATCTGAGAAAGGTTTGCTGCCGCTATCAAGTCCCTGTATGCCCCTGCCTCTGCAGCAGGCCAGTTAATATTAAAGCATGGACCGTGAAGCTCCATAACCCCAATTCCCTCTGGCACTGGTAAGTACCTACCTGTACGGACTGGGTCAAGGCTACCTGACTGAGCTCCTACAACCTCTGTTAGCTCCCTTCACTCCTCGTCTAGGGGCCTCCTGGACATTCCCAGGGTTCTGCTCAAGACATCGGGTGACCGTGCCACATCTGGTGACGGTGCTTTCATTGTCACCGGGCCTACCCTGTGGAACTCGCTACCATCTGCAGTCTGGGAGGCCCCCTCCTACTGAGGTATTCAAGCAGAGGCTAAAAGCCTACCTCTTCCGCCTGGCCAACTGGAGTAGACCTTTTTTCTACATGACTGTTTGAATCATAATATAAGTGACGTATGATTCTGATTATGAATTTTAGTATTTTATATCTATTTATTTGTGTCCCCTGTTTGTATTATTTCTTTTAATGATATTACCTGTACTGTTCTTAGTGTTAGGCACCCAGAGCCTTCATGATTGGGCACCATAAAAATAAAATTTGCCTTGCCTTGCCTTCGCTTTATTATCTTTAGGGCTGTCCACTTTTTCCAGAGGGGAACTCCCTCACTCTCTTTACTTGAGAAGCGAAAAGCTTCTCCATAACCCATTCCCTGGCTCTCTTTCCCAGCCCAAGGGACACAGATGGTGCAGCCTGCTAATACCCCAGCTGTCACCACACCTCACAAGCACTCTGCAGCCCTGATCTTTGTCCTGCCTACACCTGCTCACCCAGGCCCACTCCATTCTTTGCAGCCTCTAGATCTCCTGGCTACCACCGCAAGGGCTTCCATGCTCAACCCATTGACCTGGGTAGTTCTGCCAGCCATAAAAAGTCTCCCTCACATACTCCTCCTGTGCTTGAGAAGAGCTAACTGGGATGGGGAGCCTAAAAGGCCTCCATGCCTTGGAGAATCCACCCGGGCAAATTCATCCGGCACCCAGGGGCCTGTTCCTTCAAACAGATCCCACATCTGGTAAAGTCTCCCCCAGTCCCTTCACTTACACCTGGCCGCCCTGCCACTGGGAAAGGAGGAGGAGGAGGAGACTGCTGCCACCAGCCTCCTTCCTCTGCAGAAGCACTGCCACTACTCCTGCAGCCCTGACAGCCCAGGGAGCTAGACCTCTGACCTGAGTCCCATAGCCGTCCCCCAGGGCCTACCCTTCTCTACCTGAGATTGCTCACCACCCTAGCACCCCAGGGACCTAGGACCCCAAAAACTGCATCTGTGGCTACCTACCACCACCCTCGGAAGCTGAGAACCCAGGAACCTGGCACTTCGCCACAAAACTGGCCGACCTGCCTAATGGAAGGGGGGGGCCCTTCACACTGCCCTGCTGCAGTTCCCACCGATCTCTTCTCTTGAAAAAAACCCGAACTTCTCTCTCTCTCTATATATATATATATACATATATATACTCAATTTATCTGCTGCCCCCAAGTGCCGGCCAGCAGGAATTACTTCCCCCTGAGCACTAAAATGCTTAACTCTCCAGGTGAAAGGGAAGGGGGAAGGGTCCCTAAG
The DNA here is from genome assembly GCA_016271365.2 of Neoceratodus forsteri. Lineage (NCBI taxonomy): Eukaryota > Metazoa > Chordata > Ceratodontiformes > Ceratodontidae > Neoceratodus > Neoceratodus forsteri. Next base: position 621,364,306 of record CM028131.1, read on the forward strand.
GTGAACATAAGCCCCTCTCAGTTGAGAGGGGGCTTACATTTAGCATTCAGATAGACAGCTTCATGTTAAAAAGTGTTTTCCTTTCCTTTCCTTTTTTTGTCTTCTCCCTTTTCTTCTTTCTCTTTCTCCTTGGGAATTGTGAGATAATATAAGTGATAGTCTATGCTACTAGTTAAAAAATTATTTAGAGGACTTGATTGCATATTTTAACGTTATTCTATTTTTTTTTTTTTTTTTTTAGAAAATGGAGGATGTGTTGGGAAGGTACCATCTGAGACATAAAGGGTTAAAGAGCAGCTGCTTAATTTAATAATAGCCGTTCACCCAAACATATACTGTATCTCAACTGACCTGGTCAGGAGTTGCTGGATAAAACTCTTTCTTCAAACTTCTTTTCATGTTAAAAAGGTCTTTTACTCATAACTTTATTCCCAGACCTTGCCTACAAAAATGGAGCAACTTCCCTATGCTGGAACTACACCCCCACGCCAGCACATGCAGCCCCGTTTTGTGATGTCAGTAAATGAAGGCTGCATGTGCACGCCCCATTGATTTGAATGGGGACTATTTTCTGATACATATTAGTACTATTTATCATTGGGATTTTAATAAATCAAAGTGACCGCTCGGCTAACAGGGAATAACTAAAGCAACCTGGTAGTGAAGAACCCTTAGTGTGTGTTAGCCCCTTATTGCATTCACTTGCACTTGCGCAAGGAGCATCTTGGGACTATACAGCAAATGAGAGGTGTGTCACCGCCAGGCCAATTACAGCTGGAACTGCAATGGGTTTGGCAGTGTACACCAATGAGCAGGCACTCTGGTCATGACAGCAGTTCAGCTTTGCTGACGTGGCATGTGCTGGACTTGCAAGAAATGAACCGCTCCAATGGGAGCGCTTCATTTCTTTCTGTAGCCTGAACTCTGGCCATGCGCATTAGTGTGCACAGTAATGCACATGGTCAGAGTTACGGCCACTGTATTCTCTGTTTTCGCTCCTCTGTCCTCCCCCAAAAGGCTTCAACCTTAGCCATGGTGCGGCTTTCTCTTCCAGTGCTTGCTTCTCGGCCTCCCCCCATGCCTCAACACTAGCCGCGGTGCGGCTTTCTCTCCCCTCTCCTGGTGCTCACTTCTCTGCCCCCCCATCTCAACATTAGCCGAGGTGCGGCTTTCTGTTAAAACCAACATCGGGGTTCCCAAACCCTGTATCGGCAATAAAAAAAAAAAAAAAAACAGAGCCGCCACTGAGGGAAAACTGGGAAGCCTACTCCCAGTGTCCCCATCTCTGTGCCCCCCCACAATATTCAGGGATACTGGGGAGCCCACTCCCAGTATTCCCTTATCTATACATCTCCTTTAGAAATGGCCAGACTAGGTTGGCCAAGTGGTCCTTATCTGCTGTCAAAGTCTATGTTTATGTTTCCATGTAAAAAAGAAAATGATCCCCCGACTTTTTTTTTATACCTGAAAAAAAGAAAACGGTCTCTCAACATCTCCCCATCCTCCCCACCCCAGCCCTCACGCTACACACCACCTCCTGCACCCCCACCCAATTACCTCAGATGTCGGTGGCTGCAATCTTCTCTGTACTGGGAAAAGTATGCACTCTTCAAAGCCAAAGCACAAACTGAAGAATCAAGGTAAGTGCTGATAATGGCCATCAGTAGGGGGTTTCAACTTGTGTTGATATCTCAGCCATTTTTTGGAATTTTGCTCCATATTTTCAACATAGCCTTCTTGGGACCCCACCTCATGAACACTGGCACTGTCATTTCGTTACTCAGTCCCAGAAGGTGATTTCACAGTCACTGCACCATATCACCTTTTGGGACCAGTTAACGAAATGACAGTGCCAGTGTTCATGAGGGGAGGTCCCAAAAAGCCTATGTTGAAAATTTGGTGAAAAAAATTCCTCAAATGAACACATTATGATCGTGCGTTGTGCAGTTTCTATGCCAGTTTTTAATATTTTCACTCCAGATTTTCCACATTGCCGTTTTTTCACACCTCCTCACGAACAGTACAGCTGTCATTTTTCACATGCTGCCCAAAACGTGTTTTCGCATCTGTGGCGCTGAATGGCATGTTTGCTGTGCAAAGTCAACATTCAGGATGGACTAACAAAATCACAGTGTCACTGTTCATGAGGTGGGGTCCCAAACAGGTCATGTTGAAGATTTGGTACAAAAATATCCCGAAACGCCTGAGTTACGTTTGGTCATTGAAATTTCGCTACGCATGCATGTAACTTAGGCACATTTTTATATTTTCACTCCAAATATTCAACGTTGCCAGTTTTTCAAATCACCTCATGAACAGTATAGCTATCATTTTTCACATCCTTCCCAAAATGGGTTTTCGCACCTGTGGTGCCAAATGGCGCAATCGCTGCGCAAAATCACCTTTCGGGATTGAGTAATGAAATGATCGTGTCACTGTTCATGAGGTGGGGTCCCAAAAAGCTCATGTTGAAAATTTGGAGTGAAAATACCAACAAACACCCGGGGCGTTAGGGTTTCCAACCCTAATGCCCCCCCCCACCCTGTTGAGACTGACAAGCGTCAGGGGTATGCCTTGTGGTCGTTGGCTGTAATGCTCGCACCATTCTATCCCCACCTTGCAGCCAGTGACAGGCATCAGGATGTGCCTGGGGTCTTCAGCCCTAACGTTCATCCTGTTCTCCTATACTGCCCCATCTCAGCTTATTTCCTTATGGGATGGGGTGAGTGTTGGGGTTGAAGACCCCAAGGCACACCACAACACCTGTCAGTGTCTGCAGGGTAGGTGTGGAATGGCCTGAGGCCGATGACCCAAAGGCACAACCCCAATGCCTATCAGTCTCTGCAGGGTGGGGGTGTGGAGTTAGGGTTAGAAACCCTAATGCCTCATTAAGGAAGTAAATCAGGGAGGGATGGTTGATATCACCTACCTTGATTTCAGCAAAGCCTTCGACAACATCCAACATAGAAGGCTGATTAATAAGATGGGTAGTCTGGCCATGGGGCACAAGCTGATAAACTGGGTTAGAAACTGGCTGACGGACAGGAGGCAGAGGGTGGTGGTAATGGGATCCTATCCAGGGAGAGGGAGGTGACCAGCAGGGTCCCTCAGGGATCAGTCCTGGGACCATTTACAATGCTTCTTCCACCATGTGGCACCTAGGGTTACCACCTTTTAAGAAGCCCAAAGTGGGACATTTCTTACTAAAACATGATTTTTCTCAGGACAATATGTAACCTCAACCAATGCAATATAATTTTTTTCTCTAAATAATCAAAATTAAGACTAAGGGTTGCAGTTTTTTAGGTGTTCCTAGTGCTACTTATCATTTTAAGGTGTTTTAGGTAAGGTACTATAGTTTTTGCAACATTTCGAGAAAAGTCTGAAAATATTTATTTCTACTATAATGTCAGGACATGTAGTATTTTTCATGTTTCTTCGCAGGACACAGCTGTCCAAATCAGGACTGTCCTGCGAAAATAGGGACAGGTGGTAACCCCAGTGGCACCCACTACTCTCACTGCTGCCTCCTCTCTCCTCTGAAGCCAGAACCAGTACCAAACACCACTGCAAATACCTGCAAGTGAATGTTCGGCATTGAAAAATGCTTGTATTAACCCTCTCAGCTTGCATGACTGTACACTAGCCAGGGGAAGCCCACCTACTGTTAATATTAATCAGCTGTGGTGACTCTGCTACATCCCACCCCTTCCCCTCTGCAGAGGAGCCAAACAGAGCACTGATGAGATACAATGGAATTCCTAAAGGGTACATGCAGTTAAATTATGCCTCTAGTTACAATAATCAGCTCAGGTTACAACTAGATACCTGAGGACTCAGGGTGCTGTATTCCTTCTCTTTCCCCAGACCTTGCCCTGCTTTGGCTTTAGCTGGTAGCCCTTGCTTTCAGTTATGCAGGTCGGTGCTGAATGCTTTCTGCTTTGAGCCAGGACTGCCTGTGAAGCAGTCTGCCTCCCCTTCTCCAATGCCTTGTTTAAACTGAGAAACCCCTGTTAGCTTCAGCCTCACTGAATCCCCCCTTCCTCTTTCTCTCCCCCCCCCTTTCCTGGAGGGCGAGCTGCATAAACAGTTCCCACTCTCTGACTCCAGCCTACTACTAGCTGATAATAAAAGAATGTTGGGCTTTAAACCTCCTCACCCCTGAGCTGCTGCCAAACCACAAAGGGGAGATTACGAACATATGAACATACGAAATTTGCCAGCAGATAAAGACCTAGAGGTCTATCAAGTCTGCTCGAATGTGCAGCTAGCACCCCTTATTCTGCAGCTGCCCCTCCCTTCCACCCTTCCCCTTCATTAACCCTCCCCCTTGTCCTGTTCCATCCCCTTTTGAAGCAGTCCACTGTTCTACTGCATACCACTTCTGCAGGTAACGGTTCCACCCAGCCACCACCCTCTCTGTAAAAAGTGTCTCCTCATCTCCTCCTGAACCTTCCTCCTCCAGTCTCATATCATGGCCCCTGGTGGCCCTCCCTGCCTACTTTGAACAGCCCCTCTGTACCCGTCTTGTTTATTCCTTTCATGTATTTAAAGGTTTCAATCATGTCACCCCTGTCCCTCCTCTCCTCCAGTGAGTACATGTTCAACTCCTTCAACCTCCTCTCGTATGATAAGTCCCCCAGCCCCTTGATCATCTTTTGTCGCCTGCGCTGCACCCCCTCCAGTAACTTAATGTCCCTCTTCAGATATGGGCGCCAGTACTGCACGCAGTACTCCAGGTGTGGTCTAACTAATGACCTATACAGTGGCAGAATCACCTCCTCCCTCCTCGAGAGATATACCCCTTGCAATACAGCCCAGCATTTGTTGGCCTCAGCTGCCTTCCACATTGTGCCGAGTTGTTCATTGACCCTGTAATGAGCAATACCCAGGTCCTCTCTCCTCCTCTGTCTGGGCTAGCTGCACTCCCCTAGCTGGTAACTCCTCCTTGGGTTCTTCATCCCAAAATGCAGCACCTTGCACTTTTTAGCATTAAACCCAGTTGCCAGGTGTCTGACCAGGTTTCAAGCTTTGCCAGATCATCCTGCAACCCCTGCCATCCCCCTAGGTCATCCACCACTGCGCCTACCTTGATATCATCAGCAAACAAACTGATCTTGCTCTTGATGTCCCATGATATGTCTGCAATGAATATCCCAAACAACACTGGTCCCAACACGAGCCCTGTGGAACACCGGGCCGTCACTGCCCTTGGGTGTGAGAGCTCAACCCACCACCACCCTTTGTTGCCTTCCTGAAGCCAGTTTCCTATCCATCTCACCAGCTTTGCACCGCCCTGTGCCTACTAACTCCTTCCCAGCCTTCCATGCGGCATCGAGGTTGAATGCCTTACTGAAGTCCAGATACAGGACATCCACTGCATGGCCCCTGTCCAGTTGCCTAGTTACCCAGTCATAGAACTCGACCAGGTTGGTTTGGCAGGATCTGCCATGTATGAAGCCATGCTGTCTGCTGTCCTGTAGTCCTTTGGCCTCTAGGAGGGCCACCAGCCTCTCCTGCAGGATAGTCTCCATTAGCTTACCCACGATGGATGTGAGGCTCACTGATCTGTAGTTTCCAGGTTCATCCTTGGGGCCACTCTTGTGGAGGGGTACCACATGAGCCATCCTCCAGTCCTGAGGTACACACCCCGAATGTGGTGAGGCATTAAATAGGTCTGCAAAAGGTCATGCAAGGACCTCTGCCAGCTCCTTCAGTACCCTGGGGTGGATGCCATCTGGGCCTGGTGCCTTGTCCACCCTCAGTGCCTTCAAACCCTCTCGAACTCTGCCCTCCATGATTTCCCCATCTGTCACCACTTCCCCTGCTTCTGCCATTTCTCCCACCTTGGGTGTCACCCCCCTCTTCTCTTTAGTAAATACTGAGCAGAAGTACTCATTTAGTGCTTCTGCCTTATCGCACCCTGCTTCCACCCAACCCCCCTCCTTCCTAATCCTTACTATGTGGTCCTTACAACTCCTTTTCTCCCTGATGTACTTAAAGAAGTCCTTCTCCCCCTTCTTAATGCCTTGTGCCAGCCTGAGTTCTGTAGATGCTTTGGCTCCCTTACTGCCTTGTCACCTCCTTCGATTCTGTCAAGTACTCCTCCCTGTCCCCCCTCCCTGTTTTCTTGTACTTCCTAAAGGCAGCTCTTTTCCTCCTTACCTTTTCCATGACCTCCTTGCTCAACCAGCTCGGTTTCTAGCCCCAGCCTTCTTGCTCTGGGCTTTGCAGCAGGTTTGGTTGCCTCCACTATCCCCCAGCTTTATGAGCTCCCACCTCTGGTTAGTGTCCATACTAGATTGAATTCTGGCCAGGTACCCTTACCACTTCCCATCCTCCCAAAGTCGGCCCTCCTGAAGTCCAGCATTCTTGTGCAGATTCCACTCCTTCCTTGTCCATATCCATGTGAGCCATACTGGTGGTGGTCACTCCTGACAGCGGTTCCTCCACTGTAAGTTCTCTCACAAAGTCCCCATTTGCCAGCACAAGGTCAAGGGTATTCCCTAACCTGGTTGGTTCACTGACCATTGCAGCAGAAAGCTGTCCTGGAAGGCATCCAGCAGTACCTGCTCCCTTCTGTTCCTGGTTGTTGGGGTGCTCCAGTCCACTCCTGGCATGTTGAAGTCCCCCACAATCACCACACTACCCTTCTCGAGGTCCTCCTGATCTGTCCTGCTAGTTCCCTGTCTAACTCCTCCATCTGAGATGGTGGCCTGTACACCACTCCCATTCTAAGAATCCTATTCTTGGAATCCTGGATTTGCATCCAAAGTGACTCCGTACTACCCTCCTCCCCTTCCTCCCTTACACACTTCAGTCCTTCCTTCACATATAGTGCCACCCCCCCTCCTTTCCCAATCACCCTGTCCCTACGAAATAATCTGTACCCTGGTACAGACAGATCCCAGTCATTGTATTGGGTGGCCCATGTTTCTGTGATGGCTGCAATGTCCACCTCTCCCTCTGCGATGAGAACCTGTAACTCTGCAGTTTTCCTCCCAAGGCTCCTAGCATTAAGGGTAACCACCTTCCACCCTCCCCCATCCTGCCCTCCTTTCCTAGCATCACCAATAGTATTTGCCATTTGTCCTTTGTCACTGTTATGGGGGGTAAGCTCATATGGTTTCCCAACCTGTGGTCTCTGCATATCTATTCCCCAACTGCCACCCCCCACTCCTAGTTTAAATTCCCAACTTCCTCTATGTACTCCTCCATCCTCTGTTTCAACACTTTCTTTCCCTCCTCACTCAAGTGTAGTCTGTCCTTGGCATAGAGACTACTGTCCTCCCAGGTCCCTCCCCACCCCAACAGCCCATACCCTTTAGCACAACACCAGGTTCTTAGCCATCCGTTAAATTCCTCTATTCTCAGCTTTCTTGTTGTGCTTGCCTTTGGCACCAGAAGTATCTCTGAAAAAGTTACTGATCTTCCGCCCCCTCACATAATTGTGCTAGTTCCTCAAACCTCCTCTGGACTATATCTACTGTCTTGTCAGCCAGGTCGTTTGTCCCAAGATGTATAATTAAATGAGACTTGTCCCTACCCCTTCTAGCATATTTCAGAACAGATTGTCCCACCTTTTCCGCTGTCATTCCTGGCATGGCCTCCACCCAAATGCGACTATGCCTCTCCGCCTTGCTACCCCACCTGACTCCTCTTAGTATTGAGTCCCCCAGCACTAAGATTCCACCCCTCTTACTCCCTGCTTGCTTCCATTCATCTCCCTCTCTCATTTCCAGCTCCTCTTCTTCCTCCTGCACATTATTTCCCCCTTTTACCCTGTTGATCCTCCCAGCAGAACTTCCCCTGCTCCAGTTTGGTCCAGGCATTTATCAATTACTCCTCTAATTTCATCATTTCCCTCCTCCACCTTCTTCTTCTCTAGCAGTGTACAACTATTTTCTGAAGACCCTTCACAAATGCCTGCTTCCTCTCTCTTCATAGTAACCTGTTCTCTCCTTTCCACTCCATGACTTTTGCCACTTCTTCGCCTCCCCTCACAAGTTCCTATCTCCTCCTTCCATTTGTCTTTTGTCTCCTGACCTGGTTTCCCCGGCAATCGTTCTTCCTGGCCTTGGCCCCTTTGTCTCTGCTTCCCTTCTTCTGACCCTCTTCTCACCACTGTTGGCTTAAATCGCCCTCCCTCATCTCCCCTTCTTCCTCCCTCCAGTATTGGGCTAAACCCGCCCCCAATCTGCCTTGCCTGTCTTAGTTCCTCCTGCAGACCCTCAATCTCCTTTCTAGGTTTTTCTATGAGATTGGACCTCTTTGGTTAGAGACTGCTGCACTGGAAGAGGCGTAAATCAAACAAAACCGGGAACACTTTGCTTCTGCTGGGATTTCAAAGTGAAACAATTCTGCTAGAGATCTTCTGAAGGGGAGTTACTCTGATGGGGACAAGGGACTCAGTTCAACCTTCTACAGGCAAGATGACATTCACCCTTGCCCAGTGTCCTCCACCCTCCTAGCCACGGTACCCCTCAGACTGCCTGAGAAAAGCCTGGTTTAGGCTGGGGATGGTCCTGGCAACTTGCTGGGAGACTGGACCCTTTCTCCAGGTGTCAGCCCCCCCCCCCGAGGCTGAGCAATCTTCTTAGACCGGCCTGATGGGACAGCCTGAGGCATGACTAGGTGTCTGCTTTGGAGCCAAGGGAAGAGGCTGAGAAGAGAACAAAGAAATCAGCGTGGGAAAAACAGAAGGTGAATAAAGAAAAATGGCTAGGAAGGGAGCTTTGGGATGTGTAGGCTAGGTATAGGTATGTCAGGGGAATTAAACCATTTTCCTGGGTTCCCCTATTTCCACTACTGCCCCTGGGATTCCCCCTAATTGCCTGCCCCCCAATACACCTAAGGACCCTAGTCTAATTTTTGTAGGTCACTCCCGAACTTGCCTTACTGTATTTTTGGTGCACTACACCATCACTGATGTACGCACACACATAGCACTATACATGATACCTACGTGCTGCAGATATGCAGCACGTAGGCAGCCCTGCATTGGAAAGTCATGAATTGGAAGTCTCATCATTTCCTGGTGGCATGCACAAAAGGGTTGCATTCTCCTTCTGCACTGGATCTCCTAGCACTGTACAGCACTGCACATGGGGTTAGTCAGGTAGAGTGCCCGGAAGTGGGGCAAGGCTTGTACCATGCACTACCCTAGTCCTGTGGTGTTGAGTGCCAGTGGAGGTAGTGAAGACTACATTGCAGGGACCCTGCCATAGCTGCTATATGCCCCCTCCTACTGGCAGATGATGGCCTTGTAGAGCAAGCGTCCCTCTTATCATGCTGCCCCTACCCTCCTAACATGCAGCGAGGGCTAAGGGCTACCTTTTGGTAAATCTTTGAATATGGTTCCCTTAAGGTACTATCATATGCCAGTACTGACAATCCTTTCTCTGCATGGAGCAAGGGATCCAGTTCACCATCGGGAAGGGCATCTGATTGGATGCCCATCTGTGTTCTTCTCTTCACCCGCATCTGCCCTGGCCCCTCCGTGCTCCTACAGACATGTGGGGAAGGGCCACAGACAGGCAGATGGGGATAGTGCATTGCACATGGTGTGTGTCTTCCTGGAAGTCTGGGATGTCTTTTTGCATAGGCCCCATGGTGTGGGTGCATATCCTATTATTCTTATGTGCGGCATCCTTCAGGAAACAGGAGAACATGATGGAAAGTCCTGATAGTGCAGAATGAAGGCTTCACTGTGAAGTCTGCAGGCCTCACACCCGCCAACTCAGGCTCTCCCCCGAACAGATGGGTGAAGTATATCTAGAGGGGTCTCATCCCACCCTGAAGGCCCTGCTCTGCGGGGGGGGGGACCATGGAATGTACTATGAGAGGAGATAAGCTACCTGGGAGATGGCAGAGTGATGAGGCTGGGGCTCATGCAGGACCTAAGAGGGGTCCAAAGAGCCAGACACAAAGAAAGGAGCATAAAGAGAAAAGCAAAAAAACATTTGCGCCATGTGGTTCTTGCATTTTACTTTTTAACATCTTACCATGTGCCCCCCCATCTGACAGAACCATATGTGTACTTGCCACTGTACTTGCTTCTGTTTCACTCATCAGGAGTGGCACAGCATGGCTTACCAGTGTGTGGTCAGTTCACAACAGTGGATGTTTCCACATGTGTGGACATGTCGCAGGTGGCAGATGTCAGCAAGGCACCTATTCTCTCTGTATGTTGACTGGCTTACTTATCCTTGCAATAGTTATACAATGACACATGCAATACACATGTAAAACATTACTCAGTATTACATTTGCTGCTAGTGGGGTTATTTTTAGCGTATGTGTGCAGGGTGTAGATTTCTGTAACTGTACTTCACACGCTCATCAGCAGATTGGGGGAAGGGTGCATGTGTGATTATTGGTGCCAACTTTGTTGACATACCATGTCAATAATATAGTATAATACACATGCTACAACAGTGGCATTTTACACACCAAGATACTGTATATAGTTGTTTTGGTCACTTAATGCAAATTGAGTATTGCAGTGTTAATGTACTATAAAGAATAAAAAACAGTCACTGGCTTTAAGAATGACCCTGGGCATGTCATTTGGTCTTTTTGTGCTTCAGTCCTCCGAGGTGTGAAATCTACAGAGGCAAGACCCCCACTGAAAATGAAAAATTGCACTAAAGTTGGGTGCACCTGTTCATGTTAAAAAAAAAAGAAATTAAGTAATGAACTCTGATTGCCACTGGGTGGTGCTCTAATATAGTAGTACTGATTCAGACTAAGCCTGGTTACCTTGTCCATCAGATTTATCCTCCTACTGTCTTAGCAGTTATATGTAGCTATGCCTTTTCTCTCCAGATACTTTTCTAATTTCAGTTTAGATCTGATTACTGCTATCCTTTGTGCCTAATGCTTCGGTAACCGACCTTATGCTGGGTGAGACACCATGAGCAGCAGTATTTGCTGACGGAACAAAATCTGTTATGAAGCTTTTAGTAATAATATATTTCTGGTACAACTACATCAATGTTTCTTTTCATTGTATTTCACTCCTGAACTGAGATATGGGTTAAGTTTTTAAAAGTAACCGTTCTCTGTCCATGTTCATTATGAATGAATTCAACATTTAGTGTTGTGTTGTACTGTTGACCGCCCTCCCAATACTAAGGGATTTTTAGAAACTGTTAGTGGCTTGAGACATTAATGATAAATGTAGTAATAACAGCTGCATTAAGAGCATGAGAGAAATAAAATTATACTGATCATTTATCTGGGCCCACTCCTATTCACCCTCTTCATTAACAAGTTACCTAACAACTGTGGGGGCGCCTCTGTACATCTTTATGCAGATGATGCCATTATCTACCACTCCTCTTCTGACACTGGGTGGATCAACAACACTTTAGTACAAGATTTTCATGCTCTCGAGGACTGGTTCCTAGAGCATCAACTACTCCTGAATACAAAAAAAACTAAAAGCATGCAGATCTTACCTGAACTAATCTTCACCATTCATTACTAATGGGTCCTACCAGGGCTCAGGACCCTGCACGGAAATAAAAATGAGCACTGTCTCTTTAAAAAAAATTTGTGTGGATGGAGATGACGTCGGCTTGGTGCTGCCCTTGAAGCCAGTGTTCTATGTGGCGCTCACAGGTTGGCCAGTAACCGATGCCGACTCTTCCCAGCTCCCAGTTCTGTTTTTTCCGCTGTCAAGGAAGGATCCTGCATGGGAATCTCTGCAAGCAGCTGCGTCACTGTCTAGGCTTCAGTTTCTTGGTGCCATGAGTACTGGTGCCATTCGGTGGCAGAGAGGATTTTTCTTGTTTATGTCAGTGCCAGGTCTGACTTTTTTACTTAGTTTATTTGTTTTTAAGCTGCAGTAATGATATGTTGGGGTAGGGGCGTCGTTCTAAATCAAAGCAGTCCGGAGTTGCCCCTATGCGTCAGTGCACATGTGGCAACACCATTGTGATCACAGACCCCCACAATCATTGCTTTTCTTGCCTGGGTCCCCACCATCCAAAGGACGAGTGTGACGCCTGTTTTTTGATGGACTTCCGTACCTTGGTGATTCAAGCAGCGTGCTGGGGTAGGGAATCCCCAACTTTTGGCAGGCGTCAGCGGACTTGGGATGCCAAGGCAAGAACTTTGGGTCCTCCTTGAGCCCTCCCCTGGGCTTATACGACTCAGCGTGGTGAACCTCCTGCTCCCTCTTGCTGAGAGGCACGGGTTCCTATGAGGGTTTTGTGGGAGGTCATCTTCCTTCGGGGAGGTGACTGGTCACCCCTCACAGTCTGACTCTTCCTTGGAGGATCAGACAACCCCCGAGGTGGAATCAGAGCTATACGCGGGCTTTCCTCGGGAGGTCCCCTCGAGACCATGCACCTTGCTGACTTCGGCCCTCAGCACCGCCTCTGGTGCCAATCAGTGGAGTGATGGGGCTAGTGGGTCTGAGCCTTCCTCTGATGCCCCTCGGGGCACCGGGGGATCCAGGGTTTCAGGTATGGTCAGGTTGGAAGTGACCCTTGTCTCCTTCCCTGTTTTGGGAGATGGTGATGAGAGCAACCCTGATTGAGCCCCTGGCTCTTCAGACTCTGCTCGGACATCTCCGAGGCTGCTGGAGTTCCTGGTGCCGGTTTCCCATCTGGAGGGCAGTGCCATCAGCGGTCTCACTGCCCGGACCTTTCCAGAACCTCCCCTGGTTCTCCAGTTCCAGAGGGTGGCGGTGCCATGGGTGGTGCCGTGTTTGGGCATGATGCCGGGGTTGGAGCCAGGTTGGTGGTTGGCACCATGATCGATGCTGCCTCTTTTGGTGATACTGAGTTCAGCATTTCCCGTTCTGGTGACACCGAGGCCAGTGTCGACTCTTCCTCGGCTACTACTGGTCTCTCCTCCTCTCTTGACTACCTTGCTGGTCGATTCCGGTCTTCCAGAGACTGGGGGTCTGGCTGATGAGGAGGAGCCTGGGGAGGATCCTCTAACCTCTTTGGGGGTGGGAGGTTCTTTTTCTTTGAGGGAGGCAAGCCCAGATTCCTCCACTGGGCCTTCTAAGAGGGATAGATCTTCTTCCCAGGAGAAGGGGGCTGGTGGACTGGTCTTTAAACAATGACCTGTGTGTCCTAGGGCTGCTGGGGCTTGTCAAGGACTGTCCAGTTTGGCTGCTCTCCAGGGAGGGAGTTCTGCAGTGGGTGAGGGCAGGAGTCTCCCAAGTGGCACTGCACGGCTCCAGCCTCACCTTCTGGGGGATCATCCCCAAGGATGTCCCCAACCTGCCCTTTAGGGGTTGGGCAAGCTGGGGTTTCAAGTTTTTCCAGTTCTTCTCCTAATCAGGTCACATCTGGATGAACCGAGTCCTCTGGCAGAGGTACTCCCTGGCCTAACCAGGCTATCCCTCCTCCTCTATCTCTGCCTCCCCCATCCCCTTTTCAGGGGTTTCCCAACCCTGAAGGCCCCCCTGTCTTGGAAACAATTCAGGGTGGTGGCGGCACTGTTTCCCTGTATTTCAATGCTGTTTCTGAGGTCATTTTCAGACCTACTACTTCAGCGCCACCTAGCTCTGATTTGGACTCCCCCTCTTCTTCAGCTTCCTCAGTGCAAGAAGAGGACACTTCATGCCATTTTTCCTCTGTGATGGACTTTTTGTCCTACCAGTGTTTCCTGTCGAGATTATGAGGGAGCTTCATATCTCCCACCCAGTCAGACGGAACCTGGATCGTGCAATGCAGTCATACTTAGGGGAGTACATTGCTGACACTTTAGTCATTCCTCCTTGGCCACAGCCATTACAGGAGGCTTCGGATTCCATCTGGCTATGACTCTCTGCCTCTTCTCCTGCTCCTAGGGACTGTTTGCGCAGATACTGCACAGCAGTGGGGTCTCCGAGTGCCATACCTCAGCCTTCTTCAGGCCTGGGGTTCTCGGATCCCCCCCCTAGGCATCACCGCCTTAGTCAAGACTGCCCCCCTGACTCGGACTCAGCCGAGCTCGACCGATGGGACAGGAGGGTGTTTTTTTGACATGTCTCCTTTTGTGAATATTAGCTCATCAGGGCACACCAGGTGGCCTATTCTAGCATATGTTTTCTGCTAGGGTGTCCCAGAAGCTGCCTGAGGGTGAGGTAACCAGGTGTTATTCAACCGGCCAGGCCTGGAACTACTGTAGCAAGACATTTCTCTAGGGCTATCTATGATGCCAACAAGGTGGCTTCCAGGCTGGTAGGATATTCAGTCTGCATTAGGTGGGCTGCGTGGCTTTGCCTATCCAAGTTGTCAACCCTGGTCCAGCGTAGAGTGATGTCCTCACCCTTCCGGGGGCCCACTTCTTTTCCCACAGGGCATGGCGAGTTTTTCAGGGGCACCCTCCACCTCCCAGATCCTGGGAGCATTTGCCAGCCCTGTCAAGCCCTCAGGCCTACCCAGGCCCGGTTCAGCCCCCTCCTCCCGTGTCTTTTTTCCTCCTCATGGGAGGCCAGGGGAATGTCTTTTCCCCCAGTGTTCACCTTCTTGGTACTCGGACCCATTAGTAATGAATAGTGAGGATTAATTTGGGTAAAATATACAAATGATGTGCTTACCATCAGTACCATAGGAAGGGTGGGGCGGGTGGTGCACTGGCACCGGGCGCAACCCTCAGGGGGGGTGCAATTTTCAACTGAAGCTCATTTGTTTATTAACTTGCGCTACTGCTTTTTTAAATTTATTTTGGCTTGGTAAACTGTAATTATGTCTGGCTGTCAGTAGGGGCGCATCTGCGGATCAAGGACCAGCAGGTTGGGTTGGGGGGGTCACATGAGCTGCAGACAAATAATCATGTGGTGTGGTGTTGCTGGGATGAGAAAGAAAGAGAAAACTGTGGGCGAATAGCGCCACTGCCTGTATAATAAAGATGGGAGCGAACGTAGACAGGAGAGCAGTTAAACTTGGGTCAGAGACAATGTTATTGTTGAGAGTAGAGCCTAGAAATAGAGTGACTAGCAGGCAGCAAAAAAAGTGATAGACAGAGTGTATGTAGAGAGAGAAGATTGGGAGAGATGATAGACAGAGAAGACAAGAGAAATCCAGCTTGAAGATTTTTAAGCAAAGCAATGTAGCGCATTACTGTAGTAGTCCGTCTACAGTATGTACAAGTCCATCCCGGCCATCTCCCATGTATCTGTGTGATTCTGTATTCCATATTGTTTTTAAATGAAAATTAATTCTTCAAATCTGTTTACTATTTAGTTTGTTGTGTCTGTGTGACAGTGTCAATGAATGAGGTGTGAGTGTGTTGTATATGGCGCGTGGCAGTGGCAGCGACAGCACCGCTGGTGGGGGATTCTTGATTGGAATTTGAAAAACGCACTGCACTTCAGTGATCGGGAGGAAGGATTGGATCTGATGTTTAATTTGATTGTGGGACTGGGCCAAGGGACCTACGGCCCAGGCCTGACTCAGGTGTGACAAGACGACTTAGTAGTTCACGGGACTGAGATGGGAGTGAAGACGTTCGCGCCCTCCAGTCTGCTGCTTGTGTACTGACTGATTGCCATGGTGTGGGTGGACCACGGGCACCGTCACTCCAGCCCACCACATTGTTTTCTCTCATCTTGACCCACGTTCCTCCTGCACTCCAATTCTACACCAGGGAGGCTCCCCCAGTCCCACCCTGCGCTGTTTCCTTCTACTCCATGCAGGCGGGTGGTGGAGGGATGGCACAGACAGTCCCAGTCAGAGCAGAGCCAGCAGTCAGACCAAAGTCATACTGCGACTCCATTGCACTGCACTGACTAGTCTCCCTCAAGTTGGTTGGTACATGCTTTTTTTCTTTATTGTACATCCATTGGGACTGGGTGCCAGGTTACAGACACTGTGCAGACTGTGGTCTCTGAATGGCTGGTCACATGACCCCTGGAGATGGAGACGGGTCAGAAATCATCTCTAGCAACAGTCACATACAGAAGTAGCTGTGTTGTAATATTCAGTTTTCAGAGGATTCCTAAGTAAGTGCATCGTAGAGTTTCTCTTATGTTCAATTTTGAAGATATAGGAAATTCCTATATCTTCAAAACTGAGACATAAAAAATGTGTACTGTGTTTTCCTAAGCCCAATTATCCCATTCAAATGTTTAGTATGCAGAAAAATAGTTTGTCACTCTTACCCATGAATGCTACAAGAATCATGCATCTGCAGTACATTGCTTTTAATAAAGAATCAAACTACCATCCCCAATAGATTGACACATTTCCAGGGACCATGCCCCAACCTAGACCTCAAAGCTGCAATAGCATTGCATAGCTGCAATGCCCCCTACTTAAAGTAAACTATAAAGAAAATAAAAAAATACTGCCTGTCTAAATGTGCTTCTAGCCAGCCAGAGTCTCCTAGCTCAGTTGGTAGCACATCCATCTATGGACCAGAAGGTTGTGAATTCTCTGCCCACAGCGGGATTGGACTTGCACCTAAAATGCTGGTGTAACCCCCCTGCAAATGGGGGTTCCCAAAAGACTTCCAGGAGCTTGCTTGAATGCTCCAAGCCTGAATGGTGTTTGGCATTTAAGCCATTTATCAGTGAGTGTTTTTAGAGCCTCTGGTACTGTCTCTTTAAGAGGTGTCTGCTTGCAGACATAATTAGTTTGTATGGGGGGACTGTGTGCTTCTCTGAGTACCACTTGAGCTGCTGCCAATTCACTTCATTTTTGCAGTCACTAGGAGTGCAAAGGGAACCTGTCTGAAAGATGTAACTGTTTGCCAGAAATTATTTAGAGTAATGGTGAGGTTGCAGTTTGTCTGGCCTGCTTTCTTTGCAGTCAGAACTGTGTCTGCTAGTTCCCCATTCTAGTTTTGAACTGCTGAACTGGACCAATCAGTGTGGGGTAAGCTAGCTCTAAATGGTGCCTTGGACGAATCAGAATTTGACTCATAATCTGAGCCAGCCACAAGAGGATTGTATGGGCAGTGACTTGGGAGATGTAGTTTAGACTTCAGTGCCTTTTGGACCAACAGCAGCAGTCTATTGTGAGTGACAGCCAATCCAGTCAAGAACTGGGAGGAACTCAAAGGAAGTGCCCGGTTTTTGTCGGTTGGAGTTTGAGTTGAGCTTTGGCAGTGAAGAAGGAAGGAGCCCTGTGCTTTTTCAGTGTGCAGTTTTAGTCAAAAACGTGTGTAAGGCCCAGAGTTCGGGTCTGCAGCTTGTTAGACTGAACTGGCCTGTGAAAAGAATCAAAGGATCTCTGAAGAGTAGAAACCAGGCTCACCCTGTAGAAGACTGGAAGAATTGCTGAAAATTGCACCTCGGTCTGTCAGGAACTGAATCTGCTGTGTGTTCTCCGGTATTGTCAGTAATTGCATCGGATACAGATGCAGCCTGCCTGGTATAGTGCTTTCTTTTTATGGATGTGTGAAGAGGTTTGTGTACCTCAAGTGAGCCCTGCTGACATTGAAGGACCCTATCTTATTTGGAGGTCGTGAGTACTAATTCAGGTCGCTCCCTGTTGAATTGCCACATTACATCCAAATGGAATTACTGTACTGCTGACTGTTTAATTCTCCTTTTCTGTGTGAAAGGGCCCTACCAGCTGCCACGGTTTGGACTAGCCACTAGGGCTTGGGTACCCAGGGACAGTAACTGATAGGATAGGCCTGTGCACAGAGCCATAGGTAGATTATTAGAGTGATAAGCTAATTAACCTGATTTCCCCTGTCCTTGTTATATCCCCTAAATAAATCAGAGCTGCTTGTTTCAGCAAAGTTATACTGCCTGAGGTATTTGTTCATGTTAAAGTACTGTACTGTGATTGTTGCACTGTATCTCATTTCACAGGAGGTCCCAGTGCCGGAACCAGTCCTGGGGGTAAGTGTATACTGTGAAGGTAATTTGATATATTGTGTGGGCCACTAGTGGGAAGAAAGGGGGTTGCAGTGTCCCAGAGGGCTGTGACCAAGTTAGTTTAACTATTGCAAACCCTGACCTCTGGGTGGAGGCACCGCCATTGGATCCAGGCCCCTCAACCTGTTAGTGGCAAATCAGGCAGGGGTAGTAGCCCCTGGGATAGCGCCATCTAGGGGTTACATCTTGGAGGCTCACCGCTGGGATTGTGTGTCCTAGTGGCCATATTTACGAACCACTGTTAAGAAAAATGGGTACCCGACAGAAGTGGCTGTGCACCGGCTGGTGGAGTGGTGTACTGGGAGGAGATCGACCCCAAAATGCTATGCTTATCCTGGACATCCCCTGGGTATCAATACGACACTGTGCAGGAGTACTTTCCAAGGTGGAAGGTTTACAAAACCCTGTGGTGGTGGGTCGGCATGCTAATCTGCTCACCCACACTTTCCTGGCCCTAGTAGTTTAAGGATCCCATAGATAGCTCCAAAGTGCCACAGACCATTACCCCAGAGGAGCCCTCACTGCTTGGAGAGTGATAACTAAGGACAGTAAAGACCGGGGAATCAGCCCCCACCACTATCTGAAACTTTTGAGGAGAAATTTGCTGAATGGTTGCTGGAGAGGGGAAACTGTGGAGGACTTGAAGAAACTATTCTTGCCACCTGGGGTGTTCCTCCCCAACACCCTCTCCTGCTCCAGTGCCCGTAATGGTGGCTGAACCAATGCAGACTCTATTTCTGCACCTGCCATTAGTCACGACTCTTACCGGAAGGTTGAGGATCTTCTCTGGCACCCTCCCACCCCCAAGGGAGGATGACTGGGAGACCTGGATAGACTATGTTGCCCCCAAGTGCTAGAATGGCAATGCTCGAAGGCTAAAAGCTAAAGAGGGTTAGTGAGAGCCTCCAGGTCCTGCCCTGGCTACCATCCGTGCTAAGCAACGGCCAGTAACCCTGAAGCACTGCACAGGCCTATCTTGAGGCCTTGGAGAATGTATGGGAGCCCAGATTCTGATGAGGACCTATGGTGGAGAGTAAGAAATGCACAACAGTACCAAGGGAGTTGTTGTCTGTGTATGTCTCTCGGCTGGAAAATTGTTGCAAGAATGCCTCAGAAAGGGTAGTTTGCCAGCGATTGAACTGGACCGAACCAGACTGGACAGAATCCTTAAGTCTGCCCCTTCTCAGAACTGCTGTTGCTTCAGTTACGCCTGGCAAATCGACTGGAATCCCCACCCTCCCATGATGAGTTAATGAGAGAAATTGAGGAGTTGAGAAAAGGCGACTGGGAGGTACCTGCACCAACAGCTGTGGCTACGACCCGAGTGACTGAGGGTGACCCATCAAGTGAAGTTCAGGGCAGAGGTTGACAGTCAATGAGTGCTCTGACAAGGAAAAGATATGCCACAATGGGGCGAACTGTTGAGAGAGATCCGGGAATTCAAAAACAGTCCCTTTATGAAGGCCACGCCTGCAAGCAGGCCCTGACCTATATCCGACTGCATCTGCTATGGGGGTGGGGTACCCACCCATGTATCTCCTGCTGATAACAGCTCCAAACTCAAATCCTTGACCATGGAAGTGGAGAAACTGACGAGATGTCTCCAAATGCTTATCACGCCGAGAGACAGAGATGGCACCCAGGTTTCCAGTTAGTAATACCCGCCCTGGCTCCCAGTGTGGCGCTCGCCAGCTCAAACTCCAGAAAGTATGTTTTGCTATAATTAGTGGAAAGATGGGCACATGAAAAGGAATGCCAGTCCCAAAAAGACACTGACAAAGTTGCATATAGGCTACAAGGAGAGCTTGGAGAAGAAATCAGTGGTTAAGAGGTGCACGCATGATCCCAGTGAGGGCACCAAAAATGCTAATTCACGTCCTTTGTGGCAAGGTCAGTTGCCCAGGCCCCCACTACCGCCTCTCCAGACTGGTCCAGAATAGTGGGTCCCTCCATGGAGACCACTGTAAAGGTGAATGGAGTGTCTACAAGAGCTGTATTAGACAGTGGCTCCTAAGTGACAATTATGTTCCAGGATTGGTATCAGAAGCATTTGCCAGACGTACCCTTACAACCATTAGAAGGACTGCATGTATGGGGTTAAGTGAAAGGCCTACCCTATTCCGGTATATCCGAATTTGGCTGTCTTTCCCCACCTCCGTGGCTGGAGTGGCCGAACAAGTAGAGACCCTAGCCTTAGTGTGTCCCCCACTGGACTGTATGATGGTGTCCCTTTGTTAATTGGAACAAATGCTCATATGTTCGGAAGGCTGGCACAGTTGTGTTATGAAAAACAGGGTCAAAGACTAGTAGAGCTTTAAGAGTTCCGCTTTAATTAAGAAGGCCTATGAGGCACAGAGAGATGCTGAAAAAACAGAACCAGAGGAACCGGTCGGAATTGTATGGAAGAAGGATCCTGAGTCTCTGATCCTGGCGCCAAATGCCCAGTGTACCTTACAGGGAGAGGTCCGTATCAGAAAGGATGTTAAGAATAAAATATTAATGTTGGATGCACCAGGCGATGGAAAATTGCCAGAGGGACTGCTGGTCAAGCCTAGTATTTTGCCCGCTAGAGCCCATGCTTATGCCAGAAGGGTAATGGTCCAAGTTCATAATGTGTCTGAAAGAGACATTCGAGTAAACAGAGGTTGCATCCTGGCTAATGTGCATTGTGCAGACACTGCAGTGCTACCCAGCAGCAAGAGTTCAAGGAAGAATGACAGAGTAACGCCTGACTTGTTTGATTTCAGCTACCCCGCTGCCAGCTGAATGGAAAGTGAGGATCAGTGAGAAGCTTGCCCAGAGACCAGGTGTTTTCTTTAAAGGAATGGGATGTAGATGCGTGCAAGGAGCTGAGCACAATATCTCGGCTGCATGACTAAAGACCATTTCGTGGAGAGGTCTCACGCCTGGCACCTGCTGACATAGATGATGTGAGACGCATCTGCAAGAGATGTTAGCTGCTGGTGTAATACAAGAATCCAGAAGCCCTTATGCTTCCCCATTGTGGTAGTGAGGAAAAGAATGGAACAGTAAGGATGTGTGTGGATTATCGCACCTTAAACCGCGGACTATCCCTGATCAGTACACAATGCCCCGCATTCAGGATGCTTTGGACTGCCTAAACGGAGCAAGTGGTTCTCTGTGCTGGATCTCCGCAAGTGGGTACTACCAGATCCCGATGGCCCCAGAGGACCGTGAGAAGACGGCCTTTATCTGTCCGCTTATTTCTATGAATTCATGAGGATGCCTTCAAGGGATTTCAGGTGCCCCAGCCACTTTTCAACGATTGATGGAGCGTGCAGTGGGGACATGAACTTACTAGAGTGCCTGGTATACCTAGATGATGTTATTGTGTTTGGCAGCTCACTGGAGGAACATGAGAGCAGATTATTTAAGGTATTGGACTGACTGGAGGACTTTGGCCTTAAACTGTCCATTGATAAGTGTCAATTCTTTCAAACATCAGTAAAGTATGTGGGACACATAGTATCCACCGAGGAATAGAGACCGACCCAAGTAAAGTTGAGGCCTTGACCACCTGGCCACAGCCCAAAATCTAAAAAGAACTGCAAAGATTCCTGGGATTTTGTGGTTATTATCGGCGCTCATCAAGGACTATTCAAGAGTGATCCGCCCTTTACTTAACCTTACTCAAGGGTATCCCCAACCCACAAAAATACCAAAGTCAGCGTCCTCAAGACTGAAAGAGTGTATTTTCATCCGAGTGAAGTATTTGGGGCCCGCTGGACTCCTGATTGTGAGACTGCTTTTCATGAGATCATATATCAACTTACCCATGCTCCAGTGCTGGCCTATGCCGATCCAAGAAAACCTTACGTCCCTGCACACTGATGCTAGCTTGCAAGGGTTGGGGGCTGTGTTGTACCAAGAGCACGAGAATGGCCTGAGACCAGTGGCCTTTGCCAGTAGAAGCCTGACCCCATCCGAAAAGAACTATCCTGTACATAAGTTAGAGTTCCTAGCTTTGAAGTGGGCTATTGTTGACCAATTCCATGAGTACTTGTATGGGGCTAAAATACTAGTAAAACTGACAATAATCCTTGACCTATGTGCAGACCTCAGCTAAGTTGGATGCCACTGGCCATAGGTGGCTTTCTGCATTATCTACATATGACTATGCTCGAATACGAGCAGGTCTGAACCACATAGATGCTGATCCTCTCCCGGAGGCCTGTTCCCCAGAATGATTGGGTCCGATTGGCAGAACCTGACATTCGGGCACTCTGCCGGAAGTTTGACAGGGAGGAACAATGTCCACGGACGCAGTGGACTGCATGGTGGATTGCTTGGGAGCTCTGAGAATTGCATACCTGCTGCTTATTGCCACTTTTCTGCAATAGACATTGGTGCACTGCCTCAGCTGGACAATGACAGTATTCGTGGGCTCAATCCCGCGATCCCATGATCAAAGCAGCTTTAGAAGCCCTCTATGCAGGAAAAGATGTGTCCAAATTACGCTCCACTGATTTGAGAACTGCACTGTTATACAAAGAAGGTCCTAAGTTGAAACTGATCAATAAACTGTTATACAGAGAAACAGTAGACAGAGGGGGACAAGTAGACAAACAACAACTAGTGCTGCCCACTGCCTTTCGAGACTCAGTACTGAGGTCCTTGCACAACCACATGGGGCACCTTGGTATAGACAGAACACTTGACTTGGTGAGATCCAGATTCTATTGGCCTAAGATGGGGCTGATGTGGAGCAACACATTCGAACTTGTAGTCGCTGCTTACAGAGGAAAGCTTTGCCCCAGAGGGCTGCCCCCTTGTTAACATCACCACCAGTGCACCCATGGAGTTGGTCTGTATTGATTTTCTGAGTTTGGAGTCAGATCAAAGAAATATCAGTATGTGCTGGTGGTCACTGACCATTTCACGAGATATGCCCAAGCTTTCCCACCAAAGACCAGAAAGCATCCACTGTGGCCAAAGTACTTGTAGAAAACTTTTGTTCACTATGGGGCTCCACAAAGAATCCATTCTGATCAAGGGAGAGACTTTGAGAGTCGTCTGATCAAAGAGATGCTTTCTGTGGGAGTGCGAAAGTCCAGAACCACTCTCACCATCCCCAGGGGACCCACAGCCTGAACGCTTTCAACCGCACTTTGCTAGATATGCTAGGCACCCTGCACCCAAAGGACAAGCCTAGATGGAGCTAACAAATTAGCACCCTGGTACATGCTTATAACTGCACCAAAAGTGATGCCACTGGAT
This sequence comes from Neoceratodus forsteri, assembly GCA_016271365.2. Lineage (NCBI taxonomy): Eukaryota > Metazoa > Chordata > Ceratodontiformes > Ceratodontidae > Neoceratodus > Neoceratodus forsteri. Next base: position 621,387,380 of record CM028131.1, read on the forward strand.
TCTCCCTCACCGCCTGATGTTTGGAAGAGAAGTCGACTACCAGTAGATGTGTGTTTTGGGGTCTCTCCTGATGGGGTTCAAGCTGACAACTATTTACAGTATGTGCAAAAGTTAAAGGCCCAGCTAACTCATGCGCATTCAACTGGCTCAAACCATGGCTGCCAAAAAGAAATCTGGCCAACAAAGAAAGGTATGATAAAAGGTGAAAGCACAGGAACTCCAGGAGGGAGATCGGGTATTGCTAAGAAATCTGGGACTGCATGGCAAGCACAAGATTGCTGACAGATGGCACCATCTCCCTCACATTGTAGTGGGCAAACTAGATGATCTGCCAGTGTACAAAGTAAGGCCTGAGAATAATTCAAAAGATGTAAAACAATGCATAGAAATCATTTACTGCCCATTGGACAAATCTTAATTGAGTCTGAGCCCTAGAAGATGCCCCTCTGGACCAGTGACTAGAGCTGCTGCTAAGAAAAGACCAAGAAAGTCTGCACCTACAAGCAAAGTTAAAGTGTTCCCTCCACAAGTCCCAGTTGAGCATGACTGTCAGTCCATATCGGAAGAAAGTGAGAGTGACTTTGAATACTATCCTCTACGTAACTGAGTCAATTGTTTTGGGGCAATCCCTAGTCAATACTGGAGACAAAGCTGGGCCTTCTGGACTGTCTAAGCCCCCAGCTTCATCCCTGGAGCCAATGCTCCCAGAAAGTGAAGTGCAAAGCATCAGATCAGATGAAATGGAATCATTGTGCATGGTTGAACTGTTTGAGCTTTCAGGGAGGAAATGATAGATTGGGCAGACTGGTGATACACCGAACAAGAAGAGTATTTTGAGTGCCCTGATAGTCCACTGCCAGTGTCCGAAAGCCTCCATGCGAGCCAAATGTTGTGGACTCAGAAACTGTAACTCCTGGAGCTGAAAGTGCCCCAAGTTCTAGCCTCTCACCCCATGGAGACTCCCCTGACAAGTGAGGACAATGCTGAAAATGAGGCTCAGAGTGCAGAGACTATAACAGTTCCCCTAGAAAGACTGGTCGAGCTGTAAAGCCTGTGGTGCACCTCAGTTATGATTCACTTGGGAGGCCTGTGGACTTGCCTCTCAATGTTGTCCATAAAGGAGTGTATGTGTCCCCGAGCTCATTGCCCAAACTGAGCATCAGTGCTAACTCAAGTTACTTGTGTTGCCCTCTAGTATGGTGCCCTTGCCCCATCCAGCCCCAAGGTAACTGATAGGAAGGCCCCTCTTCAGGTTTCATGTACAAGAGGTAATAACTTGAGTTATGGTACAATGTGTATGTATACTGTGTAAAGAGTGACGACTGCAATGTTTCAGAAATGTGTTCTTGTAAATGATATATTGACTGATGATTACATGTGCGAGCCTAATGCAAATGTATACGGTTGCAGTTAAACTTATGGTACTTGCTTGACGCGACGTCAAGCTTTCCCAGGCTAGAAGGGTGTAACCCCCTGCAAATGGGGGTTCCCAAAAGACTTCCAGGAGCTTGCTTGAATGCTCCAAGCCTGAATGGTGTTTGGCATTTAAGCCATTTATCAGTGAGTGTTTTTAGAGCCTCTGGTACTGTCTCTTTAAGAGCTGTCTGCTTGCAGACATAATTAGTTTGTATGGGGGACTGTGTGCTTCTCTGAGTACCACTTGAGCTGCTGCCAATTCACTTCATTTTTGCAGTCACTAGGAGTGCAAAGGGAACCTGTCTGAAAGATGTAACTGTTTGCCAGAAATTATTTAGAGTAATGGTGAGGTTGCAGTTTGTCTGGCCTGCTTTCTTTGCAGTCAGAACTGTGTCTGCTAGTTCCCCATTCTAGTTTTGAACTGCTGAACTGGACCAATCAGTGTGGGGTAAGCTAGCTCTAAAATGGTGCCTTGGACGAATCAGAACTTGGACTCATAATCTGAGCCAGCCACAAGAGGATTGTATGGGCAGTGACTCTGGGAGATGTAGTTTAGACTTCAGTGCCTTTTTGGACCAACAGCAGCAGTCTATTGTGAGTGACAGCCAATCCAGTCAAGAACTGGGAGGAACTCAAAGGAAGTGCCCGGTTTTTGTCGGTTGGAGTTTGAGTTGAGCTTTGGCAGTGAAGAAGGAAGGAGCCCTGTGCTTTTTCAGTGTGCAGTTTTAGTCAAAAACGTGTAAGGCCCAGAGTTCGGTCTGCAGCTTGTTAGGACTGAACTGTCCCTAGAAAAGAATCAAAGGATCTCTGAAGAGTAGAAACCAGGCTCACCCTGTAGAAGACTGGAAGAATTGCTGAAAATTGCACTCGGTCTGTCAGGAACTGAATCTGCTGTGTGTTCTCCCGGTATTGTGCAGTAATGACGATCGGGATACAGATGCAGCCTGCCTGGTATAGTGCTTTCTTTATATGGATGTGTGAAGAGGTTTGTGTACCTCAAGTGAGCCCTGCTGACATTGAAGGACCCTATCTTATTTGGAGGTCGTGAGTACTAATTCAGGGTCGCTCCCTGTTGAATTGCCACATTACATCCAAATGGAATTACTGTACTGCTGACTGTTTAATTCTCCTTTCTGTGTGAAAGGGCCCCTACCAGCTGCCACGGTTTGACTAGCCACTAGGGCTTGGGTACCCAGGGACAGTAACTGATAGGGATAGGCCTGTGCACAGAGCCATAGGTAGATTATTAGAGTGATAAGCTAATTAACCTGATTTCCTGTCCTTGTTTATATCCCCTAAATAAATCAGAGCTGCTTGTTTCAGCAAAGTTATACTGCCTGAGGTATTTGTCTATGTTAAAGTACTGTACTGTGATTGTTGCACTGTATCTCATTTCACAGGAGGTCCCAGTGCGGAACCAGTCCTGGGGGTAAGTGTATACTGTGAAGGTAATTCTGATATATTGTGTGGGCCACTAGTGGGAAGAAAGGGGGGTTGCAGTGTCCCAGAGGGCTGTGACCAAGTTAGTTTAACTATTGCAAACCCTGACCTCTGGGTGGAGGCACCCGCCATTGGATCCAGGCCCCTCAACCTGTTAGTGGCAAATCAGGCAGGGGTAGTAGCCCCTGGGATAGCGCCATCTAGGGGTTACACTGGCATCAGAGTGCAGTAGTAGGGCGTGCTGAACTGCTGAGGTTTGCCGTCCCTCGGATGAGACATTAAACCGAGGTACCTTCTACCCATCCGGGTGTTGTCCTGAGGGGTGTCCAGGTGGAAGTAAAAGAACTGAGGGGCACTCTTCGCAAAGAGTAGCAGACATTCCCGGGGTCCTGGCCAACATTCTCCTTTCCATAAGCCGGTTCATGCAATTGTCCAGGCTGTGTGTGGGTGTTGATGTGCGATATGGCCGCCACCACACATTTAGTCACTTCACTACCAGTCTAGCATTGCGTGTAAAGCGCTTTGGGATACAAAATTTTAGGGACCGACCATGTAGCAAAAGTGTTTGTATTTTTTTCTTCAAGAAAAGCCCCAAACCTCACCACAGAGCTGGAGCATGTAAACCCTTCAGAGCTTCTGGCTCTTTTCGGGGGGGGGGGGCGCTAAATTTGTCTCTTGCCCAGGGCACCCAAATGCCTTTCTACGGCTCTGCTTACCATAATTATGATCTTCCCAGATATCTTCACCATTCATTATGCCCACTCTCCCACCCTATGGTCAGACACTGGGCAGCCCAGCCTCTTTTTTCCCTCCCCTCCCCGTCCTTCTGGCTGGAGGGGATTGGAACTTGGGGCTCGGGCCTGGATGAACTCTATGTCCAGTCTGGATGTTTCCACCTCTGGTGGTTGGCGAGGTTGTGGCACTTTTATGTGACACCTCTAGGTTGACTCCCATAAGGATTTTTCCCAGTTGAGCAGCCCACCAGTCCTTGGGATCTGTTGCCTGGAGTGATCCCCTTCAGATGCTTAATTATTCTTCTTCTGGAAAAATTTTAAAAAGGAGAATGGATACTCAGACTAGGAGGGAAGGAATGGACGAAAACAGAAGGTAAGGAACAAGTTTGCCAATTTGAGAAACTGGTTCTGTCTCTGTTTTTAAAACAAAAAAAAAGGAAGAAAAAGGAATTCTTTTCTCTCTGTATGGTCAGGTCTACAGGCCTCTGGCCCTTCCATCCCTACAACTCCCCACCCACCCCCCTTTTTTCTCCTCCCTCTTCATCCAGTTGGGTGCTTGAGCCCTGGTTTAATCCTTTCCACTTGTGGAGTCTTGTCTCTGGGCTCCTGGAGGAGACAGACCTGCAGGCTGTGGGGCTGGGGAGAGTTGGGCCAGTTTTTCTTCCTCCGTCTGTCTTCCTTCCTTCTCTTAGTTGTTTTTTTCCCTTGCTCAGGGCTGCCCAGTGTTCTGGTCACCCCTGTCTGTCCTTCTTAATTTTCCCTCTGACCTAACCCTAGTTAGTCTCTGGTTTTATTTTATTTGTTTTTTTCCCTACCCATACCTATCTTTCAGGCACCCTGGCCCTCTGAACCCCCCCCCCTTTCCTGTTCCTCGCCTGGCGGACAGAACTGAAAGTTGGGAGGAGTCGGCGTCAGTTACTGGCCAACCTGCGAGTGCCACATAGAACGCTGGCCTTGAGAGTGGTGCCGAGCTGACGTTGTCTCCATCCACACAAAATCTTTTTAAAGAGACAGTGTTCTTTTTTATTTCCATGCAGGATCTTGACCCCCAGTAGGACCCATTAGTAATGAATGGTGAAGAAATTTGGGAAGATCAGAATTACGATAAATACGTAATTTGTATTTCTCCCATCTACCCTCCTCTTTGCATAACAATCCTCCACTTTTGATTCTCGCTCGCAGTGGGTGACCTCCTTGAATCTGTTCAATACTTTAAATACTTAGGAGTCACCCTAGATACAGCGCTCTCACTTAACACTCATATCACCATCCTCAACAAAACTTTAAACCAAAAGCTTGGTATGCTTTACCATATCCGCCCCTTCCTCACTGCTGCCTCCCGCCACAAGATCGCAGCTGCCTTGCTACTTCCCCTCCTTACCTATTGTGCACTACTGTTGCTCGCTGCCAACTCAACAGTCCTATCCCTCCTCAAGCAGGCCTATCATAGAATGGGCAGATTCGCTTTGGGGTCAATGCCTGTTCTCACCACTGTGACGTCTTTGCTTCATTAGGTTGGTTAACCTATGAATCTAAACTTTGTTTTGCCACCCTCTGCCTGAGGCACAAACTGGTCCATAAATACATTCCCCCCTGACTTGGTGAGTTTGTTCGGCTTCAACAATCTAAGCGTGCTCTTAGGTCTGCCTTCCTACCCCTGCTCATCATGCCCAAACCACAGCTGGCAGTGGCACAATGATCTTTTGCTTTCTCTGCCGTGTATGCCTAGAATTTCTTGCCCAACTCCCTTCTTTCAAACAACATGAAGTCTTGCTGTATTTTGACAACTGCAGCTAGCTCCAGCCTTTGAACTGCCCCGGACAGTACAGGGTTAAATTTCTATGCAGGGCATAGAACGTTGAGCTCGAGCTCGGTTGAAGACTCTGTCTGCAGTACTTTGAATCCAAACTGTCAGATTCTTTACTCCACTTCACTGAACAGTCGCTTCGGAGATTTCTCCTGCTGCTCGGTTCAAAGACTCGGTTAAAGTGTCAGTTGAAGTCTCGGTTTTCGAATCAGAGCCGTGGGAAGGCATTTGGGTGCCCTGGGCGAGAGACAAATTTGCGCCCCCGCCTTAAGACCAGAAGCTCTGAGTTTACATGCTCCAGCTCTGTGGTGAGGTTTGGGGCTTTTCTTGAAGAAAAAAAAAAAAAAACACTTTTGCTACATGGTCAGTCCCTAAAATTTTGTATCCCAAAGCGCTTTACACGCAGTGCTAGACTGGTAGTGAAGTGACTAAATGTGTGGCGGCGGCCATATCGCACATCAACACCCACACACAGCCTGGACAATTGCATGAACCAGCTTATGGAAAGGGGAATGTTGGCCAGGACCCCGGGAATGTCTGCTACTCTTTGCAAAGAGTGCCCTCAGTTCTTTTACTTCCACCTGGACACCCCCCAGGACAACACCTGGATGGGTAGAAGGGACCTCGGTTTAACGTCTCATCCGAGGGACAGCAAACCTCAGCAGTTCAGCACTCCCTACTACTGTACTCTGATGCCAGAATTTTAGGTGCAAGTCCAATCCCGGTGTGGGCAGAGAATTCACAATCTTCTGGTCCATAGGTGGATGTGCTACCAACTGAGCTAGGAGACTCTGGCTGGCTAGAAGCACATTTAGACTGGCAGTATTTTTTTATTTTCCTTATAGTTTACTTTAAGTAGGGGACATTGCAGCTATGCAGTGCTATTGCAGCTTTGAGGTCTAGGTTGGGGCATGGTCCCTGGAAATGTGTCACTCTATTGGGGAGGGTAGTTTGATTCTTTATTAAAAGCAATGCACTGCAGATGCATGGTTCTTGTAGCATTCATGGGTAAGAGTGACAAACTATTTTTCTGCATACTAAACATTTGAATGGGATAATTGGGCTTAGGAAAACACAGTACACATATTTTCTTATGTCTCAGTTTTGAAGATATAGGAATTTCCTATATCTTCAAAATTGAGACATAAGGTAATACACGTGCACTTACTGAGGAATCCTCTGAAAACTGAATATTACAACACAGCTACTTCTGTATGTGACTGTTGCTAGAGATGATTTCTGACCCGTCTCCATCTCCAGGGGTCATGCGACCAGCCATTCAGAGACCACAGTCTGCACAGTGTCTGTAACCTGGCACCCAGTCCCAACGGATGTACAATAAAGAAAAAAGCACGTACCAACCAACTTGAGGGAGACTAGTCAGTGCAGTGCAATAGAGTCGCAGTATGACTTTGGTCTGACTGCAGGCTCTGCTCTGACTGGGACTGTCTATGCCACCACCCGCCTGCATGGAGTAGAAGGAAACAGCGCGGGGTGGGACTGGGAGAGCCTCCCTGGTGTGGAATTGGAATGCAGGAGGAACGCGGGTCAAGATGAGAGAAAACAATGTGGTGGGCTGGAGTGAGGGTGCCCATGGCCCACCCACACCATGGCAATCAGTCAGTACACAAGCAGCAGACTGGAGGACGTGAACGTCTTTACTCCCATCCCAGTCCCGTGAACTACTAAGTCGTCTTGTCACACCTGAGTCAGGCCTGGGCCGTGGGTCCCTTTGCCCAGTCCCACAATCAAATTAAACATCAGATCCAATCCTTCCTCCCGATCACTGAAGTGCAGTGCGTTTTTCAAATTCCAATCAAGAATCCCCCCCCCAGCGGCGCTGTCGCTGCCACTGCCATGCGCCATATACAACACACTCACACCTCATTCATTGACACTGTCACACAGACACAACAAACTAAATAGTAAACAAATTTGAAGAATTAATTTTCATTTAAAAACAATACGGAATACAGAATCACATAGATACATGGGAGACGGCTGGGATGGACTTGTACATACTGTAGACGGACTACTACAGTGATGCGCTACATTGCTTTGCTTAAAAATCTTCAAGCTGGATTTCTCTTGTCTTCTCTATCATCTCTCCCAATCTTCTCTCTCTCTACATACACTCTGTCTATCGCTTTTTTGCTGCCTGCTAGTCACTCTATTTCTAGGCTCTACTCTTAACAATAACATTGTCTCTGACTCCAAGTTTAACTGCCTCTCCGTGCTACGTTCACTGCCCGTACCTTTTACACTAGTGGGTGGCGTTGGCCCGCCCACAGTTTCTCTTTCTTTCTCATCGCAGCAACACCACACCACATGATTATTTGTCTGCAGCTCATGTGACCTCCCCCCCAACCCAACCTGCTGGTCCTTGGTCCGCAGATGCACCCCTACTGACAGCCAGACATAATTACAGTTTACCAAGCCAAAATAAATTTAAAAAAGCAGTACATAGAAACATAGAATTTGACGGCAGATAAGGACCGCTTGGCCCACCCAGTCTGCCCATTTCCCTGCCTACTGGATAAGCTGCAGATCCTAGTTAACCAGCAGCCTACTTCTTCCTACCCCCATCCCCTAGAATTGCCTTATGACTGTCCCATGCATGCTTGAATTCCACCACTGTTTTTGACTCCACTACCTCCCGAAGGCCATTCCATGCATCCACAACCTCTCTGTGAAAAAATACTTCCTTAAATTACCTCTGAGCTCGCCTCTATCTTCAAATTGTGTCCCTTGTTCTTGCACAACCTTTTTTTTGAAAGATGCTACCCTCTTGGACTTTGTTGATTCCCTTGAGGTACTTGAAAGTTTCTATCATGTCCCCTCTCCTCCTTTCCTCCAGGCTATACATATTAAGCTCCTTTAGTCTCTCTTCATATGTCTTCCGTGCAGACCCTGCACCATTTTAGTTGCCCTCCTCTGGACAGCTTCCATCCTGTCTATGTCTTTGACGAAGACTGGGTCTCCAGAACTGCACGAGTACTCAGATGGGGCCTGACCAGCTGTCTGTACAGAGGATAATAACTTCCTGTTTTCTACTGGTGATGCCTCTCCCTATGCATCCCAGTATCCCCCAGCCCTCCTTACTGCCTTCTCACATTGCTTGCCCACCTTTAGGTCATCTGATATGACTACCCCAGGTCCCTTTCCATTTTTATTGTCAGTATCTCACCCCCATTGTGTACTCTTCCCCTGGGTTTTTGTTTCCCAGGTGCATTACTTTGCACTTCTTTGCATTGAATCTAAGCTGCCATACATTTGACCATTCCTCTAACCTTGCCAAGTCCTTTTCATCCTTTCCACCCCATCTTGTGCATCAACTCTGTTGCAGATCTTTGTGTCATCTGCAAAGAGACATACTTTTCCTTCCAGTCCCTCTGCAATGTCGCTTATAAAGACATTGAAGAGGACCGGTCCTAATACCGAACCCTGCAGTATCCCACTAGTAACCCCCCTTTCATCAGAGTGGACTCCATTTACTATTACTCTCTGTGTCCTATTTTCCAGCCAATTTTTTACCCAGGCTGTCATCTTGGGTCCCACTCCCAGGCTAGCTAACTTGTATTTTAATCTTTTGTGTGGGACTGTGTCAAATGCCTTGCTAAAGTCTAGGTAGACCATGTCCACAGCCCCTCCCTGATCTACTACTTTGGTCACCCAGTCAAAGAAATCTATCAGATTTGTCTGTCATGACCTTCCTGCTGTGAATCCATGCTGCCTTGGGTCCTGAGCCCCTCTGGCCTCTAGATACCCGACAATTCTTTCCTTCAGAAGTGATTCCATCATTTTCCCTACCACTGAGGTTAAACTAACAGGTCTGTAGTTTCCTGCTTCTGCCTTGCTCCCACTTTTGTGAAGGGGAATCACATCTGCCCTCCTCCAGTCCTTGGGTACCACCCCATCCTCCCATGATTTGTTAAACAGGGTAGTCAGTGGTGTCACTAATTCTACCCTTAGTTCTCTTAGAATTCTGGGATGAATCCCATCAGGCCCCATTGCTTTGTCCACCTTCAGTTTTAACAGTTCTTTCAGAACCCTTTCTTCTGTAAATGGGCTGGTATCAACTTCTGTATCCAGTGTGTCCTACTGTTGGTTCTAGGTACCCCCCTTTGTAAATACTGAGCAAAATATTTGTTTAGTATCTCTGCCTTTTCACAGTCTTCCTCTGCCCACCCCCTTATTAAGCCTGACTATCCCTCCTTGGTCTTCCTTCGCTCCCTGATGTACCTATAAAAGGTTTTATCCCCTTCTTAACTGAGTTGGCTATCTTTTCCTCGGTTTGGGCCTTTGCTGTTCTGACTGCCTTCCCAGCTTCCTTTGCTTTAACTGATACAGTTCTCTGTCCTGTCCTTCTGTGATTCCTTGTACTTCCTGAAAGCTTTCTTTTCTCTTGAACCTTCACTACCACTTCCTTTGAGAACCATAGTGGTTTCTTACATCGTTTTGTTTTGTTTATTTGCTTCACACAAGGCTTGTTGCCTCTGTGATGGCAGTTTTATTATTCCCCATTGTTCTTCCACCCCTCCTTCCTGCCTATTTGCTAGTGCATTCCTTAGGCACTTACCCATTTTGGCAAAGTCAGCCCTCCTAAAGTCCAGTACCTTTACCTTTGTATGGCTTGACTCTATTGCTGTGTTTATTGTGAACCATACTGTAGCGCAAGTTACTAAACAAATGAGCTTCAGTTGAAAATTGCACCCCTCTGAGGGTTGCACCCAGTGCCAGTGCACCACCCGGCCCACCCTTCCTACGGTACTGTTCCGAATTATTTTACCGCGATTCGGTTCACTCTGTCTGTGGTAAAGTAAGTACTTAGAAAGTGATTTTGGATAGTGAAAATTGAAAAAGTCCTGATCGGTTTGGCTGAACCGATCCTTTAGGTCTTTTGATTTAGTCATTTTAGTGTGTGCTTACCAGTTCTTATTGGTTTCAAAAAAAAATTGTTTTTAGTGTTTTTTTCAAACACCCGGAACACGGTTAGAAACCGATAAGAGAGTCTTGCCTGGCGGTTGCCGAAAAAAGGGTAGGTTTGGTTAGGTTGGCCATATCTGAGAAACCCAAGAAAAAACCGGGCCCACTGGGTTTCAACACTGCAGTGAGTGTGGGGAGGTCTTTGCTAAGCCCGATCCCCACACCACCTGTGTTTACTGTCTGAGGTTTGACCACCTCGATTCAGACTGCCAAATATGTAAGAATTTTCCCAAGTCTACCCTGGATAAGAGATTAGGTAGACTAAGGGAGAAGGAGGCCGAGAAATCCGCCAACCCGGAAGGCCAGCCCGGTCCGGTTACCACCGAACCAGAAGGAGTGCCCTCTGACCAGGGCGATACTTCTTCAGGCAAGAGGAGGGCTGATCCTAAGGGGTCAGTTCCTATAAAAAGGAAAAGAAAGAAAAAAATCTGCTGGTTCGGATCCAGAACTCCATGTTCCGACCACGGAAAAAATTGCATGAGCAATTCAGATTGTGGAATCGCTTCGTCCTGTTCCGACTGATCCGGTCCCGGTTGGTAGGGGTTCGGTTTGGTCGGTTCCTCAGGTTCAGGATTATGCCCCTGAAGATTTTTTTTTATTAACCAGATTTTGAGGAGGGGGGCTGTGAACAAAGTGAGGATTATGATGATGAGTGCTTAGAAAGTCTGGATGTGGATGGATGTCCTCCGCCCGGTATGCCTGAAGATGAATATATTTGAGGAAAAAGAATGTTGGTGACTGTAATATACACATCTGATAATTAATTTAGAGGTTTGCTTGTCTCCTTCCCCCCCAGGCCTTCTAAATGTGTTTTTGGGAATCAATTGTATGGAACGGGATTGTCGGTTGCAATGATAATTGCATGAAGGTGCATCTACTTATTTCTCCATTTCTGTGTTTGTTACAGCTGTGTGTTTACTGTAATTAAGAATCGTAACATATATGTATGAGTGCCTGTTTGTACATTGTGTGTCTGTTGATGCATAAAAGAAATAATAAAAAGATTATACAAAAAAAAAGAAAGTCTGGATGTGCCTATAGAACTGGACATCTCCCCAGACAGACCTTGTGGTGTTTCCCCTCCTAGGCTCTTCGAGTCCCCTTCCCACTTTCTGTTTTACAGGAAAGTGGCAGAAACCCTCCAGCTTCCTATGGAGGAGGCTGTGCAGGACCAAGAAGAGCCTGACTTCATTGAAATGATGGATATCCCAGAGTCTGAGAGACTGTCTATTCCCCTTCATAAGTCTTTTGGGAAGCAGACTCAAAACATTCTAAAGTCTCTTAAGTCTATACCTCCTGTGGACAGAAGGATGGACAAGAGGTATACTCTGTCAGGCTCGGATACGGAGTTTCTTTACCAGCAATGCAGCCATGTTGGGGTAGTGCAGGCTGCAGCCTGTGACAGGGCAGGCATTCCCTTGGCTTCACACCCCCCAGATAAAGACTCCAGGAAGTTGGATGCCATGGCAAAGAAACAGTACATGGCATCCTCTTTGGGACTCAAGCAGGCTAATTATATGGCCTATACAGCCAGGTACCAGAAGTCCAGATGGGACACTGCACTGGCACTGGCTAAGCAGGCTTCCCGCCAGCTGGCCAAGGAGCTGGAGGGGGTAGATGCTGATGGGATCGAGGCATCCAAGGTTCAGTTTCATGCTGCTGTGGACTCCAATGATGTGTCATTAAGAGTCATGGCTACATCTGTGGGTCTTCAGGGAATGGTTTGGCTCAGATGTACTAGCCTTTCACAGGACACCCAGGCTAAGGCCATGGATTTCCCTGTGGTGGGTAATTCTTTGTTTGGGGAGCAGACATTACATGAAGAAAATGGATGAATACAGGACCACTTACAGGAGTGCACAGGCCAAGGAAAGGCAGGCAACTCCTCAAAGGCAGTAAGCCAGGGGCAGGGGCAGGCCTTTTCACAGGCCTTTCTACCAAGCGCAGGCCTCTTCTCCCTTTTCACAGAGGGGGTTTCTTTAGAGGGAGAGGCAGAAGGGGGATGAGCAGGGCTGTATCCACCCCTCAGCCTAAGGCTCCTGCCAAGCAGACACCCTGAGGTGTCAGCCCGGGTTGACTCCCCCATACCAGTAGGAGGCAGGCTGGCTTACTTCATCCAGGACTGGAAGTCTGTTACTTCAGACAAATGGGTCCTGGAAGTGGTAAGCCAGGAACTGGTCCTCAGCTTCAAAAGATTTCCAAAGCTGAGTCCCAGAACTTTTCCACCTGCAAGCACCTCCGAATCCCTTGCCTTGCAAGCAGAGGTTTCATCTCTGTTGGCTCTAAGGGCCATAGAGAGGGTGCCTTACCTACACAGGGGCAACGGTCTGTACTCCAGGTACTTCCTCACCCCAAAAAAGACAGGGGAGTGGTGACCCATCCTGGATTTAAGATATCTGAACAAGCATCTGTTAAAACCAAAGTTCAAAATGGTGACTCTGGGAATAATTCTTTCCTCTCTAAGGCCAGCCTCCCTGGACCTTAAGGATGCCTATTTTCACATTCCCATCAGGTGCTCCCACAGAAAGTACCTCAGGTTCGAATTGCCTTCAGGCCATTATCAGTTCAGAGCAATGCCCTTTGGCCTAACATCAGCTCCAAGGATGTTCACAAAGTGCCTGGCAGTAGTGGTGGCCTTTTTAAGAAGGAAGAAGACTGCAGTGTTTCCATATCTGGACGACTTGCTCATTGTGGGATAGTCCCCAGACCAAGTCAAGTCAGACCTCCAAGTGACCCAGCAAGTGTTCACTTCCTTGGGGTTTCTTCTCAACCTTTCCAAGTCTGTTCTCGAACCTGTACAGCTTCTCACTTTTATAGGAGCAGAGCTGGATGCAGTCAAGGCAAGAGCTTTTCTTCCCATGCAGAGGGTTACAGCCATTTTAGAGCTGGCCTCCTCTTTCCGTCTTCTGGTCTCTCGACCAGCAAGGCATTTCCTTCAGCTTCTGGATCACATGGCAGCTTCTACAGCAGTGGTCCAAGGAGCCAGGTTTCAAATGAGGGACATTCAGTTCCATCTAAGGTCCTTCTGGTCCCAAAAGAAGGATCATCTTACTAAACTAGTTCCATTGACTCAGACTCTGATCCAGGCACTTCAATGGTGTCAGGATCAGGACAATCTCAGGCAAGGGGTTCCTTTCGTCAATCAGCCCCACTCTGTGGTCCTTACCACAGATGTTTCTCTGTTGGGGTGGGGAGCCCATCTCAGGGCTCTCACAACCCTGGGACAGTGGTCCCATCAAGAGTACCTCCTGCATATCAATCTTTTGGAGCTCAGGGCAATGTTCCTGGCTCTGCAAACCTTCTCTCAGTCAATGCAGAACAAGGTGGTACAGGTCAGGACGGACAACACCACCACCATGTGGTACATCAACAAGCAGGGAGGAACTCGGTCCATGGCCTTGCACGGAAGCCATGAAACTATGGTCTCTGGCTTACTCTCTGCAGACATCCTTAGTTGCAGTCAACCTTCTGGGACAGGACAATGTGATAGCAGATGCACTGAGCAGAATCTCCCAGGGCCATCATGAATGGTCTTTGGATCCCCTGGTGCTAGAAGTGATTTTTTCCAGGTGGGGCACTCCAGAGATAGATCTCTTTGCAGCCCTGGACAATCACCAACTTCCTCTGTTTTGTTGCAGACCTCCAGTACTGGGCTCAGTCCCTCTAGATGCTCTGGTTCTGAACTTGGACTGTAAATTCATCTGTGCCTTCCCTCCTTTTCCTCATTTGTTCAAAGTTCTGGTCAAAATGAGGTCACAATCCTGCAAACTAATTCTGATTGCTCCAGACTGGGCCAGGCAGTCATGGTATCCTCTGCTGCTGTCCCTAGCAGTCCATCTTCCCCTGTCTCTCCCCAGGAAGTGCAATCTGTTAACCTCATCTCAGGGGAGGATTTGGTACCCCAATCTTCGGTCCCTCAATCTCAAGGCACGGCTCTTGAAGAGTTAGAATATGCAGATTTGCATCTGTCCCAAGGGGTTCTGGATATTCTCAAGGCCTCTCAAAAGCCTGCCACCAGAAAAACTTACAACTCCAAATGGAAAAGATTCAGCATTTGGTGTTCCAAGAAGCATATATCCCCAGACACTGCTGAATTGTCTACAGTTCTGGATTATATGGTTCATCTTACTGGTCTAGGCCTCAGACCAGCTACTCTCAAGGTACATTTGTCAGCTGTTTCTGCTTTTCTGTCAGTGGGAAAGCCTTCCTCTCTGTCATCTCATCCTGTATTCTATAAATTTTTCAAAGGATTGCTTCATACCAATCCTCCTTTTAGGGATCCTGCTCCTGCCTGGGATTTGAATGTCTGCATTGCTTAGCTTATGCAACCCCCTTTTGAGCCTATGTCCTCAGCAGAGCTCAAGTACATGACTTGGAAAACTGTGTTTTTGGTTGCTGTTACCTCTGCCAGACGTATCAGTGAATTGCAAGCTCTGTCAGTCGAACCAGACTTCATCTCATTCCATAGGGACAAGGTGTTCCTTAGAACCAATAGGAGGTTCCTACCCAAAGTGGTTTCTGATTTCCACTTGAACCAATCCATGTCTCTTCCTGTGTTCTACACTGATCATGCTTCCTCAGGAGAGTGAAGGTTACACAGTTTAGATGTTAAAAGAGCCCTTAGTTACTACATAGAACATACAAAGGGTCACAGGTTTGAGTCCCTCTAGTTGTTCCTCACTTATGGGGAAGTAGGTAAAGGCAAACCTGCCACCAAGAGAACTATTGCCAGGTGGATTGTGTCCTGTATCCAATTCTATTATGAGAAACTGGGAAAAATTCCTCCCTCAGGCCTGAGGGCTCATTCCACTAGAGGTACAGCTGCATCTCTGGCTGCAGCCAGGGATATTCCCTTGTTAGAAATATGCCAAGCAGCCACCTGAAAAACAGTTCATACCTTCTTCAAGCATTACTCTCTGGTTATCCAGGCTAGGAGTGATGCTAGGTTTGGCACAGCAGTGTTTCAGAGCCTATTCCCAAAGTAGGTTCTGTCTCTCCTCCTTGGAGGTACTGCTTGGAAGTCTGCAATTGTCAGAATACAGCAAGACTTCATGTTGTTTGAAGAAAAAATGACTCACCTTAGTAACTGTGTTTCTTCTAATGGAGACTTGCTGTATTCTGACCTCCCTCCCTGCCTTCCCTCTCAGAACCTGTTTTTGGGAAATGGGTGGGCAGGTGCAGTGTTGCATCGCAGGGGTGTCTTCAGCACACTTCCTGTGGGGTGCTTTAGTTTGGTTATTAAGAATTTGTTATGCTTTATTACCTGGTTTTTGTTTGGTTTTGGGTTTCCTGACTTGAGTCTTCCTTTGGGAACCTAGACTGTTAGTTGCCAGTTGGCTAGTAGAAATTTTACAATTTCCACATTCTGATAGGTCAGTCAGTTTTTAGCTCATAAGAATCTGATGGTTTGGATTCAAAGTACTGCAGATAGAGTCTTCAGCCGAGCTCGAGCTCAATGTTCTATGCCCTGCATAGAAATTTAACCCTATACTCTCCGGGGCAGTTCAAAGGCTGGAGCTAACTGCAATTGTCAGAATACAGCAAGACTCCATTAGAAGAAACACAATTACTAAGGTGAGTAATTTTTTCATCCTGTCCCTCTTTCCCAAATTTAAATCCTCATTGCTATCCCACCTCTCTGCCTCCTCTTATTGTGCCTGCCCTAGATGCAGTTCCTCTGGTCCTCCTAACTGTATAGCAATCTACCTTGGGGGTCTAGCCCTTTGCTATTCTAACCTATTTTTGCAAAGCTACCATCTCCCCAAGGAGTGCTATGAGACTGTCATAATTTATACTGAGTTTGCCTTTGTTTTTATTGCGCAAACAAATGTTATGTCAATAATTTATTATCCAGTTATTTTGGAAATTGTCCTGGAAATTGTTATAACCTATGTCAATGTAATAGTAAATTACTTTGTATTCTTTATGTATTGCACAACCCTGGGTCGCCCCTGAAAAGGGCACTGTAAAGTCCCAGTGGGCTCACCCAGTTACCAAAATTCAATAAATAAATAAATAAAATCGAATTATGTCAGAAATATATTTATGCAAAAAAAAAAACTATATCATGATTTTTGTTTTGGCAATTAACCCTTAGGCTGCCAACAGAATTAGAACATATAGGAATATTGGACTGATATATTAATCTGCGGCCCTGAGGGGTTAACAAACACTGCTGCTTTGAGACTGGATTCCTGACCATGTTAACTCCTTGGTACAAGAAGTGAAAGGGGGGAAATGTATAAAAGGCCTGGCGCTTGGGTTGCAGGTTACTTGGAGATGGGGGAATTCCTCTAGAGGCATCAAGGAGCAGGAGTAAAGGAGAAGCCACCCTCATGGAGAGGAGGGTGGTCCCCAACTGGTTGGGATTGGTAGTGCCACTGAAGTCTGGTACCAGGGATCCAGGGCAAGCACGGATCTTGAGGGGGAGGCAGCAGTCCACTTCATTTGCCACACTAGCCAACCAGATATCATGCATGGCCTTGTCTGGCCACAAAGGCATACATCTCTCCTCAACAGCTATATGGCTACATGGTGAGCCTTGCAACTCATGTCTAGCCTAGGGCTGGCAGAACTTAGTGACGTTCTGACACTTATTTAATAAGAACTAGGACATAGGGGGTTCTATTTAGTCCTGATTGTTCTGATTATTTATAAATACTTGAATAAGTGTGGTAAAATGCATAAAAAAAGCAAAACTCTGTCATATTTAACACAGAGGCCCAAAGGGAATAATCTAATTCATTATTTGCTTGAAAAATAAAGCAAAACTGCTAAAGCAAAACAATCAGTAGTTCCTTCATGGCCTCCCTCAGTGGCATACCTGCTTGGGTCCCAGTGAGTGCTGTGAGATAAAAAGGAAGAGACAGACAGAGAAAGAGGGAGATGGAGGCAGAGAGAGAGAGAGAGAGAGAGGGAGATGCAGGTACCTACTACCAGTTCCACCATGCCATGGCGAGAAGAATATCGCCGACCTCCCCCACAGCGACACATGGTCGCCGACATCCCTGACACCGCCAGGTCCCAGCCCCAACTGGGGATCACACCGACACCTGTCCCCCACACCCCCAGACTTATAAATTCCAACTCGGGGGGGCGGATGTCGGGGGAGAGTGGCCAAACTCCAGAGTCGATGACACGGTCATCGCTCCGACAACCTGGTCAACACTGCAGGTGTCGACAGGTTGGTGTCACTGTAACAGTGTTGCTGTAACAATGGTATACCCCTATGACCTACCAATATCAAGCATCTATGATATTTTGCATTACTGCTGGGTGTATTCTTTTGCTGGCTGTTCCAGAGAAGATCAAGCCAAAGAAAATGGTTAATCATCAAATGAGCATCAGTAAGAGCCCACCCACCCTACCCATGTGATGTAGCTGCATTTATGACCTACGGTAATATGGTACGGTACACTGCCTGGTTCAAGAGGTGGTATTGTTTTCTACTTCTCCTACCCAGCAACATCTTTTAAACAAGAAGTGAAAGATATCTTACTGACCCCCACTCAGGCCGTCACATCAGTCAAGTGCCATCAATAATAAAATAAACAGTGAGCTGTGTGTACCTGACAACACACATAATACATCTTTCCTAGCTCCAAGAAACAATTGCTGCCAGTGTCAACTACTAAGATGTGGTATTACATCATAGTACAAGCAATGAATGAATGAATGATTGGTGATGTTTTTCTCTAGAACGTAATCACAGTCAAATATGGTTATGGAAGCATGTGAAAAATATATTATGCATAGAAGAGCATTCAGGCTTTAGTTAAGCCATTTGTTGTAAGAAAAACAGTCGCTATAGTACTAACATCATACTATAGTACAGGTGGTAAAATAATATTTTACACAGTTGCTGACAAAGCAGTATTAGGCAGTTGCCTTCAGATCAGAGTAAGAGAGTTTGGGACATGAAATGCAGCTGCTGTATGGACTCTCAGGACCCACTGATGTTATTTATTTATTTTTATGCAGCCCACCCCCTCCCCAATATCTAGGGGTAAACTGATGGTCACTGTCCATGGGGGGGGGGCTAGCCACAGCAGACACTGCACAGATAGCTTATGTTTGCCAGGTCATCAAGCAATGGGATGAGCATGGCCTCCCGGTGCTGGGCTGGGGGGGGAAACTGTTGGTTGGCAGCATCGATAGTCCTTCAAAGAACTGAGGCAACTCTCTAATTGCAGTAAAACAGTGGGATCCCATTTAATCAAACATAATGCAACTCCATGGATCAATAAATCACACATGGGGGGGGGGGGGGGGGGGAATACATCACACTGGACCAGTATGGTCACATATTTGCAAGAGTACATAATGTCCCTTTGCACACAATCTGTCCTGCATGGCATGATCTGGACAGCCCTGATACCTTAGGCAGCTTAGTTTATTCACCAGCAGCCATCTATGATCCTGCAAGGCTACCTCTCATGACAGTCCTACATGACTCACACCTTCATCTTGTACCTTTGAGCACTGTGGCCTCTCACCTCGCGGCCACTAACTCCTTTTTCCCAAAACTGAGATGCTTCTGAACTTGGAAAGGGCAGCCTCTCACTTTGGGGCTATGGTTTCTTCTCACGCACCCTCCGAAATGGGAGTTTCCTCTGGGCAACTGTCCCCATGAGATGCGGGTGGCACGTCCCCATCTCAGCTGTTGTCCCTCCACCCACCTTAGGCCTCACTTCTGCACTCCCTCCTGCCACTCACTGCTGTCTTCTCCTACAGAGCACTGTCCTTCTCCTTTTCCCCCAACCCAGGAAACCCTTGACATGGCCACCGCCATGCCCCAATGGGTAAGATTTATCCACCACTCCCATGGGGAAATAGAAAAAAATATTTCACCGGCACCTAGAGCGGGCAAACAGCCCTGCTCCTCCATACCACCACCCTCCTCTTCAATACCCAGCCCACCCCAGATACTCCTGCACTGCCAGCAGTCCCTGGGCTGGCAAAACAACCCCTTAGGGCCTGGGTCGAACTGACCCAAAAGCAGGTATCCCAGATATGCACGTCCAAATGCGCTGTAGTGACAGTCCTAACCCCGGGGGGGGGGTTACAACTCTCCCCCTGTTAAAAGCTTGATGCCCTTGGTGAGCTCTGGAGCACCATCAGCCACCCCATCGGGGCCCAGCAGAAAAAAGGTATGTGCACTCCCCCTCTGCCAAACTCCGGAGGTCTCAAGGCTGCTTCACCGCAAAGGTGGACCTAACAAACTACACTTGGGGCCCCAAATTCAGCTTAGTCTTCTCATGCACCCGAGCTCTATAACCTGGCCACCCACCCACGTGGCTCCCTAGGATGGATTTCCTACATACCCAGGGGTGGCATCCCAGACCCAGCACAATTCTAAACTAACTAAATGCTGCCTACATGCTGCCACCTAAGTAGCTCGGACTCTTAAATCTTACCACCACAGATTGTTGCTCAAACATAGCAATTGTCATGGCAATACTGGCCCTACAGGACAGTTACACAGTAGTATTAATAATTCTAGACATGCAACATATTGCATCACTAGTACAGTTACTAGCACGAGAAACATACAAATATGATTAGCATGAACACCAGCTGATAATTAGTAACAAGCCACTAGCAAATACAAATTAATTCAGACAGTCCCCAAAGTCTTTATTAGAACAAAAGTTCAGATTAGAACAAAAAGTCACAAAAAGAGTTAGCCTCATCTGTGATTAAATGTCTTCCGGGGGTGTCTGCCATCCCAACATCTCAGGGCATCTCACATAATGCCTCACCACCTGCCGTAATAGTAGTGAGGATGGGGCTTAGTGCAAGGGTGACAATATGAATCGGCTGCCCCCACACAAGACTTAGTACATCCACCTTCAATGTCCTGGAGCAGAGTATTAGTAAGTAAATAAACGTTTATTTCTTGAGTGCCCAATCCCCTAGACTCTGGGTGCTTTACAAAGAAAGAGGTGTGAAAAATGTGCAATAATTTGCAAAAACAGGTCAAATAACAAAAATACAATGCTGTAAAATAATTCAGTAAATAGTAATAAAAATAATTCAGTAAAACAAACTATAGCTGACTTCCAAACACTTCTCTAAAAAGATGTGCGTATTAGTTCTTAAATAGCGTAAGTCCTTCATATGTACTGTGGGCACAGATGGCCTTGGCAATCCGCTGCGCTTCCTACAGGGAAACTGCGGGGTTGTTGGCATACAAATTATGTTTTCTGATGCCATGAAACACCCAGTCCAAGTGCTTCTCCTCAGTGGTGTCCCAGACACGCTCATTCAAGTAGGGATAGTCACACTGTGGATACTCCTGACGAACATGCCATCGCACATGCCTCTCTACCTGAGACCACTCCGGCAAACTTCAAATGGACGTTCTCGGGGCCTGCCCCTCTGGGAGCCACACATCATTGCTGTACTCCCACTCTTGCCACTGTTGCTCTTCAACCAAGCCTTGTCGACCCCTAGGCCAAGGATGGAGGGCACCACTATCTGCAGGATCCGGAAGGAGTGACATCACCACAGTTGCATAGAGAGAAGTTAGATCCTTCTCTGACTCTGCCTCCCAATCATCTGCTCCATCCCCCTCCTTTTGACTCTCAGCTCAACCATTCTCAGGGTCACCGGGAGGAATATTCTCCATCTGTTCTTCCGAAGGACTCTCCTGGGAGCATGAATTGATTGGTTGTCCAGAGGGTAAAATTGCAGTAGACTCACCTGTGGACACAGGCTGCGGGGCTGGAACAACCTCTGGCACTTCAGCCTAGGACCCTTCACTTTTGGATCTGGCTGATTGAAAATTTGCTGGAGTCAATAACTTAGGCTGGGCTCCGTTCCAGGGCTAAGCAGCCACAGCCTCGACCTCAGTCTGCTACAGTGCTAGATCCAAGGCTCTCCTGGGGGGTAGACTTCTGCTTGCCTTCTGACTTAGTGGACTCAGCGTTGCCGGTTGGGTCCATATGAGCAGCAAGGTCCTCCTATTCTCCCAAACTGTTGTCCTCAGATATCAGGGAGATGATGGTTTGACAGGTCCAAAACTGGACGAGCTGACATCTCGGCATACAACACATACGGGGAGCAGTTCCATTCCAGAGCCCTTAAAATAGCACAAGGCACACATGGCTAGTATAGCTGACTTTCCCACCAACTCCCACATTCATTTGAACATCCATGAGGATACAGTCACATCAGAAGCTGCAGGTGCTTGTGCCATTGTGTCTCAAACTAGCTCACACAGTCTGAAAGGCAAAGCAGAATAACAGGAGCCCAACCACTGCCATCACCTCCTTAGACAGTGGCTCACTGTCCAAAACACAAGCACGAGGTGGCAGGAAATCATGAACTATGCCCCACCACAGTAAGTCAACCCAATCCACAAGGCTCACCCTGGCTCATTTGCATAGGTCGCACATGTATCAGGCATGGGATCCCCTCCAGCAGATCCTCAGGCACCCACAGTCCTAGGAAAGACACAGATTTTCTCAGTTCACAGCACCATGTTAGTTGCACAGCTGCTCAAGGCAAAACTTCTGAAGCATTGAACAACTTTGCCCAGCACTAAAGTTAGGGTCCAGGTATGTCACAAGCACCTCAAATGAATCCCAGATGAGCCCGCATGTGTAGCCCACCCCCTTCCCAGTGTCTAGGGTATGCTGATGGTCATGGTCCTTGGGGAGGAGCCACAGCAAAGAGTGCACGGATAGCTTATATTTTCCAGGTCCTCCAGCAATGGGATGAGCCTGGTCTCCTGGTGCTGGGCTAGGGGAGAAAATTGTTGGTTAACATCATCAATAATCTTTCAACGAACTGAGGCAACTCTCCAGTTGCAGTAAAACACTGGGATCCCATTTAATTAGATGTTGCAACTCCATGGAGCAGTAAATCACACATCGGGGAGAACACATCACACTAGACTGGTAAGGTCCCATACTTGCAAGAGTCCATAATGTCCCTTCACACGTAGTCCATTTCACGGGGAGTGATCCGGATAACCCCAATTCCTTAGGCAGCTTAGTTTATTCACCAGCGGTCATCTACGATCCTGCAGGGCTTCCTCTCATCACAGTCCTGCATGACCCACACCGTCATCTTATACCTTTGAGCAGTGCAGCCTCTCACCTTGGGGCCACTACTTTCTCCCAAAACTGACATGCTTCAGAACTCAGAATGGGTAGCTTCTCACTTTGCAGCCATGGTTTCCTTCTCACACAGACCCTCCAAAATGGCAGTTTCCTCTGGGTGACTGTCCCCATGAGATACGGGTGGCATGTCCCCATCTCAGCTGCTGTCCCTCTGCTCCACATAAGGGGCTCACTACTGCGCTTGCTCCTGGCACTCACTACTGTCTTCTCCTATGAGGCAGCTGTACTTCTTCTTTTCCCTCCAACTGGGGAACCCTTGATATGGCAGCTGCCATGCCAGATCATAGAAACAGACTTTGACAGCAGATAAAGACTGCTAGGCCCACTCAGTCTGCCCATTTTCCTACCTACTGGATAGCTGCAGATCCTAGTTAACCAACTGCCTACTTCCTCCTACCCCCCACTATAATTGCCTTATGTCTGTCCCATGCATTCTTGAATTCCCCCACTGTTTTTGACCCTATGACCTCCTCAGGGAGGCTGTTCCATACATCCACCACCCTCTCTGTGAAAAAATACTTCCTCACATTGCCTCTGAGCCGTCCCCCCATCTTCGAATTGTGCCCCCTTGTTCTTGCCCATCTCTTTTTCTGAAATATGCTATTCTCTTGTACTTTGTTGATTCTCTTGAGGTACTTGAAAGTTTCTATCATGTCGCCCCTCTCCCTCCTTTCCTCAAGGGTAAACACATTAAGCTTCTTTAGTCTCTCTTTGTATGGTTTCTGGGGCAGACCCTGCAGCATTTTAGTTGCCCTCCTCTGGACTGCCTCCATCCTGTTTATGTCCTTGCAGAGATGGGGCCTCCAGAACTGAACGCAGTACTCCAGATGGGGTCTCACAAACTGTCTGTACAGAGGGATGACAACTTCCTGTTTTCTACTGGTGATGCCTCCCTTTGCATCCCAGTATCTTCCCAGCCCTCCTTACTGCTTTTCACATTGCCTGCCTACCTTTAGGTCATCTGATATGACTACCCCCAGGTCCCTTTCCATTTTTGTTGTTGTTAGTACCCCCCCCGTGTACTCTTTCTCAGGGTTTTTGTTTCCCAGGTGCATTACTTTGCACTTCTTTGCATTAAATCTAAGCTGCCATACTTTTGACCATTCCTCCAACCTTGCCAAGTCCCTTCTCATCCTTTCCACCCCGCTTTGTGTATCAACCTTGTTGAAAATCTTTGTGTCCTCTGCAAAAAGGCATACTTTTCCTTCCAGTCCCTCTGCAATGTCACTTATAAAGACATTAAAGAGGACCGGCCCCAGTACTGAACCCTGCGGTCCCTCGCTCGTAATGCCCCCTTTCTTGGAGTGGACTCAGTATACTATTACCCTCTGTGTCCTGTTGTCTAGCCAATGTTTTACCGAGGCTACCACCCTGGGACCCACTCCCAGGCTGGCTAACTTGTTTATTAATCTTTTGTGTGGGACTGTGTCAAATGCCTTGCTAAAGTCTAGGTAGGCCATGTCCACAGCCCCTCCCTGGTCTACTACTTTAGTCACCCAGTGAAAGAAATCTATTAGATTCGTCTGACTTGACCTTCCCACTGTGAATCCATGCTGCCTTGGGTCCTGTGCCCCGCTGGCCTCCAGGTACTCAACAATTCTTTCTTTCAGAAGTGATTTCCATCATTTTCCCTACCACTGAGATCAAACTAACAGGTCTGTAGTTTCCTGCCTCTGCCTTGCTCCCACTTTTGTGAAGGGGAATCACATCCTCCTTCCTCCAGTCCTCAGGTACTGCACCATCCTCCCATGATTTGTTGAAAAGGGTAGTCAGTGGTGTCACTAGTTCTCCCCTTAGTTCTTTTAGAATTCTGGGGTGAATCCCATCAGGTCCCATTGCCTTGTCCACCTTGAGTTTTAGAAGTTCTTTCAGGACCCTTTCTTCTGTGAATGAATTGGTATTGGTTTCTATTGTTTGGTTTAGGTACGTCCCCCTCCTCTTCTTTTGTGAATACTGAACAAAAGTATTCGTTCAGTATCTCTGCCTTTTCACTGTCATCCTCTGCCCACCCCGCCCCCTTTATTAAGCCTCACTATTCCTCCCTTGGTCTTTCTTCGCTCACTAATGTACCTATAAAAGGTTTTATCCCCCTTCTTAACTGAGTTGGCTATCTTTTCCTTGGTTTGGGCCTTTGCTATTCTGACTGCCTTTCCTGCTTCCTTTTGCTTTAACTGGTGCATTTCTCTGTTCTGCTTCTCCTGTGATTCCTCATACTTTCTGAATGCTGTCTTTTTCTCCCTAACCTTCACCGCCACCTCTTTTGAGAACCATAGTGTTTTTTTCCTTTGTTTTTTGTTTATTTGCTTCACACAAAGGCTTGTTGCCTCTGTGATGGCAGTTTTGATTTTTCCCCATTGTTCCTCCACCCCTCCTTCCTGCCCTTTTGCTAGTGCATTCCTTAGGCACTCTCCCATTCTGCCAAAGTCTGCCTTCCGAAAATCCAGTAACCTTTCTTTTGTATGGCTTGACTCTATGGCTGTGTTTATTGTGAACCACACTGTCTGGTGGTCACTTGTTCCCAGATGGCTACCTACTTCTAAATCTGAGATCCTCTCACTGTCCCCATTTGAGAGTACCAGGTCTAAGACTGCTCCCTCCCAAGTGGGTTCCAACACTAACTGCCTGAGGCATGCCCCCTGTAGGGCATCGAGAAGAACTCTGCTCTTGGATGTGGCTGCAGCAAATGTGCTCCAGTTACCATCTGGCATATTCAGGTCCCCCATCAACAATATCTCCACTTTTTCTACCATTCTAAGGATGCCTTCTATAATTTCCTTTTCCATTTCCTCCCCCTGAGACCGGGGTCTGTGTACATCCCCTGTGTGGATTGTGGTAAGGTTTATCCACCACTCCCACGGGGAAATGGAAAAAAAATATGTCGCCAACACCTAGAGCAGGCAAATAGCCCATTTCTCCATGCCACCACCCTCCTTCTTCTTTCCTCTCCCTCCCTCCCTCCTCTTCAATACCTGGCCCACCCCAGGCACGCCCACCTGCCAACAGTCCCCAGGGCAGCAAAACATTAACCCCTTAGGGCCTGTGTCAAACTGACCCCAAACCAATTATCCCATATATGCATGTCCTAATACACTATATTGACACCCTTAACCCTGGGGGGAGGGGGGGGTTACATTTATTTCCCTGTTCTCACTGTGTTCATTCAAGTACTTCTGGCCTGGC
The DNA here is from genome assembly GCA_016271365.2 of Neoceratodus forsteri. Lineage (NCBI taxonomy): Eukaryota > Metazoa > Chordata > Ceratodontiformes > Ceratodontidae > Neoceratodus > Neoceratodus forsteri. The sequence goes on from CM028131.1 coordinate 621,413,071, forward strand.
CTAACCTAACTTGTTGCCACTACCTCATGTGTGTCTCACATATTAATAAGTTGACCTTATTTACAGAGTGTCACCCCAGGCACAATGGGAGAAACTGTTTTATGGAAAGGGCCCACTCAGTCAGTATGTTTCATTCAGGTGTCATATCTGAAATTAAAGTGAGGAATGTTGGCTTTCAGAAATGTGAAATCCTCAGTGTTTTGGGGTGACAGACAGGATCTTGTGACAATAATGTCACAACCCCACTCAGCAGGTCAGGCCCTCTGCTCCCACAGTGCCAACCTCTGAGCGCAGTATTGTGAACAGTTAACAGAACAGGGAAACCTTCCTGTCCATTTTGTGGGTTCAAATCAACCTTTGGTTTCAAGCTCTGGAGGGATTCAAACTATGAACCTCTTGCTAGCATACCCAATGTACAGGTTCAGATAATTCTGCTCTTCGGGGGGCCAGACATCTTTCGCCTATGGGCGCCTAACTAGGTGTACAAAATGAACCCTTAAGAACTCTATGAAAGACCTCAGAATAAACTCTTACCTTTTCCCTGTTTGGTAAACCAGTAAGCTTATGCACAATGTCAGCTTTAACCATATATGCTTCACTTGTCAAAGAAAGAATTTCAAAGGCACACCAAGTAGTCTCTAAATTGAGATGTTTGCTTAAAAACAGATAAAAATGTAAAATATAAATACAGAACCATATATCACAAAACATACAAATCACTTAAAAAAAACAGGTTTAAAAGTGCAATTTCCTACCAACCATACACTTAGCCTTGCCTAGCTAATGTATTCTTATATTCTTACAGTGCTGAAAGATGTTATAGCTTCAGAGTCCAAACATGTGTGTCTCTAAATGGAATACAGACTACAGTTTAAAAATGCTGTGTTTCAACCCTCTTCATGATGTCATCATCTAGCTCCTCCCTTTCAGGATACATAAAAAAATACATATATATATATATATATATATATATATATATATATATATACATACATACAAAACAGGAAGTCCCATCATGGTATTGAATTCTGTGACTCCAGCAAGACTCATTTTCCAAATGATGACACTCTTAATTAAGACTGTGATTTCTCAGTCTCCTTTGATCTATGAGCAGTCTCCGTTCTCAGACACATCAAAGGACGTTTTATGACACCAGGTGCAATTAACTGACTTTCCTAAGGATGTCATAAAATGGATATTCCACTTCCTTATGACACCAGGTGCAATTAACTGACTTTCCTGTGGACGTCTTAAAATGGATATATTAGCTCCTGGCTTCAAAGCAAACTGACAAGTTAATTGCATTCAGAGATCTGCTGTTTAACATATATCCTGTCCTTTGAAATGATACCTGGGGGTGGGGTTTTCATCCCAGGCACAGGATTTTTCATGACAGACAATCACACTACATTTTTATATTACAAAAATGATAGGGCAATCAGAACCAGCTGTCCAAGTGTCACAATCCTCCCCACCTAGACTGAATTTGGGAGCTCTATCCCCTGCATGGGATGAGCTCCCCAAATCAGTTCACTCCTCGTAGACACAAGACAACCCATTTGAGTTCTGATTGGTCGCTCCAGCCCTATATAGAATGGTCATGTCATACCCTTGTAAAGCAAGACTCCATCTTAGCAATCTACCATTGTTTTTTCCCATTTGTGTCAGCCAAACCAGGGGGTTGTGGTCAGTCTGTACCACAAAATGCTGCCCATACAAGTATGGCTCCAACTTATTTAGGGCCCACACTATGGCAAGACACTCCTTTTCCAAAGTGGAGTATGCCTGCTCCCTGGGAAATAACTTTTTACTCAGATATGCTACAGGGTGATCTTTCCCTTGGCTGGATGTCTGACTCAGTACTGCCCCAATACCCACATCTGAGGAGTCAGTCTGAACTATAAAGGGTTTGCTATAGTCAGGACTTATCAAAACAGGAGCACTGCACAGTGCCTCCTTCAGTATGGTAAAGGCTTCTTCACAGGCTGGTCCCAAGGTAATTTTCTTTGGCATCCTTTTCTTTACCAGGTCAGATAGGAGAGCAGCCAGGGCACTGTAATTGGGTAAACATTTTCTATAGTACCCTGCTGTCTCAAGAAAACTCTTGACCTGCTTCTACGTTTCTGGTCTGGGCCACACCTGGATTACCTCTATCTTTATTTGGTTAGGACGGAGCTGTCCTCAGCCTACCACATGCCCGAGGTATGCCACTTCTCCCATGGTCACCTGGCACTTCCCGGCTTTGACAGTGAGCCCGGCCCTCTGTATCCTGCCCAGCACTTCCCTAAGGTGGGATAGGTGTTCCTCCCAGTTGTTACTAAAGATGGCAATGTCATCCAGGTATGTCACGGCGTACTCCTCAGCACCATTTAACACCTGGTTTACCAACCTTTGGAAAGTGGCCGGGGCGTTCTTCATTCCAAAAGGCATTGCTTTAAATTCAAATAAGCCTATCGGAGTGATGAAGGCCAACCTCTCCCTAGCTCTGTCCGTCAACTCTACCTGCCAATACCCCAGGTCAATGGTCATAAGGTAGGTCACCACCAACTTGTCCAGGGGTTTGTCCGTCCGGGGCATTGGGTGGTCGTCTGACTTAGTGACTGCATTCAGTCCATGATAGTCCACACAGAAACAAGTAGAGCCATCTGGCTTAGGCACAAGGACTACGGGTGAGGCCCAGGGGCTGTGGGATCTCTGGATTACCCCTAAATCCAGCATCTCCTCCACTTCCCTCCTAATGTCCTTTTGGACAGCCTCTGACACCCGATATGCTGTCCGCCGTATGGGTGTCTGTGTCCCTGTCTCCACATCGTGAGTCACTAAGGGGATTAGTACAAGCTTGGTGCTAAACAATGGGCAAAGTCTGCTAAAACCTCCCTTACTTCCTGGATCTGGTTCGGGGTCAGCTGGGGAGACAATTTAACTGCCTCAACAGAGGACTCCCACTTACTTTCTTCCAGAAAGTCCAGAAGGGGGTTTCCTTCATCCGTCCCCTTCCCAGGACTACACACTGCAAACACCATGTCAGCCCTATTTGCATATGGCTTCATCATGTTGACATGGTACATCCTTTCTGTCTGTCTTTGGTCAGACAACTCTACAATATAGTTCACGTCATTTGCCTTCCTAACCACTTTGTACGGTCCTGCCCACTTAGCCTGCAGCTTGTCTTTCAAACAACATGAAGTCTTGCTATATTATGACAATTGCAGTTTGTCCCACCATTAGAACTGCTCCGGAGGTGAAAGAGTTAACTCCCATTCTAAGAATGGAACTTAGAGCACGAGCTCGGTTAGAGAAGCTCTGTCTGGGTTATTTCAAACCCAAACTGTCAGATTCTTTACTCCGCCTCACTGAACAGTCGCTCCGGAGATTTCTCCTATTGCTCGGTTCATTTCTTGGTTTAAACAGTGTTTTCTTGGTTCAAATCAACCGAGAATATTATTATTTTAACCGCAAAACCGATCGGTTCAAGCTCTGTCTGTGGTATCGTAAGTAATTTTAGTTTAATTTCTGTGTGGAACTTGTAAATGTTATCGGTTCGGTTTTGAACCGATCAGCTTGCTTTAAAACTTGAAGTTACAAAAATTAGAGGTTTTAGAGTGCGGTTCCCGGTTCTTATCGGTGCTAAAAAAAACGCAATCCATTACGTTTTTTTCCAAGACCCGTGACACGGTTAGGAACCGATAAGGGTGTCTTGCCTGGCACTGCCGTTAAAAGGGCACGTTTTTTGGTTAGGCTGGCATTATGTCTGAGAAGCCCAAAAGAAAACCGGCCCACTGGGTTTCAACACTGAGGCCAAAAGTCCGCTGACCCGATGGCCAGCCCGGTTTGGTGCCAACCGAACCGGAGGGAGTGCCCTCTGACCAGGGCGAGACTTCCTCGGGCCAACGCAAAGCTGGCTCGGATGAGCCAGTTCCAGTAAAGAAAACAAGAAAATCAGCAGGTGTGGAGCCCAAAATTCCTTCTCCAACTGCTGCAGAGATAGCAAGAGCTATTCAGATTGTCCAGTCACTTTCTCTGGTTCCATCCGAACCGCCACTGTCTGGTAAAAGGTCAGTTCGGTTGGTTCCGACGGTTCAGGAATTTGATGTTGAGGAGTTTTATGAACCAGAGGAGGGGGAGGATGATTATGAACAGTATGAATGTGACTTGGAGGGTCTGGGTGTGCCCATTGAACCGGACATCTCCCCAGACAGACCTTTAGAATCTCCCCCTATGCTTTCTGAGTCCCCCTCTCACTTTATGTTTTACAAAAAAGTTGATGAACCCTCCAGCTCCCATTGAGGAAGCTGTGGATGAGCAAGACTAACCTGATTTTGTAGAAATGATGGATATACTAGAGTCTAGAGATTGTCTATTCCTTTGCATAAATCATTTAGGAAACAAACAATAAAAATTTTAAAAACTCCTAATTCTGTGCCTCCTGTGGATAAAAAGATGGACAGGAGGTACACACTGTCAGGTCCTGACACAGAATTCCTTTCACAGCACTGCAGTCATGTTGGAGTGGTTCAGGCTGCAGCCTGTGATAAAGCTAATATTCCCCTGGCTTCACATCCTCCTGACAAGGATTCCAGGAAGATTGATGCAATGGCTAAAAAACAATACATGGCAGCGTCCTTGGGACTCAGGCAAGCAAATTACATGGCTTATGTAGCAAGGTATCAAAAATCTAGATGAGACACTGTCATAGCTTTGGCCAAACAGGCCTCTGGCCAGCTTGCTAATGAGCTGGAACAGGTGGCTGCTGATGGCATTGAGGCATCCAAGGTGCAGTTTCATGCTGCTGTGGATTTTAATGATGTATCCTCTAGAGTCATGGCTACGCCTGTAGCTTTCATAGGCTGGCCTGGCTCAGGTGTACTAGCTTGTCACAGGATACCCAGACTAAGGCTATGGATTTTCCTAGGTGGGAAATTCTCTGTTTGGGGAGCAGACAGAGAATTATATGAAGAAAATGGATGAATATAGGACTACCTATAAGAGTGCTCAAGCCAAGGAGTGGCAAGCCACCTCTCAGAGGCAGACCCTCAGGGATAGGGGTAGGCCTTTTACCAAACCCAGGCCTCCTCTGCTTATGCTCAGAGGGGCTTCTTCAGAGGCAGAGGCAGACGGGGTGTGGGCAGGCCTGCTCCCACCTCTCAGCCTAAAGCACCTGCCAAACAGACACCCTGATGGGGTGCCCAGGGCCGATTCTCCTTTACCCGTAGGGGGCAGGTTGGCTTACTTCATTCAGAACTGGGTGTCTCTAACTTCAGACAAGTGGGTCCTGGAAGTAGTAAGCCAGGGTCTGGTTCTCAGCTTCAAAAAGTTCCTAAAGATGAGAATCAGATCTTTCCCACCTGCAAACTCTTTAGAGACCTTTACTCTAGAAACAGAAGTCTCAACCCTCCTGGCTGTCAGAGCTGTAGAAACGGTTTCTCCCCTACACCAGCGCAAGAGTCTGTACTCCAGATATTTCCTTACCCCAAAAAAGACAGGAGAATGGCGGCCCATTTTAGACCTCAGATATCTGAACAAACACCTTTTGAAACCAAAGTTCAGAATGGTAACTCTGGCAATGATTTTACCCTCTCTAAGGCCAGGGGACTGGCTAGCCTCCCTGGACCTCAAGGATGCCTATTTTCACGCCTAATCAGAAGCTCCCACGAAAGTACCTCAGATTCAACTGCCCTCAGGTCACTACCAGTTCAGAGCAATGCCCTTCGGCCTCACCTCTGCCCCAAGGGTATTCACAAAATGTCTGGCAGTAGCAGTTGCTCATTTAAGGAGGCAAAGGATTGTTGTCTTTCCCTATCTGGACGACTGGCTCATTGTAGGCCAGTCCCCAGAACAGGTAAAATCTACCTGCAAGTTACCCAGCAGCTGCTCACCTCCCTGGGCTTCTTGCTAAATCTTCCAAAGTCAGTTCTAGAACCAGTTCAGGTGCTCACCTTCATAGGTGCAGAATTGGACACAAAGCAGGCCAGAGCCTTCCTACCCTTAGAGAGGTAAGGAACTTGGTGGCTCTGGCCTCCTCCCCCTCTGCAGGTCTCTGACCAGCAAGACACTTTTGTAGCTCCTGGGGCACATGGCTGCGCCCACAGCCGAGAGTGCAAGGAGCAAGATTTCAGATGAGGGACATTCAGTTTCACTTGAGAGCCTTTTGGTCTCAGAAAAGAGACCCCTTTCCAAGTTGGTCCCAGTGACCAACCCTGATCCAGGCCCTCCAGTGGTGGCAGGATCAGAGCAATCTAAGACTGGGGTCCCTTCATTCCTCTGTCTCACTCCTTGACCCTCACTACAGATGCTTCCCTCCTGGGGTGGGAGCCCACATGGGCGACCTCTCCACTCAGGGAGTGTGGTCCCCAGGAATCTCTGCTCCACATCAATTTGCTGGAACTCAGAGCTGTCTTTTAGCACTTCAGGTTTTCATGCCTGTTCAGAACAAAGTGGTACAAGTCAGAACAGACAACACCACAACAATGTGGTACATCAACAAGCATGGGGGCACTCGGTCTTCGGCCTTGTGCACCGAGGCAATGAAGTTGTGGTCTCTGGCCTATTCCCTGAACACTTCCCTCATAGCAGTTCATCTTCCAGGAAAGGACAATGTCCTAGCAGATGCTCTCAGCAGGATTTCCCAGGGCCATCACGAATGGTCTCTGGATCCTCAAGTACTGGGGATAGTTTTTGCCAGATGGGGCACCCCTCAGATAGATCTTTTTGCAGCCCCAGACAATCATCAACTTCCACTTTTCTGTTGCAGACCCCCAGTGTTGGGCTCAGTCCCCCTGGATGCCCTTCTCCTAGATTGGGAAGGGAAGTTTCTTTATGCCTTCCCTCTCCTATTCAAGGTGCTAGTCAAAATCAGATCCCAGCCTTGCAGGGTGATTCTGATTGCCCCAGATTGGGCCAGGCAGCCCTGGTACCCACTCCTTCTGTCCCTAACAGTCCATCTTCCCCTGTGTCTCCCCAGGAATCACAACCTGTTAACCTGTGCCCAGGGGAGAGTTTGGTATCCGAACCTCAAATCCCTCAACCTCAAGGCCTGGCTCTTGAGGAGTTAGAATTTGCTGACCTACACCTTTCTCAGGGTGTTCTTGAAATCCTAAAGGCTTCTAGGAAGCCTTCCACTAGGGCTACTTATAATTCTAAGTGGAAAAGGTTTTCCATTTGGTGTGCTGGGAAACATATTTCCCGGAATCTGCTGATTTGCCCATTGTTTTGGACTATATGGTCCATCTTAATTCTTTGGGCCTGAGACCAGCTACCCTGAAAGTACATTTGGCAGCTGTCTCTGCTTTTGTTTCAGCAGGAAAGCCCTCCTCTCTTTCCGCTCACCCTGTATTTTCCAAGTTTTTTAAGGGATTACTTCATACTAATCCACCTTTTAGGGATCCGGCCCCTGCCTGGGACCTTAATGTTTGCATTGCCCAGTTAATGCAACCCCCTTTTGAACCTCTGTCTTCTGCAGAGCTTAAGTACTTAACTTGGAAAACTTTTCCTAGTGGCTATCACTTCTGCCAGGTGCATAAGTGAGTTGCAAGCCTTGTCAGTAGAAAGTGACTTTATTTCTTTCCACAGGGATAAGGTAGTCCTCAGGACTAACAGGAAGTTTTTGCCTAAGGTGGTTTCAGATTTCCATCTTAACCAATCTATCTCCCTTCCAGTGTTTTCACTGAACATTCTTCCTCTGGTGAGAGGAGATTGCACAGTTTAGATGTTAAGAGGGCCCTAAGTTACTATATAGAACGTACCAAGGGTCACAGGTTCGAATCCCTCCAACTTTTTCTCACTTACGGTGAGGTCGGAAAAGGGAGACCTGCCACTAAGAGATCAATTGCCAGGTGGATTGTCTCTTGTATCCAATTTTGTTATCAGAAACTGGGGAGAGTTCCCCCCTCTGGCCTGACGGCTCATTCTACCAGAGGTACAGCCGCATCTCTAGCTGCTGCCAGAGACATCCCTATCTTAGAGATATGTCAAGCTGCTACCTGAAAAGGCACACACTTTCACCAAGCATTACTCCCTGGATGTCCAGGCCAGGAGAGATGCTCGGTTTGGCACAGCTGTGCTTCAGAGCCTATTCCCTAAGTAGGTTCTGTCCCTCCTCCATGGAGATACTGCTGTGTAGTCTGCAATTGTCATAATATAGCAAGACTTCATGTTGTTTGAAGAAAAAATTACTCACCTTAGTAATGTTGTTTCTTCTAATGGAGTCTTGCTATATTATGACCTCCCCCCCAGCCTGCCCCTCTCAGAACTTCTACTTGGGTATGGGGTGGGCTAGCCTAGTGTGGGCACTAGTTATGCCCATTATATGTTTTCCACCCTTCTTGGGGTTTTTGGGGTGTGGTGTTTTATTTTATATTATATTATTACTTCTGGTCCCCTGACTTGAGTCTTTGTGTTGGGACCAGCAAGAGTGTTAATATTTAGGTAGCCAGTTGGCTAGTGTAGGTTACAGCTTCCACACAGACCTTAGTGAGTTTTTGCTCGTAAGATCTGACAGTTTGGGTTTGAAATAACCCAGACAGAGCTTCTCTAACCGAGCTCGTGCTCTAAGTTCCATTCTTAGAATGGGAGTTAACTCTTTCACCTCCGGAGCAGTTCTAATGGTGGGACAAACTGCAATTGTCATAATATAGCAAGACTCCATTAGAAGAAACAACATTACTAAGGTGAGTAATTTTTTCTTCTGGACCGGAATAAGGACCATGACTTCCTGACACACCATGTAAGAGCGAGCTCTGGCTCTGCAGTCATACCACGCTTTTTGTTTCTGTTGGGCAGCTGTCAGGTTGCTCTGGGCTGTCCCCATAAGCTCCTTCAGCCTTTCCCTAAACTAAAGGATGTAATCCACTATGGGAGTTCCCTGGATGGCGTGCTTGCCTTCCCAGTCCTCCCGGATCAAGTCTAGGGGCCCACGTACCCGACGTCCATATAAGAGTTTGAAGGAGAAAAATCCCATCGACTCTTGGGGCACCTCCCTGTATGAAAACAACAGTTGGGGAAGATATTTCTCCCAATCCCTCCCATGCTGTTCAGCAAACACCCAGAGCATTGACTTCAGGGTACCATTGAATCTTTCCACAAGCCCATTGGCTTGTGGGTGATACAGTGTCGTGCATCTCTGCACCACCCCACACTTCTCCCATAAACATTTCATCAGGTCCGACATGAAGGAACCTCCTCGATCGGTGATAACGTCCTGCGGAAACCCAACACGGGAAAATCCCAAGTAAGGCATCTGCCACTTTGTCTGTCCTCAGTGAGGATAGGGCGACTGCCTCTGGGTACCGGGTGGCATAATCCACCACAGTCAGGATGAATCTCTTCCCTGAGGAGCTGGGGTATTTAAAGGCCCCACAATATCCATTCCCATCCTCTGGAATGGCTCCTCCACTATGGGCAATGGAATCATGGCGGCTTGGGTTTTCTTGCCCGCCTTCCCCATTTCTTGGCACCGGTGACAAGACCCGCAATACTCCTTCACCTGCTTGGTGAAGTTAGGCCAATAGAAATTCTTGGCCAACCACTGCATAGTGCACGCGATCCCCAGATGGCCAGACAAGGGAATATCATGTGCAATCTTGAGCAACTGCTCACGATACCCCTAGGGAATGACAAGCTGCCTGCCTAGCACCCCTCCCTCTGTCTGCACAGCCTGAGTATACATAAGTCCATTTTCCCAATAAACCTTATGTCTGCCGTCACCTCCTTGTGCTCCGTCAGAGTCTGCCCAAGCCCTCAGCTTCTCTAGACTAGTGTCACTTCTCTGAGCAGCTGCCCCTTCGGTCTCTAAACTAGGGTCCCTAGCACTAGCGTCAGGGCACTCAGGATCACTGTCAATCCCAACCCTCTGACAATGGGTCACCACTCCCTTCTCGGAGTAACCTTCTGTAGCTGTGTGGTTAACTGCTACTGGGGAAATTTCTACCCCCTTTTCATTAATCTCCATATCAGGAGACACAGGCTGGGGAACCAGTCTCCCAGTGGTTCCACAATGGCTTCTGTGGGGTCCAGGGAACTACAGTGTTCCCTTGCTGCTTGGCTATGGGTAACTGCACACACCATCCCTTGTTTGAGATTGTTGCCCAGGATCACATCCACTACTAATGTTTTGGCTACAGCCACCTGTTGCACAGTTCCCCCTGTTTCACCCCAGTCTAGGAGAACACTGGCGAGTGGCAATGTTTTCTCTTCACCAGTGAACCCTTGTACAGTGACGTATTTATTGTGTATAAGCTGACCAGGCTGTGCCAGATCCCCCTTTACCAATGTCAGGGATGCCCCTGTGTCCCTTAACCCTTGTGTCTGTACATCATTCACCATGACTGGATGCATATGTTCCCTCATGTTCACAGGCATGCTTCCAGGGACACACAAACAACCCACCTCTTTCCTAGCCCTCTGTTGTGTATGGCTTGCCTTTTTGGGACACTGTCTGACAATATGCCCAGTTTCTTAACACAACCAACATTCATTTCTTTTCGCAGAGAAATCTTTTCTCTGAAACCTGGGGTTAACTGGTTTTGGTGGAGGCAGTGAGGGTTTTAGCTGCCCTGAAGGCTCGCTTTTCCCTTTCTGTGCTGCCATGCCCACCCCATTCACTCTCAGAGCAGGTCTTCTCTTGGCATAGCAGTCCGAGAGTTCAGCAGCTCTTGCACTGTTTTGGGATCTCAGTCCTCCAGCCAGGTTTTCAGCTCTGCTGGGCATGCCCAGAAAAACTGTTCTAACAGAATCACATTTTCAATTTTATCAACAGAGTTTGCTTCAATTCCTTCCCACCAACGTTTTAAAAACTGACGTTGTTTCATGGCTAGCTCCTCGTAGCTCATGTCAGGGCTTCTCCTGAGCTTACGGAATTTAGCTCTGTATGATTCAGCAGTTAATTCAAATTTCTTTAACAGTGCAGCTTTAAGTTTGCTGTAATCATCACTGTCCTCATTGTCCATTTGACCCAATGCATCCCTAGCTTTCCCGGTAAGTAGCGGGGATATCTGGAAGCTCCAGGACTCCCTAGGAATTTTAGCCTGAATACAAACTTTTTCAAAAGAATTTAAAAAGGCATCTATATCCTCCCCCTCTTTAAATTTGGCTATCAATTTGAAATTCAATTTGTAACCCAGTCCTGCAGTCCCAGTTAAACCCAAGCCACTTACCTGCTCTGGTGCTGCTGATTGGAGTCGTAGCTTCTCCAGTTTGTGTTGCCTCTGGTGCTCACGCTCCTCATGGTCAGTGTCTCACTGTTCTCGCTCTGCCTCTTGGTGTTCTCACTCTGCCTCCCTCTGTTCTTGTTCCCTCTTCTCCTCTGCAGCTTGCTGGTGCGCAAGCTCCTCACGCTCAGCTTCCTCTGTTCCCGCTCTGCCTCTCGGCATTCTCGCTCTGCCTCTCGCTGTTCACAGTCCCTCTTCTCCTGGAACTCCAGCTCCATTCTGCGCAACTCAATTTGCAGCCTGAGTACTTCTGGATCCAGGATACTGGTGAACTTCCCCTGCTGCTGTGGCCCTTCGCTGACAGTGGCCCTGATGCCCTCCTCATTGGATCTGGACACCGCACTGGCCGCTAGCCCTTCCACATTCAAGGTTCAGTCCCTTACAGTCACTGTCTGTGACTCGATGCTCTGGGTATCTGCTACCATCAGGGCATCCATGAGGTTCTGCTTCGTGACTTTCACCTCGAATGGGACTCCTCTGTCCCTGCACAACTGCTTTAAGTAGTCTACATTGTGCCCGCTGTGGTTGGAAGCCATTTTCTTCTCTAAATACGGCTACTCTGTCTTGCACTTTAGAAAATAAAATAAGACAGGTAGTAACTCGACTGTAAGCCAAGTGTTATAATTCTGTTTCCTTTTAAAAATAAATCACTGCCTTTTTCTTTCTTTGCAAGTGAGCTGACAGTCTCAGCCGACACACTGAACAATAAAAGCTTGTAATACCAAACTTATGCACACCGCTACCAACCAATCTGTCACAACCCCACTCAGCAGGTCAGGCCCTCTGCTTCCACAGTGCCAACCTCCGAGCGCAGTATTGTGAACAGTTAACAGAACAGGGTAACCCTCCTGTCTGTTTTGTGGGTTCGAATCAATCTTTGGTCTCAAGCTCTGGAGGGATTCAAACTGTGAACCTCTTGCTAGCGTACTCAATGTACAGGCTCAGATAATTCTGCTCTTTGGGGGCCATATATCGTTTGCCTATGGGCGCCTAACCAGGTGTACAAAATGAACCCTTAAGAACTCAATGAAAGACCTCAGAATAAACTCTTACCTTTTCCCTGTTTGGTAAACCAGTAAGCTTATGCACAATGTCAGCTTTAACCATATATGCTTCACTTGTCAAAGAAAGAATTTCAAAGGCACACCAAGTAGTCTCTAAAATGAGATGTTTACTTAAAAATAGGTAAAAATGTAAAATATAAATACAGAACCATATATCACAAAACATACAAATCACTTAAAAAAAACAGGTTTAAAAGTGCAATTTCCTACCAACCATACACTTAGCCTTGCCTAGCTAATGTATTCTTATATTCTTACAGTGCTGAAAGATGTCATAGCTTCAAAGTCCAAACATGTGTGTCTCTAAATGGAATACAGACTACAGTTTAAAAATGCTGTGTTTCAACCCTCTTCATGACGTCATCATCTAGCTCCTTCCTTTCAGGATACATAAAAAAAAATATATATATATATATATATATATATATATATATATATACACAAAACAGGAAGTCCTATCAAGGTATTGAATTCTGTGACTCCAGCAAGACTCATTTTCCAAATGATGACACTCTTAATTAAGACTGTGATTTCTCAGTCTCCTTTGATCTATGAGCAGTCTCCGTTCTCAAACACATCAAAGGACTTTTTATGACACCAGGTGTAATTAACTGACTTTTCTGAGGACGTCATAAAATGGATATATTAGCTCCTGGCTTCTAAGCAAACTGACAAGTTAATTGCATTCAGAGATCTGCTGTTTAACATATATCCTGTCCTTTGAAATGATACCTGGGGGGTTGGGGTTTGTCATCCCAAGCACAGGATTTTCATGACAGACAATCACACTACATTTTTATATTACGAAAATCATAGAGCTATCAGAACCAGCTGTCCAAGTGTCACAAATAATAACATTACTAGCTGAACTAATCAATCATTCTGAATAAGCGCTAGTAGGAGGGCAATTCATGTACTTCATAGCAATTTGTACTAATATTGTACTAATACATATTTTGCTTGGATTTTCAATATTTCAAAGGAGTCCCATCAGTATTGGGCCTGCAAGATACATTTTAACAATGGTCTGTGCTGAGGCTGTGTTAGAAGTGGTTGAAAAAGTTACAATGACATATTTTAAGTGGCGCCAGAGACCTGCAGCTGAACTGTGCAATTGTGAAACACTGATCATTTGTGAAGGTGGCAAAGAAGAAGAAGACAACCCTGGCACAGTGGGCAAAGAGGAAGAAGAAGAAACAACTGGAACAACAGCGGAGGGGTTGCATGATACTGTGCTGTGCTGTGAAGAAGATTGTTCTGAATCTGATTCTGTTCTCTGTTTCATGATAGCATGGACTTCATCAATTATTTCTTGTCTGTTTATGTCAAAAAAAGTGTCATTAGATTCAGCAGTTGCTTTAATTTGTATCGTGGGTCCAAGATTGCTGCTTTAATATAGTGGTCAGACTGAAGCATTTTATGTAGTTTTTCATCTTCGTCAACTTTTTTGATCATGTTTGGTCAGATATTTTTTGTATTCTGTTGGGCAACCTGTTTGTGTTTACAGTGGCGGCAGCATATGTGATAGGACTGTCTGTGTTCTCTAAATTGTTCCTGATCAGATTCAAGCAGTATTTCAACATTTTTGTTAAGGGTCTCACCTGGCTCAGGGTTGTTGTGTTTGCACTCACCTCTCTGGTAATTTCGTCAAATGGCTGGAGAAGTAAAATTATAAACTCCAACATGGTCCATTGTGGTGGAGTGATATAAACACCTGCATCACCAATTTTATTTTCCAAGGTGTACTGTCTGACAGCTTTCTTTTGTTCCAGCAGCCTTTGTAACTTAAGAAAGGTCAAATTCCATCTAGTAGAAATGTCTTGGATTAGTCTGTACGAAGGTAATTCGTGCTCCTCCTGTATTTTTTTTCAAACAAGTGATGGGCTTTGCTTGAGTGATTAAAATGAGTGCAGATTCTTTTAGCAGTGCTAACAAGAGCCTTAATGCCCCTGTCATCATCAAGAAAACTGTGAACTGTTAAATTCAAGCAATGTTCAAAGCAGTAGATGTGAACAAAGCCCCCTCCTCCAAGGCTTTCCTTATGTTTGACCCATTATCTCCAACTGTAAAGCCATCTGGCAGTCCCTGGGATGTGAGCTATTGCTGTATTGATTGTTTGAGCTCCTTATTAATGCTGTATGAGTTGTATTCAGATGGAAAATAAAGCATTCTTAGAAAAACAAACTGCATTTCACTGCCCTCACCAGAATTATCAGCAAAACATTCCCATTGTGCAGTAACAGACATGAAGAGTTCAGGCTGACAGCTTGTCCAGAAATCTGTTGTGAGATGCACCACCCTCCAAGCAACAAAGGTCAAACGTGTCTGAATTGTTTCACATATGACATCATAGGGATCTGGAATCCCTGTTGAGGAGAAATATTTTCTCAATGGTATATTATATCGAGGCTCAAGGTACTCTAGTAGCCACCTAAATCCTACATGTTGTACCACGCTATCTGGCAACAAGTCAATGGCTATCATCTCTGAAATTTTCTTTGTTATTGTAACAGCAACAGGGTGGGTCAAGGGACAGTTGGCTTTATTCTCATATGTTTCAGAGATGGTAAGCTTTTTTGTCTGAAAGAGGGGTCTTTCGAACATATGGCCACTATCAGTAACACAATGAATCATTCCAATGGAAGGAAGGAAGGACCAGTCCTTCCTTCCTTCCATTGGAATGATTCATTGTGTTACAGGTGTTTTCAGTATTGCTTCGGGGGCTGCCATTGTTATAATTTATTTGCGATACCCCTGAGTGTAGTGAGCAAGTATCGTCACTGTCCAGAGGGTTGGCAGGGCATCTGCAGGAAGGACTTTAAGCCACAGGCCACACTGTCTCGAGGAAGGTAGACATGGTAAAGGAGGGGGGAGCAGGAGAAGGTAATTCTAAAGGGGGCTTTAATGGCTGAGGATAGTGGAGTAGGTGGTGATCCCTATCTGGTAGTTATATGTGGTAAATACACATAAGGTACAAATATAATCTACCTCAAGTAGGCCACTAAAGTACTCTCTATTCAGAGAAGAACCACAGAAAAGGGGAGAGGAAGGAGTGCAGCTACCCTATCTAGGGTAAGCTTCAACTTCAACTTTAACTTTTTATTGGATAACAAATTGAGATAACAATATCTCATTTTCAATTGCATCCAACACTTAAAAAAATTTACATAAACAAACAATTACACATAATTTATTTATTTATTTGCTTTTGTTAACCGGGTAAGTCACACTAGACAGCCAAGTGCCTATTTTCAGGTGAGACCCGGGAGGGTTACAAACTGGGTTACAGAGAGTTTACATACAATCATGAACGAGGTTTACAGATGTAGGATGAGCATAACAGGGTAAGGAAAGTTGAGTAAACCAACAGTCAAGTCAAAAACCTAGGTTCACATCAAGATACATGCCAGCTTAGCAGGGCTAGAGAAGGAAGCTAACAGCAAATTGAGACAATATAGTACAGGATACGCACAGTGCTAACAACAGAAGATACGGTTTACCAAAGGGTAAGTACACCAGGGGAAACAATATAAAATATACCCTAGAGTGGTTCGGTGCATAGAGGTGAGAATACCTTTTTGCCATCAGAAAATCATAAACAGAATACAAGTGCCAGTGGGTACCTGCCAGCCGGGGGGTACAACTGGCTCAGGCGAGACATGTGACAGTTACAGGGCCAGGTACCAGGGGTTAAATAACAATAAAAATAGTCCCTATGAAGGCAGGGACTGTACCGTCATGTCACAGCGGGAGTATTGAGGGATGCATGAACAAGTGGAGGGACCCTTCAGGTAATTCCATAGGGAGGATTTAAAGCCCAGATGGGAGGAAGAGGACCATGTACAGGCAGGGAGTGAATTCCAAATTTTTGGGGCATAGGCGGCGAATGCCCGATCACCCACCTGGGTGCGGGTTCTAGGAACAAGGCGGTCTGGTGTAGCTCTCGACCGGAGGAGGTAGGAGGAGGTGTCAGGGGTAGGGGGAAGGGCAAGGGATGCAGGAGTACCGGATCTGACGATGTTGTCTATGAAGTTCCCAACTACAAAGGTGCGGTGTTTCTCGGGGGGTAGCCACTCTAAACATGAGTAGAGATCGCAGCGGTGAGTTACATAGTTACATAGATCATCATTACAATGTAAAACTTACATCAGGTTTTTAAATTATCCATAACAATTACAATGTTTATTATAAAGACCAGCTAAATACAACCTAAAGCGTGACAATGATATTAATTCCTGTACCTTCAGTTTCTTGGATATACAATTCCATGTCCTGGACACCGATGAGGACAATGTTTTTTCACCAAATCCTGAACTACATCTTGGAACACAAAAAGTGATCCAAGATGTAGATCTAAGAGAATAATTTGGATCCAACCTGATTTTCATTAAATCCAATAAAAATACTGGTAAAGAATGCAGTACAAATTTATATACAAAAAGATTCCAATGGGTATCACGCCGATCCTGCAAGGATGTAAATCCTGATTCCTTATACAAGATGCTGCTATGTGTTCTGTATGGTAAAGCTGTAATAAACCTAAGTGCATTTTTGTAAAGCAGTTCTAATGATCCCAATACTGATTTTCTAGCATTTTTATAAATGCAGTCTCCATAATCCAAAACTGTCAAAAATAAAGAATTAACCATCAATTTCCTTATTTTATATGTAAACATAGTTTTATTCTTGAAAAAAAATCCAAGCAACTTCTTTAACTTATTTGAAATATTAATTATATGCTGATCAAAAGTCAAGTGACAATCAAGCGTCAATCCTAGGTACCTATAAGAGGTAACCTGTCTCAACGCGACACCAGATAATGTATGGATATTCCCACTGGAAATCTTTTTGCTGTTCTTTTTTTGAAATATCATCCAGAGTGACTTCTTATCATTCAGTAAAAGCCTCAAATCTTGAGGCATTCCCTGAACTTTTAAGAAGTCCCTCTGTAATAACTTAATTGCTTCGTCCATATATTTCCTTACAGTGTACATAATGGTGTAATCTGCATAAAGATACATACTAGTGTCAGGTGAACAACATTCGGGAAGATTGTTCACATACATCAAAAATAATAGGGGACCCAGGACAGAGCCTTGAGGTACCCCTGATCTTATACCAGTAAGTTCCAAACAGATGTTCACTCTGACACACTGCTGTCTATTATTCAAATATGAATAAAACCAGCCAGGGCAGATATGCCCAAACCAGCTGATTTTAAACAGTTTAGCAAAATTGTATGATGAACTGTGTCAAATGCCTTCGACAGATCCAAAAACACAGCTGGTGCACTGTAATTTCTGTTGAAGGCATTCGTCACATCATCAACTATCTTTGCCATCACATTACTGGTGTTATGTCCCTTCCTAAACCCTGCTTGTACCTGGGTATTTGGGTTGTATTTAAGCAAATAGTGACTTAACTGACAATGCACCAGTCTTTCAAAGATCTTGACACGAGTAGGCAGAAGAGAAATTGGCCTATAGGAACCTGGGTCAGAAGGACATTCTTCCGATACCTTAAGGACAGGGACAATAAATGCACTTTTCTAGTCCTGTGGAATTTCAGAACAGGAAAAAGAAAAACTAAAAAGGTAAGCCAAAGGTTGTGATAAAATAACTGATGCTGTCTTCAAGAAGAAAGGAGGGACTCTGTCACACCCTACTCCCTTACTAGTATCCAATCCTTGAAGTTGCTTTAGTACATCATCAGAGGTTATTGGTTGTGAAGCAAAAACTGATCTAGGAACACCCGAGGAAAAATCTGTATCCAAAACAGGAGCATCTAAGCTCTGATTTTTTTCATCAGATGCTTCACCCACTGTTGAAAAATAAGAATTAAATGCATTCAACTTATCTTCCATTGATATCAAGATTTTTCCCCCACAATTCACAACTGATGGAAAGGAATGCAAATGTTGTTTACTTCTTATTGAATGAATACCTTTCCAAAGTGCTTCAGTATTGCCTTCTGAGTTTTCAAAATATTTATTATAACAAGTCCTTTTTGCCTTCCTTACCTCCTGAGTACATATATTCCTAATAACCCTAAAGGCTTGTTTATCTAATAAGATTTTTGTCTCTCTTGCCTTTTGCCAGAGTTTAGATTTTAACCTTAAAGCTGACAGGAGACTTGACGAGACTGCTCTAATCCCCATCTAGGGTGAGCTGACAAGGGAATCAGAGGGATAGCACCTGTAACCTATCTGAGGTAGGCCCACATAGGTGTGGTGGGAAGAGACTGTTGGTGTTTAGAGGAGATATTGCCATATTTGTATAAGACAAAATAGGACTCAAGATAGGTAGCATGTGGGGAGGGGTGGAAGCATGGAGAGGCACCAGGAGGACAGGAGCAGAGTGCTGGGTTGCAGAGGCTGCAGGGCGGCCATATTCCGGAGCATGCTGTGGGAGGTTGGTGGTTGTCCAGTGTGCAGGAACCTGAATCATCTGCTGGCAGAGGTGAGGCAGCTTAGATGGGAGTTAGAAAGGCTTGTGAGGAAGGGAGGGGGAAGGGGGATGGGCAGGAAGGAGGGTGGCAGGGGAGGCATCCCAGGTTATACAGAGAGGCAGACAGGAGAGGATTTAAGAGGAGAGGACCTAGATGCCATGGATTCCCTACCTCAGAGGATGAGAGGTCCTAGGGAGGAGAGGTGGACAGTGGTGGGTGGTAGGGGTGTGGTCACAAGGGGGGACTGGAGTGGGAACACATACGAAGGTCAAACAACACAATAATATAGGCTGGATTTAGTGTGGACTTACTGACAAATAAAAGTGTTTGTGTGCTTGACTAATATAACTAGTGTGTAGTGGAGTGCATCCTATATTATTGTGTTGTTTGACTTGACTGCCCCCATAGGATGATTCAAATTAGTTAACCTTTATCATGTTTATGGCAACCTGAACCAGCACAGACAAGCACCTAGGAAGGTGCCAGTGTGGAATAGATTCCTCCTACTGACTTGGGTAGTGAGGGGGTGACGGAGGTAGGGAGAGGGGTCTGGTACAAGTCAGGGGGACCAGGTGTGTTAGCCATGAAGAGCCGAGTAGAAGGGTGCATGGCAGCAATGGAGGAAAGGGACAGTCATCTAGGGAGGGGGGAACAGGTGCAAGGAAATGGTGGACAGGAGGAAAGGAAGTAGAGGAGAATCAACACAGGTAGTTTAGGGGGTATAAGAGGACAGGCCAGAGCAGAGGGTGGAAAGGAAAGGGGTGGCTGAGGAGGGCAGAGGGAGAAATGGTCAGTCTAGAGGAAAGAAGCAAGTTCAGAGCATAGGGAGAGAAGGCAAGGGGGTGGCCAAGGAGGGCGACAGAGAGTAGGGCAGTCAGACTAGTGGAGAGATGCAGGGAGGGAGGATTGGTGAACAAGCCTGAGAGTAACTAGACAGGCTGGATCTGGAAGGATGGATAGAGAGGTAGACAGCGGAGTAGGAAGGGGAGGTAAGGTTGTAATGCTGAGGAACATGATAGTAAAGTGTATACGCTGGTGGCATAAGGGGGATCTATGCAGAGAAAGGAAGGTGGTATGCATGCTAGGGGATGGTGACAGAGCGGGTGTACCCAAGGATTGCTCAGCTTGTGCAGGGGATTGGAGGAACCCCATGTGATTATTCATCTAGGAACAAACAATCTAGCTGGAGAGGAGGTAGATGTGGCGCAGGAAAAGTTCAGGGAGATGGGAAATATCTGTAGGGGGGTTTCCAGATTGGTAGCCTTCTCTGAGGTATTGCCAGTACCTAGAGCCAGCACAGCTGGGAAGAAGATGGCACGGGGTCATGTTGTCGCATACAAAAACAGCACAGCACTATACCGTGCTGTTAAAACAGTGACTAAAAACAAAGACACTAAAACATGTGTTTTAGGATTGTGGATATGTTGTTCTATCCACACTTCATGGCAGGTACCTTGCCGCTTTAAGATATGCCGGAAAGTGTTCAAAGCTGGCTCCTCCCACCCACCCGGGTGGTATAGCCCTCGGCTCCACCCCATGATGCCAGATCTTCCTTTCCACTGGAAGGTTCAGGTCCCCTCCTTAGTGCTCCCGCGTGTAGTAGGCCCTGGCTCTTAAATCTTTGGATTCGCTTCCAAAACTGACTCTAAAACTCTCTTGAGTTCAGTCTTCATCTTCTTCTCTCGCTTCCGCGATGGAGGAAAAATCGTCCCCCGGGTTTTGCTGGTGCTCCTGCAGGCAGAAGATATCTCGCACAGACCCTCACACCACGTGCATGTATTGCCTGGGACTGGACCACGAGCAGCAGGCCTGTGATCATTGTCGATCCTTTTCTCTGAACGTGCTTGAAGATCGCGTTGCCCGACTTCAGCTGGGGTGACCAGAGAAGTGTTACCCACCGGTCAAATCGAAGGATTCTCATTGGGTGGTCTCGGTGGCTGTGGACTCTGCTGAGCAGTTAGAACAGCTCAAGGCCTTTGAGGAAGAGGCAGCTCAGACTACGGTAGGCTCCTCTTTGGCTTCGGCCTTCATTCGGCCGCATCTGGGATCTTCCTACTCGGCTTTCTTCAAGGAGTTTTGCCAGTCTCTACCAAGGGAGAGGGGCCTTCGGGGTCGCATGTTTCATGCTCCAAGAAGAAGGAGTCAAAAAAGGACAAAGAAAAGTTGGCACTTCGATGTTCTTAGGACCGAGAGTGGTCCTGCTCACAGGAATCTCCTGTCTCAACTTTGGTCAAATTCGCGGCCAAGGCCACTGGTTTCACGGTACCCCCATCAGACCAGTTGGCTGAGACACCTGTCAACACGGCTGAGATCTTTCTCGAGCCAATCGGTGGGTTGTTGCCCGATCTGGCCGACGATTCTTTTTTTGGACACCGGTGCTCCCAGTGTCCTCAGATGGGTCAGCTCAGCCCGCAGGGCAGGATCTGCCCACCAAGGAACCAGACCAGGAGCTGAGGGCTTCTCCAACTCCTGTCGAGGTCCCCCCATCTGCCCCACTGATGGTCGAGGTCTCGGGCCCGCTCCTCGACTTCGACGTCAGGCAAGACTGGTTCCAACTGGTGATCTTGTTCCCACCGTCATAGTAAGCAGTGCCACCGCTCCTCGTCTTCGTCCTCCTCGAGTAAGGAGAGACTTCAACGCAAGTTGCGTCAATGCTACGAAGACCTCATGTGGCAGCAGTTGGTCTTATTTGGGACCAAACCACTCCCGGTTTCGACTCTAGCCATTAAGTGACTTTCGCCAGAACGACCGACTTCGGCCACGGACACTGTCACCGAAATGCTGCTCAAGACCCCACTGGCTCAACCGAAGCCAGCTACTCTACCAATCCAGCTGGAGCCACCGCCCGAGCAACCAAAGTCTGGGGATCTGACCTAGGATTCTCGGTCAGCCCAAGGCCTGCCCCATCGGTTGTCATTCACTCTATCTCCCAACTGCCCAAGGCGGGTGGAGAGCGACACAGGTGGGCACCAACTCTACGAGAACTCCTCAGAGTCCGAGGATTCCTCCATGGTCTCCCATCTGGTGGACATTGAGTCCTTTGGGGGTCTCACCATCGATGAGGGCCCTACCTCGCTGATGGGTATTTGTCAGCTCATTTCCAAATCCACAGAAATGGAGCTTGAGCCTGTGCATAAACAGTATAAGTATCCCCTTACAGAGATTCTGGATAAAGGGGATACTCCTGTGGAGGCCTTCCCAGTGGCTGAAGCCATTATGGGTCCAGCCTTGGAGCTGTGGCAGCGTCCAGCATCTTGTTCTGCGCCTTCTGCCCGCATGGCCCACAAGTACGCGGTGCCCATGGGGTCCCTGTCGGACTCTTCTGAGCACCTCTCTGCGGTGGGGTTGGTGGCTGACTCCGTGTTTCATTCTTAGGCAACAAAGGGGATGTGGACAGACCCCTAGACAGGGAATCCAAACAACTGGACCATTCCAGGAAGAAGGTGTACACAGCTTCCTCCCCTGGCCTTCATCTGGCCAGCTCAGCTGTTATCATGGCACATTTTTCCCACACCCTCTTGGGCTCCCTGGATGAGGTTATTCCTCATCTCCCAGCTGACCTCCAGACCATGGTCAAGCAGGTCCAGGACCAGGGTAGGACGGTGGCAAAGCAGTAACTCCAGATGGCTCTGGACATTGGCGATTCCTGTGCCCGTTCAGTAGTGGCCACAGTGGCCATGTGCCAAAGGGCTTGGCTGTGCATCTCAGACTTTACAGCGGATACACAGCACAAGCTAGCAGATGTCCCCTTCTTGGGCACCTACCTGTTCGGGCCCAGCATGGACGGTCACATCCAGCGCATAGAGAAGTTCAATGCCACCTTGGACTCCACCACATCTGCCCAAAAGGACAAGGGCTCCAAGCATCCAAACCACAAGCCCTTTCACTTGTCCACTCCTGCGGCCAGACTGGCCTAGCAGTAGCACCAGCAGCAGGGCCAGCAGGCTCAAACTTGGCATCCTTGGGCCAAGTTCGTGGTGTCCTTGTTTAGGAAGCCTGGGAGGAGAGGTCCTGCTGGCCCCTCTGCCGGCCCCTCCTCCAAGCCTGCCCAGTGATGGGTTGGGGGGTGCCTCCCTCAATCTCATCACACCTCCCCTGGGACCTCCTGTGGGGGGTCGGCTCAGCCACTTCATTTCTGCCTGGTTTGCTATCACCATGGACTGTTGGATTCTAGAAGTGGTAGATAGAGGCCTGCCTCTGGAATTCAAGCAGGTCCCTCTTTATTGAGCCCATGCCCCACGGGGGAATCTGGTGTCAACAGCTTCTGAGTCAGCTCTCAAAGATGACTTAGCTCAGCTCCTCCTCAAGGAGGTGGTGCGCCCAGTAGCGGACCCGCCTTCAGACCCTGGATTCGTCTCCAGGTAATTCCTGGTGCCAAAGTGGACGGGGAGCAGGATCCCTATTCTAGATCTGCACGACCTGAACAAGTTCCTCAGGTCCCACACCTTTTGAAAGGTAACTCTAGCTCAGATGATACCATCTCTGGAGCAAGGAATGTGGTTCTGTTCCCTGGATCTTCAGGACATGTTCTTTCATGTCCCGATCCATCTGTCCCATTGATGGTTCCTCCACTTTAGAGCTGAGGGAACCCTTTACGAGTTCCAAGCCAGGCCCTTTGGCCTATCTTCAGCCCCCAGGGTCTTCACCAAATGCATGGCAGTGGTGGCGGCGTATCTGAAGCGCCGAGGGGTCCGGGTATACCCTTACATGGACGACTGGCTGATAGCAGGTCCCTCCAGGCTGGAGGTGGAGTGGTCCAGGGATCTGGCCCTCCAGACTTTCCTAGAACTTGGCCTGCTGATCAGTGAGGCAAAGTCAGAACTCATGCCTGCGCAGGTGATCTAGTTTATTGGGGCAGAGCTCGACTCCTGCCAAGCCAGAGCTCAGCACCCAGCAGACAGGGCAGAGGTTCTCGCCTCCTTTGCCTGATCATTTCTGGTTGGGAAATTGCATCCTGCCTGGGGCTTCTTGCGTCTTCTGGACTACATGGCGGCCTGCACCAGCATGGTCCGATGGGCCAGCTGGCATATGCATTCCCTTCAGTGGCAACTGGCCAGCCTGAGGTCTCAGCACTCATGTCATCTCGACCAGCTGGTCTCTGTGACCCAGAGGATGTGGGATGGCCTCCAATGGTAGCTTGTCCTGTCCCACCTGCAGGAAGGGCTCCCATTTGTCCGCCCCGAGCCAACAGTCATCCTGACAACTGAAGCCTCTCTGATAGGGGATCCGTCCTAATTCCCGCAATAGAGAATACCGAATGACGAAATCCCCCCCAAAAAATATCGAAAAAACAAAATACAGAAATAAAATAAGACCGAAAATAGAAAGACAGAAAATCCATGCACTGAATAAATCCTGTATTGTGACATCTGCTGGCCATTGCAGGAAGCACAGAAATGTGAAAATAATCAAGTGCAAGAAAATTTTGAAAACACAGGATACGATCTACTAACAGGACATAAAATTCTGTTTAAAGGCAAGTCATATTACGATAAAAAATCTTTAAGCCCCTTTATTCATTCCATTCTTTCTATCTCTGCTCACCTATATATCAAAGACCATATATCCACACTCTGGTATCCCCATATATTCTTGGATACTGTCTGTAAAATCAAAATGTACCCACATCATTTGTTTATAGAGTAACTAAATATTTCTTTATTAAAACACTTTTTCTAATAAATCGTAATGCAGTATTACCTGACTGTAATCCTGGATTCTATATCTCTTATTTTTGTTTGTTCTGATTCTGCATAGGACAGCTGAAAAATGTTTAAAAATGTTTTTTTCTGATGAACATCTCTATATAGCTAGAGACAGTATTCAAGAATATATGGGGATACCAGAGTGTGGATTTATGGTCTTTGATATATAGGTGAGCAGAGATAGAAAGAATGGAATGAATAAAGGGGCTTACAGATTTTTTATTGCAAGTGATTTTACTAGTATTGTTCTTGTTAGATGCAGTTTCACACTGAAGGATTTTTCCGAAACGTTTGTGTTATAGGAACTGTATCTGGATATACTAGTATCAATAAATAATATTTGTTTGAGACATATTGGTGAGTGGGCCTTTGTTGACCAATTTTTGTGATAGAAGATGGCTATCACGTCAACCAGAAGGACTGGGGAGTTACAGCTGCTCTCCACTGAGTCTCCTTACCTGGTCTTCCACAGCGACAAGGTTGTCCTGCGTCCCCACCCGAAATTCCTTCCGAAGGTGATCGGGTGATTACTCTGCTGGTGTTCTACCCCAATCACACCTCAGAGGCTGAGTACAGGCTCCATACTCTGGACCTGAGACGAACGTTCGCCAGCTGTTTTTCACCTACGCTGAAGCCGCACCTGGCAGATCTGCAGCCAAGCAGACAATAGCTCGATGGATTACATCTTGCATTGACCTCTTCTATAGTTTGGCAGATAGGGAGCCTCCTGCAGGGCTTAAGGCTCATTCCACCTGCCATACCACTGCATTGGTGGCTGCTTCTAGGGAAGTCCCTATCCAGGAAATCTGCAGGGCTGCTACCTGGAAGTCAGTGCACACCTTCATTTCCCATTACCACATTGACCTTGAGTCACGCCGAGATGCTGGTTGTGGAACCTCAGTTCTCCAGTCCCTCTTCCCTAAGTAGGGGGTGTATGTCTCATCTCCCTCCTCCAAGAGAACTGCTAGGAGTCTGCCTTGAAGTGTGGATAGAACAATATATCCACGATCCCAGAAAAATAGGTTACTCACCTGTAACTGTAGTTCTAGGAGTGGTATACGTTGTTTATCCACACTGACCCACCCGACCTCCCCGGCTTTGATGCACAAACCTGGCTTCCAGCGGGCTAAGATCTGGCATCATGGGGTGGAGCCAAGAGGTGTACCATCCAGGTGGGTAGGAGTAGATACATAGATACATAGATACATAGACAGTGTCGGCAGATAAGGGCCTATGGCCCACCTAGTCTGCCCATTTGAGCTTGTAAGTTCAGTTTGTTTTCCTAGAAGTCTATTTCCCCTTACCCCTGACCTCTAGAATTCCTTTATGTCTATCCCATGCATTCTTAAATCCCGTGATTGTTTCAGCCCCCACCACTTCCTCTGGCAGGGTGTTCCACTTGTCCACCACCTGCTCTGTGAAGAAATTTTTCTCATGTTTCTCTGAATCGTCCCCTCCTCCAACTTCATCCCATGCCTCTAGTCCTGAAACATCTTTTTCGCTTAAAATAGTGTTTTCCTGCACCCTGTTCCTCCCTGTAAGATACTTGTATGTCTCTATCATAACCCCTCTCCCCTCCTTCCTCCAGGGAGTACATGTTCAGTTCCTTCAACCTGTCTTCATAGGACTTGTGATGCAATCCATGCACCATCTTTGTTGCCCTCCTCTGAACCTTCTCTACCCTGTCTATGTCCTTACGTAGGTATGGTCTCCAGAACTGTACACTGTACTCCAGGTGGGGCCTCACTAGTGTCTTGTATAGCGGAATTATGACCTCCTTTTCCTGCTGGTGATGCCCCTGCCTATACATCCCAGCATCCTATTTGCTTTACCTGATGCCTTGTCACACTGTTTCTACCTTGAGGTCATCAGAGATGACAACCCCAAGATCTCTTTCCTGCTTGGTGCATGCTATATCCTCACCCCCCAACTGATATATTGTGCCTGGGTTTTTGTGCCCCATATGCATTATCTTGCACTTCTTCGCATTGAATTTCAACTGCCAAACCCTTGACCATTCTTCAAGTTTCTGCAGGTCCCTTCTCAATCTGTCTACACCCTCTGGTGTGTCTACTCTGTTACAGAGCTTTGTGTCATCAGCGAACAGTGAAATTCTGCCTTCTAGATCCTGTGCAATGTCACTGATGAAGATGTTGAATAGGACCGGTCCCAGCACTGATCCCTGTGGTACCCCACTGGTCACTCTTCCCTCTGTGGAGTGACAGCCATTTACCACCACCCTCTGTGTCCTGCCACCCAGCCAGTTACCTACCCACCACACTACTGTCCTGCCCACACCCATATTCCCAGTTTGTGTAATAGTCTTCATGTGGCACAGTGTCAAAGGCCTTGCTGAAGTCCAGATAGGCCATGTCCACTGCCCTCCCCTGATCCACCTCCCTAGTCACCCAGTCAAAAATTCAATGAGGTTGGTCTGACATGACCTCCCCTGGTGAAACCATGCTGCCTTGGGTCCTGTAGTCCATTGACAACCAGATGTTCCACAATCTCTCCTTCAGTAGTGCTTCCATGATCTTTCCCACTACCGAGGTGAGGCTGACTGGTCTGTAGTTCCCTGCTCTCTTTGTTCCCACTTTTGTATAAGGGGACTACATCTGCTGTCCTCCAGTCTTTGGGTACCTCCCCTGTTTCCAGTGATTGGCTGAACAGGATAGCCAGAGGTTCAGCCACCACCTCTCTTAGTTAAAGCTTGAAGACTTTCCGGCACATCTTAAAGCTGCAAGGTACCTGCCATGAAGTGTGGATGAACAACATATACCACTCCTAGAACCACTGTTACAGGTGAGTAACCTGT
This sequence comes from Neoceratodus forsteri, assembly GCA_016271365.2. NCBI lineage: Eukaryota > Metazoa > Chordata > Ceratodontiformes > Ceratodontidae > Neoceratodus > Neoceratodus forsteri. The sequence continues at coordinate 621,440,306 of CM028131.1, forward strand.
TTTTTTCTGCTGGGGGTTCCACCCACTGCATCAACCATTGCAGGGGGCTGCACCCCCGAACCCCTCACCCATTAAAATAACCCCCTCAGGGGAGGGCAACACGGGGACAGGGTGAAACTCAGGCGAACCGCACAAAAGACAAGAAAAAATAATTTACTAACCTGATCTGGGACCAGGAATAGAACCCCAGTCCACAGCTGCTCAATTGTCTTCCAGCGCTGATGGCTGTATTCCCTAAGCCACGGCAGCTGCTCAGTGGACCCCCCTTCCAGCAGAGCTCTTACCCTTTGCAGCAGAGCTTTCCAGAAACATTTCCAGAAACAGCTACAGGGTCACCGCTACTGCTCCACACTATTTGTGTCATGCAGCATTGTGTACCCTGGACATATCCTAAAAAGGTACCAGACAGGCTGTACCTCAGCAGAGAGGAGTCAAGGGTCCTTATTTCAAGTTCAAGTTTGTTAAAAAATGCATGTATGAAAAACATAATTTTATCACATGTATATAAAAATAATAGACACACCAAATCTGACAATAACAGAACAATTTAAAAACAAAGAGGCAACTCTTTAGACAAATAGCTGGCCAGGTGGCGCAGAGGGCTGAGGTGCTGGATGCCACACCTCGTGCCACGCTGGCGGCCCAGGTTTGGGAATGAGCCCGGTGGGGTCGGCAGGGGAGGGAAGAGATTGAGCATCCAGAGGATTGCTCTCTCTTCCCTTGGGAGGGACAAGGATGCGACCGCTCAAGGAGTGACCTCTGACGGTGACTGGAGGTAGTCCAAAGTAGTGTCGTGGCATATGCCTGGGGATGGAGCCATGGCAGCACATTGACTTGACAGCCAGACTCCACAGTGGACTTACTAGTAAAATACCCTTCCCTCCTCCTTCCGATAGGTGATGGCGCCTACCACCCAAGGACCACAGTCCCAGAAGTCGGATGCGGCTCTCTCATCGCCCCTCCTCCTTGGCCCAGAGCTCAATACTATGAGAAAGAGTGCCCTGCGTGGGGGCAGCCTTTCCTCGGAGGGTAGACCCTGGGGATGCCTGGTGCCAGGGAGTGGAGATGAGTCGGGTCATTCAGTGAGGTAGCGTCTGTTGAATGGAAGGTTGCCGGAAAGAGTTTGGTAGGGTATAAGGATGGGGTGGGGAAAAAATAGAGTTAAAAAAAAACAACTCTTTAGACAAATGCATACTATCTAATTTTAAAAACATTTTGTGCACAAAACTTGCTTGAGCAACTAGAGTCATTGTACTTTGGCTAAAAATGAGTTTAGGTGAAACAATGTCATCACCCTCATTACATCTTCCCCTTAAATGAGTAGTGAGCCACCTCTGATATTCTTGCAAGATAATTGGACGTCCAAGAATAAGGTGGGAAACTGACAAACAACTATCAATATCACAAGCACAGGAATCCATAGTGTTAATTATAGTTCAAAAATTCCAACTACATCTTTTGTTGTTTATCAGACCTAGACAGAGATAGACCCATGTCCTTCTATGGGCCATTTTTTCACAAAAAGTGAGATGAATATCAGGCTCCCAAGACTGTTTTAGGGTAGAATATAGACTAACATTTGGAATGTCTGTAATTTTTCCCCAAGTCAGAATAACAGCTATTTGACAGAATTATTTGTTTTGCTAGACCTATTTAATGCCTCACTATACTCAGGGTGTGTACCTCAGGACTGGAGGATGGTTCATGTGGTGCTCCTCCACAAGAGTGGCCCCAAGGATGAACCGGGGAACTACAGACTGGTGAGCCTCACATCCATAGTGGGTAAGCAGATGGAAACTATCCTGAAGGAGAGACTGGTGGCCCTCCTAGAGGCCAAAGGACTACAGGGCAGCAGACAGCATGGCTTCATATGGGGCAGATCCTGCCAAATCAACCTGGTGGAGTTCTATGACTGGGTAACTAGGCAACTGGACAGGGGACATGCAGTGGATGTCCTGTATTTGTACTTCAGTAAGGCATTTGACTCGGTGCGACATTGGAGCCTGGGAAATAAGTTAGAAGGCACAGGGGCAGGTGCAAAGCTGTTGAGATGGGTAGGGAACTGGCTTCAGGGAAGGCAGCAGAGGGTGGTGGTGGTGGGTGGGAAGCTCTCACACCCAAGGATAGTGACGAGTGGTGTTCCACAGTGCTCGGTGCTGGGACCAGTGTTGTTTGGGATATTCATTGCAGACATATCATTGGACATCAAGAGCAAGATCAGTCTGTTTGCTGTTGACACCAAGATGGAAGCGGTGATGGTCGACCTAGGGGGATGGCAAGGGTTGCAGGATGATCTGGCAAAGCTTGAAACCTGGTCAGATACCTGGCAACTGAGGTTTAATGTCAAAAAGTGCAAGGTGCTGCATTTTGGGGTGAAGAACCCAAGGAGGGCTACTACTGGGGAGTGCAGCTAGCCCAGATGGAGGAGAAGGATTTGGGGGTGCTCATTACAGGGTCAATGAACAACTTGGCACAATGTAGGAAGGCAGCTGCAAAGGCAAACAAAATGCTGGGTTGCATTGCAAGGGGTATATCCTCGAGGAGGGGGGAGGTGATTCTGCCACTGTATAGGTCATTAGATCACATCTAGAGTACTGCGTGCAGTACTGACGCCTGTATCTGAAGAGGGACATTAACTTACTGGAGGGGGTGCAGCGCAGGGCGACAAAGATGATCAAGGGGCTGGGGGACTTATCATAAGAGAGGAGGCTGAGGGAGTTGAACATGTACTCGCTGGAGGAGAGGAGGGAAAGTGGGGACATGAATGAAACCTTTAAGTACATGAAAGGAATAAACAAGACAGGAAAGAGGGGCTGTTCAAAGTAAGGAAGGGGAGGGACACCAGGGGCCATGATATGAGACTGGAGGGAGGAAGGTTTAGGAGGGAGATGAGGAGACACTTTTTTACAGAGAGGGTGGTAGCTGGGTGGAATGTATTACCTGCAGAAGTGGTATCCATTAGAACAGTGGACTGCTTCAAAAGGGGATGGGACAGGACAAGGGGGAGGGTCAATGGAGGGGAAGGGTGGAAGGGAGGGGCAGCTGCAGAATAAGGGGTGCTAGCTGCACATTCGAGCAGACTTGATAGACCTCTAGGCCTTTATCTGCTGGCAAATTTTGTATGTTCATATGACAGGGTGGTGCAAGGAGGAAGGTTAAAGTTGCATTGGTGGCTAGGGGGAGACCTGAAGTGACAAATCCCTATATGCACCAGATAGGTTGCACCTTTACAGAGGTGGTTCAAGGGTCCTTATGGACAGACTGGGAAATACATAACTTGGGGCCTAAATTTTAACTGATAGGGGGAGCGGAATGGGTCTTTGTGCCCAGATTCTGCAGGAGGAGGGGGCCAACAGGCCACCCCCAATATGGGCAGGTTAAATTCAGAGATCGGGGAGAAAGGGGTGGCAAAAACTGGGAGGGGTCAGTGGGAGTGGGGGTATAGGTGAAAGGTGATTGGCCACATGAAATGGATTCATACAGAAGAAATGCTAACAGGGAAACTAAGGGAGTAAAGGGAGGAACCAAGGACAGGAGGAAGGAGCAGTCAAAGGAAAGCAAGTGGGAGAACAGTTGGGCCAAGGAGGAGAGAGACTCAGAGTAATGGTGGAGGGTGGTGTCCCAGAAAGCACGAGCCTTGGTGATAAGATGGATGACCTGCAGGTGTCATTGGCAAAGAGGAGGGTGGACGCTGTAGTGGTCACTGAAACTTGGGTTACTCCTAACCATGATTGGGACCTCTAGATCCCTGGGTATAAACTGTACAGAATGGACAGGGGAGTAGGGAAAAGGGGAGTAATGGTATTTATAAGTGTAAGCCCCCTCATTTGGGAGGGCTTATTACTCACCCTTAGGGCCCCCCCCAGAGTATAGGGAGTTTTGTGCACCGGGGGCTGTATTTTCTGCTGGCTGCCACTTGGGGTAGCATACTAGGAACCTATATATAGGGAGATCTCCGGAAGTTAGAGACAGAGATCGGTGGGCACTGCAGTAGGGCAGTTGGAAGGAGGTTCTCCTCCCCTTTCCTTAGGCAGGATGGCATTTCCAGTGGCGATGCTGAGGGTCTCTGGGTGGGGTGTCCAAAGGGAGTTGGGTAGCCAGGCAGTTTGCCATCGTCTGGGTCCAGGGTCCCTTGGGTAGGTGGTGAAAGCATCCAGGGAGAGTGTTTGGAGGGCAGGTAGGAAGGACCCCAGAGAGTTAGGCCCCTAGATCAGGATTGATATTCCTTGAGCCGCCAGGGCTCTAGAGAATGTGGCAAGGCCTCTGCAGGGAGTCAAAGCCGATGGGAGCAGTCTTGTTACTTTTCCCTGTGTGGTAGGGTGATTCGTGGCCTAGCAGGTGGAATTGCTGGGCAGTGGCCATTACTCTTATGGGGCCTGCATGGAGGGGCAGGTCTCAAGGCTTTGGGTTAGATTCCCGAGGTGGGCTGCAGGCGTGGGGTGAAAGAGACCCACATACCCCTGTAGACCTTTTAGGCCATTGCTTGGCTGGGCAACAGAGAAATGCTAATGTAATGGAGCCACTGTGACTGCTGTTTGGGAAGCCTCGGGAGCTAGATAAAGAGAGAGAGAATGTTTCTGGGACCAGGTCAGTCCAGGACAAGGGGCTGAAGTCAGAAAGAGAGCCGTATTTTGAAAAGAGGCAGCTGAGGAAATAGGCTGTGCGAGTTACCCCCCAAGCATGAAATATCTCGGTGGTGGTCAGAGGAGCACATCGCTCCCCTAGTAGAGGTTTTCAGGTGAAGAAATAAGTTATGGGTGAGAGTCATCAGTTGTAGTGTGAAGCCGTGTAAGAGGATGGGAGCATCTGGTTTAGGACTCCATGATCTGCCTAAAGAGCGGTGAGAAGAGAGGCAGAAAAGTTAGGTATTTACCAGTGCCAGTGGTCATTTGGGAGCTTAACACTTCCGGTGTAGAGAAAATAAATGTTAGTCCTGAGTGAAGTGTTGCTGCTGTAGCCTGTAACTGAGCAAAACCTTCAGTGCCTAAGATCAGTCCCAAAGTGTCTCTCCCTATGGATTTCATTATGTATAAAGATTAGTCCCATGGAGCAGTGGAAAGCATTTTCTTTTAAGCAGTTGGGACCCCTGAGCCCTGTTAATCATTTATTGGCTCAGGAGAATAAACATGATTTGTTTGGGAGAAACCGGAGTCCAGAGTAATTGATTTTAATGAAGAATTTAAATGAAATAATCGGTTCCATGTCATAAGGGTGATCAAAAAATAGTGATCGCTGTTAGGGCAAGTGTACATCACTAAAATGAATTTTGGCGATGCACACTTACGCGAGCACTAAAGAGTGCCGAACCCCACGGGTTTAGTTTTTCATGTGATTGTGTTTCCTCGACTCATTCTATGGATTCTCAGTTCTGGGGGCAAGTCAGGGTGAATAACTTACAAAAAATGTAAAGCCACCTGTGGGGGGAAACACACTGCGTTGGACCCAAACCCTGCACCCTGCACCTCTGAGCTGACCACCCTTCCCACCATGCTAGCAGACCAGCTCAGCAACTGCCCGCTACACCCCGTCCCACATGCCATCCCTCCCCTGCTTCTCCCCCCCATGCATGTACTTCCTGTTGCTCTATTTGCCCACCCCAGTATCTGGTAGCACCCCTCTGTTAAGTAGCCGTGAACACAGGCACCGTAACTGAGTCGCTGTTTTTGTAGGTGCCCAATTTTGGTCGCCTTGTTCACGTGATACCAAATAATCAGTCCTTTATTATATATTTTATTGAAGAATAAAACTTAAAGTGGAGCCTGTTTTCTAACTATAAAGTGCTCCCAGAGTTGTGCTTTGAGCTCTTGGGGCTCTCTGAGCCAGGCACTGTAAACGGAGAAGTCGGGGGCGGAGGCTTAAAACCACACAGCTTACAAGCCTTGAAAACTATAGAGGCCAAACTAAAATATTCAGGATACTTCAGGAATTGGAGGAAATCGGAGCATCTACTCATTTTCTAGGATTGTTCCGTATCCAGAGTAATTCTGTTAAAGGAATGGTATACTTATATTTTAAAATCTTAAAATTTTACATTTGAAACTTTTAAGTGAAACCCCATTAGAAATTAAATATTGTACCTAAAGGTTTGAAGCAATAAAAATAGCCAGCACTCTGGAGACTCTTAAACTTAAAATATAATAACATTTGAAAGTGCTTTGCTGCATAATGGAAAGTGCTTGAGTGCAGATTACAAGTGCCTGAAGTGGGAGGATGGGGTGGTACCCGAGGACTGGAGGAGGGCAGATGTGATTCCCCTTCACAAAAGTGGGAGCAAGGCAGAAGCAGGAAACTATAGACCTGTTAGTTTAACCTCAGTGATAGGGAAAATGATGGAATCACTTCTGAAGGAAAGAATTGTCGACTATCTAGAGGCCAGAGGGGCACAGGACCCTAGGCAGCATGGATTCACAGTGGGAAGGTCATGCCAGACAGAATCTGATAGATTTCTTTGACTGGGTGACCAAAGTAGTAGATCAGGAAGGGCTGTGGACATGGCCTACGTGACTTTAGCAAGGCATTTGACACAGTCCCACACAAAAGATTAATATACAAGTTAGCCAGCCTGGGAGTGGGTCCCAAGATGACAGCCTGGGTAAAGAATTGGCTGGAGAATAGGACACAGAGAGTAATAGTAAATGGAGTCCACTCAGAAGAAAGAGGTTACTAGTGGGGTACCCGCAGGGTTCAGTGATTAGGACCGGTCTCTTCAATGTCTTTATAAGCGACAATCGCAGAAGGACTGGAAGGAAAGATGTCTCTTTGCAGATGACACAAAGATCTGCAACAGAGTTGATGCACAGGGTGGGGTGGAAAGGATGAGAAGGACTTGGCAAGGTTAGAGGAATGGTCAAATGTATGGCAGCTAGATTCAATGCTAAGAAGTGCAAGGTAATGCACCTGGGAAACAAAACCCAGGGAAGAGTACACATTGGGGGTGAGATACTAACAACAACAAAATGGAAAGGGACCTGGGGGTAGTCATATCAGATGACCTAAAGGTGGGCAAGCAATGTGAGAGGGCAGCAAGGAGGGTTGGGGATACTGGGATGCATAGGGAGAGGCATCACCAGTAGAAAACAGGAAGTTATTATCCCTCTGTACAGACAGCTGGTGAGACCCCATCTGGAGTACTGTGTGCAGTTCTGGAGACCCAATCTCCGAAAGACATAGACAGGATGGAAGCTGTCCAGAGGAGGGCATCTAAAATGGTGCAGGGTCTGCACCAGAAGACATATGAAGAGAGACTTAAGGAGCTTAATATGTATAGCCTCGAGGAAAGGAGAGAGAGGGGGACATGATAGAAACGCTCATACCTCAAGGGAATCACAAAGTCCAAGAGGTAGCATCTTTCAAAAAAGAGGTGTGCAAGAACAAGCGGTACAATTTGAAGATAGAGGGGGGCAGCTCAGAGGTAATTTAAGGAATTTTTTCACAGAGAGGGTTGTGGATGCATGGAACGGCTCCGAGGAGGTCGTGGAGTCAAAACAGTGGTGGAATTCAAGCATGCATGGGACAGTCATAAGGCAATTCTAGGGGGTGGGGGTAGGAAGAAGTAGGCTGCAGGTTAACTAGGATCTGCAGCTTATCCAGTAGGTAGGGAAATGGGCAGACTGGGTGGGCCTAGCGGTCCTTATCTGCCGTCAAATTCTATGTTTCTATGTTAAGTGCCTAGAATGCTATAGGACTAGGTGAAACGCTTAGCGTATTTGGCAAAGTGCTGAATACTAAAGTGCTAAAGCACTTCTGTAATGGTTGGATAAAGAGCCTTGGTGCAGATCGTAAAGTGCTTGTTGTGCCTGGAATATTGTAGGAATAGGTACTTGGAGTCAAATGCCTAACATACTTGATAAGGTGCTGAATGCTAAAGTGCTGAATTGTTAAAAGTTTTAAGACCGCTAAATAGGTCTGATTACTTATTAATAAATGAATGTCTGAATACCTCTAATGCCTTCCTAGTGCCGGTAAGGGTAGTGCTAATAATCAAATTAGCAAGTAAGGAGGTACAGAGCGCCTAAGCACAGAAGGAATAAAGAAGAGTGAAAAAGCCTTTTTCAACTACATAAGAGAAAAGAGGAACAAAAAGGATGGCATAGTCAGACTCAAGAAAGTGGACTGGGTCACAGAGGACAGGTCCAAGGCGGAATTATTAAACCAATACTTCTGCTCTGTCTTCACAAAGGAGAAAGTGGGACCAATGCCAGAAGTGGGAAAAGTGGAAGAGGGAGCTGGGGGTGACCCAGGTGGGACCATAGGGATCGAGAGGGTGAGGGAGGAGCTGATGGCACTGAAGGTGAATAAGTCTCCGGGGTCAGATGAAATACACTCCAGAGTGGAGCTGGCTAATGAACTGGCAATACCACTGGCAGCCCTGTTCAACAGCTCCCTGGACTCAGTGGTGCCAGAGGATTGGAGAACTGCGCACATGGTGCCACTCCACAAAAGTGGACCAAGGGAGGATCCAGGAAACTATAGGCCAGTCAGCCTGACCTCGATAGTGTGTAATTGAAATAGCTTAATAACTTTACATTAAATCAGATTCTGGAGCATCTCCTAATTAAGTGGCACGAGGAGACCATTTGCTCTAGTATGCATGTCCAGGCATCCATTGCAGACAGCGCCATTTTTAAAACACACAAAGCTTAACCGCAAGCTTCTGGAAGGGAAAAAAGATTTAAAATATACCAGCATTCTAAAAGAGCTGGAAAAAGCAGCACCTTTACTCAAATATAAGGAAAAAGACCTTTGGAGATTTTTACCTTTTGTAAACCAGAGACTGGAATTTAAAATTCAAAACCTGAAGGTAAATCTAAGGGCATTGCTTTACAAAATAATTGCAATTAAATTTGATACTGCCGGATAAATAAATATACCAGATAATAAACAAACAAATATATTCCTTTTAAGTAGATGTGCCAAGTTAAGATTACCTCTTTTTTAATGAGGTTTTAAGCACAGCTAATCGGAGCATACTGAGACTTCAGACATTCAGAGTATCTTTTTGTGAAGACTCCACCGAATTCTCTTACCATAATAACATGGTAAATATTGGAAGAGACCTATGACATTCTTTCTCTTAATATAAAACAGAGAATAAACTGCATTTTAAAATACAGCTGAACATAGCTGAAATAACCAAAAGATTTAAATTTTAAGTGAAGTTTTAGAGTTAAATTTATTGTACATTGCACTTCACACATCATCTGTGCAGTTTTATCACTAGTGGGCTTAAGTACTTTGCACCTACTATGAAAATAACAATAAAAAAGCACATATTCTTATATTTAAAGTGTTTACATTTTTGTGTCACTTTTTTAGGTGTTAAGAGAGCTTTAACATACTGTAGTTATAGCAGTATTTATTGCTTTGACTACTAGGGGTTGTGTGCCTGCTTCCAGACATTTCTGGAAACTTAATAGTAATCCTATTATAAAAGTGCACATATTTATTACTCGTCTGTGGCAAACCATTACTACTCCAACACTATCTTTACGGCATCCTATGAATGAAATCTATTTTTTGGAATGGACAATTGCCACCCAGAGGGGTAGGGTGCAACAATTTGAACTCTCATGGAGACCATGGTTTTTTTATATCTTACCACCTGATGCAGCATTTATTCCTTAATATATTCAAGTGATACAACAACTTGGAGTAAGGGAAATAGTTTCCAGATATAAAAATTATGATACTGAATCCCTGAAAAGGATGGTCATGCTTGCTACTGTATGAGCTTAACAAAATTAATAATTCTCATGTATGGAATTGTAAATGTGACATGTATACCTGCTGTATTGCAACTATACAAAATAAAGAAAATAAAAAGGTGCAGGTATTTTAAAATACAGTTCTTAAGAAATTTTTATAGAACCATATTTTAAGACTCATATTTTACTATATGATACTTTTGATTACTTTTTCTCTTACTTTTCCTAGTGGACTACTTTAAGAAGGATAAAGCAGAAGGGGACTATCAACCAGAGTATTAACTTAATGGGAACTGAGTATCTAATTTGCCCCTTGGAAAGGACTGGGTGAAGGAAGCAACTTCATCTTTAGGAGAACAAAGAATTGTTCAGAGACTGCTCAAGAATTTGTACTTTTGTACAAGAAAAACTACTGTATCAGTTATCCAAGGACTTGTGGTGAAACTAATTTTGAATTTTGTGTCCTGAATTTTGAATTTCAATATATCATTATATCTGCGCAATTTTCTAATAGAACACTGCTTACATCTTTCAGGGGCTTTAAGGTAATCAAGATACAGCTATTCATAGTGTATCACATTTCTCACAGATACTGTAAGTAGTGAGTTCAAATAGGTTGTTAAAGAATTCTCTTAGGTAATCTGGTTTCCACAAGGAGTGGCAAGAAAAGCTCCTTCAATTTGAGTGCTCCAGAGGAAATAATTGCAGGTAAAAGAAAGAAAGTTAGGAAAATGCAGAAAGTTACATCAGAAGGAGGAAATATATCTGACCCCCCCCAAACAGGGGAAAAATAAACAATCTAAAATAACTGCCTTCTTTCCCGATTATATGCAAACTCCAAAAAAGTTAACACCAAAAGTCCCACAAAAAAACTTGCATTAACGAAGAAAAAATAATAATTTCCCAGGATGTAGCTAGAGGTAAATTAAATAGTCAATATAACCAGGAAGCACAAGCTGGGGATATTTTCCTATTTGCTTATGGATGGGAAACATCAGAATTACAAGGTCAGGAACCAGCTAACTTGGAACCAGACTCATACGAGGCAGTTTTCTCTCCAGAATATGTTTCAGATGGAGAAGGGATTTCAAATACCTCTATAAATAATTCATACACTCCCTCGTCCCTCTATTGCAAAAAGAAAGGTGAAATAGGAGGCTTCTGGGAGAAAATAAAGGTAGCCAGTTAAATTCAGTCATTCAAGGATTAAGTCATACCATAGATGACTTAAAGAAATTGGACTCAGTATATCTAGAGCAGAATCCTAGGGAATTTCAGACAGACCCAGGGACTAAAGATGAGAAGAATGGACATGAGGTGTTAGACCAAGACAGAACCCAAGCTGCATATACTATTGATTACAATAAGGAATATTTTACTGATGAAGGAGAATTTACATCAAGTTCAGTTTTTCTAAACAGATGCTAGAAGTCTGTGGGCTGCACCCTTGACCTCGGTGTCCCATTGAGGATGCTGCAGTGCCCCCCCCAAAAAAAAACTTGCTTCAGAACCTCCCTACCTGACTTTTCCATTAGCAGATTATATCCTTTAGCCACTAGAGGGCCCAGTTATAAGCACACTTACCCAATCCAATGCAATATAGCTCCTGTCTCATTTCACTTATTGTGTGGTCAGTCTATCACTATTCATCTGTCTTTGCCCCTTCCTCTTCTACTGATTGATACTGATTTTTCCCATTTGCAGCTTATAGTCTTTTCGCCCACTAAAGGGTTTTTTTTTCCAACCATTCCAAAGCTGCTGTACATCTCCTTACTCTCTACTACTCCTGGCACTCTTCCTTTACTGCTCAGCTGCTATGGGTACCTACACTCCATTACTAAGTCTGCTCTCCTTCACCCTCTTGGTACAGACCTCACACAGACTGGAGCACCTTTCCTCCACACTAGGCACCTCATCCCCAGACTACCCCACAGTGACTCGGCCCTTCCCCACCCTCAACACACCATTGACCCCCCAACACCCCCACCCTGCCAACACCCCCACTCCCTTCACCCTCCAAGGCCTGACCTGGACCCAGCTTTCCCCTGCCATTCCCACCCTTTGCACTTTATCTATCCCATGCACTCTGATTCTAAAGTCCTCAGCTGGGTGTCGACCCAAGGGTCTCCATCGCCACTGGCCACTAACCAGAATAATTACACTGCTATTATTATTATTATCTGGTAATGTACACCCAAACCCAGGACTTATTGCTTCCAGCCCTTCTAAACCCTTTACTGCAACTGGCCTCCACTTTGCATCCTTAAACATTTGCAGTCTCCTAAAGAAATCTGCTGCCCTCCAGTGCTGGGTCGTTCAACATCAACCTGACGTAACTACACTACTAGAGACTTGGCTCTCCAAATCCATCCCTGACTCCACTATCATTCTCCCTGGATATACCATCTACAGAGAAGACTGAGTAGGCAAACGCGGTGGTGGTTGCGCACTACTCGTACAGGACTGCCTTATAGGTCAGGCACTCCCAGCTCCTAAACTTGATTATGGAGCCCAAGCTCTCACCTTAAAAATCACACCTGACCCCACCCAAGGCCCTCTCTTCCTCATGGTCTCCTACGTACTCCTGAGGAATCAAAACCAAGCGGTCCAGTCCCTCATTGACTATCTCACCTCTCTCCCTCACAAAGTGGAGCAAGTCATCCTAGGTGATCTCAATGTTAACTGGCTTGCCTCCACTGCCTCCCACTTAAGGGACTCCTTTGCTGCCCTGGATATGTCCCAGTTAGTCACCCAGCCCACCAGATTCAACCACTCTACTGGCACCAGCACTCTCCTAGATGTTGTTATATCTAACCGCCCCTACAAAATCTGAGATGTCACTGTCCTCCCCAACTCTCTTAGTGATCACTCCCCAGTCCTCTGTCTCTGGTCATCCTCCACTCTGAAGCCAGTGTCCCAGGCCGCTGTATGCCACCATTTACACCCTGGTGGCCTCAGAAAATTAAAACAATACCTAGCCCAGCTAGACTGGTCCCCTATCCAGTGCACCCCTGACATTGACCACTTCACAAATGCCTTCTGTAAGGCTTGTGACCTTTTCGCCCCTCCTCACCAGGATCTGCTCCAAAAATTACAATCCCCCATGGATCACCCCACCCCTCCTCCAGAGACTCAAAAACAGAGATAATCACTGGCACATTGCTGTAGAATCTGGAAAGGCATCTGACAGACAGGCCTACAATGCAGAATGCAATAAGTGCACTTGGGCCATTAGGCGGGCCAAGGCAGAGCACTACCAGACCACCCTCACTTCCACCTGGGGTTCAGCCTGGACCTTCTGGAATAATATGAAAGAGCTAAATGGGAAGTACCGCTCCCCCCCACCATCTCAGCTCTCCATCAATGGCATCCCCACCACAGATGCACTCCTCATAGACGATTGCCTTACCACTGCCTTCTCTGACCTAAGCTCGGTCCTCCCCAGCAGCTTCTTTGACCCAATCCCCACCTCTCTCCCTCCAGTCCTGCATCACCCACCATTCTACCTGCACACCCTATCCCTCCAAGAAGCCAGGCCATACCTGCTAAAAGCCATAGGCAGCAATAACCCCAGCAGTGACCCCCTCGACTCCAGGATCCTCCGTATGGTCTTGGAAGAAGTCCTAGTCCCCCTGACTGATCTTCTAAACTGGTCTGTATGCCTGGGTCAGTTCCCAAGTGCTTGGAAAACTGCTGAAATCACACCCATACATAAGAATGGGAACCGATGCACCCACAACAATTACCAGCCCATCTCCATTCTCTCCTCACTCTCTAAAGCCCTTGAAAAAGTGGTGTTGATCCAGCTCTCTGAATACCTAACCAAGTATGACATTATGTGCCCAGAGTAGCACGGTTTCCACCCAGGACACTATACAACCACGGCTCTCCTGGAATTCTCCCAACACCTGCATGCTGCTCTCAACTCTGGCAGCCTTGCAGGAGCAGTGTTCATTGACCTCTCCAAGGCCTTTGACACTGTCTGTCATCCCCTTCTACTCAACTCTCTCCACCAACTTGGCTTCTCTGGTGGTCCCATTTCCTGGTTCTCTAGCTATCTCTCTGCTAGATCCCAGCGTGTCAAGATCAGCAGCTACCTCTCCATCACTCTTCCCGGTCACTCCAGGGTCCCTCAGGGCTCCATCCTGGGTCCAATACTTTTTAGTCTCTACCTCAACACCCTCCCCAGCTCATGCACCAGTAAAATGCTCCTCTACACTGATAATGCAGTCCTCATTGCCTCATATCCCAATCCCACCTCCCTCCCATTATCCCTCCAGCAAGCTTACAACCAAGCCGAAAGGTGGTTCGGAGACTGCAGACTGGTCATTAACCTAAAGAAAACCAAATCAATGCTCTTCTCCCACCACCAAAATAAAGCAAAAAATACTCCCCTCTTGATTATCCCCAGCACTCTCTGCATCCGCTAGAACAAGTGACCACACACAAGTACCTAGGCATCAAGTTCGATACTGCCCTCTACTTCCACACCCACATTAATGCCCTGTCAGCCACCATTAATTCTTGGATTGGCCTGCTATATCGGCACAAGGACTGTCTGCCTCAGGTTGCCCTTAGGCTGGCCATCACCTCCTCTGTCTTGTCCCTCATGGACTATGGCTTGCCCATCTACACTGCAGCTGACAACACTGCCCTCTCCAAAATCCAACTCTCCATCAATAAGGGCTGTAGACTTCTGACCGGTGCCCCCAGCTGAACTCACACTTGCCTTCTCTATACTACCACCAATCTTCTCAACTTTGAGGAGTGCCTGCTCTACCAGACCTGCCTTCTCACTAAGAAATCTCTGCTAGGACTCTCCCCCTGGGGGTCTCCACCTCCCTACAGCATCCATCTTCACCCATCACCACCCATAGCTCTGTTAAGGCCACTTTCAAGGTGCCCAGAACCAAGACCTCACTTGCCCAGAGATCTTTCCTCTACCAAGCCCCCACCTGGTTAAACTCCCTCCCTAGCTGCATCTCCAACTTGCCAAAAATTGGATCCTTCAAAACAGCCCTTTGGAACCATATTGTTAATACCCGCTGTTGTGGGTGCAACTAACCCCGCTGTTGAAACCTATGGTTCCCACCCGCATTGCCCCCCGGCTCAACAACATCCACTGGACAGCCTCTCCCTCCTCCAGACCTACCCCTTCCCTACTAGGTCCAAACAAGGATGTAACCCACTGTCTTCTCTGAGGACATACTATATCCATGAGTGTAACTCACAATGTTGTAACATTATGTAACCTAAGTTACATACACACTACTACATTATGTAACCTAAGTGTATCTATGTTAAATGTTCCTTTTACTGCACTTATAATGTTATCCTCTGTTTTAATCTGCACTGTAATGACTGTCTTGATGTCTGCCCCCCCACAATGAGGTGCCTTTGTAAATGAGTCTCTGACTCAAAGGTTGTAAATCCAATTTGTAATGAATGAATAAATGAATAAAATAAATAAATGATTAAGAATGTATACTATGCAAATGTATTGATCCTGGAGAATATAGCAGCCCTCAAGGAGGAGATAGCCACTATTATGATTGATGTCTTCAGGAATAGGGATTTGCTGGTAAATATGGAAATCCAAGGGAGAATAATGAATTGGATACCAGTGTGGAAATAACAACCACACATGATGTACAGTGGAAAGGGAAAAATAGAGGAATCCAGGCAAATCTACCTCCTCCATTTGTCAAAGAATGACCCCCTTCCCCCACAGATGGGATTCCCTTTATAAGAGGGGCTCCTCACAGGGGAAAAAGGAAAGGGAGGAAGGCTAAGACAAAAAACTAAACTAAAGCTAAAAATAATAATAATCAGCATCAAAAAAATCTATAAAACAAGAAACTGGCAAAGGAGAAGCTTTAAAAGACAGTAATATTGCAATAATAAAAGGACATGAACAGGTTAATTCAATGGAGAAGACAGAGAGGGTATTAAAGCCTCAGAAGCTGAGGGTGATGGCCTTACACAAAATTCAATGTATAATTCCTCTACCAAGGGGAAATTTAATCTTAATGTTAATGATAATGTTATTTATGCTGATTGAGAAGAAAGTAATCCTGCTATTGTAGAGAAAGATGGGGCTGGGAGGAAGACCAAACTTCAAGAAAATAAAATCCCAAGAGGAAATATGGAGAGAGAAAATGAAACGGCATCAAAGACCAAAACTGAGCATGAATATACTTCTTTTAGCACCTTTAAAGATGTGAGAAGCCAGGAGACTGAATATGTGGCTGAAATGTATGGGATTGATTTACTGAAAGATGAAACTACAGAAAAGTTGGACAAATATGTAAAAAACTTTTAGATATTGACGAACAAGAGGGGAATATTTATATTATGAGACTTCCAAACCCTGTAATTCCTGAATGTGTGTTAATATACTCTCAATCATGGACACTTATGGATAAAATCTGGGCACAGGTAGACACTCTTAATGCAATTGGTTTTATCCTAAGCAAACCAATTAGGTGCCCTATTATTCAAGAAGCAATATAAAAGGGCAAATTAAAACCTAACATAGATCAGAATAAAAAGAAAAAGAAAATGGACAAAGGAATAAACAAACTCATACAAACTATAACAGATTATGAACAAAAAATATCTGGAATGGGAGAGCAAAATTATTTTGATTTTTGGTTGGAATACTCTAGGAGAAAGGTCCATGTATAAAATTGGAAAATATATTATGGCTTTTCTGATTCATTCACTTACTATTGATATTCAGTCCTATGAAATAAACCATATAAAGATACATAACAGGAATCTGGATAATACTCAAATATATATTACATTTAAAAATGTGCGTGTAGCCACTACAATTTTAAATAGATCAATGTTATTGGATAAATTCAGAATACTCATTACTGCTCCTAAAGAATTTTCCCCTGAGACAAAGAATAATCAGGAGGATGGGGAAATAAAATTAACCACTGAGGAAGTAATGAGTGATCCCTTACTACATAAGGAGATTGAAATTTATGAGGGAGAAAATATACATAATGTAAGGCAGAAGCCATCTGAGCAAAAACAAAGAGATGATTCACATGAAATAAATGGAAGAGGAAGAGATATGAGAATTATTTCATGGAATATTAAAGGGATAAAATATAAACTGGCTGATAAAGAGATAAAATATTCTCATGATATTTTATTCCCCCAGGATACTTGGAGTAGTCAGTTTGAGACATGGTCGATCCCTGGATTTATAGCTTATGGAATCCCTGTAGTTCGAGACAGGAAACAGGGACACTTGGAAGCAGGGCTTATTACTTATGTTAAAACCTCATTAAATCTCAAAGTTACTAAGCTGCAGTACACTGGAAATAACAGTTTGCCTCTGATGTTAGAAAATGACTATACAAAGTTAATAATATTTAATGTTTATGTACTACCTAAGAACAAAAACACTGATGCTTGGCCTTCTGTTAAAACGTAATTGGAAAATTTGATAGAAACATATGAAGCTCTCCCACTTCTGATATTAGGGGACTTTAACGGTCATGTCCTAGAAGGGAAGTACAAGAGAGATTTAAACAAAGATCTCTTACAGAGCCTCCTTTCCATTAATATAAAAATAGATTATCATAGGAAACCATTGGATAAGAAATATAACAATAAAGGAAAGGAATTACTAACTCTTATGACAGAACAAAATTATATATTGATGAATGGTAGAACTGTTAGAGATCAAGATAGAGCCTTTACACATATGGGCCCTATGGGTTCCTCTGCAATAGTGTGGTCAAATATGGAGGCCCTTAAAATTTTTCAAGACCTCGCTGTTTTAAGTCATCCTGATTCTTCTCATTATCCAGTACTAATCATGGTATCCTTTTTAAATCTTGACATACCTCAAGCTGATATCTCTAACACTAACAATAATGAAATGAAGATAATAAATTTATAAAGGATTAAATGACAGAATGATATTATTAATATATTCCAAGAATTAGTCATGGAAAGTAGTTTAGAAAATCAGCATAAGAATCTACTGAATAATGTTACTTATGCAAACATACTCAAAGAACACCAAGAAATAAACATGTACATAGGACCTCTATGCAAAACAACCAGAACACAGAAACAAGATCAAAAACATAGTTTAATAGTGTTTGCAAGGAAGCTAAACATAGATTAAATCAGATGGCTAGGGCCATAAAACAAAGCAAAAACAGACAAGAAAATCAGAGCCCTAAATAGGGCAAAAAAGAAATATAAACTGCTGTTAGAACATGAGAAAAATAAGTATAATTATCAAACAATGGGGGAAGCTGAGAAGAGCAGCAGATGCCAGAGGCAATAAAACTTTCTAGAAAATAGAAAGTGGTGGATATGGTCTATGCTTAACTAAAATTAAAGTTCACATGACACCAGAAATCTGGGAATCCTATTACCAGAAACTATATTTTTCAGAGATGGAAGAAAAAAAGATGCTTACTATAGCAACTAACTTTTTAGATCTGAATATAACCTACCCATCCCCAATTATTATACTTGAGGATGAACTATATCTAGCATTGATTACAATAACTTCAAACAATGCTCCTGGTCCTGATGGAATTATAGAAGATAGCTATAAGCCCTTCCCAGATTGTTGGATTCCTATCTTCAAATTACTATCTAACTCCTTGCTGCAGGGTCAAGATATCCCTGTTAGCTGGAAAGGGGCTACTGTATTTCCAAACTTAAAGAAAGGGGACCCAGTGAATCCTAAAATGTGAAGAACTATAAGTCCCAGAAAGCAGTTAGTAAAATCATATTATATCGTTTATAGTCTTGGATCAATGAAAATTTTATCTTGAGTGAATATTAGAATAGTTTCAAGGCTGGAAGATCTATGGTCCAACATTGTTACATTCTGAATCACTTAATTTGGAAACATGTCATAGTTCAAAAACAAATTATTTTGTTGTTTCATTGATCTATCAGCAGCTTTTGACAGTATTAGTAGGGCATTACTATGGGAAAAACTAGGAAACCTTGGATTAGATGGCACTCTGTTCAACGTACTGCTAAGATAACACAAGGACATTTGCACACAGATACAGTATAATCATCAAGATTTAACAACTGCAAGGATTAAAACAAACTTAGGTGTGCATCAAGGGTGTATACTTACCCCAGCCTTGTTCAAATTATATATTAATTCCATATTATGGAATTTACCTAACCCAGAGTTCTACTCACCTAAATTGGGGAACAGAGTCCCATTTTCAGCTTATGCAGATGACATAGTGTTGATATCTACATCTTTTTTGGGACTCCAAAGGAAACCGGACACATTTTCAGCTATGTGCATAAAGGATGGCTTGGTTATTAATAAAGATAAAACCAAAGTAGTTATCTTTGGAAATAAGTTTAAAAAGATTCTTAAAGCAGTTATTAATCATGAAAGAACTGTGACTAAAAAATATTATGATTATCCAGTTTTGTGCTTCTCTGAAAATATTACATGGAAAATTCACACTGTGGTAACTCAATCTAAAATGAAAATAGCATCAAATGCATTTTGACTGTTTAATGTTAAATTAGGCCACGGTACAGTAAAAGGTAGTCTCACATTCTTAAATGCAAAATTAAAAACAAGCATCCTTTATGTAACAGAAATTTGGGGAAATACTAATTTAAAAGAACTGGAGTTAGTTATTAGTAAATTGTATCAATATATTTTGATGGTTCCATCATCGGTCACAGCTGCAGTGTTGAGGATGGAACTGGGTCAATTTTCTTTTGAAACCATGGTTCTGGAAAGATGGATATTGTTTTGCTAAATCTTTTCTAGCTTCCTGAAACCAGAATTCCTTAATGGTGCGCAGAAGAAGAAATTGGTTATACAGACCTGTATTATACTGTATGTCTCCTAATATCAGTTTAATGCAAAAATAATTATATCCCATGGGGTTGAGACATTTGCTATATGAAATTTACTTATGACCTAAAGAAGAAATAATTGTAACAGTTAAAACAAGAATTAGGGATCTGGCAATAATAAAATATTCTAAAAGAATACAGGAGTTGAATAACTGTAGATGGTGTAAGCAAATTAAACAGGTTCATCAGCTGGAACCACATCTTAACAAAATCTTAAATCCCAGTCATAGAAGGTTGATTACAAAATTTCATCTGGAAGTGTATAAAATTAACTATATATTTTTTAAACAAGGGACAGGGTAATGAATCCCCACTGTAAGTGTGGATATGGGGTAGAAGTTGACCTAAAACATGTAATCTTAATGTGTCCTAAATTTGAAAAAGCTAGGAAGAAATGCTTTGGAGAAATTCTTGAAGAAATGGGCCTTCCTCCCAGCCTCATAATAAATGTCTTGTTTTCTAACACAGAGGTGGACATACTAAATAAACTTGTAGTATACCTGTCCGTAACGCGCTTATAATTTATTCTACTGTACTTACAAAATAGTTTTCTTGTATAAATTTGGATCTAATTGTCTGTAATATGAATTCTTCCTGTGGGTTGTATTTTTTAGAACAATGGAGTATCTAGGATGTGAATTCCTAATGTGAAACATTTTAAAGCAATATTTTATTGTCAAGACTTGTCATAATTGTATGTTTTGTAACGGTTCTTTTGCCGATCAAATAGTAAACTTGTAACTTGAATATACAGTGACAATGACAGGGTCAGCGATGTAATATATACACTGACAATGACAGGGCCAGAGACTTAATCTATACAGTGACAATGATAGGACCAGAGATGTAATATATACAGTGACAATGATAGGGCCAGAGACGTAATATATGCAGTGATAATGACAGGGCCAGAGACTTAAGATATACAGTGACAATGACAGGGCCAGGGACTTAATATATGCAGTGATAATGACAGGGCCAGAGACTTAAGATATACAGTGACAATGACAGGGCCAGGGACTTAAGATATACAGTGACAATGACAGGGCCAGGGACTTAATATATACAGTGACAATGACAGGGCCAGAGACTTAATATATGCAGTGACAGTTACATGGTCAGATACTAAAAGCTAAATATAAGATGCAAATCAGATTACAGTAACTTAACTAATTAACAGGGAACCTGGAGGCACAATTCATTAGGATTAGGGAGCAACACAGTGAGGGCAGGTATAAGGGGAAGCAAAGTGAAGTGCAGAAGTGGCTTGACAGAGAGGTAACAGGAGGTTAAATGGGTAGAGAGTGGAAGAGAGTTTCAGAGTAACGTCAGGCAACCTGAGAAAGAGAGAGTTGCTCTTCCATAAAGGAGAGGCAGAAAGAAACAAAAGAGTAGGAGTTGGAAGGGTGTAATGAGTAGGAGGAGGGAGCAGAGGGGCACAGCAAGTCAAAGAGGTAGGAGGGAAGGGATGAAAACCAGAATTTAGAGATGAAGGAAGCACCATGGGAGAGGTGGCGAGTGGTAAAAGAGGGAAGGGAGTGGAGTTGATAAAGGGTACAGTGATAGGGGAGGGAATGTTGCTGGCAAAGTGATGGAAGGAATGAAAGAGGGGGTCCAGTTTGGCTAGTGTGGATTTAGGATCCCCACCATAGACCACATCTGCATAGTCAAACAGAGGTAGGATCATCTTGACCACGATCTCTTGCTGGACTGGGAGTAGATGAAAGGATTTGTTCCTGTAAAGGGCTTCTAATTTAGGATGTAACTTCCTGGTGGTGTCAACATGGGCTGAGAAGTCGAAATGACTGTCAAGTGACACTCCTAGGTATTTGAAACAAAGGGACAAATATTAGGGGTGTGCCATCAAGAGAAGAGAAAACAGGGCACCAACTGAACCAACTGAGTCATTGGTGAGTGCCAAAAATCATGAAGACAGTTTTCTTGACATTCAGTGAGAGTTAGCACAGAACCTGCTCTAGACACTGTCAAAATCCCATTGTAATGCCTGCTGCAATACATGGACGGAAGCTCCCATGGCATAGAGTACTGTGTCATCAGCATATATGTGAGTTTTTGTTGAGACACAGGCAAAGGGGAAGTTGTTAAGGCAAATGGAGAAAAGTATAGGCCCCAAAACTGAGCCTTGTGGTACACCAGAGTCGAGGGGGAGGAGAGGCACTCCCCTTGCTGGACAGACTGACTACATCTGGGGACATAGGAGCAAAACCAGTCGAGGGCAGAGACTGACAGCCCAGCACACTTTACGTTATCCAAAAGTAAAGGGTGAGCTACTGAAATAAAGGCCGTTGCCAGGTCAATATAAATAGCAGCAAAAATCTGTCTCTTCTCCATCCCCTTTAGGATTGAATCAGTGATACGGAGTAGGGAGGAAACTGTGGACTGGAATTGTAATTTAATATAATAATACAAGTAACTCAGTATAACTCAGTTTGTAGTTATTTTTAATATGTGTTTCTGTCTCTATGGCTGAAGCAGGCTGGGCTCCCATTATTCATGTCCCTGCTACCCCCCCCCCCATAACTACTATCTCCTCAGGACTTACCAACTCAGCATGTCTACCCCACAGATTACCCCCCGTGGTGGGCTCAGGGGGCAGCCCCCCCACTGAGTCACATATCTAATGCACAAGGTGTTTGGGACCCATCAAAAACACATCTCCAGATCAATGTGCTGGAGATGCATGCAGTTGTGTACATATTGAAAGCCTTAGCACATTTGGTCAGCCGAAAGACAGTTCTCCTCCAGATGAGCAACAAGTCTGTCATGTACTACAGCATATCGACAAGCAAGGAGGAGCACACTCTTATTCTCTCTGCAGGGAGGCAATGAGAGTGTTAACACCCTACATGGGGCCTTGAGAGTTGAATCCCTACAAGGAGCCTTTCTCAGACAGTTAGTCAATTAACCCACTAGGGACATAGTAATGCGGGACCTGGTGCTTACAAAGAGGGACAGCATTGCAGATGTCACAGTCAGCAGTCCCCTAGGTACCAGTGGCCACCATACAGTGTGTTAATGCTAAGTATGAAGATGGGAGCATAGGCATACCACACAAGGACAAGGGTCCTGGAATTTAGGAGAGTGGATTTTAAGTAAATAGAAGACTGCCTCAGAAACTGCCTAGTGGGGGAGGGGTAGAGGAACAGTGGGAGAAAATAAAGGAGGGCATAATTAAGGCAACTGGCCTCTGCATGAAGGAAGTTAGTAAAAACAAAAGGAAAAAAAGAGACATGTTATGGTACTCTAGGGAAGTGGGCACAACATGAAGAAACAAATTCTGATCAGAGCCGGTACAGCTGCTCAAAGCAGCAAGACCAAGACTGAGTTAAAGAATACTCGGATCTCTCGCCGTGCCGGAGTCCACTGTATACAAGGTGGGCACCGTACCAGAACTGAGCATGCATGATACTCTCACATGCACAGTTTGATTTGACGGCCATCTTGGGCATGGCAGCCATCACTTTCGCATTTGCAGAAGGAAAAGTAGTGCTCCGCAAAAGTGGTGTGTTTCTGCAGCCGGTGGAGGGGAAGGGCCAGTAGCAGAAAATGCAGTGTGGAACTGCGCCACAGCACTGTGGAAGCACGCCAGAGTGCTGTCCGACCAATGCTTACACAGTGCTCTTTAACAGAATGACAGCAATACATCTGCGGAGCTCTGCCCATGCAGCTGTAAAAAAGGGTGGCATTTAGGAGATCTAAGGAAATGCAGATGAAGGAAGATAGGGAGGTGTACCAAGTAAAACAAAGGGAAGTAGGTAAAGCAGTGAGCTGAGCAAAGACACACACAGTGAAAAAGAGAGCCAAAGGAGTAGCAAATGGGGAGAAGACTTTCTTCAGGTACACAAATTAGTAGATTTAATCAAGGGGAAGGATGGTGAGGATAAGGAGAACGGCAGAGGGAGACTGCACAGAACAGGACCAAGAAAAAGCAGACATCCTGAACAAGTACTTTTACTCAGTCTTCACAGTGGAAGGAGCAGGGGACAGACAACCAGTGAACAGCAGGAACAAAGGGGATGGGGGTGGCAGACTCAAGTCCATTTTCAGAGGAAAGAGTCCTTAAGGGATTTGCAGCTCTGAATGGGGAACAAGACTATGGGACTGAACAAGATACACTCAAGGGTACTAAGAACTCAGGGAGGTGCTGGCTGCCTTGCTGATAGCCTTATTCAACAGCTCACTGGCATCAGGCATGGTTCTGGAGGACTGGACGAGAGCAGACATGGTACCTCTACATAAGGGCAGTAGTAGGGAAGAGGCTAGTAACTAAAGGTCGGTAAGCCCCACCTTAGTGGTGGGGAAATTAATGGAAACACTGTTAAAGGAAAGGCAATTACAGTATCTTGAATCCAATGGTCTGCAAGACCAAAGACAGCATGGATTCATGGGGAGGAGGTCATGTCAGACAAATCTGACTGAGTTTTTCGACTGTGTGGCCAGGCAACTAGATCAGTGAATGGCAGAGAACATGACCTATCTGGAGTTTAGCAAGGCCCTTGACACTGTGCTGCACAGGAGACGAAGAAGTTGAACAACCTAGGGGTGAGATCCAGATGGGGGAGTTGGGTTAGAAACTTATTAACGGATAGGTGACAGAGGGTGGTAGTTAATGGCACTCACTATAATGATGGCAGAGTGACCAACAGGGTTCCACAGTGCTCAGTACTGTGACTGGTCCTCTTCAATATCTTCATAAGTAACACTGCAGATGAACCGGAAGGGAAGGTATGCGTTTTTGCAGATGATAACAAAATCTGTAATAGGGAGGACAATAAAGAAGAGATAAGAAGAATGAGTAAGAGTCTTGGGAGATTCGAGTAGTAGTCAGGAGTATGTAAGGTGTGGTTCAATGCGATAAAATTCAAAATCATGTACCCTGGGCATAGGAACCAAAGAACTGAGTATAGAATGGGGGAGGCACTGTCATTCACTAAGCAGAAAAGGGACCTTAGGGTTATCATAGTATAGTAATGGGTCAGCAGAAAAGGACCATCCTGGTCCATCTAGTCTGCCCATTTCCCACCCACCCCTACTTGTCTCCACTTTCCAAGGACATTTTCCTCTGCCCATCAGCCAACCCCTTGCGTCTGTCCCATGCCCTCTTGAATTCCTCCACTGTTTCTGCACATACCACCTCATTTGGTAGTCTATTCCAGGATTCCATCACCCTCTCAGTGAAATAACATCTCCTTACATTGCTCTTAAATCTTCCCCCATCCAATCTTAAATTATGACCCCTTGTTTTAACTCCTACATTCCTTTTGAATAAGCTACCTTCATTCACTTTATTTATTCCCTTCATATGTTTAAAAGTCTCTATCATGTCACCTCTATCTCTTCTAACCTCCAGTGGGTATAGATTTAATTCTCTCCATCTAGTCTCTTATGGTTTCTTTTGCATACCTTGAACCATCTTTGTTGCACTTCTCTGAACCCTCTCCAACCCATTTATATCCTTTCTTAAATGAGGCCTCCAGAATGGTGCTCTGTACTCCAGGTGTGGTCTGACCATGGCCTTACATAAAGACATCAACACCGCCCTCTTCCCACTTGTTATACCCCTTCCTATGCACGCCATCATTCTATTAGCTTTACCTACTGCCTTACTACATTGGTCTACCTTAAGGTTGTTTGAGATTATAATCCCCAGGTCCCTTTCCTGTTCTATTGCCTTATCAGTTCTCCTCCCAGTGAGTACTCAGGCAGTGGATTTTTACGACTCACATGCATCATTGTACACTTCTTAGCATTGAACTTCAGCTGCCAATTGTCCGACCACTTCTCTTGGGTGATCAGATCTCTCCTCATGGCCTC
This sequence comes from Neoceratodus forsteri, assembly GCA_016271365.2. NCBI lineage: Eukaryota > Metazoa > Chordata > Ceratodontiformes > Ceratodontidae > Neoceratodus > Neoceratodus forsteri. The sequence goes on from CM028131.1 coordinate 621,465,733, forward strand.
AACCTCTTCTGCTATGTCAACCCTATTATATAACCTTGCATCATCTGCAGAAAGACACACCTTCCCTTCAAGTCTCACTGATACATCACTGATATACATGTTAAAAAGGATTGGTCCCAGTACTGATCCCCTGAAGAACACCGCTAGTCAACCTCATTATCCTAGAATGTACATAATTTATCACCACCCTCTGACTTCTATCCTTCAGCCAGTTTTCCACCCATAAAGTTATTTTCTGTTCCACCCCCGGTCTCTCTGTCTTATTTACTAGCCTATGGTGAGGAACAGAGTCAGAGGCCTTACTGAAGTCCAGGTAGGCCAAATCAACTGCCCATATCTGATCTGTTATCATATGTGATAACCTCAAAGTGGCAGAGCAGTGTGAAAAAAACAGTGGGTAGGGTCAGTGGGATACTGTGGTGCATTATGAGAGGTATCTCCAGTAGGATGAGGGAGGTGGTGTTGCCACTATATTGCTTGCTGGTGAAACCCCACCTGGAATATTGGTCCAGTTCTGGAGGACACATCTCAGAAAGGACATAGACAGGGTGGAGGCAGTCCAGAGGAGGGCAACTGAAATGGTGCAGGTGTTGCACCAAAATCCTACCAGGAGAGACTAATGTATCTCAATATGTACACTCTGGAAGACAGGAGAGTGAGAAGAGATATAATGGAGACATAAAAGTACCTCATGGGGTGAAAAGGGTGCAGGAGGAGAGTTTCTTTCAAATGAGGAACAGCACAAGAACCAGGGGGCGTGCAATGAAGCTGGAGGAGGAAGAGTGGTGGACGCCTAGAATAGACTACCAATAAAAGTGTTAAGGCAAAAACAGTAGGGGACTTCAAGCATGCAAAGGATAGACATAGAGGGATATTAGGAAATGGGCAGGGAGGAGGGAGGGAGAGTCACCAGAGGCCAGCTTGTGCCTGTGGAGACAGACTAGGCAGGGACCATCTGGGTAGACTGGATGAGCCAAGTGGTCCTTTTCTGCCGACAAACTCTATGTTTCTATGTTTCTCGGCTGGCAGGTTCCTGGCAGTGGAGCGGGAGGGGTATCAACATACAGAGCTTCATGCATGCCTGCCTTACCATCCATTTTTCTCCAGGTTTTTGTCCCTCCCCTGCTGGGGCATGCATGCTAGCACACGCAAGTGGTGTCACATAGAAATATAGACAATGATGGCAGAAAAAGACCCACAGTCCATCCAGTCTGTCCAAGCTCCCTAAATCTCTGGAATCATCCTTGGAAACTAATGTTCCTCTAGGGTACTAACCCTCCCGGACCTTTCTTTATTTTCTTCCCTGGTGCTATCGGCCTAGGTAAGCACCATATTCCTCATTCTATCCCAAGTCTGCTTGAACCCCTCACTGTGTTCACTTCCACCACCTCAGCTGACAGACTTTTCCAGGGCTCCAGCATCCTTTTCGTAAAGAAGAACTTCCTCATGTCTCTCCTGAACCTCCTGCCAGCCAACTTCCACTTGTGACCTTGTGACCATGAGTTGGTACTCAGACTAAAAATTCCCTGCAGTTCACTTCATTAATTCCTTTGAGGAATTTGAAGGTCTCTGTCATATCGCCCCTTTCCCTTCTGGTTTCCAATGAATACAAATTTAGTGCCCTGAGGCGCTCCTCATACGATTTGCCCTGCTGTCCTCAAATCATTTTGGTCACTCTGTGTTTCACTGTCCCTAACCTATCCTTGTCTTTTCTGAGGTAAGGACTCCAGAACTGGGCACAGTACTCCAGATGAAGCCTCACCAGGGCTCAGTAGAGGGGTAGTATTACCTCTTTTCTCCTACTCTCAGTTCCTCTCACGAAGCATCCCAGCATCCTGTTGGCCTTACTATAGCCTTGTAGACTTGACTAGTCTGTTTAAGGGAGTTGCTGATGGTACTGTAACTTCTAGATCCCATTCCTCATTTGTAGTGCTACGTCTCTCCCCTCCTATCCAGTACTCCCTCATGGGGTTCTTTTTCCCTTGGTGCATTACCTTGCACTTTTTGCATTGAATTTTAACTGCCAGACCTTTGACCACCTCTCTAAGTTTAGCAGGTCCTTCTGCATATTCCTTCTTCTTTCTTCACTATTCACCCTTCCACATAGTTTTGTGTCATCCGCAAAGAGACACAACTTGCCCTGGATTCCTTCACCAGTGTCACTAATGAACATGTTAAAGAGGACTAGATCAGGACAGATCCTTGCAGAACCCTGTTCATTACCTCCTTCTTCTCTATTTAACCCCATTGACCACCACCTTTTGTCACCTTCCTGATAGCCAGCTACCCTCCCAGTTTTAGCTGCATCCAGGTCTTCCATTTTCTTAAGTAATCTCTTGTATGGTACTGAATCAAAGGTCTTACTAAAGTAAAAGAACAAGTCCACCGCGTGGCCCTAGTCTACCTCCTTTGTCAGCCAGTCAAAGAAGACTATCAGGTTGGTCTGACAAGACCTTTCTGAGACAAAACCATGTTGTTTATCATCTTGGAGTCTGTTGTTCCCCAGGGATTCCATGAGGTCCTCTTTAATCAGGGATTCCATCAGCTTCCCTACGATGGAGGTCAGATTAACAGGCCTATAATTCCCTGGTTGCTCCCTGTTCCTCCCCCCTATGTAGCGGCACTACATCTGCTAACTTCTAATCCCCTGAGACTTTTACAGTCCTGAGTGAGCTGTTGAACTGCTCAGCCAGTGGATTGGCCAGTTCTGTTGCTAACTCCCTCAGTATCCTCGCGTACAACCCATCTGTACTCGGAGCCTTATCAATCTTGAGGGCTGCCAGCCCCTTCAGAACTCTTTCCCTAGGACAAATTTCTGTGATTCACTTTGAGGTCACTTTGATGCTGCTGTCAGGCAGGGACCCACTATCCCCCTTAGTGAAGACTGAGCAAAAATAGTCATTCAGAATGAAGACCTTTTGCCCATCCTCTTCTATCACCCTACCCCCCCTTTTTAGATTTTTCACATATATCTAAAAAAACTGTATTTCTGTTCTCCCCATGATGTACAGCTCTGTGTCTGCTTTTGCCTCCCTGATGGTCCTCTTTGCCTCCCTAATTTTCTGAAGATATTCCTCCCTTTGCCTCTCCTTGCTTACTCTTGTATTTATTAAAGGCCCTCTTTTTGGCCCTGACTGCTCCCCTGACTCTTGGTGGAAACCACAGTGGTTTCTCAGCCTATTTTTTTGTAACTACTTTTACACATGTCTTTGATGACTCAAAGATAGCTCCCTTGATTGCCTTCCATTTCTTCTCCACCCTGCCTATGTCCCCCACCCCTACTAATTTCTCCCTGACTAGTTCCCTCATCTCATCAAAGTCCACCCTTCTAAAGTCAAGGACTTTGGTTCTCGAGAGCGGCTTACCAGCTCCTTAGGTCAGTTCAAACCACATAGAGCTGTGGTCACCATTCCCCAGTGGTTCCTCCACTCTCACGGCACCCACTAACTCTGTGTTATTCAGTGCCACATCTAGAACTGCGGACTGCCTGGTGGGTTCCTTAACTAGTTGCACCAGCAGACAGTCCTGAAAGGTGTCCAGCAGTGATTGACTCCTGGTGCTTTTGGCCCCTGGGACCTGACAATCCATGTCTGACAAGTTTAGATCCCCCACCACTACCACGTTCCCCCTTTGTTACCCCTCTTTTAAGTTCCAGACCAATTTCTCTGTCCCTTCCCTTCCCTTGACCCAGGGGCCTATATACAACCCTTAATCTTATCTTCCTGCCTGAGGCCACCGTGAATTGCACCCATAAAGAATCAGTGTCCTCATCTTTACCTCTAATGACCCCATCTTCAGTCGCTCTAATGCCCTCCCTGACATAGAGGGCAATACCCCTCCCCCATCTGTACTGTGAATCCCTCCTGAATAATGTATATCCAGGGATTGCCATCTCCCAGTCATTATTTTCTGTGGCCCATGTTTCTGTGATGGCCACAAGGTCCACCTCAGTGTGTGCCATCATTGCCTGGAGCTCACTATGTTTGTTGCCCAGGCTCTTGGCGTTAATGTATACCCTCTTCCACTTGACCCCTGCTCTGACTCTGCTACTGTCCGTCTGCCTGCTATGTTTTCTCCCCTCTTCCTTACTGTCTTTGCCTGCAGTTTTTCCACTCACAGCTGTCCATCTACTTAGTCCCGTAACCCCTACAGTGTTCCTTGTACCCGATATTTACTATCATTCCTGCGTGTGGGGGAGTACTATCTTGGATCCCCTTCTGCTCACCCTCCCTTGTGGATCTTCTAGTCCTGGACATCCCCCAGTCAGTTTAAATGCCTGATATAGACATCAAACTTCTGCCCTAGTGCGCTGGTCACCCTCTCTTGTCAGATGAAGCCTGTCACCTTTGAAGAGTTGTCTGTCCCAGAAATCCCCCAAATCCCCTACAAAGTGGTACCTCATATCCTGAGACCACCCCTTGAGACAACTATTGAATTCCACTATCTCAGTACTCCTAATCTTGTCCTGCCTTCCCACCCAGCCCCACACAGGAAGGACTTCGGAGAAGACGAGGGAAGATGAGTGTGTCACCAGTCTGTGCCCCAGTCTATGCAAGCTCTGCTTCACTGCCTCTACTGACTAGTTGATCATATAATTGGTAGCTAAGTGCACCAGCACCCCTAGCTCCCCCTCCACCATACTCCCTATTCCACCTCAGTCCCAGTTGGCTGATGCTCCAGGCAGGCATCAGACCAACCCTTTTCCATCTTCCCGTCCCAACCATTGAATCCCGATCACTAGGACCTTCTTTACAGTCTTACCCTCCTTGGGAGCCAATATGCTGTTTGACCCATCACTTGAGACTGACTTGGAGCCCCCCCTTGTGGAGTAAGAGGCTAGAGCCTCTTACAGTGGTGCAGTGATTCACTGTCTGGATGTAATTGGGCTGGACAACTTCTTTAAGGCTGCTTCTCTCCCTCCTGCACTCCACCATTCTCCACCCTCCTGGACCAGTGGGTCTCTGGGGGAGTGTGGGTGGGGGGGGCACTGCTATGGTCCTGCAGAACTTGCCTACATGCCTGCTCTGTTTACCCCCTCTTGCTCCTGTCAAATACTCAGTCCTCCCACAATCCTTCTACCTAGCACTCCCTTTCTCATCTGCTCCATTTCCCTATAGCCCTTCTACCTAGCACTCCCATTTTTCCTTACTCCCATACTCTTTCCACCCAACTGTCCCTTTCTCCCTTTCCCTACAGTCTTTCTTTCCAGTACTCCCTTCCTCCCTACTCTTCCACACTGCTTATACGTCTGCCCTTCTGCCCCAATTCCAACTCAGCCGTACTTATCCTATCTCCTGGCAGGATTTTCATCATCCCGGGGGAGTCTAGTACTGAGCTATTGCCTCTTCCCCCCCTCCACCCACTCCTCTCTCCTAATCTTAACTCTTGCCCTCACCAATCTGAGCTCTGGCAGGGTTCTTAGTTTGATACTTGGCCAGCTGATTATGATTATTGTATGATATTGGTAGTATAAATAAATGGTCAGTGTATGAAATGTCAGTCTGTGAGATTTGGCCCTTTTAAATTACAAGATGTCAGCAGCTGAAATCACAGGATGTATTACACTGACCAGGAGATCTCTGTGACAGGGAGCTCCTGCCACTCTTGAGGACTGACCTTTTCTTTAATCTGTTGCAACAGTTCATCTATTTCTTAGTCTGTTCTATTCTTTACAATTTCTAGTCCATAAGGTTGGTCACCTATGCGCACCCCCTCCCCTTTCTTGACTATGCTATGATGCCCTCTTTAATTTTGCATTTCCCTCTCAGGTCCTCGTACAGGAAGGTTATTGTGGTGACCTCCAGATGCATGTAAAACAGGTTGTGTTGATCGTTGTTGGATTTGGTATGTAATAGCACTGTTATAAAATACCTTGATGTATATACCTTATCTTTATGAAACCAGTAAATGTTGAAAATACCATGGCACTAGGTGTTTTTGATAATGGTAAAACATATTACGTGACTATTATAGAAATTAAGCTACTTGTGCTATTTAAAATGCATGCACATTGCTGTAAACAAGTTTTAATGTCATGGTGATTTGCATATATCCCATGATGCTTTGCAGTATGGAAGTATGTATATGATGTATTTCTTTGAAACTTGATTTGTTGCCAATGACCTTTGGGGTAACCTTTCTTTCAGTGATTCTGTATTGAGGTTCTTTGCCTATAGCTTGTTTTTTTTTCTTTTTGGGCCCCCACTACCCAAGCAAATGGGGTCTGCATGGGGGTGGATGTTGCATCTCAACTGGTAAGTTAGATCAGAGATCAGTGTCATTAGGTACTGGCCAAGTGCAGAGAAAGGACATACATAGTATGTTGCTGCAAACTGAAGAAGGAATATGGCATTGCAGAAGTATTTTTCTTGTATTTCGAATAAACATCACACAGAGAGTGTGTGTTGAACCTGAAATTTGGTGTCTGGTCTATCTGTTATCCCACAGTCCCCTCCACAATCTCTGTAATGTAATTAACTTCCTTGAGAAATTGCATTTTATGGCCTTTTTATGACCTCATGCTTTTGAAGTTTGAAACTAAATATACATTTTATTACATAGGGAAAAGACGTAATTTAGCTGATTCCTGTTGGCTCTCTCACACCTGGTTGATGGACTGCAGGGCTGTAAACCTCAAAGGAACTGATTGATCAAAGACCCATAATTTGGGAAATGTTTTTTTGCTGGTGTCACATTATTAACACACATCCTGGTAGAAAATAATTTTTGTCATTTTATATTCTAAAATGAGGCGCTAGATGACTAACAGAAGGGATGTGGCGATACAGAATTTAAACTGATGCTTGTGTCTGAAATGTATGTCATATCATTTTGGGACTCTAGAGAGACACAGCTTTCTGATTTAACTTTAAAATGCACTTCCAGAGGTAATACTTTAGTTAGCAAACATCTAAATGTATTGTGGTAGGCGTTTTGCTTTGTAATTGTCTCTTGTTCTTTTATGTGATCGTGAGCTCTTTGATATATTGTTTTGTGTTTACATTTTTCATATTTTTATCATCTTTTAGTAAAGTACATTTTCTTAAGATACTGCCTGAGTGTGTCTTCCAAGTTCTTTTTGCATGTGATGTATATGTGGTTAAGTCTTACAGCTGTTTGAAGGGCTTGATGTTGTTACTAAACTGGGAAAAGGTAAGGCTATACCTAAGGTCTCTTACAGAGTTAAAAAGGTTCATTCTGGAAGCCTGACTGGTGCCCCTGGTGAAAGATTGCACTGCAATCCCCAAAGAGGGTAAGTATCTGAGCCTGTTCATTGGGTATGCTAGCATAAGTTTCACAGTTTGAATCCCCCCCCAGAACTTGAAACCAAAGGTGATTCAGACCCAAAAGCAGACAGGAGGGTTACCCAGTCTGTTACCTGTTCACACTATTGCACTCTGAGGTTGGCACTGTGGGAGCATACGGCCTGACCTGCTGAGTACATTTGTGACACTCGGCACCCTGGAAAGACCAGGGGCAGGATTCTTAAAGCTTTCAGAATGTGCAAAACCTTCCCTAATTCCCCAAAACTTCCTCAGCTACAGAAAAAAAGGGGAGTTTGCTCCAAGTGCTAGTCACAAAACCCTCCACAGCTGCAGGAAAAACCACTATGGACTGTGGGAAAAAGTGCAGCTGCGGAAGTCCCTCAGGACAAAAAGGTGTGAGATAAGTAAGGCACAGCCCCTGAAAGGTTATTCACAGCTAGTTTTTTTCTGCAGCTGAGGAAAGAATGTTACACACAGTGGAATGAGGTGTAACTCTCCCTCAGCACACTGCAGTAGTGCCCCAGCAATTGGAATCAATTAAGGTGGAGGTGTACCACAGGTAATAGCATCTCAGGCAGTATAGCAGTGGCTGATGTTACAGCACTGAAAGCACACATTGCCATGATATGGCAACAGGCAACAACCATTAGATGCAGTGCAGCCCATGACAGAGCCCCACAAGCAGTAGAGCCTGACCAGCCTGCAGTGAGTGCTACCCCCGCAGGTCACAGGAACACCCCAGGGAGGGACGACCAGCAGGGACAGTCAGCCACAGTACTGCTATGGTATTGCTGGTACCTGTGGTGCTGCAGTGGTCCCAGTTGAGGGACTGGTTGCTGGTATCTTTGTGGGTGCTGTCAGCCTCATACTATGGCAGCAATGTTAATGTCTGCTACTTCAGCTATTTGTTGTACTATTGCTGTGCCTTCTCAGCCATTTCCACAGCTACGGATCCGCAGCTGCAGATTTGCAGCACTTGCGGAATTCCCACAGCTGCTGGAATTCCGCAGCTGCGGGACTTTTTGCAGAATTTCCTCAGCTGCGGGAATTTCTTTAAGAATATCACGCAACTGCATTTCCGCAGTGCTGCAAGCCCTTTTCCCACAGCTGTGGGATTTTTACTGTTCTTTGAGAATCCTGCCCCAGTTATTTTAGGCAAGTTTCTCTCCTTCCCTCACCCAAACACTACCTCCATCCTCCTTTCTCCACTCCTTCTCTAAATCTATTTCACCCCTGCCCTTCGCTCTCCTTATGCCTCCATGCGCACCAGTCCCTTGCTAGGTACTCTGTACCCAGGAGGGGCTAGCTGCAGCCCATCCTGTCCCTCCCTGACCACTTCCCCACTTTTGTTTCCCCTGACTCCTTACTTCTCAGCACTTAAATAGGAATTAGAAAACGGGTAAAATCATTTGAGGCTTCCGATTGGCTGAGACACTTTTCTAGATGGGCATCTATTAGACAATAGATGCCCAGCTATTAAAAGTGCCAGTCTAGCCTGTCCCATCACCAGTATCCTAGTGCCCCGCCCTGCTTAGTAATTGGCTATAGCCACCTAATATAAATTTCAAATCACCGCCATGTTTTTTGCCCTGCTTAACGAGACAAATTGCCCACAGCTAGTCAGCCCTTGCCACAGACACATGGCACAGTTATGACAAGCAGTTTTCCACATAAAATTAAAAAATGAACCTACAGTACTTAATTCTAAAAAGGAAGAAAACCACCCATTATACTTGTCTGCAGCTCCCCCCCCCACCTTCTGTCTGTGTCATCTTTTTCCTCGCTCACCTAGCAGACGACTTAGCAGCCATCCTACCCCCCAAAAAAACACACACACATCCTCAAAAAGTATCTTGTTTTATGATAGAACAACAAAAGAACAGACACAATTTAAAAAAAAAGAAGGAAACAACAAAGAAGCAGTCAATCCGACCAGCTTTTCAGCGAGCAGTGCTGACCAAGATTCTGTCCCACCCCATGACTCGCGTTCGCTTTCCTTTTATAAATTGAAAAAAAAACACCATTCATCTGACCCTTCTTTTCACAGTGCAACTCCATATAGAGCAGCGGCATCCCCAATGCCGATCCACAGTGACAGACACGGAAGCACTACATAAGTTACCGACAACGGCACACAGCAGTTTCGTAAGCTGTGTCCCTCAGTCAGTCACCCCAATTGCACCATGTACACAAACAAACGCCTTGTTCTTGCATCTCCCACCAGCTGAGAATCCCGGCTTGCTAACACAGAACAAAATGACACCCTAAATACTGAGGTTCTACACACGCAGTCAGTTTTCTCATCCCCTAAAGTAACAAAAAAAGAGTTTTTCTTTTTAAATCAGGAGTGCTACCACATTCCATTATCAGAGCCATCCGTACACTGAACCTCATTAAACCATGTCCCTACAATGCCACGGCTCCACTTCCATTGTAGCAAAACATTTAGAGATGTTTATTTTTTTGTTCTTCTGTTGTTGTTTTTTTTTTAAATAACTTCTGCTGAGATAGAAAACATGGTTACTTGCAACTTTATTGCTCCGTTTCCCGATCAGCCATTAGCAATGCCAGCCCCTAGTGTACAATGCAGAAATGAAATAAAACTCACATAAGGACTGCGCAGTCTCACGAAAGAGGTACAAAAGGAAGAAAAAAAAAAAAGGAAAGCAACTGAGATGGGGGGGGGGTCACGGTTCAAGAACCAAGAAACGACATGCTGTACACAGTAGAAAGAAAAGTGCAAAAACAAATGAGAAATCATACACTGCCTTCTACTGGTGCATAAGTAAATATACCAGTAGAGGGACTACTTTACTGGCAAAACAACTTCAACTTAATTTTTCATAATTTGTTTCAGTATTTATTAAACATTGCACAAAAATGTTTACATACAGCCCATTTTCTAAGTGCAATAATACCCTCCATGGTGGGCGGTATTGGGCAATACCAGACCTTCCAAGGGCTGTAAGGCCCTCTGCCTGCAGCGTTGGGCCTCATTACACCCCTGGTCGGTCCGGTAGTGCCCAATACCTCCCACCCTGTCAGGTATTATTGCTTACTTAGTTCACTCATACCTGAATATTGCAATTCCAGCCCAGTCTGGGCATAGCATATTATGGCTTGTAATAGTCCTCAGTCAGGTTTAATTACTATTCCGTAAAGCCAATTCTTCAATTGTATAATGTATGTGTCAATTCTATAAATTGTCTATTGTATGTGCCAATCATATAATGAATATGTCCTTTACATAATATTGTGTTTTCCACAATTCTGGGCTATGTTCATTGTATGTATGTCAAAATTTTTACATTCTACTGTACCATCCCCCCCCCCATCACACCAGGAGACAAGCAACTTCTTGTTCAGTGTGCCTTCCTGCTGAAACATTTCAATAAATAAAGAAGGGGCAGTGTCCCCTGCTCCAGAGCACTTCTCTGGAGAAGAGTGCCCCACAGTCCCCACAACCGCATTCTGCAAAGAACTGTATTGGTGAGAGAGAAATTTAAGTAGTACCAAGATAAGAATGCACTTTCAACCTAGGTGGAAGAATCTAGAAACAGTGGCTATTTCAGCTGTAGGGTGACAGTAATTATGCAAATATTACAAGTATGCCCCAGAGCTGTTAGATGCTCAGGCTAAACCACGGTTACAGACAAGAGACCATCAACCCTGGAAAATCCCTTCACTCCAAGAATCGGCCTCCCAGACAACAGAGGCACCCACACACTGCGGATGTCTCACAGCTCCCTCCCTTCTTTTTTCCCCAACTCTATTTGTTCTCCCGACTTGTAGCAGGGACGCTGCCTATCCCCTGTCCGCCCTGAACATGGACCCTCAACACTCCTTCAACCAGCCTCCACCATAGCTGCAGGGAAAAGGAGGACTGTGGCTTACCCGCCACAGAGGGCCCTCCCAGTGGGGAATGGGGGGAGACCAGCATCAGGCTTGAGCTCCTGTCCTGACTTACACTGGGCTTTGTTTGACTGGAGGGAATGGGAGACCGTTGGGGGCTTCATGGCACTCACTCGTGAGGGGCTTTTCTGCTTGTGTGTCCCCAGAGGTGTGGACATGCAATAATGTCAGTGCATGAAAGGCATGCTCCTGCACCCACCCACAGGACATCTGATGCTGCCTCTACCCCATTCTTGGCATTCTTGGCTTCAGTGCCCCCAGTCTCCACTGGGAGTCGCTAGTTTAGCAGTGTCAGTGGCTCAGTAGGTAGCACACTCACCTCTGAGGCCAGGAGATCACAGGGCTGTGGGTTCAGTTCCCACATCTGGCACTTGGGTTAATATCCCAGTACTGACACTGTAGTGCAGTATGAGAGGGGTGCTGCACTTCTGAGGTGCCGTCTTTTGGATGAGACGTTAAACCAAGGTCCCATTTGCCTGGATTGGTGGTAGTTCAGGTGGATGTAAAAAATCCCATGGCACTTATCAAAAAGAGTAGGGGAATTTCCCGTGTCCTGGCCAAATTTCCCTCATTCACAAAAAATACCACCAACAGCTTAATCTGGTTCAAGGTCATTTGGCATTCATCTGTATCCCCCTCCCCTGGGTCGTGCCTGAAAATAAGCAGGATTTGTCTAGTGCACTTACCTGGTCAACAAAAGCTAAATAAATAAATAAAGTTGCTGGAGATACACATCCCCACCCTCCCCATGAGAGGAGAGCAGCCCTCTGGATGCTCAATCCTCTCCTTCCCCGGGCGACCCCCGATGACCCGAGCTGGCTCCTGAACTCGGGTCACCAATGTGGTGCAAGGTAAGGTGTTCAGCGCCTCAGACCTCAGTGCCACCGGGCCGGCTCCTCTCCCTTCTTTGCCACTCCAGACCCACACAGCCACCAGGTCTCCACTTGGTGACAGTCATTCAGCAGAAGTGACAACCCCTCCTCCCCGGGAGAGGAGAGCAGTCTTTCAAATGCTCAGTCCTCCCCCCAACCCCGTCAGCCCCCTACACTTGAAATTGCTACCAGTACTGGGTCACTGGTGTGGGGAGTGGTAACTCTATCACCATGCCTCTTGGGTAACCCACAGTTTGTAGTTCTTACATGCCTACTCTAGAAAAAAAACTTCCCTCTGCCTCTATTCATTCAGTCTTTTTTTTTTAATGGACCACAATTATAGTGTTCAGTTTTATAGAAAAAAAGAAACACCCCTTACGAGGGAAATGGAGTCCATCAATCAAGTTTTATTGTTTTTCACTAAAGGACTGAAGAACAGGAGACTGTAGATTAGCAGTTTTAGGCTGCTAGTATGAAAGATGTATAAAAATAGTATGAAAAACATATAAAAATATGATGCATTGAAATGCTTTGAAATGAGGGCTCTTGTTGTGAATAGCTAAAAATGGCTCTATGATTTATATGTGGAACTGACTGCTTTTCAGCAGGCACGAATTAGAAAAAGCATTCACTTTGATAGCATGTGTCCGTGGTCTGCTGCTTTTAGCTTTCGCATATTGTTTGTGAGGACTTTTGGCCACATACTATCCTGATTAAAGTCTAGACATCTTTAATTCTTGCAAGGTGATTTGCATATACTACCCATGATGCTATGCATAAGGGGAATACATCTAAGTTTGCATTTCTTTGAAACATGGCTTTATTGTCAATGCCCTTTGATGGTAACCCTTGTTTCAGTGCTTTTACACTTGTCCTTGTCTTTTAAATAAACTCTGAGGGTTGGCCCACTGGCACAGCGGTAGCACTACTGCTTGCAGTGCAGCTGACCCATGTTTGGGAATGGGCATATATCACTGGGGGCTGACTGGGGGAGGAAGGTGGACTGCTGTCCTTCTTCGGGGGGGGAGGACAAGACTCTCACTGTGGGAGTGCCACCTGGTGATGACCAGGAGTCAGCTGATTTGGGAGCACACATGAGGGGAGGGGCTGCCATGGGATTTCTGGCACAAGTGTATGCCATAGCACATGTGTACAACTGTGCCACCATACTCGGAATATCTGGGGAACAAACAGGAGGAAAATGGATGGGCAGCTCAATGTCAGCACCCCTGCAGGCTCTTGCACAACTGATGCAGCTGGCCACCCATCACATTGTGGTCCTGGGTAAGTGGCGGATAACCGATAAGTCTGCGAGAAGGTAGTGATTGTGCTGGGGGATGCCACTGGGCAGACCTGTAATGGAGGAGAATGAAATACTGATTGGAAAAAGATACACTTTGAAACTTCCCATTCTGATATTGCCTAGCAACCTTTTAGTTACATGCATCTAATTAACATGGCTCCATTAAGAGACTCTTTATATCCCCCAGCTGCTATCATTTGTACTTATTAAAAAAGCTCTTTGCAAAGTGAATCTTAAAATTAGAAGGAAACTGTAACAGTAAATTAAAATGACAAAGCAAAGGGGGCTGCACCAGTTGTGCTGCCCCCTGTGAGACTGTAGTTCCTGTTTGAGCACTTGACTCCTGCTCTATGGCCAGCTAGACATTGGATGCATTCCTGGGGGGTGGTGGGAGGGGAAGGGAGGGGAGGGGAGGAGGCCCTTGGCTCTTGGGAAGGGAGGATGGGAGACGCTTGACATTCATGCACTGCTGTCCTGCTGCCAACCAAAGGGCAGTACTGGGGTTGACTGTGATGGCAGACACTTGCCTGCCCCCCCCCAGCTAGAAGGGGGACAAGATGATAACCCTGATGATCATAGTGGGGAATGGGGGCAGGCATGAGAAAATGGGGGGATAATAGTAAAACATATTTGAAACAATTTATTTACTTATTTAGTGATTCGGAAGAGACCTTTGAGAGCAAGCTCTTTTACAAAGGTTCCACGTCATAGATTGCAAAACAAAGTACAATAGGAGAACGCAAAGGTACATCACAATGAACGATAAAGCTTGAATTCAGAACTTACAGAATAACCCAAAACATAGGTACAAGTTACAATAACAAGGAAAACACTTTATGAGAGTGGGGGGTGGGGGGATAAGCAGCCATAAAGTGCCTTGTCAGTAGTTCAGAGGGATGGGGTTAGCTGGTAGTGGGGTGAAGAAAGGAGGTATGAGAGAGAGGTAGGTACTGTAGTGGAGGTGAAGGGTGGGGGAAGAAGGACGATAAGGTAAAGGGAGAAATGGGGGGTGAGGGGAGGCTGAGCAGAGAAGACACTAAGTGTAGAAAGATTTGCAAAGTAGGGGGGAGTGGCTTAGCTAGAAGGAGCCAGGTTAAAACCAGATTTAAGCACTGCCCTAGATAGCTTGTGCCAGAGAACAAACAGAACACCAGGAGGAAGGAGCTACTGGTATAACTAAAACTTCTCTACTGGGACTAAGAACTAGAACACTTACTGGGACCTTCAATTTAGGGTATAAAAAAAAAAGTTAGTGTGTTTGTCAGAGGTAGTTGAAGTAAATTTGTTATCTGTTATCTGTGTTATCTGTGTACTTATCTAGGTACTTGTCACAGGTGTCAGAAGGGAATTGTTATTTGTGAAATTAAGTAAGTGTAGAAAGATTTGTAAAGTAGGTGGAGTGGCTTAGCTAGAAGGAGCCAGGTTAAAACCAGATTTAAGCACTGCCCTAGATAGCTTGTGCCAGAGAACAGACAGAACACCAGGAGGAAGGAGCTACTGGTATAACTAAAACTTCTCTACTGGGACTATATTGCCCTCCTTCCCTCCCCTCCCCTCAACCACCCCACCCTAAACCAGCTCTACTTCTACAGGCACATGATTTAACTGACAACAGGAACTTCCTGTTTGGGAGCAGGAAGTGAGTGATCACAGAGCCACCAAAGACTCACCATCACTGAAGGGCAAGAATAGCTCTCCGTCCCTCCCCAGCTGCTGGAGGTCTGACTCTGAGCAAGTAAGGAGACTACTGAGAAATATAGGAACTTCTTGTCTTAGAACAGGAAGATCAAGAGCTAAAATGGCACAGAGGCAGTAAGTAAGTAGGTGAAGAAAAAAAAAAGAAAATAAACAAACAGAGGAAAGAGTAAGTATTCCAAACAACAGTTAGGGGGCCAGAAAAAAGACATGATGAGAGTGGTGCAGTGCAGTGGCTGTGGAGCAGCAGTCTTCCGGGAGATGTTCTGGAGGATTCAGTGTTGTCCCATCTGCAGGCACCTCTCTGGGCTGAGGGAGGAGGTCGCTCATCTCCAGGCTGAGTTGGCCAGGATTTGTGGGACCTCCTCTCCCACCCAAGGACCACCAGGGTCACTGCCGTTGCCTCAGAGGTTGCAGAAAGAGGAGCGGTTGGACCACAGTGGGCTCAGGGCGGGTGAGGTTGATGGAACACAGGTGCAACCCTCCAGTTGTACCTCTCCACAATTTCTATGCCATTCTGGAAAAGTGTGGTTCCTCTATGGAGGCACCCACAGTGGAGACCAAGGAGGATGCTGGGAACCTCCACAAAGGAGACCCACAGGAGTGTGGCATGCTGCCCCACATGGGAAGCAAACAACTCCTGGTGGGGGACTCCATTGTTAGGAAGGTAGAACTAGGGGAGGAAGGGGAGTGGGAGGTAAGGTGCCTGCCTGGTGCCATGGCTTGGAGGGACAGGGAGTGAATCCTCAGGATCACAGGAGCAGCTGCACAGGGGAGGGAGCTGGATGTCATTGTCCACCTAGGGACAAATGACCTGGCTAAGAAAGAGATCAGAGCAGTGCAGGAAGCATTTGTGGAGATGGGGAGGGGCCTTAGACAAATAGCACACACGGTAACCTTCTCAGAGGTGCTGCCTGTCTATGGCACGGATGATGCTAGGGTGCTTCACACCATGGGATTCAATCAGTGGTTGAAATACTGGTGCAGAGCTCCAGGATGTGGCTTCATTGGGACTGGGGTCCACCTGAAGGGATGCAGGCCTATACTGGCATGATGGTCTGCATCTGTCCAGGAGGGAACCAGGATCCTAGGTGATAGGTTTAAATACTTCATTGGCAAGCTGCTTAACTAACCAAGGGGAGGCACTGGAAAGGAGCAGAGAAATCTAGCCCCCAAAAATCAGGGTACTAAGTGAGGTAGACACCAACATAGAGATGTCAATAGGGAGAAGCGCAGGGGTAAATGGAGAAAGTGACAAATGCAATAAGGACAGGGATGGGGCAAAAAGGGGTAAGGCCATCAAGAAATGGAGAGTAATGAGTACCAACGCCCATAGTCTGGGCAACAAGCTCCCAGAACTGGTGGCCTTGATGGAAGAGGGGTGCCTGGATATCATAGCAGTCACAGAAACATGGTACACAGAGAACCATGACTGGGATGTTAACATACCAGGGTATACAACCTACAGGAGAGACAGGGAGGACAGAAGGGGGAGAGTAGCTCTCTATGTAAGGGAAGGGATAAAAGCAACAGAGCAAAAGAGTAAACAGGGAGGGGAGGAGAGGAGGCACTGTGGGTCACCTTAGAGACTGGAAATGGCACCACAATCCACACAGGGGTTGTATACAGAACCCCATGTCAGGGGGGAGGGAATGGACAAGGATATGATAGAAGGCATACTTAGGATGGCAGAGAAAGGGGAGCTACTGTTGATGGGGAACCTTAATATGCCAGATGTTAACTGGAGCACCTTTGCTGCAGCTATATCCAAAAGCAGGGCCATTCTTGATGCCCTTCAGGTGGCATGCCTCAGACAGCTAGTTTTGGAACCTACTCATGAGGGAGCAATCTTAGAACTCGTACTCTCAAATGGGGAAAGTGAGAGGATCTCAGATCTAGAAGTGGGTAGCCATTTGGGAACAAGTGACCACCAAACAGTCTGGTTCACGATAAACTAAGCTACAGAGTCAAGCCATACAAAAGTGAGGGTTCTGGACTTCAGGAGGGCTGACTTTGGCAATATGGGAGAGTGCCTTAGAAAAGCACTAGCAAACAGGCTAGAAGGAGGGGTGGAGCAACAATGGGGAAATATCAAAACTGCCATCACAGAGGCAACAAGCATTTGTGTGAAGCAAAGAAACAAATTAAAATGAAAGAAAAAGCCACTATGGTTCTCAAAAGAAGTGGCGGTGAAGGTTAGGGAGAAAAAGATAGCATTTAGGAAGTACTGTATAAGGAAACACAGAAGGAGCAGGACAGAGAACTGTACCAGTTAAGGCAGAAGGAAGCAGGGAGGGTAGTCAGAATAGCAAATGCACAAACTGAGGAAAAGATAGCCAACTCAGTTAAGAAGGGGGATAAAACCTTTTATAGGTATATCAGGGAGCGTAGAAAGACAAAGGGAGGGATGGTGAGGCTAAATAGAATGGATGGTGGGTGGGCAGAGAGTGACAGTGAAAAAGCAGGGATACTGAATGAATACTTCTGTTCAGTATTCACAAAAGAGGAAGTGGGGGAGATACCTAATCCAATTAACAGAAGCACTCCAGAGAGGGGGGTCGATCCCAATCCTTTCACTGAAGAAAGGGTTCTGAAAGAACTCCTAAAACTGAAGGTGGACAAAGCAATGGGGCCAGATGGAATTCACCCCATAATTCTAAAAGAATTTAGCAGAGAACTAGTGACACCACTGACTACCCTTTTTAACAAATCATGGGAGGATGGTGTGGTACCTGAGGACTGGAAGAAGGCTGATGTGATTCCCCTTCACAAAAGTGGGAGCAAGACAGAGGCAGAAAACTACAGACCTGTCAGTTTGACCTCTGTGGTAGGGAAAGTAATGGAATAACTTCTGAAGGAAAGAATTGTTGAGTGCCTAGAGGCCAGTGGGGCACAGGACCCAAGGCAGCATGGGTCCACAGCGGGAAGGTCATGTCAGACAAATCTAATTGATTTCTTTGACTGTGTGACCAAAGTAGTAGACCAGGGAGGGGCTGTGGACATGGCCTACCTAGACTTTAGCAAGGCAATTGACACAGTCCCACACAAAAGATTAGTAGTCAAATTAACCAGCCTGGGAGTGGGTCCCAGGGTGGTAGCCTGGGTAAAATATTGGCTGAACAAGAGGACACAGAAGGTAATTGTAAATGGAGTCCACTCTGATGAAAGAGGTGTTACTAGTGGGGTACCACAGGGTTCAGTGCTGGGTTCAGTCCTTTTTAATGTCTTTATAAGTGACATTGCAGAGGGACTGGAAGGAAAAGTATGCCTCTTTGCAGATGACACAAAGATCTGCAACAGGGTTGATACACAAGGAGGCGTGGAAAGGATGAGAAGAGACTTGGCAAGGTTGGAGGGATGGTCAGAAGTATGGCAGCTTGGATTTAGTGCAAAGAAGTGCAAAGTAATGCACCTGGGAAACAAAAACCCAGAGAAAGATTACACAATGGAGGGGAGGTAGTAACAACAGCAAAAATGGAAAGGGACCTAGGGGTAATCATATCAGATGACCTTAAGGTTGGCAAGCAATGTGAGAAGGCAGTAGGGAGGGCTGGGGGGATACTGGGATGTATAGGGAGAGGCATCACCAGTAGAAAACAGGAAGTTGTTATCCCCCTGTACAGACAGTTGGTGAGACCCCATCTGGAGTACTGCGTCCAGTTCTGGAGACCCCGTCTCCACAAGGACATAGACAGGATGGAGGCAGTTCAGAGGAGGGCAACTAAAATGGTGCAGGGTCTGCAAGAGAAGCCATACGAGGAGAGGCTAAAGGAGCTTAATATGTATACCCTTGAGGAAAGGAGGGAGAGGGGTGACATGATAGAAACGTTTAAGTACCTCAGTGGAATCAACAAAGTCCAAGAGGGTAGCATCTTTCAGAAAAAGAGATGTGCAAGAACAAGGGGACACAATTTGAAGATAGAGAGGGGACGGCTCAGGGGCAATGTGAGGAAGTATTTTTTCACAGAGAGGGTGGTGGACACATGGAACAGCCTTCCTGAGGAGGTTGTGGGGTCTAAAACTGTGGGAGAATTCAAGAATGCATGAGACAGACATAAGGCAATTTTTGTGGGGGTAGGAAGAAATAGGCTGTTGGTTAAATAGGATCTGTAGCTTATCCTCTAGGTAGGGAAATGGGCAGACTAGGTGGGCCAAGTGGTCCTTATCTGCCGTCAAAGTCTATGTTTCTATGTTTCTATGACGTGCTAGAGTAAATGGTGGGGTGTGAGGGGGCATGGTCAGGCAGCTTGCATTAGTAGTGACTGTTAGGGAAACTCATGGGACTGGGAGTTGGGGAAGGTGGGGTGATGGGTGCCGAAGGACATGAAGCAAACTTATTGCTGAGGCAAGCCATGAGAAGGGACAGTGGGAGGAGGTACCTGAGGCCTGTCTAGTGCTTGGGGGGGGAAAAGAGAGCTGGTGTGGCTGGACTTATGGGCAGGTGCACTTAGAGAGTGTTATTAGGCACTGTTTGAGGTCAGTTTTGAATTGGGCCAGACAATTGGTGGTCAGGAGGTGCCCAGGGAGTTCATTCATCCACAGAGGGGCCCGGTAGGCAAATGCATGTTACCCAAACGAGGTGCGATGGAAGGGGATAGCCAAGGCCCCTCTAGTCCTCCCCCTGGTGACCTGTAAATGAGTTGGCTGCCTTGATCAAATTGCCTACACAAGGCAGTGTTTTATCCAATAGAGCCTTCTTCCCTAGGATGCAAGTCTGGAATTTGACCCTGTTTCTTAATGACAGCCAATTTGCACATTCGTACAGAGTACGGGTGCGCGTCCCATACTCAGCATCCAGGGTGAGTCTGCAGGCTGTGTTGAGTGCAGTCTGAACCCTCTTGAGCGCTTACAGAGCAATAAACAAGCATTTGTCAATGCTGAATGTTTGCTTGCTGGCATTGGCATTGGTAGTGTAGGAGTTACAGAGCTGCATAATAGGAATGGCAGTGAAGCATTGAACTGAAGCCAACCCCATCACCACCTTGCAGAGAGTGACAGGCACTGGGGTGTGTCTTTGGGTCGTCAGGCTTAACCGCCATGCCATTTCACCACACCCTACCCTGCAGACACCGATAAGTGTCATGGTGTGCCTTGGTGTCTTTGGCCCTTATCCGCACCCCATTCCATCAGGAAATACGGTGAGATGGGTGCAGTATAGGAGAATGGGGGCGAACTTTGGGGCCGAAGAGTCCAAGGGACACCTCGATGCCTCTCAGTGGCTACAGGGTGTGGGTGGGGGTGGAATGGTATGAGCATTGCAGGCGACAATCCCAAGTCACAGCCCTGATGCCTGTCATTCTCTACATGGTGGGGCGTTATGGTCAGAAACCCTAACGCCTCAGGCATTCATTGGTATTTTCACTCCAAATTTTCAACATGATTTTTTTGTGATCCCCACCTCATGAACATTGGCAATATCAGTTTGTTAGCCGAAGGCTAACAAACGAAAGCACAGCGACTGCGGCATTTGTCACCACAGGTGCAAAACACATTCTGAACAAGATGTGAAAAATGACAGCTGTACTCTTGATGGGGAGGTGTAAAAAATGGCAATGTTGAAAATCTACAGTGAAAATATTAAAAAAACTGGTGAAGTCATGAGCGTGCGTAAAAACTGTGCAACGCACACCCAGTTTGGGGATTTTTTACAGCAGATTGTCAACACAGGCATTTTGGGACCTCCGATAATGAACAGTGTCACTGTGATTTTCTTTATCTGTCCCGAACAATGATTTCCCACAGCGACCACGCTTTTCTGTGCTGAAAGTGTGAAAACACATTTCGGCCATGTTGTGAAAAATAACAGCTGTACTGTTCATAAGGAAGTGTGGAAAAATGCCAGTGGTGAAAATCTGGACTGAAAATATTACAAATGAATGAACTTACGAAGGTGCGTGGAAATTGCACAATGCTCACTCATAACAGTCATTTTATGGACTTTTGTCACCACATTTTCAACATAGCCATTTTAAGACCTCTGCTCATGAACGGTGTCACTGTGATTTTCTTAATATATTCCAAACATTGATTGCATGACACCGAATGCTTCATTGTGCGCCAGCATGCAGGGAAACACATTTTGGGCAAGATGTGAAAATGACAGCTGTACTGCTCACAAGGAGGTGGGGTAAAATGGCAATGTTGAAGATCTGGAGTGCAAATATTAATAATTATGAATCCTCATTTAACGCGCGAGGAACCGCGAACACACGCCTCGTAAAACAGTCATTTTTAGAATTTTTTTCACCAAATTTTCATAGCCAATTTAAGACCTCTGCTCATGAACTGTGTCACTGTGATTTTCTTAATGTGTCCCATACATTGATTTCGCACACCAATTGCGCCATTGTGCGCTACATGCGGGGAAACACATTTGGGGTGAGATGTGAAAAATGACAGCTGTACTGCTCATAAAGAGGTGTGGTAAAATGGCAGTGTTGAAAATCAGAGTGCAAATATTAAAAATTTGCGAACTTACGAGCGTGCATAGGAACTGCGCAACGCATGCTTGTAAAACAGTCATTTTTAGACATTTTTTCACCAAATTTGCAACATAGGTATTTTGAGAGCCCACCTTATGAACACTGGCACTGTTGTTTCCTTATTCAGTCCAAAAAGGTGATTTCGCACAGTGATTGTGAAATCACCCTTCGGGCCCGATTAATGC
Source organism: Neoceratodus forsteri (assembly GCA_016271365.2). Classification (NCBI taxonomy): domain Eukaryota; kingdom Metazoa; phylum Chordata; order Ceratodontiformes; family Ceratodontidae; genus Neoceratodus; species Neoceratodus forsteri. Next base: position 621,487,447 of record CM028131.1, read on the forward strand.
CATGACAGTTCAAGAATTCATGAGGAGGGGTCCCAAAAAAACCCATGTTGAAAATGTGGTGCCAAAATTCCAAAAAATGCCTGAGATATGCATCAAAGTTGAAAAAAAACAGTTTATTACATTATAGAGATTACCGACATTTCCTCAGTTCGCGGTCGGCTTTGAAGAGTGCAGACGTGTTCCTGGTTCACCGAAGGTTGTCACGCCAGACTCCAGAGGTAAGTATGGGGTGAAGGGGGTTGGGAGGCAGGGTGCGCAGTGGGTGGTCACGGGTGGGCAGGGAGACTGCAAGGGACAGTTTTCTGTTTACAGGTTGTTTTTTTTTGGAAGACGACGCGGGACGTTTGCCATGCTGGGGTGGGCTCCCAGTGTGGCAGCTGGAAAACTGTTTGGGGGGTGACCTGGAGCCAATGGGATTAGGCACCCCGCTCGTAAAACAATTTTTGCCATGCTGGGGTGGGCCCCCAGCATGGCAACAGAAATCTTTGGGGGTGTTAAGCCGACAGGATTGGGCACCCGTCGTCTATAGTGTGTGTGGGAGAGGGAGGTGTATGGGCATGCAATATGTGTGCTTGTGTGTGTGTGTGTGTGGGAGGGCGCTGCTCACTGAGGCGATGCTGTCCTTTCAGCTGTCGGCTGCTGGAAATTTTGGATCACCGCACTATGTTTCTTGCACATGCGTGAAAGCAGACATAACAAATGAGTCTCCTAAGCACATTTAAATGTAGGTAATAAATCCATAAATCAGCTCTCAAGAGGGAATGCATTCCACCAGATTGGGACAAGATAAACAAAAGCTGCCATCCTGTAGAAAAAGCCATGCTGAAAGGGAACTCACTGACAATGCTAGTTAGCCCAAAAAAGACTGAGCAGAGGCATATTTTTTTTTTTTGTTAACACAGATTTTGTTAGAAATTTTCATGATTTTTCAGGGTCAAGCACATTCTTACATCAGCTGTGTGCCTTGTCTTGATGAGAGGAGTGCTCCTTTCCACCCTTAGTTATGGGCTCCTTACCTTTACCGATACCTCCAAGTCCAATCTATCTAAATAGGATGTTGCCTATAACAATATATGTTGATTTGCTCTCTCTGCCCCTCAACTTACTCATCATTGTGAACTATATAACAAACTAGACTGGCTGTCTCCAGGAAATTACTGTACTTTTGCGTTGAGCTGTTTTACTGATAAAGTCATTAGAACTGCCACCCCTCCAGTTCTGGCGGAACTACTAAGGCCTGTCAACCCAACTTACCCCCTTAGGTCTACTGACTCATCTGTGTTCCTTATTCCTAAAACTCTTATGTCGATGGGTGATCGGGCCTTTGCTGTCTGTGCACCTAGGCTATTAAACTCTCTCCCAGTACATACTCATTGTGCCACCTCTCACCACAGTTTTAGAAGGTCCCTATGGGAATACTTGAAATCTTACTCCTGCAACTGCACTTAATTTCTGGTGTTCTCACCCCAATGAATGGTGTACTTTATTCACTCAGTATGTTTCTGTCTAGACCCATACTTGAATACAGTTATAACTTATGCATATACTGCTTAAACTTTGCTATGTTCCTTATCCATTGACACCATTTCTATTATGTTGCTGCCTCCTCATTAAGTTTTTGCACTCTTTGTATGTTCTCTGTAATCTTCTAGGTTGTACCTGAAAATAGGCATATATTTGTCTAGTGTGCTTACCTGGTCAATAAAAGCTAAATAAATATACACTATACAAATGCAACTCATGACTCAGAACATAACTTAGGACTGTATAAGAAAAGACTATCTGCAAAGGGATGTCCAAAACTAAAAACATATATACCATGAAATTAATCATTAGTACATATGGCAAACATAGAAAAATAGAATTTGACAGCAGATAAGGAACACTTAGCCCATCCAGTCTGCCCAAACACACACGTATCAAGTATTATACCACTACCAAGAACAGGAAAGGGACAAACTGAAAAATAGGACAGCTCTCAGTCATGATCAATAGTTCTTAAGGTATCCAACCTATCCCACTTTCATTAATATATTGGTAGATAATGTGTAACCCATGGGATACCCTTTCTGTTCATATCAGATCAATCAATACACTCCTCTGCTCAGTACCTGGTTAAACAACTAAATAAAAAAAAAAAATGAGTCAGCACCCTATCCTCCAGCCACACCTTCAAAATCAGCCTCTTGGCCACCAAGGAGAGTAGGTATATTGTGTGTCTATTGCTCAGTGTCATCTGGTCCTGAATAAATTCCCAGCAGTACAAATAAATGGTGCAAAATAATCCTTCAAACCTAAAAGGGTGACTAACAAATGTTTAACACTTTACCAAAATTCCTGAGTTGTGGGACAGGTACACATCATATGGAGTAAATCTCCCACTGGGTCACCACATTTGCCACACATTCCTTTAGTCTACTGTATAGGCAAATGTAGAAAAGCTTCTGAGGAATACAGCATAACTTTTATCATTATCATTTTTAATTTCATGATTCTGGATTCCACAATGGATGAGCCAAATCTCATATGGGGCAAAATCTTATACCGCATCTGTTGAAAAGTATCAGCCCTTAAAGAGCTACTGACATCTCAAAGACAACTTTGAAAAACATAACAATTAGGTACAATTCAGCTTGCATTCCATGTATATTCTATATATTTCTCTTATTCATTATTTATTACTGAGTAAATTTGCATGAGTATATGATTTTTATCTCTTAGATTTCCCTTACAGTTCATCTGCCTCTATTGCATGTTCCCTACTTCAAGTTATAAACCTCTGTTGTGACATCACAATCTGTTGCCATGGGAGTAACTTGGATGTCACAAGCAGTGCATTGTGACATTAGATAGGAAGAAAGCAACAGGAATAAATGAACTCTTCAGGAGCAAAAATCCTATTTTCATGCAGTTGACCTCAGTGATAAATAATGGGTAGGAGGAATACAAAACCAATGTGAAATACAAGCTGAAAAGTGTCTAAATGTTATGTTTTGTTAAAGTTCTCCTGAAGGTGTCAGCTGCTCTTTAAGGTTCTAACCCAACAGGCAATCACCTCCAAAGTATCACTCCTCAATTTGTCTAACAAAATAGGATAGCTACAGTGGTGCACAGCATCAGGTTACATCATGGCAAAAAATATATCCTCATTCTACTGTCATGATGTTCTCAGTCACAACTGGTTGTCATGCTTGCTGTCACTGTTTTTAATGCTATAAATACACATCGTCCTCTGTGGGGTTGTTAAAGGGTCAGCAGGTGGCATTGTACAGAAACAGTTCTGCACATGTACGTGCCTCCACAAGCCATTTTGCCAATGAACTCTATTGCTCAGCTAGCAAACTGCAGGAGAGGCAAATGCACAGTGATGGGCTTGACTGTTCTCAGCTTTTTTTTTTTTTTTTTTATTCAGTGCTGATTGCCATGACTAGACATGTGGGAACATGATGCTGGGTATCACCAAATGGGAAATCATGGTAAATGATTCTAACATTTATGAACGCCAAAATGGGGGGATTGTACACCTTGACCTTAACAGTGTTCTGGAAATGTTTATGAATTGAACATAATAACTGACTAAAAAAATGTAACAGTTGGTAAAAAAATTCTTCTTGTCTGGAATGATATGAACCCTGTACCATCGAGCAACTGTTACACCTTAAAATACCAGTCTTCTGCCAGAACCTTCAGTGTATTGGGCAGCCTGCAATCATAACATATGGATTATCACAAAGCTGATGTGAAATATGTATAGAGGGAAACACAGCCTACAGGGAGTCCCCATTGTACAGAGAACAACTCATTGCACATTATAGTGCTGCTCTTGCCATCTGACTGAACATTTTGACTGCAGTTTATTCAGAATTCCCTGTTGTGCCTTGCCAAAGATGTTGATTGCAGGCTGTAGTACTTTGGCACAGAGTGGCTGACAAACAAAACACTTCACTCACACAGAAGCTAATGAGATGCCTGAGCTCATCATAAACCTCAGCATAGCTGATACATGCATAGCGAGCTTGTGGTGTGTACTGTGCATGTTTTACAGAAAATTGGTCTAGCAATGACAGTAGGTGGCAATCATTTGTCACCTAAAAAGCAGAACACTCCTGTTTTTAGTGTAATCCCGGGGAGTGCTAAGACTCCCCTCCTACAGATCTCTTAGGGCTAACTCTAGCCAGCTTGGAAACTCCCTCCTGGCTGGATTGAATGGGAGTTCCCAGGGGGTGTGGCCAGTTGCCAGTGACTGGTGAGTCAAAGGGTATAGCTAGCTCAGTCAGTAGGGCAGGTTTTTTACAGCTGTTTTGGTTGTGGAGGACATTCCAACCCTATGAGGAAAAGTGGGCTATCCCATGTCACAGTGTGACCCTAGAGTTTGGAGCACACGTTTCTGATGTCTGCCCAAAAAGGTTGCAGAGTGGGACATGACCAGAGGATATGTGACAAATGTGCCCCAGGTTTTGGCATCACCATCACTTATCCTGCAGGAGAAGATCCAGACTAACAAGAACTGATGGAGTGCAATACCAGTGGAGCAGGATCTTGTTCTGTATAAAGTGGCTGCAACAGTCCTGCCAGGTTTTATTGGCCACAAAAAGGCAGGAAGCCCACTTGGTGCCCCTGATCTGGATTTGGAGCAATGCTTCCCACATGGGTCTGGATGGTATTGACAGTTCTGGTTAGGCATCTCATAAAGATAGCAGATATGGGCTACTTCTGCCCTTGGATTTCCGAAGATTGGTCTTACCTAGGGTGATTGTGGAGAGCACTTGTTCCACTTGCATTTTGGAAAGCCTGTTGGTTACCATGCTCTGAATCTGAAGGTGTCTCAAGAACTCCTGTTTTGGGATACCATATCTGGATTGCAGCATGGCAAAGGACTCCATATGACAAGCGTCAGGGGTAAGAATATAACTCACTGTACAAATGCCCCTTTTGGCTCATGCTGGCCAGCAAGGAGGCTGTTGGTCAATGTGCCGGGATTCACTCTACTACAGAGGCTCCAGCTGAGGAGGTGTGGAATCGGTCTTCAGAGACTTGTGCAGCTGAGCTCATACCCTCCTAGAAAACATATGGTGGGGTAGGGATGGATTTGCTTACCCACTGGGGAGTATAGATGAATGGCTGCCAGTGGTCTGTGAGCTAGGGCCTGCTGCAACTGTAACCAAAGGGGAAAGAAGGCATGCAGCATATACCGGGAAACCAAAACTGAGAAAGACTGGGAGTCATACAAGGAAAAAATTAGAGAGTCTAACAAACAAATTAGAAAGGCAAAAGCCCAGACAGAGGAAATATAGCAGAAGGGACAAAGAGATGAGACAAATAATTTTTTAGATACATTAGGGAATGTAGGAAGGCAAAAGGGGGACAGTAAAGATTGCTACTGAAGAAGGGAAATGCACCAAACATGACCCAGAGAAAGCCGAAATCCTTAACAAATACTTCTGCTCGGTGTTTACTAAAGAGGACCCAGGGGATGGCCCAACCCTGAAAAAACACAACACCCCAGGACCAGGGGTAGACATGAGTCCCTTTAGTGAAGCCAAAGTACGGGAGGCACTAAATAAACTAAAAGCAGACAAAGCCATGGGACCAGACGAGATGCACCCCAGAATCCTTAAGGAACTGGGGGCAGAATTAGTAGCCCCTCTGGCACTTCTATTCACAAAATCCTTAAAGAGCAGTGTGGTACCTGAAGACTGGAAAAAGGAAATAGTGGTTCCACTTCACAAATCAGGCATTTGCAAAGAGGCTAGTAATTACAGACTGGTGAGCCTCACATCTATAGTAGGGAAACTAATGGAGGCAATACTCAAACAGAGGATCATACCATTCCTCAAAACTAGTGGCCAACAAGACCTTAAACAGCACAGTTTCACAGCAAATAGGTCATGCCACACAAATCTGCTCAAGTTTTTTGACTACGCTATAAAAATAATGGACAACGGTGGGTCAGTAGATGTGATCTACCTAGACTTTAGTAAGGCCTTCGACTTGGTTCCACACAGAAGGCTGGTAAAGAAGCTTGATCACACAGGGGTTGGTCCAGAAGTAGTCAGATGGGTACAAACTGGATACAAGGTAGAACCCAGAGGGTACAGGTTAATGGAACGCAATCGATGGAAGACAGGGTGACCAGTGGGGGGTGCCCCAGGGCTCAGTACTGGGGCCTCTGCTCTTCAATGTTTTTTTTTTAAACTTCATATTTTATTAGTTGTTTTCCTGTGCAGTTATCATACAATCAATATTCTATTTAATTTAGACATAGGTTACCTCTTTCCATTTTAAAATACGATTATTATTTTACTTTATTACATCCAGTTCATGACTCTTTCTTCTCTTTTTCAGATGTATTCCCCTCCTCGAAAATCCTATGGATCTTTCCAAAAGTCACAAGAATGAGTCACTGCTGAGTTCAATGATGTTTAGGTCCCTCCATCTGCAAGCAACCAATGTCCCATTCTTCCGAGCAGCACAGATTAGCACAATCCATAAGCTCATTACAAATAAGACTATTTGCATATGCAACATAACATTTAACAAACTCAATGTGTGATTGGTCTATACCAAAACTTATAGGTATATAGACCTTTTATTTATATGCTGTAGTATACGGGTTCAATTTCAAATAATATTTTAGGCCTCATCTTTGTAACATATTTAGAGTTCTCTGTAGGGAATCTAAGGCAAACCCTCCTGGAATTCCTATTAACCCCTTTAAAATTAAAAAACAAACAAAAAAACATCTAGAAAATAAAGTACTAGAAAATAAAGTACGTCCCCCACCATCCCATTGCCATCTGTTCAACTACTGTGATCCTAGTCTGCCCCTCCACCAAGTTCATTAATTGAAGCCAGACCTGATCATGTTTATCTTTATGTAAATGTAAATTTGCTGTGATTTTTTCCATCCTGGCAATTTCCCTAACTATGGTTATCCAATCCCCAACTGTCGGTGACACTGGGGAGAGCCAACATCTTGTGATGGCCTTGCATGCTCCGGCCAGTAGAATCCCTATAAATGATTTCTGTCTGTTAGACCTATGACCTTTCGGTAAGATGCCCAAAATTAAAATCTGAAATTCTGGAGTTTCCTCCCAATCAAACGTACTTTTCACGTGGGAGCCTATTTCTCTCCAAAAGGGTTTGATAACAAGACAATCCCAGAAAATATGGGAGTGAGCTCCTTTACCTTGACAATTTCTCCAACAGTAGTCAGACCCTCCTGGTGTATAGTGTTTCATCCTTGTAGGGGTATGGAAATACCTAGTAACAATCTTCCATCTAAACTCTTTCCAACTGTTTGATGAAGATATGCGTTTAACTCCTTCTCAAACCCTGCACCAGGTTTCATCATCTAGAGATATATTTTGTTCTTTTTCCCATTCTGTTTGACAAAGAAGTGGAGGTGGGACCCTAATATCTCTATATGCCATAATGAGTTGTGATATTAATTTCCACTCCCCCTGGCTGCTAATTGAGTCCAGAATAACCTGAATTAGTGAGGAAGGGGGTTGTTGAACAATTTCTAAGTTATTGCCTGTATTAATAAAAGATCTAACTTGGAGTTATCTATAAAAGTTGGAATGTGGAAGCTGAAATTCCTTCTGAAGATTCTGAAAGGATTTAACATGTCCATCCAAGACTAAGTGACTAAAATACCTGAGACCAAGACGCTTCCAGTTAGCAAAAACCTTATCCATTCTAGGTGGGATGAATTCTCGACAACTGGTTATCTCCAACTTATTATTTAGTGTTTCTTTTATATTTAACTCTCTCTCAATTTCCCCCCATATTCTATAAGTATGTTTGGTCCAAGGGTTATCTGTGTCTTTACTCAACAAGTAACGTGTAGAACCCCCAAAATCCACCTGGGGATTTACCTCCGGCTCTCCCTGTATCTCCTGCAGGACCCATTTATTCAGGGTATCTGTACTCAGATAATTAACCCAAGTCCCTAAGTTCGCCATCTGGTAATATGATCTCAAATTAGGGAGTCCCAGGCCTCCGCTCTCCCTCACTCTCTGTAGGGTTTCCCACGCAATTCTGGGTCTCTTACCCCCCCCATACAAAATCGTGTAAAGTTTTGTTTATTTTTTTCAAATCTAGTTTTGAAATCTGCAAGGGGAGAGTGTTGAACAAAAACAGAAATCAGGGCAGTACATTCATTTTAATTGACTCAATCCTCCCGTGAAGTGTTAATGAGAGGAGACTCCACTGCTTTAAATCAGTCAAAACCTCCTGGAATAATTTATTATAATTTGCATGGTAAAGTTGTGATAAATCATTTGGAATATAAATGTCCAGATATCTCATTTGGGTAGGAACCCATTTGTATGGAATCATCCGATCTAGTTCATCAGATTCATGACCACTGACCAACATTACTTCTGTTTTATTCTCATTTATTTTAAATCCTGAGACTTGACTGTATTGTTCTAATATTTCCCTTAACACTGGCAAGGTTTGTATTGGATCCCTCAAGTACAGCATGGTGTCGTCTGCATAAAGCGAGATTTTGTTTTCTTCCCCATCGGTTATAATCCCTTTTAGTCCCTGATGATCCCTGATTACCTGGGCTGGGGGTTCTATGCTAAGAGCAAAGAGGGAGGGGGACAAGGGACACCCCTGCCATGTTCCCCTGTTAATGCTCAGTGTTTGGGAGATTGTACTATTTACTTTTACTTTAGCAGAAGGTTGATTATAAATTCCTGTTATCCATTGGGGCCCAAATCCAAATTTAACCAAAACTTCCCTTAAGAAATCCCAATGTAAGCAAAGAAAACTAAAGCAATGATGTTCACAGCTCAAAACTCCACCAGCACATCCTCTTCAATCACTCTCCCACAGCTATGCACTATACTTGGAGAAATTCTGGAGTATGTTGAAAACTTCAAATACCTAGGTGTGTGGATTGACAACAGACTCGACTTCACTCATCATCTAGAAGAACTGTTAAAAAAGCTTCGCCAAAGGCTTGGCCTTCTCTATAGATTAAAACCCTTCCTTAACAGAGACTCAAAGATGAGGCTAGTCCAGGCCATCTTTCTATCAGTTATTGACTATGCAGACTTCTTTATAGTCACTGCCCATCTCCTACCTTCACAAGTTGGATACCTTATATCATAGAGCAATAAAGTTCATTACAGATCTGCACATATAATACCCACCATTGCTCTCTTTATGACGCAGTTGGATGGGTTTCCCTTCATATCAGGAGGAGCAGAAATGCAGCTCTATGGATTTACAGAGCTTTATCAAAAAAACTCCCAAACTATATCCTGGACTGCTTCAACCAGACCACTCCTAGCTCCTATGCCCTAAGAAGCAACAATATCATCCTGCTCAAATTGCCCAAAGTCAGCACCAGACTAGGGAGGGCAGCAATCAGCTATTCTCTAGCTATAGCATGGAACACCCTACAAAAATCCCAAAACTGTCCATTATCATTCCATTTGCATCCTTTAAACAGCATTGTACAGCCTTCTTCACAGAGAAATGCAGTTGCTACTGCTAGAGCTAGAATAGTCATCTTACAAATCTGGCTTCCAATCATATATGGCATATTCCTTCCAGTCAGACACCCCTAGCTTATGGCACCCACTAATACCTTCACCATCCTAGTATTCATTATGTTGTGTGTCTGTCATGGCCCCCATTGGGATATGTATGTACTGTACATACTGTAGATATTAGCTTAACCTTCCTTTAACCGAGTTTTAACATGTGAATTCACTGTACATCATTGTGTTATAAACATTATTTTTCTCTGTATGTAGAACTGTCTTATAAAGCATATGATGTATTTGCTGTGTATCAATTATTGAACCTGACCTTATCAGGTCCATCTTGTAAATGAGCCTTGCTCAATGATGTTCGCCTGAATAAATAAAGATTTGATTGATTGATTGATTGTAAGCGATCAAACGCTTTTTCCGCTTCAATAGCTATTGCTATTTGAGTATCTTTCCCTTTTTTCCCCCAGATGTAGTATATTTAAACATCATCTTACATTGTTCCTGAGAAATCTGCTGGGAACAAACCCAGCCTGGTCCGGATGGATCAAATCTGGCAGAACAACATTGACTCTATTTGCCAAAATTTTAGTGAAAATCTTTGAATCAACATTAAGGAGCAAAATTGGTCTGTATGAACTACATACCTCAGGCTGCGTCCCTTCCTTGGGGATTACCGTAATATTGGCTTTGCCCCATGTACATGGGAGAACCCCCCCTCCCCTATTAAAAACCTGAACCAGAACTGGGATTAAAGTCTTTTTGAACTTTTGGTAAAATACTGAGTTACATCCGTCAGGACCAGGTGATTTACCCCCCTTAAGATCCTTAATAACCTGGGCAATTTCCTGTGCTGTAATAGGTGAGTCCAACTGTGCCTTAAGGCTCTCCTCTAGCCTTGGGAGGGAAACCCCGTCTAGAAATTGTTTAATAAAAGCTTCTGTTTGCACTATTTTAGGTAGTGAATTATACAATTCCTCATAATACTCTTTAAAAGCATTTGCAATGTCATTTGGTGAATATACTTGAGTGGGGGGTGACTGTCTCCCTATAGTTAGCATTTTAACATGTCTGTCTGCCTGCCTACGTCTAAGGAGGAAAGCCAACAGACAACCTGCTTTATTACCTGATTCATAATACCTTTGATTCAGGTTTTTTTTTTTAAACTTTCTTTATTTATTGATTTTATAGATAAAAAACATACAGATTACATTCATCCTTCCAACATAAGTGGTTACAAAGGAATTTTCATAGGCAAGTTCATATATTCATGTAATTGATCAAGAATATCAAAAGATATAGTGGGTAGCCACATAGTTCAACTGGTTGCTTACAAATACAGGTCACCATATCTGCAGATAACATCTCCTGCAACCAATTTTTATGAATTGCGATCAAGGAACCTAAATTGAACTGGAGTCTTCATTCCCTACTTCCAATAGATTGCATATAAAGACCAATAATTCTCGGTGAAGGGCTTGCACCAATTTAGTAAGAACTCCTTGGGCTGGATATTCAAACTGCGCCATTCTGAGGCGCAAGCCCTTGCGCTGCGCAAAATAGTTGCGCAGGGGTGTGGCCCAGGCGATATTCAAAGGAGTTGCGCTGCATGAGCAACTCCCTTTGAATATCACCCCAGCCACAGCCACTGTGCATGGCGCAGTGAACTTGCGCCACCGCAAGTTGTCGTGAGGAGCATTCAACCTGCGGCCATACCATTGCGCCATGCGCAAAATCACGATATTCAAAAGGTGACATGCAAATAGGGCCATAATTCATGCAAGGTGCAGGGGGGGCCATTTGCATCTGTTTATGGCCCCATTTGCATGCCATTAGCATGTAGGTGCGGCGATCACCGAGGACTTGTGCCTGGCCGCCCTGCCAGGCAGCAGCCGTCGGGGACCGACGCACCCTGCAGCCCAATCGCGGGCAGCAATGTGGCTCCCCCACCTCCTCCTGAACATCTCCCTGGTGGTCCAGTGGACCGTAATGCCTGATCGCAGGCAGAATATAAAATGAACCCCCCCAACATGTTCCTAGTGCCCGATCGCGGGCAGAATGAAATGAACCCCAACATGTTCCTAGTGCCTGATCGCGGGCAGAATGTAGTCGACCCTCCTAGGCTGCTGGCAGAATGAACCCCCCGAACATACTTAGTGCTCATTATCGGCAGAATGTGAATGCACGTAATTTTCTGGGTTCAGTGAGTCAGACGCTCGGTCACAGATGTACCGATTACCTTCACTAAACATTTCTGTGGCTTTCCCTCTCCTTACCGCGAAGTCTCACTACCTGCCCGGTAGCCGGCGGCGGCAACACTTCACCCGCCTGCCGCCCGCCGCCGCCACTGACGTCTGTAGTTGCATGCCCATTGGTGCAGAGCAAGAACCAATGGTGTGCAGTTTATACATAGATGATAGTCCAGATTTGTGAATGAATCATTCACAAATCTGGACTGTCATAAACTGGTATGTTGCATGCCCATTGGCTCTTTGCTCTGCACCAAGGGGCGACACCCTACCGGCAGTCAGTCGGTGGGCGGCAGGGTGGCAGGCAGGTGGGATGCTTCCGCCCTTGGCTGCGGGGAGCGGGTGGTGGGGCTTCGTGGTGGGTGGGGTGGGGGACACTAGCCACCAGGAGATGTTTGGGCGGGGGGTGTCAATTTTACATTCTGCCTCGATCGGGCATTACGGTCCCACTGGACCACCTGGGAGATGTTTGAGGGGGTTCATTTCTACATTCTGCCCGGCTTGGGCACTAGGAATATGTCTGGGGTTCTATTTCACATTCTGCCCGCGATCGGGCACTAGGAACATGTTCGGGGTTCATTTCACATTCTGCCCACGATCGGCACTAGGAACATGTTCGGGGTTCATTTTACATTCTGCCCGTGATCGGGCATTTCGGTCCACTGGACCACCAGGGATGTGAACGGGAGGGGGAGCTACATTGATGCCCGATCGGGCTGCTGGTGGGTGGAGTACACTATGCCCGCGACCGGGCTGGGCGGGGCACAGGATTGAGTTGGGGCCAGCCACAGGTGGCAGCTGCTGTGTTGTGCCCTGCAATACAGCAGCTCACCTGTGGGTGGCCCTCTACTTAAGCCTTTTTTTTTTTGGCTCAAGGTCCTGCAGGCTCAGGTTGGGGGTTGCACCTGCACAACTCTGCACAGCCCGGCTGAATATCGGGCTGGGCACATTTATGCATGGTTCCTCCCCCTCCTGTTGAGCATGCATTCATTTGCATTGCGTTGTTGCTCAGCCTGTTTTCAGTGGCGCAACTGCCTCCTGCTGAATATCGCAGAATGGCGCAATGTAGGACTTAAGCATGCGCAACCCTGTTGAGCATGGCGCAACCCTTTTGAATATCTGGCCCCTTATGGTAAGGAATAAAGTTCGGCCTTTCCCCTGCCATGTATAAGACCCAGCGTCTCCACAGGATTTCAAATTGAGGTAATCTTTTATTCAAGGCGGCTGACAATGCCTTCATTCTGTATATGTTTATCATAATTTCCTGCCATGTATCTAAGGTGATAGGGATATGAGACTTCCAGTTCTTGGTTATAACCTTCTGGGAGGCTAGAAATGTTATTTTCAGAAACTTAATTGTAAGAGTATCTTTAAGTTCCTTAGGGGTCTCTAAGAACAAATAACACGTGGGGGATATTATCAAGTCTGGAGCAATTATTATTCTTAGGGCTTGTTGCAAATCCCACAGGAAGGTGCATAGTGCTGGGCAACTCCACAACATGTGTAAATATGATGCCCGCATCTGACCACATTTCCGACAACACTCTGCCTGGTTGTTAGACAAAATCTGCCCTATAATATTTGGGGAACGAAAATACCTGGTAAAGATTTTCCAGGAAAAATCCTGCCAGCCAATGGCTGATAGGCCCCAATGTATTTTAGATTGGGCCCCTGTCCAGACTTTCTCTGAAATTTGACTCCCCAAGTCCTTTTCCCAGGCCCTCTTTATGGATTCTGTAGTGTCCCCTTTCCATGACGATAAGTTCTTGTATAAATTGGAAATAATATGTGTCCTGATGGGTGCCCCTTCTATCGCTTTTTTAAAGGTGAAGGCAATCTGGGGGGGTGACACAGTCCCTCAGCTAAACTCTGAAACAAGCCTTCTTATGAAATTCCTAGTTTGGAAGTATCTAAATCTATCCTGCCAGGGGATATCATATCTGCTAACTAGAGCCTCACAGGAAGCAATCTCTCCATCATCTATGAAGTGCCAGATTAAATGCAAACCCCTTGCCTCCCATCTCTTAAACCCTTTGTCCCAGGCCCCAGGAGAAAAGGTGTCCAAATATGGAATAGACAGCAGCAGGGATTTCCAATTGTTGGCCCTTCTATCTTTTAAAATGCTATACCACAATTCAAGTGTGAATGCTGTGAAGGGATTCTCCCACTGACCTAAATAAGGCCTCTTCCCTTGTCTGAGGAGCAGATTGTTTAAGTTAGAGAGTGCCCCTTCCGAGAGCTCTAGATTTTTCCATTTTGAAGTGTATAAATTATCTAACCAGTACATGACCGTCCTCAGCTGAGCTGCAAGGTAATATAGCTTAAAATTAAGTAATGAAAGGCCCCCAGCCTTTTTCGGGATCTGGAGGGCTGAGAGACGAATCCTGGGTTTATGTGGACCCCATAAAAAATGAGAGACCACCCTGTTCAGTAAATTAAAATATGAGTCTGGTATTCTAATAGGGATTGTTTGTACCAGGTATAGGAGTTTGGGGAGAATTATCATTTTTATGGCCTCCACTCTCTGGGTCAAGAAAATGGGGATAGATGACCATTGCTCCAATTCCAACCTAATATTTGCTAAAATTGGGGTGAAGTCAAGTGGAAATAAATTATCTATCTGAAACCCCAGTTGTACCCCCAAGTACTTGATATGGGTAAGGTTCCACTTAAAAGGAAACCTCTGCTTGACTTACTCTGATGGCTCACAATGCATTTTTAAGGCCTCTGTCTTAGATATATTCATCTTATATCCGGCTAAGAGACTGAATTTTGTTAGGGCATCCCACAGCTTTTCCAATGATTGTTCTGGATCCCAAAGGTAAACCAGGAGATCGTCCGCATAAAGGGCAAGTTTATGCGTTTCCCCCCCAGTTCCCACCCTCATATCCCCTCATCCTGTCTCAGTGCTTGGGCTAACGGTTCAAGGTACAGGGCAAAAAGAAGGGGGGAAGAGGGCAGCCCTGCCTAGTGCCACGCTGCAGAGGTATTGGGTGGGAGACTCTGCCATTTATTTTTACATAAGCCCTTGGCTTAGTATATATCTTAGTTATGATTTTTACAAAGGCTTCTGAGAATCCAAACCTGACAAGAGTTAAACCCAAAAATTTCCATGCCACCCGGTCGAAGGCCTTCTCCACATCTAGACTCAGGATCATACAGGGGGCCCTCAACCGAGCGGCATGGTACATCACATGCATTGTCCTTTTAATATTATCTTGTGTTTGCCTGCCTGGAATAAACCCTGTTTGATCATAGTTAATTAACTTGGGAAGGATCCCCTCTAGTCCCTTCGCTAGTATCGAGGCGTAGAGTTTATAATCAATATTCAGTACAGATATAGGGCGATATGACCCACACTGAGTGGTATCTTTTCCTGGCTTGGTGATACTCAAAATGACTGCATAATTCCAGGTATCTGGCAAGTCTTCCCCTGATTGTGCTAGTCTGCAGGCCCTCATTAGCGGATTATTTATCTCTTTTCTAAAAAATTTAAAGAATTCGGGAGTGTATCCATCCGGGCCAGGTGATTTCTTAGTTTTTAGCCTCTTGATTGCGGCCGCTATCTCTGTTGGAGATATGGGAGAGTCAAGGGAATCTCTAAGTTCCCATGGCAACTCTGGCAACTTTAGTTTGTTTAGGTACGATTTAATCCGTTCGCTTTCCGGGGAATGATCCGACCTATAAAGGTTTGTATAATATTCCCTAAAGCTCGAGAGAATTTTTTCTGAGGGCTTTAATAAGCTTCCCGTCCTGGGGTCCCTAATCTGTGTGATCGTGTTCTCCGCAGTTTGCCGTCTGAGTATATGTGCCAGTAGGCGAGAAGCCCGAGGACCAGACTCATAATACCTCTGCCTTAAACACTGCAACGCCTGTTCTGTTCTGATATCAATAATTCTCTGGATCTGCTGCTTGACCTTCAAAATTTCTGGTTGTATCGAGGCCTTTCCTGCTGCAGCCTGATCCAACAGGTTCTGAAGTTGCCCTTGAAGCTGTTCCATTAGCTTATTTTGTTGTCGCTTAAAATGTGCAGCAAATTTAATACAATCCCTCCTGAACACCGCTTTAATAGTGTCCCATAGCACAGTATCGGGAATCTCCGCGGACTCATTGTCCAGCTGGATTTGTGATAATCTATTCTTGGCCATATCCGTAAATTCTTTCAGATTTAAAAAATAATTATTGAATTTCCAGAGGGACTGACCTTTTTTGGCCTTCCAACTCAGGGTCATGCACACCTGAGCATGATCTGAAAAAAACGATAGGATATGCCTACATTCCAGGACCTGGTCTTGATGTTCTCCTGAAACTAGAATGTAGTCAATCCTAGCATATGAGCCATGTGGATATGAATAGTGGGTGTATTCTCTTTTATTAGCATTCTGGTGTCTCCAGGCATCTATCCAGAATGCTCCCCTCAAATGCTTCCTAATTAATTTGCCCACCGAGGTCTGTCTAAAAGCTTGCTCTCTAGATGTATCTTTTTGATCCCAGATCTGGTTCAAATCTCCACCTACCACCAACGTTCCAACCTGATATTCTAAAATCCTATGAAGCAGGGAGCCAATAATCTCATTTGTAGAGCTTGGTGGGGCATATAGGGAGGCCAGAGTGATAGGTGCACCTTCCAAGATGCCCACAAGAATAGCTAACCGGCCTTCTGGGTCTGTGTAACTATTAGTTTTCTGAAATTGAGTCCCTTTAGCAACCAACACTGCCGCCCCCCTTCTCTTCCCTCTTCCAAAGGAAGCCGTAACAATCTTGTCATAACCAAACTTCCCCAATTTTTGATGTTCAGATCTATTAAGGTGCGTTTCTTGCAATAGAATAAAGGAGGGGCTCTCTCTTTTCAAGGTCAACATAATTTTGTAACGCTTTACAGGATTATTGAGTCCTTTAACATTGTGCGAACTGATTTTAATCTTTTTACTATCCCCCATTTATGTGTAAAGGTATACTACCCTTCCAATACATGGGGAGTGACTCCCTCTGCTCCAGTGGTTTCTTTGACATCCTCCTCACCAATCCACTCTCTCTCATCCCCTTCATGTCTCTCCACTGCCCTGACAAATGCAACAAGCCCTGAATCTCCTCTTGATAAATATAAACAGTTTGCCTATGTATCTGTATGCGTAACATTGAAATATGTAACCTAACATCAACACAGACATAATACACAAACTCATGTAACCTGGGAGGTGCCCCTAACTGAGCAACTTGTACCTCCTGATAAACTCTATTTACAACATGACTCCCAAGGTAGGGGAGCAGAATGTTCTGTTCCCTGTAGGATCGAGTGAACCACACTCGATGTGGAGGGAAAGGAGCCGTATGTGCGGCCTGTTCCTCCTGGATTCTAAGGTGATTGAGTCCTAGCCAGGTGTTATGGCATATCATCATCAGCCACATTCCTATTAAAATGGATGGTGTGGATAGTTTTCCCCTGCCATACCATCTTCATATAGCTTCCAGCTTACCCATCCACCCTTTTATCCCCTTCCCCTGAGTCCATATCCAATCTTAACCTATATAGATTGGAGATTCCCTCTATCTGAAGACTCTGCTAGCTTGTTATATGCCTTAAGGCCTCTGATTTCACTCTCTGAAGTACCTCCTAGTCCCCCACAAGGGGTATCAGAGAGCCGTCCCATGTATCGTTAGGGATGAATATGATCATGCCTGTATAGTCAACTCAACTGGCGAGGTGTTTAGACTGAGTTCATTTTCCCTCTGTTTTCCTTTTCTTCCCCCACCCTTCTCTCCCGTAAAAAAAAACCCTCCATCGACAAAAGGCGATCGGCTGCAAACACTAGGAGTTGCTATTTCATTTCTCCTCATGTCGCCCGCAACAACGAGAGGACACCAAACGGGGGGGGGTTCCCCTATTATTCCTCTGTTCAGAGCCTTTAATTTGTAAATTAATATCTCATACTCCTTGTAATGATGCCATCCCGCTAGTAAGGCCACATAGGGACCTTCAGTCTCAACCAAAACATAATATCGTGGTAGGAATTTGGGGGGGAATGGGTACCGCCTCGCTTGTTCCCTGACAGGGTGTTGATTTTCCATCTTAGGCCTCAACCCTCCCTCCATTCGTGCAGGTCTTCTAAGACAATGCATATGTAGCTATGGGTGGCCCCCAACCCTCCCCTGTCTTTCCATGGCAAGCCATGTAGACGCCTCAAGTCTAAACCTTACGTTCCTCCATGTGTATGCCAACCTACCCCCCCATTTAATTGTGAGTTATAACTCAGACCTCCTTGTGATGGACTGTCATGTTCTGTGATACCCGTTTTGTCCTTACATCCTGCAGCATGGGGTTCCATGCATCCGAGAGCATGCTTCCTCATTTCTCTTGAAAATTATACTTTAATCAGAGGGTGAGTGCCCAGGGGTGCCCTCCACATTTTATCACATGGGGAACATCACTCAAATGCTAGGATACATACCCAATTCAGCTGCAGATGCTCAGTCTGCTAGCTGCTGACTACAGGATTTCTTCTGAGGGCCAGTCTCCCCCAAGTACCCGGAGCCCCTCCCCAATGTATCACTTTAATTCCCTTGGACCTGTGACATTGCCTACAGTATCAGTTTGCTTATATAGTTTGCTAGGGAAATCTAGACTGTGCAGGGTCCGTTAACTGAATTTAAATCCCGACCAAAGAGAGGATCCTCATTGTCACCCTAGATTTGAATACAGTATGTTGCTTCCCACGCTGCTAAGCTTACCCTATTCTACGGCTCACTAACTCTGTCATCCCTCGCGCTCGAACGAGCTCAGCATCACAAATAACCATGAAAAGGACTGTCATAAGGGTGGGATATCAGCCGCCTCCACCCCCCATGTCTCCCGCGTGGCGTTAGCTGTTGAACCGTGTCCCCACTCCAAGAGATAGCCAGTCCAGCCCGCTATGCCACTACTCCATCCCAAATCTATTTCTCTGACAATTCGCCCCCGCTTATTCCCTCCTTCCTTATCAACTCCCCCACAGTTAGAGGGGATCAATGTGAACTCCGTCTCCTCGGCCCTCCATCTCCCCTCATCGACAGAGCTCCAACAACTCCCCCTCCCACCTCCCACCCCCCTGAGACAATTCCAAATTAACTACCCCTTCTGATTTAAGTAACAGTTTTTAAAATGTTATCAAGTATGAATGAGAGAGTCAGTAAGTCAAAAAGGTTTTGGTGCAGCAAAATGTTTCTGTGGAGAGGGGGAGACCATAAGAGAGGCCCACTAAGTACAATAGGAAAGACCTCACCGAGAGGAGTGTTCCTTCAGGTATTTGGATGATTGTTCTGTTGAGGATCTTCCGAGCTCTGGGTGTGTGTTAAATGAAATAACATTTTTTAATGTCCTTCAGGGTGTTGTCTGCCAGCTTCTTTCCCTCTCTGCTTCCATTTCGAGAGCTGCTTATACGCCAGGGGTTCTGTAGCACAGGAGGCGGATCTCTGCATCTGGGGGCTAGCACAACTTCATGTCCTTGTTCTCTGAAAGCCTGGAGCGCCTCTTCAGCAGTGTGGTAGACCTCAGTTCCTGTATACCAGCTCACTCGGAGTCGCGAGGGGTAGGGCGTCTGAAATTTAACCTTGATTTCTTTCAGCTTCCTAAGAAGAGGTGCATAAGCCTGCCGTTGTTGTTGAATCAACTGGGGGTAGTCCTGGTCGAATATGAGTCGGGCCCCATTGTATTCCAGTTGGCCTTGTCTCCATGCTGCCCATAGAATTTTTTCTTTGTCTCGATAGCTCGAGAATTTCACTATTATCGAGCATGGTCTGGCTGTGGGAGAAGTTGGTTTAGGCACAAGTGCTCGGTGTGCTCTTTCGATCTTAAAAGTAAAGGGTTGTGATAAGTCTAAAACATGGCGTAGTAAATCCTCGATAAAATCACTCATTTCCACAACCTCAGTAGATTCTGGGAGGCCATAAATCCTGATGTTGTCTCTTCGAGAACATGCCTCTAAGTTGAGGCATTTAGCTGAGATGCTTTCATTTTGTTGTATTAAGTATTCGATTGCTCTGGAGATCTGCCGCAAGTCATCCTCCGCTGTCAACACTCAATCCTCCACTCCAGAGACCCTGTTTTCTAATTTAGTTAAATCCGTGTGTAATTTACTGAACTCGAGTTTTGTTTCACATCTGAATTGTTTTATCTCTGCCAGGAGTGTTTCAAACCTCGATCTAGAAAGGCTATCCATTTCGGCTTCGGTATCGCCTCCTGCCTCGCTTAGGGGAGATTCCCTCCCGCTCACAGCTGAACTTGCTGGGCTCAGTCCTAGGTGATCTCGCTTCTCTTTTGCATTTTTGGACCAGGATCTCCTCCTGGATGTATTTCCACGGTTTATTTTATGCATTTTCGCCGATATTAAACAAGATTCAACTGTGTGGAAATGATTTTATGGATCCAGAGAAAGGGAGCTCTCTGATTAGGCTTCCATGTTGCCGATGACGTCACCAGAAGCCCCCTGATTCAAGTATTGAAGCTTCCCTTCCACCTGTTGGTTGAACAGGTCATTTAGTCGTTTCCTTGTCTCTTGAAGCTCCTTACCTGTGTTCTCAACTCCTTCCATCTGGGCCCTCCCCTCTAGATATTTTAGCTTGTTCTCTAGATTTTTTTGTTGCTCCTGTTTAGATTTTTTGTACTGTGATGCATATGAGATTATTGCCCCTCATAAAACTGCTTTACATCCATCCCAAAAACTTCAGGATTCTGGGCCTACTGGAGAATTGTGGGTCAGATAGTCTTCCAGTACCCCCTGTATGCAGGTGTGGAAGTCCTCCCTGTCTAGCAGGGAGAAGTTCATCCTCCATTGTGTAATCCAACTCCAATCCCCCAACTTCAACGTTAACTCCACTGCTGAGTGATCTGATACCACCCCGGGATGAATTTCACATGTTAATACCCTGTGAGAGTCTGTTGTGCTACATAAAAAATAATCAATTCTGGAATAAACTTTGTTGGGTGAGGAGTAGAAAGAGTATACCCTCTCTGTTTTGTGTTGGTTTCTCCAGATGTCTACTAATGCTAAGTCTACCATTCCCCCTTTGACTGCCCTATTCATTCCATTATTTGTTATTGTGCTCTGGGAAGACTGATCAAATTGTGGGTTAGTGACACAGTTGAAGTCCCCTTCCACCAACAACATTCCCTCCTTTAAGTCTGCCAGACTTCTGAACATCTTAGTGAAGAAAGAAGGTTCATCCCTGTTGGGGGCATAAATATTAGTGATATGAATCACTTGATTAAAAATCTTTCCAGTGATAGTTAATCCCCTTCCCTTTTCTATTATTGTATGTGAGCAAATGTCTAAAGGAATGTTTTTCTTACACAATATAGCCACTCCTGCTCTTTTCCCTGAGGGGTGGGAAGAGAAATATATCCTGTCCACCCAACGTCTCCTCAGTTTTTCATGTTCTGAATCTGAAAGTCTGGTTTCTTGGATTAATTCAATATCTACCTTCATTTTTTTGGAAGTAATGAAGTATCTTGTCCCTTTTAACTGGTGAGTTAACCCCTTGAACATTTAAAGAAATCACCTTCAGAGACCCCATTTTTTTAACTGAGTAACTAGCCCCATCAACTTTGACCCTCTTTCTTCATTACAATTGTTCTTACTCATTTGTGTTCCAGTGTTCCTTGTTTTAGTCATAGTTCATTTTTCCTCTGAACCATGACCTTTAAATAATACCCTTGTCACACATTTAACATTATAACCACAATAACTCAACTTGCACCTTAAACCATTCTGGTGCTTCAATTTGTTGTTCATAAAGAAGATGGAAAATATACCTTCCAATATTATTAAACGTTGACTTCCAAGGTGTTTAGGTGTAATCGGTGTCAACCTCCCAACAGTGGGAGGGAATGAGCCAAAGCTCTTTTGCCTACTAAGCGTAGGCCTAATTCAAAGAATCAGTGATCGAAGTGAACGTTACCCATGGTAAAGTTTCACCAAGGGTTTCACTAAACCAGCTGTTGCCCAGTGCTCCCATCCGGGCCGGCCTACACCTTAACCCATGCAGAAGAAAGAGGGGAATTCGGCCCAACTGGACATTGGATCCTCCCCCCCCCGTGGAGGACAGATCGGAGGGAGATGTGAAGCGAGGAGTCCCCGCGCTTTGCCAAACTCCCCTTCCCATTTTTTCCCCCTCCCAACTGGCAACTTAAAGCCCTGCACACATTATCTACATCATTCCCCATCTGGGAGTAACTCATCCCTTTTACATTCTTGTCGTTACATTATTAACAGAGCTATATTTTAAGTCCTTAGGCCTTCGATAAAGACCTTAACTAGTAGTCCATCCTTATTGTTTCTGTCTTTCAGCTCGCATATTAATCCATCCACCGGTTCTCCTCAATTCCCATGAAAAACATACAGGAGCCCAAAACCATCTGCTTTAAGTGGAAACAGTACCTTTAATGAGGTTCAGGTTGCCCCCCCTCAAAATAGAGACCCCATAGGGGGAAGATTCTGAATTCAAGATCTTGTTCTCTCGCTCCACGATAGCTTTCATGTCTTGGCCTAAATGGGAGGGCCAAGTAAGTGATGAGGGATGTGTTCTTCTAGGTTTACCTGCCCTTTTCCAGGCTGAACATGTTATTTCCTTCTCCAGGATGTCGGCTTGGCATTCGGGGAATTGGAGACCAAGTTGCTTTAACATTGGGGCAGCTTCATATACCGTATCATAGATAATAAGGCCTTTCTCTGTGTGTATGCGTAATTTTGCTGGGTAATACAATTGGATCCTGATCTTCTTCTCCTTAGCCTGTCTTATTATGCCTTGGGCTACCTTTCTCTTTTCGTTTAATAGATCCGAGAAGTCCTGGTCAAAATACAGCCTTTGATTATCTAGTTTAACTTCTCTCATTTTCCAGGCCGGTTTTTAGTATTAACTGTCGGTCTTGGTAGTTCAGCATTCATATGATTATCGATCGGGGCCTGGATGCTTGATCTTTTGGTTTTGCAGCTAGTGAGCGGTGTGCTCTTTCGATCGGGAGAGGGATCTCCTCTGTTAGCTTCAGTATGTCCATCAAAATGTGTAAAACAAACGTTTCCATAGATTCGAACTATTTCTCCATATCTTCTGGAACACCGTAGACTCTTAAATTATTTTGACGAGCTTGGTTCTCTTGCTCACCTAATTTTGTTTGTAATTCCTTCTCTCTTGTAAATAAATAAAGTAGTGCACGATCGTGTTGACTCAAAGAATCTGCCAGATTTCCTACACAGTCCTCCACTGCTGAGGTACGCTTGTCCATTGTCCTTAAATCTGCCTTTAGATCTGCCACCAAAGATTATATCCCGTGCAGTGCTTTTTTGATCCCATCCATTTTCGACAAAATAACTCCTTGGTCACTCCCTTCTAATCCATCTTCTGAGTCTGCTATACTACTAACTGGTGAAGCCGAGCGTGTGTCCCTGTTTAGGCCTTGTGTCCTTCCGAATCCATCAGATGTTTTATTTTGGCTGTCTGTGAAGATCTATGTCTCATTCTACTTGATGTCATTCACCTGTACTTTGATGAATATTATTTTGCAAGCTCTGCTGAGAATTCTCCCACTTTTCTGCCAGTTAAGTCTATTATTAATCAGAGCAGCTCCGGAGCGCGAACACTAGGCTGCCATTCCTTGTGGTGATGTCACCGGAAGTGCTCTTCAATGTTTTTATAGAAGACATCGCTGATGTACTGGAAGGGAAGGTGTGTCTGTTCGCAGATGACACCAAAATATGTAACAGAGTGGACACCTCAGAAGGAGTAAGCAAGATGGAAGCTGATCGTAAGAAACTAGAAGGATGGTCTGGAGTCTGGCAGCTGAAATTTAACGCCAAAAAGTGCAAGTTCGTGCACATAGGCAAGAAAAATCCAAGAAAGGAGTAATACCTAGGAGGTTAAAGGCCGGCAGCCTCAAACCAGGAAAGAGATCTGGGAATCATAATCTCAGATGACTTGAAGCTTAGTAAGCAGTGTGAGAAGGCAACATTGAAGGCCTACAGAATGCTGGGCTGCACTGGGAGGGGAATCATGAGCAGGAGGAGAGAGGTGATACTACCACAGTATAGATCTCTGGTCAGGCCTCACCTGGAATACAGAGTCCAATTCCAGAGGCCTCACCTCAGGAAGGACATTGCCCGGGTGGAAACAATACAGAGAAAGGTGACAAAAATTATTCATGGTCTGTAGTACATGTCCTATGAGGAAAGACTTAGGGAACTGAATATGTACTCCCTAGAGCAGAGAAGAGAGAGAGAGAGAGAGAGAAGACATGATTGAAACATTCAAGTACATGAAAGGCATTAACAAGGTACAGGCACAGGAACTTTTTCTCTTCAAGAAGGGCTCCAGGACCAGGGGACATGACCTCAGGCTGCAAGAATGGAGGTTCTCTACCAACACCAGGAAGTTTTTCTTCACAGAAAGAGTGGTGGACGCCTGGAACAGCCTGCTCCAAGAGATTGTGGGGGTCAACACTGTGGGGGAAATTCAAGAATGCATGGGATAGACAGTGTCAGTGTCAGTGGCTCAGTAGGTAGCACACTCGCCTCTGAGGCTGGGAGATCAGAGGGTTGTGGGTTCAGTTCCCACAACTGGCACTTGGGTTAATATCCCAGTACTGACATGGCAGTGCAGCATGAGAGGGGTGCTGCACTTCTGAAGTGCCATCTTTCGGATGAGACGTTAAACCCAGGTCCCATCTGCCTGGATTGGTGGTAGTTCAGGTGGATGTTTAAATGTCTCATGGCACTTATCGAAAAGAGTAGGGGAAGTTTTTATTGAACATCAACTGAACAGAAAAGAAAAACGAAAATGATACAGAGAAAAATAAAACACAAAATAATTATGTAACAGGAAAATCAGAATCAGTTATCCAAGGTAATAGTGTCCATAATTCCAACAAAGAGTCAGACGGCAAATGCTCTGCCTCTGAAAAATATATGGCCTTCAAATCATGTTCGATCCTTCGAATAATGATAAGAAGAGGCACATCCTGATTCTGTAAATTAAACAGACAACGAGCATTCCATACATGCCATTTGATTATTACAAAAATCAAATTTAACGTATTAATATTCCAATGAAACCAAGTGAGGGGAAAAACATACATCAAATTGTCATAAGTAATGAGAGCAAACAAGGGTTCACGCCATCTGGCAGCTAATAGAGTCCAAAAAGAAACAATAAATGTACATGAAAAAAAAGGTGTGAAATAGTTTCTTCTTGTGGCTGACATTCAGGTCTGGAACAAAATCTGTCCTGTAGTGATTTGTGTTTATGGTTACATTTGACGTTGATAATGCTCATGGCAGCTAAGCCAATGCAAGTCCACATCTTTGGGGAACCCTAGAATTATGAAGTTAAGTGAGCAAAGCAGGAGATGTTGCGTGAGACATTTGGGAAAAACAACAATCTCCAAACATACACGGTCCACTAAATACTTATACAATGATTTTCTGAGACAGTTATTAGATATAGCTAGTAATCTGCCAGTGTTTCAAAAGAAAAACTATCCCTAACATAAGCAGAAATCTGGGGAATGTGTTAAAACTGTCAATTTGTTAAGTTCCCATTTATGAAACCAAGGACCATAGGATTCAAGAAACCAAGGTTCCCAACCTCGATCTTGGTTAACCAGCAGGGGTCTAATATTATGAAACAAGAAAAAAGTAGTATAAAAAAAAAAAACAGGTTGGGCCATAGCTAGGCCTCCATCCCGAATAGGGAGATAGGTGATCTGACGTTTAATGGGGTTCAGGCGGCTACCCCATAGGGCTTGAAAAAAGAGACTAAGCAATCTGGTTTCAAATTGCCGGGGAATATAAGCCAGAAAGAGAAAAAGGGGAAGCAGAAAGGTTTTACTCACGTAAATCCTTTTTTTCTTACTCATCTGCCATGAATTCCAATGTGCAACCATAGTTTGAGCATAATCTAATTTGGGAGTCCAGTTAAGGACATTTAAAGGACCATTACCGTATAAAATGCCCAAAATCCTAATAGGGTCATCACAAAGTCTAATGTCAACAGAAGACTCATCTACAAAAAGGGAACCTAATCTATGGCCTACACATTTATCAAGATTAAGGGCTGCGCCAGAAACAGCCCCAAACTTGGAACAATGCCATAATGCAGAATGCACGGAGGCAACATTAGCCACCATGAGACTCATATCGTCTGCATAGGCCAACATGGAATATGGGGCTGAGGGAAGTGGCATAATTGTTGGGGCCGAATTAATAGAACGAAGTAAGGGATCCAAAAAAAACATATAAAAGTGGACTAAGGGGACAGCCCTGTCTAACCCCTCTGTGTAGAGAAAGCATAGGGCCCTTCCATCCATTGACCAGTGGGACAACAGTTGCAGACCGATATAGCAACCGGAGTCTAGTCAGGGTATAATCAGGTACTTTATAATATCGAAGAGTAGACCATAAAAAATCATGATGTACAGAATCAAAAGCCTGCCATTGGTCCAGTGAGAATATGAAACCATGTAAAACATTAGAATTTCCATGTTCAATCATTTCTCTAAGTAAAATTAGATGGTCCTGTATACATCCCAGGGACACTGCAAGATTGTGCGGTAGAAATCACATATATGGCCAATTTAGAAAGTCTGAGGGCCAAAATTTTGGTCAATATTTTAAAATCAGT
Source organism: Neoceratodus forsteri (assembly GCA_016271365.2). Classification (NCBI taxonomy): domain Eukaryota; kingdom Metazoa; phylum Chordata; order Ceratodontiformes; family Ceratodontidae; genus Neoceratodus; species Neoceratodus forsteri. Next base: position 621,513,854 of record CM028131.1, read on the forward strand.
ATTTAAGAGGCATAAAGGTCTCCAATTGGAGAGCAATCTTCTATCCCCTTTTTTATGTAAGTAAAATAAACAACCCATGTTAAAGTCTAAAGGAAGATGTTCGCACTGTAGAATAGAATTATAAATTGTAGCCAATTCAGAACTCAGGTCAGCAGAAAACAATCTATACAGCTCTCTGGAGAGACCATCCAGGCCCGGTGTCACTCTTGGACATAAAGACTTGATTACTGCTTCAATTTCATGTGCTTGTATCTCAGTATCTAACATATCTGCAAATAGAAGAAGGTACATCAGGAAGTTGTAAAAAGGAAAAGTAGTCCATTATGGATGCAGATGGGGGGGACATGGGACCAAACAGTTTTTGTGTATAACAGGTAACACGGTGCCTGATATCCAAAATATCAGTGAGCTCGGTGAAACTGTCATCAAACAGCGTGAGTAAAGGTTTTACTCTACTGTTCACCGAATAGAAGCATATGGACATACTGTGTCACGGGTACCAGAGGTCCCAAAACGCTGTTGATGCTGAACAGAAGTAGTCTTCAGAAGGTGATAATCCATCATGCGCTCTTTAAGAGTACTTATTTGGGTGGAAAAATCATGGCCAGTTTCATGAGATAAAGTAAGTAATTTTTGAAGTCGTCGTCTGTTAGTGTGATAAAGGAAATACAATGAATCATGATGATGTTTACTAAAATTTTTACATAAAGTTCGGAGTACAGATTTTGTATCCCGCCACCAATCCCAGGGTGCATCATATAAAAAAAATACAGTCTTTCGATTATGAATATACTCAGTTAAGTGACTTAACGAACGTGAATCAGATAACAGGGAAGCATTCAGTTTCCAAATGCAGGGCCAAAATGAGATGTCAAGGAAGGGCCTAAAGAAATAGATAATAAATTATGATCCGAAAATTCACAACTTGAATTACAGCATCAGAAAGTTGGAGGTGGGAAGAAATAAAAAAATCAATACGGGTTGCAAGGGGGCCTTTGTGAAAAGTAGGAGTATGCCGACCCGTAAAAGATAAATATGCATCCTGTAAACCTGTGGAATGGAGCAATTGTTTCAGAAAATTCGTGTCACAAAACAACTTAGTAGTCTTTGAAGTAGAAGACTTATCTTTAGTGGATAACCCACAATTGAAATCACCCCCAAAAATCACATGCATTGATGTGTATAAATAGGGTTGAATCAGTTTCAGTAGTTCAATTCTGTGGGATTTCAATTGAGGGGCGTAAATATTAATAATCCAGAAAGGGACAGAAGAAATCAAAATATCCAACAACAGAAGCCAACCGGGTAGACATGCAACAGTTTAACAACAGTAACATCAGGTATACTAAATAAAATACCCAAACCAGAACAAGAGTCCTGTCCAAAGGACCAAAAAGAGAGCCCAGAGGTCCAGGCACGAGTGGCCCTGGAAATTTCTGGAGGAGCATGGAAACGTACATCTCGCAAAAAGATGAGACCAGCTGTCAAGCCAGATAAAAAGGAAAAAACTGCATCTCTCTTAGCATGCTTCTTTATACTGTTAACATTAACAGTATGCACTGAGAAAGCAGAAGACATGAAATGGAAAGTGAAACAAAAACACAAAAGTCACCTTAGCTTACCTTTCTCCTAGGGGTACCTTCCCTATGTTTCAGTTTTGCCTTAGCTTCCTTTTGAGAACCAATATTATCAATGGGTACTTAGTGTCCGTAGTCACATCAGGGTGGGAGGAAAGAACAGAGGATGTATCAGAGTCCATGCTGTCCTGAGGGTGGTGTAAAACCTCAAATTTATTCATATGAGTCACAGTAGAGGATTTCAGGGCCTTAGAAGAAGGAGAAGTCCCATTCTTAGATCCTCGTGTAACTCTAACAAAAGATTCGGGGTGGGTCCATGGAAGACCCAGAAATACTAGGCAAGACAGGAATAGGGACCTCTTCCGAGGTAGAAATGGCAAGATTAGAGGAAGGGGGAGGGAGAGCTGTAGTAAAGGTCTGTGGTTCCAAAACAGGAGCAGACCGTCGTAAAGTAGAAGAGGGGTCAACAGCAGGTACAACAGGGTGAGGGAGGGGAGCTGCTGAGGTCTAGAAAGAGTGTCAGATAAACAAGAATGTTGTGCAACAGTAATAATCAAATGTTGTTTTTCCCATCAGCAAGAGTCGGGGAGTTGTGAGCTGCCCAAGTACAAGTCTGGAAAAGTGTGCCCAATCTGGCCAAGCAAAGGACGTAAAGAGGTTCATCCACACATTGGGAACCTGCATGGCCAATGTTACCACAAGCAGAGCATTTAATCTTGTCACAGACACTACTTATATGATTCTGAGAGCCACATCTGTAGCAAGCTTTAGGCTGGCTGGGGTAAAAAAGAACTCCCCTGTCTTTCCCAAGCATAAAGCTATTCGGGAGATGCTGTATTCCAACCTCTGAAGTGCGAAGCATAACCCTTGCTCTCCACCCACCTGTCCAGATATTCTCAGAATCAAAGATAGCTTCTGGGTCAGAAAGGACAGTACATCTTTGCTTTAACCAGACAGTAATATCATTAAGACTGACACCTTCGTTACGAAACAATATAGTAACAGTTTTCTGAGTAGGTTTAGTTAAGGGAATGGCATTAAACGGTGACCATAAAGGAGAAGTTTTAAGCTCCTGATATTTTCTCCAAAACTTTTCTAAACCAGTGATAGTTTTAAAACTAATATCAAAATGAGACTCTGAAGAAACATGAATTAAGGCATGAATCTCAAAAGCACAAATTGCATAGAATCCTTCAAAAGAGTGCGACCTACAAAAAATCGGTCAGGAAAGTCAGGTAAGCCCCCCAAATAATGCAGCCAAACAGCGCTGTGTCTTTTAGCTTGATGTACAGGGGGTTGTAAGCATGCAGCATAAGTTTTAGGGGACGAAGCAGTAGAAGTAGCAGGAACTGGACGAGACTCAGGGTCTCGAAGAGTCCGTTGTTCTTGAGGTGTCGAGGAAGCAGGACCAAATTGCAAAGTCGGGTTCTGAGTCAGAAGGAGTTCAGTTGGCAAAGAAAGATCAAGAGAAGCAGCAGAGTCTTTCAAAACAGGAGAGCCAGCAGTTTGTCAGTGTCAGGTGGCCTAGTACAGATAGGGAAGAACCAGAACGCCAAGTCCCAATGGTAGGATCCTTTCCCAACCAGCTGCTTCAGGGCCGACCTCAACAGACCAGTCTGTCGTGGTGCAAGGCATCAGGGAAGCAGAAGCAGGCACCTGTACAGAAGAAGTTTCTGGAGAAAGCTGAGCAAGAGGTGCAGTCAGTACAGGCGTAGGGAGTGAGGAGGGTCCGTAGCAACAGGCAAAGAATGCTGAAGTGTCAGAATCGGTGAAGAGACAGTAAAACAATCTCTCCCAGATGGTGAGTCAGTAGCAGCAGGTACAAAATCAGACTCAGGCTTAAGGGCCAACAAACTCAGTCTAGCAGTGAAATAACGCTGTTCCTCGATTTTAAGTAACACATCTACATCCATAGAAACAGGAGGAGAAGACTCACGTATATCCATAGTAGCAGGGCTAGAAGACAGTGTAAGCACAGTTTGAGGAATAAATGAAGGATCCACAGCAACCACTGCACACAAGTATCCACAACAGCAGCAGAGAAAGTATCCAAAGGCACAGAAGAACCATATTCAGTAGATTGCAGCACAATAGGCATAGAAGATGGGGTCTCTCTCAGAACAGAGACAGGGGAAGAGACCAGCTCCACTGCCTCCAACACCTCCATGTCCTCCACAGCATGTCTAGAGGCAGCCATCTTGGTCCCACATTAAAATGGGCCCCCCCTGCTTACAGGAAGCAGAGATGGGGAATTTCCCTGGTGTCCTGGACAAATTTCCCTCATTCACTAAAAATACCACCAACAACTTAATCTGATTCAAGGTCAGTTGGCATTCATCTGTATCCCCCTCCCCCCGGGTCATGTCTGAAAATAGGCAGGATTTGTCTAGTGCACTTACCCGGTCAACAAAAACTAAATGAATAAAATAAATAAAGACACAAGGGAGCCCTCACTATAAAGGGCAACTAGTGTCAAAATAGGTCTAAAACAAATGGGCAGACTAGATGGACCTAGCAGTCTCCTTCTGCTGTCAAATTCTACGTTTCTATGTTTCTAGAATGCTGATGCGTGAGTGAACCAGCACACAGTCTGGGTGATTTTGAATGCTAAAGGATAGCTATATAGTCATGGGAGACCGCCAACCCCCTTTTGTTCAGTGACTCCTAAGCTTCCCCCAGCTGAATTCAGGGGGCTTCCCTTGCCACAAAAAGTCTCCCACCAGTCAATACATGTCCTGGAACCACTTTAAGGTCAAGGCTGTGGGCAGGTGGGACAGGAGATGTATTATGCGAGGCGCATCATCTTGAAGACCACAATCTTGCCCACCAGGGATAGGTTGAGGAGCTTCCACCTGGCTAACTGTGCTCTGGTACACTCTATCATAGGCTGGAGATTGAGACAAATCATCTTGGGGTTGTCCTGCTGGATTCTGATGCCCAGGTATGTGATTCCGTATGATTGCAAGCAGAGGCCTCGTACCATATAAGGTTGATGAGTCTGTATGATGAAAGGGGAGGATCTCTGTCTCATTTCTGTTCACAGTTAGACCAAAGACCTGTGAGAAGTCCTGTAAGAGATTCATTAACAGGTTCAGTGTGGCCTGTCCATCTTTTTGGAGGATGAGCAGATCATCTGCATATAGCAGTACCCAATGTTCCTATCCCCCACAAACAGTTCCTTGAAGAGAGGGATAGCAATGGCAAGGGGCTTTATAGCCAAGATAAAGAGGAGAGGTGAGAGAGAGGGAAGTCCTGACAAGGGCCTCTCTGCAGTGGGACTAGTGGGGAGCACAGTCCGTTGGTAGGTACACTGGCTTTGGGTTACCAGTATAGCACACGCACCCAATGCATAAATTCTGAACCAAATCCCATGCATTGCAGAGTGCAAAACAGAAAATTCCATTTGATCAAATCGAAGACTTTCTGGAAGTTGACCGCCATAGCCACTGCTGGCATAGGTTGCTGGCGTACAGATGCCAAGGGACTAAGTAGTGTGCAGAGGTAATCTGAGCTCAACCGCCCTTTGATAAAACCAGTTTGCACTGTGTGGACTAGTCCATGTAGGACTGTCTCCAGCCTGGTGGCCAACACCTTCACCAGGATTTTGGTGTCCGCATTGATAAGGGATATGGGCCTGTAGTTACCATGTCTGTTGGGTCCTTACCTTTTTTTGGCAGGATTGTGATCACCACCTCCTCCAAGGTTGGTGGTAGTACCCCATGTTGATAGTAGGACTGGAACATGCCCAAGAGCATGGGGGAAATTTCTTCCCACAGTATGTCATAGAAATCAGTGGGAAAACTATTGGGCCCCGGGGCTTTCCCCTTTTGGATTGCCTGAATAGCCCGCATGATTTCAAACTGGGTAAAAAGTGCTTCCAAAGCCATGGACTCCAAGGGAGAGATCTGAAGTATGGGTAGCCTATCCAGAAACAACTTGATGGATTTGGCAGACAGTGACACTGAGGAAGCATACAATTCCTCAAAGAAGTGGTGCCTTATACAGTTTATGTCTGTGGTGCTAGCACAGGTTACGCCCAAGGCCTCCCACAATCCTGTAATATACGTGTCTGCTTGGCTTTTTCTGACTCTGTATGCCACCAAGGGCTCTGTCTATTCTCTGCCCTCTCAATAAGCATGTCTGAAGCGAGACATGGCAAGCTCAACTTTCCTGGTTATGAGCTCATTGAGCTACATTCTGGTATGCACCAGTTCAGCCAGCAGATCCTGGGAGGGAGGGTGCTGAGCTTTGCATTTGGCTTCCAGAGTCCTCAATGCATCCTCCAGATTATGGACAGTCTCTTCTCTTTCTTTACATCTGTGGATGGCATAACTAATGATCCGTCCCTGCATAAATGCCTTATACACTTCTCATATCACCACGTCAGTTGTGTCCCCTATCCGATTCTTAGCAATGAAGTCAGATGTTTCTGACTTTACCCACTCAACAAACTGAGGATCATGTAAAAGAAGTGGGGGGGGGAGTGAGGTCTAATCCCCAGAATTTTGATTTGGAGGAAGACATCCCCCACAACATGATGAGCAAAACTGGAGCATAGTCTGAGATAACTAAGGAGTGGATTTTAACACACAGGACAGCATTTGTTATCCCTGGGGATGAGAACCAGAGATTCTAAGTGACTAGATGGTAAGTGAAACACCAAAGTATAGTAGTTCCTCTCTCTCGGGTTCTGTATCCACCACATGTACAGTATGTTGTGTACCTGAAGTAGTTCTCTGAGAGCTTCTCTCTCTCACCAATGCAGTTCGGCCAGTCCCATACTTTGGTCAAGAACTTCATGTATGGTAAGATTGAAGTCCCCCCCACCCCCCGAGTGGCATTGGGTGACAATGCCAATGGAACCGAGTCATTTCCTGATTCAGGGCATGAAAAAAGGGTGGGTCATCATGGTTAGGCCCATATGTATTGACCAATGTCAGTGAGACCTGTGGTGTGGCCACTTCTGCTAGAATCCAGTGACCTTCTCTGTCTGAAGTGGCATGCACAATAGACCATTTGAGGCTCTTGTAAAAGAGAACAGTGACTCCCTGTTTTTTGTGGAATGCTGAGCTTTGCACCTCTAGCCCTACCCAATGCTGTACTAATTTTTCTGCTTCCGATTTTGCAAGGTGTGTCTTTTGCAGGATGACAATTTGGGCCTTTAACTTTTTAAGATGTGAGAGGACTTTTTCCCTCTTGATGAGTGAGTTAAGCCCCCTCACATTCCATGTAATGGCCTGTACCTCATACATGATCTTCAATTATCAGCAAAACCGCTGATGAAGGATGGATGCTGAACTCTAGGAGTAGTGTCTTCCTGTTGTGGCTGGCCTGTGCCATTCCCCAGACCATGAAGACCCCATACCCTTTGGGATAGTGTTACTGGCTCCCTTGGAAGTTGAGACCTTGTATATAGCAAGTCAGTAAACATGAAACATAGCAAATAATCCAACCACAAAACAAGAACAATAAACATTGCATGCCCAACCGGGGCTGAAAAATTAAAAAAGCCCTTACAACAGAGACATAATACAGCAAAGAGATGCTAAGCCCTCCCCAATGCTGCATGTGCACTTGTCCCTCCAACCTTCCCACAAAATCCTGTATATCCCCAGTGGTTGCAACACAGGTTATAATACCCAGTGGGATAGCCTAAGTGTCTACTACTGGAGATCTGGATGTGGTAACTTCAAACCTTTTACACTACCTTAACTGCCACTAATAACCCCATGAGGGACCCATATTCAAAAAAAAAAGAAGAAAGAAACCATTTAAATGTGAGATGAACTGAGAGATTGCCCTCAGGTCCAATAAGCCTGCATAATTTCTCATGCTTCTCCGCTCCAACCTATTAGACCCCTTCCACCACACTCAAGACCCTGAGGTGCCGGACAGTGGATTAGCACATTTTGGGGGGGGGGGGTATGATCCTGGACAGTTTGCATACCCTGTCTGAGTCAAACAGTGCACTCCCTACCTTTCAGCTGCAGCAATTCTGCACTTTGTGGCTCCAGGTCTCAGGCTTCAGGGTACAGGGAAGGGAGCAGTAGCATTGTGTGTGTGGGGCCGTGCGGGGAGAACACTCACTCTGGGATAACGCTTGCACCCTATGACTATAAGCCATCAGCTATCCTCCAAATCCCCAATGATCTGCATTCACCTGTGGGCCTAATCCTGTGCTATATGGTGTGCTAATTCAGGCCCAACCTCACCAGAGCTGCTACAGCTCCTCGAGTGCCGGACCCGTATCAATCAGGCACAACAACCAACCATCATTAGGGGATTGTAGAGAGGATGCGCATGGGGAGGCTCAGCTGCAGACTGAGGAACTAGGTACAGCTCTGTGCTTGAGGGCCTTTAGTTCTTGGGTGACTCCTTGTGCCCTACACTCCAGTGCTGCCCTTTCCCCTGCAGAATGCCTGGCATTAGGAAGACCCAAGCACCCTACTAGCCCCTGTATGCCCCGTTGTCTTTCCCAAGGAACCTGCAGTAGTACGCAGTAAACTTTACTTGAAGTGCACCATAAAACAGGCTGTTCTGAACCAGCTAGGCCCTCTTCTCCCTCCCCTTTGCTTGTGCAGTGTGGTGTAAGTAGTCAGCCCGAAAGGAGGAGAGGTTAAGCAAGTTGTGTGTAATAATGGCCATGGCACTCCCAGACAATGCTCTATTACAATTTTCAACATCCCGGTACCTGGGTCAATTGCAGACCTCCTTCTGGATGGGGAGGGAGAGGCTTTAAGAACACATGTTGATAGGGGGTGTGAGAACTACAGCCTCATAGTTCTAGTCATGTCCAAGGTATCTGCAGGTGATGGTGGGGATATCTGGCCTCCCCATTCACATTAACTAAGAGGGCATGTATTGATAGGCGGCCGCAGCCAGTGGGGGGATGCCCTTTAGCTATGGAAATGCAAATCCTTGGGAGGAGTAATCCAGGTTGCTTCTACTTATGCAGTGTGAGGATTGTTCTCTAACTGCATTGCCTGAATTGTGTCACTTTGCTGGTCCCCCATGGCAAGTCCCAATCATTAATGCAACAGTTGCTGAGGGAATGCTGACCAAGTAGCAATCAGATTGGGTTACTGTAGAAAAGCAACCACATTGTATGCCCCAAATGCATTCACACTTTAAATACAGATATCTGCTTTACAGGGCCCCTGTCTGGGGAGGCGCTCCTTGCGATTGTATAGCTGCTGAGTGGATTGTGCTCTGTCCTGTCTGGCAACAGAGGAAAATCTGGGTCAGCAAGAGTATTTTGCCTGTTATCCCCCTGGTTCCTTTAGGAATTCCAGCCACTACTCTGGAGACTGCAGACCTGTGTATGTACGTTTCTAAGAGCTCTGAGGAAAGAAGCACTGACTGGTCTGTCCAAGTGTCTTTCAAACATGCAAACATTTGAGAGGCACAGCTGTGGCACTGGGGAGTGAAAATTGCAGCTGCCCAGGAAAATACAAGATCACCCCCCTCACCTCCTGGATAGGCCAGTTTGTGTCTATGGATGATCCTGGTGGTGGGGGGCAACACTTAATCCCACATACGGGAAAGGGAAAGACAATCCTTTGCTCATGGGAGCACAAACAGATAGAGACCATGGTACCAAAGATAAAGCTAAGGATTACCTGTGTTGTAGTGGCCCACCAGCCCATGCTCCAGTGCCATCAAGGACCACGGCTCACACCCTACTAACAATGTCATTGCTATGGATCAGTGGGGTGTTGGATTACTGCCATGATACTTAGCTCAGCCCATATGAAAGCAGGAGATTCCCCCACTATGAATCTCTCCTGTAAGTCTGGAAAGTTTGCCACCCCCCAGAACTGCCTGCCCCTTAAAGTGGCCTTGCCTAGTGATCCCCCTATACCATACAGTGCCCTTAGTACCTGTATGAGAGGGCCATCACTCCTTTTAAAGAAGTCCAACAGTTAAACTAAATGACAGTCCCCATAGGTCTGGCTCCTGGTGCTCTACAGGAGGCAATAAAAAGCGAATGCACGGAAGTCCATACTGCCACATCAAGTGATGGAACGCAGTGCTTGGTTGCAGTTGAACTGTCTTTGTGTGCTGTAGGTTGGTCCAATCCTTGGCTATGAGTGTCATCTGGACTGGAGGACTCACTGACTGGTAAGCTGGTAACCACCACCACCAGGCTGACAGCATTGGCCCAAGATTTTGAGCTGGTAGCGGAGTCCTTGGTTTGTGTAGGATAGCTGGGGTGGGCAGATGAATGTCCAGTCATTGCTGGCTCCAGCAAAGGAGTGTATCTGTTATTCCTCAGGAGTGGGAACTGTGTGATGGAGGAAGCCGTGGATTCATCATGACAGCTTCCGTTCCGACTTCTGCTATGCTGCTGTAGGCCCTGGTCTCTTTTACCCATATGTTTTTTGTTCTTTTTCTGGATCAGGTGACTGGAATCCATGGGTCACCCAGCAATGGGGGTATCTGCAGCAGGGGACCGTAGTTAGTGCAGGGTTGTGGTTGTGATTCCCTGTCCATGTAAGGGACATAGTCCATCCATTGGGGGTAGCTGCGGGAGTGGGCCTTCTGGGACCATTGAACAGTTCTGTGTGAGGGTAATGTAGAGTGAGGCCAGTTTTTCTTGATGAAAGTTTCGGCAGCCTCTGGGGATTGGAACTGCTGTGCTACCCTGTTTATAACAATGCGCAGTGAGGCAGGGTACTGGAGACTATATGAGATTCCAAGGTGTATAGGCCTTGCAGCAATCGGATAACTCTTTGGAGAAATCTTGAAAAATGCTGATGATGTGGCCCGTCCAGGTAACCTTGCCTTTAGTTCAGGCCCAGCTGAGTATCTTCTCTCTGTCTTGAAACCAGAGGAAGTGGGCCAGCAATGGGCGAGGACGATCAGCAGGCATGGGAGACAGGGCAAGGGAATGCTGGGCCCGGTCAATTTGAAGTTTTGGTGGGCAGTCAGGAGTGAATATGATGTACAAAGCAGGTTGCAAAAATTTGATAACGTCCTGTCCCTCGCTCCCTTCTGGGAACCCCACAAACCGTAGGTTGTTCATCTGCTGTGATTTTCCAGATCTTCTACCTGCTCCCACAGCAGATGGATTACACAATCCTGTTCCCACAGCTGGCCATTAACTTTGCTGGAAATGTCCTTTGAGGTGGTGATCCTCTGTTTGGCCATGTTTAAACAGTCCCCAATCTGGATAATATCAGCATTGTTCCTTTGTCTTGCTATTACGAGCCTCAAGATCTGCAAAACCAATTGCTCAAACATGGATTTGATTTCTGACAGGGCCATGCCAACCTCTGGATCCACCAATCTGCTGCCAGCAGAGTTCAGTCTGTGGAAGAAGTTCAGCAGTGAATAACTTCATGATCCAGCTGCTGATTTGCACCCTGGTTGTATCAGAATATGCTCCGAGCTAAGGGCTCTTCAGTGGTGAATAGAACTTTAAGGTAGGTGAACAGCTTGGCAAGGATGTTTATGGATTACTGTAGGGGGTTTATAGAGCCTCAGAATTAGGCAACCATCTTGTGGTGCCTAGTCATGTCCACTCCCCACCCCATCAGTAGAGCAGTCTGAGGAGAGCTGCATCTAGCAGCTGAAAGAGCTAAATCACCTAGATGGATGTTGACCCCCCAGCCTTGGTATCTTAGAGGCGGCCACCTGTATCATTCTACCCTACAGTATGCTGAATCTAAATTGTGTGGTGCATGGTGCGCCACACTGGTCCTGGATTAGCCAGGACCAAAGCATGGCATTGGCAGAGATTATGTAGGCTCCAGGGCCTCTAAATTGGCTGCTGTAATTCCACAGGGTAGCAGATTTAAGGGAATTTCATTTTGGCTGCTGTAGAACTTCCCTTGGGGCAGCACCGAAGTGGGTACCAAATCTATGTGAGGTTGGCAGGATGGAATCTGCAGGTAGCACCAAAGCTACATCCATATTTCATTGCTGTTACTTTTTCAACACTGCAGAAATAGAGTGCTAAAATCTTCTTCAAGCTATGTCCTGTTGAGTAACTGGGTAAGAAGCCTACAGTTACAATTAATTTACTTGTGCCTTAGGACTGTACACAGCCCTTTGGAGTTCTGAAGATGATAATTAAAGGACCAGTGCCCTCAAGAAGTGACTCCCTAGTATGATGTTTGATTTTACCAAAAGACATGTTCTCCATGTGGAATATTTACTGCCTGAAATAATCCCTGCTAGGATTTATGCTTTTACCCTTGTAACAATATGCGCATGTGCTCTTGTTTTTATTAAAATGGATTTTGTTTTGACTTTGCAAATGATCTGGGCATTCATTTGCTAGTTACATAGCAACTGCCTGCTAACTCAGTTAATTTGCATGCAGTGGCTCAGAGGAAGTCCGATCACCAAGGAGGTCACCACAGGCCCAGGAGGTCAGGTTAGTGGTTTTTGCTTTTATCGGCTCGTCCCTGAAAACAAGCATTGCTGATTACCCTTAGGCCAGGGAGGTGGTTACATTGGAGTATGCTTCAACCATTGAATTCAAATTGTAAAGAGAAAAAAACTAATGTTACCTAAGATGGAATTGAACCCATGCCCCCAGAATATCATCCGAGGGTTCTACAACTGAGCTATCAGGCTTACATGGTAGCATTCTAAGGTTCCCACAGCTACTCATCTTCCTCTGATTGCATACCCTGCAAATATGAACAACTGAAATGGTAATTTGATAATGGTGCTGTATTACCACTGCTAAACAACTGGAACACAAACTGTAGTGAAAACGAAATATTGTGACCAAACTAGGAACTGAACTAAGGCTCTTGTGATACCATCTCAGTACTCTATCACTGAGCTAGAAGGCTCACATGGCAGCTGCCTGAGGATCCCACAGCCACCTTGTTTTCTCTAATTGCATAAATCAAATATTTAACTTGAAAAATACTTTGACTTTGTTAACACATTCTGAGAGTTTTACATGTTTGATTCTATTTAGGTTTAAAAAAAGGACTCTAGCATGCAGTTAACAAAAAATCATCCACCAGTGAGTTCAGTTACACATTACAGATCAACACTGTATTTCAGAGTTAATTACACAACACTGCACAGCCACATTGTCTTTCACAGTTAATTACACAACACTGCACAGCCACATTGTCTTTCAGAGTTAATTACACAACACTGCACAACCACATTGTCTTTCACAGTTAATTACATAACACTGCACAAAAACATTGTATTTCAAATTAATCCATTCTTGATTACTGAGGGAATCGAATCTCTGTCCCCTTCACAAGAGTGGAAACAGGGATAATCTGAGTAACTACAAACCTGTCAGCCTAACAACTATTATAGATAAACTGTTGGAGATTGTAACAAGGGAAATTATAAAAATTTTCTGGAGGCAAATGGACTTCAGGACAAAAGACGACATGGTTTTGCAGTGCTGGAGAGGAGTTCATGCCAGATAAACCTGTTCTGCTTCTTTGATTGGGTAGCAAATCAATAGACAAGGCACAATGGTGGACATACTATACCTTGACTTGAGGCAAGAAGGGAGAGAGGAGGCATGATTGAAATATACAAATACCTCCATGGGGTAAATAAAGTGGACAGTGAGAAACTGATCATACTAATTGGAAACACAAACACCAGGGGCAGCTCCATGAAGCTGGTGGGGGCAAGTTTAAGAAAGATACCAGGAAGCACTTTTTCATGGAGAAGGTGGTAGATTGGGGGTTAGGCTGCCGGAGGAGGTGGTCTGTGCAAAATCAGTGGGGAGATTCAAACAAGGGTGAGCCATATAAAAGGGCTTGGTAATGACTGCACCTTAGGGGTGTAGTACAGTATATACATGGATATATATATACATGTATATATACACACACACATGCATATATATATATATATATATATATATATATATATATATATATATATATATATGTGGTAGGAAGTCTAAAGAATGCCATTAGGGTTGTAGTTTATGCATATGGATATTTGTAGTCCTAAAATATAAGTTCCTGTCATGCCCAGTGTGTCTTTCTTTGTGTATATGCACTGATGTGTGTCCACTATCTCAGAGAAGAATAAAGATGGCCACTGAACATATGTGCTGTAACTGAGTTCCCCTTCATAGGCACATAAATACTACACTTGCGACTGAGGATCAAAGCAAAACAACTCAGATGCATGCAAGACAGGTTACGTGAGCTAATGCATGTTTTTTTTTTTAAAGACACCATAAATCTACATCTGCTAATCTGCTAACTCACGTTTGGTTTGGACGAGCTTGCTTATCTTTCCCTAGCTGCCAGGCTCCTATAAGCACTATATATTTGTCAGCTGCAATCTCTTGCTTCCCTACAAAACCTATCAAGAATAATAAAAAAAAAAAAACTCCAGCTAGTGTGAACTATCTGTTTTACTTGCTGAGTTTGAAGAGAAATGCATTACAGAGTGGGAAACAGAGCCCTTTCCTTCTGCTATGTGAAACCTAACAGCAACAGTCATAAATTATGTCGACACCTACATCAACAGCTTGAACTCTTGACCACAGCGGTAAAAGCAGCTCAACAGCAGCCTTGTGTGGCATAACAGAGAAATTGCAGCACATACTGAAAAGCCTTTGAAAAGAAAAAACAAAGAGGTTTTTTTTTTTTGTATGGACCCTGCAGCTGTACAACAACCTGCTAAAAACCTGACCGCAATTGGCAGGGTACCAGAATTTGATGAATTAAATGAGGACTTTAATTCTTATTTGGAACACTTTGAACACTGGTTAGAGGCAAATTAAGTTCCTGATGCAAAAAATGCAAAGGTCTTCCAAGCAATTTTGGGACCTACAGTGTACCAACTCCTCAAGAATCTGACTGCACCTGCCAAAGTGGTGGATGTGGCATATGTCCAACTCACAGAGACACTTTCACTGCATTGCAAACCTGAGCCAATTCTCATTGCAGAACGCTTCAGATTTTATCATCAGAACCAAGAGGAGGGGGAAGCTCTCGATGATTACATCATTGCTTTGAAGTGTCTGCCAAGCACTTGTGACTTTGGCCGGTTTCTGGAGGATGCCCTCCAGGATCACTTTGTCTGTGGTCTGAGAAGTGAAGCCTATCAAAAATGCCTGTTGTCAGGAAAGGACTTAACCTTCAAAACTTCCTGTGAGAAGGCCCTTGCTATGGAGCTCACTCATAAGGACAGAAAGGAAATAGTGGGACATTCTGAACCCAAAAGAAGTGGAGCTCACAAGGTCACCCATGCTCCAGCACCGAAGGGACATTCCACACCACAAAATAGTCCTTCATCTGTTTATCAACAACCCAAAACATTTTCAAAGCCAGCACCACAGGGTACTTCTACAAAGCCAAATCCATGATACAGATGTGGAGGTAACCACCAGTAAAGCACATGCTGATTTTGACATGAGAAATGCCATGGTTGCGGAAAAGTGGGTCACATACTGAAAGTGTACAAAAGTACATCACAGACTGCTACTGCACAGTATGTCACAGACAGCACTGCAACCACTGAAACAGAAGATGAGGGCACTGCACCTGTTCATGGTTTATGCAACATGGGCAAAAGCAGCAGGAATTTACCTCCACATGGAGCTAGCAGGAAACCCAGTTAGCATGCAACTAGACACCAGAGCCTCAGTATCTCTTGTGCCAGAGCATATCTACAGAGAGAAACTTCAGCAGTGCCCATTGCAGCTATCATATATTCAACTCTCCTCTTACTAGGGAGGCCCAATCCCTGTGCTAGGGAAGATTGAAGTACCAATTACCTACAAGGGAGGAACGTGGACCTTGCCTCTAGTGGTGATACAAGGATAAAGACCTGCATTACTAGGCAGAGACTGGCTCACACAGATCAGATTGAACTGGGGGAAGGATCTTCAGCTTAAATACTGTGACCAAAGCGCTGCAAGATGCGCTAAAGTATTGGACAAACATGATCCTGTTTTGCAGGATGGTTACGGCACAATCAGGGATTTCAAGGCAAAGATCTGAGTGCAACAAGGAGCCACTCCAATTTTCCACAAGCCTTGACCAGTACCTTATGCTTTAAGGGAAGTGGTAGAGAAGAAGCTGGACCATCTCAAAAGCCATGGTATCATCTCATGAGTAGAGAGGAGCAACTGGGCTGTCCCTATCATTGTGGTACGTAAACGAGACAAAGCAGTGAGGTTGCGTGATGACTACAAGGTTATAGTGAACCGTTGTATACAGCAAGAGCCATATCCATTACCCAGTGCAGAGGACTTGTTTGCCACACTCTCAGGAAGCAAGTTTTTTAGCAAGTTGGACTTATCTTTCATTGTTGCAACCACTCCATGACTTGCTACAGAAAGAAGCTCAATGGAATTGGTCACTGCAGCATGAGGAAGCATTCCAGGCTTGCAAGAAACATCTCCTAAGCAGCAGATGGTTAGTGCACTATTACCCCACCAAATCTCTGAAACTAGCATGTGATGTGTCACCATATGGAGTTGGGGCCATCATCTCTCATGTGCTACCTTCTGGGAAGGAACACCCAATCACTATTGCTTCCCACTATTGCTTCCAGGACCTTGTCCCCAAGGGAAAGAAACTATGCTCAGATCGAGAAAGATGCTTTGAGCATAATTTTTGGTGTCAAGAAGTTCCAAAAGTTCTTGTACGGCAGAAATTTGGCTGCAATAACAACTCTTGCAGCACTCAGAATGCAGCGATGGGCCCTGATTTTGTTGGGATCCATAATGCCGGTGCGACAACCCCGACCGTGATTTCCATTACAACGCCAGGAACCCATCAACACCCCTGACCATGATGCAACCCTGAACCAACCAGCAACATTGCGATGCACAATGTGGAGGGGCTGTGCCCCCCGCCTCCCACACACCCGTACTATTTATATCTAACTCCACGTTGCACAGACAGTGGCATTAGATATTTACCCCCATCACCCTTAAGTGTCATGAAGCAAAACCCCCACTGCTGCCAATTTTGGCGCGGTGGGGATTTCGCTGTGGGAGGTCACCCTGCAGGTGTCACTGTAGTGGTGGCATACCATTTTGTTGGCATATGACTATGACATCGAATACAGATGTTCTCATGATCACACAAATGCAGATGCATTATCGAGACTGCCATGCAAAAATGTTACAGAGAAGAAAAAGGATGGGGCAGTATTCCATCTTTCACATCTTGACAAATTACCCATTGCTTCACAGGATGTTGCAGCAGAGACACAGCGAGATCCTGTCCCCTCTAAAGTCCTAAATTTCACTCTAAATGTTTGGCCGGACTTCATGAGAGACCCGACTCTCCAACCTTTCTTAGACAAGAAGGACCAGTTGTCCACAGAGCAAGGCTGTGTTCTGTGGGGAGCTTGAGTTGTGATACCTCCAAAGTTCCACAAGAGATTACTTTCTGACTTACATGACAGTCACGCCGGAATCTCTCAAATGAAGGCATTGGCCAGAGGATACCTTTGGTGGCCAGGACTTGACCAAGATATCCAACATCTTGTCAACCAATGTGCGCCATGTGTGGCTGTCCGCAACCGTCAACCGCACCCCTGCATCCATGGTCCTTGGCTAGCACACCATGGGAGTGCATCCATGTTGACTCTGCTGAAGTGGACAAACAACATTTCCTAGTAGTAATTGACGTCCACTCCAAATAGCAGGAAGTGTTGCCCACACAAGTCACAATTACTGACAAGACTGTAAACCTTCTGAGACAACTTTTTTGTCTCTTATAACCTACCACGGGAGTTAGTGTTGGACAATGGTCCCCAATTTTCTTTCCGTGACTTCAAACTGTTCTTAAAGCAGAATGGTGTCTGACATATTTTGACTCCACCTTACCATCCAGCATCCAATGGCACAGCTGAAAGAGTTAAACAGACATTCAGAAAAGCTTGGAATAAACTACATTCACAGCAAGTACCTACAGCTCAAAGGTTGGCTCTTTTCCTGTTTGCTTACAAACACTCACCACAGAGTGTGAGCGAACGCCTGCTGAACTGTTTCTCAAATGTCAACCTTGTTCTCGTTTGTCATTGCTCAAGCCAGACTTGGTAGACACTGTCGCAAAGCATCAACTACAACAGCAAAAGGGTCATGACAACTCAGCCAAGCCAGTATGAATTTTTCAGCCTGGGGAAAGGGTGATGGTTTGAGACTGTAGACATCCCAAGATTTCTTGGATTCCTGGGGTAGTGATTGAAACATGTAGACCTTTGACTCATGCAGTTCTCGTGGGACACTGACTTGTTCACATACATGTGGATCACCTGCTGCATTCCAGGGTTCCAGCAAATGCAGCAGAAGACGTCACTCCAGATGAGGACATTGACACAGAGGACTTTGCTCCTGCCTGTGAAGTTCCACCAGGGCCGGTGCCAAATAATAAAGAAACACCTGTTTCACCAGCAGCGGTTGTTCCAGCTCATAGATATCCATAGACATCCCATTAGGCACCGAAGACCACCACAGATACTTGACCTTTAAAGTCATGTACTGAACCTGTACCTCTGTGCAACTGAGCTCTTACTTGTACTGTTACTCAGTTAGTGACAAGTTCTACCCAAGGGGCAGAATAATCCCCTGAACTTGTTTCTGGTTACTGAATAGTCTACTCTGGCTCGGAAGTTAGGAAATGTTACTGTTGAAGTATTTTAGATAAGTTGCTGTCTAATGGGGAGTAGTGTAGTATATATAAATATATATATATATATATATATATATATATATATATATATATATATATATATATATATATATATAATACAAAATCACACATACCCCCATAATAACTTAGACAAATTTCTGTCTGAGGGGGAGGAGTGTAGTATACACACACACACACACACACACACACACACATAAATTCAGTTGTTTTATTACAGTAAAAGCTACCAATTCTAATTTTAAACATATCCATATTTGTACTATATATATATATATATATATATATATATATATATATATATATATATATGGTAGAAAGTCTAAAGAACACCATTAGGGTTATAGCTTATGCATATGGATATTTGTAGTCCTAAGATAGAAGTTTCTGTCATGCCCAGTATGTTTTTCTTTGCGTATGTGCACTGATGTGTGTCCACTATCTCGGAGAAGAATAAAGATGGCCACTGAAAATACATGCTGTAACTGAGTCCCCCTGCACAGGCACATAAATTACTACAAAGGGAAAGGGGAGAGTGAATAGCCTCTAGAGCTCTCTTGTACAGCATTAATTAGGTAGTAGGAATGGGCAGATGTGATTGGCCAGCAAACCTTTTTTACTGCTAATAGATTCTATGTTTCTGTGCTCCTTAGACTTCATCTGCTCCTGATGCCTGCTCCATAGCTTTGGTTTTGATAAACAACTGAATGAATTACATAGAAACAGAATTTGTCACCAGAAAAGGACCGCTTGACTCATCGAAACTGCCCAGATGGTCTCGCCTGGTTTGTCTCTGCAGACTCTAACTGGTCTCCAGCAACCCCCCATCTCCCTGACCATTTCCTAATATTTCCCTATGTATTTTATGCATGGTTGAAGCTCCCCTTCTGTTTTCACCTCCACCATTTCCTCTGGCAGTCTATTCCAGGCATCCACCACTCTTTCAGTGAAGGAATAATTCCTCACATCCCTCTTAAACTACCCCCCCAAAGCTTGATCACATGTCCTCTGGTTCTGGTGCTGTTCCTCATTTAAAACAGACTCCCTTCCTGTACCCTGTTCACCCCCATTAGGTACTTGTAGGTCTCTTTCACTCCCCCTTTCACTTTTCTGTCTTCCAGGGTGTACATGTTGAGATCCCTCAGTCTCTACTCACAGGGCTTTTAGTGCAACCCCTAGACAATTTTAGTAATCCTTCTCTGGACTACCTCCATCATGGTACCCATTGATTTGCCACACTGCCCTGCCACTTTGACGTCATCAGATATAGCCCCAAGGTCCCTTTCCTAGTAAGTGACTTACAGTCATTAATTCATTTGTTTTATATACAGTAGCTTCCTTCATATACAATGTATCTTAAAGCACTTTACAAAGTAATGAGTTGCATATCAATAGTACGAGGACTGTATGCAGCCGCTTTTTGCGCTGTCAGATTCGGGTTTAAAAGGATTATGTTATCTAGCTTGAGATCAGCAAAACGAGTTGTTCTTGTTGAAGAATTATGCAAATCCAAGGCCGGGTCTTGTGCTTTTTCTGTAGCCACCCCTCATTATTGGAATGGTTTACCTGACTTTTTATGGAAACTTTGTTCATTACTGTTTTTTAAAAACAATGTATTTATATTCTGTCTGTTTGTTTTTGTATCACTTGTATTGCATTTTTATGCCCAAGTCAAGCCTGAAAAAGGACCCTTGGTCCAGTGCTCTTACCTGGTTAACAAAATAAATAAATAAAATTTGCTGTCATTGAGCATTTCACATCCACACACAGACATTTATTTATTTATTTGAATTTTGATGACCGGGTAAGTCCACTGAGACATAGTTGTCCCTTTCTTTTTTTTTATTTATATTTTCTGCATTTTTTGCCCTTTTTTCTCCCCTGTTCCCTGGGGTCCAAGCACACGGGCATCATGTGTGCATTGCGGCATACGCATGCCCCGTGATGCCACCTCATCCCCTTCTGCCCCTCACCATGGTTATCGCTGGAGCTCCCTCAGGTCAGCACCACCATCCATCTTCCATTGGGTGCTGACCAGTGGCCGGGGAGCTTCCAGTCCCTCCCAGGAGGAGAGAACCACCTTATGGTGGACTGATCTCACTCCTTGCCCTCCCCCAACCAACCCCAACAACCCAGGCTCATTCCTGAACCCGGTCATATGCGCAGCATGAGGTGTGGTGTCCAGTGCCTCAACCCTCATTACTACCGGGCCAGCTAGTTGTCCCTTTTTCAGGGGTGACCCGTGGAACATCAACATTCCATTAATAAAACAATATGTTACAGAGGTGATTAACAGTTCAGAATTACTATGTACATACATATAGTATAAATAATTAAATAACAACATTGGGGAGAACATTAGGATTACAGAACAGTGGAGTGTCCATACATTTATGAGTTTCTAGGAGTTAGTTGGTGATGGGGAGTTCATATTCACACAAGCATATACGGTATCATGAAAAGGGACATAAAAGGATTGTTAAAGTACTAGGAGTAGATATAGTTTATGTACTGTACATAATTACAAAAAGTCAAACATAGTGAAGGGTGTGTAATAAGGAATGATTGAGGGTTGATCAAGAGGAATGGAAAGGAGGGAGGGTGGAGAGAGAAGACCAGAGATGACACTAGAGGATTAATTACATTGACAGATGGGAGGGAGAAAGAACATTTCTTTAAAAAGTTGTTTTTTTTTTAAATGAGGGAGATATGTGCAGGAAAGTAGGCCATGTGGGAGGCTATTCCATTTTTGAGGTACTGCAAACATAGAAATATAGAAACATAGAATTTGACGGCAGATAAGGACCGTTTGGCACCCAGTCTGCCCAGTTCCCTACCTACTGGATAAGCTGCAGATCCTAGTTAACCTGCAGCCTACTTCTTCCTACCCCCGCCCCCTAGAATTGCCTTATGACTGTCCCATGCATGCTTGAATTCCACCACTGTTTTTGACTCCACAACCTCCTCCGGAAGGCCGTTCCATGCATCCACAACCCTCTCTGTGAAAAAATACTTCCTTACATTACCTCTGAGCCACCTCCCCATCTTCAAATTGTGATCCCTTGTTCTTGTATACCTCAAATGATCACTGGCAACTAAACTACAATCTGGGTTTCAGACAGGGGAGAATATTAAAACAGGACAAAAGTGTAATCTCATACTATTACAATAAGTGCCACATGATCTTTCAGTTCTTCCCGGACTGCCACAGATAAGATAAGCAAAGGCACACTTGTTTAATGTTGCATCTAAAGGCTGGTGCTTTCAAAAGAGTAGCAATCCCTCCCCCACCGTACTGGGTGTTTATATGATAATGTATTATATCATAGGGTATTGAAGGCCAGTCCGAATAAATCTTGAATAGGCCCTTAACTCCTATCTGACCTGGGAATTCATGAGAGAGGATTTCAGGGGGCATACAGTATATCTTGTTAATTTTTGCTTCTGAGTGGGCCCTATCTGAGTACTGCAGCTAACTGTGTTGATGTTTTGGGCTTCCTTATTTAGGATTCTGAACTTTGTCTGGTGGCAGCTGGTCAAACTCTCTCCAGTTTGAACCCATAAACTGCAATTTTCTGGAGTGGGGTCCTTTAAACTGGCAGACTGTGTGACCCTGTCGTACAGAAGGGCTTGCAAACTCAGTGTGTAGGAGCCTTGTAATAAGAACTACTTGTAACTGTCCAAGACATTTGCATCCACTTGAACCTGGCAATAAGATTATGTCTTTCGTATTTGTCTTCATATTTGAATTTTTAAACTGGAGTGAGTGGTGAGTGTATGTGTATTTTATACAGTAATTTGGGTGAGTGAAGGTGTCAGTGAAGGGGGGGCTCAGGTGGGATGGTGGGTGGTTGATATTGCTTTGAGTTTTATTTCTGGGTGAGTTTATTGGGTGGGTTCATGAAGGTTACCATGTTCCATTTAGCATCTGACCATTTTGCACTTCTGCTCCCCTGAACTGCTTCACTGGCTATGGCCCTTTTTTCACCTCAGCTCTTACCATGGAAGTTGTTGACCACTGTAGGTCGCTGGGGATCTTATGATGGTGAAGAAAGCAGTGGAGACTTGGCCCTGGAGAAGATGTTGGGGGGAAGATTTGGAGTGTTAGGCTGAGCAGATGCCTTGGGGTTGAAAAAGGATGGAGAGAGGGGTTCCCCCTGCCTCATCGTATCTCAAGGGAGTCTCCTGGTAGCAGGGAGCAGGTAGCCAGTTCGCAGGCTGACCCTGCACCTTCCTTTAGGAATTCTGTGTAAAAGAGATCCATGAGGCATACCAATTCCTGAAGAGATCCCTTACTGAGATATGACTTTGTGATGACTCATGGCCTATTCTGGAGGTGGCTATCCCAGTTGGGTTACTGGTGGTGCACTGCCTCAGGCAGGCACATGGGGTGGTGGGATGGTCATCTGTTATAGAGCCAGCTTGAAGCCTACAACTTACACACAGAGCGTGACAAGGTCATTTTAATGTGTGGCTGTAAAAAGGAGATGCAGATTGGAGGTGTGAGGTTCTCCTGGTTTATGGTCTTACCCAACAGAAACAGTAGTTCTAACAAGAATTTGCAGATTTCATTGTCGCCCTGACATTGAACTCCTCTAAGTTAATTGTGGTGTAGGACCTACTTCAATGCATGGTTGATGATGAAAATTCGCAGTTTGCTCAGCAGTTCCTCCAGTTAATGAATTCACTGGGCCTCACACAGGTAGCCATGAATTCAGCCATACCTTGGACCTTATCTTCTCTCTGGGGTCAAACATCTGGGATGTCAGGATTGATCTGATTGGTTGGGAAGATCACCACTCCATGCAGTTTCTAGCAGTGGCTCCCTGGATACCTTACCCTCTACGGAGATGATCCAATACCATCTCAAATGTAATCTTGAGCCAGATAAGCTCAAGGCAGTATTGAGCATCTCAAGCTTTGTGTAGTTTTGTATTTTGTTGAATTGTCTGTTTTTGTATTTTTGATACTGTTTATTGGTTTGTGAATTGTTACTATTTATTGTATTCATTAATGATGTATGTCCCTGTTTATTGATTGTTAATTGTAACTTGTCACTTGTGAAAATGGACTTTTTAGCTCATCTTGCTAACGAATAAAAAAAAAATTAAAAAAATGAAATGAAAAAAGTGTGCAAGGGAGGTGCAGTAGCAGCCATTGATGGCTATAATATGGCCACCATGGCTGCTCTGAACTAATTATCTGGTTCATGTTCACCTATCAACCTCCAAGCAATTCTCGCCATGGTGTAATGATGAGTTGAGACAGTTGAAGGCAACAGGGCAGAGGCTGGAGCATTACTGAAACAGGTCCAGCTCAATGTAGGACAGGATGGCTGAGAGGGCCCATAGTAGGAACTATCAGAGGGCAGCCTCCCTGAAAATGGCAGTGTTCCTGCCATAGGTGATTTCTTCAGATAAAACTAGACTGGCTCAACCTTTTTTGCACTGTAGATTAATTCATCCCTACCTGGTCCTCATGGGTTGGCAGTGTTAGGTAGTGGGCCACTTTTGTCGTTGTTACATGGTATCTCTTTAGAAGCTGTGGCTAGGCTAAAGAATCTGGGGGTCACTATAGATTGCAAGCAGACATTGGAACATCATGTGGCACTGGTAGTGTGCAGTGTGTTTTTCCAGCTAGGAAATATCTTCTGGATTAACCCATATTTGGTGCACGAGGACCTGGTGACCCTGGTGTATGCCTTTGTTACCTCAAAACCTGATTACTGTAATGTTCTGTATTTAAGGCTGTCTGGAAATGTGTTGTATCCCCTGCAGCTGATACAGAATACCACAGCCAGTTTGGTTATGGGAGCAGCATGCATGGATCACATCTCACCTGTGCTGCACAGTCTGCACTGGTTACCAGTTAGCAGGTGCACCACTTTCGAGATCAGTTTGTTAACTTAAAAAGCCCTGCATGGACTGGGCCCTGGCTACCTTAAACATCGGTTAGCCTTGTAGGCTTCAGGTTCAGTCCACTGAAGAGAATCTGATAGTTGTCCGTTGATCCAGCCACAATCTGGCAAAAGAGCTTTTGGGTGGCAGCCCCTACCACCTGGAACTCAGTCCTGAACCATCTTAAGAGTTTACCCTTAGCGTAGGAGTTTAAAAAGGGGTTTTTAAACATTCAGTGGCAGGTGAACCTAAGCATTATAATGTTTGGGAGTTCAGTTTTATTGGGTTGGTGACATTTAATCAAGTTTTAATTGGTCGAGTATCTATTATTTTTAATAGAATTCATTAATTTAACATATTCATATGTTCACTGTTTGCTATACTGTTCTTTGTAATGTGCCCTGAGCCCTAGGGATAGGGTGCCACATAAATGAAGTGGCCTTATCTTGCCTTGCAATTGTAGGGAAATCCTTATAAACACGTGCATGTTAGCACAGCAGATTTAATCACTGTGCTTATTAAATGGGGGGAAGGGACAATGGACCTAGAGTCTGTTGCAAACTCACATTACTATGTTACCGTGTTACTTCATTGCATTAGGTGTGAATGCAATTCCCCAGTGTGGGACCTAAACTCATGACTTTCTGGCCCAGAGGGGAGAGTGCCACCTACTAAGCAACCCTGAGTCCTCAGCATGTGGCATGGCCGTCACTTCCATAGCAACAGGCTGCAATATCACAAGCAGAGGATAATTATGATAATAGCTGGAGAAAAAGAAGCAGGAGTACATGAATGCCAAGGGACACTGATTCTGTTTTCATGCAAATGCCCTCTGCAATAAAGCACTGAATGGCTTGCCATTCAGTGTTTCAGACCACTGCGTAACTGATTTCTGTGGATGCCAACAGTAACTATTTTCACTGCTGTTTGGAGCCTCTCTTTAATTCACAGTTGTGAGGTTTGTTTAGTGCACAGAGGTTCCAAGTGCAAACTAAACCCACAGGCTGAGCTAAACCCTTACAGTTTCTTTCAGCCACTTTCTGTATCTAAAAGGGCCCATTGTCTGGCTTCTGAAGAAAGAGGAACTTTCAAAGACAAAAGTACTAATTAGGGACGTATTGGCCTGTTTGAGGAAAGAACCAGGCCTCTCGAGAATCCTGCCAGTTGCAGTTGATGGGTAAAATATGGCTTAGTACAGCACAAGACTTGCGACTAAAAGGAAATGGTTGTGAGAGCAATCCTCAGGGAAATCAAATGGATGTTCAGTAACAGAATGGGACTAGAAACAGGTGGCAGGGTGCCAGAGACAAGGCACTCATTAAATGAGTGGGAAATTAGGCAGGGCAGATTTACAAAGCAACAGAGTGCAACACCCTGAGGAAAGGAAGACTAGGCAGGACCCTGCATGTCCTAAATAGCATCCACTGACACAGCCAGTCCCCAGACTGACTTGATTCCAGGGGCAAGCGCACTGAAGGTTTCAGCTGACAGGGCCGGAGCCATGTTGAGCCAACGCAGAGCAGCACTGTTGCAGGAGGCCAAGTGTACCATTTCTGAAAAGTTACTGGGAAAAAAAGCATGTCTTTGTAGGTAGCATGCAGCAAGACATTATCAATCATTAATAAAAAAATGTCCTGATGTTTCTACTAGCCCATAAAAAAATTGAGAACCGAAAACATTGTAGTCAATTAATAACTCACTTATTGGTGCTCTCAGGTAATTATTAAAACAGAAAAGTAGTCATTCCAGTTATTCAAGGAACTGGGTGGCTGACAGGTTCAGGCATTTGGTTTTCACTGTTGGAGGCCTGGGTCTGAAACTCAGCAGTGGTAATAATAAACGTAATAGTTTCAATTGTCTCAAGTTAGTTCCTGGCTGAGCCTGCATATCACAGAACCACCACAAAGGAGTTGGTGCAATAGCATTCCTTAATGAAAGGAGGGGGACTGGACTGAATGAGCAGAGAGAGAGACTGAACCACCCTCCCACCCCGGTGTCTCTATGTTATGATCAGTGGAAAGGGGCAGGGGTATTCAGTTCCAAGAGTCAAATTAAAAGTCTGACTCCATTCCAGGTGCAGAATGGGAAGGACTGTTCCTGTGTAAAATGTTACTCCCAGATACATAAAACGAACTAAATGTAAGTGCCCCTTAATGGAGGGGTTTATCCTCTCATTTTAGGCATCCCCCCAACCCCCCACCCTCCACCCCCGAGCAAGGGATTTATTAGAGCTCTGGGGACTTTGACTGCTGGACACCTCAAGGTGGAAGCAAAGAGCAGATTTGGGGAGTATATAAGGGAGCAGACAGGAAGTTCAGAGCCTTTTCCAGCACAGACATTAGGCCTGGGGCTGGGGGGGGGGTTGGAGGAGCAGATGTAGGCGGTCAGGAAAGGGAGCTCAGCAGTCCGGGTGGGCCAGTGGGGCCCCCCCCCGAAGTGCACTCAGGATGGTTTCCGCAGCGATGTGGCATCGAGAAGCTGAGTAAGGGAGCTTCATGGGGGAGGATGGTTAGCCAGGTCCTGCGTCACTGGGGGTCTGGAAAGTGAAGGTGGCCATAGGGGACCAGGATGGGCAGGAGCCTATGGAGATCCTGTGAAGGTGTTTCATAGGCTGACAGGGCTGTGGGGACAGTGGCAGGGTCCTCACAGGGGGGATGCCAGTGGCAGTGGTGCTCCTTCGTATCTGGTGTGGCAGGGTGGCCTGGGGAGCAGAGGGAGCCAGGGGACCTTTCACCCAGTTATGGGGCTTGTGTATAGGAGCAGGTCCTGGGGCACTGGCAGGTGCACAAACTTTCTCATATGTTGCTCCTAAGTATTGAAACCCCCTACCTCAAGTCATTCACCTTGCTCCCACTCATACCTGTTTCAAGAAACTACACCGTAATCATTTACTTGTATCAAATCCCTGCTCATGCTTTCACCCATTTTAGATCATCCACCTCCTCTACTTCCCTTACCTTGCTGCAGCCACCTCTGGGAGTCTCTCCCAGAACTTTCCCTCAGCTCTCCTCATGCCCTCATCATTGTACGTTTCCATCCCTCTCACTTTTCCCATGCTATACCCCTTCCTCCTCCTCCTCCTCCTCCTCCTTCTTAGTCCCTTCTCTCCCTCCCTGACTAATCCACTGAGTAGCTCATACCCCTTCTCCTCTACTCTAATACTTCACCTCTTTGGACCCTTAGTCCTGGTTTGCTCGCTAGTTGACTTACAGTGTTCCTACTCTCTCAGATCTTAATCGTATAGTAATGGCACCTTAATGTATACTGTACATGCTTTTCCATCAATTTTGTACTTTATCATTGATTTTGCACTTGTTTATGTTATTTTTTGACTTTGTCTTAAACTGTATCTTCCTAACCACTACGTTGATTGTATTTGGACCTCCAGCCCACTGTTTCACGCATTTGATGTACTGTTTCACATTGTTTGTTGTCATTGTAACCCCTTGTTACCCGGGGTTACTAGAATCCCAGTAAGAGCCAGTGGTAGGCAGGGAAGGCAGCTTGTGAAACTCCAGTTAAATGGGTTTCAGGATGTAAAGATCCCCATGCAGATTCCTGGGGCAATCCCCTTAATTCTGCCAGGAGGAAGAAAAAGCTGCCTATTCAGTTCAGTCTTAGTTTTGGAAAGTTGGAAGATTTGTGATTTGCCTGTGGGGCACCTACAACTAAAGGGTGAGTGTTTGCTCTAACATGAGAGGGCAAAAAATGTTTTCTTCAACCTGGGACATGTGAGGAAATCTAGGAATTGAGCTACAATTTGGGAAGCCTATAGAACTAGGCCAAACAAGTGGAGTAGTGTTAAATGCTAGAGTGTTGTGTGATTTCAAGTAAATTGTAGAGGGGATGCAACAGTTCATCTACCATTTAATCTACATTCAGAAGTTTCAGTTTTCCAGAGAAATGGCCGGGTATGGGCTGTGGGAGCTGGAGGTGGGCAACCCCCATCTTTAGTAACCAGGTCCACCTCTACGGATTTCTGCTGTGGTTGCTACTTTGCCTCATGCACTTGGCCAGTGATGGGGAAGTACCCAGACGGGGTTGCAAAAGGGAAAATCTCTCTAGGAGTCGCAGACTCTAAGTGGTGTGGGGAGCCACAACAAGTGTAAAGAAGAATTCTCTTTGTGAGATGGGGAGTCATAAGAAGTAAGGAGGAAATCTCTCTAGGAGTCGCAGACTCTAAGTGGTGTGGGGAGCCACGAAAGGATAATTGGTTCATTCTTCCAATGGACCATGGATCAAGTGGCTGGCAGGGGAGCCGGGCCAGTCGGGCTGTGTACCCAAAGCGCGTGCAAGTCCGGGCTGTGTGCCTGGTGGGTCCAGAGCCTGAAAACAGTATAATTGGTTCATTCTTCCAGTGGACCGCGTTGTAGTCTCTAATCTGCATTACCGGTAAATGTAGCCCTGTGGGGGTCTGTCTATGCTTTGTTGTGTTCAGCTAGTTTGTGAATAAAAGCCACACTGTAGAATCCCATTCCTGGTTCTGGACATTACAGTTATTGCTTCCTGTGTTCGGATTTACTTGGGTGCCCCTGTGCAGAGTAGCTAAACCTAGGCTCCCCTGTGCCGAGTAACCTCATCCTCCCCGAAACCCAGGTCCCCACCAGGTACTGCTGTCAGCT
This sequence comes from Neoceratodus forsteri, assembly GCA_016271365.2. NCBI lineage: Eukaryota > Metazoa > Chordata > Ceratodontiformes > Ceratodontidae > Neoceratodus > Neoceratodus forsteri. Next base: position 621,542,575 of record CM028131.1, read on the forward strand.
TCAACAGCATGCCACCTGTCATTTTGGCAAAAAGGCAGGGGTGAGGGGTTACAAAAATGGAGGCACCGCTTTGGATTTTGTTCGGAAGGAAGGTGCTTGGGCAAGGGGGCTAGCGTTTTGGCTATCTGGCAGTGGGTAGCCCAAAAAAGCTGAAGCAATTTCCCTAATGTGTTGCTGTGTGCTGTGAATCTTGTGCTGCTGTTTAAAAAATGCCAACTGTTTACCAAGGAGCTGTAAAGCCAAAGAGTGTGCCCTTGTCCTGCATCAAAATTGTTTACAGCATTTTTGCCTGCTTTAAAAATGAACTGTGGTAAATAAAAGTGTGGAAGACTAGGGGTAGCAATAGGAAAATTGTGCCCTAGACGTTTGAAATGCTTTTAAAATGAACTGTTGTGAAGAAAAGTGTGGAAGACTAGGGGTATCAACAGGAAAATTGTGCCCTGGATGTTTGAAATGCTTTTAAAATGAATTGTTGTGAAGGAAATGTGGAAGACTAGGGATAGCAAAAGGAAAATTATGCCCTGGACGTTGAAATGCTTTCTGTGAATTGAGAGACTGCAGAGTTAATGGCTATTATATAGGAGAAATGGGCTCCCGCGTGGAGTCAGTTGAAAAGAAAAAGTTGCATTCTGCAGTTTAAATTTGCCTGCTCAATGATCGCCGTGAGGAGAAGAGCCCTCGCGAGGAAGAAGAGGCTCATTTGCATGGCGTCGTATGGTTGGTCAGGCTGCAATCGGTCCCGCCCCTCAGCCAGCTCTACAGAGACTGCCCCAGCATTTGAGAGGGAGTGAGAGTGCAGTGCGTGTACTGGCAGTGGAGGAGCGTCGCGGAGTATTCAAAGCGCTGTAAACAGTTCAAAAATTGACTTTTTGCTTAAAATCGGGCTCAACCCGCTAATCGATCATGGAAATTGAAAGTCTGGTGTTTAAAACGACGATCGCTAGGACTGCCCGCCCGTTTGTATACTGAGGCCTTCAAGAACTGGCTGCAGGCCGTTTTTCCCCATCACAGCAAATTGCTACTGATAACAGTAAGTAAACATTCAAAAAACTGCTCAAACAGTGATTTTCAGTCTATGCCATATAAAATGTGTGTGCAGCAGTGTAGTCGCTTTGCAAGTAACGACTGTGCAAAGTTCTGCCATCAAGTGCAAGTCTGTTAAGCCATTGACTGTGTGCATGGAAGTGAAATTAGCCTCAGTTTAAAGTTTGCAGCCAGAGAGAGACTGTGGGTTGTAGCAAAATGCAACACTAGTAAAAGCAGGCAATCCTGTGCTGAAAACCTGAAGCTTTTAAGGGACTGTGAATAAAATGAATATTACCAGCATGTGAAAAGTCCAAGGAAAATCCTGTAAATGTGTTTGGAGCCAGATCAGAGCAAGTTGTGCAGTTTGAGTAAAAGTTATCAGTAGCTTGTGTAAATCGGGTGCGCAGTGGCTTGACCCAGATTCTAAATGTTGATGCACAGGAGTGCTGCCATTACAGGGTGGGGTAGTAAAGTGAACACAGCAGCAGAGGAGCCATTTTACAGCTAAAGAGTGTATTCAATAAAGTGGGACTTTCAGTAACAGTGAACTTTTGTTTATTTTTCTGCAGTTATGGCTTCAGAACCAGCTCGTTACCCGGATCATGCCCGGGTTGCAGTAACAGCAGCAGTAAATAGACTGAGAGACATTGAAAAGTGGTGCTATGGAGGGCAACTGCCTTCTGATGTGGCGATTCCTAATTATCCAGTGCGTGTATACCAAATATGCTTAAATGCTGGAAGGGACGTCTTCATGATTCCTCACTGTGCTGGATGCCTACAAAAACATGGCTTGTATAAAGCGCCTCCAATTCGTTTGGCCCCCACATGGACAAAAATTCAGGAATCTGCAGCTGGCAGCACACAGCACCAGGCAGAGCCTGTGGAGGAAGGCCCCTCGGGGGAGTGTGGCACAAAGCTAGAGGGTGCAGAGTTAGGGACAGAACCAGAAGTTGAAGTTTTGGATGCTGGATCTCAGAAAGAAAGTTCGGATAAAGCATCAATAGACCCCTGGGTGGGGGGGCCTAGCCCGAGTCTCTTAGGTGAAGATGAGATGCGGGAGGCCTTTGAGTGGGAGGTGTCGACCTCCATGCCTAGTGATGACTGGATACTCTCAGGAGTGAGGACGACTGCTCACTCCTGGGCTCAGATACTCAGTGAAGAGGAAGATGAGGGGGAACCTATGTGGCCTTGTGAGAAAGGAACGGGTACACAGCCTCAAGATCTTGCCTCGGAGGAATGTATTGAAGAAGGTGGTGATGCCACTGCCCTGGCTTTACAGGAGGAAGAAGTCAGGGATCCGTTTCTAATTTCCTTAAGGATGCGAGGCTGGCAGAACCAGGACTGGCCACCCCAAGCCAAGCCAGCGGTCTCAGATTGACCAAAGCAAGTAAAGAGGACAGACTGGTTCGTAGGAAGGCAAATGAGATCTATGATATGACCTTTCCTACCTTTCCTCGAAAAGTCTGGGAAGAGATTGAGAACTGCAGGAAATCCTGGATCTGGGATGAAGCAATGAAAAGTGTGCATCCTGGGGCCAACCAGCATGTAAAGAATAGACTGTTCCACGAAAAGTATACCCAGTGGAAGAGAGGCAGGACACTGTTTATGGACAGAGTGAGAGTGGTGGACGGAGAGGGACGTGAAATCTCCCACTGTGTGAATTATGTGCGCCCAGACGGGGTAATAATTCAAGCCCCTGACCCCCGGTACTATTGGCCTCAATGCAAGGACCTCTCAGCAAATGTGCCCGTGCCTGCAAAATGGAAAACCGAGCAGTGGTAGTCAATACTGCCACACCAGACTGTGAAGTGCCTTATTGCTCCGCCAATATGAATATACAGGACTCAGGTGCCCCACATTCATCAGTCTACAGTGTACTGACCTTTCCAGCATCCATCAACTGGCCCACCAGATGACTTCAGATCCAGAGAGGACACCAGCCCAGCTGTTTCCTGTTCATCGCCTGGTAATCGGATGACGTTGGACCAGCTGTTTTCTTTTTAATTCCTGTTCTAAGGTTCCATCTCCAGAGATGACATCAGCCCAGCTGTTTCCAGATGTGCCCTCCTGTGGTTCCCGGAAGATGTCCGCCCAGCTGTATCAGAAGAAATGCTGCCAGGGAGAGTCTTCGGCTGTGGTGCAGGTCGGTGTCTAGTCTTGTACTACAAGTGGCTGGTAAGTCTGAACTTTTCTATCTTTATGACATTGCAGTACACACCCTACACTACAGACTTCAAAATGTGTGAACTGTCCGCAAAGACTCTCCCCTTCGGGATTTTGGCCTGTTAGAACTGTGCTTCACCGGGCTCCGGCCCAGGAGAGACTCTTTATTGGACTAGTCTTCGGGCCTTGTGGTCATTAGTTGGGACTTTTAGGGCACTCCATTCCCCAAATGTGTATTGTAAATAATGTCATTGTTGTATTCTAATGTAAATACTGTTTTTCTACCTTTTTTCTAAAAAATCTTTTTGGGATTTTGCAGTGTTTTGATGGTAGGGGTTTTAGATAGACTGTGCATGCAGATTAGGAGCGTGTGTTTTGTCTTTCCTTTTCTTACAGGTGTTCCTGGGAAGACAGAAGAGAAGACAAGAAGAGGAGGAGGGGCTCATCAGAGTTCCTCGTCAGTGCTTTATTGTGTAGAAATTTGAAGTACTGTGGTGTTATTGTTATGGTTATTGCTGTATTAACCCTTTTCCTTCCACAGGTGTGGTTGTGGGGGTAGGGAGGAGGCAGTAATGTGGTATTTTAATGGTGTGGTTGCAGGTTGCCCAAGGTCGGGGAGGTCCCCGGGTTTTTGTTTTGTTTTGGGGGTATTCAGTTAAAGGCAGATAGGTTTTCCCTAGAGGGTTAGGGGGGATAGACAGACTGTGGCCCTGACCTGCAGTAGGGACCGCAGTGCTGATCTATCAGGGCTATGCTCTGGATGGTTCTACCAGAGCCACTGGGTGTCCATAGTGAGTGGATAGTGTAGAGGCTGATATGTCAGCTACAGGCCTCTAGGCCCTTAGTGTTGCCTGCCTGTGCTTGCACATGGTAGGAGGTGGCCTGATCACCCTCCTCCGCAGGTTGCACATAGGGTGGGATGGCCTGAGGCTGGGTAAATAATGACTGCGGACAGTCATTTTCCTGGTCAAGGGCGAGTGTAACCCCTTGCTACCCGGGGTTACTAGAATCCCAGTAAGAGCTAGTGGTAGGCAGGGAAGGCAGCTTGTGAAACTCCAGTTAAATGGGTTTCACACTGTCTCACTCTGTTCTCAGTCTCAGCTGAGACTGAGGGATGACATCACCAATAGAACTTTCGCAGCTGCATAAGCCACATTGGAATCTGCAGCAGAGGGAGTTAGATATAACATTGGGAGTTTTCAAAGGATAGTAGTCAGTCTGCAGTTTGGTTTTGAAGAGTGAAGGTGTGCTCAAGTGGTGGAGACCGCTGTTCGGGTCTCAGTTCCCCCTCCCTCCAGGGGGGGGATGTAAAGATCCCCATGCAGATTCCTGGGGCAATCCCCTTAATTCTGCCAGGAGGAAGAAAAAGCTGCATATTCAGTTCAGTCTTAGTTTTGGAAAGTTAGAAGATTTGTGATTCTCCTGTGGGGCACCTGCAACAAAAGGGTGAGTGTTTGCTCTAACATGAGAGGGCAAAAAATGTTTTCTTCAACCTGGGACATGTGAGGAAATCTAGGAATTGAGCTACAATTTGGGAAGCCTATAGGACTAGGCCAAACAAGTGGAGTAGTTTCAAATGCTAGAGTGTTGTGTGATTTCAAGTAAATTGTAGAGGGGATGCGACAGTTCATCTACCATTTAATCTACATTCAGAAGATTCAGTTTTCCAGAGAAATGGACGGGTATGGGCTGTGGGAGCTGGAGGTGGGCAAACCCTCCCATCTTTAGTAACCAGGTCCACCTCTACGGATTTCTGCTGTGGTTGCTACTTTGCCTCATGCACTTGGCCAGTGATGGGGGGAAATACCCAGACATGGGGTTGCAACAGGGAAAATCTCTCTAGGAGTCGCAGACTCTAAGTGGTGTGGGGAGCCACGACAGGATAATTGGTTCTTTCTTCCAATGGACCGTGGATCAAGTGGCCGGCAGGGGAGCCGGGCCAGTCGGGCTGTGTACCCAAAGCGCGTGCAAGTCCGGGCTGTGTGCCTGGTGCCTGGTGCCTGAAAACAGTATAATTGGTTCATTCTTCCAGTGGACCGCATTGTAGTCTCTAATCTGCATTACCAGTAAATGTAGCCCCATGGGGGTCCGTCTATGCTTTGTTGTGTTCAGCTAGTTTGTGAATAAAAGCCACACTGTAGAATCCCATTCCTGGTTCTGGACATTACAGTTATTGCTTCCTGTGTTCGGATTTACTTGGGTGCCCCTGCGCAGTAGCCAAACCTAGGTCCCCCTGTGCCAAGTAACCTCATCCTCCCCGAACCCAGGTCCCCACCAGGTACTGCTGTCAGCTTCAACAGCATGCCACCTGTCGTTTTGGCAAAAAGGCAGGGGTGAGGGGTTACATCATATATTCAACTTGTATCCTCCCAGGTCATGCCTGAAAATAGGCATCTCTATGCCTAGTGCATCTACCCAGTTACCAAACGCAAATAAATAAATATAAGGGCTGGGTGGGTCGCAGGTCATAGGACAGGCCTTGGAGGGTGGCCTCTGGCTGGAGCTTAATGCAAGCCCAGGATGTAGCAGAGAGGATGTGGGCCTGTGCAGGTACTCCCCCAAAAAGGAAAAAGGGTCACCAGGAAGCAGAGCCATAAGCATACCACTATCTGTGAAGGCGGGTTGTTCGGAGAGGCCTGGACAGTGGCAGTGACCAGGGGCTCTCCTGTGGCAGGGCAGCCAGTAGCAGGGGGCTTAAGCACTGGAGCAGGGCCAGATTTTGGGACCACTGCACTAGTGATGCTGTACAGAGGAAAGGCTGAGCCGAAAGGAAGGAACAGGTGCCATTAGTCTGGTAGCACCAAGCAAGGAGTCGAGTTTGAGAGGGTTACGGGACCTGGGTTGAAGGACAAAATCCTGGTACCTCTTGGGGTTTGGGCTGAGGCCCAGGTGCCAGGTGGGGGAAGCAGCATGCTTTCCCATGCCAGAGAGAGGGCATCAGCCAGTGCCAGAGTGAGAGTAGGTAACCTGGTAGTAAGGAGAAAAGGTTTGGCTTACCAGATCAAGACAGCCAGGAGCTTGTGGCTTCTAAGTCGAGAGGTGCTTTGGGTAAATCATCCAAGTAGATAGAGTAGGAGAATCCTTGCTTGCACTGGGGATAAACACAACTCAGGCAGGTAATCTATTTCAGCACAACACAACAGCACATACAAGGGGCCAAGATTTGAGGTTGGTGGGAGGTAGGTTCAAAAGCAACCTCAGGAAGTACTTCTTTACAGAGAGAGTGGTGGAACCTTGAAACAGCCTGCCCAAGGACCTGGTATTATCAAAGATGATTAGAGATTTCAGACTTGCATGGAATAGGTATGGCGGACAGATTAAGTTGCAGGCAACGTGGGGGGTAGTCTATTTGGGAAGACTAGATGGATCATGTGGTCCCCTTCTGTTGACATTTTTCTTATTTTCTTATGCCTATAAATCCATCATTTGCTGCTTTAACTGTCCAGCCAAAGTGTTTGCACAAAGGTTGGAATAGCCCTCCGGAGCTGTTTTATTTATTTAAAAGAAGTATGTGACCCCTGCATTGCTGGAATCATTTGTGATGCAGGAGCTAAATAAAGAAGCTAGTTGGGAAGAGATTAGTAGTGATGCACTTTATTTGAACGGGAAGGGGGAACGAATAAAATGGAAGTTTTCCCTCCTCCTTCTTGTAGCCAAATTTATTTTTTCATAAGCTTTGATTCCAGATGAATTTTCTTCCATTGCCTTAGACAGAATCAAGGGGCTCGAGGAGTCATGAGTTTGCAGTGTGGAGATCCTGGTCTGGTGTCAGTGTTCGGGGAGAATCCAGATTTTGGTTGGTGAGATCAAGAGTGCACAGGTGAAGGAAGATGCCAGTAAGGTAGGCCACAATTGTCCTGCCTTGTTTTGGGAGTGCACTTGCTCAGGTGCAGTGCTTATTCTGACCCCCTCCTATTGCCCCCAGACCAGCAACGATCAGAATTTATGCCCCTAGATGGGGGGCCCAAGGGTGGTAGTTACATAAATAAAATGTAAAAATGCAGCATACTGTTTAATGAGCAAATGGGTCCCCAGAGTGCTGTCCGGAAGATTTAGAAACATAGAATTTGATGGCAGATAAGGACCGCTTGGCCCACCTAGTCTGCCTACATAATCAGTGATGGATTACTCCAGTGAGTTTTTTTTTTCCTATTTTCAACACTGGTAATGCTGCATGATCAGAATGATGTGAAGCAAGTATAATGAGTGACCCTTATATTTCTGAGAGTAACTCATTTTGTTCTTTCAGAATACTTCCTTGGAGTACATCAGAATTTTAAGAAGGCATGTGGAGTAGAAGGAGACACTGATGTAGAAAAAGTGTTAAAATAAGAGAATGAGCTGAGTGGGAGCAGATAATTTTTTTTCCCTTCTGCCATGGACATGTAAGAAATGTAGACTAAGAGGGCCGCCTGATGGCAAAGCAGGTAGCACTATGCACTCCTGTGCTGGCAACCCAAGTTAGGACATGAGCTCAGGAAGTTGACTGGGTAGTCCGAGTGCTGGGGAGGCACTGCCACTTGGCAATGCTCCAAGTCCGGGGAGGAAGTGTGACAGGTCCACTGCCCTGTAGATCCCTGCAGGCAGGCCATGGAATTTCTTCCACAGGGATGTTGGAGCATGATGAGGTATGCAGGAGCTGCGAGCAACATCAGGGGAGGTGGGCGGAGACAGAAAAAACAGGCAGAAAATCACGTAGGTCAAGCAGGCTTTGCGAAGCCCTGCCTGTTTGCTGCTTGCCCACACCATCACCAAGCAGCTGCCAGTACTGGAGTATTCGCCGGTGGGGGGGGCACTCCTTCTCCTGTCCCAGACATGGGGGGAAGTCGAGGTGTTCTTGGCAGGTAAGGCTTGGGGACATGGTACCACTGGGAGGCAACAGGGTCAGGGCTAAGAAGCTGCCTGCCTGACCATAGGAGAAAAACAGAATATGGGAAAAAATCAATACTAACTAAGTTAAAACCAGGGTGCATAATATTGCATCTGATCAGAAATGACAGTGTAGAACTTTAGGTACAAAATAGGTTCATTAAAAAGACTTTTTGGCATCTGCAGTCTTGCCACATCTACAGTAAAAAAAATATTTAAAAAAAACAGAATGATGGGAGGGAGGCTGCCAGCACCATTCCAAGTTCCAGATGCCAAAGTCTTACCACATAAACTTTCTACTGTACTTATACATTCACATAGAACCTGCAAAATGGCATTTGCTGTAATGAGAAAATGTTCACTTTGCAGGTCTTCAAGTTCAGGCTAACTGCACCCTTACAAAATACTTTTTTTTTTTTTTTTTCAGAAAGTAGACTCATTCTCAGACTGCTGAGCCCTGCTCTCTTCAGTTACTTATCAGACTAATGAAGCAGACAATATGTACAAACTGACTAATGAAACTAATTTAGTTTACTGCTTGGACAAAGGTACCCAGTCAATTAGCATAAATAAACACCAAATATGGCCCCTTGGGTTTAGAGTCACATGCTTCGGGTGTATTCCAGATAGTTTTCTAGCCTGTTCGCAAGGGCAGATACACCAGCATGACCTCCCCCCCCCACACACACACACACACACACACTTTCAGGCCAGCCACAGCATGCACAAAAGTGAGGAATGGCAGAGAGAAAACTAGTGAAAATGTTACACTGGTACACCAAATGACAGCCTGAGCCAATGGCTGGTACACCAAATGACAGCCTGAGCCAATGGACCTCTGGGGCACCATCAATCTGGGACCACTTGAGTCAGCATCTGAAATGTTTAGTTGTTCCTTCAAGTTGGGAGGAGGTCACTGGTTGAGAAAAAACATCCACTCAGGAAGAGCAGTGAAGGAGCGCCAGGAATCGCACTTACACAACAACTGGAGGGTGCTCTAGTAGGGACAAGCCAGATTTTGGATGTCTGGCTGAGGTGCCAGCAAGGGTGAGACTGGCAAGTTGGAGGTCAGAAGGAATGGGTGCCGGCAGGTACAGTGGCAGAGAAACACAGCAGACAAAAAATTCAACACTCTGCAAGGTCAGAATGTCCTCATTACAGCTTGTGATACAGATTTCATGGACATACAGTATCTGCAAAAATGTAGTGTTGCCTACAGTATAGGCATGGGATACAGAGGGAAGACTAGGAGTTGTGGCAGCTGTTGGGTGCTCTTCTCTACAGATATGCTCTGGAGGAGGAGGAGGAGGCACTGCCCATCTGCAGGACCATAGCGGAGCTCCATGCTTAGCTGATGGCAGAAAGGGTAGAACTATCCCACCTGAGTCATCAGCTCAACTGGAGCCCACCCCCACTCCCCCAGAGGCCCACCAGTCCATTGGGGTGGAGAGTGGTGGGTAGGGGGACAGGGAAGGGAGGCAGGGTTAGCCAGAAAGATTATTCCCAGCCCAACACCATCCAGAGAGCAAACCGCTTTGTGTCCCTAGAGGAGGTTCATGTACTTGACTCCAACAGGTGGGATTCTGAGTCATTCAGAGGTGAAGGGCAGGACAGTGTGTGGCACCCAAGGGGTACAAATGGGGCATGTCTACCAGGAGAGTCTTAGTGGTTGGGGACTCAATGATTATGGGTGTGGAGTGGATGGTGGCAGGGGGGTTGGAAGGGAGGGGGATAGTCAGGTGCCTTCTTGGTGCATTGACCATCTTGGATTTAGACAGAATAGGGAGGATGGCAGCGAGAAAGCTTGTGGAGCTGGGGGTACTGATACACCAGGATACCAATGATCTGGTGAATTAGTCTGTGGAGATGGTGAAGCAGAACCTTCGTAGACTAGGGAACAGATTAGCAGCACAGTCAGCCTCCCTGGCTTCTTCTGAGGTACCCCCTATGTGGGGCAGGGAGGAGAAGAAGGCTAGAATTAGGAGGGATGAGATAGAGGAGTTTAATGGGTGGCTTAAGAGATGGTGTCAGGAGAAAAGAGTACTGCTTTGTGGGGAACTGGGGGGGACTTCTGGGACAGAAGGCTCTTCAAGGGTGATGGACTCCACCTGACAAGAGAAGGGGTCTGTGCACTGGGGCAGCAGTTTGATGTCTATATCACATGTTTAAACTGATTGCGGTAGAGACTGGGACTAGGGGAACCATAGGGACAGGTGAGAGGAAGGGGATCCTAGCTAATACTCCCCCACATCTGGGGGCTTGTAGCAGCTAAGTGGGTATGAAAAGGGATGAGGTCCAATCTGGATTAGATGAGGGGACATTAGAGAGGGAGAACACAAAGTATGAAAACACTAAGAACAACAAGAGGCTAACAGGACATGGTAAGCACAAGGATAATAGACATGGGAATAGCAAAGTGAGTTCAGGGGTCAGATGGAAGGGGATATGCCTTAATGCCAGGTGCCTGTGTAATAAAATCAGTGAGCTCCAGGCACTGATGGCTGACACTGAGGTGGACCTTGTGGCCATCACGGATAAGTAGGCTTCAGAAAATAATGACTGGGACCTGACAGTCCCTGGGTACTCAATGTTTAGGAGAGACAGAGGAAAGGGTAGAGGGGGAGGTGTGGCCCTCTGTGTCAGGGATGGCACTGAGGCGGTGGAAGATGGGTGCATCAAAAGTAATAATAGGGAATCAGAGTCACTGTGGTTGCAATTCACAGCAGCCTCAGGCAAGAGACTATGCTTGAGGGTGATCTATAGACCTCTGTCTGGAGCAAAGGGAACAGTGGGTCAGAGAGCTTAGAGAAGAACCTTAAAGGGGGGGTTGCAAAGGGGGTAGTAGAAGTAGCAGGTGACCCGAACCTGCCAGACATTGATTGGGATGTTCCAGTGGCCAGGAGCACCAGAAATCAGCCCTTGCTGGATGCACTCCAGGACTGTCTTCTAGTACAGCTAGTTAAGGAACCCATCAGGCAGACTGCCATTCTCAATGCGGTGCTTACCAACACAGAGGTAGTAGGAGCTGTGAGAGTAGAGGAGCCACTATGGAATGATGTCCACAACTCCATTTGGTTTGAAATGGCCATTGGGACTGTAAAACCCCAACTGAGAACTGAAGCCCTTCATTTTAGGAGGTCGGACTTCAGCAGGCTGAGGGAGCTGGTCAGGGAAAAGTTTGTTAGGGTAGACAACATAGGTGGGGTGGATGAAAGGTGAGGGGTAATAATAAAGGGTGCAATTCTTGAGGCATCTAAGTTATGCATGAGAACAGTAACCAAAAGGAATAAGTTCAAGAAACCATTATGGTTCTTGGCAAGAGCCAGAAAAGCAGTGAGGGCAATGAAAAAGGTATTTTACAAGTACAAAGAGAAGCAGGGAGGAAGAGCGGGGAGAATGCTTACTGAGAAATAAGGAGGCAAAGACAGTGGTTAGGAAGGCAAAAGCAGACCCAGAGCTGCATATTATAGAAGGGCTCAAGGGCAGAGAAAGACATTTCCTCCGATATATTAGGGAAAGGAAAGGAAGGCCGGGGAATTGTTAAGCTATCATAGGTGGGTAGGGTGATAGAGGAAGATGGGCAAAAGTCTGTCATACCTACAAACATACAAATTTGCCAGCAGAAATAGGCCACCTGGTCTATCAAGTCTGCTCGAGGATTACTTTTGCTCAGTTTTCACTAGGGAGGAAGGTGGGTCCTTGCCTGAGTAGCATCAAAATGACCACTAAGGGGGTCCCAGAGGTGAGGCACCCAATATTTACAAGTAAAAGGGTCCAGAAAGGGCTGGCTGTTCTAAAGATGGATAAGACCCTGAGATCAGATGGGTTGCATCCGAGGAAACTCAGGGAAATGGCAGCGGAACTGGCTGAACCCCTGGTAAGACTATTCAACAGCTCACTACAGATGGGGGTAGTTCTGAAGGACTGGAGTGTGGGGGACATTGTTCCGCTCCATAAGGGGAGGGACAAGGAGCAAGTGAGAACTTCAAACCTGTCAGTCTTACCTGTATTGTAAAGAAGCTGATGGAGTCACTAGTCAAAGAGGACCTTGTGAACTACTGGGAAAAAACGGTCTCCAGGATAGTAAACAACATGGGTTCATGGCAGGAACGCCTTGTCAGACTATTCTGATGGTTTTCTTTAATTGGGTGACAAGGGAATTGGATAGGGACCACACTGCGGATTTGCTCTATTTTGACTTCAGCAAGGCTTTTGACTCGGTGCTCCATAGATGCTAACTGAAGACAATGTAGGATCTGGGTGCAGCTAAGGACATACTAAACTGGGTAGGTAACTGGCTATAGGAGAGGCAGCAGAAGATTGTGGTTAATGGGATCAAATCAGAAGACAGGGAAGACATGAGCGGGGTACCACATGGATCTGTCATGGGCCCAGTCCTCTTCAATGTGTTCATCAGCAGAGATACAGCAAAGTTTAAATTTGTTGGCGTAGTGAACGTGAAATGGCCAACTTCGAGTTCGCGGATCACTACTCGAAGTTCCCATAAAGAAGTCGAAATTCTCCTTAATGTTCTTCACGTTGGCCACTTCGCATTCACTTCAAGTTGTAGTTGGAGAAGGCGAAGCTGGTAATAAACAGGACACTGGTCACATGCCTGACTATCTGCAGGTCTGCAAGTCACATGATTCAGGGAGAAACTTAAATAGGCAGGAAGTAAGTGTTTTACTTTCTTTTGTAGAAAGAGTTGTGCACATCACTGATTTGTTTAGCGCAGTTTGTGCATGTGGGTTGTTGGTGATTGCAGAGTGCAAAATTTGCTTGATTTTGCTTCTTTTAGTTTAAACCTTTTTAGATTTAGTTTGTTAATTAGTGTAGCAAGTTTAAGTTAATTTTACAGTCTTTTTTTGGTTTAAAAAAGTTTGTTTTTGTAGAGTTACTAGTACTTGTACTAGTTTTTTGGGTGATGGATCATTGGCGTGGCAGGAAAAGTGGTGGCCGACAGGGGCCATGGATGCAGAGTGGCCGTGTCTGCCCAGTTATGTTAAACAGGGCCAGTTATGTGCCCTCAAGTGCAGGCACAGCCAGCTCTGCAGCAGCAGTGGTCTGCCCGTATGAGCAGCAGCTGGAGGAGCAGCAGCAGCAGCCAGATGCACAGCAGCTGGAGGAGCAGCAGCAGCAACCACAGCAGGTTGTTGCTCTTCCACCATCACCAGCAGCAGCACAGCAGGTGGCCAGCGGTGCCGCCCCCCCCCCCACTGCCTGCACCAGGCCCTGCACGGAGCTCTCCGATGTGGGAGTTCTTCATGTGTTTCTCTGGGGACCCCAGTGTTGTGTGGTGTAAATTGTGCCAAGTGCTTGTCTATCATGGGCCCAAGGGTGGGCACCTTAGCACTGGTGGTCAGCAAACCCACCTAGCTGTCTACCACTGGGTCAAATGGGAGGCCAAGCTGCAGGAGTTAGCAGCCAATCCTGCAGCTGTGGCCAAAGCACCTTATCTGCTTGCTCATCAGTGACAGTGCAGGGAAATGCAGGCAGCAGAGGTAGAGGTTCTTGCAGCTGCACCTAGAGAAGATGACCCACAGTGTCCTGTGACCGTGATGGACTTGGCTGTACTGTGGGCAGAGGTCGATGCCATGCAAACGGTGGTGAAGGCGGCCATGTAGTGTCTCTCTTGAATTGAGGAGCAGAACGAGGAGATAATAGGTTTGCTGTGTAATATCAGTGGTGGTCAGCAACCTCCCCCACAGGCCCCTTAAAACATTATTTTGTATGTCAATTTAAACTCCCAAGCATCTTCTCCGGTTTTATTTATTTATTTTTTTCCTAAATAATATTTTTGTTTTGATGCACACTAAGTATGTAATTTATGTTCAGGTAATGTTTTATTTGCGATTTGTATTACGTGTTACTTAATTTACTTTATGTCGTATATGACTGATGGCATGCAAAATGGCAGATGCTGTGTGCTTTCATTACAGGTGAAACTATTGTGCCATTATGCATGCTGCAATAAAAGTGTTTTGAAGATGGCTTTTGGCCTACACAATTGCAAGAGTTCTGAAAGCATGCATTGTCCACACAGTTGGCAACCACATGACTTATTATCACATACAATTAAGTAATGATGAGTAACAAAAAAAATTATTATTGTGGAATGCATAATGGCGTGGGGTGGTTGAACATTGTGGGGAGGCGGTGAATTGCATTTACTGTTATGACAGTAAAGAAGAATCATGATCAAGAAAAACAAGATTAACAAAATTTCCCCCAAGAAACAAATATCTGCTTTTATTTATTTCTTAAGCCCTATTTATTTTTATTACATACTAGTATGACATTTATGTTCAGTTCATGTTTTCATTGTGATGTTAATTTTGTTAATCCTGTATTTGTTTAGCCTCAGAATGATAAATCTGATTCCCCACCTCCCCCTAAATCCCCCCTCCAGGCCATTGTGCTTTCAGCAATAACAATTTTTAAGTTCATACTCATTATTGTATTTTATGTAGTAAGTCTTGTGGCTGCCAAGTTTACGGACACGCTGGACACTGCGTGCTTGCCTGTAATTAAATCTTGGGTCTCCAAAACGCCGTCTGCAAGACACTTGTATTGCAGCAAGTATTGCGGCCTGGCAGTTTCACCAGCAATGAAAGCACACAGTGTCCGCCATTTTCACGACCATCAGTCATGTAAAAAAGAAAGTAAATTAAATAACAACAATGAAAATACTTGTTCCTTTTCTGAACATGTAGTTAAAGCACCAAGGCAATATTCACAATACCATAACACCACCTAGCACGCCCCCCAACAATGTGCTATTTTGTGTTTGAATGTCCCCGTGTTTTTCATGAAAAGCTCAGATGAACATTAATATCAATCCAGAAATGCGTTGCAGTGTGTTAAATGACATCATTGCATTGTGACGACATTTGCTGCTGCTTCTGGTGGTTTTGGCCCTTTCTTTTCATTTCATGAAAAGTCCCTATGAAGAATAATTGCATGAAAAACTGTTCAGAAAAGTCACAAGTATTTCTTGGCACCCTGCTAAAAGCATGCACTTAGAGCCAGAACTCTGCATAAGTGTTCCAAGTGAGAAAATGGCTTGCTGGTGCCTGCTGCTGTTGTTGTCCGTCTGTTTTCTGCTGCTGCTGATGTACAGTGTTGCTAAACAATGATAGCCACAGATGACCATGGGGTTGAACTATAATTTGATGTTCTGGGAAATTCTTCTGCTGCACTGACTGAAACATGGTGTGCTATGTGTGTGTATTCATGCCAACACTGGTAAGTTAGTGTACGTGTACATGTCACTGTCATGTTTTTTCAGAGACACTGCCATTTAATTTGTATTGAATCTTGTTTCTTGTTGTAAGCACTGAGCAGTCTGTCATGTTGTTCCTTTGCAGGGACTCATCATCATCATACATACTGAATGTTTCCCCTTCACCAGTGTGTTGGCCGTGGTCATGTTCACATGCCATACATATGTGCTACAATCTAATGTGGTATTGTAAAATTATATTTTTTTCCGGGGAGGGGGTACTGCTGTGAGTGAGTGAATTACAAGCATTTCTCATTACTGTTCTTTTCTTTTACATTCTCAGGTTACAGCACACAGATTCACAACCATAGTGATGAAACCATGTTGCCACTGTACACGTGTTCCACATGTGTCTGATTGTTGACTTCGGCTGTACGAACAATGTCAATGCATGAAAGGTAAGTATTTTTTTTGGGGGGGTTGCATGGGTCATTTGGAAAACAATTTTCATTAATATTTTTGTCTTCTATACAGGTCTTCTGTGTATCCAAACTGTTGTCTGCCTTCAGATTTGAACATACCGCCAGTCCACAATACCTCGATGCTACCTGCAAACAGATGAAAAAGAAATTATTTTGCGTTCACTCCAGTACCCCACTCAGTATCAGTACCCTATGGAGCTGTTCCTGTCTTTTTTATATCCATCATCTGGCCTGTATGTCACTGCTGTTAAATACTTTACACCGGCAGAAAACAAAGGAAATAAAAAAAAAAGGAAAGCAGCCCTCGCAATCCTCACTGCTGGAGTTGTTCCCACTTGGAAATTTTTTTCCATGACTGCATCAGCAACCTCAATAGTACACTGTTTTACACTGCACCAGGATGGTCTGCTTCATCTGCATTATTCAGCACCACCATCATCGTGACTGGGTACAAACACAGATGTGATTGTCCTGCTTAGTATGTTGGACAAAAAACAGTTAAAGTTGTGTGATTCGTGATTGTGAAGATGAAGATCATGATTTGTCTCGTGACTAGTGAATCTATGATTGTGACGTGATGATGAGTACAACGTTTGAACTGAGATATGCACCACACTGGTACTCTGAACACTACCTGAACATTCAAAGTCACCCTCCTCATGCCTGTGGCAAACCTCCGGTGTTAATCTGCAGCTTTTACCTACATGGCTACTTGCTGTTACTTGAGGACTGGCTGGCAGATTTTATTTCAGACACACACACAGAATTTATTTCACACGCCACCTACGCTAAGGTCTCGTGACTCGTGATCGTGAGATGACATGACTCAGACATGATGAACTTCCCAGAAATGTATAATGTTCTCGCCAAGACAATATCTACTGGATTAAATAGGTCCAGCTTCCTGTGAGGACAAAGATTCGAGTAGGGCATCCTACAGAATGTGAACACAAACAGAAGCATTGTACTAGACCATGGATCTTGAGTAACATGACAAGATAACTGGGTGTCCCCAGTCCTGATTAGTGATGAAGCCAAAGATTTAAAAAAAAAAAGAGGGTTGGACCAAAAAAAGTTAAAGTTGTGTGATCGTGAAGATGAAGAATGTGATTTGTCTTGTGACTCATGATCGTGACATGACAATGAGTACAACGTTCTAAGTGAAATATGCACCACACTGGTACTCTGAACACTACTTGAACATTCAAAGTCATCCTCCTCATACCTGTGGTAAACCTCCAGTGTTAATTTGCAGCTTTTACCTACATGGCTAGTTGCTGTCACTTGAGGACTGGCTGGCAGATTTTATTTCAGACACATACACAAACAGAATTTATTTCACACACACCACCTAAGCGAAGGGTGATGCTGCAGGCACTGCTGTTACCAACACAGATTCAGGGACCTTGCCTGGACCTAACCCTCTCCAACACAGTACTTTTTCCCTTCAAGGATTTTTTCTTTTTTTATTTATTCCACGTGATGTGACGGAATGTCCTGCCCACAGACCCAAAGCTTATAGCCCACTGACTAATGTGGTTCATATGCCACAGTCAGAAACAACTTTGCCTAACCTTGTCTTTGTGGGCATTTTTTTAGATTACACGGAGTCACCAAGAAAATAAATACGTTTCTTGCAAACAGTTATTTTTTTCTAATTTTGTTGGTTGCTAACAAATTCAGCTTGGATGCTGTCCTGTGGAGTACATGTTCCAAGTCCAACCACAGCCTCATTATGGTCATCCACTATTTTTTCTTCAACATTTGAATCATTGGATGGCCCAGGCATAACCTCAACAGCACTGGAAACATGAGATTGTGATTGTGAGTCATCGTCAGGATCAGAATCATGTTCAACTACTGTGGTGACGGGGACGGGAAGTGTGACATCAGCTACACTGTGACTCATATCTTTGGACTCCACAATATTTTGGCAACCTGTTAACTTGTCACGGGTTGAACTTGGGGCAATACTCATGCCATCATCAACTTCGCTACCATCACCAGCGGGGACAACAGCATCTCCAACCATCATTGAAGCAACTGATTGTGCTGTGAAAAACACAGTCGGAGAAATCCCTTTACTGCCATCAACTATGCCCTTACGCTGCATACTACTACACACGCCTACAACCACTCTTGCCACTGGCAGCAGTGCCATGGCCAGAAACATCTTTGCATGCACGTCTCTTTGCGGGCATTTTTTGAGATTACACAGAAAATTAACAACAAATTTAGATTTCTGAACTTTGGGGTGGATAGGAAGCCAAAAAACAGCTGTGGCTTACAGATGGAGATTGGGCCCTAAACAGATGCAGATGCACAGACAGATGGAGACTGAGCACTCAAGAGATGCAGCCACAGAGGCACAACAACACCTTAACCAGTGGTCACACAAATCCAAAACTGGACAAATATACTACCTAGATAGAATGAAGCAGTAAAAAATAACGCAGACGGATAAGAGATTCAGAGTACTGCGATTACGGTGTGGCGCAATAAAATGTGTCTGACTTGACAACGCACACACACACACACACACACACACTAAAGGTAATGTGCAGAAAATGTAACAGTTTGGTACACTACAATCAAATGTTTTAAACTGATTGAAAAAAGGGACAGCACCACAGCAAACAGCAAAAAATTATATAAACTTACTACAAGTATTACTGTATGTACAAGAACACACAAATACTAATACACTAGCTACCAAATAACAGAAAGACTGCCTTTCTCACTGTGAATCTCCCTTCACCACAGATCCGCCCCTCCCCCAAGGCATACTTCTACAGTGTCTGTCAGTACACAGGCTAAATGTTCTAAATTAACATTCAAAATGCACACAAAAACGATAAACACTCAATGATATATGCACAGAAGGGTTTCCTACAATCTATGTACTAAACTGTGACCAAAATAATTGGATCAAAAGTGATTTTTTAAACCTTTTTCGATGGTTTGATTCTCAGAGCTCAGACAGCAAACTGTCTCCAGCTTTCCACTACACACACTATGCAGAACTGAGGCTGTGCAAGACAATATAGAGCCCATGTGACCTGCCATCCCATGAATCAATGCAAAATGTGCCTTGCATGGCAATAAATAGGTGGCGCACAGCAAAATACATTCAAATCAATGGCACTTCATGTTAAAATTAAGGGGGAATGCTGCATTACAAGGCAAAGTAACGCGTTGTGTGTTGAAAACAATACACTTCGCATTCAAATATAAAGGCAGAGTACTCTGCTTCACGTTGTGGAGCACTATGCGGATTAAGGAACAATACGTGAACTGCTCCGCGTAGCGAAGCGGGAGCACTTCGCCCACCTCTATTCACCAGCGACACTGGAGATGGAATCCAGGGCAGATTGTGTCTCTTCACAACTAGAGGAGAGGTCTAAGGTTTGGCAGCTGATATTCAACACCAGAACGTGCAAAGTAATGCACCTAGGGAATAAGAACACAAGGACAGAGCACTGGATGGGTGGGGTGAGACTTAACATTATGACTGAGGCACGGGACCTTGGAGTTATTTTTTTTTTTTGTCATTAAAAACTATTGAAATTTTCCAGTCCAAAACAGCACATTATTTAAATGCAATGCATCAATAATAGCACCAGGAGAAGGAGTGCCAGCAATTGTGTCTTTTGTAACAAAACACAGGGTGCAATATTCCAGTATAAACTAACATAGATATCAGGAGTTATGCTAGAACTAAACTATAGTAGGTTGTCTAATAACTTGTGAACAATGTAAGGATTTAAAAAACAAGAAAAAAAAGACCAATAACCATTAACTTTACTATATCAACAATTGCATGGTGACAGAACCTACACAGAAAGAGAGAAGAAAGAGCACGTAAAAAAGAGAATTGTAGGGAATTTTATTTTATTTATTTAGTTTTTGTTTACTGGGTAGGTGCACTAGCCATGAAATGACTATTTTCAGGCGTGACCCGGGAGAGTACAAAACAGAACAGTGGAACGACAGCACACATGAGTAAATAACAAAAGAGGTATACACAGTGGAAGAAAGAGGAGGAGAGGATACACACCTTATACACATGGAATTCCAAAGAGCCATTATGTAATACTGCAGTCTGTCTCATCTATATTCCCCTTAGGTTACTGCTCCCCTAATATATTGTACGTATCTGACCCATATGCAGGTGTAATCCTGATATTTCCCTAAGGCAAGATGACTGTGGCATTCATTGTTTGCTAGGATGCCCACATTCTGTTTTCAGCTAAGTAAAGAGGGAGTCTGTATCGTACGCCACCTCTGCAAAATGAGGTGCTTAGCCTTTATTGCTACAGCACCTATCCATCGGATTTGAGGGGTAGTGAGGTACATATTACCATGGGGTATAACAAGCATGTAGGCTAAAGGAGAAGGTGAAAAGTAGTGCCCAAAATGGTTTTGCATGTATTATGTACCCCTTTCCAAAAATTTACAAGAGGTGGGCACTGCCACAAGAAGTGTAGCAGTGTCCTTCCCAGCACCTTCAGCTTTCCTCTGTGGGGCAACACATTTAACCAATGGAGCTCCTGTGGCATCCTGTACCAATAATGCAAGATCTTGTTCTAGATGAGGTGACTCATAATGTCTCTGCAGGCAGTATGAGCATTGGTTTAACGTTGGACCCATTGGACCAAAATTGGGCTCATTGTTCATTAGAAATGCCAGTTACTAGGTTTCTTTCTCAGTGATCTGTTGCATTCAAAGTCTGGTCTGGCTGAGCATCTGTAAGGCAGCGATAAATATTTCCTGCCCTACCATGCGGTAGCCGAAGCTAGCTTGCTGGGGCAAAAGTCAATGCGCTGTGGAGGGAAGAGTTGACTGCACATAGCAAGACCTGCACTGCACTCCTAATTTCCAAGTACTTCCAGTGACCAGAGCGAGGAATGCCGTAATGTGTGTAAATTTGCTCAAAAGACTGCATCGTGTGGGAATGTGGGAGAGTGAGGTCTCAGATACGATGTAGTCCCTTGGCCCCTCCAAGACTCCCAGAAATGTATTTTATTTTGTCCACCTGTAC
Source organism: Neoceratodus forsteri (assembly GCA_016271365.2). Classification (NCBI taxonomy): domain Eukaryota; kingdom Metazoa; phylum Chordata; order Ceratodontiformes; family Ceratodontidae; genus Neoceratodus; species Neoceratodus forsteri. Next base: position 621,563,378 of record CM028131.1, read on the forward strand.
TTTACTGTTGCTCCACAGTTGCATGAGTTCAACCAGTGCCAGATTTTGCTTAAGTAACTCACCCAAGGTCTGCCAAGTCTGTTTTGAAACTGCAATTGTGGGAAATGATTCAGGCCCTTGGGACACCAACCCTTACAGGAGTGTGCTAGTTGATGTGCTACCCATCAGTTGTTGTTCCATCGTAAGCAACAGGAGGGAGTGCTATGGATTGTCTTCAAACCATCAAACCATTTGGGCACATAGAAAAGCCAGATGGTAACCTTTTATCCATGGAAGGCCCCAACCTCCCAACTTCTAGTGAGCTTTAAGCTTCCCGCAACTATACCGAGGTGGTTTGCCCTCCCATAGGAAAAATCCAAAATGCCTGTCCGTTTTGGAGAACCAAGCATCACCTATTGTGATGGGAAGATGGCTCATCAAGAATAGCATGAGTGTGGTACTTATTTTCAACACCTCTTTTTTACCCAATAATGAAAGGTGCAATGCCCTGCAGCAGTCACACTCTGTGTACAATGTGTGTAGTAGCAGGCCAAGAGTCAACTTAGGGATAAAGAGAATATGTGGCTCAGTGTGACAGTGGCTCAGCAGATAGCACACTTGCCTCTGAGGCCGGGAGATCAGAAGGCTGTGGGTTCTATCCCCACACCAGACACTTGGATTAATATCCCAATACTGACACTGCAGTGCAGCATGAGGGGGGTGCTGCACTCCTGATGTACCTTCTTTCGGATGAAACATTAAACCAAGGTCCCATCTGCCTGTTCTGGTGGTAGTTCAAGAGGATGTTAGAAGATCCCATGGCACTTCACGAAAAAGAGTAGGGGAAATTTTTGTTATGACACAAAAACAGATACAATGAAAGAATACCAAGAAATACTCATTATACATTAACAGAAAGCTCAAATCAAAGGGGGAAAACAGAAAAAACAAAACAAATAAGTACCACAATAGAACACAGTAATAGAAACCCACCATCAAACATAGCCAGGACAAGACTTCCCAGCATGAATACAGCATCCAATACTGCCTAAGGCCCCATTCAACCTTTAATTGCAAGGGGAAAAAAAACAGTACATAGCATTGTCCCAGAAAAAATAGAAAAAAAAAACATAATACAATGAAAAGCCATTATCCAACCCACTTCACCCCCTTCCAGAAATGTTGACATACAACCTCCCCCATAGTACGAAATTCATAATGATAAATTTTATCTAATTCCATCTGTACTTGACATAACATATCCCAAACAATCACATCCTTTTGTTGTAATACCCTAAGACATCTAGCATGCAAGATCACCCATTTTAAACACGCAAATATCACCCAAAACGTACCCTTCTGCCATTTTCTCCATCCCGTCCCCAATTGCCCCAATATTAAAACATCATAAGACATTTGTGCAAACAGATTTTCACCTCATAAGGCAGCCAAAGAAGCCCAAAAACCTTGCATACAGATACAGTCAAAAAATAAATGTTGCAGTTTCAACTTTTCCTAAACATGACCCTACTAGACAGACCCGTTCATCCAGCATTTTGTGTTTCTGATTCCTTTTAACATTTAAGCGTTGATGTCCACACAACCAAACCATATCCTGCATTTTTAATGGAATTCTTGGCTCAATAATACTGTCTAATAACAGTCGACAATCAAGGTGAGCAGGAATATCAAATACCGGTTCTTCCAGATAATAGTAAGCAAGAACAGTTCTATAAAATTTCTTTCTATCAGTGTCCATAAACCAATGAAGCACTATGTGCCACAGCCTAACACATTTTAAAGAGGTCTGTACAGTATGTAAGCAGGCAAACATTTGTCAGAAACATACCATCTACCCCTCCCCCAAGCTTCCAAAAACTGAGCCTCCCAATGTTTCATACTATCAATACCTAAGCCTGTATTCCCTAACAGCAGCGGACGAATATTACAATAAAAAAAATTAATAAATAAATAAACCAACGGCTGTACCATATCAAGACCACCTTCCTTTCTCACCCTGTAGGTGTGCACCCTTTTTACAGGATTCAGGCGGTTACCCCATAAAAACAAAAAGAACAGTCCCATCAACTTCGCATGCATACTAAAAGGTACTGGATAAAAATGCGAGACATACAAAAAAACAGGCAGAATATAGGTTTTTAACAAATAAATCCTTTTTTTCCTTGTCATTTTCCAAGACTTCAAAGACATAACTTTACTGTGTGCATCTTCATATACTAAATCCCAATTCATTTGTTCCACCCTTTTAGTGCCAAACAATAACCCCAGTAACTTAATCTCCCCATGTTCAATTGGAATTGAAAATTGCACTGGTATGGATACTTTACCTAAAGGCAGCAGCTTACATTTAGAAATATTAAGTGTTATCCCAGTAATGTCATACATATCAACTAAAACATCAAGTACTGTACACCCTGGCCAGATTCTAAATCTTGTACAACAACCGTACAATTGTCAGTATAAGCAGACACCTCTGGATATATCTTACCAAACCTATCACAAACAGGCTTAATCCCATCTGTATCTTCTATAAGCCGTAAAAGTGGATCAATGGCAAAGACATGTAAGAGTGGACTTAACGGACATCCCTGCCTCACACCATTTCGCAGCTGAACAGGTGTTCCCAAATGCCCATTTAGCAATGGGGTCATTGGTGCCCTCTCATATAGACACTGAAGTACACCAACAAATTGATGCAAAACCCCATACGTTAGGAGTGTGTCCCACAGATGACCATGCTGTACTGCATCAAAAACAGTTTCCTAATCTAATGATAGTAAATACCCATCCAGCTGCAAACTTAAACCTTGTTCAACAACTTCCCTAATAAATATCAAATTCTGTTGAATATTCCTGCCCGGTATGGCACATGTCTGATGAGGCAAAATCACATAAGTCACCACCCATGCCAATCGTGATGTCAGAATTTTGGTAAATATTTTATAATCAGAATTTAACAGACTTGAAGGTCTCCAATTCCGGATATTCTGTGAATCACCTTTTTTATATAGAAAAGTCATTACCCCCTCCTGCATACTAGAGGGCAAACTCCCACCATCTAGAATCTCCTGATACACTACCTGTAAAGCAGCAACCAATTCAGACTTGAAAAGTTTATAAAATTCATTAGAAATGCCATCCAACCCAGGGGCAGTATGGGCCGACAAATGATCAATTGCCACCCCAACCTCCTCATCAGTTACTGGTCGCATCAGCGCTTCCACTTCACAGACAGAGATCACAGACAATGACTCCATATTCAAAGGAACTGTCCTCCATGTACCCAGAGGCTTCTGATCACCGTGTGGATACCAGAATGCGTATCTCGCACTATCCCATCACTTCCAATTAAAGTCTTCATAGTCAATTTCTGAACTCCCTGTAATTCAATTTCATAAGGATTAACCAACTCTTTTCTTCCCTGTGTAACAAATTGTTGACATTTAGCAGTCTCTCCCTCCCGACGTTTATGATACTCACACATCTGCTCCTTAAGTATCTTTAGTTGTACCTGATTGTCATCACCTGTTCCCCAAGTCTGTGACAAAAGTTTAAAATACCGTGCTCGCAAATGTAAGTAATCCAAATATTTTGAACTAGCATAAGACCTTGATACCCTTTTCAAAAAGTCCCTTAAATCCCTCTTAGTATCCTCCCACCATACCCCCCAAGAATCATATAAAAATAGAACATCTTGTCTAACAAGTAAGAGATCCCTCACCCCCTGCTGTACCACCTCCTGCTGTAATATAGAAGTATTTAATTTCCAATAACTTCTACCAAAAGAAATTTTATGCACTAAACCAATCCTAGCCTGTACCTGTACATGATCCGAGGTTTACAAAGGTACACTGCTCATGGCTGTACCGTTCAACCTATCAGAAACAAACCAGAAGTAAATACGCATTGACAGCCTGCCTTTATAGAAAGTATGGTCCAGAATTTTACCCACAAGATCATAAATATCAACTAAACCTGTAGTAGTTAGAATTTTCGTCAATGCATTAGTATCACTATAAACTTTTTGAGTTTGTCGTCCCCAATCCCCGGGCAATAAACCACAATTAAAATCACACCCCCCCCTCACAAAATCAACTTTGAGGTAGAGAGGAAAGGCTCAATAAGACAAAATAATGCCACTCTATCAGCCTTAGTTTGTGGTGCATACACATTAATTAAGCGATATGCTAGACCACCAATAATCACATCTACAAGCAACACTCTGCCAGGAGAAATATTCAAAACTTTCAAGATCTGGACAGGCAAATCAAAAAACAAAATACTCACGGAACAAGGCACCTCCCCTACTAACCATAAGGATGGCCACCACCTCCAATCTTTTTTTGCCTGTTCTATCTCGGAAATGGTGTGTAATCTGGTATCTTGCACAAAAGTAATCTGGCCTAAATCATTATGCAAACTAGCGAAGGTAATAGCACGCTTCTGATGATTATGAATACTATTAACATTCACAGTAGTGATTAGAATAGAAGACAACATAAAAAGGGGAGTCAAAATACACAAACAGTAGATTCACATCATTTCTTTTTTTTTTCCTTTTTTGGGGCTTAGGCTTATCAACCTTTCCAGGTCCAACTGGAGTCTCCAGTTGTGAGTCTGATGGCTGATGAGCCATCAGACTCACAACCCACCTCCTCATCCGCAACATCCATAAGAACGTCAAATGGATTCTGAACCACAAGTTCTTCCATTGTAGGAATCCCCTTATGCGCCATTTTAGACCTCGTAACCCCTTGGAAAGATAAGTCCTCCCCTCTCCCAGGCAGGGGCATCACCACCTCCATCTCATCCAGTATTAAACCAGAGTCAGGCCCAATAGCGTCTTCCTGCAAAGTATGCTTATCCAGCTCATGGTCAGATAAATTATGGTCCAAAACCTGAGGGGGTTCCACCTGCACCGGACTCTGCAAACCATCCTGAGAGGGCACAGAAGGATCCCAAGTACAGTCCTGAACATCCACTGCCACCACAGCAGGATCAGAAGATGTTCCTGAACCAGTCAGCAGCAGGGACCAGCTCTTCGCCATCCATCTGAGCCATCAAATTACTGGCTTTCATTTTCTCCTTTTGTGCCATGGCAACATAGACATCATGTTCAGCTCGAACAGATATATCCATACTATTATGGGATGCCCAAGAGCAATTTCTAAAATTATTACCCTTTTCGTCACACAAATTACATTTCTGGGGTTGTCTGCAATGTGCCACAGTATTCCCCAAATCTCCACAAAGGCCACATTTCTGTTTTTCATAGGCATTGCTCAAATGCTCAAGTTCACCACACTTATAGCAGGCTCTGGGCTGACCAGGATAGAAAATCACACCCCTATCTCTCCCCCCAAAAAAAACAATTAGGTAGATGCTGTATAGCCCCCTGCTCTTGTTTGAGCGTAACTTTATACTTCCAGCCCTCTGTCCAGAGGTGTTCCTCATCTAGTATATGGTCAGGGTAACCTGTTACCAGGCAATGTTATTTAAACCAATATGTTATATCCACCACATTCACTCCTTCATTACAAAAGAGGACTGTGATGGTCTTAGATATGGGTTTAGTCAGAGGAATAGCAAGAAAAGGCCTCCACACAGGACCATTCTTAAGCAGATTATACTGTTTCCAAAAGCATTCTAGCCCATTAGGATGTTTAAAACTAACATCATAAATGGTGTCCCCAGGCATATGTATCAGGGCATAAATTTTGTATGCATAAAACTTCATACTATTCTTAAGTAATGCCCGCCCCACAAATAATCTATCGATGCTTCAGAGGCTGCACCCCTGAATTTTAGCTGAACTGCATTTCGTCTCATTGCTGGTTCTAAAACATTCCGAACATTAGAAGGAAAAAGCTTCTCATGCACCCCAGCAAACATTAGATTTAGGGGCCAGTAAGCTTGCAGAAACATTACCAGGAGCAAGCCCCTCAGAGACAGGCAGGCTTGCACGCACTACCTGAGGCTTAGTTATTGATGAGACCAATTGGGGATCCAAAGGGACCGGGGAAGGAGGGGGGGAGCTGGGCCGCAAAGCAGGCACATTATCATCACCTTCTAATGCTTTAATGGCTAACAGGAGTTCCTTAGGCCCGGTATCAGTAGGAGATCCATGATCCATTAAGACCTGACCTGGCGTAATTTGAGAAGGGGAAACTGGAAAGCCTGACCCAGAACAGCTCTCTTGACACACAGGAGCAACAGAATTATTTTCTAAATTGGGGGCATTTGCATCCCAACCAGAGCCATCAGCTTTTTTTACCCACCCCGCAGCTTCAAGACAGTGAGCAACCCAGTCAGCTGGAGGTGTAACGGGACTGACAAGCTCCTCCACAGGAGTAGCACCAGCAGACTGTAGAGATGCATTACGAACTTCCCTACCAACCCAACCTTTTTTCCCTCGTAGCTGCTGTGCTTTTGGGGAATGCATTCAGTGAGTCCCACCAGTGGAAGCGCCAATAGTAAAGCAAACGTTGTAGGGGGCAGGTACAGAAAAGGGAGTACCATGTCCAACGTCAAGACCAGGTTCAAACATTTGCCAGTCCTCCAGAAATTATTTAGCAGAGTCAACATCTGGTACAGCTACCTGCTGTATGTGCACCAAATCCCCTTTCCCATTTAAATTTCCCACACCGTCCTTACTGAACAGTACCTGCTGTACCACAGCACACTCCCAAGAATCCACCACAGTCTCCGGATCCTGTTCCATGGCCATCACAGCCATCCATGCTACTTCCACATCCATATGCGTGACGGTAATTTTGGCATGAGTGCAGCCGTCTGTCACCTTATCTTGTCTGATGCGCTCCACCAACACCACCTCTAGTTCCTGTCTTCTAGCAGTGAACCTTCGTTCTTCAGCTGCAATCAGCTCGTGGATATCCACCGCATTGGCCATTGCAGGTACCTGATCCATCTCTTCCTGCAGTGGTTCTCTTACAGGTAAGGAGACCTCTTGAGATAAACTCCCAATATTGCTAATAGCAGGATCGGCCTCATGATTTTTTGAGACCGGGGAAGAGGCCTGTTCCCTGGCCCTAAGCACATCTGTCCTCCATGAAGCCTCAGGCAGACTGGCCATAGCTGCACCAGTCACAGTGCCATCTACCTCAGAGTAGGGGAATTTCCCCAGTGCCCTGGCCAAATTTCCCCCCATTCACAAAAAATACCACAAACAGCTTACTCTGGTTCAAGGTCAGTTGGCATTCATCTGTATCCCCCTCTCCCGGGTCGTGCCTGAAAATAGGCAGAATTTGTCTAGTGCACTTACCCAGTCAACAAAAACTAAATAAATAAATAAATGTGCATTGACATTGATCCCAGGATAAATGATACCTTTTTTTTTTATTTTCTATTTTCACCCCCAACCCAACCAAACACTGTCGCCCAACTGCCTTACCTTGGCCACCTCTTCCCACTGAGGACTCCCCCATGGAGTCCATGGCTTACCCCGCAGGCCGGAAAATGGTGGGGGCACCCCTTAAACCCCCTCCCCTGAGAGACTAAGTCATCATCGAGATCCAGGCAGTACAGCAGCCGTGGGCAGGTGAGGACCCACTATCGGGCCCTTGCTTCAGTGTCGTGCTGGGAGAGGCATTTTTCTGTGTATGCCCTCCCAGAGCATTATGTGCCATGACACCAAGGCTAATGCCGGTGTCCATCACACTTTCCCCTCTTGGTGCAGGCATCAGGGCTGCGATATCTCCTGGCTGTTGCCAGAGGTCAGGCCACCCCCAAGCCAATGTGCCCCCATCCCCCCCAGGAGGAGCTGATCATCCCCCTCCCAGATGGCCCTCTGGCTCCCGGATCTGCTTCCAAACCTGGGTCACCAGCGGAAATCCAACCGCTGCGCCAATGTGCCAGCTAGGATAAGTGATACCTTTTGATGACCGAGTCAGCCTTTGTTGTGTAAAGGGGTGTGGGCTACAGTTGTCAGCAAGGGGCAGTACCTGGGTTTTGCTCTTGCTGAGCTTGAGGATAGACACTGATGTAAACTGCTGAACCAGGCTAAGCAGGGCTGGTACCAAGGACTCCGGGGAAGAGAATAAGACTATTAAGTCATCTGTGTACAGCAGTGTGGTGTAAGAGTCCTTGCCTATCTCGACATCTGTTATTTTTGATATGATCTGATGGCGACAGCCAACAGTTCTATAGCCAATAAAAATAATAACAGTGAAAGGGGGCACCCCTGCCTACAGTAGTTCCTTTCTGCAATAGAAAGGAGGGGGATGAGAATCTATTTGTCATGACTCTGGCTGTATGACCACTGTTTAGCACCTGTACCCACTTCAGAAAGTTTTGGTCGCAACCAAAGTGCTGCAGGGCCACAAAGAGGTGTGGCCAGATGACTGAATCAAAGGCCTTTTTGAAGTTCATATAGACCGCTGCTGCCTCTTGCTTTAAGTTTTGTGCGGCCTTCTTGATCATAAGCAGGGATCCCACATGATCTGACCCCAAGTGACCTGTCTTCAAACCTGCCTGCGTCGGATGTATCAGCTGAGGGAGAAGGGCTTCCAGTCTGGTGGCCTGTACTTTGGCTAGGACTTGCAGTCTGCGTTAATAAGTAATATAGGGTGGTAATTGGTGCAACATGTGAAATCCTTGTCTTTTTTGGGCACTGCTGTAATAACCGCCCCTCTCAAAGTAGGTGGAAGAGACTCACACTCCAGAGCTCCTTCGTACATTCGCTTGAGATGTTTTGCCACCAAAGGAGGCATAATTTGGTACAAGTCCACAGGGTGCCATTATCCCCAGGGGCTTTAGCTGGGGCAAGGGCCTTAATTACCTCTATAAGTTCTAAATCCTCAAGCAGTTTCTCTAGTGCTTGTTGTTGGGTCTAGTCCACCTTGGGTAATGACAACTGCGAAAGGAAAGTCTAAATAGCTGTGTCAGCAGGAGGATGTGAGTCTGAAAAGAGATTGACACAGAATTCTATCATTCTGGAATTGAGAGCTTTGGATGAGTGCAACAGGTGGCCTGCAGCAAAGTCTATGCTTTAGTTTGACTAGTGATAATTCTGCCCATCTTGACAGAAGTGTGTTAAACCTATACAGTACCCGAGTCCAGTTATGGCTTTTATGTTGGCCTCTGGGGTGTCTGTACCATTTTTGAAGCTGGCCTTATTGGCCATCAGGGCTTTCACCAGTTCCTGTTCTTCTAGTTCCCTGGCCCTTCTCCTTTTTTTTTTAATATCATTTTTTATTTTATACACGTTTGTACAGATAGGGTGGGATATTCAGAATGGTTGCGCATGGCGCAACACAGTTACGCCCTGGTGCGATATTCAAAAGGGGAATGTGCCTGATGTGCCTGGCACAAATCCTGATGTGCCGGAGCGCTTCAGTAATGTATGCAGCGCAAGTAGGGGGGGCGTGCCCATGCATGCTCCGCACATCCCGATATTCAGCCCGGGATGTGCCAAACCCATGCAGGCGCAACCCCTACTTGAGCTGCACACAGTTGATCACAAAAAAAAAGGAGCAACAGCTGGCCACCCACAGGTGAGCTGCCATGTAGCAGGGTGCAACATGGCAGCTGCCAGCTATGGGTGGCCACCTGAGCTCCAGCGGCACCTTCGTGGTTGCGCCCCCCCATGCCCGATCATGGGCATTAGTATTGTAATAAAGGTCCTATATCCCTGGTGGTCCAGTGGACTGCTCCCAGCCCGATCGCGGGCATATGTACTAATATTAAAATGTCCAATATCTCTGGTGGTCCAGTGGACTGCTTGCAGCCCGATCGCGGGCATATGTACTAATATTAAAACATCCAATATTCCTGAATGGTCCAGTGGAACGTTCACAGCCTGATTGCAGGCGTCAGTAATAAAATATGACAAACCAATCCATTCCTGGTGGTCCAGTACCCCCTCCCAGCCACCCACTGAGCCCCCACCACCCCGCCCCCCGGTCAGCGGCAGGTGACGCTTCCACCTTGACGCACTGCCCTCGACTGACTCCGTGCGGTGAGGCTGTATGCCCATTGGTCCACAGTGTGAGTCAATGGGCGTGCAGCCGTGCCAGTCTCCTGAACCAGATATGTGAATGAATCCATTCACATTTCTGGACAGTAATCTGACTACAGCTGCTCACCCATTGGCTCATGCTGAGGACCACTGGGCATACAGCCCACCGCACGGAGTCAGTCGGTGGGCGGCGGGTGGCAAGCAGGTGGAAGTTGCCGCCGCCACTGACCGGGGCAAGGGTGTGGGGCTCAGTGGCGGTGGGAAGGGGTACCGCTGGACCACCAGGGATGGATTGGTTTGCCATATTTTATCACTGATGCCCACGATCAGGCTGCGAGCGGTCCACTGGACCACCAGGGATTTTGGATCTTTCATTAGTTTACATATGCCCGTGATCGGCGGTGGGGCACTTTGCCACTTGTGCAGGGGGCGTCGGTCCCCGACGGCTGCAGCCTGGCAGGTCGCCAGGCGCAAGTCACTGGGGATCGGTGCACCTGCATGCAAATGGGACCATAATGACATAGCAAATAGTCCCATTTGGCGCTATGCATCATAGGCTCATTTGCATGTGCACTTTTGAATATCACCGTTGATGCGCCAGCTAACGGCACTTGCGCCAGCGCATCCCTCCTTTGCTCCTCTATAGCCACTTGCGCTTGAGCAGTGCCACTGCACCATGCACAATGTGGGTGGCCATGGTGCTGAGCCATGCGCAGCACCATTGAATATCACTCTGTCAGCACACTGGCACATCCCAGTTGCGCTGTGTCCAGGCTTGCGCCACAGCCTGGCGCAGTCTGAATATCCCACCCATAGTGTACAACCCAAAAAACGTCCCAATCATTCCCCCCACCCACATTTAATCAGTATATAGTTTGAGAGAGAACAAACAAGGATATAATTATTTAATTAACCTTTATCTCTTGGATCTGATACGTAATATGTAGTACCTTATATTTAATACTATCTCCCAATGGTTTCCTCCTTCATGAGCATATCTCACTCATACTACAAAATTGGGTTTCATTTTAAAGAGATCTCACTTAGTTTCAATTTAATTCTGTAAAGAAACATAGAAACATAGACTTTGATGGCAGATATTGACCGCTTGGCCCACCTAGTCTGCCCATTTCCCTACCTATAGGATAAGCTGCAGAGTCTAGTTAACCAACAGCCTATTTCTACTTACCCCCACCACAAGAATTGCCCTATGTCTGTCCCATGTATTCTTGAATTCTCCCACAGTTTTAGACCCCACAACCTCCTCAGGAAGGCTGTTCCATGTGTCCACCACCCTCTCTGTGAAAAAATACTTCCTCACATTGCCCCTGAGCCGTCTTCCCTTTATCTTTAAATTGCATCCCCTTGTTCTTGCACATCTCTTTTTCTGAAAGATGCTACCCTCTTGGACTTTGTTGATTCCACAGAGGTACTCAAAAGTTTCTATCATGCCCCCCTCTCCCTTCTTTCCTCAAGGGTATACATATTAAGCTCCTTTAGTCTCTCCTCATATGGCTTCTGTTGCAGACACTACACCATTTTAGTTGCCCTCCTCTGGACTGCCTCCATCCTGTCTATGTCTTTATGGAGATGGGGTTTCCAGAACTGGACACAGTACTCCAGATGGGGTCTCACCAACTGTCTGTACAGAGGGATGACAACTTCTTATTTTCTGCTGGTGATGCCTCTCCCTATACATCCCAGTATCCCCTAGCCCTCCCTACTGCCTTCTCACATTGCTTGCTAACCTTAAAGTCATCTGATATGATTAACCCCGGGTCCCTTTCCATTTCTGTTGTTGTTACTACCTTCCCCCCACTGTGTAATCTTCCCCTGTGTTTATGTTTCCCAGGTGCATTATTTTGCACTTCTTTGCATTGAATCCAAGCTGACATACTTCTGACCATTCCTCCAACCTTGCCAAGTCTCTTCTCATCCTTTCCACACCTCCTTGTGTATCAACCCTGTTGCAGATCTTTGTATCATCTGCAAAGAGTCATACTTTTCCTTCCAGTCCCTCTGCAATGTCACTTATAAAGACATTAAAAAGGACTGGACCCAGTACTGAACCCTGCGGTACCCCACTAGTAACCGCTCTTTCTTCAGACTGGACTCCATTTCAATTACCTTCTGTGTCCTGTTGTTCAACCAATGTTTTACCCAGGCTACCACCCTGGGACCCACTCCCAGGCTGGTTAATTTGATTATTAATCTTTTGTGTGGGACTGTGTCAAATGCCTTGCTAAAGTCTAGGTAGGCCATGTCCACAGCCCCTCCCTAGTCTACTACTTTGGTCACCCAGTCAAAGAAATCAATTTGATTCGTCTGACATGACCTTCCCGCTCTGAACCCATGCTGCCTTGGGTCCTGTGCCCCACTTTCCTCTAGGTACTCAACCATTCTTTCCTTCAGAAGTAATTCCATTACTTTCCCTACCACAGAGGTCAAACTGACAGATCTGTAGTTTCCTGCCTCTGTCTTGCTCCCACTTTTGTGAAGGGGAATCACATCCACCTTCCTCCAGTCCTCAGGTACCACACCATCCTCCCATGCTTTGTTAAAAAGGGTAGTCAGTGGTGTCACTAGTTTTCTCCTTAATTCTTTTAGAATTCTGGGGTGAATTCCATCTGGCCCCATTGCTTTGTCCACCTTCAGTTTTAAGAGTTCTTTCAGAACCCTTTCTTCTGTGAAAGGACTGGGATCGACCCCCCCATCCAAAGTGCTTCTGTTAATTGGATTAGGCACCTACCCTCCTCCTCTTTTGTGAATATGGAGCAGAAGTATTCATTCAGTATTCCTGCTTCTTCACTGTCCCTCTCTGCTCACCCACCATATTTTCTATTCAGCCTCACTATCCCTCCCTTTGCCTTTCTATGCTCCCTGATGTACCTATAAAAGTTTTATCCCCCTTCTTAACCGAGTTGGCTATCTTTTCCTTAGTTTGGCCCTTTGCTATTCTGACTTCCCTCCCTGCTTCCTTCTGCCTTAACTGGAAAAGTTCTCTGTCCTGCTCGTTCTGTGTTTCCTTATACTTCCTAAATGCTGTCTTTTTCTCCCTAACCTTCCCCGCCACCTCTTTTGAGAACCATAGTGGCTTTTTCTTTCATTTTGATTTGTTTATTTGCTTCACATAAAAGCTTGTTGCCTCTGTGATGGTAGTTTTGATGTTTCCCAATTGTTGCTCCACCCCTCCTTCTAGCCTGTTTGCTAGTGCTTTTCTAAGGCACTCTCCCATCTTACCAAAGTCAGCCCTACTGAAGTCCAGTACCCTCACTTTTGTATGGCTTGACTCTGTAGCTGAGTTTATCGTGAACCACACTGTTTGGTGGTCACTTGTTCCCAGATGACTACCCACTTCTAGATCTGAGATCTGAGATCCTCTCATTGTCCCCATTTGAGAGTATCAGGTCTAAGATTGCTCCCTCACGAGTGGGTTCCAAAACTAGCTGTCTGAGGCATGCCACCTGAAGGGGATCGAGAATGGACCTGCTCTTGGATGTGGCTGCAGCAAAGATGTGCCAGTTAACATCTGGCATATTCAGATCCCCCATCAATAGTATTTCCCCTTTCTCTGCCTTCCTAAGGATGCCTTCTAGCATATCCTTGTCCATTCCCTCTCCTTGACATGGGGGTCAGTATACAACCCCTGTGCGGATTGTGGTGCCATTTCCAGTGTCTAAGGTGACCCACAGTGCCTCCCCTTCTCCCTGTTTACTCTTTTGTTCCGTTCCTTTTATCCCTTCTCTTACATAGAGAGCTACTCCTCCCCCTCTTCTACCCTTCCTGTCTCTCCTGTAGGTTGTGTACCCTGGTATATTAGCATCCCAGTCATGGTTCTCTGTGTGCCATGTTTTTGTGACTGCTACAGTATCCAGGCATCCCTCTTCCATCAAGGTCACAAGTTCAGGGAGCTTGTTGCCCAGACTACAGCACTGGTACTCATTACCCTCATTTTTTGATGGCCTTACCCCTTTTTGTGCCATTCCTGTCCTTATTGTGTTTTGTCATTTTCTTCATTTACCCCTACCCTTCTCCCTATCGACATCTCTATCTTGGTGTATACCTTACTTACTACACTGATTTTTGTTTGGGGGGCTAGGATTTCCCTTCTCCTTTCCAGTGCCTCTCCCCTTGGCTAGTTTAAATGCTTGCCAATGAAGCATTTAAACCTATCATCTAGGATCCTGGTTTCCCTCCTAGACAGATGCAGATCATCATGCCACTATAGGCCTGCATCAATAGACAGGCAGCACCTCCGAGAAGGTTACCGTGCGTGCTACTTGTCTAAGGCCCCTCCCCAACTCCACAAACTCTTCCTGCACTGCTCTGATCCCTTTCTCAGCCAGGTCATTTGTCTCTAAGTGGACAATGACATCCAGCTCCCTCCCTCTTGCAGCTGCTCCAGCGATCCTGAGGATTCGCTCCCTGTCCCTCCAAGCCATGGCACCAGGCAGGCACCTTACCTCCCTCTCCCCTTCCTCCCCCAGTTCTACCTCTCCTAACAATGGAGTCCCCCACCAGGAGTTGTTTCCTTCCCTGTGGGGTCCCATGCCATCCTCCTGTGGGTCTCCTTTGTGGAGGTTCCCAGCATCCTCCTTGTTCTCTCCACAGTGGTGCCTCCATAGAGGAACCACACTTTGTCAGAATGACATATGAATTTTGGAGAAGTACAGCTGGAGGAATGTGCCTCTGTTCCACCACCCTCACCCTCTCTGAGCCCACTGTGGTCCAACCGCTCTTCTTTCTTGGCAACCTCTGAGGCAATGGCAGTGGCCCTGGTGGTCCCTGGGTGGGAGAGGGGTTCCCCAAATCCTGGCCAACTCAGCCTGGAGATGAGCAACCTCCTCCCTCAGCCCAGAGAGGTGCCTGCAGATGGGACAACACCACATCCTCCAGAATGTCTCCCGGAAGACTGCTGCTCCAGAGCCACTGCACTGCACCACTCCCATCATGTCTTATTTCTGGCCCCTTAACTGTTGTTTGGAATATTTACTCTTTCCTCTGTTTTTTTTTTCTCCCTACTTACTGCCTCTGTGCCCTTTAAGCTCCTTATGTTCCTGTTCTGAGACAAGAGGCTCCTATATTTCTCAGTAGTCTCCTTATTTGCTCAGAGTCAGACCTCCAGCAGCTAGGGGGATGGAGAGCTACTCTGGTCCGTCTAGAATGGTGAGTCTTTTGTGGCGCTGAGATCACTCACTTCCTGCTCCCAAACAGGAAGTTCTTGTTGTCAGTCAAATCATGTGCCTATTAAAGTAGAACTGGCTTAGGGTGGAGGGTGGAGGGGAGGGAAGGAGTGTAATATAGTCTCAGTAGAGAAGTATAGTGATAACAGCAGCTCCTTCTTCTTGGTGTTCTCTGCCTGTTCTCTGGCAGAAGCTATCTAGCGCAGTGTTTAAAACTGGCTTCAACCTGACTTCCTTCTAGCTAGGCCACTCCTCTACTTCACAGCTCTTTCTACACTTAGTAATTGCGCAGATAACAATTCCCTTCAGCCACCTGAGACAAACACCTAGATAACTACACAGATGACAATTCACTTCAGCCATATCAGTAACATATCAGTTTTCTCCACATAGTTCCATATAGGTCGTCATAGTCTTCTGAATCAAAAAGAAGTTTTTTAAATAATAAAGTTTCATGAAAAATATGCCACCATTTGTGATAATTAAAATCTTCTAGAGCCTCATCCTTCCAGTTCGCTAGTATAAGTCTTTTGAGTGCCATGGCAGCTAAGGCTATGATTTTTTGATGGGTGGGTTCTAATTTCACGTTTTGATAAAAGTTGAAAATATATATTTCAGTTGTACACGGAACATCTATATTTAACCACTCTGAAACTACTGCATTAATTTTCTGCCACCATGGAAAAATCTTAGGGCATATCCATAAACAATGTGTTAAATCCCCTTTTTGTCCACAGTCATGCCAACATAGATTTGAATATTGTTTACTTATCTTATGTATCTGAGCAGGCATGTAGTATGCTCTGTCATTAATATTTCTTTGAATAGATTTGTTTTTTGCTGATACAAAAAATTTACTTCCCTTTTTTCTTGTACTCTCCCACTGTTTGTGATTTAAGGAAAGTAATGATTCAGCATTCCATTTTTTTATTGGTTTTATTGTTTGCTACACTATTGGGTTTAATTATTCTACTATAAAAATAAGCTAACACTTTTTTGATTTTTTATTTATCAACATGGATTGTTCTTTTATCAGATTATCCTTAAATTTGGTAAATTTTGAACTAATGTCTAAAAATCTTTTCTTTAATGTGTAATAGTATATTATATTCCATTTCTGAATTTTAAGACTTTCCAATAATGTTTGGTAGCTTAGAAATTCATTTTCTATAACCAGATCCTTCCAAAAAAAGATACTCCCTTTATTTAAGGTAACAAGATCACAGTTTTTTAGGGTCTTCCCACTTTTATACCCATGAGAGATATTTAAGTATAGCCATGGGAGATCTAAGAAAGATGGCTTTTAAAAAAACTTTAAAGCCATCAGAACCCACCCAGATAATAGGGAAAGATGAGACTTCATAATTTTCGGTTGTAACCATATTTCTACGAAAACATTGATCCATGAACTTTTTGTATTCTGCAACAAGATATTTTGATATAGTCCTAAATCCAAACCTGGAAAGAAGGTCAATTGGTAAATCAAAGTTAAGATATGTGCAACTGCATAGTTTAAGGGGTTTGGACACGCCAAGCCCCCCATCTTCCTCAAAATAATCATTGATTTCTAGGCAGTTTGGGCTTTTCCCCCTCTCTAGATACATTTTTTTTAATTATTTTTAAATCATCAAACCATGGCAAAGAAGGTGCCCCCAGTGTGTTCTGGATTACATATATCAAATGTGGCATAGCCATCATTTTGATTGTGTCAATACGTCCCCAGATAGATAAGGTCAGATTTTGCCAATTATGTAGTAGTGTCATAATTGTGTCTTTGGCCTTGTTGTAATTTAAGTTTATATTTTTTTCCTGATTTGATGTTAAATAGAGGCCAAGGTAGTTTGTATGATCTTGAATTCAAAATCTTGAATGGACTCATTCAATAGTTCAGATTTATTTCTTGTGATTCTCATAATGACTTATTTTTATTTAACAAGTAATCTGACATTTTTGAATAGTTTGAAATTTGTTCCAGAAAAGCTTTCAACGATGAGTTTATATTTTTCAATATTAATAATATGTCATCTGCGAACACACTGAGTTTGATTTGTTCTCTTGATGTATTAACACCTTCTATTGCCGCACAGTTTCTTAGAGTACTTAATAAGGGTTCAAGGGCCAAAATAAAAAGGGTAGGAGAAAGAGGGCAACCCTGACATACACCATTTAACATCATAAATTCTTTGAACAAATGTCTATTTACCTATAATTTAACTTTGGTTTGATAGGACAGTTTTCTAATTATTGTAATAAGTTCGGTTGGAATATCCCAATAGGATAATGTTTTAAATAAGTATACTCTGTCAATTAAATCAAAGACTTTAGTGGCATCAATACCCACAGCATAAAATATATCATTAGCATATTGGGAATTTGTATTCACTATTTGGATAATTGCCTGAATTTTGTTATTGGTTTGAGAAATGTTGCATCCTGAAATAAAACCATATTGATTTGAGTGTATAAAATTTTGAATATGGGCCTGCATTCTATTATCTATTAATTTGGCAATGAATTTATAATCGGCATTCAATAATTCAGTCGGGTGGTAACTATCAGGTAGGTTATGGGGTTTGTCTGGTTTAAGAATAAGAATTACTTTGGCCTGTTGCATAGACGGAGGAAAGTTATTTTCTTCAGCTAATATTTCAACTATCATCTTCTCCAACCATGGGTCTAGAAGAGTTGCAAATGCTAAAAAGAACTCATTTGAAAAACCGTCAATGCCCGGAGATTTATTTTTAGGCAATGTTTTGATAGTCTCTATTATTTCTCTTTGGGATATTGAAAAATATCCAAATTGAAAAGGTTTTTATCTTAGAAGCTTGGATATATTCTTCTATTACTTCTGGATCTGGGTTTAATTCTTTTTGGTAAATTCCTTGAAAATATTTGACAAAAATTTCTGCAATTTCTAAGTCTCATGTTTTTTGAACTTGGCCTTCAGCATCTAATAAACTAGTAATTATGTTTTTTTGTCTTTTCTGCCTTAAGAAAGTTGCTAATAGTTTGCCAGATTTATCCAGATGGTAGTTTTTTTTTAATAATTTTCATCATTTTTTTGGTAGTCCTGATGTATAGATTCTAACTTTTTATTTCTATATTCTTCCCATTCAAGATGATAAGTGTTACAGTCTTCTAGTACTAACTTATCCAATATTTTTAATTTGGCATCAATTTGAAGTTTTTTTTCCTTTTGGATTTTTTTCTTATTTATGTCATATGAAATTATGTATCCCCTAATTGTAGCTTTAAAAGCATCCCAGATTTCATGAACCTTTGCCTGACCTTTATAATTATCTATCCAAAAATTATGTATTTCCTAGGATATGACTTTAACAAAATCAGGGTCTTTTTAAAAGACTATTATTAAAGGTCCACTGGTAGTTCTGCAGCCTTTCTGAGTTCTTTCTGAGTTATTTAATCTAAATTCTAAACTAACCAAGGTATGGTCTGAGAGGCAGATAGAATCGATATCTATTTTTACACAATATTTTACCATATTGTTAGAAACAAATATATAGTCTAATCTTGCAAAAGTTTTAGACTTTTTATCAACGTGTGTAAAGTCTTTACTATTGCCATTATTAGTTCTCCATATATCCACTAATGATTTCAAATGAATAAAATCTAGCACTTTTTTTGCTGTACTTGTATTACTTGGAGAAGTTACAGAAGATGTATCCAAACTTGGGTTTAAGACCACATTTAAATCTCCTGCCAAACCAACATCCCCAGTCTGAAGGATCTGGAATCCTTCACTAATTTGGCAAGAAAATTTGAATAAAAGGTGAATGGGGTGTAAACCGAACCAATAGTAATAGTCTGTGAATTTAACAAGGCATTTCCTTCCCTCCTTGTTCTTATATCTATTCAGGATTTTAATATCCAGGTTCTTTCTAAAAATTATTGCTAGCCCTCTACTTTTTTTGTCCCCACATTATAAAAACAATGACTACACCATTTTGTTTTCAATGTCACCATTTCTTTATCTATTAAATGCATTTCTTGTAAGCATATAATGTGTGCCTGTGCTTTTTTTTTTAGATATGTTAAGATCTTGTTTCTTTTGATTGGGGTGTTAAACCCGTTTACATTGAGAGAAACACGTTTTATATATTGTCTGGAATCCATCCTAAGGGCAAAGCATTTAGGTACATAACATTATTAACTAGTTCCCCCAATCCCTCCTCGCGCCCCCTCCCCACCGCAAGAATTATCCTAATAAACAAAACATTTCCAAAAGCTTGTTTTGTGCTAACATCCATAAACATTTTAACTTTATAACATCTTGTTTTCACAATAGGAGCTGGGATGTAATGACTTAAGGCATACCCCATTTAGTGTCAATGCTGCACCCCCCACACCTGTTCAGATTTAAAGTACAAGTTAAACTTGGGCATAATTATAGGTCAAAATCTGGTATTAAAGCCTTTAATTGCTTAATGGCTTCATCAACTATATCGAAGGTAAATCTTTTATTTTTTTATAACCACTCTCATTTTTGCTGGCATCCCCATTGTGGCTCGAAAGCCTTTTGCCCAGAGTCTTGATCTTAATTCATCAAATTTTTTTCTTTGTTTCAGCAGATCCAGTGGTAAGTCATTGTCTGCCCCCTGGACCACCACCGGGACTGATGTTAGCCACTGCCACCATGAGTCTGTCTGCCCCTGGACCACCACCACTGGGACTGATGTTAGCCACTGCCACCATGAGTCTGTCTGCCCTAGACCACCACCACCACTGGGACTGATGTTAGCCACTGCCACCATGAGTCTGTCTGCCCCCGGACCACCACCACCACCGGGACTGATGTTAGTCACTGCCACCATGAGTCTGTCTGCCCCCGGACCATCACCACCGGGACTGATATTAGCAACTGCCACCATGAGTCTGTCTGCCCCCCAGACCACCACCACTGGGACTGATGTTAGCCACTGCCACCATGAGTCTGTCTGCCCCCCCGGACCACCACCACCACCACCACCGGGACTGATGTTAGCCACTGCCACCATGAGTCTGTATGTCTCCCAGACCACCACCACCGGGACTGATGTTAGCCATTGCCACCATGAGCCTGTCTGCCCCCTTGACCACCACCACCACCGGGACTGATGTTAGCCACTGCCACTTCTGAGCCTGAGTCTGTCCGGACCACCACATCCATCAGCCACAGACACAAAGATTCTTAATATTTAAACCATAAAGTGAGTATGTGTACTTGTGTTTGTTATGCTGCTTCATTTCCTTTAGTTGTATGTTTTGTTTTCTGCAGCTTTTCAGAGCCGCAACGTAAAACACATACAGTACACTTCTTTTGTTTCTTTTACAGGGTAACAAAAAAAGTCTCCATCGCTAAAAATCATTGGAAATGGTACTGTAGCTGTACCGTACAGAGAGAAAGCGATGTAATATCCATGTGATATCCATTCTGGTAAGTATGAAGATTTTATTTCATCCGTTTCATTGTTTTGGAAAGACTGCAGCAAATATTGCACACAGGTTGTGTTAGTTGACAAGATGTGGGTTTGAAATGTAACTTGACTTTAGATTGAAATTTGAGAACCAGGGAGGGACACGTAACAATTAAGTTGTAAGAACTTATTAATTTATTTATTTAGGACACTTCCAGATGCTTTGTTGTTCTGTCAAAGTGGCCTTATCCAAAAAAGTTCTTCAACATCAGGCACCCCCCTTCCCCAAGCTTAGGCACACGTGCAACAAGCAGAAGTCGTTTCATTACATGACTATGACCATCCTAACAACCGGACTCCAGAAGGATGCTGATGAAAACTGTGCAGAAGTAACAAAATAAGAAACCATTAGAGACAAACCTGCAAATATGATCCCCCCCCCAAAAAAAATACTTACCTTCATGTGCTTGAGAGATATCCAATTTCAGCGCAAAAAATTCTCATTGAGCACTGGAATGTGCACAACAACAGTTTCTGTGTGACCTGTGATGCAGAACAATACCATGAGTACATGTCCATGTCAACCCCCCTCCTCACCTACAAAACACACAACCATATATCTATATATATATATATATATATCTATATATATATATATATATATGTATCTACTCACCAAGGCTACTATTAGTGTACAGCCAAAGGGCACCCTTCAATCCAGTTGAGATGATCACATTGCATTTGTTCGAATCATCTCGCAGAACACATTGGACCAGCAACATGACGCTCACTGTCATCATTTTATACTGGGGTATGTGCTGAAACACTCTCATTTCACTGTGTTACCACTTGTCAATTTTCTGCACACAAGGAGGATGCATTTTGGGCCGACAGAAAAAATCTGGGACTCTGTGCCACCACTGTGCGCATGACTGAGTGCGCCATTAATTCTGGGGGACTTTGTATGTGCTGAAACACTTTCATTTCACTGTGTTACCACTTATCAATTTTCTGCACACAAGGAGGATGCATTTTGGGCCTGCAGAAAAAATCTGGGGCCTCTGTACGACCACTGCATGCATGACTGAGTGCGCCATTAATTCTGGGAGACTTTGTATGTGCTGAAACAGTCTAATTTCACTGTGTTACCACTTATCAATTTCCCAGAAAAAATCTGGGACTCTGTGCCACCACTACGCGCATGACTGAGTGCGCCATTAATTCTGGGGGACTTTGTATGAGCTGAAACACTCTCATTTCACTGTGTTAACACTTGTCAATTTTCTGTACACAAGGAGGATGCATTTTGGGCCGACAGAAAAAAATCTGGGAATCTCTGCCACTTTTGTGCGCATGACTGAGTGCACCATTAATTCTGGGGGACTTTGTATGTGCTGTAACACTCAAATTTAAATTTGTTACCACTTGTCAATTTTCTGGACACAAGACAGATGCCTTTTGTGGATGGAGAAAAATGATGCACCCAAAACAGCGCACGCACACACACACACACACACACACTTAACAGAAGGAAGGGAGCCCAGAATACAAAGTGTCATGCATACGGAAGACAACAAAAAAAGGGCAGAATTACATACAAGGGTCAGGGATGGTGGAGGTATACAATTTTATGACACAGCAAGGAAGGTGTGGGGGGGCACATGGTGCGAGGAAACAAAACTAATATGGGATCCCATGGTGATCCAGCAGCCGTTCCAGCATGGACATAATTTGCAGCTGATATCCCTCTATGTGATCCAGCCATTGCTCCACAGCACTCATCCTCTTGCTCTTCTCCTCAACAGCACTCCAGAGAACTGCCAAGTCAGCCTGTGTTACACGCAGTTCTCTGGGGTCCAAACATTCTGCAGGCTGACCTGCTGGTGGTCGTGGTGGTGGGGGTGCTGGTGGAGCAACAGGTGCTGCTGTGGCCCTCCTCTTCTTAGGGATGCCACCATGACAGCTGCACCCTCTGCCACGGAATGGCCAGCAGGTGCAGACATGGTCCGTTCTGTGGCAGCCTGCCACTCCAACTGCTGGTGATTAAGCATATGGGTGTGCTGGCCCCCAGTCCCCAGGTGACTCCCCCGGGGGCCATGGCGCACCTCCACCTCACACAGGCGACACTTGACCACACTGCTGTCCCCCTGACACAGTCAAAAAACTGCTAAACAACAGAGGTGCGGGGAGGACCAGGCACAGGCAGGGGAGGGCCAGATGAACTGGCAGCCGGCTGGTCACACTGCTGAACACAGATGGGATCCACACCTGGGGCTGGGGAAACAGGCTAGGGTTACCACCTGTCCTGATTTTTGCAGGACATTCCTGATTTGGGCAGCTGTGTCCTGCAAAAATACATGAAAAACACTACATGTCCTGATTTTACAGGAGAGAAAATATTTTCTGACTTTCCACTAAATGTTGTAGAAAACTACAATATCTTAATTAAAATACCTTAAAATGAGAAGAAACAATAGAAGCAACTAAGAAACTACAATACTCAGACTTAATTCTGATTCTGTAGAGAAAACAAGTCTGTTGCTTTGGTTGAGGTTACGTACTGTCCTGCGAAAAATCACGTTTCAGTAAGAAATGTCCCACTTTGGGCTTGTTAAAAGGTGGCAGCCCTAGAACAGGCACATCCTGCTCCAGAGGACCTTGTGCTGGACTTGGTGGTGGTGGTGGTGGTGATTGAACTGCCTCAGAGTCAGGAGGTGGTGCTAGTCCTGCTTCCGGGGGTTGGACACTCACAAGTTTAGAGCGGTCCAACAGGAATGGGTGCCCATGCCCGCCACTCATGCGCACAGTACGATACGTACTACCAAGCTCTCTCAGAGCTGCCCCCGCCACAGACATTCCCTCACCCTGCTCCATCTCACCTACTGCACTCCCTCAGTCCGAGCAATCAACTCACACTGTCACACAAGCACAACACACACAGTCACACAGACACAGACAAACAACTAAGTTATAGAGGTAAGAAAAATTAAATTTACAGAAAGAACAAATTAAGTAAAAAAGACAGAAAAGAAAAAAAAATGTAGCTTTTAAAAAAGCTGTTGGGTTACAATCAAAGTTTAACTCTCCTCCTCACTCTGATCTCAAAGTATCAGCACTTTAACACACCCCTCTCTCTCCACACTCCTCTCTCTCAGTCTGCACAGGAGAAAGTGAAACTGTCTGCTTGTATGACTCACTTCCTTCCTGCCTGGCTAAAGAGCATGTGACTTACAGTACTGTAAGCCATGTGATGTGTGGGGGGCTGCCAAATCTGAAACACCAAGTGGATCACTTAGAATCATAATAAGGAATCGCGAAGTCCATTAAAAACAATGACTTCACCTTACTGCGGTTGCCATTCGGGCCCTTAACGCCTAGTAGTGATACAGGGAGTGAGCACCTGCATTGCCCACTCCACATAGCGGAGTGGCAACGCAGTGCCACTTCAATGCTCACTTCGGGCTGGCGAATTTAAATTCGCTACATCTCTAACCCTGGCTCTAAATTTACAAAAATTTTTGATTTTTGTACCTGACCCATTGGCCAGCTGGAGTAGCCAGCATGCGTATTGGGGTAATTCCTCCAGCAGGGTGTAAAAGAGACTCTTCAAGTGTAGTGCCCATGTGGCCACTACACCAAAAACGTTAGTAGCCAAAGCACCTGTATATGTGACCATTTCATGCAACTGGACAGGGTAGGCACACAAAGTCTAATGGCAGTATATCAACTTAAGAAAAACCTTTAGTGGTCTCTGATGAGTGGCCATTGACCACCTGGTTAGTGGACTTTTTGGTCTACCTCTTGGCACTCAAGCTGAACTCCTCATCACAGTACTCAAGGAACCCCACATCTCCCTGGCACTCAGCCTCCTTCCCCACACTCAAAACGCTCAAAGGGCCTAGGTCTTGGCCTGTTGCTTCATGTTCAGTCACCCCTGGAAGCAGACCTAGACAAAGATATTCAGAGGGCTTCTGTCACAATTCCCATGCAGCCCTGTGACTCAAGGTTGAAAGTTAGATCATCCAAAAGATGTTCTTTCATGCACATCTGCAGCAAATTGTGTTCATGCCGTTAACTGAGGAAATTATGTCCTGCCTTTTAAAAATCCTGCCCATGGGTGTCTATTGGGGCGTGCACAAAACATAAAGCATGCAGTCTGAGCTCTGTTTAGGTTTCAGCTGTAATACCCTGTTTCAGGGGCAACAGGGTCCAAGAGAAATATATATATATATATATATATATATATATATATATATTGATTTGTCTTTGTTTATAATGCTGAATTACACAAACTTCCAAGGTGTATAAACTGCTGTTTGACTCAGTTCAGAAAAAACTGTTGTCTTGGGAACCATGTTCTCAACATTGTCTGAATTTTGAAATCCAAAAGGTTAAAAGTCAGTTTGAAAAGGTGTCCTTTAACAGTCTTGCCCCCTGGTCCTGCCACGATCTCCAAAGTAAACTAAAGGTTTCAGTTGTCATATGGCTTGAACAATGTAAAACAAGACTTATATCTGATTTCACTATTAGCTGGAAATAAAACAGCAACAACTGCTTGCAGTTCAGTAGGTGAGACTCATGGCTCCCTTACTGATTCAGGCTATTGTTAACTGAACAACATGAAATAAAATGGTTCTATGTTTCCCTTAGTTTAAAAAAAAGATACTAAAATTATTGTAGGTCCTTCATCACCTCTCCCATCTGATGGCTCATCAGCAATTGTGTCAGGCACGTTCGTCAGAAGGAGTTTATTTCTTTGATAATGCCTTTGTAAAACATTGGGTTCTGCCCTTTAAGTCTGTTTAGTGTTTCAGGGGAAAACGCTGCATTTTCATAATGCGCATTAGCAGCCAGTTCCAGTGAAATTTGACTTGTGAATATTGAGAAATGGAAAAGACTAACAAGTAATCTCTAATAAATGAAGACAGCAAAAATAATTGTGTTGCCCCCCCCCCATTACAAAGTAGCATACTCCTCCTCAAATGAAGTGTGAGACATTATTTAGCCATTTATTTCTTCATTTATATATTTCTTGTAAATGTTGTCCAGGTCTATGTAACTGCATCTGTGCCATGGCTTCCTGCCCAGAGGCAGAACACAATAAGAAGAAAGAGCAGGACAATCAAATTATATATACTATGGCAGTAGAACAGAAGAGGGGAAGTCAGGTATTATGTGACATTTTCCTTTAACTGCAGATTATAGTTGGGCTATTGATGTTGACAAGTGTGATATACTGTGCCAGGGATTATGTAGACTAAATCAAAGACTTAATGGCGCAGCCTAGTCCGCTGTGCAATTTACAAAGAAATGTCTCCCTCAGCCACCAAGCATACTCTGTGGGTACTATATTGCAATGGAAATGAAGTTGAATTGTGAAAGTCCATTCTATGCTGCAGTGTAAATGCTTATATACATGGTGTGCTACTGATACCTGTGGTGTCCTTTCTGTAACTATTTTTAAAGCATCATTAAGAACCTACCTATTTGATCAAGCTTTCGGGTCTGACTACAGGCAGACAGGCAAGAGTTTAAAATAATGTTTTAATATGGCATTTATATTATTATTTATGAGATTTGCTTTGCTAATCTAAATATGTATCTTGTATGAGAATTGTATGGCATCCAGAGTCATTTGGAGGGGGTGCCTAACAAATAAATTTGCCTTGCCTTGCCTCTCTTTTGACCTTGCTTGGTTTAGGGCTGATAGATTTTTGGTAATGTACTGAATCTAGTTAGACACAAGAAAAATACATTCTAGGCCACTGGATATCCCAGAGGGTAGTGTGTCCCACTCAC
This sequence comes from Neoceratodus forsteri, assembly GCA_016271365.2. NCBI lineage: Eukaryota > Metazoa > Chordata > Ceratodontiformes > Ceratodontidae > Neoceratodus > Neoceratodus forsteri. The sequence continues at coordinate 621,589,750 of CM028131.1, forward strand.
ATGCTGATTACTCAAGTTCAGGAATGAGCCTGAGATGTTGACAAATGGGCCACTGATGATCGAAGATTGCTGTCGGTGGCAGCGTGTGCTCGATCAGGAGGTTCAGCAACACACTTCCACAGCATCAGTGACCCCAGTGGTAGGGTTATGGAAGGTTTATCTTCCTGCTGAACTGTGTTCTGGTGAGGCCCCTCTGTGTCTATAGCATGTACCATGGAGTGGTGGGAGGACAGTTTTACAGGCCATAAAACAGTAATGGTCCATCTGAATGACAACCACAGTTCTTGCACTCAGGCCCCACGCAGTGAAGCTCACCCTTGCCCTGGACCCTAAGTCTCAGGGGAGAGGATCCCCCCCAAAAAATCTGACCATAGGGTGAATAATCATGGGAGCTGGCAGAAGTGGTGAGGTTCATGGTGGACGGGGCTAGGCAGTGGCCAAAGTACTGGAGGAGAGTAATGTGGGCTAGGTCAGGGACAGGGAGAAAAAGTGGACTGAAAAAAAAAAGGAGAAAACTACAATTCTCAGAAGATTATCTCTCACAAGCTTTCAGAATCCATACTGAAATCAAAACCTTTTAAAAATGTAAAGACACATAAAAGTTTAAAATAAAAGCATCAGGATCTTCAAACGCTCCTGTGGCACACAAGATAGGGCTGTCGAAGGAAGGAATATTATTTTGAGTACCACCAGTGATAGACTATTCAATAGTTCAAATCCGAATAACAAAAATCAGCTCTGATTCTCATAGTTTGGATGTTACTTAGGTCAATCTCCTAAAGTAAAATCATTTCCCTCTCCCCAGATGGCCGTGGCCATCACCACCCCCTCAGTCCTATTCCATTGCTACTGGTTCTCACATACCTTATAAAGATGGTCACACAACCAAACACAACCCACCCCTACTTTACCCAACCCCACCCAGTCCCATATTAAACAGAAGCAAGGCACCTTTAAGACCCTGTCCACACTACAGAACTGTTTCTGAATACCATTTTGAAAACCAGTTTAGTTACACCATTTCAGTGCATCCACACTATGCACTGATCATTCTTGATAACGGTTTAGTGTGTCCATACTGTTGGTGCTAAAACTGTTCTCCCTGTAACCATTTCATATTAATTCCAAAGCCAAATCCCTTGGCAACGGCACATCAGTCAGAATTGCCAGAGAAGAGATCCAAGTAGGTGGATTGAGGGTTGCCAGGCAACATGAACAGTTGTGTGTGGATCTGATCCAACCAGCCCTCGCGGGGATCCAGACAGGTGGAGAGTCAAAGGGTTGTATGCAGGGAAGCACCAACCCCCAGTCATGTCCCCTTGGCAGTGACTGAGCTCATCAGTGGAATATACACCCTTTTGGCTCGAAAGAGTGTTGTAAAATCAACTAGGCAGAGCAGAATCCCTGCTACTAAAAATGCAGAAGGTGATCACAGAAGCACTAATGGTACCTGGAGCAAGGGATGTTTCAGGGACTTCTGATGTGTCAGTAATTCAAAATGCTATAGAGAAAGGCCAGACAGTGGGGAAACAGGTTATGCTTGGGGAGACACGGATAGGCCTGTTACAGTGGCTCAAAGTGCATGCAAAGAAAAGATATAGTGTAGATCAAACTAAAGATTCAGGTGAATTGGGAACCACTGGGGACAAGAAAGGGTTACCATGCATCCCAGCACAGAGCTATGTGGTGAGGCAGCTTGGCCATATGTAGCCTGGCAAAAGGGGTTGGAAGGATGCTTGGGATCCAGTAGATAACATGTTAGCTGGGGTATGAGCGGGGAATAGATACAGGAATCCAGATGTGGGACTGAACAGTGGGAATTAATTTTTCAGATGAATTGAAAACTGTGGATCCATGATGAAGTGTATCAATGAACTTTTATGAGTAAAGTCAAGTGCTTAGAGGTTTCTGAGTGTGTGTGCATTACTGTGAATGTCAGGCAGGGTCTCAAGGTGAAGCCGTACTTTCTCTTTCAGGTCCAAGCACTGAAATAGCTGCAGTCAGTGCAAGGAAACTCCCAGCAATAAAAAAATATCCCAAAACATGGGACATTCCCTGGGCCATGCATCGCCCCCATTCTAGTGCAGTGAAGCACGAGGGTGTAACCACAAACCTCCTGAAGAGGGGGTCTGCATGTCGTTAAGCAAACAAGACCACTGCATCCCCTGGGCTAGTTTTTAGTGAAAAGGTCAGTCTGCAGGAAGCAGAAGTGTACAGTAGCTAGCTGCTGTTCAGTATGAATGGGCCAGGTGAACTGTTCTGAGCTGCATGTCATTGACCAACAGGTCAAACAGCTTTAAGGTTTTCATCCATCCAGAATCTTACAGGTGGGAAGTGTTCTTTTAAAAGGAGATCCTGCATTGCTAGAGGGACTCTGTGAGGTCATATTACCGACAGGTTGTGTAATAGGGCCCCTACCCCAAAAGAAAGAATTGTGGGAATGAAAAGTCATATACCTTAAAATGTTTTGTCACTTACAGGTTAGTTAGGCTGGGACCGGAGCAATGCATTGTGTTCTCTGTTCTATCCTGCACCCGAGAGAATTGACTGTTCCCAATTTGCTGTGTGGTCCTGTTAGTAGGTGCAGTCTGTGTGGGCAATGTTTTTTTGAGTTATCCTTTGTGGAAAGTTGTGGTTAAGACTTCTGTGCTGTAAGACCAGTGTAGTATTTAATTTAGTTTAATCCTTTTGTTACGCCTGAAATTCATTCCCATAAAAACTTCTTATTTCAATTTCTCTATGTGTTCTGTGTTTCCCGACTTGTTGCTTGTACTGTAGATCTTACACATTCTGTAGCTATTAAATACTTCTTTTACTGGCGACACTGATCTGTCTCCAAGGGTCTGCATCACATTAAATTAGATTGCTTCTTCTACAGAGTGTAACCCCGAGGGAGCGCTATCCCAAGGGCTACTACCCCTGCCTGCTTTGCCACTAGCAGGTTGAGGGGCCTGGATCCAATGGCGGGTGCCTCCACCCAGAGGTCAGGGTAGAAACAGTCAAACACGACTTGGTCACAGCCCTCTGGGTCACTGCAACCCCCCTTTCCTTCCGCTAGTGGCCCACGAACACTTCTCACCCAATAGTTACGACTTACACTTACCCCCAAAGTGGAATGACCAACTTGGTGCCGAGGACCCCCTGTAAAATAAGATACAGTTACACAATATTCCATGCACAAAAAGGGAGCACAAATATACAGTTCAGACAGTGTACCTTGCAAACAACAAATGTGATTTATTGAGGGGGAAGTAACAAAGATGGGGGAAACCAGGCTGATTAGCTTAACACTCTACTATATCAGGGCACTGTGCATAGGCCAGACCTATAAGTCACTGTCTCTGGGTACCCAGGCAATAAAAGGCTAGCCTAGTCGGTGCAGCTGGTTGGGGCCCTGATGGAGAAAGCAAGTATTTGAGACCTAAATTGGTTAATCAGAGTCAGCAGGCTCAGTTCATGCAGCCAGTGGGGCGACCAGACAGATCTTGCCCTTGCGATAAACAGCTAACAGGGAACTACCCTGATTTAGTACTCACGACTCCTGCAGAAAGATCCCTCTCACACCACTTGCAGGATATAGCCTGTGATCCAAACACTTCACCACACATTTATATGTAGAACAGAGGGGTACCATACCAGGCAGCTGCTTTAGACTCCCGATGACTTTCACTGCACCAATCAGGTGACGCAACGCAGCTTCACTTGTCCTGACAGACCAAGCGCCATTGAAGCCGATTCTCCAGTCCTCTACAGGGTGAGCCTGGTAGGTAGCTGTAATCGCACAGCCTCCTCTGTCTGCACTCCTCCACAGATCTTGTCTGCTCCTTACGGTGATTCTGCTGCACAAGTTCTTGGCCTACACATGCGCTTCCCGTGCGAAAACTTGCACAGCGCAGGAGCCAGAGCTCCTTCTACCTTCACGATCACCAACGACTCTGACCCTTGGCAGTTTGGGCAGAGAATCATAGTTCGGGCGCCACCCGATTCCACTGGGGGGCTGCATATGCCAGTCACTCAATACTGCCCTCATTGGAGCAAAAAGGCACCACAGTTCAGAACTTCACTTCCCAGAATTACTGGCTGTATCCTCTATGGCCAGCCGGCTCCAAAGAGAGTCCTGATTCTGGTTGGTCGCTCAATACTCCATTTTAGGTGCCCCTCCCTTCTGATTGGATCCAAGAGGCAGTTCTGATCCAAAATGGAGGGGCAGAATACACAAAGTTCCAGCTGCAAGGGAAACAAATTAAATAAACAGCAATTGTACTGCCACACTACATTTGTTCCAGGAAACAGTTACATCCTTCAATAATGCTCCCTCTGCTCGCTTAGCGACGGCAGAAATGGAGCGATTCAAACAGCAGCTCGAGTGAGAGTCGAGCAGTAAACCCACAGTTCTCCTTTGCAAACTAATAAAGCCTTCAAGCAGGCAGCTCTTAAAGAGACAGTATCAGAGGCTCTAAAAGCACTCACAGTGCCCACATTTAAACGGCATTAGGCCAAACGCCAGATAGGCAGGGAGCACTTAGGCAGGCTCTGGGAAGACCTTTAAGAACCCCCATTTGTAGGGGGTTACACCCTTCCTGGCCTGGAAAGAACCTGGCGTCCACGTCAAGTAGTTACCCTTAAATCACTTTAAGGCAAAACAGTTTAAACTGACAGCACATCAAAACCTTTTGTTACATACACTAGGAATGCATTACACAGTTTACTATGGTTATACAACATTACACATACAGACAACCTTTTTTCTTTTTTTAAATCAGGTCATTACTTCCTGCTTATGACACCTGGGAAGACGAGGCCCTTCCCTATCAGCTACCTGCGGGCTAACTGGGGCGGAGGTACCATACTCAGAGGGCAATACTAGCAGTCTGGAATTATCCCCCAGGGTTAGTTTGGACAAGGAGCTCAGGGACACGTACACCCCTTTATGGACCACATTCAAAGGCAGATCCACAGGCTGGCCCAAGGACTTATAACTCAATCTCACTACAGGCCGTACTTCTTGGCCAGTTCATCTAGAAGTCTCTGGGAAAATTTCTGAAGGCTCAGACTCCATCCCAGCCCTACTTGGAACGACTGGGGAAACCTCTATAGGAGCAGGGGACCCAGAATCCATGGTACCTTCGGGGACAGGGCCCTCTATTTCTGAACTCACACCACCAGGTTCGGCTGGGGACATTTCTGGTACTGGTGGGGAACTATCAGGGCACTCAAAATATTCTTCTTGCTCTGGCAGGTCCCCATTTGCCTCCCCCACATCACTTCCTTCATCTGAGAAATCGGATAGTTCAGCCAGTCCCAATGAGCTCATATCTTCAGATTTAATATCACTCACTTCTCCCTCCGGGAGCATTGGCTCCAAAGACAAAGCTGGGAGCTCAGACAGTCCAGGAAGCCCAGCTTCATCCTCAGGGTTGATCAGGGGATTGCCCCTAAACAACTGACTCAGTTCATAAGAGGGGTAATATTCAGGGTTACATTCTCTGTCCTCGGACACAGAGTGACAATCAGCTTCAGTGGAGGGGGTTGGAGAAGGCCTCGTTAGTCTGATTTCTGAGGAATCAATTGGTCTTAGTTTTTTCATGGCAGTGGCTCTAGTCACAGGCCCGGGGAGGGGCATTTGGCGGTTCAGCCTCTATCCGGATCTGTCCGATTGGCAGCAGATGATTTCTGTGTATAGTTTTCACATCTTTTGAGTTGTTCTCAGGCTGCACTTTGTATACAGGTAAATCTTCCAATTTTCCCACAAGAATATGAGGAAGGTGATGCCATCTGTCAGCAATTTTATGCTTGCCATGCAGTCCCAGGTTTCTCAATAGCACTCTATCCCCCTCTCTAAGCTCAATTGCTTTCACTTTTTGTCATACCTTTCTTTATTGGCTAAATTTCATTTTGCAGCCATGGTCTGGGCCAGTTTGTAGGCGTGGTTTAGTTGGGCCTTCAGCTTCTGCACAAACTGTAGATGATTAGCTGCTTGAACCCCATCAGGAGAAACTCCGAAACAGACACCTATTGGCAGTCTAGCCTCTCTCCCAAATATCAGTCGATACGGGGAAAATCCAGTGGCATCACTTTTGGTGCAGCTATAAGCGTGTACTAGAGTGCTAATCTGCTGGCTCCATCTAGGCTTGTCTTTAGGTTGCAGGGTGCCCAACATGTCAAGCAATGTGCGGTTAAACCTTTCAGGCTGAGGAACTCCCTGGGGATGATAAGGAGTAGTTCTTAACTTTCGTAACCCCACAAGGATAGCATTTCTTTAATCCAGCGGCTCTCAAAATCTCTCCCCTGATCGGAATGGATTCTTTGAGGGGCCCCATAGTGGACAAAGAAATTCTCAACAAGTACTTTAGCCACCGTGGTTGCCTTCTGGTCTTTAGTGGGGAAAGCTTGTGCATACCGGGTGAAGTGATCAGTATCCACCAATATATTGCTGATGTTCCTCTGATCTGGTTCTAGACTCAGGAAATCAATGCAGACCAATTCCATGGGGGCACTAGTAGTGATGTTAACCGGGGTCAGCCCTCTGGGGCAGAGTCTTTCTTTGTAAACATCGGCTACAAGTCCTGATATGCTGTTCCACATCGGCACCCATTTTGGGCCAATAAAACTGAGACCTCACCAAGTCAAGGGTTCTGTCTATGCCGAGGTGTCCCATGTGATTGTGTAGGGACCTCAACACCAGTTCTCTAAAGGCAGTGGGCAGCATCAGTTGTTGTTTGTCTACTCACCCCTCTTTATCTACTGTCTCTCTGTATAACAATCTATTAATCAGTTTCAACTTGGGACCTTCTTTGTATAACAGGGCAGTTCTCAAGTCAGGGGAACGCAGTTTTGACACATCTCTCCCCATGTGTAGAGCCTCCAGAGCAGTTTTTATCATGGGGTCTCGGGATTGAGCCAGCCGGAGACTATCATTATTAAACTGGGGCAATGCACTAGTGTCTAATGCAGAGAAATGACAGTAAGCAGCAGGTATACAGTTCTCAGATGGCCCCAGACAGTCCACCATGCAATCCACAGTATCAGGAGATACCTGTTCGTCCTTGTCAAATTTTTGGCAAAGTGCTCTAATGGCAGGTTCGGACAACCTGACCCAGTTGTCTTGGGACACAGGCCTCCAGGAGAGAGCATCAGCGTCTATATGGTTCAGGTCTGCTCTGTATTCAACAGCATAATCATAGGTAGACAATGTAGAAGGCCACCTATGGCCAGTGGCATCCAACTTAGCTGAGGCCTGCACATAGGTTAGAGGATTGTTATCAGTCTTCACCAGTATCTTAGCACCGTACAGGTAGTCATGAAATTGATCAACAATGGCCCACTTCAAGGCCAGGAACTCTAGCTTGTGCACTGGATAGCTCTTTTCTGAAGGTGTTAGGCTCCTGCTGGCAAATGCTATGGGTCTTAGACCATTTGTGTGCTCTTGATATAACATGGCCCCCAATCCTTGTAGACTGGCATCAGTATGAAGAATGTATGGCCTGGCAGGGTCAGCATAGGCCAGCACTGGGGCATGAGTAAGTTGGTATATAATATCATGGAAGGCTACCTCACAATCAGCAATCCAGCGGGGTCCAAACACATCATTTGGACAGAAATATTGTTTCTCAGTCTCAGAGGGCACAGCTTTCTTATACTTTTTGTGGGTTGGAGGATACCCTTGAGTAAGGTTGAGTAGAGGGCGGATCACTCGAGAATAGTCTTTGATAAATCGTCTATAATACCCACAAAACCCCAGGAACCTTTGCAGTTCTTTCAAATCTTTGGCTGAGGCCAGGTAGTCAAAGCTTCTATTTTACTGGGGTCAGTCTCTATGCCTTCAGTGGATACTATGTGCCCCACATATTTCACGGATGTCTGAAAGAATTGACACTTATCTATAGACAATTTGAGACCAAAATCTTCCAGTCGATCCAGGACTTTGAACAACCTGCTTTCATGTTCCTCCAAGGAGCTGCCAAATACTATGACATCATCCAGGTAGACTAAACACTTGAGTAAGTTCATATCCCCCACAGCACGCTCCATCAAGCACTGGAAGGTAGCCGGGGCACGTGAAATCCCTTGGGGCATCCACATAAACTCGTAGAAGCCTAATGGGCAAATGAAAGCAGACTTCTCTCGATCCTCCAGAGCCATCGGGATCTGGTAGTACCCACTGCAAAGGTCTAAAACTGAGAACCATTTACTACCATTTAGACAGTCCAAGGCATCCTGAATGCATGGCATGGTATACTGATCTGGTATGGTTCGCCTCTTTAAAGTGCGGTAATCCACACACATCCGAACAGTTCCATTCTTTTTCCTCACTACTACAATAGGTGAAGCATAGGGGCTTCTGAACTCTTGTATCACCCCAGCTGCGAGCATCTCCTGCAGGTGCCGTCTCACATCATCTATATCAGCAGGGGCCAGGCGTCAAGATCGCTCAAGGAAAGGACGCTCATCCTGTAGCCGAATGTGGTGCTCAGCTCCTTGCACACATCCTACATCCCACTCCTTCAAGGAAAACACCTGCTCCCTCTGAGCGAGCCTTTCACTAATCCTTTTCTTCCATTCTGCTGGCAGTTGGGAGTCACTGAAATCAAACAAATCGGGGGTAACTCAGTCACTCCTCCTGGAAGTCTTTTTGCTGGGCAGAACAACAGTATCCGCACAGTGCACCGTAGCCAGAGTGCAACCTCGCTTCACTCAAATCTCTCGATCAGATACGTTGTGCACTTGAACCATTACTCTTCTGGCAAAAGCATGAGCTCTAGCAGGCAAAATGTTGGGTTTAACCAGCAACCCCTCTGGCAATTTTCCATTGCCTGGTGCATCCAGCATCAATATTTTATTCTTAACATCCTTCTTAATCTGGACCTCTCCTTGGAGAACACATTGGGTATTCGGGGCTAGCAGCAAAGACTCTGGATCCTCCTTCCAGACAATACCCATTGGGTTCTGCCTGGCTGGCCTTTCTCTGGGTCTCATAGGCCTTCTGAATCAAGGCCGGAATTCTGACAGCTCGCCCAGTCCTGGACCTCTGTTTTTCGGAGCACAGCTGTGCTAAACGGCCTAACATATGAGCATTGGTTCCGATCAACAAGGGCACCCCATCATACAGTCTAGTAGGGGGACACACTAATGCCAAGGTCTCCACTTACTCAGCCACCCCAGCCACAGAAGTAGGAAAAGATAACCAAATCTGGATATACCCAGAGTAGGGGTAGGCCTTATCGCTCAGTCCCCAAACATGTAGTCCATCTAACGGCTGCAGGGGCACCTCAGGCAAATGCTTCTGATACCAGTCCCGAAATATAATGGTCACTTGAGAACCACTGTCTAACACAGCCTGGGTGGGTACTCCATTCACTCTCACTGTGGTTTCCATTGAGGGACCCACCACATCAGACCATTCAGGGGGCATGGTTTTGGAGGTTACTTGGGCATTGGCCTGGGTGACAAAACTCTTCTGAGGAGGCTCCCCTTGGGGTCGGGTATAGGCCTTGCGATGCCAGGCTACTAGCCTGCTATTGACACTCCTCAAGTTCTCTGGTAACCTGCACTCAGTCTGAAAGTGTCCATCCTCCCCACAATGGTAGCAGAACTTAGTATCTCGGGGGTCTTTGTTGGGCGGGAGATATCTCGCTGGCCTGGCAGCGTCAGGGGTTCTGGAAGGCTCCTCTTGACTAGGTCGTTTGTTTCTGGCTAACTCAGACTCCCCAAATTTGGAGGGGTGGGCAGCAGTTTGTTTCAATTTTCTCACCATTTCCAGTAAGTCTCTAATCTCGGCCTTCAAATCACTCTCCACCCGGGGATCAGAGAAAACAGCATGCACCCCCACTCCACCCTGGGCCTCTGGGGGCACAGGAAAGGCATCAGGTCCCTTGTTCAATCTCCTCGAAGGGTGGGTCTCATCGGGTTCACTGGGCTCAGGGGTCTGGCAAATATTCACAACCCCCATATAGGGTTCCCACCCCTCTTCATCAGTCTCAACTTCTCGAATCTCTCTCATCAATTGGCAGTATTCGGGAAGGGCAGCCCGTCGGTCATGTAGTTTGAGCTTCAACAATATCACACTGGAAAACCTGTCAGATTTCAAGATATGATCTAGGCGGACCTGATTTAAAGCAGGGGCAGTTACCCCCCCTTTCGATAAGCTTTTTGCAGTACCCTTTCCACTCTGGTAACAAAGGCTGACAGTTTCTCATTCCTCCACTATTTAGCTGACTTGAACTTCCACAACAAGTCTTCCCCAGTTTCTGCACTCCCAAACACCCCCTCCAAGGCAGAAAGTTCTCTCTGCAGTGGCTTCAGGGCTAGTAGCACAGAAATGGATGGCTTCAAAGCTGGGCCCTCAGGCTCTCCATCAGTCTCTTTCATTTCTCCCCCTCAGAGCACTGCCACTCTTGGACTAAAGGGGTAGCATAGTCCATCCAAGTTTCCAAATCATCTTCTCCCGAGGGCACAGGCACAGTACCAGAAAAAAGTTTCAATCTCTGATAGGAGTCTAACTATATGGGGGGAACAACTATAGGTGGTGAAGCCAGGATGGAACTCTTGGAGGACCCGGGAGATGTACCGGGGACGATTGGGGAGTGGGATTACTAGAAAGGTCTAACACCTGTAGTAATTCCTGAGTGGTCCTCCCTTTTGCAGCTAACAGTTTAAGCAATTTATCTTTGAAGCCATTAGTCTTGGGGGAACCCCCTGGAGTGACTGAACCACTCCAGACATGAATGACCCTCCACCCCTTGGGAGCACCTTCCGGGTAAATCACTAGGGGCACCCTCTCTGGGTCTATAATTATACTGCATAACAGCAGCACCTGTAAGGTCTGGTCGAGTAGGTCGGCCATTTGTCCCTTCACCTCTACCTTGCCTAAACATTTAACACGCTCAACTGCAGAAACAAGGTCAGCGTTTTTATCTCCAGAGGTACATCCAGTAGTAACACAATTTTCTGGGAATCCAACTCTTCAGCTTCACCCCACCCCATCAGTTTATGCACCATCGTCTTAACAGGGTCTAACTTAATTTTAGTCATGATATCCCCCTCCAGTTTTTCCTTTGGTTTGGCCATGGGGTAGTTTGTCTATTCAGCCACTAGGGGACACTAATCCCAGCGGTGCTTCCAAAATGTAACCCCCAGGGGGCACTATCCCAAGGGCTACTACCCCTGCCTGCTTTGCCACTAGCAGGTTGAGGGGCCTGGATCCAATGGCGGGTGCCTCCACCCAGAGGTCGGGGTTGGAACAGTCAAACCCGACTTGGTCACAGCCCTCTGGGTCACTGCAACCCCCCCCCTTTCCTTCTGCTAGTGGCCCACAAACACTTCTCACCCAATGGTTACGACTTACACTTACCCCCAAAGTGGAATGACCAACTTGGTGCCGAGGACCCCCTGTAAAATAAGATACAGTGACACAATAATCCATGCACAAAAAGGGAGCACAAATATACAGTTCAGACAGTGTACCTTGCAAACAACAAATGTGATTTATTGAGGGGGAAGTAACAAAGGTGGGGGAAAGCAGGTTGATTAGCTTAACACTCTACTATATCAGGGCACTGTGCACAGGCCAGACCTATAAGTCACTGTCTCTGGGTACCAAGGCAATAAGAGGCTAGCCTGGTCAGTACAGCTGGTTGGGGCCCTGATGGAGAAAGCAAGTATTTGAGACCTAAATTGGTTAATCAGAGCTAGCAGGCTCAGTTCATGCAGCCAGTGGGGTGACCAGACAGATCTTGCCCTTGCTATAAACAGCTAACAGGGAGATACCATGATTTAGTACTCACGACTCCTGCAGAAAGATCCCTCTCACACCATTTTCAGGATATAGCCTGTGGTCCAAACACTTCACCACACATTTATATGTAGAATGGAGAGGTACCGACAACTTTCACTGCACCAATTGGGTGATGCAATGCAGCTTCACTTGTCCTGACAGACCGAACGCGATTGAAGCCGATTCTCCAGTCCTCTACAGGGTGAGCCCGGTAGGTAGCCATAATCGCCCAGCCTCCTCTGTCAGCACTCCTCACTGATCTTGTCTGCTTCTTACGGCGATTCTGCTGCCAAACTTCTTGGCCTGCACACGTGCTTCCCATGCGAAAACTTGCACAGTGCAGGAGCCAGAGCTCCTTCTACCTTCATGATCACCAACGACTCTGACCCTTGGCAGTTTGCGCAGGGAATCTTAGTTCAGGCGCCACCCGATTCCATTGGAGGACTGCATATGCCAGTCACTCAATACTGCCCTCATTGGTGCAAAAAGGCACCATAGTTCAGAACTTCACTTCCCAAAATTACTGGCTGTATCCTCTATGGCCAGCCGGCTCCAAAGAGAGTCCTGATTCTGGTTGGTCACTCAATACTCCATATTAGGCGCCCCTTCCTTCCGATTGGATCCAAGAGGCAGTTCTGATCCAAAATGGAGGGGCAGAATACACAAAGTCCTAGCTGCACGGGAAACAAATTAAATAAACAGCAATTGTACTGCCACGCTACATTTGTTCCAGAAAACAGTTACATCCTTCAATAATGCTCCCTCTGCTCGCTTAGCGACGGCTGAAACGGAGCAATTCAAACAGCAGCTCGAGTGGGAGTTGAGCAGTAAACCCACAGTTCCCCCTTACAAACTAATAAAACCTGCAAGCAGGCAGCTCTTAAAGAGACAGTACCAGATGCTCTAAAAGCACTCACAGCATCCACATTTAAACGGCATTACGCTGAACACCAGATAGGCAGGGAGTACTTAGGCAGGCTACGGGAAAGCCTTTAGGAACCCCCATTTGTAGGTGGGTTACAAGAGCATTTCAGAAGTACCTGAACTGACTAGGGGTTTCTACATCCAGAGGTCTGTTTCTGCATGAGTAAAAGCATAAAGCAGGACAAGAGAACAGCCCATTCTGAGTTGTAACAGGCTGGTAGTAGCATTGCTGGAGTGTCTTGTCAGTGTTGGCCAGTTGCTCTGTGACAATGATAATCAGTGGAAAAAAGTCTGATGTCACAAACGATGACTGGCCCCAGGCAACCACAACCACATCCACAGGCTCAGCACTGCCTCTGTATCTCCCTGCCTCTGCTGTTTTTGAACGGGTTATTGTGCGAGTCAGCTCTCACAGCCAAAACCAGGTCCCACTGCAGGGGGAGAGGGAATCCTTCTGGGTGCACAGTAAGTTTGTGGTGACCTGAGAGCTCCAGGAAACAGGGCTGATGTCTCCATGAGAAAATGCTGGGGGACAACTGGATGACAGTCAGGAGAAGGAGGTGAGAGGGAACCAGTGGGCGATAAGACATGAAATTTAAAACAAGAAATTGCCATGGAAGGTGACCACCACTTGAGTGAAAACCAAAAACAGGTAAAGGATGAGCACCAGGAAGTCACAGGCATTCCTGTAGCCAAGTGTGTTATTTTCAATTCCATTTGTAACCACCACCCCCCTCAGCACATGGGGGCCTACCATGACTCTCCAGAGCCTGCCTTGAAACATATGACTGATCTCCTGAGTGAAGAAAAGTATGATTTATCCTTTGGGCCCTATGTGAAGAAGCAAACATGTGCAGTAAGGCTCCAGACTGGTAACTTGGAGCAGTACACTCATAGGCACATCCCCTAGACCTCTAACTTGGCCGTGGGTCATGAGGGGAGTGGCTAGGGGAGGCATTGGGTAATAAGGTTGCAAATGTTTCCCTCCTTTTGTGGCTTTGTAAGCCTAGCATATGCATTAATATAATATTAATACATATTAATATGAATGTTCGTATTAATGTAGCATCTATTAGTGTTGCAGCATAAAAGGTCGGGAAATGAAAAAAATTTGAAATCAAAGTCTCTGGAACCTTGACAAATCAGTGGTGTGGTGTTCCTTGGAGTTTAAGCAATCATAAAATGTAGGGTTGTCATTGCCAAAATACTGGCACCCTCTATGCAACCATTGCTGTGTCGTTTGCTTTGTGGGACGAGGCAGTGCTGATATTAGGGGACTGCCAACCTTATGACACATGACTGTTCACACCCCAAGGAACAGCACATTACCAATTTGTCACAAATCCAGAGACTTTGATCTCTAATTTTTTTCATTTCCCAACTATTGATGCTGTAACCTTAATTGATTCTTTAACGTAGTTTTTGTCATTCACGTCTTTACTTTTTTTAAAAGATATTTAAGAAGTGATACCTATAGGTTACACCTCTTACACCCCATGATAAACACTGCATAGTGATGCTCACTCTGCCAGTCCTGTAGCTTGCTTTGTGAATAACTATGCAGGCCCTCTCCCAGTGTCCATATCCAGAAGTGCTGGTAGTATTGGGCGGCAGCATGGGTCGGGGGTGAGCCAGGTGTCATCCTGTCTTTTCTGTCCCCATGACTGACCATGTGTGTGACACAAGTGCACACGTGTGTGGAGGCACGCACATACTGTGCGTCTAGCCGCCAACCATCTCCTACGTTCCTGGTGCACCAACTGCCATGCCACCATCAAGCAGTGTGGTGAGTCCTCTCTCTTCGGGAGAGGAGAGCTGTTCATCGGATGCTCGATCCTCTCCCCACCGGCCAACCCCCAACAACTCAGTTCCACTCCCAAACCTGGGTTGCTGGCATGGTTAGAAGTGTGACATCTAGTGCCTCAACCCTCTGCACCACTGGGCCAGTCAGTCCCCATCTTTTTAACTAAACCCACATTCCTGTCTCACCCCTGCTTGATTGATTTGGCCTGTACCACTTCCTCTGGAAGCTTATTCCACTTTTACACCATCCTGTCTGTGAAGATATGATTATGGACATCCTTTCTGAATCCTCCCCTCCCTGCCAGCTTTAGTGGATTGTGTCTCATCCATGTATCTGTATTTGAACACAGGAAGAAGAGTTCCTTGAGATCCACCCTATTTATCCCAGGCAGGTACTTGCATGTCTCAACCATGTCACCCCTTTCCCTCTTCTTTTCAAGGGTGTGCATGTTTAAGTCTTGAAGCCTCTTCTCATTCTTCATTTCTCCAAGGCCTTGGATTATCTAAGTTGCCTGTGCTCTACTGCCTGTACTTGCTGTAGTTTTTCATCAGATGTGGACTCCAGTACCTTTCAAAGCATTCCAGGTGTGGTCATACCAATGACCTGCACAGTGGGAGGATTACTGGAATGGTTTGAATGTGTAGGTATTTATGGTGTCAGTGTGTGTCAAGGGTGTGATTGGTGGGTTAGGAAGCATATATTTGGGGTAGCCCTAAGGGTTTTTAATTGTGGTTGTAGTTGGTTTATTTTTGGTTGCATTTTTTTATTGGGGTTAAGATGTGCCAGGGAGGTATAGGTGTGAGGCACGTTTACGCCAGAGAACACCTGCAGCAGTGCCGTCCTTTTGTTGGCTCCCCATTAGCCCTATCTGCAGAGGTTCTCAGCCACTGCAGGGGGCTGGGGATGCTTAAGACATAGTGCAATAACCACGGTGCAGGTCCTGGGTACAGTGATCGAGGGGGTAGATTAACTGGGCTGGTATTGTTTAGGAGGCACCCAGGGAAGATATGGAACTAGGATCAGGGACTGCCATGCCTGGTTCCCCTCCCTAGGGCTCTGCTTAATGTCAACAGGGTCCAGCTAGCTCTGCTGCTCCCCTTTGGGCCATGCTTTGTAATGCTAGGTCACTAAGGAAGAAAACAGCAGTGATGTATGATTACATTGCCAATTCCTTAACTGACTTTGTTTGCATTACTGAGACCTGGTTGGGGGACGACACCGGCTATGTGCTGGAGGCATCTATCTCACCTGGTTATTTGGTGATGCATTGCCCAAGGTGGGATCGCATGAGGAGCAAGGGGGTGTCATTTGTTTTAAACATGCATTGGAGCTCACTGCGTATGCCATTGGAACTTTAATGTCCTTTGAGTATGTCGCTGCTAGATGTGCCCTAGGTGTTAGTTGCACAATCAGCCTTATATACTGTCCACTGAGATATGGGAGTGATTTTATTGGGAAGGCTAAAGCCTGAGGTTCAATTTGGGGGGGGAGGATAGCTCCTTCCACATCCCCTACTTAGATCACAGCACTTCTGCTGCTCAGCTTCAAGCATTTCCAAAATGCTAGAGGCTCCTGAGCTGCGTGGCTGGTGAGGCTTGTTTCTCCTTGTTTCCCCCGCCTTTGTTCCTTCTCCCCTGCTTTCCTGGTCTCTCTCCCTCTCCATTTGTGCTCCCCCTCCCATGCCTCTGTGTCTGCATATGTCTCCCCACGCTCCCCTGCCTCTGTCTCTCCCAATGTTTTGTCTCTCCCCACCCCGCGTATGGCTTCTCCCCAACCAGCCCCCCGTTCCCTGATACCTCCTCTTTTGTTTTCTTTGCTTTCATTCTGTTTGGTTTCTGGTGCCTCCTGCCTCACCAGCTTCCGCTCCATTCCTAGACTCCCACCGTGCTCCCCCTCTACCAGCCTGCTCCAGTGTGCTTCCATTGGCCGGCGCTTTTGCTCTCCAGGTGTGCTGGTCCTCTGCTCCATCTCCTCTCCTGAAACTGGTATCTCCCCTCCTGTGACTCCATTTGCTGCCTGCCTCCTGGATGGACTGCCGCCAGCCAGTCTTTTCGGCGCTCTTTCTTTGTTTGGTTGCTGGTTTTCCCAGGACCCTTCCCCAGTGAGCAGGACAGGATTGCTTTCTGGGCTGCACTTTCCTGGATCGTTGATGGTTTGGCGTGCATTCTAACACTGAACGATTCCTGCCATTTGTGCCTCCACTGCAACCTTTGGCTTAGGCTGCTATCCACCTGTGTGCTAGCTTCTACATCATACCACCTACCTTCTTGGTTCGTGGCCCTTCTGCCATGGCTGCCCTCCTGTTCCTTGTCAAACTCCAGGACCCGTGCTCTGCCTTTCCATTTTTACCTTTCTGGGGCTAGTGAACTGATTCAAATTACCGCGAGGCATCTCCCCCCCTAGCATTTCCAATTGCTATTGTTCTTCTGTGTCTATATCGGGTGCTTCTATGTTACTTGTTGCGTGGGCTCCCATATCTACCGGGATTCCTGATTTTACAGGGAACTGGTTGAAACCCCTAGATGGCGCTATCCCAGGGGCTACTACCCCTGCCTGATTTGCCACTAACAGGTTGAGGGGCCTGGATCCGATGGCGGGTGCCTCCACCCAGAGGTCAGGGTTTGCAATAGTTAAACTAACTTGGTCACAGCCCTCTGGGACACTGCAACCCCACTTTCTTCCCACTAGTGGCCCACACAGTATATCAGAATTACCTTCACAGTATACACTTACCCCCAGGTCTGGTTCAAGCACTGGGACCCCCTGTAAAATAAAAAGATACAGTGCAACAATCACAGTACAATACTTTAACATAGACAAATACCTCAGGCAGTATAACTTTGCTGAAACAAGCAGCTCTGATTTATTTAGGGGGATATAACAAGGACAGGGGGAAATCAGGTTAATTAGCTTATCACTTTACTCATCTACCTATGGCTCTGTGCACAGGCCTATCCCTACCAGTTACTGTCCCTGGGTACCCAAGCCCTAGTGGCTAGTCCAAACCATGGCAGCTGGTAGGGCCCTTTCACACAGAGAAAAGAAAAATTAGTTAAACAGTCAGCAGTACAGTAATTCCATTTGGATTTAATGTGGCAATTCAACAGGGAGCGACCCTGAATTAGTACTCACGACCTCCAAATAAGATAGGGTCCTTCAACATCAGCAGGGCTACTCTTGAGCTCCACGAGACTCCTCACACATTTATATGACAAACTGCAACAGGCAAAAGTCCTTTAATGGCAGCAGGATTCACTTGGGCTGCACAAGCCTCCTCACACATTTATATGGTAAACAGTAACAGGCAAAAGTCCTTTAATGGCAGCAGGATTCACTTGAGCTACACAAGCCTCCTCACATATTTATATGGTAAACAGTAACAGGCAAAAGTCCTTTAATGGCAGCAGGATTCACTTGAGCTACACAAGCCTCCTCACACATTTATATGGTAAACAGTAACAAGCAAAAGTCCTTTAATAGCAGCAGGATTCACTGGAGCTACACAAGCCTCCTCACACATTTATATGGTAAAAAGAAAGTACTATACCAGGCAGGCTGCTTCTCTATCCCGATCGCAATTAGTGCACAATACCCGGGAGAACACACAGCAGATTCAGTTCCTGACAGACCGGCGCAATTCAGCAATTTCTCCAGTCTTCTACAGGGTGAGCCTGGTTTCTACTCTTCAGATATCCTTTGATTCTCTTCACAGGACGGATTCAGTCCTAACAAGCAGTTACACAAGCTGCAGACGGAACTCTGGGCCTTACACACGCTTCCGACTAAAACTGCACACGAAAAAGCACAGGGCTCCTTCCTCTTCACTGCCAGAGCTCAACTGAAACTCCAGCAGACAAAACCGGCACTCCTTTGAGTTCCTCCCAGTTCTTGGCTGGATTGGCTGTCATTCACAATAGACTGCTCCTGTTGGTCCAAAAGGCTGAAGTCAAACTACATCTCCCAGAGTCACTGCCCATACAATCCTCTTGTGGCTGGCTCAGATTATGAGTCCAAGTTCTGATTCGTCCAAGGCACCATTTTAGAGCTACCTTAACCCACACTGATTGGTCCAGTTCAGCAGTTCAAAACTAGAATGGGGAACTAGGCAAACACAGTTCTGACTGCAAAGAAAGCAGGTTAGACAAACTGTATTTTCATTATTACTCTAAATGATTTCTGGCAAACAGTTACATCTTTCAGATAGGTTCCCTTTGCACTCCTAGTGACTGCAAAAATGGAGTGAATTGGCAGCAGCTTAAGTGGTACTCAAGCAGAGAAGCACACAGTCCCCCCATACAAACTAATTATGTCTGCAAGCAGACAGCTCTTAAAGAGACAGTACCAGAGGCTCTAAAAACACTCACTGATAAATGGCTTAAACACCAAACACCATTCGTGCTTGGAGCTTTCAAGCAAGCTCCTGGAAGTCTTTTGGGAACCCCCATTTGCAGGGGGGTTACATGGTGCCTTTTACTGGATGGTTGTTTCCCACACCTCTCTGCCTTATGACACTGAAATGAAAGACATTGACACTAACAGACACCGCTACCTGCATAATTCCAGCTCCACCCAAATCATACAAAAAATCTGTAATCTACAGTCAGGCGATTCGATACCCTCAAGTCTGCTCTGATTAGAGAACAAGAGACAGACAGCACTCCACACTTTGGAATTCCCTAATTCAGCAGGCCACTCTCCAAGACAAATTGACAGAGTATTTGAACAGGCCATACAAATACCATGAGACAATCTGCTGGAATACAGGCAAAGATTCAAACTGACCGCACACCTCTAGTGCTCACTTACAGCCCCATGCTAAAACCCCTTCAGGAAACTGTCAAAGAGCTACATCCCATGCTGACAGAAGATGAAACACTGAAAGACATCTTCTCTGAACCACCTGTCATTGCCTATAAGCAGCCCCCCAGCCTCTCAAACATAATAATTCATAACAAACTCCCAGCAGATCAAAATAATCAGAAAACAAGAGGGACAACACCATGTAACATGGTAAGATGTAAGACCTGCACCCACATATGCACACAGGCCACCATTAAGACAAGCCAGAACAACATAATGCAAATGAATGGATCCTACACATGTCAATCCAGCAGTGCGGTTTACCTAATTCAATGCAAGAAGTGCACAAATGGTTGCTATATTGGAGAAACTAGCCGACCACTGAAAACCAGGATGAATCACCACCGTCTCACAATAGTAAACCAGATTATCAGCACTCCAGTAGGAAACCATTTTTCACAAACAGATCACTCTCTCTTGGATTTATCTGTCTTGATACGAAGAGGCAACTTTAAAAACACATAGGACAGAAGGGCATGGGAATTGAAATATATTAAACAATTTAAATCTAACATTTCTGGACTGAATCGGGACATCAGTTTCATGACACACTGGTAAACTGTAATTCTTTTTTATTGTGTACTAAATCATGTCATTACTTATCACACTTTGGTTCTGTATTTCTCTTATTAATTTTTTTTCTCTGAGTTCTGCCTGATCTGCTTTTTTTACCTATACCTCACAGCTTCCTTGCCTCTCCTACTAACTATTTAGCTCAGTCCCACCCACTCCCTCTTGTTTTCACACCTCTGTTTATACTACCTCACACTGTGTTTATCTAGGCCTTTGTTCTTTTGTTTCTCCTAATTTCTTGATTTCCTTGCATCTCTTAGGCATTGCCTGTCTATTCTAACCTTACAGCCAGCCTCTGATCTCAGATCCTATCTGCGTGCTTTTGTCTTCCCTTTAGCTTCCTTTCATCTCCTACTGACCTGTTCCTACTTAGCCCCCCTCCCCATTTCTTCTAATGTCTTTATTTTGCATCTTAGACTTTCATATCTAGTCCCCTTTACCACTTTCCTACTTCACTTCCTGATTTTTAATTGCTCCATATTGGCTATAAATACTGCTTATGTTGCTCAATTTTGCTATTCACCTGAAGAAGGGACCTGTGTGGCCCTGAATGCTTGTGTATAATTCCATCTTTGTACAAGACACTTGTTGGTCCAATAAAAGATATCAAACCTTCAATCTTCATCAGATGTTAAGTCTCAAACTGAGGGTTATTGGGGGATACTTACTCTTATACTGCGGGACACATGCTCAACCATGGAGATTCCAACTCTGAACACTGTGGACACCTTTGCCTTTATTTGTACGAAGTTTATATGTTTTGAAACATCTTTGCACATTTTTTAATTCTGCTTCAGTGTCCGACTTTACAGCACTGCTGAGCGCAACACTTTTTCCGTGAGGGACTACTGAGGGCCAGGGCAGATTTGAGGGGTAAATTGAGAGCTGTCCCTCATAATGCAGGATGCTTGAGAGGTCTCGTTATCTCCATTGCCTTGTATTTGGGGGGCATCAGGCTACCTTAGGACATGATGTAACTACGAGGCAGCAGAGTGAACCCAGAGTTACAGAGCCTAGCCCTGCTTTTTCCAGGAGCTCTGTACCCTGCTCTGACACCTGTCAGTTGCACTCTTCCTCACTGGACTCATTCTGATAAAATCTGCTACCTCATCCCACATGTTCTACTGATCTTTGACCTTCCCCTCATGAACTCACTCCTTTGGACATATCTGTCTCAATGCCATGCTGCAGCTTCTCAACTGTGTGGGATGTCTACTCCTGGGATCTGCCCAGTATCTCCATTGTTACTCTCCTCATTGCCCCACTCATTCATTCCCACATTAAGTGGGGAATGCAAACCAAAGCTATGGCTGTTCTAATCTGATGATTCAACCTCTCAAACAGGCTGAGCATTCCCCCATACCAGCAGTGGTGCAGCACCCTGTAGAAGCCCTACTGTGAACTTCACTGCCAGTGTTTGTTTTTCCCTCCGATACTCAATCTTTTGTGCCTGAGGATTTCACTCTGCAACTTCAGTCATATTGGACAAGCATTCCTGTCAAATCATTTTGGTCCTAGCTGTGCATTAATGCCTGGATTGAACCTATCTTGTTATAATTATCCAGTCCCAATTGTGAACAAACTTGTCTTCCAACCACAAGTAACAAACACTGGACTTCTAGCCTCGCGTGAGGGCTTCGCTTCCCAGAATGAACATTCCAGAGTCTCTCCCATGGTAGACCTACATGGTGGTTTTGCCATTTCCAGCTTGGCCAACATAGGGACCTAACTTCCTAGTACAAACATTCCAGACTTTCCTTTCATGGGCCTGCGAGGGGGTCTTGCCATTTCCAGCTTGGCCCACGTGGGGACCTAGCTTCCTGGCATGAACATTCCAGATTTTCTTATAGCGGGCCTGCATGGGGGTCTTGTCATATCCAGCTTGGCCTATGTGGGGGTCTTGCTAACTGGCATGAACATTCTGGATCTTTCCTATGGCAGACCTATGTGGGGGTCTCACCCCTTCCAGCTCAGCCCACGTGGGGGACTGGCTTCATGGCACATACATGACAGTTTCTTTCCTCTGGTGGGCCCACATGGGGGTCTCATCCTTTCCAGCTCAGTTCACATGGGGGCCTGGTTTCCCTACTTGCACATTCTGGATTCTTGGTCCTGGCACCCACACCATCGGGTGTTACTTCATCTGCCTCTGGTTCCCCTGCCTCTACTGCACCTCTCTCTGCTGTTCTAGCCTTCTAAGTTGGCAATCCTGGCATCCTGGTATGCGTCTCTACCTTGCCCCACATGGGGGTCTTGATTGATGCTTTCCTGATCCTCGGTGAAGGACCTTCTCATAGACCTACATGGTGGTCTTCTCACAAGGGACCATACCTTGACCTACATGGAGGTCTCAGTTGGCACCATCTTGGTCCTCCGACAGACTTTCCTCACAGACCTATGTAGGGATCTTCACCCCGCCGGCAATGGGAGTTGGTTTCTCATCTCAGTTCCTCCTTCCAGTCCATCATCTTCCTGCCTTGGATCCCATAGGTACTGTCCCCTCCTTCATTGACTTGGCTTCCTCACCTTGGACTGACCCTTACTTGTTTTCTGGACTTTGTTTGCCTCTTGGACTTTCTCCTTCTGTATTCTTTTTGGGACCCTGAAAGTGTAAAAACCAAAGTAATTTACCACAATGCAGTTCTAGGCTGTTGCAGCACCATGTACGAGGTGGCAAACCTCCACATGAACCAAAAACCACAATGAATGTAGTGCTCAGATAATGAGAAGCACTGCAAAATGAATATATCCAAAGTTTTTTTTACTAAAGCAAGTGCTCAAAAATCACAGCAAAAGAATTCACAGGCAGGTACTTCCTGGTAGTGAAGACTGCAGGAACCATGGAAGCCTCAACATCCAGTTGTCCGGGAAGTGCTGTGGCAGAGGTTCGAGACATGGTAGTATTGACTGTGATTTGGAAGGTGAAGTCATGGGGAGGCATACACAAATTTTGAGCCCAGTTAAAAAAGAATGTACAGGAGTAGAAGGGAACTGGAGTAGCTGTGATGGGTGATCTGCAGGCCTGATTTGTCCACCCATGAAAATGTTGCTGCCACCAACTCTTAGTGCAGCCTGATTCAGCTGTAGGACAATGCCTGTAAGGTCTGCTTGACCATGAAAAGGTAAAATGGAAGCGGTACTGTTGTGCCTGGAATGATCTGCTGCTTAACCTCCATGCTCCATGGAGTAACTGTTTTAATGTTCTCTTAATTAAATGGACTTGTTTTATGCAGTGTGGACACTGGACTCATTGTTACAGCTTACTAAAATGGGCTAACCTGCATTCCCCCCACAGCTGCAGTGGCCCTACTTTGGGCACCCCGTCTTCATTCTTCAGGAACCAGGTAAATGCAGCCAGATGGTGATTTCTGGGTTAGTAGCCCCCCTCCCTTTGGACTGCACCATCCATACCCCTAGACAGCAGGAAGGGGGGTTACATAAAGTAATGCAAATTAGGAAAAGGAACCCAGGAATGCAAAATGAACAGGGGGTGGCAGTGCTGGATAATACTATGGAAGAAAATAATTTAGGGATAAGGATACTGTAGACCCTAAAAACATCTGCACACTGTGACATGGTGGTGGGCAAAGCAAACAGAATGATCTGATGCATAGGGAGGGGGTTGCACCCAGTGTGTGCATTAATTCCCTCATAAGAGTATTGCTTACTTATTTAAAAGACAAAGAACCTCTGTGCGTAAACACTGAGGCAGGGGTTACCCCAAAGGGCATTTGGCTGGGAAGCCAAGTTTCAAGAAAATACAAAATCACACATGCCCACACAATGCAAAGCATCATGGGCTGCATATGCAAATCACCACAGAATGTTATGCTGGTTCAACTTTAAGCAGAATTGCATGGTGCCAAAAGGCCTCTCACACAGTTTGCAAAGGGTGCTAACAAATGACATAGACACGTGTTTCATCTTACCAGGACTCATCAGTATGCCTCATCTGTTTGACACCCCAGTGGAATGAACCAGCTACCCTAAGACGGTCTGTCTGGGTTGTGTTGTGGTGAACCCATTAAAATAAAAAAACTATTTAAAAGACAAAGAACCTCTGTGCGTAAACACTGAGGCAAGGGTTACTCCAAAGGGCATTTGGCTGGGAAGCCAAGTTTCAAGAAAATACAAAATCACACATGCCCACATGATGCAAAGCATCATGGGCTGCATATGTAAATCACCACAGAATGTTATGCTGGTTCAACTTTAAGCAGAATTGCATTTTGCCGAAAGGCCTCTCACACAGTTTGCAAAGGGTGCTAACAGATGACATAGACATGTATTTCGTCCTACCAGGACTCATCAGTATGCCTCATCTGTTTGACACCCCAGTGGAATGAACCAGCTACCCTAAGACGGTCTGTCTGGGTTATGTTGTGGTGAACCCATTAAAATAAAAAACTATTTAATTGGTTCATTCCACTGGGGTGTCAAACAGATGAGGCATACTGATGAGTCCTGGTAGGATGAAACACGTATCTATGTCATCTCTTAGCACCCTTTGCAAACTGTGTGAGAGGCCTTTCGGCACCATGCAATTCTGCTTAAAGTTGAACCAGCATAACATTCTGTGATGATTTGCATATGCAGTCCATGATGCTTTGCATTGTGTGGGCATGTGTGATTTTGTATTTGCTTACTTAGACCTGCTTTTCCAGCATCAAAATGGCCAGTTTTTGGCACTTCCAACAAACTCCAATTCAGCACTGACTAGCCCTTAGTGTGACTCTGGGTTATCTGGATAGCAATCAGTAGCACAACAGCTGCGCTAGCTGGCCAGCAAGACAATTTATTTTAATACAACAGAAGTGGAGATTAAAATGACAAGATAGAAGTGATATCTTGGCTGATGACAACACTAACAGCAAGATATCAAAAATATGTTGTTGTATATGTTGCTATAATTGATATTTTGAAGATTAGTATCATCACACTGTGTGAGGGCAGGACTTTCATAACACTGGTGTCTCCAACACTCTTGTGATATGGTTCACATGCAGCTAAATTTAATATTTTTAGTCAAGCAACTGCATATCCCCTATGTTCAGAATTTTGTATACTGGGGTAGTCACATTTAGGTGATATGTCCTGCTTAAAAGTGGTCCGGGTGGGCAGTTTACAGCAGCAGAAGTTTCTAATAGTTGAAGTCTAAGAAAAAACTTCATGCAAATAAATGTTACATTTATAATATACACATATTATAGAGCAAAACAGAGTTCCGAATCACCCATTCTAACAATAATAATGCTTTTTATTTCTATGTTAATAACTGTAAATCAAACCCAAGGGAGGTAGGTCCTACTAATGTGGATAATCAAACACTAACAGACAAGTTAACAGCAGAGATATTCAATAAATACTTCTGCTCTGTTTTCAATACTAAAAAAATCATGGATTCATAGCAAGTAAATACACTATTCTATAATAATAACACATTTACAGTGCAAGACGAAGTTGCATCAATAAAACAACTGAAGGCTGACATCTTGCCAGGTCCTGACAATATTCATTCCAAATGTATATGTGCAACAACTCCAGTTTTGGCACATCCCCTGACTGTACTCTTCAACAAATCAGTTGTTACCAGAAAGGTTCCTGCCGACTGGAAGACTTCAGTGGTGGTCCCTATATTTAAGAAAGGCAATAGGGGACAAGTCAATAATTACTGCCCAATCAGTCTGACTGAAATTTGCAGCAAAATAATGGAGAGATTAATTAAAAACAGAATTGTGACAGAGCTACTAACCTAAGGAATTACATATGAAACCCAGTATGGGTTCACTGCTGGGCGTTCATGTACAACCAGTCTTGTAGTTTTTTATAACTCCATCAGTGCCAGTCTAGATAACAACTATCTAGTTGATGTTATCCTGCTGGACTTTTGGAAAGCATTTGATTCTGTCCTACACTTGGATCTCATCACAAAACTTATAAACCTGGGTCTTAGTCAAGGCATAGCCAGGTGGGTAAACAGTTTATTTTTATTATTTATTTATTTATTGCAATTGTTTCACCAGAAAAGGCACACTGAGCAACAAGATGCTTGTCTCCCGGTGCAACCTGCATAACGGAACGAACAGAAAGGATGAGGGTTAGGTCCCAGTTATCAGACCTGGGATCAGTTACAAGTGGAGTCCTGCAGGGTTCAGTTCTGGGACCAACACTTTTTAATCTGTTCATAAGTGACACAAATGACAATATAATAAACCTTTTGGTCAAATTTGCCAATGACACAAAGTTGGGTGGAGAAGTAGACATGTTGCAAAAACATCACAAACTGGCCCAAGATCTAAAAAATATCAAACAATGGCCAATAGACAATAAAACGGGTCTTAGCCCTAACAAATATGTGGTACTTCACATGGGTAAAAGAATCCCCTGTTACAGCTATGCTCTTTACAATATAACTTTAAAGTCAACAGACAAAGAAAGGTACTTGGGAATAATTATTAAAAACAAAATGTCTAGTTCTGATCAATGTAAAAAGATATCCCTTGTGACAAACAGAATGCTTAATAGCATTAAAAGAACTTTCATAAATAAAAATATATACTGTATTATGCATTTCTATAGGTCATACATATGTCCACACATGGACTTTGGTTCATCATTCTGGAGTCCTTATACCAAACATGATATACTGTAAATCTATTCGAACAAGCATTTGTCAATGCCGAATGTTTCCTTGCATGGTTTATGTGGCAGGGGTGTATTGTGTTAGTTGAACTTCTGAAAGGAGAAAAAGCTTGCCTGAACTATGTTTTGACAAGCTATCATCTTATCTCTACAGCTTAATTTTAAACAGTTTATACCTGAATACCTTTATTGCAAAGGATAGACAAGATGAAGTGATAAGATTAAAAACAGCTTGTTCTCATATTTCAATACTTGAAGAACTGAAAAATATTGATTAGAGTATCACTATATAGTTTAGTAATTTTTGCATTTTAAAACTCTCACTAAAAAGATGTTTTACAGAAGTAGATTTTCTAAAACATTTAGTGTGTAAATTGTCTTCTGTGAGTATTTGCTGTCATCTTCTCTGCTAGCCTTGCAGTGCTGGGTTTCAATGTTATACATTGATGTAATTTACTCTGTAGAGCAGCACTTCCTAATTCTCTGGGACAGCAATCATTGTTTTTTGTTTTTGTTGTTTTAGTTGAATTTTGTTGACCCGGTAAGCCCACTGGGCCTAGAAGTCCCTTTTTCAGGGACAACCGGGGGGAGGGGGGATACAGATGGTAAGCAACTGAATTTGAACCAGATTAAGCTGTTGGTGGTATTTTTTTTTTTTAGTGAATGAGGGAAATTTGGCCAGGATACCGAGGAAATTCCCCTACTCTTTTCGATAGGTGCCATGGGATCTGTAACATCCACCTGAACTACCACCAATCCAGGCAGATGGGACCTTGGTTTAACGTCTCATCCGAAAGACGGCACCTCAGAAGTGCAGCACCCCTCTCATGCTGCACTACAGTGTCAGTATTGGGATATTAACCCAAGTGCCAGATGTGGGAACTGAACCCACAGCCCTCTGATCTCCCGGCCTCAGAGACGAGTGTGTTACCTACTGAGCCACTGACACTGCTAAGCACTTGAATTCCAATTGAGTAGACCTACAGTTTAGATTGACCACAGGCAGCACAGCAAGAATCATGCAGCCAGACTGAGGCCAGGGGAAGAAAACAGAGACTTTGATTCGGAATTTCTTGGAGTGTTAAATGTCTCTGTATTTTGCCAGCCTGCCCTTGCCATGTACACCCAGTCACACTGTACAATCTCTCTCTCTCTCTTGCTCTCTCTCTCCTCTGGATGGCACAAGTTAAAAATGTATTTTGCCAGCCTGCTCTTACAGTACTCTGTACACAGAGCCACACTGAAGCCAGGAAAAAAAAGAACATTTTATTTAGGATTTCTGAGACGGTTAAATTTGTATTGGTCCCCCACAGTTTCTCTGTCTCTCTCTGTCTCTCTCCTCTGGATGGCACAGGTCAAAGATTTATTTTGCCAGTCTGCCCATGCCCTGTACACACAGCCACACTGAAGCCAGGAAAACAAAAAAGTTGTATTTGGTATTTCTGGGATTGTTAAATTTCTTGTGGGCCCCCCTGTTGTGTGTCTCTCTCTACCCTCTGGATGGCACAAGTCAAAGATTTATTTTGCCAGCCTGCCCTTGCCCTGTATGCATAACCACACTGTGCAATCTCTCTCTCTCTCTCTCTCTCCCCCTCTGGATGGCACAAGTCAACAGTTTATTTTGCCAGCCTGCCCTTGCCCTGTACACATAGCCACACTGTGCAATCTCTCTCTCTCACTCTCTCTCTCTCTCCCCTCTGGATGGCACAAGTCAAAGATTTATTTTGTCAGCCTGCCCTTGCCCTGTACACACAGCCACACTGTGCAATCTCTCTCTCTCTCTCTCTCTCTCTCCCCCGGATGGCACAAGTCAACAGTTTATTTTGCCAGCTTGCCCTTACCTTGTACACAGAGTCACACAGAAGTCAGGATGAAAAAGAAAATTGTATTTGGGATTTTTGGGGCTGTGAAATTCTTCTTGGGCCCCTGCAATCTCACTGTCTCTCTCTCTCTTCTCTGGATGGCACAAGTCAAAGATTTGCTTTGCCAGCCTGCCCTTGCCCTGTACACACAGCCACACTGAAGCTAGAAAAAAAAATTAACTTTTATTTGGGAGTTACAGAACTGTTAAATTTGTCATGCAAAGTAGAATGCCATTCCATGCCACAGGTGCAAATATAGATTTTGGACAGCATTTGAATACAGAAGCTTGGGTAATAAGAAGGCTATGTTGAAAATCTGGGGTGCAAATATTTAAGATTTCCACTGTTATGAGCATGTGTACTAAAATTGCAATGAATGGGCATAATTTTGTAATTTTTTCATATTTTGACCCCAAATGTTGAACATAGTCTTCTTATCTCCCCGCCTCATGAACCATGTAGGTGAAAAGTTTAAAATCCGTGGGAAAATGGCATTCCATGCCACAGGTGCGAAAACACATTTTGGGCAGGATGTGAAAAATGACAGCTGTACTGTTCATGAGGTGCTGTGATTAAATGGCTATATTGAAAGTTTGGAGTAAAAATATTGAAAATGACCAAAGTTACACACGTGAGTAGAACATTTTGAACAACCGCATGTAACTCTCTAATTTTTAGGAGTTTTTTTCACCAGATTTTCAACATGGCCTTTTTGGGACCCTACCTAATGAAGAGTGCCACCTTTGTTTATTCATCCCAAAAGGTGATTTCACACAGCAACCATGCTATTCTGAGCCACAGGTGTGAAAACACATTTCAGGCAGGATATGAAGAATGACAGCTGTGCTGTTCATGAGGGGTGTGAAAAAATAATAATGTTGTGAATTTGGAGTGAAAATATTAAAAATTGCCACAGTTATGAGCATGTGTAGAAACATTTCAATGACTATGCGTAACTCAGGTGTGTTTTGGTGTTTCTGCAAATTTTCATATAGGTTTTGGGATGCCACCTCGCAGACACTAGCACTGTTGTTTCATTACCAGTCCCAAAGGTGATTCCACACAGTGACTGTGAAATCACCTTTCGGGACCAAGTAATGAAATGACAGTGCCAGTGTTCATGAGGTGTGGTCCCAAAAACCCCATGTTGAAAATTTGATGCAAAAATATTGAAAAATGGATGAGATATCAACATAAGCTGAAAACGCCATTGATAGCAATTATACGGTGCTTACCTTGATTCTTCAGTTCACAGTTTGGCTTTGAAGAGTACAGACGTGTTCCAATCCACAGAAGATGAAAGCCGCTGACCTTGGTTGGTAAGCACAGGGCAAGGGTGTATGTGTGGGGTGGTGGGCTGCTCAGTGGGAGGGTCGGGATGGGGGAGTGGGGACCATTTTCTTTTTTACAGGCTTATAAAAAAAGACATTGGGGACAGTGTTTTTTTTTTTTAACAGGGTATAAAAATGTTTATTTTGGGACACTGGGAGTGGGCTCCCCAGCGTCCCATGGGGGGTGGGGTGGGGGTGTAGAGAATGATTACATGAGGATTAGGCACCCAGATGTCAGCACGGGGATGAAGAATGGAGGGTGCGGGGTGGACAGCACACAGAGGGAGGGAGCAGGATGGCTTACAGACTCGAAAGAATGAGGGATACAAAAACACAGGAAATTAACACATAAGGCAAGCAGTATAGAGAGCTGACATGCGAAATAACTGTTAAATTGAAATGATCAAATTGATAAAATGGCAAATACAAATCACAGACTATGGAGACTGAGATACACACAGAGCGCAGGATATCAGTAGCACTCACAGCGAGCTGCCAAATTCATCTGCCACCCAATTATGTCATCACTTATGATGCTCCCGTGCTCATGATGTGCAGACCATAGAAATAGAAATCAAGGAATCAGGTTACAGACACTGAATCAAAATAAGGCTAGAAAATTTGTTTTTTATAACCTTTAAAAGAATTTATGAGACACACAAGGTTTTATCAGTGAATCTTTATTACACAGCATGAGACAAATGGTGATGAGCACTGTTGCATTTGATCTTTAACCTGTAGAATGACAGCGAAGAACAAGGGACAGAGTTGTCTGCTTACCAGCTGGCATTATGCAAAGGAAAGGAGTGAAGCACTCTCACTGGAACACTTCATTTCTTTCGACTAGAGAATGGCTTCCAGCTATGAAACTTCCCAACTTGTCCTCACCTAGTTCTGTCCCCTGGCAGGGTTTTCAGCATCCTGGAGGGATCCCGTACTGGGAAATGACTCTTCCTTCCCTACCCGTTCCCCTCCATCCTCTCTACCTAACTCATCCTTGCCTGACTCTGCTCTCTGGCAATGTTCTCAGCATCCTAAAGGGGCCTAGTCTTAGGCAAGTTTCTCCCACCTCTCCTCCTCCTTCCCTTTACCATCCCCTCTACTATCTCTACCCAACTTGTTCTTGCCTATTCCTGCCTCTTATTCTAAGTCCTCGCCTCATTCTACCACTTACAGCAATCTCCGCACTCTGAAGGGGCCAATTCCAGGTATGACTCATCCTTCCCTTCTCTATCTCTTACCCCCACCTTTCTCCTGCCCCCCTCTCTACCTCCCCGCACTTAATCAAAGGAATTAGTTCACTTGAGCTAGTAATTTGCACTTTGTGTTCTGTCTAAGGTGCTCCCAGGTTGCACTAGCCCTGTGTTAACTTGCCCTTCACAACTGATTTTTTTTGCTCACTTTTCTCCAGTAATGTTTCCCCTAAACTTTATCCTCAGTTCCATGTTGCCACAGTGACAGGAATGTTGGCAACCTCACATAGAGCGACACATGGTCACCGACATCCCTGACGCTGCTGACTCCGGTCCCCAACCAGAAAATGCACCGACACACTATTGGTGTTCATGCGGGGGCTCTGCGAGGATCTCAAGGGAGAGTAACCAAACTCCAGAGTTGATGACTCTGGCACCACTCCAGCAACCCGGTTGACACTGCGGGTGTCAATGGGTTGCTGACGCTGTAACACCATTGCTGTAAGAGCGTTGCTGTTACAATGGTATACCTTTATCCTCTTCTTCCCTCAGCTGGTTTCCCCTGTCTACCCCTCTACCCTTCTTGATGTCCCCCCACTGGACCTCATTCATTCAATAATTGCTAAATAATCTGCCTCTTAACTGTGATCCATTTCTGCAAAGAGTTGGTTCCAAGGCTACATTAAATTTCTGTACTACAGTATGTTCCTCAGATATGCCACTTGTAATTAACTGCATATTCCACAGGTATGATATATTTAATTGTATGTTATGTCACAAATGCGACTGTGTGATTATTTATAAAATTTTTAAGTGTAAATTTTGTTATAAATGTAATTGAATGTTTAATTTCTCAGATATGTTAAATGTTAAACTGTATGTCTAATTCTATATCCAACTGTACCCCCCAAGGTTGCACCAGAAGATGAGCAACTTGTTGTTCAGTGTGCCTTCCTGGTGAAACATTTCAATAAATAAATAAATAAAAACTCTGACTGGTATCACAGTCTGATTGTGTGCTCATTGGACTGTCAGGGACAAGCCCACTGTAGACTGCTCTGCCTTGGACTCATCCCTGACACACCTTTGAAATGTCATTCTACCACAAGATGTTTCTTGAGCATGCGCAAGGAAACATAAAAAGTGCAACAAAGGACAACTAAAATGATCCCCAGCTTATCCAATATGTCCTACCCAGATAGACATGTAACTGCAAGGCTGACTAGCCTGGAAAACCGAAGGCTCAGGGGTGACCTCCTTTTGATTTACAAAACATTACTAAGTAAGGAACTGTCAAATGAATGCAGACTACAACTAGCCTCTAAAAGGCCCAATCTTAGATGTCATACTAAGCATCTGGCAATACCGAGGGCCAACACAAAAAAGAGGGACAACTTCTTTACTATTTGGGCAGCCAAAGCTTGGACCAGGCTATCACAAGAGGTTGTGGATGCCAACAGTTTTGAATGATTTACAACTAAACTTGACCACCATCTTAAATGGACTAACACTGGAAAATGCACCCACCTTGTGGTGGGAGACATACTCGATGGACACCAGCCTTTTTATGTCTTACCAACCTAGTAAACCTAGTAAATATTTACACAAAAATACAACAGCCATTATCATTAGGTTAATAGTAACAAACATTAGGGGAGATAAGAGTTAATAACCGGGATGGAGAGTATATGGGGAGTATGCAGTCAGGACAGGGAACTTGGTGTTCCAAATATGGTTATACATGGTATGCTTGAGGGCTTGTACAGTAGCAGAGTCATCTGCACTAGTGGGGAGAGAATTCCTGGTGCTTGTAGCATTTATGGAGAAAGCCTA
The DNA here is from genome assembly GCA_016271365.2 of Neoceratodus forsteri. Taxonomy (NCBI): domain Eukaryota; kingdom Metazoa; phylum Chordata; order Ceratodontiformes; family Ceratodontidae; genus Neoceratodus; species Neoceratodus forsteri. The sequence goes on from CM028131.1 coordinate 621,622,545, forward strand.
ATGTACAATGATCTGGTTGGCTCTAGGGAGATAGAAAAGGTTACTGGTGTGTGACCTGTGTACGGCTGTCTGGGTTTGATTAATAAATTGTTCAGGTGAAACCTCTGGATGTTATTACTGGTTCCTACTATCCAGTCAGAGGCTGATGTGGCACCTAAAGGGTTAGTTAGTGGGTTCCTGCTGGGCATGTTGTTCTGAAACATGGGCAATGGGTGTCAGGGAGTGGAGCCAGACTGTCAGTCTCTGTGAGAAGAGTGGAGTGTGGTGTCAGTCTATAGTATACTGCCTAAGAACAGTAAGTCAGAAAGAATTGATATTCCTCCTAGATTGCTGGCACACAATACCCAGCTGACATGGTGGTGGCTGTCTTCTTGGTCAGCTTAGTTGTGAGGTGCATGCATGGCTGCTAATATCCTCTGAGCCTTAGGACACCACTCAGGAACCTCCACATGGACCACGACATCATACAGTATCTGCCACTGCTTCAAATAACAACGCAGTAAAATTGGTGCTGTGGAGGGAAAGCTTTTTTTCTGGCCACTACAGGGGAAGGTGAGGTCACTGTCAGAGGGATCCTTTTGGGGAGTCTTTGGTGGCACCCAGGATGGCCCACTGATCTGGGACCTTGAACGGGAAGGCAAAGAGAAAGCACACAGCAGAATTCTAATGAAATTGTGGATGCCAGAAGTAGTATAGAAACACAGGAACACAGACAATGTCAGCAGAAAAAGGCAGATGGTCCATCCAATCTGCCTATGGTTCCCTATCTATCCTTGGGACCTAACTGTCAGCCAGGGTACTAGCTCTCCCTATCCGATCTCCTAATCTCTACCCTGCTACTATTGCCCTGAGCAGCCACAATAGCCTTCATTCTGTCCCAGCCATGCTTAAAACCATATATGGTTTTGGCTCCTACCACCTCGGCTGCCTGACTGTTCCAAGGTTCCACCACCCTCTCAGTAAAGTAATACTTTTTCATATCCCTCTTAAGCCTTCCTACTTTTAGTTTTCTCACATGCCCTTATGACCTAAAATTTGAGCTTATACTAAATAACTCCTCATTGTTCCCATTAGAGATGGGCAGATACTGAAAAACCTCTGGATATCAGTTCTGCATATTTTTTACATGCAATCTGACAGGATGGGATTCTAAGTCGGGTTAGATACTTCCATTTTGTCAATCAGCACAACAAATTAAGGATTCATGGACTGTCTGAAGGAACAGAGGGGGCTGACATGGTGCAGTACTTTGAACAATTCTTCCTAAACTATTAAATCTGGTCTGTAAAGATGGCCATATTAAATTGGACCAAACCCATTGTGCTTTAGCCCCAAAGCCCCGTCGGACCAACAGCCACAAGTTATTATGGTCTATGATTCATAGCACAGAGCTACACTAGTTACATTTACAGCCTAAGTTCTGAGAATCGACAGAGAACTGGGGACATTTCTGCTGATAACTGTATGAACTTTAAAAACGAAGTGCTGTAGCCGCCACCATTTCCTCAAGAAAACCTTAAACTATTTATGCTGTGGTTGCGAACATCCTGTACTTGTGACTGAGCATCCTAGCACCCAGTTCTCTGTTTATTCATTTACAAGGATGAGCAAGACAGACCATTATAACCAGCTGGTAGTGTGTGGGCAGGCCGGAATGGAATCTGTAAATGTGCTGCGTAAATCCCCTGGGATCCCCAGATCTGTGCAGTAGCTTTACTGGAAGGGTCAGGAATGGCATGTTTGTTATTTTATCTATAAACACAACACTGTGGATGCACTCACCTTGGCATCTTTAACAAACTAATTGTGAACACATTAACAAGCACTGTTGGCCGCTCATAATGAACTTAGCACCATTGGCAGCAATGAAGCAGCTACAGCAATCCGACCCACTCACAGCTATGAAATCCACTGGACTGGTTCAAAGCTAAACTATTAATATACCAGTTGGGTCATGACATTGGGTCTGATAACTGCCCATCCCTAGTTCCCATTATTTATTCCTTTCAGGAGTTTGAAGGTCTCCATCATATCACCCCTCTTCCACCTGGTCTCAAGCAAGTACATGTTTAGTGCCTTGAGCTGCTCCTCATAAGATCTGTCCAGTTGGCCCAGTATCATCCTGGCCACCCTTCATTGTGCTGCCTCTGAACTGTTCTTACCCTTCCTGAGGCTTTATTGCATTGACTTGTTTGTTTGAAGATGTCGCTAATGATGACTCAGAGGTCCCTTTCCTCAATTGTAGTGCTCAGCATAACCCCTCCCATCCAGTACTCCATCCTGAGGTTCTTGCTGCCTAGGTGTGTCACTTTGAACTTTTTGGCATTGAATTCAACTGCCAGACCTTTGACCACCTCTCCAGTCTATGCAGATCACTGTGCATCTCCCTAATTACCTCGTTGCTGTCTACCCTCCCACAGATTTTTTGTCATTTTCAAAGAGACATGGTCTTCCCTGGATTCCTTCTCCAATGTCACTAATGAACATACTGAAGAGGACTGGGCCCAGGACAGATCCTTGTGGCATCTCCATCTTTTTCAGAAATCGCCTATGAGGCACTGAGTTGAAGGCTTTGCTGAAATAAAAACAGAATAAATCCACAGCATGGCCCCCATCCAGTGCCCTCCTCATCCAGTCAAAGAAATCTAATAGGTTCAATGGATAGTGAAATTCAAAGATGATGCAAAAATATGATATAGAGTTAACAGCAGGGCTCAGGCAGTAAAACTGCAAGTTGAATTGGAGGCTTATACGCATGGGCTTTAAAAAATAAGATGAGGTTCAATCAAGAACAAGCATTTGTCAATGCTGAACGTTCACTTGCAGGTATTTGCAGTGGTGTTTGGTACTGGTACTGGTTTCAGAGGAGCGAGGAGGCAGCAGTGAGAGTGGTGGGTGCTGCATGGTGGAAACTGCACCATAAATGCAGGAAGGAGCTGCTAGTCAGAGAAGCCACTCCTGCTGGCCTTAGTAGATTGGGGAGAGAGAGAGAGAGTGCACTGGGCGGCAGGAGCTGCCAATAAGTAGATCCACACCACACTAATGTAGAAGCCTGGAGGGTGGTTTCTGAGGAGCAAGGACCGGGGAGAGAGAGTGCAGTGGGTGGCAGGAGCTGCTAATAATTAAAGCCACACTGCGGCTAATATAGAAGCCTGGAGGAGGTCATAGGAGTGAGAACCGGGGAGAGAGAGTGCGGTGGGTGGCAGTAGCCACCAATAAGTAAAGCTGCACCGTGGCTATTGTAGAAGCCTGGGGAGATTTCAGAGGAGTGAGGACCGGGGAGAGAGAGAGTGCGGTGGGTGGCAGTAGCCGCCAATAAGTGAAGCTACACCGTGGCTATTGTAGAAGCCTGGGGGGATTTCAGAGGAATGAGGACCAGGGAGAGAGAGTGCGGTGGGTGGCAGGAGATGCAAATAAGTAAAGCAGCAGCACGGCTAATGTGGAAGCCTGGGGGGGTGGGTCAGAGGAATGGGGACAGAGAGTGCGGTGGGTGGCAGGAGCTGCCAAAAAGTAAAGCCACACTGCGGCTAATGTAGAAGCCTGGGGGAGCAGAGGAGTGAGGACCGTCGTCGAGAGAGAGTGCGGTGGGCATTAAGTTGCCAAAGGCAGAGAGTCTAATCAGGACTTACTCCAACTGCTGCCAGTCCCGCCCATAAACTCCTTTTTCTCTGAATTCCAGATAAATGTCTTCCATTCTTCATCATTGCCCTTGACTTTGTCTCTTGCCATTTCTTCCGGCTAGTGTGAGTTTATATGTTGATTCAGTTTTTAATCTACCTCCCATATAAACAGAGTGGAGTTTGGGGGTTGACCCGGTTGCCCCTTTATTTCTTTTATCCCCCCCCCTTCAAATGTTGAAACAAAAAAGAAGCGAGAGAGACTGAGGTGAGGGAGGAAGTGGAGCAGGGACCGGTGGCAGGGCTGGCTCCTACACACCTCCCGCAGTATGTATGTATGTATATGCGTATATATACAGTGGTAGTTATCGAAAAGTTTCCTACCTCAAGGTACCTCGAGGTACCACTTAGATAGTTTACATTGACTGTAATGTGATCCTGCCTCATTCTGCCTCAGTATACCTAGGTATACCTCAGTACTGCGAAACATTTCTATGAGTACCGCTGTGTGTGTGTGTATATATATATATATATATATATATATATATATATATATATATATATACACACATATATATATATATCAGAGGCAAAACTCTGTTTAATGCATTAGTTAGGGTTGTTCCACAGCGACAAAAGTGAGGAAGTTAAGCTGTTAGGGTTGAAAACCCCTTGGACCCCTACCCACCCCCAACCGGCATTGGGGTGTACATCAGAGATGCGTCAGCCTAACTCACCCCATCACATGTGTAAAGCAGCAGAAGTATGGGAGAATGGGGTGAGTTAGACTGATGACCCCAATGCACACCCTCAATGCCGGTTGGGGAGGTGGGCAGGGGTCCAAGGGGTTTTCAACCCTAACAGTGAATTTCCTCACTTTTGTTGCTGTGGAACAATCCTAACTAATGCATTAAACATAGTATTTTGCCTTTAATTTCCCTTCTTTTTGAGAATGATAACGAGAAATAGTGACTGTAATGCAGTGGCGGGAGTGATGTCTTGAGGCATAGTAACAGGAACAGCAACGCAAACAGAAGCGCTAACAGTGGCGCACATGGTTACGCAAGCGCGAATGAGAACAGAAAGGGTAACGCACATGGTGGCATAGACGGGAACGGTCTGCCACGTAATGTGTTGTCACATAGTAGCATGGTGCCTGCAAACGGAAATGTCAATGGGCATGGTGACGCAAAGTGAAACAGAAAAAGAAACAGTACTGTAGACACAAATGGCAAAAATAACAGAAGCAAAGCAAATAAAAATGCAAATGAGCACATGGTGATGGGACATCAATGGTAAGTAAACGGGTACAGAACCACAAGCGTGAAAGGGCAACAGTAACAGTAATGTAAGCGCACAGGCTGGTTTTCCCCAAAACCTGCATAAAGAAAGACAGTGAGTACAAAGAATGTATGCATAATAATGGGTATCGGAGCAGAAAATGAGGACTTGGAGTACTAAATAGGTTATATCTCAGGAACCATATGACGTAGAAAAAAAATTTAAAAGTCATATGATTTATGACTGTCCTGGCTAGTTTTGCACTTAAGCATTTTTCCGACGAAAAGTCCGTATCTCGCACCGTTTCCGAAATACGGGCCGTGAAAGGCGCGGCGAACGCCGTAATGTTATCCTATGGGAAAAAAAGAGAAGTTCAGAACGCCATAACTTTGCCTCCCTGTAATATTTTTTCACCAAACCACTGAAAGGCACATCTGTGGGCTGTTGGTTGTCTTCTCTCCAAATTTCAGGAAAAAAGACAAAACCGTTATTTTGCAGCAGCGTGCCAAAGGATTCCTGTAATGCGTCGGGCGCCGTAATGTTATCCTATGGGAAAAACCGTCAACTTTGGAGTGCTGTAACTTTGCCGCTGTGTAATATTTTTTCAACACAACACTGAAAGCCATGTCTGTGAGACGTCGGCTGCGTTCCCTCCAAATTTCAGCCCAAAACTCCCAACCGTTCTTTTGCAGCGCAGTGCCAAAGAATTGCTGTCATTTTCCCACAGACTAGAAAACTACTGTTGCAATTTGCGAAAGCTTTCACAAAAATTTGTGACACTTTCGTGAGCACGAAAGTACTTTGTGAAAGAACTTTTTCCAGAAATTTGAAAAACATATTTCTGGGGTGTTTTACCCCAAAATAAAGACATGGCTAGCATCCTCAGGGTCCGACTAGGTGAATACAAAACGAATTAGGTTGCTAGAGGGTCCCAAATTTAAATGCCAAGCATTTTTCTGATCACTAACTGAAAACAAAATGGCGGATTTGCGAAAGTAACAGGGCCATTTAGAAGTAAAATGCATTTGCGACACTGTTGAACTTTTTGTTAACTTTTCCCATTGACTTATAATGGGAAATTGTTTTTGAATAACTTTTGAACCGTTTAATATTTTTCACCAAATCTTTGAAAGGCACATCGGGACCTCAGGCCACATGTTCCCTGAAGATTTCGGGCCGGTCGCGCAAACTGTGCGACCTCTACGCGAGACCGTAGAATTCCAGAAAAGCATAAACGTGCGCGCAGATCACGCTTAATAACTCCGCAGCCCTAAATTCGACTAGTACAAAACTCAGCAGATCCCAAGGCCTATGGTTCTTGATCATGTATTCCAAATTTCAGGCAAATCCATCAAACCGTTGCAAAGTTATTAAGGTGCAAAATTTTGGGGTTTAACATAGAAATGGCTCCTCAACCCTAACTATGGTAGCACTACCGTGCTACCATAATATATTATATATATATATATATATATATATATATATATTATATATATTCATTACAAAACCTTCATTAATGCATGAATCCTAATGCTTCATTTTCCTCCTTATGCCGCTATAGTACTCACCCTAACTGATACATTAACAACGTTTTTTTGCAATGAATTCCTTTACTTTTTGAGATAATATAATAGTATTGGACCCTGCACTGCAGTCCCTCCATAAATGTGCATATGTATGTAGGTGTGGAAGCACAAAGAAACACAGAAATATAGAAACTGTTGGCAGATAGGGACTGGTAGGCCCATCCAGTCTGCCCGTAAGCCCTGAACTTGAATATAGCTTTTGACCTTCCCCAGCTTTACCTCTATGGTTCCCCTATGCCTGTCCCATGCATGTTTAAATTCACCCACTGTGCTCGCTCCCACTACTTCCTGTAGCAGACCATTCCGTGCATCCACTACCCATTCAATGAAGAAAAACTTCCTTATATTCCTTCTTAACCTGGTTCCTTCCAATTTCATGTTATGCGCCCTAGTTCTTGTACTCCTATATTGGAAGATGTCTCCCCCTGCACCTTGTTTATCCCTTGAAGTACTGTACTTGAATGTTTCTATCATGTCCCCTCTCTCCCTGCTCTCCTCCAGTGAGTACATATTGAAGTGCCTTAATCTCACCTCCTAAATTTTGTGGTGCAATCCATGTACCATATTAGTTGTTCTCCTCTGGACCATGTGCAGCCTGTTTATGTCATTTCGACAGTGCAGCCTCCAGAACTGCACACAATACTCTTTGTGAGGCCTGACCAGAATCTTCTATAAAGGCATCACTACCTTCCTCCTTGTGCTGGTGATACCCCTGCCTATGCACCCCAGCATGCCACTGGCCCTCCCCGCTGCCTTTGCACTCTGCTTTGACATTTTCAGGTCATGTGAAATAATAACCCCCAGGTCCTTTTGTTCCTCAGGAACTGACAGCAACTCTCTTCCCATCCTGTAACCCTGCCTAGGGTTTCTATGGCCCAGGTGCATTATTTTGAACTTCTTTGAATTAAACCTTAGTTGCCACTCCTCAGACCATTTGTCAAGCCTCCCTAGGTCCTTTCTCATTTTTTCCACCCCACCTGGAGCATCCACCCTGTTACAGATCTTGGTGTCATCTGCAAACAGGCACACCTTTCGTTCTAGTCCCTGTACAATAATGAAGACATTGAACAGGATAAGCCCAAGGACTGATCCCTGCGGTACCCCACCGGTCACCCCCTCTCTCCCCAGACTGTACCTCATTTACCCCCACCCTCTGTCTCCTGTCTGTTAGCCAGTTCCTAAGATAATTCACCACCTTATCTCCCATGTGCAGACTACCCATCTTGTTACTAAGCTTCTTATGTGGGATGGTGTCAAAGCCCTTGCTGAAATGAAGGTAGGTGACATCCACCCCCCCCCCCCGCATTTACTCCCGTTGTCACCCAGTCAAAGAAATCTATCAGATTCATCTGACATAACCTACCTGCTGTGAATCTACGCTACCTTGAGTACTGGGTACTGATGGCTTCTAAATGTTCCACTATCTTTTCTTTAAGCTGTGCCTCCATGATCTTCACCCATTACTGATGTGAGGCTGAGTGGCCTATAGTTCTCTACCTCCTACCTACTGCCACATTTGTGTAGAGGGACCACCTGTGCCCTCCTCCAATCCTCTGGCACCACTGCTGTGTTGAGTGACTCTGTGAACATGGCTGCCAGAGGTTAAAACATAGAAACTGTTGGCAGATAAGGACCGCTAGGCTCATCCAGTCTGCCCGTAAGCCTTGTACTTGACTATGGCTTCTGACCATACCTCTCAACCTCCTGCCTTGCAAATCAGGGACAGGGCTTAAAAAAATCAGGAACAGATGACCAAAATCAGGGACAAATCTTAAAAAATGATAGTACCAAATTAAGAACCCTCTTACACTGTGCAGTTTAATGTGAAAAGCATTTTCTGATGGAGAACTAGGCTTTCACACTAATGTCTGTTAGTATTTTTTGCTTTAAATCACTACTTTTCAGTGAGGGACGTGCAAATTTTAGGAGGGACAGAGGGAATTTTTGAGGCAAAATCAGGGACGTCCCTAAAAATCAGGGACAGTTGAGAGGTATGCTTCTGACCCTCCCTCAGCATTACCTCTATGGTTCTCCTATGCCTGTCCCATGCATATTTAAATCCAACCACAGTGCTTGCTCCCATGACCTCCTGTGGCAGACCATTCCATGCGTCCACCGATCCTCTCTGTGAAGGAAAAACATCCTCACATTCCCTCTTAGCCTGCCACTTTCCAATTTCATGTCATACCCCCTTTGTTGTCGTACTCCTCTTGTATTGGAAGATGTCTCCCCCTGCACATTGTTTATACCCTTGAGGCACTTGAATGTCTCTATCATATCTCCTCTCTACCTCCTGTCCTGTAGCCAGTACATATTGAGATCCCTTAATTGCTGCTCATAATTTTTGTGGTGCAAGCCCTGTACCATGCTAGTCGTCCTTCTCTGGACCGTCTCCAGCCTGTTTATGTCCTTTCAAAGGTGCTGCCTCCAGAACTGCACACATTACTGCATCTGAAGTCTGATCAGGGTCTTATATAATGGCATCACTATCTCCCTCCTTCTGCTGGTGATATCACTGCCTATGCACCCAGCATGCCAGTAGCCCTCCCCACTGCCTTTGTACTCTGCTTTGATATATTCAGGTCATCTGAAATAATAACCGGCAGGTCCGTTTGTTCCTTGGTGACTGCCAGCAAACCCCCCCCCATACTGTAGCTCTCCCCAGGGTTTCTATGCCCCCACCTCCCACCTTCTGCTAGTGATACCTCTGTCTATGCACCCCAGCATGTCACCCCCCATCCTGTGGCTCTCCCCAGGGTTCCCTCATCTCAGGTGCATTATTTTGCACTTCTTTGCACTGAACCTCGGTTGCCACTTCTCAGACCATTTTTCAGGCCTGTCCTGGTCCCTCTTCATTTTCTCCACCACTTCTGCAGTTTCCACTCTGTTACAGATCTTGGTGTCATCTGCAGGCAGACCTTTCCTTGTAGGCCTTCCGCAATGTCACTAATGAAGACTTTGAACAGGACTGGTCCCAGGACTGATCCATGAGGTACCTCATTGGTCACTCCCCTCTCCTTGGGTTGGATCCCATTTACCACCACCATCTGCCTTGCTTGCTGCCGCCACCTCCTATGGCACACTATTCTATGTGACCACCACCCTCTCTGTGAAGAAGACTTTTCTCACATTTCCTCTTAATCTACCCTGTCCAATTTCATATCATGCCCCCCCATTCTTGTACTCCTTCCACATTGGAAGATGTCTGCCCCTGCACCTTGTTTATGCCCTTGAGGTACTTGAATGTGTGTATCATGTCTCCCTGCTCCCTCCTTTCCTCCAGTGAGTACATATTGAAGTCCTTTAATCTGTCCTGATATGTTCTATGTTGCAAGCCATGTATCATCTTGGTTGCCATTCTGTGTACCACCTCCACCCTGTCAATGTCCTTGCACAGTTGCGGCCTCCGGAATTATACACAGTACTGTAAGTGAGTCTTCACTAGTGCATTATACAATGGCATCACCACCTCACGCCTTCTGCTAATGATACCTCTGCCTATGCACCCCAGCATGTCACTGACCCTCCTTGCAACATTTGTGCTCTATTTTGACACCTTTAGGTCATCAGAACTGAAAACCTGCTAGGTCCTTTTCTTCCTTGGTGATCGTCAGTACCCCCATCATGTAGCTCTCCCCAGGGATCCCTCTTCCCATGTGCATTATTTGTGCTTCTTTGCACTGAACCTCAGTTGCCACTCCTCAGACCATTTTTCAAGCCTCTCCATGTCCCTGCTCATTTTCTCCACCCCTTCTGGAGTATTCACTCTGTTACAGCTGTTGGTGTCATCTGCAAACAAGTAGACCTTTCTTTCTAGCCCTTCTGCAATGTCAGTAATGAAGACATTGAACAGGACTGGTCCCAGGACTGATCCCTGAGGTACCCCGCTGGTCACCCCCCTCTCCCCAGATTGGATCCCATTACCACCACCCTCTGCTTCCTGTCTGTCAGCCAGTTTCTAACCCAGTTTATTAGCTTGTGACCCATGGCCAGACTACCCATCTTGTTAATCAACCTTCTATGTTGGATGGTGTCGAAGGCTTTGCTGAAATCAAGGTAGGTGACATCCACCACCCCTCTCTGATTTACTTCCTGAATGAGACATTAGTGTTTCCAACTCTAATGCCCCACCCCCACCCTGCAGAGATTGACAGGCGTTGGGGGTGTGCCTTTGGGTCGTCTGCCGTAACACTCATGTCATTCCACCCCCACCCTGCAGATACTGACAGGTGTCATAGTGTGCCTTGGGGTCTTTGGCCCTAATGCTCACCCCGTTCCATAAGGAAATAAGCTGAGATGGGTGCGGTATAGGAGAATGGGATGAACATTAGGGCTGAAGACCCCAAGGCACACACCGACACCTGTCACTGTCTGCAGCGTGAGGGTTGGGGTGGGAGTGGAATGGTGTGAGCAGTACGGCCGATGACGCCGAGGCACACCTCCAACGCCTATCAGTCTCTATAGGGTGGGGTGGGGGGTGTTACGGTTGGAAACTATAACGGCCCGGGCATTTGTTGGTATTTTCACTCCATATTTTCAACATGGGCTTTTTGGGACCCCATCTCATGAACAGTGGCACTATCTTTTCGTTACTCATCCCAAAAGTTGATTTTGCGCAGCGACTATGCCATTCTGCGCCACATGTGCAAAAACACATTTCAGGCAGGATGTGAAAAATGACAGCTGTACAGTTTATTAGGTGGTATAGAAAAATGTCAATATCGAAAATGTGGAGCGAAAGTATTAAAAATTACCAAAATTACGTGTGTGTGTGTGTGTGTAGGAAAATGTCAATGAACCTGCTAAATGTGGGCATTTTTAAGAATTTTTCCACTAAATTTTAAACATGTGCTTTTTGGTACCCCCACCTCATGAACACTGACACTGTTGTTTCCTTAATTGGTCCTGAAACGTGATTTCGCAAAGTGACTGCGCAATTCTGTACCAGTGGTGTGAAAACATGTTTTGGGCAGGATGTGGTGAAAAATTACAGTTTTACTGTTCATGAGGTGGTGTGATAAAATGTGTATGTTGAAAATTTGGAGTGAAAATATAAAAAATTGGCAACGTTATGTGCCTGCATAGAAACTGTGCAATGCACACTCATAGTGCAGCCATTTTTTGGAATTTTTCACCAAATTTTCCACATGGGCTTTTTGGGACCCCACCTCATGAACACTGACACTGTTATTTTGTTAATCAGTCCTGAAAGGTGATTCTGCACAACAATTGCGAAGTGGGGTCTTAAGAACAGTATGTTGAAAACTGGGGCAAAAATTTCTGAAAATGGCCGAGATATCAATACAAGTTCAAAATGCCATTGACAGCCATTATACGGCACTTACCTTGATTCTGCAGTTCGCAGTTCGGCTTTGAGGAGTGCAGAAGTGTCCCAGTCCACAGAAGATGACACCCACTGACCTCCGGAGGCAAGTATGGGGTAAGGGGGAGTGGGGAGAGTGGTGTGCAGAGGGAGGAGTCGGGATAGGTGAGGGGCAAGGAGATGACAAAGAACGTTTTCTTTTTTCAGGTAAAAAAGTGGGGACCATTTCTTTTACAGGTACATTTCTTAATGATTTTTGGGGACACTGGGAGTGGGCTCTCCAGTGTTTCAGACTATTGGGTGGATACAGATATGGGGACACTGGGAGTGGGCTCCCCAGTGTCCAAGACTATTGGGGGGATACAGATATGGGGACAGTGGGAGTGGGCTCCCCAGTGTCCCAGACTATTGGGGGTGTACAGATATGGGGACACTGGGAGTGGGCTCCCCAGTATCCCAGATGACAAGGGGGTTGGAGGAAATAACTGGGACACTGGAAGTGGACTCCCCAGTGTCCCTCAATGGCAGCACAGGGGGTTTGTATTGCTGACACGGGGATTGGGCACCCTGATGTTGGCTTTAAGAGAATGCTGCACCATGGCTAATGTTGAAGCCTTGGGGGGGGGCACAGAAGCAAAGACTGGGAAAGAAAGCCACACCACAGCTAATGTTGAAGCCTTTGGGGGGTCAGAGGAGCAGTGAGGACTGGGAGAAAGCCACACTGTGGCTAATGTTGAAACCTGGGGTGGGGGCCAGAAAGGCGAGGACTGGGAGAGGCATACAAGAGCAGTAAATGTTGAAGTCTTTGGGGGTCAGGGGCGAGAACAGGGAGAGAGAGAGTACAGCGGCTCTAACTCTGGTCATGTGCATTAGTGTGCACTCTAATACACATGGCTGGAGTTACGGCTACAGAAAAAAATGAAGCACTTTCTCATTGGAGTGGTTCATTTCTTTCAAGTAGAGGACGTGCCACGTCAGCAAAGCAAAACTACTGTCATGAGCAGAGTGCCTGTTCATTGGTGTACACTGCCAAGCCCATTGGAGTTTCAGCTGTAATTGGCTCGGCAGTGACACACCTCTCAAATGCCGTATAGTCCCAAGATGTTCCTTGCACAAGGGCAGCAAAAATGTGTGGTTATGCACTTTGGGAAAAATAACAGAGCCTCTAATTACAACATGGGTGGAGTTGAATTAAGGGATTCAGTCAGTGAATGGGACCTGAGCATAACAGTAACCAACAACTTCAAAACTCAGGACAGTGTGACAAGGCTGTATCTAAATGCAACAAAATGATATATTGCATTAAGAACATTACAAGCAGGGACAGGGAGGTGATTATACCAATGTATAAAGCTTTGCCGAGACCAAATGCCAAGTATTGTGCCCAGTTTTGGTCACCACAAAATAAGTGCAATGTTGTGAGGGTGGAGGGGATACAGAGAAGGAGGACAAGAATGGTAAGGGGCTTGAGGGATTAACACATTAAAGCAGATTGAAGACACTTGGGCCTTACAGCCTAGAGATGAGAAGGGTGAGATGAGACCTGATTATGGTGTGTAAGGCTTTACCCAGTGCAGATACAATGCAGTGTCTACATCTAGAACTCAGCAATAGGGAAGAAAGTGACATGATGACACAATAGACAACTTAGAGGAAACCATTATAAAACAGAAAGATTAAGAGGATGGTTCTGTGAAAGAGTAGTGAGTCGCTGGAACAGTTTGCCAAAAGAAATAGTAGAGTGTGGTAACCTGAACACTTTCAAGTCCCATTTAGACAAGTACCTACTGGGGGGTGGTTTCACTGGTGTTTTTCATTGAACACAGCAGGCAAGCTCGATGGATGCATGCCTACTATTGTCTGTAGAACCTATGAGCCTATGTACCCATGACAAGAGCTCCCTGCCACGAACTCATGTTGTTTACTATACTGGAGGCCATTGCTCTCCAACTAGTCCACAAGGTCCTCCTTGACTAATGGCTCCATCAGTTTCCCTACATCTGAGATAAGAATGACAGGTCTGTAGTTCCCAACCAGATCCTTTGAGAAAGGAGATTTTATTCTCTGAAACATGTCAGGAGACGTGTGTTTGTTTTTATTTTGGCACTGGCACTTGAAAATAAAAGAAGCACTTTTTGAACTTATTGAACAGCTGCTTTACTTGGGTGGTGAGTGCTGGATTATTTGTTCTTGTTTTCCAACCGGCTCCTTGTCCCCCCTATTGTGGAGAGTAAATATGCCCACCACCCTCCAATCCTTTGGAACTACACCTGTCTGTAACAAGCTATTGAATATTCCTACCACGGGTTCAGGTAGTTCCAATGCCAGCTATCTGAACACCCTCAGATGCATTCCGTCTGGTCCCTGGGCCTTATCTATCTTAAGGGCTGCGAACCCTTTCTGGACCCTTTCACTGGTAAATACTTGTTCCTCATCTCTGGAACCCCCTTAGTCGCCACCTTGATGCCACTCTTTGGCAATGGCCCGCTGTCTTCCCTGGTGAAGACAGACCAAAAGAAGTCATTTAGGATGGCTGCCTTTTGCCCATCCCCATCTATTACCCTTCTACCCACTGATAGCCTAAAAATGCCCCCTCCTTTTTTCCTTCTTTCTGTAATATACTTGAAGCATTTATTCTCTCCACTCTTAACCCCTTCAGCAATATGCAGCTCAGTGTCTGCCTTAGTTTCCTCAGCCACCCTCCTAGCTCCCCTAGTTCTCAGTTGGCATTCTCCCCATTCCTCTTCCCCTGCCTTTCTTTGTACTTTATGAAGGCCATTTTTGGCCCTCGCTGCTACTCTGACTCTTTTCAAGAACCATACTGGTCACTTGTACCATTTCTCTTGGTTTCAATCTTCAGGCATATCCTTGAAGCCTCGAGAATGGCCCCCTTTATTGCCTCGCATCTCTACTCCACCCCTCCTATGCTGTCTACCCTGACTAACCTGTTCCAAAACAACTCCTTTATCCTGTTGAAGTCTGCCCTTCTAAAATCAATGACCTCAGCTTTCAATTGAGGTTAACCAGTCCCCAGGGCTGGCTCAAAGCAGACAGAGTTATGGTCACTGTTCCCTAGTGGCACCCCTGCCTGCACCACTCCTACTGTCTCCAGGTTGGTGAGCACCACATTGGGGATGGCAGCCTGCCTGGTGGGTTCTCTAACTAGCTGTACCAGCAGACAGTCCTGGATTGTGTCCAACAAGGCCTGACTTCTGCTGCTCCTGGCAGCCAGAACCTCTCAGTGAATGTCTGACAGGTTCAGGTCACCCACAACCACCATCTCTAATTTGGCCACTGGCCCACTCCCCTGAGTAGTCCTTCCCCAAGCTACCTCTCCCTCTCCTCCGCTTATCCTGGTGGTCTATCCCACCCATGTTTTCTTACCTTAGGCTGCTGTGAGCTATACCCACAGTGACTCTGCCTCCCCATTAGTCTCCCTCTGTGTCCATCTTCCACAGCCGCAATGCCATCCCTAACATAGAGGGTTGCACCTCCCTCTTTACCCTTTTCTCTATTGCTCTTAAACATGGTATAGCCTGGGACTGTCAAGTCCCAGATGTTATTTTCCAAGGCCCAACTCTCTATGATAGTTACTAGGTCCACCTCAGTATCTGCTAACATCGCCTGGAGCTGGCTGATTTTATTATCTAGACTCCTGATATTGCGGCTGACCCTTTCCATCTAACCCTTGATCCCTTTGGCTATTTACTTGTCCTTTTTCTTTGTTCCTCTGTGGTCTCATTCCCTTCTTATTGGTTGCAGGCTCTGTGATTCCCCACCCCACCCCCGGTCCCTTCCCCAGCCCAGTTTGATCTCTACCCATTTTTGCCCGCTATGTCTCTACAAGCTCCAAGTATGCATCAGTTCCACTTTCAACATCTTTTTTTCTTTTCTGACTGCATTATGTCATGCATAGATATGCAGCCATAAAAACTGAATTTCCCTACATGTTTGGTAGTTGGGAAGATGGGAAGGTCTTTTCTTGACTCCCAGAGTTACATGCACAAATAAAAGAAAATGAAAACTGATTACTGCCGCTGGGGTATGCCCTCTGTCACTGTCAATAGCGGGGATGTTTGGTGAAGAAGGGAAGTAACTGCTGCTACCACTTATTCATATGGACATTAAAATGGCTGCTACAGTACCAGCACAAGAGTATACCTGTGCCAGAGAATAAGCAGAAAAGGCTCAAACTGGAGAGGTGTTGATCTAATGGTCACCATAATGGCTTGTACTCACAACATACTGAAGAGAAAACACAACACACACACACACGGATGCACGCGTGTACACACACACACACACACACACACACACACACAGCTTGGAGGGAAGCAGGGACTGTGCCAGTCAACTAAGGTAAGGCACCTGTTCACTCCTGTTGTAACATTCACTGCTGAGAAGGGTGTAGGGTCAAAGGTTGGCCACAACTAGGAATAGGTGCAACACCCTATCTAGGGTAGGAATATAAAGGGATTTAAACAGGGTATAGAGGAACACTGACAGCAACAGGGACAAGGTCACTAGACTCCAGGCCAAGCTGGCTATGATTCGGGGGACCTCTTCCCCCACTGAGTGGCCACCAAGTCTGCCATTTCTACCTCAGAAGATGCCAGTGAGGAGGAATGGCTGGACTATGGTGATCTCTGGAAGGGTGGGGATGGCGGATCGGAGCACATTCCTCAATCGGTACCACAATATAATTGCTATGCCATTCTGGGATTAGAATGAAATCTGATAGTTTGGTGGCACTTCGGTTTTGATAATTGTAATACACTGTTCTATTTATTATATTTAGTAGTTCTTTCATTATTATGTTTGGCTTGTCTTATTTATTTTGTCACTGGTACTGAATATTATATTTTAAACACTGTATATAATAAAATAGTTCCAGTGTTTGTTTTCATAACTGGGAGGAGTTTTGTTGGTTAATTATGTTTACAATTGGAGGGGTTGAAGAGAGATATGATATTTACTGTACACGCCTTCAGACATGAAATTAATAGCAGTAAATGGTATAGGCTTTCTACGCCCCAATTGTATTATTTATTTATTAATATATTTTTTGTAATTAGATGTCCTGTGATATAAATGAGAAGGGCAGTGAGAATTTATGATTTTCATACACCTTCCCCACCCCCCATTCCTCCATTTAGGTTTTGGGGTTAATTGTTAATTAGCAGTTGACATCATGCATTGCTGATTTTTTGTCGATCCCCTTTGGGGTATTTGAACTTGAATTTATTTGACACGGAACATTAGCATAGTTACAAGGCATTAATCAGCAATGAAGGGAAACTGGTAGCTGTTAGGGAACATCATAAACTAAAAAGTGTTAGCATATATTTTTTAACATGTTTTTAACCATCAATCACTGTGATTATTTTATATATTTATTGGATTATTGGGGTCATATGTTGAACTTGATCAAATGGCTTGTTATGCATGCGTGTGTTTTGCTCCACTGATTGATTGTGGGTATGAGTATTCATTAATATTCATGACTGTGTGCTTAAATAGGCACCTGAATATCATGGTACCCCCCCCAATGAAGCCTGTATAAGGTGAAAGTGCATGTGGTAGTTTTGTTCCCAGTTATTTTTCACTCTATAGTAAATTATGCACCTTAATTACTTGACTGCTCCCAGTTTTGTTCTTTTCTGCCATGAAGAGGCACCAGTATTAGTGACCAGGGAGGATATGGGGGTCAATCATAGTGGCAACCCCGAGGAGGGTAGTAGAGGACCTCAGAGGATAAGGAAGCAACTTCTGGGGGGGGGGGGCTCAACTGTGAAGGGGATAGATTTGGGAATAGGAAGGTGGGGAGAGGAAGGTTAGGTGCCTACATGGTGCCACGACCCAGAGGGATGGGAAGCAGATCCTGAGGATCACTAGGCTAGCAGGATGGGAGGGACAGCTGGAAGTCATTGTCCACCTGTGGACTAATAACCTAGCTAGAGATGGTGCTGTGTTAGTGCAGGGGGACCGTAGGGAGCTAGGGAGGGTCTTAGACAGGTAACACAGTCAATGGCTTTTGCTGAGGTGCTGCCTGTCTGCGACCGGGGGAGGAATGGGTTTTCTGCACCATGAACTTCAACTTATGTTTGAAGGAATGCTGTAGAGAGGAGGGGTCCAGCTACACTGGGGACTGGGGATCCACCTGGAGGGATAACAGCCTATACAGGAGTGATGGCCTGAATCCATCCAGGAAGGGAACCACAGTTCTCAGTGGATGGTTTAAATGTTACTTTGCAAAGAAGGGTGGCAGAAGGAATCAGGGAGGCATAAACTGCCCCACCCAAACAGAAGTACAGAGTAAGGAGAAACCCAAGGGGAGATGAATCCTCTAGGGTGTAAATTAATAAAAGAAGCAGGGTGGTAGGAATGAAGGGGGGTGGGAATGAAAGCATTAAAAAGAGAGGGGGAGGAGGGAGGGCAAAAAGGAAAAAATGGAGGTTAGCAAGCAGAGTGGTAACAAAATCTAGAAGGCCATGTGTGCGAATGCTAGAAGTTATGAAAATAAGATTCTGGACCTAGAGGCCATCATGGCGGAGGCTGACCTGGATATTGTGGCCATTACCGAGTCATGGTGCACTGAAAGCCATGACTGGGACATGGCCATACCAGGCTATACTCTCTTCAGGAAGAACAGGAGGGGGTGTGATGCTTTATGTTAGGGAAAGCATAAAAGTGATGGAAATACAGGTAATATGGGGCAGAGTTACTGTGGGTCAGCCTGGAGACACAGAACAGAGCCACTATTTGCATTGGCATGATCTACAGACCTCCAGCACAGGGGAAGGCGTTAAAGTACTGGTGGAAGCCACTGGCAAGATGTCAGAAAAGGAGGAGGTGCTGCTGGAGTGGGACTTCAATCTGCTGCATGTAGATTGAAGCCTCCCAGCTGCAGCTTCAGCTAGAAGCAGGGACATCCTGGACTCCCTGCAGGGAGTGTTCCCATGGGGCAACACTGGACCTGGTACTCACAGACAGGGACAGTGTTGCACGTATCAAGGTGGAAAGCCACCTGGGGACAACTGATCACCATACAGTGTGGTTCAACATAAGGATGGCTGCGGCATCGAACCACACAAGGTCAAAGGTCCTGGACTTCAGGAGGGCAGATTTAAAAAAGATGGGTGAATGCCTCAGGGAGGATCTAGTGGGGGGATGACATAGGCAGGGTGGAGGAACAGTGGGTGAAGCTAAAAGGGGACATAGTATAGGCAACAAAGCTCAGTGTCAAGTAAGTGAGCAAAAGCAAGAGGAAAAAAAGACTGCTATGGTTCTTGAAAGAGGTGGCTAAAAAGGTAGCATTCAGAAGGTATAAGGAGACGTAGAAGGAGGAGGATATGGAGGTGCATCAGCGGAAACAGCGGAAAGCAGGTAAAGCAGTAAGGAGCATGAAAGTACAAATTGAGGAGAGAATAGCTCAGGCAGTAACGAAAGAGGATAAGACATTTTTTAGGTACGCAAGTGAAAAGAGGAAGACTGGGGAGGGTTTATGAGGTTAAGAAGGGGGAGACTGTGCAGAGGGGAACTAGGAAAAGGCAGACATCCTGAACAAATACTTTTGTTCAGTGTTTACAGAGGTAGGATAACGGGGGGGGGGGTAACAGGAGCTTTGGAGGGAAGGAGGGGGACACCAATCCTTTTTTGGAGGACAGATTCCTAAAAAGACTTGCTAATCTAAAAGTAGACAAAGCAATGGGGCCAGACAGGGTGCATCCAAGGGTACTGAGGGAGCTCAGGGAAGTACTGGCTGCACCTCTGACAGACCTGTTTAACAGCTGACTAGAAACAGAAGTGGTTCCAGAGGACTGGAGGAGGCAGATGTAGTTCCACGTCACAAAGTGGTAGCAGGGAGGAGGCCTGCAACTATAGACCAGTCAGCCTAACATCAGTGGTGGGAAAGTTAATGGAATCACAGCTGAAGGAAAGGATTGTGGAATATCTTGAATCCTGTGGGTTACAAGACCCAAGGCAGCAGTGATTCCATTAACTTTTCCACCACTGATGGGAAAGTCAATGGAATCACTGCTGAAGGAAAGGCTTGTGGAATATCTTGAATCCAGTGGGTTATAAGACCCAAGAAAGCATGAATCTGTGGGGGTCATGGCAAATAAATCCAATAGATTTCTTTCACTGGGTGACCAAGGAATCAAATCAGGGTAGGGTGGTGGATGTGGCCTACCTAGATTTCAGTAAAGCTTTTGACACTGTTCCCCATAGAAGACTTGTAAGAATGTTGGGCAGCTAAGGAGTGGGTCCAAAGGAGGTACACTGGGTCAGAATTGGTTAGGGGATAGGCGACAGAGGGTGGTGGTAAATGGAGTTCACTCCGAAGAAGGAAGGGTGACCAGTGGGGTACCTATGGGATCAGTACTGGGACCACTCCTGTTCAATGTCTTTATAAGTGACATTGCAGAAAAGCTGGAAGGGAAGGTCTGTCTCTTTGCAGATACACACCAAAATCTGCAATAGGGTACACACTCCGGGGTGGGGGTGGGTGAAAGAATGAGCAGAAACCCGAGAAAACTCAAGGAGGGGTTAAGGATATGACAGCTGTGTTTCAATGTGAAAAAGTCCAAAATCATGCACTTAGGACACAGAAACTCAGAGGCAGAGTACAAAATAGATGGCGAGGTATTAACAACCAGGAAACAGGAAAGAGACCTGGGGTAACCATATCTGATTATTTAAAGGTGGCCAGGCAGTGTGATACAGCAGCTGGGAGACCTAGTGGGATGCTGGAGTGCATAGGAAGGGGTATCACCAGAAGAAAGAGGGAGGTGGTGCTGCCTCTGTACAGATCACTGGTAAGACCACACCTAGAGTACTGAGTCCAGTTCTGAGAGGCCACATCTCCTGAAGGACGTAGACAGAGTGTAGATGGTCCAGAAAAGGGCAACTAAAATGGTGCAGGATTTGCATTAGAAGCCCTATGAAGAGAGACTAAAGGACCTCAATATGTACACCATGGAGGAGGGGGGATATGACAGAGACCTTTAAATACCTCACAGGAGTAAATAAGGTATGGGAGGGAAGTATTTTTCAGAAAAAGGTGCTCAAGAACAAAGAGGCACGCAATGAAGCTAGAGAGGGAAGATTCAGGAGAGGTATGAGGAAGTACTTCACAGAAAGAGTGGTGGATGCCTGGAACAGTTTTCCAGCACAGGTGGTGAGTGCAAAAACAGTGGTGGGGTTCAAGAATGCATGGGATAACCATAAGGGAATCTTAGTGGAAAGGAAAGAGGGGAGAAAGAGACAGAGAGCAAGTAGGGTCTGCAGTGACACTGTAGGTAGGGGAAAAATGGGCAGACTGGGTAGGTCAAGCAGCCCTTATATTTAGTTATTTATTTGAAAAGTGTCACCAGGAAAGACAACATGAGCCACAAAGAGCTCATTTCCAGAAGCGTCCTGGGGGTAAGGGGAGAATGGGATACAGTAAACATAGCAGAGTACAAAATACCATGAACTGAAAAATGTAATAAAATCATAGAAAATAAAGTTGAGCACAAAGGGTATAGCGATATACTGTATATAAATGTATGTATGGTACATATAGACACATACAGAAAACATACACCTACATAAAAATGTACAGCCACATAAGACAGTGTAGAAAGGAGGGGAGGGTATGGGGGAAATAAAAATTAGGGATGGAGGGAGTCATGGATAGGTAAGAGAATCAGGAGAGATAGTAAGAAAAAGGGATAAAGTAATGAAGGAAGTAAGGGTCAGGAGCAGTTGCAGGATGGGGAAATATATTTACGGAGAAGACAAGACAATGAATTAGTGGAAGGGGCAGAGTGGATCTCTAAGGGGAGCATGTTCCAGAGATTAGGAAAATGGTAGGAGAAGGAGGCCCTACCAGAATTGGAGCTTCGGGCTGGGAGGGCAAGAGTCCTATGAGTGGAGTTATGGAGGGAATAGGAGATAGAAGAGGGGGTAGAAAGGAGTTTGTTAAGGTAGGACAGAAGGGAGCCAAACCAGAATTTACCAACTAGTAAAGGACAATCAGCAAGGCGTCTGACCTCAAGAGGTGGGAAGGAGAAAGAGCAGTGTAGAGGTCACGGTGGTGTGTACGTGGCAGACAATTTAGGACAAAGTGGCAAGAGGACTTGAAAAGGGAGTCTAGTCTGGTACAATATGCTGTCAAATTCTATGTTTCAGTGTTTCTATATAATCTGCCACAGACGTTTTACCTGTAGGATAACTTATCCTGTGAAAAAAAGATCATTGATTATCCAGCAGCCCCAGGGTCCTGTATTGGGGGTGGGGCAGAATAAGCTGGGGGGTGGGTCACCACAGCAGCTGAACCTAAGCTGCATAAAACATGACAAACGCAGAGATAAATCTGTGCAGTAATAAACATAGCCACTCCCAATCCATTGTGTGAGGAAGCATTTAGGACACATGACAGTGAAAATAAAGCCATATAGAGTTCAAGTGGAAAACTTGTAATTTCCTGACAAGAAAGGAGTGAGTTCAACAAACAGAAGTAAAACCAGCCTTGAGAGTCATGGACAGGATACCCTAGTGTTTCACGCTGTGTTGCACTTCGACAGGGGGCAAGGTCCTGGCATTTCCCCTACATAATATATAGCACCAGGTTAAAGGGACACTGAATACTGTATTTACCCAAACATTAGTCTTAAAATAAGATTTCATTATAAACACTTAATCAAAATTCATTGCCTTATACAACAATCATTCTGACGCATTGCAAGGAAAACAGGACTATAGTGTGAGGAAAAATATGGTGTACAAAAGAATGATCATAGAAATATAGATACATAGAGGTTGCTGGCAGAAAAAGACCACTGTTCCATCCAGTTTGCCGTAATACCCTATATTACCCCAAGACCTGTTGTCTAAATGGGGGTTTTATCTGCACTACCTGTTCCCATGTTCCTTTCCTTACTGCTATCCCCTCCTGAGTAACTACTGAGCCCTTTACTCCGTCCCTCTTGTACTTAAACCATTAATGGTTTTAGTCCCCACTACCTCAGCTGGAAGACTGTTCCACAACTTAACAACTCTCTCTGAAAATTAAAATTTCCTCACGTCCCTCCTCAATCCCTTCCCCTCTGCTAGCTGCCACTCATGTCGTTGTGCATTAGATTCATTGTTTCTGCTGAATAGTCCTTGCTGTTCACCTTGTTCATTCATTTCAGGAACTTGAAGGTCTCTATCATATCGTCCCTCTCTCTCCTCTGACCTTCAGCGAATACATGTTCAGTGCCCTAAGTTGATCCTTGTAGGTTCTGCCCTGCTAGCCCTGAATCATTTTGTTTACTTTGTGCTGCACCGTCTCCAGCCTATCTTTGTCTTTCCTTAGGTGAGGACTCCAGAACTGGGTACAGTACTCCAGGTATGGCCTATAGAGAGACAGTAACACCCCTTTCCTTCTGCTATCAAAAAAATCTTTCTCAATGCACACCAACATTCTGGTTGCCTTACTGTAGGCCTTGTTACATTGGCTAGATTGTTCAAGGGAGTTCCTTATGATGACACCTAGGTCCCTTTCCTCGGAAGTAGTGCCCAGCTTAATCTCTCCCATCCAATACTCTGTCCTAGGGTTCTTGTTCCCTATGTGCATCACCTTGCACTTTTTGGCATTCAATTTCAACTGCCAAACCTTGGACTACCTCTCTAACTTTTGCATGTCCCTCTGCAACCCCCTTACCCCTTCCTCACTGTCTAGCCTACCACAGAGCTTAGTGTCATCTGCAAAGAGACACATCTTGTCCATAATTCCTTCTCCTATGTCCCTGAGGAACATACTGAAAATGGCTAGACTCAGGACTGATCCCTGTAGCATCCCACTAGTGACCTCCCTCTTCCTGGATTTGACCCTATTTACCACTACTCTACAACCATCCCCCTCCCACCAAATATGTCCTTCACCACACCTAGATCCTCTAGCATCTTCAGCAACATTCTGTGTGGCACCAATTCCAATGCCTTGCTGAAGTTGAAGTAGAGCAAATCTACTGCTTATTCCTTATCCACTGCTCTAGTTACACAGTCAAAGTATACTATCAGATTGCTCAGCAAGACCTCTCTGCCATGAACCTGCACTGTTTACTATCCTGGAGCCCATTTTTCACCCGGTAGTCCACTCTTTAACTAGTGTCTGTATCAGTTTATCCACAACAGAGGTAAAATTGACAGGTCTGTAGTTACCTAGTTGGCTCGTGCCCCCACCCTTGGTGCAGAACCATGTCCACTACACTCTAGTCTTTTAAAATCACCCCTGGCTGAATTGAGCTATTGAGTAGCCATGCCAAGGGTTCAGCTAATTCTGATGTCATTTCCCTAAGAATCCTTGGATGCATCCCATCTGGCCCTGGGAACTTATCTATCTTCGGGGCAGCAAGCCCTTTTCTGTCCCTATCATACAAACATACGAAACTGCCAGCAGAAACAGGCCTCATGATCTACTGAATCTGCCTCGATTGTGCAGCTAGCCCCTCACATTGCTGCTGCCCCACCCTCCCTCCCACTTTGCAGTCATTCCCCTCACCCTATCACATTCCCCCTTAAAACTGCCCCCTGTCTTACAGGACACCACCTCCTCAGGTAGAGTGTTCCACTTAGCTACCACCCTTTCCATGAATAAATGTCTCCTCATCTCTGTCCTGTATCTTCCCCCCTCCAATCTGAGACCATGCCCTCTCATGTCCCTCCCTCTCCTCAACTGGAAAATCCCCTCTGTACTAGTCTTGTTTATCCCCTTTAAGTACTTAAAAATCTCAATCATGTCCCCCTATCCCTCTTCTCCTCCAAGGAATATATATTTACCTCACTCAGCCTTTCCTCAGAGGGTTTGCCCTCAATCCCTGAATCATCTTTGTTGCCCTGTGCTGGAACCTGACATCCTTCTTCAGGAGTGGGCACCAGTACTGCAAGCAGTTCTCCAGATGTGGCCTAACCAGTGATCTGTATAGGGTAGGATTATTTCCCTACTTCTGGAGACGATTCCCCTCGCTAAACACCCCAGCATCTTGTTCACCATTGCTGCCGCCTTCCTGCACTGAGCTGAGTTGTTCATGTTCCCCATTATAAGCACCCCAGGTCCTTTTCCTCCTCGGTGGTGCCCAAATGAACCCCTTCCAACTGATAGCTCCTCCTCGGGTTCCTAGCTCTGAAGTGCAGTACCTTACACTTCTTGGAACTGAACCCCAACTGCCATGTTTCCGCCACTCAGGCAGTTTAGTCAGGTTGTCCTGCAGCCCCTGTCACCCTTCTATGTTGTCCATCACAGCTCCCAACTTGGTATCATTGGTGAACAGACTGATCTCACTCCTGATCCCATTTGAGGTATCTGCTATGAATATCCCAAACAACACTGGTCCCAGTGCCAATCCCTGTGGGACCCCGCTTGTCGCAGCCCTTGGGGATGAGAGTTCTCCCACCACCACCACCTGTTGCTGCCTCCCTTTTAGCCAGTTTGTGATCCAAGTCACCATCTTTGTTCCTGTCCCCTCGTATTTCAGCTTTCCCCCCAGCCTCCCATGCAGCACTGAATCAAAAGCCTTGCTGAAGTCCAAATGCAGGACATACACTGCAAGGCCCTTGTCCAATTCCCTTGTCACCCAGTCGTTGTACTCAGCTAGATTGGTCTGGCAGGATCTACCCTAGACAAGCCTGTGCTGCTGACCATCTTGGAGACCATTATCCTCCCAAAAGGTCACCAGCCTCTTTTTCAGGATTGTCTCCATGAGCTTTCCCACAATAGATGTAAGGCTCATTGGTCTTTAGTTGCCTGGTTCATCCTTTGGGCCACTTTTGTGAGCCATCCTCCAGTCATGTGGTACACATCCTGAGTTCAGGGAGGTAATGAACCAGTCTGCCAGCAGCCCCACCAAGACATCTGCCAGCTCTTTAAGTACCCTAGGGTGAATGCCATCTGGTCCAGGTGCCGTGTCCACCCTCAGCGCCTTCAACCTTCCAGCACCCTGCCCTCTGCAATAACTACATCTGTCACCCCTGCCCACCCTACCCATGCCCTGAAGTAGCTGCCCACCATTCTCCTTCATGAACACAGAACAGAAGTACTCATTTAGTGCTTATGCCTGCCCCTCCCCTTTCTCCAGCCCCCTTCCTGTCTTTCTTAATCCTCACTATCTGGTCCTTGCAGCTCCTTCTCTCCCTTATGTATCTGAAGAAGTCCTTTTCTCTGTCCTTGATGCCCCGTGCCAGCCTCAGCTCTCTGGAAGCCCTGGCCACTCTGACTAGTCTGGTAACCTCTCTGGACTTCTTCGTATACACCTCCTTGTCCTCCCCCCTCCCAGATTTCCTGAACCTTGCAAATGTTGTTTTCTTGGCCCTCACCCCTTCCATGACCTCCTGATTCAACCAGCTAGGTTTCTTCACCCTTCCCTTCTTGCTCTGTGTCTTGGTACATGACCCAGTAGCCTCTATCAGCCCTTGTTTTATAATTTTCCATTTTTGGCTTGCATCCAAGTGTGAATGAATTCCCACCAGATGCCTCTCCAGAATTTCCCCCATCTTTTTAAAGTCCGGCCGCCTGAAGTCAACCACCCTGGTTCCTGTACCTCCAGTTTCCCTGCCCATGTTGAGTGTGAAGCACACTGAGTGGTGATCACTCCCAGCTAGTGGGTCCTCCACACCCAGATCCCTTACAGCCTCCCCGTTTGATGGTACAAGGTTCAGAGTTTTTTCAACCTAGTCTGCTCATGGGCCATCTGCGTCAGGAAGCTGGCATGGAATGCATCTAGGAGGACTTGTTCCCTTGCACTCGAGGTGGATGGGGTGCTCCAATCTACCCCAGGTAGGTTGAAGTCCTCCACTATCACGGCATTCCCCTTCTCACATACCCTCCTAATTTGCTCTGCTAACTCCCTGTCCAGGTCATCCACTTGAGCTGGTGGTCTGTACATTACCCCCATCCTCAGTGTCCTACATTTCGAGTCCTGACCTTATCCCCTCCCCTACGTAGATCACCACCTCCCCCTTTCCCCTTAGCCCTATCCTTTCTGCATATCCTATACCCTGGGATCATTAGATTTCAGGCCTGATACTGGGTGGCCCAAGTTTCTGTGATGGCTGCAATGTCCACCATCCCCACTGCCAAGAGAGCCTGTAACTCAGCTGATTTGTTTCCCAGGCTTCTTGTATTCAGTGAGACCACCATCCAACTTGTTCTCCTCCCTTCCCTGACTCAGTTTTCCCCACCCTTAACCACCTCCATGCCCCTTTCCCAGTGCCTTCCCTGTTAGCTTGGGGGGGTAAGCTTGTGTGACTCCCCTCTCCAGCAGCTCTGTAATCCCGCTGCGCACTCACCTCCCCCCTCACCTAATTTAAAACCACCTTAGTTGCTATGTATTCTCCTGGTCCCTGCTTCAAACCCCCCTGCCCCTCCTTACTCAAATGTAACCTGTCCTTTGCAAAAAGGTCATTATTGTCCCAGGTGTTCCCCCATCCACCCACTAGCCCATACCCTTTGGTTTGACACCACTCCCCCAGCCAAATGTTAAACTCTGCTATCCTTACCTTCCTCGCCGTGCTTGCCCTGGGTACTGGGAGTACTTCCAAGGAGGCCACTGATCTCCCTGCCTCCTCACACAATTTCTCCAGTTCCTCAGACATGACCTGGGAGGTTACAACAGAGTGATGCATGACAAGGAGGAAGTACAGTCCAACATTTAGCAACATAAGGATACAATGCAAATGATAAAAACAGTCAATAAAAGTTTAGTTATCAACAGTATCAAAATAGTATCCAGAGTTTCAAGGACAAAATATAATTCAAAAAATAAAATGAGTGCCATCTATTATAGAGAATCAACATAAGAGCAAGTAGAACAAATAGAGAATGGAGCAAGAGTGCAAGAGGAATAAAAAAGGGTAACTGAGAACTAAATTAGGTAGGGGAGTGGCCAGGATAAGTGTAAGGGAGAATAGTGAGACAAGAGTTGGAAGTAGTGGTAGGGTGATAAAGGGGAGGGGGAGTGAACCAAACAGTAGTAGGTATGGGGGGTTAAGCTGGATAGATTGCTGCACCACAGTTGTTGCAGCCTACCACCCTTTCCATCTCTCTCTCTTTTCCCACCAGTGCCCCCCCATTTTCAGCTGAAGTGTGCCCATACCACCCCCTTTTCCCCACCCATCCTCCTTTACTAGTTCTATCTATGATTCCCCCAGTTCTCTGTTATCTTACCCTCCTGTAAAGTTTGCCAACCCAAAACGTTTGCCCCACTACTCAGAGCAGACTGCCTCCTAAGCACAACCCAGCAATATGCACTTTAAACCCTGATTTTCACTCAGTAGTGCAGCAAATCCACTCTTAAAATCCCTGTGCCAACATATCACTTCTGGGGTTCCTAGCATGCCCAAAAGCAGTCTGCATTATAGACCCTGATTATCACTCAGTAGTACAGCAAATCCTATTTTATAATCCCTGTGCCAAACATTCCACTAATGGGGTTCACAGAAATGCCCTCATGAAAAAATAAAACAGTACAGGAAGTAATGTTAAACATAAAAAATAAAACAGTATAGAAAATATTGTTAAACAATGAATACTGTGCCAAAACCAGGGTTCCCAGAAATTGCCCTACTATAAATAGGTACCACATTTTCTGCTACTCACCTCCCTCTGCTGAACTCTTTCCACCTCCTCTCCTCCCCTGGGTATATCCCCGGGAGACTATTTAATAACTGGAGGAGGAAGGGGTGGGAAAAAATATTGTCAAAAAGTTCAGCTTGTTGGGCTCTGCTTTTATAGCAGACGCCCGGTGTCCCAGCTTGAAATTTGTGCCTTTTGCACTGGTGCTTTCTTGATTGGCTCCCCTGAGCCCTGTCCCAGTCAGTGCCTCTTCACAGCTATGGCTGCCCTGGCTCCCATGGCTACAGCTGCTCCGTCTCTGCGCTGCAATGGCCACCAAGGATTCAGTGGCTTCTGTCACCCCTGAACTCCACGGCTATGCCAGCCCACGCAAACAGCAGCTCCGGACGCTCCCAACTCCTCTGCTAGTGTCCAAAAAATTCAGCTTGTTGGGCTCTGCTTTTATAGCAGATGTCCAGTGTCCCAGCTCGAATTTCACACCTTTTGTGCTGGTGCTTTCTTGATTGGCTCCCCTGAGCCCTGTCCCAGTCAATGTCTCTTCACGGCTACGGCCACCCTGGCTCCCACGGCTATGGGCATGCTGGCTGTCTGTGGCAACGGCTGCCAAGAATTCAGTGGCTTCTGCTGCCCTCAACTCTGCTGCAATGGCCACAAGGAAATCTGCAACTACGGCTGCCCAAGCAAACAGTGGCTCCGGCCGCTCCCAAATCCTCTGCTAGTGTCTGCTATCATTAGTAAATACATTCTGCCTCATTTCTGTGATCCCTTTCAGCAGCCATTATGCTGTTCTCTGGCCCAGGCTCGCTATCCTCCTTTGTAAATACCAAGGAAATGTAGTTGCTCAAAACTGCTGCCCTGTGATCACCCTCCTCTATTACCCTGCTCTCTCTGTCAGCCTAGTAATTCTATCTTCCATCTTTCTTTTTTCTTAAAGAGGACCAATTCAGGCAGCTTTGTCAAGCATGCATTAAATCCTGCTTTCTGCATCCGTAACTTTAAGCTAACTTTCTCCTTTCTAACTTGTGCAGTTTTTGCATATCAGAGGTAGTGTAAAATCAGTTTCTCACTAGCTGCAGCTGAATTCAAATCTCTCTGAAGTTCTGCTAGGAAGTCATGTGACGTGACTTTGTGACATCATTGTATGGAGGCTTTCTGGCTGTAATCAGTGTTTACCTCCTGGAAAGAAAGTATGCTGCACCAGTCACTCCTGACAGCATTGCTCCTACTTTCTTTGTTGCTCTGTCCTTACAAATGGAACAGTAAGATCATGCTTTCATGGTATAAGTTGCTACTTAATTTGTGTACCTGTATACTGTATGTGTTCCTAATGATGTTTTTATGAAAGTATTTTTTTAATTGGTTTCTAATTCTTGTGGCCATTTTTTATTTAGTTTGTTTTTCTTTTTAGTTCTTGTGCAATATAGGCCGACTCTTATGGGTTATAATGTTGTATACATTATAATATTGTAGAAGGTAATCAGAGGATGCCTGTGTAATGGTAGTTAACAGTCTGAAAGGAGGTGTGTATAGCTTATGACACTGTCTGACTCATGCGATGCTAGTGTGTCAGTTTTCAGTAACAGTTCACAGTGTGACTTTTTGACAACCAGTGTAATTGTTGTAATGTCGTAATGGGCTGTACTCTCCAGGGTCGTGCCTGAAAATAGGCAACTGTTTGCCTAGTGCACCTTACCCAGTTAACAAAAACTAAATAAATAAATGTTATGAATGATGCTGTACTTAGTATTTCATAGGATGCAACTGTCCACATGGTTAAATTTGTCGGTCATCGCAGATGGGTGATCTGATCAGTCGTAGTGGCATGCATGTCCTGCATCGGAGATGTTGTGTTACTAGCAACACAGCCAATGTGGAAGGTCTGAAAGGTACAGTTTTCAGACCTCTGCTATGGCATTGTCCTCAGGATTTCCTGAAAGAATCCTGAAAGTAATCCCTGTAAAAGCACTGTCTGGGAGGAGCGGACTACTTCATGCCATGAGCCCAGGACATCAGCAGTAGATGCTAGCTAGCAAGGATTAGCTCAATTTCACAGTTCTAGCTATGTTGGAATTCAAACCTATGATTCAGCCGATTTCACTGTTTGTGTTCTTGGTTATGTTGTGAACCTGTGATTCAATCTATTTCATTTTTCTGTGTCCTCGGTTCTTGTGGTATTCTAACACGGGATGCAGGCTTAGCTGGGGGGGGGGGTGCTGGGAGCCCTCCCATCATGCTTCCATTATGCTTTCATAATAAACTATTTTTGCACACCAGGACTAAATAATGAGATTCCTTTGGTGGACCCCCTTCCAAAATTCTGGCTTCGACCCTGTGGGATTCATCCAATTTCACAGTTTTGTGTTCTTGACTTTGGTGAAATTCTAACCTAATATACACCTATTTCAGTTTTGTGCTTGTGGCTGTGTTGGGTTTTTAGTAGAAATACAGTGAAAGAAACCAGTTTAAAAACATTTGCTTCTTTAGTTCCTGAACTCTTGTTAGGATAAGCAGTCCTCTTGAACTGCCATATCCTGATATGAGCTACCAGAAATAAAACTGGTTGGTGCTGGTGATTCACCCAGCCTGCTGCGGAGGCTCCTGGGGCTGTAGGTGGGTGACCTCCTTGTTCTCATTGACTGGTCTTGAATCTGTGTGGAAATAAGTGCCAACTGCTACTGCTGCCCCTAAGCAGGTACATCCACAGCCCCGGACCACACCAGTTCTGCCCACCCTTGTAGCAAGACATGCAAGCATGAGGCCAAGGAAGCTTGTTCCCACCACAGGATGTCACTACATTTGGCCGAGTTCACATAATGGAGTACACACATCAAAGAAGGAGGGAAGAAGCAAGGGAGAAACAGAAAAAAAGAGTTTGTCTATATGATGGCCTGGCTGGGCTCCCTGTGCTGCCCCTGAGTCTGGGGGCATGCCTTTGGGAAGTGTACATCCCCCTTGGGCAACTGACACAGAGGGTGAACCTATAATAGGTCTCGAATGCTGAGGGTGGACAGCCAAGAATGGGGTAGTCCAGAATGAGTTGTATCACAAGGCTATATCCCATACAGACTCTGATAGGGGGAAAAAAGTTCTATTGAATAAGTAAGTAAGCTATTGAAGGGCTGGCCCAGTGGCATGGCTGTAGTACTAACACCCATCATGCCGGTGACCCGGGACTAGGAGCAATCTTGGGTGGGTGGGGAGCCAGCCCGGAGAGAGGGGCGAAACATCAGACTGCTTTCCTTTCTTGGGGGCTTGCTACATCCGTCAAATGATTGCCACCAGGTGGCAGCTTGGTGGCAGTGCACATCTGCAAGCAGCAAGGAAGGGTGGGTGCTGTGGGATTATGCAACGGGCATGTACCTCCACACACATGTGTTGACGTGTGCACCTCAGAAATGGGACTGGGGGAAAGGTAGGTGGAAAATACGGTGAGGCAGGTATCTATGACACACTGCACACAGAGCCCTCACCCTTCTCATTACCTGGGCGATTTCATCAGCTACAATGGATTTGGACTTGGAGGGGGGACTGCCCTGCCTGTTCTGACCCCACAGGGGGGCAATCCATGGGGGTTATGGCTGGCTAGGTAAACCCAGGGAAGGTGCTGGACAGTAGGGGTCAGTGTGGCAGGGCAGATGGGAGCCCTAGCCTGCCTTGGTCGGGGAGTACAAACAGATTACGGGAAAAAAGTAAGCTATTGTTCTGATAGAAGGCATTGAACCACTGCATACAGTGTACATGAACCAATTAGTTAAGACAACAGGACAAAAGGCTCTTCGTGGGTGATGGTGATGGTCTGAAAATCCATAGCTTATTCACCTGGTG
Organism: Neoceratodus forsteri; assembly: GCA_016271365.2. Taxonomy (NCBI): domain Eukaryota; kingdom Metazoa; phylum Chordata; order Ceratodontiformes; family Ceratodontidae; genus Neoceratodus; species Neoceratodus forsteri. The sequence goes on from CM028131.1 coordinate 621,654,777, forward strand.
AGATAGCACCTCTCACTGAGGATATATTCTGCATACCTTGGGATGCACAGCGCCACAGGGGAGAGCAGTAGGGAACTGGGGGTTAGACAGTAACTCCACTGGGTGCTGGGGTGACAGTGATGCTGGCAGGGGGTGAGTAGTACTAACAATAAAAAAGTACATAAACTGCCAACTGTGGTGACCTGAATGTACAAGACACATTACAATTGTATACCATCATAGATTGATGATAATTATTTTATTGTGAAATGACATTTGCTGCAAACAGACAATTAAAAAGAATGCACATAACAAAAATATTTAGATACATTTTTGTGCCATTGTCTTTGTTTCTACTTCTTGGAGACACTGTGCTCATTGTATGTACTGTATATTACAATAAACATAGGACTGTGTTGTACATTGCAATAATAGCCAGAAATGAAGGGGTAACAAGCACATAATATGTGCAGTAATACCTTAAATATAATTCATTTCTATATATAAGTGCACACGTGGCATTCAGAAAAAACATTTCTGTAATAATGATGGCAGCAGCTCTCAGTATGTCTGAGCTGTCTGCTTTATTTCTGTGCAAGTATACTGTTCTAAGTATGTAATGTGTCAGTTAGGCACAATAATAGGAGTTTTATTAGTGAATGCAGAGTTTTTATGTTGTGCCATTGCCTGAGAATTATGATGCTGCAATAGATCGCAGCACTTCCTTGCAGACTGAGACTTTGACTCTCACAAAACACTCCCAGGCAGCTCCCCTGCCTTCCATTCTGTCAGGCTGCTGCACTGAGTTTCCCCAGCTGGCTGCTGACTGTGCTACAAAAATTGACATCCTCAGCCGGTGTCAGAACTCAGCAGTGCAACCTTTAGTACACCTGAGGGAGAATGCCATGCCTCTCAAGAACAGAGGTAGGCTCCAGATATAAATAATGAGTTCATGAAAAGAGCTTTGTTTCACTGTATACATGCGTGCAGCATGTAAAATGGAGCGTTGGGCTACAAACAGAAAGAAATTTAGAAACAACTCACAGAGGCCGAATTGGTCCTTTTTAAGATACATAAGAAAAACAGTTTTTCCCTACCTTTGTCCCCCTACACAATATGTAGCTCTGTGTCTGCTTTTCCATCCATGACTGCCCTCTTGGCCTCTTTAGTTTTTCACTTGGTACTCTCTCCATTTTTTACTCAACTGTTTTTCCATGTACCTGGTGAAGGCCTTCTTTTTGGCCCTAACTGCCTCCCTGACCTTTTTAGAGAAACAGATTTTTTCTTATACCCATTTTTCTTAGTAATCGTCCTCATGCATGACTCTTTTGTCTCAAAAATGGCTCCTTTACTTTCTGCTCACCTTCCTCCACTCCCCTGATTCTATCCACTTCAACTAACCTATCCTGGAGTATTTCCCTTGTTTGGTTAAGTCTGCTGTTCTGAAATCCAGAACTTTAGCCCTCGACAAGGGTATACTTGTACTGAGGGCCAGCTTGAACTATATGGTGTTATGGTCGTATGGTGTTATGGTCATTGGACCCTGTGGTTCCTCAACTCACATCCTGCCATCCATTTCTGAAATGGTGAGCACCAAGTTGAGAATGTAAGCCTGCCTTATGGGTTCCTTGATCAGCTACACCAGTAGGCAGTTCTGCAATGTATCTAGCAGGGCCTGATTTCTGGTGCTCTAAGCTGCTGGAATGTCCCAATCAATGTCCAGCAGGTTGAGTTCCCCCAATACCACCACCACCACCTCTTCTTTTGTGAATCACCTCTCTGTTTCTGCTCCAAGTTCCCTATCATCCTCATCCCCCTGTCCTGGTGATCTATACAACACACCAAGACAATTTCTTACCTAATGTTGTGGTGTGTTGAACCCACATAGATTCTCTTTCCTGATCTCCTCTTCTGATGGACCCATCCTCCACTGCCTCAGTGTCTCCCCTGACACAGAGGGCTACCCCTCTTCCTTTACCTTCCCCCCATCCTGCCTATACATGGTCTGTCCTGGGACTACCAGGTCCCAGTCATTGTCTGTGGCCCACATTTCTGAAATGGTTATGAGGTCCAACCCTGAATCTGCCCCCATGCCTGGAGCTTAATTTTGTTTCACCTGACTTCTGGCCTTAAGGCAGAATGCTTTCCATCTTGTGCCTAAACTGCTTCCATTTTTCACAGATCCTCTCCCTTCATCCTGGCCTAACCTCTTTAATTTCCTGTTTTTCCTATTTTCTGCCATCTTAGTGAGCCTTCCCTTCCTGACATCTTCTCTTAATCTATTATGAACACCTGCCTTGCTGCTTCCTTCCACAGTGTTTCTAGTTCCCAATTCTGGGGGAGCTCTACCTAGGTTCCTCATTTCCTCTACATTCTCAATTGTTTCCATAGTCTCCCCTCCCGGCAGTCAGTTTAACTATCACTATTAATAATTAATGACACTATTAACAGTTATCAATGTATAAAACGTAGCTACTAAAATAAGAGACACACAAGAGTTGCAATAGTGAAAGTGTCATGACTGGTTGGGGAATTAAGAGGTTTTCCACTTCCTCCATATGCCAGTTAATACATGACTTGATCCCATACTCCTCCTTGGGGCAAACTAAGGCTGCATGTGGAAATGGGGAAATCAAGGTAGGGTGGGATCCATCTGACCAGATGTGGAGAGTATTCAGGGAAGATATGAATGGCATGCAGGGGACATAAATCCTTTAGGTAATAATATCTTCATTCTTCTGGGCACCAACACCTACTCCTTCATTCCCCTGGGCACCAACACCTACTCCCTCATTCCTTTGGGCACCAACACCTACTCCTTCATTTCCCTGGGCACCAGCACCTACTCCTTCATTCTCCTGGGTAACAACACCTACTCCTTCATTCCTCTGGGCACCCTACTCATTCATTCCTTTGGGCACCAACACCTACTCCTTCATTCCCCTGGGTACCAACACCTACTCCTTCATCCCCCTGGGCACCAATACCTACTCATTCATTCCTTTGGGCACCAACACCTACTCCTTCATTCCCCTTGGTACCAACATCTACTCCTTCATTCCCCTGGGCACCAACACCTACATCACCTACTCCTTCATTCCCCTGGGCACCAACACCTACAACAGCTACTCCTTCATTCTTCTGGGCACCAACACTTACTCCTTGATTCCCATGGATACCAGCACCATTAACACCTACTCCATCATTTGCCCTGGGCACCAACACCTACAACACCTACTCCTTCATTCTTCTGGGCACCGACACCTACTCCTTGATTCCCATGGGCACCAGTATCATTAACACCTACTCCTTCATTTCCCCTGGCGCTAATAGCTACTCCCTCATTCTTCCTCAACTCCAACACCTACTGCTTCATTGTCCACCATCTTCAGCACCTATTCCCATATTCTCCACTGACATCAGCTACTACTTCTCATTCTCCCTTGGTTGAAACATCCACTCTGAAGGATCCAGTTACTGTATCCTGCTCCAGGGGTAACTTAAGTTCTGACCCATCCCATAAGATGATACCCCCCTTGCTAGTACTGGCTTGGTGCACTTGTTTCAGAACTTGCACTTCTGGATGGTGGGTGGTGGCAATGAAATGGGGCATCAAGATCTTTGCCTAAGAAATGCAACATGGTGTAAATATTGATGTATTCCCTGCCCTGCTAGGAATGGTCTATTTAAAGCAGTAATATAGTTAAAGGTAAAGCAAATTTCAACATATAGTTTTTTTAATTAGTAAAAATGTATTTCTAGCAAAATCAATATATTTATTTTTCTTTTCATTCTATTTAATTTCTGAATCGAAATATGCAGTTTTGTACTCCAGCAAGCTGTACAAGTGCTAGCCCATCCATCCACATTACGGATAAAGATTTGGATACTTTCTGCATTCAAACGTATCCTGTAGGTTAACACATTTCTGAGCCAGCCCTTTTAGCAACAGCCTTGTTTCATGCTTAAATGGCATTGCTGTAATATTTTTAATTACTTTTAAACAAACATAGCTGCAAAATGTCCCTACATGTGGGCCCAGCAGCACAGTAACTAAGGGTGTGGTTGGGCTGAGGGAAGATGTCTGCTGCTTGGGAGCAGTGCTAATTTTTGTTTGTTTATTTATTCCCATCCGGCAGTACGTCAGTGTATCCTGAATGCATGTTGCACTCGTGAGAGTGATAGAAAAGCTGCTCCGATCCACTTTTTGAAGCTCCCTTAATGTGGCCTTGTACTTGCGTCGTGACCAGTGACATGTATGTGCAAAACATGTCCGGTGGCTGGCATGATCTGAGCCCTGAAAGTACTTTAAGAACACAGATTTCTTTGTTTATTCCTGTTTCTTTTTGTTTACATGTCCTTCTCCCAATATAAGATCAGTGACAAGTTAAGCAAGTCACTGTTACCGTTACTTTCCTTGCCCTATTCAAGATAGCTGGCTTCACAGTGGACTTCTGAGTCAGAGTTGGGAGGGTTGTGCAAGGTTGCACAGGGAGGGCTCAGTTTACAGGCGGAGTTGGTCCTGCTTATATAAGATTACTATTGAAGTATCATAAATAAACCTTGCTGTGGTGTTTAACAGTGAATAAGTATATACGGGATATTCTTCCATGGCTGATATTATCTAACATCAAATTTCTTACTGTAAATCTATGTGAAGTTTATTGTAGGAGGGATGGACAGGTGACCAGATAAGAGGGATATATGAGGTTCTAAGGTGTAATGGGTATCAGATTCTGTCAATCAATTGCTGCCTGGAAGAGACAGAAAAAGGATCTCACTTTCTCTCCTGCACTTAGGAAATACTGGGTTTGTGAGATGCTGTGTTGTGGACCTAGCCGAACGCAACACCCTGAAATAGATATGGGGACTTTTCTGTTGCTGTCTACTGTATATCATCAATTAAGGTTTTCATCTGAGAAACTTGTAAACACTGGGGGTGGGATAGTCAGAAGGGTTGCGCATGGCGCAACATAGTTGCACCATGCGCAACCCACTGATGTGCCCGGCGCGATATTCAAAAGGGAAAGTGCACGGCACAAATCCCGATGTGCCAGGGCACATCAGTAATATATGCGGCACAAATTGGAGGGGTGTGCCCATGCATACTCCACACATCCCGATATTCAGCCTGGGATGTGCTGAGCAAATGCAGGCACAACCCCTAATTGCGCCGCACACAGTTGAGCCTAAAAACAAAAGGAGCAAGGGCTAGCCACCCACAGGTGAGCTGCCATATAGCAGGGCACAACATGGCAGTCTCCAGCTGTGGGTGGCCAGCTGAGCCCTGGGGCCATGGTCTGTCGGGGTCGCTCCCCCCCCCCGCTGCCTGATCACGGGCATTGTAAAAGAAAAAGCATCCCTGGAGGTCCAGTGGACCGCTGCCAGCCTGATTGCAGGCTATGTAATTATATCACCATCCCTGGTGGTCGAGGGGTCCGCTGCCAGCCCAATCGCGGGCTCAAAATAAAGAATGAAATATCCTGGTGGTCCAGTGGACTGCTTCCAGCCGATTGTGGGCATAAGTACATCACATCTGAAATAAACACTCCCACAGGTGGTCAGTGGTACCTTCTCCCACCCGCTCACTGAGCACCGCCACCCTGCTCCCCCTCAGCAGCAGAGTTTTCTTTCAAGTCGCCAGCTGCCCACTGATGACTGGACAGCACAGCGATGCCCATTGGTCCACAGCGCGCTGGCTGGCGCAGATCGTGTGCTGTAGCCAACAGTCCGATATGAGTGATCCATTTGCATATCGGACTTGTGTAGTACAGTATGGTTCGCACTGACCATTGGCCCACGCCAGGATCAACGGGCGACAGCTTACCTGCACGCCATCAGCCTGTGGCAGCCGAGCGGCTTGCGGGTGGGGTGCCGCCGCCCGCCCAGATGGGGGAGCGGGTGTGGGCCCAGTGGGTGGTGAGGGGGTACCGCTGTACCACCAGGGAGTCTTTATTTCATATATGATGTACTTATGTCCACAATCGGGCTGGAAACGGTCCACTGGACCACCAGGGATTTAGTTCTTTATTTTTGCCTGCGATCGGGCTGGCAGTGGTCCACTGGATCACCAGGGATGGTGACATTATTACAAAGCCTGTGATTGGGCTGGCAGCGGTCCACTGGACCACCAGGGATGATAATATTATTATATAGCCCGCGATCGGGCTGGCAGCGGTCCACTGGACCACCAGGGATTTAGTTCTTTGTTGTGAGCCTGCGATTGGGCTGGAAGTGGTCCACTGGACCACCAGGGATGTTGCTATTACTACATAGCCCGCGATCGGGCATTGGGGCGCTTTGCCACCGAAGGGCAGGGGGCATCTGTCCCCGATGGCTGCAACCTGGCAGGGCGCCAGGCACAAGTCACCGGGGATTGGTGCATCTGCATGCAATTGGGGCCATAATGACATGCAAATGGCCCCATTTGCACCTTGCATGCATAATGGCCCCATTTGCATACCCACCGCTGAATATCGCGGTTCCTGTGCCTAGTGCAACCGTACTCGGGCTGGCGCATCTCCCTGCTCCTCACTTGCCACTTACACTGGTGCAGTGCCACTGTGCCATGCGCAATGTGGGTGGCCACTGTGCCATATTCAACAGTGCTGAGCCATGGCACAGCACTGTTGAATATCACCCAGGTCATGTCCTGGTGCATCCCAGGTGTGCTGTGCCCAGGCTTGTGCCCCAGCCTCTCGCAGTCTGAATATCCCACCCCTAGTGTCATGAACTTTGTTTAAATTCATTTTCTTGTATTTTGAAAATCCTGATAATAAAACCATACTGCACGGTGTTGTACTCCAGCTTCAGCCAAAAACAGGGACATCCTAGACTTCCTGCAGGGGTGCTCCTGAGGCAACTAGTCGATGACCCCCTTGAGATGGGGCAATACTGGATCTACTGCTTACTAACAGGGACAGTACTGCAGATGTCAAGGTGGGAAGTCATTTGGGGATCAGCGATCATCATACAGAGAGGTTCAACATAAGAACAGCTGTGGAATCCAACCACACAATGACGTAAGTCCTGTACTTCAGAAGGGCTGTATTTACAAAGATGGGTGAATGCCTCAGGAATGACCTGCCAGGGGGAGAGGACCTGCTGGATGGGGGTAAGGAAAAGTGTGCCAAACTAAAAGATGGCATAGTGAAGGTAACAAATCACTGTGTCAAGCAAGTAAGCAAAAGTAAAAGAAAGAGGAGAGTGCTATGGTTCTCAAAAGAGGCAGCAGAAAATTAAAAACAAAAAAAATTACATTCAGAAGGTATACAGAAATCCAGAGAGAGGAGGAGAAGGAAGTGTATCTGGGAAAACAGAGGGAGGCAAACAAAGCAGTAGGAAGTGCAAAGGCACAAACAGAGGAAAGAATAGCTCAGGGAGTATCACAAGGGGCAAGACATTTTTAGGTATGTTAGCAAGTAAAGGAAGACAAAGGGAGAGACTGTACATTTAAAAAGGGAGAGGGTAACTGTATAGAGGAAGATCAAGAGAAGGCAAATATCTTGAACAAATACTTCTGCTCAGTATTCACAGTAGAAGGAGAAGGAGAAGGGGAGGGACCATGAAAAGGCACCAGAAGTTTTGATGGGAGGGAAACGGGCACTAGTCCATTTTCTGAGGAGAAAGTCTGGGAAGCACTCATTAACCTGAAGGTGGAAAAAGCTGTGGGGCCAGATGGGGTACATCCAAGGGTGCTGAGGGAGCTCAGGGAGATACTGGCTGCACCTCTGACTGACCAGTTTAACAGATCACTGGAGATCAGCATGGTCCCAGGAGACTGTAGAAGGGCAGAGGTGGTCCAACTTCACAAAAGTGGCAGCGAAGAGGTAGGCAATTATAGTCCAGTCAGCCTGACATCAGTGGTGGATAAGTTAATGGAAACATTACTAATGGAAAGGACTGTGGAATATCTTGCATAGTGAAGTTGGACCACCTCTGCAGTTTAGTGCAGGTTAGTGGAAGTTTGTGTATTTGACCCAGACAACGCCTCAAGTGGTGGAAACTGGTTTTACTCTGATTGTCTTCTGAGCACAGAACACCAGGTTGTATAAGGCTGGATCACGGGAGGCTTACATCATAGGTATTGGGCTCAACTGCTTTATTTTTCTCTGACTGAAATTGTTTTTTGCTGGGTATATTCTCTGTTAGATTGTTGTGCAGGTTGTCTTGCTGAAAGGAAGGCCAGCACTCACAGGGTTGGAGGGTCTGAACTGTAGCTGAATGTTTTTGGCGGGCACAGGCTTGGTCCCCCCCCCCCCACTTTGCCCCTCACCCCGAATGCCCCAAGGGTGTTATTTCCTTTTTACCAGGGGTTCTGACATCACTTCCCCAAGTGGGCAAAGCGCATACAACTGTCATATCCTTAACAGCTTGGCACACTGCATAGAGGGTAAACGCATGCACACACTAACAAAAAACAAAAACAAAAAAATATTAAACAGGAAGGGAGAGAGACATGTGGGGAGTGGTGCAATGCACTGGCTATGGGGCAGCAGTCTTCCAGGAGACATTCTGGAGTCTGTGATGCTACCCTATTTGCAGGCAACTCTCTGATCTGAAGGAGAAGGTTGCTTGTCTCCAGGCTGACCTGGCAAGGAGTAGGGAAACCTCCTCCACCCAGGGAACACCAGGGCCACAGCTGCTGCCTCAGAGGTTGCCAAGAAAGAGGAGAGGTTGGACCATGGTGGGCTCAGGGAGGGTGAGAGTGGTGGAACAGAGGTTCATCCCTCCAGCTGTACCTCTCCACAATTCATACACCATTCTGGCGGAGCGTGGTTCCTCTATGGAGGCACCTGTAGTGAAGAACAGGGAGGATGTTGGGAACCTCCACAAGGGAGACCAATAGGAGGGTTGCATGGGGTACCACAGGGAAAGGAAGCAACTCCTGCAGGGACTCAATTGTTATGGGGGTAGAACTGGGGAGGGAGGGAGGGGAGAGGGAGGTATGGTGCCTGCCCGGTACCATGGCTAGGAGGGACAGGAAGCAAATCCTCAGGATCACGGGAGCAGCTACACAGGAGAGGGAGCTGGATGTCATTGTCCACCTAGGGACAAATGACCTAGCTGGGCATGGGATCACAGCAGTACAGGAGAAGTTTGTGGAGTTAGGGAGGGGCCTTAGATAAGTAGCATGCATGGTAACCTTCTTGGAGGTGCTGCCTGTCTATGGCATGGGTGAGGATAGGGTACTCCACACCATATGATTCAATGAAAGGTTGAAAAACTGGTGCAGAACACAGGGTTTTGGCTTCATTGGGGACTGGGAGTCCACCTAGGGAGATACAGGCCTATATTGGCACGATGGTCCGCATCTGTCTGGGAGGGGAACCAGGCCCCTAGGTGATAGGTTTAAATGCTTCATTGGCAAGCTTTTAAACTAGCCAAGGGGGGAGGCACTGATAAGAAGCAGGGAATTCCCAGACTCCCCCTACAAAACAGGGTAGTTAGCGAGGTAAATACCAAGGTAGAGAGGTCAATAAAGAGCAGGATAGGGGTCAATGAAGAAAAAGGCAAAGGCAGTAAGGACAGGGATGGGGCTAAAAGGGGTAAGGCCATTAAAAAATGGAGGGCGATGAGTACCAATGCCCATAATCTGGGTAACAAGCTTCCTAAAATAGTGGCATTGATGGAAGAGAGACACCTGGATATTGTGGCAGTCACAGAAACATGGTACATGAAGAACCATGACTGGTATGTCAACATACCAGGGTACACAATCTACAGGAGGGACAAGGATGGTAAAAGAGGAGGAGGAGGACGAGTAGCTCTCTACATAAGGAAAGGGACCAAAGCAACAGAACTAAAGGGTATACAAGGAGGAGGAGAGGAGGCACCGTGGGTCACCTTGGAGACAGGAAATGGCATCACAATCTGCATGGGGGTTGTATACAGACCCCTGTCTCAAGGGTAGGAAATGAACAAGGAAATGATAGAAGGCATCCTTAGAATGGCAGAAAAAGGGGAGATACATAGATACATAGACAGTGTCGGCAGATAAGGGCCTATGGCCCACCCAGTCTGCCCATTTAAGTTTGTAAGTTCAGTTTATGTTTTCCAGGAAGTCTGTTGCCCCTTACCCCTGACCTCCAGAATTCCTTTATGTCTATCCCATGCATTCTTAAATCCGTGATTGTTTCCAGCCCCCACCACTTCCTCTGGCAGGGTGTTCCATTTGTCCACCACCCGTTCTGTGAAGAAATTCTTCCTCACGCTTCCTCTGAATCGCCCTCCCTCCAACTTCATCCCATGCCTCTAGTCCTGGAACATCTTTTTCGCTAAAATAGTGCATTCCTGCACCTGTTCCTCCCTGTAAGATACTTGTATGTCTCTATCATATCCTCTCCCTCCCTCTCCTCCAGGGAGTACATGTTCAGTGCCTTCAACCTGTCCTCCATAGGACTTGTGATGCAATCCATGCACCATCTTTGTTGCCCTCCCTCTGAACCTTCTCTACCCTGTCTATGTCCTTACGTAGGTAAGGTCTCCAGAACTGCACAGTGTACTCAGGTGCGGCCTCACTAGTGTCTTGTATAGTGGAATTATGACCTCCTTTTCCTGCTGGTGATGCCCTGCCTTGCATCCCAGCATCCTATTTGCTTTACCTGCTGCCTTGTCACACTGTTTCCTGCCTTGAGGTCATCAGAGATGATAACCAAGATCCCTTTCCTGCTTGGTGCATGCTATATCCTCACCCCCAACTGATATATTGTGCCAGGGTTTTTGTGTCCCATATGCATTATCTTGCACTTCCTTGCATTGAATTTCAACTGCCAAACCCCTGACCATTCTTCAAGTTTATGCAGATCCCTTCTCATTCTGTCTACACCCTCTAGTGTGTCTACTCTGTTACAGAGCTTTGTGTCATCAACGAACAGTGAAATTCTGCCTTCTAGGTCCTGCGCAATGTCACTGATGAAGATATTGAATAGTACCGGTCCCAGCACTGACCCCTGTGGTACCCCACTGGTCACTCTTCTCTCTGTGGAGTGACAGCCATTTACCACCACCCTCTGTGTCCTGCTGCCCAGCCAGTTACCTACCCACCGTACTACTGTCCTGCCCACACCCATATTCCCCAGTTTGTGCAATAGTCTTCATGTGGCACAGTGTCAAAGGCCTTGCTGAAGTCCAGATAGGCCATGTCCACTGCCCTCCCTGATCCACCTCCCTAGTCACCCAGTCAAAAATTCAATGAGGTTGGTCTGACATGACCTTCCCTGGTGAAACCATGCTGCCTTGGGTCCTGTGGTCCATTGACAACCAGATGTTCCACCAATCTCTCCTTCAGTAGTGCTTCCATGATCTTCCCCACTACCGAGGTGAGGCTGACTGGTCTGTAGTTCCCGCTTCCTCTTGTTCCCACTTTTGTATAGGGGACTACATCTGCTATCCTCCAGTCTTTGGGTACCTCCCTGTTTCTAGTGATCGGCTAAACAGGATAGCAAGAGTTCAAGCCGCCACCTCTTAGTTCTTAAGGACCCTAGGGTGCACCCCATCTGGCCCCATTGCTTTATCAACTCTTATTACTTTCAGTTCCTTCAGGACCCTTTCTCGTGTAAAGGGACTTGTGTCCATTTCTGCACCATTCTCACCCCTTGTACTCCATTCAGACCCATTACCCTCCTCTTCTTCAGTAAAGACTGAGCAGAAATACCTGTTCAATATGTCAGCTTTACTGTTGTCATCCTCCACACAGCCCCCATCCTCCCCCTTCAGTCTCACTATCCCTCCCTTTGCCTTTCTTTTTTCACTTATGTACCTGTAAAAGGTTTTGTCCCCTCTACCCACTGATTTTGCATTGTGTTCTTCTGTCTGAGCTTTGGCTTCCCTTACTGACCTCCCTGCCTCCCTTTGTTTCTCCTGGTACTTCTCCCTATCCCCTTCTGCCTGTGTCTTTTTGTATTGCCTGAATGCAATCTTTTTGGCTTTCACTTTCTTTGCTACCTCTTTGGAAACCATAATGGTCTCCTCTTCCTTTTCCTCTTGCTAACCTGCTTAATACATAATTCTGTTGCTCTTGTAATCCCCATTTTAAATACTTCCCACTGTTCCTCAACCCCTGATTCCTGCCCCATTCCCCTTAATGCCTCTTTCAAGTATCTCCCCATTTTCTCAAAGTTTGCCCCCCTAAAATCCAGGATACGTGTTTTTGTGTGGTTTGGTTCTGCTCTTTCTCTGATTTCAAACCACAGTGACTGGTGGTCACTGTTCCCAGGTGCTCCCCACTCTTACCCCCATCACACTGTCCCTGTTTGTGAGCACAAGGTCCAGTATTGCCTTCTGCCGAGTTGGTTCCATGACCAGTTGCTTGAGGAAGGCACCCTGAAGGAGTCCAGGATAAATCTGTTCCTAGTTGATGCTGCTGCTGGGATGCTCCAGTCCACGTCTGGAATATGAAGTCTCCAACCAGTACTACTCACCCTTGTCTGCCATCCTCTGGATGGCTAGCATCAGCTCCCTATCTGTTTCTTCCTCCTGGGCTGGTGGTCTATAGACCACACCTGTGCGGATGGCTGGCCCATTTTCCTTTCCAGCTTAACCCACAGTATCTCTCCCCATTTTGTTCCTCCTGGATCTCTGTGGCCCTTATGTCATTTTTCATACAGTGCCACTCCTCCTCCCTTCCTGCCTGCCCTGTCTCTTCTGAATATGTTGTAGCCAGGTATGGCCAACTCCCAGTCATGGTTATCATTACACCAGGTTTCAGTGATGGCCACAATGTCCAGGTCTGACTGCACCATGACAGCCTCCAGATCTTCCATCTTGTTGCTAAGGCTCCTGGCATTTGCACACATGACTTTCCATGATTTGACCTCCTAGACTGTTTCATTGTTCTACTCAGCCCCTTCCTTGGTTATCCTTTATCCCTGGTTCACCTTGCTGTCTGCCCTTCTGCTGAATTTTGCCCCTATTCTGCCTATCCACCTCCTGGGTGCTAATCTCCATCTTTGCACTTGGCTAACCTCCACATCCTTTCCTTCCATTTCTCTGGGTACCTCTATTTGGTTGTCCCTGTTTGGCAGTGTGGCATATGAGTTCTTCAGTGGAATAGGATCTGGGATGCCTCTGCCTGACTGGTCTAACCCTCCCTGAGCCCACTGTCATCCAAGTACTCCTCGTTCTCTGCATCCTTTGAGGCAGCTGCATTGGACTGAGTGGTCTCTGGATAGGGTGATGGTACTCCTGACCCAGTTTACTTCCGCTCTGAGTCTGGCTACCTCATCCCGCAGTCCAGAAAGATGATGCAGATAGGGCAGCACCTCAGTGTCCAGAAGATCTGCCTGAATATGGCTGCCCCACAGCCACTGCATTGCACCACTCCCACATTATACTGCAATTATACTGCTATTCCACTACTTGCCTGCTATTGAAGCTCTCCTAGTTCCCTTTTTATTAATTTACTGTCCTAAAAATCCTGCCACTGTTCCTCTATAATATTTGAAAATACATACACTTCTATCTCACCTCTTTATCCTTACCATCAATAGGTAACTACAATCACAATAATCTACCTTCTACTAATACAGATTCTATCACAGAATCAGAGCACAATGCAAAAACATCTGCTACTTAGCAACAACAAACAGGTGACAACAAACCAAGTTGATGTAGCTTTTTTTAAAAAAGAAAAAAAAATGTAGTCGTTTAAACCAATAGAAATCAGCAGTTCCAAAAGTATCTTGAACTACAAGAAAGAACACAGTACCACACCTCTGCCACAATAACTAAACAGTTCTAAAACATTGGAGAAAGAAGAGAAAATCAGAGACTGAGCAAAAGATACAATGTACTATAAAGTATTAGGCAATAGGTATACTCAGCTGTTTAACAAAGAAAATAAAGTACCTACCAAAACAGACAGGATACCCACAATTGACACTTAGGTTCTCAATATCAGACACCACCAAAGGCACATACAGAAAGGGTTTAAACTATAGTATTAAAATTAACCACATCAGAGTAGAAAGATCACACTAAATAAATGTGTTGATCCTTCTGACTTCCAACAAATATCTACCACACAAATTTTATATCTTCCTGGAGCCTACAGAGTTGTCTTTCACAATCACCTACATTTACATAAAACAAAACAATTTTTAAACTGAAAATTATATCAAAAAGCACTTAGCTTTGGGAGCTCTTCTCAAACACAGCCAGTCAGTTCAGAGTTCTAGAATCAGAGATATTGTTGATGGGGGACCCGAATATGCTAGATGTTAACTGGACTATATTTGCTATAGCCACATCCAAGAGCAGGGTCATTCTCGATGCCCTACAGGGGGCATGCCTCAGACAGCTCATGTTGGAACCCACTCGGGAGGGAGCAATCTTAGATCTGGTACTCTCAAATGGGGAAGGAGAGGGGATCACAGATTTAGAAGTGGGTAACCATCTGGGAACAAGCGACCGCCAAACAGTGTGGTTCACAATAAACACAGCCGTAGAGTCAAGCCATTCAAAAGCGAAGGAACTGGACTTTAGGAGGGCTGACTTTGGCAAAATGGGTGAGTGCCTAAGGAATGCACTAGCAAATGGGCAGGAAGGAGGGGTGGAAGAACAATAGGGGAAAATCAAAACTGCCATCACAGAGGCAACAAGCCTTTGTGTGACGTAAATAAACAAAACAAAATGAAGTAATAAATCACTGTGGTTCTCAAAAGAGGTGGCGGGGAAGGTTAGGGAGAGAAAGATAGCTTTCAGGAAGTTTAAGGAATCACAGAAGGAGCAGGACAGAGAACTGCATCAGTTAAAGCAGAAGGAAACAAGGAAGGCAGTCAGAATAGTGAAGGCCCAAACCGAGGAGAAGATAGCCAACTCAGTTAAGAAGGGGAATAAAACCTTTTATAAGCACATTAGGGAGTGAAGAAAGACCAAGGGAGGGATAGTGAGGCTTAATCAAGGGGAGGGGAGGGGAGGGGAGGTGGGCAAAAGGTGACAGTGAAAAGGCAGAGATACTGAACAAATATTTTTGCTCAGTAGTCACAAAAGAAGAAGAGGGGAGAGGTACCTAAACTAAACAATAGAAGCACTCTGGACAGGATTGTCGATACCAGTCCATTCACAGAAGAAAGGGTCCTGAAAGAACTCCTAAAACTCAGGGTGGACAAAGCAATGTGGCCTGACTGGATTCACCCCATAATTCTAAAAAAACTAAGGGGAAACCTAGTGACACCACTGACTAACCTTTTTAACAAATCATGAAAGGATGTTGTGGTACCTGAGGACTGGAGGAGGGCAGATGGGATTCCCCTTCACAAAAGTGGGAGCAAGGCAGAGGCAGGAAACTACAGACCTTGTAGTTTGACCTCAGTAGTAGGGAAAATGATGGAATCACTTCTGAAAGAGAGAATTGTTGAGTACCTAGAGGCCAGCAGGGCACAGGACCCAAGGCAGCATGGATTCATAGTGGGAAGGTCATATCAGACAGATTTCTTTGACTGGGTGACCAAAGTAGTAGACCAGGGAAGGGCTGCAGATATGGCCTACCTAGACTTTAGCAAGGCATTTGACACAGTTCCACACGAAAAATTAATAAACAAGTTAGCCAGCCTGGGAATGGATCCCAGAGTGGTAGCCTGGGTAACAAATTGGCTGTACAACAGGATGCAGAGGGTAATAGTAAACAGAGTACACTCTGAAGAAAGGGGGGTTACTAGCGGGGTACCACAGGGTATAGTACTGGGACCTGTCCTCTTTAATGTCTTTATAGGTGACATTGCAGAGGGGCTGGAAGGAAAAGTATGCCTCTTTGCAGACGATACAAAGATCTGCAACAGGGTTGATACACAAGGGGGGGTGGAAAGGATGAGAAGGGACTTGGCAAGGCTGGAGGAATGGTCAAAAGTATGGCAGCTTAGACTCAATGCAAAGAAGTGCAAAGTAATGCACCTGGGAAACAAAAACCCAAGGGAAGACTACACAGTACAGGGGGGAGGTACTAACAACAACAAAAGTGGAAAGGGACCTGGGGTAGTCATATCAGACGACCTTAAGGTTAGCAAGCAATGTGAGAAGGCAGTAAGGAGGGCTGGGGAGATACTGGGATGCATAAGGAGAGGCATCACCAGTAGAAAACAGAAAGTTGTTATCCCTCTGTGCAGACAGTTGGTGAGACCCCATATGGAGTACTGCATGCAGTTCTAGAAACCCCATCTCTGCAAGGACATAGACGGAGTGGAGGCAGTCCAGAGGAGGGCAACCAAAATGGTGCAGGGTTTGCACCAGAAGCCAAATCATAAATAATCATACAATCGCATTTGTGACATAACAAACAGTTAAACATATCATACCTATGGAATATGCATTCAATTACAAGTGGCATATTTGAGGGACAGAGTACAGAAATTGAATGTAGCCTTGGAGTCAACTCCTTGCAATAATGGATCACAGTTAAGAGGCAGATCATTTAGTAATTATTGAATGAATGAGGAGCAGTGATTCGATACCTTTTATTGGACCAACATAGACGTAACAAAAAGAGCAAAGTTCAAGCTTCCGAGGAAGGACTTGGTCCGAAAGCTAAAGCACTTTGTTCTTTTTGTTACATCTATGTTGGTCCAATAAAAGGTATCAAATCATTTGCTTCTGGATCTTAACCTGCAGGATATATTTTTAACTGTATGTCATGTTACAAATGTAATTGAATGTTTACTTTCTCGGGTATGTTAAATGGTAAACTGTATGTCTAATTCTTCATCCAGTTGTTCCCCCTCCCACAGGTCACACCAGGAAATGAGAAACTTGTTGTTCAGTGTGCCTTCCTGGTGAAACATTTCAATAAATAAATAAATAATTTCCTTCTGGATCTGTTCTTACAAGGACCAATACGACAAATATTAAATCTGTAAGTCCTGCAGGTTAACACATTCCTCAACCAGTCATTTTAGCAATAGCTTTGTTTCATACTTAAATGGCATTGCAGTAATATTTGTAATTATTGCTAAACAAATATAATTGCAAGGTTTCCCTACATGTGGGCCCAGCAGTAGAGGAGCAGCTGTCCCAGTAGCATCAGGTGGTAATGAGAAGCAGCTGGCCTGGAAGCTAAATGCAGATGAAAGGGGGTGCGGGCAACACCAGCAACTAGTTGTGCCCCGGGTGAGTGCCAACCCACACCTGGTGCCAGGAACTAGCTGAGGGCCTCAGACTAGTTGTGGTGTGGAGGCTTTTGGAGCTAAATCCAGCTCCCCTGGCTCTGTCACCCTTGCTGAGAAGGGAAGGACTACAGCACAGTTTGATATTGGACCTGACCCACCAGCCAAATATGGTATACTGGGCTAGGATGACCAGCAGGCTGATTGTGACCCCGCTCAGCTGGGTGGTGTTATTCAGATGTCAGGATAGAGCTACTGTTGATTGGAGTGGCTCTTTCCTTTCAGCTATGAGAGGTTTCCACCCAATAAGCCAAGAACAGTGTCATGACCAGCCTCGTTGATGATTAAGTTGAAAGTGTGAAGCCCACTGCAGCATGAGCTACATTGGACCTGACAGTAACACACCTCTGAAAGCCTTTATTGTAGCAAGATGTTTGCTTCACACTGCATGCACAAGCAAGCATAAAAATTAATGGAAAAATAAAACATAAAAGAGAGCTGGAGTATAACTTAACCAAAAACTCAAGCATGAAACTCCCAAAGGAAAACTGGCATGAAGAGGCTGTTGCTGCTGTTCTCTCTTAGGCTATTGTTTTCAAGGTGAATGAAGCACAAAGACAACAAGTAGTAGAGGTGTGTAGCTAGCTAATAAATGGTGATGGCCGTAAGCAGGAAAAGTCATCATAAAATATATGTAGTCTTCAATTCCAAGTGGAAAATGTAAGGCCAGCAGAGAACAATAAGTGGACTTAAAGAAGGATGGACAGGGAAAAATGGCAGAAGTTAATTAAAATATGAGTCCTCTGATAATACAGTAAATACTTGTGCAGCTTCTGAGGCCATTTGCTGAACGCACTCCCTTTTTGCCAATAAATTACAAGTTTTCCACTTGGAGTCTACGTTACTTTCTTTTTGCTGTAGTTAGTGCACTACCTCAGTTGTGTTTTTCTCTACCAAAGGGGGAAGAGTCAGAGGGCAGAAAACTTGGACAAGTGCATCAGCATTTGAGGAGGAGCTACTACCGGTCCTATAATGTCTTCTAGAATGCTTTCAATCCTGTAAAACTGGGTTTGCATTAGGAGGTTGTGCCAAGTCTATCTGCCTTTGAATTTAAACCATTATTGGTAACTTTATAAAACTTTACTATTCGATTATAACGTCTATGTTTCACTTGAAGGTCAAATCAAAATAGCCACTGTAGAATGGTGTATGTGAGTTAGCTCTATCATGGACATGGGGTGCTGAACATAGTTCCACTTGATTTTGATTCAGTGAGCGTCTTGACTTTTTTTTGAGTCAATCATAATACTTCTTTCTTAAACAGTAATATGTGTGGAGGGGTTGTGGGATAACAGATGAACCAGACACAAAATTTTAGGTTCAACACACAATCGCTGTGTGATGCTTATTTAAAACAGAGAATAACCTTAAGCAATGGCATATCCCTTCTTCAATATATCAGTTTGCAGCAACTGACTATGCATGTCCTTCTTCTACACTTACTCAGCACCTACTGACCCACTGATCTACTGATCTATCTCTTTAGTGAAACTTGTTTCATTCCCTATGTTGGTCTTGTATATTTGGGTGATGGGTAGCCCAAATAAAAAAACAAACAAGCTAACGACAAAGAACCTCAGTGCAAAAGCACTGAATCAAGGGTTACCCCAAAGGGCACTGGCAATAAAGCCAAGTTTCAAAGAAACACGACATCACACATACCCCATAATGCAAAGCATCATGGGATGTATATGCAAATCACCATGACATTTTAGGCTGATTCAGCTTAAAGTAGGAATGCAAGGTGCCAAAGGGCCTCTCAAACAATCTGTAATTTACGCGCATTTAAATAACACAGCAGTGGTTTTCTGATATCTCTACCCCGGTAACATAATTTTTATAATACAGTACCCTAGTAACTTTAAACCTTTATCAAAAACACCTAGTGCTATGGTATTTTCAACATTTACAGGTTTCATACACATGAGGCATATACATCAAGGTATTTTATGACATAGTGCTATTGCATGCTAAATCCAACAATGAGGAATACAGTCTGTTGTTTTACATCGGCTCGGAGGTCACCACAATAACCTCCCTGTATGAGGACCTGAGAAGGAAAAGGAAATATTAAAGAGGACACTATAGCATAGTCAAGAAAGTGGAGGGGGTGCCCATAGGTGGCCAACCTTATGGACTACAAATTGTAAGGGATAGATTAGGCAAAGAAATAGAAGAACAGTTGCAACAGATTTAAGAAAAGGTTGGTCCTCAAGAGTGGCAGGATCTCCCTGTCACAATATGGTAGAATGAGATGTCATCAAACCTCGACGATGTCCAAAGCCAATGATTGTACATGTGTCTTTCCTGTCCGTCTGCTATGGAATTATTGATCACAGCCACAATAGTGGAATCTATGAAATTTGTTGATTTCACTATCTTGGTTGTGATCAATGTATTCAGATGGCAGTGGACAGAGGAGAGGAGTGGAGGCATAATTTTTCTAGTTCTGTAAGTGGAGGGGTTAGCCAACTGCTGTTGGGGGATCACCGTTTAGAGGATCGCTGTCGGGGGGATCACTTTGAGGGGGTGTCTTTGGCAGCACCAGGGATGGTCAGGGTCTGCAGAGACACACCGTCGGGTTGATGATGACCTCCTTGGCCAGCGTGGCTGTGAGGTGTGCATGCAGCTGCTGATAGCCCCTCAGCCTCAGGGCACCACTCAGGAACTATCATACAGGCTGTGACAGCATGTCTGCTGTTGCAACAAGTAACAATGCAGTGAAACTTGATGCTGCAGAGTGGAGGTTCTTTGGCAGCACAAGGAATTGCTCAGGTATTCTGTCAGGCTTGTCAGACTGCACCAAATGAGTTAAACTGAGTGGGGTCAGGGTGCCTTCTAACCTGGACTTTGGATGGTGAGGAAGAGAGAGAGAGAGAGACAGAGACACACAGAGTGTGTGTGTAGCAATGTGCAGCATACTGATTTTGATGATGCAATTCCACTCCAGTGGAATCTTGGATGCCAAAAGTAGTATGCTTCAGTTCCACTTCTGCCTTATTTTCTCTTCTTACTGCATTATGTCATGCAGTATGAAAACACGATGCATGCAGCTGTAAAACTGTGAGTGCCACAGTATACGAACATTTGAAGAAGCCAGCAGAAGAAGGCCATTTGGTCTGTTATTGTTCCTGCCCTCCCTCCCCACTCCTCACATCCTCTCTACCCATGATCCTTACCATCCCCCATGTCTATCCCAGCCTCTCTTAAAGCTGACCGCTGTCTTCAATGAGATGACCTCTTATAAAACATATAAAGCATATAAACCGTGGAAAGCAGGTAGCAACAAAAATGTAAGATGTACCTCCTATATTTCAGTTTTTCAGTGTTTGAGAAATGCAGGAATAAGTAAACCAACCCAGCAATCTAACCTTACAATACACTGCGCTCCCAGTGCATACTGTATGTCTGTAGTAACATAGTGATTTGCTTCTTAGCTACGCAGAGCTGTAAATACAAACAGGTATGTTGAGTTTCAAAATACAAACAGGTATGCTTAGTTTATTCTACTGTATGCACACAAGAATATCAATAACTACTGGGGCAAGAATAAAGGAAAGACAGTGTGGTGTAATGGTCACAGCACAAGACTGAAAACACAAGAAAAATACAGGACCTCCTTGTGAATGAGCTTGCTCAATGGAGTTTTCCCTGCAATAAACTTGAAACTTGAAAACCTGGAGAGCACAGTCTCAAATTTCACCAGAGCCACATACTGTGAGCCATAGCTGACCTTAAACAAGAGACTCCACTAACCTCATTATGCTGCACTCTGCCCAGCTGTAAAACTGGGAAGAAGAAAGACACTGTCCTTGGTAAATAAATTGTTAAAAAAAAAAAGTCACTTGTCACTATTTTAACTGATGTGTATGCACAAAAATGAAGTAACATGTACAGGCTGCTTGGTAATAATTAGTTATATTTTGCATAAACTGCAGTTATCTGCTTTGTCCTAATACTACAGCAGTAGATTTTACTTCAGTTTTCTGTTATTTTCTTCAGTAAAATACCATAAAGGTCAGACATCAGAGAAAAAAATTGCACCATACGGAAGACAAAAATGTCAGCTTCAGTTTTAGTTTTAATGTAACTCAATTATTCATGTGAGGGGCAGTACAGACTGGAGGTTGGAGCCCAATCTGTGAACGTGGAGACGCTCAGCAAGTCACTTAACCTCCCTGTTCTCCCACGACATGCCTGGAAATTAGCTGCTCAGTGTAGGAGAATCTCTGTGGTGTAGGGAATCGCTGTCAGGGGGCGAATGCTGTAGGGGGATTGCTGTTGGGAGGGATGCATATGAAGGGATCTCTGTCAGGGGGACAGCTGTTGGGGGGATCACATATTAGAGCAGAAAATGCACAATATGGATAAGAAATAACAAAAATGTCAGATTCGGTTTTAGTTTTAATTCAACTCACTTATTCATGTGAGAGGTAGTATAGACTGGCGATAAGAGCACCAAGCTGTGAATGTGGAGAACCTGAGCAAGTCACTTAACCTCCCTGGTCTTCCAGGATACACCTTGAAGCAAGCAGCTCTCTATAAGTAGGAGTGCTGTAGGGGGATCTCTGTGGGGAGATTGCTGTGGAAGGGAATGTTGTGAGGGGAATCAGTCTCAGGCAGGTCACAGCTGGGATCACCATTTGGGGGATCGCTGTGGGAGGACTGCTGTTATGGAGGTGGTTGCTTGCTAGTTTAGACATTAGAGCAGAAAATGCACCATATGGAAGACAAATATCAAAAATGTCAGCTTCAGTTTTAGTTTTACTACAACTCGCTTCATGATGCAAGAGGCAGTATAGCCTGGAGGGAAGTGCACCAAGCTGTGAACCTGGAGATGCTGAGTATGACACGTAACCTCCCTGTGCTCCCAGGATGCACCTGGAAACAAGTAGCTCAGTGTAAGTTGATCACTATGGGGGAATCACTGAAGGGGGAATCGCTGTTGTTGGGAGGGGATTGCTGCCAGGTAAGAAGGGGCAGGGTAAGCAGCATAGAAGGCAAGGATGGGGCTAGGAGGTTTCTGGCTAGTGATCAGATGGGGCAGCTGAGGGAGGAGATAAAATCTAAATAATAAAACATAGGGCATGTCATTATAGTGCAGTACCTGTATAAAAATAGAAGTTTTACTACTACTTTTACTGCTGAAGATGACATTTTTGTTATTTCTGTTCCATATAGTGTATTTTCTGCTCTAATATCTGAACTAAAATGGGTGGATCACTGTCAGGGGAGGTCCTGTCAGGGAATTGGTGTTTGAGGGATTGCTATGGGGAATCTCTGTTGGAGAGGGGACCACTTTTTACTTAAGACGTTACAGCAGAAAATGCACCATATGGAACAGTGTGACGGGCATATGACTAGACTGATCTGTTCATTTGTTTTGTTAGTATAGATATTTTCCTTTTATAAGTTCTGTTATTTGAAAGTGGATGAAAACATGGCTTCCAAGTCATGTGTCCAGGCAGGTCTTGTGGGAAATACTGGTTAACTGATCAGTGTAACTTTCCCATGAGCTCATCTAAGCTGCACATCCTGGCAGATGTGAGGGTGCAATTTCTAACACCTCAGACATCCTGAAATACAAGAACGTAAAGCTGGACAGAGGACGTCTAGGTGAGAGGAGGCCTATTTGCCCAGATGATGTCATACAATGTGAATGAGCTTGCTCAACAGAGTCTCTTCTTGATGGAATAAATACACTAAACTAAAACTAAACACACACACACACACACACACACACATAAACATTTGGGGTGGGGGACCAGTGGGGAACTGCCACTCAAAAGGGTGAGACTACTCCCCACAGTCAAAGGGAATAAATTAGGGAGTAGATGGGTCTTTTATTTATTTATTTATTGAAATCTCGGAATTAACACCTTTGAGCTTGACAGCTCATTTACAAAGGTTCCACATCATAAAAATACAGATAGTTGATGTTATGAGGAAGATACAACAAGCAGTTCAATGAGGAGTTACAATGTAAACAAATATTTCATAAAACATAACAGGCAACTATAGCAGATACTTCTAACATACATTGTTGCAATGGTACAGAAAGTAATTACTAAGTGCAAAAAATAGCCACTGGGGGAGTACCCAGGCACAAGAAGAAGAGGATATGGCAGAGGTGGAAGATGGGATCCAGGGGCTACAGGGCGATAGGATAAAGGGAAGGTCAAAAGGGGTGCCTCACAATGGATTTGACAGTGAGAGGGTAGAGAGGTTGATAGCAAGAGCCACCCAGTAGGTTATGTCAGTGAAGACAGGGGTAAAGATGGTCCAGGGGATTAAGGACAATGAGTAAGGAAAGGAGGGTTGTGAGAGATAAGGAAAGAGGAGCCACCCAGAGGGTTTAGTCAATGTTGATTGAGGAAGAGAAGGTATTGGGGGGGAAGAGAGGAGAAGTAATAAGGGCAGGTAATAATGCAGGGATGGGATTGGGTGTTTAAGTGGGGGGAAGGAATGGGTTAAGAGTGAGAATTGTGGAAAATGGTTCTCTCTCTCTCTCCTCTCTCTCTCTCTCTCTCTCTCTCACACACACACACACTCAGCATCTGAAGGAAAGAGGACCTTGCCAAGGACTAGCTGAAAGGTAAGACAGCACAGTTAAGAAAAGTGTCTTTTGCAGTTAGTGGCAGGGAAAGAGATCTACAGTAGGTGAAGGTCACGCCTCCTGGACTGTTCCAGAATTCATTTCTTTGTTGTGGCCAGAGGCGCTGCTGTTTCTCTCTCCCTTTCCTTTCTCCTGGTTTGTGCTTTTGCCTGTGTTTCCTCAGCCACCTTTGGCTGCCAGCTCATTCTCCTGCCCCCCCCCACCTGCTGTTGTCTCTGTACCTTGCTGTGTCTCCCTCACGTTACCTGTGAGTTCTCATTCTTCTCTGCCCGGCCTTCTCCTTCCTCCGCCTCTTTTCCTTTGGTGCTCCCTTGCTCCTCCCAGTACTGCGCTCCTTCCACTTACCTCATAGCACTCCACGCTTGCCTACTCCATCGTTTGTCAGCAGGATCAGTGCTTCACTATTTCCCTAAATGGAGTCCTATGCCTCCCTTGGTGTGCACTCTCCCTGGTGTGCTCTTGTACTTCCCCTTTCCAAGCCTCGCTGGCCTGGGAGCTCCGTCGTCCCTCAGCCTTCTCCACTTTGTGCCTATCGGGAGAACTTCTCTGCAGCATGTAGGGACGCATTAACTTTCTCTGACAGGGATAGCACTTTGGGTTACAGGGAGCAGTATTATGGTAGATGCTCCACCTGTGTTCTGCTGTTTGCCAGACTGGGGGGTTCTATCTATGTTTCCTGCTTTCTAGCTCCCTGCCTGCCCAGGTCTTCCTTTGTTCCTCTGCACTCCCATTTCCCTCAGCCTGCATCACTCACCTGGATTGACTACTTCTGTTCCTTTTCTCCGAGGAGTGGTCAGGCTATCACACATTAGCCTGGGCCTTCATTTAGATCCAACTATTTGACCACGTCTGCCTTATCTCGGCTGGAGTGGTTGCACCTGTGCCCCAAATGGCATGCTGACACATTCCTTTCCTTCACTATTTGGGGCCCACTATCATAGACATACCATTGTTTCAATTAAACAGTGCTGCCCATTCTGGCCTTTGCTGTGATTTCTGGAGGCCGGTGCTATGATTTTAAGTGCTGAGAGATTGAGAGGTATACCTCTGTTCCTTCATCCTCCTATGTTCTTTCATTCTCCTCTTCCATCTCACCTGCCTCCTCCTGCTTTTTCATCATCGACCCAGTCTTCACCTCATCTCTCTGCTTACCGTGCCTGTTGCCACTTGTTGCCATTTATGGCTGTTTACCTTGTTGCTCAAGTTTGTGTCTCAAGGTATCTCTTCTCTTTTGGGGTTTCCAGCCCTACTCATTCCCACTATTCCCTGCTGTGTATATTACTCCCCTACTTGTAAGCCCAGCTGTGGCTGCTGGCTCGCTTCCAGTCTTCCTGCTGTTTTCGTCAGCCATTCACATGGATTACTCCCTCCTGCATATCGCCCTGCCTACTCGTCTCCTCCTCTGACCATATTCCCCATTACTCATCTCCTCCAACCCTATTCCCCTGTTCTAGTGAAACCTATTCAGATGTCCTCCTGGTACTGCCTAGCCCCGTCCTGGTAGTACAGTATTCTATAGGCACCCCTCCTGCTGTTAGAGCTATTTGTGGACACACATCCTGTTCCATCATCAACCTCAGTCATTGGACTTGGTCCTTCTCTCTACATATCTCCACTCTATCGGGGGTCTCCTCCTCCCATTCCCTCTGCTCTCCATTCCACTCTTTCTCTAACCTTTTCTTTCTTTTGGGGTTTTCCCTATCCTTCCATCACCTTCCCTATCGATATCCTATAGTCTGACTGGTGTCCAGGTGCTTGAGTCTGGTTCTTCTTCTCTTAATCTGACCTCGGGGTCTACTCATTCACATCAAGCAATCAAGCATACCTCTCATTGGGTCTTATGCTACCTCATCGAACTACTGCACTCCTGTGGTTATTATCACCATCACTTTTCTCACGACCACATCTGGGTGTCCCTCACTCATCCGACCTCTATGCAGGTCTACTCCTTCATATCGACTACTTGAGCATAACCCTCTTAGGTTCATGCTACCTTGACTCGACCTGCTCTCCACTCAGAGACATGCCTTCATGTCTATTGCCCCTTTGCTTGGGGCTGGCAGGCTTTTCTCTATCATCATACATCATTCATTTCATACCTCACCTTAACCGTACCAGCTTCCATGGCTTCATTCCATCATCATCCATCTTCTTCTTCATATTTTACCTTAGCCACACCAGCCCTCTAGGCCTCAATTCATAATTGTATATCATCCATTTCATTCCACACCTTGACGATCCAGGCCTTCAAGGCTTCTTTCTATCACCGTACATCCTCTCTAGCTTTTGAGCATCTAATTGCAGAGACATCGCTTGCATCTTTCAACAGCTGTCCATTTAGGACAGAGTGAGAGCTTCTTCTAAATTGAACTCTTCCTCCTTCCTTGATCTCGACTTTTAATTGCTGTAGCCAAGCTGTCACTAATCAAAACGTCCAACAGCCTGGAGGGAAGGCGACCTAGGCTTTGGATCTCCAGAGGTTTCCTTCTTTTTTTCCTCTCTTCCATGCCAATGGTCATAATATTAGTCAGGGTTAGTGCTTTCATAGGTTCTATAGCTAAGTTCCTCTGTTGGATGGAGTCAGATGGTGGCCCTGACTGTTCCATCTCTCCTTAGGAATTCTGCCCTTCAGCATCTTGTCAGATTTCCTTTTGTTCATCGTCCTTGTTGTCTCTCATTCTTCTCCTGTCCTTCCCTTCTATGTCTATTGGCTTACTTTCCAGTCTCGATATCTTCTGAGTTCTCACCTCTTCGATGCTCGACACCCTTTTGGGTATTCTTTTTGGGCTTCTTCCTAAGCTACCTTTGGCCAAGGGAATTATTCCTGCGGAACCTATGGGGGGACCCTCCTCTAGGGTTTCTTGCATCGTACCCTCTACAGGGTGGTATATCCCATGGATAGAGAGGTGAACAGCCACAATGTATCAAAGACACACAAGCATACATCTCATCCAGTTGCATAAGCACAATTGAATGGGAAGGCTATAAGCCTAATGTTCAATGGGCAGAGCAATGGCATCACTCCCCCATCAGGCCTCAAAAGACCACTCCTTCTGGACTGTTCCAGGATTTGTTTCTTTGTTGCCCCACCATCCATCCCTCCTCCTCCTCCTCCTCCTCCAGCGGCTCATCTCTCTTTCCCGTGGGCTTCTTCCTAAGCTACCTTTAGCCGAGGGAATTATTCCCACAGCACCTATTGGGGGAGGGACCCTACTCTAGGGTTTCTTGCATCCTACCACTACAGGGTGGTATATCCCACAGACAGAAAGGCGAACAGCCACAATGTATTAAAGTCACACAAGCAGACATCTCATCCAGTTGTGTAAGCACAATTGAACAACTGTCTGTGTAACTTACTTTATTTTCTATTTCTTTATAAACTGATAGCCCTTTTGTCTTTCTGTAAATATATCCTGCTTTTAAATACTTACACTTCTTCTAGTAAAGAATCTGTTTTTGATAAAACCAGTGACTGCTTGTTTATTTAAAATGGTAATTCTGCTATTTCTGCTGGACTCTGTTTGCAGTCCATCTCTGAAGGACAATCTACCAATGGCTATTGTGGTGACTTTCCTGACCTTGAGCAGGAGGTAAAATGCAGGTTTTACTGGTTCCTTGTAAACATAAGGTGGTGGCAATGAAATAGAAGTCCTCGACAGAGAACTGCCCTGTAAGCGAGGGGCTCAAGGGACAGTTTTTGTCTCAACTGGTAACAGTGCTGTGGTATCTGTGTCACAACTGGTGGCAGTGTGGTGCGGATCAGTGCACAGATTTAAAGCCAGCATTTGTACACTGTGTGCTTTCCTGTAGAAACAGGAACTCTATGAGAGAGGTAAGAGCCTTACCTAGTACATGGGGGACAGAGTGCCAGTAGAAATATACCTTTACAGTTTCGAAACAGGATATACAAAAGGGTACATTGTTTACTACTGTTTTTTTTATTTCTAGAAAACAGCTTGGTGCAGAATCGTTAGAAAAGATGAACTCTTCAACCTATGGGAGATTTAATGTGCAGCAGCTTCATGAACTGTGCAAAGACAGGGGGATTGGCTATGAGTGCCTGACAAAGAATGGACTTACGGCAGCCCTGTCAGTGCATGACCAAATGCAATGGGAGAAGGTAGTCTTAGAGGTGTCTGACCAAACACCTGTGCAGCAGGGGGTCACTGAGGAAGGTGATCAAGGTAGCAGGACTGAGGTCACAGTAGCTGGGTCAGAGGGGCTCCTTGAGACATAAGCTGAGGGAACTGTACCCAGTGCAGTGGAGGCACAGAATCAGCTGGAGTTCCTGAGGATGGAACTCACACTGAAAGAGGCCAAACTGCAGAGGGCAAGGCTTGAGGTGGAAAGGGAGAAAGCAAGGCTGAAGGCTGAGGAAAGAAAGAAGGCTCGCCAGCATGAGATCCTGATGCAGGTGGAAAGAGAGAAGGAATAAACAGGATGAGGGAAAGAATGACGGCATGAGTCTGAGATGGTGAAACTGCACCAGAAAACACCACAGAAAACCATAAGAAATAATGGCATGGGGACCAACCCACAAAGCCACATTTAATTCTAAAATGTTTCCTCAGTATTGGGAGGGAGATGATCTTGATTTGTTTTTAAAATCATTTGAGAGGGTATATGTGCAGTTTAAATTAGGCAGGGCTCATGGGTGACTCTCCTTACACCATTGCTTACTGGTCATGTTTTGCATGCATTTGCTAGAGTGGATGATAATGACTGCATGGACTATGACAAAGTTAAAAGGGTGTTATTGAAACATTTTGAACTGACTCCTGAGGCTAATAGGTGAAAAATCAGAGAATTAAGAATGGGCACAGGAGACAGCTATGTAGAATTGCATGTTCAAATGTGTGCCTATCTAGATCATTGGGTGGATGAGGCTGAAGTTAGAACTGTACAGCAAATATAAGGTTTGTTTGTATGAGAAGAATTTCTTAAAATTGTACCTGA
The DNA here is from genome assembly GCA_016271365.2 of Neoceratodus forsteri. NCBI lineage: Eukaryota > Metazoa > Chordata > Ceratodontiformes > Ceratodontidae > Neoceratodus > Neoceratodus forsteri. The sequence goes on from CM028131.1 coordinate 621,683,484, forward strand.
CAACCTGTGCATATGGCTACTGGACCGTGCATGTGGCTCTGCGAAGGAGGCAGCAGAAAGTGTTGATATATACGTGGCCAGCAGTCCATACATGTTGCGTAAGAACAATGGGGGTGGGGCAGCACATGGTGTTAAGGGGACCCAGGGGAGGCAGCCTAAAGTAAACCAGCCTATACCCAAGCCCAAAACAGAACCACCGGTTCTAAGGGGAACAACGAGCCGGGGGCAAAGGAATGCTGGATTTGCTAGAAAGCGGGGCATCTGTCCTATGACTGCCCTACTGCCCTAAAAACAAGAGCAAGGGGCAAAAGACTGGATGAGGGGGTGAAGAAGACAGTACTCAGCAGTTAGTAGGCTGTGCACACACTGTGATGCCACCAAACTCCACCAAGCATATGCACTGTATTAGAGACACTGGCACCTCCATCTTCATGGTGAAGCAGCATCTGATCCAGGCGGAGCAGATTTTGCTGGGATAGTTTTCCAAGATACGGGGAGTCACGGGTCCAGTGGTCCAAGTGCCAATGGCTCAGATCTTCCTGAGCTGGGAAGATGGCCATGGGACAAGGGAGGTGGGAGTTGTACCTGATCTCCCTGTGAATGTGATCATAGGGAATTATTTTGACCACAGAGACAATCTAGTATGTGTTACTACCCATAGCTGATGAGGGATTGCTGGAGATTCCCAGGGTCTCTTTGACAACATCAGGAGTGCAGGCTTTTGCTTTTGCTGCAACGACCCTGTGGAATTCTCTGCTTCGTTGGTTAAGGGAATGCTTGTCCAATGAGACCTTTAAATCTGCTCTCAAAACCTATTTATTTGAACTGGCTTACAGTGAGTTATAATATTTATGCTGTTTTAATAATGTAGTAATGTTTTTAACTTGTGGTGTTATTTTGTTGTAAAATGTTATGATCTGATATGGAAAAGTGTTTCATAAATAAAGTTGGATTGAATTGGATTGGATTAATCAGGCAAAGGGGCAAGTTTCAGAGGGTGAGGAGGGGGCGGCACAACCTGTGCTAGTCCCTCCCTTAGTAGCTGAAGAAGAAGCAGCTAGTGGGGGTGAGGGGCTAGCTAGGAGTAGCTGTCTTGAGCTCCAGCTGCAAACACAGGGGACATCCGCCGGGGGCAGATTTCCTCCTAAAGGGGAGTTAGAAAGGGTCAGATGGGAGGAGCTGGGCAGGGCTCAGCTGGCTAATCCTGCCCTCCAGAAACTGAGCGAGTTAGCAGATTGTGCTGAGGACTCTCAGGGGAGCAAAAAGTCAGTCTACCGAGAGAATGGGTTGCTGTACAGGGAGTGTACACCACAGAGGGGGATAGAGAGAGAGGTACTCCGGCAGCTGGTAGTCCCCCCAGGACTACCACAAGCAGCTTTTGGCCCTGGCCCATGATATCCCTTTTTCAGGCCACCTGTGTATTAACTACATAAAAAGGTGGCTCACTAACAACTTCTTTTGGCCAAGCATTTACACAGACATGGCAAATTACTCAGTGGAGTAACCAGCCTTTTAAAAAGTGTATGCACAAGTCAACGACTCCACCCAACTGTCCGGGGGTCTGTGGGCCACCTAGGCTCCCATAAAATGTTGCCATTTTTGTATGCTTTCTGGTGCATTTTGGGGCCAATTGTGGGACTATACAGTACCCTTGTACATAGCCTTTTTACACACCAGTTCCACTGTTCTGGCCACTGGTGGCTGCATAGTTTGATTTGGCACCTACTACTGATTAAGCCACCCTTGCAGTGCAGACATATACAGTACTTATGTGACCAGTACTGAATTTAATGACCACGCAGTGCTCACGAGACTGGGGTCTGACTGTTGGAGCTGAAGAAAGGACGGTCTGGCATCGGTGACTGTTGCAGAGCCAGAAGAGACACAAACTGTGGGAGTCAAACCAGTGGCTCTCTGTCCTCTCCAAGTCCACACTCTCTCTCTCGCCTGACTCAAGACAACAAAATGGTGATTTGACTCGCAAGGGATAGTCACAGTGGGACTATACTAGTCCTGCCATGAGTGAGCTAGCAGCCAGTGAGAAAAATTGCAGTAACTGGTTGGTGGAGCAAAGAAACGTGGACAAAAAACAGGTGCGTAGTTAGCTTTTTTGACAAGGGGGGACAGAGGCTGATAAAAGTCCTGGTTGTCTCAAGAAAGACAAAACCAATAGGCTGGGGGTCTGGGGCCGCTTAGGCCCCAGAAGATATCCGATTTCAGATGCATTCTGGTGCATTTTGAGGGTCATTTTTAAACTTTTGGGCTGCTTTTAAAGATTTTTCTGACTTGTTGCAAGTAACAGATATCACTACCACAATGACTAACGTCACTGCTGCTAGGGTCATCACTTTTGTTGCCACCTTTGAGCAGCTGCAGAGCAAGCAAAACTTCTTAATTTTTTGGTAAGTTATAACAGGGAAAACATATTTATGTCTTTTGTTTGGGAGGAAATCAATATGGTCAAAACTCCATGCTGAACTGTAAAATGAAAATACAACATGTATTCTTGTAAAATCAACCCTAAGAAAAAATGTTGGAAAACAAGAATAGGCAAAATCCCGAGGATCAGCTTACTTTCTGTCATGTCACAGCTTAACAATAAAAGTTTAAACTACAAAAGAACATTACTTAAACAATAACAAGCAAGATCTAGGGCATTTCATGAGGAATTACATGACTCTGCTGAAAAAAATCAAGTGCTTGAGGCACTGTCTGGGTCTGGCACCCATCAATGGCTGAATACATCAGCAGCTCAGCAAGTCGTTAATTCCACAACACATGCTCTGGACACTTGGACAGTACTGTACTGACACAAGATTCAGCAACAAAGCATCCAACTGGTTTAAGTTTGGTTTCCTGTCAAGCTGCCTCACAAAAAAATGTTTCCCCCTTCCCATTAGGGCTGACCAGCTGGCTGAGACATGACTGGGAAATCTGAATTTAAAAAAATAAACAGTTTATCAGGAACACTCCTATCCTGGATAGGAATGTTCCTGATAAACTTTTTTTTTTAAATTCAGACCTTGTCCTGTACAGTTGATAATTGCTGGGGTATAAGAACAGAGGGGGGAAGGGGAGAGGCTGGGTATAAACAGCAGTTAATTAATCATCTAGAATTTATCCTAGAGCATATAACACCACATAATGCACAAACCAGAAACTTTGAATTGCCCAGCTCAGATGCAAGATTCCATTTTCTGTCGGGTCCTGCCTCCACCTATTTGTGCAGTTTATTTGTCCAGGAAAGACCAGCTGAGATGTACTTTATCATTTCCAGTGGGGCGCTGATGCACTACTACTTAGTTTTACAATGTATTTCCGAGGATAGCCCTACTTATATACGCCTTTTTTTTCTGCAATGTCCTGCTTGTACTTGGTAAGCCCTTTTGCAAATCCAGCTCCCATGCTGCGCACATGACTGCAGGCAAAGTTGAACCAATGCCTTGCATAAACATAAGTATTATTACTTCCTTCGATTAGTATTTTGCCCACAGTCCATCTATAAAACCCAACACATTGTTTGCCTTTTTCATTGCAGCTACATGATGGGTGGAGTCCTTTGTGGGGAGTCTTTAATACATTATAAATCTTTCTTGTTGACTGACTCTGCTGCCATAGCACCATCTCTACAGTATATTAATCAAATTCTCTGTTTATTGGTTCTTTCCCTGCACACACACAAAACTGTTACCCAAATCTCAGGTTTCCAAATCTCTGCTCCAACTACTAGATCAGGGGGCCAGTAATCCAACACTTCAGGGAAACATTGAGAGAAGAGTTATGCAGTGGACAGCTTCAGATGCCCCCCCCTCCACCTTTGGCAGTGTTTAGCCTCCTGCTCACTGTCATTACCGCCCCCCTCCCAAATCTTTAGCCCTTTACAAATAAATAATTACCTGATCTGGTCAATTTTGTGCTGACTGGCTAAGTGATCATTCATCTGTGCTGGAAGGCAGCTGCATGGAACAGTACACTTACACTCCTCCTGACAGTCCTGACCGGCGACCCTGACACGGGAACAGACAGTCAGCATGGAGGGCCCGAAACATAGAAACATAGAATGTGACGGCAGATAAGGACCGCTTGGCCCACCTAGTCTGCCCATTTTCCTACCTAACAGATAAGCTGCAGATCCTAGTTAACCAACAGCTTTCTTCCTCCTACCCCCCACTAGGACTGCCTTACGTCTGTCCCATGAATTCTTGAATTCCCCCACTGTTCTTGACTCCATGACCTCCTCAGGGAGGCTGTTCCATGCATCCACAACCCTCTTTGTAAAAAAATACTTCCTCACATTACCTCTGAGCCGTCCCCCCTCTATCTTCAAATTGTGCCCCCCCCTTCGCTCTTTGATGTAGTGGTTTACCCTCCCAAGCAGTTTAAACTACTTACGTTACATAGGGTACCATACCCTTGCAATATTGGGAGTGACTGGCATTTTTATAGATTGAGGTGTCCTCATGGTCTCGTTGAGTTCTCATTCTTTAGACCGTTCTGTAGGGTTCACTTGGGTTTTCCAGAGGGTGGTAGGGCGGGAAGCTCCGCGACGGAGCTGGCTCTGGAGAGACTGCAAAGTGCACCAGGGAGAGGGGTGAAAAGCACTCTTCTTGAGAGGCACCTTAGTCAGGGGGTTCTCGGTCATCACCGGTTAATAAAACCAGAAACAATGTGGGGTACTCCCTTTCGGTGCTGTTTTTTTGATACAGACTCTGCCTCCCAACAAAATGTTGCTTTTGGGTTTCTGTTCCCCGACTCAAGGTCTAAAGCTCCTAATAACTCTCTGGGACTTGTCAGGAGAACCTCTGTATATAGTTGGGGGAGTTGGGGGGAGGGAGGTTGGGGCCCCCCTTCGCTCTTTGATGTAGTGGCTTACCCTCCCAAGCAGTTTAAACTACTTATGTTACATAGGGTACCATACTCTTTTGCAATATTGGGAGTGACTTCTTATTGTTTGTTTCAGTTAGGGTGGTAGTAGTACGGTTGAGTATTATTTTATTCCAGTTATTTCTCAGGGGTACTGATGGGGGTGGGGTGGATGGGTGGGTTATGGATGTGAAGACTCTCAAGTGTGGTGGGGGGCAGGTAGGATGTGCCTTTTGGGATGGTTTATTTTTCCATTGTTATATATTTTATTGTTGCTAGGTTTAATTACTCATGAGTACGTCATTGATTAAAATTGCAATGTGGAATGTCAGAGGTGTCAGAGATCTGTCTAAGAGGTACCAGGTTCTCAAAAACTGTGCTCTTTTGAATGTTGATATTGTTTTGATGCAGGAAACCCATCCTGTGTCATCACAAGTTAATGGGCTTTCCGGCAGGGCTATGCCCACATTTTTGCTTCCTGTGGGACATCTTCTAGTGGGGGGGGTGGCCATATTGGTAAGAAGACACATACCTTTTCTGGCAGAAGAGTGTTTAACGGACCATGAAGGCAGATTTATTATTGTTAAAGGTATGCTTTATAATGTCAGGGTAGTAGTAGGGGCAATTTATGGCCCAGTGGGAGGAGACCCAGATTTTCTTATGAATCTAGCTGATAAACTGAGCGGGTTTTTGCCCTCTTTGATAATACTAGGGGGTGACTGGAATAATGCTCCATCTCAGGATCTGGATAAATCCTATAGGCGACTGAAACCACTCTCCCCTTCACAGCTTGCCCTGAGGGATTTTATGGACCTACTGGGTTTATGTGACTCATGGCGTTTATTTAATCCCTCCGGACAGCTTTTCTCTTACTATTCTCAGGTTCATCGGTCGTGGTCCAGAATTGACTTAATTCTAATCAGTAACATCCTTTTGTCCGGGGTGCTACAATCAGGAATTGAGCCAATTGTGATATCAGATCATTCAGTGGCATGTATCTCGGTTTCCCCTGATACACAGGTGTAAAGGGACACCTCCTGGAAACTAAACACTCAGCTTTTAAAAGAAGAGCGTATAGTTTCTCATATTAAATCTCTAATCTCCTATTTCATGGATATTAATTCAGGCTCAACTAATAGGGAGGACTTGGTTTGGTGCTCCCTTAAATGTTTCATCAAGGGGGAATTTATTAAGCTAGCGTCCAGAAGGAAAAAGCAGAGGGAGGCTAAGATCATGTTGCTGTCGAATCAAATTAGGCTTGAGAAAATAATTTATCCTCCTCATCTTCCCAAACAGATTTGGAAACCCTGCTGAAACTTAGGAATGAATATTCTGATTTGGTAAGAGATAAGGCAGAATACGCTCTCCTCAAAACCAAGGCTTGTTATTTTGACCAAGGGGAGAAATCAGGTAAGATGCTGGCCCTTCGCTTGAGGGAAGTGGAAGGATCGAGATGGATTCCTTCTTTATCTTCCCATGATGGCTCTCTCAAAACTTCTCCTAGGGACATCTCGCAAGGTTTTGAGTCCTTTTATAGGGGGCTTTATAGTAGTGGTTCCTCCCAACCTTCCCATTCCTATATTGACCAATTTCTGGATGGCCTTCCTCTTCCCTCCCTGCAGGCCCATCAGGGTGAGTCTTTGATTTCTCTTATTACTGTGGCCGAGGTGGAGGAAGCGATTAGAGGATTAGCTCTGGACAAAGCCCCGGGGCCCGATGGCTTCCCTTCCAATTTTTATAAAGTTTTTTTTAATGAACTTGCTCCCCTCCTTCTGAAATTGTTTGATTATATGTTTACTTCTGATACTCTGGACCCCACTTTGCTAGAAGCCACTATTGTTTTGATATTGAAACCAGATAAGCCTCAGACAGACCCATCTAGCTACCACCCAATTTCATTACTAAATTACGATATTAAGATTTTAACAAAAATGTTATCCCTTAGAATTAAGCGGATTTGGTCTAATCTGTTGAGCTCTGAACAGGTGGGGTTTGTTCAAGGCAGATCCTCAGCTGACCATCTGCGCACCCTTTCACATATCTTTCAGGCTGCCCAGGACTCCCATGCTCCTATGGTTTTAGTATCATTAGATGTGGAGAAAACCTTTGACAGAGTTCACTAGGAGTTTCTCTGGATTATACTTGGGAGAATGGGCTTCCTGGACACCTTCATTCAATGGATTAAGATGGTTTATAAGTCTCCTACTGCTAGAATTTATTGTAATGGGGTCTTCTCTTCTTGATTTCCGTTATTTACTGGTACTTGGCAAGGGTGTCCCCTGTCTCCTTTCCTGTTTAATTTATATTTGGAACCTATCCTACTTAGTATTAAGAACTTACCCCAGGTTACAGGATGTTTAGTCCACCAACAATTTCTGACTCTTTCGGCTTATGCCGATGATATTCTCTTACATTTGGCTAACCCGGAATCTTCTCTAACACACATATTAAAAATTATTGACCGGTTTGGACAGGTGGCCAATTATAAATTGAATTTAGCTAAATCAATCATATTCCCGTTAAACGCTAACACACCCCATGCTAATTTAGCCCAGTTTCGTATAAAATGGGCTCCTTCTTCCTTTAAATACTTAGGTATATACCTTACTAAGGACCCTGAAGCTTTCAGGAAGCTTAACCTGGATGACTTGTTGTCTAAGATACAACATGACCTCCAGAGATGGACCGCTCTCCCTTTATCTTTGTGGGGTCGCATAAATATCATCAAAATGAACGTTTTGCCTCATGTCTTTTACCCACTAAACTTACTGAACATTTATCTCCCTATGTTCTATTTCCAGCACCTTCATGTTGTCATTTCCAAGTTTATTTGGCAAGGCAAGCAGCCTAGGAGGGCCTTTCTAAAGCTTAATTTACCTAAGGAGAAAGGTGGACTTCGCCTTCCCAACTTTATGTTATATTATTGAGCGAGTTATATGCCGAAAATGGGGAGGTGGTATGACTCTAGACTGGATGTTTATCTCCCAATCTGGTTACAACTCGAGAGAAAGATTCTAAAGGAACATAGTCTTCAGTCATTTAGAATCTTTTACCTTACTTTTTCCACATTACCTCCCCCCCTACAAAGTAGTGTTATAGGGACCTCCATTAGGGTGCTGACTCAATGTTGGAACTTTTTTAACATTTTACCTAAGAAGGATATGGCCCAACCTCTTAGTCTATACCCGAACATTAAGATTGGTGGCTCTCCGCTTTCTTTAGACCGGCTTTCTCAGCTGCAGGATTGCTGCGTTGAAAGTCTGTTCCTCAACAACTCCCTTCTATCCTCAGTGGATGGTATGGCTAAATTCAACATCCCTCAGAAACATATTTTTAAAGTCTTCCAGTTAAGACACCTATTGGTCTCCAGTTTTGGTTCTACATGCACACTGTCTCAAGTTAAGCCCTTTTTAGATCCAATACAAGAATATGCAAATAGGGTTCATGGTATTTCCAAGATATACTCCTTCCTACTGGATACTAAGTTCCCTAATCCCCTTACTGGCTCCACAATTTGGTCCTCTCTTCTGCCAGACTCTCTCTTAGTTTGGGGACAGTTATGGGTGGACATGCACAGATACCTCACTCAAGATAGGCATAGGCTTATCCAGTATCATATTTTGAACAACTTGTATTATACTCTGGTCAAGCTGGCCAAGTTAGATAGACTACCTTCAAATATTTGTACAAGGTGTGGCATAGTTGAAGGGAACCTGGTACATATTTGTTGGCACTGTGACAAAGTGGCTCCTTTATGGCAGTCAATCCAGTCCAATTTAGATCCCCTTTTGGGATTGAGAGATTTGTTTACTATAGAAGTTTGTATTTTAGGGATGTTTTCTAATATACAGGTCTTGGAGCGTAGATTTCACATGGCTCTAATTTCTATAGCTGTTAAAAGGCTGGTTCTCAGACATTGGATGGACCAACTGGTTATATCGTATGCAGAATGGACTAAAGAAATATCTCTTTGTTTCAAGACTGAAAGATTAATAGCAAGCTCACGGAAATGCTTGACTTCATTTGATCGGAAATGGGGCAAATTGTATGCTCTATACTTGAACTAATGTTCATATGTGAATACCTCTGGCTGCTTTGATCTGTTTTATCTTACTCTTATTTATTCAATTCACATGGACTATATCTCAGTATATGTTTTGTTAAATAGTCTCTTTCTCTTTCAATAAGGCACATCCTGGGGGGGGGTGAAGGGGTTGTAGGAATAGAGGGATTGGGGAAGGGGTAGGTTTTTTCTTTTAGTTGAGGGTTGTTCTTGTTTTAATAGGATTTAATGATCCCTGAAGTATCCTGAAGCCCTTTTGTAATTATTTTATAATTACTGTGACTAATACTGGTTCATGTTCCTATTATTAGTCGCATTTTATTATGTTAAATTCAATAAAGATGCTAAATTTCAAATTGTGCCCCCTTGTTCTTGCACATCTCTTTTTCTGAAAGATGCTACCATCTTGGACTTTGTTGATTTCCTTGAGGTTCTTGAAAGTTTCTATCATGTCCCTTCTCTCCCTTCTTTCCTCAAGGGTATACATATTAAGCTCCTTTAGTCTTTCTTCGTATGTCTTCTGGTGCAGACCCTGCACCATTTTGGTTGCCCTCCTCTGGATAGCATCCACTCTGTCTATGTCTTTGCGAGATGGGGTCTCCAGAACTGCACACAGTACTCAGATGGGGTCTCACCAACTGTCTGTACAGAGGATAACAACTTCCTGTTTTCTACTATTGATGCCTCTCCCTGTGCATCCCAGTATCCCCCCAGCCTTCCTTACTGCCTTTTCACATTGCTTGCCCACCTTTAGGTCATCTGATATAATTACCCCCAGGTCCCTTTCCATTTTTACTGTTGTCAGTATCTTACCCCCCATTGTGTACTCTTCCCCTGGGTTTTTGTTTCCCAGGTGCATTACCTTGCACTTCTTTGTATTGAATCTGAGCTGCCACACATTTGACCATACCTCCAACCTTGCCAAATCCCTTCTTATCCTTTCCACTCCATTTTGTGTATCAATCCTGTTACAGATCTTTGTGTCGTCTGCAAAGAGACATACTTTTCCTTCCAGTTCCTCTGCAATGTCACTTATAAAGACATTAAAAAGGACCGGTCCTAGTACTGAACCCTGTGGTACCCCGCTAGTAACCCTCCTTTCTTCACTGTGGACTCCATTTACTACTACCCTTTGCGTCCTGTTGTCTAACCAATTTTTTAACCAGGCTACCACCTTGGGACCCACTCCAAGGCTGGCTAACTTGTGTATTAATCTTTTGTGTGGGACTGTATCAAATGCCTTGCTAAAATCTAGGTAGGCCATGTCCACAGCCCCTCCCTAGTCTACTACTTTGGTCACCCAGTCAAAGAAATCTATTAGATTCGTCTGACATGACCTTCCCATCATGACTCCATGCTGCCTTGGGTCCTGTGCCACACTGACCTCCAGGTACTCAACAATTCTTTCCTTCAGAAGTGATCCCATCATTTTCCCTACCACTGAGGTCAAACTAACTGGTCTGTAGTTTCCTGCCTCTGTCCTGCTCCCACTTTTGTGAAGAGGAATCACATCCACCCTCCTCCAGTCCTCAGGTACCACCCCATCCTCCCATGATTTGTTAAAGAGAGTAGTCATGGTGTCACTAGTTCTTCCCTTAGTTCCTTTAGAATTCTTGGGTGAATCTATCAGGACCATTGCTTTGTCCACCTTCAATTTTATTAGTTCTTTCAGAACCCTTTCTTCTGTAAATGGACTGGTATCGACCCCCATCTTCAGAGTGTTTCTCTTGTTTGGTTTAGGTACCTCCCCCTCCTCTTCCTTTGTGAATACTGAACAGAAATATTTGTTCAGTAGCCCTGCTTTTTCACTGTCACCCTCTGTCCACATTCCCTCCCCTTTATTAAGCCTCAGTATCCCTCCTTTGGTCTTTCTTCACACCCTAATGTACCTATAAAAGGTCTTATCCCCCTTCTTAACAGAGCTGGCTATACTTTCCTCGGTTTGGGCCTTTGCTATTCTGACTGCCTTCCCTGCCTCTTTCTGCTTTAACTGATAAAGTTCTCTGTCCTGCTCCTTTTGTGTTTCCTTATATTTCCTGACTGCTATCCTTTTCTCCTTAACCTTCCCTGCCACCTCTTTTGAGAACCATAGCATTTTTTCCTTCGTTGTGTTTTGTTGATTTGCTTTACACAAAGGCATGTTACCTCTGTGATGGCTGTTTTGATTACTCCCCATTGTTCCTTCACCCCTCTTTCTTGCCTGTTTGCTAGTGCTTTTCTGAGGCACTCTCTCATTTTCCCAAAGTCAGCCCTCCTAAAGTCCAATACTCTTGCTTTTGTATGGCTGTGTTTATCATGAACCACACTGTTTGGTGGTTGCTTGTTCCCAGATGACTTCCCACTTCTAAATCTGAGATTCTTTCTCCATCCCCATTTGAGAGTACCAGGTCTAAGATTGCTCCCTCCTGAGTGGGTTCCAATACTAGTTGTCTGAGGCATGCCCCCTGTAGGGCATCAAGAATGACCATGCTCTTGGATGTGCCTGCAGCAAAGGTGCTCCAGTTAACATCTGGCATATTCAGGTCCCCCATCAACAATATCTCCCCTTTCTAAGGATGCCTTCTATCATTTCCTTGTCCATTCCCTCCCACTGAGATGGGGGTCTGTATGCAACCCCCATGTGGATTGTGGTGCCATTTTCTGTCTCCAGGGAAGCGCAACAAAATAAAGCAAATGTGGTTTGGACTGGCATGCTCCAACAACATTCATGATAGCGCTCAGGTGCAAGTAGTTTGTGTAACCCAGTAGCACCACCACTGGCCAGTATTGGCTGATGTCATTCCTCAGCAGTCAGCACTGCAGCAAATGTGGGAGCCAGTCACAAGAAAGCATTAAATGAAATTTGTGTTCATCCCACGGGTGCTCTCCCACGACCATTACAAAAAGAAACTAAATAAAAACTTTGGGTTGCGTGCTCCTACAGCCATTATGAGAACCAAAAATAAAAAATCTTGCAGCTTCAAAAGGTCCTGCGCTGATTGCCTGGGAGTCATGCCCTGCCCCCTGAATCTATGTCACTGACAAAACTGTCCAATTGCTCCACTGCTGGATGCCAAAAACTGCGGGGCTGGGGGATACTGGGATGCATTGGGAGAGGCATCACCAGTAGAAAACAGGAAGTTATTATCCCTCTGTACAGACAGCTAGTGAGACCCCATCTAGAGTACTGCATGCAGTTCTGGAGACCCAATCTCCGCAAAGACATAGACAGGATGGAAGCTGTCCGAGGAGGGCAACTAAAATGGTGGAGGGTCTGCACTGGAAGACATATGAAGAGAGACTTAAGGAGCTAATATGTATAGCCTCGAGGAAAGGAGGAGAGGGGGGACATGATAGAAACTTTCAAGTACCTCAAGGGAATCAATAAAGTCCAAGAGGGTAGCATCTTTCAAAAAGAGGTGTGCAAGAACAAGGGAACACAATTTGAAGATGGGAAGCTGACTCCAGAAGTAATTTAAGGAAGTATTTTTTCACAGAGAGGGGTTGTGGATGCATGGACGGCCTTACGGAGGAGGTTGTGGAGTCAAAAACAGTGGTGGAATTCAAGCATGCATGGGACAGTCATAAGGGCAATTCTAGGGGGTGGGGGTAGGAAGAAGTAGGCTGCTGGTTAAGTAGGATCTGCAGCTTATCCATTATGTAGGGAAATAGGCAGACTGGGTGGGCCAAGCGGTCCTTATCTGCCGACAAATTCTATGTTTCTATGTTTCTATGCAATGCAAGATGTATGCCACAAGTTAGGAGTAGAGAGTAGGGACTGTGTCTGCAAGTCATCCACCCCACCGCCCAGCCACTGAGGGACCAGGGTTCAAGACTGTCACCAGCAGCATAGAGCTTAAAAAAAGAAAAAAAAAATTGACTTTTTTTTCTGTACCCAATGGCGTACAATAAGTATGCATGGTTACGCCACTGATATTATTGTTGGAATTGTCCACAGTGCCAGAGGGTGGGAAAAGTAGGGCACAAGGCTAAGATGACTTTGTTGCCCCTGCTTATTACTGATGAATCCTTTAAGAGGGTAGCCATGGATATAGTGGGGCCCCTGAGCACCCCAAATCACATGGGCAAATGATACATACTGGTTGTCGTGGATTACGCAAGCAGGTACCCCTAGGCAGTGGCCATGTCCTCCACTGAGGCACAGAAAGTGGCTGATGAGCTCCTGGAAATCTTTAGGCAAGTGGAATTTCTTTAGGAGGTTTTGTCAGACCAGGGGATGAATTTCATGTCATCCTTAATGACAGATCTGTGGGAGAAGTGTGGGGTGAAACAGCTCCATGCCTCACCCTATATCCTGAGACAAATGGTCTGGTCGAGTGGTTCAATTAGACCCTCAGAATTATGCTCAGGACATTTGCTGGCCAGTACAAGAGGGAGTGTAACAAATATTTGCCTCACCTTCTGTTTGCATACAGGAAAGTCCCACAGGAGTCCACAGGGTTCTCACTCATCGAGCTCCTGTTTGATCACAGGGTGAGGGGACTCCTAGATTTAGTTAGAGGTGAATAGGAAGGTGACCTTGCCTCCCAAGGGGAGTTTGTTGTGGAGTGCATCCTAAATTTCAGGATCTGGTTTGAGCTCATAGAGCTCACCTGGGAGCACTTCGCCACTGTACAGAGTGGCAGAAAACCTGGTATGATCGTGGGGCTAGAACCATTGAATCATTGTTTACTGTTAAATAAATTAAATTGGCTATGTTTGGACACAAATTATATCTGTCAATGGTTAGTCTTAATTCATAAAATGAAATATTCCTGTTTAAATCATCCAATTTCAATATTGTTGTTTCCGGTAAAGCAATATACAAAAAGGGCATTAACTAGATCAGTTCATTTAAATAAGATGACTTTAGAAAAAATCACGAAATAAATATGGGGATAGGACTTTAATTCATCAAGCTGCTATTTTCTGGAATTCTCTTTCTCCAGATGTAAGGGAAATTGTAAATCATTCTACATGTGTTCATACTATAAAAGATCTGAGCATTCATATCTGTAATTGTTAATTACTTCTTTTATGTGCTATAAAGTTGGATAAGGTTTGTATCTTTGTGTAAAGATAGAAGGGAGTATATTTTTTATTACTCATTTGTTGCTGCATTAGTAACATATTTTACATTGATGTGTTTGAGTATGTGTCAATATGGAATTTTATTGGGGGACAGAATTTAGAACGGACCGGAGTTGGATTTGGTGAAGTATTCTACAATCATTTCTTGCTGTAATCTGCTGTGTCTTAATTATTAGGAGACTGTGGGAGATTATCATGAAATTTAACTATAACTGAGTTCATTTGGGAATATCAGTCTCGTGAGAGGAGTCTGATATATGTTGGAGACATACAGCATGGTGAGAGCACAGAAGTGTGACTTTACAACAAAAAACTTTGAACTCTGTTTTTTGTGTTAAATGAGTGTTTTGTTGGATAAGTTTTAAAGTAAAAGGGCCATTTTCTGTGGTTTTAGGTGGTACGCTCCTCTCCCCGCAGTGGTGAGAGTACTGTGGGTGGGGTAGAATTATAATATATGTTGATAATCTGACAGCACTAGAATTGATTAATAGATTTTGTATTATATTGTGATTATTTAGTGTTTTATTTGTAGTTTTTTTTGGAATTTGCTTTATATAAGTTTATTTATATTTGTTTTATATAAATATTGTTAAAGTGTGGTGTGAATTATGTGCTGGAATGATTATAACGCGGTCGGATATATTCTTCTCTATGCTCAGGGACCTCCGTCCTTTCTCCTGTCCCCTTTGTCACCGAAGTCTACAGAAAATGTAGGGCTTTGGGGATTGTGGAGAAGGAGACGGAGGGTTGGTGCTGAGGGGAATGGAAAGAGTGGGCGGATTGGGATTGTAGGGTCAAGGAGACGCCCTGGGGTGAAATGGGCACAGGAGGGGGTCCTCCTGTCCTGCGCCCATACTAAGGGTTCTGGTTTGGATCAGCGGGTAGGCGGTCATTATCGGAGGTTTGTCCTACTGGCGGTGTTATGCAATGCCAGGTCTATTAAAAACAAGACGGCTGTTATAGCCGATCTTGTTGAGTCATCTGACCTGGCGTGCATCACCGAGACTTGCCTGGATGAAAATGCTGGGCCAGTTTTAGCCGCAGCAATTCCAGCTGGGTACTCGGTGATACACCGCCCAAGGCAGGATCATAGGGGCGGGGGTGTTGCCATATGTTTTAAGTCAGAACTGGGTCTGATGGAGGTACCAGTGGGAGTCACCAGATCCTTTGAGTGCATTGTGGGCGAGGGTATGGGGTGCAGGATACTTCTTGTATAGCGTCCACCAGGTGGCGAGAATGTTTTCCTGCAGGAAGTCGCAGACTTCATTGTCGATCTAACATTGGGGTCCCCCAGATGGTTGGTTCTGGGGGATTTCAATGCTTGGGTCGACGATGAACTCTCTCAATTTGGTCAAGACTTCCTCCAGTTAATGATATCACTGGGCTTCACACAGGTGGTTTCCTTCTCGACTCATGTTGGTGGACACTCATTGGATCTGGTGTTCCTTCTGGGGATGGGGACATCCGACTTGGTGGTGGAACCGGTCGGATGGTCTGACCATCACTCCATTAGGTTCAGTTTTGAGGCCACCCCTGTTAGGTCTGCCCCGATGGAGATGGTCCGACACCGCCTTTGACGGTGTATCCCAGATGACCTGATGGCGGTGTTGGACCTATCAAGCCTACCGATAGATTGCTTAGATCCAGGTGACCTGGTACATGCTTATAATGAGGCAGTAACAGGGCCCTGGATTCTATTCACCAGTTCGTGTTCGTCCTCATACTCCTCGCCCCAGGTCTCCTTGGTTTGATGAGACCATGAGGGAGTTGAGGAGGGTTGGACGTAAGGCTGGAGAGTGCGCTATGAAGGTCCGGTCTTGATGATGACAGGCTTAGTTTGATGGACCATTATTTGGCCTATCAATCTGCAATCTCGTAAGAAGGCAGAGTTCCTGTCCAGAGAGATAGCGCTGCACAGAACAGACCAGCTCAGCTCTTTCGACTGTGGACAGACTGTGCAATCCAGTCTGTTCTTCACCAGAAGAGCCTTATCTCAAGAATGGTGTGAGGAGCTTGCTCTCTTCTTTGCAGATAAGGTTGTCAAAATCAGATCAGATATTCGCTCTTCCTCCCCAATGGGGCGCAGCGGTGGTCGCTCAGGAGATGTCGAACACCCAGTTTGGATGGTCTGACTTCAGCCTTCCCATAATCGAGGATGTTGTGATGATCATTCCGAGCACTGCGACCGACCTGCTGTGATTTGGACCCTGGCCCACACGCCTTTAGTGGGTTGTGTGGATAAGATCAGCCTAGTCCTAGCTTTGATCATCTGGAAGTCTTTGGAGAGGGATTTTCCAGATCCCTTAAAGAGGTATAGTTAAGCCTCTATTAAAGAAATCCTCTTTAGATCCAGACTGTCTAGCAAATTACAGGCCAGTCTCTAACACCCTTTGTGGGTAAAGTTATTGAGAAAGTGGTCAGCAGTGCAGTTGGAGGATCATCTGACCAACAACAATATCTACGATTCGCTCCAGTCTGGATTTAGGAAAAGGCATAGTACTGAGACAAGCTGCTATCGGGTACTAAATGACCTCCTAATAGCGAGAGATCGTAGGACCCGATCCATCTTGGTACTACTTGATCTCTCTGCAGCGTTTGACACCCGTTGACCATGGTGTGCTGTTGGAGCATCTGGTCAGTCTGTGGACTGTCTGAGTACGGTCCTCAGATGGTTTCAATCTTACCTTGAGGGTAGGACTCAGAGAGTGGTGTGGGAATTTTTCCTCAGCATCATTCTCCTGCCCTGAAGGTACCCTTGGGCTCTCATTTTAGCACCTATGTTGTTTTCGGTGTATATGCTACTGTTAGGGGCGATTATTAGATGATACGGTTTGGGTTTTCACTGCTACGCAGATGATACCCAGCTGTATATGTCTTTTGTGCCCGGTCAGGACACTGCCTTGTCGGTATTTAATAACTGCCTTGAAGAAATCCAAGACTGGATGAATGGGAGTTGGCTGAGGTTAAACCCGGAGAAAACTGAGGTGTTGGTTGTGGACAAAGGTCGCTGTGAGGCGGGTCTGCCGGAGGGATCACCCTCAGGCCTATGGCTTGGAGGTGTTCAGCTGACGACCTCAGATCAGGTGCGTAATCTTGGCGTAATAATTGACGACCGTCTGACACTTAAATCTCAGGTGTCAGCGGTCGTTAAAACTTCCTTTTTCATCTGAGGAATATTGCCAGGTGAAGCACCTGGTTCCTCCAGAGGACCTTCCAACACTGATCCACGCTACCTCCCCGGCTTGACTACTGTAACCTTTATACCTAGGCCATTGGGGTTGAATTCACTGTCCTGCAGCTAGTGCAGAATGCGGCAGCTAGGCTGTTGACTGGATCCTCTAGATCCAGCCATATAATGCCTGTGCTCATGGACTGCACTGGCTGCCAGTGTTTTGCGAATTACTTCAAGGTCGGTTTACTGACCTATAAAGCCCTACATGATCTGGGACCTACCTACCTGAAAGAGCTCCTTTGCTCCTATAGTCCCTCCCGCTCCCTCCGATCTACTGATGAGGGATTGCTAGAGATTCCCAGGGTACATTTGAAAACATCTGGTGCTAGATCGTTTAGTTTTATGGCACCTACCCTGTGGAATTCTCTACCTCGTCAGGTACGAGGTTGCCCGACCGTCCTTAGCTTTAAGGGAGCTTTGAAAACCCACCTTTTTAATATAGCTTTTAAGGATTTATATTAGTTTTAATTTTATTGTATTTATTGTTATGTGAATTTGTACAGGCGCTTTGATTTTAAGAAAGCGCCTTTTAAAAATAAAGATGAATTGAATTGAAAAAATATTGTATTTATTTTTATTTAGATAGGGATTACACAGGTCTGTCTTGTAAACTGGACTTTTTGTCCAAATGATATGTATTACCTGTATAAAAATAAACTTTTACCTACCTACCCAGGGGTATGAAGTCGGACAGCGAGTGATGGTACTTGTCCTAATCCAACACAGTAAACTGCAGGCAGCATGGAAGGGCCCATTCTCCATAATCAGGAAGGTGAGTGATGTTAATTATGTACAGTAGTAGGGCTGCCTGACAGAAGGTGCAGGCAGAGGATGTATCATGTGAACACGATAAAGCCCTACTATGATAGGAAGGAAATGGTCCTCGCTGTGTGCAGCATGCCAGAAGAAGGGAATGAGGCTAATCCCCTTGTGGACTTCCTTGGGGAAGTGCAGTAGGGATCCTCAGTGGATAACCTCACCAACTCAGGTCAGCTGACACCGGACCAGACAGGGAAAGGAAGGAAAGGAGAGGGAAAGGGAACATTATTTAACCAGGAGTAGCACTCTAAGCTGAAGCTTGTTTACAGATGCGACCTGGGAGCCCAAGGAAGGAAAATGACTCACTTAGGATCACACAGTATGCACCTAGGAGACTGTGGAATTCAAACCTAGGTCTCCAGATTTTCAGGTCAGAGCCTTAACCACTGCTCTATACTGCCTACAACAGAGGAGATGAGGGAGGTGCTATGAGAATTTGGGGACATGTTCACAGGGAAGCCGGGATACACCATGATGGCTTGAACACCACGTGGGCACTAGGAACCAGGTGCCGCTGAGGCAATCCCCCTACAGAATACCAGAGGGGGTTAAGCAGACCATGCTAGAGGAACTCAGGGAGATGCTGGCCCTTGGAGTGATCCAGGAGTCCATTAGCCCCTTGGCCTCACCTGTGGTCCTTATCCTGAAGAAGGACAGTACCAGATGGTTCTGTGTTGATTATCGGAGGCTCAACAGCTGCACAGAGTCAGATGCCTACCCCATGCCTAGAACGGATGATACCTTGGAACGACTAGGGGGAACTCAGTTCCTGACCATGACAGACCTAACCAAGGGCTAGTGACAGGTACCTCTAACCCCTGCAGCCAGTGACAGGCCTGCTTTTGTCACCCTATTTGGCCTATTCAAATTCTGAGTAATGCCATTTGGGATGACGAATGCACCCACAACCTCCCAGAGGCTTGTGGATAACATTCTGGCTGGGGCAGGTGAATATGCACTGGTGTACAGTGCATGGATGCCATTGCCATTTACAGCCAGACATGGGAGGATCATGTCAAGCATGTGAAGGAGGTGTTCTGCTGACTGAAGGCTACAGGACTGACAGTTAAGGTGGAAAAATGCAAAGTAGGCATGGCCAAAGTTTCCTACCTTGGGCACTGGGTGGGCAGTGGATGCATTCGTCCAGAGCCTGCGAAGGTTAATACCATCCAGGCCTGATCCTCCCCTGCCACAAAGAAGCAGGTAAGGGCATATCTGGGGGCAGTCAGCTACTACAGGAGGTTTGTCCCTCATTATAGTGGTGTGGTCAAGCACCTGAGACCTGACCAAAAAGAAAATGTAAGAGAAAGTCCTCTGGACAGAGAACTGTGAGTTTGCTTTAAAACACTTGAAGGAGGCATTATGTGGGTCACCCATGCTTGCTAGCCCCAATTATGACCTAAGGTTCATAATGCATGTGGATGCCTCAGACCATGGGCTGGGCGCTGTCCCAAGCCAGGTTACACTGCAGGAGAAGGAACACCCCATAGTGTATCTGAGCTGGATGCTTCTGCCCAGGGAGGAGGCATATGCCACAGTTGAAAAGGAATGTCTGGGGATAGCGTAGGCCCTTCAGAAGCTGCAGGCATATTTGTACGGGAGGGAGTTCACTGTAGTCATAGATCATAATCCCCTGACATGGCTCCTTAGGACTAGTGGGAAAAACACAAAATTATTGCACTGGAGTTTGATGCTACAGGTTCATAACAAATGGACAGCTGAGGCAGGGCTAAGTGCATGATATGTTCCTTTAGGCACTCCCCAGTCCCTATGTGAATGGCAGTGTCTCTTGGGGTTGCCCAAAGGGGACACGCCTTCATTTCTTTAGGGGGGGAAGGAGAAATATGATGGGCATATGACCAGATTGATCTGTTCATTTCTTTTGTTAGTGTTGGTAATTTCCTTTTATAAGTTCTGTTATTTGAAAGTGGATAAAAACATGACTTCCAGGTCATATGTCCAGGCAGGTCTTGTGGGAAATACTGGTGAACTGCTCAGTGTAACTTTCCCATGAGCTCATCTAAGCTGCACATCCTGGCAGATGTGAGGGTGCAATTTTAACACCTCAGATATCCTGAAAAACAAGAATGTAAAGCTAGACAGAGGATGACTAGGTGTGAAGGAGGCCTGTTGGCCCAGATGATGCCATATTTTTATTTTATTTATTTATTTCGATTAGGATTAATACCTTTGGGTCAGAGTCTCATTTTCAAAGGTTCCAAGTCAAGGACAAAACAGTATAGCACAAAACAGTACAACACAATACAATATAATACAGATAGCTGAGATCACAGGGTAGGCATCATGAAATCAATATATCAATATAGTGTCACATGAGGTTCAAGACTTGTTAGTTTCAGGTACATCTTAACAATAGATAAAGTGCATTACATCATTTGTTGCAGAGTAGGGCTAGTCGGGTAGGAAATAACATGTCAGCAATATAGCGATGTTATGGCAGAGGGATGATAGGGCAGGGGGTAAGCAACCACAGTGATGTTGTCAAAAAGGAGGTGGTGTGGGTAGGAAAAAATGAGGAGGGGTAAGTTGGTGGAGGAGGGTGGTAAATCAATTATAGAAGGATTAGGTGGGAGATGGGGTATTAGAGAAAGGCGAGTAAATCAAGAGGATCAGTAGATCAATCATATACATACACATACACATTTGGGGTGGGGGAACAGTGGGGAACTGCCACTCAAAGGGGTGAGACCATGCCACACAGTCAAAGGGAATAAATTATGGAGCTGATGGGTCACCTCTCTCTCTCTCTCTAACACTCAACATCTGAAGGCAACAGGGCCTTGTCAAGGACTAGCTGAAAGGTAAGACAGCACAATTAGGGAAAGTGTATTTTGCAGTTAGTGGCAGGTAAAGAGGTCTAGGTGAACCAACTGTCTGTGTAACTTGCTTTATTTTCTATTTCCTAATAAAACTGGTATTTGTCTTTCTGTACATATATCCTGTTTGTAAATACTTTTAGTTCTTCTAGTAAAGAATCTATTTTTGATAGAACTGGGGACTGCGTGTTTATTTAAAAAGATAATTTTACTAAGTCAATGTGTGTACTGTGCTGGGCAGGGTACTGTATCAACTTACTTTGCTAAATCAGTAGGAGGAGAGAGAGCTTAATTGGGGGTGTGGCTTAGACAATATAAAAGCAGGTGACTCCAATTACAACTTCCTCTTGCTAGCCTTTGGAAGACAGAAATCGTGCTTGTAGAACAGAAAGCAGCTAACTAAAAGAAGCTACCTTTTTCTTACTAATTTAACACTTCTATCTCAGCAGGAGTCAGTGTGTGTTGAGATTAAGCAGACAGATACTTTATTAGAAGTAGAAGGGGTCTTATTTAGGGTTAAAAAAGAAAAGAAAGAAAGTCAGTGAGTGTTCTGTGCTGGGAAGGGTACTGTATCAACTAACTTTGCTAAATCAGTAGGAGGAGAGAGAGCTTAATTGGGGGTGTGGCTTAGACAATATAAAAGCAGGTGACTCCAGTTACAACTTCCTGTTGCTAGCCTTTTTTCTTGCTAATTTCCCTCCACCCCACCTACCCTAAGCCAGTTCTACTTTTATAGCCACTGGATTTGACTGACAACAAGGATTTCCTGTTTGGCAGTAGGAAGGGAAGGATCATAGAGAAACATTAGTTTTGTCAACCCTAAAGGAAAAAAGTAGCTCACTCCCCCCCCCAGCTGCTGGTGGTCTGACACTGAGCAAGGAAGAAGTAGGCTACTGAATAATATAGGAAGTTGCTGTCCCAGAACAGGAAGGGTAAGAGTTGTAAGGAGAGGAGAGAGTAAGCATACAGAGAAACATGAGAGGGGACACAAAATAAGACATGATAGGAGTGGTGCAGTGCAATGGCTGTGGGCAGCAGTGTTCCAGGAGACATTCTGGAGGCTGCAATGCTGCCCTGTTTGCAGCACCTCTTTGGTCTGAGGGAGGAGGTTGCCTGTCTCCAGGCTGACCTGGCTTAGATTTAGAAACCTCCCCCCACCCAGAGACCACCAGGCCAATGCCACTACCTCAGAGGTTGCCAAGAAAGAGGCGAGGCTGCACCAGGGTGGGCTCAGAGAGGGAGAGGGTGGTGGAACAGAGTTGCATCCCTCCAGCTGTACCTCTCCACAATTCATACACTCTTCTGGTGGATAGTGGTTCCTCTATGGAGGCACCTGCAGAGCAGACCAAGGAGGATGCTGGGAACCTTCACAAAGGAGACCCACAGGAGGATGGCATGGGACCCCAGAGGGGAAAGAAACAATTCCTGGTGGGGGACTCAATCATTAGGGTGGTAGAAGTGGGGGAGGAAGAGGAGAGGGAGGTAAGGTGCTTTCTTGGCACCATGGCTTGGAGGGACAGGAAGCGAATCCTCAGGATTGTGGGAGCAGCTGCATGAGGGAGGGAGCTGGATGTCATTGTCCACCTAGGGACAAATGACCTGGCTAGGAATGGGATCAGAGCAGTGCAACAGGAGTTTGTGGAGTTGGGGAAGGGCCTTGACAAGTAGCACATATGGTAACCTTCTGGGGTGCTGCCTGTCTATGGCAAGGGAGTGATGCTAAGGTACTCCTCACCAGAATTCAATCAATGGTTGAAAAACTGGTGTGGAGCCCAGGGTTTTGGCTTCATTAGGGACTGGGAGCACTTTGAGGGATGCAGACCTATACTGGCGGATGGTCTGCATCTGTCCGTGGGGAACCAGGATCCTAGGTGAGAGGTTTAAAATGCTTCATTGGCAAGCATTTAAACTAGCCAAGGGGGGAGACACTGAAAAGGAGCAGGGAAATCCCAGCCTCCCCCACAAAACATGGTTAATAGTGAGGTAAACACCAAGGTAGAGAAGTCATTAGGGAGCTGGACAGAGGTAAATGAAAAAAAGGCAAAGGCAGTAAGGACAGGGATGGGGCCAAAAGGGGTAAGGCCGTCAAAAAGTGGAGGGTGATGAGTACCAATGCCCATAGTCTGTGTAACAAGCTCCCAGAACTAGTGGCCTTGATGGAATAGGGTTGCCTGGATATTGTGGAAGTCATAGAAACATGGTACATAGAGAACCATGACTGGGATGTCAACATACCAGGATACACAATCTACAGGAGGGACAGGGAGGGTAAAAAAGGAGGAGGAGTATCTCTCTATGTAAAGGAAGAGATCGAAGCAACAGAACTAAAGAGTAAACAGGGAGCAGATGAGGCACTCTGGGTCACCCTGAAGACAGGAAATGGCACCACAATCCGCATGGGGGTTGTATACAAACCCCCATCTCAGGGGGAGGGAATGGACAAGGAAATGACAGAAGGCATCCTTAGAATGACAGAAAAAAGGGAGATATTGTTGATGGGGGACCTGAATATGCCAGATGTTAACTGGAGCACCTTTTCTGCAGGCACATCCAAGAGCAGGGTCATTCTTGATGCCCTATAATGGGCATGCCTCAGACAGCTAGTATTGGAACCCACTCAGGAGGGAGCAATCTTAGACCTGGTACTCTCAAATGGGGACAGAGAAAGAATCTCAGATTAAGAAGTGGGTAGCCATCTGGGAACAAGCTACCACCAAACAGTGTGGTTCACCGTAAACACAGCCATACAATCAAGCCATACAAAAGCAAGAGTATTGGACTTTAGGAGGGCTGAGTTTGGGAAAATGAGAGAGTGACTCAGAAAAGCACTAGCAAACAGGCAAGAAGGAGGGATGGAGAAACTATGGGAAGTAATCAAAACAGCCATCACAGAGGCAACAAGTCTTTGTGTAAAGCAAATCAACAAAACACAATGAAGGAAAAAACTGCTATGGTTCTCAAATGGAGTGGCAGGGAAGGTTAAGAAGAAAAGGTTAGCATTCAGGAAATATAAGGAAACACAGAAGGAGCAGGACAGAGAACTTTATCAGTTAAAGCAGAAAGAGGCAGGGAAGGCAGTCAGAATAGCAAAGGCCCAGAGGAAAGGATAGCCAACTCTGTTAAGAAGGGGGATAAGACCTTTTATAGGTACATTAGGGAGTGAAGAAAGACCAAAGAAGGGATACTGAGGCTTAATAAAGGGGAGGGAATGTGGGCAGAGGGTGACAGTGAAAAAGCAGGGATACTGAACGAATATTTCTGCTCAGTATTCACAAAGGAAGAGGAGGGGAAGGTACCTAAACCTAACAAGAGAAACACTCTGAAGACAGGGGTCGATACCAGTCCATTTACAGAAGAAAGGGTTCTGAAAGAACTAATAAAATTGAAGGTGGACAAAGCAATGGGTCCTGATGGGATTCACCCAAGAATTCTAAAAGAACTAAGGGAAGAACTAGTGACACCGCTGACTACTCTCTTTAATAAATCATGGGAGGATGGGGTGGTACCTGCAGACTGAAGGAGGGCGGATGTGATTCCTCTTCACAAAAGAGGGAGCAGGACAGAGGCAGGAAACTATAGACCAGTTAGTTTGACCTCAGTGGTAGGGAAAATGATGGAATCACTTCTGAAGGAAAGAATTGTTGAGTACCTAGAGGCCAGTCAGGCACAGGACCCAAGACAACATGGATTCACGATGGGAAGGTCATGTCAGATGAATCTAATAGATTTCTTTGACTGGGTGACCAAAGTAGTAGACCAGGGAGGGGCTGTGGACATGGCCTACCAAGATTTTAGCAAGGCATTTGATACAGTCCCACACAAAAGATTAATACACAAGTTAGCCAGCCTTGGAGTGGGTCCCAAGGTGGTAGCCTGGGTAATAAATTGGCTAGACAACAGGACGCAAGGGGTAGTAGTAAACAGAGTCCACAGTGAAGAAAGAAGTGTTGCTAGTGGGATACCGCAGGGTTCAGTACTAGGACCCGTCCTTTTTAATGTCTTTATAAGTGACATTGCAGAGGAACTGGAAGGAAAAGTATGTCTCTTTGCAGACGACACAAAGATCTGCAACAGGGTTGATACACAAGGTGGAGTGGAAAGGATGAGAAGGGACTTGGCAAGGTTGAAGGAATGGTCAAATGTATGGCAGCCCAGATTCAATACAAAGAAGTGCAAGGTAATGCACCTGGGTAACAAAAACCCAGGGGAAGAGTACATAATGAGGGGTGAGATACTGACAACAGTAAAAATGGAAAGGGACCTGGGGGTAATTAAATCAGATGACCTAAAAGTGGGCAAGCAATGTGAGAAGGCAGTAAGAAAGGCTGGGGGGATGCTGGGATGCAAAGGGAGAGGCATCAGTAGTAGAAAACAGGAAGTTGTTATCCCTCTGTACAGACAGTTGGTGAGGCCCCATCTGGAATATTGTGTGCAGTTCTGAAGACCCCATCTCCGTAAAGACATAGACAGAGTGGAGGCTGTCCAGAGGAGGGCAACCAAAATGGTGTGGGGTCTGCACCAGAAGACATATGAAGAAAGACTAAAGGAGCTTAATATGTATACCCTTGAGGAAAGAAGGAGAGAGGGACATGCTAGAAACGTTCAAGTACCTCAAGGGAATCAACAAAGTCCAAGAGGGTAGCATCTTTCAGAAAAAGATGTGCTAGAACAAGGGGGCACAATTTAAAGATAGAGGGGGGATGGCTCAGAGGTAATGTGAGGAAGTATTTTTTTTCATGGAGAGGGTTGTGGATGCATGGAACAGCCTCCCTGAGGAGGTCATGGAGTCAAGAACAGTGGGGGAATTCAAGAACGCATGGGACAAACATAAGGCGGTTCTAGTGGCGGGTAGGAGGAAGTAGACTTCTGGTTAACTAGGATCTGCAGCTTATCTGTTAGGTAGGAAAATGGGCAGACTAGGTGAGCCAAGCGTCCTTATTTGCTGTCAAATTCTATGTTTCTATGTTTCTATTTCTGCTGGACTTTGTAGTCTGTTTCCGAAGGGCATTTTACCAATAGCTATTGTGATGACTTTCCTGACCTTGAGCAGGAGGTAAAAGGTAGGTTTTCCTGGTTCCTAGTAAAGATCAGTGGTGACAATGAATTAGAAATCCCCAACAGAGAACTGCCTTGTAAGTGAGGGATCCACCCCCTGATGAAAACCCGGCTAGGGACGAAGCACCGGGGTTAGGACTCCATCCAGCTACTCTGGAGCTGCTGCTACAAATAAAAGCTTTTAACTGCACACTGTGCCTCTAGTAAAATCTTTATGTCAGCTTGTGAACAATTATCCCTATATCAATTTGTTAAAGAACTTACAAGGGGAAACAGCATTCTGGATTTAGTCCTTGATACCCCTAATTTGAATGTAACTGATTGCACTGGAGGCCCACCACTGTGGAATAGTGACCATTATTCTGTCGAGTTTTGCACAAACCTTACCCATGCTGCAAATATAAATAAATCATACTGTTATGATTATAAAAAGGCAGTTATCAACAAAATAAACAACATTTTATCGAAAATCGATTGAGACACTCTACTGATAAATGATGACATAGACATAATGTGGTCACATATAAAAACTTGCATACTAAATACAAGCAATAACTGCATTCTAGGAGGGTGGAGCTAGCCACTGAGCGAGAGGACATGTTTTGAGACAGCGTTGGCTGCAGGCTAATACTTTTCTTATATTTTGCCTTGTGAACCAGTTTGAGAGGCTTGTATCTTACAGATTTGCATTCCTGACCTTCAATTTATAAAAACATGGGGAAAACTCATCCTGCAATGACTCAGCCACCAGATTCTGACTTCTTTAAACAGAAACCACCTCCAGCTGTGCCATTACCATCAGGCCTATCACTGCCAGAACCTACTTCCACAACGGAGCTTATGGAAATCAAGAATTCTTTAAAAACACTTTGCAAAACCATTCAAACAGTTGAAAAGAAAAATAGATGATTTCATCAGGGTTTTATTTAACTCCAAAAATTGATTAGCGTTTTGCTCATAAAAGTGCTAAAACATTGTGAAAATGCATAGCACTTGCCTCACTGTATTTAACAAACATAACACTTCCAGAAAACCTATATAAATACTTTCTGTACAGTTAGCATTGTCCCAAGAAAAAAACTGCTATTCAATTATTTAAAACCCTGTCATGGACCTCCTGGTGAAAGTGGAACACTCTGTTTCTGGCATGTAGGACAAGATGGGAGAAGCAGTTGAGCATGCAGACAAGGCTATGGTGTCAGCGGCTATGCTGATCCAGGATAACTCCCATTTAAAACTGCACTTGGAGCATACCGAAAATGCCATCAGGGAACACAATGTGCGAATCCTCAGTATGCCAGAAGGTTTTGAGATGGAGGACCTGATATCTTTTCTGGAGAATTGGCTTCCAACTTTGCTTAAATGGAGCTCTGTACCACAGCCAGGTTATATCAACAGAGCATACTGAATTAACCCCCGATGGGTGACTGCAGTTAATACCCCAAGGACTCTGTTGCTCGTCTTTATCATGGAAACCCTGAAAAACAGGATGCTTAATACAGTGAAACACCTCAGAGAACTTAAGGCAGGTGAGGCACCCATTAACCTTTGCCCTGATCTCTCGTTTGCCACCCGGCAGAGACGTAAAGAATTTGATGGGGCCAGGAGGAGGCTGCAGGCCCTCTCCCTCACATTTGCTCTGCTGTTTCCAGCGAAATTGCAAGTGGAGGTGGGTAGCACAGTCTATATTTACACCAAACCTCAGGACATGCACACACTGCTCAATAAAACTGATAGTGAGCAAGCTAGTTTTTCTACAGCTTCCACACATCAAGGAACTCTGCAGTCCTCTGATCATGAACCTGTACCTTGACTCCAGACCCTATTAACTTTCCACCAGCCCAGGTCAGATCTTTGACTTTTCCATTGTTCTGGAAAATATTCAACCAAATCAGGACTTTGCCTTTGGTGTAAATTGCTGCTACGGTTCCCAAAGGACTCATTGTGTTTTTAAACATTTGTCCATTCTCTCTGAATGCTTTGGGAACTCTGTATGTGAACTTACCTTTCCTGAAAATAATTTTTGTTGTTTTTTCCTGTCTGGACTCATGCCTTTTTTAGTGGACATGGGGCTAAGTTGTATCCTGGGAGGGTAGTTTAAAATGTTGTTATTGTCACCAGCATTCTAAATATTTATACTGATTGCCAATTTTCTGGGAATTTTTCCATTTAGAGTCAGCAGTTTACAGTTTGCTATGTTGCTTCTCATACTAAGAGTTTACATTTGCTGCATTATTTTGGCCTGTAGATGGGGCACTGTCACGTCCCTTTAGCACCTCTATTTTAGTCTTTTAATTTCTGGCTATATTGCTACATAATCTTATAGCTATGGTGCTTTATGCACCCGGTGCTGAACTGTGCATTAATTGCTTTATTGTAGCCATGATTATTGTGGCATAGCATAGCATATTCGTATTCTTTTTTGAGACACTAGATGGTTATCCATCTAGGTAAAGTTTCTGTATACCCTCTCATGAGTCACATATGCGTACATTCAACTTGTAACATGTTTACGTACATTCAATTTGTTATATGTTTAATTACTGTTTAGGTCTTTGTATCTTTTTGTACCAGCCAGTATAATGACCTGTTCGGTGAATTTATTTGTATGATTTTTATTTTAAATCTATAAATAAAAAGTTTAACAACAACAACAAAAATGCATTCCAAGATATAGAAAAAAAACAATCACAATAGGAAGCCAAGATGGTTAAATAGAAAGATAGTTAAATTACTTAACAAAAACCAAAAGCATTTCATGCTTTTAAAAAACAAAAAAATGCAACTAAAATGGACAAGATACAAATCACTACTGAAACAAAGCAAATTGGTGATCAAAAACTCAGAAAAAAAGTATTGTTAGCACTTAATGCAAAAAAGAGTAATACTAAATCCTTCTATAATTATATAAATTCATGAAAAAATGTCAGGTAAGGTAGGACCAATAGATTGAAATGATATTGTTATTACAGACTCTAAACTGATATCCAATGTATTTCATGACTATTTTTGCAGCGTATATGGCACCAAAGGCCGTGATTATCCACCTATTATCAGTGATTCAGTAGACCGCATAACTATTACTATAGAAGAAATAAGCAAGGGCGACGGCTGGGCAAAGACCGTAGTGGGTTACTACAACTCTCGTCAGCCCTTGGAAGGCCTGTTGAAGTCGCTGATCAGTTCAGGTACCTTGGGGTACTCCTTGACCAGGAGTTAGCCTACAAACCTCATTTTGAGGCCTTAACTAGATCCATACACCAGAGGCTTGGCCTCTTATACCGCTTGGGCAATGCTCTTTCTGGAGAAGCATGACGAGCCATTGCAAACTGCAACCTCATTTCCTCACTGCTATATGGCTCCCCCCTATTCCTGTCGCTCAGGGAGGCAGAGCTAAACAAACTCACTACCCTTTACCACCACATCACCCGCTTTGGAACAAACTCCTTCCCTAGGAGGCATCACTGCGAGGCCCTCAACGACCTATGCTGGCCAACCCTACAGCATAAACTAACCTATGCCTCTGCTTGTCTCACATATAAACTCACCTCCCTTGGCCACCTGCTTCACCTGAGTGACCTGCTCACTCTCAAAGTCTCCCCCTCCGTAACCTCCGTGTCCACCACAAGTCGACTACTGAACATCCCTCACATATGGACTAACCAAGGTAAACGCTCCTTTCAGTTCACGGCCCCCACCTCTGAACTCGCCCCCACAAGCTTGCTAGACAGGCCCTCCCAATCCTCGCTTAGTAAAGCAGGTCTTAAAGCTGCACTCATTGAGCTGAGCCTCTGCGGCTGCAACCGCTAGTTCATGTCCTCAACCACATACCCCTCCCTATGACAAAGGACTAAAATCTCTCTCTCTCCTTTTGACTGCCCAGAGGCAAAAATCCAATTAATGTTGTAGCCCTTACGTTATGAAACTGTAATTGTCTAATGTACCCCCATGACTATGAATGTACTCTTATACTGTGTTACTTTGTGCTTACCTAATGTAAAGTGGTTGGTTTTCTCAACCCCGGGTCGCCCCTGAAAAAGGGACCTTTGGTCTCAGTGGGCTTACCTTGGTTAACAAAATCTAAATAAATAAATAAATAAGGGATTGGATAAAATCCAACCGGATTGTGCACCTGGTCCTGATGGTATCGGTGGTTATATAACGTAGGAAAAATTACTTAGCCCACCCACTGAAGCTGCAATTTGAGAGGAGCATAAATCTAGGGAAAGTACCAACAGAATGGAAGATGGCACATGTAACCCCGATATTCAAAAAAGGTAATAAACAGCATGGTGAGAACTTTAGAGCAATAAGTCTCAACTTCAGTAGTATGTAAATCCTTGAGGGTAGTATTAGGAATAGAATACTTACTCCCCTAGATAGTCTGAATATAGAACAACATGGTTTCATTAATGGAAGATCATGTTTAACTAATCTCTTATGCTTTTATGAAAACATCAGCTACCATTTGGATATGGGGGTATCATGTGATGTTTTCTTCCTGGATTTCAGCAAGTGTTTGAGCTAGTTCCCTATTGATGCTATATTAAGAAAGCTTTTATCCTGTGGTATAAATACACAACTCATAACATGGATAGAAAACTGGTTGTCTCACAGAACACAGAGGGTGTTGATAGACAGATGTTCATCTGATGTGGGCGGGGTTACCAGTAGTGCGCCTCAGGGCTCTGTCCTGGGTCTCATAATCTTTTACATTTTTATTGCTGACCTTACTGATAGCTTAGCTACTGGTCTGCAAAATATGCGGATGGTATGAAGCTAGGTGGATTAAGTACTATTTCGTTAGATTGTAACAGACTTCAAGATGCACTAAATGCTATAGCTCTGTTGTATAACCAGTGGGGGGAGGGGTTGAGGTTCAGCTTGGACTAATGTAGGGTTATGCATTTAGAAAGAAATCTAAAAATGTGATTATTATTTATGTGGAAATCATCTGCATGTAACTACCTCTGAAAAAGATCTGGGGATATTTATAGACAATTAACTTAATTTCACAAAACAAATCAATGATTCAATTAGTAAATTCAATAGATCATTATGGGCAATAAGAAAAAATATCAGTACCAGAGATCCAGAGGTATTATTGCCTTTATACAGGGCATACCTGTATGTGAAACCTTATCTGAACTTTTGCTCACAGCTTTGGGCTCTGCATTAAAAAAAAAAGGTATTAGATCAATCGAAAAACCTCAAAGAAAATTTACTAAAAACATGTTGGGTCTAAAGGACTTAGATTACAGTAACAGGCTTGACAAGTTAAAGGGGAACTGTCATCTATAGGATTTCTTAATGTCTGAAAGCCCATAAAAAACTAATTTCAGTGAGCCATTGTGTTTATCCGTGAGTCTTTGCACTCCAGAGTTATTCATATATAAATCATCCTGTAATTAAGGACTGGGGGCAGCCATGTATTTTAGGCTCCTGACAGGCAATGATGTCACCAAAGATTTGGCCATGCTTTGACTGTAGATAATCCAACAGGTTAAATAGGAAATTGTCTGTTTTATTAAGTGTGTTTTAAGGTGTTATTACAGCACTTTCTACATTTAGAATAATTGTTTTGTATGTGCATTGAAACTGTTGAGTTATCACATTTGCATTTCAAACTGTTAGTAAAAATAATCCATCTTCAGGATTGCTTTAACCTCTAGGCTATACTGCCAGCTCATCATCAAGAACTACACATCTCAAAGCTGGCTCTGTGGTGCCAGCAGGTATTTGGGCCCCATGTCAGGATTTCTAAACATAGGCTGTGTTTATGTCAGTACAGATTTCTGGGGCTGCCACAGCACCAACTTCTGTCTTTTTCCATTCCCTCTCTTACAGCTATTTCTCTTGTAATTCCGATTGTGAACTCAGGTCTACAAGATGCAAATGTGGATACGTACCTACTGGCCCAGCATCATGGGGCTAGCCTTGAAATGTGTAGTTTTTTATTAACAGCAGGCAGTACAGCATAGAGGTTAAAGAGGATAGGAAATAATTTCTAACTGGCAGCTGTTTATAAACATAGAAACATAGAAGTTGACAGCAAATAAGGACCGCAAGGCCCATCCAGTCTGCTCATTTTTTCTACATTATGAATGTGCCATAGGCCTTTACTCTGTCAATGGCCTATCTATTCATACTTATCTGTATTGCTTCCTTATGCCTATCCCATGCCTGTCTGAAGCCCTGCACTGTATTCACATCCACCATCCTTTCTGTGAAAAAGAACATCCTCACATTACTCCTTAATCGGTCTCCCTCTAATCTCACACTCTGTCCTCTTGAAACATGCTGGACTCTTTCACCTAGTTAATACCCTTAAGATGTTTGAATATTTTGATCATATCTCCTCTCTCCCTCCTTTGCTCTAGAGTATAAATATTGAGCTCCGTTAATCTGTCCTCATATGTTTTCTGTTGCAGTCCCTGCACCATTTTGGTTGCCCTTCTCTGGACTGCCTCCATTTTGTTAATGTCCTTGTGCAGATGAGGCCTACTGCATGCAGTACTCCAGATGGGGCCTAATAAGTGTCTTGTAAAGAGGGATTATTGCCTCCCTCTTACCACTTGTGATACCCTTACTAATACACCCCAACATCCCTCTAGTCTTACCTGCTGCTTCAGTGGTCTGCTTGGATGATTTCAGGTCGTCTGTAATGATGATGCCCAAGTCTCTTTCTTGCCTTGTGACTGCCAGCAACTCCTCTCCCAACCTATAGGTGGCTTCAGGCTTTCTCTTCCTTATGTGCATGATATTGCACTTCTTTGCGTTAAACCCCAGTTACCACTCTTCCGACCATTTTGCCAGTTTATCCAGATTTCTTCTCATTCTGCCCACCCCATCTTGATCATCTACTCTGTTGCAGATCTTGTTGTCATCTGGAAACAGCCAAACCTTACACTTCAGTCCATCTGCAATGTCATTGATGACAACATCGAAGAGGACTTGCCTCAGGACTGATCCCTGAGGTACCCCACTTGTGACTTGCATCTCTTCTGACTGTATACCATTTACCAAAGCTCTCTGTTTTCTGCCCACCAACCAGTTTGCCACTCAGTTGACCAACTTCTGACACCCCCGAGCCTACCCAGCTTATTAATCAATTTTCTATGTGGAACAGTATCAAAAGCTTTGCTGAAATCAAGATAGGTGACATCAACTGCACCCCCTTGGTCCAGCACTCTGGATACCCAGTCAAAGCAATCTATGACATTAGTTTGACAGGACCTTCCTGTTGTAAACCCATGCTGTCTTGGATCCTGTGCTGCTATGGATTTCAAGGGTTGCACTATCCTTTCCTTAAGGAGTGCCTCCATAATCTTGTCCACTACTGAGGGAACATTGGCTGGTCTGTAGTTCCCTGCCTCCTCCCTGCTACCACTCTTGTACAGCGGGATCAAATGAGCCCTTCTCCAGTCTTCTGGGACCTCTCCTGTCCTCAGAGACTCACTGAACAGTTCTGCTAATGGCTCTGCTAGTTCTACCCTTAGCTCCCTTAGTACCCTGGGATGTATGTCATCAGGTCCCATTGCCTTGTCCACCCTGAGCTTAGTGAGCTCTTGTAGAACCCTTTATTTTGTGAAGGGACTGGAGCACACTTCCTTCCCCCCCCGTGTCCATGGTGCTGAGCTGTGGGCACTGCCCTACCTTTTACTCAGTAAATACTGAGCAGAAGTATCTATTTAGGATATATGCTTTTCCTTGGTCCTCCTCTATACACTCCCCTTATCCCCTTTGATTTTAACAATACCACCTCTGGACATTCTCCTTTCACTAATGTATCTATAGAACGTCATATCCCCTTCTTTTTCTGTTCATGCTAGTGTTTCCTCAGTTTGGGCCTTTGCCTGCCTTATTGCCTTCCCTGCTTCCCTTAGGGAAGTTTGGTATGCCTCCCTATCTTCATCCTGCTGCATTCCCTTATATTTCCCAAAGACCAGCCTTTTGGCTCTGACCTTTTCTGCTACTGTTTTTTGAGAACCAAAGTGGTTTCCTTCTTCTTTTGTTCTTGCTTTTTTCTCTAGCACAATGGGATGTTGCTTCAAGTATTGCATCCTTAATGCTTGCCCACTTTGCCTGTACCCCCTCTCTTGCATTTCTTCTTGCCAGGGCTACCTTAACTCTGTTGGGCATCTTATCAAAGTCAGCTCCTCTGAAATCCCATATTTTTGCCTTGAAATGGGATGATTTAGTTCTAGTGGCAAAATTGAACCATACCATGTGATGGTCACTGGCCCCCAGGTGACCTTCTACCTGGAGATCTGTGATCCTTTCCCCATTAGTCAGTACTAGATCTAGGATAGCCCTGTCTCTTGTGGGTTGTTGTACCAGTTGCTTGAGGCACTCCCCCTTCAGGGAATCCACCATGTGTCTAGTTCTTTTTCCCAGAAATGACATATGCAGTCACCTAAACTATCCATATTTATCTGTACTTGAATAAAAAGTGATATAAAAAGCTATATTTTGCATTGTCTTGTTTTTACAGGCAGCATTCTGCTATAGTTAGTTCTCTTCATGGAACCAATCATTTGGAGTTTTAACTACAGTATGTCTTGGTTTGTGCACAGAATTCTAAACAGGGTTAGGATAGGTCAGCAGCTCATAATTAGCATTCTGTACACTAATCGTAACATAGTAAAAACTTCACATACCCCTAAGTGATTCCATAAAGTGAATGGTAACAAAATGCTTTCCATGAAAGCACAACAATTCAAGCTACAGTTTTACCTATCACTTTTAATTTAGGTACAGTTAAATATGGATACTTTAGGAGAATGCACATAGTTTCTGAGAATATGAATGTTATTAACAGCTGCCAATTTGCAAACATGTCCTGTCCCTTTAAAACAAAGAGCTGTGAACAAGCTTTATTCATCCAGCAGAGTGGGTTTTGATTCCAACATGCTCTACTTGCATATTGTGTGACCAGAGCAACTTAGTTACTTAACCTCCCTGTGCTCCCAAAACACGCCCAGGAATAGCTGTAGCTCAGTGTACCTTTCCTGGACAAAGACAGGTAAAACAATCTGAGCATGTGTTTTGATTCTGAAACTATAATCCTCCTTCTATCCAGATCTGACTTGAAAAGAAAACATTAGGACACAATTACGTGTTTATTAATTGCAAAAACACACACCGTAGATGGACAACATTGTTAAAACATACATAACCTGACATGCATTATTAAAAAAGTATTTTACTTCTTTTGATGAAGTTAAAAGTATAACAGTTTCATACTGAAACATTTTGGATGGAATGAGATTTTCTACCGTAAGAATGCTAGAATTCTATTGGATTATTTTTACTAACAGTTTGAAATGTAAAGGTGATAACTCACTAGTTTCAATGCATACACAAAACAATTATACTAAATATAGAAAGTGTTGTAATAACACCTAAAAAACACACTTAATGAAACAGATGGTTCCCTATTTAACCTGTTTGATTATCTACAACCAAAGCAGGGCTAAATCCCTCGGTAACATCATTGCCTGTCAGGAGCCTAAAACACATGGCTGCACCCTCAGCACTTAATAACAGGCTGATTTACATATGAATAACTCTGGACTGCTAAGACTCACATGCAAGCACAATGGCTCACTCAAGTTAGCTTTTAATGAGCTTTCAGACACTAAGAAATCCTGAAGGTGACCGTTCCCCTTTAAATCTTATGACACTGGAATCAAGGAGACTCAGGGGTGGCTTTTTATTTATTTTATTTAAGTCTCAGAATTACAAAACCTTTGAGCCAGAGGCTCATTTACAAAGGCTCCAAGTCAAAAAACATAAGTGACAGCAGGACATACAAAAATGGCAACAATTGTACAATGGTTGAATAAGAGTAAAAAGTACAAGAAACACAAAGGTATATTATAAGTGCTACAATAGTAACATGGTTACAAGTACAAGCATTTCACAGTTTTATGTAGTAAGAGACCTTGTCAAATATAGTTTTAAGTGTTAATGAGAGGGGAGTGAGGAACCACACAGGAGGGATAGTTGAGGAGAGCTCTAGTGGTGGGAGGTGAAAAGGAGGGTAGCAGAGGATCCAAAGGTGAAATGAGGGAGGAGAATCCAGGGCAGTGCACTGTTCAGTGCAGGAAGGGAGGTGGGAGGCATAAAAGGGGTTGGCAAGAGAAGAAAAGGAAGTAGGGTATGAGAGGTTAGTAGAGGGTGGCTAAGCCTGGGGTGGTGAGGAGAGGAGGAGTAAGCAGATTACTGAATAGGAGGGAATAAGAAAACAAAAAGTGTGGGGGTTGGGAGAAATTGGGTAGGCCAAACTGAGGGGTGGGTTAATGGAGGGAAGGGGAGGGGGAAGGATGGAGTTAGAAGTGGCAGTCACAGCTGCAGAGGTTTAGTAGATGTTGTCTCAATTTAGGTTTGAAGGACCTGATCCTAGTGCAGGCTAATAGGTCAGGTGGGAGATTATTAAGACCACTGGGCACTCTGTACATAAAGGTCTGCTGGGCTTGTGCAGTATGACAGAAAGGGACCTGGAAGGTGGTGTTAGATAAGCTTCTGCTGCTGCAGGGGCTATGCAATCTGCTGATGAGCTTCAGAAGTGAGGGAGGGGCCATACCGAGGCTTATCTTCATGGTGAACAGATAGGTGTGATAGGAGATCCTCCCCTGGAGGTTTAGCCAGTTAGCTGTGGTGTATAGGTCACATGTGTGAGTGTGGGGGGGAGGGCCCAGTAACTAGGTGGCAGACTTTGTTTAGGGCAACAGTTAGCCTCCGGAGGGTGGTGCTGGTGGCAGAGCCATAGATTATAAGCCCAAAGTCGGTAATTGAGAGGACGGAGCTGGTAATGGTCAGACAGAGGGCTTCCTGGGACATACAGTGCCTATGTCTGTATAGGACCCCTATCCTGGTGCTGATTGCTTTGGACAGGATGTTAACATGTTGGGCATAGGATAAGTTGCTGCCTTGGTTTATGTCTAAGTATTTGAAATGTTGTACCTTTTTAAGGGGTGAGCTGCTGTTGTTTGTTATTAATACTTGGGAATTTTTGTACCTGTTGTGAGTACTGGCAAACAGCATGTCTTTGGTTTTCTTATCACTCATGACTAGTTTATGATCAATGAACCAGGTCTCTAGTGCAGTGAAACTATGTTGCAAGCTGCTAACAAGGGTAGTGGGACTAGGCTGGCAGGTGAATAGCACAGTGTTGTCAGCGTACAGGAGCAGAATGGAGGGGCAGCCTTGAGGAAAGGAGTTGAGGTACAGGCTAAAAAGGAATGGCCCCAGAATAGATCCCTGAGTTACCCCTGAGCACACAGGGAGACTAGAGGAGAGGGTGTCAAGTATTTTTACTCTTTGGATTCTGTCATTTAGATAGCTCTTAAACAAAGAAGTGACTTCCTGTGAGAGACCAAAGGTAGGTAGACACTTTAGTACTAGAGCGTGGTTGATGATGTCAAATACCTTTGTGAGTTCAATAAAGATGGCCCCCACTTGGTGTCTGCGATCCAGTAATTTATGGATATAGTCAGTAAATTCAAGCAGGGCTGTAGAGGTGCTATGCCCCTTATGAAAGCTGTGCTGTTGGGTGCATTGTAAGTCATAGGTGGAGAGATAGTCTGTCAGCTGATTGGCAACTATTTGCTCAAAGGCATTGGAAAGAGCTGGTAAGGCAAGGCAATTTTATTTATAAGGCTCCCAATCCCGGAGGCTCTGGTTGCCGAACATAAACAAGGAAAAACAGCAGTAAATAAACCATAATAATACCGCCTTTAAAATGTAACAAGACTAAAATTCAGTAAAACCGAGGTTTCCAGAAGTCAATCTTCAGGGACTTTCCAAAGCTAAGAATGGTATCAGCAATCAAAGGCCAGGCCGAAGAGGTAGGTCTTTAGCCTCCCCTTAAACACCTCAACAAAGGGGGCCTCCCAGACACCAGGTGGAAGCGAGTTTCACAGGGTTGGCCCAGAGACACTGAAAGCATGATCTCCCAAGGTCTTGAGCCAAACCTTGGGAATGTCCAGGAGGCCCCTCGAGGAAGTGGAGGGCATGAGCAGAGGATGCTCGTGTCAGGAGCTCAGACAGATAACCAGGACCCAGCCCATGTAGGGCCTTAAAGGTGAGAAGACCCATCTTGAAAATGACCCTCCACCTGACTGGCAGCCAGTGCAGAGCACACAGATCTGGGGTTACATGACTGGGTCTCAAAAGACCCATCAGTAACTGGGCCACAGCATTCTGCACTAGCTGCAGCCTGTTAAGGGTCCCTCACATGATCCCAAAGTACAGAGCATTACAGTAGTCAAGGCTAGAAGTCAAAAGGGCATGCACTAGTGTTTGCAGGTCCTCAGGCGGAATGAGGGGCTTAATCCAGGCAATGTTCTGCAAGTGGTAAAAACCACTGCTGACAACAGCTGACACCTGATCTTCAAAGGTCAATCTTCAACCAAGGATCACACCCAGATTTCACACCCTCGGTGAAATCACCATTGGAGTAGATCACAGAACAAGTACAGAGTCAGCCCCCGGTGGCAACCCATCACTTCAGTGACAAGGCTCGATCATCAGCACCTCAGTCTTAGCTGGGTTAAGTCTCAGCCAACTGGAAGCCATTCAGTTATTGATTTTAGCCAGACAGCTGTTAAGCACATCAACCGCTCCCGATGTTCTGGGTTCAAAAGACAAATACAGTTGGGTATCATCTATATAGCAGTGAAACTCCACACTGTATTGTCAGATGATCTCACCCAGGGGCAGCATGTACACTGCGAGCAACATCAAGATCAAACCCTGAGGTACTCCACAAGACAGAGGCATTGGTGAGGAGGAGAAATTCCTCATCATCACCCTCTGCACTCTGTCTGAGAGATAGGACACAAACCATTTGATGATGGTGCCGGCGAGTCCTCAAAACTCACAGAGTCAATTAAGAAGCACAATGTTATCCACAGTGTTGAAAGCTGAGGAGAGATCGAGAAGTACAAGAACTGACCTGTCTCCTCTCTCTCTCTCTAGCCCTAAGCAGATCATTATGCACTCTCACTAGAGCAGTTTCAGTTCTGTGTCTGGTCTGAAAACCCAACTGGAATGGTTCATAGATATCCGAAGACATCAGGTGATCCTCAAGCTGATTTGCCACCCATTTCTCAACAACTTTGCTCAAAAACAGCAGGTTGGAGATTGGGCAGTAATTTGCCTGGATGTCTAGGTCGAAGGATGATTTTTTTAGGAGGGGCGTCACCAGTGCTTCTTTCAAAGCAACTGGGAAGACCCCCTCCACCATCGAGCACCTGGTAATCCTGGCAAACATTGGGCCAATGGCATCGGCACATCCCATTAAGAAACGCATCGCTGCCAGGTCCAGTTCACAAAAGGTGTGCTTCAGCTCCAAGTTCACCTTAGTCACTTCAGACACCTCCACTAGCCTAAACTCCTCCCAGGCAGACTGGGTGCTTCGGAAACTCCCAACCCAATCACTGCAAGGCACAAACCTCCCTGGCGGAATCCCCGACCAGATGGCTGACACTCTGTCGGAGAAAAACAGAGCAAACTCTTCACACAATGTGGTCGAAAAAGCTTTTTTTGGCCGGAGACATGCAGGATGTAAAAACCTCTCCATGGTCCGAAACAGCTGAGAAGGTCTGTTTCTCCCGGCAGCAATTTTCCTGGACAGAAATGCTGCCTTCTTATGGGAAATTGCTCCCTGGTACTCAACCTAGTGAGAATGTAGAGCCAGCCTGTTAGCCTCCAGCTGGCTCTTTCTCCAGCAATGTTCCAACTTCCAACCCCTGATCTTCATCGCCTTGAGATCCCCATCAAACCAAGGGGCTCTCAAGTGAGAGGATCTGGGTCATATACAGACTGGTGCGATGGCATCTAAAGCTTCAGTAACCACCCAAATGTAGGTGGCCACTGCCTCTCAAGTGCCAATTGCACATGCTGGATCAACCCTAGATAGGTCAGCTAATGCCAATAGTCCCTCTGGATCAACACCTGTTAGGGGGTGACAGCTGACCATCTCCACAGGGGAAGAACTTTTGGGGTGTCCCAAAACTGAAATCCATGTTGAAGTGGTCAGACCAAATGATCTGATCAATCTTGAGGTTGTCAATCTCAAGACCCAGTTGGAACACCATATTGAGTGTGTGGCTGTGTGGATGAGTAACAGCAGCAACTGCTTGTGACAGGCCCAGTGATTGCATCAGCTGGAGTAGGTTGTAACTGAAATGTGAGGATTCACCATTGACCCAGGCATTGAAGTCCCCCAGGATTAAACACCTGGGGGACTCCAACACCTGGTCGACGACGAAGTCAACTACCTCTTGCAGGAATTCCCCTCTTGCCCCAGGAGGGCAGTAAACAAGGAGAATCCTGCAACCTATACTTGCACCCCCACACACAGTGATGCACTCAAATGATCAGGTGCCACCAACTGGATGCACAGAGAAGCCCAGACTGGATCAAAAAACGATGGCCACTCCCCTACCCCTGCAATCCTTCCTCAGACAGTGCCCCATGGTATACCCAGCGGGGATGGCAGCCTCAAAAACAGGGCCTGCATTGTCACCCAGACAGGTCTCCATGATGCAGGCCAGGTGGACAGAAGAAATCAAGCCTGCAAAAATAGCAGTCTTGTTCCTCATCAACCTGGCATTGCAAAGCACTGCCCAAAGAGGATTAGAGGATGCAGTTGGTCCTCTAGCTACCAGCCCACTCGGTCCGGTGGGAACCCTGGGTATGGAGACCAAATATGTTGGGCCTCTCCCTAGGCTCCGTTTACACTCAGGGCATCTCCTGCACTGGACAACCTCAATGCTACTCACCACCCCCTCCTCAGCTGCCCTCGGCACTCAACGAACCAAATGCCTCCTAGTAATACTGACCTTCCTGCAGCACCTCGCTGCAATCCCAGAAACTGGGAGGTCAGCAAAGGGGCGAAGGTTGTGGAGCCAAGAGGTAGTGCAGGTGATACATGGAAGGCCACAGCATCAACACATCTCCAAACTGGCAGGACCAGTCCCGAGAGAGCACTAATAGATAGTACAAAAGTGCAATGACAAAAAGAAACACACATATTAACACTACACACACACAACAACCACACAAATAAACCCAGTTACAATCAAGTAACAACAGAACACTATTTGTGCCTGCTAAAAATATAATAACTCACATCCATACACACAACTAATACACAAAAACCGCCCAGCACTGCAGCTGAGCATAACCAGTCCAAGGCTCCTCTTCGCATATGAGCCCCTTTTACTGGCCTGCACCTCATTTCATTCTACCTGACAATTGCCCAATGGGCTGGAACTTCACCCCTTCACCCCTCTCCCCAACCACAAATCCCTGGTTGCTCACTTTACCGGCTAGCTACCTCATTATATAGGTCAGTGGTATTCCCCACCTGTAATAACTGCTGTAACAAACTGGTCCTCAGGCATATAGCTCTACCCTGGCCTGGTCCATAACCTTGTAATAAAAATCCTAGCCTGTATTCATTTATTGTAAAGTGTCACACAATAATGTACCTGTGCAAGTCTTATTATACCCACCTGCTATTATACTTTGAATCCCATGTAACCTTGTAATTATGTACTGAATCTCTTGTAATGCTGTAATTATATGTCTGCCTGTTAATTCATGTACCTGTCAATGTATTTTGTCCTACTTGATGATGAGCTTTTGGAAATAAGTCTTTGACTCAAATGGTTGTAATTCTGACAATATCCATAAATAAATAAATAAGAAAACAACTAGACAATCACCACAAACCACATCACATGCCACACACATAACTTAACCAGCTAAAAATCCCCCACACACACACACACACAGCCCCCCAACCACCACACACACAGCAAAAGAGGAGACAAGAGTCTTAGTTTTCTATTGCTGGAGAGCTAGTATGCAAGCCACTAATCAGTCAAACAAAGCCCTACAGTGCATGTCAAGTACAAGTGGAATAAGTAGAAATAGTCACCCAAAGAAAAATAATTAAGTTACACGACCCAGGACTAGATGACCAGGGGCCCTCTTACTGACCCTGGTCACAGCTAGGTAGTTCATGAAGGAACACTAACACACCTGAGGGAAGCACAATTGAGGGGAGCCTCCTTAAATCAAATCAGAGCCTCTCTCACTAGCTCTGAAGATAAGGGTCTCACACAAGTAAAAAACAGAGTTTTGCCAGAAACTTGAATGACAGAGCAGCTCACCAGTTCTTCAGTGCAAGACCAATGCCTCTCTCACGGACATGGCCAGCACAAAGTGATCCTTCACCTCTGTGGGGTGGGATGGCACCTCCAATTGTTCAGAGGCTTCCACAAAGATGGAAAATTAATGCCTATTGAAGTAAAGACAAGCCAAACAATGTCTTGATAAAACTGACTGGCAAGATATAAAACCACGGTCAGTCAGGCGATACCTCCTCCACGCAGGTCTGCTCTTGTGATGACCCAGTAAGACGAACACAGACACTGGTGTTCCTAGCATCCACATCCACCCGGGAAACAATCTATCCAGAAGTAAGTTCCAATTTAAGAAAGTCAGCTCCACCACTGATGGTTGAAGCACACCTTTGAATCCAAAATTAGAGCACTAATTTCCGACATTGTAACTGCAATGGAAGCTACCCAGGAAACAGTTCGTCCAGGAATAGGACCAGCTCAGAAAAAGTCAGCCCCTCTGCTGATGTCTGAAAGGCACCTTCAAATCCAAGCCAGAACAACTGTTCCAGTGATGTGCCACAAGATGTATTGTCTATCGATCATCTGGTGAATGGTTGTTCTTGGGGAGCATTACAGGACTCACCAAATCACTGGGGCCCCTCCAGCTTGAAGGGTCCCCCCAGTCAAGCAAGCGGATAGTAGCCTGCAATAGTCCTTACCTAGAACACAAAAAAATTTGGCTCCTAAAACTGCTTCACTGTCCCAGCCCTGCCTATACTATAAGACCCTATACCTAAAACCTAACTAAAACCAACTTTAAAAAATTCCTGGGTCATGAAACGCGACCACAAGAAATGAGCACACCAAATTAAGATCTCCTTGTTTAGTTAAGCTAGTAGCTAGTAGCATGGTAGGATACAGCATATGGAGTAGTTGTTTTCCAGCTAGAGAGCTTGTAGACAGCAGCCCAGGGTGGCCACCATTTTTCCTCCCCTGAGCTTCTGGAAGTATGGGGAAAATACATTTTGGTAGGATGGAGATTGGGCGGAAGTTAGAGTGGGTAGCCCTGTCACCAGATTTATATACCAGGGTAACCACTGCTGCTTTCCAGACCAAAGGGAATTAGTTAAGACAAAGGGATAAGTTGAGGATTTTGGTAAGAGGAATCAACACTGCGTCTAAGGTGGTGTGGAGCATTTTAAGATCTAGAGTGTCACTACTGAATCTAGAGTTTCCTAGGGCCTGCAGCAGGTACTTTTTGCAGTTTTGGTGGTTACTGCCTTGAAATAGAAGGGGGAGAAGAGACGGGGCTGGGTTAATGTGCTCACAAGATTGGGCAGAAGGGTCATCAAAGAAGTTAGGAGGAAGTACACCACTAAGGTTGGAGAAAGCAGTGTTGAATATGTCTGCCATTTCTTTCGGGTCCTGGGTAGTGGTGCCATTTACATTAATCATGGTGGGAGATGATCTGCTGGGTTTACCAGTTAGATTCTTCATGTTCCAAAATATTTTTGCTATCCTCATTAGAGTTGGTGAATCATTCTTGGAAATAGGTATATTTTGTGAGGCGTATTGCCCAGGCACAGGCAATCCTAGCCTCCTTGTATTTTTGTCAGTCTCTGGGCTTATTGGTAGCATGTGCCATGTGCCAGAGGTGATCACAAGTAGCCATAAGGTTAAAGAGGGGAGTAGTGAACCAGGGGTTGTTATAATCTTTACGTTTTTGCTTTCTGAGTGGAGCAAAGATGTCGCAGGAAAGAAAAGAGAGATGAAGTGCTCAAGAGCACGGTGGCTGTCAAGTAGTGACCAGTTACACAGCCTTAGGTACTCCTGCAATTTTGACTTACTGCTGCTATGGGATATTGTTAACAACCCGTACCTTTTTCAGAAATGAACTTCAAATATAAACAGGATGTGTTCAATACCAGGGGCCACCTATTACAATTACAGTATAGGATGGTTAATTCTGTTAAAAGAAGTTCCTGGTTCTCTTGCAGGGCGATTACTCCTTGGAATTCACTCCATTTAGATGTTATTCTGAGTAGGAATAAGATCTCCTTTAAACTTTATTGAGACGAATGGCTTTTGGAAAAACAACATCTTACTACTTAAGGGGAAGTATGGGTAGGAGCATTATGGGCCTATGCTTTTAGCTCCTGTTACACTCCGGTACGAACAAACTGCTACTCAGCCTGGGAGTGTCTTGGAGTGTGATTATTTCTTACATGTAAACTATGGGGTTGGCAAGCCTTCTACTAGCACACTCCCTGTTTCGCCAGTGCGCATTTGCTTACCTTTGTTTTTGTCCCCAACAGAGAACTGCCCTGTAAGCAAGGGGCCCACAGGGCATTTTTTTGTCTCAACTGGTAACGGTGCTGAGGCATCTCTGTCACTAACAGAAATAGCAAATATTTCATCTTTAACAGTAAAAGTAATAGTGGTGAAGCCTATTTTTATACAGGTACATACTATTATGGTCTAGCCCTATATTTATTGTGTACATTTTATCACCTCCCTCAGCTGCCCCCATCTAAACACTAGCCAGAAACCTCCCAGCCCCAGCTCCATCCCCACCTTCTATATTGCTTACTCTGACCCCTCTTACCTCTGACTTTTTGCTCCTTTGAGGTGGGAGCAAGGGTGGACTTGCTTAAGCTCCTCGTCATCGTATAATTATGGTGGCAGATGGTTAATTGGTGAGTCAGGGCCAGAGAGTACCAGTGGCTCATCATCCGACCATGTTGCAGGGCAGTTTTCTCCTCCAGTTTTCTCCCTGCTACTGAGGCACCAGGTGGGGCCAAGAACAGGCATGCACATATAGTGAGGTGCCTGCAAAGGGCCAATTTGATATCATT
Organism: Neoceratodus forsteri; assembly: GCA_016271365.2. Lineage (NCBI taxonomy): Eukaryota > Metazoa > Chordata > Ceratodontiformes > Ceratodontidae > Neoceratodus > Neoceratodus forsteri. The sequence goes on from CM028131.1 coordinate 621,728,420, forward strand.
CCATCCCGATGTGCACTACTGCCTGCACTGCAACTTGTGGTCACCCCATGTGGCATTTGTAGCAGTTGTGGCAACCACCCCTTCTCCGAGGAGGAGAGCAATCCTGTGGGATGCTCAATCCTCCTATCCTGGTGCCCTCCGAAAACTCAGGCTTATTCCAGAACTAGAGTCACTAGTAGCGTGAGTGATAGTGCTACTGCTGTACTGATAGGCTGGCTAGCAAAGCGGCTGCTCCCCAAACTTGGTGCACTACACTGTAACAAAAGCTGCCTCCCCACACAGACAAGGCACGCCATTGTACAAAAAATTATCCTTCCCGTACTTGACTACGGTGATATAGTTTACTCCATCGCCCCCGGGTCCACCCTGGCCAATCTAGACACCCTGTTCCACTCCTTCTGCCATTTCATCCTTGACTGCCCCCAATCAACACACCATTGCAACCTCTACAGCTCGTTAACCCTACCATCTCTACATGACCACAGACAAACAAACTGCGCTAGGTTTGCAGCCAAATATTGGTCCCACTCCCTTCTCCCATACCTGACCACTGTCCTCTCCCAACAACCTTCACCTTCGTACTCCCTTAGGAGTACAGACCCAAGACTACTCCATGTCCCGTTTATGCGCACAACCAAAGGCCAGGCTGCTTTTAATTACCACATACCTCAGACCTGAAATGCCCTACCTGCCCCCATCAGACATGCAACAAACCCCTCTCTACGTAACAAATTACTCAGAGCACACTTCACCTCCAGCTGCTCCTGTTTCAACTAAGAAAAATGTTCATATGTCACGCTGAAAAAACTAATAAGTATTGTACAGTATTCTACCCTCTGTGTCGTTACACTGAATGTATGTATCCTACCCTTGGCTGCTATTTTTCTCCCAAATTTTGCTCCTAAATTGCTAATGTACAAGCTTTTGCTCATTTCTGTACTGTCTAAGCATTTCCAATTCATGTTATGTGGGTCTTGGCCCCCAGGTCGGATCTGGAATCGAGCATGTTGCTCAGTATGTTTTCCTGGTAAAACTCATAAATAAATAAATAGCCCTGTTTACAAGACAGTCCAGAGTTACAGTCTAAAAAACAAGGTTTCATATAAACTATAGTAAAATGATATGGAGAGAGGGCAACATAAAGCCACCAAAATGATTAAAGGCAGTAGAGTTCAGAAGACTAAGGGAAGATACTGTATGTTTTTTGTTTGTTTAACCAGGAGAAACACATTAAGCTGAAGCTTGTGTACAGGTGCAACCTGGAAGCACAAGGACTCTAAATGACTTGCTCAGGGCCACACAGTATGCAAGTGGGGGCTGTGGGATTCAAATCCAGGTCTCCAGCTCAGAGACTTAAACCTCTGTGCTATACTGCCTCCTATGCTCCTGATATACAGCACTGCTACAAGCACTGACGTATGGAACTGTCTGAGGTTGGAATATAAAGAAGAAGCAAATGAGATAAGGGGACATAACAAACAAACAAAGGGAGAAATTTATAAGGCAGCCAAGAAAGGAGTGTGGATAACACAAAGGATTGTCAAGCTGTGACATGACCTGTCAAACTACAGTACATGCAGTAGTTAAAAGTGAGCCACTAGGTATACTCAAGGAGTAATTGGATGAATATATACTGTAGTACACCAGGGAATAACAAGTTAGAACCATTGAGAAACGGTGAGCAAAGAGATATGCATGTTGCCTTACTTTGCTCGTAACACCTATGAGAACTATGAAATATTAAACGCATCCTAAATAATTTATAGTCTTGTATGAAAACAGTTTTATGATACAACTACTTAGGGCTTCATATGTTATATTGGCACTCACAGACAACTTGTGTTGTATAGATGATTCAAAAGCTGTTGAAGAAATAGTGAACAAAGCTCTGGAGGACTGGTGTTTCAGGACACTGCCACACTGTGCTGAAGTGTCATTTGTCCATAACGGGAACTGAGTTTGGGCTTACTAAATTCCCTAGCTTTACTTTCCCTCAAATGATATTTATGATGGAGTTTAATCAGTTTGGCAGTCAAATTATAAAATTTTAACATGTTGAATATTGTCATTTACCATAATTTTATTCCTTATTTGTTCAAGTTGCATCCTTCCTAATTCCTGGTGCATGGACTGATGTCAGCGCTTCCTGATTAACCAACATGCTAAGAAGTTGAAAACACTATAATTGGGAAGTTAGAGAGGCTCTGTGAACCTCTAACTGCCACACTTTCTGCAGCTAGCATTTGTTTTTTTAGCTATCTGTTGTTTTATTAGAGAATTGTGAATCGCCCAAGTCAAGGTCTGCTGCAATAGTTGTCAAAATGAAGTTACACACACACAAAAAAAGTACTGATTATATGCAGTGGAGAGACTTTATCTAACTCCGTTAATGGAGCGGTATGGGCCTAACTGCAAAAGAGAAAGTAAGTCAAGAAAAGTAACCTGTTTGCTTATTTATTTCTGCTCTGTATTTGGTCCTGTTTGGGCTAGATTTATCTCTTGTGGTTTTATCTATTATATTTTATTAAGAAGGCCTTTTATTGTTTTCTTTTTAAATTTTTAGGAGAAGAGTTTAAGCAGACTTCTCCATCAGAAGCTTTGGGAAGATACAAAGAATTTTATCCTGGATATGCATTTATAATCTAGTACTAGTGCTAGTAAAAACCTTGCTGATGACACGTACCTTTGTAGTGGCAATGTGAATTTAAGTTGGATCTACAAGGTAACAGGCCACTATAGGAAGGTGAAGTCTGCTGTAAGAGAGGCCACTCACTTTTCTGAAGAAAGTACTTGCTTTCTTTTTTTAAAAAAGAGAGTGAAGCCAGAAAAGTGAATCTTCCCAATTCAAAGAAAATGCCACACTTTGATATTTTTTGATACTTGCAATGATCCCTTTCTACAAAACATAGGTGTCACTGCAAAAATCTGTTTTCCACTTTGGCATCACAGTTGGCATTTGGCAACAGACAATTGACACACTCCCCTGATTTAGGCATTTTTCTGGCTCGGTCTTGGGAGGAAGGGGGCACACTAAAACATTTGTATTTTTACCAGGTTCTGGGGTTGGCCATGGCACTGGGGGGGGGGGTGGTGGTGGTCCAATAAAACACAGTCACTCACAGAATGAATGTCCACAAGTGAAATACACCTGAGTAGTAGGTTTTATTCCGACAAGCTGGACTGACAGAAAAGTACAACCCCCTTGGGGGAGGAATGCTAGAAGCTGCTTAGAAGGGGTCATCACTCTTGAGATCTTTGGCTTAACCCCTAAACGGTTGACTTTTCAGCTCCTCCTGGGAGGCTACCTAGGATTGGTTGGGAGTTTCTGGGAGGGCCGTACTTCTCTGCCCCGGGAAGGAGAGTGCCAGCAGGAAGGAGTCAGACCCAAAGCAGGAGAGGGAGTGACTGCCCACTCCTGCAGGAGCCCCTTGGTTTTTCTGGAGAAGGAAGGCCAGAGACAGAGCCCAGAGTGGGTGTGGTGGCAGCTCTCACTATCGAGCCTTGTTGGAGGTGACTTGCCCTGAGGGGAAGAGAAGAGAGAGAGAGAGAGAGAGAGAGAAAGAGACCAAACTTCTTGTTTGGCATGGCAGGATAATCCACATCCAGTATAAGGCTGTGGTTGGCCAACTGAGGCAAGGGGACTTAAGCCACAGCTATAGGAGTAAAAGGAGTAGTAACCAGGCATTTGCTCTGATGGGTATACACCATCTGAATCTAAGGGGGAGCATGGATGCCCTGAATTAGCCATGTGAGGAAGTGACCAGCATTGGATAAAGGGGACAAAAGTCATCTGGGTATGAGGATGATCCCTGTCCTGAGAATCTGAAAAGAAAAAAGGGAGAGAGAGAGGGGGTTTAACCCTGGGAAGTATAGGCACCAGAGAGGGATGTCTGTAATGAGTGTGGGAAGAGCAAACTGTCTGCCATTATGAGTAAATGCTAGAATACTGTACTGAGTGTGGGAAAAGATGAGCTGCCTCCCATACAGTTGGTAGGTATGGATATTGTACTGAGTGTGGGGGAAGGGAGATTAATTTCTGTCTGGACCAGTGTGAGGATGCACTGTTATACCAACAAGGACTATTCTAGAAGGGACATTGATATGGACAATGCAAGGACATTGAGGTACTGGACCCCATGGTCCTATTGCCATATTGTTCCCCCAGTGGGATGCTTGTCATCGAATCCTGTGCCCTCAATGGGGCCTATGCATGAATGGGTGGGTAATGCACACCAGAGGCGCATATCCTGCCTGCATAGCCCTGTCCCCCGGTTAGGAAATACCCTTGACCTTGTGCTGGCAAATGGGGACTTTGTGAGAGAACTTACAGTGGAGGAACCGCTGTCAGGGAGTGACCACCGCTCAGTATGGCTCACATTGGATATGGGCCAGGAAGGAGTGGAATCTGGCACAATAGTACTGGACTTCAGGAGGGCCAACTTTGGGAGGATGGGGGAAGTGGTAAAAGGGTACCTGGCCAGAATTCAGTCTAGTATGGACACTAACCAGAGGTGGGAGCTCATAAAGCTGGGGATAGTGGAGGCAACCAAAACCTGCTGCAAAGCCCAGAGCAAGAAGGCCAGGGCTAAGAAACTGATCTGGTTGAGCAAGGAGGTCATGGAAAAAGTAAGGAGGAAAAGAGCTGCCTTTAAGAAGTACAAGAAGACAGGGAGGGGGGAGGACAGGGAGGAGTACTTGACAGAATCGAAGGAGGTGACAAGGGCAGTAAGGAGCCAAAGCATCTACGGAACTCAGGCTGGCACAAGGCATTAAGAAGGGGGAGAAGGACTTCTTTAAGTACATCAGGAGAAAAGGGCTGTAAGGACCACATAGTAAGGATTAGGAAGGAGGGGTTGGGTGGAAGCAGGGTGCGATAAGGCAGAAGCACTAAATGAGTACTTCTGCTCAGTATTTACTAAAGAGAAGAGGGGGGTGACACCCAAGGTGGGAGAAATGGCAGAAGCAGGGGGGGAAGTGGTGACAGATGGGGAAATCATGGAGAGCAGAGTTCAAGAGGGTTTGAAGGCACTGAGGGTGGACAAGACGCCAGGCCCAGATGGCATCCACCCCAGGATACTGAAGGAGCTGACAGAGGTCCTTGCAGGACCTTTGGCAGACCTATTTAATGCCTCACTATATTCGAGGTGTGTACCTCAGGACTGGAGGATGGCTCATGTGGTGCCCCTCACAAGAGTGACCCCAAGGATGAACCGGGAAACTACAGACCAGTGAGCCTCACATCCATCGTGGGTAAGCTAATGGAGACTATCCTGAAGGAGGCTGGTAGCCCTCCTAGAGGCCAAGGACTACAGGACAGCAGACAGCATGGCTTCATCGTAGCAGATCCTGCCAAACCAACCTGGTCGAGTTCTATGACTGGGTAACTAGGCAACTGGACAGGGGCCATGCAGTGGATGTCCTGTGTCAGGACTTCAGTAAGGCATTTGACTCAGTGCCACATGGAAGGCTGGGAAGGAAGTTAGTAGGCACAGGGACGGGTGCAAAGCTGGTGAGATGGGTAGGAAACTGGCTGCAGGGAAGGCAACAGAGGGTGGTGGTGGGTGGGAGCTCTCACACCCAAGGGCAGTGATGGCGCGTGTTCCACAGGGCTCAGTGTTGGGACCAGTGTTGTTTGGGATATTCATTGCAGACATATCATGGGACATCAAGAGCAAGATCAGTCTGTTTGCTGATGATACCAAGGTAGCGCTGTGGTGGATAACCTAGGGGATGGCAGGGGTTGCAGAATGATCTGCAAAGCTTGAAACCTGGTCAGACACCTGGCAAGCTGGGCTTTAATGCCAAAAAGTGCAAGGTGCTGCATTTTGGGATGAAGAACCCAAGGAGGAGTTACCAGCTAGGGGGACTGCAGCTAGCCCAGACAGAGGAGGAGAAGGATCTGGGTGTGCTCATTACAGGATCAATGAACAACTCGGCACAATGTAGGAAGGCAGCTGCAAAGGCCAACAAAATGCTGGGTTGTATTGCAAGGGATATATCCTCAAGGAGGGAGGAGGTGATTCTGCCACTGTATAGGTCATTAGTTAGACCACACCTGGAGTACTGCGTGCAGTACTGGCGTCCGTATCTGAAGAGGGACATTAAGTTACTGGAGGGGGTGCAGCGCAGAGTGACAAAGATGATCAAGGGGCTGGGGGACTTATCATACGAGAGGAGGTTGAAGGAGTTGAACATGTACTCACTGGAGGAGAGAGAGCAGGGTGACATGATTGAAACCTTTAAATACATGAAAGGAATAAACAAGATGGGTACAGAGGGGCTGTTCAAAGTAAGGAGGGAGGGCCACCAGGGCCATGATATGAGACTGGAGCAAGGAAGGTTCAGGAGGAGATGAGGAGACACCTTTTTACAGAGAGGGTGGTGGCTGGGTGGAATGCGTTGCCTGCTGAAGTGGTATGCAGTAGAACAGTGGACTGCTTCAAACGAGGATGGGACAGGACAAGGGGGAGGGTTAATGAAGGGGAAGGGTGGAAGGGAGGGGCAGCTGCAGAATAAGGGGTGCTAGCTGCACATTCAAGCAGACTAGATAGACCTCTAGGCCTTTATCTGCTGGCAAATTTCGTATGTTCATAAGGTAAGGAAAAGATAGCTGTAGATAAGGGCAGGGACTGTTGAGTGACGATAGTGTGGGATACAGAATAGGGATAGATTGTGTGGTGATGATAGTGTATACTGCAAATAGCATGGGGGGAGGACAGAACCTTGGGGAACTCCACAGGGCAGGTCCCTAGGATCGAAGGAACAATTCTCCAAAATTACCCTCTGAGACCTGCTCCGAAGAAAGGACTCAGACCAGCTGATGACCTTGCCGGTGAGTCCTACATACTCCCTCAGCCTGTCCAGCAACACCCCATTTTCCACAGTATCAAAAGCTGAGGAGAGATCAAGGAGGATAAGAATTGTACACCCTCCCCAATCTCTCGCCCTGAGCAGGTCATTCAACACCTTGACCAGCGCTGTCTCCATACTGTGCATGGCCCAAAAACAAGACTGGAGAGGTTCATGTTGATAAATCTGGAAGTCTGCGAGACACTCCTCGAACTGTTCTGCAATCGCCTTCTCAAGAACCTTCACTAGAAGAGGAAGGTTCAAGACAGGTCAATACTTTGCCAGGATGTCGGGATCCAGCAATATTTTTTCAGCAGATGCTTAACCAGGGCCTGCTTTAAAGACTCTGGAAATACTCCAGCCGATAGTGAACCCTGACTATTCTGGCAAAGATCTGTCCAAGGGCCATGATGTAACCAACTAGTAGCCACACTGGGCCCAGGTCTAATTTGCAGAATGTTAGTTTTAGCCCGCGGATGATCCCACAGACCTTCTGCACCATCACCAGCTGGAACTCACCCCAGGGTGGCCAAATGCAATCGCTCATCCGAGACGAACCACTGTTGGAGGCTTGAATTCCACTAGAGGTGATCCCGGATCCCATAGAGAACACTCTGTTTGAAAAGAATTGAACAACCTCCTCAGATTTGTGAGTTGAAAAAGCTGGATGTAACAGCCTGTCCACAACCCAGAAGAGCTGAGCTGGTCAATTCTTCCCAGTTGCAATCATCCTAGATATAAAAGCTGCCTTTTTCTGGATGATTGCCTTCTGATTTTCATAGTAATGCGATATCAGAAGCAGTTTGTCCTCTAGAGATCCAGTCTTCCTCCAATGCCTCTCCAATCTCCACCCCATTGACTTCAACTTCCTTAGCTCCCCATCAAACCAGGTGAAACCGAGGTGTGAGGCAAGGGCACATACATGGATCAGTGCCAGATGGTTCAGAGCCTCAGCAACAACACTATTATAGGCCATGACTGCATTCTTTGGGTCACTGGTGCAAGCCTCCAACACAGACGAAATGTAAAGTTCTGCTAATAGTCCCTCTGGTTGAACACTTCTCAAAGAGTGAAACTAAACCATTTCCACAGGGGATGGAACCCTCAGGGGGCTGTAAAGCTGAACACAATGGTGCAGTGATCAGATCAAACTATTTGTTCAATCCTGAAAATGTTAATTTCAAGCCCCATTGAGAACACTAGATTGAGCGCGTGGTTGGATTGATAGGCCCCAGACGTGAAAAGCAGGGTCAGGCCCAGAGCCTCCATACTTAGCGGGAGATCTCTGGCCCCGGGGGATGTCACATCATCCACCCAGGTGTTGAAGTCACCAAGAATAATCCATTTTGGAGACTCCAACACCCTCTCGGCGACAAAGGATGTCACCTCCTGCAGAAAGCCCTGATCACACCCAGGTGGACAGAAGATCAAGAGCACTGTAAATTCCACACTGGGATACCCCCACACTGCCACACACTCAAAAGGACTGGTGTCCCTGACTACATGCTCTATCAGGCCCAGCTCCGATCTAAAACAGATTGCAACAGCCCCCTCCCCTGCAGTCCTTCCTTGGGCAGTGAACAACAGAGTACCTGACCAGGATAGATGCCTCAAGCACAGGGCCCAAGGTATTGCCCAGCCAGGTCTCTGTAATGAAAGTCAGATCAACTGACCTCACAAGATCAGCCATTATGGCAGTCTTGTTGACCATTGACCTGGCATTGCAGAGCACTGCCAAAATAGGAGGAGAAGTGGGGGCCTGTCCCTCGGCTACCTGTCCGCTTGGTCCAGAGGATACCCTGGGCCATGGCATAAACTTGAACTTGGACCACTTGTCCACAGTGGGATAATCCACCCCCAGTGTAAGGCAGTGGTTGGCAAACTGAGGCATGGGGTCTTAAGATGCTGCTGGAGGAGTAAAAGGAGTGGTAAACAGGCATTTTGAGGTGCTAAGTGAGTGCCCCTGTGGGTATATGCTACCTAAGTCTATGAGGGAGCAATGGGTGAGCTATGTGAGGAAATGGCTAGCATTGGATAAAAGGAATGAGGGTCATCTGGGTATGAGGCTAATTCCTGTCCCAAGGATCTGAGAAGAGAAAAAGGGGGGGAGAGAGAGAGAGAGCGTGAGTTTAGCCCTGGGAAGTATAGGCACCAGAGAGGGCTGTCCATACTGAGTGTAGGAGGAGCAAACTGCCTGCCATTATGAGTAAATACTAGAATACTGTAATGAGTGTGGGAAAAGATGAGCTGCCTGCCATACCGTCAGTAGGGTATGGATATTGTACTGAGTGTGGGAGAAGGGAGATTAATTTCTGTCTGGACCAGTGTGGGGATGCACTGTTATACCAACAGGGACTATTCTAGAATGGACATTGATATGGACAATGCAAGGACATTGAGGTACTGGACCCCATGGTCCTGTTGCCATATTGTTCCCACTGTGAGATGCTTGTCATTGAATCCTGTGCCCTCCATGGTGTATTAACTTTAATATTAAAGGATCCTAGTTTGTTTATTTGATGTTGTGATTTACTTCTGCTTGTTGCATTTTGCTATGTCTTTAATCAACACTGCCATCTAGCCCAGCATCCCCATGAAGTAACCAGCACCCCGGTCCCGAATAATTATATGTAAGTCATCTTTTCAGTTTCTGGTTGGGGTCACCCCATCCTCACAGACACTTCCACCATCATACCCCTAGACACCGGGGGGTTGGGGATACAGAAACATTTGTCCACAGGGGCTGCAGGTGCAGTAACAGGTACAACAAAGTCCACAAATCCCACAGTAGTGATTTTCTACAGTTCATTTGTTTGAATCCCTCCCCTGCTTTAGAGGGTATAAAAAGTACCTTCCCATCCATCCCTTTTCTGGACTATGGACACAAGACAACTTGTCCAAAATGAAACAAGACAACTGTGGGTTTACATATCCCAGGGGGTGAACAACTCCAGGCTCCTCCAATTACCAAAATCCCAAACTACAAAATCTCTCATAAGGCAATGAATGGCCTCCAAACTGCATTGAACATTTTCAGTGAAATTCATCCCACAACAACAAGAAAACTTTCTCCTCCTGTGCTAGACAGAAGTGTAGCAGTTCCAACTCTGGATAGAGGGAAAGCATCTCTTTTCCAAAGCAGATTCATGTCCGTGAAGGTACCATTTGAGTGACTTAAACAGTCCTCCGACAGTCCATGAAATAAAACTTCCCCCAAACTGTCAGGAATTCCCTATGCAAAGTACAGCAAAACCACACCATCCCAACACTGAGCAGCACTTGAACATTCAAAAGTCTCGCACAGGCGGGGAATGTCCCTAGAATTACTCATGGTTACAGGAACCACCTCCATTCTGGATTCTTTACTCCCTCAGGGGCACGATACAGTAGACAGCCGCTGCCACTACTTGATGTCGCTCTCACTGTGGAATGACTGCGGGCTGAAAGGGGTCAGTAGTGAGGAGTCATCTCCCCTGCACTGCCCTCAGGCAGCACCTCCAACTCACTGCTCTGCCCTCAGCCAGAAGAAACAACTGCAGCAACATTCTAAAGTGGCTCATGCTGCTGCAAGAGTTCCATCCACTTGGAACTTCACCAAAGTGATTGGCAGGGACTGCCAAAGGAATTCCAACAGGATAAACATAGGCTACCCAGCACTCCCAGCTAGCAAACCCACTTAACTACGAGGGTTCTTGTAACCATAGGGGGAACCCAGGGGTTACACTCTGTTTAAGAATATCAGTGTACATAACATTGTTTAAATTGTGATATTGCAATTTTGTCTTTGTATTCTCTTGAACTGACTTGGCTATTCTTCTCTGGGACTTAGGTATTATGCTGACTGTGGAAGATTGTCCACCATGAAGATTTCAGACTTGCACTCTTATTTAAGGGACTGGTTTTGATATTTATTGCGTGCTTGCTTGCTTTTAGCTTTTTCCCTTTCATATAAGTATGGAAACAAGAACTTTAAAAAATAAAAATGGGGGGAGGAACCTGCAGTGTTACTAGAGGTGGATCCTAACCTTTTATGATCAAAATAACTTAAATAATAATAATAAAAAAAAAACATAACTGTTGTGGTTCAGATTTTAAGGGAAAATCCCCCTATTTCATCTAAATTGTCCACCCCCATTCTTATTAGAAATTATACACCTATAAAAGAAAAAGAAGGAGATTTAGAAGAAAGGATTAGAGACAAGCAAGATATAGAAAATCCGATTATGAATTTTATTAACAGCTTGGAAAATGAAACTGATATATCCCAATTATGTTCAGCAGATAATTTATTGTTGCTTGTTTACAGGTGCGACCTGGGAGCACACGGAAGTTAAGTGACTTGCTGAGGGTCTTATTCACCACACCACTTAAGGATATTCAAGCTAATCTGCCAAAGAAAGGAGAAAAGAGAAAAGCAAAATTACCAAGCAGGAAATGTAAAAAAAAAAAAGAGGTAAGCAAAAGGAAAAGATTTTAATAGGACAAATGCCTATAAATACATTTTGCCTTCAGGATGATGGGGATAATGAGGGCGACTTTAAAGATTACCATCCCCTAGGACAAGTATCCGAGTTGTCACCATCCCCCATTGAAAAACAGAAAATGCAAGCATTTGCCAATGCTGAATGTCGCTTGCTTGTATTTGCTGTTTAGGTGCTTGGCACTGATAGTGCAGAGGCAATAATGAACAAATTAAATGAAAAAAGTTTAAAAAAGATTTTAAGTAATCAAAACATCATAAATGCATTTGTACTGGTACATCATACACTTTGGTATTAACTGCAATAGTGAATCATTGCAAAATAAAATCCTAAACTGTATCTTCAGACATACTGACAGCAGAAGCCAAGAGGTCCTAGTCCCCCTTTATTCGTCTTTAGTTAGGCCTATTTTATAGAGTATGGAGCTCAGGTTTGGTCACCTTTTAGGAAGGGGGAAATACAACTTATTGAAAGGGTACAAAAAAGAGCAACTAGAGCAATTATTGAAGTTAAGGGGAAAACATATCAGGAAAGACTAAGTATCCTACATATGCTTACCCTAGAATATAGAAGAACACGACTACCTCTGCATACAGCCTGTTTAAATTACCTTCCCCTTTAAGGATGTTTTTTACACTGTAATACAAACTGTTGCCTTTTAGTGTGCTATTAAGTTAACTAAAAACTGCATTGGGCCAACTGATGTTAAAAACTGCGACCCTTATTGTGCCGGAGGTACTGCCCTGCAAGGAGCTCGTTGCTACTGCCTTTTTTGTAAGTTAAACTCCGTTTGTGCCTTTTAAATAAGTACTGAAACTGCAAGCAGTACAGCATAAATTTCCATCTCGTAAGTTAAATATCCATTTTTGTGCCTTTAAAATAACCACGTAAACTGCAGGCAGTACAGCATAAATCAACTCCAGCTCACAGTGAAACTCGAACCCTCCCCCCCACCCCCACAAGGTAAACCTCGGGAGCCCTATTTAACCTGGCTGTTTTTTCTTTTCTCCCCTAGAGCTCACCGGCGGTTGTGAGGGCTGCAAGAAATTGCCCTCCCAACACACACCCTTCGCACCGGATCACGGAGCACAGACACCTAAGGTACTTACCGAGGAGCTGCTTGCCAGGATCGCTTTTCTGCTCCACGCTGGGTCTGCCCCGCCGCCCCCACCACCACCCTTGGTCGGCATCCACATAAATAGGTTGTTTTTGTGATCACATGATCACAAAAAACCTATCAGGCCACTTTCCCATCTGCAGCTTATCTTTTTTCACCACTAGAGGCCTTTCACCTTTTTCACTCTTTTCCTTATTTCTGCCTTTCTCGCCAGCCCTGTCACATACTCTTCCTCACATTTTTCAACTCAATCGTGCTCCCACTTACTTTCATCGCTCTACTCCTGCAATTTACGCAGGCACCTCCACCCCCCACTCATAACATGAAACAGGGGCATAATATTGAAACCCTCTGTCAGCATACTGGCTGGCACTCCCAGCCCTGCCCCACCCCTACTGCACCTGCACTACCAGCCCATACAAGCCCCCACATCTCATATATAGACGCTGCCACCCGCACCCCTGGATGTCATCCCCTACGGCAAGCTACCCTGTGGAGCCCCCCTTTCTCCTGCCAACCTCCTTCCACATCCGCAATACAACAAACCCCCACCCCCTGTTTACTCCTCCTATCTGCCACCCTTACCCTGAAACTACCAATACCCATCATCAGCCGCACACAGCATAAATGCAGAGGACCTGCTACTCAAACAAGCCGCAACCGACTCTGGTCTCTCATTCTCCTTTTTCTGCTGACAGGTAATGTCCACCCAAACCCTCCCCAACTTGCCACACCATCCCACCCATCCCATGGAAATGGCCTGTGCATTGCCTCACTAAACATTTGCAGCCTGCAAAAAAAATGGGATTCTTTTCAGGGCTGGGTACTCCAGAACAACCCAGACATCATTGCCCTGACTGAAACCTGGCTCTCCCCCTCTGTCCCTGACTCGGCAGTTAACCTCCCTGGATACTGCCTCTATTACGCTGACCGTATGGGAAAACGAGGGGGTGGCTGTGCTACGTACCTCAAGGACTCCCTCAATGGCCACTTTCTCCCCCTGCCTGTACTAACCTCCAGAGCACAGGCCCTCACCCTAAAAATTACTCTTGGTAGGTCTACTTCCCCTCTCCTCCTTACCACGGCCTATGTCCCCCCCAGAGACCAGAAGCTAGCCTTCCAAGCCATCATGTCCTACCTCGCCACCCTACCCCCAAAACAAGAAAAAATACTAGTGGGGGATTTCAACATAAACTGGCTGGCTAAAACAGCTGCGCCCTATATCAATGAGGCTGCTGCCCTTGATCTCACCAGGTCATCAAAACACCCACCCAGCTACACGCCCGTGCAGAACATCTACCCTTCTAGACCTTGTTTTCACTAACACTTCCCACAAAATAACAAGCACCAAAGTCCTCCCTGACACCCTAAGTGACCACTCACCAGTACTCTGTAACTGGTCTGGTACCCCCCTCAAAACCGCGCCCAAAATAAATACACTACGTAAATTAGGGCCTGGCAAATTACCCCTTCTCAAGGCCCACCTCAGAGATTGGGACTGGACACCACTTACAAATACACTCAACCCTGACCACGCACTTGAACTGTTTGTCAACATCTTTAACTCAGCCTGTGGCAAGTTCGCCCCTTTCCCCAAATCTATGACCAAGGGGAATAATGCCCCATGGTTCTCGGACCACCTCCAAGACCTACTACGTCAGCGTGATGCCCTATGGCATCTGGCCAATGAGACCCGACGGCCCCAGGACAGGCAATGCTATTGGGAGGCCCAAAACAAGTGCACCTGGGCCATTCGCACCGCCAAGGCGAACCATTACAAAGCTGCCTTAACCTCCGCCTGGGGAAATGGGCGCAAGTTCTGGGAGAACATAAAGGAACTATGTGGCAAAGGCCCAAATCTCCCACCTGACCAAATTCTCATGGATGGCAGCCTCTCCACCGACTCTGCCAGCATAGCCGCTGCCCTAAATACCCGCTTTCACGGATCTCTCCCATGTGTGCCCACAAACCTTCTTGACCCCTGCCGGACCCGTACCATCCCCACCCCCACTTGGTGCCTTTCTACCTATGAGTTGTTACACCGGAGACTGCGAAACCCTACCTTACTAAAGCTTTAAACAAAAACCACTACAGCCATGACTCCCTAGACCATAGACTTGTCCACCTCACCCTCCAGGAAGTTCTGACCCCTCTCACCCACATTCTCAATCGCTCCCTCTGCCAAGGGAAATTCCCCAACCACTGGAATTCGGCCTATATCACACCTATCCATAAAAGTGGTGACTGAACATCCACAAATAACTACCGCCCCATCTCTATCTTACCCCCTCGTCAAAGGCACTAGAACACATAGTCGCCGACCAACTCACTGAACACCTAAATAAATATAACCTCCTATCCAGACAACAACATGGTTTTCATAAGGGCCACAGCACCACTACCACCCTCCTTGAATTTACCTCACATGTCCACTCAGCCCTGGACCACAGCCACCTCACGGGTGCCATCTTCGTGGACCTATCTAAAGCATTCGACACAGTAAATCATGCCCTCCTACTAAACACCCTGGCCTACATGGGTTTCTCCGATGATACCCTAAAATGGTTCTCCAGTTATCTCTCTGATAGAATGCAGTTAGTCAAGGTAGGCCCTGTCCTATCGCCTCGCTTTCCTATCCGATCTGGTGTCCCACAGGGCTCCATACTTGGCCCCCTACTTTTCAGCATGTACCTCAACTCCCTCCCATCCACATGCCCTGGAAATCTGCTTCTTTACGCAGATGACGCAGTCCTGTTCGCCTCTGACCCGGCCCCCCTTAAACTCCACCAAACCCTCCAGCACTCCTTCCATGAAATCGAAGACTGGCTCACCTCCCAGCATCTTATTATCAACTATAATAAGACTAAAGTCATGATATTCGCCCACCCTCAGAACCCACTTAAAAACCTGTGTCCCAAATTTCTCACTACAAATCAGACCCCCTCAGAACAAGTATACAACTTTAAATACTTAGGGATCACACTAGACCCCGCCCTCAGCTTTAATCAACATATCCTACACCTAACAACTGCTCTTAGCTCCAGACTTGGTGTACTCTACCGGTACAAACACTGCCTCACCCCTGAAGCACTACAGCTTACCGTAAACTCCTCGATCCTCTCCCTGCTAGACTACAGCATTCTAATATACAGTGCTGCGCCCTCCACAACCCTAAGTAAACTCCGGCTTGTGCTCAACAAAGCCTGCCACCTCATCCTAGGATGTGATCGTTTCACTCACTCCTGCTCCCTCTACAGCAGCACAAACTGGCTAAACCTGGATAGCAGAATCAGGTACCACACCTGCATTATGACCAAAAAGGTACTACTCGGCCTCATCCCACCCTCCCTGCACCAAATTATCTGCCCAACTCCACCAGGCAAAACACCCGTAGCACAAGCAAGCGGCTACTATGGGTACCCCATGGCCGAACCTCCCAATACCAACGCACTTTCAGTTTCAGGGCCCCTTCCTGGACAAACTCCCTCCCTATCC
This sequence comes from Neoceratodus forsteri, assembly GCA_016271365.2. Taxonomy (NCBI): domain Eukaryota; kingdom Metazoa; phylum Chordata; order Ceratodontiformes; family Ceratodontidae; genus Neoceratodus; species Neoceratodus forsteri. The sequence continues at coordinate 621,744,362 of CM028131.1, forward strand.
ATATAACTGATGAAATAAAGCTGGGCCCATATAAATCAAAGCTAAGGGAATACCTGCAGGCTTCAAATATATGTGACTGCCCTTGATACCTGATCTGCCACTGCCTCCTTTCAACCAATCTATTTAGCAGGTCAATGTACAAAAAATAATGCATTTTACGTAACATGACAATCAGCCTCCTACAGAATCTCTCTGTCTTTTCCTTCCCCCTGGCTGTGCTAAAGTACCTAAATCTCTGTTAAACCTCCATGAAACAACATGTAACCTGTTTTTTGATTATTATTGTTACTTTGTTATGTACTGTATTTTCTGTATCATAAGTCCCGTCCCTGTTCAATTTATGTATGACGTGGAACCTTTGTAAATGAGTCTCTGACTCAAAGGTCTTTCTGAATATCATAATAAATAAAAAATATGTGCTTTGTTTACAAGACATGGATGAATAATAAGTTATTGGATATTTTTTGATTTAAGGGAACAGACTTATATTACTCACTCTCATCCTTTACAATTAGCACAGAAGAAATGTAAATTGACAAATAGCTATCAGTGGTTCAACCAGAGGGTAGTCCCACTGTGGAATGGACTCCCTATGGAAGTCATAGGATGCACTACCATGGAACAGTCCGAAAGGAAGTTGGATAACTATGTACTGGGTAATATGTATCTTACACAATACTTAAGTGAGCACCATGGACGAAAGTCTATTACCAAGCTCTGTACCTACCTATGACACCTATGATTGACAAAGTACATTAACATTGAAGTTCAAGATTGTCTAAACATGCCAATGCATGAAGACTAGAGCCAAATATATTGTAGACTAAGTAGGGAAAAGAGTGGTGCAGATGCTAAGTCCAAATTGAAACTTAAGGAGCTCATGAACAGGGACTCCCTAGTAATTGAGGTGAAAATGTTATGATAACTGCAATCCTGCAGACATATTGGGAAGTATAAATACTGCACGGTTGAGAACTGTAGGCTCAAAACATTACCATGCTGTATCTGGTTCCCTTCAGTCCATAGTTGGAGCCTCCCCCAGCTGATCACTTGGATGCCCCAGGAGCAACTGTTCTTACCACAGTCTCCCTGCCTATTCTAACAGCCCCTCTCTACTACATGGACAGACATTAGCCCCCCTCTCAGCTTCCTTCCAAACATGGCTGACATAGACACAGCCTATTCCTCTCCTTTCTCTCACAACTGGGGACATGCCAGACTAGCAGGGAGCAAAGAATATACAAAAAAAAAGGAGAGCTCCACTCACAGCTCTGCATAGATCCTCTCAGCAAAACAATAAATAAAATAAAGTCAGAAGCCACTCCGTATCAACTATGCTCTGACTCCTACAAATGTGGTTAAGCACGCTGCTCCACCAATTCACGAGAGAAACTGGCATGTCACGTTCACAATTTGCACAGAGACTGTACTTGCCCGATCAGAAGTTAAAGCTTACAGTCAGCCTTGGTGTCCAGATTTGGTCTGAGTCCAGCTCCCTTCATGTGCCTAATGCAGTGCTTCATCCACATGGAACCAATATGGCAGATGTGGACTGGAAGTAGTAGAACTTCCAGGAGTGGTAGCAACAGTCGCCCCTCAAACCACAGCAGGTTTGGCCCGAGCCTCATTAGCAGTGGAGGGACACTGCACATTCCTATCTGCTTGATGAGGTTCGCAATGTCAGGTGGCAGGATTTGTGTCAGGACCTAGACCTGACAAAATGGCTAATGAGGCTCTGCGTGGATGAAGCACTGCAACAGGCATGGTGACGGGAGCTTGACTTTGAACAAATCTGGACACCGAGGCTGACTGTAAGCCACAACTTCTGATTGGGCAAGTACAATCTATGTGCAAATTGTGAACATGCCATGCCAGTCTCTGTAGTGAATCAGTGGAATGGCATGCTTAGCTGAATTTGTAGGAGTCAGAGCAGGGCTGACAGGGAATTGCTTCTGACTTTATTTTATTTATTGATTTGTTAGGCAGCAAGGAAAACAGAGCAATGGAGGGGAGGGAGGACAGCATTATGCAAATGAAATGGATGAAGTGCTCTCTCATTGGAGAAACTTCATTCATTTCAACTACACAAAGTTTCAACCCATAAACTGTGAACCACTGTCATATTTAGCTTACATGATCATTGGTGTGTCAAGGACGAACCCAACACAGCTTGACCTGCGTTGGGTTAGTCAGTGACACACCTCCGAAATGCCATTCTCTGTAGTAAAACATTTATTGCACAAGCAACATAAAAAGGGAAAGGAAATGAAGATGCACAGTCCATAAAGGAATGTACTAGATTGGAACTGTTTAGCCCTCTGTCTTGAAAGGAACTAGTTTAACATCATTAAATAAGGACAAAAGTCAGGATGGACCTGAGTCCCAGCAACTTGAGGGAAAGAGGAGCAAGTAAATACTATTCCTGACACCTCTATTTATAACAAATATCCTACCTTTCCATCTAAAGAAATGATAGATGCATCAGCATTTGCCCACATGACCAATATTTTGATTTTGGAGTATTTGCAATTAATTCAAAATAAGATGGAAGATCTACATAGGGAATTGGTAGAAAACAAACATGTTATAGAACAGTTAAAAATGGAACAGAACAACAAATTGAGAGTAACACAAGACAAAATGGCATGCCAGTGTTGCATCAAGATAGAGAAGAATACTGTGATAACCCCGCCCAATCATCCTGTGTCAAAAAAGAGGCAAACAATCTAAAAAATTAAGTAAGGAGCAAAATTCTGAAGGAACCAATGTGGAAATATTCAGAAGGGGGACAGAATATGTAAGGCAAGGTTCTAGAAGGAAGCAAATTAGTTTTGAGGAGGAGGGGGATGTACTCGAACAGGAAGAGCCCCCTACTGATGTAACAAACCTGACAAAAGTCAACCAAAACTTCAATGGGGTAAAAAAGAGAATGTCGGAGAGGAAAGATAAAGTGTCTATTTCCCCTGAAGTGCTCTGGGATAGCTCTCTGAATAAGATGGTAATACTAAGGACAGAGTGCTTCATTGAGATAGTGGGTGTTTAGAAGAAGTGCTATGAAACCCAAGAAACATTAACAGAGCTGCTGCAATACTTGATGAAAGCTTAGCTGGGGTTAAAGTTGGATGCAAAATGTATTTTAAAGCATTTAGAGTCCAGACAGACTCTCAGTCGAACATAATAATTATTTGCAATAGTGAACAGTTGCTCTATGATATATAGGCTAGTAACCTTAACCTCAGTAAACTCAACCCACTGGTGTAGTGGTTGGATTTTTGCTTGTGATGCTGACAACCCGGGTTTGGGAACAGGCCTGGGAGTCAGAGGGCCAGCTGGGGGGAGGAGGGTCGAGCATCCTGGGGACTGCTCTCCTTCTCTGGGGGAAGGGGAAGAGTGTCCGGCACTTTTGGACACCTGGTGGAGGCTAGGGGTCCTGCTGCAGCTGGTGTTGTCACTTAGGGGGGCAGAGTGGATGCTGGATGTCATTGCATATACCCACCTCTGGGGATCCAGCAAAAAAATGGCGGTCACCTCAATGATGCCCCACATCTCTGGCCCTGATCGCCCACCAGGCTCCTGCCAGTAAACCTAGTCCCAGTGTCCATCATCCCCAACCTGACTCCATGCCCCACCCTGGGGAGTAAACCTGGAAGGCAATGCTGGTAGGTGACCCCTGACAGTATTCTTGTGCCGGTGTCACAAGGGACTGCGCCAGCAAGACAACCCCACCATGGGGGGGGAGGTAAGCCAGGGGGATTGCTGAGCAGAGGTAAATCCGGGGTGTGTGGTGGGTGCCTGGGAGAGTGGGGGCTGAGCTCAGGGTGAGTCGCGGATAAAAGCATACTAAAAAAAAACTCAATAAACTCTCCTTGTGGACATCTTGCCCTAAATCAATTGTGCTGTTACCTTGGCAATTATGGCTAAGTTACCTTTATATTATCCCTAGGGATCTGAGAATCATTTTCCAGTTGAAGATGGAACAAATTATCCTATACTGTCAGTTTTGGGGGATCATGGAACAAGAGAATGGATCACAAGTCACCAATAAGAAAAATTCTTTCTATCTTGCAGGATATTCTATAAGTGGGCTGTTTGGAATCTGATTTTATATCTATTGAAAGGGTTAAAGGTATTTGTGGTGTGGAACAAATTAATATTAAATTAGCTAACAAATCACTGGCAAAAGGGGTATTAAACCAAGTAGACAGGCTGGATTCATTAGGCATTAATGCTATTGATGTTGTGGGAGAAATGAAGGATAGCAAAGAAAGCCATTGTATGTTGCAGGGCCAGATTACTCCCTCTGTTTTAGACATTTTCCCGCAGAATAATAGGTTTGCTCTCTCCTAGCCTCTCCCTACAAAACAGGGTACTAAATGAGAAAAAGACCAAGGTAGAAAGGTCAGTGGGCGATGCTGCAACAGAAGGTAAAGCCATCAAAAAATTGAGAGCAATGAGTACCAATGCCCATAGTCTGGGTAACAAGCTTCCCTGGTGTGATGGCCTTGATGGAGGAGGAACATCTGGATATGTGGCAGTCACAGAAACATGGTACACAAAACCATGACTGGGACATAAACATACCAGGATACACTATCTACCGGAGGGACAGGCAGGGTAAAGGGAGGAGGAGTAGCTCTTTACATAAAGAAGGAATAAAAAGCAACAGAACAAAAGGGTAAACAGGAGGAGAAAAGCACTGTGGGTAAATTTGGAGACAGGCAATGGCACCACAATCCGCTGGGGTTGTATACAGACTCCCTTCTCGAGAGGAGAAATGGACAGAAATGATAGAAAGTATACTTAGAATGGAAGAAGGGAGATATTGCTGATGGGTGATCTGAATATGCCAGATGTTAACTGGAGTGCAGTTGCAGCAGCCACTAGAAAGTGGGTTATTCGAGATGCCCCACATGGGGCATGCCTTAGACAACTAGTATTGGAGCCCACTCAAGAGGGAGCAATCTTAGACCTGGTTCTCTCAAATGGAGATGGAGAGAGAGGATCACAGATGTGAAGTGGGTAGCCATCTGGGAACTAGCGACCATCGAACAGTATGGTTCACAATAAACACAGCAATAGAGTCAAAGCCATACAAAGGCAAAAAGTACTGGACTTTAGGATGGCTGACTTTGCAAAAATGGGTGAGTGCCTAAGGAATGCACTAGCAAATGGGCAGGAAAGGAGGGTGGAAGAACAATGGGGAATAATAAAACTGCCATCACAGAGGTAACAAGCCTTTGTGTGAAGCAAATAAACAAAACAAAACTATATAAGAAACCCTATGGTTCTCAAAGGAAGTGGCAGTGAAGGTTCAAGAGAAAAGAAAGCATTCAGGAAGTACAAGGAGTGCAGAAGGAGCAGGACAGAGAACTGTATCAGTTAAAGCAAAGAGAAGCTGGGAAAGGCAGTCAGAACAGCAAAGGCCCAAACTGAAAAAGATAGCCAACTCAGTTAAGAAGGGGGATAAAACCTTTTATAGGTACATCAGGGAGCGGAGAAGACCAAGGAGGGATAGTGAGGGCTTAATAAAGGGTAGGGAGGGTGGGCAGAGGAGACTGTGAAAAGGCAGAGATACTAAACAAATATTTTTGCTCAGTATTTACAAATGAAGAGGGGGAGGTACCTAAAACAAACAGTAGAAACACTCTGGATACAGAAGTTGATACCAGCCCATTTACAGAAGAAAGGGTTATGAAAGAACTCTTAAAACTGAAGGTGGACAAAGCAATGGGGCCTGATGGGATTCATCCCAGAATTCTAAAAAGAACTAAGGGTAGAACTAGTGACACCACTGACTACCCTCTTTAACAAATCATGGGAGGATGGGGTGGTACCCAAGGACTGGAGGAGGGCAGATGTGATTCCTCTTCACAAAAGTGGGAGCAAGGCAGAAGCAGGAAACTACAGACATGTTAGTTTAACCTCAATGATAGGGAAAATGAAGGAATCACTCTGAAGGAAAGAATTTCAGTATCTAGAGGCCAGAGGGCACAGGACCCTAAGCAGCATGGATTCACAGCGGAAGGTCATGCCAGATGAATCTGATAGATTTCTTTGACTGGGTGACCAAAGTAGTAGATCAGGGAGGGCTGTGGACATGGCCTACCTAGACTTTAGCAAGGCATTTCCACAGTCCCACACAAAAGATTAATATACAAGTTAGCCAGCCTGGGGTGGGTCCCAAGATGACAGCCTGGATAAAAATTGGCTGAAGAATAGGGACACAGAGAGTAATAGTAAATAGAGTCCACTCAGAAAAAAGGGGGGTTACTAGTGGGGTACCGCAGGGTTCAGTATTAGGACCGGTCCTCTTCAATGTCTTTATAAGTGACATTGCAGAGGGACTGGAAGGAAAAGTATATCTCTTTGCAGATGACACAAAGATCTGCAACAGAGTTGATGCACAAGGTGGAGTGGAAAGGATGAGAAGGGACTTGGCAAGGTTAGAGGAATGGTCAAATGTGTGGCAGCTTAGATTCAATGCTAAGAAGTGCAAGGTAATGCACCTGGGAAACAAAAACCCAGGGGAAGAGTACACAATGGGGGGTGAGATACTAACAACAACAAAAATGGAAAGGGACCTGGGGGTAGTCATATCAGATGACCTAAAGGTGGGCAAGCAATGTGAGAGGGCAGCAAGGAGGGTTGGAGGGATACTGGGATGCATAGGGAGAGGCATAACCAGTAGAAAACAGGAATTTATTATCCCTCTGTACAGACAGCTGGTCAGACCCCATCTGGAGTACTGCGTGCAGTTCTGGAGACCCAATCTTCGCAAAGACATAGACAGAATGGAAGCTGTCCAGAGGAGACAACTAAAATGGTGCAGGGTCTGCAACGGAAGACATATGAAGAGAGACTAAAGGAGCTTAATATGTATAGCCTTGAGGAAAGGAGGAGAAGGGGACATGATAGAAACATTCAAGTACCTCAAGGGAATCAACAAAGTCCAAGAGGTAGCACCTTTCAAAAAGGGTGTGTAAGAACAAGGGGCACAATTTGAAGATGGGGGGTGGCTCAGAGGTAATTTAAGGAAGTATTTTTTTCACAGAGGGTTGTGGATGCATGGAACGGCCTTCCGGAGGAGGTTGTGGAGTCAAAAACAGTGGTGGAATTCAAGCATGCATGGGACAGTTATAAGGCCATTCTAGGGGGTGGGGGTAGGAAGAAGTAGGCTGCTGGTTAACTAGGATCTGCAGCTTATCCAGTAGGTAGGGAAATGGGCAGACTGGGTGGACCAAGCGGTCCTTATCTGCCATCAAATTCTATGTTTCTATGTTTCTATGCTCTATTGCGGGGTTATACCCATTTCTGACTAGACAGCAGCCAGAGAGAGGCACCACTAGATCAAAAATAGCAATGGTAGTAAAATAATAACTTGGAATATTACAAAAGATCCAGAAAAAAATAAATGATTTGATATCTTTTATTGGACCAACATAGATGTTACAAAACGTTGGTCCAAGAAAAGTTATCAAATCATCTTTTGTCTGGATCTTTTGTCATAAGGACCAATACGGCAACATAACTAATTTTCTGGAGTATTACTGGGATTATTAATAAAATCACTGGTATGGAATGGCAAGAATAGTTTTAGGAAGCTGACATCATTTGGCTCCAGGAAATGTGGGTCTTGGAAAAAGATAATTTTTAACTTAATGGTTTCACAATAATTCACTCTTTGGCAGAAAAAGGAAAAAAGTGTGGCAGGCCGGTATGAGGTCTTTTAATAGGTATTAGAATTTTACCTGAGATTAAATGCAGTAAAATACTAAGTAAAGATTATCATAAACTTAATCAAGTTTATATTAATGGACAGGAATGTTTGGTTTCTAATTTTTTTTTTTATTATTTTTATTAATTTTTCCACTGAATAATATAAATTATCTAATAATAACATATTTACAGTAATACAAAAGATTCACATACTAAATAGTTAACATCCGGTAGAGATTTTCATAACAGTTTGTTACAGAGAGTTTTCAATCATCCTGAGGTCAGGAGAACCATGAAAGGAGTCCATATCTTGTTAAATAGTTCAAGTTTTATCTATCATTAGGCTAAGCTTTCAGGTCTACTGCATTTGTTGTTGGTTGATTGTTTCTGCTCTTACCTCCTTATTTCTTTTGTACATGGTTCTTCTTTTTTGGCAAGGGAAGGGCCCAGGCAACCACCCCCATCCCCAACCACCCCATGCTACACTCCTTTGATAGGGTAGTTCAGTTGTGACATTTCCTGTAGCAAAGCAGGAAGGGAAGGATCAGAGAGATATCCACACAGTGACCTCACTTACAGGGGCACAAGTAATTTAACTTGTTATAACAAGTTACACAAAAATTAACAAACAAAACAAAAAAATCTAACTTTTGCCTTCATTCTCCTCATTCTAGTTACTCAGACCAGGTTATAAACCCAGCAACTCATCTGGAATGGATATTATTAACTGCAGGTACAGCGGGACACTTTTCAAAAGGGCAGTTATACAGGATTTAGGATGCTGTCCTACGTGCTGGACCATTAGAGATCTATGGGCTCAGCTCCAGGCAGCATGGGCAGAGATTGTGCACCTCAAATCACATATTCAGGAGGAAACACACTATAAGAACTGCCCGCCATTTCCCCAACATCCAACTGAAGCACCTCGACCGTAATGGGTTGTTGCTGTCAGAGATTGGCAGGTGGTTAGGAGGGGCAAAGCAGGTGCCCCATCACTCAATGCTCTCCAGTGTATCACCTCCACAAACCATATAAAAACTACAAACAGATATATGCCTCTATCTCCAAAATCAAACAAAGGGGCAGGGGACACTGCAGAGCAGGACACTGTAGCACAGATGCTAGTGCAACAAAACTCACCCAAAACAGGGACCAAAACCAAAAAAGCAAAAAGGAAATCCAAAACACTTCTGATCATAAGAGTGTCCATGATTCAGGGAGTTGATACCTACTCCAGCCTGGGGTAATGGTCAGATGTCTCCCAGGTACATCAACGTGGAGAGACACTGACCGCATTGCTAAAATTGTGCAGGAAGCAGGAGAAAACATTGACATCCTGGTACACATAGGGACTAACAAGCTCACCATCTGGTCAGTTGTAGAGACCAAGGAACACCTGACCAGGCTGGGAGACAAACTGTTATTCATTTCCTATGGCATCTCCTTCTCTGAGATCCTGCCAGTCTGAGAGAAGGGGGCAGATGGACAGAAGATCAGAGAAGGGGAGATAGGGGGAGCTAAACATATGGCTCAAGGGCTGGTGCCAGGAAAAAGAACACAAATTTGTAGGTAACTGGAAACAGTCTTGGGAGCGAAAGTTCTTTATATTTGATGGACTGCATCTGACTAAGGAGGGAGTCAGTGCATTGGGGCAGAAGTTTGACATCTGTGCAGAATATTTAAACTAGCAAATGGGGAGGGGGTGCAGCACCCGATACATCAAATGGGAAGAACACCCCTCCCCCCTCAGCTAGTGATCAAACAGGAGGTCAGCATGTTTATAGTTCATTTGCATCACCAGGTAAGGAAAAAGGTCCAGCTCCCCATACAACATGCAGGGGAAATGCTGCACCTCACCCAACAACTAACACACCGAAATCTGGCCAATGGAAAATTATGTACATAAATGACCGCAGTTTGGGAAACAAGATCCCAGACCTGCAGGCAACAATGACAGAGGCTAAACTGGACATAGTAGCCATTAGCGAGACATGGTTCACCAGTATCAACACTTGGGAGTCTTCAGTACTCGGCTATGTATGGTTCAGAAGAGACCGAGGTGCAAAAAGGTGGGTGGGGGGTGGAGTGGCCTTTTATGTCAATGAAAATATCAAAGCTACAGAAATTCAGAATACACATAAGAAGCTAGAAGAACTATGGGTCACCCTGAAAACAGGAAATGAGACAGCCATATGAACTGGGGTTGTCTACATAGACACATTACTGTTAGAAGATATACAAAACATGACAGCTAAAGGGGAGGTTCTGATAATGGGAGACTTCAACATGCCCGATAGAGACTGGTCAATACCAGCAGGAACATCCACCAGAACTAGACACATAGTGGATGCCCTGAGAGGGAGGGCCTCAAATAGCTGGTACAACAACCCACAAGAGACAGGGCTATCCTAGACTTAGTACTGCCTAACAGGGAAAGGATCACAGATCTCCAGGTAGAAGGTCACCTGGGGCCAGTGACCATCACATGGTATGGTTCAATTTGGCCACTAGAACTAAATCATCCCATTCCAAGGCAAAAATATGGAACTTCAGGGGAGCTGACTTTAATAAGATTGCCAACAGAGTTAAGCTAGCCCTGGCAAGAAGAAATACAGGTGAGGGGTACAGGCAAAGTGTGCAAGCATTAAGGATGCAATACTTGAAGCAACATCCCATTGTGTTAGAGAGAAAAGCAAGAGCAAATGAAGGAGGAAACCATTTTGGTTCTCAAAAACAGTAGCAGAAAAGGTCAGAGCCAAAAGGCTGGCCTTCAGGAAATATAAGGGAACACAGCGGGATGAAGATAGGGAGGCATACCAAACTTCCCTAAGGGAAGCAAGGAAGACAGTAAGGCAGGCAAAGGCCCAAATCAAGAAAACACTAGCACAAACAGTAAAAGAAGGGGACAAGACACTCTATAGATACATTAGTGAAAGGAGAAAGTCCAAAGGGGGTATTGCTGAGATCAGGAGGGATAAGGGAGAGTGTGTGAAGGAGGATCAGGGAAAAACATCTATCCTAAATAGATACTTCTGCTCAGTATTTACTGAGTAGAAGGTAGGGCAGGGCTCACAGCTCAGCACCATGGACACCGGGGGGAGGGAGGTGTGCACTAGTCCCTGCACAAAAGAAAGGGTCCTACAAGAGCTCACTAAGCTCAGGGTGGACAAGGCAATAGGACCTGATGGCATACATCACAGGATAATAAAGGAGCTAATGGTGGAACTAGCAGAGCCATTAACAGAACTGTTTAGTGAGTCTCCAAGCACAGGAGAGGTCCCAGAAAACTGGAGGAGGGCTCACGTGATCCCGTTCCACAAGAGTGGTAGCAGGGAGGAGGTAGGGAACTACAGACCAGTCAGTCTTACCTCAGTAATGGGCAAGATTATGGAGGCACTCCTTAAGGAAAGGATAGTGCAACACCTTAAATTCACAGGAGCATAGGATCCAAGACAGCATGGGTTTACAACAGGAAGGTCCTGTCAAACTAATCTCATAGATTTCTTTGACTGGGTAACCAGAGTGGTGGACCAAGGGGGTGCAGTTGATGTCACCTACCTTGACTTCAGGAAAGCTTTCGATATTGTTCCACATAGATTGATTAATAAGCTGGGTAGGTTCAGGGTGGGTCAGAAGTTGGTCAACTGGGTGGCAAACAAGTTGGCAGGCAGAAAACAGAGAGTGGCAGTAAACGGTATACAGTCAGAAGAGATGCAAGTCACAAGTGGGGTACCTCAGGGATTCAGTCCTGGGGCCAGTCCTCTTCAATATCTTCCACAACATTGCAGATGGACTGGAGGGTAAGGGTTGTCTGTTTGCAGATAACACCAAGATCTGCAACAGAGTAGATGATCCAGATGGGGTGGGCAGAATGAGAAGCAATCTAGATAAACTGGCAAAATGGTCGGAAGAGTGGCAACTGGGGTTTAACACAAAGAAGTGCATGATCACGCACATAGGGAAGAGAAACCCTGAAGCCACCTATAGGTTGGGAGGGGAGTTGCTGGCAATCACAAGGGAAGAAAGAGACGTGAGCATCATCATCATCATAGATGACCTGAAATCATCCAAGCAGACCATTAAAGCAGTAGGTAAGGCTAGAGGGATGTTGGGGTGAATTAGTAGGGGTTTGCAAGTTGTAAAATGGAGGTATTAATCCCTCTTTACAAGACACTAGTTAGGCCCCATGTGGAGTACTGCATGCACTACTGGAGGCCGCACCTGCACAAGGACATTAACAAAATGGAGGCAGTCCAGAGAAGGGCAACCAAAATGGTGCAAGGACAGCATCAGGAAACATATGAGGACAGATTAACGGAGCCCAATATGTATACCTTAGAGCAAAGGAGGGAGAAAGGTGATATGATCGAAACATTCAAACATCTTAAGGGCATTAACAAGGTGAAAGAGTCTAACATGTTTTATTATAAGAAAAATAGCAGGACAAGAGGACACAGCATGAGATTAGAGGAAGGCAGATTAAAGGGTAATGCGAGGAAGTTCTTTTTCACAGAAAGGGTGGTGGATGCATGGAACAGCCTACCTCAGGAAGTGGTGGATATGAATACAGTGCAGGGTTCAAACAGGCATGGGATAGGCATAAAGGGAGCAATACAGATGAGTATGAATAGATAGGACATTGACAAGAGTACAGGCCTGTGGCACATTCATAAGGTAGACAAAAAAATTAGCATACTGGATGGGCCTTGCGGTCCTTATCTGTCGTCAACTTCTATGTTTCCATGTAAAGAGTAACTTATTAATTCATTTTGAGCAAGCAACCTCATATTTTTTCAACCATTCTTCCATCAGAGTAGGGTCTTTACTTTTCCAATTACTTAAAATGAATCTTTTCAAATACAGAGAGAATGTCCATTGCTCAGGATTAAATGGTAACTTCAAAGACATAACATTTGGACAAATATTACAAGCCATCTTCTAGATAGGATTTATATTAGGACAATCCCATAACATATGCCCAAGAGAAGCATGTATATCATTACATCTCCAGCACAGCCCATCTTCTAACAGACCCATTGATTCCAACTTTCTGGGCTAAACTAGTAGTAGTGAAGTATTTTAAATTGACCTTGTCATCCTTGAAGGTCCTTACAGGCTTTATAACCAATTGGCCATAATTTGGACCAGGAGACAGTGGAAATGTTTATGTTTAGGTCTTTTTCTCATTTAGATTTGGAATCAGAGGAGTCTGAGTCTTCTTTGTCTATCGGGTATCTATATAGGATACCTGAGCCTTTAAAAAGATTAACTAGTTTGAGGAACTGGGTCCATTCCAAGGATTTTGGAATAGAATTACTATGGGATAGAACAGATTTTTTAAGATGGTTTCTGATTTGAAGAAAGTTACTAAATTCAGATTTATGTAAACCATATATGTCTGATTTGCTCAAATGAGTATAGGCTGTCGGTTTATTTATTTAGTTTTTGTTGACCAGGTAAGTGCACTAGACAAATCCTGCCTATTTTCAGGCACGACCGAGGGGAGGAGGATACAGATGAATGCCAACTAACCTTGAACCAGATTAAGCTGTTGGTGGTATTTTTAGTGAATGAGTGAAATTTGGCCAGAACACCGGGGAAATTCCCCTACTGTTTGTCAGTAGGGGGCTGACTGGCTGGAGGCAAGATGGCCACTGCGTTAGTGAGCCCAACGAAGGTGGTTGTGGAGGAGGCGAATGAGGAGCTGGAATGCCTGTTTACTGACAGTGCACAGAAGATATCAGTTATTGAAGGACTCACCGAGGAGATTTTTCATGAAGCGTATTCAACGATTGAAAGTTTGGAGATATCGCAGAATAGCAATGTTGTTGTGGAATCGGAGTATTCTCCCTTACAGGCTGCTGCAGCGGAGGTCCCTGCAATGATAGTATCAGACACTGTTGGAGTTTCTTCTGGATCAGAGGTGTTTGCATCGTGAGACGACCCAACAGCATGGCAGAATGCGGAAGTGCCCCAGTGTGTAGAGATGGCTGACCCGAGTTTGGCACAGCTTCCAGTTTCGGAAGTCTCAGGGTCTGTTCCTGTTTCTAGTGTATGTCTGGAAGGAGGTAACCAAAGGGGGCTATTGCCTGGTAAACCGACGGGGGAAGTCATTGGAATCGAGACAGTACTGTGTGGGAAGCCTCTGGTGAGTAATGTTTCGGGGTCCGCTGCCAATACAAATGTTAATTTGAATAAAGACTCAGGGTTTGTTTTTAAACCCTTGGAAAAAGAACGGATTCTTCCTAACTTTCAGAGCGCTGTTAGATTTCAAGTGGACTCCGGTGAGCAGGAGGGAGTTACCGAATTTTGTTTCAAAGCTAGAAGAGGGCAGCGGTCGGACTTGGAGTATGTGCAGTGCCCGAAATCGTAGTGTGATGCTAAAAGGGACATTACTCCACCTTTACCGATGGTAGGACTTCAGCAACCCGAAGCCCCTTTGATTCATGATGATTCTTGGTCTCCCCAAGGGGCGTTGAGGGCTGCTGGATGGGGGAAATCTGGCAAAGGAGTTTGGACTCCCACTCAGGATTGGGACCCAGTTTTTGACTTTAAAAAAAATTCCCGAGTGGAATCCTCAAGGTATGAAGGAAGGGGTCGAAGGGGATAAAAGTGTTGTTCTTAACCCTGTAAAAACTACAGGTGTTGATGGGAGAGGTTCTGATAAGGCTTTAAACATTGATGTTGTTAAACCTGTTTTGTTAGATTCTAGTACAGTTAACACTATGGAAAAACCTTTAATGTCCTCTTTTTTTCCCAATGCTAAAAGGGAAGCTGCGCCATGGCGTAATGCAGTACGCATTAGATATAAAGGTGGTTTACCAGATAGGCCAGACAGATATCATGTCGGTAAATTGCTGATTAAGGAATCTTTGGGGTTTTCTGCAAGGGATGTTGTTGCCTTTATTAACATTTTGGGTGAAGACAATTTTGATATTAGTTTTCGTTCTGCATATTTGTTAGAATTATTCTGAGAAAGATATACCCAGGTAAAATTCTCCCCCTTGTGGACTCCTTTTTTGGTTATTCCCCTTTCTACCCCTTTAATTAAACACATAACTGTCATGTTTTGGAATGAAGGGGTCCATATCGAAGATATAACGCATTGGCTGTCTCTTAAGTGTGAAATACAGGGAGACCCAGAACCTATATTGGATACTGAACAATTTTGGACGGGGGCTTGGAAATTTAAAGTCAAATTGAGACAAACAGAGAAGGGCATCGAACATATCCCAAACTCCTTTTTGTTGAGTAGGGATAGGTGTGTCTGTTTTTACAGTGGCCAACCTCGGGCGTGTTATAAATGTGGTTCAAAAACCCATTTATCCAGTACTTGTGACCGCCCCAGATGCGACAATTGTGGAGAAGTGGGACATGGAGTAATGCAATGTGCTAACCCCACAAAATGCGATCTATGTGAAAACTATGGGCATGCCTTCAAAGATTGCACATGGGCGGTTAAGAACAAGGCCTCATGTGGTAGTGTTGACTTACTTGTACAACAAGCCCAGGAGGCTGTTCTCAAGGCAGAGGCTGTGGTGCAGGATAAAACATCCACCCTTTCTCTTCCAAAGCGAGCAGATAAGATCTCATTACCAAAAGTTTCAGTACCAATAGAGTTTGTAGCTTCCCCTCCCCCCTCTGAAAAGACATTAGGAGTTGCTATACAAGCAGGACAAATTCAGAAGATAGGTTTATTACAACTAGTGTGTTACAAAGACCCAGAGGAGAACAAGGATGATGGGTTAGTGGCTCCTATATCTTTGCCTCCTAGACGGTCTACTAGAATGTTTAAGGTGGTTTCAACACCGGCAAAGTTGGAGGTAGAAACGCATAATACATATGCAGCTCTTTTTCCTGCCTGGGGTGACTCTGAGATGGACCTAGGGGACTCAGACTCGCAAAAGTCAGTTCCGGGTGAACCTATAAATGAGTATAAAGAAAAGAAAAAGAAACGCAGAAAAAAATGAGGTGCGGTCCTTTTTTCATTATTTTTTGACTAATGGGGTTTCTTTGGGCATCCTTGAATACTCATAGTTTATTAAATTCGGTTAAACGCAAAGCACTTTTTCACTTACTTCATGACAGGAAACTTTCTCTATGTTTTGTTCAGGAAACTTGGATGTTTTCCAAGGAACAACTCCTCTCTTTTCAAAATTATTGGCCATGGGGGCCGTCATTTTGGTCGTTTGGTAGAGAAACAGCTGATGGCATTGGGATTCTTTTCAGTGGTTATCACTTTTCTTTATACAAACTGGTTGATTTAATCCCTGGGAGAATATTAATTTTGGACGGTGCATGGCTGGGTATTCAATTTAGATTGATAAATCTTTATAACCCTCAAACAAAGGCTGCCAGAATAAGCTGTTTCAAAGAAATTCAACCTTATCTAGTTACGACCTCACCCATTCTGTGGGGAGGAGATTTTAATTGCACTCTGTTAAGTAAAGGGATGACTACAAAAAAAATTTACTGCGATTCTAACTTTCCGGTATCAATGCTGTCAAAAGCAGATTTATTTAATTGTAATCAGACTTTAAAAGCACAGTGTAGTTATACCTTTTATAAGGGGTCTAAAGGCTCCACTATTGATTATTTACTGTGTTCTAACTCTCTGTCAGTGCATAATGTTTGTATATTGCCCATTGAATTTTCTGATCATCAGCTTGTGCAGGTTGAAGTGGGTGAACTAATTTGTCAGAACCCCAGGACTAATAGATGGAAATTAAATTCCACCTGCTTGCAGGACCAGAGGGTGAAAAACTCAATTAAATTAATCTTGGAAGCTAGATTGTCAGTGAGTTTTTTATATTCTGATTTGGGACTCTGGTGGGAAGAGACTAAGGCTGATTGTACGCAATGGTTTAAGTCTTATGGGATTCAACGCAGGAAATCACAGTTTAGTGCTTATTTAACACTGAGATCCCATTTACAAGATCTGTATTCAATAGCGAATGCTACAAATCAGGACTTATCCTCTCAGATAAATATTGTCCAAGCGGACATGAGAAGGTTACAATATGATAGGGCTAAATCTCTGCAAGCCCTTTTGAATAATCATTTAGGAAAGTTAGTTATAGGAGACCCCTATACCTTGTGTAAAACACTTAAAGATTCCACTTCCTTGGAGTTTTTGTATTCAAAATTGGGAAAGGTGTCAGATGTACTGGGTATTAGCTCTGTTATTAATCAGTATTTTCAAAATTTAAGATCTCCTGAATCACCGTCTGTACAAGAAATACGGGATTATTTAAAATTTGCCCCCCAAGTTTGGAACAAAATCTGATTGCTGCTACGATAAAACCCTTTTCTATTCAGGGAATTGAGTCAGTTATTGGTCAATTGAAAGATAATACTTCACCAGGCCTTGATGGTTTATCTAACTCATTTTATAAATCCTTTCGGACTGAATTGAGTGCTGGTTAACTTTTATTATTTAATTCTTTTTTAGCAGGCCACTCGATTCCGAGTTCCTTTACTCAAGGAATTCAAGTCTATATCTTTAAATCAGGGGATAAGGGGAGGTTGGAAAATTGGAGGCCAATTACTTTATTATATTCCGACTATAAAATTTTTGCAACCTTATTAAATAACAGACTGAAACAATTGGCGTCAATAGTCATTTCACCAATGCAGCACTATGGAATTCCAAATAGACGGATTCAGTCAATTTTGACTACCATTAGAGATGTGATAGAATACTTGTCTTAATTAGGTATGGGTGGTGGTTTACTTTCATTGGACTTCGAAAAAGCCTTTGATAGGGTGAATCATTGTTTTCTTTTTCAAACTTTAAGTTATTTTGGGATTCCAGTACAAATGTTGGAAGTGATTAAAGGTCTGTATGCACATATGCAGGTATTCCCTATTATTAAGGGAATGTTAGGACATCATATTGAGATTTCCACAGGGGTGAGACAGGGCTGTCCACTGAGTCCTTTGTTATATGTTATTACTTTAGAACCATTGATTAGAGCTGTTAGTTTAAAATCTTTATGGGAAGGTGTCCTAATTCCAGGCACAAAAATGAGGTTAACAATACAAGCATTTGCTGATGATGTGTGTTTATTTTTTCAGAATTTAGATCAAATAGATTTTTTTTTCAAGAATTCCAAATATATGCCAAATTGTCCAATACCAAACTAAATTATACTAAATCTAAAGGCTTATTGATGGGGTATTGTCCTATGGGGTTGGTTAGCAATACCACTATTTCATTACTGCCTGAGCTGATCACAGTTTTGGGAGTTTTGTTTGGTCCTCAAAATCTCTCTGCTGAAAACTGGTTAACAGTTTTAGGTAATGTGGAACGGAAAGTTAATAATTGGAAACGATTTACATTTAGTAAACTTAAAAGAGTGCAAATCCTGAAACAGTTTATTTTACCTTGTCTTCATTATATTGCAGTCATTTTTCCTTTACCATCCCAGTTTGAGACTAAGCTTTATAGTCTTTGTTTTCAATTTTTATGGGGAAATAGGCTGAACCCAATAAAGAGAGTTTATACATATTTGGAAAAAAAAGGGGGTGTGGGTATGATCGATCCAGTGGTTTTCTGTTTTTCACTATTTTGTATAAATTCCTTGAAATCCACTTTAAGTTTCTCAAATATGAGTGAAGAGCAGTGTTTCCGAGCAGGTATAGGCCGATATTTGAAATCTTGGTCGCAATATGCTCGTAAAATAAACTACCATTTTCCTCTGCCAATTTATTTTATTCCAGTAGCTAAAAAATTATATAAGTGGAAATTAACAAAATCTCAAATTTGTGACAGTTCGGTTAAGACTTTATATAAGAGCATAATGGTTTCACAATATCCTACGAGTCCAGTCTTTAAGTACTGCCCCCTCCTCCTTAAATCAGGTAGCATTGGATCAATTGAATAATCCGAGATTGTCACCTTATATGTGGGAAACACAATGACTAATTATGTACGGTAGATTGAATGTCAGAGGGACAGCAAAATATAAAGCAAAAGAGGAAAGGTATTGCCCATATTTTAAATGTATAAATATGGAAGAAACCATGGAACATTTCTTTTTGGAGTGTTCAAATACAGTTCCATTATGGGCCTATCTTGCAAAAGGTTGGTCATTGCCATGGTTATTAATCCCTTCTTATCAATTCTTAATACTTGGGGAACTCCCTCCTATTTTAAAAATCTATGAGAAAAGGACAGTATGGATATTGTTGGCTGTTTTACGGTTCTGTTTATGGCAAATTAGGTGTCAATGGGTGTTGTTTCAAAAACAGACTTCAGAGAAAGCATTTTTTCTTTATGTAACCAATGAACTGCAAAAAGTGTATTCCAAAGAATTACAAATTTTTACAACAGATTCTGTTAGGCTATGGTGGAGGGGTTTCTCACATATTATTAAATATAAGTAGGTATTGTTGATGGTTTGTGTAGTTAGGACACCATTGTTATTAAGGGGTTATATCTGACGGTTCTAGATCAGTATCTGTATCATCTTTTCATTTTTCATGCTTGATGTATAAGTAATATTGATGTTCTCATTTTTCTTTTCTTTTGTTTTCTATTTTGTTTTAATTCTTATTTTGATAAAAACACCCCTACTCTTTTCGAGAAGTACCATGGGATCTTTAATATCCACCTGAACTACCACCAATCCAGGCAGATGGGACCTCGGTTTAACGTCTCATCCTAAAGACAGCACCTCAGAAGTGCAGCACCCCTCTTATGCTGCACTACAGTTTCAGTATTGGGATATTAACCCAAGTGCCAGATGTGGGAACTGAACCCACAGCCCTCTGATCTCCTGGTCTTAGAGGCAAGTGTGCTACCTACTGAGCCACTGACACTGACAACCCTCAACCCTCAGCACCACTGGGCCAGCTCCAGATGTGTACTTTTTAATGATCAGCTGGCAGTATAGCCTAGAGGTTAAAGCAATCCTAAAGATGGATTATTTTTACTAACGGTTTGAAATGTAAAGGTGATAACTCACTAGTTTCAATGCACATACAAAACAATTATTATAAATGTAGAAAGTGTTGTAATAACACCTTAAAACACACTTAATAAAACAGATGATTTCCTATTTAACCTACAGTAAATGGAGGGCCAAGTTTCTCGGTGACATAATTTCCTGTCAGGAGCCTGAAACATATGGCTTCCCCAGCCCTTAATTACAGGCTGATTTACATATGAATAACTCTGGACTGCAAAGACTCACAGATGAGCACAATGGCTCACTCAAATTAGCTTTTTATGGGCTCTCAGATATTAAGAAACCCTGTTGATGGCAGTTCCCCTTTAATTTAGACAAGCTCAATCTTGAGGGTTTATTCCCCATAAGAACTTCTGGAATAACTGATCTAAACTTTTGAACCAAGAGAGTTTGATATGTACAGGGAGGTTGTTTAATATGTAAAATATTTTGGGGCAATTATTAATTTGATCAAGTTTATTTTACCATTCACTTGGGAACAGAAGATGGAGGTGTGTTCAGGTAAGTGGCTCTGTTTCATTTTCTTCTGTTTTAATGGTGATATTTGAATAGTTTGTATTTTAAATTAGTGCTGTGAGTTAAATTAGTGCTTTGAGTTACAACTGCTTAAATTAGTACTGTGAGTTACAACTGTTACTTGTTCTGTGATATTGTAACTGTTGGTGGCTTGTGTGCTGGTTGGGGGAATGGTTGTTGGCTGTGATATTTAAAGTAAAATTTAAGTCTGTGCTGTTTGCCTAGTGAGAGGGGGAGGGGTAATTACAGGTACCATCTTGTCTTGCATTATTCACTTGGGAACAGAAGAGGGATGTGTGTTCAGGTAAGTGGCTCTGTTTTATTTTCTTCTGTTTTAATTGTGATATTTGAATAGTTTGTACTTTAAATTAGTGCTGTGAGTTAAATTAGTGCTATGAGTTATAACTGTTTAAACTAATACTAACATACTAACATACTATTTGCCAGCAGATTAGGCCTTACGGTCTATCGAGTCTGCTCAAACCTTAGATCCTTAGTTGGGTGCCAAGGCCCTCCCATCACTTGTGCTCCAGAAACCCCTATCATCCATCCCCAACCCCCTGGGACAGGCCATCATCTGATACATCCACTTTCTGTGTCTGTCCCACCCTCTCTTGAAGCCCTCCACTGTGGATCTCTGAACCAGCTCTCCAGGCAGTGCATTCCAAGGGTCCACCACCCTCTCAGTGAAAAACCTCCTCCTCTTTCCCCTCACCCTTCCACCTTCAAACTTCAAACCATGCCCTCTGGTGATACCTCCCTGCTTTAGTCTAAAGATCCCTCCATGTTTACCCTATTTATTCCTTGAGGTACTTGAGGGCCTCAATCATGTCCCCTGTCTCTCCTCTCCTCCAATGAAAACAGGCAGAGCTCCTCAAGTCTGTCCTCACCGTCAAATCCCTAGCCCTCGTGATCATCTTAGTTGCCCTCCTCTGTACCCTCTCCAGGAGCTGTATGTCCCTCTTCAAGTGTGGTCTCCAGTACTGTACACAGTACTCAAGGTGTGGTCTAACCAGTCCATTGTATAGCAGCAGAATCACTTCCTTGCTCCTAGAGGTGATCCCCCTTACGATGCATCCCAACATCCTGTTTGCCTTGCTAGCCGCTCTCCTGCACTGCTCAGAGTTATTCATACATGCATCCACCATGACCCCTAGGTCTTTTTCCCCTATTGAGGCCTCCAGCACCTCCCCTTCTAGGGTGTACCTGTGTTTAGGGTTTCTCTGACCAAGATGCAACACCTTGCACTTGGTGATATTGAAATTTAATTTCCATGCGTGAGCCCAGCTTTCCAGGGTGTCCAGGTCCCCTTGCAGGGCCAACCTCTCCTCTTCTCCCTCAACTACTGCTCCCATCTTGGAGTCATCCATGAAGAGACTCATTTCACACCCTATACCCTCCCTGATGTCTGATACGTATGCATTAAACAGGATTGAACCCAGGACTGAGCCCTGCGGTACCCCACTACCAACCTCTCTAGGGTTCGAGAGCTCCCACAGACCACTACCTCTGGGTGCATCCAGCTAGCCAGTTTTCAATCCATCTGACCATCAAAGGGCCTACTCTTAACCCCATCAGTTTCTCCACCAGACCACTGTGGGGGACAGAGTCAAACGCCTTGCTGAAGTCCAAGAATAATACATCCACAGGCTTTCACCTGTCCAGTTCTGATGTTACCCATTCGTAGAACTCCACAAGATTGGTTTGACATGATCTACCTGGCACAAACCCATGTTGCCGACTATCCTGACCTCCCACCTCCTCTAAGTACACCCCCAATCCTTCCTTTAGTATAATCTCCATTAATTTTCCCACCACCGAGGTCAAACTGATGGGTCTATAGTTACCTGGTACTTCCCTCAACCCCCCTTTATGGATTGGCACCACATGTGCCTCTTGCCAATCCCTAGGTACCCTCCCTGTCTCAAGTGACCTGTTGAAGAGCTCCGCCAGGGGTGCAGCCAATATGTCCGCCAATTCCCATAGTACTCTCGGATGAATGCCATCCGGCCCAGGAAATTTGTGTTTCTTTAGGGCCTTGAGGGCTAACCACACCCTTTTGGTGGAGATAGCATCATCTGTCCCCTCCACCTTACTGGCCTTTTTATCCTTATCCAGATGTGACACCCCTGGAGTACCTCTCCCTTCCTCTTGCTCCATTTCTGTTGCTCCCCTGACCCCACTCACTGCCACTTCTATCCCCTTTGTGTCTTGCTTTGTAGATATCCCATCCCCCTCCCTAGTGAACACAGAGGCAAAGTACTCGTTAAATACCTCTGCCTGGTCCCTCGCCTCTTCCACCCACCCTCCTTCTGATCTCAATCTGCTGAGATGGGCCTTAGTTTTTCTCCACTCCCCAATGTACCGGAAGAACCCCTTTTCCCCTCCATGTATCCCCTGTGCCAGCCGCTGCTCTTTACTGGACTTTGCTCCCCTCACCATCCGGGTGACTTTTCTAGATGCAAGATGGTACATTTCTTATCCCTATCCCCTTGTTGTTTTATATTTTTATAGGCCGCCTTTTTCTCTGACTGCTACCTGTACCTCTCTGGACCACCAGCATGGTTTATGTGACCTTGCCCTTACGTTTCAACTTAGCGCAGATCCTGACTGCCTCCATGAAGTCCCCGCTTTATGACCTCCATCTCCTTTCCACACTTGTCATTGATGTAATCCCTCAAGTGATCCTTGAGAATATTTCCATGCCCACAAAGTCTGCCCCCTGAAGTCCACTGCCAGTGTCCTAGATCTCCCCTCCCCATGCTTATTTGAAACCAGACAGTATTGTGGTCGCTCCCAGTCAGGGGTCCTGTACAACCAGGTCCCTTACCAGATCCCCATCTGCCAGAACCACATCCAGGACATGCCCCTCCTTGTGGGCTCCATCACATGCTGTGTTAGAACACATCCTGGAAGCCATCCAGCAGCCTCTGCTCCTTGGCCACCTTAGAGGACATGGTTCCCCAGTTTGCACTGCATGAATACAGTCCCCATCAACACCACCTCCTTCCCTTTTGGTCCACACTGGGCAATGATGTTGTCCAGCAAACCATCCTCTAGAACATCACTCATCCGGGGGCCTATATACTACACCCAGCTTGACCTTATCTCCTGCTGGAGATCGTAGGTGACCCATAAGGCCTCCACGTTTCCCTCTGCCTCTTCTACCCTAGCAATTTCTATGTCATCTCTAATGAACATAGCCAGTCCACCCCCTCTGCCCTCCTTTCTATCCTTCCTAAGCATCGTGTACCCCCACACGTTTAGGTCCCAGTCATGGTTTTTGTTGGCCCACGTCTCCGTGACCACCGCCACATCCACCTCCCCTCAAACAGCATGGCCTGGAACTCTGGCAACTTGTTTCCCAAGCTCCTGGCATTTACTAATACCAACCCCCACCCCTTATCCCTGATCCTCTTTGTCGAACCCCACCCAGATTCCTTATACTTCCATCCTCCCTCTGCTCCTCCTGAAACCTCCAGCCCAGTCTGTTTCCCCCCTCCCCCCCTTGGGCTTGAAGGCTACTCCCTTCATCTGGAGGAGAGGGCTTCTGGTCAGCCCCTCCCTTATCCCTTCCCCCCTCACAAGTTTAAACCCCACCTTCTTGAATGTAGTCAGCCATCCCCTGTTTAAGGACTTCCTTTCCTAATGGGGCAAGATGAAGCCTGTCCCTGGCATATAGTCCCTATCCTCCCAAACTCCTTTCCAGTTCCCTAACACCCCAACCCACTCTCTTCACCCCACTTCCTGAGCCAGTCATTAACCTCTGTGAGCTTCATTTTTTTTCTCCACTGAGGCCTTTGGTACTGGCAATATCTCTGAAAAGGAAATGTTGCATCCATTATCCCAACAAACTCTGGCAAGTTCTTGGAACCTTGCTTGGATTTCCAAAACGCTAATTCCCTCTAGATCATTAGTTCCCAAATGCACAAGGAAATCTGGTTTCCCTCCACAATCCCTAACCATTTCATACACCATGAACTTTTCTCTGTGCACTGTCAGCCCAGAGATGCTCACTACCTTCACCTGGCTATGGCATCCATCCCCCTGTCCCTCCCACTGGATACCCCTAATCATCGAGTCTCCCAATAACAGGACCTCAACACCGCCATCATCCTTATGGTTACCTCCTCTATGCCCTTCAGCCCCCATCCCCCCTTTATTTGTGATCTCAATTCCATGGGAGTCTTCCTGCCTTATTAGAGACCCCCTTGTCACCCTCCCTTTTCTGCCTCCCTCGTTATTTTGCCCACTTAACTCAAACCCCCTCTGAATAGGTGTCCCCTTTAACCCTCTCTTATCTGAACCATTTATCCTGGCCCTGATGGTTTCCCCTTCCCCCACACCACCATCCTCCCTTGTAATAGTACCCCTGCCTCCAGAGGCTCTCTGTGGGTCCCCTTTAGCTAGGGCCCCATCCTTGGTACTGACCCCCTCTGCTGAAGGGGGGGCTCCTCTCCCACCTCCTTGTCTCCCAGTTTCTCTCCAGTCATGCTCTCCTCCCTCATGTCTGCAATATGTTGCATCTCCCCCATTTGCTTAACATTTATGTTTCCCCTTCTCCCTCTGGGACTATTTCTAGCCTTTCCTTTGCCGGTCTGTGATGGCCTATGGGTATCCGACTCCTTGCCCCCGGCCTCTGTATAAGTTTCCTCATTTCCACCAACCCCTTCCTCCCCTCTAGGTTGCTTAGTAGCTCAAATTTATTGTGACACTCTATGTCAGCCTCCATCAAGTAACCCGAGTTTCCCCTGACTGCACCTCTAAACTTCCCCTCTTCTTCCCCTCTTGCTCTATTCACCTTAGCAGCTCCCTTCCCACAGTCTGTTGTAGCTTGGCTTCCCCACAACAGCCCCTCCTGACTCTTCCCTCCTCCTCTTTGTATTCAGAATGTTCACCCTCACACTTTCCCTTAGCATCAACATCCCTATCTAGGGTCCTTTGTCCCTAATATCCCCCTCTTGCTTGCTGTAACATAACGTCCTGTAATTTCAGGCATTGCCCCAGCCCCCTCAGCCCCCACCTTCTGCTGCCCATATCCACACCCCTTATCCTTGGACACCCCCCCAGCTTACTCCTTAACCAATATACCTCACTCCTGATACAAGATAGCTGTGTACAGAGTGGGCAGCCTCCCTCTCTCCAGACCCAATTGAGAATTATTGCCATCCCATAGCCTGTGCAGCCTACAACCCTTCTGAAGATGCCTGCCATGGTGGAATATGGCCACCCTGTTTATCCCCCTCTGTTTATAATGGCACACCCCATTTTCTCAGTCCCTTTCCCCTGGAATACAGTTTCTGTCTATACTGACTGCAGGTATTTACAAACCCAATTTCAACCCCACCAATAAAGTTCCCAAGTCTCACAAACACATACAGTCCAGTGTGTGTCCAGTCCCACTAACAGTGTGTGTATGCAGACATCAGGTACCATATGATTTCACAGGCCCACCAGCTCCTGTTGCTTTGAATTTCAGTCCCAAACAGAAATACTCAGCCCTTCAATCCCAACCCCCAGTGGCTTTTCAGTATTTAAGAAAGTCTACAAAACAGGGTGGGTGGGAAGGCTCTTACCAACACCAGACAAACAACACATTTAAATTTCACTCTAATTATCACTGCCAATCAAGTGTTCCCACTGTGAGTCACAACTGTTACTTGGGCTGTGATTTTGTAACTGTTGGTGGCTTGTGTGCTGGTTGGAGGAACATTTGTTGGCTGTGTTAAAGCCCTCCCACCCTTTGTTAGAGGCTTTCTTAAATACTGAAAAGCCACTGGGGTTGGGCTTGAAGGCTGTGAGGAAGAGCTTGTGGACATACTAACTGCCTATATGAAATAACTCTTAAAGCTAACAGTCAGAAGGTAAAAGTTCAGACACAGGGTGTGTAGGTGAGTGGAGATAGAAAGGTTTACCAAGCACACATGGTCTCTTGCAATGATTGCTATGATACCAAAGCTAGCCTTGTTATGGGATGTCATATTTGGATTTGATATATACTAAGGTGGTAATGTATTACTAAGCTACAGATCTAGCATACTCAGGGCTGTGGTAAGTATTTAGGGTTCATAAGAGCTGTAATACAGTGAGGGGATTGTACTAATGTGTTACTGTATTAATGTAGTACACTGAGGGGATTGTATTAATGTGTTACTGAGTAAAGGCCATCAAATGAGGACTGGGGGTTAAAGAAGAACTGCTATCAGATTAGTAATAGAGCATACAAGTACAAGAGAAAGGACTGGGGGACAGGTGTGGGGATAAACTTAAACTATTCATGGGGGACAGATGTGGGGATACACTTAAGCCAAATGCAAATAATGGGGAGTAGGTGTGAAAGGGTGCAAAGGGAAGGGAATGCAAGGAGTGGTGGAAGTAGATGGAAATGGATAAGGTTGGGTAGAGGCTGCAGAATAGAGGGTGGAATGATGGGCGCTGTGGAGGGAGGGTGGCAGGCACAGGGAGGATCATAAGTTGCAATGGATGTGGGGTGGCTGTTTGGATGAATTTATTATGTAAACTGGGAGGCTGTCCAATTTGCTGCATGCTAAGAAAATTGGTGGATGAAGTAATGGGGTTATGGAGGGAACTAAGGAGAGTAAGGGAGGGGGGAGCTGAGGCATGAGTGACCCCACTAAAGAGGGGTGGGGAGATGCAGAGAGGGAACTGCAGAGCTAGAAATGGGGATATAAGGAGGATGGGGTGAGCAGAGGTGCAGTAGGAGGAGGGAGGGATCAGGGAAGAAGGAGGAAGGAGGTGATGGGCACCATTGTGTGGTTATCAAACAACAGGTTTACAGTGTTGGCAGAGAGAGGGGAGGGGTAGGGAAGGTCCAAGACACAGGAATTACAATGAGAAACAGAGATGGGAGAGGAAAGGTGGGGTATAGGAGGAGGGGGAGGCGGTAACAGGAGGGGAGGCAGCAGGGGGGAATGACGCAAGGAGCACAAAAGGTGCAGATGAGGGATGTAAGGAGGTAGGCAGTGGGTTTCCAGGGGGGGAGTGGACAGGGCTCACAGTGGAAGGGGGGGTCAGGATCAGAATGATGTGGGGTGTTAGTGCTGGGGAACTCCATACTGAAGGAGATCAGATGGGGAGGAAGGGGGAAAGGCACAGCCGTATCTGGGTCAAGGCAATTCTGAGGTTGACTGCAGACAGTGCAGGGCATGCACTTCTCAAGTGCAAAAGCAGAGGTAGGATGAAACCAGACATGGTGGTGCAGGTGGGAACAAACGACTTGGCCAGAGAAAGAGTGGAGGTGGTAAAGGGGAGGTTTGAGGAACTGGGTAGGCAGTGTGAGGAGGTGAGGTGCTATTGGTATCATGTGCAAGTACAGGGGGAAAAAAAGGATAGAGGAGTTCAATGGGTGGCTGAGGGACTGGTGCTGAGCCAGGAAATATGGACTGGTGTCAGACTGGGGCAGAGCCTAGGACAACGGTGACCAACATGCAGGGAACAGGATACATTTGAGAAAGGAGGGGAAGAGTATGCTCAAACAGGGAATGGAGGGGTATATTTCAACAAGGGTGGATTTAAACTAGGAAGGGGGAGATGGCGAGGGGACCATTGTTATAAACAATGTCCAGAAAAGGGAGCATAGGGTGCTCACCCCCCTAGTTAGAGGTGAAGGCAGTGAGGAGGGGGCATAGAGAGGGCAAAAGGGGGGAAGAGGAATGGTAAGGTTGGGGAGGCAACAGGCTGGAAGGTGGTCTCACTGAATGCATGAAGCCTAAGGTACAGAACTGCACAGTTACAGGCTGTCTAGATGGTGGAATTGGTGGACATAGTGGCCATCATGGAAACATGGGCCACCCAGTACCTGACTGAGATATGATGATCCCAGGGTACAGGCTATTCAGAAAGGATATGGCCAAGGTGAATGGGGGGAGGTCAACTATGTGAGGGAGGGAGGGGATGAAGTGTGTAAGGATGGAAGGGGAGGAGGGGAGAACAGAAGCTCTGTAGATGCAGTTCCAGGATGCAAGGAATAGGACACTGAGAATGGGGGTAGTGTACAGGCCACCATTACAGGGTTGTGACCTGGACCAGGAACTGGCAGATCAAAATTGAAGGGTAAGCAGGAAGGGAAGCACGGTGGTGAGGGGGGGATTTCAACCTACTGGGGGTGGATTGGAGCGCACCTGCCACCATGAGTGCAAGAGACGGGGTCCTGTCGGAAACTTTTCAGAACAGCTTCTTGACACAGCTGGTACAGGGGATGACACTGCTGGAAAGAACTTTGGACCTTGTAGTGGACAATTGGGAAGCTGTAAGGAACCTAGAAGTGGGGGGACCGCTTGCTGGGAGTGACCACTACTCGGTGTGATTCATGCTAAACATGGAGAGGAACATGGGGGCATGGGTACAAGGGTGGCAGAAGTGAGGGGAGAGGACTTTAGGATGATTGGGGAAATTCTGAGCAAGCACCTGGCAGACATCCAACAACCAATGGATGCAGATCAGAAATGGAATATACTAAGGGGAGGGCTGGTGGAGGCAACAGAGACCTGTACTAGGAAAAAAACAGAAGGGCAGAGCAAAGAAACCCAGTTGGCTGTCACCAGAGGTCAGGGAAGGGGGGAGAGTGAAGAGGGCAGCATTTGGGAAGTATAGGAAAATGGGGAGGGGAGAAGATAAAGATGTGTACAGGGAAATGTCTAGGGAGGTCACCAGACTGGTCAGGGGGCCAAAGCATCTAGAGAGCTGAGACTGGTACAGGGGATCAAAAGAGGAGAGAAGAATTTCTTCTGTTACATAGGTGAGAAAAGGAGAAGCAAAGATCAGCTTGTGAGGATCAAGAAAGATAGGGGTGGGTGGAGAAGGGGTGGAGCAGGCAGAGGCACTGAACTAGTACTTCTGCTTTGTGTTCATGCAGGAGAAGGGGGGGCAAATACCTCAGGCAAGTGGGGGGTGGGTAAGGGGGGAGAGGACAACAGATGTAGGGATTAGAGAGGGCAGGGTGCTGGAGGGGTTGAGGGCATTAAGAGTGGACAAAGCACCTGGGCCAGATGGCATTCACCCTAGAGTACTGAGGGAGCAGGCAGAGGTCCTTGCAGGGCTGCTGGCAGACCTGTTCAATACCTCCCCGGACACAGGATGTTTACCACAGGATTGGAGGATAGCCCACGTGGTGCCCATCCATATAAATGGGCCAAAAGATGAACCAGGGAACTACAGGCCAGTGAGCCTCACCTCAATCGTGGGCAAACTCATGGAGACCATCCTAAAGAAGAGGCTCATGAGCTTCTTGGAGGCAAACAGTATCCAGGATGACCAGCAACATGGATTTGTCATTGGCAGATCATGCCAGACAAACCTGGTAGAGTTCTATGGCTGGGTGACATGAGAACTGGACAAGGGCCATGCTGTGGACATCATGTACTTGGACTTCATTAAGACCTTTGATTCAGTGCCACATGGGAGATTGTGGGCAAGCTGGAGTTTGTGGGGGCAGGACCAATAATGGTGACCTGGATCAGGAACTGGCTAAGGGGGAGACAGCAAAGGGTGGTGGTAAGGGGGGAAAACTCTCATCACCGAGAGCAGTGACGAGCAGGATACCACAGGGATCTGTGCTGGGACCAGTACTGTTTGGGATTTTCATTGCAGATATCTTGAATGGGATCTGGAGCAAAATCAGTCTGTTCACAGATGATATGAAGATGGGAGCTGTGGCAGATGACACAGAGGGAGGGAAGGGGTTGCAGGAGGACCTGAATAAGCTGCAGGAGTGGGCAGATAAATGGCAGCTGGGTTTCAATGCCAAGAAGTGCAAAGTTCTGCACTTCAGAGCCCAGAACCAGGGGAGGGATTATCACGGGGTTCAGTTGGGTTGCTCCACAAAAGAGAAGGACCTGGGGTAATCATAACAGGGAGCATGAACAACTCTGTTCAATGCAGAAGGGCGGTGGCAAAAGCCAACAAAATGCTGGGATATATAGCTAGAGGAATCTCCTCCAGAAGTAGGGAGGTTATCCTGCCCCTGTATAGGTCGCTTGTCAGGCCCCACCTGGAGTACTGCAAGCAATACTGCTGCCCATTCCTGACAAAGGATATCAGATTGTTGGAGGGGGTACAGCATAGAGCTACAAAGATCCAGGGATTGGAGGGCAAGCCATATGAGGAAAGGCTGGGGAAGTTGAATATGTAGTCTCTGGAAGAGAGGAGGGACAGGGGATACATGATTGAGACCTTTAAGTACCTGAAGGGAATAAACAAAGACTAATACAGAGAGGATTTTTCAGAGGAGAAAGGGAAGGGACACGAGGGACACTAACTGAGTTTGGAGGGGGGTAGATTCAGAAGAGAGATGAGGAAACATTTTTTCACAGAAAGAGTGGTGGACAAGTGGAACTCCTTGCCGGATGAAGTAGTGGCCTACAATATGGTAGACAGCTTCAAGAGGGGTTGGGATAGAGTACAGGGAAGGGGTAATAGGATTGGGGAAGGGAGGGGCAGCAGCATTATAAGGTGCTAACTGTGTACTCGAGCAGACTCGATAGACCATGAGGCCTGTTTTTGCTGGAATTTTCGTATGTCTGTATGTACCCTATAATGAGAGAGATTTTTTTTTCCATTTCATAAGATTGTTCTGGATTTCTTTAAGCATGGGATTAAAGGTTAAAGAAACAAATTTAGAAGGGTAATTTCCTATCTCTAGCCCCAAGTATTTCAGACATTCAGTTTGCCATGAGACCAGAATTTTTTCTTTGATGTTTGATAGACTTCCCTTGTTATTTAGAATTTATGGCTTCTAATTTGTTTCAATATAACTGCAGGCCTGCCAATTCACCAACATCTGTTAGGGTGTGTTTGAGTACATTGAAGGAGGGTACAGGATTTTCAAGTTTATGAAGTAAATCATCTGCATAAGCAAATACTTTGTTTATTGATTTACCTATTCTCACCCCTTTAATTTCTCTGCTGGTTTGGATTTTTCTAATTAGAGGTTCAATTGCTATTAAAATAGTGAGGGAGAAAGAGCACAGTCCTGCTTTGTACCTTTATGAAGAGAAAAAGGCATTGAGGTGTAACCATTTATTACTACTGATGCTTTAGCTCCATTATAAAAAGTTATAATCCAAGCGCTGAATGATTCTCCAAAACCAACATTTTTAAGGGTACAGTCTAAAAAATCCCAATCTAGTGAATCAAATGCTTTGTTCATATCAAGTGGCAAGGCTAATGTAGGGGATTTGTTTGATTTTGCCACACTAATTGTAGAGATTAGTCTGCGTACATGATCAACTCCCCATCTGTTTGTGAGGAACCCCATTTGCTCTTTCCCTATAATTGAATGTAAGATATTTTGAAGTCTTACTGCAAGGAGCTTTGTTAAAATGTTATAGTCATTATTTAAAAGTGATATAGGTTGATAGTTATTACATTGCATAGAGTCTTTATCTTTTTTATGGATAATCGTTATAAATGTTTCACACATTGTGGGTGTTAAGTAACCTTTCTTAAGTGACTCATTAAATAGCAGGGAGAGAAAATCAGAAATATCTGCTTTAAGCGTTTTATAAAGCTCATTAGAGAATCTGACAGGACCCGGGGAGCTACCAGAAGGCAGACTATCAACAATATTTTCTGTTTCTTGTTTAGTAATTGGTTTCTCTAGTGTCTGCCTTTGTTCTACCGGTATCTTTTGGTGATTGAGTTTTGACAAGTAACTAAGCATTTTCTCTTTCAGGTTAATTTTTTTAGATGAATATAGAGACTTGAAAAAGTTTTCAAACTGATTGCTAATCTCCTTTAGTGAGACTATGGTATCACTGTTTTCAAGCTGAATGCTTGCAATTGTATTCCTAGATTTCATATTTTTTAATCTGTAGGGCTAGTAGTTTACCTGCCTCTCCCGTGAATTTCAATATTTTTGATTGGTCCTGAGTGGTGCAAATTCTGCTTTGTTGCTGTGAATGCAGTTGATTTTGTACTTCAAGGCAGTCATTTGTTTTAACAAGTGACTGTTCTTGCTTTGATTGGCTTCATGTTCAGTTTCTAATTTGCATAGCTGATCTTTCTTTTTAAGCTTTTTGGCTCTTTCATTTTTTTCTTATGTGATGAATAGTTTATAATTGGACCCCTCATGGAGGCTTTGTAGGCTTTCCAAACCATATGATTAGAGAGCTCTCCATTCTTATTAATATAAAAAAAGGCTTTTGTTTCCTTTAGTAACTACATTTTAAATTGAGGATCTTTTAAAATCAGGGTATTAAATCTCCATCTATAACTGTTTTTATTTTGTGGTTCCAGATCTAGCGTTATTCCATGGAAGGCATGGTCACAAATAATAATATTTTTGATCTCTGTGCCTGTTAATAGGCTACTTAATGTCCAGGAAACAAATATGTTATTAATGTGACTGTAACTGCTATGTCTATGAGAATAAAATAAGTAGTGTTGACCCATGGGGTGCATGAGCCTCAACGAATCACACAAATTCAGTGACTTAGTTGGTTCATGGACGGCATCAGAAGTTTGTTGATTATGAGAATTGCGAGTGAATTACATCTATCTAGTAGTGGGTCCAAAACAGAGTTAAAGTCCCCTACCAATATAATTTCATGGTCAGCAACAGCAGCTACAGTAGTTCAGCTAGCAATTCCACAAAAAACTCCTCTTGATGAGCATTAGGGGCATAAATGTTACAAACTGCTAGCTTTAAACCATTGTATGTCCTTTTAAGAATTTGCCATCTCCCCTGAAGATCACTTGTATGTTGGGGGTATACAAAATTACTCTTCTTCTTTATCAGAATCATTACTCCTCTCTTTTTTGAGCTGTAGCCATTATGAAAAACCTCCCCTACCCATTCCCGTTTCCACTGTTCTGCTTCTTCAGGGACAAGGTGAGTCTCTTGAATTAATGCAATGTCTGTCTTCTTGTCTTTAAGATAATATAAAACCTTCTTTCTTTTTATAGGGGATACTATCCCATTTACATTCCAGGACACGATCTTGCATAGCTTAATAATAAGATAGACAGACTAAAGTATTTTCACTCAATATTGTTGGAAGAACCTCCCTTTTCCCCTCGTGGGTAATTGCCTTACTAAGAGGCATAACTTCACTTTAAAGTGATTAAAAATAGCCTTGACACAAGTATCTCTAGACTCTTACTTAATTCCTAAAAACAGAAAAATAGTTTTAGTTGGTATTAACCCTTGCAGGGCCACGGACTGATATATCAGTCCAAAATTCCTATACGTTCTAATTCTGTTGGCAGCCTAAGGGTAAAGTTATAGCATGCAATGCAAGGAAAAGAAAAACTCTGTCTCTATCAGTGATGTAACAATGCTACTATCAGATAGCATCTTACAAGAGCAATATATGAAGTAAGTATAGTATCCGAATATTCTTCATGTATGACTAAACATCCTAACAGCTAAATAAAACATGAAATATAATATCAGCAGTAATAAAAAGAACAAATAAATTGCCATATTATAAAAATTAAGTATAGTGTACAATCAATAAACTAATTCTTCTGGTAGAAACTCCCTGTTCCTAAAATAAAAAGTCATAAACAGTGATATATGAGGTTTTAAAATATCCTCTGAAGGTGATTGACTGTATCAAGCAATGCAACCAATGAATTGATCCACTAAAAGATGATACTTCGCTTATAGGACTGTTGCTAGGTCCATGTTGTTATAGCAAAGTCGGTTACAGCACTTAGACCAGTAGTTGAAAAGAAGATAAAGGCATGATACCAGGGTAAGATGTAGAGATATTAAGGGGCTACAAGAAAGGGGTTGAGAGGAAAAGAAATGAGAGGGAGAAGGTGAAAAAAAGTAGGTTGAGATCATCCTTGTCTGCTGTTATGGTCACTCACTATTCCGCCATCAAAGGTAGACCAGAGTATAGGTTCCTCCTTGTCTGCTGTACTGGATACTAGCCAGTTTCCCATCTGTGTGAACCATTATATATTGAGTTCCTTTTTATCTTCTTTTCTGAGCATTCGTTAGACCATGATGGGTGGAACATTAGAGATGGCCATACTCCTATGGGCTCTCACTAATGCTCCTACACCGCTTTATATCAGGTAACTCATGCATTCCTTGGAAGGAGAGTTTCAGGCACATGCAAACTCATAAGAGGGACGCAATAAAATCACAACAAGACATGGTCCTTACTTCCATGCTTCCATCTTTTATTTCATCAAAGACAGACGTTCTTTGGTGAAATAAAATATGGAAGTGTGGAAGTAAGGACCACATGTTGTTGAGATTTTATTGCATCCCTCTTATAAGTTTGCATGTGATTGAAACCCTTTTTGTTGCTCTGACTGTGTGGTTCCAGTGCACTGCATCCCAGTGAGCACTCATTCTGTAGCCATTAGTTGGAAGGACAGGTGGAGTTTCACAACAAAGCTGCTATTGAAGTCAGAGTATAACAAACTGGATTCTGAAGAGGATTCCATGTGTCGAACAAGACAAACAACAAGACAAAAAAAAAGCTGGGGAGGGGAAGGGCATGAGATAAGGGTTAGTGTGGGATAAGGGTTAGAGAAGAAGTCAGCTAAAGTAAGAAAGTTCTTTTTTTTTTTCAAAATGATACCCCTGCACTAACTTACAGCCTTAGGTAGCTTTATGTAAATAAATGTAGCTACCTTACATATATTAGAAGCATTAACAGTGTTAAGTATGTAAGCTTTGCAATAAAATGGCACATCAAAAATCACTTCACTTCCTTTGTATTTAATCCCAGGATTAATTCTATCGATTGTGCAATAGAACAGTAATAAAACATGAGGGTAATTGAATATTTATAAGCTCAAGTTACATGAGAACATCACAACATCAAGGACCAATTATAGCAGGGTGTCAGTGAACTAGGGACTATTTCTAGGTCACTGACTAAGAAGAGGGAACTGGGCTGGGCTCCTCAGCATCTTGTAGGAAGCAATCAAAGCAACCCAGAGTAAGAGAATTGCAGTCCAAAAGAGGTACAAAGGAGCTGTTTTAAAAGCTGTACTCTATGAACAATTGCTAAGAGATGTAGTCATTTTTTCTTTTGAAAATAAATTTAAATAGATCTCTGAGATGATGTTTCTTCACACATGGGAGCAGGTGAAGGAGGTTTCCCTGGTGGTGTGTCTGTAGGAATATCGCCTCCCTCTGAAATTGGATCTGAGTCTTGTGGAAATTTATTGCTGGCACCTCTGCTTCTCTTACATGCCTTGACATATGCAGAGTAGGGTGTTGGAAGGTATTTACTGCTTTTTGAATACGATCCACTCTTCCTCAGAACCTTGTAATTGTTATAGCCTGCCTCTTGGGACAAGCTCACATACAGACAATTTTTTTGTGGACTTAAAAGATTCAGTTTCAGAAATCCATAGAGACAGCACATAAATCATCTTGGTAGGGAACCTCAATGCAAGAATAGGTTCTCACAATACATTAATTGAAGGGATTGATGGCTTAAACATACTCTATACAAAATATTGGCATTCCCAAGATAAAACATTAAACACTATGGACAAACATTTTTTATTAAATCTTTGTAACAATTTAAAGAGCAGCTGATGCCTTTGGGAAAACTTTGGAAAATATAATATTTAGACACAGGTTAGCTTGTATTTTATATACTTTGCACATATTTCTCCTCTCCATTATTTATTACTGAAGAAATTCCCACAAAAACAAGATATTTATCCCTTGGAGTTCATCTATTTGTATAGCTTGTTCCCTACTTGAAATCATAATACCCTGTTTTGGCATTACAGTCTGTTGCTGTGGGAATAACTGTGATGTCACAAGTAGAGTATTATGACATCAAGTTGGGGAGAAGCACTATGAGCTGATGAATCCTCAAAAAATGGCTATCCTATTTTTGAAGTAAAGTACCTATGTAATAAGTAATAGGGATAAGAAATACTGAGTTGATAAGAAATATAAGCTGCTTTGCGTCCAAATATTATGATTTTGAAAGTTCTTCTTGAGGCATCGGTGGCTCTTTAAGCCTTTCAATCCTGAATGGTAGGCTTGAATGTAATCAGCATGGAACATATTGATAGTTTCAAATATCTGAGTATGATTTTGGATAGTAAGCTCTCCTTTGAGCTTCACATTAAACAATTAAGGAAAACAATACACCAAAGGTTGGAGTTACTTTATCATGTAAAGCCTTTAACAGCTGAATCTAGGAGGCTTTTCTCCCACAGCTCCCTTCTGAGTACCCTGGATTATGGCCTAGTAGCTTACACCTCAACAACAGGTAAAGGTTATGTACAATTCAATACTAAGGTTCATGTCTAATGCTCCTTTTCAAACTCATCACTGTACACTGTTCAAATCCACTAATTGTTTATCATTTACAAACAGAATTTCCCATAAAATTGGAATTTTTCTTTTTAAAGTCATTAATGGTTTGTTTCCCACATCAGTTTCTGATTTTTTTTACAAGATCCATCAACCCTTGTGGAACAAGGTCCCAGAATAGATTTTCTTTTAAACTGCCATTATTAGAAAAAAACTCAGGGTAAAGGTCTTTACTGTACAGGGCACCTTATTTTTCAATACTGTTCCTTCTGAAATCATTGAGTGCACAACTGTTTGGTGTTTTAAAACTCATCTTAAACAGTGGCTAATGAACAAAGAAGAATGCACTTGTTAATTGTATAACTGTTTAATTCATTTTTATGTATTTGTATATATGCTTACTCATGTATTGTCTTTGTTACTGTTTATGTTTTCTTTCTTGGCTTGTCGTCTGTGAAAACAGGCAGCTACAGTATATGCTCATCAGGCCTACAAGTATAAAAAATTAAATGAAAATGAAAATGAAACATTCACACGTATAGCAGGCAGTTATGCTCCTATTATAGATTATGTAATTGTTTCCAGCTTTGATATTCATAAGTATATACAATGTATAGTTTCAAAAAGAACTGAAAGTGATCACTTCCCACTTTGTCTAAAAAGGAAAGTATTGAATAGAATTCAACAAAGCAGTAATACACAGGGAAATACTGAAGTGTTCAAAATGAGCATAAGCAGGATTTACTTGAATGAACATAGTAAGAATGCTGCTCTGGGCATATTACAGTCAAACGACTTCATGATATTACAGTCAAAAGATTTAATGATCTGTACAGAAACAATTCTCTCAGCTGGTATGGATACAGTTTTTATAGAGGATGACAGCCTGCTTGAAAAATGTGAAAAAATTCTGTTACAAAACATGCAAAGATTTAAAATTATCAGTGGGATGGCTTGATAGGGATTGTAAGCCTGCTAAGAAGCTGCTCACAGCTAAAATTAGAAAAAAACTAAATGAAACCTACCAGCAATAACATCCAACAATTAAATTTTGCCAGAAAAGAATATTAACATTTTAAATTGGTATGCTGTTGTCTTATGGGAAAAGATGTTAGAGTCTGTACATAGTAATAATAGTAAGACATTTTGGAGATTAGTGTTTCACGGTACATTCAGTTGGCAAAATAATGTGGACTCACACATACATCCTGAAGAATGGCAATCTTATTTCTCATCCATTTTTTTTTTCAAAGAAAATTCGACATTGGAATATTGGGTCCCTAGGCAGGAGCAGTCAGTATTCGTCTCGAAGGAGGAAGTAGAAAAGGCTTTATCAATAGTAAAATGGAACAAAGCTCACGGACCTGATGGGGTTTCTGCCAATCTTTTTAAAATTGATCAATATTTCTGGTATCCATATTAACAATGATTGTGAATGCTTACATTGACACAAATCATGTTCCTGACTTCTGGAAGCGGGCAGTGATTTTCCCTATTTTTTTTAAAAAGGACAGCTTGGTAATCCAGAGAAGTATACACCCATATGTTTGCTGGACACAGCCTCTAAGATTTTTGCAAGGATTTTATGTAGTAGACTTAGACATTTGTTGGATAACTATAAGTTATTGTCTGATTTACAAGCTTAATTTAGGAAAGATGTATTCACTATTAATCAATGTTTTATTCTTCATCACATTCTTGAGAAATATCTACTAATCAGATCTCAAATTGTATACATGTCCTTCAATGATTTTGAGAAGTCTTTTGATTCACTTAATAGAAATAGCCTGGGGAAAAAACTTTTGGAAACGGAAATAGATACTGTACATCTTTAGTTTATATTATTAATGCACTATATTCTGATAATAGGCATCAGGCTCATTTTAACATGTAAGGGGATCTCATTATTATTCAACATGTACATTAATGATTGTTTTACTCTTGTTAGATAATCAGCATTATTCTTATCCTAAAGTAGGTAAGTGTAGCTATCCTGTATTGGCCTATGTTAACATTCTTTTAATTTCCCTTACCGCACATGGATTGCAGTCTCAGTTAAAAATTCTGGAAGCTAATGCTAAAACCATGGACCTTATAATAAATACAGCTAAAAGTAAAGTTATGCTACTAAGCAAGCAGAGACCTAGAAATAAAAAAAAAACATTATCATTCTGGTTGGAAAGTGACTTGTTTCAGAGTGCATTTATTTGGGACCCACTTTTAATAATAAGATGACATGGTCCTAACAAATATCCAGAGTAAACAAAAAAATTAAACAAACAACAAACATGTGATGGTATTCTGAGGTTTAACAATAAACATAGTGGGAACACTATAATTACAGCTATTAAAGAAACTAATGCTAAGCCTATGGCT
Organism: Neoceratodus forsteri; assembly: GCA_016271365.2. Lineage (NCBI taxonomy): Eukaryota > Metazoa > Chordata > Ceratodontiformes > Ceratodontidae > Neoceratodus > Neoceratodus forsteri. The sequence continues at coordinate 621,783,209 of CM028131.1, forward strand.
CAAGCAGTGCATGAGACAGAAATATGGGAACACGAGGTTAAAAGCTGTTTGGAAAAAGCATCAGATTCCTGTTATAAAAAAATTACTACATTTACCACCAACAATCCCAGGATATGGTTCCAGGTTATAATTAAGCCAAATAGCAATACAAATGATGGCAATGTGGATGGCTTAAAATTATTGGCTTTCACTTCAAAATTCCTCTGAACTGGCCAAGATCTGTTTGATGGCAACAATGGATCTTTTAGTAAAGGGTTGTCTGACCCTGTGGTTAACTTTTGTTTAAAAAAAACATTGAATTCCATGGGTAGTAATTATTTATGGAACTGGGCAGTGGAAAATATTATTATAGCCACTGCTTATAGTTCTCAATTAATACTACATCAATAGATATTTTTTAAATTAATATTTATTGATTTAAAAAAAGCCAATCAATGCAAGCATTTCCCGTAGGACAGCACATTAAAACAGGCAGCATTGACATTTTACCAGTACTTCATCTTTGCACTCCTACAATTGGTACATCATTGAAGAGCTACCTACAGCCATTTTAATGCTTAAAAATAATAACAATTATTTGTAGACTATTGCTGTCATGAGTAAGGAATTACCAGGATAGGTAAAAATAAAATTTCCATAATAGCATCCATTTAATAGGTTTATCTTCCCCAATATCCTTACTAAGTGAATCTCTTAATGTTCAGAGCCATAACTCAGCTATACAATATCCCACATTTACTAACTATGGGCAGAAAAAGAAAACTATCCACCCACTGACTCTTCACAGAATCTATGTCTGTGTTCCAAAGCCAAAATACATATCTGTAACTGGTTTGTATAGTATTTAAAATTTTCTTTTTAAAACTAGTTTTTCAACTGGCAAACAATCATCTAGCAAGCACCTATTTCAGAACGTAAGGCAAACAGAGCCCTGTTAGTAATCTTAGAAGAACCATGTCGCAGCACAACATCGGGGCTTCAGAAAGGTAGAAAGAGAGCTGCATCATAGGGACACTTAACCCAATAACCCCAACTTTATCAGTAGATCCCCTTATGGTTTTAAAAAAAACATATAATACTTAAAATCTTGCATTGATATCATAAAATTATCCCAAACGGGGATTGTCCACAGGCATAGTGAGCTAAATAACAAACTTAAAGTTCAAAACACATTCCCTGCATGCTCCCTCTCATTCCTTTGGCCTACAAAGCCTCGGCCATCCAAACCTCATGGAATTTCCTCTGCTTCTAACTCCAGTTCTGAATCATGACCCAAACAGTCCTGTTCAGTTTTGGCCAACAATTTCCCAGCTTCTATTAGGCCAGAGAAGTGAAATGTTTTGTTGCCATACACGATTTTCAGACTAGCTGGCATCAGTAAAATATGGTGTGCTCCAAGTTGTCTGAGCCTTGAGCGTACCCTACCAAATCCTTTGCACCATTGGTGGGTGGCAAAGCTGAGGTCCAGAAATATATGAATGGGTGAGTCATGTCATCTGAGTGAGCTATGTTTTTTAGTTTCTTGGATAACAATGTCTCATTCCTTAATAAAGCCTAAGACTGCCAATATTGTACGGGTCATAGGATTTGCTCCTGTATTCTGTAGTTGAACTCCATGAGGAAAGACCTGGTAGACACATTGGATCACAAGCTGGTAGTCTGTACAATATCTGGGAGCCACTGTTGTAAAAATTGGTAGATGTCCTCTCCTTCCGCAGCCTCTGATAATCCTTGATACAAATGTGGGATGCCCATGCCCCATTTTCAAGGTTTTCAAGTTGGCATCTCAGGAGGGCATTCTCCTTGACGAGACCCACTGCAACCACCATTGCCATATCCACCAATGTAGTGAAGCCTTTAGCTTCTTCCTCCATAGCCTGCAGTTTAGTGTTGACCACCAGCATTTTGTTGGTAAAGTCCTCCATTTTTTTATCTATGGCCTGGATGGCCTTCAACAAAGCCATGTTAGTCAGCTGGCTTGGATTTGTCGCTGGTCGATCTCCATATTTACTTGGGCCTGGCCACATCTCCTTCTGCCTGGCACCTTCACCTCCTGTTACCGCTTTCGGACTACCCATTCCAACTAATGCTATTATATTTGGTATCCAGATGATCATAAAGTTGTACCAAGACCAGGTATATCTTTCTTGGGTGAAATTAACAATTTCCCACCCCAAATTACTGCAATTAGATAGTGAGAATCATGGAGCTGAAAAGTTATGCTGCACACAGGTCGGCTGCTAGCCACCCCCCCATGTCATTTCTAAATTAAAGGAAAATCATTTTCATCCAATATTAACCAATCTGATAGTATCCCCTTCAACAGAAATCTACCATAAGGCTATTACTAATCATCAGATTAGGAAGGCTATTACTTCTTTTCATTTTGGCACCTTTCATAGTATAGTTCTAAGTGATATAACAAGTCCTGTGACAAAAATCTTGCAGATGTGTGTTCTTTTGGATGTAACCAGCAGGAGGATTTGGTTCACATATGTATGGTTTGCCTGCATTATATAAAAGCCAGGTCTAAATGGACATAACATTTTCTGAAGAATCAATGAACAGATTGAAGTTCTATGGTAATATTACTTTTTACTACTGAAAACATGGATGCACTCTTAAGATTGGGATTTTTTTTTAAACTCAGCTTTATTAGGGAAGTCAAACATTTTTACAAACTGCATATTCTTCAACATTACCACATACTGAATACATATTGGGCATGGAAATGACAGCAAGTAATAGTATACTACATGTTTTGCTTAGTTGGTATTATAAACAGGGAGAATTAAAATGCATTTGTTATATCTACCTTTTCTACCTAAGAAATTAGCAGTCACTTTATTTATTCTGCCTTACCACAACTAATTGTTAATTGCAAGTGCAAATTGGCCAACTGTGGCCTGTGAAATCAAGGAAGTAACCAGAAACAATGGAAAAACACAGAACAAACACATTACACAGGATATTTTTTAAGGGATATTCAGAGGCATAACAGAAGAAAAATATGTTTAAATACATATGTAAGGATTATATGTGTTTTTTTACAATATGTGCTCTGTGCAATAGAATTGATGATTACTCTTTTCTTTCATGTTTGCAATGTCATAAATGACGAACAGTAAACTTTCTACTACAATTGGTACAGTACATGGCATAGTGGTGGGCGTAAAACCATAAAACAAAGCAAATCTAGCCAGTCTATTGTAGGTCATGCCAAGATTATGTATTGATTTTTTACCAGCATATTTATAGATCAGGCAACCATAATCCAAAACTGGTAAAATAAGCTGATTGGCAATAGTAGTGTGAGTTTGCATTGAAATTGAAAATGTTGTGTTCCTCAGGGCTCTGATGTGACTGTTTACTTTTTTGGTTAAATTATTTGTACGTGTATCAAATTTTAGGTGTTGATCAATCACTACTCCTAAATATGTGTGTTCTTTTGTTTCAGTTATGATTACTCCTTTGTTTGTTTTTATTTCTAATTTAGGCTCATTAGGTGTTTTGTTTGGGGGTGAAGGGCTATTAACTGTATCGTCTCACAATATACTACCAGTTTTCAAGTAAGTTTTGAACCAATTTTGTGCATGTGTAAAGCCAATTGCATTTTTTTTACCTCTTGAAAAGTATTTCCTGAAGTTACAAAAACTGTATCATCAGCATAAAGATGAACATTTTTAGGTTGTATAGGGACTGGTAGACTATTCATATAGATTAAGAAAAGCAAAGGGCCCAGAACTGAGCCTTGTGGTACTCCCCTTGTATTGGATATTTCAAATAGGCATCCTCCCACCTCCACCCTCTGGATATGTTATCTAAACCATCCACAAACCTTGGTAAATGCACCATTGTGTTGCAGCTAATCTAAGAGTATTGTGTGGTCCACCAAATCAAAAGCCCTGGATACATTCATGAATACCACAATCAGACTATCCCCTCTCTGTCAGAGAGGAAATAAGATCCAAAAGGTCTATGAGCACGGTGCTTCTGGAATCCCCCTCCTAAAGCTTGATTGGTAGCAGGTGAGCAATGAATACTTTCCTAGATGATCATAAATTTGGATCTTCTTCGGGGGTATCTCAGTCATCAGGTCACACCATAGGAACTTCACTGTCGGTGAAGGGGAATCCACATGGAGGATTTTCAGCAGTACAACTGGGGCTGCCCATGCCGATGTCATGTGTCAATGTCACCTACTCTATAAAGGTGTGAGTGGCCCTGCTCCCTCCTCAGTTCTTTCCCACCATTGACTCAGTCTACATGGTTCTCCGTGGAAGCTCTGACACAGTTTTGCATCTTTTTGCTTATGAATTTTTTTCTTTTATACCTACTTTGGAATCATTTTTCTTTAGAGATTCCTTTAATTTGTTAATGTCAAGAACTACTCCTTCTACGTCTTTTTTCCATCGCTGCTGCTGTGAAAAGAAGATTGCCTCCACAGACAAGCATTCTTTATGTGTCTGGTGTCTTGGGCCTGTCCAAGAAGTTTCTGACTGTGAGCCCTGCCAGAAGTTTGATCAAACAACCCTAAGGTTATGCAAGAAGGCTCTTAAAAATTTCCTTATGGAACATCAGGTAGCTAGTTCCAGACAGGGGTCCTCCGGGGGCCCAGCCTTTCAATCACCGGCAGGGTCATTGAGCTCCCAGGCCTCTAAGGCCTGAGGCAAGTCTTCAGAGAAAAGTCATAAAAGAGACTGAGATCATGACTGTTTCCCCCCCAGCAGTGATCCTGCTCCCCAAGTGGCGATCCCACTCCCCGATGGCTTCTTTGACAGCTGTGGCATCAACACACAAATCTGTTGTCCATGCATCTGCATCTACCCGGCCCATAGCAACAGCTCCACCATTCGATTCCCAGGGCAGCCAGTTGGTGACCTCCAGGTCATCGGCCCCATCTCCATCTACAACAGGCTTGTCATCAATGACCATACTAACATGGCCTGATGCATCTCCAGGCCCTAGGGCAACTACATCTATGGGCTCTAAGGGACCTGCCATTGAGCCTTCACTCCTGGCTCCATCAACCCCTCCCCACCATTGATGCAGGGTTTGACGCTCGACAATCTCAATGAGATCCTTACCAAGTTCACTTCAGTGATTGTGCACCAGCTTGGTGCCTTCAGGCCTACCTCGCCTGTGCCATCGATGGTTGCTTCAGCATTGACACAACTCTGTTGGCTGAGGGATGATCCCCAGAGGTTGGTACCAGTGCATCACATGTCAGACCAAGAACTACAGGAGGTCGACATCGAAGAAGAGTATCACCATGACCTCATTCTGCCTGATGATGAGGAAGGGGTAGAGGAAGAGCCTGTCTCCTCAGACAAGTCCACTGCCTCCTCTGTCAGTGAGAACTCAATCAAACACACCCCTAGGTCTCCTCCAGAGGACCCTTCCTTCTTTAATATAATAAAGCAGTTGTCCTCTGCCATGGGATTTCATACAGAGGAGAAGGATGTCACCTGGAAAGATCTGGTTGACTTCCTGGAGAGCCCTGAGTCTCCTCCAAAGATAGTTCCTCCTATCTTGCCTGCTTTGAGGAATGCTGCCACTGCTGCTTGGCACCATCCAGATATGGTGCCAGCTATGCTCAGGAGGGCAGATAAACTCTATAATGTTCCCAAAGTGTTCCCTTACTATGCAGCTCAGCCTGAGACAGACTTGGTGGTCATTAAGGCTGCCCATGACAGGTCTAGAGCATCCAAACACCTTAGCTCCCTTCCCCCAGACAAGGATTGTAGCAGGACCAGCGTGATTAGTTTAGTATTATCTTATGTAAGGTGTGTGATGTAGACAGCCAGCTCTGAGTGCTCGAGTGCTATATTAATTTTTATTACATATAAAATATGTGAAGGGAAGGTCAGTTCAAGGAAAAGGCTGTCTTACTGGAACTGACACATCAAGACCCCCCCAGGGATAAGTTTAAAGGACAGGAGGTATTTTAAACTGCGGAGATCTGGGGTGCAATTACCTTGTCAATTTGCTTTCATCCCAGGAAATAAGATTAGCCATTCATAATGCCCTCAGGGAGATCCTTTGACTTGCATGGTTACCAGGAAGGACTTGTGGGGAGGGGCATCAGAGAGAGGCCAGAATGGACATTGAAGAGGTTTGATGTCTGAGCCAGGGAGGACCCAGATGGATTTGGAAGGTCCAAAATACATTCCCGTGGGAACCCTTGAATTACATCAGAGAGACCTGAGGTGTAAATTCCAAGGTCCAGATGGGATTAAAGAGGCCAATACACTTTTGCTTTGAATACAGTGACTTAGATCAAAGAAACTTTTGAGATGTATGTGTAGCAGAGCACAAACCAGTTCTGACCAGTTAACCTGAGGAGAGGAAAGTCAGTGAGGTAATCTCATATGTTTTTGTAAATATTTTATTTGGAGACCCTGTATTGTAAAATACAGAGTTTGATACACCAAGGTGGAGTTAGTGACCTCATGAGAAGGCTGGCTCAGAAGTGTGTTTAACTGTTGAGAGAACATGACAGAGACACACAAGAATATTTTCTGACTGAGAGAAGACCCTCAAAGCACTGAAAGAAAGCATTAGATTATACCAGTCTGAAGTTATAAATTGTAGGAACTGTACTTTTTTATGTTTGTTTTAAGGCTGTATATGTTGGGATATATATTTGTTCTGTAATTATTATTCTGTTTTGATATTTTTAGAGTAAAGATATTTTTTACAAACAAAACTGCTGTAGTGCCTTGACATTTCTTTTTATTTTAAGTAGAGCTTTTAAAGGTTATAAGTACACTGTGTATGGGCTTATTGTATACCAAACTGGGAAATGGATGGATAGAGTTTTCTAAAGTCTTGCATACAGTTCTAGGGGTTCATTTGAAAGACCTGGTTGGGTGCTTATAGCCAAAAATATCTGGCCCCCCGAAGACAGAATTATCTGAGCCTGATAATTGGGTACGCTAACAAGAGGTTATCAGTTTGAATCCCTTCAGAGCTTGAGACTAAGGTGACTTGAACCCACAAAACAGACAAGAGGGCTACCTTGTCTATTCACTGTACACCAATAATATGCTCAGAGGTTGGCACTTTGGGCGTAGAGGGCTGAACAGCTGAGCGAGTTGGTGACAAGGTGAATTCTGAAAACTTCATGAGCATTTCTGAACCCTCAGCCAACCCCCCTTGTAGACTCTTATGCACAATCTTCCACTGAACATGGGGGCAGAAAGCACACACAACATTGTTTGGGAACTCCCCCCTCCCAATGTGGTTGCTGCCTGTGTTTTCTCTGGTTGCTTAGCAATGGTCCAGACTCCACAGTGGGGATGGGCTCTAGCTGCTCTGGTAACATTCCAGCATTCAGGGTGGGGGAGTCTGATTGGTGGAGCTCAGATCATGCCCTCCTGTTACAGCAATATAAAACCTTGACAATAGCAGCGTGCAGCTCATTTGACCATGAGGCCCACTGCAGCGAACTTCAGCCTGTAAGGTGAGCTTCGAACCTCCTGAGTTGTATGCAGTTGTCCAGGCAGTGTGTGTGTGTTGATGTGTGATATGGCTGCCACATTACATTCAGTCACATCACTATCAGTCTAGCATTGCCTGTAAACTGCTTTGGGATACATTGTGTATAAAAAAGCACTATATCAAATACTGATTCTTCCTCTTCTTCTGAGTTCCAACACCTAAATGATACAACATGCACAGTTGTAAACAGAATGACTGTTTAAGAGAACAAAACAAGTGTAGTAACACATGTAATGTTTCTCATAGGCTCTACCTGTACCTCAGGATTTTGCCGCAGGGCTCATTGTATTGAACATCTACTTTGAAATATGCTTACATTTATTTTTACATGTATGAGTGAGACAGCACTTTGAGACTAGCAAAAGCACAGTTTTACTAGCAAAAGAAATTTACAAACAATTTGAACAGAGTGAAGGATACCTATAACTAAGTTACTGTGAAAAGAAAGAATTTTTACTTTATAACTACTAGACTACCACAGAAGACATAAGTAACCATAAAAATATAGCCAGTCTAGTAAAAAAAAAATCAGAATTTTAAAGTGCCAGCGGGAGAGGCACAATGGGACAATGGAATGTTCTATGAACTTATGAATATTATATATAAATACATACACATTTACTAATCAGTTGTTGTGCAACAAAACTTTGTATCTTGGGACTCTTTATTTCCGTGTAATGCATACAGAAAATTTGACATCACTTTGAAAGCACTTATTTACAAGGTATGTTTTACCATTATGCATTTATAATTAATGGGTCTTCATTTTTACTGAAGGAAACCCATGGCGTTATTTGCCATAATAAAGGAGTGTTTATTACAGCAAACAAGTGCACGGTTTTCCTTCGGTCTGCCCATGTTCCCGCCGCAGCTCTTCTGGATCGCTGACTGCCTCGTCTTTCTTCACCAGATGGAACGGCCACCCGGACTCAGTGGTAAGTTTCCCCCAAAAAAAATCAACACTTTAAAAAGTAAACTTTCGCTTGCGGTCCCAAATAAGTGAAAAGAAAAAGTTAAATAAAAACAACCACGAACCGCACACTCAAACCAAAGAGCGGAACACAGTCACACAGGAGTCAGAAATTACTTTTTTTATTTTATATAATTGCTGTGGCCAAAAAGGAAGACTCAGCAATTATATAAAATAAAATATGGGGTGCTGTGTGTAAACTCGAACGTTTACACACATTGGTTAGATGTTTGCACAAACCCTCAAGCTTCAGCTTTGAGGTTTATGTAGCATCTAACCCCTCACGTGTGTGTTAACTTCTCGTTACACACACCACCCCATACTTTATTCTATATGTTATAATGTGAAAAGTTTGCAATGTAGGAATGAATTAGGCTGTCTCTATCTGCAAACAATTTTGAGATCACTCCTAAAATGGCTTCTTGGGATCCATTGTTCAATTGTGTTTTAAAGTTCACAATCTAATAATATTATTATAATTATGATGTCTTGACAAGATGGATAAAATCAACATACCATTTTATAACCAGGTTTCACAAGTGAAAGCTGTCCATGATCTCTCCTAGTGTCTTTTAAGACTGCTAACTCATAATGTCCTACCAATACCAAATGACGTTGATATTGGTCACACTCAGGTGATTCCATTTTGTACTGGTTTCAAACACAAGCTTGCCACAAAGAAGAGCACCTATACAGGAGATGCATTTGCTCCTGTTGTGGATGCCAAACCAGCTGACATGGCCACAGTCTATACTACAATGCTGAAATGTAAGGAAATGTCAGCAGCTCTAGGCCAGCAGCATGCCGTTCAGACCATGGGTCAGCAGCTGTAAGCTGTTGCACAGCAAGTAAAATGGACTCTCCCAAATGAACTTGGTAACAATGTGATTCGCCTGGGTGGTTTTCACACCCTGTGTTGTTTTATTGCATGTATTGGGAAATATTGGGGAAACACACACCTTCTTGTTGATCCTGATGTATATGCAGCTTATACTGCAGATCAAATGCTTGCTGGTAAACAATTCAGCCATGCTCTGTGTGGTCTGACTCTAGCATTAGAGGCCCTGAGTGCTCTGAACCTTTCTTCATTTGTTAAATGGTGTGAGCAGGGAGGAGGTACTCATGGAGTTTCAGCATTTGTCTGGCAAATGTTGGCTGACACTCAAATGGTGTTTGAGTCTGAAGACATTGAGTCCTTACAACATGTCATTAAAGAGCTTGATGATGCTCTAACTTAGCATATGCTACCACTACTGGAGGAATGTCAGACATGGGGGTATGCCCAGTCTACTACATTCAAATTCTGGGATCATTTTCTCTAGGTTATGCAGATACTTCTTCTAAATGTCCATGCAGAGCGAGAGGGTGATTAGAAACTTCACCTACACACACAGCATACCATGCTTCCATACTTCTTTGCTGCAAACAGGCCGAACTATGCCAGGTGGATTCCAATCTACATTCTTGATATGCTAAATCTCCCTGAAGAAGTATACAGTGCCTTTGAATCTGGGGAATTTGCTGTGCATCAGACTCCTCGTTCTTTCAATGGAATTTGTAGTGACATGGGAACAGAGAAAACTGTCATGAAGACTCAAAGGGCAGAAGTGTGATTGAAGAACTGAGAAGAAAGAAGCCAGCCCTTGTCAGATGGACCCTCACAAGACATGTCCTGAATGAATATGCAAATGCTATGAGGGAAAGAAGTGGCCTATCAACAAGTAGTGAAGACAAAGTCCACAATCAAGTCCTTGCCACTGCACTAAAGAGGGATAAAGAGCATGTTACAGCCCTTACCAACCATGTCATCAACAATATGACAAACCCGTTTGACCCTAAATCACATCCAGAGGTGCTTGTCAACATATCTACTGGACTGCATGTAACATCAGATGTACAAGAGTCTCTACTGAAAATAGCAGATGTTAGTGAAGAACAAATGGAGAGATTTGTGAGAGATGCACTTGATTCTGATGGAACATGTAGCTTGTTCAGCCCAATCAAGAAATCTGGCATCAAAGCATTTGCTGACATGGCCAAGAAGGTCAAATTTAAGTCTGGCAAGGGAGGGACAATTACAGTAGCTATCAGTCCAGAAATTGTTTCCCACAGAGCCCTGTCCTTAGCAAGATCCAGAGATGATGTTTCAATGGCAACTATTCTTAGTTACCTAATAGGACCTGTGCCTATGTCCCTCTTCCATGCTGATGGAACAATGAGAAAAATAGACAAAGCTGAATTAGAACATCAGCCGGAAGCTCAAGCTGAAAGCATCCATGAGCTACGAGGATACAACAAAGAAATCACAGTGTATATCAGAAATGCCATGGCTGTCATTCAAATGATGGCTGGAGACAAATTCCACACATTCAATAAATTGGCTTCTGAGTACTTGAGACAGGTCCTAAAAGGATTTGACAAAGTTAATTCTGTAATCAAAGTCTTTGACAGATATGACAACAGACAGGATCTAGGTTGGATGCAAGCAATACCAGGTGATTGGTGGATGCCTTGTGCCTCAATGGAAAACGTTTCTAAAAGTAGCAACCAACAAGCAGCCACTTGCAAAATTCCTCTGTGAATATATGGTTCAAAATGCATCTGAGCATGTAGGAGCACACTCAACACAAACACTCCTTCTTGCTTGAGGCATTTCCAATGGAGAAGTAGCAAAGTCCATCACCAGTAGATGTGTTGAAGAAGCCCAAGACTTGTACAGTAGTCAAGAGGAAGTGGACACAAGGATGCTTCTGCATGCTATATGTGCCAATATGGCTTTTGGGTCTCTTGGTGTCAAAGGAACCACAGTGATTAGGTCACCTGATACAGATGTTTTGGTCTTTGTCATTCACTACTTTCCAAAAATGGGACACATAGATAACATGTGGATAGGAACAGGCACCATTACCAGCACAACTGACAAGTGTCACTTCATACCTGTACGTGCAATTTGTGATGCACTCACTCCTGACTTCTGCAACATACTTCCTGCTGTACACACATTAACAGGATGTGTCATCCCTATTTGGTATTGCAGAACAAATCTGTGTTTTATGTTGTCAAAACAAAGGGAGCTTACCACTTCACAGATCTTGCCAAATTGGGAGAGAGTGACGAACAAGCTGCAATTTCTGCAGCAAGGAAGTTAGTAGCAGTGCTATATGACCAAAGTGAGAAAGAAAAGGAGACCCACAGAGACCTGAATTGCTTGTGCCTAAATCTAGCCATCAAAAAGGACAAGTCAATTGCCAAACTCCCACCATGTGAAGACAGTTTTGAAGAGCGTGTCAAAAGAACAAAGATTTGGATGTTTTCGCACATAGGTAAACCAGATATTTGATCACCATTGGAACATGGATGGAAAATGTGGATGATTAACTTCTTCCTGTATTCTTCAAGGGCCCAATGGCATCTGAGCTTCTACAAAACCTTATTTGTGCCTGTACCAGTGAGGGTCGCCACACAATCAACTGTGTCTGTAGTCAGAAAAATCTTGTCTGCACAGAACTGTGTATATGTCAAGACAATGAAGACTGTGGTAACCCACGCAATCTCGACAGAGATCATGATGATGAAAAGATGATGATAATGATATTGACTAGAAATGTCACCAGTGCTATTACATTTGAATGATACCTGTACAAATTTATTATTAGATTTTGTTTTACCCTTTAGATTGTTGTTGTGATGCTTTGAGGTCACAAATAAATCCTATTTTATGTTTTGAAATAATGCATAGCATCATTAAACTTACAGAAATAAATGCAGATATTTCAAAGTGGTCATTCTAACGTGTTGAGGGTGTCATTGTTTAGCCCTGTTTCTATGGTACTGGCACCACTTGACAGCTCCACATCATACCTCATCTTTTTTTCTAACTCTATTTTTCCCTCACCCATTCCTTTGACCCCCCCTTGAACTCTCTCCAGCAACCTTCCATTCCACGGATGCTACCTCCCTGCGTGATCCGGCTCATCTCCCCCCCCCGGCACCGGGCATCCCCCGAGTCTACCCTCCAGTGAAGGGCCTCCCCCACCCAGGGAACTCTTTTTTATAGTATTGAGCACTGGGCCGAGGAGGTGGGGTGAGGAGAGAGCCGCACCCATCTTCGGCAGTGTGGTTCTTGGGTGGGAGGTGCCTTCGCCTATCGAAGGGAGGAGAGTGGGTGTTTTTTTTTTTTTTTAGCTTGTAAGTCCCCTGTGGAGCCTGGCTGTCATGGCAATATGCTGCCGCAGCTCCACCCCCAGGCATACGCCACAGTGCTTCTTTGGGCTACCTCCAGCCACTGCCAGAGGTCGCTCCTTGAGTGGTTTCATCCCCGTCCCTCCCTGGGGAAGAGATAGTAGTCCTCCAGATGCTCAATCTCTTCCCTCTTCTGCTGACCCCCGGCGCGAGGTGTGGCGTCCAGCGCCTCAACCCTCAGCGCCACCGGGCCGGCTACATACCTCATCTCAAAGTACAAATAATAAACTTTCAAATGATGTGTGTGCATGTGTGTGTGTGTGTAGAGAGGGTAAATTAAGTTGACTAAATTGGTGGTGTCTGCTGCTTGCCTAAGGCCCTTTCCCACTACGTGGTAGGGATCTTTTCTACTGTCTTTGCCTGCAGCAGTTTCTTTACTTCCAGTTTCAGCAGAATTCTTTCTGTTGGTGAATGAGCTGGAAAGCTTTTTGGTCTCTACAGTTTTGGGAAGCTTTTGAACTGCAACAATAGTCCCTCATCCACTACTTCCAGGACCCACTTACATGTGGTAGTGGGTCAGCCTTCCTCCCACTGGCAAGCACTGGCTGGTGACCTGGGCAGAACTGTCAGGGGTTTTGTTTTGGCTGTGACTTAGGGCCTGGTGGCACAGCATGCCTGGAGCCCCTTCTGCCTCTGCCTCTGTAGTAACCTATTTGAGGCCAGTACTCATAGGGGGCATAGAATCTTGAACAATAACCCCTGCCCCTACCTCCCCTTCCATAGGCCTGGAGGAAGTGGAGGCCTTTTTGTCTCTGTGTTATTTTTAAAAGTGGACTTGTATTTGTCCATTTTTTTCATGTACATGCCTGCTTTGTCACCAAATAGTGAATTCCACTCAAAGGGGAACTCAATGGCTTTAGCCTGAAGGTCCTGGGTAAGAATGACAGCCCTTAGCCAGGTAAAGCTCCTCATGCCACTGAACTAAGACTCATGAAGCAGAGTCTTTGGAGTCTACTGCCATGCAGAATGGTATTTAGTGTAACCCAGGGCTGGCTTTGCTGTAACAGCAAGGTCCTGTGCCACCTCACCATCTACCTTATAGCTCAGTGCCAGCACTGCATTTCACAATGCTTTCTGGTATTGGGTTGTGTATGCAAAATAAACTGCCCACTTCAGAAGCAGGAAAGCTGTTGTGTACACTTTTTTGGGCATAGTATCCAGTTTTCTGGACTTCTTCTCAGGAGGCTGTATGAGCAGAGGCACCTTCGCCTTCTCACAAATGGCTGCCTGTACCACTCCTTCATGATTAGGGTGGGTATGTATGAGGAAAAACACCTTCACCTTCTCACAAATAGCTGCCTGTACCAATTCTTCATGATTAGGGTGGGTATGTATGGGGAGAAGCACCTTCACCTTCACCTTCTCACAAGTGGCTGCCTGTACCAATCCTTCATGATTAGGGTGGGTTTTATGGGAAGAAGCACCTTTACCTTCTCACAAGTAGCTGCCTGTACCACTTCTTCATGATTAGGGTGGGTTTTATGGGAGAAGCACCTTTGTCTTCTCACAAGTAGCTGCCTGTACCACTCCTTCATGATTAGGGTGGGTATGTATGGGTAGAAGCACCTTTGTCTTCTCAAAAGTAGTTGAATACCACTCCTTTGTGATTAGGGTGGGTATACATGTATTCCACCCCCTTCCTGTCCACTTGATACTTCTTTTCAACTTTTTTATCAATGACAAGATCTGAACTAGGTGCTGACATGAGTTTTGATGTAGCTGTTTAAAGTGACTTGTGGATGAGGACTAGAAGTTTCCTTGTGGCTAGGATTTGGGGGACCTCTTCCTCCACCCAAGAGCCACCAAGTCTGCCACTGTTACCTCGGAGGAGGCCAGGGAGGAGGAACAGCTGGACTATGGTAGGCTCTGGAAGGGTGGGGGTGGCAGGTTAGAGGCACGTTCCTCAAATGGTACCACTACGTAAATTCCTACACTGCTCTGGCAGTGCAGGACTGCAGAGAGGAGGCACCCGTGATCGTGACCAGGGAAAATGTGGGGGTTCTCCATAGTAGAGACCCTAAGGAGGGTGGGAGAGGACCCCAGAGAAAGAAGAAGCAACTTTGGGTGGGTGACTCAATTATGAGGGGGATAGATTTGGGAATAGGAAGGGGGAGGGAAAGGGAGAGGGAGAGGAAGGTTAAATGCCTACGCAGTGCCACAGCCCAGAGGCATGAGAAGTGGATCCTGAGGATCACTAGGGCAGCAGGATGAGAGAGAGAACTGGATATCATTTTCCACCTGGAAACTAATGATCTGGCTAGGGATGGGGCTGAGATAGTGCAGGGGGAGTTTAGGGAGTGGGGAGGTGTCTTAGGTAGCACACTCAGTGGCTTTCGCTGAGGTGCAGCCTGTCTACAAAAGGGAGGAGGAAAGGGATCACCACACCAGGAGCTTCAACTCATGGTTGAAGGAATGGTGCAAACAGGAGGGTTTAAGCTACACTAGGGACTGGGGACACATCTGGAGGCATAAGGGCCTATACAGGAGTGATGGCCTGCATCCATCCAGAAGGGGAACTGCTGTCCTCAGTGGATGGTTTAAATGTTACTTTGATCAACATTTAAACTAGCCAAAGGGGATGGTGGAAGGAAAGGGGGAGGCAGAAACTGTCCCCCCCACATGCTGAAGTAAAGGGTAGAGAGAGAACCCAAAGGGAGAGGACTCCCCCAGAGTATAAATTAAAAAAGGAAGCAGGACAGTAGAAATAAAGGGGGATGAGAATAGGAGCATTAAAAAAGAGGGTGAAGGAGGGAGACCAAAAAGGAAAAAAAGGGGGGTTAACAAGCAGAGTGGTAACAAAATCTGGAATGCCATATTTGCGAATGCTAAAAGTCTAGAAATTAAGATTCCAGACATAGAGGCCATCACGGCAGAGGCCAACCTGGATATTGTGGCCATTACTGAGTCACGGTGCACTGAAAACTATGACTGGGACATGATCATACCAGACTATACTCGGCTCCAGAAGGACAGGATAGAAAGGAGGAGTGTGGGGCTTTATGTGAGGGAAAGCCTAAAAGCAACAGAGGTACAGAGAATGGGGGGGGGCAGAGGTACTGTGGGTCACCCTTGAGATGGGGAGCAGAGCCACTATTCGCACTGGTGTGATATACAGACCTCCAGCACAGGGGGAGGAGTTAGGCACAGTACTGGTGGAAGCCAATGGCAAGATGGCAGAAGGGGGAGGTGCTACTGGTTGGGGACTTGGGGCATGATATGAAATTGGAAGGTGGCATTTTAAGGAGAAATGTGAGGAAGTTTTTCTTCACGGAGTGGGTGGTGGACACATGGAACAGACTGCCACAGGAGGTGGTGGGAGCGAACACAGTAGAGGGTTTAAAACATGCCTGGGACAGGCACAGAGGAACCTTAAAGGTGGGAATGAGGGGTGAAAAGCCATTGCTCAGTTAGAGTCAAGGGAAACAAACTAGGGTAGGGCTTTCAGGCAGACTAGATGGGCCTAACGGTTCTTATCTGCCAACAATTTCTATGTTTCTGTTTCTATGACTTCACCTGCCAGATGCAAACTGGAGCCTCCAAGCGGCAACTTCAGCTAGAAGCAGGGACATCCCGGATTCCCTGCAGTGGGCATTCCTTTGGCAACTAGTCAGTGAACTCACTCATAGTGGGGCAATACTGGACCTGTTACTCACTAACAGGGACAGTGTTGCAGATGTCAAGGGGGAAGGCCACCTGGGGACCAATGATCACCATCCATCCACACAGTCTCACACAAAAGATTAATATACAAGTTAGCCAGCCTTGGAGTGGGTCCCAAGGTGGTAGCCTGGATAAAAAACTGGCTGGACAACAGGACGCAAAAGGTAATAGTAAACGGAGTCCACAGTGAAGAAAGGAGGGTAACTAGCGGGGTACCGCAGGGTTCGGTACTGGGACCGTCCTCTTAATATCTTTATAAGTGACATTGGAGAGCACCTGGAAGGGAAAGGTAGGCCTCTTTGCAGATGACACAAAGATCTGCAACAGGGTTGATACACAAGGTGGGGTGGAAAGAATGAAAAGGGACTTGGCAAGGCTGGAGGAATGGTCAAATATGTGGCAGCTCAGATTCAATGCAAAGAAGTGCAAGGTAATGCATCTGGGAAACAAAAACCCAGGGGAAGAGTATACAACGGGGGGTGAGTTAATAACAACAACAAAAATCGAAAGAGACCTAGGAGTAATTATATCAGATGACCTAAAGTTGGGCAAGCAATGTGAGAAGGCAGTAAGGAGGGCTGGGGGATACTGGGATGCATAGGGAGAGGCATCAACAGTAGAAAACAGGAAGTTGTTATCCCTCTCTACAGACAGTTAGTGAGACCCCATCTGTAGTACTGTGTGCAATTCTGGAGACCCCATCTCCACAAAGACATAGACAGAGTGGAGGCTGTTCAGAGGAGGGCTACCAAAATGGTGCAAGGTCTGCACCAGAAGACATACGAGGAGAGACTAAAGCAGCTTAATATGTATACCCTTGAGGAAAGGAGGGAGAGGGACATGATAGAAACTTTCAAGTATCTCAAGGGAATTAACAAGGTACAAGAGGGTAGTATCTTTCAGAAGAAGAGATATGCAAGAACAAGGGGGTACAATTTGAAGATACGGGGGGGCAGAGGTAATGTTAGAAAGTATTTTTTCACAGAGAGAGTTGTGGATGCATGGAACAGCCTTCCTGAGGAGGTTGTGGAGTCAGGAACAGTGGGAGAATTCAAGAATACATGGGACAGGCATAAGGCAATTCTAGTGGAGGGCAGGAGGAAGTAAGCTGTTGATTAACTAGAATCTGCAGCTTATCCGTCAGGTAGGGAAATGGGCAGACTGGGTGGGCCAAGCGGTCCTTATCTGCCGTCAAATTCTATGTTTCTATGTTTCTATCCAGTCTAGTTCAATATAAGGATGGCTGCAGAATCGAACCACACTAAGGCAAGGATCCTGGGCTTCAGAAGACTAGATTTTATAAAGAAGGGTAAATGCCTCGAGGTGACCTGGCAGGTGGGATGACCTGGGTGGATGGAGGAACAGTGAACAATGTTAAATGGGGGCACAATGAAGGCAACAAACCTCTCCTCTGCATCAAGCAAGTGAGCAAAAGCAAGAGGAAAAGACACTGCTATGGTTCTGGAAGGAGGTGGCTGAAAAGGTAAAGGTTAAAAGGATAGCATTCAGAAGGATATAAGGAGATGCACAGAAAGGAGGATAGGGAGTAGTATCAAGGGAAACAGATGGAAGTAGAGAAAGCATGAAGTAGCATGTAGGCGCAAACTAAAGAGAGGCTAGCCCAGGTGGTAACGAAAGGGGACAAGATATTTTATATGTAGGTAGTGACTAGAGGAAGATCTGGGGAGGGACTGTAAAAAGGGAAGGGGGACTGGGCTGAGGGGGACTAGGAAAAGGTAGACATCCTAAAAAAATACTATTGTTCAGTGTTCACAGAGGAAGAAGGGCCACAATAAGTAACAAGAGCTTTGGAGAGAGGGAGGTAAATACTAGTCCTTTTTCAGAGGAGAGAGTCCTGAAGGGACTCGCTAATCTGAAAGTGGACAAAGCAATGGGGCTAGACAGGGTGAATCCAAGGGTACTAAAGGAGCTCAGGGAGGTACTGGTTGCACCTCTGACAGTCCTATTTAACAGCTCACTAAAAGAGGGAGTGATTCCAGGGGACTGGAGGAGGGCAGATGCAGTCCCGCTTCATAAAAGTGGTAGAAGGGAGGAGACTGCCAATTATAGGCCACTCAACCAGACATCGGTGGTAGGAAAGTTAATGGAATCACTGCTGAAGGAAAGGATTGCAGAATATCTTAAATCCAGTGTGTTACAAGAGCTGAGGCAGCATGGAGTCACGAGGGTGGGGGCAGGTCATGTCAAATGAATCTGATAGATTTCTTTGACTAGGTGACCAAGGTATTAGATCAGGATGGAGCGGTGGATATGGCCTACCTAGATTTCAGCAAGGTTTTCAACACTGTTCCACAAAGGAGACTAGTAAGCAAGCAGGGTAGCTTAGAAGTGGGTCCAGAGGTAATAAACTGGGTAAGAAACTTTTGGGGGTAGGTAACAGAGGATGGTGGTAAACAGAGTTCACTCTGAGGAAGGGAGAGTGACCAACAGGGTGCCTCAGGGATCAGTGTTGGGACCAGTCCTCATTAATGCCTTTATAAGTGACATTACAGAGGAGCTGGAAAGGAAGGTATGCCTCTTTGTGGATACCAAAATCTGCAATAAGGTGGACACTCAGGGGGAGTGGGGTAGAAAGGATAAGCAGAGATCTAAGAAAACTAAAGGAGCGGCCAAGTGTATCACAGCTAGATGTCAAGCCCAAAAAGTGTAAAATAATGCTTTTTTTTTTCTTCGGTCTTTGGTAACCGGGTAAGGCCCACTAGACACAACTGCCTGTTTTCAGGGGTGACCTGGGAGCACTGGGCAGTTAAGTGATTAGCTCAGAGTCATACAGTGTGCAGGTGGAGGTTATGAGAATCAAACTCAGGTCTGCCCTGCTGGATGTATCAAGCTTGTTCACACCTCGTTCCTCTAACCTCTAGGCTATACTGCCAGCCCAAGACCTTAGGCCACAGAACCCCATGGGTGGAGTACAAAATGGGTGGAGTGGTATTGATAACCACCAAGCAGGAAAGTGACCTGGGAGTAGTCATATCTGATGACCTAAAGGTGGCTAGGAACTGCAACAAGGCAGTTGGGAGGGCTAGTGGCATGCTGGGGTGCACAGAAAGGGGTATCACCAGCAAAAAAAAAAAAAGAAAAAAGAAAGAGGGATGTGGTGTTGCCTGTGTATAGAGAACTGGTAAGACTCCACCTAGAGTACTGTGTCCAGTGACCATATCTCCAGAAGGACATTGGCAGAATGGAGCAGTCCAGAGGAGGGAAACTAAAATGGTGCAGGGTCTGCATCAAAAGCCCTATGAGGAGAGATTAAAGAACCTCATTATGTATCTAGTTTTATTTATTTATTTGTGTCTAGTATTACAAAGTGCCTTTGAGCCAAGGCTCTTTTACAAAGGTTCCACGTCATGCTGGTTACAGGGTAACAGACACTAAAACATAAAACAGTTACAGGTACATGGTTTTAGACAGTAACTTTGCTTGACAAAATCAGACTGAGCAATGAGTAACTCAAGAAACAATAGGAGGAAGAGGGCAAGAAGGGAGAGGGCTGAGGGTAGGGAAGGCATAGGCGTAGAGGGTTAGAGTGAGGCAGCCAAGGGGCCTTGTCAGGACAGACACAGGGCAAGTGCATTAGAAGCTGTATTGGACAGGTAAGTGCAAGAAGGGAGGGCAGAAACTGACACTTATAAGGTCAGAAGCAGCGTAGGGAATGAAGATGTTATGGGGTGCAAGCACAGGTGGAGGTGCCAGTTATGGAGTGGCGGAGCTTTTTTTTAATGCTCCAAGCATTGCTGAGGATGAGGTGTCACTATAGAGCTCGTTCAGCCAACTCGGAGCCCTGTATGCAAACGACCTTTGGCCTTGGGACGTGTGGCAGTGGAGGATTTGAAGAATTTGGAGCTTAGAGCTCCTGGTGTTGCGGTTGGTGATTTTGGGTTTGAGGAGGGTGCTGACTCCTGGTGGTGCCTTTCCCATCATGATTTTCTTAGCAGTGATGCAGGTTTGGTATTTGATTCAGTTGTTCAGTTGCAGCCAGCCTGTTTTGGAGTAGAGGTCGCAGGTGTGGGTGAGACGGTGGGAACCAGTAACGAGTCAGCAGGCTTGACTGAAGGAAATCGAAACACGCCTGAGAGATGAGGTTGTGGCAGATCCATAGATAATGAGACCGTAGTCGATGCTGATGATGGAGCTCTGGACAGCTATGATTCCTTGTTTGGTTTTAATGGAGAGCTGATATTGTTTGTGGGAGCTGCAGAAGATCATGGTCTTTGTTTTTTTCTGGTTAAGGATAAGTCTGTGTTTTGTGAACCAGTTTTCAACTGCAGAGAAGGCCTGTTGGAGGTTGCCTTGTAGATGGACTGGATCATGGTGGGATGCCAGGATGACAGCATCATCCACGTAGAGTAGGATCTGTTCAGGGCAGGATTCTGACAGTGAGTTCAGAAAAAAGGCTGAAAAGGAGGGGGCCCAAGATTAAGCCCTGTGGGACACCGGGCCGGACTGGTCTTTGGTCTGAGAGTATGCCAGCAATTCTCGCTGTTTGGGAGCGGTTGTCTAAGTAGCTTTTGAACCAGTTCACCGAGTTAGGTGAGAGCCCTGCTAGTCGAAGCTGGGCAAGTAGGAGATTGTGGTTGATGGTATTAAAGGTTTTAGTTAAGTCGATGAAGGTGGACCCAGTAAGATGACTGTAATCGAGTGAGTGATGGATTGCACCAGTGAATTCAAGTAGTGCCGTGGAGGTGCTATGACCTTTTCTAAAGCCATGTTGCTCCTTGCACAGGATGTTGTGATTGTCTAGGAAGTCGGTGAGCTGGTCTGACACAATCCGTTCTAGGGCCTTGGAGAGTGGAGGTAGGATGGAAATTAGACGGTAATTCTCAGTAGCTGTTTTGTCACCACTTTTATGAATTGGGGTTATACTGTGGCAGATTTCCATAAGTCAGGGAACTGACTGAGGCTGAGGGAGAGGTTGAAAATCCTGGTCAGTGGTCGGAGTACTTCTTCAAGTGTGAGTGATAGCAGTTTGAGGTCGAGGGAGTCACTGCTGGCTCTGGAGTTGCAAATGGCTTTGGTAAGGTAGCTGAGGACTTGATGCATTTTTACTGCTTTAAAGTAGAAGGGAGAGTGGCTAGAGGTAGCTGGTGGGCAAGGGGAACCACCTCATCGAAAAAACCCTGTGTACACCCTGGAAGAAAGAAAGAAGAGGGGTGATATGACAGAAACCTTTAAATACCTAACGGGGGTAAATAAGGTACAGGAGGGAAGTATTTTTCAGAAAACAAGGTGCTCAAGAACAAGGGTACATGCTATGAAGGGTTCAGCCACTTGGTCACGACAAACAAAAGAAGGCGTCGTCAGGAGACAGTTTGCGACAACTGCAATTGCAGTGCCAGGCATAAATGCTACCCGACCCGGGTCGCAGAACGCACCCGGGCACATCTGTGGTTTTTGCAGGGGGCTGCATCCCTGCACCCCCTCCCCATGCAGGAGGCTTCACCCACTACACCCTCTAAAAGTTATTATAATCACCTCCATGGTGGAGGTTTCTCGGGGAGGGGCGCAACACCCATGCAGTGCTCTTCCTGGTGGGTGCTCCAGCAATCAGTTCACCACTGTGACAGGCGAACTGGTTGTGGCACCCTGATCGCATTGCCCTCATTCTGTCACCTCATTGAAGGTATACCCTATGAAGCTTGGAGGCAGATTCAGGAGAGATGTGAGGAAGCACTTCTTCACAGAAAGAGTGGTGGATTCCTGGAACAGCCTTCCAGCAGAGGAGGCAGGGGCCAAAACAGTGGTGGGGTTTCAGAATACATGGGATAGGCATAAGGGAATCTTAGGGGAAAGGGAAGGAGGGAGGAAGAAAGAGCCAGAGATCAAATATATCTGCAGTGATACTGTAGATTGGGGCAAATGGACAGACTGGGTGGGTTAAGTGGTCCTTATCTGCACTGAAATTCTATGTTTCTATGCTGTGGGTCTACCCCATCATATTCATGAACTCCATTTCCTCCTCATCTTCCTGTGTTACATGGAGGAGATGTGGAGGCTGTTCACCACTTGTTTAATGAACATGGAGAAAGAAGTATAATCCTCTGTGGGCCTAGGAGGGGAAACAAACTCTTGGTCAGGTGACCCATGTACCCTGTTGAGGGCATTCCCTTCTGAGCCATGTCTGCTCCTTTGCTTTGCAGGAGGAGTGGCATGGACGTGTTTTTCTTTTTGGTTTTTCTTGACAGGCACGGGTTACAGTACCTGCACTGAGGCTCTTTTTATTCATATTTTCGCCATCACTGACATCAGGGTTCCTTTCAGGCACCATGTTGTCTTTACCATCTTCACCGTGCTTATGTGATGGCTGAGCAGCTTTATCTTAACCCGGTTAACAAATAAAAATGAAATGAAATGAAAAAATCTTTCTTATCTGTCCCCTCTGACAGGGACTGCGGCTTATGAGGAGAATAACCCTCCAATGTGTGTTTTCCACCATCATTAAGAACTCCCTCTGAGCCTTCATTGTGCTTTGATGACATAGAGGCAGACTGAGAAGTCATACCTTCTCTTTTTAAAGCCCTTTTCTTTTGGATTTTAGGGCCAACCCTTTTACAGAGGTCACAACTGATAAAATTGTGATCTAGACCCACACACTTTAGACAAAGCTTGTGACAGTCTGCCTTTGCCCAAACCCGAAGACAATTTGTAAAATATTTAAACCTGTGGGTCCTGTTCTCTTTTTAGGTCTACCAGTCATTCCAAACACTAAAAAGACCAGTAAATCACTTTATTTGGTTCCCAGTCACAAACATGTCTAAATAAAACATATTTTTTTTCTCTCAGGATAGGTAAAAAACACGAAATGTGAGTAGAAGCAAAGCAATTTTTGAATTTGTTACGAAAATGCAGTGTGGTTACCATCAGATGGGAACCGCATATTTAAAATGCATAAAAACAACTGAAAGTTATAAAAGTACAAGTGGTTTAAAGTTTTTCCTTCAGGCAGAACTGCATTACAATGCGGCCTCCTCTGGTTCCTGGATCTGACTGGGAACCGGAGAAAACCGCAAAACACACTAAAATATAAAATAACACCTTAACGCAGAGTATCGAAAAAAACTAACTCAATGCTTAAAACAGGCATTTGTCAATGCTGAATGTTTGCTTGCATGCTGTTTTACTGGGTCCTGTTTGCACACATTTTTACTATGTATTTACCAAAGATAAACCAGATGAGATAATAATAATAATGATAATAATAATAATAATTCTTTATTTATATGATGCCTTTCAAAAACCAAGGCGCCTAACAATCAATAAAAGAAACAAGTAAACCATAAATTTGCACATTATAAATATAATAAAATGCAGATAAAACAGTAAAACAAAGTTTAAATCATTCACTGAATGCTTGCTTCCACAAATAAGTTTTGAGAGACTGTTTAAATCCCTCCACAGTCGCACACTCCCATAACTGATGGGGTAGAGAATTCCAAAGGGTAGGGGCTGCATGCACAAATGCACGGGCCCCTGAAAATTTTAAATAAACCCTTGGAATCTCTAGGAACCCCTCATCAGCGGAGCGGAGCAATCACCCAGGGCAGTAAGCAACCAGAAGCTCTTTCAGGTAGTCCGGGCCCTGTCTGTGTAGAGCTATATAAGTCTGAAGTCTAACTTTAAAGGTGATCTGCCATTGTACATGCAGCCAGTGCAGTTCGCACAGCACTGGAGACATATGACAGGACTGAGAGGTCCCCGTCAACAGATGGGCTGCTACATTCTGCACCAGTTGCAAGTGGCAGATATCCACCCCAGGAAGCCCTAGGTAAAGGGAATTGCAATAATCCAGGCACGAGGACACAAAGGCGTGGACTAACGTGGGGAGATCGCCAGACAGAACAAGATGCTTAACCCTGGAGATAATCCTCAGATGGTAAAAAGAGGATTTGATGACAGCTGACACCTGCAAATGCAATGTCAGCCCTTCATCAAAGATTACCCCCAGGTTTCACACCTGTTCAGAGGTCTGGAGTGGCAGGCCCCTAAGAAAAAGTCCTGAAGGCAAACATGCCCCCGACCCCCCCATCCAGCACCCCGGGTCCACAACCAGTCACTGACCAGCAACTGTCAGTGTTAGTGGCTCAGTAGGTAGCACACTCGCCTCTGAGGCTGGGAGATCAGAGGGCTGTGGGTTTAGTTCCCACATCTGGCACTTGGGTTAATATCCCAGTACTGACACTGTAGTGCAGCATGAGAGGGATGCTGCACTTCTGAGGTGCCATCTTTCGGAAGAGACGTTAAACCGAGTTCCCATCTGCCTGGATTGGTGGTAGTTCAGGTGGATGTTAAAGATCCCATGGCACTTATCGAAAGAGTAAGTTTTTATTGAGAGAAAACATAACATCACAAAAAAAAGAGCAAATTAAAAGATATTAATACAAAAAGAAAAGAAAAAAAAAAGGAACAATGTGTTACATATCACCATGAAAAAAAAAGTCTTCACAACATAGGAAAATGTTTCCATAAAGCTATCATTTGGTCATTAGAATAATGCTTCCTATCAGTTACATATAAAGTAAGTAAGTCATTATGAACAGACTCAATTATAACTGAATAAGAAATTTGTTGCTGTTGTAACACAAATTTACAACGGGCTTGCCATAGAAAATACTGTAATAAAGCAAAGAAAACATTTAAGGTACTTTTTATGATAGGTTTCCAAGTCCCTGTATAATCTCCCAGAATGAGAGTATGATATGTTAATGAAGTAAGATGCGTATTTTCCAATAAAGTGCTGCTTGTGACCAAAAGCCTGAGTATCTATACAATCTATAAAGAAATGCTGTTGACTTTCTTCCATATTAATACATTGTGGTTTTAAACAATATCTGTCATCTAGAGGTTTGTATTTCATGTTTCCTGACACCTAATCTTCCATGAGCTGACATCCAAATAACATCCCAAGTTTTGACTGGGATTCTATAATCTGTTAATTTATGTAGTGCTGAGATCATGTTAGTGGGGGTACACTGAGGAAAAGCAGTGTAATTTTCCGGACTTCATAAACAATATGAGCATAAAAAGTTTTTCGAGACAATGGGTAATTTTGCAGTGGAATCTTCCACTGATAGAGTTTCTTAAGTGTGGCAAGTCCATACTTAGGTAAGGAGTCAGATAAAATAATTTTTGGGGAAATAAAGACCATTTAAAGAAATATTTATGCTAAATTGACTGGACCCAGAACTGCCAAGTTAACGAGGGCTGAGTCCAAATAAATGAAATGATGAAAACAAAAAGGTAGAATGGAAAAACAACGGATTAATCATATTGAGACCTCCATCTTTTGGGGCAGGTATGTGTAGTCTCTCTTATAGGGTTAAGTCTGTTTCCCAGAGCATCTGGAAAAAATGCTATATAACCTAGTTTCTATAGAGACAGGGGAGGAAAAACATGACTTATGTATGTAAACTGGGGCAACAAAAATTGTTTAATAATCGCTACTCTTTTTTGTTTACTAAAGGTCCAGCTTTTCCAGAGGTTTACCTTTGATTCTCCTATCTCCAATCTTTTTTCCCAATTATATAGTGCCATGTCCTCAACTCCAAACCACACCCCTAATATTTTTTGAGGAATGCATGATACAGGTATATTAAAATAGGTAGAGACTAATGAAGGAATAGTTTGTAAGGGTATTATAAAGCTTTTTCCTATATTTAAGGACGCACCTGAAAATTCTCCAAAAAAAGTAAAAATCTCTAATGCTCTTTGTAATGACGAGACATTTGCTAATAGCAAAGTAACATCATCTGCAAATGCTGTAATTTTTACTGTATCTAACCAAGGGGAAGGGGAAAGTCCCATAATCTGATGGTCAGAGACAATACTTCTAATGACTGGGTCCAAAATGAAAGTATACAGTAGAGGGCTTAAAGGGCAACCTTGCTGTACACCTCTCTTAATTTTAATTTCAGAACCCATTAATCTGTTTACAAGTGGAATAGTGACTGCCTGGCTATACAGGTTAATTATCCATAGAACAAACGTTTCCGGAATGCCATAATGAGTTAAAACAAAATACAAATAGGAGTGACAGACCGTATTGAAAGCTTTTGCTTGATCTAAGGCCACTATAATGCCTGAACCTGAAGAGTTTTGTGACAACGTAGAAAAAATATCTCTCACTAAATACAGGTTTTGTTGAATAGTTCTAGTGGGTATAAAACAAGTTTGTGCTGGATGGATCAAAATTTCTGCAGCTTTTATTAATCGATTATGCAAAATCTTAGTCAATATTTTGTAGTTGGTGTTTAATAAACTAATCGGTCTCCAATTAGATACCAAACTCTTATCACCCTTTTTATATAAAAAGGTCATAAGCGAGGTAGACAGGGTTTTAGCAGTTGGAATATTTAAAACTGAATTAAAAACTGGAGGCAGAAAGAATTCCATATATTTAGAACAAGTTTTATAGAACTCATTTGGTATGCCATCCAGACCTGGAGCAGTTCCAGACTTCAAATGTTTTATTACCTCTGCAACTTCATATGAAGTAATAGGAAGTACTAATGATTGTAAAATATTTTCTGGAAGTTTAGGTATAGTGGGGAGTTTGTTAAGTGGAAATGCTTCTATAAGTAATGTGGTTGAGGACGAGAAATATTCTTGTATATATTGTTGGACAATAGATAATATCCCTATCTCAGTGGTAACCAACTCCCCCTGAGAATTAACAAGTCCTGTCATTAAAGTATTAGTAAGACGGGTTTTACAGGCCTGGAAAGGATCAGACATGGGACTATGTTTTATCCCATATTTGAATTCTAAATCTAGAGATTTTGCCCTATCATATTGAAAATCCTTCATTGATTTTTTTTATTGTTGTAATTTGGGAATGAATTAAGGAACGTTCTTTAGGCGGTAAGGACATTAATTTGTATAATTGATTTCTATGTAATAGATATTGAAGATATTCTGAGTTTACTTTAAGTTTACCCCACGTAATAAACAAAGATTTAATTTCACTTTTCAATTGTACCCACCAATCATAATAATTGTCAAAGAAACCCATAGTAGAGAATTTAGCAGTAAAAAAACTTTCTAATTTAGAAAAAGAATTTTTGTCCTGCAAAAAAGAAGTATTTAATCTCCATCGGCAGTGTAAAGAGGGAAAAACAGGGGGATATGAGTCAATGAAAGATTGCTGAATAAAATATGATGGTCCGAAAATTCAGTAGGTAAAGCTGAACAATTTTTGGAAAAGATATCGAAACAAAAAACATATCAATGCGGGTTGAAAAATGTGTCTAAAATATGTTTCACCGCCTGGGGTGTAGGCTTCTAAAAACGCCTTTGAGGCCTGAATCTTTAATCAGTTTATGAAGAAAATTGGAATCGAATATATCTTTTTCCCAAGTAGTTTATTCATATTGTTATCTAGAGAGCAGTTAAAATCTCCTCCCAAATAATATGTTTCCTAGTTAGCAAAAGGGTTTAACTTTTCAAAATCTCTATCCGAGATAATTTTGTCTGAGGTGCATACAAATTAATCAAACGAAAGGAATATTCCCAAAGAAAAATCCAAAGTAACAGCCTGCCAGGTCTAAGGTCCATTACACGAGATATTTTAAATGATGTATTTCCAAATAATACCCCAAGCCGTCTGCAACATCTGAGCCAAATGTCCAGAAGGAAGGACCCCAAATCCACTTCCTTTGCAATTGTGTCATTTCAAAAGAGATGTTACCCTGGTCTCTTGTAAAGAATTATATCCAATTTCAAAGACCCCAAATACATCAAAATAGGTAATTGTCTTTGAAAAGTTTTTATACTGCAGACACTGTATGAGGCCAGTTTTAATATGGTCATAAGGAATCAAAAAATGTCAAGGACTATTTTTTTGACTAACCTTCCTTTTCTTCCCTTTTTTTCCTTTCTTTTCTTTCACTAGCTCTGTTGTTTTACTCTCATCATCTTCGGTAATTAATTCTGATACATGAGAGGTATCAGATTCAAGGTCTGACTCCCTGGGGTCATCTTGAAGAGGGGAAAATAAATTCTCTGTAGGTAAAGGGGTTATGGGGGATTGTTTTATAGAGGCCCTAGTAAGTCGCCTGCTTTTGATGGTTTCGAATGGGGGGGCATAGAAAGGCCAGCAGTTTGTTTACTGGAGGCGGGAGGTTTGGAAGCAGTGTGCCTATCTGCAGAAATATGGGGTTCCTTAAAAACAGTCCCTGTCGTTTTAGAGGTCACCACATGGTCTGCCGCTGGAGGGGTTGAAGGCATAGAGGCAGTTTTGTCAACAGGTCTATGTTTTTTTGCCTGGGCTTTCTTTAGTAACTCATCTTGATCCCAACCTTCAGTGCAATTTCTGTGAGCCCAGGGGCACTGGTGAAAGGCGTGGCCCTTTTCGTCGCAGAGGTTGCACTGAAAAATGTTGGTACACATATCTAAAGAGTGACCAAAACCTCCACATAAGGGGCATTTCAGCACATCACAGACACTACTTATATGGGTTTTGGCTCCACACTTGTAGCAGGCTCTGGGTTGTCCACCATAAAAGCAAACTCCCCTATCTTTACCCAAAAGAAACTGTTGGGAAGATGTACTACCTCAGAGTTGACTAGGAAGAGTTTTACTTTGAACTTCCAGCTCCCAGTCCATATGCCTTCAGAATCAGTAAGGCCTCTGGCGAGGCTCAAAATGTCGATTAGACTGCAACCAATGATAAATATCGCTGACATTTACCCCTTCGATTACGAAACATAATTGTAATGTAGCAATTTGTGGTCTAGTGAGTGGGATAACAAAGAAAGGGGTCCAAATTGGGGTAGTCTTAAGGGTAGCATACTTATCCCAAAATTTGTCTAGAAGGGTATGAGACTGGAAACTAATATCAAATGAGTCCTCACCTGAAATGTGGATTAAAGCATATATATCCGAGGCAGAAAAACCCATAGAGAATTTTAAAAGCTGTTTAAACACATAATACCTATCTGGATGCTCTGGGAGACCACCTTTATAGCGTATCCTAACAGCATTATGTCTCGGGGCCTGTTCTAATTTATTTTTAAATAACTCTGACATAGGAGGCCTGGTTTGGGAGTCTGTACCCCCTGCTTGTGAAGACATTTCAATATTTTCTGTTACAAACCCAGCAGTATCAGAAAAAGAGGTAGTTGGTTTCGAAGAAACCAAAGTACTCTCCCCACCCTCAGTGAATACAGTGCTTTTAGATGGAATGTCAGAAATACCTGGGCCCAGTGATTCTGAATCGGTGGCATGCTTAGAAATGGAAGAGTCCAACGAGAAGGTAGTCCAATCCGGATCAGGAATCCAACGTCCGGAGTCCGTTTTGCGCCATCCTGCTCCTGTTAGGGCCAAATCTTCCGACCAGTCGACAGAGGAATCCTGTGGGGCCTTTTCCTGCAGTCCAAAGCACCGTCGCATAGCCTGTGACACTCGTTGTCTGCTTGCAAAACCTGTCCCTGTAGCATCATGTTCTCGGGAAATCCGTTCCGCCTGAGTGCTCGATTCTAAACCAGTCCCTGGAGTCAGAGAGGAACACGCTGAATCCGGACTCGATGCTGCTGGCTCCACGAACCCCTCGGTTACTGAACACCCGCTGCTGGAATATCTCCAGCCACCTCCAAAACTCGTTCTTGTTTCCGGTGCCGTTTCCAACAAGGGAATATCCACGGACAAATTGGGTGAGTCTTGCAAAGGAGTACAAACCGCATTCTCTGGAACCTTGCTGAAATCAACCTCCATCTCCAACGGTAGTTGCTGTAATGCTGCCATCATGCAGCGTGACGTCAGCGAAACACCTACTGACGGCAACTAGGCAGCCAGTAGGGGCAATTTTATTGAAATAATCAACAAATATCAAAACAAGACACAAAAAGAATAGAAATACATAAGGAAATGAAAATACATGACACTCATGAGTGAAATTCAAAGAAAAGACTAACTATACATCAAATTCCTAATGCTATTAAAAGAAAACAAAATAAAGGAAGAAAATCTTAAACACTAAACTTTAGTAACAACCTACTCCCCCCATCCGCATAAATAACCCACTAGATATAATTAATACCTTTCCATAAGAGAAGCCCATCATTAATTGTTAGCCACCGGTTGTATTCAAAGTAAGCAAAGGAAAGAAAATAAAGACCTTATTTAAATTTAATGATGTGGGAGAAGCCTTCCACCACATTCTAACTTTCTGTACATTATACAATTGTGATTCTGAAGGGTATACCTTGGTTAAAACGTTTGTTACATATTCTCTATAACCCTGAACTGAAGGCTTCTTTTGATGGATAACCCATTGGCACCTTATTTGCCATAAACAATACCTGAGACAGGCAATAAAAACCTGTAGAGTCCCTTTCTCGTACTTCTGTAAACTTACAGGAAAGAACCCAAGTACCAGAATATCGTAAGTAAGTCTAGCCAACCATGGTAAATTCCAAGCTGTAGCCAAATGGTCCCAAATCTTAGTTGCCACTGAGCACTGAAGAAAAAAATGTTCCATTGTTTCTTCTTGGTTTATACAGTCACTATAAGGGCAAATCCTCTCCTCCCTGGCCTTATATTTAGCTGTTCCTCTAACGTTTAATTTACCATATAGGATAAGCCATTGCGTTTCCCACATATATTCTGGTAATCTTGAGTTGTTCAATTGATTTAGAACATCCTCATTCCGAATACTTGGACAATTCCTAAAGCAAGGGACTTCTGAATAGATTGCAGCCATTAATTCTTTATATAAGGCCTTAGAAGAACATCTAAGAATTTGTTGTTTTGTGACCTGCCATTTAAATAATTTCTGAGCCGCTGGTTTAAAAAAAACTGGCAAAGCTAAATGACTGGAAAGTTTCGGGGCACAATGTATCCAGGCAGTAAGATAGCGGCTCAATAAATTTGAAAAAAAAGGAGCCTTCTTTTTATTAGTCTCACTTAAAATAATTTTTAGTGAACATGAAAAGAAAATTGAGTAACAGAAAAACACTGGATCTACCATGCCTAATCCCCCCTTTTTTTTCTCTAGATATGTAAAACACCGTTTAACCGGTTAAGTCTATTCCCCAAAGCAATTGAAAGCATATACCATACAGTCTAGTTTCAAATTTAACTGGTAAAGGAAATACTGCTGCAATATACTGAAGACAGGGAAGGATAAATTGTTTTAAGACCTGGATTCTCTTCATTTTGGAAAATCTGAACTGTTTCCATCTGTTAATCTTACTCTCAATTTTGTTTAATACCAAATTCCAATTCTCTTCGGGACAGTTCTGTGAACTAAATGAAACCCCTAAAATCGTTAAAGGCTCAGTCGATATGTGAATGGAGTTCCAGACCAATGGGTGTTGAAAATTACCACCTAGTAGTAAACCCTTGGTTTTAGATAAGTTAATCTTAGCATTAGCTACTAATGTGTATTCCTCGAATTTTGTAAAAAAAATTTAAATTTGTGACACATCTGTAAAGAAAAGGCAGACATCATCTGCATAAGCCTGGATATTAATTGTTGAGTCAGAATCCGGAATGCGAACTCCCTGCCATAGAGGGACCAAACTCACAACTCTTAAAAGGAGTTCTAAGGAAAAATTATACAACAGGGGGCTTAATGGGCAACCTTGTCTCACCCCACACTTTACCTGAAAGCCCTTAGCCCTCTCTCCTTTAATGTATGGAAAAACCATACCAGAACCATAAAGATTTTTGATTAAAGATAATAGGTTCGGTGGCACTTGAAAAAATTCTAGTGCAGAAAATAGGAAAGCGTGATTTACTCCGTCAAAGGCCTTTTCTAGATCCAAGGTCAATAAATAGCCAATTCCCTATTTCGTTAAGTTTTCAATTAAATCTCTAATTAAACATAAAATTGACTGGATACCTCGGCCAGGAATACCACAATGCTGTATTTGTGTAAAACTATGTTTAGCTAATTCTTTAAGTCTATTATTGAGTAAAGACATCAGGATCTTATAATCCGAAGTTAAGTAAAGTAATAGGTCTCCAATTTTGAAAGTTACCCTATCACCTGATTTAAAAATATAAATTTATAAACTATCAGAAAAGGAGGCTATCGTGACACCTTCTCTAAGAAATGGTTAAACACTAATGTTAAACAGTGACTTAGTTCTGATGGAAAAGATTTATAAAATAGATTAGAGAGGCCATCTGGCCCAGGGGCCACATTAGATTTCAGTGAAGATAGGACTACATTAATTTCCTCAGAAGAAAAGGGTTGTTGAAGCCTATTAAGTAGGTCTGACTCTAGGTCCTGCATTATAGGAGGTCCCAGCAAAGTATTAATCTGATGCAAGGAGGGTGACGCTCGAGGCTCTAGTTCCTGAAAATGAGTATGTATTACATCCCGTATCTCCTGTATTGAAAAAACTGTCCTGGTACCTTGGTTATGCGAATGTAACGATACATGTTCCTTAACCTCTTTACATAATTCAAAAGGATCCCGATCACTGATTTCCATATAGTTAGTCATAATAGCATGTAACGTTTTGGCCCTGTCATATTGAAAAGTTTTCATGTTTTTTAATTTCATCTATTTGTGATGAGAAATTATCTCTGGAAGTGTTAGCACATGATAATAATAATTGCAACTGACTCCTCAATTTTAGATAATTGAAAAACTTATTTTTTTGAACTACTTTACCGTGTTTTTTAAACCATTTTATACAATCAGTTTTAGTTTCCTGCCACCATTGTCCCATATCCTGATATAAGAAACTCACTGATAATCTTGCTTGTAAAATTAGTTTAATGGAGTTCTGGACCAAGTTATCTTGTAACATAGAAGTGTTAAGTTTCCATCTAGATTTCTGTTTCCCACTATCAGTCGTAAGGCCTATATTAACCTGTAATAAAGCATGATCCGAAAATTCTACCGGAATTATCTGTAATTGGTGAAACAGGATGGTCTTTGAAACAAAAAGGTAATCAATAGTATACCCTGTACCTTTCTTGAAAAAGGTACCTTTCAGCCCTTTTGTCTTCACATCCATACAGGATAATAATTCTGCAGTTTTAATAATATCTGATAGACATGCCGAATCACAATAAATTTTCCTATTTGTCACACCACCTTTTTTGATTGCCTCTATACTGCAATTAAAATCCCTCCCCCCCATAAAATAGGGACAGTTGTTACCAAAAAAGGTTGTACCTGTTTCATACAAAGTACCCTTCCAGCCTTGGTCTGAGGATTATAAATGTTAATTAAACGAATAAGGTGTGAAAACCATTTCCCCTCTATTATCAACGTCCTCCCGGGACATAAGTCAATTAATTTATGTAGAGTGAAGTCATATGAATTGAAGAGGATCCCCACACCGTCTGCCTTGTCCTCCCCGAAAGACCAATAAGAAGGCCCCCATGGCCAGTCCCTAGCGAAGGCCGAACACTGATTTTTTGTAAACATCCAAGTTTCTTGCAGGAAAACAATTGAGATGTTTAAGTCATGAATTAAATAAAAAACTGCACGTCTCTTCACAGCTTTTAAAAGGCTGTGAGTATTTAAGGTAGCCCATGATAAGTTTAAATCCATACATGTACAGCTGAATGCCTAAAAACCCACTTTACTTCTTCCTTCATTTCTTTTTTTTTCCTTTATAATCATCTCTAGGGGGCAATAGGCCTTCTTGAGTTGAAACCTGCGAGTCTGTGTCTGCCAATTCCACTTCCGAATCCCCCCAACTAAGGGCCTCATAAGAGTTTTTGGTGTCGATACCTTCAGTTTCTGGAGGTAACTGGGGTTTTAGAGTCCTGCTTGATCGTCTGAGAACTGGTGGGGGTTTTGAAGGAACCACTAATTTATCTAATAAGACTCCCTTTGACTCTGTGTAACAAACCGGCTGTAACAGCTCAGGGATATTGTTCCCCATTCCTTTCCTCTTTAAATCAACAAGGCCTATATCCTTAACAGTAGTATCTATAGTAGGTAATGTGGTTGCAGGGTTTTGTGGCACTAAGGGAGGGTTTGATAAAGGTTTTCCCATAGCCTGGAGATCCCTGGCCTCTTGAGCTTTTTGTATAAAAAACTCTGAAGTCCCTTGAACTGTTTTATTTTGTGCAGCCCAGGGACAATCCCTGAAGGCATGATTGGGTTCCTCACATAAGTCACACCTGATAGAGTTAGCACAAAACATGGTTACATGCCCCATTTCTCCACAATTATCACATTTTGGCTGATCACATGAACTTGATAAATGCGTTTTGGCACCACATCTGTAACATGCTCTTGGCTGACCGATATAAAACACCACCCCCCTGTCCCTACCTAACATAAAGGAGTTAGGAATGTGCTCTATACCAGCTGTTGTTTGGCGTAACTTTACTTTAAATTTCCACCCCCCCCGTCCAAAATTGTTCAGTATCCAGGATTGGATCTGGATCACTCTGTAATTCACATTTTTGGGATAACCAAAAAACAATGTCGTCAACGTGAACACCTTCATTCCTGAACATGACAGTAACATATTTAATCAGGGGCTTTGATAAAGGGATAACTAAAAAAGGTGTCCATAAGGGGGAGAACTTAACTTGAGAGTATCTTTCCCAAAAAAGATCTAATAAAGCAGGGGAGCGAAAGCTGACGTCAAAGTTATCCTCCCCCGAAATATGAATAAAAGCAAAAACATCCCGTGGTGAAAACTTTAAAAGACTCTTTAAGTAAGGCTTTACCCACATAATATCTGTCAGGCCTGTCCTGTAGCCCTCCCTTATATCTAATACGAACGGCATTTCTCCTGGGAGCTGCTTCTCTTTTACACTGAGAAAAAAGGCTGGACATAAGGGGTTTCTCAGTCTTACTCCCCTCTTCCATAACTACTTCAGACTGGGTTTGCTGACCAGATAAACCATTTTGCAAGATATTATGAACCTTAGCTTCTCCCCCCACCACCTTTTTAGCAATAGGCACCTCTGTAACATCAACTTGTAAATCAGTACCCTTAGGCTGCCATTCTGGCCCTTTATTATTCAAGTCCAAAGTCTTATCCCATGCAGAGTCTGGTGTCCAAATTCCTTTTCCTAGAGATTTCCATCCAGCAGCAGTTAAAGCTGCCTGAGGGGACCAGTTATCATCATGTTTTAAATGAGGGAATGGGGAACTGTTCAATAAATCACTGTCCTCTGACTCCTCTTTATTTTTTAAATTAGTAGGGATTCTTTGATAATCTTGAAAGGAAAACTCTGTCACCCCTTCTTGAGACCCCTTCGAGGTCTGAAAAATGACTGAGTCATTCGTGCTTCCTCCCTGTTCAAGTAAGGAGGTTTAAAATGAAACCAAATTCCTTTTAACTGGAAAGTGGGGAAGGACACAACTGTTTGAGCAGTACTTACGTCCCCATGTAATGATGAACTGCCCTTCCCTGCGTTGTCTGCCTGATTTCCCTCTCCTGTGCACCGGGAGCTTTCTTCAACACTGACTCTGGACCGAGACAGCGCCGCTGTATTCCAATCCTGAAGTTGTTTGTCTCGCCTCTGGTTGCCTGCTATTTCCACCACCGCTAGCGCTAAACTCACCAACCGCTCCACTTGCTTCCGGGTTTCACTCTCCTCCGTCATGTGAGACGCTTCTGCACGTTCCGATACTGCAGTTAAAGGCACCGATACCTTTTTTAAACTGACCTCGGGGTTCTCAGCTACTGAAGCTATTTTAAGACTCCCCGATTCCGGTAACCGAGCCACATCACTCGCCATATGGTTTGCAAAGGTCTCCTTTGAATCCGACTGCAAAATGAACTCAGGCTGCACAAATGCCACTTGCCAACGGCTCTCGTCAGTAACACCGACCAACACCACCTCCTCCTCCGCCGCCAAGTTGCAATGGCCATGACTGACCCTTGCACACCCCTACTGGCCACCCAGCGCCAGCAGAGTAGGGGAATTTCCCCGGTGTCTTGGCCAAATTTCCCTCATTCACTAAAAATGCAACCAACAGCTTAATCTGGTTCAAGGTCAGTTGGCATTCATCTGTATCCCCCTCCCCCAGGTCGTGCCTGAAAATAGGCAGGATTTGTTTAGTGCACTTACCTGGTCAACAAAAACGAAATAAATAAATAAAAAAATAAACAACCAGTACCTCAGTCTTTTCCGAGTTCAACCTCAAGCAGCTCACATTCATCCAATCCTGGATTTCCATGAAGCAGTTGTTAAATACCAAGAGGGTACTATCCTGGTTGGGTGCAAAAGAAAGGTAGAGCTGGGTATCATCAGCGTAGCAGTGAAACCTCAGCCCATACCTTCTTACAATGTCTCCAAGGGGTAGCACGTACACTGCGAACAACATGGGGGACAACACCAATCCCTGAGGGACCCCACATGACAGAGGAAGTGGGTCAGAGGAATGAATCCCTGACACCACCCTGTGAGTTTTTCCAGTGAGGAAAGATATAAACCACCTGAGGACTGTACCTGACAGGCCACAGATGAACCTCAGGTGACCAAGAAGAACCCCGTAGTCCACAGTGTCAAATGCTGATGAGAGATCTAGAAGAACCAAGATGGAACATTTTTTCTGATCTCTTGCCATCAGGAGATGATTGAGTACTGAACCAGCACTGTCTCAGTGCTATGCCTTTTTTGAAAACCAGATTGGAGAGGTTTATAGATGTAATGGATGGTCAAATGGTTCTCCAGTTGTAGGGCCACTACTTTCTCAATCACCTTCCCTATAAAGGGAAGGTTTCAGATAGTTTTGTAGTTCTCATGGCAATCTGGGTCCAAAGAAGCTTTCTTCAAGAGGGGTGTCACCACCGCCTCCTTCAGGGAGCTAGGAAACTCACCTGTTTCCAAGCAGCACCAGACTATCCATGCTAGGGTTGGACCAATGATGTCACTACAGTCTATAAGCAGGGTAGTTGGTCCTGGTTCCAAACTACAGCATGTAGGGTGCATACTCTGGACAATCTGCATGACATCTATGAATTACGGCCAGTCTAAGGTACTCCAGGAAAACTGAGAAGCAGTGACCAAGCGTCGATCTAAAGCAACACCCACAGAGTGTGCTGGTTGGAGCGCCACCCTGGTGTCAGCCACCTTAATTGCAAAGAATCAAGCAGGCTCATCACACTCTACTTGTGAAAAGGCTCTTTGAACCTGCAGACAGGCTGGATTGCACAGCTTGTCTACAGTTTGAAAGAGCTGAGCTGGTCAATTCTGAGCAACCGCAAGCTCTCCGGACAGGAAGTCTGCCTTCTTACGGGTGATTGCAGATTGATAGGCTTGATAATGGTCCATCAATCTAAGGTGGTCAGCATCCAGGGTGGCTCTCTGCCAGCAATGTTCTAACCTCTGTTCTAGTCACCGCATCTCCCTCAGAGTCCCATCAAACCAAGGGGACTGAGGGCGAAGGGAGAGAGGATGAACTCGGACAGGAGCAATGACGTCCAGGGACACAGAAATGGCCTTATTATAGGCCATCACTAGGGCATCTGGGTCATTGTTTGCCAGTGGAAGGACTGATAGGTCAAGTACCGCTGCCAGGCCTTCGGAGCTTACATCTCGTAAAGGGTGGTACCTGACCATCTCCACAGGGGTAGGCCTATGAAGGGGGGTGCAAAAACTGAACCCCATGGTGTAGTGATCGGACCACCTGACAAGTTCCACCCCCAAATCAGAGACTTCGATCCCCAGGAGGAAGACTAGGTCAAGAGAGTGCCCATGTTTATGAGTAGCAGTGGTAACAACCTGTGTGAGGCCCAAAGAAGTCATTAATTGGAGGAAGTGCTGACCAAATTGCAAGAGTTTATCATCGACCCAGGCGCTGAAGTCACCCAGGACCATCAGCCTGGGCGACTCAAATGCCATGTCAATCACGAAGTCCGCCACTTCCTGAAGGAAACACTTCTCATCACCGGGTGGATGGTAGAAGAGGGCGATCCTACAGCCTACACCTGCTACTATGGTACACTCAAATGACTCAGTCTCCTCAACTAGTACACTCGTGAGGCCCAGTTTGGTCTTGAAACAGACTGCAACCCCCCGCTCCCCGCGATACAATCTCGAGTTGCACCCTCCAATGTAGGGCCAGAATTCTCATTCAGCCAGGTCTCGGTGATGCAAGCTAGGTCAGCTGTTTCCACAAGATCTGCAATAATTGCAGTCTTGTTTTTATAGATCATTTGCAGTGGGGTCCTGATTGTACACAGTATTATACTGCATTTACCTAGGATATTAGAGGTGAGATACAATATCTCATTTTTAGTGTGGCCATGCTTTTATAATGTATTATTCCAGGACTGAGTATCATAGATGCAACATTTCCTTTTCAGTGGGGTTCTGCTGTGGGGTCCTGTTTTTTATACAGTTTTGCAGTATACTGTATATCTCATTTTCAATAGGGTCCTGCTTTGACACATTTTGTACTGCAGTTACCCAGGATAGAACAACTTAGATGCTATCTTGTTTTCAGTGGAATCCTGCTTTTCCCAGTTTTTACACTGTATTTAGCCAGCAGAGCACAGCCAAGATGCAATATCTAATTTTCAGTGGGGCCCTACTTTTACCCATTTTTGCAATGTATTTACCCAGGATAGCCCAGCTGAAAGCCAAGTCACATTTTCAGTGGGGTCCAGTTTTTAAAATGTACAGTATTTTACCAGGATACAGCAGCACAGATACATAGTTCAGTGGGGGCTCTGTTGTACTGAGGTCCTATGTTTACACATTTATACTATATATTTACCCAGGATAGACCAGATGAGATGCAATATCTTATTTTCAGCGGTGTCCTGCTTTTACGCATTTTTAGATAGTATTTACCCAGGATAGGCCAGCTGAGAGGCGTTATCTAATTTCCAGTAGGCCTTCCACATTTTATTTTATTTATTTTTATTTAGCTTTTGTTTACCAGGTAAGCACACTAGACAGTCAAGTGCCTATTTTCAGGTGCAACCCGGGAGAGTTACAAAGATACAGGCAATAACAGTACAGAGACTAGCAACAATTTAAACAAGGTACAGTCAGAATACAAGTAAGAAGGACCAGCAGAAATAAAGTACGGAGACATGGGTGGTGGGTGCAACTGCCAGGTATGGTACAGACAGGTATAAGCAAACAACTACAGTCAGGTAACAGGCAGTGAACAATTTCAGTGCAATTCAGTGTGAGGCATGACAACCCAGGGAGGGCAGCCAAGGAATTAAGAACAGTGTCAGCAGCAACAACATTTGTGAATTGATTTATTTGTTATTTTTGGAACAAGTGCACACCCGCAGCCAGGAATCTCACAGGCACATCACGGAGGGTAGGACGACAG
The DNA here is from genome assembly GCA_016271365.2 of Neoceratodus forsteri. Classification (NCBI taxonomy): domain Eukaryota; kingdom Metazoa; phylum Chordata; order Ceratodontiformes; family Ceratodontidae; genus Neoceratodus; species Neoceratodus forsteri. The sequence goes on from CM028131.1 coordinate 621,822,826, forward strand.
GGGACAGAGGCAGCTTGATGCTTGTTTTAGGTAACCCCAGAGGGAAGACCTGAAGCAGCTATGGGAAGAGGCAGTTCTTACATGAGGAGGAAGGAGGTTCCAGGTTCTAGGGGCAAGAGCCGCAAAGGCACGATCCCCCGCAAGGGGATTCAGTGGACCTCAGCTGAAGCCAGAGGGGGCAGGCTGGAGGAGGTCAGCAAGTGCCACAGGAGTAGACGACAGGATGATGTTATCCGTAAAGTTGCCCATTATGAATGATCGATGGTTACTAGGAGAGAGCCAACCCAGTCTAGAGTAAAGTAGACAACGATGGGTGAGATGAGGGGCTGATAGGGCCAAGCGACATATGTTGTTATACGAGGTGTCCCATTTGGAGAGCCAGGCTTTGGGGGCATTCATGAAGGAGGTTAGCCCATAGCAAAGCGAGGGGAGGAAAAACCCTTTTGCCAGGGCGAGTCTGGCAGCTGGGGTGAGACAACTTTTTGCTCTGTACGCTAGTCCCAGTTTGCAGTCTGTGGCCTTGCAGGAGTTAAGTCTGTGCAGAGAGAGAGATCCAGTTGGGGGTCAAGGGTCATCCCCCAAGTACTTGATTGAGTCCACCACCATCGCAGGGATGCTATCAGTGCCAACGACTCTGAGATCAGCCGGGCACGCTCTCACCTTGGGAAAGGAGCTGAATAACATTGCCTGCATCTTCTGAAGGTTGATGACAAGCTTACTTGCCTTGAGCCAGGATTGGATGCGATCAAAATCAGAGTTCAGTCTAGAGTATATGTCATCAATATTTTGTGAACTAGCGAGGAGCACCATATCATCAGCATATAGGGTAACATGTCCGAAGGTTGGGATTGAAGGCAGCTGGTTGATAAAGAGGGAGAACAATAGGGGGCCAAGGATCAACCCCTGAGGCACCCCACAGGCTACCGGTGATAGCCCGGAAATGGCATTTTGGAACCTCGTGTACTGTTGGCTGCCTGAGAGATAATTAGTAAACCAGGCTAGGATGGGGGGGGCTAAAAGATGGGAGAACAGAGCCCAGGAGGGTGTGATCAACCAAATCGAAGGCCTTGGACAGGTCGATGAAGACAGACCCCATGAGTTTGCCTTGATCAGTCGCAGTTCTGATTTTGGAGGTGACCTGTGTGAAGACAGTGGAAGTGATGTGTCCTTTTTGGAACCCATGCTGCTCAGGGGAGAGAAGGCCATAGGTTTGGAGGAAGAGGGCAATCTGGGAGGCCACTACTTTTTCGAGCAGCTTATTAACTGCAGATAGAATCGCTACGGGTTGATAGTTCTTGAGTAATTTAGGATTGCCATGCTTGAGGACTGGGATCACATGGGCCACCTTCCAAATGGCAGGGACAGACCCCGATATGAGCGAGGAGTTAAGAATGTGGGAGATCGGACAGGCCAAGAAGGGGGCCCCCAGGTTAAGCAGTTTGGGCACAAGGTTGTCGTGCCCAGCGCTGGAGTAAGGGGCGAGACCTACTAGAAGCTTCTGAGTTTCTTTGAAGGAGACAGACTTAAAGTAGAAGGGAGGGGGAGGAGGGTTGGGTAGAGCACCAGGAGTAAGACCCAGATCCTTTGAAATTGAAGGCACAGAGGTATAATCAGACAGGTCAGAGAACTGGCCATTAAAAGCATTTGCTATCGTGTGGGCATTATTGCAACTGATTCCGTTTATTAGCAAGTCAGGAACCTGCTGGCAGGCTGGACCATTTACAGTGTGTTTAATAGTGCGCCTGAAGCTCCTCGGGTTCTTGGCAGACACTTCAAGGGATGATTTGCAGAAATCACTTTTAGCCGAGTGAATTGCCCATTTGCAAGAGTTCCTGAGTTGCCTGTAGACCTCAAAGTCAGATCTGTTCACAGAGGCCTTATATTTTAGCCAACTTTTGTCCCTAAGCTTCATCAGGGCAAACAGCTCCTCTTGTAACCATTTTGTGACTGTGCCCCTCACTCTTCTTTTAATGGGTGGGGCATGTCTATCTTGTAATGGGATAAAAATGGTTAGGAAGCTGTCAAGAACAACTGAGGGGTCACGGTCTGCATATACCGAGGACCAGTCCGCCAGGCTGAGGTCGGTACGGAAGTTGTTTAAGTCAAAGTTTGAGCAATCTCTCATCTGTATGACTTTTGGTGGGATCCTGGAAGTAAGAATCTTCCAGATACAGTACGCAGGGGAATAGTCTGAGATCGAATCAGGGAGGAGGTCAGAGGCTGAGATTCAGCCTGGCCTATTACACAGCATACAGTCAAGGAGAGAGCCATTTTCCCCAGAGGAGAAGGGTCTTGTGGGTTTGGTGACGAGTTGGCTGAGGGCGACGCAAGATAGAAGGGGTTCGTAGGTTTTTGCATTCCCACTCAGCCAGTTGAGGTTCAAGTCCCCAAACACTAGGAGTTCACTAGTTTTCACCTTGGGGCTGAGGCAGTCAAGGAGATAGGACAGGCCATGAACACCACCTTTTGGTGGATTACATACACAGGCCAGGTGAAGCTTCTTAGTGTTACCTAATAAGAGGAGGGCATGTATAAACTCACAAGAGGAGGGCTGGGGTATGTCAGTCACTTTTAGATGAGATTTATAGTAGAGCAACAACCCACCCCATGTTTTATACCCGCCCTGTCCTGTCTGATCGGAAGGTAGCCAGGGAGGGCACAGGCAGAGTTGGGGTGTGCAGGTTTGAGCCAGGTTTCGGAGACCCCTAGGATGTCTGGTTTGTAGTAGGCAACCCATGCCATTAGGTCTGAGTGATTGGCAAGGATGCTACAAATAGTGAGGTGGGCAATCTTTAGGCCCTTTAATTCCTGCCACAGAGGAGGTGACATGATGAGTTGAGAGGGGGTGGGTAGCAGGTTTAAGGCTGTAACCGCAAGCACCAGTCAGCTGGGTTAAGAAGCAGCAATAGTAAGTGAGATCAAACAGCAATTTTGCTCTAACTGATTTGGTAGGATAAGGACTGGGGTACTATAGGCAGGGATCAGGTTAGGTTGGGCTAGGTATATGCAGTTTGTTTGGCCACCACAGGGAGGTCAGAGGAGAGTGGAACAGGCTGACACAGTATTATCTCAGTTCAGAGCAATAATTTGCACAGGTCCCTAATTAGGACAGGGCATGGGGCCATGACGAGCTGAGCTTGTTCAGGATAGTTTTACAGACTTTTCCCCCACCTGCTCCGATAAGCCAAGCTACAGCCTGATTAGGAAGGAAAAAAGGCCCTTACTTTCAGCCAGCTAATGAGGATAGAAAGGAGAGAAAAAGTGAAATGCGACCACTAGCGGAGAAAGCTGAAAACCTGCCAATGGGAAAGTGAGCTGATAGGATATAGAATGCACGTGGTCTCAACTATATAACTTGGTGTTCACTAAGGGCGGTGGCGGGGGTGGTTGGGAGCCAAGAAGTAGGCGCAGCTGTCGCTCAGTGATTTTGTCCGTACCTGTTTCCTTCAGGGGAGTCGAGTCGGCAGGGGTCCAGCTTGTGGGGAGGGTAAGGCAAACGAGGGCCCTCACGACCACCACAGCTAATAGAAGGAAGAGAAAAGCACCGAATTTATACACAGGTAGGCAGAGGGAGGGGCTGACAAAAAACAGAGCATGCTCAAGTGTACTGATTCGAATTGGGGCAGGAATTAAGCTGGCAAACAAAGAAATTGTGCAGTAGTGACTGTGGCCAAGTTCAGGAGCATTTACTCAAATTTTTATTTGCTAATATATGGTCAGATTCTAATTGGTGCAGGATTTAGGCTGGCAAACAAAGATGTGTGCAGTAATTACTGTGGCCAGATTCAAGCTGCTACTACACGAGCATAGGCTCTGGAGATCTTAGTGAGCTCCCAAATACGTTGTGTAAATTAATTAAATTACGGCTTACTTCACATTAGAGCTCCTGATGCAAACAAAGTCATGATCTGCTGCTTTAACTTAAGGCTCCTAAGGCAAACGGAGAAGTCACAGTATAATTTGAGCAGATTGAGAAAGTAAAAAAACTAACTTCACTACTTTGGTGACTTATTTTAGCAACCTGGTCCTTTTAAAAATGGTGCCAAAGATCCAGGAGCCTTTGTCCTCTACTAGCAAGCCAAGAAATAGGCACAGCTGTCGCTCCGTGATTTCATCCGTACCTGTTTCCTTCAGGGGAGTCGAGTCAGCAGAGGTCCGGCTTGGGGGCAGGGCAAGGCAAACGAGGGCCCTCACGACCACCACAGCTGGTTCCTTCAGGGGAGTCCAGTTGGCAGGGGTCCGGCTTGGGGGGAGGGCAAGGCAAATGAGGACCCTCACGACCACCACAGCTGTTTCCTTCAGGGGAGTTGAGTCAGCAGGGGTCCGGCTTGGGGGGAAGACAAGGCAAATGAGGGCCCTCACGACCACCACAGATCTCCATCATAGCCTTTTTTTATGACCTGATTTTATGATCAAGACAGATGGAATCCCATCCAAAAGGTGATTTTGCAGTGTGACTGCAAAAATATGTTTCTGAGGAGATTTGAAAAATGATACATGTCATGTTCATGAGGTGGGGTAACACAAGGGATATGCTGAACATTAGAGACCAAAATCTGCTAAAATAAAGCTATAAGTAAATGTTGAAGCAAGTCAGTGTTTCTTCATAACTTAGTTGTTTATTTACATTTCTACCCAAATTGTTCAACATTCTTTTTATGACCCCATGTTATGATCAAGACATGTGGATTTTTTTTTTAAATCCTGTCCAAAAGGTGGTTTCACAGAGGGACTGTGAAAACGTTTCAATAGGGATTTGAAAAATGACACTTGTCATGTTCATCAGGTGGCGTAATAAAAGGGCTATGTGCACATTTGGGGACAAAATCTGCAAAAATCATGAAGTTATGAGTGAACATTGAAAGAATTTGAGATTTCCTCTTAACTTTGTTTCTTTCTGACATTTTAGCCCCAGATTTTTAACAATGTCTCTTTATGACCTCGCCTAATGATCACAGCAGGTAGAATTTTTAAAATCCCCATTTGAAAGGTGACTGCACTGAGCAAATGCCAAAACATGTTTCGAAGGATTTTTGGAAAATGACGCCTGTCATGTTTATGAGGTACAGTGACAAGAGGGATATGTTAAAAATCAGGGGCCAAAATCTTCCCACATCACAATGTTCAATGTTTGGGGAATAGCAATGGGGTATTTAGTGCTTGTGTAACTTGTAGTACTTTCTGTGGCTTTACTCTGTTCCCACCCTTGAGTAGTAGGTATGTAGGTAGCAATCTGTAGGGAATAGAAGGTCCATGAACACGGGTGAAAAGAGTGCCGGAGAAGGAGGAGGAGGGGATGGTGGTGGACAAAAAAACCTCCCTAAGCAAGGGAGGTGCGTTAGTGGAGGGTTTAAGTAGAGGTTGTGGGAGGAGCTATTCCCCACATTGAACCTCGGGCAAGCCCTCCTATTCAATGTTTGCGGAATAGCAATAGGGAGAGATGGGGTATATAGTGCTTGTGTAACTTATAGTACTTTTTGTGGCTTTACTCTGTTCCGACCCTTGAGTAGTAGGTATGTAGGTAGGAATTTGTAAGGAATAGAAGCAGGGGTCAGCCTTAAACTTTTTTTGCACTAGCCAGCAGGGCAAGTTGATTCAAAATTGCACTAGCCTGCAGAAGGTTGCACTAGCCCTTAATTCTATTTTGATCATTTATACAGGAAACAATGCAAGCCAAGAAATACTCGGACTATTGCACATTTATCCTGCTCCTACATTGCTTCCAGCTCCCCAGAAGAAAAAAAAAGACTGCAATGCCATCACATACAGTGGGCCCTCCCCCCTCCCAATTATTTTGTACAGTGGCTTTCTCTCTTCCTGTTTCTGCCCCCACCCACCACCACCACCACCACCAAATCAGAGGACATCACAACAGCAAATGTTCAAACAAGCAGTCCTAGTTCTGCCCACACAACAGCTGACATCATCATGCACCTCACCATACTATCACCACCACCCACAGGGCAATGAACAGAGTCAGGCAGAGAAAGACACTCTCAGCCCCCACCCTTTAGTCAACTGGAGACCTGCACCTCTGGAAGTTTTTGTACAGTCTCAAGTGAGCCAGGAGCACATGTGAGATGTCTTTGGGGTTGGGCGCTACACAAACCTAAGGGGCTTGGGAAACAGAAAACTATGACATTTTTATTTTTAAAAACATTGCTTTTAATATGCTCTGCCCCAACAATAACATATTTTTCTTTAACATTGTCCTTTCATCAGCCATGGGGAAACAGTGCACAGGCAGAATGCTATACTATCTCTATTTCTATATAGGATGATTTATGTACCCCAGGAATGCCTATTTTAAGCTTTCAAATTATGTATTTTATTAAGATTTATTTTTGTACCATACATGATCCAAAGCTTTGTTTTTAAGATGAAAGGACATGCTGGGTGGGATAAGGGTGGGACTGCATGGCTAGTGATGGTAGGCATGGTCCATTTCGAAATACTAGGGACCCCCTACACTTGCCAGTAATGGCAGCTGTGAATCTGTGGATGGTCATTTCAGAGTCCGGTCTGCAGTGGTGTCCAGGGAAAGAACAGAGTTAAGAGATTTGGTGGGGAGAGGAAAGTTATGGTGAGGCTGGGATAAAACCCATCACCTGCAGGGCCAACCATATATACCTCCTTGCATCTTGCCACTGAAATGTTGGATACAGACACTCAAAATATAGGGAAATGAGGGGGGCTGGTCTTAATAATATGGGACAAATTGTTAGACACAGACACATTCAGAAAACTGGAAGCTAGTGCCTTAACAGCACTCTACCCTTGATCACACCCTGGACACCAGCTGAAAGTCATAACAGTGGAGTGATAATGACTCACATTGAGTCTTTTGTGGGATCCCCCTCTTGAACTGCCAGATAAATGCAGTTCTTAACGAGCTGTTAATCATACCAGGCCATCTGGAACATTGAGAGAGAGATTAGCATGAGGACTAGAGCCTGTTAAAGTAAAGACTGTTTTAACTTCATTAACAGCCATGAAAATTTGCACTAGTCAAGCTGGACAAGTAGATAGTTGGCTGCACTAGCCCTGGTCAATTTTCACTAGTGTTTGGGCTAGTAAAACAATATTAAGATTGACCCCTGAATAGAAGGCCCAAAAAGATATCTCCTCCAACTCACAGAGAGTATAACCCCCTGGCACTCAGGACAGGAAAACCCCCCAGGTGAAGGAAACCTCTGAGGACCCATGGCCAGTGATCTGCCCATCCTCTGGGCATACTAAGAGAAGGACCTAGGTTCTAATAACCATAGCTAATTTGAGGAAGACGAACTTCTTGAAGAGATGATGGTACATCCTCAATCCATAGACGGTGCAGACTGAATGATGATCCTGAGGTTGAAAAGTGAGTCTTTTTCTGAAGGAGCAGTAGAATCTGAAGTGTGAAGCAGATCCATTTGAAGAAGGGTGAATGAAGTCCAGACTTCAAAGGTGATGAAGGATGCTTGTCCAAAGGGACTGCATGGCCATAATGAGCAGAGAGACAATAATTTGATCGATATGTTACCATAATGAGCAGAGAGAGCATAATTTGATCGATATGTTACCAGACAATGAATGGTCAGAATGCATTGATTTGTGAAGTCATAGGTGAATGATCCAACTTGTGTGAGGTTTGCCTTTCAAGGTGAAGTCGGAGGCAAAAAATTCAGTAGTGAGCGATGAGTTGCTAAGTAAGCATCCATGAAGTAGAAAATGAGTAGAGGAGAGTCTTTGAGTGTCTGATGGGAGTACTGCCATAAGTGATCAGTAGAGAAATAAAGGAAGATTTGCAGATGCAGTCCAGATGGTAACAGAATATATATAATGATTGGAAGTTCGGTATAAGGAATTGGATGGCTTATTTGGGCATGATGTTGTAACTTTACTTGTATATGCTCAGCTGGTATGCTGGCTGAAGTCAATATGGGTATTTCTGTGATGTGATTGTCCGTGAGATGCACTGTGGTGGCTTACAGTTGGTTAGGTTTACATGTAATCCGATGCCGAAATATGTGAGAGAAGCTTGGAGGCAGATCTACGGAAGAGTCTGTAGGCTGGATTGGAAGTGAGGTCGAGTAGTGTGGAATGCCAGAGGATCTTAGTGCTATGGCTGATTAAGACCAGTTGGGAGGCAAGACTGGGTTAGTGAATTTGCCTTAATGGTTGTGGATTTCTGGATAGAAAATCAGAAGAGCTCGTTCTCGTTGATAGTCTTTACCGGAGAGGTTAATGGAGATAATTGGTGAAGGATAGGCTAGATGGTCCACAGGATAGGTGGCTAACTCAATTGATGGTAATAGATGAAGAAATGCAGATGATTGTATGAGGTATGGTGATGTCCAGGAGCTAGAAAACAGTGGCTTGGATAGCATGACATTAGCAAGCAGCTAGGTACTGGAGATCCAATGATGAATATTCTGGGAAGGCAGCTGAGAAGGTCTTAGGACAAGCAATGTCTGCTGAGGAAGTAGGAGATGGCTAACATGGTCAACAGAGTCAGTGATGGTAGGAGAGGCTGCAGAAGGTAACTGGAAGATGTCCGAGGTGGCATGAGGTATCTTGGGAGTCACAGTATCTGTAGCAATGATAATAGATGTTAAGTCAGAGCATAACAGAAAAATGTTAGTTCTTTCCATGTAAGAGGATAGCCTGTGAGGCATGGTAGACAGGGAAGTCCACAGTGACTGAATAGACAAGATTCATGGGGAGTATCCAATAGAGAGAGAGATGGGAATCTGTGTTGCCATTGGGTTGTGCATTTGAGAAAGAGTAATGTGCTTGGGAATGGCCCAGGTTCCAGTTGTCTCAGTGGCACAGCTGGTTAGCCCAATCGGAACGGTATTCCGGGTGGCCTGGGTTCAAGTCCCAGCTGAGGCACTTATTCTTTCTCACCTCTGTTTGTATGTGTTCCATAAAATATGCACACCACACTCCTGTGTGATTGTTACAAGTAAATATTTGTGTTGCCATTGGGTTGTGCATTTGAGAAAGAGTAATGTGCTCAGGGACGGCACAGGTTCCAGTTGTCTCAGTGGTGCAGCTGGTTAGCACAATCAGAATGGTATTCTGGGTGGTCTGGGTTCAAGTCCCAGCTGAGGCACTTATTCTTTCTCACCTCTGTTTGTATGGGAATCTTACTAGTGTCCAGTCGAATGAGATTCCGGAATGATTGAGGGGAGCTGATTGGGTAGTATAGAAAACTCTATGATGACGTAAGAGTTTATGAGGCATGTTATCCAAGGGATGTGTGCTACAAGTAGTTTCCTAAGGTGGCTTGAACAGTGATCCATCGAGTAGTGGATGGGAACTGATATAATGGCCAGAGTAGGAGTATGAGATGGATAAACTGAAGAAGAGGTTGACCAGGTAGGAGTCCTGATCGGAGATAGGGTACTAGGCCCAAAAGAGCCACAGCAAACAGGATGAAGCCTTGAGCCTGCAAGGTGGAGATGAAAAGGCTGCTATCCAAGAAAGGAAGGAAAGTTCAGAATGAATCCTGATGGACTGAAGGAATGATCTGGGAAGGTGCTGGGCTAAGCAAAGCCGGATGACATACTGTGCAGGAAGGAACAGAACTGGGTCAGCTCCTCAGTGAACAGCAGCGGGATGTGGGACGGCTGTAGCAAGTCACTAGATGATGACCCATGGAAGGCCAAGGAGCAAAGAAGAATACGAAGAGCAACTGAGTTGAGGTAGATGAGTCCCACATCTTGATGAAGGCTTCAAATGATGAGTGGAAAGGACTGAAGGTGGTGGAGCTAAGAAGAATGAGGTTCCCCACATCTGGAAAAGATGAACAAATCCATACAGCAGCTGGAAAGGGTGACACAGAACAAGGACGTCTATGAGGCAGTCGAACTGGAGTGAGATAGAGACTGAACGAGCAGGCAAGATCCAGATCCTGAGGGAAAGGAGGCCAAAGGGGGTCATGTACAAAAGTCAATGAAAGTGCAGGATGGCAACTGGTAAGGAACGAAGGAAGTAATTGGTAGCAGAGGGGTCCAGTTTCCAGAGAGAAGCTGCAATCAGGTAGGAGGTAAAATGCATAAGGGTGAACTGACAGGGCAGACGTAAGGTCCAATGCGAGGGAGTTGAGGTGAGATGACCTGGACATGATATGCCAGATAATGGATGACTGAGGATTTAGCAAACCCAGTAAATGCTTCCGGTCCAGGAGGGAGCAGCAAGCGGTGGTCCGATAGGGAGCATACAAGGTTGAACAGGCGAATGCAGAAATGAGCTTCCAGTCCTAGTAATCAAGGAGAGATGGCCTGTATCAAATACCATCAGGCAGGGGGAGGAGGATGGAGGCAAGAACGTAGATTAGATTTTACTTCGGATGGAAGCGGTAACCAAGTCTGAGACAAAGATGGAAATGAACTAGTGGAGTCACAGAAACAGGCTAGCAAACCAAGTCATCAGAGCGAGATAACTTAATGCAGTTAGATGGAGGCGGAAGGTGGAAGGCAACTGAGGTATTGAGGTCCCGGTCCCAAAGGGTAGTGGCGTCCTGCATCAGGTATAGGATGCAGAAGGCGAAAGCAGTTAACTGCAGATTCAAGCTCCCGGCCATGGAAGTCAGTGTGGTAGGACCGGGATTTGAGGCCGCAGGCAAAGAAGGATGGAGAAGCCAAGTAGGGCACGGTCTTGATCCTGAAAAGAAGCGCATCTGGGTAGCAGGCTGCAAATGCGTAAAGTTGAAGCAGTGGAATGTAGATTCAGGTATCCATCCGTGATGGCTGAGGCAGAATGATCTTGACGTGAGGTAACTAGGCATAGATAGGATAATGAGGGCATATAGGGTGAAGAAGTTCCATTCCCAAAGGGAAGTGGCAACTGGTATGAAGCAAAGAAGACATGGTATGAACCAGTAGAGTGTAGACATGGCTCCCATCCCTGGTAGTTGGGGTGAGCTAACCATCACTCGATGCTGTCCGGCAGAGTTGAGGACAGAGGATGTCATGTTGGTAAGTAGTAGGAGGTAGTGAATATAACAGAATCCCATCCCCGGTAGACAGGTGAAGCCTACCTTCGCTCAGCACCTCAGAAGGCGCAAGTTAGGGACAGAGTCTGGAGTACTGCTTGTATGGGCTGACAGAAAGTGCAGAATGCTGCTGTAGAAAGAGAGAAGAGTAGAGTAGGAAACTGAAGTGAGATAGGCATGATGAATAGGACATAGGCATAGTAGGGCATACGTAGCATGATATGATGGTGGGCACAGGAACCATCATGGATGTATAGGGAGAAGGTCGGCCATGGAAGCAGTAGCCTTGTAGGGAGAGGAAGACCTCGTTGTCAACAGAAGAATAGATCAAGGGAGAGAAATATATGGGTGGAGATGAAGGAGGTCATAGGCCTCAAGAGGCCACAAGAGACAGGGCTATCCTAGATCTAGTACTGACTATCATAAGTAACGTAAGTGTTTCCAAGCTGTGGGACCTTCGTCCATAATGCTTGCCAAATAATTAAAATAATGTAATTCTGTCGGATAGAGCAATATCAAGATTTCTTTTAAAGATATCCATACTAGAACTTTCTACCACTGATACAGGAAGTCCATTTCATGCTGTAATTACCCTAATCGTAAACAAATTTTTTCTTAGATTTGTGTTCCATTTAGGTAGGTCGAGTTGGAGTTTATGTCTTCTATCACTGGTCCAGCCAGATCTTAAGTTTATTCCTAGATCTACCCTTAATGCTCTGTTCTTGATGATTTTATACATCATACATAAGTCCCCTCCTAATCTTCTGTAGCTTAACGAGTAGATTTTGGGTTTCTAATCTTTTATTATAAGCCATGTTTTAATTCCATCACAGATTTAGTGGCTCTACGTTGCACCCCCTCGATTCTAATCACATCCTCCCTTTTCTGGGGGCCCATACCTGGACTCCGTACTCCAGGTGTGGTCTAACCAGGGATTCATACAGTGGCATCAACACCTCCCTACTTCTACTTGATATATGCCTCAATATACAGTTTAAATTCTGATTTGCTTTTTTTACCTGTTCTTTACAATGCTCGCTGAACTGCAAACTAGAAGTTATCTTGACTCCTAAATCTCTCTCAGCATTTGTATCCATCAGGATGTTTGTCCCCATAGTATACTGATATTTTTTATTATGGGGACCCAGGAGCATAACCTTACACTTGGAGATGTTAAGTTCTGATTTGCTGTTATTAGTCCATGAGTAGATGTCATCTATAGCTTGCTGTAGTGCAGAGGCTTCGTTATCATTGGTTACTAATGCTCCAGTTCTACAGTCATCAGCAAACTTGGACATCCATATACTGGGAGTCCCTATTTTCAAAGTAGAAATGTAAATATTGAGGAGATGAGGTCCCAAGACCGACCCCTGTGGCACCCCGCTCATCACAGCTGCCCAGTCAGACACCTCTCCCCTAACCACCACTCTCTGCCTTCTCCCTGTTAACCACTCTAATATCCATCTTATGATATTTTTATTTACTCCTATATTTGATAATAGTTCAATTAGATCCCTATGTGGCAGTTTATCAGATGCCTTGGCGAAGTCCATGTAAACCATGTCTATTACATTGTGTGCATCCAACTCATAATTAACTCTTTCATAAAAGGTAAGCAAATTTGTCTGACAAGATCTAGACTTAGTAAATCTGTGTTGTACAGGGTCAATTATCTTCTTCTCTTCAAGGTATTCCATGATAATATTTTTCAAAATTCCCTCCATGGTTTTACCTATGAGTGATGTAAGGCTAATAAGTCTAAAATTGGATGGTTCTGTCCTGGGACCCTTTTTGTGGACGGGAACCACCATATCTGTTTTCCAATCTTGTGGGACTTCTCCAGAATCCAAGGATGTTTGAAATAAGTAGGTAAGTGGGGGTGTCAGGGGATCAGCTAACTCATAGAGTAGCCTTGGATGTATGTTGTCAGGGCCAGGGGATTTATTAATATCCAGTTTTTTTAGCCTTTATCTCACCTCCTCCGGTTTTATGATGATATTCCCTGAGATAGGGTCCAAATTGTAATTTGTGTGGGGGACATTACCAGAATTGAAAACTGAACAAAAATAATTGTTCTGGATATTTACAGTTTCTCTTTCAGTTGCTAGTTCACCCGAGGAATTTATGAAGGGCCCTAATGTTGAAGTATTACTTTTAATTTTGTTAATATATGAAAAAAAGGATTTTTTATTGTCCTTACCTTATTTGCCAAGTTAATTTCTTGTTGAGCTTTTGCCTTTTTTATGGTAGTTTTAACTTGTTTGATGGAATTTGTATATTCCTGATAGCTGTTATGTGTTTTGTCTTTTTTATATTTTTGAAATAGTTTATTTTTCCTATTTATTAAATGTTTAATGTTTTTGTTAAACCAATATGGTGATATTCTTTTGCTATTATTGCACCTGTGAATTATGGGGATGTGTTCATTAATTAGTACTTTGAGTTTGTCAAGGAGTACAATCCACATATTCTCAATATTATTGCCCTTTAGATCTATTAGCCAATCCCATTGTGCTAAGTCCTTCCTTAGTTGATCAAAATTAGCTTTTGATAGATTTAGTTTAGTAACACCCTCATAGGTTCTTGGTACAACTGCCCCTATTAAATTAAACAGTACAACAGAGTGATCACTACTTCCCAAGGGAGGAAGAACCTCTACCCCATTTATTAAATCACCCATATTGGACAGCACTAAGTCAAGAATGTTGTTGCCCCTGGTGTTATCCTGTACTAATTGTTCTAATCCAGTCTGACTGAATACATCCAGGTACTCTTCCTTGACATAGTTACCCCCTATTAATGACTCCCAATCAATATTAGAGAGCTTAAAATCTCCCAGAACAAGTATCTTGTCTGCAGGGTTTAGGTTCCCAAGTAATTTAAGAAGGATGGAATCAATATTTGATGTGGTAGAGGGAGGTATGTAAAAAAGGCCAGTTATAATTTTTGGACCAGTTGGTGGTAATAGCTTAATCCACATAGATTCTACATCAGAATCTTATTCAGGTATTTGAACACTTGCTATAGAATCGTGTATGTACATTGCTATACACCCCACCCCACCCTTTTCTGCGGATTTGTGACTTTTGATAGAGATTGTATCCTGGGATAGTTTTCTCCCATGTATCATTGTTGTCCCACCAGGTTTTAGTAACACAAGCTATAGCAATTTGGTGTGTTTCCAGAAAACTTTTAAATTCACCACATTTTTTAATAAGGCTTCTAGCATTAATAAGTGCAACCCTCCACTCAAGCCTTGTGTCCTTAACTTGTTCACTATTTGTTAAAGGGGAAGTTCTTAGCATGGGCTTTGTGCCAGTTTAAATGGAAGTTGATTACTTTATTTAATTTTCTGCCCAGGATCCTAGAACCAGCTATATTGAGATGGAGTCCATCTGGTTTAAAAAGGACCTTACTATTAAATGTAGTAGAATTGTCCATAAACCCTATATTGTTGTTTATACAATAATTTCTCAACCATTTATTTATTGCTTTGATTGCTGTATTTTTATATTCAAGGTAACCATGTGTAGGTAGAACACCTGAATTGATTATTTCTCCCCCTTTTTCTTTAATTCTTTGTAAAATGACATCAATATTTGATTGAAATACATTCAAATTAGTTAAGGGTTCAGATGTATTTTCCATTAGTCCATCAAATAGGTCATTAACATCACCCACCCTTGCTCCAGGCAGGGTGCTAACAGTGGTATTAGCTTTCCTACCAGCACATACAACTGAATCCACTTCCCTAATTGTGGAGTTCCCTATAACCAGTATATCTTTAATTGGGGTCATTGTTTATGCATTGTGGCCAGTTATAGGTTTTAGTGTATCCTGTTTAGTACTGGGGTTATATGTGGGATAATCTCTAAGATCAGTGTGATTTGTTAGACACTCAAATTTATTTTGGAGTTTGATAAGTGTTTCTCCACTTGAGATGGTACAGTTTGTGTTTGTGTAACACTTTGGTTGTTCCTAGGGTACTTTATCTGCAGCCTTCATATGCTTGTCATCTCCCAGAGTCATTAGTAACTGATCATGTTCTTGCCCCAACAATTTACTATCAGTGTTGGCTAAGGGAGGGGATTCAGTAATGGTTATAACCTGGGATTTCACATCTATAAAATTTTCTAAAACAGCAATTTCTCTTTGTGTTTCCAGCCTCTGTGTTAATGATTCTATCTCTGATTTTAAGGCACTAATCAGCGTGCAGTTTGTACAAACAAACCCTTTGCATGCTGGTTCTTCAGTGAACATTTTACATTTAATGCACACTTTTTTGGATTTATTACCTCTTTTCCCTTTAGTCTGAGACATTTTAATAACAGGTAGCACAGTTATATAATATGGGTTTTTAAGACTTACGGTTTGCACAGTAGTATCCTGCTTTTGCTGTTGTCAGATTTTTGCCCTGGTATCCCACATATCCAGCGGACACCGTGACACAGCTTGATGCATGTCTCGTGCATGCATTCCGCGCCGCAGCGTCTTTCCCAGCTCACACTCTCGCCCGCTTGTAGCAGGGCTGAGTTTTAAATGCTGTGGACCGGAAGTAAATCCCATGGGGTCGCTGGGCTCTTGTAGCAAGGTTTTAAATTTAGAGGGTTTAAATGGCCAGGCTTGCCATGCGTCGCCCACTCATATGTGGGAAAGGCACTGACAGTTCCAAAATACACACAGTTTCCAGTTAAAAGAAATAGCAGTCTCGTAGTCCATACACTGTAATGTGACAACGCTGCTCTCTTCCTGGTCATGTGACCAGGGCTCCAAGATTCACTAGTGTTTAAAGTTAAAATTTTATAGGCAGAGCTTCTCTTTCATACACGCAGGCTATCCTGACTCAAAATTTCAGCATGTCCCCTTGCCAGTTAGTATGTACTACTTGCTCGCTCGTAGCAGGGAAGAGTTTTAAATGCTGTGGACCGGAAGTAGATCCCAAGGGGTCGCTGGACCCTCGTAGCAAGGTTTTAAATTTAGAGGGTTTAAATGGCCAGGCTTGCCATGCATCACCCAGTCATATGTGGGAAATGCACTGACTAACAGGGAAAGGATCTCAGATCTCCAGGTAGAAGGTCACCTGGGTGCCAGTGACCATCACATGGTATGGTTCAATTTGGCCACTAGAACAAAATCATCCCATTCCAAGGCAAAAATATGGGACTTCAGAGGAGCTGACTTTGATAAGATGGCCAACAGAGTTAAGCTAGCCCTGGCAAAAAGAAATACAGGTGAGGGGGTACAGGCAAAGTGGGCAAGCATTAAAGATGCAATACTTGAAGCAACATCCCATTGTGTTAGTGAGAAAAGGAAGTGCAAAAGAAGGAAACCACTTTGGTTCTCAAACACAGTAGCAGAAAAGGTCAGAGCCAAAAGGCTGGCCTTCAGGAAATATAAGGAAATGCAGCAGGATGAAGATAGGGAGGCATACCAAACTTCCCTAAGGAAAGCAGGAAAGGCAGTAAGGCAGGCAAAGGTCCAAACCTAGGAAATACTAACACGAACAGTAAAAGAAGGTGACAAGACTTTCTATAGATACATTAGTGAAAGGAGAAAGTCCAGAGGGGGTATTGCTAGGATCAAAGGGCATAAGGGGGCATGTGAGGAGAAGGACCATGTAAAAGCATCTATCTTAAATAGATACTTCTGCTCAGTATTTACTGAAGAGAAGGTAGGGCAGGGCCCACAGCTCAGCACCATGGACACAGGTGGGAGGGAGGTGTGCACTAGTCTCTTCACAAAATAAAGGGTCCTACAAGAGCTCGATAAGCTTAGGGTGGACAAGGCAATGGGACCTGATGATATACATCCCAGGGTACTAAAGGAGCTAAGAGTGGAACTAGCAGAGCCATTATCAGAACTGTTTAGTGAGTCTCTGAGCACAGGAGAGGTCCCAGAAGAATGGAGAAGGGCTCATGTGATCCCGCTCCACAACAGTGGTAGCAGGGAGGAGGCAGGGAACTACAGACCAGTCAGTCTTACCTCAGTAGTGGGCAAGATTATGGAGACACTCCTTAAGGAAAGGATAGTGCAACACCTGTAATCCATAGGAGCACAGGATCCAAGACAGCATGGGTTTACAAAAGGAAGGTCCATAGGAGCACAGGACCCAAGGCAGCATGGGTTTACAAAAGGAAGGTCCTGTCAAACTAATCTCATAGATTTCTTTGACTGGGTAACCAGAGTGGTGGACCAAGGGGGAGCAGTTGATGTTGCCTACCTTGACTTCCACAAAGCTTTCGATACTGTTCCACATAGAAGATTGATTAATAAGCTGGGTAGGCTCGGGGTGGGTCAGACGTTGGTCAACTGGGTGGCAAACTGGTTGACAGGCAGAAAATGGAGAGTGGTGGTAAATGGTATACAGTCAGAAGAGATGCAAGTCACAAGTAGAGTACCTCAGGGATCAGTTCTGGAGCTAGTTCTCTTCAATATCTTCATCAGTGACATTGCAGATGGACTGGAGGGTAAGGTTTGTCTGTTTGCAGATGATACCAAGATCTGCAACCAGAGTAGATGATCCAGATGGGGTGGGCAGAATGAGAAGAGATCTGGATAAACTAGCAAAATGGTCATAAGAGTGGCAACTGGGGTTTAACGCAAAGAAGTACAAGATCATGCACATAGGGAAGAGAAACCCTGAAGCCACCTATAGGCTGGGAGGGGAGTTGCTGGCAGTCACAAGGGAAGAATGAGACTTAGCTGTCATCATCACTGATGTCCTGAAATCATCCAAGCAGACAACTAAAGCAGTAGGTAAGGCTAGAGGGGATGTTAGGATGTATTAGTAGAGGTATCACAAGTCGGAAGAGGGAGGTAATAATCCCTCTTTACAAGACACAGGGTTAGGCCCCATCTGGAGTACTGCGTGCAGTACTGGAGGCCACACCTTCACAAGGACATTAACCAAATTGAGGCAGTCCAGAGAAGGGCAACCAAAATGGTGCAGGGACTGCATCAGAAAACATATGAGGACAGATTAACAGAGCTCAATATGTATACCCTTGAGCAAAGGAGGAGAGAGGTGATATGATGATCGAGGCATTCAAACACCTTAAGGGCATTAACAAGGTGAAAGAGTCTAACATGTTTAAATATAAGAAAAATAGCAGGACAAGAGGACACATCATGAGGGAGGCTGATTAAGGTGTAATGTGAGGAAGTTATTTTTCACAGAAAGGGTGGTGGACGCATAGAACGGCCTACCTCAGGAAGTGGTGGATATGAATACAGTGCAGGACTTCAAACAGGCATGGGACAGGCATAAGGGAGCAATACAGATGAGTATGAATAGATAGGCCATTGACTGAACAAAGGCCAATGGCACATTCATAAGGTAGAAAAAGAAATGGGCAGACTGGACGGGCCTTGCGGTCCTTATCTGACATCAATTTCTATGTTTCTATGTTTCTAAAGGGGTAGAGTCTGCTCCACTTGTAGCGACCACGCTTAATGCGGGCAAACACTTAATACGGGCAAATCCCGGAAACCATTTGCCAATTCAATGGCTGACAATATAAAAAACCTCTGGTTATAATGACCTAGAGCCGCCTGGTATATCGGGCAATTTGATGCTAACTAAAAGCTAACTTTAAGAAGTGCCTGCAGCTTTTCACAGCTTTTCACACCCAGTTACAGTTAATTGCTAATTAGCTGTTCATTAAAATCCGATCTCAGCCCCATCCATAGCTCTGTTTAAAAAAATGAGCAATCCCCTGCTCGATACCCTCTCTCCTTTTCCCCATGAGGAGCTTGAGCACTAGAACACAGTGAACGAGGAATAGCAATTGTTAAGACTGGACAAACTACATCACCTACTAGTCTTGCTTCCAGAGTCAATAAACAGAATAGCCATTAACACAGCGAACAAGGAATAGCAGCCGCCGCTAATGCAGCCCATAACGGAGCGAGGATGAGCCCTCCACCCCCCCAACGGCAGGTGAGGACTTAGCTCACTAATGATGGATGGATTGAGGTGGTGTCTTACATGCTTTTGAAGGTTGGAGTTCCAGTTTTGTTTAGGTAAGCGTAAAAAAGACGAGCTGCATTTTACTTACAGATACAGTCAGTAAACAGCACATTACTGTATACGCTGAAAAGTACCCCAGAGAAATTAATGGCTACCTACTTAACAAGTAGATTAGAGTACAGTGCAAATGAAAATGCAAGCCGAGTTATGTTTTTTTTTTTCCAAAGCGTTATACCGACCAGTGCCTATAACGGGCAGAGTCTGCTTACACGAATGTGCCCATTATAAGCAGCTTGCACTGTAGTTGAGTGGTAACAACTAGGTACAGAAGAAAGGATGCACCCCCCCATACACACACACTGCCTCCCCCTCCCCCACTGGTATCCAGAGAATGCAGTGCAAATTGTCTGGGAAGGGGACAGTTACCACGAGCAGGAGAATCAGGAATGACCATATAGGTAGCAGTCAGGAGAGAATCACGGCTTCCCAGTAGAAATAATCCCAAAGGGTAAGAGAAGTAGATGGGTCAGTCAGCAATTTCAACCCCCCCCCCAGCCAGGACCACACTGAAGCTCAGCAGTGGGAGACATAAGCAGTTGAAAAGTGCAAAGTAAGTACCTACTCAGGGAGTGGAGAAGCAAACACAATTACCACGGCACTAACAGAGAACAGGGAGGTTATGTACAAAATTTAGAGATTAGCCGTGCAGAGGTAGTCAAACTCACAGAAACTACTTAACCTACAGAAACACTGTGCCAGAGGGAGCTGATGTGCAGATATTCAGGAAAGCATGAGGGTCTGTTCATGAAAAGGGTTACCAATGCCCACCATACAGTGCATACCGCATTTTTAAAAATCAAGAACTGTCAGGCAAAAATTTTTGACTAAATCTGAATACTGGATATATTTGCAGATAAATAACATAACTATAGAATTCTAGGGTATCCATATTTTTTTTTTGATGGGGTGTCCCGTTCCATTTTGCTGCTTTTTTTACCTGAAAAAGTGTGACATGCAAAAACACATTTTACTAATTGTTTTTGCAAGCTTTATTTATTGTTTTACATTATTAAGGTAAGTCCACTTACTAATCTGGAGTTGTGTTTTTTATTATCTATACTCTTTAGCCCATTGTAATGCTCCATTTTTAATTTATGCAGCTTTGTATTTAGTATGGTGAATGTAACAATTGGTGTCACAACATGTTAAATTCACCCGCATGGTCCCCAAATCTGTAATTGTGCTAGTCTGCCTCCTTGTGATATCTGACTATGTTACTGCCTGATCTATCTTTCAAACAAAAGGAACAGCAACCTTTGACCCTCACTCTGCTTGGAGTCACATCAGGCCCAATGTTTACCAGTCAGTCTGTGACAGTTGCAAAGTCATAACCTGCCCATCAGAACCAAGGAGCAACCATAGAAGGAGGAGCTGAGTTGTGGTTTAAAACCCATTGTTTGCATGTGGCTCCTCCATTTGTAGGGCTACATTCCATGAAGATAAGCACTACATGCAACAACAAGGGTTGCAGTTACATTCATGACAGGCAGACTTTGGTTACCATCATTCACTGATTGTTGGGCAAATTTTCAGAGAGCATATTTCAGTGACAACTGCATGTCTAAGGAAAGTGCTGGGCATAAATTGTAATAAGGATTATTCAGTGTATATGAGGTGGAGAGTTAAAATGGATTTTCTTTGTGGTGTCACTCGGTACATTCACCACGATTTGTGGTGTCAACCGTCACACCTGCCACTACTGTTGTTATTGTCAAATTCCTCCAGGTTTCGTAACACTATGTCAGTTATTAGTAGTGGTGTGATAGCCATGAGGCATGTTCAGTAAACTTTTTAAAACTGAAACAAATGTGTGGTGTCACTTGTTACATTCACCATGTTATATGGTGTTAAGCATCACACTTGCCAGTAATGTAATTGTTGATTTTTTTCATGTTTTAGAGCAGTATGTCAGTCAGTAATAGTAGTATGTTAGTTGTTAGGCAAGTTTACTACAGTTTTAGTAAGTCAAACATAAGTGTGGTGTCACTTGTTACATTCACCGTGGTATGTGGAGTCAGACATCACACCCATCAGTAACATGAATTTTGTCAAATTTCTCCAGGCTTTGTAGCACTATGTCAGTCATTAGTAGTAGCATGTTAGCCATTAGACATGTTCAGTAAACTTTTTTCTACTGAAATAAATGTGTAATGTCACTTGTTACATTCACCACGGTATGTGGTATCACACATCACACCTGTCACTACTGTTATTATTGTCAGATTTCTCCAGGTTTTGTAGCACTGTGTCAGTTATTATTAGTAGCATGTTAGCCAATAGACATGTTCACTAAACTTTGTAAAACTGAAACAAATGTGCAGTGTCACTCGTTACATTCATCACGGTATGTGGTGTTAAGCATCACACTTGCCAGTAATGTAATTGTCACATTTTTTTCATGTTTTATAGCAGTATGTCAGTCAGTAGCAGTAGTGTGTTAGTTGTTAGGCATGTTTAGTACAGTTTTAGTAAGTGAAATATAGGTGTGGTGTCACTTGTTACATTCACCACGGTACATTGTGCAAAACATCAGATTTGCAATTAATGTAACATAATTCTTATAAATATTTGTTTCTCATGTTTTAATATAACTTATTACATGTTTATTAACATTTTTACTACTAAAACAAATGTTTTGTATTAGGTGTTACATTCACCACGGTGGTTGATGTCACTTGTTACACTCACCATAATACAGTTCTTTTATCTCAGGAACCTGTGAGGCTTTTATCTCCCAATATGTTTCTTTTTTCATACTTGGGTCATAATATCTTGAAATGCATCACAAATGTAATCTAGAAATACTTTGAAAATTTGACCTCCATGTCACACTTTGGTAACACCTTTTCATGAACAGACACGAGTTGTTGGTAGTTACGGTGTAGTTGTTGCAGGGATGGTACTGAGGTTCCAAGTGTCTTTCAGAGTATCACAAAGTAGATTACTGGCAGAAGTTGCAAGAGGGATTCAAGTGGAGGATGAAAGATGGAAGACAGTAAGAGCAGGCATCTAGGATAAGTGATAATGCAGGGGGTGTTCGTTTCAACCAGCTAACGTAAGAAAAACAGCTGAGGTTACCGTACATGGAGAGATACAGTTGGACAGGCCTAATACAGTAGCTTAAACTTTAGACACACTCACTGCAGTGTGGGAAACTGACACTCAGTATGTGGGAAAATGTGGGACACTTATCCTAAATATATGTTCCTTTTATTAAACATGGAGCTACAGGCTCTGACCATTCTGGAGACTCCTTTAGTTGTGCAAAGTCAGATTTTGTTTGGAATCCTAAAGTAGTGAGAATTTCAACTTCAAATGAGAACTGATACTTATGGCAGAGAGCACTGCACGGCAGCGAGGAAATGGGTAGTAAACAAGGAGCATGCCATGGAGTAAATGGGGAGCTGCAGTGCCATAGGCGAGAGGAGAAAGGGACGTTAGGAGGGGACAGACAGAAGCAGGTGCATGTCCAGAAGGGCCAGGGAAGCAAGTCCCGGAGGAATGCAGTGTAAGCAGCTGGGATACATGGCGAAGGTGTTGTGCAGTAGGAAGGACGGAAGGCTGGCATAGGAGGTGATGGAAGCAGGCGAGGGCCCAAAAGTGAACCAGAGAAGAGCACCCAAACACCAGTGGCAGACAGAGGCAAGCAGAGAAAGGCAGCACAGAGTGGGCCGGGGGGTGAGTACCAAACAAAACCAAAAATGAAAAAGCCAGCACCCAAAAGGGGAAGAACAGGGAAGCAACAAGGAAGGGAGGGGAGACGCATGGCAGTGGAGGAGCGGACAGACAGCAGAGCAGGAGAGGAAAGAAAAGAAAAGGCATAGCCACATAAGCCATGCAGGGAGCCTGGGACAAAAAAACTCCCTAAGAAAGGGAAGTGCGTTAGTGGAGGGTTTAAGTAGAGGTTGTGGGAGCAGCTATTCCCCACACTCAACCTCAGGCTTAAGCCTTCCCATTATGAGTAAACATTGAAAAAATTCAATGTTTCTTCATAACTTCATTGTTTTGTGACATTTTGACTCCAACTTTTCAACATAATCATTTATGACCCCCTTCTTCCAAACGTGACAGGTGTCATTTATAAAATACTGTCTGAAATGTCATTTCACACCACAACTGGAAAACACATTTTGGCCAAGATTTAAAAAAAAAAACACCTGTCACGTTCATGAGGGTGTGTGAAAAAATAGTTATGTTGAACATTTGAGGCCAAAATATTGAAAATTACCAAAATTATTAGCAAGTGTTGACATACCTTCATAACTTTGTTTCTTAATATTTTGACCCCATATTTTCAATAGTCTTCTTTTGACCCCACCTCATGAATCCAATAGTTGAACATTTTCAAATCATGCATGAAAGGTGATTTCTCCGAGCAACTGCAAAATCACCTTTCCAGCTGGATTTGAAAAATTTCACCTACCTTGTTCATGAGGTGGGGCTCCAAAAAGGCCATGTTGAAAATTTTAGGGAAAAATAAACATAACAAAGTTATGAGTACAAGTTCAAAACATTCTGAAATACATTGACTGCAGCTTACCTGATTTCCTCAGTTCCTGATCCGCGGTAAGGAGTCCAGAGAAGGACTCCAATGTGTCTCAGGTCCAGAGAGGATTATGCCATTGGATATTCAGCAAGTAAGCAAGGGATAGAGGGAGTGAGATGGAGGGTGCTGAGTGGGGGACATCAGGTGGGAGAAGGGTAACAGCGGCAGAAGGCAGTGGCAACCAAACATCGATGGACTGTTTTCTTTTTTACCGGGTGCAAAAAAATTTAAAAGAACATTGAGGGATGGTTTTCTTTATTTCAAGCACTGACACTGGGAACTGGGCTCCCCAATGTCAGGTTCATAATTACAGGGCATGGGAAGTGATGGGGAAGTGGGAGGGATACTTGGCAGAGGGTGGGATCTTTTAAAAGGGGCACGGGAAGCAAACAGGGAGGTGGGAAGGATACTTGGCAGAGGGTGGAATTGTTTAAAAGGTGCAGAGGTTGAGCTTGGGCTATGTGCAGTCCTTTGCATTGTGGGGGGGGGCAGGGATGAGGCACAGGCTGATTATGATGCCAATCAGCTGCTTGCTAGGTGGATTTATACAGGACAAACAAAAGAGCAGCCCTGTAATTCAGGGACTCTTTTCTTTGAACTTCACAAAGTTTCTGCCCAGCAAGCCCAGTATAGTGTCATGATCAGCCTGGCTGATGATTGGTCTGACACTGTCGAGCCCACTGCAGACTGCCCTGCATTAAACTGACAGTGATATACTTCTCAAATCTACTATTACAGCAACATATTTGCTCTGCGCAAGAACGAACATATAAATAACAGACGATAGGAGGAACAATTCAACAGTTGACCAGAAGACTGGAGCTGACTGGAGGCAGTATAGCGCAGGGGGTTAAGGCTCTGAGCTGCAAATCTGGAGACCTGGGTTTGAATCCCATAGCCATCTAGGTGCATACTGTGTGATCCTGAGCAAGTCACTTAACTTCCTTGTGCTCCCAGGTTGCATCTGGAAACAAGGTTCGGCTTAGTGTGCTACTCCTGGTTAAGCAATGTTCCCTTCCCCCCTTTCCAGGATGACTGCTCTCTTCAGTGGAGAAATAAATCTGATATTAGAACAGCAGGGGGAGCATGACCACAGTGTAGAGTTTAAACTTGTCATAGTTGTCAGGTAAACGAGTCAGTTAGCTTTGGCCATATTTGACTCACCTCATATCAGTGGAATTTCCTAGTGTTTGTACTGCCTAAGTTTGTATCCAGGGAAGTTTTAAAGCTGTCCATTGTTTTGCTACACATCCAAGTGCTAATTACTCTTTGATTAATCCATCCGCATCTTTTCCTTGTATCGCACCTCTAAGCTACATACTGTGAAACCTAGAGTTTCTTTCAGTTAGCATTTTTTTCTAGGTTAATCCCACAAACTCCCAGAGTTCTTTATCTTAGAAAGCTTTATAAACTAAATAGAGATCTCCTCCCATTCATCGATATTAGAGACCAAGAGTTTCCAGTCTTTCTTCATAGGTTTTATGTTTTAAATGAAAACTTTTTCTGATTGCTTTTTGCTGGACTTTCTCTATTTGTTTAATATTGGTTATGTTCTGTGGTGACCAGAACGGGACGCAGTATTTAAGGTGTGGCCTAACCATAGCTGTATACAGAGGCATAATAACACTTGAATCTCTACTTTTTATGTGTTTGAAGATACAAATGTATATTTTATTACATTTTTTGACTGTTTCTTTGGCGTGACAATCGAAGGTAAGAGTATTTGTCACCATAATTCCCAGATCTTTTTCCATCTCTGTGACTGATGATTGTTTATTATTTAATATATATTTTGCTGTTGTGTTTTTCCGGCCTAAGTGCATGACCTTGCACTTGTTTGTATTACACCGCAGTTTATGAGTTTTTGTCCAATTTTCTAATACTAGTAAATCTTGTTGTAGCAAAATAGCATCTTGTTCATTTCTGACTACTGCTCCAGTTTACTATCATTAGCAAACTTACACAACCTCGAATTAGTTGAGGTTTGCATTGATGATATGAAAACGCTAAAAAGCGTAGGACCAAGCACTGATCCCTGTGGTACTCCACTTGTAACACTTCTCCACTTTGAATGGAAACCTCTGATCATGACCCATTGCTTCCTCTTGGATACTTGTATCCTAAATTCTAAAACTAGCATAAAGTTCTATCTCTATGGAATCACACTCTGGCAGGATGATGCACTTTTGTAAGGCTTGTTGATGGATTCCTGTTGCTTGAAGGAACAGTTTAACTGAAATCATGCAGTGCTGATCAGAATTGGGGCAGTGGGGATTACTGAGCACTGTAATCATTGTGGTTATATCACACAAAGCAAACAGATGCCTGGGAAGGGGGAGGGATGTGCACCATGATTTACCAGCAAGCCTGGCCAGGTCAGGGTAATAATGAATGTTTTGAGGGGAACCCAGTAACACTGCACCACTGTCCCAGTAGCTGAAGCAAAGGAAATTAGGTGTGTCAGCCAGTCGTTCATTTGCTGAAATTTTGTATTTTGTTTTATTTTTATTTTAGTCTTTGGCAATTGGGTCAGGCCCACTAGGCACAAGTGCCTGTTTTCAGGGGTGACCTGGGAGCACTAGAGGGGTTAAGTGACTTGCTCAGAGACACACAGTATACAAGTGGAGGTTGTGGGAATCAAACCCAGGTCTGCTGGATGTACCAGGCTCATTCACAGATCATTACACTAACCTCTAGGCTATATTGCTAGCCCCATTAAGTGTTTGCTGTGTGGGGTGCTGAGTAGCACCATGATTGTATCCCTAAGGGGGAAGAAATATTGCCAACACAGGATGTGTATGTGGTGGAGTTGGGGGATGATTGAGACCTACACTAAGGGACCAATTTTAGAAGGCTGACGCAGGGCTTGTGCCACGCCCTGCATCAACTGCAGAGTTTGGCACAGCTGTGCCAAACCTCTGTGACGAAACACAGCCCAATTTTACAAGATTTGGTGCAGTTGCAACATTTTTCATATTTTATGGCAGATTGTGCCAAAGCTTTGGCGCAAGCCCCCTAAAATGGGTCCCCGCATGGCACAAAGGTAGACTGGGGGAGCTGGTCTAACATGTGGCATTTGGCACAATGGACTTGCATCAGTGTTTGGAGCAGGCTTCTTTGCAAAATCGCAATAACCACAATATTTCACACAGGTCGCCCTTTGCATCAAACTCCTAGATGCATGTCCCTTACTTCGCTCTAAGTCCCTTCTAAAATCGGGCCCTATATCTCAAAACACTCTACAATCGAGGAAAAGGAGTTGAGAAAATACTACTGGTGTGTGTGTGTGTGTGTGTGTGTGTGTTTTGAAACTGTAATTTTCTGGTGTTAGGGAGGGAAGTTCACCCACTGTGTATGGTGTAGAAAGAGTTAATGAAAAACAGTGTTGCTGCATCAAAGTCCTCATCTGTGGACATTGTAATAATAAAACACTGAAATTGAGGATGGATGTGTTCCTCAAATAAATAAAACTGTAAAAGTGACACTGGTGAGACAGGAAGACCTGCTACAAAAATATAAATACAGTAGGCAGCTGTTAATATGGGCACCTTGGTGGATTTAGTAGCGTCCCATTTAAGCAGGTGTCACTTTTAAAAGGGGTTCACCCATGTGATGCAGGAAATGAGCATCAGCCATCTCCCGAGTGTGGTAATGTGCTATACTTGAGTAACACTAGGTGCTGTATCAACTTAACTTTATTTAGCTTAACTTTATTTAATCATGTATTGCACATACTGTACTGCCATGTTGCCACACTGAAGTTACCCCCAGCTGCTAACTCTCAAGAAAGCTTAAATGGTAAGTGCTCTAACTTTTAACCTTGTTTTGGATTTAAAGTGCTAATTGTTAGAACTACAAGCAGCAACTAGCAAAAACAAGGACTCTCAAGGTCCTCCAACACATTAACACCTTAATTTGCACTCTGACTGTCCCAATTAACCAGATGTTGTAGTCCCCTTTAAAAGGTTGTGGATAACATAGGAGTAAATGGGAGTAAAAACAGTCCCAGCTGAGATGTCCCTATTAACCAAGTCATTCCTGTTAAAGTGATTTTTGGAAGTTCCCCAAATGCCTTTTTCACATATTATGCCATTGTCAGTCATGCTTTAGACGTTGAAACAGCAATCAGTTCTGTAAAAAAATCTGTCATAGTCATTTTTTTTTTTTATGTTTTATCAATGCTTTGTTCCTGGCTGCTCTCCAGTTTTCTCTGTGCGGCCACACCCCCAGAATGATGTCATGCAAGGGAAGCTGTCAGTGTTCTTCATACAGCAATAAAAAATTCTGGGCATAATGTTGACTTAAATGTTCCTTACTCAGAGCTGCAGGTTCTTATTTTGGTAGTGGTGACTGAACTATAGCACCTAATATGTAGACATACATAGCAAGGTATTGTGGGTACAATAGGAAGTTGTTTTTAAATTTCCTTACTGCGAGGTGCAGTCTCATATTTATGTAGTGGCTTCAACAATATAAGCACTCATGTTTATTTTCAAAACAAGGCATTGTGCATACTGTATCTAGCTGACAAGATTTCTTTACTGAGAGACGTAGTCTCCTATTTCTGTAGTGACCACAGAAACATAATAGCCTGTATAATAATTTGCATAATGAGGCATTGTGGGTACAGTAAATAGCAGATTTTTCTGTCTCCCTATTCAAAGTGCAGTCTCCTATTTCGGTAGTGTTTACAGCAGTACAGTCTGTAGAAAAGCTTCTGGAAAAATGTTTTTGTGATGCAGGTAGGCCAAAAGGTAATTTGCCATTCTGTGTAGATATTGTTTCACTTTTACTGCCTGCTGGTGAAGTGACAGGTTTGAAGTGTCAGCTCCTGTAAGAATGTGAAAGTGTGATGCTACTTTTCTATATTTATGCTATAGGGCTTGAATGGCTGTAAGTAGTTCAGGAGTGTAACTATGGGTCAGTGATTACATAGCTCTGAGCTGCTTTCAGCCAATTAAATCACTAGAATTTTTTTTATGTTACACAGCTACTTGCAAACAATGTAAAGAGTCAGCTTAAAACTGACAGTTTCCCTTTAAAAACTTTGTTTCCCTTGCATGATGTCATGGTTGGGAGTTGCAGCACTGAGGAAAAAAAAGGGGCACGGTTACATACACAAAACAGAGCACAGAAATAAAATGATTTTTTGTTCATGGAAAACAGCACTTTTTGGCAGTTTGAATGGTAGGAGACTGATTCACATCTCCTACAAGTTACTACTCCCATTTCCTATGGCAAAGTTCCATAAATCACTATTAGCAGATTATATTCCACCCCTCTGTCCATCATTGCTGAGTTCATTCAAGTAGGATAGGTAGAGACCTGTGTTTTTCTTAAATAAGAAGTAACAGGAAATTCAAGGAATAAAAAGAAATAAAACGAAAACAAACACATGAAAAAAGAAAATTGCTTGTTTTTTTGGCAGAAACGAAATAAATGCTTGCAGCACTTGTTGTTTAGGCTCCATTGCTACCACAGAGACAATCCACAAGGAAGCGGCAGCGGAATTGTAAGATTCATAAAACCATTCAAGACCACAGCATAATGCTGCTTAATACAATGTAGTATACTAAGAATGTGATTTCTAGTGTGTATAAGGTTATTTTGAGGTATTTCATTAATGTAAATGTGATAACAAAAACTACATTTTTAATGAATAAAAAGAAATAACACTAAATTCCTGAAAATAAAAAGAAAAATTATAAAAAGTAAAAATAATTTCATAGGGCTCTAAGGATAGGTGCCAGATGGAGGGTAGAGGGTGCTGAGTGTTTGAGGGGAGGTGGTCTGTCTTGCTTACATAGAAACATAGACTTTGATGGCAGATAATGACCACTTGGCCCACCCAGTCTGCCCATTTCCCTACCTACTGGATAAGCTGCAGATTCTAGTTACCCAACAGCCTACTTTCTGCAACCCCCCACTATAATTGCCTTGTGTCTGTCCCATGCATGTTTGAATTCCCCCAATGTTTTAGACCCAACGACCTCCTCAGGAAGGCTGTTCCATGTATCCACCACTCTCTCCGTGAAAAAAAATTTCCTCACATTACCCCTGAGCCGTCCCCCCTCTATCTTTAAATTGTGCCCCCTTGTTCTTACACATCTCTTTTTCTGAAAGATGCTACCCTCCTAGACTTTGCTGATTCCCTTGAGGTACTTGAATGTTTCTATCATGTCCCCCCGTCACTCCTTTCATCAAGAGTATACATATTAAGCTCTCTCAGTCTCTTTTCATATGGTTTCTGCTGCAGACCCTGAACCATTTTAGTTGCCCCCCTCTGGACTGCTTCCATCCTGTCTATGTCCTTGCGTAGATGAGGTCTCCAAAACTGCACACAGTACTCCAGATGGGGTCTCACCAACTGTCTGTATAGAGGGATACCACTTCCCTTTTTCTACTTGTGATGCCCCTTCCTATGCATCCCAGTATCCCCCTGGCTCTTCTTACCGACTTTTCACATTGCTTACCCACCTTTAGGTCATCTGATATGACTACCTCCAGGTCCCTTTCCATTTTTGTTGGTGTTAGTACCTCCCCTGCTATTGTGTACTCTTCTCCTGGATTTTGTTTCCCAGGTGCATTACTTTGCACTTCTTTGCATTGAATCTAAGTTGCCATATGTCTGACCATTCCTCCAACCTTGCCAAGTCCCTTCTCATCTTTTCTACCCCCCCTTGCGTATCAATTCTGTTACAGATCTTTGTGTCATCTGCAAAGAGGCATACCTTTCCATCCAGACCCTCTGCAATGTCACCTATGAAGATGTTAAAGAGTACTGGACCCAGTACTGAGCCCTGAGGTACTCCGCTAGTAACCCCCCTTTCTTCGGAATGTGTTCCATTCACTATTACCTTCTGTGTTCTGTTGTGCAGCCAGTTTGCTACCCAGTCTACCACCCTGGGACCCACTCCCAGGCTGGCTAACTTGACTATTAATCTTTTGTGCGGGACTGTGTCAAATGCCTTGCTAAAGTCTAGGTAGGCCATATCCACAGCTCCTCCCTGGTCTATTACTTTGGTCACCCAGTCAAAGAAATCAAGTAGATTCGTCTGACATGACCTTTCTGCTGTAAATCCATGCTGCCTTGGGTCCTGTGCCCCGCTGGCCTCTAGGTACTCAACAATTCTTTCTTTCAGAAGTGATTCTATCATTTTCCCTACCACTGAGGTCAAACTTACAGGTCTGTAGTTCCCTGCTTCTGCCTTGCTCCCACTTTTGTGAAGGGGAATCCCATCTGCCCTCCTCCAGTCCTTGGGTAGCGCCCCATCCTCCCATGATTTGTTAAAAAGCATGGTCAGTGGTGTCACTAGGTCCTCCCTTAATTCTTTTAGGATTCTGGGGTGAATCCCGTCAGGCCCCATTGCTTTGTCCACCTTGAGTTTTAGGAGTTCTTTCAGGACTCTTTCTTCTGTGAATGGACTGGTGTCAACCCCCCTACCCAGAGTGCTTCTATTGTCTGGTTTAGGTAACTTCTTCTCATCTTCTTTTGTGAATACTGAGCAAAAGTATTCATTCAGTATCTCTGCCTTTTCACTGTCTCCCTCTGCCCACCTCCCCTCTCCTTTATTAATCTTCACTATCCCTTCCTTAACCTTTCTATGCTCCCTAATGTACCTATAAAAGGTTTTATCTCCCTTCTTAACTGAGTTGCTTCACTGGGTGAGAGGGTAACACTAGCACCAGGGATGCTAAAATAATACTTCTTCATGTCCCTCCTGTACCCCCTTCCTGTCAGTTTCCACTCATATCCATGTGACCACAATCAAGTATTTAAGCTAAATAGTTCCCCACAGTTCACCTTGTTAATTCCCTTTAGGAACTTGTAGGTTTCTATCATCTATCCCCTCACCCTTCTTGTATCCAGCAAGTACAGCAAGGCAGCACTGTATTCAGTGCCTTGAGATGCTGCTCAAAGGACCTGCCCTGCTGGCCTGAACCACCCTGTGCTGCACTGTCTCCAGCCTATCCCTATCCTTCCTTAGGTGAGATGAGGGCTCCAGAACTGGGCACAGTACTCCAGGTGTGGCATCACCATGGATCTGTATAGGGGAAGTATTACTTTTTCCTTTTGCTATTAATACCCCTCCTGATACATCCCAGAATCCTACTAGCTTTGCTATATGCTTTCTTGCACTGACTTGATTGTTTGAGAAAGTCACTGATAAGAACTCCAAGGTCTTCTGTTCCTCAGCTGTAGTGCTAAGGTTCACCCCACCCATCCAGTATTCTGTCCTAGGGTTCTTGTTCCCTAGGTGCATCACCTTACAATTTCTGGCATTGAATTTCTACTGCCAAACCTTAGACCAGCCCTCTAGTTTTTGTAAGTCTCTCTGCATTTACATGATTTCCTCATCGATATCCACCCTACCACAGAGCTTAGTGTCATCTGCAAAGAGACACAACACGTGCCAGATTCTCTTACCAATGTTGCTGATGAACATACTGAAGAGGGATTGACCTAGGACAGACTCTTGTGGTACCCTGCTTGTGACCTCCCCCCCTCTTCTGATTTGACCCCACCGACCACAACCCGCTGCTGCCTCCCATTTAGCCAGTTACCTACTATGACCTTGCCACACCCAGATGCTCCATCTTCTTCAGCAAGCATCTGTGGGGCACTGAGTCAAAAGCCTTGCTGAAGTCAAAGTAGAAAAAATCCCAGCATGGCCCCTATCCAATTCCCTCGTCACCCAGGCAAAGAAAAATACAGGAATGCAGTGATAATTCAAATGGTGATCTTGGTTGGAGGAGGCACCACTAGCACCAGAAATTCTGAATTATTTCAAATGAGGATCAGGGCAGGAGGAGGCACCACTAGTATCAGAGATTCCATATTATTTCAAATGGGAATCAGGGCAGGAGAAGGTACCACTAGCACCAGGGATGCTGTGAACATTCAAATGGTGAGCAGGGTGAGATGAAGCACCACTAGCACCAGGGATGCTGTATTACTTTAAACAGGGATCAGGGTGGGGAGAGGGATAGCACTAACACCAGGGATACTAGATTACTGCAAGCTGCAATCATGGCAGGAAGGGATATTACTTGCAGCAGGGATGCTGCTGTGATGCTGTAATAATTCAAAGAGGGATCAGAGTTGGGGGGGATGATTTGTTCTTTTCCATGGGGATCGGGTGAGGGAGGGGGCACATTTTTTGTGTCTAGCACCAGTGCTGTTGAAGGGGGTGGGGTTGAGCATCACTGGGTACGTTGATTTTTTTCTCTCAATAAAACAATTTCTAAACTTTAAAACATTCTATATATTTCTTAAATATTACTAAGACTATCATTTAATTAACAAATTTATCTGTAACCAGCTCTCGGTGTCGGGGTAACATTTTTATTATAACCCACTACCTGGCTAGCCTGGGTTCGGGGAGAAAACATTCGTTCGGCATCAGGGCTAGGTTTGCACTTCTGGCCAGGGGCACCCAAGTAATTCTGGACACAGGAAGCAATAACTGGAAATGTCCAAACCAGGAGTGGGATTCTAAAGTGTGGCTTTTATTCACTTCAACACAGGAATACAAAGCAAGATGGACCCCCACGGGGCTGCACTCACTGGATATGCAGATCTATAGAAGTCAGAACACATCTTCTTTACACGACAACTCTCAGGTTCTGATCACATTTGGGCTCACATGCCTGGACTGGTACTCTCACTCTTGGATTCCCTGGCATGGCATCCCGGCCAGCACTAGTACACTTTTCCATATGTCATGGAGTTTTGGTGGTGGCTCCCTCAACCACCCTTGAGCACTTTCTAGCTCTAAAGGGAAAATCTCATCCTTAGTCCTACATCTGGATACTTTCTACAGACACTGGCCAAGTGCCTGGGAGAAAGCTATAGGTGCCCAAAGTGAATCTGTAGAGGTAAACCTGGTTACTCCAGATGGGGGGTTCCCCCACCTCTTGTTCCCAAATCCATACCTGGCCATTCCTGTGGAATCAACACCTTTCTTTGAACTCTTGGGTTGCAGATGCTATCTTGAAATGTATATCACATTTAATATTCTACTCTCTATGTAACTGGTGTCCTGACTTGCAATGTACTGTAAGTGGCTATGTCCATCCCTGTAAACCCCCACTGGTTAGATGCATTTCAAGCCATACACATATCTCAAAGTACTGCACTTGGCTAGTCCTTTCCTGACCACACAGTAGGCAGATACTTTTACACAACTGTCTTTGGTGAAAATATGGGCTCTATGTCAGAGCAGACTCACCATGGTTCGCAGGTGCCCCAGGGCTTCTCTCAGAGGAAACACACAAAATTCTCTGGTAACTCAGTACAAACACTTGTCAGACAGCTTTTCCTATTCCCAGCAGGGCCAGGGGATTGCCCCTGAAATGCTGGTGTTCCTTCCCATCCCTCCAGGGATGGGGCACTGGAACAAGTCAGGGAGCAGTCTCTACCGCTGGTTTCTTCAGTGTTCTTCTCTACGGTGAGAACACACTACCCTGTTTCTGATGTAGCTCTATGGCAGAGCTAGGCTCTGATGGGCTGCCAACTGCAGCACACCTCCTCCTTTCCTTGAGTCTCCCTCTAGACTAACTTTGAAATCCCCAACATTCTAACCTAACTCCTGGCTGCAGCATTCCACTGTGGCTTATGCTGCTGCAAGAATTCTATAGTGATGTCATCCCTCCAGCTCAGCTGAGACTGAGGACAGAGTGAGACAGTGTAATACCCATCTAACTGGTGTCTCATAAGCTGCCTTTCCCTGACTGCTATTAGATCTAAGTGGGATTCTAGTAACCCCGGGTGACAAGGGGGTTATATATCCATTGATTTAAGAATTACTGTTATAAGAGACATGACATTTTTTCCCCTTTCCCCTTTTAACCTTTGAAAGAAACTTCATCAAAAAAGGAAAGAAGAAGAAAAGAGAAGAAAGTAAGAGAAGAAAGAGGCCCAGCAGAAACCTACCACACCAATTGTTTACTAGGTGCATTCAAAGCCACCGAGGAACCCAGACTACTTCGAGAATCTTCACTGAAACTTCACTACAAGTTTTATTTTTATTTAAATTTTTGTTTCATTTGTAGATGGAGAAATTATATATAAAGTTGTTATGGAAAGCCTTTATCCCTTAATTAATTGTTCTACCATTACATATCTACTCAGGAATTTGTGACATGTACCATTCATATACAGGGCCAATTTCTCTGTTCTGAGATCTTCTATGAACTGAGCTAGACATTCTCCAAAAGATGGAGTAGTCTCTTCTATCCAATATTTTAAAATGGTGTTTCTAACCGCGCCTCCTATTAAAAGAAGTGCTTTTGTTCCTGTGTCCATGTTTCTTCTTTATTAAAATGCCCAATAATAAAGGTTTCCAGTGTCATTCTGTCTTTTAAAATTGCAAGTTCATTGAAGTATTCTATAATCTCTCTCCATAGGCTTTGCATGCAAGGACAGTACCAAAGCATGTGGATTAAATATCCTCTCTCATTCCCACATTTGTGACAGTTTGAGTTTTGTCTGAGCCCTATTCTGTGCATGTGAACCAGTGTGAAATATAAATTGTGCACGGTCTTAGAATGCCTTAATCTGAGGTTGGAAGTTTTGAAACCTTTACCTGCAAATGCCCATATCTTGGTCCACTTCCATTCTTCTGAGTTAATTTCCAGCTCTTGAGATCATCACCTGATGGGATCTTTGAATGCTCCTCTTGCCACGTCTAGGAGAGAATTGTAAAGTAATGAGATTGAAGGAGACAGATGCATGGACGTAATGAAGGATCTGGTATCTTCTGAGGGTATTTGACCTAGTGGAATCTGTGTTTGTACTTTTTGTATCAGTACCTCATAGAATTCTCTCCCTGTTTCAGTCAACTTATATTTCCTGGCTAGAGCTTCAAACGTGAAAAAGGAATTTCTGCACATCATTTTCCATCTTTCAGATGAGACATTAAACCGAGGTCTCATCTGCCTGTTCTGGTGGTAGTTCAGGTGGATGTTAAAGACCCCATGGCACTTCTCGAAAAGAGTAGGGGAAAATTTTATTGAAAAGAAACTGAACAGAAACAACAACAAAATAATGTAAATTTTACAAATACATTCAGTGGAAAAAACAATCAGTTACACAGATTCTTACATTTTTGGAACACACTATCCAATTTTTTCTTTCATAAAAGGTATGTTTATCTAACGGAGCTGCCATACCCCTTCATTCATATGTTGTTTCTCAAATAACACTGCTTACCTAATGCATGTTCAATACTAAGGATAACTGTATCCGGATCTTGATAGACTTGCTGCAAAACCAGTTTGCATCTAACTTGCCAAAGAATAAATTTTATGAATGATAAAATAAGTCTAACTATATCCCCTTGCAAAGCTAGGTCTGAAAGACTAAAACCTCCTACTATTTCTGAATATGTAAGAGCCTTCCAATAAGGTTGATTCCATCTACTAGCCAGTTTACACCACACTGTTTGTACAAATGGACATGAAAGTAAAAAATGCTGCATAGTTTCGACCTTCTCAATACAGTCCTGTCTTGGGCAAAGACGTTCATCACATTTTTTATGTTTTGCATTTCCTTTCACATTTAGGCATCCATGTGCACTCAACCACATCACATCCCATATTCTAGTTGCTAGTCTAGGATCCCACAAAGTTTCAAGTACATGCATTCTAAATTGTGGCTCCACATTATGAAATTCCACTTGTAACTCAGGAATTCCCTGTTGGATAGCCTTATACATTACTTTATTTGATGTTGAAGTAAGCACCTTAACAGACACCTTCCATAATTTTAATTTCCCCAGAACAGGTCTAAAATATACACAAGGAGTTTTGACCTGGGCATTCAGTATTCCCTGCTCTTTCCATTTAGAATATACAGGATCCAACCAATGATCAGCAAAGGGGAGCCATACAGCTAGCTGTGGTTTTGACATATTTAATAAGTTATGATGGAAGAAGATAGTAAACAGGAAAAGAATAAGATTTGTCAAATTTAAACCTCCCTTATCTATAGGTAAATACAGTACCTCTCTCTTTATTGGATTCAACCTACATCCCCAGATGATCTGAAAGACCAGACCTAACAAACATGATTCCAAATGCCACAGTAATGGATATATAGCACTGAGAAATAGGAATAGTGGCATCAGATAAGTTTTAACCAGCATAACTTTCTTTTTTTTTCCTAAATTCCATGACTTCCATATATTGACTTTAACTGCAGCTTCCTCCAATTTCCTTGATCAATTAAACACACTATTATCCTCCTTCCCATACCAAATTCCCAAATATTGGAATGGCATGTGTGATACTGTAAAACCCTTCCAGTCCTTAGAGCCCTGATATGACTTACCTAATGGATAAATTATACTTTTTTGTTTATTCAAATTAGCACCTGTAGATTTAGCAAGTTCATCCAATAAAGTTAGCACCCTCCTACCTGACTTCTCATCTGCCACTACTACACAAATATCATCCGCATAAGCAGTAACTCGAATTTCTGGACCCCCCCCAGTGGTAGGAGACCCTTCACCTGTGCATCTTGCTGGATAATCCTTAACAAAGGATCCAAACAACATACATACAGAAGGGGGCTCAAGGGACATCCCTATCTTACACCCTTAGAAATGTTTATGTATTTCCCTAGATGACCATTAACCAAAGGGATAGCCTTAGCCTGGGAATACAAAAGTACTTATCCACCTCACAAATTGCTCAGGGACCCCACAGGCCTGTAATACAAGAGAAATGTAAGAATGTGAAACACGATCAAAGGCCTTTTCTTGGTCCAAAGCCATTATAAACCCTCATAAAAGTTCCTCTTTGCCTTGTTCTACCAGTTCTCTTATTAACAATAAATTGTGTTGAATAGTACCGCCCTGGTATAGTACAGGTTTGGGCCGCTGAAAGTAAATATGGTGTCAACGGCAACAAACGGGAATGTAGAAGTTCCATTAAAATTTTGTAATCTGTATTTAATAAACTTAAAGATCTCCAATTATCCAAACACACCCTCTCACCCTTCTTGTATACCATAATTTGCACTGCTACACAAAAATGAAAATCTACTTGCAACGTTAGTAACACCCAATTAAATACAACGTTTAATATTCTTACCAATAAATCCTTAAAGGTCTGATAAAATTCAGTAGGCAAACCATCTATACCAGGTGATGTATTTATTTTGAGATTAGTGATAACTTGATCAAGCTCTCATTCCGTGATAGGCTCTGTCAAATGCAAGAACTGATCCTCTGATAGTGAACGTACTATAATGGATGAAAGCATCTGCTTTGTCTGTTCCACCCTCAACGTAGAAGAGGTGTATATTGACTCTAGATATTGTGAGACTGTGTTTAAAATACCAGGCCCATCTGAAACCATCTCTCCTGTGTCTGTAGTGAGGGCTGACATAAAGCGCGCATTTGCCCTCTGAGTACTGAGCTGGAAGGGATCTCCCAGTCCTGTTTTCCCCTGTGTACAAATTTTATGTTCATATAACAATGTTTTGGCTCTGTCGTATTGCAACAAAAACATCTCCTTTTTAATATTACAGGTTTGCTCTGTCAGGGGGATATGTAATAAATTTACAGTTGAATAAATTCTATTCAACTGCATACGCAGCTTTAAATACTGTCTATACTTTCCCTGACACTGTTTGACCGAGTGTTTTTGAAAAATACTTCTCAGTCCAGTTTTAGTGAGTTCCCACCAAACGCTTCTATTATGTATCAACCCTACCATTGACATGCGGGCTTTAAGATACTCCCTGATGTGGGTCTGTAGATGTTTATCTGGCAGAAGTGCTGTATTCAACTTCCAGTACCCTTTCCCATACTGAGGTCCATTAACTGTACCCAGAGTGATCATTAAAATGGCATGATCAGAAATTTCCATTGGCAACACAGTCGCTTTTTCCACTCCTATATTAGTTTTAATGAATAAAAAATCTATTCTCATGGAAAGGGATCCACAAAAATATGTTTGCCCACCGAGCTTGTGTATCCTTCTATAGGCGTCAATCATCTGACTTTGGGCTAATAATCTGAGAAGATAGTTAGTGTCGCTATATACCTTTGTAGTCTTTGCCCTTCTATCTCCAATATTAATGACACAATTGAAGTCCCCCCCCAAATAACCAATTTGGTGGTAAACAAATAGGGTTTGATCAGTCCAAACAAATCCATCCTCCCTTTCTTTGTAAGAGGGCCGTAGATATTAATTAATCTCCAAGACATACTCCCATATGTAAAATCTATTATCAAAGCTCTCCCCAAAAATACCTCAATCAATCTGGAGATATGAAAGGCATCCCCTCTAAATAAAATACCCACACCCTCACACGTATCTGTGCCATAAGAGAAAAAAGAAGGCCCCCAACACCATAATTTTTTTGCAGCATTAATTAAAAAAGTCGTATTCAGCCTTTTGTCTTGCAAAAGAAAAATATCACATTCCATGTCTTTTAACCTTGTCAGGGCAACCATACGTCTTTTAGGATTTCTAATGCTGTTAACATTAATAGTTGAAATTCTCAACCTAGGAAGAGACAGAAACGACATGGTGAGATGTTATTGAATCAAGGTGGCTTTTTAACCCTAGAGCTTCTACGGACATGGGTTCTATGTCGAGGGCCATCACTGACTTGGCAGCACTGCTCCTGAGTTTCCCCATCAGTATCCGAGGAGGGAGGGGCTAAAGAAGAAGCCTCAGAATCTCCACCTGGTTCAGAATCCAGAACTTGAGGTTTCAAATCTCATATTTATTTATTAGCTCAGTGCTGTCATCTTTCCCTAAGGAGGCTTTTGCTACCTTAGATCTGGGTTGAGTTTGTTTCAAGCTCCTTTTCTTAGCCACACTTTTACCCCGGGGGGAGGCATTTCAAAAGGAGTGTCCTCCATCACCAGTGGAAGAGAAGTAACCACTGTACTAGATTCTAAAACCTTCTCTGAAACAGTCTCAGTTGGAGGGCCTGACTGATCTTCTGCTACACTATCCAACTGAGAAAATGGCGGGGGGGGTTGGGGAGGACTTGGCCTAGAGCAGGGGGTTCCTGCTGCTGAGCCCTTTTTTTCAACATTTCTTTTTTCTGCGCTTCCTGCAAGATATTGTCCTGACTTGTCCTATCAGCTCGATTATGTGTGGCCCAAGGACATGATATATATGAATGCCCAGATTCATAGCACAAATTACATTTTAGATCAGCCTGACATGTAGAACTTTGATGCCCATAGTCAAGACAAAGGTTACATTGTAATCTATCACAGGTGGACCCTAGATGTGTAGGGGCCCCACATTTAAAACATGCCCTAGGCTGACCCTGATAAAAAACACTGCCCTCGCTCAGAACCTAGGAAAATACTATTTGGAAGTTGTACAGGCCCCAGCTGATTATTCCTTAAGCATACCTGGAACACCCACCCTCCATTCCAAATACATTCATCATCGAATATAGGCACAGGAGCCCCAAGGACTTCACACCGCTTTTGCAACCAAAAAACAATATCATGCACTGATACAGATTCATTTCAAAATAACACTGTCACAGTTTTGATAGATGGTTTAGTCAAAGGGATAGCTTTAAAAGGCATCCATAATTCAGTGTATTTTAAGACATCCAATTTCGACCAAAAACGATCCAAATTTTGTGGAGTAACAAAACTGACATCAAAAGTTACAGAACCAGACACATGAATAAGTGCATGGATTTCATTTGAAAAGGAACCCATGGAGTCCTTCAACAAGGTTTTCCCCACGTACAGATGATCTGGTGCTAAAGTTAAACCCCCTTGTATTCCAAATGCACTGCATTTCTTCGTTGTAATGTGGGGGCACCTGAAAAAGGATCTTTTCACCGAAATGACTCCCAGGCTGTTTTTGCTTGCTGACGGGGGCTAGAGGAAGGCCGTGCTTATTGCGGGGAGGTAGCTACAGAGTCACCCCATTCCATATGCAGCTGCTCTGTACTTTCAGAGTCCAAAAAGGATATATCCTGACGCCCTGTATTCTGAATCTGTATTCCCTTATCGGGCAGCAGTGGAACCAAGGGACACTGCTCCCTGTCGCACTGCAAGATCCACTGTTTGCAATGAGAGTTGCCTGGTATGGGACTGTGGGCTGGGTCTGGAACCCAGACCCCGTTGTCACCTCACTTCCAGCCCGCATTAAGCAGGGAGTGATCAAGGGAGGTACCCGAACGTTTGCAAGGGGCCTGTGGAGGCTCAACATCAGTTCTACCTTTCCGTAAGGAAAAGGATATGTCCTGCTTTTCCGAACTTCCATTATTTGAAACAGTAGAGATACTCACAGCAGCAGACCTATTTTCAGTCCGACCATCCACCACACCTGATGTATCCACCTGAAAGCCGGTTGTCAATTTCCCCACATCAAAGGGCCGCTCTGCCAGAACGCTTCCCTTTGAAGTGGATACGTCATCCTGCTGACTCACACCTCCACTCGACGTAGGTTCCACCATTACAGACTTCACTAATTCTTCCTGAATAAGGTGTGCAGCATCTC
This sequence comes from Neoceratodus forsteri, assembly GCA_016271365.2. Classification (NCBI taxonomy): domain Eukaryota; kingdom Metazoa; phylum Chordata; order Ceratodontiformes; family Ceratodontidae; genus Neoceratodus; species Neoceratodus forsteri. Next base: position 621,863,881 of record CM028131.1, read on the forward strand.
TCAGGAGGTCAGAAGCAATAAATTCACCTGGTTCTTCCACAGAAGTCATAGGCATACTGTGTGATAAATTCTCGATAGTTTGCATTCCTTCTGGTCGTTTTAAACGTTGATTTTGCTGCAAAATGTTATCTAGCCAAACAGCATCAGGGCCAAACAGACCTGCTGTAGCACAGAAAGGTGGCAAAATTGAATCCGTCGTAAATTCCTCTGTTTCCAGACAATTAGGCAGAATTGCATCGGTCTCCAAAGCTGGACCTGGAGGCAGGGAGACCTGCTCACCTCCAGGTACACCAGCAGACTGGCCAACCAACACATCCTCCTCCATGGTAGCAGCTCCCCCAGGATCTGGAACAGCAGCCATCTTGGAGTCACCGGCAAAAGGGTCCCTCTGCTCACAGGAAGCAGAGTAAGGGAATTTCCCCGGTCCACTGGCCAAATTTCCCCCCATTCACCAAAATACCACAAACAGCTTAATCTGGTTCAAAGTCAGCTGAAAATAGGCAGAATTTGTCTGGTGCACTTACCCAGTCAACAAAAACTAAATAAATAAATAAATATCTTGAATTCTAATTATTTTTTTCTGAACCCATTCCTGTTTAATGGGGGTGGGGCTAAGTTTAAAATTTGCATTGTCCCAGATAGGTTGTGATCTTGACTTTTGGAACTCAAACTTGTATACACAAGATACATATCTTATCAATCTAAAAGAATCTGTCATAGCCTTATTAAGAGGAAAAGAAAGTTTATGGATTAAACAGAGTATAAACTGATCCCCATCAATGTACAAACTCCTGTTTCTATTTCCAACTATTCCGGTATATACCAGTCTTTATCCAAATGTGATATCTATCTATTTAGATAGTTGAGAGATTCGTGCTGCTAAATAGAAAAGGAATAAATCCAGCACCCTCAAACCACCCCTTTCCTTAGCCCTTGTTAGTTTGCAGTAGGCATTCTTATCTTCTTATAGCTCCATATGAATTTGGACAATGTGGAATTTATATTTTCTATTCACTTCTTAATAACAGCATACGGTAACATAATAAAAAGATAAAGAATTTTAGGCAGGGGCATCATTTTAACTGTTTCAGTCCTACCCCGGGTTCCCAAAGGTAATTTGTTCCACCTTATTAATGATTCCATGAAGTTATCCTTAATTATGGTTAAGTTTTTCGCCATTGTTTGAGATATGTTTTTGTACACCCTTATCCCCAAACAGTCAATGCACACTGGGACCCACGATAGTCCCAGGCTGGTTACCGTGTCTTTACAGCATTTACTATTAAGTGGCAAGAAATTTGTTTTGATTGGATTTAGTTTATAACCTAATATTTCTCCAAATTCACTTATTAGCTTCAACACCCTAGGAATAGATTTCTCTATGTCAGTTAACGAAATGAAGAGGTCATCTGTATAAACAGATGTACATATTTCTTTCCCTGCCACCGTCACTCCTGCAATTCCCGTGTTTGTATTGATTTTCCTAATTAATGGATCTATAGTTAAATTGAATAACAAAGGGGATAAGGGGAATCCTTGTCTAGTGCCCTTCATGACCTTGAAAGAGGGTGAAATTATGCCATTTGTGATTACAGCTGAGGTTGGATTATTATATAATACCTTGACAAACTTTATATATTTCTCTGGAAATTTACATCTGTGCAGAACATTGAAAATATTTATTTATTTATTTATTTATTTATTTATTTTAACATTTGGTAAATGGGAAAGGCACACTGAGCCAAGGCTTGATTCCAGGTGTGACCCATGGGAGGGGGAATTGAGGATATCAACATACAGTATATGGCTTACAATAAGTTACAATATAACATGGTTTTGTAATACAGCAGGTAGGAACAAGCAGTAAAAAATCTTACATAAGACAATCATAAAAAACTCGAGGTAAAGATACATTTCAAAAGCATACATGATGAGGATTAACAAAGCAACTGCTTGGTAAGTGCTTTGGGGCAGGAGTCAGGAAAGCCAGAAAGGGGAGCTGGATTGGTTCAGTTATGACAGAGACAGGAGGGGGGAGGAAGGAGGTGCAGTTGTTGCTTGCAGGCAAGATGGGAGGAGGAGGAGGAGGAGTTCCTGATGGGGGCAGAGTTTATTCCACAAACTAGGTATCTGGTAGCCGGTAGGAGAAGGTGGCTTTGCCAGCAGAGGAAAATGGGTGGGGCAAGGTGAAGTATCTTCCATTCCTTTGCCTCAGTTTGTAAAGGGATTGAGTCTGGGGAGAGAGTTTGTATTAGGTAGGAGGGAAGCATATTAAACCAGAATTTCGATATGAGATTGAGCAGGGTGAGCCCGAGAAGGGAGTAAAGATCACAACGGTGTGTACGAAAGGGGGAATTGGATGCAAAATGGCAGAAAGAGTTAAGGAGGGTGTCTAGTCTGGACAGGGTAGTTGCAGGGGCAGAGCAGTAGACCACATCTGCATAATCAAAGATGAGGAGGACCATTTTAGATAAGATTTCATGTCGGGAGGGTAGCAGGAGAGAGAGTCTCTGTGTCGGTACAGCATGCCAAGTTTGGGGCATAGTTTAGAGGCAATAACATTGATGTGCATTGAGGAGGATAGATGAGGGTCTAGTCAAGCACCCAGGTATTTGCACTTGGTGACCTGGTCAAGTGGGGAGCCGTCCAGCGAAGCGATGGGTTGGGGAGATCTGCGCAGGTTCTGAGCCGTACCAAAAAAAATGACACAGTTTTGGAGGTGTTTACTTTCAATTGGTTTTGTCTGAACCAGTGCTGAATGTTGTTGAAGTTATTTTGGAGGGTGGCTTGAACTTTGAACATTGTAGGGTCAGAGGTAAAGAGGATAGTGTCATCCGCAAGCATGTGTATGCTGGAATTGCTGCAGGAGGAGGGAAGGTCGTTTATGAAGAGGGAAAAGAGGATGGGACCAACGACAGAACCTTAAGGCACACCTGCAGAGATTGGGGGGGCAACATCGGTGATTTTGACAGATTGGAACCTGTTGGAAAGATAGGATTTAAACTACTGTACGGTGATGGGGGCTAGACCTGCAGCCTCGAGTTTAAGTAGGTGGAGAGGATGGGAAATGGAGTCAAAGGCCTTAGCCAGGTCAACAAACACTGCAGCAGCTAGGAGGTCTTGCTCAGAGGTTGTAAGTATGTGATTTGTGACTCACAGGAGGAAGGAAATAGTGGAATGCTGTTTTCTGAAGCCTGATTGATGGGGAGAGAGAAGGTTTTTAGCAGCAAGGTAGTATGACAGACTTGAGTGGACCAGGGATTCCTGAAGCTTGGCTAGGGTTGGGAGGAGGAAGATTGGCTTGTAATTACCAGGCAAAGAGGGGTCACCACTTTTGTGGAGAGGGATTATGAAAGCTATTTTCCAGGCCTGAGGGACCAAACCTGTGGAGAAAGAAAGGTTGAGGATGTGGGTGAGCAGTTTGGCAATAGCAGGAGCTGAGATCTGAAGGAGCATGGGAGGATCCCATCTGAGCTGGATTTGGCAGTGTTCAGAAAGCAGAGAGCTTTGAGGACTTCCTGTTTGGAAATGAGGGGAATTGGAAGTAGTTGTTGCAGTGGGAGGGAGGGGGTTGACAGCGATAGGAGGAAGGGGTCCAGGTGCCATGGCACAGGAGGTGAAGAATTTGTTGACAATGTCTGCCGTGTAGACAGGGTCAGTAATAGGTTGGCCATTATCCATGAAGGCAGGGGCACTGTGCTTGGCTGGTGGGTTGAGCAGTGAGTGTACAATTTTCTAAAACTTGGAGGGTTGCATGTGGGAGAGCTGTAACCTGAAGTAGTCTGCTTTGGATTGCCTGATGGCCTTGGTGCAAGCATTGTGGAGAGTATTATAGGCTTGCCTGTTTTGAGGGGTTGGGTGGGACTTAAAGACAGACTAGATTTTATCCATGGCCTTGCATTTGGCTAGGATGGGAGCAGGGATCAATTGGTGGTGGTGTTTCTTGACCCTGGTCTTTTTCAGAGGAGCATGGAAGTCCCAGATTTTAGTGAGTATGTGCAGGAAATTGGAGAGAGCAGAGTCAACGTTTGGGGCTGCATACACCTGTTGCCAATTAGCATGTTTAAGGCTGGAAAGAAGAGATTCGGTGTTGAGAGCACTTAGTGGGCATGTATTTAGGTACTTGGGAGCAGATTTAGGAATGTGGGTTTTCCTGATGCAATATATAATGTCTCTTAAAAAACAAAACCCCAGGCCCAGCTGGTTAAATATGGGGCCATAGTATCAGGTCAAATGCTTTTTCAGCATCCAACGAAAGGAACCCACACAACGTATTCAATTTGTTTGAAGTTTCCAAAATATGAAAATATTTCTACTATTATCTGAGTATATTCCACCTTTCAAAAAACCTGTTTGCTGGGAGAGATTAGGGAGGGTATAACCATCTCTAAATGGGTTTAGAGTATTTTAGCCAGAATCTTTATATCAGTATTTATTAAGGATACGGGTCTGTAATTATTGCAGTCAATTGGGTCCTTTGCTTGCTTGAGTATAAGGGTAATCAAACCCTGAGTCTGGTCATTTGATAACGTACCTAGGTCCAAGGCTTCCATACAAACTTTTTTAAGAATTGGGGCTAAATCTTTTGCAAACATATGATAAAAATTAGCAGAGTAACCATCTGGGCCTGGGGGTTTTGTTTTTTTAATAGCCTCCAGAATTTCAGCAATAGATATGTCCACCTCTAGCTCCACAGCTTGATCCACACCTACTTCTGGAATAAGTAAGTCCTTATAAAAATCCAATATGCTCTTATTACTATTTTGCTCCTCTAATTTGTAAATGTCTTTATAGAACTCATAAAATTCTGTATTTATTTTTTGAAGATCTGTACATATGTCGTTGTTAGATTTGACTGATCTAACTGCAGTGATAGCTGTGGAGTCAGCATTCTGCTTTAATCTGATGGCCAACATTTTCGAAGCCCATGCCCCTGTATCTAAATATGCAAGTCTGGCCTTCCTAGTAGCAAATTCTGCTTCTAACCGAATTGAATCATTATACTCTGCTTTCAGTTTTGCCCATTCCTCCCAAAGTTCTCTCACATCTAAGTGTCTAACTTAAACTCTAGGGGCCAGATTCTAGAAGGATTATGCCTGGCATAACTGCAGTTGCGCTAAGTAGAATGGCGCATGTAGCAACCACACCAGCAGTTGCATCGCATGCATTCTACAAAGTGGCTCCGCAACATGCTCAGACCACCTGCACCGAACAGCAGTTACGCTACATAAACTCCCCTACATGGCACTAGGGGTTTACAGCAGCAATTGCACTCCATTCTAGAAGGGCAGCCAAAGTGCCCACATCAGGATTCTACAAGAATCCCCAGAGGGGCTCCAGCAATGTAGGTTACACCAGCATTTAGCTGGTACAACTTACGGATGCCCCTGGGGGTCCTGTAGACCCGTCAGCTGTCCAGCGATTAGTGCACGGTTTCCCTCCCCCCCATGCCCATGCCCTGCACACCCCAGTGGGGCCCCACAGGGCTACCCATACCCCCAGCCCTCCGAAATAACTGTTGGCAGATGTTCCGCAGGGTGGCACTGCCATTCCCACACCCGTGCCCTCACTGCAGGTTGCTGGGCCGCAGTACTACCTCAAAGGCCCCCAGTAGTCTAGTGCCTCAACCACTGGGCAAATGAAATCCATATAAAGCCTCATATCTCCTGGTAGTCTAGCAGCCCCCCAGCAACATAAAATACATATCACCAGCTCCATGTCCCTGGTAGTCTAGTGGCCCCCAATCATCATAAATGACATGTATAAGCTCCAAATCTCTGGTGGTCTAGCGTTCCCCAGCAATATAAAATACATATTAAACCATATCCTAGTGAGTCTAGCACCCCGATCATTATACAGGAATGCATATTCAATGACCTGCAGTCTAGGGGCCCCCCACTTTATTCAGCTATGCTAAGCTCACTACATTCTCTACTCAGTTTTCTGTTGGAGTGATTGGCACAGCTCATTTCCTTACCTCTATACACGATTGAGATCTGTATGAGCGCCTACTGTAAAGACGCACTCGGAAATTAATTTCTGAACGCATCTTTCCAGTAGCACTTTACAGATCTCAGTCAGTGCTGACCATGGAGGTGAGAGGTGGACTGTGCGTCGCCATCTGGGGATGGTGGGGTGCGGGGTGGGTTGGCATGGCTGGGTGGGGGCCCCCTAGACTACCAAGGTATTTGGGATATACATTCCTGTATAATGATGGGGGGGCCGCTAGACTACCAGGGATATGGCTTGTGATATGTATTTTATATTGCTGGGGGGACCACTAGACTACCAGAGATTTGGGGCTTTATACATGTCATTTATGACTATCGGGGAGCCACTAGACTACCAGGGATATGGGGGTGATGTATCTTTTTTAACAGTGTTGGGGGGCACTAGACTACCAGGGCTACCTGGGTATATGCCACATTTGTGGCTGGCGACTAGGGGTTGGAGCATGGGTGGGCGGGTTGACCATGCCACCCTGCTGTTGAGGCTTGCGACATGCTCGCCAGGTACGCCCACAGTTCAGCATACCTGGCTGCATGTCGCAAGTCACAGGACTTAGCTGCGAAGACCCTGCCACTACTAGAATAGGGTGCAGGGTCAATGTCGCAGGTGCAGGTGGCGCAGTTATGTCATGCAACTTGCTTCTACCCCTTCTAGAATCTGGCCCTATTTCTTTTATTTTTCAAGAAAATCATTCTGCACCTTAGCTCTCTGCTTCTTCTGATAAGAACACATGCTTATTAAGGCCCCCTTAAATAGCACTTAAGGGCATCCCAAACAGTCTCATTTTCAGTTTCCTCCAGATCATTCAGTACTAGGAAGTCTTGTTATTTTATTTTTGATTTCAGTCACCATCTCAGGGTTGTTGAGCACTCCATTATCAATCCTCCACCTTTTAGATTTATGGGAGCTCTGCAGTAGAGAGATATTAAAATTACTGGTGTATGATCCCAGATGACTAATGGCTTGATCTCTGCATAATTCACCCTTTCAGCAAGAAATTGGTTGATTTGAAAATAATTTATCCTGGAACCTGACTGATGGCAAGGTGACCAGAAAGTAAACTCTTTGGTATGTGGGTACAAAATTCTCCAAATCTCAACTAAATTATTAATGGAAATTAGATAATTTAAATCCCTATCAGCCTTAGACCTGGACGGCCTAAACCTAGTTCTGCCTAAGGTTGGATCCAGGATGGCACTCATATCCCCAGCTATTATTAGATTTGTAGTTAATATGTTTTTTTAGTTTCATTTGTATGGTATTAAAGAGCTCATGATTCGGAACTGTTGGGCCATATACATTAATCAAAGTAAACGTTTCCCTGCAGATTTGACCCTGTAGGATCAAAAATTGGCCATTACTCTTAACCACCTGTAAAAATACCTTAAATTAATGGCTCTATTAATTAAAATCATCACCCCAACATTTTTGGAATTATTCCCAGACCCAAACACTTGTCCCACTCATTCCCTCTTCATAAGATTCTAGTGCTCACTTTTGAGATGCATTTCCTGTAAAAAGGTAAAAGAAACATTGAGTTGTCTAAGATGTCTAATAACAGAATAACACTTGAGCTTATGGTTTAGGCCCTTCACATTCCATGTGCACATGGTGTAAGTGTTAGAGACAGCCATTTTTAAAGAGTCATAATATAAGAACATTCTCCGTCTTTGAAAGAAATAAAAGCACAAATACTGTACCCCACCCTGCATCAATATTTTCTAAATTCAGTAAGTTTACTCTGGCAGAAGTGACAGCACAAAGAGAGGAAAAAAGGTAAGAAATGAAAGAGTAGAAATGGCAACCAAAAATAAACAGTAAACCATTTTGATACATATTTACTTATGAACATTTTCCACTGGGAAGAAAAAGATATCAGCCTTCTCCTTAGTACTTTATGTTGTTCAATCCCTTCCCACTCCCCTTCCCTGACCATCCTCGAATGCTGTAAAATGGAGTTCTGCACGAGCTCATTACCTCCCCACAGCCATATTCCACAAAATTAAAAATCATCGTATAAAGAAGCACAGCAAAGTAATATCTGATTTGACCTTAAGCATTTTGTAGTCACACTAAAGAAAAATTCTATTACCTGGTAAAAAAGAAGTTTTCCACTCAATGCTAGCTACCTCTATAGTTATTTACCATGTCTATCAATCAGCATCTACAGAGCATAACATTCAGTTAAGTTCTATATTGCTATTAATTTTAGCAGAGTAAAGTTTTCAGTTTTTTGTCTCCCCACCCGTTTTTTTTTATTTTTGCAAAGATATAATTATGCTTCAGGCATAGTTAAAAACTCAGTAAGATGCTTCACAGCAACAGTACCTCCACCTTGTGTAATGAACTCACTAATCTTATTTTAACTTTACAAGAGACAGTGTATTTCCAAAGTTCAGGAGAAATATTAAAGGATTTCAAACATTTACTTAAACTTGTACCAGGATTTTTAAATAATCATTTCTAAGTCCATTCAGCATCTTCCTCCTCCACCATAAATATTCAGTCAATATCTTCCACCTTTTGTGAGAATACCAAGTATTTTGCTATCAACATTTATAATACCTACAAATAAGTTTAACTCATCCAACATGCAACAGGAGTACATTCCTCAGTCTCTCTGCTCCTGCATTCATACAGATTGTCAAAAAAGATTTTTAAAATTTTGGAAAGCAGTCTGGAGACCCAGTCTCTGCAAAGACATAGACAGGATGGAAGCTGTTCAGAGGAGGGCAACTAAAATGATGCAGGGTCTGCACCGGAAGACATATGAAGAGAGACTTAAGGAGCTTAATATGTATAGCCTCGAGGAAAGGAGGGAGAGGTGGGACATGATAGAAACTTTCAAATACCTCAAGGGAATCAACAAAGTCCAAGAGGGTAGCATCTTTCAAAGAAAGAGGTGTGCAAGAACAAGGGGGCACAATTTGAAGATAGAGGAGGGTGGCTCAGAGGTAATTTAAGGAAGTATTTTTTCACAGAGAGGGTTGTGGATGCATGGAATGGCCTTCTGGAGGAGGTTGTGGAGTCAAAAACAGTGGGGGAATTCAAGCATGCATGGGACAGTCATAAGGCAATTCTAGGGGGTTGGGGTAGGAAGAAGTAGGCTGCTGGTTAACTAGGATCTGCAGCTTATCCATTAGGTAGGGAAATGGGCAGACTGGGTGGGCCAAGCGGTCTTTATCTGCCATCAAATTCTATGTTTCTATGTTTCTATGAACTGTTACCAGTAACTTTTATAATAATCTGTATCCAAGTTCAGCATCGCCCCCCTTCCTAATACTGATTAAATCACCTTTCTTTTGTTTTCAGCAGAGCTGCAATAGAGTTTTTGGTACAATATCCCTTGTATTCAGTCAAAAACAAATATCTCCATTGAAACTATCCACAGATAATCAAAAGTAACAGGAAAATACCATTTCTCAAATTTGATCTTCTGCAGTTGTTATTCCAATTTGCATTGCTTCTTCTCCTCAGTTTTGTCCATGCCTTGTCCCAGAATTCCTTGAAACACATAATTACGTGCTGCTGTATTTCCTCCCAGGAGACTGCTCACGCTACCACCTTTTGAACGGCTTCTCGTGGATCAAGTCCTGTGGAGCTGACAGTTGAAAATGTTTGAAGGTAAATTTGTTTGCTACAAACAAAATGGCTGAAAATGAAAAAAAAGCATGCCCTTCGGCCCTGAGCATGGGAGACTGGAGGCTAGCAGGCAGTCAATAATGCAGTGGGGAGGCCCTTCCCCCTCAACCCAGTGATATCCATCTCCACCAACCTATTCAAACAAGTATTTACCCTTGTTCTATTTAAAACCTCTTGCTGACAGCCAAGTAAATGGAAGGAAAAATTATTTTAAATACTGCTTCAAGTTTCATTTCTACCTTCCATACTAGTTTTTATATCCAAGAAGTGCATCACCACACATCAAAGCTGATTGTCAGCAAGGGCACCATATCATCCAAACTAATAAAGGATAAATATGACAGGAAACCCCGGCAAAGCCTAACTGGCAGTCCTGCTTCCCTCTCCTGCACTCAATTAAGGGGAGCTGTGACTTAAAGATCCATCTGCTAACGTGATTTCACTTTATTCAAGAGCCCCACTCTGGTGGCACCTGAGTCACATATTACTGTATAAGGGCATTAGTGATGCACAGCTCATGTCACTTCATAAATTTATGTAATTTTACCACAACTTCACAAATTTCACAGTCCGCCCATCTGAGGTTACCACATTTTACTGCATCCTTGTGCCTTTCCTATTATTATTGAGCAATACCATGCATTTGTTTAGTACCAAAGCTTGATAGAGATGGTATCACACATAAGCTCTGGGAACAGGACCTCTCCCAGCCCCCACCACCACCAACTACCCAGGCCCAGTGTCCAGTAATCCCCATCTTTAAGACCATTCATTCCTTATTACTGAAAGTCAAAATTTCCAAACAGGGCTGGGAAATCTTTTTTAAGCCCATGTTTTGCAGCTTCCATCCCATTATATTCTTTTGCACCATCAGAGGACCAGATTCTGAGTTTGGTGGGGTACAGTAAGCCATATTTCAGACCCACTTTTCTGAGCCATCTCTTTATAGAGTCAAATGCATCCCTTCTATGTATGACATTGGGGGAGGAGGTCATTAAATATTTTAATGATGTTCCCTTCAAAAGAGATGGAGGTAGAATTTCTTAACATCCTCTGAATAAACACTTTCTGCTGAAAATCTAGCAAACGAAATACAAATGACCTTGGTCTCTCATTTTTACTAGGTTTCAGTTTTAATGATCTGTGGGCTCTTTCAATGAAAAATCTTGCAGCACCTGGAGGGGGACCAACAATGCCAGTGAGGAGTATGTTAATAAATTCAATGGGGGTCTGAACCTTCTATTCCCTCTTTAAGTCCAAACACTCTTAAATTGTTTCTCCTGCTTCTGCTTTCTAGGTTTTCTACTTTTGCAATCAGGTCAGCTATTTGTCTACTGTTTGTAATTCTTTCAGCTTGCTCCTTATTTGTCCTATCTTCTAAACTAACTCTTGCTTCAACATCTGAAATTTTTAATTTTTGTGTTGCCAAATCACTCTTAACTGCTTTGATATCATCTGCCATTGTATTCAGAGTGACTTCAATATTTACTATCTCCTGCATCATTAGATCAAAATGCATTACTGTTAGTGGCTAATCAGTGTTTTGTTTTTTTGCCTTAGTACAAGGAGACCCTTCCGGCAAGCTGTCTACTTTAACCAGCTGTCTTTTTTTACTGTTTACATCAGGCCCAGCCTTGACCCCCCTCGAACATTACCACTAAATTCTCCTCCATCAGGTAAATGAGAGGTATACTTGAAAATGAAATATAGTGCACTAATGCCCTGTGAGTGTGAAAAACCAGGAGCCACAAAAAATCTGTGCAGGGAAGAGCCAGTCAGGGATCGCTGACAAAGTCTGTCATGTCTTTCACTACAAGGATTTTTTTAGAGAGAACTGAGAAAGTTGAGCGGTAAATCTGCCACTAAGTAGATAAATATGTTGTTCAGAGAGGGTGATAGATCAAACCTGTCAGATACAAACATATGAAAACGCCAGCAGATGTAGGCCATATGGTCTATCAAGTCTGTTCGATTGTGTAGCTAGCCCCTCAACTTGCAGCTGCAGGTGTATTAGTTTTGGTGAAATGATTTCAACCTGTAGGTAGAACTGTCAGTATTTCACATCGTCTTTTTTTTCCCAGCCGGAAGATGATGTGGGAACTTTCCCTTTTCTTCTTATCTTTTCCCAACCCCGATATACTGTGGAGGAAATCCGGAAGCTGATTCTCGGTATTTACTGTATATCTTACTTTAAACTTTTTGTATATTAAAAAACTTGATACATATTGCTGGCTTTATTTCTGGCCGTCGAGAGGTAGGTCACACCGGAGCTCAAGCGCAAAGATCTGCTCTGCACCACAGCATTTGATCGAATCCACTGGGTACGCTGATAAGAACAGGGTTTTGGAAAAGTTAATTAGCACTGCTACAGCAGCCTTTTAGTGCTTCCAAAACCTTTTCAAGAGCACTGAGCATTGTATGCAAAAAGGTCACCTCTTTTGCATGTGTAGGGGTGTTTACAAGACCACACCAGCAACTTAGTGATGCTTTAAGTGTATCTTTAAATATAGCAGCCATCATGTTAACAAGCTGTCGGCCATGCTGTATCCCATTACTGCAGTGTTACACCTGTTAACACTGCTCTAAAACTTTAAATATGAGGCCCAATAACTGTTATGTTAATATATCTATCTACAATACTAACAAAAAACACACATACTCAAAGATTAACGAACATAACAACATAAAAAACATGACCATCCTCATTGGCACCAGCCAAATCTTGTCTCTCTTTCTGTCTCTCTCCCTCTCTCTCTCTCTGAAGTTTCCCTATTTAAATGCATTGCTTTCTGCCTTTTTCCATCAGTGATGACGGGCTGTCGTTTTCACCTCCAAATGTTTTATTCATTTCTTTTATTTTTCCTTCAGCCTTTTGGACTCCCAGTTGTCGCCTCTCGCTGACTTCGGGTGATTCCAGTTCCCAACCCCAAACACCTCTCCCCTTCTCGCCAGTAGGGGTCCACATGGGGAAGGCTCTAAGGGTACCGGTTTGCTGTAGCAACCAGGACACATAGGATTTTGTGCTTGGTTTCCTCCTCTTTCCCCGCCAACCTCTCTGACGACTGTAGCATGCCTCTTCAGAGGAGGCAAGCTTCCTGGCCCACCGCTTGGGTTACAAGCATGGCAGAACCTAGTGTCTGTCCTTCCCCAGCTGGAAGCACTGTTGTATGACAGCACCCCCTTCCCCAGGCCACCTAACCTGCTTCCTAATCCACTGCCAAACCTGGTCATCAGTGTGGGAGTGCATTGCACTACCCACTGCATCATCGGGCACCCGTTTTATTAATTTTTATCATGTTTATTTTCTTTTGCTATACTGTTTTGATATTGCAAAGAACAAATTCTATCATAAAAACTCTGCTGTGTGAAATCAATGCATCAGTTTGGATCCAATAGGCAAAAGTGTAAATGTAGCTAGGGGACAGGCACAAAAGCAAACACTAAATAGGATGAAACATATGTTTGCGGTTTTGTTGTGTTTAATCATTACAGACCAAGGTCTATTGTAGTGCACCTTACAATCCTATAGACTAAGCCAGTCTTAACTTATTCATGGCAATTTGCATTAAAATAAAGTACCCATTTATTCCCAAAAATTGCATTTTTTTAACTGAATTCTGAGTTTTGCAGCAGCGTGCAGTACCTCTCAATCTTTCTGTATGATATTTTTATATTTTGAAGTTCCTGGGCTGATGTTCAAATGTCATTAAAAGTGTGTCCACTTCTGCATTATGGGCCAAAATGATTGACATGCTCAGACAGTGCATTATCCCCTCTGAATTACTTATACTGTAGGTTTATTTATTTATTTTTATTTGAATTGTGGTAACCGGGTAGGCCCACTGAGATAGAATGTCCCTTTTTCAGAGGTGACCCAGGGGAGGGTAAAAGGGGAGGTACAGAGAAACAATACATAACAGCAACAGATAAGTGCACAATGGCACATTAAAGTAGTCCGTAGAATGCAATAAAATATACAAAATAAAAAATGTATGTACAGTATTTACAAAATTATACAGTATAAGCAAGCACAGAGGTAATAATTTACAACAGATATTCAAGGTGCAAGGACAGAGTTTTTTTTTAGTACATAGTTGATTTTACATATAAAACAGTACATACTGGTACAGAGGCATAGAATTCAAAAACACTGGACCACAGTTGAAGTGAGAGTGAAACAGCTCAGAGTCAGAAACACAGCAGAGCAGGAATGGCTCAAACTGGGTATAGCAAGAGATAGACAGGGAGGGAGAAGGGAATAAGCAGGAAGCAAGGTGGGACAACTTAGGCACAGGAGCAAGGCTGAGGGGAAGGAAGGTAGACTTTAAGAGAACTCTTGAAGTGGATGGTGGGGTATGTCAGAGCTGCAGCTGGTAGGGAGTTCCAGAAGGAGGGCCCAGAAAAGGCAAATGCATGTCGACCCACAGCCAGGCGGGGTTTTAGAATGGAGAGAAGAGGAAGGTTCGGGACCTCATCGTGGGTTTACGTTGGACAATATCTATGAGGCAGGGAGGAGTGAATTTATGAACAAAGTTGTAGGTAAGACAGAGGGTGGGATATTGTAGTCTAGCTTCAAAGGAAGGTCAACCAAAGGCAGTACTTAGGGGAGAAATAATGGAGTATGCATCTCATTATAAAAAGACTCAGAACAGAATGATGGAAACCTTGCAAACTCAACTGAAGAATCTACAAGACCAACATTCAGGGGGGTATGAGTCTGTTCTACCATTACTGAAGGCCACCAGACAGCATATCCAGTATATGCTGGATCAAAAGACTGAACAGGCGCTTCAGTACATTAGGCAGAAATACCATGAGGCAGGCCCAAGGGCTATCAGAATCCTCACACACAGACTAAGGCAAAGGAAGACCCTCTCGACTATCACACAGGTCTACTCCCCTTCTCTGAATGGGATTACCAGGGCTCCAAGCAGAATCAGACAGGAGTTCCAAGACTTCTATGAGAAGCTCTATGCCTCTGAAACTGACCCTGATGCTTGGTCTATCTTGGGGTTTCTGGGTGGGTTTAGGTTCCCTAGACTCTCGGAGGCCCAAGTAGCATTACTCCAAAAGCCGATTTTGACTTCAGAGGTGGAGGAAGTGGTGAAAGCCCTCAAATCAGGTAAAAGTTCGGGACCCGACAGGTACATCAGTGAAGTTTACAAGGCTTTTAAATCCCTCCTGCTCCCTCCTTTGGTGGAGGCATGTCGGGGAACAGCAGGAGAACACCCAATGCTGGACTCCTGGAGGTTCAAGATTATATCTAGCATACCAAAACAGGGGAAGGACCCAACCCAGTGCTCATCTTACCATCCAATTTCAGTACTGAACATTGACTATAAAATTTTCACCAACATTCTGGTGTCCCATCGTCAAGGTATTCTTCCACAAATTATTGAACCAGATCAATGTGGTTTTGTTCCCTCAAAACAGACTCAAGACAATGTAAAATGTTCTCTTCATCTGCTACACCATGCTGCCTGGTTGGGGGCCCCATTTTTATTAGTAAGTCTAGATGCGGAGAAGACCTTTGACTGGGTAGCATGGCCTTTCCTGATGGAGGAGATGGGAGTGATGGACTTCCCGTGAGATATACAGGGAATCATTAGGAGACTGTATGATAGACCCATGGCATATGTTAAAATTAATGGTTCCATTTCTTACCTAGTGGCATTGCAACGAGGGACTAGACAAAGTTGCCCTTTGTCCCTGTTGCTTTCTGCAATCTACTGTATCTGGAGCCACTAGTGCAGGCCTTAAAACAGGAGCAAACAATAAGGGGCTACAGATAGAGGGGCGTCACCACCAACTCGCTTTATATGTAGACAACCTGCTGGTGTACCTGTTGAACCCGGAGAGGTCACTCCCCCCACTTTGGAACTTATTGGAGACTTCTGGGACCCTGTCAGGATATAAGGTTAACCTGGGTAAAACAGGTACTCAGGACACATTATAACCCCTCCAACAAAACTCTTTGCAAGTTTCCCTTTAGATGGAATCTCCCTAAACTAAAATACCTAGGGGGTGTACTTCTCAGCCAACCCTGACCTCCTATACAAATATAACTATGAACCACTTTTGAATACTTTAAGTACAGAGCTGGAGAGATGGCAAACCATTCCTCTTTCTCTTATACAGAGACTAGAAGCAATAAGAATGAATCTTCTCCCCAGAGTCTTGTACCTGTCTCAGACCCTCCCAATCTCCCCCAAAACTATTTTTTACCGCTATAAACAAAAAAAAACTCTCGGTATATATGGAATTTTATCCCCCCCCCGGGTGAAATATACAACCCTTCAGATACCTAAAGATATGGGCGGCCTGACTTTCCATTAGATTTTTTAAGACTCCTAGCATACAAGTCAAATATCTGCCAGAACTGGGAGCCTCATGCTGCAGGGGATGTGGGACCTCCCCAGCCACACATGGCCATATTTTCTGGGAATGTACAGCTCTGACACCTTTTATAACTGCTATACAGGGGGGCAATAAGAGAAATATTTGTCTCCCAGATTCAGCTCACTGCTGATACATTTCTGTTTTCCCACTTATCTTCTGGAGCTAGAGATCCAGCAACCAGAAAACTATTGGGAAATTGCCTTTTGACCTCCAAAAAGGCAATTAGTCGCAGATGGCACTCTGCAGTAATCCCAACTATAGATGACTGGCGGGATCTCATGATTGAAGTATACCATATGGCGCACTTAACTACCCGAATGTGACATGAGACAGAAAAGTCTGAGCTGCTCTGGCATAGATGGGTTCTCTATACAGGGCAGTACAGAGTAGACTTCTTACCATATGCAATCTGTGAGGCAGGGCACAGGGGTGGATTGCCTGTACTGGAGGTTATAGCTAAATAAGAAATCACATCAGGAATGTCAAAATGAAGGGTCTGGGGAGAGTGTCAATCGAATATTTTCCATGACCAAAGTGAGATCCAGCCCAGTCATACAACTGATACAGCTCCTGGACTTCTCTTCTTAGTTAAAGGGTAAGGTAACTTGAGTGGAAATTACAGTTTAGTCCAAACGTGGAATTACTCATCAATTTAAATCTCTCCTGCCAAGCATCCTCAAAATGAGATAATTAATGAATTACTTATTTAATGTCCTGTCCTATGCTTGTATGTTGTGTTAAGTTATTAATTAAGTTGTGTATTGTTCTTTTATGTAAAAGCTGTTATGTGTGAAAAAATGAATAAATAAAAAGTAAAAAAAAAAAAAAAAGTGGTGCATCCTATCATTAGTGCCAAGGGCAAAGCGTGCAACCCTGTGGTAGGTTTGTCAAGAGGGGTGACCAGAACGGCGAGGAGTATGGGGGCTCCATAGGAGATAAGCGGGAACAATGAGGAGGAAGCTATGGCCAGTCGGGAGGAGTGTGTAAGGTAGGGCAAGAGGCAGTAGAGCAACCCTAACTTTTGGTGGATAGTCTTAATGACAGTGGAAACATGCATGTGAAATGTGAGGTGGGAGTCCAGCGTGACACCCAGGTATTTAAAGGACTGTACCCGATCTAAGGGGTTCCCACGGGAGGAGTTTATTACCAATGGGGGTGGGGAGGTTAGTTTAGGGGTCTGATGACAGAAGAGCATTGATTTCATCTTCTTGGTGTTAAGCACCAGGAGATGAATGGAAAACCATGACTCAAGCTTAAGGAAGTCCTGCTGCAAGTCACGGTTCAGCAAGGTCAGGTCAGAGGAGGATCTGTACAGAATGGCATCATCAGCATACAGCTGGACTGATGCACCTCCACAGTGAAGCAGGAGTTTATTTATAAATAATGAAAATAGAAGTGGGCCAAGGATAGATCCCTGAGGGACCCTATCCTTTATGGTGCTAAACAAGAACGTGTGACTAGCCCATTTCACACATTGTGTTTGACTGGTAAGATAGCATGAGAACCAGTTTAATGACAGGGCATCAAGACTGAGAGAAAGGAGCATGTGTAGCAGGAGGTTATGGTTGACAAGGTCAAAGGCCTTGGTAAGGTCGACAAATATAGCACTGGTGACAAGGCCCTAGTCAACAGTGGAGAGGATGTCAGATGTAACCTTAAGAGGGCATTGTGGGTACTGTGGGACTTACAGAATCCATGCTGGTTCATGGTGAGAGAACCATTAAGCTCCAGATAGGATTGAAGTTGCACATAATTTTTTCTTGTATTTTGGCAAGGGGCAAAGTATGGAGATGGGCCAGTAGTTCTCACACACGGAGTTTCGGCCACTCTTATGAATAGGGACAACTATGGCAGCCTTTCATTTGCTAGGCACAGTGCTAGAACAGAAAGATTTGTTAATTAGGTCACGTTCAGGAGAGGCAATGGCTGTAGCCCTGAGTTTTAGAAAGCGGGGTTCAAGGAGTCACATCCAGGTGAGGAAGTTTCCATGATGCTCCTAAGGTGATGCAACACCTTTTTCCAAGTGGCCAATTTAAGGTGAAAGGAAGGGCTAGTAAAAGTGGAAGGGGGGGAGAAGGTACAAGGGCTGGGAGGGAGGTCTTATGTTTGGTGATGTTTGTGAAGGCCTGGTTAAACTTGGAGGCAATAGCTGCGGGGGCTGGTAACCTCAGAGCTATTAAGATGCATGGTGTTGGGTAAGGATGAGGATTTACCCTCCAGAAGTGAGTTTATTTGTCCCCAGAATTCTTTGGAGTTGGAGAGATTACTAGTTTGGAGGGAGCGGTGGAATAAGCATTTGGCAGAATGCAGCCTACTCTTACACTGGTTGCACAATAGCCTATAAGCCTGCCAGTCAGCAGGAAGGCTGGAGGTTATATAAAGGTTCCAGGTGGCATCCCAGGAGGCCATGAGGCCTTTGAGCTTCTTAGAGAGCCATGGGGCATAGGCCCCCTTAGCTCTCCATTTGACCAAAGGGGCACAGAGGTTGACTACAGAGTTAAAGGTATTGGTAAAGTATTTCAAAGTGGAATGTACATCCAGTAGTAGGTTGATTAGGGACCAGTCAGCCTGAGATAAGGAGGCTTGAAAGGCCAGTGGGCAGAAAGAGGTCATGTCCCTGGTTGACATGATTTTGGGGGGTGGGTTAGGAAAATTGTTCCACCACACGCAGAAGGTAGGGGAGTGGTCACTTAATGTGTCGGGGAGAACACCAGAACATTTGATGTGAAGAGGGACATTAGTGAGAACCCAGTCTAGAAGGGTGTGGTGACCAGTTTTATTATTGTGCCTGGTGGGTTCACTGATGAGCTGTGAAAGGTGTATGTCAGCCAATGCATTGTGAACCAGTCCCAACCCTGGACGTAACCAACTGCTGTTGAAGCCTTCTCATAGCACGAGGTCTGTGAATGGGAGGCTGACCCAGGATGAGATGAGAGAGAGACAGAGAGATAAGGGATGTAGCAGGAGCACTGGGAGGGAGGGAGATAGATACAACCTACAAGCAATTTCTTTACTTGCCCAAGTACTAGGGTAATGAAGATGGATTCAGCTGGAGAGGTATCATGGGGGGGGGGGCACAACCTCAGATACAGACAGGGAGGATCGTGCATAGATGAGCACACCACCTCCACACGTAGATGGCCTATCTTTCTGAAAGGTGGAGTAGCCAGGGATAGAGATCTCATGGGGTAGGATACCTGGTTTCAGCCAGGTCTCAGAGATAGCAAGTAAATCAGAATTATGATGGTGAATCCAGGCTTCAAGCTCGGGGTGCCTGGGTTTAAGATTCTCGATGTTCATGTGGGCAATACGCAGACCTTTTGTAGTGCTACAGGCTGGGGCAGGCAGTGGAGTCATCTTGGGCACCATCCAAGTAGGAGAGGATAAAGGAATTCTTAGGGTGGGAGAAATCAGGAGGACAGTTTGGCCTGGAGGAGGGTATTGCAGACCCAAGAGAGAAAAGTTCACCACAGCCAAGGTTCAGGTCTCACTTGAGGGAGATGTAATAAGAAAGGAGGAGGGAAAGGATATTAGGTAAACTTTAAAGGTTGCAGGGAGGTAGAAGTACTGTAGAGCTAAACTCTTTAAGTAGGGATAAGTTCCAGGTTAATTTGGTATGGTCTAGGTGGTCGAAAGAGATAGGGCTTTTGAGTGAGTAGAGGTCAGATTGGTGTAGTGGAGGGAGTCACCAACCCTGAAGAGAAGGATGCCCTTCAGGCAAGGGTTCAGGACTGGCAGTTGGAGAGATAGACTTAGGAGGAAAAGTAATGTAAGAGGTGTAGGGGTTCCAGAGAGGTAATGATGGATAGGAACAGAGTCAAACTATTTAAGCAGGAAGTAGTTCCAGGTTGATTTTGAAAGACTCAGAATGGCCAACAGAGATTTAGGCTTAATTGTGAATTGAAGTAGTCAGATGGTCAGTATAGTGTAGCGGAGTGCAGTATCTATAAGCATGTGCAAAGTGCCAAATAATCGACGATTTGACCAGATAATTTTGTGTGTTGGATAATGATCCAGACACTTGATTGGTTGATCCAAACAATAAAACCTGTGGCACAGTCACTATCCAGGACATCCTGTGGACACAACAGACTAGTTGAGCCTCTCTCTCTCATTTGCAGGTACTTTCCACTGGCAGTTGTCAGCTGTATGCATTCATATAGTAACA
Source organism: Neoceratodus forsteri (assembly GCA_016271365.2). Lineage (NCBI taxonomy): Eukaryota > Metazoa > Chordata > Ceratodontiformes > Ceratodontidae > Neoceratodus > Neoceratodus forsteri. Next base: position 621,884,099 of record CM028131.1, read on the forward strand.
TAGTAGTGTGATGATGAAAGGGAATTAGGGTCCATCCTGTCTGTTCCTCTTGCTCGACAGCAGTGAATATATCCAATCTGAGTATGACACATGTGACAGAAATGGGAAGGAAGGAGTTAATGGTTTGGATTCTCTAGTTAGCATTTTTTAGCAGTCTGAAAAAACACACACACAGGCTGGAATTCCACTGTTCAGTAGCATCTACATAAGAGCTAAGCCATAAATATCAGAGACAGGGACCAAGGAAGTCGACACATTCACACAGATTCACAGTTTAAAGGGATTGGTTCACTCAAATATAAACTTAAGGTTAAAAAGGAATATAACTGGTCACTGATAGGTGTTCAGTCTGATTGGGACAATTAAATACATACATGTTAGATGGTTGGTGCATTGAAAGGGGGAATAGGAATTACCTAATCTCAAGAGAGAATATAAGATGCTGAAAGACAGTGAGTGAGAAGTTATTCTTGGAGTTGAAGGAAGAAACTGTCCAAGAGACTAAGCTTGGGCCTACCCTTCTAGCTATGTCCGTGGGAGCTGGCAGATAGCACAGGGTCAGTGTCTCTGGAAGAATAGGGAAAGGTAAGATTGATTCTAGCATATCTCAGTAATAGCCTTTTTTCTGTTTTGTCATCAATTTAAAACATTTGTTTACTTTTCCTGTAACAGTGTTATTCTCTTGTGTTTAATATAGATATAATATAATGCTCCTTTTAACTTTCTGTTAAGTAAAAAGCTATGTATTTACTCAACGTTATGACTGTGATGTCATTTTTTCTAAGGTAATACATGTTTTCCACTGGCTGAGGTAAACTCTGTTTAGCATCTGCCATCCGAGAGAGACATACTACCAGGCTTTGATATGTGCAACTGCACGTTTGACTACCCAGTTTTGTAAACTTGGGAGGTTGGCGCTGGGTGAACCCAGCTGGTGGCAGCGAATACCCGAGGACACACACCTCTCTAAAAGCTGTTCCAGCCCAGAGAGAGAGAGGTGATTTGTCACAATTTGGATGGCAGTGGTGGGGTGATGATAGCGGACTGTTTAGCACACTGAGATACAGAGTTTGCCAGTGGAACATTTACCTTAGCAGTTGCAAAACAGGATATATAAGAGAATATACTTGCACAACTGTTTTTTTTGTTTCCAGTTAGCACAGTGTAGGGTAGGATTAAAGAATGAGCGCCGGATAGTATGACTCGCTTACTGTGCAACAGCTTTGTGAAAAGTGCCAGGAAAAGGGGGTTCAGCTTGAAGGTCTAAAACACAAGAAAAAGGCAAACCTCATAGCTGTCCTGGTGGCACATGACCAGAAGCAGACAGTCCCTGGGGTGAGTCAGGAGCTGATGTAGCAGACCCCCCAAACCAGCTTGATGCATTGCGACTGCAACTGCTGCTGCAAGACATGGCACTGGAGGTGAAAAGACTGGATGCTGAAGCAGAAACAAGAAGGCTGGAAGCAGAAACAAGAAGACGGGAAGCAGAGAAAGAACTGGAAGAAAAGAGACTGGCAGACAGAGAAAAAGAACGTCAGGAAAGAGCGAAGGAACAACAGCATGAACTCCAGAGACAACAGCATGAAGTCCAGAGACAACAGCACGAGAAGGAGATGATGACCCTGCGCAGCCTGCAAATCATGAGTAATGGTGGAGTGAGTTCTCCTCATGAAGCTAAAATTAATTCTTAATTGTTCCCTCTGTTTAAAGAGGGAGATGATCTTGATCTAGTTTCAATGTCATTTGAGAGAGTATGTGAGCAATTCCAATTGACTAAGACTTCGTGGTCAACTTATCTCACAACCTTACCTACCGGGAGGGCTTTGCATGCATTTTCTAAAATGAGTGATTATGATAAGGTTAAAACAGTGTTGTTGAAACATTTTGAATTAACTCCTGAGGCTTACAGAAGGAAATTTAGGGAGTTAAAGAAAAGTCCAGAAGATAGTTCCATGGAACTGCAGGTTCAACTGTGTATTTACCTTGATAGGTGGGTAGAGGGGGCTAAAGCAGACACTGTGGGACTAATCAAAGATTTGTTTGTGAAGGAACAATTTCTTAAAATTGTACCTGAGGATATGCATGTATGGCTCCTAGACAGAGCATGCACCTTCTTAAAGGAGGTGGCAGCAAGCCTTGACATGTACATGTCTAGCAGGCCATATGCACAGCATAAATTTTGTGGGGGGGGCAACACGTGGCTATAAGGGGTCCCATGGGGGGCAGCCCAAAGGAAACTAGCCTGCTCCTGAGCCCAAAGCAGAAAATTCTGGTTCTAAAGGGACCCAAGAGACAGGACCCAAGAAATTTCATATTTGCAATCAAGTGCGGCACTTGAGATATAACTGCCTTCAGAAAATGGTTAAGGGGCAAAGGCATGAGGGAGGGGATGATCAAAATAGCACTGGCGTGTTTGTGGGGTGTGTTCAGCCTGAAGAACCACTCTCCTCTGATGACAATATGCATCCCATTATAGTTAATGGAACAGTAACACAGGGACTGAAGGACACAGGCGCTTACATCTCCCTGGTGAGGCAGGATCTCATCCGGCAGAACAGATGTTGCCAGGGAAAGACTCCAGGATCTGAAGATCCACAGGGCCAGTGGCCCAAATACCAATGGCTTGAGTCTTCCTGGGCTGGGAGGGGGGCCATGGAGAAAAGGAGGTGGGGGTCGTAGAGGACCTCCCTGTAAATGTGATCATGGGGAATGATTTTGACCACAGGAAATCACTGGTGTATGTTGCAATCCATAGTCAGGCAAAAGAGCAGGCTTCTGAGGGTGAAGAGGGGGTGACTCAAAGTGGTCCAGCCCCTCCCTCAGCAGCTGAGGAAGTGGCTAGCACAGGGGAAGGGCTGGCTAGAAGCAGCAGTCCTGAACCCCAGTCACAAACAGAGGAGCCCATAGGACTTCCTTCTGAATGGGGCGCTGGGAAGTGTCAAACAAGGGCAGCTGAGCACTACACAGCTAACTGACCCTACCTTGCAAAAACTGAGAGAAATAGCTAATAGGGCTAAAGGTCCTCAGGCGGGTAAAGAGTCCATTTACTGGGACAATGGGCTGCTGTACAGAGAATGTACAACAGAGTAAGGGCTAGATGGTGAGGTGCTCCAGCAGCTGGTAGTCCCTAAGGTCCACTGCCAGCAGCTTTTGGCCCTTGCCCATGATATTCCTTTTTCAGGACACTTGGGGGTGAGGTGCATGAAAAAGTGGCTGACCAACAATTTCTTCTGGCCTGGTATTGGCAAGGATGTGGTAGATTATTGCAGAACTTGTCCACAGTGCAATCAGGTGCGGAAAATGGGGGACAAGACCAAGGCAGCTTTGGTGCCCCAGCCCATTATTGATGAACCCTTCAAGAGGGTAGCTGTGGACACAGTGGGCCACCGAGCACCCCAAGTCACACTGGGAAGTGGTATATCCTGGTGGTAGTCGAATATGCCACAAGATACCCAGAGGCAGTGGTCCTATCATCCTCTAAGGCAGAACCAGTGGCAGATGCACTGTTGGGAATATTTAGCCGGGTGGGCTTCCCCCAGGAGATACTGTCAGATCAGGGTGCCAGTTTCATGTCAGGGTTAATGATTAGTTTGTGGGAGAAGTGTGGGGTTAAGCAGCTCAAAACCTCCCCACACCATTCCCAAGCTAATGGCCTGGTGGAGCGATTTAATTCAACCCTTAAGACTATGCTAGGGACTTTTGCAGACCAGCATAAGAGGGACTGGGGCAAATATTTGACTCATCTCCTATTCGCATACAGGGAAGTCCCACAGGAGTCCACATGGTTCTCACCTTTCGAGCTCCTGTTTGGTCATAGGGTGCGGGGGCCCCTAGATTTGATTCGGGATGAATGGGAGGGTGACCATGCCTCCTAAGGGGAGTCTGTTGTGGAGTATGTTCTGAAGTTCATGACCTGCCTTAAGGCGCTCATGGGGCTTCCTCTGGAGCACTTGGCCACTGCGCAACAGCGGCAGAAAGTCTGGTATGACCACTGAACTCGAGCCAGAGAATATGAGTTGGGACAGTGAGTGATGGCACTCATCCCTGTCTGACAGAATAAACTATAGGCAGCATGGGAGGGGCCATTCTCCATTGTCCAAAAGGTTAGTGATGTCAATTACATGATAGAGCTACCGGACAGGAGATGCATAGAAACATAGAAACATAGAATTTGATGGCAGATAAGGACCGCTTGTCCCACCAAGTCTGCCCATTTCCCTACCTAATGGATAAGCTGCAGATCCTAGTTAACTAACAGCCTACTTCCTCCTACCGCCCACTAGAATTGCCTTATGTTTGTCTCATGCATTCTTGAATTCCCCCACTGTTTTTGGCTCTATGACCTCCTCAGAAAGGCTGTTCCATGCATGTACAACCTTCTCCGTGAAGAAATACTTCCTCACATTACCTCTGAGCCATCCCCCGTCTATCTTCAAATTGTGCCCCCTTGTTCTTGCACATCTCTTTTTCTGAAAGATGCTACCCTCTTGGACTTTGTTGATTCCCTTGAGGTACTTGAAAATTTTTATCATGTCCCCCCTCTCCCTCCTTTCCTCGAGGCTATACATATTAAGCTCTTTTAGTCTTTCTTCATATGTCTTCTGGTGCACACCCTGCACCATTTTGGTTTCCCTCATCTGGACAGCCTCCACCCTGTCTATGTCTTTGCAGAGATGGGGTCTCCAGAACTGCATGCAGTACTCCAGATGTGGTTTCACCAGGCAGAAGGTGTACCATGTTAACATGCCAAAGCCCTACTATAACAGGGAGGAATTGGTCTTTGCTGTATGCAGAGCCCCAGAGGAGGAAACAGATGTAGCCACTGGTGGACCTGCTTGGGGAGGCCCAGGTTGCATCCTCTGTGGACCACCTTACCCTCTCCGAACAGCTGACACCAGCTCAGGTGCAGGAAATTCAGGGTGTGCTGAGAGAATCTGAGGACATGTTCACAGGGAAACCAGGGTACACTATGATGAGACAGCAACATGGGGATACAGGGACCCAGGTGCCCCTGAAAAAGTCTCCCTACAGGATACCTGAGCATGTTAAGCAGACCGTGAAAGAAAAGCTCAAGGAAGTACTGGAACTTGGAGTAGTCCAGGAATCTAGTAGCCCCTAGGCATCACCCATGGTAATGATCCCCAAAAAGGATGGTACCACATGATTCTTTGTTGACTACCGGAGGCTTAATAGCAGCACAGAGTCTGATGCCTATCCCATGCCCAGAACAGATGAGACCCTGGAGCAACTGGGGGGAGCCAAGTATCTGACTACAATAGACCTAACAAAGGGCTACTGGCAGGTACTTCTGACCCCTGCAGCCAGGGAGAGATCAGCTTTTGTCACTCTATTTGGCTTATACGAATTCAAGTCAATGCCATTTGGAATGAAGAATGCACCTGCAACCTTTCAACAGCTTATGGATTGCCTTCTGTCTAGGGTAGGTGAGTTTGCATTGGTGTATATGGATGATATAGTCATATACAGCCAGACCTGGGATGAGTACATCAAGAATGTACAGGATGTGTTCCACAGGCTGAAGAATGCAGGTCTGACAGTCAAGGTGGAAAAGTGCCACATAGGTATGGCAGAAGTGTCCTACCTTGGGCACCGGGTGGGTAGTGGACATATCCGTCTGAAGCCTGCCAAGTTTGATGCCATCCTGGCCTGGTCTACACATACCACCAAGAAACAGGTAAGGGCATTTCTTGGGACAGCAGGGTACTACCGTAGGTTTGTTCCTCATTATAAAGATCTGGCTAAGCCACTAATAGACTTAACCAAGAAGGGAAAGACAGATAAGATGCAGTGGTCAGAGGACTCTGAGGTCACTTTTCAGGAGCTAACGAAGGCCTTAAGTGGCCCAGCTGTATCGGCCAGCCCCAATTACAGTCTAAAGTTTATGGTCCAAGTGGATGCCTCAGAACATGGGCTAGGGGCCGTGGTGAGCCAGGTTACCCAGCGTGGGAGGAGCACCCAGATGTGTACCTCAGTTGGAGGCTTTTGCCCAGAGAGGAGGCATACACTACAATCGAGAAGAAATGTTTGGGAATAGTGTGGGTCCTTCAGAAGCTGCAGCCTTACCTATATAGGAGAGAATTTACTTTGGTCACAGATCATAATCCCCTGATCTGGCTTCATCGGTCAAGTGGGCAAAATGGAAAACTACTGCATTGGAGTTTGGTATTGCAGGCATACTACATGACCGTCCAGCATCGCAGTGGTAAACAAAATGCCAATGTGGATGGACTATCTAGACAGGTCTACTGGCATTGCTGGATACTTTGGGCACTTCCCAGAAGTTGCATGAATGGCTGCATCACTTGGGGTGGCCCAAGGGACACGCCTTCATCACCTGGCGGGGGAGATGAGACAGAAATGGGAAGGAAGGAGTTAATGGTTTGGATTCTCTAGTTGGCATTTTTTAGCAGTCTGAAAAAAAAACACACACATGCTGGAATTCCACTGTCCACTAGCATCTAGATAAGAGCTGAGCCATAAATATTAGAGACAGGGACCAAGGGAGTGGACACATTCACACAGATTCGCAGTTTAAAGGGATTGGTTCACTCAAATATAAACTTAAGGTTAAAAAGAAATATAATTGGTCACTGATAGGTGTTCAGTCTGATTGGGACAATTAAATACATACATAGTAGATGGTTGGTGCATTGAAAGGGGGAATAGGAATTACCTAATCTCAAAAGAGAATATAAGATGCTGAAAGACAGTGATTGGGAAGTTACTCTTGGAGCTGAAGGAAGAAACTGTCCAAGAGACTAAGCTTGGGCCTGCCCTTCTAGCTATGTCTGTGGGAGCTGGCAGATAGCATAAGGTCAGTGTTTTTGGAAGAATAGGGAAGGGTAAGATTGATTCTAGCGTATCTCAGTAGTGCCTTGTTATCTGTTTTGTCATCTATTATTTAAAAACATTTGTTTACTTTTTCTGTAACAGTGTTATTCTCTTATGTTGAATACAGATATCCTGTAATACTCCTTTTAACTTTCTGTTAAGTAAAAAGCTACTTATTTATTCAGTAGTTATGACTGTGATGTCATTTTTTCTAAGGTAATAAATACATGGTTTCCACTGGCTGAGGTAAACTCTGTTTAGCATCCGCCATCCGAGAGAGACACACTACCAGGCTTTGATCTGTGCAATTGCACGTTTGACTACCCTGTTTTGTAAACTTCGGAGATTGGCGCTGGGCAAACCCAGCTGGTGGCAGCGAACACCCAAGGACAGACACCTGTCTAAAATCTGTTCCAGCCCAGAGATAGAGGTGGGTTGTCACAACACATATCCAAGCTTTAACTGCCAGAATGTTACCCCTACTCAAATTGTGTAACCCACAATGTCATTCTCCCTCAAGAATCGGTCTAGCCCTGCTTTGAAAGCTGGAACAGTATTAGCTTCCACAAACTCACTGAGTACACTATTCCACATGTTAACTACCCTCTGTGCGAAGTAATACTTTGAAGCATTTCCCTTTATTTGCTTCCCCCCTCAGTTTGAGTGCATGTTCACTAGATCTGCTTACACTCACTAGCCCAAACATCTTCGAATCCCCCCCCCCCCGTCTATCTGATTTAGTACTCGAACACTGTGATTCAGTCTGCTGTCAGCCTGCTTCTTCTTTTCTTGGCTGAATAACTTCAGTATGTTCAATCCTCTCTCATAGCTCTTGACCCACAGGCCACTAATCAACTTTGCTACCCTGTGATGGACCCTCCAGATCACTCCAATGTCCTTTCTATAGTGGGATGACCAAAACTGGACACAATACTCCATGTGTGATCTTTCCAAGGCCTAGGACCAGGGGAGGATCACCTCCTTTGAGTGGGTCTAGTACAATTGCCCGTCTGTTTGTTTCCCGACATTAATTTTCCTGCACCCCATTTACCAAATTTCTCTTTCCCGACTCAGTTTATTTCCCAATTATAATCTACTCAACCAGTATACTTTCAGCATGGACAGATTACAGTAACATTTACCGGACTAAAAAAGGGCAAAAGCATTAATTGCAGTACCTGTCACTATGCTATTATATGTTTCTGTTACGTTACTGTTTACCATGTGAAAGTGAATTCAGACATTATAAAGAAGCAGAATTAGTACAGCCCATATTCATAGTCCGTAGTATTACAAACCACAGGGATCCCTTCCATGTATTGTATTTGTCACAGTAAATAATTACAGGTAATTACAATTCTGATGCTAATCCTGTAATTACCTGTAATTGCAATGTACTGGGTCTGTTGCAATGCACACAGTCCTAAGCAATTAAATAAAGGTCAACGACATTGCGGTTTATTCTTGTTTTGCCGAAAGTTACCTCAGTTACCCCAGTCACTTTCTTCTTTGCGATGGCTGCCCCACAACCTGAGGTATATCAAGCTGTCCCTTCTAAGCGTGGACACGATAAGCTCTGTATAGATGGCTACCTGTACATTAAAGAACAAAGCCATGGGGACTTCTTTTACTGGTGTTGCCAACAACGAAAATCCATGGGTTGTCATGGTAGGGGCTCAACAGTGCTTGTCGGAGGGCAGCACCACTTAAGAAATACAGTACCCCATAATTACTCGCCCAAGGCTAATTGCCTTCCGATGACATACTGACTGTCTATGCAGAGATCAAAAACGATATGCCCTCTTCTACAACAGCTGTCCAAGAGTGGTTTGAGAATACTTATATCTATGGATGTATCAGACGTCGCAAGCGAAATAACACCACTGTTCGAGCACCACCACTGTACCCACCACAGTTGTGGTCTGTATACGATCAGACATTACATGCAATGCCATGAACACAGAATAACGAGAGGTGTGGCATTGCCGATTTGGCACCCTAGTTGGGACTTTGCATGTAGGACTGCAAAGGTTCACTGGAGAACTGTGCAATGAACAGATGGTGACAGAATCAACTATTGAAAAAATAAACCACGGTATGGCCAAATCACCACTTAAGAAAAAATATACCAAATGGGAAAAGAAAATTGAAATGTTGTTGCTGACAGAGAGCAATGCACTGGTAAGGACTTCATCTGTGGAATAGCCCATTACTATGGTGCTGTGAGACGTCACATGTCAGATGCCATCACTGACTTTTAACTTTTTACTTAATCTGCACATTTTGCACTATGTAATAAAGATTATAAAACTTCACTAATTCACAGGGAATGAATAAGGACATGGAGGACTCAAGGTTCAATGGCTGACATTCAGTAAAGAATGAAACGGTAAGTTTCTGCATAGATATACATATTGATTTAATGATACTGGTTTAGTAAGTGCTGTTGTTGCCCGTTACTGTTCGTAGCTTTATTTATGTAAAGGAATAGCAAAGCATGGAAAGCTTACATGATGATTTCAGTACTGTTTATAGCTTTAATTATGTAGTGTCGGGGAATGGCAAAGCGGGATACCAAATGTCAGGCTAACATATGCGATGGCATTTGGTGACGGGATATTTGTTGTTGGGCAATCACATGTCGGCAAACTGTACAGATCCCCTTTGAGCTGCTCCTTACCCTTTCTAATGCATCTTTACATTTAGTTTGGCCTCTTGACTGCAGCAGCACAACACTTGTCTGGCTTCAGCTTACTGCCCCCAGTTATCCCTAGATCCTTTTCACCAGTTAGGCTGTCTGCTGTTGCACCACACAGGGTGTATATGTTACCCAGACTCCTTGCCTTTAGGTGTAGTATCTCGCAATTCCCCACATTAGATCTAAGACTCAGGTTCTCAACCCATGCCCCTAATGTGCGTTTTCAAAGACCTGGTGTATTCACAACAGCTCTGGGCACTTAACAGAAATTTAAGAGGAATCTCTTCCTCAAATAATCAAATGCTGGCGTGAGAAGTAGACTGAAAAGTGTCTTAAATATTTAAGAACCCCTTTCTCAGTTCAGGTGAATAAATGGAATTGCTCTAAATTTTCTTGCAGTTGTCATTTGCATCAGAATTATTTTGGCCCTTCCCTTGTGTCAAGCTGCCTTGTACATTTGTATGAGCTAGGATGACTTACCAAACTGAGAGGTCTTGCCACCCAGATTGCAACACATAATTAAAATACTTAAATTTGATTTTACTCTGTTGTTGCAGTGGAATCACTAAAAATATGTTTGCAGTCTGTATGACCACAGAAGTACAGATAGGCCATATTTATTCAAGCATTGAGTCTTTCTCTGGCGGTGAGCTGACATTCTTAAAATGAATGTTATTCCTCACCTGACCAATCCCCTTACCTTGCAATCATTTTTTAATCTAAGGACTTATTCCATAACCTTTAAAAAGATGTGCCGGTCAGCCCGTTGGTGCAGCGGTTGGATTTCCGCTCGCGACGCCAGTGACCCGGGTTCTGGAACTGACTCGGGTACTGGAGGGCTGGCCGGGGAGAGATGGCTTGAGCATCGGCTGACGGCTCGCCTTCTCTAGGGAGGAGGGCGGGTCACGACCCGGCGATTGCTGACCCCTAGCGGAGGCTGGGGTATGGCAATACGCAGGGTCTCAGACACTAAGGGGGCATGGTGAACATCAGCATCAAGCTTTACGTTAGTGGCACACCACATCCCACAGGGAGCCAATGAGAAAAGAGCCCCGCAGCTGACCAGATGACGGTCACCAGCTCCTGTTGCCGCGAGTCCAAAGATGGTGCACGCACCATCCCCAGCAGCACCCGGAACAGGTTTGGCGCTGGCTGCCCCACTGGTGCCGTCCCCCTCGGAGGAGGGGGACCCACCCGGTGAAGGGTTACGTCTGGGGGTCATAAAGGCAGTGCGGCACGGAGGACATAGATGGCCTGAAGGAGAGGCCGGCCCGGGAGCTGGGAGGGAGCAAAAATAGAGATAAGGAAAAAAAAGAAAGAAAGATGCGTCAGACATTGATATGAGGAGTGGAGAAGCAATCATAACTCTCGGTCTCACAGCTGCAGCACAGCTTTCATTTCACAACAAACCATGTAGTGGCTTAACCCAGACATTGATCATACACAGACCTGGTGCCTTATTGAATGGGAGATGGAGCACCCCTTTACAGTTTCATATTGCCTTGGGTGGATACCTTCACTAAACCAATTGCCCACCCTGTAGTGGGGTCACTATTGGCCTCTTAAAGCAAGTCCAAGGAGGGGAAGAGGTCCAATACTCTTGACTCAGCTCAAAATTGGTACAGTATTGTAAACCATCTTCAACTGTGGGGTTCTGATATGTTCAATAGTCCACCTAGAAAGCAGTGTTGCCACCTAGCACAGCTCGAAAGAAGGAAATGAGATGTTGTATGTTTGCTTGCACACATGCGCAGCAAACATATTGTCAGTGTGCCAGCAATATAGGGCTTCTGCAGGTGTGACCATGTTGGGACCAATGCAGTTAGATATTGGGGAGACTGCACTGTGCACAGCAAATTAGAAGCAGGCTGCTGTTGATGCTAGTCAGCATGCTGATGGGTGGAAACTTCTTTCATATGAAAGGAGGAAGCCGCTCCTATTGTAAGGATTTTTTATACATTAGTATACCAAGTGGTTGTGATCAGCACCATACCAATCTCCTGCTGCTGGTTCCACTGCTGCATCCACCACCTGAACCAGCTTTTTTATTGTGTAACTGGCAGCAGGTGCTCATTTAATGAGAAACAGCTTTGTGGAAAATAAGAAAAGAGCAGGAGCCCACCAAAAACAAGCTTTGGCATCTTAGTTGTGCCATCATGGTTTAATACACTGTAAAAATGTATAAAAGCAGGACCCCACTGAAAATGAGATACTGCTGCTGTTGTAACTTGCGACAGCATGTAGGCAAACATGTGTGGCATTGACAAATGCTTGTTTTCCTGAGGGGTCACTCTGCTGAGCAAGTTAAGTGAAACAGAGTCTAAGTGCCCAGTAACCCTGGTCCCTTTCACAGCCACAATCTGGTCCAGGCTTAGGGGTCAAATATACTATTTTAAAGTCCAACAAGCAGGAGTTCTGCAGTTCAGGAGCTCTGCAGTTCTGCAGCCACTCTACTAGATGGCTAGCTCTGCCCTGACACTCAAATAGATAAAAGAAAAAACATTCCCAATTGGGAGTCATCCTGTGTCATGAAAATAGGTAAAGTCTGAAACTTGACCAGACAGTGCCTGGCACCAATGTTCATAGAGGTGACTTTTTTCCAGCACTGAATAGGAAATGGTTTTCATAAAACTAGTGTGGGACTCTGTCAAAATCCCCATGGACTTGAGATGTCAAGTCAGGGATTTGCAGACCACTGACAAAAAGCAAGGTGTCATCACTGTACATGTGAATATACAAGCAAAAATAGTAGTGGAAGCCTGACTAAATGAGAACTGCCTTATTCTCAATGGAAAAGTCTAACATTATAGTTTTGGCACCCTTTCTTAAACCTGAAAACTAGTTACGTTCCTCTCCATGCACACTAAAGAAAAATGTATTCTCCAGCAGGTCTTGTCCTTCAAATAGCTGCGGTTACCACTGGACCCCCAACTTGCCTACCAGAACCATGTAGAACAGTGTCAAGGGGGGCATCAGGTGTGCATCACGAGGCAGACACTGGATTGCTCTTACTGTTCTCAATGCCCAAAATGCCACAGCTGTTCAGTTTAAAACAAGTAACATGGTTTGTTTCTAACATCAGTATGGTTTGTTTCTAACATCAGTATGGTTTGTTGCATTTTAAGTAAACTTAGGATCGCATCTGCCTGCTTACCTTTAGTCTTGTGCCCCTGAGACCCTTGGCAGTCGCTAAAATGAATGTTACCTGTGATAAGTCAGTTTAGCCAATCAGAGTCTTCTCCTTCCTCCACTGTAGTTTTACCACCAAAATCTACTTGTATTCTTTGTACTACTATCTTTTAATTTTGCCAAACATTGCAAATTGGGGGAAATGCAGACATATTTCTGCTTCTGCTGTGCAAAGAGGACAAAAATGTCTAGCAGCTGCCGGTATACGGGTTCTTTCATGTGGTCGGCATAAAGTGACTAGAAAAAGTTCTGTGTAAATTTTCATTTTATGCTTTTTTCTAGGTGTTGTCCTAAAAGCTGTGTGGACTGTGGGGGTAGCTGTAGAGACAGATGTTCACCAGCCAAGACCCTGTGGGATGATCCCCCTTGGACACTTCAGGAAGTCCAAGAATACATAGATTTGAGGCTCTGCTTTGGTTTACAGAACCTTAAATAGGTACCTTAGTGCTTTGTTTTCCTTGAGGTGGTCTGTAGCAGCAGGCACAGCTTTCAGGGCTGATGTTGCTGCATCTTTTGCTTCTGACATTGCAGTGGCAGCCTAAGACTCACACAGATGGTATGCTGAGTACTGAATTCTCCCACCTTCTGATCAAGGCAAGAAATCGCTCATCCAGTGCCTGCATCACCTTCAAAAAATCCTTGTTGGTGGGTTCATCTACTCCGTCCTCATCTACAGTTGCTGTCTTACTGCCTCCACTAGGCCCTGCTTGCTGGACCCGCTGTCCAACTCCATCCACTGTTTTCTTTGAGTTACCCATTGCAGATGCACCTCAAGGTTTGTCTAGAAAGTAATGCAGCTTTTCTGATTTTACTACTGACAAGTTAAAATTATAAATTTAAATGCCAAATGATGTTAAATTTGGTTTCAGAAGTGGGAGCGCATGCTAGGCACTTCTTCCCTTGATAGCTGCTAGCCAAACCCTCCGGTATGGGCACATTTAATGTTGAATATGTGGGGAAATGCTGTTCCAGTATCATGGCAGTAGAGTTACCATCTGCTATGCTGAAGACTTGGGTTTGGGAAATGGACCAGGGTTGCCTGGGTGCTGGCCTGGGAAAGGACGATTGAGCATCCTTTGGACAGCTGTCCTCCCTTGGGGAGTGGGATGAATGTGCCCTGCTAGCTGGCCACACACCTGGAAGAATCTGGACTCTGACAAATCTAGCACTGGTTCCAGGTCAACCAGCCATCCCTATATGCCAAGAGGATGGTCTGGCTTGCCAGGCTAACCCCACTACCTTCCTTCCTTACCCTTGAGGGCACTATGATTAAGGATGACTCCTCCTTTCAGCACCTTGGGGTCTGGCTGGACTACCATCTTGATTTCTCAGTGCATGCGGATGACGTCCATGATAAGCTCCACCCCAAACTTGGTGTGCCTTTCAGGAATAAAGCAAGTATCCCGCTTCCAGCCTGCTGTGAGATCATCTCGAAGATGAGCCTCCCCACCTTGTATTATAGCAACATCATTTATGGAGCCCCACCCAAGTTCATCCTTGCCAGACTGGACCCCTTCTTTCATTCTTTCTGCAATTTTGACCTGTAATGCCCCTTGATGCCAGAAGCCTTGCTCACTGTGCCTGCTTCCTATACAGTTCTGCACTGGCTCCCTTCCAACCTTACCGCTCTTCTTATACTTCCCCTACCTCCTTCCCATTCAATCTGTTCTGCCTCCTAATCCCACTCCCTTAGGTCCCTCAAGTCTCTCTTTTGAGACTTCATAACTGCTCCTGAACCCAGGTCTTATGCTGCCTCCAACCACCCTCAGCACAGCCTGCTTTTGTAATTTGAGCCCCCCCCCATCCAATTCAAGTATTGTTGTTTATGTGCAATTTTAATTTACCGTAGACACCTTGCTGTGCTTTTTACCATGCACCAAATATTGTTTATTTGCAACTATCATTGTACTTATTGTAATATTGCTTTGTGCCAATTTTTTATTTGCTAACATTTTTGTACTTTTATTTGATAAAAAAACTTTGTATGTGCAGTATTTCTGGACTTAAGCAAGGCGTTCAACACTGTCAATCATGACCTGCTTTTACATACTCTCCACACGATTGGCCTTGACCCCCCCTTCCATGAGATGGTTCTCAAATTACCTCGTAGGTAGTCTTCAGCAGGTAAAAGCAGAAGGGGAATTCTTGCCGCTGAAACCCTTGCTCAGGGGTGTCCCACAAGGCTCCATATTGGGACCACTGCTCTTCGCACTCCACATTAATAGCACCCACTCAGGATTAAAATCCGCAAATATTCATCTTTTCGCAGATGATACAGTCCTTTACATTAGCAGACCTACCCCCGAAGCAGCCTGCTCTGACTTACAGCAGGAGTTCAAGCAGCTCCAATTAAATCTACTGAACAGGAAGCTTCTTTTGAGCGCCCAAAAAACTAAGGTGATGCTTCTCTCTCCCCTAATCTATACCCTTAATTCTGCTACCTTAGGATTCATACCGAATTTTACTACTCTTGTAGGTGAATCATTAGACTTCTGACTCAAGTTCAAGTATTTGGATGGGCTGGACTGACCACAATCTCTCCTTCCTTCTTCATATTGAGGAAATAATACAAAAGTTTAAGCAGAGACTTAGCCTATTTTATAGGATCAAACACCTGCTGACTCAGGATGCTAAAAAAAAGGCTGGTCCAATCCACCTTCCTATCAATTCTGGACTATGGTGACTTCCTTTATGGCCAAGCTCCTGCATCTGCATTAGCCAAACTTGATGTGCTGTACCATAGAGCCATAAGATTTATCTCTGGTGCACCATACTCTACTCATCAATGCTCTCTCTACACCTTAGTTGACTGGTCATCTCTCACATTCAGAAGGCAAAGAAATGCTGCCTTCTGGATTTATAGAATAATCAAAAAGAATTTGCCTATGTACATAGCTGACTGTCTACCCCTAAGTACAATAAGCAAGTATGCATTAAGAAGCTTCACTTACATCACCATAGGTCAAATCAAGATTTGGTAGGTCTTCTATAAGTTTCTCTCTACCCCAACTGTGGAATAAATTGCCCACCCTATCTCCCTGGCCTCATTCAAGACACTTTATTCACGATCTATCAAGGAGGCATGTAAATGCTTCCCCTGATTGTGGCCTGGTATTACCTATATGCCGTTGCCTACCTTGGTGCACTTGACACCATCCTCACTAAATAAAGTTGGTGCCTCCCAGTGCTTTGCATCTCCTCCTTCCCCCTGCTCTTTCCTCCTCCCTCCATGCATAATGTCCCCACTTCCTCTTCCCTCCCCATATGTGAGGTGCTCAATGGGTATCCTAATATTTATTTATATGTTGCCTCAAAGATACTCTTATAGTACTGCTTGCAGGCATTTGTATATATTGTAAACTACAAGTTACTTAAGCAATAAGGCACTCCAAGGTGTGTGTTATCGTGTAATAACGTCACTCCTGGGGTGGGTTGAAGCACGAGGCAAAGCCGAGTGCTTCCACCACCCCAGGAGTGGCTATTACATGATAACACACACCTTGGAGTGCCTTATTGCAATTATACAATGGCTCGATTTTATACAAAACAAAAATAAAAATAAAAATGTTTTTAGTGGATTTTTAGTGAGGCAGTATATCTTTGTTTCTGACAAAAAAAATCCATATCCTCCAAAAAATCAACACAGTGATGTTATTGTGTAATATCATCACTGTCTCAGGGACACACTGACCAAGCAGAGTCCAGGAAATGTTCTTGCCATTGTATAATTGTGCATATTGTTTACAGACTTTTTTTGCCTTCTCATACTATTCTCTAGATTTCTCTACTGTATAAGTCTCACATTATGTATTCATCCTGTGTACCCATATTTTGCGTTATGTATACTGTTTTCTTATTGTATCCTTGTACTTATCTTAACTTCGCAGGTCCACCTTGAAAATGAGTTCACTCAGTGGTGTTTCGCCTGATAAAATAAAGAATGATTGATTTGCACTATTAATCCATTGTACTTTAGCACTTTGTTGTATTGCCTACGCCCCCACACACACACACACACTCACTCACTCTCTCTCTCTTCCCACATAAGGTTTCTGGAAACCAGCTGTTACCAGCTCAGTATGTATTTCCTGGTAAAACTTTTGAAATAAATAACATACATTTAAAACAAAAACGAATACGCGGGAAATGGGTAAAATATAAAGGAGAGTAAACATTGAAATACCAGCAGACTTTTTTTTTAAACTTTCCAAAAAAAAAACCCACCTTGTAGGCATATCAGCTCACAACTGTATATACTGAGAGTTGTGATGTCAAAAACCGGTATCTCATTAGTTTACGGCTTTTAAGAACCCAAACCGATTAAAACACATAAGAAAACAAATTATTATATATTACACTAGAAACCTCGGCATTAGTACTACATATGACTCTCGTGTGATGCTTCCCAAACGGATACAGTGAGTGTGAACTAAATGAGAATTATAATAAACAAACCGATGACGTGCTACCTGTGACAACTGCGCCGCGCCCCTCCTCCCAGACTGGCAGGCGGGGGACCTCAGCAGCAGGCACTCGAGCGCTTCTCGCTCCTGGCGAGCACTGTCCACGGAGAGGGGCGGAGTCGTGGCGGGGGGGGGCGTGGCTTGGTGACGCACTGCGGGTAGACCGAACCTGAAGCTCCTGAGAGGATCCGAGCGATTATCACAGGCAGAAGGGCAAATAGGGAAGGCGCGTTTTGGGAAAGAGATAGGGAGGGGGTTAGATTCAGGGCCAGAAATACCAGGCAGCGACACGCTGTGAACGCATTAAAATGAAGTCAGAGTGACAGGCACAGCTCCTCCTGCACCTTAGGAGAGGGCACATGAGACTGCTGCGCTCCAAGGCTGCGAGTAATGTGTGAAAAATGGCTGGACTTTGGAGGTGAGCGGCTGCTGTCCTTGTTTCCACAGCAGCCAGCTTGAAGTCACAGGGAAAAAAAAGCGCCACCCGAGTAGCACGGCACGGAGATTTAACCTTGATTTTGTTTTTATTTATTTGAAATACAATACCCGTGAATCATGTCGACTGGACAGGACGAGAGCTCTGTGCGAGTGGCAGTAAGGTAAGAACCGACTGATTATTCTCCCTCTCATGCTGCTGCTTCGGTTATGGAGGACTATGTACCTGCTGTCTGTACAGTAGGCAGGATTGGAGGTTGCCTGTATTGAGTTAACAATAATTAGGCCCATGTGACAAATATCCATAAAGGGTTGGTGGGTGTTAACATTCATGTTAGAAAGTCACACTGTATGAGCTAGTGGTGCTGATTTTGGAGGTGGGGGCGCTCATTGCCAGTTTACAGAGGCAACTTGGTGAAGTGGGGTGTGAGCCTTGCAGGCTTCCCCACCCATCAGCACCCATGCTGTGGGATGTTTATTATTGTAATCACTGCTCAGTTTAATATTGCATACAGTGGAGAAAACATCTACCTTTGTAAAATAATTCTATCGCATTGTTATAATTGGGGAGTTTAAAAACAACTGTTGCTTTTTCTGGCTTGAGTGGGCAGACAGGTGTGTAAAGGTAGACGTGTGTAAAATGAAATTGTGACTGACATTTAAATTGTGCAGGCCATTTCATTACAAAAAACACAGCCTGCAATTTTCAACAGTCATTCCATGATGGGCTTGAAGGGTGGTGGCTGGTTTGTCATGGCAACATGGAAAAAAAACCGCATCGTCACATCAGACTGCATTGCAAAATTAATAAAGCGCTAGGATCCTGCATCACTTGTGTTGGTTTTGTTACTTGAGCAAAATTATAGGAAAGCAATGTGGCTATTTTTTTTTCATAGAAAAAATTATATAAGCAGAGATATGCTTTTGTTGTGGTTATGCTGCTGCTGTTTAACTGTGTTGAAAGTTTTGGGAAATGAACGATGATCTGGATATTCTGTGTCTTATGTTTTCAGCTACACCGTAATATTGTTGTGATGTCATGTAGGCCAGAAGCAGGTTTGATACCTGTTTAAAATGAATTAAAAAGATCAAATGGCTTAGAGGTATTAAATGGTTTGTACAAAGGTGTTGGGTGGGAAGGTTGTGTTTGTGGGTACATATGGCTAAGATATAGGGGTTATCATCCCTGTACTTCTTAGACAAATTAGAAAACCATTGGAAAGTATGATCTTGCTTGTAATCTAGACTAGAGGAGATATTTCCTAATAAGTCAGTACCTCTAAACATCAAGCAGGGTGCTGACAGCTGGTGGCAAGTCTGGGTTTCTTAAGAACTTAGTTTGTCACTTAGCATCTAGGAATCTGTGGCCTTTTTCACAGACAATGCCAGCTATCTGTCACAGAATCCTTAAGTGCAATAAACCTTTCCCTGAAATTTTTTTAAATTGGCGACGCAGATGTCGGGTGTTGTGTCGCCATGTGTCACTCTGCTTTCAGCTGGCTTGTGTATATTGTTGTCAGCTGTCTCTTGCCAAATTGTAACCTCTGTGGTCATGCCTGAAAAAAGACACTATCCTATCTAGTATGTGTATCTAGTAATAAAAGCTAAATAAATAAATTATATTTAAAATGTCCTGATTTATTTCACTTACTTAAATGTGGCTATTTAAGTCCCCAAATCCTAATGGACTGAGACCATAGCATTGTGAGCAGTGGCAGATACTGGCGACCTAGTGTTATGCTTCATTACTGGATGCTCTGCAGTTCAGTGTCAGGGCAGGGGTTGCAGTAACACTGCTGTGTCATTTGTAGTTGAGACCTGACCATAGTTTAAAGACGTCTAGTTACAGCTTCGAGAATGTGTCCTTGAAAATACCTTTGACACCACAGAACTTGCAAGAATTAGCATTTAAAACAAATGGGCATTCATGTAGCTGGGTGCAGCATTTGTGTTCTTCAGAAGGTTTTATTTCTCATCACTGCTAGTGACAAGTTATGTCAGGATTGAAGTAATTGTTGAAAAAAAAAATAACCACCGCTGCAAATGTTAAGCTTTGAAATGCTCAAACTCTATGTTGGGATTTAGAATGTCATACAAGGACGTTTGTCAGGTTTGGCAGTAAAAACGCAGAGTCTGAATGAGTCTAAATGGTATTAGGGTATTTTAGAAGACTGCAACATGCTGCTTAGTCCCTGCCCAAGCAACACCTCCCATTGCCAGGTCAGTAAATTGCACCATAATTTTCTCTGCAAATTTGCACCTACTGTACATGATTATGGGGTAATGCAGATGCACTGGATATTCAAGTTTAGTGAAGTCTTAAGTTGGAAATCTTCTGGGAGGAGATGCATTTATATTTCATATTTTTTCATGGCTCAACCTGTTTTTTATTAGTTTTACAAGGAAATTAGACTGTTTGCTCTGTATTTGCCAAAGCGTAATGATGTAAAACTGTACTGGGCTTGTTTTCTTTTCATCTTTTTTTCCATGGTGTGCTTCATTGCTATAGTGCTGCTTGTAAACCTAAAAAAAATATTTCAATACTCTTGTGAAGTCAGACTCTCCTTCATACTTCTTACAGTATTTGGAAAATACTGAGAGAGTGACTACTTTGTTTAGTTTTCCATATTACGGGTGTCTTCCTTAAATATTTGACGGTTAGGATTGGCATTTTCAGCACTGCTGCTTATTTGGGCTCATTATTGCAGTTTAAGAGCCTGTGGTGTCAGTGAGCTGACATACGATTATGGCCTTGCTATTAGTATACTGTACATCTTAGTTTGCCTTACTGATTCAGATTTAGGCTGCAGTATGACAGCTTTTATCCCCCTACATTTCTGTGTTTAAGTGCTCCTGAAGGGGAAGGGTGTCAGACTGACAGCATTAGTGACTGCAGTTCTCTAGCCACGTGACTGGGTACTGCATGGGCGGCCACAGTGCAGGCTTCTCAAGCAAATCCTTTCATGGAGGGGTCACCTCTAATGGGTGTGCCGGTTCAGAATCTGTGCCCATTATGTTCTCGTCATCACATGGGAAACAGTTAACAGTGGTGCCATTTCTGATGGGGGTTTTGAGATGTGGCTGGTCCACTAGGAACTGCACTATCTATTTTGACAACACAGTGATGAGGGGGCACTTGTGGAAATAAATTTACAAGTCAAAGAATCTCAGCAGAAAAGCACTGAGGCAATGGTTACTTGGGAAGGGTGAAAATAAGTTGGTTGGAGACTTAAGAGCGATGTAAGGAAGTTCTTCCTCACAGAATAGGCGGTGGGACAGTGGAGCTGATTGCCAAAAGAAGTGGTGGGGGCTAGGTTTATAAATGGGTTCAAGATTGTACGGGACAGATACAGGGATCTCAAAGCACACAAATGAGGGCAAGGAGGGAGGGAGCAGAAAGTCGAGGGGGGTCAGTTGGAGGAAGGGGGGCAGAGCTCAAGGCAGAACCCTCCTCGACAGTAGGCCATGGGAAAATAGGTAGACAAACTGGGCAGGCTGGCTGAACCTTGGTGTCTCTTTCTGAAATCATTTTCTGTGTTTCTACAGATGAAGACCTCCATAGTGCATTTTGCATAGGTTGCTGAACAGTCAAACAGTCATCAGTTGATGGGTTTGACTGCTACTGTCGCAAGTCAAATGTAAATCAGTATCCTGTCTTAGAGGTGCAAAGTTCTGCAACCTAGAGTGTTAGTTATTTGAGATGGTAGCTTGAGTACTTCAGTTGGTACTGCTTTACTCGTTTTATCAATTTGTTGAGATTAACAGTTTTAGGAATTTCAGGTAAACAGTACTAGACTAGCAATACACACAGTAGTCACGGCACAAATTTTTTATATTAAATATATAAAATATGAGCGGTCAAATGCAGCTTCAAAACAAACAGATTGTGCTGGTGAATCCATATAAAAATATTATCCAAATCCTTTTTCAGTTTTAAGCAGAATTGGGATTTGAATTCCCGTAAACCCATTTGGTTGCTTAAAAAAAAAACAGTTCTTTACTGGCTGTGACTCCACTTTGTTAGTTTGCATTGATTACCGTTTGAATGTACTGTACTTACCTTTAGTTTGTTTCTGGTGTGTATCACAGCCTGTATGTAACTGTTGCTGGTAGACTAGGTGAACCTGGTGGCTGTTTCTGTCCTCCCTGGGATCCTCATGAAAACGAGATGCTGTATCTCATGGAGTTAGAGTAATTTCAAATAAATAAATTAAAATATTGGGAAATATGTTGTGTATTTAAGAGTTCAAATCCTTTTGGGGGGTAAAAAGTCATGGGGGGCATTGTGACCATGTAGCTTTTATAGCTGAAAGGAGTGACTTTTCTGTCCCAACAGTAATCTGTCTAGTGTGACAGGAAGCATTTCAGTCCAGATGTCCCCAGGTTTCAGTCTTTTTAAACAGAAAGAGCTTCCAACAGTCTCTGTTTACCGTGATGGTAATTATTGGTTGGGTATTGGCCACTGCTGAGCATTTGAAATGCTCCATTCCAGGAAGATTTTTTTTTTTTTTTTTTTTTTATTAGCTACTTTTTTCATCCCCCAAGTTAAAAATCAATCTTGGGACAATTTTCCTAAATGTACCCATTTATCTACGCAGGCCCTTTTATTCACTGTTAGGGAAGTCCAGAGGGTGACAAGTCTGTGCAAGGCATAAATTAGTTTTGAATTTTATTAGCAGTCTTTGCCTATCAAGAAAAGTTTAATTAGCAACCAGGCAGATTTTAGGACCAATTTCACTAGATGGCTATTGTTTATCCAAATCTACAACCCAATTGTGGGGTAAAAGTGTCAAACTGCACAAAAAGTGACTGCAGCTTCTGTACTTTTGCCACAATTACAGGGAAGAAATTACTGCAGTTTGCAAATTTGTATTGGAGTGCAGCAGATCAGTTGATGGCAACTTCCGCTAAATAGTGTTTAATACTGGCTTTTTTGCGAAGCAAATTGCTATGTGAACCTGCTTATTTTATGCCTTGCTGTGACAGGTGAAACTTGTATTTTGTACATTTTGAATGAGTTGTACAGTACTGGTGAACCCACCAACTGGATAGGTTGCTGGGCTCCAGCTGTTACTGGTTGTAATATTCAGCAGTTTTGATCTGAATCTGTTTTTTGGTTTGTTTTTCAGAATTGGAAGTCCAATGTTTTGCATTAATAGTCACATTTTGTGTACCGCAGCCCTAAAACAAAACATTATCAATCAGTTTTGAGGGTCGTTTGTCTACAACACTAGCGTGGGATTTATGCATCCATTTCCCCATAGAACCTAACAGGTGCAGACATGTAAACTGTCTGTAGATGGTGCTGGTTAGGGCCCCACATGCTGTTAGTGTGACTGCCTACAAAGTACTTTTCATAACAACATATGTATATTTTTTTTAAAGAAGAATTTAGCATTTACCAGAATGACCTAAGTAAGATGCAGTAAACTGGTTCCTCTCTAATCAGCTGGTGGTCTCCCAAAAGAAAATTATCCCCATGCTATTCAGTTCTAAACAATGACTATCCAAATCCCTGTCATCTCTGAACATCCACTCCTTGTTGGTCCCTATCTTGACAGTGTATCGTCTTACAAATACCTGGGTCTGAAGCGAAACCAGTCCATGGATTACACAGCTCACAGCAGCTCAGTTTCCAAATTTGTCGCAAAACTTGGGATGCTGTATCGGGTGAAAAGCTGTCTCCCCTTTGCACTAGAGTGCAAGTGCATTGTGGGAAGGATGATTTTCCCTGTGCTGGACTAGGAGGATGTGGTTTTTCTCCAGTGCTTCCAACTCTGCCATCTCCATGCTTATCATCCTCTTCAATGCCAAATGCAGGTTTGCTGTGGACTGCCCTCCTTGCATCCACCACTGTACAGTGTACACCCTGCTGGGCTAATCTCTCTCCCTGAGGTATGACATTCGTGGCATCTTTAGATGTCAAATTCGGGGCTGGAGAACTCTCGGAGTACCTAAATGGTTCCTCGTCCTTGCTTCCTATACTTCCTGCTCCCTCATGTCTGAAACAGGCAACAGATTCCAGTCTCCTCTCATTAAACAGAAAGCTGACTCTGCATTCTTTCAGATACAGACTTCTGCAGTTGTCCAGATTCTGGTCTGCCAGGTCTAAGCTTAAGCAGGGGGATGATTTTCAGGTAAGAAAAACTAGTTGACATTTGACCAGTGTATGAGGCCGAATTTCTGGTACACAAGAAATGTCGGTGGCCCGATAGGTAATGATCTTTTGAGAAACAATAAGATTTTGGCTAGAGTTGAACAACAAACATCATTTTGATGGAGTTCTACAGGGCTTCTTTGTCCTGCCATAATTGCCCCCTCCCTCTGGCCACTATCTGCCGTCCTCCATTGATCAGATTACCAACAAGAATTGTGTTCACATTGATGTTACTTTTGCTGTATCCTCATTGATGATTTCAAATACACCCGTGTGCATGTATGCCAGGTGTTACTCGTGCATCTTGTAGCGCTGGTCCTCCATTGCAAGTGAAATATGTTTTAACTAAGATAAAAAAAGAAATCTTGTTTTAAGCAATTTTATAGTTGTGAGATCTGAAATATGAGGAGATCAGGCAGGCTGACTATAGCCACACAGCAGAGCCTTTAGTAGATCATTTTTAGGAGTAATCTTCAGATTTTCAAGGTTCTGACACAAATGTTTGTGTCCTGTTCCAGCAAAATAACTGATTTTGTATGGAAAGGATAACTTGGAATGTATGTTTAAAAAAAAAACTAGGGTTGAAGTGCTTGATGGATTTTTCAACTCCCTGGTCCTGTTTTCAAGAGTACTGTGACCCTTACTGTAGGGTTAGCAAAAACTCTGCACAGTGAGCCATTGGCTAATGGGATGTAAGCTTATAAAGCCTTTGCTTGAACCATGAAACCTTTGTGAATATATAACAACCAAAAAAATCCATTCTCTCTTCTTCTTAGTGTACTTCTGCTCCGCAGAGTTAATCCTTACCTTTTATTTTAATTTCCAGATCTATTATACGTGGCCCAATATTTAAATCTGTAGCACTGTGCAAACGTAGTGTAGCACCGTGAATCTGGACTTAGCTTGAGACTCCCTGTATTCGAAGCCTCTGTTTGAATGTCACAAAGTGCTTCCTGTGGCACCACACTGTTCGGGACTGCACGCATGCAAATAAGTGAGGAGCGGGCCTGCAGGGACTGCACAGAGCTACAATCGAAGCGTTTGGACGACACGAAGTGGAGAATTGTGCAGCGCAATAACTGCTTTTTAAAGTTTGTGTTTTATCAGCACTTAGAGCTGTTCTCTCTGCACTGTTTTTATTGAGCTGTTCTCTCTGCACCTCTGTAAATGCAATTGCATATATTATGGACAACAGGATGTACGTTACCTTTTGTATTTGAGCTATCACAATATTAATCCCTATTGTGTTTATTTCTGCATTGTTTTTAGTATAATTATCATTTCCTATCCTGGATGCATTTTCTATGCATATTTGTACATTGTTACCTTTTTCATGTTTGTTCCAACACTGGACGTTTGTGAAAACGGGCATTTTTGCTCACATACCTTCCAGTATATAAATAAAAATTGATAGATTGATTGAGAGTACAGGGTACAGTGTCAGATTGCCTAGAAATGCCATCTGAGGTTCTGAATACATGAAACGGTGTAGATGTACGTTGGTCTGTGCCAGTCCTACCAGCTAGAAGGACCTTTGTGTGAATGGGGGTATAATAATAATTTGTGCATGATCCAAGCACAAGGATGTTACACCACTGCTACACACGGTGATGCCCCACTAAAATGACAACAGAAATGTGGTCACAAGCATGAATGTCACTCCGAATACAGCACATTAGTATCTTGCTGCCGGGGTATGATGTAACAATGTTGCATTGCAGCTGCAGTAGCCATTTGTTAACAAGGGACTGTGGCACAGCCTCCCACAGTTCAAGGTGCATAGTCCTGTTAATGAGAGTGCAGTGACCAAGTACAAGCTGGTAATAGTACCTTAGCACCATAAATGGGGAATAGGCTCATTTACATGGGAACATTTGAATATAGCACCTTTGCCCAACAGTGCTAATATGTTTGCAACACACTAATCAATGCTTTGCCCTTGGACTGTCTGTTCTGTAGCTGGTGTCGCCCCTCCGTGCCCATCAGGGTGATGTGCTATGTAACTGTGCAAACCTGTCAATGCCATACTTAGCACTTCATTCAGGGTGGGTGGGGGGGGATATTTGTACATGATGTGCACAGTTACAGTGAATATTCCAGCTTTTGCACATCACCTCACAACTGCACCAGTGGAAGGGATTTTGTGCTGCACACATCTTGCCCTTTGAACATCAGGCCCATGGTGCTGTATTTTCACTTACAGTGCTGCCTTGAAAGTTACCCTCATAGAACTTTGCTTTTGTAAGGTTAAGTTGGCTCTAACATCTCTAGTGTCCTATAAGGCCATGTGGAATGCTTATTGTCTCTTGGTTTGGCTCAGTCACTAAAATGGTGATTGATACAATGAGCATTCCAAAACAGTAGGAGAGCTTGCTGAAGACCTTTTTAATTAGTTAAAAACCCATTAAGAAAGCCTTAAAGCAGTATCAAGATGGGGGAAAGAGACATTCTGTGGGGTCAGGGGAAGATCAAAATGAAAATGGTAAAAGCTGGCCCAGAAGCATGGAGGGATGAGGTACTGGGCTCCTTACCTCCTGCCATTCTGGCGACCTGAGGTTGGCAACAGACTCTGGTTGCTCAGGGACTGGCGGGGAGAGGAAGGATTGAGCATCTTAAGATGGCTGTCCTTCAGGGAGGAGAGTTAAGTGTGGCACGCTGCTTGACTGCCGCCCAGCAGTGGCTGGATGGCAGCACATGCGCGTCACCACACAAGGGATGGGGAACTCACGTTCAGGATGCCGGGACCGTCTCCACAGAGGTGGAGCTTGGACATCACGTCCATTGTACATCTGGGGAGAGAACTGGTGTTCAATACGGAGGCTGGGCTTAATGAAGTCCTCCCTGAGAGCGCTAATGACCCGCCTGGTCCAAGGTGACGGATCTGGGATTGGGACTATCGGTGAGCACGGGACGGGCTGATGCAGCCACCCAGCCTGCCAGGGAGCAGAAAAAAACTCTATGGAAAAAATGAAAACGGTAGCCACAGCATTTCGGGAGCAACTTAGAGTTCTACTTTAAAGCTGCCTGCCACTCCACAAAAATGGTCTGTATCAGATGTCAGGCTGTTTAGTGCCTGGCCCTGGGAAAGAGAAGCTGAAATAAGAACTTGGTTTAGCACGTTGATCTCTATTGTTTTATGGAAAACGGAATCACAGTAGTGTACTAACATGCAGTGGTAAGACGAATTGTATCTTTACAGCTTAGTTTATGCATCAGTTGACATGTAACGTGTAAAGTGTTCTGTGTAATTTTATGGGTAATAAGACTGCAGCTTACAGGACTGTATCTCCCTTGTTTGGAGCCCGTGCAGCAGTTGATGATTTTTACAGGCTTTTCTGCGTTACTTGTTGCTTTGTAAAACAGAAGGCACTACATACCACCTGTCTAATCTGCCTTGCAGGGTGCAGAGTGCTCTAACGTCTGATTTGCTTTGGGATCAGTTGTACACAATTGAGTTGCCATTCTGTCCGTTTACAACAGACAAATGACCTCTGCAGTGGATGGAGTGGTATTATATGAGCCCAAGGCTGCATGAAACAATTGAAGTGGGGCATCAGCAAATTTCCATGGGTTTTGTTTTTTAGTGCAACATAATGATCAGTCTTACAAATTAAACTTTATCTGCATTACTTTTCTTACATAAGAACATAATATTGTACTAAGTATTATAGCAGTCTAAGATTTGCAGATTCCCACAGTTAAGTCGGTAGTCATACCAATACATATGAAAGATCATAGTTTTCTGTGGAGGTTGTAGTACTCTAGATGTTCAAATTAGAAGATGCCAATTTTTGGTACTTTCTTTAACTCCTATTAGATGTGCTAGTACAAAATGGGTAGTTTTCTTCAACTTCATTCTAGCCATACATTTACACATAGGCCGGGATATTCAACGGGGTTGTGCCTGGCACAACAGAGGTGCGCTGGCGCAACCCCGCATTGTGCCCCGGCAGGATATTCAAAGGGTTGCCAGGTGCAGCGCAAGTCCCAGTGTGCGGGTACAATGTAATCCTATGCGGCGCAGATGCAGAAGCGTGCCCTTACATATCTGACACATCCTGATATTCAGCCCAGAATGTGTGGCGCATTATGCCGCGCAACTGCAGCATTGCATCACACGTGGGCCTCAAAGGAGCCCCGAAAAGCAGTAGTGAAATCCTGGCCACCAGGCTGGCTGCTGTATTGCACGGCGCAACACAGCGCCGCCAGCCGTGGTAGTCACCTGCCCAACAGGACACCATCCACAAGCACCCATACAGGGCCTGGTAGTCCAGTGGCCCCCATTAGCCTGACCACGGGCAAGTGTACATGTATATTCCCTGGTGGTCTAGTGGTACCTCCCCCTCCCTCCCTCCTGTAGCCACGATCACCCAGTAAACAGTATCCCTGGTAGTCCAGGGGACCCCCCTCCCGATCCCGACCTACTGATCGCATCCGCTGTAGCTCAGTGATTGGTGGGTCGGGATTGGGAGGGGGCTTCACCGGACTACCAGGCATACTGTTTGCTACTGTCAACCGGTGATCGCGGGCTACAGGAGGGAGAGGGTGCCACTAGACTACCAGGGCTTGAGTTCATTACCATTGGCCACATTCACGGTTACGGGGTGGGGGCTATCCCGGGGCCCCCTCAGTCCATACAGCATGCTGTGCAGGGTGCCAGGCGCAATTTGCTGGGCTGCCCTGTGAAAGGCATGCAAATGGGCCATAATTACATGCTAATGGCCCCAGTTGCGCCATGCATGTATTATGGCCTCATTTGCATGCCCTCTTCTGAATCTTGCGGGTGCTGCACCCAGCGTAACTGCGTTTGTGCTCACGCATCCCCGTGCTCCCTCTCTGTGTATTGCGCTGGCGCAGTATGTGCACCCCACTGTGCCATATTCAACACTGCTGAGCCATGGCACATCACCGTTGAATATCGCCTGGTCCTGGCCCCAGTGCAGCCCAGCTGTGCTGCGCCCAGGCTTGTGTCACTGCAAGACACAGTCTGAATATCCAGCCCAAAGGATAGTGTCTACCTTCTCATATTCTTTCCTCTGCACCATCAATGCAGGCCACTCTTCTTCATGGCAGTAAAGTCTAATGAAATATATTGTGGGCCAGTTTTTTATTTTTTTTATTTATTAAGATATTCAGAAAGACCTTTGAGTCAAAGACTCATTTACAAAGGTTCCACGTCATACATAGGACACAGACAGGGACAATATTTTTACAGGGTGCTGTACATAACATTATATTACAATTCGCTAACATGGTTTAACCATTTGTTCAGTGGGTGCACTACTCATCCAGGATACATAATTTACTACAAGAGATTAGCACAGCCATAAGGTAACAGAGAGGTATTGATGGGGCTGCTTGTCTAGAAAAAAGGTTTGATCATAGAGGCCATTGGCATGGAGGACTCAGAGATGCTCTGGGTCAATTGCAGTCACAAAGGTTGGAGGCCAGTAGGTGATTTCTTAGCCCGGTTTTGAAAGGGCCCAGTCTAGCTTCATCAGTTATTAGGCAGGGGAGAGCGTTAGTCCAGGAAGGGGCTCTATAGCTGAAAGTTTGCTGGAATTGGGATGTCCGGCCACAGTGTACACATAGCAGCTGTTTGTTCGAGCTACGGGTAGTTTTGCCACGTGGTGTTGGGCGGATAATTTGGTCCAGGGCAGGGGGGGTGAGGCCTAGGATTACCTTTTTGGACATTATGCAGGTGTGATACCTGATTCTGTTATCCAAGTTTAGCTAGTTTGTGGCACTGTAGAGGGAGCAGGTGTGTGTGAAGTGGTCACATCCAAGGATGAGACGGCAGGCTTTGTTGAGCACAAGCCGGAGTCTGTTTAGGGCTGTGGAGGGCACGGCACTGTAGACTAGAATGCCATAGTCTAGCAGGGAAAGGATAAAGGAGTTTATGGTAAATTGTAAAGCTTCAGGGGTGAGGCAGTGTTTGTACCGGTAGAATACGCCTAGCCTGGAGCTAAGAGTTGATAGGTGCAAGATATGGTAAACAGGGAGGAGGAGAAGCACTGTGGGTACATTTGGAGACCGGCAATGGCACCACAATCCGCATACGGGTTGTATACAGACCCCCTTCTCAGGGGGAGGAAATGGACAAGGAAATGATAGAAAGTATACTTAGAATGGCAGAAAAAGGGGAGATATTGCTGATGGGTGATTTGAATATGCCAGATGTTAACTGGAGTGCAGTTGCAGCAGCCACTTCGAAGAGTGGGGTTATTCTAGATGCCCTACAGGGGGCATGCCTTAAACAACTAGTATTGGAGCCCACTTGAGAGGGAGCAAACTTAGACCTGGTTCTCTCAAATGGAGATGGAGAGAGGATCACAGACGTAGAATTGGGTAGCCATCTGGGAACTAGCGACCATCAAACAGTATGGTTCACAATAAACACAGCAATAGAGTCAAGCCATACAAAGGCAAAAGTACTGGACTTTAGGAGGGCTGACTTTGCCAAAATGGGTGAGTGCCTAAGGAATGCACTAGCAAATGGGCAGGAAGGAGGGGTGGAAGAACAATGGGGAATAATAAAAACTGCCATCACAGAGATAGCAAGCCTTTTTGTGAAGCAAATAAAATGAAACGATGTAAGAAACCACTATGGTTCTCAAATAAAGTGGCAGTGAAGGTTCAAGAGAAAAAGAAAGCATTCAGGAAGTACAAGGAATCACAGAAGGAGCAGGACAGAGAACTGTATCAGTTAAAGCAAAAGGAAGCTGGGAAGGCAGTCAGAATAGCAAAGGCCCAAACTGAGGAAAAGATAGCCAACTCAGTTAAGAAGGGGGATAAAACCTTTTATAGGTACAGCAGGGAGCGAATGAAGACCAAGGGAGGAATAGCGAGGCTTAATAAAGGGAGGAGGGTGGGCAGAGGGTGACTGTGAAAAAGCAGAGATACTAAACAAATATTTTTGCTCAGTATTTACAAATGAAGAGGGGGGTACCTAAAACAAACAGTAGAAACACTCTGGATACAGAAGTTGATACCAGCCCATTTACAGAAGAAATGGTTCTGAAAGAACTCTAAAACTGAAGGTGGACAAAGCAATGGGGCCTGATGGGATTCATCCCAGAATTCTAAAAGAACTAAGGGTAGAACTAGTGACACCACTGACTACCCCCTCTTTAACAAATCATGGGAGGATGGGGTGGTACCCGAGGACTGGAGGCGGGCAGATGTGATTCCACTTCACAAAAGTGGGAGCAAGGCAGAAGCAGGAAACTACAGACCTGTTAGTTTAACCTCAGTGATAGGGAAAATGATGGAATCACTTTTGAAGGAAAGAATTGTCGAGTATCTAGAGGCCAGAGGGGCACAGGACCCAAGGCAGCATAGATTCACAGCAGGAAGGTCATGCCAGACGAATCTGATAGATTTCTTTGACTGGGTGACCAAAGTAGTAGATCAGGGAGGGGCTGTGGACATGG
This sequence comes from Neoceratodus forsteri, assembly GCA_016271365.2. Lineage (NCBI taxonomy): Eukaryota > Metazoa > Chordata > Ceratodontiformes > Ceratodontidae > Neoceratodus > Neoceratodus forsteri. Next base: position 621,915,326 of record CM028131.1, read on the forward strand.
CCTACCTAGACTTTAGCAAGGCATTTGACACAGTCCCACACAAATGATTAATATACAAGTTAGCAAGTCTGGGAGTGGGTCCCAAGATGACAGCCTGGGTAAAGAATTGGCTGGAGAATAGGACACAGAGAGTAATAGTAAATGGAGTCCACTCTGAAGAAAGGGGGGTTGCTAGTGGGGTACCGCAGGGTTCAGTACTAGGACTGGTCCTCTTTAATGTCTTTATAAGCGACATTGCAGAGGGACTGGAAGGAAAGTATGTCTCTTTGCAGATGACACAAAGATCTGCAACAGAGTTGATGCACAAGGTGGGGTGGAAAGGATGAGAAGGGACTTGGCAAGGTTAGAGGAATGGTCAAATGTATGGCAGCTTAGATTCAGTGCTAAGAAGTGCAAGGTAATGCACCTGGGAAACAAAAACCCAAGGGAAGAGTACACAATGGGGGGTGAGATACTAACAACAACAAAAATGGCAAGGGACCTGCGGGTAATCAGATGACCTAAATGTGGGCAAGCAATGTGAGAGAGCAGCAAAGAGGGCTGGGGGGATACTGGGATGCATAGGGAGAGGCATCACCAGTAGAAAACAGGAAGTTACTATCCCTCTGTACAGACAGCTGGTGAGACCCCATCTGGGGTACTGCGTGCAGTTCTGGAGACCCAATCTCCGCAAAGACATAGACAGGATGGAAGCTGTCCAGAGGAGGGCAACTAAAATGGTGCCGGGTCTGCACCGGAAGACATATGAAGAGAGACTAAAGGAGCTTAATATGTATAGCCTCGAGGAAAGGAGGGAGAGGGGGGACATGATAGAAACTTTCAAGTACCTCAAGGGACTCAACAAAGTCAAAGAAGGTAGCATCTTTCAAAAAAAGAGGTGTGCAAGAACAAGGGGGATCAATTTGAAGATGGGGCGGCTCAGAGGTAATTTAAGGAAGTATTTTTTCATAGAGAGGGTTGTGGATGCATGGAACGCCTTCCGGAGGAGGTTGTGGAGTCAAAAACAGTGGTGGAATTCAAGCATGCATGGGACAGTCATAAGGCAATTCTAGGGGGTTGGGGTAGGAAGAAGTAGGTTGCTGGTTAACTAGGATCTGCAGCTTATCCATTAGGTAGGGGAAATGGGCAGACTGGGTGAGCCAAGCGGTCCTTATCTGCTGTCAAATTCTATGTTTCTATGGTGATTAAAGTTGAGAGCAGGGTTTAGCGTGATCCCTAGATATTTAAATTTGCTAACTTGTTCAAGGGGAGTATGATTAGCAGTGAGAAATTGGGGGCAGAGGTTTTTGAGTGGGTTCTGGGAATGGGAGAAAATCATAACTTTAGTCTTATTGTAGTTAATCATAAGACACTGGGTGGTGAGCCAGTGTTCGATTTCACGGAAAGAGTGTTGGAGAGTTTGGTGGAGTTTGAGTGGTGCAGGGTCAGAGGCAAACAGGACCGCATCATCTGCATACAGGAGCAGGTTCCTGGGGCAGGCCAACGGGAGGGAGTTAAGGTATAGACTGAAAAGTAAGGGGCCAAGTATGGATCCCTGTGGGACACCGGAGCGGATAGGGAGGCGGGGGGACAGGACAGGGCTAACCCTGACAATCTGTGTTCTATCAGAAAGATAGCTGGTAAACCAGTTTATGGCATCATTGGAGAAGCCCTTGTAAGCCAGGGTGTTCAGTAAGAGGGCATGGTTTATGGTATCAAATGCCTTAGATAGGTCCACGAAGATGGCGCCTGTGAGGTGGCCGTGGTCCAAGGCTGAGTGGACATGGGAGGTAAATTCAAGGAGGGCGGTGGTGGTACTATGACCCTTACGGAAGCCATGCTGCTGTCTGGATAGGAGATTGTATTTATTAAGGTGGTCTGTAAGTTGATCAGCGACTATGCATTCTAGTGCTTTAGAAAGGGAGTAGAACAGAGATGGGGCGGTAGTTGTTATATGTGGACATGGTGTCCCCACTTTTGGATGGGTGTGATGTAGGCCGATTTCCAGTGGGTGGGGAATTTCCCTTGACAGAGGGAGTGGTTGAGAATGTGGGTGAATGGGGCCAGGACTTCCAGGAGGGTGAGGCAAAGAAGTCTGATGTCCAGGGAATAGTGACTACAGTGATAGTGGCTAATGGCTTTGGTTAGGTAGGGCTTAGTTGTCTCCGTGGTGAGGATTCGTAGATAGAAAGGTGGAGCAAGCGGAGGATGGGGGCGATTCGGGCTGGCAGGGGATCGAAGAAGTTTGGGGGGTGCACATGGGAGAGATCAATGAAAGCGGAGTTAAGGGTCGAGGCTATACTGAGGGGGTCGGTGGAGAGGCTTCCATCAATTTGTATTTGGTCAGGTGGCAGATTTGGGGCTTTGCCACAGAGCTCCTTAATGTTTTCCCAGAACTTGTGTCCAGCGCCCCAGGTGGAGGTTAAGGTAGCTTTGTAATAGTTCGTTTTGGCGGTGCATATGGCCCAGGTGCACTTGTTTCAGGCCTCCCTATATCGTTGCCTGTCCACAGGACATTGGGTCTCATTGGCAAGGTGCCATAGGGCATCACGCTGTCGTAGTAGGCATTGGAGGTGGTCTGAGAACCACGGGGCATGATTTCCCTTGGACATAGTTTTGGTGAGGGGGCGAACTGGTCACATGCTGCGTTGAAAGTGGTGATAAATAGTTCAAGGGCATAGTCTGGGTCGAGGGTGTTTGTTAGGGGTGTCCAGTCCCAGTCTCTGAGGTGGGCCTTGGGCTAGCTTACCAGGCCCTAGTTTGCATTGTGAAGTAATTTTAGGAGGGGTTTTGAGGGGAGTACCAGACCAGTTGCAGAGTACTAGTAAGTGGTCACTTAGGGCATCTGGGAGGACTAGGGTGCTGGTTATTTTGTGGGGGTGGTTGGTGAATACTAAGTCTAGTAGGGAGGATGTCCCCGTGCGGGCGTGTAACCAGGTGGGGGTTGTGACGACCTGTGAGAGATCAAGAGCCGCAGCCTCATTGATGTTTGGGGAGGCTGTTTTGGCCAGCCAATTTATGTTGAAATCCCCCAATAGTATTTTTTCATGCTTTGGGGGAAGGGTAGCGAGGTAGGACATGATGGCTTGGAAGGCTAGCTTCTAGTTTCGTGGAGGGACACAGGCAGTGGTGAGGAGGAGAGGGGAGGTTGACTTACGTGACGTTAATTTTAGGGTGAGGGCCTGAACCCTGGAAGTTAGTTGGGGCAGGGGAAGTAGGTGGCCAGAGAGCGAGTCCTTGAGGTAGAGAGTGCAGCCTCCCCCTCGCTTGCCCACTCGGTCGGAGCAATAGAGGAGGTATCCAGGGAGGTTAACTGCTGAGTCGGAGACAGAGGGGGAAAGCCAGGTTTCACTCAGTGCAGTGATATCAGGGTGATGCTGGAGCACCCACCTCTGAAAGGAGTCCCATTTTTTTTGAAGGCTGCAGATGTTTAGTGAGGCATTGTGTAGCCCATTTCCTGGAGATGGGTGGGACAGTAGGGAATTTAGTGGGCCAGGGTTTGGGTGGACATTTCCTGTCAGAAGCAGAAGAAGTATGAGTGACCTGAGGTGATAGCTGCTTGCTCGATGAGTTGGTCTACTATGGCATTCTGATCGTGTGTCCTATGGTGGGTATTGGAAGTTTCAGGAAGGGGGGCAGATAGGAGGAGAAAGTGGGGAAGGGGATTCGCTGTGGTGAGGGTGTGGAGGGAGGTTGGCAAGAGAAGGAGGGCCCCAGAGGGTTTCTTGCCGTGGGAGATGGAATCAGGGGTGAGTGTGTAGATGTTGAAGTACTCTGTGTATGTATGTGGTGTAGTGGGGGGGTGTGTGTGTGTGCTGTGACTGTTTTACCACCTGGGCTTGTAAAGGCTGGTAGCTCATGTGTAGTGTGGGGGAGGGTAGGGTTGGGAGCCAGGCTGCTTGAGGATAGGATGTGGCAGTTTTGTTCCCCTTTGTCGCATGATGGGTGGGAGGATGAGGTGTTTGAGGGAGTAGTAAGAGGAGAGTGATGAGGGTGAGTGGGAGCATCAGGGCTCGAAATAACCGGCTGTCCACCCGTCCTGGACAGCCAGTTTTCAATTGGGACAGCTGTTTTTTGAAGTTTACCTGTCCCTTGGACAGGCGGCATTTGTGCACACTTTCCCCATTTAAAAGTACTTACTCAGGCACTAGGACCCATCGGAAACCATGCCGGCAGCCAAGGATGTCTTGAGTAGCTCTGCGCACCCGAAACTGCAGCTCCGCCTGTTCTGCCCATCGCTGCCACAGTGGGTCTTGTGACTGCTGGTGCTATACGTCACCTAACCCCTCTGCAGGATTCTGAAGTGGCAGCCAGTGGGAAGAATCACAGTTGACGGGTACAATACGGCAACCACACATGCTCAGATCGTTAGTGAAGCGTGGTTGCCTATCTATAACTCACGCCCATTTTAACACTTGCCATGTGAGGACATCTGAGCGAGATTCTTCATCAGCAGCTGGCACTATTTCTTCCGCGCTACTGTGGGAAAAAAATCATTCACTCTTTCATACAGCAGCCCCTTTTCAGGGCTCTGGTTTTGCATATTTTGGGGAAATATAACTTAAGTAGGACTGGCCTGAGGGAATTAAGGCCTGCAGTCTTGGACCTAAATGAGGAGGATAGTGGGGAGAGGAACCGGATGATAGTCTTGAGACTGGACCTCATCATAGAAATGTATTCAGAACTGATGCCACAATTCATGTAAATACAGGAAAATAAAAAGAACACTTTTCTGGGGTTCTGTTTATTAAAAAAAAAAAAAAAAAAAAATAGGCAGCAAGCGCAGCACATGGCTCTGTGGTGTTTGTAGGATCTGCACATAGCTGAGAGAAAAGGCAGTCACTGTGTTTAAAATACAAAAGAAACATTCTTCTCCACTGTCTCTGTGTGTGCAGATTAGAAAATATTGGAAGCCTATTTTAAAAGGCTGTTTGGGGACAATAAAAAAATGAAATAGATTAAATATAAACAAGGACTGACTGTGGCAGGCTACTCTCGGGGCTCTTTAATGTGGAGAAAAATAAAGGTTAAGGAAGGGTTGCCTTAGGCTTGAGTGCTACTTGTGAAGGTGGTTTGCATGGGAAGGGAGAGACTACTAAATAAAAAAAAGACAAAGGAAAGCAGGCACTTTCAAGGAAAGAGGAGGGAGAGTGAATACATTTAAAGGTTTCCTCTGTGTAGCAGTCACAGACCTCTCCATAGTTTTTTGGGGACAGAAAGCCTTAGCATACCCAATCCATTCTAAATCCTAGACAAATATATATATGTAACTGCCTCACAGGTCTGCAAGTGGAAGGGGACTGAATAAAAAAGTAACCTGGCAAGAAACTGAAGCCTGAAAGGGAGAGGAGGGGAACCGAATCTCTAAGCTCAGACTGTACAAAACCCTCTGCCTGGAATTGTTGAATGCATTTGCAGATAGCCTTGTAAGCAAGCCTGTATTAAAACGAAACAGCTGCTCTGTATAGGATTGTGTGTTGTGCACGTGTGTTTTGCATGTATGTGGAATGTGGAGTGTGGAGAGGAGTGGGGGACAGATTCAGAATAAAAAAAAAAAAAAATTGACAAAACTGACAAAAGGCCAGTGGGCTGTTCAAAACAGTAAGTACTATGAGACAAGACGGTTAAGACATTTGAAAAATAACCCCAAAGGCAACATTTTTTTCTTCTTTCTAGTCCATGTTCTGTTACATATTCTCAAAATTCACCTCACAACAGTGTGGACAGGTAAAACTTTTGTCGGACAGGCAAAATTTACACACCACCTGTCCCTCGGACAGACATCCCCAGAAAATTATTTCTAGCCCTGGGAGCATGGTTGGGCTAGAGAGCTTGATGTAATAGTCAGATCTGTAGTATGAAAGAAGGGGGCCTCTAGTGGTGGGAGAAAATAAGCTGCAGGTGGGAAAGTTGACAGATAGGTTATTTCATGATCATGTGATCAGAAATCTACCTATATATTGGAAAGCCGACCAAGGGTGGTGGTGGTGGGGCCGGTTGGGATCCGAACACATAGCGTTCGGTGTGGCACTGCCAGCGGTTCCTGGACATGGTCGTGATTGGGGAGGCTGCTCTTGCTGCGTAGTAAGCACTTGGCAATGTAATCTGGCATTCCTGCCTGGGGAGAGCTGGCTATAGCTCCCCGCGACCTCCCAGCTTGCATCGGAGGGTTCTGTGGAGGAGAGAAAGAGAGGAGTTAAAATAGGTGGGGAGTGTCACAGAGGGGGGAGGCTGGGCTGTATCAGGAGGAAATTGCCCAAAAATTCACTTCTCTACAACAGAAATTAACTTAAAGAGGAGTTAAAGATGCAGTTGGGAGACAGAGTCTAGTACAGTTATACTGTAAGATAACTTAAATCAAATAACTAAATAACTACAGTAATGCTGCAGTTGGCAAGATAATTTAAATGAAAAAACTATCTCCACTACTGCGCCGATTACATTTTAACTTAAAGTCTTTAAAGTCTTGGAAAAAAAGGTGCCAAAAGCAGAAAATTCAAATCCAGCGGTTCCTGGACATGGTCGCATCGAGGCTGCCTCGCCGCGTTAGTGGCACTCTGTAATGTAATTCGGGCGTCCGCTCGTGGGGTGGGGTGTAAAGCTGGCTGTAGCCCTCGTGGACCTCCTAGCTTGCACCAGAGGGTTCTGGCAATGTATGTCGTCCGTCGGTTTCGTTGGGTGGGGAGAGCTGGCTGTAGCCCTCGCGACCTCCTAGCTTGCACCAGAGGGGTTCTGGCAATGTACTGTAATTGAGTGCTCCAGTTTCCGTGGGGTGGGGAGAGCTGGCTGTAGCCTCGACGACCTCCTAGCTTGCACCGGAGGGGTTCTGGCAATGTAATTCGGCGCTCCGGTTTCTGTGGGGTGGGGGAGAGCTGCTGTAGCCCTCGCAACCTCCTAGCTTGCACCGGAGGGGTTCAGATGTGCTCAAGATGAGAAGACAATGTAGAATGTTTGCCTTTTTACCATTCCCTGTCTGCTAACAAAGATTTCCGAGAATGGCCTGTACAGCTATAGTATGCAAAATTTGGTGCATCACTTTTTTTCTGTGCACAGTCTCTTGTTGTGCTTGCATTTGCTGGTTCTTGTCACATAAAGAGCAATGGGATACTTATCTCAAAGACCCTTTTGGCTAGCCTGGCCTGATTGATCTGGGGCAGTGCATTACACTACTGAGTAGGAGACTCCACTTCTTCAAGCCACTGGCTTGACTTTCCAACTTGGGACAGAGGAGCAGATGGAGAGCCTTGGAGGCAGCATTCTCTGAACTCTGAGGAGAACACTGATTACAATGCTGAAATAGCATTTCCCTTCTTGGATCTTGAGGCAGGCTTGTACATTGCAGTGCAGCCATGCTGGCCCACCATCACAGTGGTAGCACAATGGCTTGCGGCAGCAATGACCCGGGTTCAGGAGAGCGCTCGAGGCATCGGTGGGTCGGCCGGGGGGTGTGGGAGATCGAGTGTCTGGACTTCTCCGGGGAGGGTGGGATGCTATGCCTGGTGAACTTTTGATCCCTAGCGGTGGCTAGAGGTTGGGTGCCCAGGGACAGCAAATCTGGGGGTGGGAGGAGCGGTGGTTGCTGATGTTCTATGTGCAGCAGCTCGCGTAGGGCTATTTAGGCAGCATTGCATGTCTATCCTCCCAAGGGACCAATAAAAGGGGGAGAAAAGGGCAGCTAGCTTGACAGGACCAACCCTTCACGTGCTCCACACCTGGCTATATAGCATGTTTCCCACCCAAAGAGCCATGTTGCAGTCATCGGGCCATGCCTGAAGAAGAAGAAGAAGAAGAATCAGCATTTATATAGCGCTTTTCATACATCCAAAGCGCTTTACAAGCAATGCTAGACTGGTAGTGAAGTGACTGAATGTGTGGTGGCGGCCATATCGCACATCATCACCCACACACAGCCTGGATAATTGCATGAACCGGTTTATGGGAAGGAGAATGTTGGCCAGGACACCGGGAATGTTCCCTACTCTTTGCGAAGAGTGCCCTGGGTTCTTTTACTTCCACCTGGACACCCACCAGGACAACACAAGGATGGGCAGAAGGGACCTTGGTTTAACGTCTCATCCGAAGGACGGCACACCCCAGCAGTACAGCACCCCCCAATACTGCACTCGGATGCCAACGATTTTTAGGTGCAAGTCCAATCCCGGTGTGGGACGAGAACCCACGGACCTTCTGGTCCAGAGGCGGATGTGCTACCAACTGAGCCACGCTGACACCCTGCCTGCCATGGGGAGGGGGCGGGTGTGGGGAAAGCAGGAATTAGACAGTAAGTCCAGTTGGAGCTGAAGTTGGGGGTTGTGCTGGTCCCTGACAATGGGGCCAGCCAGTGGTGGATTAAACAGCACTAACTGCAAAAAAAAAAAAAATTGCAGTGCAACCATGCGATGACTTATTTTCCCTCAACCTACGAGAGATGTGGGTATACATACTGTACAGTATAAAAATTCTGTCTGAGGGCAGGATAGCCGTGCACTGCTCCCATTTTCAAGACACGTTGACAGCCCTGGAAGCCCCCTCTTATGGTGGGTCTTGATATGAGGTATGGATCCTGCTCCTTGGACATTGCAGCTGTAAGAAGAAGCATTTATAAGAGCTTTTCATGCACACTGTATCCTAAAGCGCTTTACAAGCAAAAAGAGACTGGGAGTTGGGTGACTGTAAATGTGTAGTGGCAGCCATTTCACGCCTCAACACTTGCAGACGTCTTGGGACAATTGCATTAGCTGATTTTACAGGGAAGGGAATGTTGGCTTGGAAACCCACCAGGATAGCAGCAGAGATGGGCAGAAGGGACCTTGGTTTAATGTCTCATCCAATGGACAGCACACCTGACAATGCAGTATCCCCCGAGTACTGCACTTGGGTGCCAGCACTCATGGTGTGAGCCGAATCATGGTGCAGGACTAAATCCCACGACCTTCAGGCTCACAGGCAGATGTGCTACCAACTGAGCTGTGCTGACACCTTAAAGGAGAACTGTGCTGAATCTATAAGTAATTTTTCCCAGTTGAAGCTGTTTTGTAATATTGGTTCAAATTCTGTTATAACATGGGCATTTGTGGTTGAGAGAAGAGATTGGCTGATCTTAATCACCTGACCGTTCATTAATCCTTAATATTTTTACACAAAGTGGATGTTGTGAGAAGTCGCGTAGGTTCTCAGCAATGCAATGGACGGCACTCATTTAGCAGCTGTGTCAAAGGAAATTTGAAGGAGCCATATTGCCGTATAAGTAAACGAGCGAGGCTACCCCCCCCCCCATGGACAGTGTCACTCGTAGCATACGTTTGAGACGGTGACAATGCACCATCAACAAGTAACAATGTAACAGTACACATGCACCCTGTAGGGGGAGAGAGAAGTGAGAACATCTGTCAGAGAGAAGTACGTGCAAGTGAGCTTACCAACCCGATCGTCCGTGTCCTGTCAGTTACAGCGTGCATCACAGATGGGCATCAAGGATAATAATTGTCCAGCAGTACTGTTGTTAGTAACGTCAGCATCAGAAATAAAGGAGGTTGTTGCGATAGTAGGGAATTGCATAAGTAGTTAGGGAAGTGACATAGAGTGGCGTTTTCTGGGGGAAAGTAAATCAGACGCACACAGGAGGAAGGCAAAGAGACACAGACAGGACAAATCAGTCGGGAAGTTACACGGTCAGTAATGGCAGGATGGCATCAGAGTAAATCAGCCTGCCAGCAGAAATCATTAAAGTGTCCCCATAAGCTGCCGAGAGCTTCTACCCAGGCGGCCAGCGTAAATCTTGACGCATACTGAGGAGAGTTGTGAACCACTTGCCCAGCGGAACTCTATGGTGCTCGGTGAATGAAGGTAGACATAAATCATGCTGCTGATCTTGAATGTTTGTCAACATTCGGTAGACAGGGACAGCGGCAGTGTATAGACAGACTACTTATTGTAGACAGAGTGTGTGTTCGACAATATTTCACTGTTAGTAAGAAAAAAAGAATACACTGTAAAAGAGCAGGAGAGACAGCAGCACATGACCATGTATTTCAGAGAGCAGAACAAAAAGTTGTGTGCCCCTTGATACTACTGTGTCACCCTGTTTACCACACAGTTATGTAAAAAGTACTATTTCCTGTGGCAGAACACACATGGATGTGGTACTGTGGCCAAAAGTAGTGGAAGAACACTAAGTAGTCCCCACAGTTTTTGTTCTGTAAATCCACCAGTTTTGGTCCATTTCTCTCCATACGTGGCCCATGTTATAAGCACAAAAACCCACTCCAGGGTGTGCATTATTGGGGATTAATCAACACCCTGGGTGCTGTGAGGATACGAGGCTGCACACACCTGGGGTGTTAATTAATCCCCAATAAACGCACACCCTGTTGTGGGTTATTGTTTACTTACTGTTCTAACTATCCAGGCTTTTTAGTTATTCTTGTGGGTGTTTCTGATTTACATGCTGCTGGTAAGAACCATTTTATAGACAGGATGGAAGCAGTCCAGAGGAGGGCAACTAAAATGGTGCAGGGTCTACATCAGAAACCATATGAAGAGAGACTGAGAGAGCTTAATATGTATATACTTGATGAAAGGAAGGAGGAGGGGGGACATGATAGAAACCTTTAAGTACCTCAGGGAAATCAACAAAGTCCAGGAGGGTAGCATCTTTCAGAAAAAGAGATGTGTAAGAACAAGGGGGCACAATTTAAAGTTAGAGGGGGGACAGCTCAGGGGTAATGTGAGGAAATTCTTTTTCACGGAGAGAGTGGTGGATGCATGGAACCGCCTTCCTGGAGAGGTTGTTGGGTCTAAAACAGTGGGGGAATTCAAACATGCATGGGACAGACATAAGGCAATTATAGTGGGGGGTTGCAGGAAGTAGGCTGTTGGTTAACTAGAATCTGCAGCTTATCCAATAGGTAGGGAAATCGGCAGACTGGGTGGGCCAAGTGGTCCTTATCTGCCGTCAAAGTCTATGTTTCTATGATGTAGTTTATGTCCCTGTTCCACACTTCTACTGTTGGCACAATGCATCCATGTTGTATTATAGAACTCTTTGGCTGAGAGGGACATAAACGACATCATACAGTTCTAAAATGGTACTTACCGACAGATTGTAAAGCAGAAGCACCCACTGAAGTAACTAAAAGGCCTGTATAAATGTAACAATAACATCATTTTAATTAGTACTTAAAAACAGTTTCTATTACGGAAAAATAACTGTGAAGTTCAGTGCAGTTCTCCTTTAAAAAGAATGATGGCCTGAGTCCCTCTTGTGGTGTCAGCATGGAAGTTGAGCCAGGGGCTAAAGAATGGGCAACAGTCTGTTGGAGAAGGTGTGTGTTCAAAATCTTTATTTAAACAAACACAAAAAAAGGATAAGTTTGGGTTTTGAAAAAAGAGAGAGAGCGGTTTGTTACTCATTGGCACGAGAGTGATAGAGGATACTGATTGACAGGTAACATTTACTTTCTCTGTAATACTGCCAACATTTCTAGGGAACATAGCATGTCTCAGTGGTTAATGTATGGAACTGTGACACTGGAGATGAGATCCCAGGTTTAAATCCGACTGCGGCCACAGAGCCCTCTCTGACATAGAGTTTGTTCTTTGACATCTTCTGTGCTTCATTCCTTCCACCTATAAAGTTGTGTTGAAGAAGGGCCACATTGGAAATCATGGATAAATATATTTCATTAAAACGAAATGTCTAGCTTATTCGCAGATGGTATGCAACTGAAATTTTTTTTTATAGTTTTTCTTTTTTTTTTTTTTTTAATGAAATTACCTGTCTGCAATGATTAGTTTCCCAGGGTAGAGGAACATGATAGGTTTGCATCAAACCGATGAGCTGATTTTCATCTTGTGTCCAGAAAAGTGCTAGTTTCACCCTTGTGCATATCTGTATGATTGTGTTCACAACTATGTGTTCAGTGGCGTCCCTGCTGTGTGGTGGGTTCAAATCCAGATTGTGGTCATACATGTTTTTATGGCCGTGGAAGCCTGTCAGTGTCCTGCTGTTCAAGACCTGTGTTTTTACTTCTGGAGTATGAAACGTTTATGCCCTCTTCAGTGTCTAATTTTGCTGATTCACTCAAGGACAATGACAGCGGCCTCTGGCTGGCTAAACCTTCCCCCCCACCCGCCAATTTTTCCTTTCTTTCATTCATACTAGAAGCTTATCTGAGCCTCCGTAAGTCTGTTAGGTCAAGACTGCGAGTCTTATTTCTTAAATTTATCAAGTATCAAGCGTGTTTATGTTCCCTGCCCTGTATGTTACCTTAACTTTGTACTGTTCAATATATGTGACGTGGAACCTTTGCAAATGAGTCTCTGACTCAAAGGTACTTTCCAATCTCTGAATGAATAAATAAATAAATAAACAAATAAAGAACATCTTCGAGGTGCTATTTTGGAATTAGATGCTTGTGATAGCAAATTACCATTAAGCCACCGAGAGTCTGCAGTTCAGAGAACTAGTGGTAAACTATATTTGGATTCTATGATTGCTACCAGGCATCCTATAACCTAAATTCTTTGCATTGAGCATGCATTTAAAAAGGTCACAAGCCTTATCAACATGTTGTTAATATTTTGTCATTCACCAACAAGGCATGCCGTTTTCCTGATGTTTTGTTTCTGATCTGATATGAGGTAACTCAGCCTTTGTTTATTGACCTTTAAACAAATCAAGAACATCTAAAACACTAAATATGCTTGTTATTAAAAGTCTCACATAGGCCAGCTCGGTGGCACAGAAGGCTGAGGCGCTGGTGCCTTACCTTGCACCATGTGGCGACCCGGGTTTGGGAATGGACTCGGGGGGCACTGGGTGTTGGTAGGGGAGGAGAGGATTGAGCGTCCATAGGACTGCTGTCCTCTCTTGGGGTGGGTAGCAGGGCTGCATCGCTCTGTAGCGGCCCCCAGTGGAGACCTGGAGCACTGCATGAGGGTTGCAATAAGGGGAAGCGCTAGAAAAGTGGAAACCACTTCAGGATTGGTCGGATGATGGCTGCCGGTCTGCCGACACTTCCAAAACTCCTGATGGAGCCATGTCACCTCAGCAGCACCCTGGGGCCAAATAGAGTGTGCTGGATGCCTGCCCCCGGTGCCTTCCCCTCAGAGGAGAGGGACCCACCCGGTGAAGGGTTATGCTGGGTTACCCCGGGGAAAGCTGCAGTATGAGGTAAGGAGGCTCGTGGGAGTAGTAGGAGTTGTCAGGGACCATGGCAGCCCGAAGGAGTGGTGGTGCATTTGAAAAGACATATAACCATTGTAACTAAAATAATAACCAGAGCTCGAAATATAGCCTTGCCAGATTTTCGTGGAAAGACACTTTTTGAGCTGGAATTGCTATTTGAAATGCAGCATTTCTGTCTGGAAATGTAGTTACTGATTTGTTGGGTTGGCCTTGGTGGCAGAAGTGGTCTCTCTCAGTATGTGCGGTTGTACCCTGTTGAGAGTGGGAGGGGTGTTCAAAGAAAAAAAAACAAGGCAGAGAATGAGCATATCACACGTAGAAGCTTGGAGGAGGTGCTGTAAGCCAGCGCGTGTCCACAGTTCGGGAGTCCCGACTTGATGCTACAGCCCCATCCCTCTATCCACTGATTAGACCATGAAGAGTTAAAACTATTTTTCACTGCCACACCTGCTGCCTTCCTCTTCCACACACTCGTTTTCGTTTTGTGATGGTATGCATCAGTTTGTGTGGCTGCGTGTGAGCAGATAGGTCAGGCGAGCAGCAACCTCCAGCTGATTCAGAGATACAGTGGTGGCATGGTGCAGAGTGTGGCACATCAAGAACTAGGGCATCTCATTGGATGGAAACTGAGTAAGGTGGTTTTAAAGTTGGGGGACAGTAATGTAACAGTATGGCATGATCAGCGAGTGAAAGAGGCATCAACTACTTGTGCTGGGGAGAGAAAAGCAGGTGGAATGTAGGATGAGCGGGGGTGGGGGATGAATTAGCGCACTTGCTAGGAAAGAAGGAGCATGAGAGAGAGAAATCTAGAAGAATAAACCAGTCCAGTCAGCCTTGACATGAGTGCAGGGGACAGAGGATAGACAGACATGATGGTACATGTAGCAGAAACAAAGAAAACCGAAGATAGACCAGAGTGACCACAGCTACCATAAAACGGATATGATGAAGTAAGAGACTAGCATAATAAAACTGCAGAGACTCAGTGTATTTCTATAAAGTTTTTTTTCATTACATTTCTGTGTGGAAGGTTAACATTTGCCCTGAAAATGTATGTTGTGATGCGCATATTTCCAGAGGAAATGTACCACCAAGGCCATTAATTCACGCCCTGATAACATACCTATATTTTATATTTAATAGAGACCAGACTTTTCTGAGTTGGTTTTAGTTAAGATTTTAAATAAGTTATTAGAATGCAGTGCAGATCGGAGTTGGCCCAGTGGCACTGTCTACATTTATTCTCCATCTCTAGGGTTGTGGGCACTGGCGTCACCACGCTGATTTTGGGGAGGCTACAGCCCCCCCAATCGAAGTTAAAGCCCCCCCAATCATTTCAGTAAAAAAACAACATAAAAATAAGGCAGCAGCAGCGTGAGCCACAGTTTAGCTTAGCTAAGCTGGAGGGCTAGTTATTATATAAGTATTCCAAAAATCCACACTTTTCCCACCCTGTCTCTTCCCAGTTCCCACCCTGACCACAGCATCACCGTCACCGATTTGTTCTCCTCCGATTTTACCACAGTCTGAACTGTTTGCATGCAGATCGTGATCTGATTCTGCAGCATGCAGTAAAAGTTCAGACTGAGGTAAAATAAAAACATTGATATCTGTAGCCCGCCCGGAAAGTATTCCAAAAATCCACACTTTTCCCCACCCTGTCTCTTCCCAGTTCCCACCCTGACCACAGCATCGCCGTCACCGATTTATTCTCCTCCGATTTTACCTCAGTCTGAACTGTCTGCATGCAGATCGTGATCTGATTCTGCAGCATGCAGTTCAGACTGAGGTAAAATAAAAACATTGATGTCTGTACTATGTAGCCTGCCCGGATCCAGAACGCGTCCGCTGACCCTTCCAAGGTCTCGGAGGAAAGAGCTGCTGAATGCACTGATCCCTCCCGAAGTCTCGGAGGAGGAAGCAGCTGACGTGCCTGTGGGGTCTCGGAGGAGGAATGAATAATTGACCTGCTGAGGGTCTCGTCTTGGAGCGCTGACCCGTCGTTTTCTCAGCTGTTGGGTTGGTGGTGGAGTAGACTTTGAGCACCCCACATTTTGCCCTGTCAGACTGACATCTGTGGATGAATGGCTGGCTGGCTGGGCACGGAGAGTGAGACCACTGAGAAGGAGCATCGGTGCTGTAGGGTGAGTACCGCCCGGACAGCGCTTTCATGTTCGGGGACAAGGGGCACACTGGGGTCCGGGATAGGAAGGGGCACTGTGTGGGGACAGGACGGAGCAAGCACTGTCTGTGTCAGGACAGGAGGAGGCAGTGAGGGCAACAAGGGAGGAGGACTGGAATGGAACATGGGGGGCATTACGGAGCACTGTCTTGGGACAGGATGGTGAAGGAGCAAGCACTGTCTATGTGAGAACAGGAGGAGGCAGTGTGAGGACAACGAGGGAGGAGGAACGGAACATGGGGGGGCATTACGGAGCACTGTCTTTTACTCCAGAACCAGATTCACAAATTAATCACTGGCTAAGCCAGTTACGTTTTAATAGCCAGTCTTCTATGCAGCAGAGTGTTTATTAAAGCTTCCCTAACCTATAAAAAAATATTAATTTGTTGATTCTACTGTAATACCAGGGGAAAGGAGGACTCAGGAACGAAACAAACAAGGGGAAGGGGGCAAGGGGCACTTAACTAACTGCAACTGCAAGCCTGGATCGCCTGTCCTGTCCTAGTGTCTTACTACTTACTGCTGCTGCTGCTGAGCTGCTAGTGAGACCAGTCCGCCGACTACCATTTTAAAGGGCATGAAGTTCTGGTCTCTTATTTGCTTTGGGGTCCTCCAGTAACCTGTCCTCGGTGGACCAGTAACCACATTTTTCCACATGCACCGTATTAAATATATGGCTGATAACTAGGCTTCTCAAACACATTTTTCACCACTAAAATGCAGGAAATGCCACCATTTGAAGGTAAAATTTAAAAATTTTCCGTGGGACCATGCCCCCGGACCCCCCTAGCTTTGTTAGGATTTTAACTAAGGGGCATTAGCCTCCCCAACTTTGTACCCCTGGTGACGCCCCTGGTTGTGGGGTGTACAGCCCACCTCATTGAGATCATAGTTTTTAATGGTGTCAATGACTGTGTGTCTCCACGTGATATAGATTTCCTAACATTGTTCTATGTTTTCATATGTTTTAACATTTGCAAATAAACCTTAATTAAAAAAATGGGATGCCACGTTGATTGGAAACGAATGGCCGTCTTGTATGCATTGGACAAAGTAATTGCCTATTTTTAGGCACAACCTGGGAGGTTACAAAGGTCTCAGCAGCAAGATAACAACAAAACATAAACACAGGCAGGTATTGACGGTCACAGGCATAACCCAGTAATCTAGAATACATAAATCAACCAACGTACAACCTAATAAACATGGAGACAGTATAGCATCAAACATGTGCTCAGATTTGTCTTGCCGTTCTTTGCAAATGCATGAAGGCAGGAAACACTAAACTTTGGCCCTGCCCAGACTACAGTACAGTTAGTTGTAACATTTTATAAAACGGTTTAGCACTTAACATGTTGCTGCATCCCGACTGAGTTCAGCCATGTTTTAGCATGGATAAAATATCCATGCAGGTGGGTCAATACTCACTGCTGCGATTGTGGTCCGTGGGGCTTGCCAAACACACTTTCTGGGGGACTGCAGCAGAGATGGAACCATGCCTGCCTTTCCAGACTTGCAAGTAACACAGTTCTTTATTGTAATCTGTTTAAAAAAAACATGTGTTTAAAGCTTAGGTCCTATCAAGGCTTTAACAGGGTTTCTGAACCCTTGTTTAAACCTGCTAATAGTGTGGATGTGATCAGTGTTAGATGGACTTAAAATAGTTTAAGAAACATAAACTGTTTTAAGTCCTCTAGTCGGGACGGGGTCTTTGAGGTGCACTATGGTCTTGTCCATACTATCAAGTGGCTTAAAAAAATGTTTTGAAAAAAACATGTTATAGCTGTGCTACAGTGTTCAGATTGCTGCCAATACCATTCTAGCCCGAGCGAGTTCCCAAGCATGATTGCAGCGCTGGTGCAAAGCATTGCAGGTTCAGCAATGAGAGCAGTTGCAAAAACAGGCAGATATCTAGGAACTGTGTGGTGCTACATTAATTCAACAAAATCAGGGAGGCAAGCAACTGTTTTTTCATGTGGGTGCACTTTATTACTTTCCTCCCGGGTACAGCAGTGCTTGTCAGGATACTCGTGATTGAGAGCTCTTTTTGAGTGCAGAAATATCCAAGTTTTTTTTTTTTTTTGTCATTACCAGCACAAAACACCATACACATATTCTGTCAGTACAGTTACCTTAAGCCATGTTACAGCACAGTTTGCATCCACATTGCTGGAAACACGGGTTACTGTAACCCTGTTGGTTTAAAGCCATGCTTAAGCCTGTCTTGGAGCAAGGTTTGGGTATGGTTTTAGGACATGGATTGTAGCATGGTTTTTACTGTGCTACAATCTGGATGCAAACCCTTTTAAACCATTTTAACAAGAGTTTAAACAGTTGTTTAAAAGCCCCAGTGTGGACATGGCCTGACATTGCACAAGGAAGAATGTCTGTCCCTATATCTCTCAACCTTTCATCACCAAAATGTGTGACAAGATGTGTGATACATTATCAGACATGACATTATAAGCTCAGAAAACTGAGGAAATAAATGTGCTAATGTTTATAATGTTTGGTGATAGCATAGCATTTTATATTATTATAAATGTCTGCTTAAAAGTCTCAGTGGTCAATGTGGAATGTCACCTTCTATGTGTAGGACAGAGGGTTTCTGAGAGATAAAATGAGTAATATACTTTGTAATGTGTGACATTTGAAAGGTATGTCTGCCCCCTTGACCTAATGAGTCTGTTTGCTGGGTAGTTGTGGGTTCCAAGCCTGAGATCCCTGGTAAGGTAAGGAGGAGGCTGAGTGCAGGCCGTGCAGATGCACAGTGTCTCTGCTGAGGGTTTGTGGCTGCATGAATGCCCCCTGGTGGCTCCTGGGGGAATGGGGAATGCAAGGCAGAACCCTCCAGGATGAACATTCTGAAGTGTGACAGAGTGCCATGTGTGGGCCTGTTTCCAACACAGACCCTCCAACTGTACTGATTTGGCCGGTACAATACTGGGTGTCTTACTTTGGTACTGGATCCTCAGAACTTTTCAGTGTGTACTGAATTTTGAAGACTGAGCCAAAGTGAACTCAAAGTCGATTGCATTAAGACAAGTTTCTGTTACGCGCTCTATATATACACAGCCCTCTTTGCTGTCAGTGGGGCAGAAGGGAAGCTGAGTTTTAGCGGGGCAGGTATGCTCCAAGACTGTAGTTATAGTAAAGTTTGTAGTCCGTGACACAGAGGGCACCTCTCGCGTTTTTTATCCCCACACACCATTTGGGTTTCCTCTGCCCTGCTGAGTGGGGCAATAACAGTAGTTTGGCTGTAAAGAATGCCTTCTGTGTTGCGGGGAGTGGGGCTTTGTTTGTGATGTCTAAAGGAGCAGCTGCCCAGCTGGATGGGCAGGTTGAGGTGGAACAGGGCTTTGCAGAGGGCATCGTCCCGGACAGTTTACAGTGAAACCGGCAAATGGGAGAGAGACTACCGAGTAGAGATGAGGAACCTGATTGAGAAGTGTTGGCATCCCAGGATTAACGAGCAATTCCACAAGATTTCAAAGAAGGATGTAAGCATCCCTGCTTCATCACCTAGTCTTGTTATTTTTAAGGAGAAGGCAAAGGGGAATTAGCAATACTCCATGTGAATTCAGTGCCGTCTTTCGCGAGAATGAGCAGTATTTTTCAGCACTTGGGTCTGTCCATTCTTTTCAAGGTCGACTAGAGTACGGTAAATAAAGAACCTGGGATTGTGCCTGGTTCAGGGGGCATAGCCAGTTATCAGATTTCTGAGTGGGGTGGGTGTGCCACAGAGAAATCCCCATTGTGTAGCCCTGGCGCACCATAGCAATCCTAGGTGTCTTCTGAATGTGTATCTGACCATTAGTCAGTGGTGTCACATCTGGCAGACTAAAGGGCCGCACAGACCTGTCCATGAGGATGGCAGTAGCAGAGATCAGCATGGGGAGAGAAAACATAAGAAGCACAGGCACCACTCCCACTGCACTGTGAGCACTATGATGTGTAATAATCCTGGTGGATCATAACCCACTAGCTATGCTAGGAGAGCTGCTCTTTAGTATACTGATAGGCTTCTGGGGTCCTGCAAATAATGAGTCGGTATTGGCACAAATTTGTGGTGCTAAAAAATGCCCCATTGTGCTGCCACCGAAAACTAAATTCATTCTGTCTGACAGTGATGAATTATGCAGATCATAGTTGTAGTGCTAAGCCATAGCAGAAAGTAATGTAAACCTCTTTTATTTGACTGTAGTTTGTTCTGCACAGCCACCACCAGGCCGCTAGAGGCATGCGGGTGCGAACATTCGTCCTCATGGTAACCACCGTAAAGCATGTCCAGACAGTAGTGTTTATGGATCTTCAGTGTCGGTCCCAATACATTCAGACGGACATTTGCCTGTGACCTGTGGAAGCCTGCAACCATTAATTTAGTTTCCCACCACAGAGCAAGTGTCAGACTCGGGCTGAGCAACTAATATCTGTCCTGGACTGCAGATTAACACCCCGCTATAAGCCACTCGCTCACTTAATGCAGAACAAGTAAGTGTACCTATTTTCATCTGTCAAATGTTGGAGGATATGCCAACATCGCACACCTGCACATCTCAGAGTTGTCCTCTCTTACCACCCCTAACTTACAGCTAGCCTTCTTTCTCAGCCTGGGGGGCCCTGCTGCACTGTGGGTAAACCATGTGGTGGTTGCTGCAGGAAGGAGCCAAAGTCTGGAAGTTGGAGGGGTGGGAATATTTTATTTATTTATTTAATTTAGTTTTTGTTTACTGGGTAAGGTGTCATAGCCACAAAATATGACTAGTTTTAGACATGACCAGGGGAGGTTACAATACAAAATTGGCAGACAAAACAAGTAACAGGTATAGTTCAGAGGTAATCAACCATACAAGGAAAAATCTACATGGTGTTTTGTGATGTAAACAGTATTGCTAATATGATGGAGACAATGGCAGGAAAATACACAATTAAACAAAACATAATAAGCATACAGTCTTAGTGCAGTAGAGTTTTAACACATAATCCATGGTAAGTGCTACATATAACAGTAACGAGGTCAGAGCAAAATTGACATTTTGAGAGCTGAGTAAGGGGATGTCAAGCACCCTATGGGGGTTTAAAACAGGAACATGGGGCATGTTTGACAAAGAGAGTGCGATGCATCTTTTTAAAAGCAATATGACTAGGTGCAGAGTGAACATCAAGAGGTAGAGAATTCCAATATTTTGGGGCCAGGCAGGAGAAAGCTGAGGTTCCTTTTAGGGTTCTGCACCTAGGGGTGTATAGTAGAGAGAGTCCAGTAGAGCGGAGGCCATAGGTGGGGGACAGAGGCACCAGCATGCCTGCAAGAAAGGTAGGTAGATTAGTTCTGATGATGTCCAGTGGAGTACCAAGGGCAAGGAGTCGATTGACAGATGGAGAAGGCCATCTAAGGTCCGTATATAGCAAGCAATGGTGTTTCAAACATGGGGAAGCCAAGGCATAATGACAGATACTATTGTACGTTGTATCCCACTCACGTAGGGTGGTTTTCGAAGTGTTTGTGTAGGTGACAGTACCATATGAAAGGGATGGAAGTAGGATACCCCTAGCAATAGCCAGTCTAGCTGAGGGGGTAAGCATCTGACTAGTCCTGTAGGCTATTCCAAGTTTGAAGTTTACGGACTTGCAGGTGTCGATGATGTGTTGCTCAAAGTTGAGAGTTTCATGAAGCAGGACACCCAAATACTTGAATGAGATTACTTTCGTAAGGGGGGAGCCATTTGCACAGGAGACATTGAAAAGGTTGTGGTTTGTTCTAAGTTTGGTTGCAGATCCGAAAAGCATGCCCCGAGTTTTACTTATGTTTAGGACGAGCTTTTTGTTGAAGATCCATTATTGCATTATGAGAAATGCTGATGCCAGTCGATTGTTTATTTCTGCTACGTTTGGAGAGGAAGTGTAGAGCACCAGATCATCTGCATACAAGATTGTTGAGCACCAAGGGGTGTTAGAAGATATGTAATTTATAAAAATGGAGAGGAGAAGAGGCCCCGAGATGGAGCCTTGAAGAACACCAACTTTCGTAGTTGCAGAGTTATATTTTACTTGTCTACTATTGCTTAAGTAGCTCTGGAACCAGTTTGTGGCTTGCTCTGAAAAACCAGTGAAGCTAAGGCAGTCAAGCAGAAGAGGGTGATCTACAAATCAAACACCTTTGAGAGGTTAATGAACACTGCACCAGTCATGAGGCCATGATCCGTAGCAGTAAGGGCATCATTTGTGAATTGTATGAGAGCGGTAGAGGTGCTATGCCCCTTGTGGAAACCATGTTGAGTAGATGATAGGAGGGTATATTTAGAGAGGAACTCTGTGACCTGTATAGCCAATAATTTCTCGAGTATTTTGTTTAGTACTGACAGAATGGCTATGGGCCTATAATTAGCCATGTCCTTCTTGTCACCTTTCTTAAAGACTGGGGTGACTTTTGCTAATTTCCATATGTCCGGAACATGACCATCTGGAAAAAAGAGACCACTGCACATTGTGCTTCACAATAAGCACAACCATGGAGACAAGCCATACAAAAACAAGGATACTGGACTTTAGAAAGGCTGACTTTGGTAAAATGGGTGAATACCTGAGGAATACACTAACAAATGGCCAAAAAGGAGGGGTGGAAGAACAATGGAGAAAAATCAAGACTGCCATCATAGAGGCAGCAAGCCTTTGTGTGAAACAAATAAAGAAAACAAAGCGGAGTAAAAAACCACTATGGTTCTTAAAAGAGGTGGCAGGGAAGGTTAAGGAGAAAAAGGCTGCATTCAAAAAGTATAAGGAACCGAGAGAAGGAGCAACGACAGGAACTGTATCAATTAAAGCAGAAAGAAGTGGGAAGGCAGTCAGAATAGCAAAAGCCCAAACCGAGGAAAAAATAGCCAATTCAGTTAAGAAGGGGGATAAAACCTACATTAGGGAGCATAGAAAGGTTAAGGGAGGAATAGTGAAGATTAATAAGGGAGAGGGGAGGTAGGCAGAGGGAGACGGTGAAAAGGCAGAGATACTGAATGAATACTTTTGCTCAGTATTCAGAAAAGAAGATGAGGAGGAGTTACCTAAATCAGACAGTAGAAGCACTGTGGGTAGGGGGGTTGACACCAGTCCATTTACAGAAGAAAGAGTCCTGAAAGAACTCCTAAAACTCAAGGTGGACAAAGCAATGGGGCCTGACGGGATTCACCCCAGAATCCTAAAAGAACTAAGGGAGGACCTAGTGACACCACTGACCACACTTTTTAACAAATCATGGGAGTATGGGGTGGTACCTGAGGACTGGAGGAGGGCAGTTATGATTCCCCTTCACAAAAGTGGGAGCAAGGCAGAAGCAGGAAACTACAGACCTGTAAGTTTGACCTCAGTGGTAGGGAAAATGATGGAATCACTTCTGAAAGAAAGAATTGTTGAGTACCTAGAAGCCAGCGGGGCACAGGACCCAAAGCAGCATGGATTTACAGCAGAAAGGTCATGTCAGATGAATCTAATTGATTTCTTTGACTGGGTGATCAAAGTAATAGACCAGGGAGGGGCTGTGGATGTGGCCTACCTAGACTTTAGCAATGTATTTGACACAGTCCCACACAAAAGATTAATAATCAAGTTAGCCTGCCTGGGAGTGGGTCCCAGGGTGGTAGCCTGGGTAGCAAACTAGCTGCACAACAGGACACAGAAGGTAATAGTGAATGGAACACATTCTGAAGAAAGGGGAGTTACTAGTAGAGTACCTCAGGGTTCAGTACTGGGTCCAGTCCTCTTTAACATCTTTATAGGTGACATTGCAGAGGGTCTGGAGGGAAAGGTATGCCTCTTTGCAGATGACACAAATATCTGTAACAGAGTTGATACACAAGGGTGGTAGAAAGGATGAGAAAGGACTTGGCAAGGTTGGAGGAATGGTCAGACATGTGGCAACTTAGATTCAATGCAAAGAAGTGCAAAGTAATGCACCTGGGAAACAAAAACCCAGGAGAAGAGTACACAATAGCAGGGGAGGTACTAACAACAAAAATGGAAAGGGACTTGGGGGTAGTCATATCAGATGATCTAAAGGTTGGTAAGCAATGTGAGAAGTCAGTAAGAAGAGCCAGGGGGATACTGGGATGCATAGGAAGGGGCATCACAAGTAGAAAAAGGGAAGTGGTTATCCTTCTGTACAGACAGTTGGTGAGACCCCATCTGGAGTACTGTGTGCAATTTTGGAGACCTCATCTCTGCAAGGACATAGACAGGATGGAAGCAGTCTAGAAGAGGGCAACTAAAATGGAGCAGGGTCTGCATCAGAAACCATATGAAGAGAGACTGGAGACTGAATATGTATACCCTTGATGAAAGGAGGGACAGGGGACATGATAGAAACGCTCAAGTACTTCAAGGAATCAACAAAGTCCAGGAGGGTAGCATCTTTCAGAAAAAGAGATGTGTAAGAACAAGGGGAACAATTTAAAGATGGGGGAGGCTTGGGGTAATGTGAGGAAATTCTTTTTCACGGAGATAGTGGTGGATGCATGGAACTGCCTTCCTGGGGAGGTTGTTGGGTCTAAAACAGTGGGGGAATTCAAACATGTATGGGACAGACATAAAGCAATTGTAGTGGGGGGTGGCAGGAAGTAGGCTGTTGGTTAACTAGAATCTGCAACTTATCCAGTAGGTAGGGAAATGGGCAGACTGGGTGGGCCAAGTGGTCCTCATCTACCGTCAAAGTCTATGTTTCTATGGCAGAGAGGCAGTGTAAAGATTTTAGCCAGTGGGGCCACAATAAAAAGAGCAGCCAGCTTCAGGAGTTTAGGCTCTAGGTAGTCGGAGCCTACACTAGTACTATCGGAGATTGAATTTAGTAGTTTTAGAACATCAGCATTCAGAATAGCCTTAAAATAGAAGGGCAGATGTATGGGCACATTTGTGTGAGTAACAGGTGTCAGGATGCAATTTGCTGTGAAAGAGGCAGTGTATTTGGTGAGATCAGTAAAGTATTTGTTGAAAGAATTTGCAATGGTGGTGGGGTCATTACAGTTCATAAGATTGAGGACCATATCATTCATGTTTTGAGACTGGTTTGAGCCCAGGAAGGATTTTACATGTGTCCAGAATTTCTTCGGGTCCCCAGCAGCTTCCAGCAATAGACCTTTACAGTATGAGCTTTTGGCAAGCCTGATTTGTTTTTTTGCACATATTGCACTGCTTTCTGTAAGTGTCATATTCACTTTGCTGACCCAAGGTTTTGTTGCGGTTCCAACTTTTGTTACGTGCCCGGAGGGAGGTGAGAAGTTCCTTGTGCAGCCACTTAGTCTGTTTGGCCCTAACATGTCGATTCCGTTTAGGTGTATGCATGTCCTGGAGGGATAAGAATATAGAGAGAGAGATTGAGAGCAGATTCAATGTCTTGGGACTGGATAATAAGGATCCAGTCTACAGAAGAGATATCATGTAGAAAGCTTGCTTGATCAAGTGTGGAAAAATCCCAGAAGGTGATGTAGCGTGGCGAGGGGGCTGGAATTACCAATGTTCCCCATATGCAAAACACAGGGGAATGGTCACTAATAGAATCAGGAAGCACACCTGAGGTGGTAATTCTGTCAGGTCGATTTGTAAGTATCCAGTCTATAAGTGTTCCAGCAACAGGTGAATGGGTCAGCCTGGTGGGATCTTCAGTTACTTGGTGAATGTTAAATCCATGTACTAGAGACAGCAGTGCGCTTTTATTTTTCCCCCAGCCAATTTAGGTTGAGGTTGCCAAGAATAATACGTTCATTTTGGCCAGCTGCAGAGGTAGAGTATTTAAGTAGTTCGGAGCATCCTAGTTGACCTGCTTTAGGAGGATTGTAGGCACATATTAAGTGAATCTTTTTGGTTCCAAGTAGAAGCAGGGTATGTAAAAACTCGCAGTATAGAGGCAACTGAACGTTGCATTAGGGACATATTCAGGTGATTTTTGAAATAGAGCACAACTCCACCTCCCCCCTCTTTCCAGATAGTCTGTCTCCTCGAAATAGGGAATAGTTAGGAAGAGAGCAGGAAGAGTCAGGAGTAGAGGGCTTTAGCCAAGTTTCAGTCAGAGAATGTCAGGTTCATATATGGATATCCATGTCTCAAGTTCAGTAAAGTTACAGAGAAGACTTTTAATGTTTAAGTGTGCTATTTGAAGGCCTTTCATATTTAACCAGTCCATATTCGGAGAGGCAGTAGATAACTGGGGGCCAGGGTTTTTTTTCGATGTCCCTGGATAATAAGGCTAGGAGCACAAGATACCATAGTTTCCGTGGGAAAAGAGGTGGTACCAGTAGTATGCTCTACCAGAGACATTTAGAGGTAAAGTCAGCAGCCAAGTATAAGAGATGCCTAGTGAGTAATAGAAGAGTCATGTCATATTTCTTGATCTGTGATACTATTAGGTTCGAGCAGGTAAAGTCGGACAGTGTGGAGGCCAGTTTAGCACTGCCAGGAGAGCAAGGACTACCAGTGAGAGGAGTCAGTAAAAAGAGAGCAAGGCTCAGTGTCAGCAGGGGAGCAATTTGGAGGAAGCAGCAGGATGAGGGATGGGAAAAAGAAAGAACCTTCACCAAAAAATGTATGTGAATTAAAAAAAAAAAAAAAGGGTACTGTCACTAAACAGACAAAACAAAAAAAAGAATATAGATTTGTTCAAAATAGAGCTACATTTTGCAGATTACCACTATGTAGTTGTAACAGAGTAACATAATTTAAGGTCATATGGGACTCCAGGCTCATCCTATCTGCCTCCTGCTTCATATGTGGGTATGAGTCACTAAAAGACCCAAAAAGAGTATAAAGAGTTTCAAAATACATTGCGTATTGCCACTATATGGCTGCAACAAAGCAACATAACAATTTAAGACAGGAAGGGAGTCTAGGTCTGTCACATCTGTAGCTATAAAGAAGTAATCTTTGCAAACAGGTTACTAATTTGTTGCAAACATGTACTGACTTAAAGGGGTTCCCTACCCATTGTTCTATCCAGGGCATACAATTATTCCCTTAGTAAGCAAAAATTTGTCCTGGCTTTCCTTAGTGGCATGTACTGTCTTTATGTCCACTGTTTCCTTTTGTAGGCTTTTCCATATGTTTTTTATAGGTTCACCACCTACTGGTGAAGCTGTGCATCCCAACATTACCTAGGAATTTAAAACCTTTTGAGTTTCAAGATGTGTCCCCATGTCCTGTTGAAAGGCACCAGATCAAAAGTCTTGTTTGATCTTGTTGCCACACAAGTATACTGAAAACTGATTGTTTCCATTAAGCCTTTTTCTCCAGCTCATAGCTTTTGGATTCCATATCCCTGATCACTTTGGAGGCCCTTCGTTGCACCCCATCAAATGCCTGTCCTATTTGTATTGAGGAGCCCAGAACTGCATGCTGTACTCCAGCTAGGGCCTATCCAGAGCCTTGTAAAGAGGCAGGATAACTACCCCTGCCTGATGGTCACCTTCCCTTTCATGCACCCCAGTTTTCTGATGTACCTTTTGACCGTGACTGCAGTCTGCTTTGTCATGCTTCATCCCATTGTCTTATGACCCACAAGTTCTCCTTCTCCATTGCAGCAGCAAGATGAGTACACAGTGTGTAGGTCCTGCCTCTGTTTTTCCTCATCATGTGTAGCTCCTTGTGTGTACATACGTTGAATCTGAGACACCAGGAATCTGAGCAATCACCCAGTTTGCTTAGGTTCTCCTGAAGTTTGTCCATATCCTCAAGGGAGTTTAGCACTTTAATTAGCTCAGTATCTTTCGAAAACATAAGCAAGGTTGCTGCAGACCCCAGTTCCAGATAGTCAAATAAAACTGTAAACAGCAGGCTAGCCTGTCAGTGCAGGGGTAGTGCTACCGCTTGGGATGCCAGCAACCTGCGTTTGGGAATGGAGATAGCTGGGACCAGCCTGGGGAGGGAGGCCTGCTCTTTCCATGGGATTTGTGTGTGTGTTGAGGGGGCCATCCTGTTTCTTGCCATTAGACTGCCACCTGGTGGAGGCCAGGTGGTAGCAGCAGTGAGAACAGCAACATGGGACAGGGTTGTTGGCGGATGCTGGCACGCAATTGTGCCGATGTGCATGTGTGTCGCTGACATCCTAGAGAGGAAACATAGGAAGAAAATGCCCCAGCCTGCTCAGCACTTCCCCTGCAGGCACCAGACAACCGACGTGGCAGGCCGTCCACCTAAGAGGTCTTGTGTGAGTGGTGGTTAACCAGTAAGTTCACGTGAAGGTCAGTTATGGGGCTGGGAGGGTGCCACCAGGACCAGGGGATGGCAGAAGGAAAAACTGTAAAAGGGGGGGACATTGAACAGCAGTGGCTCCTGTACCGACTCCTGAGGGACACTGCTGAACACCCCTCTCTACTTAAAGTAGTGCTCATCACCACACAACCCTCTGCTTCCGCCTCCAGGCCAGTTAGTGATTCAGTCTGTGGATTCCTCGTGTATACCACACTGATGTACTTTGCCCAGAAGCTTCCCATGCACCACAGTATCAAAGGCCTTACTGACATCCAGGTAGACTTTCAACGGCCCCAAACACACAGAAGTGACTCCGCTTACTGGTGCTGGTCCCAGTGCAGCTGACAGGAACTGCCATCTCCCCAAAAATCCACAGCAAAACAGAAAGCACACTTAAGGAACCTCCATGAATTTAAAAATGTTATTTTAACACCAAACCACATATGGCCTGTTGGCTAGATGCCCCAGCACTTTGCTACGGGAGCTTTGTCAGGAGGTGGGCTAGACTTTCAATAGCCTTATCCCAGTCCACCTCGCTGGTCATCCCATAGAAGAGGGTGATCAGTTTGATTTGGCATAATCAGCCCTCATAAAGCCATGGTGAGTGAGGGTATGACCCTTGGCTTGAATCAAGTGCTCCATTACTCTTTCCTTGATAATGGCTTACAGGACCTTGCTCAACACTGGAGCCAGGTTAACCAGGCCATAGCTGCCAGGGCAGACCATGCCCCCTTCATGATGTGAACTACATGGGCTCTTTCCAGTCCTCCGGCACCACACCTATCCATAGCGGTTGTTGTAGGAAGACTATGTTTGTACATACATTATTAATTTTAATTAACTATTTAATTAATGATCAGTCTTAACAAATTTCCTCAGGGATTGCCTGGCTAAAAAGGTATGTTTTTTTCGCTCAGCTTTAAAGGTGTTGACAGTCTGGCACTCCCTAATCCAATTTTAAACCATTTTCTAGCAAACATCAGGGTTTTAAATAATTGATTAGCAGTTTTTTTCTTGGGACAATGCTAACTGTACAGAAAGTATTTATATAGGTTTTCTAGAAGTGTTTTGTTTGTTAAACACAGTGAGGCAAGTGCTATGCATTTTTACAATGTTTTAGCACTTTTATGAGCAAAACGCTAATCAGTTTTTGGAGTTAAATAAAACCCTGAAACATCCAGGTTACTGGTGGAGCCCAAGCCAAACAGCAGCAGAAGAACACAGCTCTGAGCATTTTGACCGATTTTACTAAAATATTGTATTTTCTAGCAGTCCTCGAAGAAAAATTGTGGTGCCATTGGAAAGAGGAACATCTTAAACCCTAGGATGGGCAACCCGAAGAAGGATAGGGGCAGAGGAACAGGAGGAAAATCGAGCGGGATCCCTAATCCACCTAAGACTCCTGGTGAAGGACGGGCCGCGTCTAATCTAGAATCAGAGGAAACGATGGCCTCCATAGGTCTGAAGTTGAAAAGAATCATTACTTCGGTAGCTGAACTAAATAATAAAATGGATACCTTTGCTACAAGGGTTACAGTAGTGGAAACGGATGTGGAAGGCCTCAAAACTGAATTCCACGACGTTAAAAAGGCAGCGGAATTCTCCACAGCAGCTACGGCCACGATCATTAAGGAGAATGCTCACCTTAGGGCCCATATGGAGACCTTGGAAAATCAGTCCCGCTCTTCCAATGTGCGCATTCTAGGACTGGCAGAGGGGGTTGAAGGAGACCATCCTCTATTAAATATTAAAGACTGGCTAGAGGAGAAACTCGTCTTGAGGGGTCAACCCTCCTCCTTTAATGTTCAAAAAGTTTATCGTGTAACTCCCAGGGGTCAAAGAGAGGAATTGGAGGTGCTGAGCGCACTGCTGGTAGTGACGGATGGAGTAGGGATGAGACCGAATTCTGCGGTTGGCCAGACAGCTGAGCCCTATCATGCAGGACGAGCATACCGTCCTTTTCTTCCCTGACATTAATTATGCCAGAATGCGCCGTAAGAAGTTTGATGGCACACGGCACCTGCTACGCGAAGCCTCCATTCCCCATTCTATCATTTTTCCAGCCAGATTACGCATTGAGCACCAGGGGAAAGTGTGGCTTTTTTCAGATCCCACTGAGGCCGGGAAATGGGCCACTCGTTTCATTTCTGCTACAGCTCGACGTACCAGAGAGACTGAATCGGAAGATGAGGAAATTGGGGAACTAGGAGCTGGCTGAATTGATGGTATGCCTACATCTTTGATGATGCTTCGGTACTGTACTGGAAAGTACTGAAGGACTCTTGTAATTGTTAAAATTCATACCTACAATTTGGATGGTTTAACTTAGTTTGGTGGCATAACATTAATAAACTTAACACAAATATAGCTCGAAGGAATATAGTGCTCACTAATATATCATGAGCTATCAGGGTTTTTGTTTTTCTGCTGCTGGTGTTTAAAGTTAAAAGTTTATAGTTAACTTTAGATTTTCAGTGTGATGTCTCTTACTCCACTTTTGTGGAGTTAATGCCTTGTGCTGGACTTTATGTTTAAATGGACTTTAGTAAGACGAAATTAGTCACACTGCTCATGTGTTCTACACCACAGCTGATTTTCTGTTAATATTTACGTGGGATGTTATATCTTGCATTACCCCCTAATGTGGTATCAAAATGTTCAGGATGCTTTTACTTCCTTAGATTAAGGAGAGGCTTATTCTCTCCAGAAGGAATATCTTTACTTTGATGTATCGAATGGTCTTGACGTGGTAAATGTAAAAGTGTGAATACTTTTTAAATCAAATAAAAAATAAAGTTAAAAAAAAAAAATCCAGGTTACCATGGAAGAATCTGGAGTTGTTCTATGGCAGTGTGATGATAGTTTGATTAGATTTAGATACAAATGCTTTTACTTCGAGATTTTGCTGTTTTACATATTTCCCGCCGAACTTTATCAAAACCGTTCATTTTCATAATATATTTTAGCACAACTAATGAATGTGATAGTAGTTTACTTATACAGATATATACTGCAGCCACAAATCCAGAAGGCATAAATCTTCCTTGTGTATTAGACTTTGCAGCATCATTAGTGTTGGTGATTAAGTTACAATAGGTTTAGCAGTCAAAGGACCCATAAGCTGTAGTTGTAGTCCATCTGTATTTACTCAAGAGCAAAGCTACCCCATGGCTTCTCCCCCTTCCCCCAAAGCCAGTTTAAATCTAGGTTGCCATATTTTAAAAGCACTCAAACTGCATAATGTTTGTTTCTCTGTGTACAGCAGCACTTTTAGGTTTATGACCGTATGCCAGTTTCTACTGTTGCCATTTTTTTCTTGTTGATCCCTTTTTGTTTCAATGCTTGTGATTACAAGCGTTCTAAACTGTTATTTGCTCACCACAAGCCCAGTTTACATGTGTCTGGAAGTCACTGCAGCGAGTGCTTCATTTAAAGTTTGGTTTATATTTGTCTTGCAATTATTATACCTCTGTTCTATGGGTGAGGCCTGCGGATAAGAAAATGTGTGGTGCACCAGCCAGTTCGAATTTCAGGAATAGGTTATATGCAGCGTGACAGCAACAGAGGCAGAGTTTGGGGTGAGAATATATTATTGTCTAATCCAATGATGCACATACCCTGCTGGTTTTGCAGTTACAGCTAGAGGAGTGGTAATAGGTACATTTTGTACCTTGCTGTTGGAGTGAGCATTGTAGGCAAAGCAGAATCATAGCTGCCACGCTTTAGATTACGGAAGAATTGTGAAAAATGTAAATTTGTACGGTATGTGGAAGTAGGCTCAGCTGTCTTGACATTATCAGCTCAGGTTTTCTGTGGAAGGAAGGGACTGCAGTTTGTTGATTCGAGCACAGAACTGTGAACCAGAAACTCCAAGGTTGGAATCCCACCATAACTCTGTGTGTGTGTGTGTGTGTGTGTGTGTGTGTGTGTGTATGTATGTATGTGACCTTTCGGCAGTCACTTGGTCTTCTTGTGCTTCCCCTCAGCCAGCTGTAACATTGGCTAGGAGTTGCCCCCCCCAACCATTCAACTTTTTATTTTGGTGACGCCTGATTTGGCCACCGGGGCCCCATTCCTTCAGGCCCCACAACTGCCACTCCCTGCTATCGTCTGGCACCAACCTGACCTTCATTTTCTTTGGGGTTTCCTGGTGCTGACTTCTCTCTATTGGGGCTTCCTTTGGCCTGGGGAGGGGGTTCGACAGCATGTTGTCACCCACACCATCTATGGCACTTCCACCAGGCTACCACCAGAAGCCTCTGTAAGAGCACTGCAGTAAACATCCTCTGACAGGAGGAGCGTGTCCATCGGATACTCTGAGCCCTGCTTTCCAACCTCTGCTCCTGACGTCCTGAGCTTGGGGTGCAAACCTGGGTCTTCAGTGTATCAAAATGACTCCTCATTGCTCGGTGCCACGGAGCAGGTATATGAGACTTTTTAAGGTTTCTGTGAAAAACATTATGAAAGAAAGGACCACACATATACTTAAGCCTAATATATATGAAATAAAAATGGTTTATTTTAGTACAGTGGAGCCCACTTAAGTGCACATTGCATCCATATTCTGATTTTTTCCTCATCTAATGTTAAATGTACCTCTTAAGTGCACTACATGTAAATGCACGTTTCCATTAAATGCACATTTTATTTTTACATTTCCTATTGATTTTCAGTCCAACACAGCTTTTAAGTGCACATTGTGCACAATACCACCTTAAGTAGTCCATCAAAACATCTTAACTGCAGCTGTGGTGCTGTCTAGCATGGCCACAGCAGGAAAATTCATTGTGTCAAAAGAAAAGACTGACTTTAGTCTTCTGTTTAATTTTGAAACCTACTCTGAAACACACAAAGCAAAAGAAGGTTACTGATTTTTTTGAAGTAGTTCTGTGTTGTAGGACAGTGCAGTAATGTCATTTTAACTTGAATGCTTGGTATTTAATAAACAACATTACAGAAACAGTGAAATGTGCCTGAAAGTGATTTTCAGGTTAAATGCACAGCCCACTTAAGTGCACAAAAAATGTTTATCCCAAGGGTGTGCACTTAAGAGGGCTTCACTGTATACCAAAAAGTGACGTTGCACTATGGGAAATAGCAAAATACTGCTCTTTATGCAGATAATAGTTCAGAGCTGCCCCTGCGCGCTTTGAGGTAGCCAGACAAAAAATAGGGCGGTGGACGATCTCATGAAATAAGTCTTCTGAAAAATCTCAATCTTGGTTTTGCCATTGGCGCAGCGGTAGTGCTACTGTTTGGCTGTGCCAGTGACCCGGGTTTGTAGTGAGCCAGGTTGCTGGAGGCCAGCTCTGGGGAGAGGGATCGAGTGCCCACTGGGCCGCTCTCCTCTCTGGGGAGGGTAGGCTGCAGACCTCGCTGCAATACCGCCATCTGGGGGAACTCGGGTGGAAAGTGCAGTTGGAGGCAGCAGACGTGTAGGGAGGGTCAGACATCAGCCAAGGGCCAGAGCAAAGGTATGTCTCACCGTGGCTTTGTGTCATTGGCCCTCCCAGTGCACTGACACCCGCAGGGAGAGGAAAACCAGAAAAAACACCCCCACAGTGGCGCGGTAGATGGTCCCAGTGCTGACGTTGCAGGAACCCGAGGAGGACAGTGCAAGGTGCACACAGCTACAGGTCTGGGGGAGTTAGGGGGACTCCTCCACCCCAGCTGGGGGAGGTCATCTGGAAAGCTCAGGGTTTAAGAGTGGGGCACCCGTATGGGCTGGTGAACCTTGGGGGTGCTCCGACGCATGGTCGCATTGGGTCCCTGGACAGAGGGCCTACTGTGGGAGAAGGAATATAAAGACAAGGTTAAAACAAACAAAAAAAATCTCAATCTTTTTATTGCTCAAGGCTCCAACTTCTCACCATATCCACTACATGGCTTCTTCAGGGGACATTTCTTACAAACTCTTGACCTTTAAGAAATGTATAAACATTATTTACATTAATACTGTTTATGCCAAACACAAACAAAAAATAATTAAAACAGTGTTTTTTTGTAGTCGGATACTGTTCCATTACCTCTGTTTTGACCCCTTTGTTACAGCTTTTTATACTGTTTCTATTTCTTATTATTTTTGCCTGCAAAGTAATAATTTTTATTAATTTTGGATTATTCCATTCAAATTTAGAGAGGTAATTTGAATTGAATAATATAAAATTAATGAAAAATATGTTTTTAAAGGTCAAAAATTTGTAAGAAGTGTGCTCTAAAGATGCCATGTAGTGGATATGGAGAAACATGTGGGCTTTGAGCAATAAAAAGATTGAGATTTATTTAAGAAGACTTTATTGAATTTATTTCACGAGAAGTACCCTCCTTTTGTGTGCGTCATCATGTTCGTTATTTAATAGTGCCAACCGGGAAAGATAGAGCATGTCAGTAAGGGTGAGATGGATTATGAAGTATGATGCACTGTGTTTCTTTTTCTTGGGACCAGCGGTTGCATTTGGATTTGAGGCACTGGGAATTAATGAATGGTGACTGTGGAGTATGCTACGGTAGGCGGGGTAGGGGTGGCTGTCACGATCGAATTTTGAAGTAAAGACTGGTAAATAGCTTACCACGTTGGAAAACATGAACTTTGTCATTGATGAAGCAGCAGGGAGGGAGGGCCCGAGGGCAGTAAACTCCCCTGGGGCAGGGGTGCAAGAAGACCAATGCTGGACAAGACTTTTAGGTCAAGGGGGTTATAAATCAGTGAAGGAAGAAGGAAAGAGTAAAGGAGACGGGTAACTGAGAAGGTAACACGAGAAGAGATGGGCCAGGGGGATCTTTGGCACAGCATAGGTGGGAGAGAGGGAAGCGGGCAGGGAAGTTATGGAGAGCCATGCGCGCCATTACACAGAGTCTGGGACATAACATTCCAGACCTGGAGGCCATCATGGCAGAAATTAGCCTGAATCTGGTTGCCATAACAGTGTTGTGGTGCACTGACAGCCATGACTGAGACATGGCTATACCACACTACTCTCTGTTCAGGAGAAACAGGGAAGAGAGGAGGGGTTGTACAGTATGTAAGGGAGGGAATCAAGGCCATGGAAGTGCAGGGACACCTGAAGGAAAAGGAAGGGCTGGAGGTGCTGTGAGTTGTCCTGGAGACTGGTACTGGGGCCGCTGTCCTTACAGGGGTGGTATACAGACCTGTAGCATAGGGAAAGGAGTTGGATAAGGCACTTGGGGAAGCCATCATCAGGAAGGCAAGTAAGGGAGAGATGCTGCTAGTTGGTGACTTCTGCCTGCCTGGTCTGGATTGCAGCCTTCCTACTGCATCTTAGGCAAGCAGCAGGGCCATTTTTGACTTCCTTACAAGGAGTTTTTCTCAGGCAGCTAGTCAATGAACCTACTAGGGATGGAGCAGTGCTGAACCTGGTTCTTACAAATGGGAACAGCATTGCAGACATCACAGTGGGCAGTCCACTAGGTACCAGTGATCTCCGTACACCGTACACTGTGGTTTAACATTACGATGGGAATAGAGGCAAACCACACAAGGACAAGGGTACTGCACTTTAGGAGGGTGGATTTTAAAGAAATGGGAGACGTCACAGAAACTGCCTCATGGGAGGAGATTGCCGGGGGGGGAGTAGAGGTACAGTGGGGAAAAATAATGGAGGACATAATTAAGGCAGCCAGCCTCTGCGTGAAGGAAGTGAGTAAAAAGAGAAAGAGACCATTATGGTTCTCTAGGGAAGTGGCCAAGGTGGTGAAGGAAAAAAGGGGTGACATTCAGGAAGTATATGGAAATGCAGAGGAAGGGACATTGAGATGTAACAAGTAAAACTGAGTGGAGCAAAGGCACAGACAGGAAAGGATAGTCAAGGCGGTAGCTAACGAGGATAAGACTTTCTTCCGGTACATAAGTGAGAAGAGGAGGGCAAGAGGAGGGATAGTGAAGATAAGGAGGTTGGCTGGTGGGTGGACTGTGCAGAAGAAGACGAAGAAAAAGCAGGCATCCTGAACAGGTACTTCTATTCAGTCTTCACAGTAGAGTTGGGGGGGACGGACCACCAGGGAGCAGCGGGAGGAGGTGGACGCAAGTCCATTTTCAGAGGAAGGAGTCCTGAAGGGACTTGCAGCTCTGAAAGTGGGCAAGGTTTTCGGACTGGATAGGATAAACCCAAGGGCACTAAAATAACTCGGGCAGATGCTAGCTTCCACACTGATGGCCTTATGCAACCGCTTTCTGGACACAGGCATGGTTCTGAAGGACTGGAGGAGAGCAGATGTGGTCCATCTACATAACAATGGCACAGGGAGGAGGCAAGCAACTACGGGCTGGTCAGTCTCACCTCAGTGGTGGGGAAATTAATGGGAATCATGTTAAAGGATAGGTTAGTAGGGTATCTTGAATCCAGTGGGCTGCAAGACCACAGGCAGCATGGATTCATGGAGATGGGGATGGGGGTTGGGGAGAGGGGTCATGACAGACAAATCTGATTTAAGTTCTTTGACTGGGTGACCAGGAAAATAGATCATAGAGGGCAGTGGACGTGGCCTGTCTGGACTTTAGCAAGGCCTTTAACACTGTGCCACATAGGAGACATAAGAAATTGAGCAGCCTAGGGTCGGATCCAAAGTGGTGGACTGGGGTAGAAACTGGTTAGTAGATAGGAGACGGAGAGTGGTGGTTAATGGCACTCACTCTAATCATGGGAAAGTGACCAGCGGGGT
Source organism: Neoceratodus forsteri (assembly GCA_016271365.2). Classification (NCBI taxonomy): domain Eukaryota; kingdom Metazoa; phylum Chordata; order Ceratodontiformes; family Ceratodontidae; genus Neoceratodus; species Neoceratodus forsteri. Next base: position 621,951,577 of record CM028131.1, read on the forward strand.
GCTGCAGGACTTAGTACTGGGACCAGTCCTCTTCAGTGTCTTCATAACCGACATTGCAGAAGAACTGAAAAGGAAGGTATGCTTTTTTGTAGATGCCACCAAAATCTGTAATAGGGTGGACACTCAGGAGGGGGTGGAGAAAAGCGTAGGGATCTTAGAAAACTCAAGTGATGGTCAAGAGCATAGCATGGCAGTTGCAGTTCAATGCCAAAAGGTGCAAAACCATGCACCTAGGGCATAGGAATCCAGGAGCTGAGTATAGGATGGGAGGGGGGTGAGGTACTTATAGTCACTAAACAGGAAAAGAACCTTGGGGTTATCATATCTGATGACCTCAAAGTGGCAAGGCAGGGTGACAGAGTAGTGTGTATGGCCAGTGGGATGCTGGGATGTATAGGGAGAGGTATGTCCAGCAGGAAGAGGGAACTGCTGTTGTCACTGTAGCACTTGCTTGTGAGACCCCCAGGAGTATTGTGTCCAGTTCTGGTGGCTGCACCTCAGAAGGGATGTAGACGGGGTGGAGGCAGTCCAGAGAAGGGCAACTAAAATGGTGTAGGCACATCACCAAAAGCCCAATGAGGAGAGACAGAGGGATCTCAACATGTACACCTGGAAGAGAGGAGAGCGGGAGTCTCTTTCAAATGAGAAAGAGCACCAGGACCTGAGGGCATGCAATGAATCCGGGGGGGAATTTAAGAGAGATGTGAGAAAGTACTGTTTCACTGAAAGAGTTGTAGATGCCTGGAACAGACTGTCGGTAGCAGTTGTGGAGGTAAAAACAGTATAGGGCTTCAAGGATGCATGGGATAGACATAGGGGAACATTAGTAAATAGGAAGGAAGGAAGTAGGGTTGCCAGAGACCATATGGGTTTGCAGAGCCAGACTAGACAGGGACCAACTTCATTTTATTTTAACCAGGAGACACACACTAAGCTGAAAGCTTGTTTACAGGTGCGACCTGGGAGCACAAGTAAGTTAAGTGACTTGCTCAGGGTCACACAGTATGCAGTTGGGGGCTGTGGGATTCAAACCCAGGTCTCCAGGTTTGCAGCTCAGAGCCTTAAACCACTGTGCTGTACCGCCTCCTTGACTCCCTCTTTGATGTTTTTTTTTTTCTTCAGGCATCTAGGCAGACTGGGTGGGCCAAGCGGTCCTTTTCTGCCTACAAATTCTGTGTTTCTATGTTTGTGCATCTAGATGGAATAGTTCCATAGGATGTTAATTCTAGGTCTGATTGGAGGCTGGAGCAGTCTGCTATCTCAAGTCTCTTTGTCTCTCTTTGTTTTAACAAAACATGTGTTTTCTTAATTTTGCATCTTTTAAAACGAAGTACATCCCTCTGAGAAATTTGAGGAGTTCTATACATGGTGAGTCAACATATAGGTTTCAGCATATCTAGTAAAACAGGATCTCCCAGATTCTCTCTCCTAAGCCGGTCTCCAGGCTTCATTACGCCTGGGCTCCACCTCCTGATGACATCACTAGGCAGGACTTAACGTTGTGCAGCGGGGGGATAAGGAGCCCTCCACATCCGGTCGTTGCCAGTTTACTTCCTGCCTTTTCTGAAGCAGGCAGCGTGCAGCAGAAGCCCTGCCACTAAATTTCGATATTTGATGCCACGGGGGGGAGCCAAATATTAAGTATTAACCTTTCCGTATCTCGCTGTGTTCCATTTGATCAGGTCCACTATTATGCTGGGTATCAAGGCATAAGAGCCACTAGCACGACCCATGCAAAAGCCCAGCAGTTTAAAGAAGTTTTAAAAGATTTAACACTGCAACCTGAGAACAGTAGTACACATGCTAAATACTGAGTTACAGGTTGATAATTGAGACAAAATCATGACATTAAATAAACCGGGGAACCCATGCAGCATTAACAAACTAATAAATTTAAACTTGTCTGTCTAGAGGAGGAAGTGTTTCTATTAACAACTGCTATAATCTCCTTATTTATAAAAATCCACATCCCTTCAACCTCTGTGGCCAGTAATAATCCTAGAGTCTTAGAGGGCTGTGGGTTCTGTCCCCACACCAGGCACTTGGGTTGAATCCCAATACTGACACCGTAGTGCTGCATGAGGGGGGTGCTGCACTCCTGAGGTGCCATCTTTTGAATGAGATGTTAAACCGAGGTCCCATCTACCTGTTCTGGTGGTAGTTCAGGTGGACGTTAAAGATCCCATGGCACTTCTCGAAAAGGGTAAGGGGAATTTCCCCGGTGCCCTTGCCAAATTTCCCCCCATTCACTAAAAGAAATAACGCCAACAGCTTAATCTGGTTCAAGGTCAGTTGGCATTCATCTGTATCCCCCTCCTCCAGGTCGTGCCTGAAAATAGGCAGAATATGTCTAGTGAACTTACCTGGTCAGCAAAAACTAAAATAAAATATAATAAATAAGTAAGAAAGGAAGTGCTCACAGTTTTGTTTTAGAAATTTAGTAAAGCAACTCTGATTACCCCTATAAAAAGAAATCAGTCCTATAGAGAAAGGCATGGCTGTAATAATCCTGTTTTGAGATCTTATCCTGTAAAATTTTAGTTGGCTGCCTCTTGGTCTGAATCCTCCTTCTTTCTTTCTCTAGCGTCTCAAAGGCAGTGTCTGTTCAGCCCATTTTCTTTTTTCCATATATATTTCATCCCACTTCCACCTGTCGCCTTGGGATATACCCTGATGTCAGTATATACCCCGTTCAGCCCTCAGCCATCATGCAGCCAACAGCTGGGTTTTTCACCCAGATTTTTGGTTCTTCCCTCCTCCCCAGGAGTGGTCAACAGCCTAGTGTTGGCCTTGCTCATGCACAACGCACACATCTGCTGCAGGAACAGGCTCCAAGGCCCAGCTGCAGTGATCACTGTGGCGATGAAGCCTGATGCCAGCCCTCCCCGGCCAGGATGCACTACTGCTCAGCAGCTGTCTTGGCATAGCCTGAACCCTGATGCAGCGCTCCAAGTCTGTTCCAGAACCCGGGCTGTCCGCATTGTATATGAAGCATTACTGCTGGGCCATTGGGACCAGCCCCTGTTCTGCCCATTTTCAAGCATAGTCCTGATCATTAAAGACAAAGATTTTATTATTTAAAACAACCCACAGTTTCACTGGAGGAAGAGTGGTGCGTATTATTCCTGGCCTCTCGCAGCGTCTCTCTAACAGCATAAAACCACTTGCGGTTAACCTGCGGCATACGAGACATCAGGAAGGAACAGGACTGGCTTTCTTTCCATAAGAACTGGACCATGTCTTGTTCACCAAAGTGAGAGTCCTGTCCCTGGTTGATTCCCACCATAATTAGAAGCAGAATGCAGAGCAGATCATTGCTGTAAGGGTCTTCAGTGCAGAACCATGCAGTAGGCCTTTTGCAGTTGGGAGAATAATCCCTCCATCACTTCTCCGAGTTCTGTAGCCAGGTACTCTTTCTAAAACATAAGGAAATGGTCACCTTTCATGCCCTCCAGTAGTCACAGTATGTTAAGATTTGCTCTCCTTTTCTGATTCTCTAGCATTTCCAGGTGAGATCTCGGATGCAGATTCCTTCTTTTTCACAAGTTGCAAACTTGTATGCATGGTGTCATCACACTTTTGTCCTGCATGAGCCACATCTGTTTTTATAACTCAGCTGAGGTGTTTACCATATTTACCTGGCCAGTAAGTCCATCCAGCTTGTTTTTAATTTTGGCCATGCACTGAATCAACTGATGTCGTTTCAGCACTGCTTTTTATTTACAGGGTCTCTTCTGATCCCGGGGTGCCATCCGTGCCATGCTGCTGAACTCTCAGCCTCAAAGCCATGCTCAGTGCAAGATTTTTCTCTTTAGCTTCAGCAAATTGAGTTGGATTCCTTTAGAGACGCCCCTTGTTTTCCCCACAAACTCCACTATCAACAAATATATGTTTAGTATCTAATAAGTCTGTCGCTCAAATAAATTAAAAGTCTGGAGTTACTTAATGGAGATTTAAGAGGTTGCTGCTTTCTAGCTGGAGCTCCACAGTACTCTCATTCCACTGTCTCAGTCTGTAAAATGGCATTAGTGCATTTGTTAGTAATAAAATGGTTACAAAAATAAGGTTTTATATTCAGTGGTGTGCAGTTGTAACAAGTGATTAAAAATGGAACTGGAATGTAGTCTTATCAGGGAACAGTGCTCATACTATATGCATTTGAAAAGGAAGCAATGGCTGAAACACAGGGCTTTTGTTGCACATTCTGCATAATTTATATGTGTTCCACCTGAGAATTTAGACTATAAAGCCACAGAGAGCCTTTGTGGGTAACCACAATTGTGCAGTATGTTGCATAATCTTTTTAAAGTTCTCAACATTTCCAGCAACTTTTTTTTGATCGTGTAATGTTAAAGTAACATTCACAGTGCTGAATGCAATGATGCATTGTGGCATTGGGAAGGACTGCTTACCAGCAGCAGGAACTTGATAAATTCAACAGTTGGGACGTTCTGTTAACAGGTATGTCCTTAGAGACTGCTTAGTGGACTTATGACAATTTCATAGGATCTGCCAATGCCCATTGAATGATATTTACACTTCATAGACACCTGGACAAAACTGTGGCTGAACATGGGGATTTGATGAAAAGAATAGGAGAATTTCCTTTATGACCTGGCCAAATTACCCTCCCCCCCATCACTAGAAGTACCACCAACAGCTTAACTTGGTTCAGTATCAGTCAGTTTGCATCCTATCGCCCTCTCCCCCAGTGAGGCAGAAAATAGGCGGTATTGTCTACCCCCTCCTTAGTCGGTCAACATGCACTAAATAAAGATATAGTTTGTGGTATACTTATGTAGGATTAAAGGAGAACTGCTCTGAACCTGTGTCATTTTTCTCTGTAAAAGTAATTTTTAAATACTGGCTTACATTTTGTAACTGTTAAATCTCTACATGCTTTTTAATTATCCTAGTGGGTGTTTCTGATTGACATACAAATGGCAAGCACCATTTTAGAATGGTGTGATGTAGTTTATGTCCCTTGCTCAGCTCTTGCATTGTTGGCACAATTCATCCATGTTCTGTTATAGACCTCTGCGTCTGAGTGGGACATAAAGTACATCAGACAGTTCCCAAATGGCACTTAACATCAGGGTGCAAATCAGAAACACCCATTGTGTTCCCTAAAAGGCCTGTATAGAGAGAACAATAACAAACTGGAACCAGTACTTAAGAAATATCTGCTCCTGGGGGAAATAGTTTACAGGTTCAGCGCAGTTCTCCTTTAAGAGTTGATTGATTTCATGTATATCACTTAAGTACCATGATGTGGAAAAATAAATTATGGCTTTTTTGTACTGGGATGAGGGTCAATCCATCTACCACTTAAATCACTCCTCAGTGTCTTCTCCACCCACTGCTGCAGCTCCCCCCAATCCTGGACCCTGGGCTGTTGCCCACCAGCCTATATTCTCTGCTCCCCCTTCGCCCTGCAGCCACATTAGTGCAGCTCCCTTAATCACCATTCCCATCTGCAACCATTGCTCCTACTATAAACCCTATATTGCATACTGTGCACTGCTGATTGTTTTCCTTCAGCAGTCTGTCTTTACACAATTTGTTTTTTGTGCTTATTACTCTTTATTTGTACTATTTATATTACTTGCACTTCTGTACCCCATTGTTCAGACCCCACCGAACACATCTAGAAATGAGCTGTTACCAGCTCAGTATGTCTTTCCTGGTAAGATTTTTGAAAAGAAAACGACACACACACACACACACACACACACCCCTTTTAGGGAAAAAAAAAGACCGTTGGCTCATTTACACGGCAAAAATTAAATCACCACTGCATAAATCGTTGCCAGTCCATTCTGAAATGTTGTGGAGCAGTGTTCAGACGGCCTGGCTGTGGAGCACCAATTCTGCCATGGAGGAGGGTTCCAGTGGGTATGGGGAGTGCGCTAGAGTGTGGGTGGGTAACATCACAAGGATGGGTTGTCAGACCCGAGTTCAGCGAAAGGTTGTTTCTCTCTTCTAAGCTGGTCTCCGGGCTTCATTATGCCTGGGCTGTTCCTCCTGATGCTGTTTGTAGGCAGGACTAAAGCTGTGCAGCAGGGGGATAAGAAGCCCTCCACATCTGGTCGTCTCCAGTCATTCCTAACGCAGTCCCCCTGAGGTAATACTACAAGAACTTGGAAACAGAAACACAAAAAAAAAGTTACAGCATAATTGGCCCTGAGGCCAGCCAACTATACACATTCTGGGAGGGAATCCGGAGACCAGTCGTCAGAGAAAAAATATTTACAGGTATTTAAATTTTGATTTCTCTCTCCTAAGCTTCATTACACTTGGGATATCCAAAAGCAGTGCATCCCTATATGTCCCAGGTGGGAAGAATGTCAAGTGCCCTTAGGGTACCACCACCGCCTGAAGCACTCAGTGGCCAAAGGATGCTTCCGTCGAGGAAATCACATCCAGTTTTTTAAAATTTCATAAACGTATGAATGGATGACCAAGTGGCTGCTCTGCATAAGTCTGCTGGGGATGCTTCTCTGAAGTTCACCCACGAAGTGGCCATAGCTCTGGTGGAATGGGCTCTCACTGGTCCAGGTAGAGCTACTCCAGCCTGATCACACGCCAGAGTGATTACTGATCCAATACATCTAGCTATAGAGTCTTTTGAAGCTTTTTTACCCACATTTTGGCCTGCAGTTAAAATGAGCAAGCTTGATGTTTTGAAAATAGCCTCCGTTCTCTTAATATAAATTTTGATTGCTCTCCTTGGATCTAGAATATGAAACTCTCTTTCCTTTTCATTTTTCAGGTGAGGACAGAAGGAAGGAAGAATTAGCTCTTGATTACAATGGAAAAGAGACATAACCTTAGGTAAAAACCCTGGATCTGTCCGGAGCACCACAGAGTCCTGATGAAAAATAGCGTACGGCTCTTTGATTGGCAGCGCCCCCAGTTGGCAGACGTAATAGCTACCAGAAAAAAACACCTTCATTGTAAGATGCATGACTGAAGCCTCCTTCAGAGGCTCAAAAGGTGCTTTTGTGAGGGCCTTGAGAACGAGATTAAGTCTCCAAGGTGGTACTGTTGGCTTAATTGGGGGGGCGCTTTAACATTGCTGCACTTAGAAACCTCCTGACATGGGGGTGAGATCCCAGAGAGTCCCCTGAGTCTACCAACAAGAGTGCCCCCAGTGCAGAAACATGAACTCGTAAGGTGGCTGGCTGCAGTCCTTTGTCAAATCCCTCATGAAGAAATTGTAAAAGCACCGGGAGGGATATTGGACGATCCTATATATCTTTAGATTGGAGCCAGAACAAGAATTTTCTCCAGATTCTATAATACACATTAGAGGAGGAGGGGTGCCGAGAGTTTACCATCATTTCAATAACCAGAGCAATGTAGCCTAACTCTTTGAATGTTTCCTGCTCAATCTCCAAGCCGAGAGGGACAGATTGCTCAGATTGTGGTGTAGAACCGGGCCCTGATGAAGAAGGTCTGAGCTGAGCTGGAAAGTGAAATGTGATCCCTTTGAGAGCTGAATGAGGAGTGGGAACCAGGGGCGGCCAGGCCATCTGGAGCAGACTAGAATCATCTCTGCCCTCTCCCGAGCCACCTTGTGCAGGACCCTGGATAGCAGCGGAACTGGGGGAAAAGCATACAAGAGGCCGAAGTGACCCCAGTTTAGGGAAAAGGCATCTTGAGCTAGTGCTAGTTTGTCTCTGGCCAGGGAGCAGAACTGCTGTGCCTTGGAGTTTTGTCCTCCCGGGAGGATGTCTTGGTGGCTTAACCAGTCTGCTGTGACGTTTTCCTGGCTTGGGATGTACATGGCTGTTATACTTGCCAACTGTTTTTCTGCCCATTGAAAGAGAAGAAGAGATTCCAGGAGCATTTTTGAGCTTTTTGTGCCGCCCTGATGGTTGATGTAGGTCATGGCTGTTCGATTGTCTGTCAGAATAAACACATCCCGGTTGTGTACTTGCTGATGGAAGTGTATCAGGGCTAGCAGAATTGCCCTCATCTCTAGGATGTTTATGCTGTGCCTTGATTGTGTCAGCGAACACTTGCCTTCGGCAGACATCTGGTCCAGGTGAGCGCCCCACCCCGAGGTGTGCATCTGTTGTGATTCTTGTTTGGTGTGGATGGCCTAGCCTTTGACCCCTCATAACATTTGCCCTCAGAGACCACCATGTGAGGGAGATTTTTATCTGCTGAGAAACTGGGATGAGCTGGTGCTGACTGTGCCTCGACTGAGACCACAGCTTGAGCAAATGCATATGAATGGGTCACATGTGCACTAGAGCCCACTGGACCGAATCTGCCAGTGACACTAGAGTCCCAATTAGTTGTATAAAGGACTGGGCCGGCAGCTGAATGGTCATTTGAAATCTGTTGATGAGCTTCAGCAGGTTCCTGAATTTTGTCTCCGGGGGGGAAAGGAGATATAAGCCGGATGCTTGGGCAATGTGCATGCTTATCGTGTGCATGTCTCTTGGCCTTCCTAGTGCGTATGTATCTTGGGCTGGGAGAAACAATGCAAAAAACCTCAAGATGACTCCTGAACTCAGTTCGCAGTCTTCAAACTACCACTGCAGCACCACTCAAGCAGTGCAAGGGGACCGAGACCCCCTTCCCCCAAAGACCTTGATGAAAGAGCCCCACCATAAGGGGTAAGCCATGGGGGGGGGCAAAGGTGGAGACAGGGGAAACTCCCAAAGAAGGTGGGTGTTGGGGCTGGGGCTAGAGGAGGGACAAAGGCAGAGGCTAGTGGAAGTGAGCATGATAAACAGATAAAATATAGCATAAAGTATAGGTGCAGTGTGAGGTACACCCACACCCTTAGTTTTGGATGGCACGCTTTATGCAATCATCCAACAACAAGGGTGTGTGTAAAATTCGAGTTTACACACTGTACCCCATACTTTGTTTTATTTAATTGAGGGGTTCCGTTTTTTCACCGCATTAGATTTAAAACTCATTACAAGTAAGACACACAAGGAGCCGTGTATTAAATGCTGTAATTAACACTAATTTATTACAGCATTTAATACATGGCTATTTGCATGGGGAAAAAACGTGATCCATTAAATTAATAAATGATAATGCATGTGGTGGTATGCATTATGAGAATTGAATGTACACCTGAGTTGTGGGATGCTACATAACTAGGGGTTTATAAAAGCATCCCACACCAAGGGTCCTTACCCGGTCGGCTCTCCCAAAAATTATGTTCACCCGCTAAAAGGTGTTCTGCTATAATAACCACCAAAATTTGCTACCCATCTTAAAGAAAAATACTATATCACATTTATTCCAACATACATAAAACAAATACAAAACAGATACATGTAGCTGATAGTAAATAACACTTACAAAAGAGAACCATTGCTTCAGCTTCTAAAATGTTCATCAAATTGAGTCCAGCTCAGTTCATTAGGGTTATTCTTCAGTTTCTATTTAAAACAAGTTCCCAATTCTTTTGCAAATTCCACAGGATATAAAGTTAAGTGAGCATTTTAAAAGTAGTAAAAAGAATGAACGGAGCAGTGGTCAGCACCTTATAACACCGGTGTTCTTAGTATCACAAAAAGCGCCATACGTTTTGTTACAAGGTACATAGCCATGAAATGAATCTGTTACATCATATGTAAAAGACAAAAGAGCCACTTCAGCATAGCTCCAAAAAGAACCCAGCTGTCAAAGTTCTGGAGAACATTGATGCTTGCATCAGAATGCAGACTCCATTGTAAAAAGTGTATATTTGACAACTAGTTGAATATAGAACATTGTACCTTTCTAAGGGTGTTACCCCAAGAAAAATTCCACATCGCTATAGCAGCGTCTGTGAGAATTAGTAAGGGAAGGTCAGCACTGACAAACGGTGCATTTTCCTGACGTGTATAATGGATATCATGGAGCCACTCCACTAAGCATAATAAACATAATGTGCGTGGACATGCATATATCGGGCCTTTCAGCGGCTCAAACCAAGTCTAGAAGGTTTCTATTTTGGAGACAGCATTTCGCACTGTGCTTTAAAATGAGTTATTTGAACACAGGGAGTCGAGCTGTGTTGGAAAGATAGGAGTTTCTAGGGGGAAATTTGCCCCCAAAACAGGCACCACAACGCTCTTACTTGGTGTGCTTATCAAGTAAACATCTGCAGATTGTACCATAAAAGAATACACCAATCATACATTAAATGATGTAATAATGTGTAATAGAAAATCTGACTCTGTGGTTTTAGACATTAGAGTATTAACCACAGCTTTCTATCCCAGCCGCCAAAATATCTTTGTTTCACTGGGTTTTAATCACCATGTAAAGGCAAAAATAAAAACCGAGTACCTCGTGAGCCCTCGGATCAGCATAGCATAGCAAATTTAGCACTGGGAGTCACTATGACTGGCGACCTTGCACCTGAAAGAGCGTTACCTCTGCTTATTGCAAACTGCTCCTGATCCATTGTGTTCAGGGTCACAACTGCCAGCAGTTGAAACTCAGTGACTGTAATAACTGCTTTCAGATGTTTCTGGTATAATGCTCCTAAGGGAGTTTATTAACTTTCAAAAACACCCTTAAGTCCAATAAGGCCTGACATACGCACCTCTTGTGACACAGCAGACTTTTTCTCCAGATCCATATGTATACACCTGTTAAAGTAAGCAGAGAGAAAACGCTCCTCTGAGCACAGTAATTGAGGGATTTAGAACTTGAAACATACATGTGTGTAACCCCACCCCTAGGCAGTGTTAGCATACCCTAGCTCATTCCCTCCCAGTGCTCATTTTGGGTCGGAGTTCTGCAGTGGATGGTTCTGACGCCATATGGCGGTTACAGGACTGAAGGAGTTTAAGGCAAGACAAGCCTATGAGCACTGAAGTGCCAATATAACACACTCTTCCACTCGAAATTCGCCTGGTTCCATGTTCAGGTAAATGGTGCCCCGTGCAAAAGCTGAACTCAGCAGTGATCTTCAGATGCCGGTTACACCTGAATGCCAGTTACATTCGGCTTACTGTGTGTAAAAAAAAAAAAAAAAACCATTTTTCAATAGTCAGATTAAGCAAGATAAACACAGTGCCCATCTATTGTAGGGGGAAAAAAATCACTAAAACAACAAGGCTGGACAAACTAGATCAGATAATTTAAAATAAATATTTAGCTTCTCTTCCTCTGCCCCCCCCCCCCAACTGTCTATAATGCAATGGTGGCAGGTCACCCCTCTTACTGCCTACCCAGCACATTATAATAAAATAAACATTGTTATAAACAACCACATTAAAATAATTATTTATAAATGAAAATATTTAATAGTGCAAAGCTGATAAGTATGTGAAATTCCTGCAGATTATTGTGCCTCCTGAAAAGGAAAGGATTTTAGGCCTCTTTCGAGGGCATCCAATGAGGGGGCCTCTCTCAGGGCCCTTGAAAGCCTGTTCCAAAGGGCAGGACTGGCAAATGAAAAGGCCCTATTACCGGAAGATTTCAACCTTGCCCTTGGAATGGCTAAGAGGCCCACCGCAGAGGAACTGAGGGGGTAAGAGGTCTGGTATGGAGACAGTAAGTCAAAAGGTAGGCAGGACCCAGTCTGTGCAGTGTTCTTTAGGTCAGTAAACTGACCTTGAGGGTGATACGCCACTTCATCGGTAGTCAGTGCAGTTCCTCCAGGACAGGGGTTATATGACGCGACATCGGGTGGGGGCCTGTTAGCAACTGGGTTGCTGCATTCTTCAGTAGCTGCATATGTCGAAGGGCACCTCCACTCACCCTGAGGTAAAGAGTATTGCAGTAGTCAAGTCTAGAGGTGATGAATACATGTATCAGAGAGCGCAAGTCTTCAGGGGGAATCAAGGTTTTAATCTGGGCGATGTTCCTCAGATGGTAGAAGCCACTCTGGACTACAGCCAGCACCTAAAGCTGAAGTGTCATCCTTTCGTCCAGAATGTCTGAGCCGGGCTGCTGCTTTGGGGCATTGTTGCCAGGAGTACATGTTTAGAGCTTGTGGAGGTTCCTGTCGGCTGTTCGCTGGTCCTGCCATTCTCACAGGGTGGAGTACAGTCATGTGCAACTGTGCTTGGCCCTGGGAGGACCGACGAGCCAGCGAACAGATGATATGAGCTTTTAGGAGCTGTAACGTACTGCAGGCATGGAATCTCCTGCAGCCTGACTCTAACATCAGCCATGGGAGATTCTGCAATTCCAGAATTCTGCCATAAGCAAATACTGGGTCTGAATGATCTGTGTTCTGCAAGAAACAGCACATCAAAAAAAATTGCTTTTTTAAACAAACACAGTGCAAATTGGAAATAGACCTGTACTTGGGTGTGAGGCTGGTAATGTGGCGAGTTCCTCTTTAAATGCAGTTAACATTCTATAATGACCTTGGTGTTGGATTAAAATGGTCCATTGGTGTATGAAACCGGGATATCAAAGGGTTGCTGTGCTTTCTAAAAACAGTAGGTGCACAGTTTTTCTCCTGATGATACAATAAATCGGGGTGCCTCAACCGCCCTTCCTCTTCCCCAACCACCATGCTTTTAACCTAGAAAAAAAACTATGAAAAGGGAAGAGTGTAATTGGAGAACACAGAAGAAGAAAGTGTATAGGGTTACCACATTTTAAGAAGCCCAAAGTGGGACATTTCTCACTGAAACGTGATTTTTCGCAGGACAGCGCGTAACCTCGACCAATGCAACAGACTTCTTTTCTCTATATAATCAGCATTAAGGCTAAGTATTGTAGTTTCTTAGTTGCTTCTATTGTATTTTATCATTTTAAGGTATTTTAGTTAAGGTATTATAGTTTTCTGCAACATTTAGTGGAAAGTTAGAAAATACTATTTCCACTATAATGTCAGGACATGTAGTATTTTTCATGTTTTTTGCAGGACACAGCTGCCCAAATCAGGACTGTCCTGCAAAAATCAGGATAGGTGGTAACCCTAAAAATATATCTTTTGCCTTTGACATTTCTAAACCCACACTGTCAGATTTTTGTTTGAGGGGAAAACACTGTTTGGCTTTGGTTGACCCATTCAGACAGTAAACAAATAACTTAATTGTAGTTTGTTTAAATAGTGAAAATGAACTTTCTGTAGTGCTTGCTGTCCTGCAGCATCATCATTTTTCAGATAGGGAGACTTGGGCTGTGGACATGCACTTATAAGAGAAATTAACACATACCCTGGGAAGCCCTCACTTGGTCCTAATGTTTAAGCTAAGGGTCAGTCTTAAGGAGTTCTTTCCAGTTCATGACCAGGGCATTAGCAGTTATCACCTCCTGCATGAAGCTGTTGGACTTTGTATATTTTGAAGGCGTAACCCGCTTATCACCATGGGTCTGAACTCAGAAACAGTTTTAACAAACAGCCTCAAACATATACAGTAGGGTCACCAAACATGTTTTGAAGGGATTTTTTTAAAGTAACTGTTGTCCTTAATGTGCAGATGCTTTTCGCTTGCCTTTTACTTCCTTTTAGTACTGCCTCTCTCATCAGTTTCATCTGGTTCAAGGTCAGTTGGCATTCATCTGTATCCCTCTCCCCCGGGTTGTGCCTGAAAATAGGCAGGATTTGTCTAGTGCACTTACCCAGTCAACAAAAACTAGATAAATAAATAAATAAAAATGACCCCCAGATTCTTAACCTTAGCAGCAGCCACCAACTTGGAGGAACCCAGCCTTACACCAGTTTTCTGATCCATGGCCCCTGCACCCCTTTTCTGACCAGATCTGGGGGCTCAAGGGAACTGATTTGTTAGGGGAAGGGTATGAAAAGGGATCCAAAGGGGAGAGTCTCTAAATTGGGAGTACCTGAGCCAAAATCTTTCTAAGCTCTGCAGGGATTTATAGCTCAGATCAAAGATGTCTTCTTCATGGGCTGGCCCGCTGGCGCAGCAGTTAGATTTCTGCTTGTGACACCGACAACCTGGGTTTGGGAACAGACCCGGGAGTTGGAGGGTTGGCTGGGAGGAGAGGGATTGAGCATCCTGTTGACTGCTGTCCTTTTCCAGGGGGAGGGAGAGGAAGAGTGTCCGGTGCTCAGTGGATCCCTGGTGGAGGCTGGGGGCACTGCTGCGACGGGCACTAGTACGTTAGGGTGGCGGGGTGGATGCTGGATGCCATTGCATGTCCCCGCCCCGGGGCAGGAAAAGCAGCAGAAATGCTGGCCCCCGGCATGATGGCTCATTCTGCTCTGCTGTCCACTGCCTACAACACCCACCGGGAGGTCCCGGGAGTGGGACGCCCCCTCAGTGGCCCCGCCCGCGGGGGTAAGCCTGGGCATGGGGGTGGTGGGCGGACAGGTCCGATGACCTGGGGGGGGGGCAGACCAAAACAAAAATATGTCTTTTTCAGAGACGTGGATAAGGGCATAGATTTCTGAGGAAAAAATTGCAAAGTCTTTGAGTAATGTTCGGGCTGTATAAACCTAGTCAGGATGTCCCGGCAGCCCCACTCTGTGTCTCAGCCTGTCTGCAGTTTTTCTCTGGGCAGGCTTTGTTCTCTGACGAAAAAGATTTGCAAATCTAGGGGCTGAGCCTGATTGACTGGCATCAGTACTGGAAGACCCATTACATGATCCTGAGGTTGATGATCCAGTGTTAGCCTGGGTTAAATCCTGCTCCAGTCTGAAAGTCTCAGAATGTAGGTTTCTGACTCCAAATCAGGCAGCTGAGTGGTGTCTGTAGCCTGTCTGACGATTTTGTTATACATTTTCTTCTGAGGAGGTATCCACCTTTGTGAGCTCCTTGGGGAGGGGGGTGCTCTTTGAATTGCCATTTGTTAAAACTAACAACAGAACTGTCATGACATTGATCAGCTGCTAATCCCTTCTGGGAGGAAGACAACCCCCCCCCCCCAATCGACGTCGGGTACAGACTGTTTATTTTTTTTTGTTTTTATTTTATTGTTACGAATAAGTGAGTCTTTTCAGTCTGATTAGGCAACTCTGAGGGTATAGCAGCATGTGCCCCCAAATCTGGCATCTCACTGCAGGTTACCTGTGAATCAGGTTATTGAACTCCTGAGGCACCATATGTCAAATCCAGGCTGCAGTTTAAAGAAGGCCCTGTACCTGTGCTTGCTTGTGGAGAGTCCCTGTTTTTCAGTCCTGAGGCCCGTGTGAGATCATGCCTGTGCCACGTCTCCTACCTTTTTTCCCCCAGAACCGATATTGTAGCAGGTCACCCGACTCCTGAGATGCAGCCATTTTCCATGATATTTTTCATACTGATCGTGGCCCTTTTCCAGCCGCATCTTAAGTCTGTTCAGATCACGTTCTGGATCAGGGACCCAAGTACTGGCAGCATCCTTGATCCATCCTGTACCTGTGAGTGCAGCATCCACTGACCAGTCATCCTTGGGAGTAGCTTGTTCTTCCAGCCATAACACCGAAAAAAGCCATCAGCGTACTGTCAGGGGAGCACTTTGATCTTTGCCACCCAGTTGGTTGTCCGTGCTGGGGCCAGCATTGTCAGGGCTCAAGTTAACTTCAGTCTCTGCAGCCTTGAATTCATTTACGACTCGGCTGGGGCAGTTTGTGGAGAATTCTGACTCTGCTTTAATGAAGTTCTTCATCCTCTGTAAGAAATTTCAGTAAGTGTCTCTTTCTTTCCTGTAACTCTGACTCTAGTTGTTTTTCAGCAGCTAAACTACCCTTGGATTCAGTAATATCAAGCAGATTTCCACCATACACTTCTGCTGTAACTGTGAACTCATCATTGTCTCGAATGTCCTGAACATTAGTGTCCTCTTCAGTAAAACCGGTCAGAGTACGAGAATTTCCCTGGTGTCCTGATCAGTGGTCACATTTTCACCATTCATTAAAATACCACTAGTAGCTTAACCTAGTTAAATTTCAGTTGGTTTGCAACTGTATCTCCCTGGCCCTACTCCCCCCACCCCCGGACATTCGGACAAGGCTGAAAAAAGGCAGTATTGTCTAGCCCTTCTTTCCCAATCAACAAAAACTAAACAGAGAACCACAAGTTGCAAATTTTTTTTTTCTTTTGTTTCTGTGCCTGTGCTTTTGTTTCTGTGAGCAAGTAAGTGATCTACTGAGAAATATAGGATATTCTTGTCTCAGAACAGGACAATCAGGGGCTTAAAGGGCACATAGGCAGAAAGTAAGGAGAGAGAGAGAGAGAGAAAAAAAACAGAGGAAAGAGTAAGGATTGCAAACAGTTAAGGGGCCAGAAATAAGACATGATTGGAGTGGTGCAGTGGCTGTGGAGCAGCAGTCTTCCGGGAGACGTTATGGAGGATGCGGTGTTGTCCCATCTGCAGGCACCTCTCTGGGCTGAGGGAGGAGGTTGCTCATCTCCAGGCTGAGTTGGCTAGGATTTGTGGGACCTCCTCTTCCATCCAGGGACCACCAGTGCCACTGCCGTTGCCTCAGAGGTTGCCAAGAAAGAGGAGGCGGTTGGACCACGTGGGCTCAGGGAGGGTGAGGGTGGTGGAACAAGTGCATCCCTCCAGTTGTACCTCTCACATTCCTATGCCATTCTGGCAAAGTGTGGTTCCTCTATGGAGGCACCCGCAGTGGAGACCAAGGAGGATGCTGGAACCTCCACAAAGGAGACCCACAGGAGGGTGGCAGGGGACCCTGCAGGGAAGGAAACAACTCCTGGTGGGGACTCCATTGTTAGGAAGGTAGAACTGGGGAGGAAGGGAGAGGGGAGGTAGGGTGGTGCCTGCCTGGCGCCATGGCTTGAGGGACAGGGAGCGAACCTCAGGATTGCCGGAGCAGCTACACAGGAGGAGTTGGATGTCATTGTCCACCTAGGGACAAATGACCAGGCTAAGAAAGGGATTAGAGAAGTGCAGGAAGAGTTTGTGGAATTGGGGAGGGCCTTGAGTCAGGTAGCATGCACGGTAACCTTCTCGGTGCTGCCCATCTATGGCATAGGAGAGGCTAGGGTTCCGCACCATGGAGATCCAATCAGTGGTTGAAAAACTGGTGTGGAGCCCAGGATTTGGCTTCATTGGGGACTGGGATCCACCTGGAGTGATGCAAGCCTATACTGGCATGATGAGCTGCATCTGTCCGGGAGGGAACCAGAATCCTAGGTGATAGGTTTAAATGCTTCATTGGCAAGCTTTTAAACCAGCCAAGGGGAGGCACTAGAAAGGAGCAGGGAAATCCTAGCCCCCAAATAATCATAGTAATAAGTGCAGAACACCAACATAGAGGTGTCGATAGGGAGAAGGGCAGGGGTAAATGGAGAAAGTGACAGCGCAAGAAGGACAGGGATGGGGCAAAGGAGTAAGGCCATCAGGAAATGGAGGGTAATGAGTACCAATGCCCGTAGTCTGTGCAACAAGCTCCCTGAGCTGGTGGCCTTGATGGAAGAGGGATGCCTGGCTATCGTAGCAGTCACAGAAACATGGTACACGAGAACCATGACTGGGATGTTAACATACCAGGGTACATAACCTACAGGAGAGAGACAGGCAAGGGAGAAGAGGGGAGGTAGCTCTCTATGTAAAGGAAGGGATAAAAGCAACTGAACAAAAGAGTAAACAGGGAGGAGAGGAGACACTGTGGGTCACCTTCGAGACTGGAAAGGGCACCACAGTCCGCACAGGGGTTGTGTACAGACCCCCATGTCAGGGGGAGGGAATGGAGGAGGATATGATAGAAGGCATTCTTAGAATGGCAGAGAAAGGGGAGATACTGTTGATGGGAGACCTGAATATGCCAGATGTTCACTGGAGCACATTTGCTACAGCCACATCCAAGAGCAGGGCCATTCTTGATGCCCTACAGGTGACAGGCCTTAGATAGTTAGTTTCGAACCCACTGTGAGGGAGCAATCTTAGACCTCATACTTTCAAACGGGGCAGGAGAGGATCTCTAGATCTAGAAGTGGGTTGCCATCTGGGGACAAGTGACCATCAAACAGTGTGGTTCACGTTAAACTCAGCTACAGAGTCAAGCCACATGAAAGTGAGGGTACTGGACTTTAGGAGGGCTGACTTTGGCAAGATGGAGAGTGCCTCAGAAAAGCACTAGCAAACAGGCTAGAAGGAGGTGGAGCAACAATGGGAATCATCAAAACTGCCATCACAGAGGCAACAAGCCTTTGTGTGAAGCAAATAAATAAATCAAAATGAAAGAAAAAGTCACTATGGTTCTCAAAAGAGGTGGCTGTGAAAGTCAGAAGAAAAGAGAGTTCTGAAGCATACGGAAACACAAGGAGCAGGACAGAGAGCTGTACCACTTAAGGCAGAAGGAAGCAGGGAGGGAAGTCAGAATAGCAAAGGCCCAAACTGAGGAAAAGATAGCCAACTCAGTTAAGAAGGGGATAAAACTTTATAGGTACATCAGCGAGTGTAGAAAGACAAAGGAGGGATAGTGAGGCTGAATAGAATGAGCGGTGGGTGGGCAGAGGGGACAGTGAAAAAGTAGGATACTGAATGAATATTTCTGCTCAGTGTTCACAAAGACGAGGGGAAGTGCCTAATCCAATTAACAGAAGCACTCTTGATAGGGGGTTGATCCCAGTCCTTTCACAGAAGAAAGGGTTCTGCAAGAACTCCTAAAACTGAAGGTGGACAAAGCAATGGGTCCTGATGGAATTCACCCCAGAATTCTAAAAGAATTAAGGAGGAACTAGTGAAACCACTGGCTACTCTTTTTATAAATCATGGGAGGATGGTGTGGTACCTGAGGACTGGAGGAGGCAGCTGTGATTCCCTTCACAAAGTGGGACCAAGACAGAGGTAGGAAACTACAGACCTGTCAGTCTGACCTCTGTGGTAGGGAAAGTGATGGAGTCACTTCTGAAGGAAAGAGTAGTTGAGTACCTAGAGGCCAGTGGAGCACAGGACCAAGGCAGCATGGGTTCACATGGAAGGTCATGTCAGACGAATCTAATAGATTTCTTTGACTGGGTGACCAAAGTAGTAGACCAGGGAGGGGCTGTGGACATGGCCTACCTAGACTTTAGCAAGGCATTTGACACAGTCCCACACAAAAGATTAATAGTCAAACTAACCAGCCTGGGAGTGGGTCCCAGGGTGATAGCCTGGGTAAAACATTGGCTGCACAACAGGACACAGAAGGTAATTGTAAATGGAGTCCACTCTGGAGAAAGAGGGGTTCTAGGGACATGGATATGTTGTTCATCCACACTTATTGGCAGGTTCCTTGCTGCTTTAAATCTTGCCGGAAGGTCTTCAAGCTGGCTCCTCCCACCCACCCAGGTGGTAAAACTCTCGGCTCTGCCCCATGACGCCAGATCTTCCTTACCGCTTGGAAGCTCAGGTTCCCTCCTTAGCGCTCTGCGTTTTCGACTGGTTCCTGGAAATTTTGGTCTTCGAATTCAGTTGGAAGTTTTCTGAAACTCTCGATCTTCTTCTTTCTGCTACGATGGCTCATTCTTTTTCCGGCTCGCTGAGGCGCCCGGCATATTCCTCCAGAAAAGACCCACACTCCATGTGCGTTTACTGCCTTGACTTGGATCATGATCCTCAACTTTGCGATTTTTGTTGTGCCCTTTCGGCCAGCTCTCTGGAGGATTGTGCGGCCCGTTCGGGGCTCGGGTGACTGGAAATTTTTCCCGCTCCAGAAAATTCCTTGGAGACTCGTCGGGCAGTGTCCGCGTTGACGGCCTCGGCTGAGCAGCTCAATCTTCCTCCCTCCGGGGAGGGGGCGGCCGCCCCTCCCTCTTCCTCGGTCGCGGCACTTATCCCGCTCTCCTTGAGTTCTCCTCATGCAGCTTCATTCAAGGAGCTTCGCCAGTTCCTTTCCTTGAAGGGAGAGGGACCTTCGGGACCTGCCTCTTGGCCCAAGTCCAAGGAGTTGCAGGCTAAGTCCCTTCATCGATGCCGGAGGGAGTGGGAGAGTTCCCCCTTCCCTGCCGGCTGATGTTCGACTTCGGTCGAGGATGCAGCTCTGACCGCTGGCCTCACGGTGTCCCTGTCAGGTCAGCCGGCCAGGACTTCCGTCGACGTTGTCTAGTCTCTCGACCCGTCATCTGGGCTGTCTTCTACTGGAGCCGCCATCCCTTCGCCGGTTTCCCCGGCGGAGGCTGAGGTTCTGCCTGTACCTTCGGGTCGACAGACCTCTGCCCTTTCTTCCAAGCCGAAGGAGGAGTGGGCGCGCCCCGCTCCTTCTCAGGCCCATCCTCTGTTCCCCCGAGGATTCAGGTCTCGGTCACGGACCTCCTCTCGGTCTAGCCGCTCACGCCGACCTTGGTGTTCTCGGTCGGTGCACCGAGTCAAGTGGCATTGCCGTTTCCTCGTGCCCCTCCTCGGATGAGGAGTGGCTTTGATGCCGTTGGCATCGACGTTATGAGGAGTTTATGTGGCGGCAGCTGTTGTTGTCCGGGAATCAATCGATCCCGATTCATTCTCCAGCTAGTAAGCAGCTGCCGCCCGGTCGGCCGACGCAACCGCTCGAGGCAGTCGAGGTGCCCTCTCCGGGGCCAGTTGCTCGTCCGATCCCTGCTGCCCCACCATCCTCGGTGGAACCCAGGCCGGGTCATGACCTGTCCCGCAGGTTATCTGTTCCCCTCACTCCCGCCCACCTCGGCGGACGAAGAGTGACTCAGGCCTGCGGCAGCTTTTTGCAGACCCCTCGGAGCCCGAAATCGACTCCTCTATGTTTCCTAGCAGGGAGGACCCAGGGTCTTCTCTGGAACATTCCGCGGACGACAGCCCAGCGTCCTTTATGGGTCTGCTCCAGCTCATTTCGGAATTCACCGGGATGCAGCTCGAGCCCGTTTCCAGACGGGCCCCTTACCCCCTTACGGAGATTCTAGACCGAGGGGGTTCACCCTTGGAGGCCTTCCCGGTGGCTGAGGCAATCAGGGCCCAGCCTGAGCTCTGGGCGGCGGCCTACTTCCTGCTCGCCATCGGCCAGGATGGCCAGGAGTACTCTGTCCCTGTCGGTTCTCTGTCCGTTTTCGAACACCCTCGCTGAGGGGGTAGTTACCGAAAATGTTTTCCAATGTTCTGGAAATGCTAGGGATGTGGATAGGCCCCCTGACAAGGAGTCCAAAAGGATGGATTATGTCAGGCGCAAGGTTTACGCTGCGTCCTCCCTAGGCCTCCATCAGATCAGCTCGGCTGCACTGATGGCACATTTCTCCCACTCCCTCTTGGGCTCCCTGGATGAGGTCCTCCCTCATCTCCCGGCCGACCTGTGGACCACGGTCCGGCAGGTGCGTGACCAGGGTAGGGCGGTGGCAAAACAGCAGCTCCAGACGGCTCTGGATCTGGGCGACTCCTGTGCCAGATCGGTGGTGGCCGCGGTGGCCATGCGCCGCAGAGCGTGGCTGAGGTTATCCTCCTTCTCTTTGGAAACCCAGCACGAGTTGGCGGACATTCCCTTCTTGGGGACTGACCTTTTCTGCCCTGGAGTGGAGGGACACCTCCAGGGGTCCGAGAAGTCCGATGCCACTCTGGACTCGGTCACTCCCGCCCGGAGGGACAAGGGCAGCCGGCAGCCTTTGCATAAGCCCCTTTGCCCCCAGTCCCTGCGGCTCGACCGGCCCAGCACGAGGGCCAACAGGCATGCGCTGGGCAGCCTGACTCCAAACCAGCGTCTTCCTCCAAAAGGAAGCAGGGAGGTAAAGGTCCGAGAGCTCCCTCAGCCTCTTCCTCCCCCAAGCCTGCTCAGTGATGGGCTGGCGGGGCTGTCCCCGTCGCTTACTCCGGGTTCCCCATGGGATGTGCTCACGCACCTCCACTTGGTCCGCTTTCCGGACCTCTAGGGGTCGGATGTGCTAAGGAGGCCCTGTCTCGGGTTTGCGAGCAGGTTCCACCCTTTCGAGCCGTTGCCCCACAGGGATCTTGGGGTCCACAGCCTCTTCGTCGGCCCGCTGAGCCAACTTGCCTGGCCCTCTAAATAGGGGTGATCAGGAAGGTTGCGGATCCTCCTTCTGACCCTGGGTTCGTGTCCAGGTATTCCTGGTCTCAAATGGACGGGGGTCTTGCGCCCCATTCTTCCTCACACCTGGATGGTCTCTCTGACTTAGATATCCCATCCTCAGAATGGGCATGTGGCTTCGCTCCTGGGCCTCCAGGACATACTTACTTCTCGCTCTGTCCGTATCCTGGGAGACTCCTCCCTTTCCTAGCGGGGGATCTCCTTACGAGTTCCAGGTCAGGCCCTTCGGTCTCTGCCCAGCAGCTTTCTGCGGCATCGAGGGGCCTGGGCGTAACCCCACCCGGATGGCGGCCTGACTACAACCCTTCCGGGTGGAAGGGGTCGATCCAGAGTTCTGGATCTCAGGCTGGTCTCCTGTTATCGGAGCCACGTTGGAACTGGTGCCTTAGTGGGTGACCCTTCTTCGGGACCAGGCTCGACTCTTGAGTCCGAGCTCGGCTCCTGGCGGACAGGGCTGGGGTTCTTCCCCCCCTTACCTGGTCAGGTCTGACTGGGCAATTGCGCCCTGCCAGGACCTCCTGCTCCTCCTGGGCCTCGCGGCGGCCGGCTCCAGCGTGGTCTGTTGGACCCGCTGGTTCATGCTTCCTTGTGGGACTGGCCAGCCAGCAGTCACAGTGCTGGCTTCCTTGGACCAGTTCGTGACTACAGCCCAGGAGTTAGGGAACGCTCTCCTTCGGACCGTTCCACCTTTTGCAGGAGAACATCCTGTTCGTCCACCCCGAGTCGATGGTCTGCTCCGGCCGATGCTTCTCGGATGGGTTGGGGTGCCCATCAAGGGGAATACAGAGTGCTCTGCCTCTGGTCCTCTCGGGAGTCCTGATGTCTTTCCTACCCGCTGGAGCTCCTGGCAGTCCGCTTTGCTTGCACTGCTCGCTCCGTTTGTGCGGGTCTAGTGGTTTAAGTCCAGGCAGACAACACCACGACCATGTGCTACCTACCCTGCCAGGTTCGGACGAGCCCCTTGCATCTCGTAAGGAGGTTCTCCGTATTGGGTCTTTCGCGCAGCTGGGAAGCGGTTTCCTAGCCATTTGATGGCAGGAGTCTCCAGCTCCCTGGCTGATGCCCTAAGCCGGACATAGGCTACACCTCACGAGTGGTCTTCCCTGCCGGAGGTAGCACAGGATCTTCTCCCTCCTCCCCTCCAGGGAGAATACAAGGCTGAGACTGTCTCATGCCTGCCCCCTCAGCAAGGTTTGCTGTAGGGGATGCCGTCGAGGTCGCGGACCCCGGGCCTATTCTGCGCCTCTCCCCCATTTCCCTTGACCCACGGGCAAGGTGAGGAGGGACTAGGCGCAGGCGATGCTGGTAGCCCCAGACTGGTTGGCCAGCTCTGGTATCCAGCTCTCCTCAGTCTCAGCCCCAGGCTCCCGAGGCGGCTTCCAACCCGCTCGGTCCTGATCTCTGTTTTCAGGGGAAGGTTTTTCCATCTGGACCTTCAATCCCTGCACCTAAAGACCTGGTCCCTGTGTGGCTAGGGGCCAGGCCTGGGGTCTTTCGGCAAGATCCTCGACATTTTCGAGGCATGCTGCCTGGAGTCGGCCAAACATGCTCGCCTTCAAATGGTAGAGTTCTACATTTGATGTTGGGACAGGGCCGGGGGCCCCTCTCCCATCCCTCGGCGAGCATTCTGGACCATCTGCGGTCCGTTCTTTTTGAACCAGGGCTTCGGCCGACCACCCTCTGGGTGCTTCTATTGGTCTCCCCTGTCTTCCGGGCGCGGGCCGGAAGGCAGTCAGTGGTGCAGAAAAGGTGGTCTGGCGCTTTTCTAGGCCTCGATCACACCTCCCCTTCGGGAGAGTATCCCCATTCTGTGGGATCTTCGCTGGTATGGACTTAGCTCATGGGCAAGCGGTTCGAACCTTTGCACAGGTGCGAGTTCCCCACCTGTTGTGGAAGAACACCTTCTTGGGGCTACTCTGCCATCCAGAAGGAGGGGAGAGTTCCAGGCGCTCCTTTGAATATCCCTATCTGGTCTTCCACAGGGACAAGGTTGTCCTGCGCCCCACCCGAAGTTCCTTCTGTTGGCGATGGTGGAGTTTTTTCCCTATCCGGGTATTGCCTTTGCCGGGGTTCATCCCCATTCACGCCTTGGAGGCCGTATATAGGTTCCTTGGGGACCCTATTTAAATGCTCGCCTATCCAGGGAGCGTAGGACTGAAGTTCGGGAGAGGTTCGCCAGCTGTTTATCACCTACGCTGAAGCCACACCTGGCAGACCTGCAGCCAAGTGGACGACGAGTGGGTGGGTCACCTCCTGCATAGGTCTCCGCTATAGGTGGGCAGGCATGGAGCCTCCCAGAGGGATAAGTGCTCATTTTACCCCTTCCTGCATCGGTGGCTGCTTCCGAGGATACTCCGTCCAGGATATCCATGAGGGCTTCTACCTGGAAGCAGGCTTTACTGTTTTCCCTTTCACATCGACCTTGGGTCACGCTGGGATGTTGGTCGGGTCTCGTACTCCAGTCTTTTCACCTAAGTAGGGGGTGTGCGCCTTGCCTCCCTCCTCCCGGAGAACTGCTAGGAGTCTGCCAATAAGTGTGGATGAACAACATATCCATGTCCCTAGAAATACAGGTTACTCACCTGTAACAGGAGTTCTAGGAATGGTATATGTTGTTCATCCACACGACCCACCCAGCCTCCCCGGCTTCGACGCACAACCTGGCTTCCAGCGGGCTAGATCTGGCGTCATGGGGCGGAGCCGAGAGTTTTACCACCCGGGTGGGTGGGAGGAGCCAGCTTGAAGACCTTCCGGCAAGATTTAAAGCGGCAAGGAACCTGCCAATAAGTGTGGATGAACAACATATACCATTCCTAGAACTCCTGTTACAGGTGAGTAATCTGTATTTACTAGTGGGGTACCGCAGGGTTCAGTATTGGGTCCAGTCCTTTTTAATGTCTTCATCAGAGACATTGCAGAGGGACTGGAAGGAAAAGTATGCCTTTTTGCAGATGACACAAAGATCTGCAACAGGGTTGATACACAAGGAGGCGTGGAAAGGATGAAAAGGGACTTGGCAAGGTTGGAGGAATGGTCAGAAGTATGGCAGCTAGGATTCAGTGCAAAGAAGTGCAAAATAATGCACCTGGGAAACAAGAACCCAGGGGAAGAATACACAATGGGTGGGGAGGTAGTAACAACAACAAAAGGAAAGGGACCTGGGGGTAATCATATCAGATGACCTTAAGGTTAACAAGCAATGTGAGAAGGCAGTAGGGAGGGCTGGGGTATACTGGGATGTATAGGAGAGGCATCAGCAGCAGAAAACAGGAAGTTGTTATCCCTCTGTACAGACAGTTGGTGAGACCCAGCTGGAGTACTGTGTCCAGTTCTGGAGACCCCATTTCCAAGAGACATAGACAGGATAGAGGTAGTCCAGAGGAGGGCAACTAAAATGGTGCAGGGTCTGCAAGAGAAGCCGTATGAGGAGAGACTAAAGGAGCTTAATATGTATACCCTTGAGGAAAGAAGGGAGAGGGGGGACATGATAGAAACTTTTAAGTACCTCAGTGGAATCAACAAAGTCCAAGAGGGTAGCATCTTTCAGAAAAAGAGACTTGCAAGAACAAGGGGACACAATTTAAAGATAGAAGGAGGGCGGTTCAGGGGCAATGTGAGGAAGTATTATTTCACAGAGAGGGTAGTGGATGCATGGAACAGCCTTCCTGAGGAGGTTGTGGGGTCTAAAACTATGGGAGAATTCAAGAATGCATGGGACAGACATAAGGCAATTCTTGTGGTGGGTAGGAAGAAGTAGGCTGTTGGTTAACTAGGATCTGTGGCCGATCCTGTAGGTAGGGAAATGGGCAGACTAGATGGGCCAAGCGGTCCTTATCTGCTGTCAAAGTCTGTGTTTATATGTTCTATGTCTCACTCAGCTGGCCTGTGGCCCACTCAGGACTCTGCAGCATCCCAGCCCTGTTTCCTACGCCATCTCCTAGGGCTTACCTTTGTTCACCCGAAAATTGCATTTATTTCTATATTTTTATGTTAGTGAGCCTAATTCAGTGAAGAATTATAAACTTGGTCTCACAATCTTAGTGGCTTTTAACACAAACTATGTTGAACATAGTGCTGAACACAAACATATACTCCCTAGGGACCCTCACAGACTCTGTAATCTGTAACCAAACCCCCTCCTCCCTTGCAGCTCTACTTGTACCACGGACACCTGCCCACGGATTACGCTCAGCAAACAAATTTCTACTTACCGTGCCCAAGTGTTTTACTTCAAAAGGCTCTGGAGCATTTCACTGCACTGGCCACCTGGAACTCCCTCCCTCCAGCCCTGAGGCAGGCTAACTCCCACCCAATCTTCAAAAAGGAACTATATTGCCACCTATCCTGGGTCCCCTGCACATGCTTTGATCCCACTTAATGCCTCACAGCAAACCACCGTATTTCGTCCAAGACACTGCTGCACTTCAAAATAAGCTTTGCTATAAAATGTCTTTATAGCTGCCACTTAGCCCAGTTTCAGTTGTTATTTGCTATTTGCATGTACTGATGTCACTTTTGTCATCTCTGCATAGCTATATGTGTTATCTCAAGTACTGTCTGACTTGATCTGTATTCTAACCTACCTGTACTATATACTATGTACCTGTACTATATACTATGTATTGTATAATCTTATCTCATTTTATGTATGTATTCTCCCAGGTCGTGCCTGAAAATAGTCAACTTTGGCTAGTGCACCTAACCCGGTTAACAAAAACTAAATAAATAAATAAACAACCTTATTGTTTACATTAGTAGCATCAGTTTATAATATGATGTCCTTAATATGCCATGGTGGCCATGCAGGAATTTGTGCCCTGTACTGTACTCTGTACAGCACAGGGCACTAAAGGGGTTAAACAGGATTGCATAGCTGTGTACTTTGCAGTGTTTCTAGCTCGGAGCTGTCAGGCTTCAGTCCCTGTAATTGGACTGGCTCCTGGGGACTGTGGCTGCTTCCCAATTGGATGCTGCAGATCCCCACTGAGAAAGGAAGCACACAAGGCACCTTTTTCAAAACACAGCTCGGCCACTGCCTTGCTGTACTGCTCTCTCGACAATCTTTTTTTGCCCACTCCCTCCTCCCTCCTTTATTAAGTACACTTTCCCAGTGATCCACGCCCCCTGAGGCCTCACACTAGTCAATTACAGCAACTGCTTAAAGGGGCTGTCCTTTCTGTAACTTCTTAAAGGGATGATCCTGTCTTGAGTTCACTTGTCTCCTCTAAGCAATTCCCCTATATTCTTCATGAAGTGTAATCGGTAGGATACCCCTACCTGTTGAAGATAAATCCTTAAGACATCTGTGCCGTCAGGCTGTTTTCATGTATCTTTGTGTACCATCAATCCCTGTTTCTTTTAGCTAGTCTAACATGGAGCAGTGATCCTTGAGACTTATAGAACCTAGCTAGTGAGTCTTGGTGCAACTCGCACCCTGTTAACACATTGGGCAATCATGGCAGTCCTCGTGTAGTTTCAGTTACTTACCTGCTTATGTATGGTACCCCACGTGACAGACCATTCGAGCAGAATTGACCCCAACATAGTCATGCCTACCACTGCTAGACTACCTTTATATTAATACTACATATAACTTATGCTGCCACTGCATGACTCCGCACCCTTCTCACTTTGTGGAATCTCCTCGAAGTAGGACCGCTACCTTGTTACCAATATGTGGCCCCTCACCGCACCCACCCAAAACCTACACGTCTTGGTGCTATACTGGATGGACCATAGGCTGTGCGTCCCTAGGTCAGCACAAGTGGAAACTTTGGACTCTGGACCCCCGCACTCAAACTTATACTAGATGCAGAAAGATTTGTGCTTTCAAACTACTCCTCGCTGCCCTAAGGAAAATTGTATTCCTACTACTTTTGTGTTCAGGTAATGTTGAACTCAACCCTGGTCCCACAAAAGCTCTCTCATCTCCATCCGACCTTACAAGACTTAAAGGAGTCAGCTTTATGCACGCAAATGTTTGCAGTCTTTTAAAGAAATTTATATCAGTCCAGGCATGGATTACTCATACCGCACCAGACATACTTGTGCTCTCTGAATCCTGGCTTCGAGCATCCACCCCAGATAGAGAGGTTAACATCCCTAACTACCTCCTATTTAGAGCCGATAGGCAGACCAGGGGAGGCGGAGTAGTCATCTACGTCAAAAACAAATTTTCAGTGTCCATCCTAGACTCTACCTCTATTGCAGGTGGATTCGAATGTTTGTCCCTTAAAGTTGAACTTTCCCCATCAATGGCTTTCCGTGTCATAGGCTGTTACAGACCACCAGCCGCGGGGCTTCAGCTCCTGTCCCATCTGTCATCTATTATGGGCTCTGTCCCCATTGAAACAATTATTCTAGGAGACCTTAATTATGATTGGTTGACTAAGGTCTCGTTACCCCTGAAGCAGTTCTATGACTCCCACGGGTTCACACAACTTATTACTGAGCCAACTCGCATTAACAAGAAAAACCCAATGAACAGCACCCTATTGGATGTCCTTCTCGTAAGCAAACCATATTCCTTTTCCCATGCCGGAATTTTTTCAGCTGATGTTAGTGACCACTGCTTCATTGCTGGTATAAGAACTGACGCTAAACCCTTACCAACATCTAAATTTTCCACTGAAAGTTCCAGACAGAGCTTCGATCCTCTCGCATACTTTAATGAATTAAAAAACTCTTTGCACTGGCAGAGATTTTACCTTGTTAAATCGGTGAGTAATGCCTACGACATCTTCCATGACATTATAACCAGTGCCCTAAATAACCATGCTCCTCTGGTAAAAGCACGTATAAAAGCTAGAACATGCCATTGGTTCTCAGCGGACCTCAAGGCTGCCTTACTAAAAAGAGATCAACTCTGGAAAAAGGCTCGCAAATCACACACAGACGAAGACTGTTCAGGACAGCTAGAAATGCCTGCACTAAGATGGTCAGAGAGGCCCAGGCCAATTTTTACTGATCTGAGCTAGATTCTGCGTCAAAATGCCCTACCAAGTTCTGGTCCACACTAAAAGAACTGACTGGTCATTCTCCAGGAAATGTGCTTCCCTCCAAAATTACCACTGACAGTGCTATAATCGATGACAGAAACGAGATCCTGCAGGCCTTCAACAATTATTTTGCCACTGCAGGCCTAGCATTCGATAACGCTAAATCGGTTTGCTTACGAGAAGGACATCCGAAGGACATCCGATAGGGTGCTGTTCATTGGGTTTTTCTTGTAAGCAGACTGCGTTCACAGATCAACATTAAGCTCCCAGAACAGAGTAACGATATCATAACTTTCTCATTCTTACCCACCTCCGTAAAGGAAGTTGAAGATCTTTTCCTAAAATTGGACACTAAAAAAAGTGCTGGGGCTGACTTCTTCAACCCATATTACTTGAAAATTGCTTATCACATCCTTGCCGCACCTATCTCTCACTTATTCAACCTGTCCCTATCGCAAGGTTCCCTTCCTCAGTTATGGAAAGGTGCTCACGTCATCCCTCTGTTTAAATTAGGGGATCCCTGTGACCTAAATAATTATAGCCCAATCTCCCTCCTCCCCATACTCTCCAAGCTCCTAGAAAAAATTGTGGATACCCAGCTGAGATCTTTCATAGACAACCCAAACTTACTAAACCCTATGCAGTCAGGCTTCAGAGCAAAGCACAGTAACATTACGGCCCTGGCAAAAGTAACTAACGACTGGCAACAGGACTTAGACAACAAAAAATTCATCTGTGCAGTTTTCCTGGATCTCAGTAAGGCCTTCGACACCGTCGACCACTGTTTGCTCCTCTCCACTTTACAAACAATAGGCGTAGACTGAACCTCCTTGTGTTGGTTCCATGACTACCTTACTGGTAGGCAACAACAAATCAAGGCTGAAGGGGAGCTTTCTTCACTCAAACTGATAAAAAGAGGTGTCCCTCAGGGGTCCATATTGGGACCATTACTGTTTGCTATCTATATCAACAGCCTGGATGTAGGCATTAAGGAAGCAAGCATTCATCTGTTTGCTGACGACATGCTGCTCTACATAAGCTGTGAAATCTCCTAAAGCTGCCTGTGGCGACCTGCAAACCGACTTTAACATCCTGCAGCACCAGCTCCTCAGTAAAAGACTACTACTTAATGCCAAGAAAACCAAGGCAATGCTATTCTGACCAGCTGGCCAGGGGGCATTTCTGCTGCTGCTGGTCCATTACTTTCTATCTCCACCTTACTAGGTGAACATCTTGAATACGTACCGAAATTCAAGTATTTGGGTGTCTGGATAAACAATAAACTTTTCTTTATGGGACATATAGAAGAACTGCTGAAAAAGCTGAGGCAGAGGCTTAGACTCTTGTTCAGAATAAATTGCCTCCTGACCGCAGACGCCAAAAGACAGCTCGTCCAATCCACGTTCCTCTCACTAATTGACTATGCTGACTTCATATATAGCCAGTGCCCAGCCTCACACCTTGCTTAACTGGATGTACTGTATCATAGAGCTCTGAGATTTATAACAGGCCTCCACTTTTCCACCCACCACTGTTCACTATGTGCAGCTGTGGGTTGGCCCTCCCTTCAACACAGGTGGTATAGAAATGCAGCCCTCTGGATGCTCCAAGCCATCACCAACAAACTCCCGCAATACATTGCTGACTGTCTTCCACTAAGCCTGATTGGGAATTATGCCTTGAGAATTCATGCGATGGTTTCCCTGGAAGTACCTAGGATCAGTACCCACTTTGGAAGAGCAGCCATAAGCTTTGTCCTGCCCACGCTTTGGAATAGGATACAGAAATCACTGAGACTTAGCTCCCCTGTTAGTCTTGCTATGTTCAAGACCCTGTATGCCAAAATATTTGTGGAGCTCTGTAACTGTTTCCACCGTTCCTAGTTGTCCAGCTGATGTTTCCGCTCAATCTAAGTCCTTCCTGTTCAAACTAAGTGTTCCCTTACCAAGATTACTCCCCCCTCTCTTAGTCCATTCTAGTCCCACTGGTACTACCAGTTCACCTCAGTCCATTCCAGTCCCACCGGTACTATGTACTCACTGCAACAACCCCCCCATCACCCACTCTTATGCCCTGATACCACCTGCTTAGTATCCCAGAATCTTTCTGCCAGCGTCCCTGCCTCCTACGTGTGCGCTTTTCCATATCCCAGGGACTCCTTTACAGACTATGAACATGCTATTGATGGACAGGATTGTAAAGGCATCTCTGTATGTATTATTTACCTTTATTTCTACACTGTATATACTTTGTTGTATACGTCTTGTTACTGTTGTTTTATGTATATTTTGCTTGTACTCTATTCTGTACCCTCGTCCTTGCAAACTGCAGGTCCACCTTGTAAATGAGCTTGCTCAATGGTGATTGCCTGGGTAAATAAAGACTTTGATTGATTGATTGATAAGTAAACAAGAACATAATGGGCTCGATTCAGCAACACGGTCTGCACACTTTACATGCCTATTTCCAATGTTTTATGAAAGGAATGGGTATGTAACGAGTGCATAAACTACTGCTGAATAGAGTCCAGTATTTGATACAAAATATTTTGTGAACATCAAGAATACCACTAATTCTATGATTACTGTTGAGCTAAAAAAAGCTACAATAAATGTGCACGTAAAGTAGCACTCATTGTTCACATGTAAAATAGTAAAAAGGGGGTGCAACAGCTTCAGACTTCAGAGATGGGTTTAACACCTTGCTAATCTTCGTTAGATGTATGGTTAAAGGCTGGAAAATATATTTTTTGTCTGCTAGAATCTTATAACAGGTTTTTATTAAATCAACTGCTAAGACGCATGCAATTTGCATTCATTCTGTGTATAGCTCCAGCTGGGCGAGGGAGGATTGGAGTCTTACTTGACATAAGGGGCTTGTTTCAAATTCGAGCAGACAAAAAGAGCTGGTTGTGTTCCTGAGAGAATTCTTGTCAGGGACAGGCTTGTCCCATCATCCCCAAGGAGAGGGGCGGTTTCGTGTTAAACAGACAGAACAAACGAACACCAGAATCGGGTGTGGCTGATTTTGCAGTGCTTGGAGACATATGAGCCTGGTAGTCCTCAGAACTGAAACACAGCTGGGTATGACAGGAGGAATTGTTTCCAGACAACATTTGTTTTTACATCAATAACCTGCTTTGAAACCACAAAATGTAGGGAACTATTAAAAAGGGGCTAGTGCAGTTTGATGTAAACCTAGACAAATGATCACTCTGTTAGTTACCATCTGTCTGAATGTTCTAGGCTGTATGGATTTGCATTTTATAGGGCTGAATATGAGTTTTATGCATCATTTTCTCCTCCTCAGTTAAATGGTGCTCTGTGGGGGCACAGTGCTAATGTCAATAGAACTGAATAGGGGATCTTTTTTTAGCAACAGGCAATGTTGGCTTTAATTATATTTCATTTTTGTTACTCAGGTAAGGGCAGTAGACGCACAAGTCTGCTTTCAGGCATGGTCCTAGAGAATACAAGTCAAAACACAGTAGAACAGAATATTATATATATAGCTTAGTACAAAGTACACAGGAGTGCCAAAAGCGTGCATAATCATACAGCAACACAGAAAAACAGGTAGAGAAGCAAACTAATGCTGGGCAGCACGGTGCCTGCACAGATCATAAAAGAGCAACCATTAATCAGTTAGGCACAATTACATACGTTAGAGGCAATCTGATATATCTGCAGTTCGCATCTGAAGATTACGTGAGAAGGGGAGTGATGAAGATCCATCAAAGGGAGTTCTAAAATTTGGGGGCAAAAGAGGTGAAGACCTATTCAGTCATATTAGTAGTACACTTGGGAACATGAGGGTAGTCCTGATGAAAGTAATGGGTGTTTACTCACGTGGTAAAGATGATTGTGTTAGTTGCATCCATGACACTCCAGACATTACCTCATGGGTTCCCAACCCACCTCATAGGCTAGTGATGCACATGTGACCCAGATCAAATTTCGCAGTACACCTTGGTAACAGAAGTCCCTTGTCTCCAGTTTGATTCTTCCATAGCTGAAAAAGATAACTTATGCCAAAAGATACACTCTTTTCTGTGGCTCCCCCACTAAAACCTGTATGAAGAATAAACAGATTTCTGAGTGCGAATTTACCACCACTTTATGTTTATTTTCTATCTGTACAGTTCTAGATTCGGTCCCTTACGGTACCGACAGATATAAAAACTTTCGAGCTACATGTAAACAGAACTGCAAGTAATCAATTATGCTTGAAGTTTTAATGTGCCCTTGCGGAGCTCAGTATTCAGTGTACATGGTATTGCCGTCATGATCGTTCTGAAGGGAGGGCCATGGAGTGTCATGGATGCAACTCACACAATCACCTTTACCAGGTGAGTAAACACTCATTGTGTTAGTTGCCATCCATGACACTCCAGACATTACCTCATGGGTTACTTATAAGAAGCAGTTCACCAATCCCTCAGGGCGGGTCAGGGCGATCAGAAGGCAATGAGTTTTGGTACGCTGTGGTTAAGATTTGATTGGCAAAATTAGATCTTTGTCTATACAGTGTCTCAAGTCTATAATATCTTGCGACGGTATGGACGGAAGTCCAAGTTGCTGCTCTGCAAATGTCTTCCATGGGCACATTAGCTCTTTTTGCCCAGGAAGTTGCCATTGCCCTTGTGGAATGAGCTTTAATTCCATCCGGTGGTGTGAGGCCTTTTGATTTGTATGCCTCTTGTATTGTCCTTCTTAACCAGCTGGCAATGGTGGTCCTGGAAGCTGCCATTCCTTGCTTGTGACCTTTCGCTATAACAAAGAGTCTCTCCGTTCGGCGAATTGGTTGTGACTTTGAGATGTACTGTTTTAATGTGTTACCAACATCCAGAGGGTGGAGGCTTCTTGTCTCGCCTTGTTGTGGTTGCATGTAGAAAAGTCAGCAGTTCCACAGGTTGCTCTCTGTGGAATGTGGACATGACCTTGGGTCGGAAGGCAGGAACTGTTTTCATGAACACCCCTTCTGCTGTGAAAATGGTGAATGGCTCTTTACAAGAGAGGGCCCCTAACTCGCTAATTCTTCCAGCGGAGAAAATGGCCACTAAGAAGCATGTCTTCAGGCCCAACCAGTAAAGGTCTGACAGCTGAATGGGCTCAAATGGGGTTTCACCTAGGAATTCTAGGACCATTGGAAGGTCCCCAAGGGCCGCTGGCATATGTGTGCGGGGCCGTATGGCCTCTGCTGCCCTGAGGAAATGGATAGCATCTGGATGAGCTCTGGGCTGTGTAAGGCCAACATTTCCTCTGGCTGCCCCTATGGCTGACAGTTGGACTCTTGGGGAAGAAGGGGAGAGGCCTTTGTCTAGCCCCTGTTGTAAGAATAACAGAATCGGGGACATGTCAGCCTGCAGTGGGTCGGCTTGCGCTACCTTGCACCAGTTTACAAAAATATTCCACTGCTTACCATAAGTGGCTGTGGTGGAAGATTTTCTGGATTGTAAAATGGTTGAGATGACAGAGTCGTGATACCCGGCAGTTAGCAATCTTTGCCTCTCAGGAGCCAAGCCAATAACTTTAGGGTGCGGGGAGCGGGGTGCATTATTGGACCCTGCAACAGCATGTCCACTCGGTATGGGAGGGACCATCTGTCCAATGTCATGGCTACTGCTGAGGCAAACCACGCCCTCCGTGGCCAGTAAGGTGCCACCAGAATGATCAGCTTCTGGGATATTCTGATCTTTGCTAGTACCTGAGGAATCGGGGGAATTGGTGGGAAGACATACGAATAGTCCTGGTCCCAGGTCTGGGATTGGGCATCCACTGCCAGTGCCTGCTTCTCCCTGAATCTGGAGAAGTAGGCCCTGACTTGAGTTTTGATTTGGATGCCATTAGGTCGATTGGAATGCATCCCCACCTGATTTGAATCAAGTTGAACAATTCCGGGTGCAACTGCCACTCCCCTGGGTGCACCTGCTGTCTGCTTTGCCAGTCCACCATGACATTCAGTTTGCCTGACAGATGGATGGCATGAATGTGGGTGAGATTGGACTGTGCCCAGTTGAGCACCTTGGCCGCTTCTCTGATCATAGCCTTGCTGCGTGTCCCGCCTTGCTTGGCTATGTACGCCACGGTGACTTTGTTGTCGGACTTGACTAGGACCGACCTCCCGATGACATTGTCCCTGAATGCTTTCAGAGCATGGAGCACTGCCCTCATTTCCAAGATGTTGATGGACAGTCTCGCCTCCGCCTTTGTCCACCCGCCTTGAGCTGAGTGACTGTCCATGCATGCTCCCCAGCCCGACAGGCTGGCGTCGGTCTCTAGTGACACCTGATATGACACCTCCAGTGGGAAACCCCTCAGGAGGTATGGGCGATGTATCCACCATCATAACGATTCCCTGACCGTCTGTGGTAGGAATACCTTCCTGTTGAGGTTGTCCTCTGATGGGGAACCGTCTGCAAGGGGCGCATGTTCCACCTCGCCTAGGGTACTAGGTCGATGCATGATGCCATGCACCCCAATACCTGTGATGCCTGACCCATCATTGGTTCCAGAGTGGCTCGAAGGGTCCGAACCAGTGCGATGACAGAGTCCAGTTGTTTGCACATTGGTCTTGACTTTTCCTCGGCCGTAGTTATCTCTGTGCTGAGATGCTCGATGCGTTGAGATGGTTGCAGTGAGTTCTTGCTCTGGTTCACCACCCAGCCGTGCTGCGACAGGGTAGTCAGTACTAGGTCTGTGTCCTTCTGAGACTGTTTTCTGGAGTGCACCCTTATCAGCCAGTCGTCCAGGTATGGGATAATATCCACTCCTTTTTCCCGTAACCTGGCTGCCAGGATGATGGACACTTTCGTGAACACTCTCGGTGCCAATGTGAGACCGAATGGTAGAGCCTGATACTGGAAGTGTTGTCCCAGTATGTGGAAATGAAGGAATCGTTGGTTACTGTGCCTGATTGGGATGTGGGTGTACGCATCCTTCAGGTTCACTGAAGTGAGGTAGTCGCCTACCCGGATGTTCTTTAGTGTGGATTTGAGGGTTTCCATCTTGAACCTCGGGTTAGTTATGAAATTGTTCAAGAATTTTAGGTATAGGATCGGTCTGAGGTCGCCGTCCTTCTTCGGAACAAGGAAGAAGATGGAATAGACCCTCTTGTCCGCCTCATTGTCCGGAACAGGCTGTATTGCCTTGTTCTCGAGCAGGTCCCGGAGAAGGTCCTGTACCTGCTGGGCTGTGGCGTTTTTCTTTGAGATGGATGAGAATATCACTCTGTCTCTGCAGGCCTTCTTTGAAAATCCTATAGCGTATCCTCGAGATACGATCTCTAGGACCCACCTGTCGGAGGTTGTCTGTTGCCATTGTTGTAGGAACAGTGTCAGCCTTTGGCCTACGGGTAGGTAACTGTATTTTGTGCTGAGGGAGGGGGCGGCATGGCTGTGGTAGTCAAACTGGTTTGGTTTGCCACCTCGGCCTCTTCCCCCGAATTGGGGATTTCTGCCTCTAGAGGTGGAGTAGGGGCCTTGAGAGAGGCTTCTGAAATTATTGCTGTGACCTCTACCCCGAAAGGAGTTAGTGGAGTACATTTGCTTTCTGTTTTTTTGAAATCTGCCATTTCCCCGAAACCTGCGATGATTAGATGGCAGGTAAAGGGTTCTTTGCTTGTCCTTGGCGAGATCCTTTCCTTCTTCCTTTTGTTTGAGAAACTCATGTAGGCCCTCACCAAAGAGATTGTGTCCCTTCAGGGGCAGGTTTTGCAACAGTGCTTTTGACTCACTGTCTGCTTCCCAAAGCTTTAACCATAATGCCTGCCTAGCCCTGTTTGCTAGGGCCCCTGCCCTGGCTTCCAATTTGAGTGTGTCCACAGCCATGTCCCCCAGATATTTGGCAGTATCCAGAGTGCATTCTAAAAGTTCTGCTTTTCTGGATTTGGGGTTGGATTTTTCCATAACTTCCTCTAGCCAGTGAATTTGAGCTCTGGCCGAATACACTGCTGACACTGCCGCCTTTGTAGCCATTCCTGTGATCTCGAACAGCTTCTTTAGTATATCTTCCACCTTTTTGTCAGTGGGATCTTTTAGTGAGATGGTGCCATATGGTAGCACCATTTTCTTGCTCAGTGCTGCAACTTGTGGATCTATGATAGGTGCTGTGCACCACAGTTTGGCCTTTTCTTGCTGTATTAGATACATCCTGTCCATATTTCTTTTCTCAGGCAACTGGCCTGGTTCGGTGGACTCCCCATTCCTTTGAAATTATATCATCAATGGCTGGACAGTTTGGGAAGGTGTCCTTGACCTGATGAATCTGCTGGATCACGGGATCCATCTTAGTCTCTGGCTTCGGAGTCTCCGTGTCAAACCCCATTGTGGATTTAATGGCCCTCATTAATCCTGGACCCAGATCAAGAGGGCAAAGCTTTGATGTTAATGAAGGACAATCGGGTACTGTGTACATGTCATCCTCCCCCGAATCTATATTTTCAACGTCCTCCGGATTATCTCCCTGGTCCTCCTCCAGTGGATCAGGGGGAGCTGTGCTGCTGTCGTCATTGTCTGGCTGGGGGTTTTGGGGTGGACCTGGGTTTGGCACTGGCATGGGCGGCGTTAGGGATCTAGACTTAGTTAGGGCCTCCAACTTCTCCATAACTTTAAGCATAAAATTCTGCTGATTCTCCATCACTGCGACTGTCGTCTACTGGGTCTGAATGAGAAGAGCCCCCTGGGTCCACCCAGGTAGATGTATTAGGTCCTTGGGTGTCCAGGTCTGTGGGATTCTGCTCCGCTGCCAGTTCTTCATCTGTATGTTCGCGGGAGGGGCATCTTGGGCCTGGGTTGTGGGGCAGGAGGGCGGCAGTACACGAGGTGCATTTCTTTGCCATCATCATCTATAGGATGAGAGAAGGACAGAGAGAGAGGAGAGGAGAGGAGAGCGTTAAAGAAAAAAACACGTAGATCTTACTTCAAGAGGGCTCTTGCAGTAGGTAATTACATATAGGACTGAAGCCGGCAGGCGTCAGGACCCCATGGAAAAATTTCTAGCTAGCAGTCTCTGGTGAGGGACCGCCCCCACGTCAGGTGGTCGGCGTCAGGCGACGTTGGTATAAAGGGGGCGGTCCTCGCCTGCCTTCCAGTTCTTTCTCGCCGTTAGCTGTCGACAGCACCTCGCGGTTAAGTTCTACTGCTCGTCAGTCTACAGCCAGTACATCTGCTGTCGCTTTTTTCAATTATTTACACAAATTTTCATCAGGATTCTTTCCCCTGCCGTGTATGTCGTCCCCTACCCCCTCCGAGCACAAGAACAAGTGCGATTCGTGCGGTGCCCAACTCCCGCACAAGGACGGCCATTCTCAGTGCCTCATCTGCCTAGGCCCAGACCACCCTGTGGATTCCTGTCAGCACTGCCTGAAGTTCAGCGTGGCTACCCACAGAAGAAGGCAGCAGTCTCTGGAGGCCCACATCCTAAAGAAGATGTCCTCCATGGAAAAAGAGCTGAACAAGCTCTGACAGGCTTCCGCCTCCCCCAAGGGCCTTAAGAAGAAGAAGAGAGAGAAGCACCGTGACTGGGACTCCTCATCCGTGGCTGCGGTGACCTCGGCTGAGGTCGCCAACCTACAGGTAATGTCCCGTCCGGGAGATCGTTCCCCGATGGCCATGTTGGTGGTGACCGAGACGGCGTCGGTCCCCCCGGCTGGTTCACGCTCGGGCCAGTTGGGAGCCTCCGGGACAAAGGAGGCACTCGCTGTCAGTAAGGCCGCACCTTCGCAACCTCCTGGTTCGAGCCTCTCTGTTAAGTCGGGCGTCGGCTCCTCCGACGTCCGCCCGGACCCTGCTGGTCGGATGCCCGCTGGCCAGACCAGCAGTTGCTGTACGCCGGATGTCTTTGACCCATCCGGCGACGCTGGCTCCTCGCAGCCCTCGGCGCTGATGTCTGAGGCCCCTGTGTCTCCCCAGCTGGACCCTGGGGATCCCACCGGTCCTCCCCCAGATGCCTCTGGGGACTCTTTGGCGCCTCCGTCAGGCTCCCCTCCAACGGGACCGGTCGGCCTGACGCCAGACCCTCGGACACTGGCCCCGTTGCTGGCTGACGTCCCCGGATGTCACTCCGACACTGGTCCTGCGCCCGCCGGGCCACCTGTCCTTGGCCCGCCTGCTTGGCCTTTGCCAGGACCTTCTGCTCCGGTAGAGCCCCGGTGCCGGATCTTACATCATCTTATCCAGCTCCACAGTATCCGGCTCCACAGTATCCAGCGCTGCAGTACCCGGTGCCACAGTACCAGATGCTGAGCTATCCACCATCAGGTTACGGATACTCGCCTTACGGATACCCCTAGTACCCATATCCCCCCCTCCACCGCCCCCTCAGCTGCCGGTGGACCTGAGGGAAACTCTGGCTTCTTGGTGGGCTGAGGCCAAGGCTCAGCTCACCGAGGAGGTGAAGAGTCGCCTCACGATGATGGACCCGGTCTCGGATCCCCGTCACCGGGGGCAAGAGACCCCTCACCCCCAATCCCAGAGACACTGCTATGGGGTCTAAGGCTGGGGGTGGCACTTTGCCCCCTGGGGGCCATGTACCTCCCCCAAGTGGGGAAGGGTCTTTGTCTCCTTCTTCATCGGACTCCTCGAAGTCCTCTGAAGACAGCTCCAATCTGGACGAGCCTCGCACTCCGGACAAGCCCAGGCCCAGGCCCAGGACCCCTACAAAGTCCCCTCTGGAGGATCCCTTGTTTACGGAGTTGCTAAGCAAGATGCAGGCTTTTCATCAGTGTAAATCTCTGGAGCTGGATCTACAGAGGCAGAAGCTAGCTGCCCATTTCAATTTGCCCGAGGTCGCTCCCACGCTAGTTCCACCCTGGATCGAGCCTCATGCCGACCTCATTTCCACTATCTGGAAACAGCCGTTGGCTTTAGCCCCCTTCCCAGGAAGGTGGACAGGCTTTACTAGGCTCCCGAAGGGGTTGACTTTCTCACGTCACACCCCAAGGCTGACTAGGTCGTCATCAGCGCCGCCCACGGTTGTTTGGCCAATCCTAAGCATCTGAGCTCATCCCCACCCGATAAGGAATTCCACCTTCTGGACCAGTATGGCAAGAAGATCTTTTCTTCTTCCATTCTGGGCATCAGAGCCTTGAACTATGTGGCTCATGTGGGGGATTACCAGAAGGCTATCCTTAGCAAGGTGGAAACCAAGTTGGACTCCCTTCCTCAGTCCCAGACTAAACAGGAAGTGGCAGACCTGGTGCGCTCCACACGTTCGGCCAATAGGCACATGCTACGTGCTACTTACGATGTGGTGGACACTACTGGACGAAGCTCGGCGTTTGCCTTGAGTCTGCGGCGATATACCTGGCTTCGGGTGTCAGGTCTGGCCTCGAAAGTACAATCTGCCATCCAGGATGCCCCCTTCCGGAGTTCGGTGTTGTTCGGTGGTGATGTCAAGGACATCATTAGCGGACTGAGAGAGAAGGGCACTGCTCTCAAGGAGGTTGACTCCATGTACAGAGCCCCTCAAGTGCAGTGTCGTTCCTTTCACTGTTGCACACGGCCTAAGGTGAAACCACAGGAAAAGCAGGCCAACAAACGCCGGGCCGCTCTGGCTGCGAGACCCTCCCGAACCCAAACGGGCTGTGGGAGCTTCAGCCGCAGCGCTGCCCCACACCTCCTGACTCCCTCCCTCTCCCACAACCTCTGGTTGATCCAGAGGAATCGGTAGGAGGGGGATTCTCCCTACATCTGCCGGGTTGGGAGAGGATCACTTCCAACTCTTGGGTCCTCCAGCTCATAGCAGAGGACCACACCACAGAGTTTCTTCAGAAACCGTCAAGAAACCCCCTTCCAAGGTCGTCTTACTCCCCAGATCATCTTCTCAGGGTCCAGAAAGAAATCTCCTCCCTTCTGTTGAAGGAGGCAATAAAACCCATCCCTTCCCCTCTTCGGGGGACAGGCTTCTACTCCCATTTCTTCCTGGTCCCCAAGAAGACAGGAGATGTGAGGCCCATTCTGGATCTCATCTCCCTAAATCTGTTTGTGGAGTACAAAAGTTCAGGATGCTCTCCCTTCAGAGTCTCCTGCCCCTCCTTCGGCCGGGACTGTGGCTGTGTGCTCTGGACATGCGGGCCCTACCTGCATATCCTTATCTGCCCTTCCACCGCTAATACCTCCGGTTTGCTTTCCAGGGGACCACTACCAGTTCAAGGCCCTCCTATTTGGTCTTTCCTCACCTCCCCAGTATTCACCAAATGCCTGTCTGTGGTGGCGGCCCACCTCGTACTCTGGGAGTGCAGGTTTTCCATACCTGGAAGATTGGCTTCTGGCAGCTAGTCCAGGGAGGAACTCCTGCATTCCCTTTGCCTTACCAGGCAGTTTTTTTCCAGCCTGGGTATTACCATCAACCAGGCAAAATCCTATTTGATCCCATCACGATGCCTCCAGTTCATCAGGGTGATTCTGGACATGACCACCAGTATGGCCTTTCTACCCCCAGACAGGGTAGCCACACTCCAGGCTCAGG
Source organism: Neoceratodus forsteri (assembly GCA_016271365.2). Lineage (NCBI taxonomy): Eukaryota > Metazoa > Chordata > Ceratodontiformes > Ceratodontidae > Neoceratodus > Neoceratodus forsteri. Next base: position 621,992,898 of record CM028131.1, read on the forward strand.
GAAGCTTCCTGGCCTCTCACAGGCAGATTCCCGCCAGGTCGGTCCTTCGCCTCCTGGGGCTCATGGTGGCTGCAGTTCTGACAGTTCCGCGTGCTCGGCTCCACATGAGAATCTCTCAGTGGACTCTTCGGTCACAGTGGGATCAATTGGTCGATGACTTGGACCAAGAGGTGCTAGTCTCGACCCCGATGCTTTGGGATTTGCACTGGTGGTTGGTTCAGGAGAACCTTTGTTGGGGAGTAACCTTCTGTCTTCCTCCCCAAGCACTAATGACGGATGCCTCGGGCGAAGGTTGGGGAGCTCATTTGGGATCCCAGTGGACCCAGGGCTCGTGGTCCATACTCGAGCAGATGCTTCACATCAACGTGCTTGAGCTCCGAGCAGTGTTGTATGCTCTGCAAGCTCTACACCCCTTTCTGCTTCCCAGCCACCTAGCTGTTCAGACCGTCAACATGAGTGTAGTCTGGCACCTCAACAAACGGCGGGGACTCGTTCCTACCCTCTTTGTCGGGAAACGATGCAGGTCTGGGAATGGGCAACCCTCCACAACCTTCACCTCATGGCAGTCCACATCCCGGGGGTGGAGAATTCGTTGGCAGATCACTTGAGCCGATCCTCGGCACAACCTCACGAGTGGGAATTGGATCAGGAAATAGCAGACGGCATCTTCGTACATTGGGGAACCCTTCAGGTTGACCTGTTCGCATCCCCACTAAACGCAAAACTGCCTACCTTCTGCTCGCTCGCTCCAGGGCATGGGCGACTCTGGAGGGACACTCTGTCTCTCGACTGGAAGGGCAGATTTGTTTGTTTTTCCCCCAATTCCATTGATTCCGAGGATCCTGCACAAGCTCAGCTCAGAAGGGGCCTGCATGATTCGCATCGCTCCCTTCTGGCCCAGGCAAGTTTGGTTCTCTCTTCTGCAACAGTACTCAGAGGAACCTCCGATTCCTCTTCCACTTTCGTGACTACTGTTAACCCAGGATTGGAGATCCCTGGTCCATCTGGGCCTCAAGTCCCTTCAGCTGCATGCTTGGCTCCTACAGACGTAGCACAAGCCCGTTTTGGGGTTTCTCCTCAAGTGGCAGAGATCTTGGTGGAAGCCAGGAAGCCATCTACTCGCTCCACCTATGCCATGAAATGGAAACGGTTTTCCATTTGGGCCTTGTCCAAAAACCTGGAACCTTTCTCCTGCCCTGTCGAGCGGCTACTGGACTACATGCATTATCTCTTCGACCTGGGTCTCAGTCACTCCTCTTTGAAAGTTCACATGGCAGCTCTAGCTGCTTATCAAGTTCCCTTTGGGGACAGAATTTTCGCTCAGCTGGAGGGTGCGAAGACCTTTCTATGAGGGGTTCTTCATCTGAGACACCCAATTCGGGTTCCTGCCCCTCCTTGGGATTTGAATTTCATTCTCGAGAAGCTTGCGCTGCCTCCCTTTGAGCCAGCAGCCTCAGCGGATCTAAGTTCCTTTCATGGAAGGCACTCTTCCTAGTGGCCATTACTTCTGCTTGAAGAATTTCCGAGCTCCAGGCCTTGATGTGCAAAATTCCATATTTGATTTTTCACAAATAACACGTGGCTTTGCGCACCAATCCTAAGTTTCTCCCTAAGGTGGTAGTGGAATCTGCGTTGAACCAGTCCATTGAACTGCCTACCTTTTTCATGCAGCACTCCAATCACGGGGAGTATATTTTGCATACTCTGGACGTTTATCGGATTCTGAGATACTACACCAACAGAACGAAGGATCTCAGAAAGACTGACCAGCTATTTGTTTCTTTCGCTAGCAAAAGAGAAGGCAACGCTGTTTCCAAACAATGTTTGTCCAAATGGTTGGCTCACTGTATCACTTTTTGTTATGACAAGTATCACAAGACCTTGCCAGGTCAGGTCAAAGGTCACTCCACCAGGGGTATTGCGGCCTCTGCTGCTTGTTTCAAGAATGTGTCGGCGGCTGACATTTGCGCAGCTGCAACTTGGACTTCTGTCCATACCTTTACAGTTTGGACATTACCTCTCGTCGTAGAGCAGGCTTTGGGTTGGCTCTTCTGCAAGGACTTCTTTCTTAAGTCCTCTTCAGCCAGAGGATCTCTTATGAGTAGTTTCCTCCTCCTGTGTGCTTCTCTTTGTTCCAGACTGCTTGGGATTCAGTCCTATATGTAATTACCTACTGCAAGAGCCCTCTCGAAGTAAGATAGTACAGTTACGTAAGAACTTACTGTAACAGTAGATCTTTGAGAGAGGCTCTTGCAGTAGGTAATACCTTCGCCCCTCCATCCCCTTAGCTTTTCAGCTCCTATTCCAGGAAGAAATCTCCACTTCTCTCATGTCTAGCCTTTTGGCCTTTGTGAGAAAAGAACTGGAAGAGCAGGCCTGAGGGACTGCCCCTTTACAACTACGTCACCTGGCGCCGACCACCTGACGTGGGGGTGGTCCCTCGCCAGAGACTGCTAGCTAGAAATTTTTTTGTGGGGTCCTGACGCCTGCCGGCTTCAGTCCTATATGTAGTTACCTACTGCAAGAGCCTCTCTCGAAGATCTACTGTTACGGTAAGTTCTTATGTAACTGTACTTTCAGGGATGTTACCTTTAAGAGGTAAAAAACTGTGATAATGTCTGTAAATTATAATGCCGCAAGCCTACATCCATATACGTGCAAGATGTGAATGGGAGCCATGCGACAGTGGCGTGGGGGGGGGACAGAACCCCAAAGCCTTATTTGTCCCTCAAAAGTACACGCTGCGTGAGAACTCGTAACAATTAATGTGCCCCTAAGTTCAGGGGCACTGTATGCTTATGACTCACTGGCCCTTTTACCTAAAGTGGCGGCGAATAGTTATGAAAAACATCCTAAGATTGTATGTCCTCTGAGGCTCAATACTACGATGCCATTCAATGGCTCATAAGGTCACCCCACCTAAAATGGCAGCTCAGGCCGAGGAGGCCATCCTAAACAAAATGGTGGCTGACTCCAATTAAAGGCTAAGGGAGGGGAAGCTTCATGGTGTGCCATCTCTAAGGATTCCACCGGAATCTAACTAGTTTGCTTCTTTTAAAATTTAGTCTGATTCCTTGAATAAGGGAGAGAGAAAAACAACTGAGGCGTCTCTGTTAAGATACAGAAGCCGTCTGATGTCCTGTACAGTGATTCAGGATCCACACCAGTAGGCCGCTATAACGAGGGGCCTGAACGGGCTGAGGAACAATGAAAAATAGTTTTAGAAGGTTTCGGAGCTGTTTCTCGGTCTCCCCGGATGGCCGCTGCAATAGGGACTGCCTCGGGTGCCAGCTGTAACGTCCGGTTATTCCGCCACTCAGATATCAGGGAAGGCACCTTGTGTTCTCCGCTAGAGAGGGGAGAGCCATGGGGGCAGCACTCACCTTCCTCTGTGACGCTGTGCGCTAGGATCCCGCTTGTGAGGGGGAGACCAATTGCTAAGACACCCTTCTGAATTCAGTGCTTGTAATGATATTTAAAATATTTCAATCGTGAGCCACAAGCCTCCCTCTTATGAGGGGGAAACCAGAGACTGGGAATTGAATTATGCAGCCGAGAGCCTCCCGCTTGTGAGGGGGCAAGAACCAGTGGCTGCCAGGCGCTTCTCAAGCGCACGGTGAGTTTGAATTCGGCCTGAGAGCAGGTACATCATGAGAAAACCGCGATATAAGTCGAGCTGATTTCGGGCTATAAAAACTGTTAACATGCAGGGCTGAACTTGTAACATTTATCCTAGGATCTACCTAATATGTTTTACCAACTGTGACTCTTTCACAATTAATAAAATAATATATAAAATAATCTAAACAAACGAAGCCCCTGCTGAGTCTATTCTAACTCACTGAAGGAAAATCTCTAATAATGAAGCCACAATCCAGCCCTGGGTTAGCAGACGAAGGAGTTACCCCTTTAGATCAGCAGCTGGAGGCCTAAGAACCATAGGCCAAGTAGCTGAGTCCCATTCACATAACTAATAACTGCAACAGAAAACACAGAGAGCTGCTAACTCTTATAACAGCAGGGGCACCATAGGATTTAAAAAAAAAAAAACTTGAGGCATGAATACTGTGTAAATCTCACAATCTTTTGGCCTACCTTAGTCAACTAGCTGAACAAGGGACTCCTGGTGTGCTTGTAGCCTCTTCAGATGCAAAGGTTGAACTGGAGACAGGGGACTTCTGGGACCAAGGTGTACTGCGAAATTTGATCTGGGTCACATGTGTATCATTAGCCTGTCAGGTGGGTTGGGAACCCATGAGGTAATGTCTGGAGTGTCATGGATGGCAACTAACACAATTCAGCAAAGCTGTAAGAGAGGCAGGGGTAGAGGACCTAAGAAGCTTATCAGTAATACAGCCAAGGGCAAAGGAATGCCTGCCTAGAGGAGACAGCCAGCCTAGTCCCAAATATAGTAAGCAGCGATTGATAAGGGGATTAATAGTCACGGCAAAATGACAGATGTTGCGGCTGGTAACCCCCATACGACAGATTATTATTGAATGAGTACGGAAAGGATAGAATGCTGTTGGGTTGGTAGGGAAGGAAATTACTATGAGCAGTAGGGGTGAGGTTATATTTAACACTGTAGGCTAGACCTAGTTTGGAGTTAACACACTCACAGGTAGTAGAGATGTGCTGTGAAAAGTCTAAGAAGGGGTCAAGGGTGTGATACCTATGTATCTGAGAGACCCAACAGTGGCAAGCAGAGATCCATCAAGACCAGACACCGGCAAGGTGTCACTGCAGGCCCGCAGCTTAACACTGGACCCAGACAACATGGACTGTGAATTATGTACATTGAGGATCAACGTAATATTGCGCGAGGTGAGGATAAAGGTGGTGGAAGTCACAGCTCAGGTAATAGTTAATATGTCATGTTTTTAGTGTTAAGATATAGAACAAGATTACCCACATACAGTAATGAGGAGCAAAAAGTTGGCACTTAAAAAAGGAAGAAAACAATATGGCAAATCTAATTTTCTATTTTCGCCTTCATTTGTTCTATTGTAATAAAAAAATGACTTTTTATAGTCACTAATATGATCCCCTGACTAATTTTTCTATAAACAATAGGTAGAAATGAAGCATTCTGATTGGCTGATATGCAGTCTGAAAAATTATGTTAATGGCTGGAAACCCTCATGTACAATAAAACAACAAGGATTTAAACTTAAAATTTTTTTTTTTTAATTAGGATAGTAATAGTAATAGTATTAAGGCACTGCAGGGATTGCCTTTGGTAATCAAACCGTAGGGGAAAACAGGCACTCTGTTTCACCTTGTACCTTGTGTCCCTCCTCTAGGGTTAGATTACTTGGTGGTAGCCCAATACAGGATTGTTCCATAAGCCTCGAAAGCCACTAGCAGTTTTTTTTTCTTCTGACATCATCAAAGGGAGGCCGTTTCTATGGAGCTGTTGATTAAGGGGATAGAATATAAGTAAATAACTCAGATGTTCTGTACTTTAAAATACAAACGTGCTGTACAAAATGGTGGTGACTGGCAAACAGTGACCATGTGCCCAACTACATCAGGCTACGTTAGCTCTTTAATCTACATCAGACTATCGAAACACTGTGCGGGGTTTCATTCACAGTAAGACGTGGATTAATTGTCACTCATAATATTATATTCACATGCATTAATTATTGAACAGATGGATTATTATATTGAGGAATGAAATAAGTACAGTTTTACAGTAGATGAGGTGAGGAGGGTGTGCTCCTCCTAGAGATATGTTGTTTCAAATTATGCTAGCAAAACATTCTGCAGTAGTAAACCATGATGGAGGTGGGTAATATAGTAATGTAAAACACTTCTGTCCACTAAACAGTACAAAGTGACAGTGCAGTTTGCTGTAAGAGAATGAGTAATAAAGATGTCCGCCCCGCCTGCTTATTGCTATATAACATTTACAGTGGTGGGGGGATGTAGGCAGTTGGAGGGGAATAAGAGATCAGAGTCTGAATCACAATCAGGATTTTCACAAAATGGATGTTTTGAGCCTGCTCCTTTGCAGCATAAACAAATGCAGTCTCACTGCCTGTGAGTGCAGATGCCACAATCATCTTGGCAAGTGAGCACAGAGACAGTGCATTGCAGTATGCGACCATCCCAGCCCTGTCACAAGTACGCGCAAGTGCCCAGAGATGCCTGCTCCCTCTTCCCTCTTTTGTGTTTCAAGCATTCTCGGTTACCTAGTACCACTCCTCTCCCTTTTCCCCCATCCCTGTACCAAGGACTTCCTGATGTCCAGTGGTAACCCACCTCTCAAAATGCCATTGTATGTCCCCTGACCCATTCTCCCTATGTAGTCTTTCCTTTTCTTCAGTATAGGCCACATCTTTCCATTGTAGTCTGTCCCCTTTGATACAGATCCATCCCTTCCACTCCCAGAACTGGCAATGTACATACTTTATCCTCCCACCTTTTACTTGCAAACAGTTGCACTGAATTATCCCCTGATTTTAACAGACAGTAAAATTTGCTCAGCCTGTGATCTAGTTAATGAGGGCTGCAGTGCTATGAGGCATCTCTTTCCCCACCACCACACTAAACTTTTTCCAGGTGCTTGCAAAGAACTTGGTGCGGTGTTGGGAAGTGTTTGCCAGGTGGCTCTCCGTCCCACCTGCTTAAACAGCAACAACAGCAAGAGACCCTATGTGGTCAGGATCCGCAGCTGCGAGTGGCAGCAACAACTAAAGACTCTCTGAGGTTGAGATATGCTGCTGCAGGTGGCAGCAACAATAGTCTCCCTCCTGCCTGAAAGCCAACAGTTCTTCAGCCCCCCATGGTCAGAGCCAGTAACACCCACCCTCTACCACCCCACCACCTTCACCCCCCGACATTTCCTACAGTCCCCCCACACACAGAATTATCAGTGGCAGGTGCCAGTCCCACCATCAGTATCCCCCTCCTCCACAAACTATTTAAAACTAACACAACACTCATTCCCACCCTCTGTGCCCCCTGTCCAAATTGGCATCCACCTCTGTCTCTCAGTGGTGACTCTTCAGTGTCCCTTGATGGGCTACGCCTCTGACCGTATTGAAATAAATAGGGCCCATTCATTTAATTTTTTTGATCTTTAATTTATAGTGTTTTTAGTATTTTAATATTTTAACCTAATTTCTTTCTGTCTAGGGCATTTTTAGCCCCATCATTATGAACACTATGGGAGTAAACTTTCAACTCCTCCCAAATGAGTGTTTGCAGTGTATATCAGTATCCACTGCAGATGCCCATTTCGGGGGGATTAGAAAGTTGACATGCATAGGGTTCATAAGGGTGGGGATTCCTGACTGAAAAAGGTAGGTAAAAATATTGGGGGGGATGCCCAACAAATTTGATACATTTTTTTGACTGGATGAACAGGAAGATAGATCAGAGGAGGGCAGCAGAGGTGGCCTATCTGGACTTTAGCAAGGCATTCAACACTGTGCCATACAGGAGGCTGATAAAGAAATTGAATAGCCTAGGAGTGGGATCCAAAATGGTGAAATTGGGTTAGAAACTGGTTAACAGATACGTTTTGCTTGCTACTTTTTTCCCCATTCGGCTGGTTGTCTATTCCAGGCATCTACATCTACCACTCTTTCAGTGAAGATGTATTGCCTGACAGTTCTCTTAAAATTCTCCCACTCCAGCTTCATCACGTCTCCTGGTCCTGTTGCTGTTTCTCATTTGAAAGAGACTCCTTCACCACTGTGAGGTACTTGTAGATCTCTATCATGTCCCCTATCACTCGCCTCTCTTCCAGGGTGTACTTGTTGAGATCCCTCAGTCTCTCCTAGAAGGGTTTCTCAGGCAAACCATGCACCATTTTAATTGCCCTCCTCCGGACTGCTTCCACTCTATGTCCCTTTCTGAGGTGTGGCTCCAGAAATGGACACAACACTCCAGATGGGGTCTCACTAACAAGTAATACAGTGGCAACACCAACTCCCTCTTACTGCTGGAGATACCTCTCCCTGTACATCTCAGCATCGCACTGGCCCAACCCACTGCTTTGTCAAACTGTCCTGCTACTTTGAGGTCATCTGATATGATTACCCCAGGGTCCCTGTCCTGCTGTGTGACTGTCAGTACCTCCTACCATCCTATACTGGCTCCTGGGTTCCTATGCCCTTGGTGCATGATTTTGCACTTTTTGGCATTGAACCCCAACTGCCATGCTCTTGACCACTCCTCAAGTTTCCAAAGATCCCAATGCATTCACTTCACCCCTTCCTGAGGAGTCCGCCCTATTGCAGATTTTGGTGTTATCTGCAAAAAGGCATACTTTCCCTTCCAGTTCTGCAGTGTGTCACTTATTAAGACATTTAAAAGGACCAATTCCTGTACTGAGCTATGTAGCATCCCGCTGGTCACTCTCCCATCATTAGAGTGAATGCAGTTAACCACAGCCCTCTGTCTCTTACCATTAACCAGTTTCTAAACCAATTCATTACCTTGGATCCCACTCCTAGGCTGCTCAGTTTCTTATGAGTCTCCTATGTGATACAGTACTGAAGGCCTTAAAGTCCAGATAGGACACATCCACTGCCTTCCCCCGATCTATTTCCCTGGTCACACAGTTGAAGAAATCAATCATATTTGACTGCCTGTCTTCACCCCCCACCCCCCACCCTGTGAATCCATGCTGCCTGTGGTCTTGCAGCCCACTGGATTCAAGATACTCTACCAACTTTTCCTTTAACAGGGTTTCCACGAAATTTCCCTACCACTGAGGGGAGACTAACTGGCCTGCAGTGTGCTAGCCTCTTCTCTGCTGTGGCTCTTAACAGTATGTAGAGGGACCAAGTCTGTTCTCATACAGTCCTCTAGAACCACGCCTGTTTCCGGAGAGCTGTTGAATAAGTCCTTCAGTGGTACAGTGAGCACCTTCCTGGGTTTCTTTAGTACCCTTGGGTGTATCCTATCTGGTCCCATAGCCTTGTCTACTTTCAGAGCTGCAAGTCCTATCAGTACTTTTTACTCTGAAAATGGACTTGTGTCTACCTCCCTACCCCCTTTGTTCCTGGTGTTCCGTCCCTGCTCCTGCTACTGTGAAGACTGAGCAGAAGTACCTGTTCAAGATGTCTGCTTTTTTCTTTGTCCTCTTCTGGGCAGTCCCTCCCTGCCACCCTTCTTATCCTCACTATCACTCTCCTTGCTTTCCTCTTCTCAGTTATGTACCTGAAGAAAGTCTTCTCTTCTTGTCTACCCCCTTGACTGTCCATTCTTATGTCTGCACCCAGTGCCCCATATAAGATTTCTCGGAGTAAGTATTGTATTCCTCATTTTCAATGTAAGGTGAGTAAAACCAAATTCAGACGAGTACCTTAACAAAAAAAAAAGACAAGCCTTCTGTGCTTACTCACTTATAGGCCCTACCTCACGCCTTGTCCCTAGTGCTATACACTACTACCCAAAGCTTAAAATATAAAACTTATTGCTAAAAATGAAGCTCTAAAATTTGCTTTACAGGCTGACTAACTTGTGTGGATTCTCCTATTTTAAAACCCACAACCAGATTTTTTTTTTTTAAAGTGTTAGGAGCTCAATTACAGAGCCCCAAACTGATGGCTAGCCCAGCATCTTTGTAGAGGGTTCATTGACTAGCTGCCTGAGAAAAGCCCCTTATAGGGAGTCAACCAGGGCCCTGCTCCTTGCCGAAGCTGTAGTTGGAAGGCTCCAGTCCACATCTGGCAGATTAAAGTCAGCAACTAGCAGCACCTCCTCCTTACTTGCCATCCTAATGGTGGCTTCCCCCAGTGCCTGAATCCAATACCTCTCTTTGTGCTAGAGGTCTATGTACCCTGTACTGAAAGTGTCCCCAGCATCTGTCTTCAGGATGACCCTCAGCACCTCCAGACCTTCCTTTTCCTCCTGGTGACCCTGTACGTCCATGGCCTTGATTCCTTCCCTTACATATAATTGAACCCCTCGTCTCCTCCCCCCTTCCCTGTTCTTTTTGAACAGAGAGTAGCCCAGTATGGTCATGTCCCAGCTGCGGCTATCAGTGCACCATGACTCCATGATTGCCACCAAATCCAGGCTAGCCTCTGCCATGATAGCTTCCAGGTCCAGGCTTTTATTTCCCAGACTCCTTGCATTGGTGCACATGGCTTTCCATACCATACTACCTTCCTGCCTGCTTCCCTCCTTCCTCCTCCTTCTGCTTGTGCTGTTCTTTGATGCTTCCCCAATCCATCTCATCCCTTATTACGTTCTCCATTGCCTGTCTCCTTTCTTCTTGCTTCCCTGATTTATACCCCCTTGCCCTCAGTCTTGTCCCCACCCCGTCTTCATATGCCTCTGCACTGAATTAGCTTACTCCCCATGGGCCCTTCCACCCTGCTGCTTCATCATTGGGTGGGGCAATTGGGCAGTTATTGCCTCTCTTTTTTTCTACAGCCCCCCCCCCAGACTAGTTTAAATGCTCATCCAAGTAGCATTTGACTCTCCACCTAAGGACTGTGGTCCACTTCCTGGTAGGATGCAGGCCATCTCTCTTATAGATGCCCATATCTTCCCAAGTTGGCCCCCAGTCCCCAGTGTAACTGAAGCCCTCCTCCATGCACCACGCCTTCAACTAATTGTTAAAAGCCTTGGTGCGGTGTGTCATTTCCTGTCCCTGGCTGTATACAGGTAACACCTTGGCAACAGCACTGTGCATGCAGCCAGCTTGAGGCCCCTCCTCAGCTCCCTGAAATTTCCCTGCACTACCCCGTACTTTGTCCCTTGCCAGGTCATTTGTCTCCCAGGTGGACAATGACATCTAGAACCCTTCCATCCCCTGCTGCCCTAACAATCCTCTGGACCCGCTCTCCATCCCTCCAAGCCGAAGCACCTCTCAGGCACTTCATCTCCCTCTCCCTTCCTCCCCTTGCTTCCAAGTCTCTCTCCCTATCTGTCCCCCTAACAGTAGAGTGCCCCATCGACAGCTGCTTCCTCCTCAGTTGGAGGCCTCTTCCACACTCCTTGGGGCCTCCCTTGAGGATCCCCACTTCCTCCCTTCGACTGCTGCAGCCGCCCCTTCTGGCTGACCTATCCCACCAGTACGGCAAAGAAATTTGAGGCGTTGCATAGCCTTCCTGCCAGCCTCACCCTCCCAGAGCCCACCAAGGTCCAACCACTCTGCCTCTGCTTAGGCATCCTCTGGGGTAGCAGTGGCAGACTTGGTTTACCTTGGGTGGGGAAGAACTTTGCACTCTTGTCAGTTTGGTCTGAAGTTCAGCAACCTGTGCCCTCAACCCAGAGAGGTGAGTACAAATGGGACAGCACCTCAGTCTCCAGAAGGTGTTCTTAAAGACTGAGGCTTCACACCCATTGCACTGTGCTACTCCTATGTTCTTTCCTTCCTGTACTTGGTGCCTGTTGAAACTTTCCTGTACCTTACTGCCTCCTTTCTATGCTCATTGAATTCCTTCCTCTCCCTTTGCTTGTCTGAAATCTATTTGGTACCCTACCCTAGATAAGGTATCTCTTGTTTTGCCTTTGTTAACCCACCTACCTGTACTTAACTTGCCCTGGGCATCTACTACTCCTTACCCACTTGCCTGAACCTTAATTGTTACCCTAACCTAGATAGGGTGTCTCCTAATTTCCCTTTTCACCCCTCCTACCTGATCCTGGTGCCTACTACTCCTTACCCACTAGATAGTAACTCACTACTTATATCTACCTACCCTGCAGCTGACTGTTTCAGTATAGCTGAACACAGTTCTGTGTTATCTCCTACCCTGGCCTAGTTTTCCACCTGCGGACTGCCGTAAGATAGACGTTTCACACCTGCTCTGTCCCACTCACACAATGGGACACACTGGGTGAGGAGCTGCAGTTTATGGTGAACCAGGGCTTTCTGGTCTGCCCTGCTTGGACATTGGTGGGCACATGGTGTTCCTGCTCTCTGACCCCAAGATGGCTACTGATCCTGCTTCTTTCCCCTTTTCTTGTGGCCTAATCCCTGTAACTAGAAAAAAACTGCAGGAAAGTACGTTTTTAAATTGAATCAGCCTGCTTGCCTCAGTAGCAGTGCAGTTCCATTCTCACGGACAAAATGTGTGCTGAACTGCTGATTACCCTACAGTTTATGATGAATCAGGGCTTCCTGGTCTGCAATGATTGGTCATTGGTGGTCACATGATGTTCCTGCTCTCTGTCCCCAAGGTGGTGGGCCAAGTGGTCCTTATCTGCCATCAAATTCTGTGTTTCTATGGCTCCCGACCCTGCTTCCTTCTCCTTTCCTTGTGGCCTGATCCCTGTAACCAGAAAAAAAAAAGGCGCAAAAGTATATTTTTTAAGTTGAATCAGCCTGCTTGCCTCAGTAGCAGTGTAGTGCTGTTCTCATGATTTGCTTGTCTGTTTTTTCTTTATTTATTCAAAAATGTGTAACCAGGAGAGGCACACTGAACCAAGGCTCATTTCCAGATGCGACCCTGGGGAGAGGGGAAGGGGAGTTCAGGAAGAATAACAATTACAGGCACAAAACATCAGTCAACTGCTTCATCAGACTCATAGACAACTTCACAGGTGCAAGAGCAAATATGATGATCAAGCAGTTAAACAACACCATGGCTCATAGCAGTGATAGGTAGACAAGCGTATAGTTATTAAATGAAGTGCACAGTGCTTATTGGGGAAGGTGTCAGTGCTTTGGGGAAGAGAGTCAGACTGCAGGCATAGCCACATTAAGCCTAAAAAAGGGTAGGAGGGCATTTGCAAGAGGGGGAGGACTGGGAGTAAGGAGAGTCAAGAGAAGGATTGACAGTGATGGGCAGGGAGGTGCCTTAGCTGGTATGGAAGGGCAGGGAGTGAGCGGGCAAGGTGGATGGAAGGGGGGAGCAGATTCCAGAGGGAGGGGAGGTGGTAGGAGAAAGTTGAATTTCCCAGCAGAGGAGTGAGGGTGGGGAATGGAAAAGGTAAGAGGATCCCTGGAGCGGAGAAAGTGTGACAGGATTGTATAAGACCCTGTCCCATTTGTTTTACAGAGCATGTTAAAAGCAAGAATCTGTTTTTCTGTCCTCTCCTGTTCTGTCACTTGTCTATCTCTTGTCTGTCTGATTGCGTAATCTAATTTTCCTTGTGGAACTTTAGAACTGACCACTCCAGTGGTCCCACAATTTCCCTGTTTTCTCCCTTCCTTTACTTGCTGTTTCTGTTCTTTCTCCCCTTGCTTCCCTGTAGTTAAAACCTATATGTGAATCTTTATGTGAAACTTAGATTCCTTGGTTTGCAAATGTATATAGTTATATTGTTGAAAAGAATTGCAGGAAGCTGTTTGGGGTTTGTTAGAAAAGATAGCAAACTGGTACACAGGGGGTTGATCTGGAGAAACCTTTTGACCTTCTACAAGCTTGTTTGCAGAGCTGTCAGCAGCTGATTACCCTACAGTTGATGATGGATCAGGGCTTCCTGGTCTGCAAAACCAGCTGTGGCCAGAATGTCTTAATTGGTTGCACCTGTTGATAAGACTGGATATACTGGTCACAGGAAAGAAATTGACAAAGTTTGGTACATTGTGTGAAAACAGGTCATACAGCTCAACGAGAACAGGATACAGAATTTAATTGCCAGGTGAAAACATCTTACTAAAGAGAGCAGTGTTTCTTGAGAGAGACAGAGACTGAGATTTAGAGATACCCTCAAATGAAGGACTTTGTTTGGTTTGAACTGCCTGTGTAAGAGCTATTCTACACACATTTATTTTACTTTTTATTTCATTATCGATAATAATAAAATGCTACTTGTGAATTTTATGACTTCTTCTGATTTGCCTATACTTTCTGACCTATGCCTCAATGACCTAGAGTAGTTGTAGGAAATGGGGAAGAGGAGTGAGGAAAGGTAGGAGGGAAGGGACCCAAACCAATATTCAGTAATAAAGGAGGCACAGTGGACTGGCAGCATGAAGGGAGTTAGAGGATGGAAAGGGAGGAGTAGAGTGAGCAGTGATTTGTATGGGGACGTCAGAGTTGGTAGCAGAATGACAGAAAGCATTGCAGAGGATATGCAGTCTGGCAAGGGAAGAGGAAGGGGTGGTACCATAGGCCACATCTGCATAGTTAAAAACTGGGAGAACTATTTTGGTGACCAACTACTGGTGGAACTGGGGGAAGGCAGTCCTTGTTGTGGTACAAGGCACCGAGTTTGTGGTGAAGCTTTGCATGGATGCCATCAGTATGGGCAGAGAAGCCAAGCTTACCATCAAACAACACCAAGGTACTTGAAGGCAGTGAATACCTCCAGAGGGTGCCATCCAGTGGGGAGACGGCAGGTGAGGGTGAGAGCCTGGCCAGTTTCTGGCTGGCACCAAAGATCATGGACACTGTCTTCTTGGTGCTGATCCTGAGTTGGCTGGCATGGAACCAGCACAGTAGTTTGTAGAAGTTCTGCTAGAGCAGACCTTTCACAGTTGAAGCCAAGGAGCTGGAGGTGTAAATGACCGTATTGTCTAGGTACACATGGATATGCAAGGAGATATAGGCAGAGGGCAGGTCATTGAGGAAAACTCAAAATGGGCAGCCCACATTTGCATTGTGACTTAGCTGCTGAGGCAGACTCCTCCCCTGGCAATTAAGTAGACCCTTTGTGTATGGCAGTTTTCAAGGGTGGTGGTACAGAGAGCCTGTATGCACTCCTGACTGTGACTGTGTATAGGACCCCAGAACTTCAGGATGTGTCCCTGTATCCTGCTGGAGGACACCAGCTCTAACACCTCTCTCTGTCCAGTCTTGTCTGTACCTTTACTTGAGTACGTGTAAATCTGAGATCATGTCCTCTCTCAGCCTCTTTTTCTCCTAGGTCGACATGTTGGGGGCCACCAGCCTCTCATCATAGCTTTTGTCTCCCATACTCCTGATCATTCTGATTGTCGTGTGTTGCACACTCTTGACTGCTTTAATTTTCTCTTTTGTATTGAGGAGCCCAGAACTGCAGTCATTAATACTCAGAGGGACCTGACCAGGGCCTTGTAAAGTGGCAGGAGTGGAAATGATTTCTGTGTATTCTTTCGTGTCCTGTTTTTAAACATCAGATTTTACTTCGAGGGGGCTCTTTCAGCAAATAGCACCAGTAGGACTGAAGCCGTCAGGCACCAGGACCACATGGAAAACTTCTAGCTAGCAGTCCATTACAGGGGACCACTCCTCGCTTTCAGCATGTTGACATCTGCCTGTCCTATAAAGTGGCAGACCCCCACCTACCTCAGTTCTTTCCCGCTGTTGACCCGTGCACGTTAGACCTTCATGGATGCCAGCTTCAATCGATCGCCATTTTCTCGCATGTAAGCCACGCCTCTTTTTTTTTTGTGATTAAAACATCAAACTTTCTGTGTTTTTTTTTTTTTTCTCCTAAGTTTATGTCTTCTTCTCCAGCCTCGTCTTCTGACCGGCTGATGAAGTGTGTCTGTGGCAAGCAGATTCCTGCTAAGGACGGTCACTCTTCCTGCCTGCTCTACTTAGGTTCAGACCATGACACCAACGCCTGCCAGCACTGCCAGGACTTCAACCAGGCCGCACGGAGATGCCATTTGAAGACCTTGGAACGCTACCTGCATAAGTAGAATTTGGCCACGTTGGAGAAGGAGCTATAGGCCAAGAGTTCTTCAACTTCCCCGGCTCAATCTCCTCTTCTTCTTCCTCCCAGAAGGAGAAGAAATCGAGCGGGAGGCAGAAGCACCAGGACAAGCACTGGAACCGTCCTCGGTCAGCTTCTTGCTCGTGGTCACCACACAGACCGGCCACCACCTCTCAGTTTTCTTCCTGTGGGGGGTCATCCCTTTCTGCCCCGGCAGCCCTTTCTTTCTCTGGGCTGCCAGTGATCCAGCCACTCGCCTTCATCTCTGTTTCAGTTGGCGAATGTTCTGGTCTGCGGACCTCGTCCTGTGCCTCTCAGCCCCTGCTGCTCAGTCCCTTAACATCCATGGGCTCTCAGCTAGGTGGCTCAGCTGGTGTTGGTGCCTCCGGCAGCAGGTCTTTACCCACTGCTCCCGTGGCCAGTGTGTTGCCTTCGTTAGTCCCCAACTCCGCCAGCCTTCTCCACTTAGGCCGGTGCCAGCCCTGCTGATGACTCAGCTAACGACTCTGCAACCGATGTCGCCTCAGCTGATGCCTGCTGGTCTTCCTCGGAATCCACAGCTAGCATTGGGTGGACCTAAGCTGAGGTACCCTATGCCAGCTACCCCGCTGTCATCGTACCCATACCCACCTCCTCAGTACTCACACCCTCTGGTCTATAATCCACCCCTACTGGTGGATTATAATGCTCTTTTCACTACTTGATGGTCCTTCATACAAAACAAGAACACACTTAGGAGACCTTCATCCCCCCTCGGTACCCCCTGCCTCAGGACCTAGTGACCCCTGTACCATGGGGTCCTCTGGAAGGTGTATGGATGTGGGCTCTGGCCAGCATGTGGACGACCGTCAGACCCAGATGCTGGTCCCTGACAGTGAACCATTGGGATGACTTCTCCTCTTCTTCTTAGGAGTCCTCGGAGGACTCCTCTCAGGGGCAGGACCAGGCCAGGGAGGCCCCTAAATCCCCACCTGATGGCCTTAGCTTTCTTGACATTATGCGTCATATCCAGTCCCTCATGGGATGGGAAACAGAGGAGCTGGACCCGGAGCACCATCACCTAGCCATATATTTACGGGAAAATGAGACTCTCCCCTTTGTGGTGCTTCCTTTAATAGACTTATGAGGACATTACCAAGGCAGCGTGGAACCACCCTTCTTCCACCCCGGCCTTGCCCAAGAAGGCTGATTGCCTATACCATGCGCCAGTGGGCAAGTGCTTCTTGGAGGATCACCCCACAACGGATTATGTGGTCATGAACGTGGCCCAAGGCCGCACTAAAAAACCCAAACACCTTAGTACCCACCCTTCTGACAAAGAATCTAGACAGCTGGACCAGTGGGGCAAGCGAATGTATGCTTCTGCCACCTTGGCCATTCGAGCTGTAAACTATTTGGCCCATATGATGCAGTACCAGAAGGCCCTCTAGGATCAGGTGAGGGATCTGGTTCAGACTCTTGCTGAGGATCCTACCAAAATTCAGCTGGCCCAACTCCCAAAGTCAGGGTCAGATGTGGGCAGCATACAGCACTGTCGATGCCTCCGGGTGTGAGGCAGCAACAGGGATCTGTCTTCATCGCCATTTGTGGTTTAGGGTGTCTGGCTTTCCTCCTGATGTGAAAGACAGCATCTTGGATGCCCCCCTTCAGTGATTCTGTCCTGTTCCGGGCAGATATCAAAGATGACATCTCCTGCCTCCAGGAGTCCGGCAAAGCTCTTAGATCGGTTCATTCCCTCTACCGATCTCAGCCTTGGACTGCCCAACGTCAGTCTTCTTGCCAGCCCACCAAGGGTCAGCAGGTGAAAGACCCCTTCAAGCGCAAGGCTCAAACTCCACCAGCCACTGTAGCTGCCCCAGGAGTGCCTACAGCCTCTCTGCCCACCCTCAGGTCCACCGCCTAACTCCTTGCCCAACCCCCCCCTCCAGCAAAGGCATTGGGGGAGGTGGTTGAGGTTGGTCTCGCTTTTTACCTTCTTGGGTTTCGAGCAGTGACCTCAGATCAATGGATGTTACAACTTATTGAGCATGGTCACACCCTAGAATTTCTGGCCCTGCCCTCCAGAAAACCCTCCCTTACTCTCCCATTACCCTCCAGCTCACCTCTCCCTCATCCAGGAAGAGATTCAGGCTCTCCTGCGCAAGGGGGCCATGGAGTCTGTCCCTCTGGCTCAAAGAGGCAGAGGATTCTATTCCCACTTCTTTCTTGTCCTCAAGGAGACTGGGGATCTGAGGCTGATCCTGGACCTCTGCCAACTGAGCCTGTACAGTACATAGAGTACAAGGGTTTCAGGGTGGTCGCCCACCAGGGATTGCTGCCCCTTCTCCACCAGGGGGACTGACTCTGCTCTTTGGACATGCAGGATGCCTGTCTTCATATCCAAGTCTTCCTGGCCCACTGCTGCTTTCTCCGTTTCCTAGAGGAGCATTTTCAGTTCCGGGCCCTCCCTTTTGGCTTTTCTTTGGCACCTCGGGTTTTTACTAAGTGCCTGATGGTGGTTGCCACAGCTCTGAGGAGACAAGGCTTTTACATGTTCCCTTATGTGGACGACTGGCTGCTGACAGCCCCTTCCAGGGATCTCTTGCTACAGACCTTGGACTGCACCTTTCAGTTTTTCTAGGTCTTGGGGATTATGGTCAAGCTACCAAAGTCTTGTCTGTCTCTGTGCCAGTGCCTCCAGTATATTGGGACGGTCCTGGACTCTTCCCAGGGCAAAGCCTTCCTTCTAGCGGACAGGGCGGAATACTTGATGGAGCAGGCCCATCTAGTCTCTTTCAGTTGACAGGTCCTGGCCAGAGCATTCCTCCACTTGTCGGACCACATGGCAGCAGCCATAATCACGGTTCTCCTGGCCCGTCTACATATGCGGGTTCTCCAATGGACCCTTCGGGTTCAATAGGACCGGCACACCGACGACCTGGATGAGCCAGTCATGGCCTCTGATCCGGTGAGGAGGACCTTAGAGTGGTGGCAGAACCCTGCTAATCTCCTGCAGGGGGTCCCCTGTTGAGTTGTGTCCCTTCAGCAGATCCTCATGACAGATACCTCGGGTCTTGGCTGCGGTGCTGACTTGGCTGACCATCAGACCCAGGGGACCTGATCCGAAGCGGAGCTGCATCTCCACATCAGTGTGCTGGAGATGTGGCAGTTCTTTATGCCCTGGTGCAAATGGACAACATGTCCATAGTGTACTACCTCAGTAAGCAGGGGGGGCACTCACTCATACCCCCTTCATCAGGAAGCAACGAGAGTCTGGTGCTGAGCCATCGAGCACATCCTGGAACTCTCAGCCGTTCATGTTGCACGTGTCCAAAACATCCTGGCCGACAATCTCAGCCATTCCAGATCGAGGGCTCATGACTGGGAACTGTTGCCCTCCGTGGTTGAAAATTTCTTCGACAGGTGGGGCTGTCCAGAGTTGGACCTTTTTGCTTCCCCACTCAACATAAAACTGCTGCTTTTCTGCTTGCTCGATCCAGAGGGCCTGGAGTTTTCTTGTGCGACACGTTGTCCCTCTCCTGGAAAGGGAGGTTCCTATATGCCTTCCCTCCCTCCCTTCCTACTTCTTCAGAGGGTTCTTCTCAAGCTTCAGTCAGACTGTCAGAGGGGCAGAGATGATCCTCATAGCCCCCTATTGGCTGTGCCAGATTTGGTTCCTTCTGCTGCAGCAGCTGGCACTGTAACCTCCAGTGCCCTGGCTTGCTCTCCCAGGAACAGGGCACCCTGGTCCATCTGCACCTCAAATCCCTGCATCTACATGTGTGGCTCCTGCAGATTTGTCTATAACCCACTTTGAGGTTTCTTCCAGGGTTGCGGATGTCTTGGTGGCTGCTAGAGAACCTTCCGCTAGAGCCACCTATGCCTTGAAGTGGAAGCACTTCTCCCTCTGGGCCACTGCTCGCCACCTCGATCCCTTCACATATCCTGTGAATTTTATTTTGGAGTACCAACTCTCCCTTTTGGACTCGGGTCTGGATTACTCCTCTAGTAAGGTGCACCTTTCTGACATCTCTACATACCGTGCACCTATTGAGGACAAATCTGTTGCCCGGTTAGAGGTGTCCTGCACATTCTTGCAGGGTGTGCTGCATTTGAAGTCTTCCCTCCAGGATCCTGTCCCTCCATGGGACCTTCTTTTGATGCTGGAAAAGCTCACTCTGCTTCTCATAGAGCCTGCTGCAAGTTGTGAGCTGCACTTTCGGTCGTGGAAAGCGCTGTTTTTGGTTGCTGTTACTTCTGCTTGGAGGATTTCCGAGCTTCAGGCTTTGATGTGTAAAGAACCTTGTTTAGTTTTTCACAAAGACAGGGTGTCTTTGCGTACTAACCCTACGTTTTTACCTAAGGTGGTGTCTTGAGTTTACGTTAAACCAGTCTATCCACCTACCTGTTTATTTCACTGAGTATTCTAATCAGGGGAAGGACTTGCTCCATACTTTGGACGTTCATCAGGTGCTTCGGTATTCTACAAACCGCATCTGGATTGTTAGGAAAACTGATCAGTTTGTTTCATTTACTCCCAAGAGAGAGGGGGCACCTTTTTCGTAACAGTGTTTGTCAGTGTGGTTAGCTAATTGCATTGTTTACTGCTACTGTAAATACAACAAGCCCTTGCCGAGGGCGGTGAAAGGCCACTCTATCAGAGGTATGGCTGCCTCTGCCACCTGTTTCAGGAATGTGTCTGCTGCGGATATCTATGCAGCTGCCATCTGGAGTTCTGTCCATACCTTCATTTGCCTCTACAGTCTGGACATTGCTTCTAGATGCAGGGTCAACTTTGGACTCACAGTCCTTTAGATCCTTTCTTCCTGAGCCTTCTGCTAACACTTTCTGCCTCCTCCCGGCTGCCTGTTTGGTCAGTTCCAGTACTGCTTGGTACTCAGACCTACCAGTGTTGCCTGCTGAAAGAGCCACCTCGAAGTGAAATAGTACAGTTACATAAGAACTTACTTAACTGTAGATCTTTGAGAGGGGCTCTTGCAGCAGGAGCTGCTTTTCCTCCCTCCTTCACCCTGATAGTTTCTTCTCTTTTGTACCTCTTCTGATTATAACTTTTCCTTGGCTTTGAGAACCCGCCTCTGTTCTCCATTTCGCCACCTGTTTTGGGATCTCCGGCGGAAGAACTGAGATAGGTGTTGATAACTGCCCCCTTTATAGGATAGATGGCTGTCAGCATGCTGACGTCGGTGGGGGTAGTCCCCCATGATAGACTGCTAGCTAGATGTTTTCTGTGTGATCCTGGTGCCTGACAGCTTCAGTCCTACAGGTGTTGGCTGCTACAAGAGCTCCTCTCGAAGATCTACTGTTACGGTAAGTTCTTACGTAACTGCACTTTATATCAAAATAATTAGTGGAATCCTTTTTCATGAGGTTATTTTTTCTAGCACTCATATTGTTTATTTTTCTAAGAGTTGTTTTTCTAAATAGGACCTTTATGATGCAATGAACAGAAAATATGGGGGAAGCTGTGCCTTACCCATTTGCACCGACACTGACATGAATACCTTCCCCACCACTTCTTTTGAGAACCATAGTGTTTTTTTCTTTCATTTTGATTTGTTTATTTGCTTCACACAAAGACTTGTTGCCTCTGTGATGGTGATTTTGATGTTTCCCCATTGTTGCTCCACCCCACCTTCTTGCTTGTTTGCTAGTGCTTTTCTGAGGCACTCTTCCATTTTGACAAAATCAGCCCTCCGGAAGTCCAGTACCTTCACTTTTGTGTGTCTTGACTCTACTGCTAAGTTTATCGTGAACCACACTATTTTGGTGGTAGCTTGTTCCCAGATGGCTACCCACTTCAAGATCAGAGATCCTCTCTCCGTCCCCATTTGAGAGTACCAGGTCTAAGACTGCTGTCTCCCAAGTGGGTTCCAAAACTAGTTGTCTGAGGCATGCGCCCTGTAGGGCATCGAGAATGGCCCTGCTCTTGGATGTGGCTGCAGCAAAGGTGCTCCAGTCAACGTCTGCCATATTCAGGTCCCCCATCAGCAATATCTCCCCTTTCTCTGCCATCCCAAGGATGCCTTCTATCATTTCCATGTCCATTTCCTCCCCCTGAGACGGGGGTCTGTATACAACCCCTGTGCGGATTGTGGAGCCATTTCCAGTCTCCAGGGTGACCCACAGTGCCTCATCTCCTCTCTGTTTACCCTTTAGTTCTGTTGCTTTGATCCCTTTCCTTACATAGCTATGCCTCCTGTTCTTCACCCTCCCTGTCCCTCCTGTAGATTGTATACCATATTGAGAAGTAAAATAAGCTTAATCTCAAAAGTCTGTCTCTGTTGTATATTTTTAAAAAAACCTTTTAACACCATTACTGACATATCTGAGATTGAGTGGTCATTCTGAGAGATTGGCGATGGGGGGTGGTACTGGGCATCACTGCTGGGTCAACTGTTGCTGGCACTGGTATGTGGCAGGTGGGCTGGGGGACCCACAGGCTACCAGGGGTCCTTACCTCATGCTGTCTGCCACCTACCTGCATGATTTGTTGGGTTTCTCACCAAATATACGTGTGTGTGTGTGTGGGGTGGGGGGTTGGGTTGTCTTTGGTGTGTGTACGTGGGGCTAAATTTGAGTGCGTTTTTGGAGGTGTTCGAGGATGGTGTTTGTTTTTTTTGTGGGGAGGGTGTGTGTGTGTGGAAGGGAGGGGTTGGGGTTGTGCTTACATATTTTGGTAGGCTTATATTCAGGTATATGTCATAATTATGCTACAGGGTGTTAGGACTCTTGGCTCACTTAGATAGTGTATATACACTTCTTTTCTAGTTACCTTTTCCGGGGGAGTTTAATTCTATTGGGATTTTAGTCAGGTTCTTAAGACTGTTTCTGTTCATATAGTTATTTGATTATATACTGACTAATTTTTGAACTCTGAACACTTTAAGATGCATTAACTAAATTTCTAGGTGGTCCTTGACAGATTTATTTTTAGTTGGCAATAATACTGACAATTGATATCATGTAAAAAATATTGTGCATTTTTTTTTTGCAATTTAAACTTTATTGCATTTTTAACTATACAGCAAAATCACAACACAATACAACATCAAGAGACAGGAGTGGATACAAGTCCCAAACCACATCAAACAAGAAAATACCCCCTCCCACCCAAAATAAACCTTCCCACCCCACCCCAAAGCACACCGGGAAGGTAAAAAATATTGTTACAGCACTGCAGTTCTTAATAATTAAGGAGTGTGTTAACTGGTTGAGAGAATAATTTAGAAAATGTCTCCAGATAGGTTTTATACTGTATGAATGTTTTAAACAGTTGTTCACACAAGGTGCATTTTCCTTATTCCCATGCATAAATTTCTGTTGTACAGTTTTTTTTATCATATGATACTATCAAATTTTTACTTGGACATTTGTGGTATTAAATCTAAAGGTCTTGCTTTTAATTACAAACGTATTCTCATAACACACTCATTCATTAATAATTTCAGTTACAGATTTTGTCTACTTGAGTGTTCAGCGTATCTACTTTTTATGTCATTTGACCTTGGAAAGATTCTCAGCAATAGTAAACTAGTGGAATGCTGTTCATTCCATTGAAATCTGTGATTTTTATGTTTGCTTGCACGCATGTGCAAGAAACATAGTGCCACCATACGAGAATTCATAGGTGTGCCTTCCCCACCTCCAATGCCATGCTGCCTTTCGCAGGCGCGGCTGCACCACGCCAATGAATGTAGGAGCTGTCTATGACAGCCGTTCAGATGCAGTGGCATACGGTTGAAAGCAAAAGAATCGCTGCAGTCAGCGGTGGTAATATGTAGGCACTGCAGTGAAACAGCTGTCATAGACAGCTCCATTCCCCCACAACAAGTAGCATGCTGGGAGCCCACCCCAACGTGCTCACGCGCCCCCCCACACCTGTATGGCCAACAGGGGTACCCAATTCCCCGTCAGCTCCGCTGTGCCCCCCCCCAAACAGAGTTCCAGGTGCCATGCTGGGAGCCCACCCCAGAGTGGCAGCAGTCCGTAAGGCCAACAGGGGTGCTCAGTCCCCGTCTGCTTCACTGTATCCCCCAACAGACTTCCAGGTGCCACGCTGGGAGCCCACCACAGCATGGCAACAGTCCGTATGGCCAGGGGGTGCCCAATCCTCTGTTGGCTCCACTGCCCCCCAAATAGCCTTCCAGCTGCCAGACTGGGAGCCCATCCCAGTGTGGCAAAGTCCCACGTCATCTTTAAAAAAAAAAAAAAAAAAAAATGCCCTGTGAGGAAAAATGGTCCCTCGCTGACTGTCTTGACCCCGCCCTCTCTGCGCTTCCTGCTCCCACCCCAGCTGCCCATACTTACCTCCGAGTCCAGTCGCGACGATCTGGTGGACCAGGAACATGTCTGCAATCTTCAAAGCCGACCGCAAACTGATGAAATGCTGGTAAGCGGTATAATGGAATAAATAGGGTTTTTTCAACTTTGATGCATATCTCAGGCATTTTTGGGAATTTTTTCACCAAATTTTCAAAATGGGGTTCTTGGGACCCCACCTCATGAATTCTGGCGCTGTCATTTTGTTATTTGGTACCGAAAGTGATTTTGCTGTCACTGGGCGGAACCACCTTTCGGGACAGATTTACAAAATGACAGTGTCACAGTTCATGAGGTAGGCCCCCAAAAACCCTATGGTGAAATTTGTGAAAATTCCAAATGACTGTTTTATTTAGTGTATCGCTAAGTAGTTCCTATGCACGCCATCAGTTCGTGACATATTTTAATATTTTCACTCCAGATTTTCACCATTGCCCTTTACCCCACCTCCTTATGAGCAGTGTTTCCACGTATGTAGCGTACAGTGGCGCAGTCGGTGTGCGAAATCAATGTTCGGGACAGATTAAGAAGATCACAGTGACACTGTTCATGAGCAGAGGTCTTAAAATTGCTATGTTAAAAATTTGCTAAAAAAAGTCCATAAAATGACTGTGCTACGAGCGAGCATTGCACAGTTTCCATGTACCCTCGTAAGTTCATGAATTTGTAATATTTTCAGTCCAGATTTTCACCACTGGCATTTTTCCACACTTCCTTATGAATAGTATAGCTGACATTTTTCACACCATGGCTAAAATGTGTTTTCACACTTCCAGCTCAGAAATGTGTGGTCGCTGTGGGAAATCACTGTTCGGGACAGATTAAGAAAATCACAGTGACTCTGTTCATGAGCGGAGGTCGCAAAATGCCTGTGTGCAATCTGCTGTAAAAAATTCCCAAACTAATTACATTACGGGTGTGTGTTCTGCAGTTTCTATGCACACTCATGACTTCACCAGTTTTTTCAATATTTTCACTGCAGATTTTCAACATTGCCATTTTTTACACCTCCCCATGAACAGTACGGCTGTCATTTTTTCATATCCTGTTAGAAATGTGTTTTCGCACCTGTGGTGCCAAATGGTGTAGTCGCTGTGCAAAATAAGCCTTCGGCTAACAAACTGATAGCGCCACTGTTCATTAGGTGGGAGTCACAAAAAACCCATGTTGAAAATTTGGAGTGAAAATACCAGCGAACGCCTGAGGTGTTAGGGTTTCCGACTATAACGCCCCACTCTGCAGAGACTGACAGGCATCAGGGGTGTGGTTTAGGATTGTCGCCTGTAATGCTCATACCATTCCACCCCCACCCACGTCCTGCAGCCAGTGAGAGGCATCAAGGTGTGCCTTGGACTCTTTGGCCCCAAAGTTCACCCCACTCTCCTATACTGCACCCATCTCACTGTATTTCCTGATGAAATGGGGTGAGCATAAGGGCTAAAGGCCCCAAGGCACACCGTGACACTTGTCGTTGTGTGCAGGGTAGGGTGTGGTGAAATGACGACGTTATGCCTGATGACCCAAAGGCACACCCCAATGCCTGTCAGTCTCTGCAGGGTGGTGGTGGGGTTGGTTTCAGTTCAGTACTTCACTGCCATTCCTATTATGCAGCTCTCTAACTCCTGTACTACCAATGCCAATAAGCAAACATTCGGCATTGACAAATGCTTGTTTAAAATGGGTACTTTAAACCAGTGAAATTTTTTTCTGTATGATCTGGGTGTTAATAGAATGTGATTCTCTGATCAATTGGCATAAGTCTCAGAGGAAGGACTTGGGTGGTCCAAAAGCTTAGACATTGTTTTCTTTATGTAACATCTACAGTATGTTGGTCCAGTAAATGGTATCAAACCATTTGCTTCTGGATCTTTTCTTACAAGGACCAACATGGCAACTAATCTATTTCTGTATGTCATCTTCGGGGTAGCACACTCCTGCAGACTGATGCCATTTATAAGGCTCACGATGGATCCCTGAGAAGAAATACTATTACTACAGTGAGTCATTTTTTCTTACACCCCTACTTTATACAGGACTAGAGGGTCTTGGTGAATCAGTGTATTCATCTGTGGGTCGCCATGTAGTAGGTGCCATCTCCATTCATACAGTAGGCTGTCCTCTGTGTCAGATGTCTAAGGCAGCATTTTGTTTTAGCCAGGTTGTGGTGACTGACAGAAGGAAGTATAGAGGTCCCTTCTATTGAAGAAATGTAGACATGGCCTATTGTCAGGCATGCCAGGCATCTACTGCAGGCCAAGCTGCTTTCTCCTTCCATTTCCCTAAGCTCTGTTCTTCTGTTCTCCTGCTGTCTGTTCCATATTATCCCTCTTTTCACTTAAATTCCTCCTTTGTGACTTCAAAACTCACTCCTGTAATTGGCCTTGACCCTGCAGTGTGCACCCCTTGCATTCTGGCCCTCCCTGTCATCATCCACCTCTTAGCCACTGGGTTTTTGCACTTTGCTCCTAGTGCTCAATCTATGAATCTGTTTATCTGTTCCACTGATCATGGAAACTATGTTTTTTCTGTACAGCTGTAACTTGTTTGCTTATTTTACTGCACATTATTGTTAAGAGTTTTACTGATCCCCCGCCCCGACACACTTGGAAACTAGCTGTTACCAGCTCTGTATGTTTTTCCTGGTGACACTTTTAAAATAAATGTATATGTGCTTCTAGGGATCATATGCAGAGGTTTGTCTACTGACACCAGTGCTGAGCTCACCTGGGATAACTTCTAATGCACGGTAGGTGGTGAACTTAGAAGACAAGACGCTGCATGACCTTTCTGGAAATTTGAGCAAACCAAGCTTCTCTTTTGCACTTCTGTCAGTGTTTACGTGGTTACCATTTCATAGTTATGCAACTCCAACACATTCTCATCAACACTAGTGAAATTGATTTTGATATGAAGTTTCACAGTGCTGCTGTGTGATTAAAGACAACTGCCTTTAACCTACAAGTCTTTGTTTTCTGTAGAAGCTGGGTTTCATATACTGGTTTGCTTTCGGTTATTGCGCCATTTCTACTTACCCTTTAATAAATTTCATTGTTTTTTGCTGATTTTTACACTAGTGGTGAGAACCATATTAGAGCTACAGTACATGACATAATTTATGAAACCCCTTTAAATCTGTACACGTTTGTACAGCATACTTACTCTACACCTGCTTATGAAGCTCGGGGGTGGGGGGGCATGATGGACTAGTTTAGCCTTAAAGAGCTGCTGACACAATTTATTCTTTGGGGCAGGCGGTGTATAGCAAGCAGCTACCTGCCCCAGGACCTGAATTAGCCACAGCTGAATTTTTATTTGCACAGGTATTATATAGATATTTAACTTACTGAAAACATGATCTAATTTCCTGATAGTGTTTGAGGACCCACTGCAGCCCCGCACACAAGACCCCATTTTAATGATGCAGAGAGAGTAGGGAAGGGGTTGCAGTGCACAGATGGGCTTACAGTATGATTGGGGGCAGTGGTTGTCTTTAGATGTTATTTGTATACTGTGCTCCTTCGTTTATATGACCCTCGTTTATCCGCCACCCTCGCTTACCACCAACTGGTCTCTCTGTTCCAACTGTTAGCAATGTTATTACCTCCCGTTTTTCCACCGCCCTTGCTATCTGCCATCCACCAGGCATTGAGACACCGCTGCTTGTATTGGGAGACGTGATAATCTCCCTCGTTTATTTGCCAACCTGGCAGTGGTGGATGTGACTGTTCGTGGCAGGTGGTGCTTGCTATCAGTGATGCTGTTGTAGTTAAAATAAACTGAGATAAAACATGTTTTTTTTTCCCCCATCATCTGCCCCAGTCCTGAGTTAACAGCATACACAAGTTCACTGTTAAACATGCTGAACCCACTATCAGACCTGCTGGAGTACCAAGTCACAGCAAGCGACTAAAGTACTACTTATTTTTTCCAAAGGCTGAACCCGCTATCCTCTGGTAAACTGTCAGTCCTACTCCTGAATTAAGACTGCATTCTTATCCGCTATATCAGCCCTATTATTGTTCATTCCTGTATGAGTTTCCCAGTGCCAGCGTGTTTGTTTTCTTTGCTGTCTTGATGTTTTCGGCAGGCAGAGTTGGCAACTGGACAGATGAAAGTGAGTTGGATGTACAAGATAACTTACTCTAAATGCACTGTACATTTGTGAACTGTGTGCTCTGCCTTGTGCCTCTTGAATGTTTTGCTGGCAACATTTTCCTTTGCTGTCTTGACATTTTACTTTACACAGTCAGCAGCTTAGCAGCGTGAGTGTAGGACTCACAATTAACCTGTACGCACTGTACATCGAGAACTCTGTGCCCTGCCTGAGCTCCTTGAATGTTTTTTTTTGCTCCCCCAGCTCTGGGCCAGCCTCTCCTTTGGGTCTTCCTGTGCCTCTCACTGCTACACTGCTCTGTACAGCCACCCATCACCCCATAGTGCAGCCCCCCCCCCAGGTAACCTGGACATAACCCTTTGCCGAGTGAGCCCCTCTCCTCCGAGGGGGAAGGCACCAGTGGCGCAGCCAGCGCTGTTCATGGCATGGGTGCTGCTGAGGTGGTCTGTGGACTGCTGGGGGTCTCGTGGTGGAGAGAGCTGGCGACCGTCATCCGGTCGGCCGCGGGGCTCTTTTCCCATTTTGCTCCCCGGGGGCGTGGCGTGCCACAAACAGCAAGATGTCGTGCTGATGTTCACCACTCCCCATTAGTCACTGGGACCCAGAGCATTGCAGTACCCCAGCCTCTGCCAGGGTGCAGCAACACGGGTCGCTTCCTGCCCTCCCAAGAGGCGAGAAGTCATCCGGCGGCGAGCCCTCTCTCCCCGACGACCCTCCAGCACCCGGGTCTGTTCCCAAACCTGGGGTTGGCGCAAAAGCGGAACTCAACGATGCAACTCACGGGCCGGCTCCTTGAATGTTTTGGTGGCTGCTTTTGCTGTTCCAATGTTTTTGGCATGCAGATTCGGCAGCTTGGTATGTGAAAGTGAGTGGGACTTACAGTTTAACTTGCATTAAATGCACTGTACATTTGTGAACTCTGTGCCCCGCCTTGTGACCAGTGTATGTTTTTAGTCTGTAATCTTCTGAGAGAAGGAGGCAGGGATAGTTCTGTTCTTTTTGTGGGGGAGGGGAGTATTTTTGTGTCACCAATACACAATACTGTACAACGTGTAGTCTGGTGTCTGTGAATGATGCTAAACTGCTACCCTCTGTTATCTGCCACCTTCTGTTAGCCACCAAAATCTAGGATGTACGGAGGTTGGCGGAGAAAAGAGGGAGCACTGTACTTTACAGGAAATTGTACACGTTAAGGGGGGTATATACATGTAATACTACCCCGGCTTAACGTGCACAGTTGCCGATGAAGTACACAAATAGCATCTAAAAGCCACCACTGCCCCGATCATATTATAAGTGTAACTGTAGCATTGCATCCCCATCCCTACTTAGCATCATTAAAACATGGTTTTATGGGCGGGGCTGCGGTGGGCGCTTGACGGCTCATACACTATCAAGAAGTTAGATTGCATTTGCAATAAATAAATAATACCTTTGCAAAAAAATATATATATATATATTAAATTGTGGCCAAATTATGTCCTGGGGCAGGCAGTGCCAGGAGTTGCCTGCTCTGAGGGTGTCAGCTGCCCTTTAAGTTACTGTGTTACTATGTTAAGAACTTGCATCTTGCATCCATGTTTTACTATAGAACTGTGTTTGAAAGGGACATAAACTACAGTGCTGCCTCCTTTATCTGCCCCTTTTATCCACTACTGTCTCTTACTGACAGTGAGCTCCAGTCCTGCTTTACCGAAATGTTATCTCCCCTTTTAACTGCCACCCTTTATTATCTGCCACCCTCTTTTATCTGCCAACAATTAGGATGTATGGAGGTTGTCTGATAAAAGAAGGAGCAGTTTTCAAATGGTACTTACCTACACCAGTGTGCAAAACAGAAACGTAGTCGGGTCTACTAAAAGGCCATGGATGGTGATTTAAAGCAGTAGTGCACTGGAGTGAGCCTGCTAGGATTGCATTATGATCTGTCCCCCTATGTTGCCACCTGCCTAACTGTGTCAATTTTAGAATATAAGGAGTACATTTAATCAGTTCTGTTTAGATTTTAAAATACTGCACAGGGAATGTGGATGATTGACTCCACGTTACCAAGCCTGCTTTTGCAAGTTCCCAATAACTTTTTGTTAGATGCATATAGAAGCAGTCCCGATGGTGTGGAGTCAGACGGGTCAACATAGTCCAGACTGCTGTGTGCCACTCAGCCATGAGAGCAAGAACATAGAAAGCATAAAGGACGGCTCACACGAATGGGCTGGTATAGTGCTCCTACTTCTTACTGCAAGTGTAAACATACTGAAGCAGACATTGATAAAAAATATATAGTGAACCCCGGCGCTTTGAGGATGCTCTGTCTTTTAGTTGGGGAACAAAGTTAACAAAAGAAAAAACAAAAAAGCTGATTGTGTGCAATTATCGTCCCCACAGCAGACAGTTACTATTTGTTTATTCGAGCCCCCCCCTTTGTCATCGTCATATAACAGTCCCCCCACTTGGTTTTTGCTTCATTTTCATTTAAAAGTATATCTTTTTTCTGCCTTGTTTCTTTTAACACTGGGCATGTTTCTTTTAACACTGGGGCCACGGTGTGTACTGATGTGTGTGGTTTGGGAGAGTGAGCGTGGTCGGGGAGGCAGTTGCTTTATTCTGGCTGCAGGTCAGACTGAGGAACTTATCCTGGTATGGACACATTGTTATTTAAGTATTGTGGGAGATACTGTAGCACTCCAGACCCCCTTTACGCTAAAGTGCTTTTGATGAGAGAGACAGCGGTAACTCCGGTACCACTGCTGTCCATGAGAGGAGTGTCACATTCTTGGCTTTCCGTACTGCAGATGGATGTCAGTAGCGGTACCGGAGCTATATATCTCTGACACTGAAGTTAGCTTACAGCTTTGTAAATTGTAGCCAAGCTGCTTGTTTTACTTAACGCTGCTCATTTAGTTATTTATTTTACTGGAAGATGCCATGGGGTAAAAATGGGGGTGATTTTGAATATTCGTGGTGCTCAAGGATATTATAAGCAGTGGGGCAACCCGACGTGGCACTCGTTTTTAACCAGGCATTATTAAAAAAATAAATGTATGCCTAGCATGGGCTTTCAGCCAGTCAGCATGCTTTATTTTTCAAGCCCATTTTCTAATAGTAAACTGTTGTACAGATTTCTATGCAACCTCAAGCTGCTGCTCTTCTTGCCCCTTCCCCCGGGCCCTTCTTGGAAATTAGGTTTTGACGTAAACAAACAAGGCTATCCTGGTGCGGAAACAACTAAGTAAATAAGTCAAATCTAAAAACTGAAACCTGTCATTATTTTCGTAAGAAGCACTGATAAGTGACTGGCCAGATATTTGAAACATTTGTATGTGTGTAATTTGGTTGTCCCTGCAAAACGTAAACACTTTATTTGGCAGATTAAAATCCTGCCTAGAGTTTCTAGGGACATTACTCGAATTTACAGTAGCTGCATAAGTTTGGTGATGTCCCTAGAAATTCTAGGCTGCCATTTTTTTTCTGTCCCTTGACGTGCTTTAAAAATAAAAATATGCAACCAAATTACATATGCAAATGGTTTTATATTTTCTGACCCAAAGTCTGCAAATTTAGCACAATTCCAGTTTCCTGAGATCACCTTTTTCTTAGCTAATACTTAAAATAATGCAAATCTGGAAGTCCTGACTTGGGTCTCCTGTTTTGTACTCTGCTTTAAAGGATTTTGAAGTTGCTAAAAAGCAGTGTTATTTTTTTATTATGAAATGGGTAGAAAGATGATGGCTCCTGATTGGCCAAGAGCAGCTTTCAGCTGGGCCGTTATCCCAGCACAACGACCTAGCTGAAAGTAATATGTTTAAAAAAGGCATCAAATTTACTGAAAATGATCCATTTCATAATCACAATGAGGCACTCCAGGGGGTGCGTTGTAGTGAGCTAACGGCCCTTCTCGGGTGGTGGAAGCACTCGGCTGTGCCTCATGCTTCAACCCACTTGAGGTAAGCCATTATCCCACCATAACGCACTGCCTGTCATGCCTTATTGCTTAATTCACTAGCCTAAAGCCCTGTAAAAGTTATTTATTGCAATTTACTGTTTAGCATCCATGTAAGGACCTCATTGGAAATGAGTGCTGCTCAATTGAGTCTTCTATTCATATATGAAATATGAATACAATTTTACCTACCTACCTTTTACTCCAGATTTCTCCTCCTGTCCCTAATCACGATATCTGAGCTGCACCTTGTCCTGCAGAGGGAAGGCAAGCAAGCGTCTCCCTTTACAATTGATACTGTTATTGTTTGGCTGGTGGTGATAGGGGAGGTGGATTTATCTGATCATTTAAAATTTGCATCAAGCAGATGGTATGACTGCCCCATGGTGACATACAGTATCTTGTTTCCATGTGGGTCGCTTGTGCAGCAGGGTATAAAAAGTTCTTAGGTTATAGGAACACACAGCTGAAGTGTTACTATAGTACTAAACCAATACTCAAATGGAAGTTACTTATACAGTGCAATATTTATTGGCGACAGCAGAAGACAGTTACTCATAAAGTGGGTAACAGGATGACAGCCATCAGTATTGAGGGTTGCTCCATTGTACCCACAGTGTGTTGTTATTCTGTACAAATAGCTGGCCTGGTGGCGCTGAAGGTTGAGGTGCTGGATGCCACACCTCGCACCATGCTGGCGACCTGGGTTCAGACGCAAGCCCGGGCTGCCAGGGGTCGGCAAGGGAGGGATAGGACTGAGCATCTGGAGGACAGCTCTCCTATCCTGGGGAGGGTTCCAGGGTGCCACCGCTCTGTAGTGGCCCCTGGTGATGACCGGGGGCACTACTAGTGCGGTGCCAGCAAGGGGTGGAGTGCAGCAGATGTTGGCATGCAGTGCCTGACGTCATTGCACACTCGTACTCCAAGGGGACAAGAAAAAACAGAGGAAACTAGCCGAGGGCCGATCCATTGTATCCACAGTGTGTTATTATTGTGTACAAATAGCCGGCCCAGTGGCGCTGAGGGTTGAGGCACTGGACGCCACGCTGGTGACCCGGGTTCAGATGCGAGGGGTGCAGGCGTCGGTTGCCGGAGACTGTGGGGGTTGGCTGTGCCGAAGGCGGAAAAATAAGAGTAAAAAAAAAAAAAATTATTATTCTGTACAGATGAGAAAATATTTTGAGGTGGCTGGTTTAGGGCGGGGTGAAGTGGGAGGGGCATCTGCTGTTATCTTTGAGCTGCTCCAGCAGCAGCCTTTGTAGAAAGATTAGTGGTTTGTTTGGTGGGTGGGTGGGGGGACTGGTAGGCTATTTAATCCTTCTTGACTTCAGAAGGAAAGAACCCGTCTGCTGAAGTCTTTATGAAATGTGGGTACAGTACTATCTGGCTAGCTGCCTTGGTTGATCTTCTCGACTAGGGGGAAGTGACGGGACGGAGAGGATGAAAGGTATGTGGGACTGGGGAGTGGATGCATATACAGAGGACTGTGTACCAATGATAGTCTGCAGGTGGTGAGCTCAGCTTGCCAAGTTGTTCGTACAGCAGTCCATGGTGGGTCCTTGAGTTGCTCTCAAGGGTAAACCTGCAGATCCTGTTATACAGGACATCCAGCTTGTGCAGTGTGGCTTTAGAAGCTGAATGGTACACTATATCTCTGTAGTCTGGCAGAGGGAACAGGAATTGTCTCTTGTCACCTGAATTCCTATGAGAGCATTGTGAAAGTTCCTGACCCTGTAGAGGCCTTCTACCTTTGGGCCCCATAAAGCGGTGATGTAATCTGCATGCTTCTGTTAGGGAAGTTGTGGGTCAGGATATACTCCATATATTCGAAGACGATGCCGTCTCAAGAGCAAAGTTGCCCTTATTGAGGATGGTGAAGGAGGTATCTGGTTTTCAGGTTTGTTGGTGGATGAACAAATGCTGGGTCATGTGGCTCACACCTTCTTTCCCTTACTGAGAGCACCTCATCTCGGCAGTGCATGCAGATCCTTACATGGGCCTGAAATTGTATGTGAATTTATCTAATGTTTTGTGAGTCAGGTATTTCTGTTTTCAGGTTGGAGTGTATGCAGTGGAAGGGAGGGATGCGATAGGGTAAGCTGACATTGACACACAGTGTGTGCAGGTAAGCTTCTGCCTGCGTCCTGGGGGAGTGTGAAAAAAGAATATGTAAAAACCCTCCACCTTTGCAGAATGATGGTTTTGTGTAATCCATAGGGCCTGCACCTGCTGACCCAGATGTGCTCTCTGCACACAGCCTGGCAGATTATAAGGAACCTGGCCAAGCCTGAGGACCTCCGTCATGGGGCTGAGATAACGTGAGTGAATGTCAGAGTGAAGGGTAAATCCTGGGAGAAGGTGGAGTGACGGAGTTGGGGCTATGTAGGGGCCAGGGAAGGGACTGATACAGGCTAAGTAAAGGGGAGAATAAACAGAAACAAAAAGGAAAGAGGCATCCATCAGGGATAGTGCAGCAGTCACGTGGGTATCTATGTACACTTTTACTAAGCACTACCATCTGGATGTTCTCCAGCATCCTTTGGTAGAAAAGTGCTGCTTGCTGTGGTGTAGAAGTAAATTTCACACCATGGCACATACGGGGTACTGTTATGAAAGTCCTGTCCTGAGAATTTCTGCAGTGATTTCGAGAATGCTAATATAATCACCTTTATAAGGTGGGCAGACTACCATTAAACAGCCAAGCCTTAGATAATTTCTAGATCACCGCTGGTGCCTTGAGTGCTTCTTGGACATTGATGGCTGCTATCTACTCTAAGTGACCAGATGGCTGGGATTGTCGCCACTGAGTCTAGTGAGTAGTTGAAAATACCCGTGAGTGGAGCTGCTAATACCTCTACCACTTCCTTGAGTATTCTAGGGTGCAGCTCACCAGGCCCCAACAATTTGTCTGTCCTTAACTGTTTTATTCCCTCTA
This sequence comes from Neoceratodus forsteri, assembly GCA_016271365.2. Classification (NCBI taxonomy): domain Eukaryota; kingdom Metazoa; phylum Chordata; order Ceratodontiformes; family Ceratodontidae; genus Neoceratodus; species Neoceratodus forsteri. Next base: position 622,027,767 of record CM028131.1, read on the forward strand.
GCACTCTGTCTTCCGTGATTCTTCTTTAACTGTTAAAGCATCCTTCTTCCCTCCTATTAATCCCCACCTCAAAATCCATTAACGGTCCCTTTTTTCCCCCCTGTTAAGTACTGAACAGAAGTATTGATTCAGTATTTCTGCTTTGCTGTCATCCCCTTCCTCCCATCCATCCCCTTTCTTCAACCTCATGATTTCCTCCTTTTCTTCTTTTTTTTTTTTGACTCTTTATGCACCCCCAGAGGACAGGGCATCCTTCTGGGGTACTTACTGGGCGAGGGCCTCTCACTCCTTGCCTGAACCCCCATGACTGAGTCTCCCCACTCGCACTTCCCAGACCAGATCCCAACCTACCAGCATGGCTGGGATCCGCACAGCCTACGGGCTGGCTCAGGAGAACTCAAGTAGCTGGCTGGTGGTGGATGTAGTGTGCAGGAAGCCCTCATCATCTCCACTGTCCTCGAGGGGTTTTTCCCTTCCCCAGCTAGTCCTCTCCCCGAGCGCGACGTACAGTGATGTCCATGGTGCCTGGCAACCCCGTCTTCGACATTGTCACGTTCGCCCCATGTTACTGGCCGGACATCCTGCAGTACCCCCAATCGCCATCGGAGGCCACTGGGACATCGGATAACCCTATGCCCTCCCCTTGAGAGAGGAGAGCATCCCATCGGATGCTCCATCCTCTCCCTTCCCTGCCAACCCCCGGCAACCCAAGTCCGCTACTGAACCTGGGTCGCTGGCATGGCGCGAGGTGTGGCGTCCAGCGCCGCAACCCTCAGCGCCACCGGGCTGGCAGCATGATTTCCTCCTTGACTTAGTGATTTTCTCAGATATACAGTACAGAAAGAATGCCTTGTCCCTCAGCTTTGTTCCTGTTCATGTTATGAGCTTCATCTCAGCCTTAGCATTTCTGAGCTGTATAGTAGACTCTCTGGTTGCCCTTATAAAATCCTCGCAGTCCTCCCTTTAACTCCCCTTGCATTTCTTGAATTCCCTGCTCTTTGCCCTTACTGCTTCTTTCACATCTGTGAACCACAGTAGGTCTCTTGCTTTCCTGCCCTTCCTAACGCTCCCAAATGCAGCATTCCACAGCCTTTATTATGCCTTCCTTGAATGCTTTCCATTTTCCTTCCACTCCGTCAGTCCCCACTATGCCCTGCCCATGCTATCCACTAGTAAACTTCCTATCCTTTTGAAGGCAATTTTTCTGAAGTCCCACATCTTTACTGCCTTGTTCCCCTTGCTGGTTTCCAGTTGAACCTCCTGCCACACCATCTTGTGGTTGGTAAATCCCAAATGCTCTCTGGGTGCTGTGTTATGAACCTGTTCACTGTTCATGAGCGCCAGGTCCAGTATTGCTCCTTCTCTTGTAGAGTCCTGGACCAGTTATGTAAGAACCAATAGTTGGTTCCTTGTACTTGCCACAAACAGGACTTTCCAGTCCATGTCCAGCATGTCGAAGCCCCTTGGGTCTTTGCTTGGTGCTCATAGGGATAATTGTCCCCCACCCTCAGCCTTGTGGCCAAAGTTACCAGTCTTCTTTTCTAACCCCAGGGTTGTCCACCTGGCTCCAGTCTCCTTGGCTAGCATGGTCAGTGAGCTGGGAGCCCTAGAGTGATTGCCATCCACCAGTGTTTTTGTTCCTGATAGAGGGGTTCTGCAGTCCAGGTTTCTTTCTACAGTATATGTAGCTTTCCCCATGAGCAAGGGATTCATTCTTCTGCCCCGTGGCCAAAGCTGAAGAATGATAAAGATAATTTACCATTTACCAGAAAAAACAGTGGAGCAGTTCAACTTTGTAGGCGGTAGGGCTAGACTGAGGACAGAACACCAGGCATTTTTGGCTATCTAGACTTTAATTTTGACTAGTTTCATTTTTGACTGGTTGCCAAAGTGGTTACCTGGGGAAATCCCAACATAGAGTACTGATCCAGGGCCAGAAGACTGAAGAATCATCTCTTCTAGTCCCACACCAGGAACTTGGGACAACACACCACACTGTCACTGTAGTACAACCAGAGTGAGGTACTGCTTTGCCAAGAATGGGTTTTGTCTAGTTGTGCAACTGAGCTTGTTTAATTACTGCAATTTGTTTTTCAGTGGTGTACAGTCTTGCTAATAGACAGCTAGTGGTGTTGGCAGGAACTGCAGGTTGTGTACCAAAAAAGAGTCTAAGAAAGAAAAGACTCGTCGTTGATTGTGGGATAGGGAGCGCTCTCGGTCGGGGGCCTCTGATTCCCGTGCTTCTCTGGATTGGACTTCGGTCGAATCCTTGGCCTTGGCCGCTGGCTCCACAGTAACCCTGTTGGCTGAGATGCTGGTTGAAGTCCCAGCTGAGATTTTTCTCAAACTGACCAACCAGTTGTCGACTGAAGAGGCCGATACTTCCTTGTCTAGGACTCCGGAGGGATGGATTAGTCCACTGACCCGCCGCCTCTGGTCCTGGACCTTGACCAGGAGGAGCCTTGGCAATCTTTGACTCCCTCCGAGCCCTGCCGCTGGGTCCCCCAGCAGTCAAGGTCTCGGTCTTCTTTCCGTGGGTCGAACCAGTCCCGCCGACATTGGCGCTCCTGCTGTCAGCACCACGGGAAGCAGTGCTGCCGCTGTTCCTCATCCTCAGGTGAGGGGAGGCTTCGGCGCAAATTTAGTCAACGCTACAAGGAGTTGATGTGGCAACAATTGGTGTTAACTGGCATCAAACCAACCCTGGTTTCTATGCCAGCCATCACGTAGCTGTCACCCAAAAGGCCAACGCCTTCTCCTACGCAGTCATCCAAACCGGTCCCGGCTCAGCCGCCTCCAGCATCTCCACCGATTGTGGTGGAACCACCACTCAAACAGCCGATGGTCGGTGCTCCATCTAAGGAGTCTCAACTGGCCAAAGGGCTTCCACATTGGCTGTTGGTCACCATCACCGCTGACTGGCCGCAGAGGGTCAGTGGGGACTCGGGTGGTTGACCTCTCTTTGACGACTTCTCTGAGTTGGAGGGTTCCTTACTGTACTCCCATCCAGTTGATGTCGAGTTGGTGAGGACCTTCTCAACGGATGTGGTTCCCACATCCTTTCTGGGCCTTCTCCGTCTGATCTCTGAGTCAATGGGTTTGAAAATGGAGCTCATGCAAAAGCGGACTCGTTACCCATTGACTGAGATGCTCGACTGGGGAAACTCTCCTACAGAGGCCTTCCCAGTGGTAGAAGCCATCCTTGGCCCTGCCCTGGAGCTTTGGCAGCACCCTGCTTCCTGCCTGGCACCTTCTGCTGGGATGGCCCGCAAATATGCAGTGCCCACCGATTCCCTTTCGGGATTCACAGAGCACTCCTCGGCCGAGGGCTTGGTGGCTGACTCTGTTTTTAGGCGCTCTGGCAACACTAGGGACATTGACAAGAAGTTTAACCATGTGGTTAAGAAGGTCTCTCGGCCCTCATTATGGCCCACTTCTCCCATGCCCTACTGGCACCTGGATGAGGTGCTTCCTTATCTGCCAGTGGACCTTCAGACCACAGTCGGACAGGTCTGGGACATGGGCCTAACTGTAGTAAAACAACAGCTCCATACAGTCATGGGCACTGGGGACTCCTGTGCCCACTCTGTGGTGACCTCAGTGGCCTTACACCACAGGGCTTGGCTGAGGATCTCAAGCTTTAAAGCGGACATGCAGCATAAGTTGGCAGATGTCCACTTCCTTAGCACTGACCTGTTTGGGCCTGGGGTTGAGGGTCACCTCACCCACACTGAGAAGTCCATTGCCACCTTGGACTCCGTGACATCTGCCCAGAAGGACCCTGAGGGCTCCAAGCTGCAGCAGAAGAGGAAGCCCTTTTGGTCCACCTCCACTCCTGTGGCAAACAAGCCCAGCAACAGGCTGGCCAGCAGGCTCAGGCCTGGCGCCCTCAGCGCAAGTCGGCCTTGGTCATCTGTAAGCCTGGAAGGAGAGGCTTCAGTGGCATCTCAGCCGGGCCCTCCTCCTCCTCCTCCTCTAAGCCTGCTCAGTGATGGGATGAGGGGTGCCTCCCTAATGCCCATCACACCTCCCCTGGGTCATCCCGTGGGGGGCTGGCTCCACCACTTCCTTTCTGCCTGGTCTGCTGTCACCATGGACAGGTGGGTTCTAGAAGTGGTGGGTCAGGGTCTGCCTCTGGAATTCGAACAGTACCCTCCTTGCCAAGCCCGCGCCCTATGGGAGGACTTGGTTTCTGCAGACATGTTGTCAGCTCTCCGAGACGAAATAGCCCAGCTCCTTTGCATGGAGGTAGTAGTTCCTGTCACGGATCCTCCGGAACACCCAGGGTTTGTCTCAGGGAACTTCCTGGTGCCAGAGTGGATTTTGGGAGGAACGGGGGGGGGGGGACTGATGCCCCAGTCTAGATCTGCATGACCTGAACAAGTTCCTCAAGTCATGCACTTTCAGGATGGTAACTCTGTCTCAGATTATACCATCTCTAGACTAAACATGTGGTTTTGCTCCCTGGATCTTCGGGATGCGTTCTTTCACATCCCAAACCATCAATCTCATTGAAGGTTCCTCTATTTTTGAGCAGAGGGATCCCTCAACAAGTTTCAGGCCATGTCATTCGGCCTCCAGGATCTTCACCAAGTGCATTGCAGTGGTGGCAGCTTGCCTTAGGTGCTAAGGGGTCCAGGTTTACCCCAGCCTGGATGACTGGCTGATCACAGGTACCTCCAGGAAGGAGGTGGAGCAGTCTAGGGACCTGGCCCTCCAGACCTGCATCTCCCTTGACCTCCTGATCAATGAGGCAAAGTTGGAACTTGTACCTTCGCAGGTGATCAGCTTCATCGGGGCAGAGCTCAACTCTTGCACAGACAAGGCTCGACTCCTGGTTGACATAGCAGAGACTCTCTCCTCCTTTGCCTGATCATTTCGGGTTTGGCAATTGCACCCTGCCCGGGACTTCCTGTGCTTGCTGGGCTGCATCATGGCTTGCACCAGCGTGGTCCGTTAGGCCCGCTGGAGAATCAACTCCCTGCAGTAGGAACTGGTCAGCCAGTGGTCTCAGCAGAAGGGTCACTTCGACCAGTTGGTCACTGTGACCCAGCGGATGTGGGACGCCATCCAGTGGTGGTTAGTCCCAGTGCATCTGCAGGAAGGGATCCCGTTTGTCTGCCCAGAGCCGATAGTCATCCTGATGACCGATGCCTCTCTTGCTGGCTGGGGTGCCCACCTAGGGGAACACAGAGTCCACGGGCTCTGGACCACCAAGGAGTCCCGATGCCACATCAACTTGCTGGAGCGCTGGGCAGTTCTGCTGGCACTGACTGCATTCACTCCGCATATTCTGGGTCAGGTGGTCCAAGTCCAGACAGACAGACAACACCACGACCGTGCACTACCTCAACAAGCAGGGCGGGACACACTCCCTGCCCTTGTGCAGGGAAGCTCTCCATGTCTGGACCCTTGTGCGCAACCTGGAGGTGGATCTCCTAGCCATCCATGTGGCAGGATCCTCCAGTCAGCTGGCGGACGCCCTCAACTAGACGGGCAAGGTGTCTCACGAGTGGTCTCACCACCCAGAGGTAGTTCACAGTCTGTAGTTCACTTTTGCCCCTTACCCAGCTGTGAGACATGCTCTGGCACTTACGTATTATGTTAAGACATTGTAATGCCACTGCACCCTTTCCCAACCGACTAGGTAAGCAACCGCTGCCATGCCATCTAGCCTCTGTGCTGTCCCTAGAGCTCAGTCCTTCTTCTCTAGCTCAGCCCCTGAGCAACTCTGGTGCATTTCTGAATCTGGGTCACTTATGTGGAGGCAGGTGAGGCACCCAGCACCTCAGCCCTCCTTGTCACTGGATCGGTGTTTTTTGCCTTTTTCAAGCTGCTGCCTTAACTCTCCATTCTCTGTGTTCTCTTGTGACTCCTGTCACATTCAGTGGTGGAGCCAGGTTTGGAAGCCGGGGGGGTGGGGGTGGAGGTAAGTCAGTCAGCTAGGGGCTGCAAGATGGCAGCAAGTGAAAGTGACAGTCTGAAAATGTGGCATGTCCAGAAGCGTAATCACTATATAATAAAGCAGCAGTACTTGTCAGTAACCACAGAGTTTTTTTTTTTGTTTTCAGCAATGATGTTTTTCTGACAAAATTATCAAGCTACACATTTTTCTTTTTGTTTTATTTCATTCCTGAGCCAAGATAAGGGATTTTGAAGTTTTTAAAAGTCACCACTCTCACGCCATGCCCATCATGAAAAAATTAAATATCTTGGTACAGTGCTGTTTACCATCAGAAACATATGGTAGCACCATCCTAATGCATTCAACAGGTAACCTCAGCAGAGAGATTTTTTTTGATATTGTGTGTGGTGGCCACTTTTAATGACAGGGGTCATTAATTACATAACTAGTTCTGTGGGGTACCTCACAGATCGGTCCTGGGGCCAGTCCTTTTCAATGTCTTCATTAGCGACATTGCAGAAGGACTAGTAGGAAAGGTTTGTCTATTTGCAGATGACACCAAGATCTGCAATAGGGTAGACACACCAGACGAGGTGGAAAATATGAGGAGGGACATGGAAAAGCTGGAAGAGTGGTCCAAAGCATGGCAACTGAAGTACAAAGCAATATCAAATACCAGATGTGCCTACCTGGGAAGAAATCCACGCTCAGTTTAACCCACCCTTCATCCAAAATCTTCTTACTCCCTCAGACAATCCGCACCTGACAAGAGGAGCATCTAGGAATGCACTAAACATCCCCTTCTGCCGCATAGCCCTAGCACAATGCTGTTTTGCTTGTAGAGCACCAGGCTGGGTTAATGATCTTTCCACTGATATTACCACTGAGCTGAAGCTCTGCCCCTTTAAGCGCAAACTCATCCAGCATCTGACCAAGCTGAGTACCTGCGACTGCGATCCCTAACTTGCCAACCACCCTCTAACTCTCCCCCTCCCACTCCCCTCGCCTACTAAATGTCACCATTTTCCTCGCTTTCTCTGACACACGCCACTGATAGGTAACTCTCCCCCTCCTCCCTTTACTCCTGTCCTCCCCCCCAAAAAATTTCTGTTCCCCCCTTTTTTCTACCTCCCCTTATGTTCCCTCCTTACCACCTCCTGACAGTCAACCTTTGACTGCCCTGTTAAGTTCTAAGTATATAAACAGATGTAAACCTAATTGTAAATTATTCTTATCCTGATGTCCTCTGTACATGCAGTTATGTATTCTTTTGTAAATGCAATTAGTGTTCATGATGTATTATATTCTATGTTCTTTACACTGATGTCCTATTGTACGCATGTAATGTATTGTATTTGTCCTGATGTGGATCCTTCATAACCGAGCTCTTATCTCAAAGGTTGTAACTCTGAGATGAGTAACAAAATAAAGAAATAAGGGCCGGCCCACCAGCGTAGGGGCAAGATGCCGACCTTCGGCACCTGCAACCCAGGTTTGGGAGCGGACCCGGGTTGCTGGAGGGCCGGTCGGGGGAGAAGGATCGAGTGATTGCTCTCCCTCTCAGGGGGGAGGGTGGGGAGTGCGCTCAGTGCACTGGGGACACCTGATGGAGGCTGGGTGCACCACAGCACCAATGCCAGCACGTCCGGGGTGGGCAGACGTTGGTCGTCAGTGCACGTCCCCGCCCCCGTATATGGGACTAAAAATCCTGCAGTTGGCCTCCCCCATGAAGCCATCCTCCGGCTTCAGTTATCCTCCTGGCTGGCTCCCCCAGTCAGTTACTGGTCTTATGGCACCTGGCCAGTGCTGCGACCCCACCCCCCTGTGGGGCAAGCCAGGGGTCTCTGGGGAAGAGCACAGCACAGAGGTGGGAGTCAGGAGGCACCGTGACCAGGCGGATGATCGACGGCCGACAGCAGGGCAAAAAGAATTAAATAAAAAAGAAATAAATAAAATAAAGAAATAAATAAATGCAAAGATGTGCAAAATCATGCACCTGAGGCAAAAAAACCCGGCAGAGAGCTACAGGAAGGGGTGGGGGTGGGGGTACTGCTAGCAGCCACCAGGGAAGAAAGAGACTTTGGGATTATCGTCACAGATGACCTTAAAGTGGCCAGACAGTGTACAAAGGCTGTAGGGAAAGCCTAGCGTATTGGGGTGCATAGGAAGGGGCTTCATAAGCAGGAGAAGGGAGGTGGTGATGCCACTGTCCAAAATGCTGGTGAGGCTTCATCTAGAGTACTGTGGTAGTTCTGGAGGCCGCATCTTCGCAAGGATATTGAGAGGGTGGAAGCAGACCAAAGAAGGGTGACTAAGATGGTGCAAGGCTTGTGCCAAAAAACATATGAGGAAACACTAAAGGACCTTAACATGTATACACTGGAAGAAAGACGAGAACAAGAGGACACAATATGAAATTGGAAGGGGGGAGATTGAGGGGGAACATGAGGACATTTTTCTTCAATGAAAGGGTGGCGGATGCCTGGAATAGCCTACCACAGGAGGTGGTGGGGGCAAGCACAGTGGGGGGATTCAAACATGCATGGGATAGGCATAAAGGAACACTAGGAATGGGAAGGGGTGGGGGGGCTAGACTGATGACCACACAGGGTCACCAGCAGCTGATGCATGTAGGGAAAATGGGCCGACTGGATGGGCCTTGTGGTCCTTATCTGCTGGCAGTCTTCTATGTTTCTATGAGAACTTGTGACATCACCAGCAGATCCAGGTCTGAATTTGCGTTCTACAACTGGCACTTACTTATTATGTCACCAAGTTTAACCTCCCCACATCACACCTATAAACAAACTCCAGCCTTTCCTGAGCAAATGTGTTTCATTCAACAGAAAATTACACGCTTTAGTCCCCACTTATTAATGTGACCCCCTTATTCTAGGCTTCAAGAAGCAATAAGTAACAAAAAAACTGGTACTGTTAATAAATAATTAGTGGTGTCAGCCCATCTCATGGTGCAGTTTAATCTCCCCTCCACCCCCATACACAATCTGGTCACATTTATATACCACCACACAAAACATTGATAGGAACCACAAAGGTGGAGACGTTGTACAGGGGTTGGGGTGGGAACTGGAGACAAAAAGCAGTGCGTTTTCTGTTTCTAGTAGTATAACAAAAAAGTTTAATAAAAGCAAGTTTAACTCTGCACTTAGCTTTGTTCTCCCCAACCCTCACACAGATGCAATATCACCCCCAACCCACACATAATCTGGTCCCATTATCACTCCACACCCACACATAATCTGGTTACAAAATTACCCCCACACAATCAGCAACACCCCCCACACACAGTTTGCCAGTTCTTGAACATAACGTTATATCTGCACCACATACATGTTACCAATCAATAAACCATCCTTACCTTAAATACAGAGCTCAAGACACCATCAGGAAAGTAAGACTGTAAAGCATTAACAGTCTGTGACTTGATTTGCAGGTTTTTCTCCCAGGTAAGCAAGTCAAGACATGGACAGCAACAAAACTGCACACTGTTTTTTTTTTTTTAGGAGGCCTTACCAGTACCACTGTTAGCTGTTGTCTCTGGTCAGGTGCCTGGTCAGCAACGCTGTTGAAGGTCTGTGCTCTCCACTCTTCGAAGGGTGGTCGGCATCACTGGGCGTCTAGCGATAACACAGTAAGGCAGGTGCTGGGGTCACTATTTAAAATTTAGCAGTTGGAGAAGCTGAACAGCAGTGCTTGTGGGGGACAGGTAGAGTCAGCAGTGTCAGCTGGATGCCAGCAAGTAGAGCTCAGGGTTCATCAGGGCCTGATGTGCATGGTCCTCTGAGTCGGGTCTGCATTCTGCCAGTGTTCTGTTCAACGAGATCTCTAGACTCTTAATGGGTAGAGCGGCATGATACATCCCTTTTTATTGCCAGAAGAATTTTGAAATGCCAGCTCCCGTCTGGCTGACAAGAGCAGCTGCTGATTGGGCAGCTTTTTTTCTCAATGTCTGCCACTGGTCCACTAACAACAAGACACTGTGATGTTGTGCCAGGGAGAGGAGGAGCGAGAGCATGGGGGCGGGAATCGACCATGGAAGCGCTGCTGGCAGGCTGAATATACATGCAGCCAGACAGCATCTTCCAGCACTTGTCCGTGGCACCGCACCACCACTGAGAGAGCTTGTCTCCTCCCAGGGAGGCAGGCCTCACTGATTGAGAACCTCTAATCTCTCTCACTTCTCATGGGGGACTTCAACCGCAGGCATTTCTCGTCCTCATCTTACTCACTCTAGCAAATGATCTCAGCACTGCAGCTCCTCCAGTATGTTGTCCATCCCCTCAGGGGCACCACTACACAGCCAGAGGTACCAGGGTGGGCGCCTGCTCCCCCTGTAGCTCCGCTTCTGGTTACACATTGTCATTACAACCTAATCATAAAGTGGAAAAAAAAAATGAGGTCTTCTAAAAGTTTATCTTCCACTTTTTTCCTGCAAGGATTCAACTATTTTTGTCTGTTTTAAAGTGATTTCTTTTTCCAGAACATCACCACCTTTTTCTTTTTTGGGGGGGGAGGTCAGTTAATGAAAGAATCACAGCAACCACCACTGCTCTGCAGCGTCCCCCACTCAGCAAGGCCCTTTCTCTCGCCTGGGCTGGTCTCCAGGCTTCCTTACTCCTGGGCTGCTCCCTCCTGATGTCAATGATAGGCAGGATTCAAAGCTGCAGCGGGGGCATAAGCAGCCCACAACTTCCTGATACCCCAGTCTACTTCCTGCCTTTGGTGAAGCAGGTACTCTGCAGCAGAGCCCTGTCACTCTTGGCAGGGCTGAAGATAATTTGTTCAGCAAGCATCGAGAGGCAATGGGCACAGTCAGGGGAGTTAGCCTCGGTGAGATCCAGCCTTAGCCTTGCACGCTACACAGGCTGGTCTCACCTCTCGAGGACTGTCACAAGAGCCATTTTTTCCCGCGCCTTAGTCGCGGTGGATCTACAATTGCTGGGGGGGATAAAAAGCCCAAAAGGTGCGATCGCTTCAGGGCTATTGATATTTTTTCCACATCGCGATCGCTGAAACGGCTCCAGCGCTACATTAACGGCTGCTTTTTTAGTGGTTCTCGTGGTCAGAGCTTGGGCAGATCGCTCCGCTACCTCGCGGGGACTTTCCCTTTGGCGCTAAAAGAGCCTCGGCTAGCACTTGCGCGCAGGGCGGCCCGGACAGCGAGGCTCATCGCGCCTCAAGCCTCTGACTGTACAGAGCATTTACAGCAGCCAGGAGGAACAATTCCCTGCATAGCTACAATTAAAGGGGCAATCCCCATCCAGCCAATTAATACAATTAAAGGGGCAATCCCCATCCAGCCAATTAATAATGTGAAGATGGGCTTGCTTGTGTGAAGAGGATTAAGGGGACCAGGCTACAATTTGACTTGTGTGAGGAAGACAGGTATTTAAAGGGGCAAAGTTACAATTAAAAGGGCCATTGCCCCCCCCCCCAGCCAATTAATCTGAAGGTTGCCTTGTGTGTGCGCTGGTTAGAGGTCCTGATTTTGTGTCTCAGAGGGGACCTTCCCAGCAGCTGACTAGGGGCTTATAGATTTGCTACTCTGACCCCGCAACAAGGCAAAGCCATAGAAGATGGCTTCAGAAAACTCAAGTCAAGGAAAAAAATGCCTACGCTGCAAGTCCCCTCTCTTGATTACTTTTGCTGGCTCACTGTGTCTCACATGTGAGAAGGCAGCGGCAGCGAGTGAGGTCGACACAGCGGACACCAGTTCGTTGCAGGCAAATGGACAGGAGAGGTCTGACCGAACACAATCAAGCATTCCAGAAAGGTCTGACTGGCTCACTGAGCGGAGCACTATATCCAGGGACCGCCCCCCCCATCCCTTCACCCTGAGCTCATAGACAGGTTGAACAGAGCCTTTGCTATGGACCCCTCTTCTTTTGAATGGCACCCTCCGGGGTCACCAGATGCGAGATAACACAAGAAAGCCAGGAGAAGAAGGCCACCCTCCTCATCCTCCTCTGACGCCAGGGGGACCTTCCTCTCGCCGCTTCCGCCCCAAGAAAAAATCTAGAGAAGAGGACAGATCTTCAGAGGAGGACAGTCACCATCATTCTAGCCACAGGCGCAGAAAAAGGTTTCGTTCAAGAAGCAGAGCAAGAGGCGGACATAAGGGCAGACAACACAGTGGGTACTCCCCGGGCTTCTCAGGCGACAGCTCTTCCACCGAAGAGGGAGAGATAGTAGATTCCTCGTCTGATCCCGATGACTCACCGTCCAGAAATTTCGACCTTGACTTCTGTATCAAGAAGGTCATATCTGAGATTCACCTCGGTCCCCCCCCCAACGGTCTCTACGCAGCCAAAACAAGCCTTCCGCCTGGCGTCCGCCTCTAGGCCTGCCACAGCTTTTCCCATCCCTCCCACCATCGAGAACTTGCTAAAGGAGGAATGGCACGGCCCGGAGCATGCTTTTCCGGTTCCCAAACGGATATCCAAACTGCTGAAGTTTGATAAAAAAAACAGAGAAGTGGTTAGAGTGCCCCAGGATTGACCCATTGATTTCCAACCTGACCAAGAAAACCGTCATCCCAGCCGATGGGGGGGCTTCGCTAAGAGACCCAGTGGATAGAAAAGTGGACTCCTCGCTCAAAAGAGCCTTTCAAGCCTCGGCAACATCACTGAAGGCTGCGGTGGCAAACCTATTCTCCGCGAAACCGCCTTATCTTAGGCCTCGGTTTAGCTTTTCAGTTGCGAAGATCGAGACAAGAATTCTCCCATTATCCAACAACTACAGTTAATGGGGTTGGCCTCCGCCTATGCGGCGGATGTGTCAGAAGAAGCAGTCCAGTGTGCCGCACGGACCATGTTTTACCAAACCTCGGCTCGTCGCAACCTATGGCTCCGGGCATGGCACGCGGATGCATCCTCGAAAAGCCACTTAGTGAATGCACCATATGAAGGCAACTTCCTCTTTGGGTCGGCACTGAAGGAGGCGGTGAAGGAATCGGGTGAAACCGTGAAGGTGCATATGCCACAGTCTAGGAGCGGGGCAAAGCCTGGCCTTCTGGCACAAGGCGTATTTTTCATGACAGAGGTTTCAACAAGGGTCAGAGTTCCAGTTCATCAGGAAAAAGGCCATGGTTCTCCCGACGCCAGCGATCTTTCAGGGGAGGTGGATCAGGTGGAGGAGGGAACCTCCAGGATTCAGGATCCAGCAACAAGAAAGCGTAATGAGAAAATGCGGGCTCATCCTCGAGTAGGGGGCAGACTTTCAGAATTTCTTGAGGAATGGGTCCAAACAACGTCGGACAGATGGGTGTTAGACATTATCCATCAGGGATACTTAATAGAATTCGAGTCCAAGCCCCCATTACCACATGTGGTGCCCACGCCTATTTCAAACAACTTGTCCAAAAGGCAAGCCACACTGCAGGCCATCACGGATCTTATGCAAGCCGGGGCTATCGAAAAGGTCCCCACCACAGAGCTCACCCGGGGGGTCTACTCTCTGTTTTTCATTGTGCCCAAGCGCACAGGGGGTCACAGACCAGTCCTAGACCTCAAGTTCCTAAACCGCTTTGTGCGCAGCAGACCATTCAAGATGGAAACATTGGCCTCGATTGCCAAGGAAGTCCTGCAAGGAGACTTCTTAGCATCCATAGACCTACAAGATGCCTATCTGCATATCCCGATTCACAGCAGGCACAGGCAGTACCTGAGGTTCAAGCTGTGCAATCGTCACTTCCAGTTCAAGACTCTCCCGTTCGAACCGTCCTCAGCCCCCAGAATCTTCTCGAAGGTCCTGGTAGCAGTAATAGCCCACCTACTTAACCGGGGGATCCAGCTATTCCCTTATCTGGACGACATCCTCATCAAGGCTCCACAGCTCGACCAAGCAGTACAGGCAGTGGCGGATATAGTCCAGTGCCTCACGGCTCACGGTTTTCTAATCAACCAGAAGAAGAGCTCCCTAATTCCGAGTCAGAGCCTGAGCCATCTGGGAGCGGAATTCAGGACGCAGATCAACAAGGTATTTCCCCCCGACTCAAAGTTCAGGGACCTGTTAAAACTCATCAGCAAATTCCAAAGGGGCAATCAACTGCCGGCTCAATCCTTCTTACAGCTTATCGGGACTCTAGTGTCCCTGGCAGACTCAGTTCCATGGGCTCTGGTGCACATGCGACCCATTCAGACTCACCTGCTCAAGCTGTGATCCAAGTCCAGCCATCCTCGACTCCACCTCATCCCAGTGTCGCAGCAGGTAAAAAGCACCCTCGCATGGTGGTCTTGGAGAAAAAGTGTGATGAGAGGTCGAGACCTAGGCCATCCGCGTCAGATAAGGATCACAACAGACACAAACCTCAGGGGGTTGGGGGCTCACCTACAACAGACATCAACCCAAGGCAAGTGGTCCCTGACGGAATCGAGGTACAGCATAAATGTTCTAGAGATGAGAGCAGTTTGTATGGCCCTAAAGCAGTTCCATCAGCAAGTGCGCACCAGGGATGTGCTGATTCTAACAGACAATCGAACAGCAATGGCTTACATCAGCCACCAGGGTGGCACACAAAGCACAAAAATGCTTCGGGAATCCCTTCTCCTTTTCCGATGGGCAGAGAAGCATCTGGCAAGCATAAGGGCAATGTACATACTAGGTCAGGAGAATATCACAGCAGACTGGCTAAGCCGCAAGGACGTTCTCCCGGGGGAATGGGAACTTAAGGAAGCAGCCTTCCAGCTTCTTGTCCAGAAGTGGGGCAATCCACAAGTGGATCTGTTTGCATGCCGGCACAATGCAAAGGTTCAGCAGTTCTGCTCCCTAGCCAGAGATGACCTGGCAATAGCACAGGATGCCTTCTCCCTAAACTGGGGTCGCCTCGGCCTCCTGTAAGCTTTTCCTCCAATCCCACTTCTCTCCAGGGTTCTTCACAAAGTGGCCAGAGACAAGGCTGAAATTATCCTAATTTGTCCCAGGTGGCCACGCCACCCCTGGTTCCCTCTACTCATTCAGCTGTCAAAGGCGCAACCTTTCGTTTTCCAGCCCTCCTCAGACCTTCTCCATCAGGGTCCGGTCCTGCACCACAATCTGAGCAATCTATCCCTCTTGGCTTGGAGATTGAGCGGGAAACGTTCAAAGAGTTAGGGTACACTGCTCCAGTCATTGAAATGATGGTCAGCTCCCGATGCGCTTCATCCTCCAGGGTGTATTATAGGATATGGAGAAGATTCTTATTCTGGCTCCGCTCCAAGGGCACTCAGGATCATCCAATAGCCCTCCCAGTCATTTTGCATTTTCTGCATGAGGGATTTGACAAGGGCTTGCAGCCAGCCACCTTGCGAGTGCAAGTTTCGGCACTGGGGGCACTTTTGTTCGCAGACTCGGGGATAAGCTGGGGTCTCACCTTCACGTCAGGAGGTTTTTAAGGGCAGCAACGCTCAAATGCCCACCAATTAAGCCAATTGTTCCACCTTGGAAACTTAATCTGGTCCTCAAGGCCCTCCCAAAAGCACCATTCGAGCCCTTGAAGGAAGCATCAGTCATGCATCTTACTATGAAGGTGGTTTTTCTGGTGGCCATCACTTCAGCCAGGAGAATCAGCGAACTGGGGGCCTTGTCAACCAAAGAGCCCTATACAATTTTTCACCCGAATTCGGTGGTACTCAGGACGGATCCAGGCTTCTTACCGAAGGTCATGTCTCTCTTCCACTGCAACCAGGAGCTCGTCTTCCTTCTTTCTGCCCTCACCCGAAAACAAAAAGAAGAGAATTTCACACCTAGATCCGAGGAGAGCAATCAGAATCTATATTAAGAGAACAGACACTTTTCCAAAACATCAAGCTTGTTTGTTTTGACCGCAGGCCGAAATATGGGTAAAAAAAGCATCAAAAGACTCTATAGCCAGATGGATTAGGTCAGTAACCATCACAGCGTATGACAAGGCAGGAGTATCTCTGCCTGGACCAGTGAGAGCCCATTCCACCAGAGCGATGGCGACGTCATGGGCACACTTCAGAGAAGCATCTCCAGCAGACTTATGCAGAGCAGCCACGTGGTCATCCATTCATACGTCATGTCCTTGGCGGAAGCATCTTTCGGCTGCCGAGTGCTTCAGTCAGTGGTGGATCCTTAAGGACACTTAACATTCTTCCCACCCGGGATATCTAGGGATGCACTGCTTTTGGATATAGCAGGAGTAAGGAAGCCCGGAGACCAGCCCAGGAGAGAGAAACAGAAATTTGGGTACCTGTAAATTTTCTTTCTCCGACGGCTGGTCTCCGGGCTCCGGATGCCCTCACAGAATGTATATAGTTGCTGGGCCTCACGGCCCTTGTGCCATAACTGTTCATGTTCTTTGTTTTCCTAGTTCTCATGGTATTACCTCAGACAGACTGCATTAATAACGACTGGGGTATCCGGATGTTGCGGGCTGCTTATGCCTCCCCCTGCTGCTGCTTAGAATCCTGCCTATCACTGATATCAGGAGGGAGCAGCCCAGGAGTAAGGAAGCCCGGAGACCAGCCGTCGGAGAAAGAAAATTTACAGGTACCCAAATTTCTGTTTCTCACTGCCTACATGCTGATGGTCCCTGTGGATTAACTTTAGGTGGTGGGCAGTGAGGAGGGGTAGGGTGGGTGCTCAGTATGGCAGTGACCAGGCATTGCCCCCATCACTGATGCATTCAGATGTTCTTGTCCCCGTCATTTCTGCTACCATCTAGTCCATGACCACAACAGCAGTGTCATTACTGCTTCTGTCTCCCTCCTTCCCCAGAGTCCATCCATGCTTGATGCCACCCTATCAGGCTGGTGTTGAGGGTCAGGATCGAATCAGGTCTGTCCATATTGCAGTGCAGCACATTACTAGCTGGTACCACCGGACAATGGTAAAAACATTTCAAATAAACTGGTAAACTAAAAAAAAATTCTAAGTGCCTGATTACAAATGAAAAACAGTAGAAGTGGGGTGCTGCTGTGTTTGGCAGTCAGTTGACAGTTTTTAGTGGAAATTCAAACTTTTGTGTCATTAAAACATTTAAGCCAAATGACTCCACTCATAGCCGAATCATATAAATAAAACATTAACCTACCAAACTGCAGTAGCTTTTTGGTGGTTAAACTTAGTGATTTGTCATTTAAGTGCAGTAATGCTTAGCAAAGAATGATTTGGCAGGTGACTCCATAAACTGGACAGGAGAGCATCAGAAATGAACCTCTCCTATAGAAACCCATTAGGCAGTCCAAATGAGTGGAAACATCTGGCCTTAACTGTTGTAGAGTACCTTATAGAAGGAGCTCAACTTCAAGGCCAGCTAACGGATGGCAAGGGTATCCTCCTGGAGGAAAAGGCCCTGGCCCTGGATTAAGAAGCATTCCAACTGGAAAAAAGGTCTGCTGGGAGTGGATATTTTTTATTTGTTTCTAAGGTCCGTAAAAAGGCACACGTTTTTACTGAACTTTTTCTGGAAGCAAAATGTATTTATTATAATAACAGGGTGTTGACCTTTAAAACTAATCAGACTGCAGAGCAACTATCCATTTCTTAATTCATCAGCAAATAGAAAAATAGACAGTAATCCTTGTATGATAATGCTTTGATTCCACGGTATACATATATATTAGAGGCCAAAAACTCAGTTTAATGCATCAGTTAGAGTTGTACCACAGCGACAAAAGCGAGGAAATTCGGTGTTAGGGTTGACAGCCCCCTTTGCACCCCCCCCCGGCCGCCAGCCCAACCACCAACATGGGTGTGCATTGGGGTTGTCGGCCCTAACTCTCACTGCATCACAAGTGTAAACAAGCTGACGTATAGGAGAATGGGGTGAGAGTTAGGACCGGCTGACCCAATCTTCACCCGATAACCGGGATTGAAGTGGCAAGCTGAAGGTGCAAATGAGCTGTCGCTACTTCCAAGCCTATCGCTGTCGCTAACGATACATTAAACAGAGTTTTGCCTCTAATTCCTTCTTTTGAGAATGTGCAGTAGAAATAGTGAATGGAATGTGGTGGATGGAGCTTGGGGCCCTTTGGGCCCTACACTCCCACCACATGATGTTTCGTGACATAGTAACGGTAAGTGTAAGGGAAATGCAACTGGTAACGGTTGTGCACATGGTGACAGAAACATAAATGGTAAAGCAAACGTTAATGGAAACGCAAGTGCAAAGTGATGCCAAAGTGAACAGTGCCACAAAAGGAGATGCAAGCACGTAAGGAAATGCAAACCATCATGCGCACGGTCACGGTACAGCAATTGGAAATGCAAATGGTAACGTTAACAGCAGAAATAACACCAAAGGAAACAGAAACGGAAGCACAAATGCAAGCATGTACGTAACGAGAACACAAAAGGTAAAGCACACGATGGCTTGCACGGTAACGCAAACGGGTATGGAAATGCATGTGGGAACGCTAACTGTAACAGTAACGGAAGCGCACACCCTGGTTTTGCCCAACAGCTGCATAGAGAAACACAGTGTGTACAAAGAATGTATGCATAATAATGGGCCTCAGAGCAGAAAATGAGCTGTTGGAATAGTAAAGTGCTTATATTTCAGGAACCACATGACTTGGAGAAAAAAATTAAAATTTCACATGATTCATGAGTTTCTTGGCTAGGTTTTTGCTACACATTGTCACGACGAAAATTCCGTATCTCACACGGTTTCCGAGATACAAGCTATGAAAGGTGCGGCGTACACCACCATGTTAGTCTATGGGAAAAAATGTCAACTTCGGAGTACCGTAACATGGTATCCATGCAATATTTTGCCACCAAAACCCACATCTGTAAGATGTTGGCTGCCTTCTCTCCAAATTTCAGCCCAAAGGACCAAACCGTTCTTTTGCAGCAGGGTGGCAAAGAATTCCTGTCATTTTGGTCATAGTCTGGAAAAGTAGTGTCGTGATTTGCGAAAACTTTCGCAAAAATTTGCGAAAGTCTCACAAGTGTGACACTACTTTGCGATACTACTTTTCCCAAAAATTTGGAAAACATATTTCTGGGGTGTTTAACCCCAAAATAAAGACATGGCTAGCATCCCAAGGGTCCGACTAGGTGAACACAAAAATAATTGTGTTCCTAGAGGGTCCCAATTTTAAATGCCAAGCATTTTTCTGATCACCAACTGAAAAAAAAAATTGCGAATTTGCGATAAAAGTGCATTTGTGAAAGTGTTGAACTTTTTGTTAACTTTTCCCATTGACTTATAATGGGAACTTGTTTTCTGAATAACTTTTGAACCGTTCAATATTGTTTCACGAAATCTTCAAAAGGCACACCGGGGATCATGGCCACACGTTCCCTGAAGTTTTTGGACTGGTCGCACAAACCGTGCGACCTGTAAGTGCGAGCAAAGAATGCACAAAAAAAAAATGTAATTGCGCACACGGATGTCGCTTAATAACTCTGCAGCTGTATATCCGACCGGTACAATTGTTGGCAGATCCCAAGATCTATAGTTATGCCCCATGCCTGCCAAATTTCAGGCAAATCTGTTGAATACTGGCAAAGTTATTAAGGTGCAAAATTTCACCCTTTAACCTTAAAAGGGCTACTCAACCATAACTATGGTAGCACTACTGTGCTACCATAATATATATATATATATATATATATTTATTTATTTTATTAATCTTGTACCTACCACGAGTGCACCACCCAAACCTAAAATAATCTGATATGTTGTATTTAAAGTGATTTTCCATGTTACATCAAAAAATTTGGAATTGGCATCTGTAAAAGTCAAATCTCATAATAATCTCAAAAAATAGAATTTCTGGGTATCCCATTCATTATTACTGGAGACATTGGTAGAAAAACGGGCTCTTTGCCCCAGAGACTTTATCTGTTCCTGTTTCTTTTCCTGTTTTGAAGTCAGAATTTTGAGCTTGTAACAATAGAATAATTTCTGTGGCAACAGGCTGTGATATTTTAAGCAGAGGATTCTGACTTCATGGTAGCAATAAGTATTGTGAAAAGGTGAGCTTCAGCCAGTGCAGGGGTAGAGCTTCCACTCGCGATGCCATTGATCCAGGTTTGGAAGCGAACCAGGGTTGTTTGCGCCAGGTGATAGGAGGAAGGTTGAACATCCTCTAGGGAGGGTGGGCAGTGAGTCTCTTTGTGAAATCGCCCCATGGTTGACCACGGGGTTGGTGCAGTTGGGACTGTTCTAGGAGGAGGGAGACACAGCCATTGTCGATGCATGCATGAAGACACTGCAGGTGCACTCATGAAGTCCATGCGTGCAGCGTCCTCCAAAGAATGGGTAGAAGAAAATGTGGAAAGCTGTCGACTATACAAAACGACTGCTGTGCTGTGGTGCTTGCAGGCTCCACCCCTGCTGACTCAGGTGACCTCCTCTGGAAAACTGGTTAAGAAATAGCTGTAGGCATCTGGTCCTGCCTGCAAGGCCCTGCCATGGTGGATAAGCCACTGAGGTTTCAACAGGAGAGGAGGTAAATTTTCTGAGAGATGGCGGTGTGATGAGGCTTGAGCACAGTGCTGTACCTGAGAAAGTATCCACTCTCTGGGTGAGAGAGGGAGCATAAATAGGTAATTAAAAAAAAAAAGTAGTATGAACAGATGAAAGTGTAAAGGAAAATTATCCTGTTTTAATGATAATATCTTTAATAGTAAAACAGCATGGATTCGTCCCGGGGAAATCGTGTCAGACAAACCTTGTGGAGTTCTGTGACTGGGTGACGAGTGCCTTGGACCTGGGTAGACCAGTGGACGTCCTCTTTCTAGACTTCAGCAAGGCATTTGACTCTTTTCCTCACGTGGGCCTGTTGGATAAGCTGGGAGAAATGGGGGTGGGGAACCAGATAATCAGATGGATAGGCAATTGCCTCCAGGACCGGACCCAGAGGGTTGTAGTTGGCGGGATAGTCTCATCCCCAAGGAGGGTCATTAGTGGGGTCCACAGGATCAGTCCTGGGCCCTCCTCTCAATGCCTACGTCTGACATAAGGACAGGAATCAGGAGTGAGATGAGTCTCTTTGTGGATGACTCAAAACTGGGGGCAGTGGTGGATGGGGAGGAGGAGGTGGCCTACAGGGGACTTGGAGGCTCTGGAAAGATGGTCTAGAAAGTGGAAGCTGAGATTCAATGCAGGAAATGCAAGGTACTCACCTGGGGGCAGAAACCCAGGCCAAGTGTACACCTGGAAGATGCTACAAGTCTCAATGGCTGAGAAGGACCTGGGGTGGTAGTGGATGTCAAGATGAACAACTCTGAGACTTGTGGGAGGGCAGCCAAGGCCAACAGGATGCTGGGATGCATCGCTAGGGGGATCACCTCCAGAAGGAGGAGGGAAGTGATACTCTCTCTGTATAACTGCTTGGTGAGGCCGCACCTTGAGTACTGTGTGCAGTTTTGGAGGCCACACTTAGAGGGACATTACCCTCCTGGAGAGGGTCCAGAGGAGGGCAACCAAAATGATTTGGGGCTTGGGGGACAGGACCTATGAGGAGAGGCTCGAAGAGCTAAATATGTACACATTGGAAGAGAGAAGGGACCGGGGGGACATGATAGAGGTCTTCAGGTACATGAAGAGGGTAAATAGGGGAGGAACAGTCAGGGTGCTTCGAAGGAAGGAGGAGGGGCCACTAGAGGGCATGGGTGGAAGCTGGAGGGGGGAAGATTCAGGGGAGAAAGGAGGAGGTGCTACTTCACTGAGAGGGTGGTGGAGCCATGGAATGCGCTGTCTGGGGGCTGGTGGAGGCAGAGACAGTGAAGGGGTTCAAGAGGGGGTGGGACAGGTACAGGGGAAGGGTTCTGGAAGCAAAATCCAATGCAGCAAGAATATCCGGAACTGGGAAGGGAGAAGCCAGAGGAGGCGAGGGGGGCAGCAAGGTCAGCACCCAGGGTGGAGGCTGACCAAACGAGCAGACACGAAAGACCGTTAGGCCTATTCTGCTGGCATTATAGTATGTTAGTAAAACAAAGATAAGATCTTGAAATTCAGATTATTAGAGCGTATTGTATAATTGATTTCTACTGATGCAAACTTACTTTTTTGCTGGGTAATGGCATATCTCTTAAAAAAGCCACCTAATTAACGTTGCTTTCTTAAAAAACAAAACAAACAAAAAACACCTGCTACCAGCTGCTCAGTAACCAACCTACCTGCTGCTCAACATAGCTACAGCATTTTTACCTTGAAAGTAGTACTTGTTATAGACTTTCATCCTGACTAAGCATTGCTGAGTGAGTTCCAGGTGATGATGGCAGCTTTACGGTTGGGCCTTGTAGTGATTAAAAAAATAGGTCTCAGGAACAGTGACTGGGTCCTGACAGTCCCAGGTTACACTATGTGGGCAATATAGAGAGAGGTAAAGGAGGAGGGGTAGCCCTCTGTCAGAGATTGCATTATGGCAGTGGAGGATAGGTCCAACAGAAAAGGGAATGGGGAAGTAGAATCACTGTGGGTTCAGCTCACTATTGCATAAGGAAAATAAATGTGCTCGGAGTGGTCTGTAGACCATCAGGACAGAGAGGGACAACAAGGGATTGAGGGGGTGGGTAAGAGGGAGACAACCCACCAGTACAATAGGGCGGTGGTGTGAGCCTGGAGGTAGTATAGTATGGGCAGACTTGACGGACCCTCGGTCTCCTGACATCAGATTCTGTGTTTTTATGATTTGTTAGGCTGACAGCAGGTATAGAGGAGGATGAGCAGAAGGCAGCCATTCTGAATGACTGCTTCTGCTCAGCATTCACAGTGGAGAATAGGGGGTCTTTGCTGGAAAGTAGTGTAAAAGCTGCAGAAAGGGGATCCCAGAAATGAGGCAGAAGGAAGGGCTTGCAGCCATGAAGAGAGATAAGGCCCTGGGGCCAAATGGGTTGCATCTGAGGGAGGTCATGGAACTGGCATCTGAATTAGCTGAACCCCTGGCAGGACTGTTCAGTAGCTCAGTTCAGTGAGAGGTGGTTCTGAAAGACTGGAGAGTAGCAGACGTAGCTCCACTCCACGAGGTGGGGCCAAGGAGCAACTGGGTAACTGCAGGACTGTTAGTCTAACCTTCACTGTGAGTAAACTGATGGAGATGCTGGTCAAAGGGGACCTAGTGGACTACCTGGAGAAGAATGGGCTCCAGGATAGTATTATTTTACTGGATTACTAGGGCTGTGGATAAGGGACATGCAGTGGATTTGTTCCACTTCAGTTTCAGCAGGGCATTTGTCTCAGTGCCAAACAGAAGGCCACTGAAGAAGCTAGGTGATCTAGGTGCAGCGAAGGACATATTTAGATGGGTGGGGAGTTGGTCAGAGGGGTGACAGCAGAGGGTAGTGGTAAACTGAGTCAATTTTGGTGGGGGGGTCACAAGTGGGGTGCCACTGAGATCAGTCCTTGGTTCAGTCCTTTTCAATATGTTGATCAGTGACACAGGAGAAGAAAGTCAGGACAAGATGTGTCTCTTCACAGATGACACTAAGCACTGTTGTAGGGTAGAGGTAAGGAAGTTGCAGAAGGACCTGCAGAGTTTGGAGTGGTGATCCAAGATTTGGCATTTGAAATTCAACACCCAAAAATGCATGGTGATGATGATGATGATGATGCACATAGGGAACAAGAAGCCCAGGGTGGAGTATTGGATGGGAAGAGTTAAGTTAGTGCTACTTTTGAGGAAAGGGACCTAGGAGTCATCATTAAGTGAGTCATTTGAACAGTCTAGCCCAATGTACAGTAAGGCAACCAGAAAGTTAGGGTGTGTTGTGCGTGGTTTTGATAGCAGCAGGAAAGAGTTATTGCTACCCTTCTGTAATTCACTAGTGAGGCCACACTTGGAGTACTGTGCCAGTTCTGGAGTCTTCACCTAGGAAAGACAAAGGCAGGCTGGAGACAGTGCAGCATTGGGTAACTAAAATGATTCAGGGTCAGTAGGGCAGATTTTGATGAGGATAGGCTTAGGCCACTGAACATGTACTCGCTGGAGGCCAGACAAGAGAGGGAAGATTGAAACCTTTAGGTTTAGGTAAACAGGGCCAGCCCGGTGGTGCTGAGGGTTGAGGCGCTGGACGCCACACTGGCGACCCGGGTTCAGGAACAGACTTTGGTCATCGGGGGTCGGCAGGGGAGAGGGAGGATTGAGTGTTCCGTGACAGCTCTCCTACCTCTGGGGTGGGTAAGGGGTCTATGTCGCTCTGCAGTGGCAACTGGCGGAAGTCGGGGGCACTGCATGTAGCAGTGTATAGCAGAGGGTTGGAGCATGGCAGCCATCAGCACGTAAGTGCACCAATGCCATTACACATCCGTCTCCAAGGGAGAAATCCAGGCGAAAAATTGCGGGGTGGTTGTGGTGACTGATGGCCATGCGCTGCGCCCCCGGACATGAGAGGTGCGCCCCCAGGTATTAGGATCCAGGTCCCCATGGGGGGGGGGGGATACTGCATGCCGGCCTGCATGGAGGAGAGCATGTCACTGACCAGACCAGATCTGGAGGTGTGGGTGCCAGCGGCCGGATGACTGTCAGCCTGCTCCGCAGAGGTAGGAGATAAGGAATGCTGTGATTAAAAAAAATAAAAAAATAAAAAAATTTAGGTAAATGGTGAGGAGCTATTCAACATAAATAGCAAATCTTGAACATGGGGGATGAGTGGAAGCTGGAGTAGGAATCGAGGAGATCCATGAGGGACATGAGAATATTTTATTTTACAGAGAAAGTAATGGAGCCATGGAAGAGCTTGCCAGTTGAAGTGCTGGGTGCCAAAACCATTAATGGCTTCAAGCACAACAGGGACAGAGTAAAGGACTTAGTAGTTATTCTGTGAGGGGGAGATAACAGTAAGGCAGGGAACATAGGGGTGGGTAGTGCAGACAAAAACTCCATATAGACAACAGGTATCAGGTTAGATGGGGAATTATGGGCAGACTGGATGGACCGATGGTCTTTTTCTGACATCATTATGTCTATGTTTCTATGATTTATGCTGCGACAGTGCTTAGTTGCATGGAAACAGTTGTAAGTCATTTCTCACCTTTGAATTTGGTAGCAGGTATTATTTTCAAATTAGAAACACTTACTATGGCTGTTTTGGACTGTGGGTGGATGGGTTACTGAGCAGCTAGCTGAGTGTTTTTCCTTCATTTTGAAACACTAGATTACTTCAGGTTTTGCGGGAAGGGGGGCCCTTGTTGTATTTCTGGAAGTTTTAGCATCACTTTGTCTTTAGAATGATGGTGCAGCAACATCCTGACATCACAACAATGGTACCACGATATCTAAAGATTTTGATTCTGTTGAGAGCAGTTAATAATCATATACTCCTTGAAGGTAATGGATTGAAATTGCACAGATGCTATGATCTAACCGTCATCATAAACCTACTCCACACCACCTCCAAAACCATTATCCACTATGACATCTATTAACTCTTGACAGTGCTGTTCTGTTTTTCAGAAAATTATCTTTGAACATCATGAACTGTTAAGTGCAGAACAAGTTAAGTTGTTGGCAGCAGCAGAATACACCTGCCACTGAAGGGAGGATGACCTATTCAGGGGTGATTAGACAGGCAGTGTGCAACTTTCCACACTGTGTTCCTTGCAAAGTGCTGTTTGAGTTGATTTTCACATAGGGTCATGTGTTTTTTTTTTTTTTGTACATTCTGTTTGTATATGCCCTACCTTTGGGGCATCTCTTGGGATTCCATCTCGAGGCACTTGACTCAACCGCCCGCCTGAACCGATCTCCAGGAACTGCATTATGTAAGTGGGGTACAGGCTCTCCCGACCCCACAGAGAGGCCCCAGACTCCCGGGAGAACTGGAAAATCTGCTGACCTTGGGCGTGTGGTCGGACCACGCAGATGTTCACCGTCACCTCACTCGACGGTAGGGAGATATTTCCTTCATTTCCACCCCAGAGCTCGGATGTGCAGTGACATCCAGCCCAGCGTGCACAAACTCCCGTATTCACCTGGAGGACGTCCGCTGAGCTCCAATCTGCACCCGAGCTCTGCAATGTCCCTAGCCTCCAGCAGGGGTAGCCAGAGCTGCGGGATGAAAGACCCCCCCTCCCCGGGGAAGGAGAGCAGCCCTAGGGCGCTCCATCCTTCCCAATCCCCACTGACCCCCGACGATCCGCGCTCGCTCCCGAACCCAGGTTGCTGACGTGGCTCGAGGTGTGGCGTCCAGCGCCTCAACCCTCAGCGCCACTGGGCTGGCTCACATGGGGTCATGTTATATGCTGAAAAAGTGGTGTTGCTGAAGTTACCTAGAAACGTAGAAACATAGATGTTGCTGGCAGATAAAGACCAAGTGTCCATCCAGTCTGGAGTCCACTTAGAGGGGCGTTAGAATGCCTGTGATTCACACCAGTTTTTGTTTAGCAGTTTGGAGTTTATCTACCCTGGCTATGCAGATATATGGGGAAACTGTCCGTCACACACATAAATTTTTTTGGTTTTTGTGAATCCATCCTTGAGAATAAACTGTGATCTTACTTCAAGAGTCAGCTCTTACAGCAGGTAACACAATTAGTACTGATGTTAGCAGGCGTCGGGACCCCACGGCAAACTTCTAACCAGCAGTACCAGGCGGGGACCTCCCCCCCGACATCCCATATGGTATAAAGGGTGGGCGGTCCCCGGCATGCTCCAGTTCTTTTTCTGCCATTGACTTGCATGCATCAGCTTCACGGTTTGACTCGCGCCAATCCATATGCCATTTTCTCTATCGTTACAGATTTATTTTCTCAAAACAGTTCCCTTGTTTCTAACCCACTTCTTCTGTATGTCTTCTCCCCCATTTCCTTCTTCGCGGCACACTAACAAGTGTACCTGTGGGAAGCAAATCTCTGAGAAAGATGGCCATTCGGCCTGCCTTCTGTGCCTGGGCCCAGACCATGATACCGAGTTCTGCCAGCACTGTTAGCACATCAACAGCCAGACCCGGATCTGATGCCAGAAAACCTTGCAGGTCCACCTCACCCAACTAAAGTTGGCCACTACACAGCAAGACTCCTCCTCTGAGAGGCAATCTTCTTACCACTCCCACAAAAAAAATTGGGAAGCATTCTTCTGAAAAAGCTAGAGAAAAATCTAAAGAAAGACGGAGGGAGAGGGAAAGATCACATTCAAGATTGAGGTCATTGGGATTGCACTCCACCTCTATGGGCAGCTCCGACTCAGTCAACCATGATTCCAGGCTTACCTTCGTGAAGGCCGCGATGGCAGCCCGGGTCTCGGGGCATAAAGATCAGGGTTTGGGATCATCAACACCCTCTCTCCAGCCTATCAAGATTAGGTCTCCGGCCCCACCAACAGGCCATTCCTCAGACCCAGGTAAGGAGCACCAGCCTTCCCGGTCATCCTCTGTATGCAGCGCTGATGCCCAGGTCAGGAAAAAGAACTCAGGCTCCTCTGGGAGGTCTTCCTCTCCTCCACCCAAACAATTCAAAAAGTCAGATCGCTGTCGAACAAGCAGTCGCCTGATAAGCATCCTCTCTCTAAGTCCTCGTCGGACCACCACCAACGTCGGACTTCTGATGACGCTTCCAAAGTTCCTCATATGCGGGCACTACCGGCAGGAACTCCGCCACCTCTGGCGTCTCCTCCGACGACCGGACCAACGACACCCAGGTGGAAGAGGAGGAATGGACGTCAGTTCCCTAAGATAAGCTTGCACCTGATGTCGGCACAGTTAACGTCCTGATGCCATCCCCGGTAGATCATCTGATGCCGGGCCAACCCGACGATGGTACTGACACCGTGGCTGGCGCAGGTACGAACCGACGCCAGACCAGACACCAGGTTCGGAGCCTAGGTTGAACTTAGCCCAGGTCAAAGATTTGTTTAGCCACTGGTGGGAGACCATTAAACCGGATATTCTCCAACCAAAGGCAACACCAGTGAATCCAGCTGTACCTCATCCGGATGGAGGAGAGTCCACACCCTCTCCCCCAACTCCAGACAAAGAGAAGAGCCCTCAACCGCTGTCAGACGAGGACCGAGGCAAAGAGCCTGCCCCTCTGGATAAGCCTAAAGGAAGTGCCTCTAGAAAGAGGTGCTACAGATCCAGGTCACGGAGCTCGAGTTCTTCCAGCTCCCCTGACAGACATGGGCACAGAATAAGGCAGCGCAGGTCTTCCTCTGTCTTCTCCTGAGACTCCTGCCAGCCCTTGGACTCCTCCTACCCAGACTCGTCATTAGGGGATTTGTCTCCTCTGGACCCAGAGGACACACCTAAATTGCCTCTGGATGATCCCTCTTTCATGGAGGTTATGAGGCACATCCAGGTCTACAAGGGTTGGGACACTGAGGACCTCGACCAAGAGAGAATGTGTCTGGCCAAGTACCTCAGACAGAAAGATCTGAAGCCAGTCGTTATCCTGCCCCTGGTTGACACCTTTGCAGGTGTCACCCAGGTGGCCTGGAAGCATCCTCACTCCTCTGAAGCAGTTCCTAAGAAGGCTGCTCACCTGTATAGGGCACCCAATGATCAACCATTTCTGGCTGAACACCCCACTGCAGATTCAGTTGTGATTTCAGCTGCGCACGACCGCTACCAGAGACCAGAGCACCTTAGCACCCAACCACCGGATAGGGAGTCCAAGCAACTGGACTCCATGGGGCACAAGGTATATGCTTCCGCAAACTGTAGCATTCAGAGTCTGAATTTCTTGACCTATATGGTCCAGTTTCAGAATGTACTCTGGGAACAGGGACTAGACATTCTGTAGGAACTGCCAGACTGTCTGCAGAAGGCAGAGCTTTCTAAAGTATTACAAACTGGATCGGATGTTGGTACTCATGTTTTCTGATCTGCATATGACTCTGCAAACACGGCAGCAAGGGCAGCAGCAACTGGTGTGTGCCTCCACCGCCATTCTTGGCTTCGAGTCTCGGGGTTCGCGCAGGATGTTCAGTCACACCTCCTCGACACACCCTTTCATGGATCTGTCCTCTTTGGAGAGGACACCGAAAGGGTCATTAATAGACGCCAGGATTCTGGAAGGGCAGCGAGGACAGTCCAGTCCATGTATCACCCGAAACAGACAGTTTCAGAGATCTCGTTTTCATGGCGGGGGTCATCAACAACAGCAACTCCGTTACCAGCAACAGCAACCTCAGTAGGGAGGCTATAGCCAGGGAGGAGCCCACAGAGGATCGGCTGGACCCTCCTCTCACCAGGTAAAACTAGCCCAGACAACCTTCCCACCTCCTCCCACTGCCTCACTCTCCATTGGACCCACCCCTCCCCAGCACTCCACCAGGAGGCGGTTGGAGGTTGCTTTTCACTTTACGCCACTGCATAGAGAAACATGACCTCCGACCAATGGGTCCACCAACTTATTGAGAAAGAACACTCAGTAGAGTTTGTCCAAATTCCACCGGACAGGCCCTCCCCTTCCCATTACTGTGCGGAGCATGCAGGTCTGGTCTGTTCAGAGATCCTAGCCCTGCTTTCCAAGAAGGTCTTAGAACCCCGTTGCCCCGACCCAAAGAGGGACAGGGTTCTATTCCCATTTCTTCCTGGTCCCAAAGAAGATGGTTGACCTGAGGCCCATTTTAGAACTCAGCAAGCTCAATCACTCTGTAGAATACAAAAGGTTCAGGATGGTTATGCTACAAAACCTGCTCCCCATGATCCATCAGGGAGACTGGCTAGCATCATTGGACATGCAGCATGCATACCTCCACATTCCAGTGGCAAAGTCCCACAGGAGGTACCTCATGTTCGCCTTTCAGGGCAAACACGTTCAGTTCAGAGCACTACCCTTCGGCCTCTCATCGACACCAAGGGTCTTCACAAAGTGCCTTGCTGTGCTAGCGGCAGTGGTCAGAAGGATGGATCATTACGTGTTCCATATTTGGATGATTGGCATCTCACAGCACCATCCAAGGAACAACTACAGAGATCCATTCAGGACACATGTTCCCTCTCCAAGGAGCTAGGCTTAACCATCAACGTCCTGAAATCATTTCTGTCTCCATCCCAGAATCTGACCTTCATCAGAGCTCAACTCGACACCATTCAAGGGGGAGAGCCTTCCTGCCACATGACAGAGCAGCCCAGCTTCAGGTCCTGGCACAACACATCGCCTTGGCCTCTGTGGTACCAGCCAGAACCCTGCTATGGCTGTTAGGCCACATGGTGGCGTCCATCATCATGATCCCCTTTGCGAGTTTCCATATGAGGATGATCCAGTGGACCCTTCGCGTCCAGTAGGACCAAAGATGGGACGACTTGGACCTTCCAGTCTCCATCACAAGACCGGTACGAGAGGAGCGCCAGTGGTGGATGACATCACCTTCCCTACTGGCAGGGATGCTGTTCCGAATGGAGGTGCCAGACCAGATCCTGACATCCGACACCTCGAACACAGGATGGGGGAGCTCATCTAGGCATCCACAGGACACAGGGTTCCTGGTCCGTGATAGAGGAATCTCTTAACATCAGTGTTCTGGAAATGAGAGTTGTTCTCTATGCCATGCAGGCCTTGAGCTCAGTTCTCAAACCAGGACACCTCCTGATGCAGACAGACAACATGGCGGTGGTATTTTACATCAACAAGTAGGGAGGCACACAGTGCTACCCTCTTTGCAGGGAAGCTATGCGAGTGTGGGATTGGGCCGTGTCACATCACCCGATGATCTCAGCGGTCCATGTTCCTGGGCTCCAGAATACCTTGGCAGACGCTCTCAGCAGAACATGGTCAAGAGCGCATGAGTGGTCTCTTCTTCAGTCTGTAGTCGACGGACTGTTTGTCAAATAGGGAACACCCAAACTGGACCTCTTCGCCTCCCCTACCAATGCAGAACCGCCCAGTTTTTGCTCGCTAGATCCTGCGCCTGGTGTTTTCTGGCAAGATGCGCTGTCCCTTTCTTGGAAGGGGCGATTCCTCTACACCTTTCCCCCATTTCCGCTCCTTCAGAGGGTCCTCCTCAAGGTACAAGTGGAGGGGGCAGCAATGATCCTGGTGGCACCACTATGGCCTCGACTGATCTGGTTCCCACTTTTGCAGCAACTCACAGTGGAACCTCCCACCACCCTACCTCTGAGCACGTACTTGTTCTCCCAGGACAATGGGACCTTGGTCCACCCGAACCTGCCGCCCCTTCACCTTCATGCATGTCTCCTGAGGACTTAGTCAGGCTCCATTTTGGAGTCTCTGACAAAGTCGCTAATGTTATTGTTGAGGCCAGAAAACCCTCCACTTGAGAGACATACACCATGAAGTGGAAGCGTTTTTGTCTGTGGGCCATGGCTCATCTCCTGGATCCTCTTGCCTGTCCAGTGAATATTATCCTGGAGTACCTTTTTTCCCTTTCGGACTCAGGTTTGGGCTACTTCTCCATTAAAGTGCATTTGGCTGCCCTTTCTGCCTATCACACCCCTGTTCAAGGCAGAATGGTGGCACAGCTGGAGGTAACCCGTGCCTTCCTTAGGGGTATACTACACATCAAGCCTCCCATCAGGGACCCCATCCCCCCCTTTGGGATTTACTGTTTGTTCCGGAGAAGCTGGCCTTACCCTCTTTTGAACTGGCTGCGGATTGCGAGCTATATTTTCTGTCCTGGAAAATGTTATCATTAGTTGCTGTTACTTCTGCTCGAAGAATTTCTGAGCTTCAGGCCCTTATGTGCAAGGAGCCTTATTTGGTTTTTCACAAGGACAGGGTGGCCTTGAGAACCAATCCTAAGTTTTTGGCCAAAGTGGTATCTGAGATTACCCTAAATCTGGACATCCAGCTTCACGTTTATTTTCCTGAGTATAAGAATAGGGGAAAGGCTCTTCTCCACACGCAAGACGTGCATCGAACTCTGCGTTATTTGTCCAGAACCAGGGACAGCAGGCGTTCTGACCAATTGCTCGTCTCCTTTGCCCCCAGAATTCTAGGGGCTCCTGTGACCAAACAGACATTGTCCAAGTGGCTGGTGCATTGTATTTCTTTTTGTTACCAAAAGCATGACAAACCCATACTGGGATCAGTCTGGGGTCATTCAACCAGAGATGTGGTGGCTTCTTTTGCCGTGTTGAAAAATGTTTCTGCATCAGACATTTGTACGGCAGCTACATAGCATACAGTCCACACCTTCATTCGACATTACAGTCTGGACATTGCCTCGACACACAGAGCAGGCTTTGGCCTCGCAGTCCCACAAGGCCTCCTCTCATAAGGAATCTTCTTTCCACTTCTCTTCTGTTCACCTACATCCAGAGCCATTGTCTTTAGTTTATACTGCTTGGGAATCGGTCCTAATAGTGTTACCTGCTGCAAGAGCTGACTCTAAAAGTAAGATAGCACAGTTACATAAGGACTTACCATAACGGTAGATCTTTGAGAGCAGCTCTTGCAGCAGTTATACTCCCTCCCCCTTTCCCCCTGGAGGTCTCTTGCTGTGAGCGAATAATATTGCCCTACTCTCATCAGTTTTCTGAGGTATTGCCCTAGGTTTTCTGCTCGGATCACGTTACATCCGGTCTCCGGAGTCTCTGATGGAAAAAGAACTTGGGTATGTGGGGACCACCCACCCTTTATACCATATGGGATGTCGGAGGCAGGCCATGTCGGGTGGGGGGATCCTACCTGGTACTGCTGGTTAGAAGTTTGCTGTGGGGTCTTGACGCCTGCTGATATCAGTCCTAATTGTGTTACCTGCTGCAAGAGCTGCTCTCGAAGATCTACTGTTACGGTAAGTTCTTATGTAACTGTACTTTCTTGATGTTTTTCATCACAAAAGCAGTCCTTTTTCTCCGATTCTGAGGTTTATATGCCTGTAAATCAGTCACAGGGAAAGCTATACTGCTGTTCCCTGCAGTTTTAGGAATGATTTCTCTTTCAAGTCCAAGTAGTGTTTCATATTAATTGGGAATATTATTTAACCGAGACTTCTAGCTAGTTTTACTGTACATTGTCAGTTTTTTCACCATTTTCCTTTGTTAGTGTTTGTTAATATTACCATGTGTTTGGTAAGTGGGCAGCAACACACAACATGACTTCATGACCCACTGTGAGGCCCAAGGCACAGGCAAGGAACTTCGGCCTCGGTGTCATTACAGCGCACCATATACATGTAATATACTTGAAAAGTAAAAAAGGTATGTGAATGGGTAGTGTGGGTAGGGTAAATGAGAGAGACAACACAATCCCTGTCTTTGCTGGGGCTTTATTTCTTTAAGCTATCTCCAGCGAACAAAGCTACAGGACCAATATACCAATAGCGCTGATGGTTTTCCCTGAGGGAAATTTACAGACAAATGGCAGGGGATTAGAAAAGAATTTAAAGAGGGTACAGCACAAGGGAGTAAAGGTACTATTATGGGCCGCCTACCCATGATAGTAGAAGAGGATTTAAATAGGGCTAGAAAGAAAAAAAAAAAAAAGGTGCTACTGTAGTAGGCTTCTTTTTGGAAGGGTAAGAATAAAGATGCCATAGCCTGATACGGGGGTCAATCTATCACAAGGTAAAGTATTGTATTGTATATATAGGTGTAATAACAGATGATAGGTGTAGGTTGGAACAGATATTACCGCACGCCCAGGGAGTAGTGTAAGGGCACGAGGCCCTGCAGAGTGCCTTTCAGCCCTGGAAGTGCAGTAATACCTGTTCAGCACACACCCTGGAGTGTTTTATTGTGCTTATAAAATGGAAAACTTTTTATTTTTTTAATTTTGCCCCTACAAAATAGCACATCTGTAAGCAGCAAAAGGCATTTTTTATCAGAACTTCTGATAAAATAGTCCTTCCGCCAGCAAGAAAATGACATCATAGCGTGCGCGCACACACACACACTCTCTCTCTTTAGGTTTGGGGCTAACCTGCTGTGAAGTGGTTTTCTTCACACAGGACTGCAGGACCGAGCGCTCCGTTCTTTCGGTGATACAGCGAGCATTTACATACAAAACTGGGTGATAATTAGGGCTGAAAGTTTTTCACGGTAAAAACTTGTTTATTCCACGGCTACTGCATGGTAAAAAAAAAATGCTATTTTCACAGCTTATGCCCTGGGCCTGTAGTTCGGGTATTTCTTTATTTTTTAGGCAGCTTCAGCTGGTGGTTCCTGGGCGTTTGGTCAGAGAGAGATGCTACTTGCTTGTCTCTGCCCATGCGTGTCAGCATTTGAGTAGCGAGATGGTGGTGGGGGAGCGTAGACATCCCTCGTGGAATGAATGCGGTCCCTGGGATTCGGTCAGTGTTGCGTGTCAGCATTTCAGTATCAAGATAGTGTGCAGGGCAGAATGAACAATTTGTTCGTATTGGCTCTCGCTAAGCGTGAAAACAAGAGGGCTAACTTAACATTTATGAACGTCCCATTTTTTTGTCAACGTTCTATCTAGGGGCATTGATTTGTTTGCCTGTCCTTTTTTTTTTTTCTATGTGTAATACATATATGGCACTGATTTTTTTTTTTTTTTTTTTAGCCAATCAATAATCTTATTTTGCTATGCCCATTTTATAAATGGTTTTATTAGGATGGACAGATAAAATCAGCTTCTGATTCACAGGACAATGGCAGCCCTCTATGGGACAACTTTAGCCTCTTTAAATTCAAACAGGAGATGAACTGTGTTTTAAACAGGGAGTTAAATTCTGTGTCTAGAGTTTAAAAACAAGTTTAAAAACAGTGGAAAAAGTACCACAGAGTACTTTATGTTTTAGCAGCACTGGAAACGGACTCAACGGTTTTGATGGAAAAGGGCTGAAATATAACTCTGGGAGATGCCTTTTAAAGAAACACCATCAGCTCTGCTGGGCACCTAAAAGATATTTTAGCCAGAACAGGATCTGAATCCTTAATGGACACAATGCATTTTTCTGGTGTCTTCTACAGTTTTTTTTTGTATAAAACATTTACAGAGAAGAAAACAGCAAGCCACTGTTTATGTGCTGCTAGACTACATTTCACTCCTGGGATATAACTAGAGAAGGTTAGATTATTATTTTCTAACAACCTGTCTTCTATTGAAAACAAGTTTTCTGAGTAGAGCAAACAAATGTATACTTTGTACAGTAAAAGCAGTAATATTTCCGCATTATCTGTTGTATGAAGGAATATATGTATCTGGCACTTACATTTAGGAAGTTGGGTATGTTTAATTCCCAGTTTTACATGCCAATATTTTGTTACAACTATTAATATTTCAAGGTTTGTTTTTTGTTAGAATTAACTGAGCTTTCTTCAGTGATTTTTGCCCTGTTTGGGTATTTTCGTTTCTTTCATTACTGTAAAGGATCCAAGATAGTTGCTTTAAAGCCTTGCTGTGTTCTGTCTTTCACCCATACAGCTTTTTGAAAGCATAACTTGCTATACCAGGGCTTGAGCTGCCATTGCATGGAACAGCCTGCCTTCTGTTTAATTAAAGCTCTGGGAAACTTGGGCCTGCAAATTTCCCTTTTGCAACAAATGAGATGGTTGTTTCTGTGGTCTGCTTTGGGCTAAGCGTTGGTGGTGTTTTTCCTGGATACAACATTTTCTGGAAACAGCAGCAGAGACAGAAAAGGTTATTCATTTGTTTTATTCTGTAAATGCTGTTAAAAGGTCATTTCTGCTTCATGACCTTATGAAAGTGGAAGGCATGTGAATGTGTAGTTTAGAGATAGCAAACCCTCAAGTATAGCAGTCTGAAAATATTATTTTTAGGTGGTTTAGTAACTGGCTGGGGGGAGGCGGGGGGAGAACTCAGAGGCTAGTTTTAAACATGGGATGCTCAGGGGTTAGACAGGCTACTAGTGGGGGCACCACAGGGGAC
Organism: Neoceratodus forsteri; assembly: GCA_016271365.2. NCBI lineage: Eukaryota > Metazoa > Chordata > Ceratodontiformes > Ceratodontidae > Neoceratodus > Neoceratodus forsteri. The sequence goes on from CM028131.1 coordinate 622,063,343, forward strand.
TAGTGCTGGTACTTCATAAATATTTATCTGTGATACAGGGGAGGGAGTCTGGGGTAAAATCAGTCTCCTTGCAGACAGTACCAAAATCGGAGGCAGGTGATACAGTGGAGGAAAGATGGAGAATAGAAACATAGAACAAGTCAGCAGCAAAGGACCGCCAGGCCTACCCAGTCTGCCCTGTGTGCCTAGCAAGCCGGTATGACTTTGCTATTGCTTTACGTCTGCCCCCCCTCCCTGGGACTAACAGCCCCATGTGTCTGTCCCACGCTTTCTTGAACCCCCCCCCCACCTCCTCTGGGAGCCTATTCCAGCTTTCCACCACCCTCTCTGTAAAATAGAATTTTCTGATGTTTCTCCTGAACCTTCCCCCTACTGTCTGCATACCATGCCCCCTTGTTATTAACTGCTCCCTGAGCTGGAAGATGTCCCCAGCCGGTACCCTGTTAATACCCTTGATATATTTGAAGGTCTCAATCATGTCCCCCCTTTCCCTTCTTTGTTCCAGGGAGTACATGCCGAGGTCTCTCAGTCGTTCCTTGTATGACAGGTGACCAAGTTCCCTCACCATTTTTTTTTTGCCTGCCTCTGGACGTGCTCCACCCTATCTACATCCTTCCTGAGATGTGGCCTCCAGAACTGGACCCCGTACTCCAGGTGCGGTCTGACAAGCTGCCTGTACAAGGGCATGTTGACCTCCCACTTTCTGCTAGTTATTCCCCTACTGATACACTTGCAAACAGACCTGGAGAGATTGAAAAAGTGGTTATAGATACTGCAGCTCAGATTTAAGGCAAAAAAAGTGTAAGGTCATGCATACCGACAAAAGAAATCTAAAACAGAGTACTGGCTGGGGGAGTGAGGGTGGTGTAGATGTTGGAGGAAGGGGAACTGGGGATCATTATTAGTGACAATCTACAATCTTATGCCCAGTGCCAGAAGGTTGCAGGGAGAGCAAATAGGATGTTGAGATGCATAAAGGGGGAGTTGCCAGTAGAAGGAAGGAAGTGATTAGTGCCCATTTGCAGTTCCTTGGTCAGGCCTCAACTGAAGTACTGTGCGCAGTTCTAAAAACCACATCTGGAGAAAGATCGAGACCTTTTGGAATCTATTCAGAGGAGGGCCACAGCAATAATTTGGTGGCGGGGGATAACAAGGGAACACATAGAGGCTGGAGAGTCTGAGTATGTACATACTTGAGACAAGGAGGGAGAGGGTGGATTTGTAAGTACCTATGCGGTATTAATAAAGTGGGCAGCAATTCCCTTTTCACAGGAAGTGAGGGCAAGGTAACAGGAGGCCATGGATGGAAACTGGTAGGGGAAGCTTCAAGACAGATGTAAGGAAGTTCTTATTTACAGAAAGAGTTTTGGAGAATTGGAATGCATTGCCAGAAGACATGACCAACATGGACTCTATTGTTTGCTTCAAGCACAGGTGGCGTAGGCACAGGGGAATAGTACAAACCAGAAGAGGGAGAGAGGGTGGACAGTCAAGGGAAGGGGATGAGTGGACTATGGAGGGGGTTGCTGAAATACAGCCAGGACCATTGGTAGACTAGCTGCAGTTCAGCATTAGGCTGAGTGTGAATGCTGGCAAGCACTGGGTAGATTCGATGGGTCATTTGGCCTGTTGCTGTCATCAACATCTACAGTGTATTTCTGTGTAATATGGATATTTAATAGCTTTTCCGGTAATAGCAAATAAAATGCATACTGATAGAGTACATAGACCAGTTTAGTTCCACACAGAAAGTGATAGCATACTTGAAGGAAGTATAACACAGTGGTTTAAGGCACTGAGCTGCAAACCTGGAGACCTGGGTTTGAATCCCACAGCCCCCACTTGCATACTCTGTGACCCTGCGCAAGTCACTTAACTTCCTTGTGCTCCCAGGTTACACCTGGAAACAAGCTTCGACTTAGTGTGCCTTTTTTGGTCAAACAATTTCCCCTTTCCCTTTCCCTTGATAAAGTACAATTACAGATAAGTGCATAAAAGGCAATGTTAGTCATTCTTTAAGTGATTTTCTGATTTACAGCAAAAGATTTACAGTTGGGTTCAGCAGAGTTACACAATATTTCTCCCAGACTGGAATCTTTTATCACTGAAGGTTTTTTATATGAAACCAGACTCTTGGGTTCTGCATCCGCCTCCCCTGGGACCTATCTGATGGTCGTGCACTCCCATAGATATGCCCTCCTGTGGTGGGGTCAGCAGAGGGCTGTCACCCCCTCCCAAGACACAGTCCAGTTCAGACTGTGGTGGTCCGGGTGGCAGCATGGGTCCGTGAATGAACTGACAGGATTCCATTAAGCCGCAGCACCCATTTTCCTCTTTTTTTCCTGTCCCTACTGTGGCTAATGTGAAGCTTGCATGTGGAGGCATGCATGGATCACCAGTCCTCAGCCCTTCCTTCCCATGCCGCCCTAGCCTGCACTAGCACCAGGCCTCCACATGGTGTCAGAGGCCAGGCAAGCAAGCCCTCGCCTGGGAGAGCAGAGCAGTCCCTCAGATGCTTGATCCTCTCCCCCCCCCCCCGACTGACCCCTGGCAACCCAAGTCTGCCTCTGAACTCGGGTCACCGATAGGGAGCGAGGTGTAGTGTCCAGTGCCTCAACCCTCTGCGCCACCGAGCCAGCTTGTAAAATCACTTTTAAAGATATAGCCAGTTTTTTTGTTATACTGACCTGCCATTTAAATCTGTTTACTCATCTACCTACAAATGCTGCTACCTGCATGTCTTGTTCTTCAAGCAGCTCCTCCTGATTCCAGCTGTATATTTTTCCACTGTCAAAATAGCTGCCTCAGATCCTAGCCAAATTCTGCTATTATGGCTTAAAGCAAAAACCAAAAAGATTATAATGGTGGACATGACTCTCCCTACCTCATCTGCTGCCTTGGGTGGGTTTTCTTTGTAGCTCTGCTAACTAACCCACATCTAGACTCCACCCTGAACCCTGTTTATCACTGGCCCTGGCTTAGAGGACTCAGTTTGGTGATATTTGTGTTTTGATGTTACAGCGGCCGAGATTAATAATGTCCCTTGTTTTTTCCCCGTCTCATGCTAGTCATAACCTCCCTGATATATAAATTCCTTCAAGCTGCAGACTTTACTTGTAAATAACTTATTTTAAATAGAGCAACAGGTGCATCCCTTTATATTATTAAAATTCAATAAAAAGAGTATTGAGAAAATAGTTTATTCTGCCAGATGCAATTGAAAGTTTTCACAGTAATAGTCCAATACCAAAATGTATCGGCAAATACTTGCTGCAGGGGATGTCATGCCATGAGAATTTCTGGGGGCACATAATTCAAAATTACTCTTGGGGAACAGTAAATGGCACTTCTACAGGGTTTTCAGCTGAAAGGGAGTAATTTGATGTGAACTGGGGATGGGAGCAGTTGCCCACCAGACTCTGTGGGCGTGATAGCCCTGCTTGTAGCTTTAAAGGTTTGTTATATCTGCTCAATGTTAGCTCCTTGTACATTAGCTCCTAGCGCTAAACCTTAAGTATTGAGACCTTTCTTAAATGTCCTAGTCTGTGTTGGAGAGCATTCTGCTGTATCAACTGTATGTGGCCTAATGGCAGCTGTTATCTTAAGTATGACAGAATGAACTATTGTATGTTCAGAAAAACTCCTGAGAAGGATACTTGATAATTGTTCCTGCATGATAGACCCTTGACTTATTGGAAAAGAAGGATCTCATTTATGGATGTTAAGCTCCTTTAGAGTTGACAAAAACTTTATGAAAGTCATGGTTAAAGTCCCAGTAAATAAATTGAATTAATTGTTTCTTTTGTTAGAAAATGTTCACTGTAAACAAAGACAAATGATTCTGCATTGTTTACATGCAAGTAGGAGGTGTGTGTTTTGATTTTTAATGAGGTTAAGCCCTGGGGTTTAGCCTGTTGGTTATGTTTTGTTAGTTTGATTCCTGAATCGGGAAAGCCTTTTCTTATCTATGAAGCAGTTGATAAATGGCACTCCATGGTTGTGAAATGGTTACTGTATTCTTTACAAACACAAAAAAGTAAAATAGCGTGAACTGAAAGAGCTTTCTCACAAACTGTTGGGAGTTTTCTTTTTTTTTCCTTCTGAAAACATGCAGTTCAGAATTGTAATTGTAGCTTTATAAAGTGACCCTGGGTTTAGAAACGAAAGTTGAATGGGATTGCTTGAATAAATGGAAGCACAGTCTCATATTTTTGCCGGATGTGTCATTATCTTGGAGCAGCATAGCCCACGGTTAGTTGAATTTGTATACACAGTTTACGAAGTGGTGTTCCAGTTGCAGCTTTGAAACTGGTGTAGCTTTTTACATCTCTGTATAATTTGCTAAGTCAATAATTAGGTTTTGTACTCAAACCACAGAACGTGTCACGCACTTCCATCTAACAGTAGTTGGCTACAGATCTAGTTTTATTGTTCAGGTGTGATCCAGTGATCAGTTATTTTAGAAAATTATCCAATCTTATTTTGCCACAGCCTTTTTTTCATGAGGGTTTATACTGATGAGAGGAAAATACTGAGATGCTAACATTCAACAAATGTTTATGTTGAGGGATGCAGTTTGTCTTTATTTTTTTTTTAATTTGATTTTATTCAGAGATCAGAAAGTACCGTTGAGTCAGAGACTCATTTACAAAGGTTCCACGTCACATATATTGAACAGTACAAAGTTAAGGTAACATACTGGGCAGAGAACATAAACACGCTTGATACATGGTAAATTAAAAATAAGGCTGCAGTCTTGACGTAACAGACTTATAGAGGCTCAGATAAACATCTAGTAAGAATGAAAGAAAGGAAAATTGGCAGAGGCGGAAGTTGTAGCCAGAGGCCGTTGTCATTGCCGGGGGTGGAACTTGTGACAAGGTCAGTAACAGTCACAGCAGTTTGAAGACTGGAGGTGACCCTTGAGGTGGGTTTTGAAGAGTCCGATAGAGTTTTGGGTTGCAATGAAACTGGGTAGGCCATTTATCCAGGAGGGGGCCTTGTAGCTAAAAGACCTTTGAAATTGGGAGGTATGGCATCAGGGAACTGTGAGTTCTTGTTTGCTGGAGTTACAAGTTACTTTTGGGGTTGTGGACGGGTAGATTAAGGTGGTGAGACCGGGGGGACCTAGGGTGATTTTTTTTCTTGGCCATAAGACAGGTGTGGAATTTGATCCTATTATCGAGTTTAAACCAGTTAGTGGAGTTATGTAGGGAGCAGATGTGTGTGAGGCGGTCGCAGCCCAGGATAAGGCAACAGGTTTTGTTGAAGGAGAGATGAAGCCTATTTAGGGCTGAGGTGGTGGCAGCACTCTAAACGAGAATACCATAGTCGAGGAGGGAGAGGATAGAGGACAAGACTGCAAGTCAGAGGGCATCTTGGGTAAGGCAGTGTTTAACGTGGTATAGCAGTCCAAGGTGGACATTGAGGGCCGTGGACAGGGGGTGTATGTGCTGGTGGAAATTGAGAGCCGGGTCCAGGGTAATGCCTAGATATTTGAAGTAGTTTACTTGTTTGAGAGGGGTTTGGTCAACAGTTAGTATCTGGGGACAAAGTTTCTGCTTAGTGTTCTGGGGGTAGGCGAAAATCATGAACTTGGACTTCTTGTAGTTCAATATGAGGCGTTGAGCAGTGAACCACTGCTCTGCTTCATTAAAGGAGGACTGGAGGGTATGGTGGATTTGCAAAGGGTCTTGGCCGGAGGCATAGAGGACAACATCATCCACATATAGCAGGAGGTTGCTAGAGTAGGTGCTAGGGAGGGAGTTAAGGTAAAGGCTGAAAAGAAGGGGACCAAGGATGGACCCCTTGGGGACCCCTTTAGCATAAGAGGAAGAGAGACTGCGACCAAAAGAAAATTACTGTTCCTTCCGTTTAGCATTGTGAACTCAGAAAAGCGATGGTAGTGATAGAAACACTTATAAATCAGTGGTACATTTTAATATTATTTGTATGTGACCAAAAAAACATTTTGCTGCAAACATGCCAAGATCAGATGAATTACATGCTGTATTGTGCAGTGGTGTAGGTAAGAAAATAAAATTTGTAAGCCACATTCCTTTGTTGCCTCTTTGCCCCCCCCCATTTCAGGCATACCGGTACTTGTTACCCAGAACCCATATATATCCCATATTGCACTTTAGGAACTGCATAACAAGAACAAAATATACAGTAATACTTAAATCTTACTTTGAGAAATGGTTCTTGCAGCAGATTACATCATTAGGACTGAAGCCAGCAGGTAGCAGGACCCAACAGAAAACGTCTAACTAGCTACATACAGCGGGGGACCGCCCCTGACATCAGCCCCCCCCCCAGCGTCACATACATCATAAAAGGGGTGGTCCCCCAGCATCTCTCAGTTCTTTTTCCGCCGACGACTCGCAAGCATCGCCTCCACGGATGCCTTCAGCTCTTGAACGATGCCATCACTTAAATAGTTCCACTTTTAATTTTTCTTGAAAACGTTTGTTTTTCTTTCTTTCGCATGTCGTCTTCCCTGATATCTTCTGTTGAAAGGCACTCCTCCAAGTGTGCATGTGGCAAACAGATTCCCTTTAAGGATCAACACACGGCCTGTGTCAAATGCCTAGGCCCAAAACACGACACCAAGGCCTGTTCTGTTTGCCAGAACTTTAACAGCCGCACGAGGATCCACAGGCAGAAAGTTTTGGAGATCTTCCTTTTGGAAAAAAGATTAGCAGCCATGCAGAAAAGTTCCTCCTCATGAGAAGAGTCATCCCATAGATCGGGGAAACACAAGGAAAAATGGAGGGAGAAGGAGACAGAGTGCTCCCCATCCATGCGGATGTCGTACTCCAGGGCAAGCTCAGACGCTGCCCGCTCTAACAGATCTCTGACCCGGTCAAAGACCCAGCCCTTGCCAGCCAAAATCTAGACATCGGGTGGTGTAGGCATTGCATCCACCCTCCAGCCTCTAAAGATCCGGCCCAAGGAATCTTTGCACAGCTGGCCCTCGGGCTCTTCAGGCCGATCTGCATCTACAGATCGCCCAACCAAGGCGCACTGTACATTGGCTGCCACCTCAGGCCCCTACTCCCTGGACCGATGCCGGGACACTGACCCCTGGAGGTTGGCCTCCCATCCCCCAGAGGAAACCCTGGGACTTACTAACATACTAACATACTAAAATGCCAGCAGAATAGGCATAACGGTCTTTCATGTCTGCTTGTTTGGTCAGCCCCCACCCTGGGAGCTGACCTTGCTGCCCCCCTTTCCCTCTCTGGCTTCTCACTTCCCAGTCCCAGCTATTCTTGCTGCACTGGTTTTTTGCTTCCATACTTCTCTAAAACAGTCCTCAGACCTGACGTCCCTTAAGCGGACCTCAGAACAGAAGTGGACGTCGGAGCAGACTCCCGCAAAGCATCTCAAGGACCAAAAACCGACAGAGGTCCTTTCCCACAAAAAGGATTTGTCACCTCATCTGTACCGGATGCCAGTTTGCAAGGATATGCAGACGATGACAGCACTGACGCTGAGGTGGAACACAGCGATGACCAGGCGTCAGGAGACAGGGAGAAAGCAAACCTCCCTCATGACCCGACGCCACCAAAAGACCTGTCTACGGGTGCATCAGGGCATAAAAAGCAAGACACAGGCAATGGTCAGACACCATCTCGAGAGGAACCAACGCCAGATCAGTCGTCAGGCCTCAACATTAATGAGGTGAAGGAATTGTTTTCCTACTGGTGGTAAACCATCAGGAAGGACGTAGTTCCCACAAATCCTCCATTGGAGAACTTACCTCCTCCGAAAGAAAAAAGCATGGACAGACCACTCCCTAGAGAGGAATGCCCAAAACCTAGGGGCCGGTCTAAGGAAAAGTGGTCTCATAAAGACAAGAAGCGACCGAGGTCTCCCTCCCAGACCCCTTCACGCTCTCCCAGTCTGCGCAGACCTCAAAAACACCATAGGAGATCAGACTCCTCATCATCTGATGATTCTCACTCCTCCTTTTCGGATTCATACAAGCCAGCCTCTCCCTTTAGTGTCCCTTCACCAGACCCACGGGACCTGCCATGGTCACCCCCTGATGACCCGACATTTATGGATATTATGCGGCATATCCAAGACAACATGGGTTGGGACACAGAAGACTAAAATCCTGAGAGATGCCGCCTTGCTAAGTACCTGAGACAAAAAGACCCCAAACCAGTGGTGGTCTCACCATTAGTGGACACCTTCCAAGACGTGATGAAAGCTGCTTGGAAGCATCCCTTCTCCTCTTCTGCAATACCTAAGAAAGCGGACCGCCTGTATAGAGCCCCTCTACAGGACTCCTACCTAGAGGAGCAACCAGTGGCAGACTCTGTGGTCATAACGGCCTCTCACAACAGGTCTCAAAGACCACAGCATCTGAGTACCCAGCCCCCAGACCGAGATTAGAAGCAACTCGACTCCATGGGGAGAAAGATCTACTCATCAGTGACATGTTCCATCTGGTCACTTAATTTCCTGACCCACATGGTACAATTTCAAAATGCCCTGTGGGAGCAAGGTCAAAACTTGATAAAAGACATGCCGGAGGGAGACAAGAAAGAGGAGCTAATAAAACTCCTTCAAACAGGCTCTGACATGGGAACACAGGTGCTCAGAGTGGCATATGATTCAGCAGATTCAGTGGCAAGGAGTGCAGCATTAAGACTGTGCCTCAGATGGCACTCCTGGCTGAGGGTCTCCGGCTTTACGCCTGATGTCCAGAAGGGTATCTTGGATGTTCCATTCAAGGGCTTGGTTCTCTTTGGAGAAGAGTCAGAGAAAATTATCACAAAACTGCAGGACGCCGGAAGGGTGGTCACATCTGTACAAGCCATGTACAGACCCAAACAAAAGCCATTTCGGAGGCAACAAAACCGATTCAAGGGCAAACAGGGTCAGCAGCCCCGATTCGGACAACAGCAGAAAGGCGGCTTTAATCAAAAAGGTGAACTTCGGCCTACAGGAGGTCAAGGGGCCAGGAGTTCAAAAACTCCTCAGGCAACCCTCCCCATCCACAGCCTGACTCTCACTGAAGACCCCTCCTCCTCCTCTGGTTCAAAGGGAAGTGAAGGTCGGGGGTCACTTTGCAAATCACCTACCAGGATGGCAACAAATCACTTCAGATCAATGGGTGCTTCAGTTTATTCAAAGAGGGTACTCTATCGAATTTACAGGGAACCACTATCCAGACCACCACTGCGTTCCCAGTATTCGAATCAACTTGCCACACTAATCCGAGAAGAGATAGCTTCCCTTCTCAAGAAAGAAGCCATAGAAAAGGTCCCATGGATCAAGAGAGGAAAAGGGTAGTATTCCCATTTCTTTCTGGTACCAAAAAAGTCAGGAGGCCTACGTCCCATCCTAGATCTGAGCAATCTCAACAACTTCGTGGCATACAAATGCTTTAGGATGGTCACCTTACCAGGCTTGATCCCGATGCTACGCCCAGATGCTTGGCTCACATCGTTGGACATGCAAGATGCGTATCTCCACATTCCAATTGCAAAACATCATCAGAGGTTCCTGCAAATCGAATTCCAGGGTCACCACTACCAGTTCTGAGCCCTACATTTCATTGGCTCCAAGGGTATTCACCAAGTGCCTGGCAGTGGTAGCGGCAGCACTCGGGAGAAAGGGCCACTATGTCTTCCCCTATTTAGATGACTGGCTCCTGATGGCTTCATCCCAGAAACAGTTAAATTTAACTCTATGAGACACCTATTCAGTATTTGACTCCCTAGGTGTCACGATCCTGGTGAAATCGACCCTTACACCTTGCCAAAGGCTTCAGTTCATTGGCGTGGCACTGGACACCAACGAGGGAAGGGCCTTTCTACAAGACGACAGGGCAGAGCGTCTACGAAGATTGGATGGACCATGTTGTGCCTTCTGGGGCATATGGTGGCTGCCATAGCCACGGTTCCCCTTTCACGTCTCCACATGAGAATCATTCAGTGGACACTCGGGGTCCAGTGGTACCAACGCCAAGATGACCTGGACCAGCTAGTCTTGGTCCCCAACTCTATTCTCTGAGTCTTACAATGGTAGCTGGTTCCGGAACACCTCTCAGTAGGAGTTTCTTTCCTGTCTCCTACACATTCTCTGATCCTGACCATGGATGCATCGGGATCAGGTTGGGGCGTCCAGTTGGGTGACAAGAAGATGCAGGTACTCTGGTCAGGGGCCAAAGGAGCCCTTCACATAAATGTTCTCAAGATGAGGGCAGTTTTTACACCCTTCAAGCCTTACAAACAGATATAATCCCAGGATACTTACTGATCCAAACTGACAACATGTCAGTAGTGTTCTACATCAACAGGCAAGGAGGCACTCACTCCTACCAACTCTGTCGAGAGGCTACGAGAGTGTGGTACTGAGCAATAGAGCACAACATCACACTGTCTGTAGTGCATGTACCTGGATTACAGAACACGCTGGCGGATCTGTTAAGCAGATCTTGATCCAGTGCACACAAATAGGAGCTCCTGCAACTGGTAGTGGAAATGCTTTTCACAAAATGGGGACTGTCAGATTTGGATCTGTTCGCCTCCCCATACAACGCAAAACTGCCCAGTTTCTGCTTGCTAAATCCAGGGCATGGAGTTTTCTGGCAAGATGCTTTGCCCCTCTCCTGGACAGGCAGGTTCCTTTATGCCTTCCCTCCCTTACCTTTGATCCAGAGGGTCCTACTCAAGCTGCAGGACGATGGAGCAGTCATGATTCTGGTGGCCCCATATTGGCCCAGCCAGATATGGTTCCCTCTTCTTCAAAGGCTAGTGAGCAAACCACCACTTCCTCTTCATTTCAGCTCACACTTTGTCACAAAACAATGGGTCTCTGATTCACCTGAACCTCAGATCCTTGCACCTGCACTCCTGGCTCCTAAGGACCTAGCAGTGTCTCACCTCGGAGTATTGGTCAGTGTGGCGGACATCCTAGTGGCAGCGAGGAAGCCCTTGACTTGCACCACGTATGCCATGAAGTGGCGCAGGTTCTGCCTTTGGTCATCGGCCCATGACTTAGACCCTCCAACTTGCCTGGTGAAATCAGTTTTCGAGTACCTCCTTTCCTTGTCACAAGCAGGGTTGAGTTACTCTTCAGTACAGGTGCAGCTTTGTGCCATCTGTCTTGAACCTTTTTGCATGGCATTCTTCACTTAAAGCCACCCATTAGAGATCTAATCCCTCCTTGGGACCTTCTCTTTATTCTAGAACAGCTTACACTGCCTCCCTTTGAACCAGCTGCAGATTGTGAGCTATGCCTTCTCCCTTGGAAGGCGTTATTTTTAGTTGCAGTTACTTCTGCCAGAAGAATTTCAGTGCTCCAAGCGCTTATGTGCAAAGAGCCTTATTTGATTTTCCACAAGGACAGGGTGTCCTTAAGAACCTATCCTAAGTTTCTTCCCAAGGTAGTGTCAGAATTAACTCTTAACCAGGATATAGACGTACCGGTCTACTACCCAAGATATACCAATAGAGGAGTAGCTCTCCTGCACACATTGGATGTACACAGGATTCCTAGGACCAGATCGCACCGACAGTCTGACCAGTTGTTCTTGTCCTTTGCCCGCAGGATGTTAGGGGCACCAGTATCAAAACAGACACACTCTAAATGGTTGGTGAACTGCACTGTGTTCTGCTACCAGCAGTGAAACAAACCCTTACTGGGACCAGTAAAGAGCCATTCTACCAGAGGGGTGGCTGCCCCTTTTGCTTCTCTGAAAAATGTTTCAGCTCCTACTATTTGTGCAGCCGCTACTTGGAATACAGTGCACACATCCAATGGACATTACAGTCTGGACATTACCTCTAGGCACAGAGCAGCCTTTGGCCTCGCAGTTCTGCAGGGGCTTATTTCATTAGGGGTTCCCTTCACCCTTCTCCTTTCCTCCTCCCAAATTTAGGGGTAACACCTTTCACTGCTTGGTACTGAGTCCTATTGGTGTAACCTGCTGAAAGAGCTGTTTCTCGAAGTAAGATAGTACAGTTACGTAAGAACTTACCGTCACAGTAGATCTTTGAGAACAGCTCTTGGAGCAGGTACTTTCCCACTCACTTTCCCCTCAGGAGGTCAATTATTTTAGCAATAATTATAAGTTTTATTGGTCTTCCTCTGGAAGCAGATCCTCGGTCTCCTCATCAGAATCATATCACTGTGCCAGGAGTCTCCAGCGGGAGAACTGAGGGATGCTGGGGGACTGCCCCTTTTATGATGTATGTGATGCCGGGGCCGACATCAGGGGCGGTCCCCTGCTGTTTGTGGCTAACTAGACGTTTTCCGTGGGGTCCTGCTGCCTGCCAGCTTCAGTCCTAATGGTGTAACCTGCTGCAAGAGCTGTTCTCGAAGATCTACTGTTACGGTAAGTTCTTACGTAACTGTACTTTTTATGCATTTAACATTATGTTTCATTCAGACAGAGCACAACATTCGTATTAGATCACCCGAAGGGGTGGGATATCAGATAGTAAGAGTAACAAAAATCAGTTACAAGGGCCCAGAATTCTGTTCCCTCTTCAGTAGACGTGTAAGCTAAGGCTTACTCGGCATATGTTGTGTTCCTGCACCCATGCCATTGAATTTTATTGTTTGACCAGTGCTACAGTTGCTCAAATGTACAGTAATAACTGCTTCCAGTCATATTATTGGTCCCTGTGTTACTCTGATCAGGTCAACTGATCAAATGTTTCTGGTTACACACATTATTCACTTCAGTCCGTACAGCAGCTTTATGATGATTGTCAAGTGGCATAGACGTTATCTGGTATACCCAACAACACAATAACATATGCATTTAGTAAAGTTCAGAGGTACATTCGGAGTGTGGGATTTGGCAGCATGATGTCATTAATGATGTCAGTGATGGGCTTGTTACAGGGGTTCAAAACTACACAAGCCTGGATTCGATCACCAGTGTGGAACATTTTTTTTCTTTTTCACCACAGTTTATGTAGTATGAGAGCAATTTCTAGATGTTATTGCTGATGTTAGTGATATACTTTCAGCAAGGTCTGAAGCTCTATATCGTTGATAACTTAAAAAGTTCCTGCTTAGACTTTGAAGTTTAAATGCAACTTAGGAAACACTACTTAAAGTAGAAAGATTGTTAAATATGAACATTCATTGCAGCTGTGTTGGGGAGATCTGCACTCTCTGCTGGATGTTCTTTGCCACGGCATGTGTTTCTTCTATAGAAAACTTAGCACAGCAGTTGAGCTATAAGTTATCAAGCAGTAGAGGGTTGGGGCCTGGGTTTAATCCTCACAGTGGAACATTTTTTCTAGGGACGTGGATATGATGTTCTAGCCACACTTTCTGGCAGTGTCCTTCACCCTTTAAGACGTGCCAGAATGTCTTCAAGCTGGCTCCTCCCACCCACCAGGGTGGTAACTCCCCTAGCTCTACCCTGTGATACCAGATCTTCCTTTCCACTGGAAGAAGAAGGTTCCCTCCTAATCGCTCTCACACTAAAGAGGCCCTTTGCTTTATTACTTTACTACAGTTAATAAAAATTACTTTGTCTTCACTTTTACTTCTCGCCACCATCATGGATGATGCAAAGTCCACTTTGGGGTTCCGGAAATGTGGTTGCGGGCAACTTATGTCTCGATCGGATCCGCACTCCTTGTGCGTATCCTGCCTGGGCCACAATCACGATATCCAAGCCTGCGACCACTGCCGCTCGTTTCTTCCTTCCACCTTCGAGGATCACCTCGCCCACCTACTCCTTGGCCGTCCGGACAAACAGGATTCACCAGTCCATTCCAAAGACACTCATTGGGTGGTCTCCATGGCTGCGGGGTCCGCCGAGCAACTTGCAGCGTTTGAGGAGGCCGCAGCACGGTTCTCCTCAGCTTCTGCCTTTTTGCTACTTTCTCTGGGTGCTTCATTTACCGGAGCTTTTAAAGAACTGTACCAATCCCTTTCTACCCAGGGGCAGGTACCCTCTGACATGAAACCCAAGAAATCGAAGAAGGACAAGGAGAAAGAAATGAAGAAATGGTCTCATCGTCGGTTGTGGGATCGGGAGCGCTCTAGGGCCTCCAATTCCTGCGTATCGCTGGAGTTGCCAACTACAGTCAGTGCTTCAGTTCTGACCTCCAGCTCCATGGTCTCCCCATTGGTCCAGTTGGCCGAGACTCAGGTTGATGCCCCCGAGATCTTTCTCGAACCAGTCAACCCACTGTCTGCTGAGGAGGTTGATCTCTCTCTCTCTCTCTCTCTCTCTCTCTCTCTCTCTCCAGGACTCTGTGACTGCCACTCTTTCGGAGGGGGGACCACCAGTCTGCTGTTCCGCACCTGCCCGACTAGGAGCTCCTGGACCAGGAGAGGCATCATCTTTTGCAAGCCCCTTCTGAGACTCGCTGCCAGCCCCCCCAGTGGTCGAAGTCCCGCTTCGGAAGTCCTGACTCGGGCAACCTGCACCATTCTTGATGCTCACGCTCCAGGCGCTTGGGCAAGCGGTGCTACCACTATTCCTTGTCCTCCTCATCTTCTTTGGGCAAGGAGAGGCACCAGTGCAAGTTGCATTGACGCTACGAGGAACTCATGGAAACAGCTTTGGTTCACCTGGGTCAAGACGATTCTGACTACTCTGGCGCTTCCCTGGCTACAGCCACAGGAGCTGCAGCCAGCCATGCATTGGCAAGAGCTGGTCCAGTAGGCCCTGGTGTGGCCTTCTCCAGTTTCTCCACCAATCATGGTGGAGCCATCACCCAAACAGCCACTGACCGACACTCCGACAAAGGACGCTTAGCCAGGCAAGGGTTTACCCCATTGGCGGTCAGTCATCATCACCCCAGACTGCCTTCGCCGGGTGAGTGGGGACTTGGGCAGTCGGCCATTTTTTCACGATTCCTCAGAATTGGAAAGGTCTCCCTTCACTCCTGACCACTGGACGTGGAGTCGGTAGGGGACCCGTCTACAGATCAGGGACCCATGTCTTTCATGGGCATGTGCTGCCTGATTTCTGAATCTACGGGTCTCCAGCTGGAGCCCATACAGAAATGGGAACGGTACCCATTGACCGAGATCCTAGACTGGGGTCACTCTCCCATGGAAGCCTTCCCCATTCATGATGCCATCTTTGGTCCTGCCCTGGAACTGTGGCAGCACCCAGCCTTCTGCCCTGCGCCGTTGGCCTGGATGGCCTGCAAGTACGCGGTCCCTAACAGCTCCCTGTCAGGATTTACGGAGCATCCCTCGGCAGAGGGGCTTGTGGCTGACTTCGTCTTCCAGCGCACAGACAGTGTCGGGGATGTTGATAACACCTCCCCGGTAAGGATGGTGCATGCCGCCTTCTCTCTCAGCTTCTGGAAAGTGAGCTCGGCCTTCTCATAGCCCACTTTTGCACGCCCTCCTGGGCTCCCTGGATGAGGTGCTTCCTTACCTACTCACAGACATGCAGACTACGATCAAGCAGGTTAGTGACTAAGGCCAAGCTGTTGCGAAACATCAGTTCCAAACGGCCATGGACCTTGACGATTCATGTGCCTGGTCCATGGCCATGGCAGTTGCCATACATCGCAGCTTGCTACGTATCTTCACCGTCACGGCTGACACACAGCATAAACTGGCAGACGTCCCCTTCCTCGGGACCGACTTGTTTGGTTCCAGAGTGGAGGGGCACCTCACCAGAATTGAGAAGTCCAACTCCACCTTGGACTTGGTGACTTCTGTCGAGAAGGATCCCAAGGGCTCTAAGCCTTCCAAGAAGAAGCGCTTTCGGCCCACCTCCTCCCCTGCAGCAAAACCTGCTCAGCCTCAGGCTGGAAAGCAGCAGGTTTGTTGGCCCTGGCCTAAATCAGTGGCCTCAGTCATTGTGAAGCCCTGAGGCCAAGGTCCCAGAGGCCCCTCAGCCGGATCCTTCACTGCTTCCAAGCCTGCCCAGTGCCTCCCCCAAGCCCACTCTGACTCCCCTTGGGCAGCTCCGCCACTTCCTTTCTGGCTGGTCTGCTGTTACCATGGACAGGTGGGTTCTCGAGGTGGTTGGGCAGGGTCTGCCTCTGGAGTTCAAGGCCTACCCGCCCAGCCGAGCCCACGCCCCGTGGGAAGACATGGTGTCTGTCGATGTTCGAGCAGCTCTTTGAGATGGTATCACCCAGCTCCTCGAGGGAGGTAGTGGCTCCTATCCTGGACCCTCCACCTCACTCAGGATTTGTCTCCAGGTACTTCCTGGTGCCAAAATGGACAAGGGGCTGGCGCCTCATCTTAGATCTGCATGACCTGAAGAAATTCCTTCGGTCACTCACCTTCAGGATGGTCGCTCTATCTCAGATCATACCATCTCTGGAGCAAAACATGTGGTTTTGCTCTTTAGAGCACCAGGTACTTTCATGTCCCAATCCATCCGTCACACCGGTGGTTCCTCTGCTTCTGAGAAGAAGAGACCCTCTGAGTTCCAGGCCGTGCCATTCAGCCTGTCCTCGTCCCCCAGGGTCTTCATCTAATATGTAGCAGTCCACCTGAGGTGCCAGAGAGTTCAGATATACCCCTACCTGGATGACTGGTTTATCTCAGGCCCCTCCAAGCAGGCGTTAGAGCGGTCCAGGGACCTGGCCCTCCAGACCTGCGTATGTCTTGATCTCCTGGTCAACCAGGCCAAATTGGAACTTATACCCTTGCAGATGATCAATTTCATTGGGGCAGAGCTAGACTCTTGCAGAGCCAGGGCTTGGTTCCCAGCGGACAGGGTGGAGGCTCCCTCATCCTTTGTCCAATCATTTTGGGTTGGGAAGTTGTGCCCTGCCCAGGATGTCCTGCACCTATTGGGATACATAGCGGCCTGCTCTGCCGTGGTCTGTTGGGCCCACTGGAGGATGCGCTCCCTGCATTGGGAGCTGGCCAGCCAATGGTCTCAACACGGGGGTCATTTTGACCAGCTGGTCACTGTGACCCAGCGGATGTGAGATGCATTCTAGTGGCGGTTAGTTCTGATACATCTGCAGGAAGGTATCCCATTTGTCTGCCCAGAGCCAACAGTCATCCTGGCAACCAGTGCCTCTCTCATGGGCTAGGGAACCCACCTGGGGGACAACAGAGTCCACAGCCTCTGGTCCTCGAGGAGTCCTGATGCCACAGCAACCTGCTGGAGCGCAGGGCAGTTCAACTGGTGCTGATAGCCTTTGCTCCTCATCTCAGGGGTCAGGTCGTTCAGGTCCAGATGGACAACACCACGACCATGTACTACCTCAACAAGCAGGGTGGAATGCACTCCTTTCCTCTGTGCAGGGAAGCACTAGACATTTGGACCCTGATGCGCAGTCTGGAGGCCGATCTTATGGCCATCCATGTGGCCGGTGTCTCCAACCAGCTGGCAGATGCTCTTAGTCATGTGGGCGAGGCGTCTCATGAGTGGTCTCTCCACCCAGAGGTAGTACACAGCCTGTTCTCCTGGTGAGGCACCCCTCAGGTTGACCGGTTTGCCTCCAAGGAGATTGTAAAGTGTAAAGCTGAGGCTGCCCCCCTCAGCAGGGAACTCTGCAGGGGGATGCCTTCTCAAGGCCCTAGACCGTGGGCCTCTTCTATGCCTTCCCACCATTTCCCTTGATCTAGAGAGTGTTGCTCAAGGCAAGAAGGGGCAAGGCAGGGGTGTTCCTGGTGGCTCTGGACTTGCCACGCCAGTTCTGGTATCCCAGTCTCCTCAACCTTAACAGCAGGCTCCCAATGCATCTTTCTCTACACCCAGACCTGCTCTTGATCAGTCAGGGGAAGGTTCTCCATCGGGACCTTCAATCCCTGCATCTAACAGCCTTGTTCCTGAGCGGCTAGAGTTCCAGGCTTTGGGTCTCTCCGAAAACGTTCTCAACATTGTCGAGGCCTCTCGGAGGGAGTTGACCCGAAAATTCTATGCCTTCAAATGGAAGAGGATCTCCATTTGGTGCCAGGGCAAGGGGTTGGACTCCTTATCCTGTCTGGTGGTTAGCATTCTCGAGTACTTGGTCCCTCTCCCAGTTGGGTCTTCTGTCAATGACCCTTAAGATGCACCTGGCAGTCATCTCTGCCTACCAGGCATGGGCAGGTCAGCAGTCAGCACAGGAGAAGGTGGTCTGGCACTTTTTAAAGGCCTTGACCACATTTCCCCTCTGGTGCATGAACCACCACCACCTTGGGACTTGTTGCTGGTGTTGGTAAAGCTCATGGGCAAGCCATTCAAACCAGTGCACACCTGCTGTGACATGTCTCACCTGTCGTGGAAGACCGCTTTCTTGGTGGCTATCATCTCAGCCAGAAGTATCAGTGAGCTCCAGGCACTTTCGGTGAAGTCTCCTTACCTGGTCTTCCACAGGGACAAGGTTGTCCTTCTTCCCAACCCAAAGTTCCTCATTAAGTTTGTGTTGGATTTTCACCTTAACCAGGTGATTAATCTCCTGGTGTACTTCACCAACCACATCTCAGAGGCCAAGCACAGGCTCCATATGTTGGACCTGGGGCGAGTGCTTTCCTATTATAAGGAGTGCACGGCTGGAATTCAGGGAGAGGTTCGCCAGCTATTTGTCACCTACGCTGAAGCTGCAGCTGCGCTTGGCAGACTGGCAGCTAAGCAGATGATAGGCAGGTGGATTATATCCTGCATCAATCTCTGCTATAGGTTGGTGGGTAGGGTGCCTCCCGTAGGGCTAAGGGCTCATTCCACCTGTCATACCGCTGCCTCGGTGGCTGCTTCCAGGGATGTACCTATCCAGGAAATCTGTCAGGCTGCTGCCTGGAAGTCAGCACACACGTTCATTTCCCATTACCACATCGACCTTGAGTCATGCCGGGATGCTGGTTTTGGGACCTCAGTTCTCCAATCTCTGTTCCCTAAATAGGGGATGTGTGCCTTGCCCCCTCCTCTGAGGAGTATTGCTAGGAGTCTGCCAGAAAGTGGGAATAGAACACCATATCCACGTCCCTAAAAAACAGGTTACTCGCCTGTAACAGTAGTTCTTGGAGTGGTATATGATGTTCCTCCACACTGACCCACCCGACCTCCCTTGGCAAGTGGCACTGTTTTGCTTCCAGCAGGCAAGATCTGGCATCATGGGGTGGAGCTAGGGGAGTTGCCACCCTGGTGGGTGAGGAGCCAGCTTGAAGACATTCCGGCATGTCTTCAAGGAGAAAGGACACTGCCAGAAGAACATGATATACCACTCCTAGAACTACTGTTACAGGTGAGTAACCTATTTTTTCTTTCTCACTACGGTTTATATAGCATGAGAGAAATTGTTAGATGCCATTGCTAATGATAGTGATAGTCTTTCAGCAAGGTTTGAATTTCTATATTACTGATAATTTGAAAAGTTCCAGCTCAGACTTTGAGGTTTTAATGCAACACAAGAAACATTACTTCAAATACACAGACTGCTCATTATGAAAATGCTCTCCAGCTGTGGGGGGGGGGGGCAGGAGGGGTCTGCACACCATGCTGGATGTCATTTGCCACAGTATGCATCTTCTGTCTAGGAAGCTTAGTACAGTTGTAGCGCTTCAGGCTACCAAGCAGTAGAAGGTAGAGGGCCTGGATTCAATTTCCCAGAGTGGAACATTTACTGACTACAGTTAATTGGAGCTGTGTCTCAGGCATCATCCCCAAGCCATTTTCCTTTTCATGGCCAGGAGAGGCCTCTTCAGCCTTATTTCTGGCCATGTAATTGTTTCATACAGACCATCTTTGGTGCCTTTAGTACCATTGATGCTTTGATTTAGTACTGCTGAGCATATTGCAGCTGCAACATTATCAAAGGCTTTTGTCCCGTGTTATGGTGGATACTAGACTTCTTGCAAAGTCTGGTCTTGAAAGAGTGCATGTTCAGGTTTTCCAGCCTCTCCTCCTGTATCCTCCTCTTCTGCCCAGTATCATTTTCATAGCCCTCCTCTAAACCCTCTTGAAGCAGTCCCTGTCCTTCATGAGCTGTGGGCTCCTAAACTGGCCTCAGTACTCCAGTTGTGGTCTCTCTATGGACCTGCAGAGAATGCAGTATCACCTCCTTCCTTCTGCCCGTGAACGCCCTACCTATACACTCTAGCATTGTGCTAACCCTCCGATATGCGGTGTTGAATTGGAAAAGGGCTTAAGGTTGTTACTGATAATGACCTCCATGCTCCTTTCTTCAGTACTCTCAACCACCCTGACTCCCCCATTTAGTAGTTGTCTAGAGTTTTTCCTACCATGTTGCGTAACCTTACATTTCTTGGCATTACATTTAAGGTGCCACATCTTAGACTACTTGTCCAGCCTTTCTAGATCCTTTTTATGTCTCTTATCCCCACCTTGGTATCCACCTTCCCACAGATCTTGGTGTTGTCAGCAGATAGACAGACCTTGCTCTTTATACCCTCTGCTATGTCAGAAATGAAGATGTCAAACAACACCGGTCCCAAGACCAATCCCAGTCATACACCATTGGTAACACTCTTGATCCTTGAGAGTTTCCCATTAACTACCACCCACTAAGTCCTGCTCCCCTAATCAATTCTCTATCCATCTGGTGAGTTTTTCTCCCACCCCCAGGTTCTCCAGGGTTTCTAACCAGTCTTCTGTGTGGTACAGAGTCAAAGGCCTTGATGCAACTGCTTGTCCCACATCCACTGCCTTTGTAACTCAGCCAGAAAATCGATAGGTTAGCCTGCCACAAACTCATGGTGCCTCTTGTCTCATAGCCTGTTAACTTCCAGTAACTTCACCAGGAACTCCTTTATGGTGGTTTCCAGCACCTTCCTTACTAGCGAGGTCAGGTTTACTGACCTTTAATTTCTCAGGTCATCTCTGTCTCCACCCTTGTAGAGTGTCACCACATTAGCTACCCTTCAATCCACTGGCATGATCCCTGTTTCCAGGGAGCAGTTAAACAGATCAGCCAGAGGTGCCATCAGTGTCTAATTCAATTCTCTCAACACCCTCGGGTGCATACCATTAGGTCTCGGTGATTTACTTACTTTCAGGGCCTTAAGTCCCTTGAGCACTCTGTCCTCTGATACCGTTTCTGCTCTTGGTCCACTTCTCTGTGCTAGTCGGGCACTGATCCCACAGTCTGGAAGTGGCCCACCATCCACTGTAAATACTGAGCAATATTTGTTCAGGATATCAGCCTTTTTGCTGTCATCCTCCACCCATCTGTCACCACTCTTCAGCCTGAAAATTTTCCTCTTTTGTATTCCTTTTTTCCCTAACATATTGAAATAAGACTTTCCCTTGACCACTCCCACAATTCTTAGCTTTGTATGTGCCTTTAAATTTCTGACTGTCCTGTTTTTCCTTTATTTGTTTCTGCTTCACTGCCTCTTGGTCCCCGCAGCCCACCACCCCACGAAGTCACCAACCTTTTCTTGGACTTACTGGTTATCCTCCAGTTACTTAGGATCTCATGTGGTGGTGGGTGGCCCGCTATGCCAGTTGTGTGGAACCTGCGGGGGGAGGGGGCAGATAGGCTTCAGGCATTTTCCTCCCAGAGCATCAGCATGCAGTGTCATGCACCTGAGAAGGGGTGGGCTTGCATGCTAGCATCTGTTGGCAGTGCTTCCTTTTCTGGTGCCATGTACATGCGCCACCACCTGACCTTGGCCTGTGGCAGTCTCGTAGTGAGATGCAGAGTCCCTCCACTCCGAGAGAGAAGAGTGGTCTCTGGGATGTTAAATTCTCCCTCCCCTGAACAGCCACCAAGGACCTGAGCTTCTTCCCGAACTTGGGCCACTGGCATTGCCTGCAGTAACCCTATCACTGTGCTGACAGTCCAGTCTTCCTTTAAGGTTTTCTACATATTCTCCTGTGTTGCTCTCATTCTGTTCTCCCATGTACTTCCAGAATGCTGCCCTCAGCTTTACCATCTTCCTTACCTCTCTGGTAAATCACATTGGCTTTCTGCACTTCATATTCTTACCCATCTGCCTAAAGCAGCATCACATGCTTCAGTTGTCTCCTTCTTGATGATATCCCAGCATGCTTTTACCCTCTCTGCCCTCTCTACCTCTGCCAATCTTTCCATGAGCAGCTCACCCATTTCCCCTGGATCTGCCCTTTTACGGTCTAGAACCTTTTTTGCGTTGGAGTGATGGTTCTCCAGGTCAGTCTGACACCACACTGAATTGTGATCACTGGAGCCCAGCAGCTGTATCACCCTGACAACCCCCAATTAAATCTCCATTAGAAAGTACCAGATCCAGGATAGCCCCCCCTTATAGGGCCCTTGGCCTACTTTACAAGAAAGCAATCCTGCAGTACCTCTCAGTGCTTGACTTCCAGCACTCTTGGCTGCCAGGATCACCTCATCAATGCCTGGTAGATTCAGGTCTTCCACTAGGGCAACCTTCCTCCCCCCACCTTGCTGAGGATTTCCTAATTTTATCCCCCCAATGCCCTGTTCTTTTTGACTTGGTGGTCTATACACTGTTCCCACCATTGTTCCCCACATGTCAGCCGCACTCAGACTGACTCTGCTTCTCCCTCATCTCCTACAGATGTGTCCACAGTGGCCTCTATGCCCTCTTTAATATATAGGGCCACCCCTCCTCCCTTACCCATCTGCCTGCCTTTCCATGCCCAGGTTTTGGTTATGGTGATTAAGTGTAATTAACCATCAGTCATTAACATCTGAAGCTCCTCCATTTTGTTTCCCGGGCGTCTGGTGTTAAGGCAGGCAGGCAAGGTGCAGACAGCTTTCCATAATCCTTGTCTTTCACCCCCAGCCTTCCTGTCGCCCTGTTTGTCACTGCCTTCCAGTCCCACCTCAGTTCTAGTATGTATCATGATACCCCGCTGTGCCTTTTCCTGCCTGCCCTCCTACTCCTCCTTTTACTGCCACCACTCCACATTCATCCTCCCTCCCTGTTTGCTGCTATGATTTCTGCTCCCTAGCACACCGCCCTGCCACATAACATGGCTGGGTTTCCCTGTACTCCCTGAATGCCACTGCTAGTGTGTGTGTGTGTGGGGAGAGGCAGTGTTTGCTAGGTTTCACCAGAGTATCCCCTAAGGATGCTCCTAGCCCCAGCCTCCTCCCTTCTAGTTTAAGCACTCTGAAACGCGTTCCCTCCCATTCAGCATGCTATCTTTTCAATCAGTTGTTAAGTTGGTAGATTTTCAGCGTCCTTGCCTCCCCCTTCCCCCAATCTATTTACTGAGAGGGCCACTACTAGCCAACATTTTCAGCTTGGAACCCAGCTCCCTAAAACTAGCCTTAATTTCTCCCAACAGACTCCTTGCCAGGTCATTCATCCCTACATGGACAATAGTAGTAAAAACGCTCAGGTATTTTACAGGAAGGGAATTAACACATTATAAAAACTACTCAACCATTGTTTTTGTGAAACCATTTTCTTTAACTGCAATGTTTCCACATAGAAGTTTCATAACAAGGCTGCTAATGTGATTAGAGTCTGAAAACTTTCATTGACAAAATTTATAATGTCATTTACAAAGTTTTTGCACCTAAAGTCTCAATAACATTTTCCTCCAAAACAAAAAAGTTTGATACCCACCATAACATGGGACAAAACCTTTGATAATGTTTCAGCTGCAATATGCTTAGCAGTACTAAAAAGCAGTCATTTCAGGCTACAAGCGAAATAACATGTTTGCACTTAGCAGAACTAGAAAATAGGTTAAATTAAGCATATTGCTTTGCAGTTGAATCTGGCCTTAAACTGGACCTAGAAATCTGTGACCCTATAGGGCCCACAAGGGTCATCAGAGTGTAGTGCTGGCTGTGTACTCCCAACGGGATACACAGATTGGCTTGGAACCAGTTTGCTGATGGACCATTGCGGTGGTGTGGGGCTAGTGAGGGGGAAGCCACTGGACTACCTGGAACATTACCAGCAGGGAAAATAGTTTAGGTGCCTACTAGATCAACGAGGAGATTGTCTGGGTTCTTCAGAACCCCAGCAAACCTGAAGCAGCCCTTGTGTACAGGTCAGGGGAGGGGGAGGGAGGACATTAAGTGTTTAGGACCATCACTTGTATTTATGTGCATGGCACTGTACCATGGGTGGTATTTGGCACTGTTACTATGTGCAAAAAGGATCTGTGCACAGTGACATTTGGGCACATTAATGTATATACTAGTATCTACACCCACGGTTTTCCACCCCCGGTATATATACTGTACATACGTAGTTCTTAGTCAAGCAGTTTTTATGTTTGTTTGCACGCATGTGCAAGAAACATAGTGCCGTCATCCGAGTTTTCGGAGGTGTGGCACCCTGTCTTCCAATTCAGTCAGTGTGTGTGCAGGCATGGCCAAAGTTCGCCAATGAATGCTGCAGCTATCTATGACAGCACTTGAAAATGCAGTGCCGTACAGTTCAAAGGGAGAGCTACGCTTCAGTGAGCAGCAATACGATATTGCTTACTCATGCGCTCCTCCCACACACACACATGCATATTGCATGCTTATGCTCCCCACGCACATTGTATGGCCGACGGGGTGCCCAATCCCCGCCGGCTCTGCTGCCCCCCCCAAGAGACTACCGGGTGCCACGCTGGGAGCCCACCCCAGTGTGGCAACAGTCTGTATGGCCGACGTGGGTGCCCAGTCCCCGTTGGCTCCATTGCCCCCCCAAACAGCCTTCTAGCTGCCACGCTGGGAGCCCACCAAAGTGTGGCACAAGTCCCGCGTCGTCTAAGGGAAAAAAAACCTGAAAGAAAAAACCTTACTCACTGACTGTCCTGACCCCGTCCCCCCACCTGCACCCGCCCTCTGCGCACCCTGCCTCCCCATACCCCCACCTCACCCCATATTTATCTCCAGAAGTTCGTCATGACGATCTTCGGTGGACCGGGAACACGTCTGCACTCTTCAAAGCCGACTGCGAACTGAAGAAATGCCGATAAGCTGTATAATAGAATAAACAGGGTTTTTTCAACTTTGCTGCATGTCTCAGGCATTTTGGGGAATTTTTTCACCAAATTTTCAACATGTGATTTTTGGGACCCCACTTCATGAATTCTGTCACTGTCATTTTGTTAATCGGGCCTGAAAGGTGATTTCACGGTCACTGCGCTGAACCACCTTTCTGGACCGATTTACAAAACGACAGTGTCTTCATGAGGTAGGCCCCCAAAATCCTATGTTGAAAATTTGGTGAAAAAATTCCCAAAAATGACTGTTTTACGAGCATGCGTTGCTTCTCCTACGCACACTTGTAATTGTTTAATTAGTATTTCGGAAAGACCTTTGAGCGTGAGCTTTTTTACAAACGTTGCACGTCAGGGTGGACAATAAGACAATACACATATTCAGTGGTTGCAGATGCCTGATCATTAGGCATTAAAGGGCGATTACATGACAATTAGACAAATAGGAGAAAAAAAACTGAGCAGTTGTAATTGAATACTAAGCTATTTCTAATCAGTTGCCCTAGGTAGCACACCCCTGGAAATCTCCAAATCCATTGATAGACTGTGGCAGAGTAACTGCATAGGGTTTAACGCTAACCCAGATGGCGAGAGGCTGGGTGACAGTGAAACAAGGGGGACTGGGTTTGAAACCAACCTCAGAGAGCGAGAGGTGGGGGATAGTAAAAAACAGAGGGCTGTGATGAGAGGAGCAACTCAGAGGCTTTGTCAAGTATGGTGTGTGTGTGTGGGGGGGGAGGGCAGTACCAAGTGTGTTTAAAGAGGACTGATAGCTTACTTAAGCCCTTGGCTAGGCTGGAATGGAGGCAGGATTTTCTAGGTAACCCTGCTGGGTGTTACCTTGGGGGTAGGCCTGTCTATCAAGTGGGGCCTGAGAAGCAGGTGCATTTTGAGTTAGATATTAGGTGCTGTTTGAGGCCTACTATGAATTGAGACAGGCTCACGAATTTTCAATATGTTCACTCCAGATTTTCAACATTGCCATTTTACCACACCTCCTTATGAGCAGTACAGCTGTCATTTCTCACATCTTGCCCAAAATGTGTTTCCGCGCATCTAGCGCACAATGGCACAGTCGGTGTGTGAAATCAATGTTCGGGACAGATTAAGAAAATCACGGTGTCACTGTTCATGAGTAGAGGTGTTAAAATGGCTATGTTAAAAATTTGGTGAAAAAAGTTCATAAAATGACTGTGTTACGAGCGACCATTGCGCAGCTTCCACGCACCCTTGTAAGTTCATGGATTTGTAATATTTTCAGTCCAGATTTTCACCACTGGCATTTTTCCACACTTCCTTATGAACAGTACAACTGTCATTTTTCACACCATGGTTGAAATGTGTTTTTGCACTTCCAGCGCAGAAATGTGTAGTCACTGTGGGAAATCACTGTTTGGGACAGATTAAGAAAATCACAGTGACACTGTTCATGAGCGGAGGTTCCAAAATCCCTGTGTTGACAACCTGCTATAAAAAAATCCTCGAACTAATTGCACTATGGGTGTGCATTGCGCATTTTCTACGTACGCTCGTGACTTCACCAGTTTTTTTAATATTTTCACTGCAGTTTTTCAACATTGCCATTTCTAGGGACATGGATATGTTGTTCATCCACAGTGTCTGGCAGGTTCCTTGCCGCTTTAAATCTTGCCGGAAGGTCTTCAAGCTGGCTCCTCCCACCCACCCGGGTGGTAAAACTCTCGGCTCCGCCCCATGACGCCAGATCTTCCTTACCGCTTGGAAGCTCAGGTTCCCTCCTTAACGCTCTGCGTATAAGACTGGTTCCTAATTCTTCGAATTTTTGAAATTAAAAAGTTTTTGCTAAAAAAACTTGGTCTTCTCTCCCTCGCGGCTGCGATGGACAAATCGACTCCTGGTTTCGGAGATGCCCTGCAGATCAGAAAATGTCTCGAGACGGATCCGCACTCCCGTGCGTCTACTGCTGAGCCTTGAGCATGACCCGCGTGCGCTTTACCTGTGCTCTTCCTTTTCGCCCACGCTCAGAGACCGCGGCTGCCCATTTACAACTGGGGCGCCCCGAGAGAGATTTCCTCCGTTAAGTCAAAAGAGGCCCGTCGGCGTGTCCACGGCGGCGGCTCGAGTGGATCAGCTTGAGCAGATGATCACCTCGAAGAGGAGGCGGCGCAGGCCGCTTCTACCTCGGTTGTGGCATTTGTCCCGCTATCTCTCGGTGCCTCTTATTCGGCTTCTTTTAAGGAGCTTTGTCTGACCCTCTCGACAAAAGGTGAGGGTCCAACTTCTTCTGGACCGTTTTATCGGTCCAAAAAGAGAGACAAGGGTAAGTCTCACCATCGACGCTCTTGGGAGCGGGAAAGTTCCCTCTCCCCGAGTTGTCGGCCGTCGACTTCGGTTGACCCCTCGGCTTCGGCCACTGGTTTCATGGTGTCCCCGTCAGGCCAGTTGACCGAGACTCCCGTCGACGTGGTCGAGATTTTTCTCGACCCGTTGGACGGGTTGTCGGCTGGAGAAGCCGAGAATCCCCTCTCCCCGGTTCCCCCAGTGGGAGTTGAGGATCCCGTTGGCTCGGCTGTGCCTCCGGTTCCGGAGCCTTCGGTTGAATCGTCCGAACCGAGGGGAGTGCCGCTTCCCCGCGACACCTCCCTGCACCGTCCTCAGCCTAGCCGAGGTTCTCGGTCTCGGACGTCTTCGCGGTCCAGCCGATCCCGCCGTCATAGGCGGTCTCGGTCTCGGCACTGCGGCAAGCGGCGCCGCCGCTCGTCCTCTTCCTCCTCCTCGGACGAGGAGAGGCTTCGGCGCAAGTTGCGTCGGAGGTATGAGGAACTCATGTGGCAACAGCTCCTTCTGACCGGAATAAGCCGACGCCGCCGTTTTCCCCGCCATTAAGTGGCTGTCACTGGAGCGGCCAAAACAACCCCTCGTTCTAGCCGAGGAGCCTGTTCCCAGGCCGGTTGTTCGGCCAATTCCAGCTGCCCCACCGATTCTGGTGGAACCTCTGCCTCCACAGCCGTTAGTTGGGGCTCCGACCAAAAATTCTCGGTCAGCTCGGGGACTGCCCCATAGGCTGTCTGTCACCCTCACTCCCGATAGACCTCGGCAGGTGGAGGATGGCTCAGGCCCGAGGCAGCTCTTTGAGTACTCTTCCGAGTCTGAGGATGATTCCTCCCTTTTCTCCAAGCGAGTGGACTTGGAGTCCTCAGGAGGACAGTCGGTGGACGATAGCCCTTCGTCCTTCCTAGGATTGCTTCGGCTCATCTCGGAGTCCACCGGATGAAGCTCGACCCGTTTCTAAACGGGCCAGGTATCCCCTCATGGAGATTCTGGACCGAGGGGATTCCCCTACGGAGGCCTTTCCAGTGGCCGAGGCCATAGTGGGTCCGGCCTTGGAGCTCTGGCAGCACCCTGCTTCCTGTCCTGCGCCTTCGGCCAGGATGGCCAGGAAGTATGCGGTCTCTACCGGTTCCCTGTCCAGTTTTTGGAACACCCCTCGGCGGAGGGGTTGGTTACCGACAGCGTTTTCCGGCGTGCCGGGAACGCTAGGGATGTGGACAAACCTCCCGACAAGGAGTCCAAGAAATTGGACTATGCCGGGCGAAAGTCTATGCTGCGTCCTCCTCGGCTTCGCCAGGCCAGTTCGGCCGCCTCGCATGGCACATTTTTCTCATGCCCTGTTGGGCTCCCTGGATGAGGTCGTCCCTCATCTTCCCGCGGATCTGCAGACCACGGTCAGGCAGGTGCGGGACCAGGGCAGGGCAGTGGCCAAGCAGCAGCTCCAGACTGCTTTGGACATTGGGGACTCATGTGCCAGGTCTGTGGCTGCCGCAGTGGCTATGCGTCATCTGGCTTGGCTGAGGATATCCACCTTTACTTCAGATACCCAGCACAAGTTGGCAGATGTTCCCTTTTCCGGGACTGACCTCTTCGGCCCTGGGGTGGTAGGTCACCTGCAGAGGATCGAGAAGTCCAGTGCTACCTTGGACTCTGTCTCTTCCGCTCAGAAGGACAAAGGCCGCAAACCACAGCCTAAGCCCTTTCGTCTCTGCGCTCATGCAGTCCGCCCAGCAACGTCAGGGCTAGCAGGCTCGGCTTGGCATCCCAAACCCAAGCCCGAGCTTTCTCCAACAGGAAGCAGGGAGGTAAAGGCCCAGGAGGTCCCTCGGCGGTTCCTCCTCCAAGCCTGCCCAGTGACGGGCTGAGGGGTGCGCCCTCAACCCCATCACTTCACTCCCAGGTTCTCCCGGGGGACGGCTCGGCACTTCCTTTTCCGCCTGGTCCGCTATTACCACGGACAGGTGGGTACTGGAGGTGGTGGGAAAAGGCCTGCCTCTAGAATTCGAGCAGGCCCCACCCTTCAGAGCCGTCGCACCTCGGGGGGCCTCGGGGTCCGCAGCCTCACTGTTGGCTCGTCAGGCCGACATCACTCTCCTCCTCCAAAAGGAGGTGATCAGGGAGGTGGCGGACCCTTCCTCAGACCCGGGGTTTGTGTCCAGGTACTTCCTGGTTCCGAAACGGACGGGGGACTGGCGCCCCATTCTCGACCTTCACGATCGGAACAAGTTCCTAAGGTCTCGAACCTTCAGGATGGTCACTCTGGCTCAGATAATACCATCCCTGGAACACGGCGTGTGGTTCTGCTCTCTGGACCTGCAGGACGCGTTCTTTCACGTCCCTATCCGTCCATCACATCGGAGATTCCTTCGCTTTCGAGTGGAGGGATCCCTCTTCGAGTTCCGAGCCATGCCCTTCGGCCTGTCTCCAGCTCCCAGGGTCTTCACCAAATGCATTGCAGTGGTGACAGCTTTCCTGCGGCGCTGAGGGGTCCGGGTGTACCCTTACCTGGACGATTGGCTGATAGCAGCCCCCTCCAGACAGGAGATGGAGGGGTCCAGAGATCTGGCCCTCCAGGTTTGCTCTCAAGTCGGCCTTCTCATCAATGAGGCCAAGTCGGAACTCGAGCCGAAGCAGGTGATTCTGTTTATCGGGGCAGAACTCGACTCTCTTCGAGCCAGAGCACGGCTCCTGGCGGACAGGGCCGAGGTTCTTTCCTCCTTTGCCCAATCATTTCTGGTTGGGCAATCGCATCCTGCCGGGACTTCCTCGCCTCCTGGGTCTCATGGCAGCCTGTACCAGCGTGGTCCGTTGGGCACGCTGGCACATCGCCCCTTCAGGGGACTGGCCAGCCAGTGGTCACAACGCTGCGATCCATTGGACCAGCTAGTGATGGTGACCCAGGAGATGTGGAGCGCCTCCGGTGGTGGACCGTTCCATCTCATCTGCAGGAGGGCATCCTGTTTGTCCGACCGAGCCGATGGTCTCTATCGACCGATGCCTCTCTGATGGGTTGGGGTGCCCATCTGGGGAACACCGAGGGCACGGCCTCTGGTCCCTGCGGGAGTCCCGATGCCACATCAACCTGCTGGAGCTCCGAGCGGTCCGCCTAGCTCTCACTGCCTTTGCTCCGTTTCTCCGGGGTCAAGTGGTCTGAGTCCAGACAGACAATACCACGACCATGTACTACCTAAACCGCCAGGGCGGGACGCGTTCCATGCTTCTATGCAGGAAGCTCTCCGCATTTGGTCACTTGTACGCAGCCTGGAGGCGGATCTCCTAGCCATTCATGTGGCAGGAGCCTCCAACACCCTGGCCGATGCCCTGAGCCGGATAGGGGCTGCATCTCACGAGTGGTCTCTCCTGCCGGAGGTAGTACAAGATCTGTTCTCCCATTGGGGCACACCTCAGGTGGACCTGTTTGCCTCAGGAGAACGGGCTGAGGCTGTTTCATGCCCGCCCCTCAGCAGGGCTTACTGCAGGGGATGCCTTCTCGAGGCTGTGGACCCCGGGCTCTCTTTACGCCTTTCCCCATTTCCCTTGATTCACAAGGTGCTTCTCAAGGCAAGGAGGGACAAGGCGCAGGTGATTCTGATAGCCCCAGACTGGCCCCGCCAGTTCTGGTACCCAGATCTCCTCAGCCTCAGCTCCAGGCTCCCGAGGCAGCTTCCAGCTCGCCCGGACCTGCTCTCAGTCAATCAGGGGAAGGTGTTCCATCCGGACCTTCAATCCCTGCATCTGACGGCCTGGTTCCTGAGCGGCTAGAGTTCCAGGCCTTGGGTCTTTCCGACGAGGTCCTCAATGTTGTTGAGGTGTCCCGTAAGGAGTCGACCAGGAAATGCTATGCCTTCAAATGGAAGAGATTTTCCATTTGGTGTCAGGGCAAGGGCTTGGACCCTTCCTCCTGTCCTTTGGCAAGCATCTTGGACTATTTATGGTCCCTTTCTAGTCAAGGGCTTAGGTCGCCGACCTAAGGGTGCACCTATGGCAGCCATCTCTGCTTACGGGCGGCGGGCGAGGGAGCAGTCGGTGGCGCAGGAGAAGGTGGTCTGGCGCTTTTCAAAGACCTTGATCACATTTCCTCCGTGCGAACCCTCCACCTCCGTGGGATTTACTGCTGGTACTGGCAAAGCTCATGGGCAAGCCATTCAACCAATGCACAGTGTGAACTCTCTCACCTGTCGTGGAAGACCGCCTTCTTGGTGGCTATCCACGTCAGCCAGAAGGATGGGAGAACTCCAGGCACTCTGCATCGAGTCTCCTTACCTGGTCTTCCACAGGGACAAAGTTGTCCCTGCGCCCCCACCGAAATTCCTTCGAAGGTGGTGTCAGAGTTTCACCTTAACCAGGTGTTGACTCTGCGGTGTTCTACCCCAATCACACCTCGGAGGCCGAATGGGCTCCAACACTTTCTGGACCCTAGAGACGCTCGCTTATTATAAGGAGCGCACGGCTGAAATTCGGGGAGAGGTTCGCCAGCTGTTTGTCACCTACGCTGAAGCCGCACCTGGCAGACCTGCAGCCAAGCGGACGATAAGCAGGTGGGTCACCTCCTGCATAGATCTCTGCTACAAGTTGGCGGGCATGGAGCCTCCCAGAGGGATAAGAGCTCATTCTACCTGTCATACTGCTGCATCGGTGGCTGCTTCCAGGGACGTCCCTATCCAGGAAATCTGCAGGACTGCTACCTGGAAGTCAGCACACACCTTCATTACCCATTACCACATCGACCTTGAGTCACGCTGGATGCTGGTTTTGGGGCCTCGGTTCTCCAGTCTTTATTCCCTAAGTAGGGGGTGTGCGCCTTGCCTCCCTCCTCCCGGAGAACTGCTAGGAGTCTGCCAGACAGTGTGGATGAACAACATATCCATGTCCCTAGAAATACAGGTTACTCACCTGTAACAGGAGTTCTAGGAATGGTATATGTTGTTCATCCACATGACCCACCCGACCTCCCGGCTTCGACGCACAACCTGAGCTTCCAGCGGGCCAGATCTGGCATCATGGGGCGGAGCCGAGAGTTTTACCACCCGGGTGGGTGAGAGGAGCCAGCTTGAAGACCTTCCGGCAAGATTTAAAGCGGCAAGGAACCTGCCAGACAGTGTGGATGAACAACATATACCATTCCTTGAACTCCTGTTGCAGGTGAGTAACCTGTATTTTTGCACCTCCCCATGAACAGTACAGCTGTCATTTTTCACATCCTGTTTGAAATGTGTTTTCGCACCTGTGGTGCCAAATGGCGTAGTCGCTGAGCGAAATTAGCTTTCGGCTAACAAACTGGTATTGCCAGTGTTCATAAGGTGGGGGTCACAAAAAACCCATGTTGAAAATTTGGAGTGAAAATGCCAACGAACGCCTGAGGCGTTAGGGTTTCTGATCATGACGCCTCACCCTGTAGAGACTGACAGGCATCAGGGGTGTGACTTGGGATTCTCGCCTGTAATGCTCATACCATTCCACATCCTGCAGCCAGTGAGAGGCATCGAGGTGTGCCTTGGACTCTTCGGCCCCAAAGTTCACCCCATTCTCCTATACAGGACCCATCTCACCATATTTCCTGATGGAATGGGGTGAGCATAAGGGCCAAAGACCCCAAGGCACACTGTGACACTTGTCAGTGTCTGCAGGATAGGGTGTGATGAAATGGCATGGCCGTTATGCCTGACGACCCAAAGACACACCCCAGTGCCTGTCAGTCTCTGCAGGGTGGTGGTGGGGTTGGCTTCAGTTCAGTACTTCACTGCCATTCCTATTATGCATCTCTCTCTAACTCCTACACTACCAATGCCAATGCCAGCATGCAAACATTAGGCATTGACAAATACATGTTTAAGTTGCTGCAGCGGGGTGCACTTTTTGTCATGTTTTTTTCCTGCATAAATAATTGGAACTGTAAATTGGGCCCATTGTTTTTGTTGCAGCTTGACTTCACTTTGAATATGGAATACAAAATCGCACATAC
Organism: Neoceratodus forsteri; assembly: GCA_016271365.2. Taxonomy (NCBI): domain Eukaryota; kingdom Metazoa; phylum Chordata; order Ceratodontiformes; family Ceratodontidae; genus Neoceratodus; species Neoceratodus forsteri. The sequence goes on from CM028131.1 coordinate 622,096,444, forward strand.
CCTAATAACACAAAGTGTCATGGGATGTATATGCAAATAACCGTGACACTTTGGACTGGTTCTGCTGTAAGCAGGAGTGCATGGTGCCACCAAACGGTCTCTCACACAGTCTGCAAAGGCTGAGAACATGCGACACAAAAGTGTGTTTTATCCGTCTCAGGGCTCATCAGTGTGCCTCATCTGAATCTTGTATCTCAACCCAGGGGAAAACAAACCAACTTTTATGTGGTGGTCTTACAGGTTTGGGGCATGGTGTGCCCAAAATAAGAAAGCAAGCACAAAAGTCACAGTTTGTGGTAGATCATTTTTTCTGTGGAAATCTGGCACCCCTCCATTAAGAGTTTGAAGGTTCCCAGTCAAAATTGTAGGGGTTCTGTTCTAGGAAATGTCCTTCTTTGTGTGGAAATGGTACAAAGAAAAGTTTAACAGTTAGTTTTTGGACCCCTTGCTATTAATTCAGCTCAGGAATCTCAAACAAAATTCTGGCATTCTGGGACCCTTACCATGAGGTTAACAGAAGTTTCTAAACCACTGTTCATACGTGCTACATTCATACACTTAGTAATAAAACTGGTATCACCTAGAAAGTATGCGTATGAAGCTGTGCTTCATTATGTGAGCTTCATGCAAATCAATCTTTAAAAAAAAAAAAAAACTTGCATGAAGCTCAAATAATGAAGTAGAGTTTCCTACGCATACCTTCTAAGTGATACCAGTTGTATTACTAAGTGTAGGAACATAGCAAAATGTACTGTCTGTTGTCATGTCGGCAGTTTCTGAGGATGGGCAAAAATGTTCATGCTACTATTTGAAGATTAAAAGTTAGTGCCGCAGGCAGATAACATTTTACTTCATTTTTCAGGGTAGTCACCTCTTTGTTAGTACAGTAACAGCAAAGACTCTGGGGGCTGTCTGTGATGAATTGGTATATGACTGAAACTAGGACAGATCTTTTGTTGCACAATAGCTGTTTTTTCCACATAGTAGATTTTCAAAGGTGCAACTCGACTGGAGACGGGAGTGAGCGCAGCTCTAGCAAGTAAGAAACATGTAGCTTACAGTATGTTGGATGGCTTTTCTACTTGTAGCTGCCATACTATGTTTGGATACATTAGGGATAAGGATACAACATGACGGTGCCAAATAATAGAGTACACAGTGACTGGACTCAAAATATGCCGTTTAAGCCATGACTGAGTAACGAAAGGCCTGCTCTCCCCTTCTACAAGTGATTATAAATCTGCCATAGTTGGAGTCAGGTCATTGTGTGTCCTGTTTATACCACACATTTCCAGCTCTAAAGCTTGCAAACGATATGTTTTTAGAGCTTTATTTCATTCCACTGCTATGATTGGAATATCTAGTTGGAATGCTACATAGCTCCATTGTAATGCTGTTCTGCATGTTAAACTGCTCTCCAGTTGGTTGTATTTGTATCTTTATTTTTTTAACCAGGAGAAAGCTCTATTGAGCAGTGCTCATTTACAGGGGCATCTTGGGACAAGCGAATGATAGAGAAATAAAATGAATACAGAATTAGAACAGAGATGTCATATCTAGCTGCATGTTAATTCTGCAGAAAATATCAAGTCCATTACAAGATAGTTCAAAGTTAGCAGTGATAAAATACCTAATCACATGACAAATTAGCAAAAAGATATCAAGGCAGTTACAGACAATACAGACATCAGCAGGGAAGATCAGTGAGCTGCAGGCACTCTGCACTGGCCCCCCAGTACTTGATTTTCCACAGGGGAAAAGTGGTGTTGAGAACAAATGTACAGTTTTTCCCTAAGGTAGTGTCAGAATTCCATCTGAATCAGATTATTAACATGTCAGTGTATTTCCCAAGGCCTCATGCAAATTGGGAGGCAAACTTCATACATTAGATTTTAGAAGGGCCCTTAGTTTCTGAATAGATGACATTACGAACATATGGTGAGGTATCAATGGGACACTCAGCCTAGACCATATAGAGGTGGATAGTATCCACAATAAATTTCTGCTGTACTAAAGCAGGGGAAGTACTGTCAGACAGCATTAAAGCCTACTCCAGGAGTAGTGCAGCATTAGTAGCAGCTAGCATGAATATGCCACTGGCAGAAATTTGCAAAGCTGCTACCTGGTTCACAGTTAATACAACAAAGGGGAGAAGGATTGGTTAAGTCAGTTTGCTGGCTGTGGTGAAGATTCCTGTAAGTTTTGCCATTGTTTTTTAAACTACAGGAGAGACGGATTAGTTAATTCTACTTGCTGTTGACGGAGTTAATGTATAGAGGATTTTTTTAAGTTTTGATATTATTTTCCTTTTAATTTAGCTTAAAGTAGAATTTAGCTTAAAGGCTTCTGTGGCTGGAGTGACTGTAAAAGCCCTGCCACCCACCCCTTCCACCAGCCTTCTTAAATACTGAAATACCACTGGGGGGTGGGTTTGAAGGCTGTGAGGGAGGAGCTTAGGGAGCTGTAAACTGATATGCGCCCTGAGAACAGGCCAGGAAGGAGGAAACAAGGAACAGCCATATGAGCTAAATCTTAAGGACATACAAATAGACAAAACGTGTGAGTAGATCTATAGTCCTTATGAGTAGGATTGTGGTTTCCAGTTAGTACTGTAGTTGACTGTCTTATGCTGCATGCAAGGGCATTTAGGATAACAATTTATGTCAGAGGCTGGGCTAAGATTAGTTAATTCTACTTGCTGTAGAGAGGCTGTATAGGTAGTGTGGACCATGAGTAGGATTGTAGGGTGCAATGGTTGTGGGGCAGCGATGCAGATGATCATACTGTAGAGGCTGGGAGGGTGTCCAATACGCCACAGGCTAAGGAGGCTTGAGGAAGAGGTTCAGTGGCTTGGCAGGGAGCTGGAGAGGTTGAGGGAGGAGGGGAGGATTGCGTCAGTAGGAGGGCTGACATCTGAGAGTACTGTGGGGGCACCACAGAGAAGGAACAGTGGGGCAAGGGAGAGGTCAGGGGGAGGAGGCACAGTAGACAGGAAGCCAGTTGATGAAGGGCGGACTCTAGTAGGACCTAGAAAAAGAAGAGTAGGCAGGAGGGAGCAGGAAACGCACAATAAGGCAAAGGGAAGAGGGAACATGCTGTACTAGCAATACATGGGAAAGAGGACGCAGGAGGAGATTGCACAAGGGACAGTACTCACAAAGAGAAGGGAGAGAGGGGCATTACTAGTAGAGAGACTGAGTATGGCATGGCAGGGGGAAGGATAATACTCTGAGAGTTGAGGAGGGAGCGGAAGGTTGGCAGTCAAACAGGAGGGGGGGAGGAGTCTCAATTGAGAAGGGCAGGGGGAAGACACTGGGACACACTGTAAAAGCACCATCTTGAGTGGCCCCAGAAATGAGAACCTGGGTGGGGTGGCGACGGGCATGAGGAGGGAGGTGTACTAGTGTTGGGGGACTCCATACTCAAGGGGATCAGATAGGGCAGCAAGGGGGAGAGGCACAGTCAGGTATGGGTGGAGTCCATACCAGGATTAAAGGCAGACAAGGCAGGACAGGCAATCCTAAGGTGCATAAGGAGGGGTAGGAGGAAACTACACATTGTGGGGAACAAATGACCTACGGGGGAAACGGTGGAGGTAACAAAGGAGAGGACTGAGGAAGTGGGAAGGTTGTGTGAGGAGACTGGGGAGTCTGTGGCATTTTCCGAAGTGCTCCCAGTACCCTGCTCGAGCACAGTGAGAAAGGAGAGGATTAGGGAGTTGAACACATGGTTGGCCGAATGGTGTCAAACTAAGGGATATGGGGTTGTGGGTGACTGGGGCAGTACCTAGGATAATAACAGTCTGTTTGCAAGGGATAGGCTGCACCTGAGTGGAGAGGGGAAGGTGGTATTAAAGCAAAGACTGGGGAGGTATATTGCGACAAAGGTGGATTTAAACTAGATGGGGGGGGTGGCAAGTGGACAGCAGGTAGGCAGGTATCTGATAGAGTGGAGCCAACCCCCAGGCTAGCAGGGAAGGACTCGGGATGGCCGAAAAAGGAGGGAGTAGAAGGAAGGAAGAAAATTGAGGGAAGGAAAGGGGGAAGGATGGAGGGTGGTCTCGATGAATGCAAGAAGCTTAGGCAACAAATCTGCTGAGCTACAGGCATTCTTAACAGTGTGGAGGGTGGATATTGCAGCTGTCACCGAAACGTGGGCAACTGAGCACCGGGACTGGGATCTGGCAATCCCAGGATACAAAGTGTACAGGAAGAACCATAAGGAAGGGAGGTGCCGTGGGGTGGCAGTCTATGTGAGGGACGGGATCAAATGCACAAGGGATGAGGGGGAAGAAAGGAGAACAGAGGCAATCTGGCTGCAGTGCCTAGACTCAAGGGGTAGGAAACTGAGGTTTGGGGTGGTATACAGGCCACCATCCCAGTCTGAGCAGCTTGACAGGGAATTAGCAGGAGAAATCAGATGTATGTAGAAAAGGGAAGGTGGTAATCGTGGGGGATTTCAACTTGCCGGGGGTTGACTGAAGCATTCCAGTCACCTTCAGTGCTAGGGAGCAAGTGCTCCTGGACGCAATCCAGGAGGGTCTCCTGACCCAGTTGGTTAGTGTACCTACTAGGCTAAAGAACACTTTAGATCTAGTGTTGTTGAATGGGGAGGCAGTAAGGGAAATAAAGGTGGAGGACCTACTAGCCGACAGCGATCGCCAAACGGTGTGGTTTAATATCACGATGTGCGGGGAGCCAGAGAAATCAGTTACTCAGGTAGTAAACTTCAAGGGGGCAGACTTTGGGAGGTTGCAGGAAGTACTGAAATGGAAACTAGAGGGTATAAGACAGGAAGGAGATGGATGCAGAGCAGAAATGGGATATTATTAAAATGGGGATTACAGAGGCAACAGAAGCCTGCACCAAGACACAGAGTAAGAGGAGCAGAGCAAGAAAACCATGCTGGTTGAACAGTGACTAGTGGAGGTGGTGAGAGCAAAACGAGAGGCGCACCAGAGGTATAGAAGGACAGGGAAGGAAGTGGACAGGAAGGAGTATGCAAGACAGTCCAGGGAGGTGACCAGAAAAGTGAGAGAAGCCAAGGCCCAGAGGGAGCTGAGATTAGCGCAGGGAATTAACGGGGGGAGAAAGACTTTTTCAGATCCATCAGGGAGAAAAGGAAGTGCAAGGAGACAATAGTGAGGATAAAAAGCGGTGGGGAGTGGACGGAAAAGGGTGAGGAGCAGGGTGAAGCACTGAATGAATACTTTTGCTCAGTGTTCACAGAAGAAAAGGAGGGACCGCTACCACCATGGGCTGGGAGAGTGGGGACAGAGGGAGAGGAGGCAACAGATGGAAGAATTGAGGCAAGTAGAGTCCTAGAGGGACTGAGGGCACTGAAGGTAGACAAGGCACCAGGGCTGGATGGTATCCACCCCAGGGTGCTTAGGGAGATGGCGGAGGTGTCGGCGGAGCCACTGGCAGATCTGTACAGACCCTCACTGGAGTCGGGATGTGTGCCACTGGACTGGAGGATGGCACATGTAGTACCATTACACAAGAGCGGACCAAGGGATGAACCGGGTAATTATCACCCGGTAAGTCTCACCTCTATAGTGTGCAAACTCATGGAGACAATACTAAAGGAAAGACTGGCGTCATACCTGGAGGATAATGGCCTCCAGGATGTGAGGCAACATGGGTTTGTTTCAGAGAAGTCTTGTCAAACCAACCTGATACAATATTATGACTGGGTGACAGGTGAGCTGGATAAGGGTCATGCGGTGGATGTTCTTTACTTGGATTTCACCAAGGCCTTCGATTCTGTGCCTCATGGGTGGCTTGGGGGGAAGCTAACTGGGTGTAGGGGTAGGGGCAAAATGATGAACTGGATTACAAGCTGGCTGAGTGGGAGGCTGCAGCGGGTAGTGGTGAGAGGGGAGTGCTCAACTCCAAGGCCGGTGACGAGTGGGGTGCCACAGGGCTCTGTGTTGGGGCCAGTATTGTTCGGGCTCTTCATATCAGACATTACACATAGGGTGGTGAGCAAGATAAGTCTGTTCGCTGACGATACCAAAATCGGAGCAGTGGTGAATGGAGAGGAGGGATGGAAGCAGCTGCAGGGGGACCTAAGCAACTAGAGGAGTGGTCAGAGAGGTGGCAGCTGGGGTTCAATGCAAAGAAGTGTAAGGTTATGTACTTTGGGGTGAAGAACCCGAGGAGAGAATAGTGGCTGGGAGGGGTGAAGCTGGGGATCACTGAGGAGGAGAAGGACCTAGGGGTAATGATAACAGGGACCATGGACAACACTGCCCGGTGCAGGAGAGCGGCTGCAAAAGTGAACAAAATGCTGGGGTACATAACGAGAGGTTTTTTGTGCAGTTGAAGAGAGGTGATCTTGCTCCTCTACAGGTCGCTATTAAGGCCGCAGTTAGAGTATTGTGTGCAGTTTTGGAGGCCATACCTAAAGCATGATATCAGGCTACCGGAGGGGGTGCAGAGGAGAGCAACAAAGATGATATGTGGAATGGAAGGGACAGACTATGACAGCAGGCTGAGAGAGCGAATATGTACACCCTGGAGGATAGAAGGGAGGGGGGACATGATAGAGACATTCAAGTATCTGAGGGGAATCAGTAAGGATGGGGCAGATGGGGTCTTTAAGTTAAGGAGGGAAGGGTCACCAGGGGCATGCGCTAAGAATAGAGGGGGGAAGATTTAGGAAGGAAATGAGGGGACACTGTTTCACAGAGAGGGTGGTAGCAAAATGGAACACCCTACCAGAATGGGTGGTATCATGTAAATCTGTGAACAGTTTCAAAAGGGCATGGGACAGGGAACAGGGGAGAGTGAGGATGGAGGAGGTGGGGTGTGGCAGTGGGATTGCAAATGGGGGGGCAGCTGCAAACTAGGGGCGCTAGCTGCACACTTGAGCAGACTTGGATAGACCTGGTGGTCTGTTTCTGCTGGCACATTCGTATGTTTGTATGACTCATTATTACCTGGACACATAGGCAAGAGATGATGCTAGGTTTGGGATTTCTGTACTTCAGAATATATTACCAAAGTCATCCTAAAACTTTCAAACCCAAGGTACTGCTTTGTTTTCACAAGTTTTGCTAGGCTATTTTAATTCAATTAGTTAGAATGAAAAGTTACTTACCATGGTAACCTCAGTATTGTTTTGTGTTGTTGTGTCAATCTCCAATGTTGTGATCTCCCAGTTTATGACTGAAAATAAGCAAATGTGTCGTCTAGTGCACCCACCTGGAAAATAAAAACTGCATAAATAAATAAACTAAATAAATAAGCATATTTTCTGCTGATGGAGTAGAACAGCCTGTCAAGCAATTCTTCCTCGATTCCTCTTTTTAGGATAAGGTAATAATGTTTTTCAGAATCATTTATTGCTATTTAAATGGGAACTGTTGGCACTAAGAGCCCCTCACTGAAATATGGGGCAGGTCCTAATTTGCACTCTGTTAGCAAAAACATTTTGTTTACCTACTGTCTACTGCAGTATAGTAGCTTACATCACTTTAATTCTGTTGACCTGCATGTTGACATTTTCTGTAACTATAAATCCCAGAATCCCCTGCAGCTGACATCAGATGGGGGCTGCAGCAGTTAGAGATTCAATAGCCTGCAGTGTATTTATCATATGTTTGCTAGTTCAGCTGTTCTCCCGGGCTGTGCACAACCGTCTGTGACTGTACTTAGCCCAGGGAAGACAGCAGGAACAGCAAACAAAAGAGCAAAGCTTATAAAACTCTTTAACATGTACTGCAGGCTATTGAATCTCCCACTGCTGCAGCCCTCCTCTGATGCTAACAGCAGGGGATTCTGGGATTTTTTTGTTACAGAAAATGTCAGCCTGCAATTTAACAGAATTAGTGTGATACAAACTACTATACTGCAGTAAACAATAACATGTTTTTACACACAAAGTGTAAGGACACTTGGGTGTGGGGCTGTTAGTGCTGACAGTTTCCCTTTAAAGCTTGAACTTTTAATGATTGCCATTGCTTGTTATGTAGAAACACAGAAACATAGAAGTTGATTGCAGATAAGGACCACAAGGCCCATCCAGTCTGCCCATTGTTTCTACCTTATGAATGTGCCACAGGCCTTTACTCTGTCAATGGCCTATCTATTCATACTCATCTGTATTGCTCCCTTATAGCTATCTCATGCCTGTTTGAAGCCGTGCACTGTATTCATATCCACCACTTCCTGAGGCAGGCCGTTCCATGCATCCACCACCCTTTCTGTGAAAAAGAACTTCCTCACATTACCCCTTAATTGGCCTCCCTGTAATCTCACACTGTGTCCTCTTGCCCTGCTGTTTTTCTGATATTGAAACATGTTAGACTCTTTCACCTTGTTAATGCCCTCAAGATGTTTGAATGTTTCGATCATATCACCTCTCTCCCTCCTTTGCTCTAGGGTATACATATTGAGCTCCGTTAATCTGTCCTCATGTATTTTCTGATGCAGTCCCTGCACCATTTTGGTTGCCCTTCTGTGGACTGCCTCCATTTTCTTAATGTCTTTGTGCAGGTGCGGCCTCCAGTACTGCACGCAGTACTCCAGATGGGGCCTAACCAGCGTCTTGTAAAGAGGGATTATTACCTCCCTCTTGTGACTTGTGATACCCCTACTAAAACACCCCAACATCTCTCTAGCCTTACCTGCTGCTTTAGTTGTCTGCTTGGATGATTTCAGGTCATCTGTGATGATGATATCGAAGTCTCTTTCTTCCCTTGTGATTGCCAGTAACTCCCCTCCCAACCTATAGGTAGCTTCAGGGTTTCTCTTCCCTCTATGCATCATTTTGCACTTCTTTGCGTTAAACCCCAGTTGCCACTCTTCTGACCATTGTCAGTGTCAGTGGCTCAGTAGGTAGCACACTCACCTCTGAGGCCGGGAGATCAGAGGGCTGTGGGTTTCAGTTCCCACATCTGGCACTTGGGTTAATATCCCAGTACTGACATTGTGAGTGCAGCATGAGAGGGTGCTGCACTTCAGGGTGCCATCTTTCAGATGAGGCGTTAAACCGAGATCCCACCTGCCTGGATTGGTGGTAGTTCAGGTGGATGTTAAAGATCCCATGGCACTTATCGAAAAGAGTAGGGGAATTTCCTGGTGTCCTGGCCAAATTTCCCTCATTCACTAAAAATACTACCAACAGCTTTATCTGGTTTAAGGTCAGTTGGCATTCATCTGTATCCCTCTCCCCCGGGTCGTGCTTAAAAATAGGTAGGATTTGTCTAGTGCATTTACCCGGTCAACAAAAACTAAATAAAATAAATGTTGCCAGTTTTTCCAGATCTCTTCTCATTCTGCCCACCCCATCTGGATCATCTGCTTTGTTGCAGATCTTGGTGTCATCTGCAGACAGGCAAACCTTACCATCCAGTCCATCTGCAGTGTCCCTAATGAAGGTATTAAAGAAGACTGGCCCCAGGACTGATCCCTGAGGTACCCCACTTGTGACGTGCATCTCTTCTGACTGTATACCGTTTACCACCACTCTCTGTTTTCTGCCCACCAACCAGTTTGCCACCCAGTTGACCAACCTCTGACCCACCCTGAACCTACCCAGCTTATTAATCAATCAATCTTCTATGTGGAACAGTATCGAAAGCTTTGCTGATGTCAAGGTAGGCAACATCAACTCCTTGGTCCGCCACTCTGGTTACCCAGTCAAAGAAATCTATGAGGTTAGTTTGACAGGACCTTCCTTTTGTAAACCCATGCTGTCTTGGATCCTATGCTCCTATGGATTCCAGGTGTTGCACTATCCTTTTCTTAAGGAGTGCCTCCATAATCTTGCCCACTACTGTGGTAAGACTGAGTGGTCTGTAGTTCCCTGCCTTCTCCCTACTACCACTCTTGTGGAGCGGGATCACATGAGCCCTTCACCAGTCTTCTGGGACCTCTCCTGTGCTCAGAGACTCACTGAACAGTTCTGCTAATGGCTCTGCTAGTTCCACCCTTAGCTCCTTTAGTACCCTGGGATGTATACCATCAGGTCCCATTGCCTTGTCCACCTTGAGTTTGCGAGCTCTTGTAGGACCCTTTCTTTTGTGAAGGGACTAGTGCACACCTCCCTCCCCCCCTGTGTCCATGGTGCTGAGCTGTGGGCCCTGCCCTACCTTCTACTCAGTAAACAGTGAGCAGAACTATCTATTTAGGATTGTTGATTTTCCTTGGTCCTCCTTCACACACTCCTCCTTATCCCCTTTGATCTTAGCAATACCCCTTCTGGGCTGTCTTCTTTTACTAATGTAGCTATAGAAAGTCTTGTCCCCTTCTTTTACTGCTCGTGCTAGTGTTTCCTTGGTTTGGACCTTTGCCTGCCTTACTGCCTTTCCTGCTTCTGTTATGGAAGTTTGGTATGCCCCCCCCTTATCTTCGTCCCTCTGCATTCCGTTATATTTCCTGAAAGCCAACCTTTTGGCTCTGATCTTTTCTGCTACTGTTTTGAGAACCAAAGTGGTTTCCTCCTCCTTTTGTTCTTGCTTTTCTCCCTAACACAGTGGGATATTGCTTCAGATATTGCATTCTTAATGCTTGCCCACTTTGCCTGTACCCTCTCACCTGTATTTCATCTTGCCAGGGCTAGCTTAACTCTGTTGGCCATCTAAGCAATGTCAGCTCCTCTGAAGTCCTGTATTTTTGCCTTGGAATGGGATGATTTAGTTCTAGTGGCCAAATTGAACCATACCATGTGATAGTCACTGACCCCCAGGTGTCCTTCTACCTGGAGATCTGTGATTTTTTTCCCCGTTACTCAGTACTAGGTCCAGGATAGTCCTGTCTCTCATGGGTTGTTGCACCAATTGTTTGAGGCCCTCCCCCTGCAGGGGATCCACTATGTGTCTAGTTCTGGCAGATGTTCCTGCTGGTATTGACCAATCTGTATCTGGCATGTTGAAGTCTTCCATTAGCAGAACCTCCCCATTAGCTGTCATGTTTTGTATGCCTTCTAACAGTAATGTGTTTTATGTCCTCCCCCTGGTCTGAAGGCCTGTAGACAACCCCAGTTCATATGGTTGTCCCATTTCCTGTTTCCATGGTGACCCACAGTTCTTTTGGCTCCTTATGTGTATTCTGAATTTCTGTAGCTTTGATATTTTCTTTTTTTTTTTTTTTTACTTTGTGTTTTTTCCCTCCTATCTCCTCTTGGTGCCCACTTCTTCTGTCCGCTCATTTCCACCACCCCACCTTCTCGGGATCTGCTCCTAGAGTGCCTCCTTCTCTTACCTCCTGCACAGCGGGGTCTGTCCCTTCTTGGTGGTCTTGGATGGAACGGTGGCTTTCATCAGGGCTGCCGAGGAGGTGTTTTCTGTTTTCTCCCTTGTACTCCCTTACCCTCTGAGAGCGTCTGGTCGTAGGATATACATCCTGGTGGTGGTGTGCTGATGCATACCAAGCCTCTCATGCACCGTCGATGTCCCCCCTCCCGGCTCTGCGTGATGGAGCCGCCTCCATCCCTTACTACTGTCAGTGCTTCCACTGGCTTGAAGGGATGCAGAACGCTAGCGCGTTCTTGGTCTTCCACCCCTGAGGAAGGAGAGCATCCACTGGGACGCTCGATCCTCCCTCCCTCTCCCCTGCTGACCCCTGGCCACCAGAGTCTGTTCCTGAACCCGGGTCGCCGGCGTAGCGCGAGGTGTGGCGTCCAGCACCTCAACCCTCAGCACCACTGGGCCGGCAGCTTTGATATTTTCATTGACATAAAGGGCCACTCCACCCCCTTTTTACACATCGGTCTATTCTGAACAGTACATAGCCAGGTACTGAAGTCTCCCAAGTGTGGTTACTGGTGAACCATGTCTCGCTAATGGCTACTGTGTGCAGGTTAGCCTCTGTCGTTGTTGCCTCCAAGTCTGGGATCTTGTTTCCCAGACTGCAGGTATTTGTGTACATGATTTTCCATTGGCCAGATTTCAGTACGTTAGTTGTTGGATGAGGTCTGGCTTTTCCTGTGCACGTTGTATGGGAGCTGGACCTTTTTCCTTACCTGGGGATGTAAATGAACTACAAACATGCTGAACTCCTGTTTCATCACTAGCTGAGGGGGGAGGCGTGTCTTCCCATTCGATGTATTGGGTGCTGCACCCCTCTTCTCATTTGCTAGTTTAAACATTCTGCAAAGACATCAAACTTCTGCCCCAATGCACTGACTCTTTCCTTCGTCAGATGCAGTCCATCAAATTTAAAGAACTTTCGCTCTCAAAACTGTTGCCAGTTATCTATAAATTGGTGTCCTTTTTCCTGGCACCAGCACTTGAGCCATATGTTTAACTCCCCTATCTCCCCTTCTCTGACCTTCCGTCCATCTGCCCTCCTCTCCCAGACTGGCAGGATCTCAGAGAAGGAGATGCCAGATGAAATGGATGACAGTTTGTCTGCCAGCCTGGTCAGGTGTTCCTTGGTCTCCACAACTGACGGCTGGTGAGATCGTTAGTCCCTATGTGTACCAGGACGTTGATGTTTTCTCCTGCTTCGTGCACGATTTTAGCAATTCAATCTGTGTCTCTCCACGCTGATGTACTTGGGAGACATCTGACCATTACCCCCAGGTGGAGGTAGCTATCAACCTTGTGGTATGTGTGTCATTAAAACCTTTTTAAGTCTGACATTTATATTGCTATAATTAAAATACATATGCATTTCAAATTACTGGTAAGTATTGAGTCTCCTGGCATCTTCAGCTCAAAGATCTGCTATTGGAATGCTGGGAGGGTTGAGACCAGCACAGTGAGAGAAAGCATCTTTGAAAAAACATGCTCTGTTCCAGGGCACCTAGACACCTTGCAGGAGATGATGCGTATGTTTGACTGAATGTTCTTATCCATTAGGAAAAAAGATATTACTGCTGAGAGTAACTTTTCCATCTTCATTACCACATCTCATAAGGCTTACACTGTTGAAGTTATTGAATTAGTACCAGTAAAAGGCCTTCCTGAATGGCTAGCATTCTCCAAGGTCAGCTTTCCCTGTTTGATTCACCATGCCTATTTATAAACCAGTCTTTCCAAAAGGATTTCATCAGTAATAGCTGTATATCTGATAGCACCTGTCTGTTCCTGCTGAGAAAACATGCTCAGTTTCCCCCACTGAGATGCTTTTTGTGAGGCACAGAGAGTATGCAGGCTGGTGTCATCAGAAAATGTGGGCACAAAATAAATCTTATAAATTTTGTAGGTATATACGTTGATTTGCACAATAAAAAAATAAGATGTGAAGTCAAGTTGTCTGGTGTAAGCTTTCATACAGCTCTGTGAAGCAGGAGGTGAGTGCTGCCTTCTTTTTGTTTGAAGAGTATTAATTTGAAGCAAGGCACTAGGCACTGTGGTGCCTTGTGCATGCCCTTTTCCTCTGCTAAAGAATAAGTCATTCCTGATAGATGTTTTGTCTAAAAAAAATGTGTCGTGAAAGCCGAAACTTGGGCCTGCATTTTTCACTTTCTGCAGCTACCAGACATAAAAGTGTTATGGGATCTAGTGTAGTCAAGTACTTAGGAGCATAGGAACACAATAGTCATGAGAGGGAATGTGACCTATCGGTCAGTCTGTTCCCTGTCCTCATGGCAGTCACATTGAAGAGTTAGTTCATTTATTTGGTTGTACACAAAGTTGTATAATACTTCCCCTGTTATGGGTCTTTAGGGAGTCTAAGGCACACCAGATTCATGGTGCCCCTCCCCTGGCATTCTGCTGCATTGTAACCAATGTTTTCCTAATGCCAGCCCCAACATCTCATCCTGTTTTATTCAGATCTCATCCCACTATGTTAAGCAAAGTAAGTATCCAGGCATGGAAACCAGGCAGTAGTCACCGAGTACCCCCTCAGAGCACCACATGACTTGTACTCCATTCAAGGCAACCATCCAGGGTCGGCACATATAGGTGCAAGGGGAGCCCATCCATTTCCTCTTCGACAGCCATTCATTGTTTTATTGTCACAACATCTAGCAGTTAACAGCACTGCTAGCCCTTCAAACTAATAAGATAGAACATATCCATAGCTGCAGTCTGAGTGTTGTTGGAAGAAACTGTCATGGTGGAGCAGACAGTGTATCATGTTTCTAAGCAACTCACCATATTACCAAGTGTCCCAGAAGGGGGGATGGGTAATATTGAACCCCAGATCTACCCTCAGCCATCATCTCCTCCTGTTCGCCATAATTGTCTGCTGCTAAGACATCTGTGAAGAATTTTGGTGTTCTGTTGGGTTTAGTAATGCAGAAGTCAGAGGGGAATAGATGAGAAGAATTCCAGACCCTGGCTTAAAGCTTTCGTTTGAGACCAGAGTGCTCAGTCCATTTGCTCTGCAATGCCTGACTGTAGTCCAGATAAATATGGACTCTTTAGTTGTTGAAAGAGGTCCCTTGGACAGAGCGAGCAGCTCTAAAAATACGCTTTCAATACTGAAATTGAAAAAAATTACAATGAAATGTCAGGGCCACATGCCCAGAGTAGGCTTGGATCTCGGGGATCGATGCGCCATCTCAATTTCAATCAGGTTTCATTCTCTCTAAGGGCTATATTTTTATTTTATTCATTTAGCTTTTGTTGACCTGGTAAGTGCACTAGACAAATCCTGCCTATTTTCAGGCACGACCCGGGGGAGGGGGATACAGATGAATGCCAACTGACCTTGAACCAGATTAAGCTGTTGGTGGTATTTATAGTGAATGAGGGAAATTTGGCCAGGACACCGAGGAAATTCCCCTACTCTTTTCGATAAGTGCCATGGGATCTTTAACATCCACCTGAACTACCACCACTCCAGGCAGATGGGACCTCGGTTTAACGTCTCATCCGAAAGGCGGCACCTCAGAAGTGCAGCACCCCTCTCATGCTGCATTACAGTGTCAGTACTGGGATATTAACCCAAGTGCCAGGTGTGGGAGCTGAACCCACAGCCCTCTGATCTCCCGGCCTCAGAGGCGAGTGTGCTACCTACTGAGCCACTGACACTGCTGTAGAATCCATCAGCCATGTACGATTAAGTGTTGTCTAGACCCTGCCTTCCAGGTCCTCATGGAGGTCAGCAATCCTGAGATTGGAACGTGCCTCTTATTTTTCCTGTTCATACACTTTCCATTTTAAATATGCAGTGGTGTCCGTGGCTGACTTTAGATCCTTGGTGATGTCAGCCATCTGATCCTCCTAATAACTCACTTATACCACATCCGAGCGTCGGGGTCACATTCTCGGCAGTTCACTCACAGTTTTAAGAGTTTGCTGCAGTTGAGAGAATTGACCCTGAGCACCCAGAAACCTCAGTCCTGTCTCCGTCTGCAGGCCTTTTAGAAGGACCGCAGTCTGGGAGCCCCTTTAGTCTGCCGCCCCATGCTGACTGATGTACTTTCCGACATAAGATGGGCTTGAGATCACATTACATGCAGAGGAGGATGGCACACTTGACAGATGGGTTTCCCTTGGCTGAAAGAGAGTTGAGGCTGCTTCTTTTGCGGTTTAACTGAGGTGGACATCACCAGGGACTGAACATTGGCAAATAAAAAGGAAACAACAACAAAACAACAAACATCTGAATTCACAGACACTGGAGAACAGGTGAGGGAATGGAGCCATCAGTCCTCAACCATTTTGGCTGGCTCAATCAATCAACCAATCAAACTTTATTTAACCAGGCTATACACCTTCGAGCAAGCTCATTTACAAGATGGTCCTGGATGACATTATGAACATATACAGTACATTACAGTGGTAAAGAGGACAAGACAGACAAAGCATATACATAGTATTACATGTTAACAAGTAAAAGATCAAGATTTTTATAGGCTGTGGCACCACATGGTAACACCTGACAACATACGCATACCTTTTTCAAAGTACCTATGCACCCTCTGCATATCCCATGATGTCATAATATTAATGTTTCTAGATTTGTTTAAAAAGCCTGTTAGGACATCAGAACTGTCAACTCAGAATTTAGAAGTACACAATAACCCAAGACTTTCCAAGTGGAAGAGGCAGAGGTTTATGTCAGTATCAGCACCATACTCTGGTATTTTCACCTTGATCTCTGTTCAAATCCCAAAGTAGCCTTTGACTGAAAGTGTGTCCCTGTTCAAATTATTTAGCCTCCTGAGTTATAAAACTTTTTAAGTTGTCACATGTATGATGTAACGCTACAGTAAATTTGTGTAACTGACACACTCTGTAATGTAGTCTGTGCCTTATCCAATGAATGTTTAATCTGCTGTATACTCCTGCCAATGTATGTAATCTGTGTTTGTAACTAATCTGGGTCACTCCTGAAAAAGGGACCGCCAGTCTCAGTGAGCTTACCTGGTTATCAAAATCTAAATAAATAAATAATTAAAAGCAGGTCCCTGCTTGAAATATATTGCATCTTAATTGCGTTAAACTGGGTAAATAAGTTCTAAATAATCTAAATACTTTGAATAAGGTGGGCATCAGAATTTCACTGAAGAGTGTAAACACATGCTCAATGAATGTAATGCCATGCATAATCCAAAATGGAATTTTTCAAGCTGGTTGCATGTCGCTGAGCAGTGGGATCATGCTGACATGCTGTCAACCCTGATTCGTGCTCTGAGCTGGGGCGCCAGGAGTAGAGATGAATAGACAGGGCTCAGAGTGTCTTTCTGGACACTATCTGCCTGGATGGGGGCGGTTCTGCTGCTCTAGCGACACCTAGCGGTGGCTCAGTGGAAGTGCCGTTTGCAGCGTAGATGACTGCAAGCTGCTTGGCAAACCCATGCTCAATTTCTGGGTTTGTGGGAGGGTGCTAACAAGGGGTAAAAAAATCTGTCATACAGGTTGTAGGGTGATGGGGCTGGCTGTTTGCCTTACATGCTGTCAGGGAGCTTTAAAGGCTGACCACTTCTCTGACACTGGCACTCCCAGGATGTCATTTTCCCCTCTGACTATAAAGTGCCCGCTCCAAAAGGAGGGTAGAGCTCAGCCACAGAGGACATATTGTGCTTATTGGCAGTAGTCCTGCCATTGGGTTGGTGGGATGTCGAAATGAATAGAAGCTGTCCAAGCTGGTAGCAGGCAGGAAGGAGGCTAGGAACTGAAGGTAAGCCCGATCGAGGGACCAAAATAAATAAGGGATATGACATGGCCTGACTGAGAATATCATTGATATTCTCCCTGAGTGCAGCTTGACCTTTGCCACTTGTGATGTCAAAAATCAAGGTGCACGAGGGGAGATATTCTCAGGTTTGGACCGTGGCATATCTGATTTATGCAATGCTCACTGTCATGGTTGTTGTTCTGCCTTCTTTTTTTTTTTTGTTACTGTTTTTTGTTTTAGTATTCATGGGTTTCTTCAGGGTGACCGAGTGGAAACTGAATAAGCGCTGATGATGACGTAATGCGTCATCATGTTAGCTCGCACCGGAGTTAAGTGTGGGTTGTAGGAGGTAGTAGCTGCTTGAACAGCAGGTGGTCCTGGAGATGCAGTCTGGGAAAGGGCATCCTGAGGATGGCTTGGACAATCTGGCAGTATCTGCCGGAAGTATGGACGCTGTCAGGTATGTCTGTGGGGGGAGGAAGATAGTGTGGATCTTTTCTGGGAACAGATTTGGCAGTTTGACACTGCCTATGGGAAAAGTGAGCTGGTTGTTGCTCTTTTGTGTTTTAATTTAAAACATTTTAAAGTGTAGAACTCTACAGTTCAAAGGCTTCAGGCACACTGAGAGAGAGAGAGGGGGTTCGGGGCCGGCGCACGGGTGAGCTTGAGCCATTGAAAGTGAAACTGAACTGCTCTTGCTGCCGGCTCCAACCAATCTCCACCTACAGTGGGGATAAATTCTACCATGGAGGGACCTACAATGAGGATAAATGCAATAACTTCTCTGTAGGTCTGACCACCCTGTAGACATCACAGCTATTTGCTGGAATTTATCCTCACTAGCATTACATAAATATATATGACGGGATTTCAATTGGGCTACAATGATTGTTGAAGTTCATGCTAGTATGACATTGAATCTGTTTTTTAAATTTTATTTTAAGACATGCTCTGCATATACCAAGGTCTCTTCATCCCATATATGGTGGGAGTATATGTGGAAGCATTTACTCTGGTATTTCAGGGCACTAGCTATAATGGCCCACTATACTCCTTCCAGGCAAGCTAATAATTTGGAGAAGCTGAAGAGAACCTCACACCACTTACACTCATGTGATGAGGTGGTGTTGCATGATACAGGCCTTACTGAGAGAGGCAGGGAGAGAAATAACAGAGGTGGCCAGATTGGAGATTACTCTCACCCAAGTACTATAGTTATTGCTTGAATATTCCCCTGGATGCCGGGATCTATTCCTCATATTCCCAAACTTCCCATCCTCCTGCCTCTATCCATTGTTGTGCTATACACCTTCCCCAAATCCCCCCTACCTCTCTTATAGAAGTTATCACCTCTCTCGTCGCTAATGTAACATCTACAGAGCTACTCGTCCTAGGTGATTTCAACTTAAACTAGATCTCTTCCTCACTGAGCAGATTGAATCCCTAAACCTAACCCAGTTTGTTCAGGAGCTTAACAGTCCTAACCCCATCAAACTAAACCATTCTCTCCTTGACTGGATTCTTTCCACCCACCCTCATCGGATCGTAGCTGCTGGCACCCTCCCTGACATCTTCAGCGATCACCTCATGACCACCTTCATCTGTAAACTTCGCTCTCCCCGCTCACCCCCCATCTACAGGTGGGTCCACTCCCTCAGATTCCTTAGCCCCAAAGCTTTTCTACAAGACCTATACTCAGTTGACTGGTCTCCAGTGTACTCAGCAATGGACATTGACCCTGCCCTGTCAGTCTTCACTCGCCTCCTTTTATCCGTCTGGAACCAACATGCCCTGCTAAGAAGGCACAGAGTTAAACATCACTAGCCCTGGGTCTCAGCCGACATCACTCACCTGTGTAAATCTCAGGACTGAGCCTGGGTTAGTTTCAAAGCCTCAAATGTCCCTTCTGACCTCCAGCACTGCAGGACCCTAAGAAATACCTGTACAAAAGCTATTAGGTCTGCCAAAGCTATCTACTTCCGCTCTCAGCTCCACCAAAATTATAACTCCCCTGCCTACTTCTGGTGCACAGTCCACTCTCTCCTTGATCCTCCCACCCTACAAACCACCCCATGCTTAACACTGATGACACACCAGTCTCTGACCCAGCTACCGTAGCCTCTGAACTTAACTCCTTTTTCGCTACCTGCAGTTTTCTCCCCAGCCTCTCTCTCCTCCCTCCTGTCTCCCCCACCGTCACCTCACATGGCTACACTTTCCTTCCAGTCTCCAGCCTCGAAGTTTACAATGCCCTCTTAACCGTTAATTCCAAAAAGTCCAGCCCTGACAGTCGACCCCTGTCTCTTACGCTTCTGCGCATCCGCCATCTCTCTCCCACTTACCCATCTACTGAACTGATCTTTCCACCTTAGCGAAGTCCTCTTGGCTTGGAAGACTGCAAACGTAATACCCCTCCACAAGGGTGGGGATGCAGGCAAACTAGGTAACTATTGGCCCATAGCCCATATCCCTTCTCCCCTCTCTGTCTAAACTACAGGAATCCCTGGTCCTCTCTCGACTTACTGACTTCATCAACTCCACAGACATTGTCTCTTCCTTCCAATCAGGTTTTCATACTAATCGCTCAGAACAGTCGCCTCTCTCTGTCGAGTAACTAACTCCATCCTCTCTGGCATCGACAAAGACCAACTAACGTCTGACATTTTTATAGACCTTGCCAAGGCCTTCGACTCAGTCTCTCATTCCCTCTTGCTAAATAAACTTAGCTCGGTCGGACTCTCCATCTCAGCAGTAAATTGGTTCCACTCCTACCTCTCCTCTCATTTACAACGAATCTGAGTTGGTGGTGCCCTCTTCCCCCCCCTCCCATCCTAGCTTGTGTCCCCCAAGACTCAGTCCTGGGGCCCATACTCTTTTCTATTTTTCTGAATGATCAATCGTCAGCCTGCACCGCGACAAACATACAAATGTACATGGAGGATACCATGCTCTACGCGTCTGGTCTATCTGCATCTGTTGTTGAATCTCCACTCCAAGCTGATTTTCGTTCTGTCCCACATTGGTTTCAAGACAACCACCTCAAAGTAAATGTAAAAAAAAAAAAAAAAACTGTTTCAATGACTTTCGGTTCTCCCCACAAACTAGCCAATCTTTCCTCCTGCTCATATTCTCAACCTTGGATGGGGCACAACTGGAAGATGTCCCCCACAACAAATACTTGGGTGTCTGGCTCAATCGCCGCCTAAATTTCTCCAAACACGTTGAGCATATCTACTCAAAGCTCCACCCCAGGCTAGGTGCTCTGTATTGCAATAAGGACTCTCTTCTTCAGGGTTCATTTCAGATATTTGTTTATGTGGGACACTGACCTGCTGGGTATAAAAAGTAAGGGTCAAATGAAAAAATAATGGGTCATATTATTCAACCAAATCCACATTCATAAAACAGCAGTTTAAAACCTCTATAACAGTGAGCAGGTTATCCCCAAGGTAGAAGAAAAGGTGAGTCAGAATGAAAAACTGTGTGCCAATTGGGAGAAATGGGGGTGGGGAACCAGATGATCAGATGGATAGGCAATTGGCTCCAGGACCGGACCCAGAGGGTCGTAGTTGGTGGTATAGTCTCATCCCCAAGGAGGGTCATTAGTGGGGTCCCACAGGGATCAGTCTTTGGGCCCCTTCTGTTCAACGCCTACGTATCTGACATAAGGACAGGAATCAGGAGTGAGATGAGTCTCTTTGCAGATGACTCAAACTGAAGTGTGGTGGATGGGGAGGAGGGGAGGGTGGCCTCACAGGGGGACCTGGAGGCTCTGGAAAGATGGTCTGGAAAGTGGAAGCTGAGGTTCAATGCAGGGAAATGCAAGGTACTCCCACCTGGGGGCAGAAACCCAGGCCAAGTGTACACCCTGGGGGAAATGCTACAAGTCTCGATGGCTGAGAGGGACCTGGGGGTGGTGGTGGATGTCAAGATGAACAACTCTGAGACTTGTAGGAGGGCAGCAGCCAAGGCCAACAGGATGCTGGGATGCATCGCTAGGGGGATCATCTCCAGAAGGAGGGAAGTGATACTCCCTCTGTATAACTGCTTAGTGAGGCCGCACCTTGAGTACTGCGTGCAGTTTGGAGGCCACACTTAAGAGGGACATTAACCTCCTGGAGAGGGTCCAGGGGAGGGCAACCAAAATGATTTGGGGCTTGGGGACAGGACCTTAGAGGAGGCTCAAGAGCTAAATATGTACACATTGGAAGAGAGAAGGGACGGGGGAAATGATAGAGGTCTTTAGGTACATGAAAGAGGGGTAAATAGGGGAGGAACAGTCGAAGGTGCTTCGAAGGAAGGAGGAAGGGGCCACTAGAGGGCATGGGTGGAAGCTGGAGGGGGGAAGATTCAGGGGAGAAAGGAGGAGGTGCTACTTCACTGAGAGGGTGGTGGAGCCATGGAATGCACTGCCTAGGGGGCTGGTGGAGGCAGAGACAGTGGAGGGGTTCAAGAGGGGGTGGGACAGGTACAGGGGAAGGGTTCTGGAAGCAAAATCCAATGTAGCAAGAATATCCGGAACTGGGGAGGGAGAAGCCAGAGAAGGCGAGGGGGACAGCAAGGTCAGCACCCAGGTTGGGGACTGACCAAACGAGCAGACACGAAAGACCGTTAGGCCTATTCTGCTGGCATTTTAGTATGTTAGTATGTAATGTCCCAATCCCCACCAGAATGAACCCTCTTCCTCAGAATACTTTCATGATCACACTCCTTACCAAAATGATTTTACCCACCTTCGACTATGCCATTGTTATCTACGGTACTGCCCCAGCCGCTGCCTTGGCTAGGCTCGACTCCCTCTTCAATGCTTTCTGTTGCTTTGCTTTGAATGCTCCACCTCTCACCCACCATTGCACTCTGTACTCCCTCTCCTCACTTCACTGCCATCATATGCTGCATTCATCTCTCTTCATGCCCAAATTCTGATTTGGTTCTCTGCCCTCTTACCTCTCTTGTCTCCTTGCTCCTGTGACTGATCTCTCCTATCCTGTCTGGTCCAGGGACATGAGCTCTTTCTCTTTACCACGCCCCTTGTCCTGCGTCGGCTCTGCTGCGTTCACCTTTAGGCGCCTCTCTTTTTGGAACTTTCTCCCTCCCTCTCTCCATTCGGCTCTCCTCCTCCACACCCGTCCTCAAAAGAGCCCTATCAGAACACTCTTCTTTTCTGGCTCCTGTTCATGCTAGGTCCAGTCCCATCTTTATATTATACCCCCCTCTACCTCCACATACTCCTTTCTCCTTGGCCAACTCAGCCAGACATATTGCACTTATTTACCATGGTAACTGTCTTAATAATCATTACTATGTAATCACTGGCTTTGTATTCTGTACAATCAATGTTTATCTTGTCGTTGCCTTTGCTGTTGTCTTTCGGATGATACGTTAAAGCTGAGGTCCCATCTGCCTCTTCTGGTGGTAGTTAAGGTGGATGTTAAAGATCCCATGGCACTTCTCGAAAAGAGTAGGGGAAATTTTTATTGAAAAACCAAAAACAAAACTTTCACAAAGAGATCAGACAAAACAAAAGTCATCAACAATAAACCATAAAAGAAAAAAATACAGAATCATAAACAAGCACATGAACTTAGATTGTTGAAAACAAGTGCGTCTTATTCCATAATCACTGGATTGAGAAAAAAACAGAAAGACAAGAAGAAACCTCTAACCCACCCAGTCAGTATTTCTCCATAAATTTTCAAACATCCCTTTACTCAAGAAACATTTTTCATAAGCATAAATACCATCTAATTCTTGTTGTACATTAAAGAAAACATCCTGCTGTTGTATTGTTTTACCTTGCAAAGATCGAGAGCATCGTGCCTGCCAAATGGACCATTTGATACATGCCAAAACAATGTGTATTGTACTGGTCGCCCACTTTGCCCATGAAGCTGGGATTTGTCCTAAAACCAGAATATCATAATCAATTAGTAAAAAGGACTTTTCACCCCAGAGGACTGATAGTAGCTGCCAAAAACCTTGTACATGAATGCAATCAAAAAAAAGATGCTGCATTGTCTCCATAACCCCAGCACATTTATGTTCTCCACATTCTCGTTCTGAGATTTGCTTGTATTTCTGATTGCTTTTCGCCTGTAATTTTTGGTGCCCACAAAGCCAGGCAAAATCCTGCATTTTCTGAGGGATTCTTTTCTCTAATATATTGTCTAACAATGAAGTAATTTTAATATGAGGAGATACTTGAAATATCGGATCTTCCCGATACCAAGAGTCAAGTATTACTTGATAAAAACTTTTTTTCTTCTTCCCCTGACACCAAGTTAGATCAATCTTCCAAGTACGTATGTATTGAACTGCCGTTTGTGCGTAACTAGGAAGTAGGCGGTCAGTAGGGTGCCATTTTCCTCTACCCCATGCTTTGAAAAAGGAATTACCCAAAGCTGAAAACAAACTTGTCCTGAAATAGATGTTTGTACCAACAAAGGGATAATGGAGCTATAAAAAAAAATTCCCCAAAAGGTATATAATAGAATGTATCACGTTTAAACCTCCTTCATTCTGTGCTCTATATGTATGATTTCTTTTAACTGGGTTTAATCTGCTACCCCATAATAGGTGAAAAAATAAGCCTAAAACTTGTGTGTGCATGCTGTACTGTAAGGGAAAAATATGAGATAAATATAAAAAAAACTGGGGCTAAATATGCCTGTAAAAGATACACTTTTTTCTTTCATGACATTTTCCAATTCAACCAGGCCTGCACCTTCAGAAGAGCTTTATCATAGGCCAGATTCCAATTATAGGATTCTGAGTCCCTAGTCCCAAAATAAACACCAAGAATTTTCACCTGTTCTATTGTCATTGTAATAGGAAAATCCGATACAATATCATTCTCTCCTAGGACCAGAATAGTACTTTTTGTCACATTAATCTTGATACTTGTTATTTCAGAAGATTCTTGGAAAGTAGATATTATAAGGAGGCCTGAGACGCTATCTGCCACAGTGAAAATGCAATCATCCGCATAAGCCGATATTGTAGAAAATTCATACCCATCATTGTTTTTAATTGTCACAATTCTCGGTTCTGACTTAATCTTCCTCAATACATAATCTAGGCTGAAAACATACAGTAAGGGGCTCATTGGGCAACCCTGCTTCACTCCATTCTTCAAAAAAAATTGGGACACCAAAAAAAACATTCACTAAAGGTAGCGCTTGGGCTTTTTTATATAAAACTTTTATTAAGTTTATAAATCCTGACAGGATCCCATACTGACTTAAAGTCTGCCAAAGATAGTCTTGACTAACGGCATCAAAGGCAGTTTCTTGATCTAGTGCCATTAGATATCCTGACAAGTTCTGCCTCAGGCCTTGTTCCATAATTTCCCTAATGACGACCAAGTTCTGCACAATATTCCTGCCTGGGATGGCACACGTCTGTTCTGGTAAAATCACTGCCTGTGCTAGTCTAGTGTTAAGTATTTTTGCCAGTATCTTGTAATCGGAATTCAAAAGTGTTAACGGCCTCCAGTTATGTATGTCCTGTGGGTTCCTCTTCTTAAAAAGGAAAAACATTATCCCAAGCTGCATAGAGGGTGCGAGCCTTTCCTCTTCCCAAATAGCCTGAAAGAGTATTTCCAGGCAGGGAGCTAAAATCTCATTATAGTTCTTATAAAAATCATTAGGTAACCCATCTTTACCCAGAACTATTTTATTGGACAATTGTGAAATAGCTCTCAAAATTTCAGTTTGAGTAATAGGAGTACGTAGAGCATCTTGCTCAGACTTGCTTAAAGTCGGCGTAGAAATGCCCTGGAAAAAAGAAAAAGGTTCTTTCTTTTTACTCTGAAAAGTGGCTGCTATGTGCTATTGTACAATAAGCATGATATCCCGATTATTGTCCTTTAAATTACCCTGTGTATCCCTAAGGCTTGTCAAAATTCTATTATGTGATGCACCATCCCTGACTTCAAAAGGGTTGACCTCGTCCTTCGTCCCTCGCGTATTATATGTCTGTTGTGTTGCTTTTCTCCGGACTACGCTGTCTAAATACTGTAACATTTGATTTTTGGTATACAAAAGTTTTGTCCGACATTTCTCACTATCTCTTCCCTGAGACACAAGTCGAAGATACAAGGCTCTGAGTTTAAGGTATTCAATATAGTCTTTGTTTGCATGTTGTTTCATGATTATGCCATACCAATCCTGCAGGTCTCTTTTGAAATCTTCCCACCACTCTATGGGGCTATCATATAAAAAACTTAGATCTTTTCTGGCCTGCAATAAAGTGCTAACACCAGTGTCAACCAAGTCATCTTGAAGCTTGGAAATATTCATCCTCCAGTACCCTCTCCCAATTTGTATCTTCTGTACGTCCCCTAAATATAAGACTACCATAAAATGATCAGAAGTTTCCAAAGGCCGCACTTTAACTGTTTGGCAAGATAAACGTGCGGATACCAGCCAGAAATCAATACGAGTAGATAATCTACCTTTAAAAAAAGTATGACTTGGTTCCAAATGTAAGCCGTCATACACATCACATATGTGATGATGGTTCAGAAGCGTATTTAAAGAATTCGTATCACAAAATACTTTTTTCGTATGCCTTCCCCAGTCCCTAGCAGTAAGTCCACAATTAAAATCCCCACCCCATAAAACTAATTTAGAGGTGTGCAAAAAAGGCCCTATGCGTTTGAACAGAGCAGATCTTTCTGCCTTGCTTTGTGGTGCATATATATTAATCACCCGATATCCCACTTTCTGCAAAACTATATCCATAATCAAAGCCCGTCCAGGCATTAAATCATACACATGCAGCACTTTTACCTCATCTTTAAAAAGTACCCCAATCCCAGAACAAGCTTCCTCACCTACAGACCAAAAGGAAACACCCCACCTCCAATCTTTTTGAGCTTGTTGTACTTCAGCCAGAGAATGTAATCTAGTGTCTTGTAATAAAAAGATATCACCATCCCCAATACTAAGACTTAAAAAAGTGCTCTGCCTTCTCCCATAAGCCTTAATGCTGTTAACATTAATTGTACAAAACGCCAGAGCCATCAATACCCCAAAAAAAAGGAATAGAGAGGAAGCAAAAATAGCTAAACCCATTTATCGTTTCTTTTTCCTTTTCTTAGTCTTGGCTTCTCCGAGGGGCCTACCTCTAAGACTCCATCTGTGTGAGAGGAGTCTACCGAGGAGAGATCTGACTCACGACCTTCCTCATCCACCTCATCTTCAAACAATAAAGCATAGGAATTTTGTACTGCAACCTCCTCAACATCTTTAGTGTGTTTCAAAGCAGCTGTCCCTATTTCCCTGCTTTGGACCTAGTGACCCTTTTGAAATCTGCATCTGTGTGTATTAAGGGGGGGGGGCATAGAAACTTGGATTTCCCCCGTCTGTACCGTGGGTTCCGAAACCTGAATTTTGTCGCACTCTAAAGGTATCTCCACCGACACTACCTCCATGCTCTCTGTCAGTTTGCACTGAGAGGTGATGCCCTGAAGGCATGTCTCATCTGTCTCTACCCTTGTCTCCTCCCCCTCATCCCTAGGAATTTGTTGGGGTATAGGGGAACCAATAGGCCCTTCTGTTAATAATTCAATCATGCGTAGCTTTTCTTTTTGGGCTGTGGCTACATATACGTCCTGCTCCGCCCGAACTATAGCATCTACACTGTTGTGTAAGGCCCAAGAGCAAGTACGAAAGGAGTGACCCTGTTCATCACAAAGATTGCATTTCAAGGGTTGCCGACAATGAGCCCCAACATGCCCCAAATCACCACATAAGTCACACTTTTGCTTGTCACAGACATTGCTCAGGTGTCCCACCACCTTGCACTTAAAACAAGCCCGTGGCTGCCTGGGATAGAAAATTACTCCTCTGTCTCTACCCAAAAAGAAACAATTTTGTAAGTGATGTGTTTGCCCTTTTTCCAATCTCAAAACTATCTGGTAGTTCCATCCCCCTGTCCATAATTGTTCATCATCTAAAATGGGCTTCGGGGTTCCCTGCACTGTGCAATGCTGCTGCAGCCAATACGTAATGTCAGCTACATTCACCCCTTCGTTTCTGAAAAGAACTGTAATTTTTTTGGTTAAGGGTTTGGTCAAAGGGATAGCCAAATATGGCTTCCACAAAGGAGAAAGCTTTAATAAACGATATTGTTTCCAAAATCTTTCTAGGCCAGCCGGATGCTTAAAACTGATGTCAAACATTACATCTCCTGGAACATGTATTAAGGCATAGATTTCGTAAGCAAAGAACTTCATACTATCTTTCAGCAAAGTTCTACCCACAAATTTCCTGTCAGGTATCAAATCAGGATCACCCCTAAACTTTAAACGAACAGCATTTCGCCTTTCTGCAGGCTCCAACAAGGGACCCGTACTAGCTGGGAATAAATGTTCTGCAACCTTCCCATGCCAGACTTTCTCAGGTCCAGTTTCTGTAAGAACCGTGTCAAGTCCTTCTTGGGGAACAGAACTGGGGGGTAATACCTCTGGTTCAAGACAAACTTCCTGAACCAGGTCCTTTGAATCTAGTACTTCTTGTGCATTAATGATCAACATTAAAGGATGAATGTCACTTGTTTGCTGTGATATCTCAAAGTCAGTAGGAATGCAAAGTGCCGGAGGCAAACTAGAGAAGGGCAGCTCTTCAGGCACGGGGGGGAGTAGAAGGTAAAGAAAGTACAGTGGGTAATTCGGTGTCAAGAGCTGCATCCCAACCATGTCCAGATGGGCTTTTTACCCATCCTGCAGCCTGCAAGGCTGTATCCACCCAGTCCTCCGAATCCTGCCTCTCTAGTAAAAAAATGATCGGAGGGTTTCCTGGAATCCCCACCCCCTTTTACTAAAGGACTTTTTATTGCTATACTTGTCAGGAGAAAGACGTCTTGGGCCTCTTACAGAAGCTTTAGGGGGAAAGTTAAGCATTTGTGAGTCCCCATCGATAGGAATTACCCTACCTGCCGCCTGTTGTGATCCAGCAAACAAAGACAGTGCCTGATTGAGTTCTTCTACATCTTGTTCCATTTCCGCCGTCTCCATGCATTTTCCGTATTCCGATTGCACTCCCAAGTCATGCGGAGGGGCTTCTGGTAAAATGCTAGCGTTTTGCACCCCAGGCTCCCCACTTGCAGCGTCTTCCAGCTCGACAACCACACCATCCTTGCGCATATCCGTTTCCTGGTCCGCCTTGTCATTCTTCCGACGCTCCAGCGCCTCCATGAAACTCTTCCTTGCAGCCGCATAACACTGTTCCGCTTCCAGGAGTCGTAACCGCAAAACATTTTCAGGTTGCAAATCTTCAGAAAGAACACAAGCTTCCGAATTGCTGAGAGAACCTGCTCCTACTGCTGTATTCATGGCCATTTGTTCCTCCAAAGGTAGGGAATCGCTGAAACTGAGTATATGTTCGCCGGTAGTCTCCATAATGAAAGAAGTTTGGAAAGGCCAAGGAGGAGACACACTCCTTAGCCTCCCGCACGTCTGCTGTAGTCCAGAGCTCAGACACTACTGAGCAAGCACCACGACAGAACCACACAGCACCTTCTGCCGTTGCAGAGTAGGGGAATTTCCCCAGTGTCCTGGTCAAAGTTCCCCCATTCACTAAAAATACCACCAACAGCTTACTCTGGTTCATTGTCAGTTGGCATCCATCTGTATCCCCCTTCCTGGGACGAGGCTGAAAATAGGCAGAATTGTCTAGTCGTCCTTTCTCGGTCAACAAAAGCTAACTAAACTGTCATGGCTAATCTTCATGTATTATGTATTATGTATTGCTCCCTTCTCCCCTTCCCCCGGGTCGCACCTGGAAACAAGCCTTGGCTTAGTGTGCCTCTACCAGTTACCAACTTCAAATAAATAAATATTAGATGTCTTTGTTTTAGCCATAGCAGCCTGCAAGAAGGTAATCATTAGAAAGTGGCTGACACCACATATCTCCAAAGTAAA
Organism: Neoceratodus forsteri; assembly: GCA_016271365.2. Taxonomy (NCBI): domain Eukaryota; kingdom Metazoa; phylum Chordata; order Ceratodontiformes; family Ceratodontidae; genus Neoceratodus; species Neoceratodus forsteri. Next base: position 622,125,397 of record CM028131.1, read on the forward strand.
GGAATAGATGGCCACGGTCAACCAGATTAACAAAATGGAATGTATTACATTTACATTTAATATCAGAGGATAAAAATGTCAGTCCAGATGGTTTTCCTGGATACATTTCATTATGGCAAGGAAACAAATTTTATCTGTAACATCAAGTAAGCATGAGGTCTCCAACAGTTGATAACCCCTTTCTCACCTACCACAATTGCTGTTTATTATTTCCTGTGCGACATTTCTGCACCTATTCCCAGGCACTGTCAGCATCCTTCCTACACCCTACTTGGTGGTTAGGGGTGGGCACCCAGACTTTGGAACTACAGTACTAACTTGGTAAGGAGTCCTCAGCCGGGTTAACTACCTGGGATGTGCCTGGTTAACCATGTGGGGTTAGCCTTGCCGTTAATCTTTGATCCCCTACTATGCCACTGCTTTTTAGGAACTTGTAATTTGCCTAGCACTCTGTATATACCCAAGCTCTGTTCAGTTCATTGACTGATCTCGGTAAATGGTATTGTTGGACTGTTAACTTTATGTTTGCTACCTGTTGAAAAAGCAATAAAAATAAATGTACATAAATTTTATTTTGAAGTTTTTTTTAACTGTCTTGAGACATGAGAACTGCCCATGTAATTGTCTGCTGCAAACAGACACTGTTGGTTAGGTTACCTAAAATATTATTACAGGCATAAGCAATTACAGGAATACTATAAATTACAAGGCAAGTTGTAAAAGCAGAGAGTAGTTCAGACTTGAGGGCATGAGTGTTTGTGGTCTTATAGGCCCCTAATGCAGACTGCAGTTCAAAACCACCAGCCCTGCCTAAGAGCTGGAAATATTGGTGGGTGTACATTCCACTTCTCTTTTTAGTTATGGATACAGCTGAACATCCCCTTTCACAACAGAGAAATTATTCATTTAGTATGGGGAATTGCTGTCACTGAACAATCAGAATAATTAAAATACCCTTCTTTTTTTAAAATGGGTTAGTTTTGTAAAAGCGGTAAAAAAACATAAGTCAAAATTTTTTTGGACTTCATTAACTGACTGCAACACTCTGGAACATCACTGTAACATGGTGCGAGAGATGCAATCAGTATATGCAGTATTGAAAGCAAACAGCAGATGGGCCAGTTGTTGATATTCTAGCTCTGATAGAGGTCTCATTTTCTAGTGGATGGTTTTGTTTTTGTTATACATTTTGTTTTTCTCTCCTTACTCAGTGGGCCAGACACTTTTTCAGTCCATCCACAAATCCTGGAGCCCACACCTACAGAAATGGCCATGGCTGGCTCCCAGACTCAGTGCTGATCTCTTTGTGCAATCTGATTTACCCCTCCAGGTCTGACTAGTGAGAGAGTGGGTTGGGGTGGCATGGGACCGAGAAATCCAGATACTGCATCTGGATTGGGAGAGCATAGCAGTGTCATCTATCTAAGCACCACTGTTTTTTCCACCTATGTTTCATATGAACATACGAAAGGTGCCAGCACAACAAGGCCTAGCAGTCTATCGTGTCAGCTAGTACTGCGGAGTCCCAAGCGTCAGCTAAGGACCCCCCCCCCCCAAACTGATACCCCTCCTTACCGGCTATTCTTCCTTTGGCTGTGTCTTCACCTTTAACCCCTCCCCATCCCCTTTTGAAGCCTTCCATTGTCTCTAGTGATACCACTTCCTCAAAAAACCCATTCCACCCTGCCACCGCCCTGTCTGTAAAGAAATGTCTCCTGATCTCCTTCTTGAACTTCCTCCTCTCCAGCTTAAGGCGGTGACACCTGCTGTTTTTATTTCTGCTGAGTCTGAAGAGGTATTCCTTGCTCACCTTGTTAATGCCCTACAGATACTTAAAGGTCTCAATCATGCCCCCCCCACCACCCAAGTACATGTTCAGACTTCCAGCTTCTCCTTGTATGTTCTGCCTTGCTGACCTTTAACTGTCTGTCGCCCTTCTCTGGACTGCCTCCAGCAAGTTAATGTCCTTCCTTAGGTAGGGACATCAGTACTGCACACTATACTCCAGGTGCAGTTGCACCAGTGACCTGCATAATGGCAGTATGACCTCCTCCCACCGGTTGCTGATCCCCCTGACAATGCAGCCCAACATTCTTTGACATTTATCGTGGCCTTCCTGCATTGTAAGGAGTACTTCAGGTCACTAGTAATCAACACCCCCCAGGTTTTTCTGTTCCTCAGATTTGGTTACCAGGACCTTTCCCAGGCTGTACTCCATTTTCGGGTTCTTTGCTCCAGTATGCATGACCTTACACAACTTTGCATTAAAGACAAGTTGTCATATTCTGGTCCACCTCTTGAGCTTGGCTAGATCTTCCTTTAGGTTCTGTATCCCTTCTGCTGTATCCACCCTCCCATAGAGCTTGGTGTTGTTTGTGAACAAGCAAATCTTGCCCTTTATACCTTCTTTAGTGGCACTGACAAAGACATTAAACAGCACTGGCTCAAGCACTGAGCCCTGTGGGACCCTGCTGATGATATCTCTAGAACCTGAGAGCTCTCCCCATACCACCACCTACTGGGTCCTGTCTTTCATCCTGCTGGCAACCCATCCAGTCAGTTTCTCTCCTACACCCAGATCCTCTGGCTTATTGATCAGTCTCGTATGGGGCACAGAGTCCAAAACCTTGCTGAAGTCCAAGTATAGGATATCGACTGCTTGGTTTGCATCCCCAGTGTCCCACCCTCACCCATACATGAACAGATGTGAGGCCTGTTTGGTCAATTGGAAGTGGATCGGGACTAGATCCACTTGCCACACTCAGACTGATGTTCAGTGGCATAGGACTGGACATACTAAGCCGCTGTGTAATATGTCAGTGCCGATAAAGCAGCTTTAGAACCTTCTGCTGAGAACAGACCTGACCCAGTTCCGCAGCCAGCTGGTATATCCAGTGCTCCAGATAAGGTGAATACCAGTCTGTTTTACTCACCATTTTTAAGGAAATACTCTTCAAAAAACATTTTTAATGAGTACAAATACTCATTCCCACACCGGAAATGTGCCATACCCAGCAAACAAGTGTTTCATAACACTATTATTGCTTCAAAAGAAACATCTCTGTTTAAGATTTGAAACAGTTTTACTCACCAAAGTTTCATTTTAGTCACCTAATTTAAAAAAAATTGGGAGTCAATTGCTTTTACCTGCCAAAAATCTAGAGCTGTGGATATATCCAAATGTTTGGTCCTTCTGTCTTCAAACTCGACTCCTCAAGAGGAAGATGTTAACAGGTCCGGGGTAGTACGAGTCTCCCATGTCCTCTTGGCAGTCAGAAACCCCTTCACTAGGAAAGTCTATGGTGCTGCTGTAAGTGGAAGCCTTTCCCCATAGTGCTGGGAAACATCCATTGTCCTCCAGAGCAAGTTTTGGATTACCTTTTGAACTTTTAGTCTTGCTTTCAGTACTCTCCTGGGTACCATCCCCATAGTGCAATATCTGCTCTTAACTCAGTTTTACCTAGACGGCCATTTTGTATCAAGGTTAAGTAATGGAAAGCTCAGACTTCGAGAAGTGCTCCACGTAGTTAGGAGTTAAGAAGGTTGCTAAGGGGAATTTAGCACTTGAGACCTTCTACAAACAAAACACCCAAAAACCTGTTGCCAGTTGGGATCTCAGACTAGTTCTTGACATTTTCACTCATAAGCCCTTTGAACCAGTAGTTACTTTTGACATAAAGTATCTGACTTGAAAATCAGTTTTTCTACTGACTGTTATTTCAGTGCACAGTGTCTGAGTCATAGACCCTAGTAATGGAGCCTCTATACTTGGCTTTTCATAAGAAAAGTGTGGGTCTCTGTACACATCTTAAATTTCTGCCCAAAGTTGTGTCAGAGTTCTATGTCAAGTCAGTCACTAGTGCTTCCAGCTTTCTATCCAAAGCTGGAGAACATGGGAGAAGTGTTGTTCCATTCATTCTCTCGATGTTGGAAGGATTCTCAACTTCTGCCACAATAAAACCAAGGACTACATGAAAGCTTCCCAGCTGTTTTACTCGCACTTTACCAATTAGAAGGGAGCTCACATCTCCAAACCTACCCCCCCCTCACTCCAGCCCCACCCCCTTTTTTTTGGTCCTTTTTCTTTCCTTCCCCTTAACTACTTGCTCTGTCACCCTCCCATCCCTACCCCTGCTACTTTATGCCTTGTCCACCTCCTCCTCTCCCCAGCTCTTTTCCCAGATGTCCTGCTTTGTCTTCCTACTCTTTTTCCCTCCCCTCTCCCTATTTACCTAGTTACATAGCAACCTGGTGTGCACCTATGACTCCAGTGGCACTTAATTTCACTACTTTCCCTTCCTCGCCTACTATAGACCCCTCCTAGGAATCTCACGCTGTCACTTGCCTCAGTACCTAATGCACTCGGTGGATGACTCTGACCTGGCTCTATTGTTCCCTACCTGCACTCATCTCCCCTGCTTCTCCTCGTTTCACCTCCACCTAGGTATTGTTCTGCTTGCGAACTGTTTACCCTTCGAGGTTTTGTTTACCATGTCTCAGTTTAGTATTTACATCTGGTACCAATTTTTTTGGCTACTCTGTTTTGAAACTTGTAACTGTATATCATGCATTATCTCTCTGTGTCATTGGTTACTCTGTCATGTACTGCTTCCTTGTGATTTATCTGTATTGCCTGTAACTTGCTACTACTGTTTGGCTTGTATAATATCTCAAATCGTTTGTTCTATGCCATTGTTTGTGGCCCGGGTTGTGCCTGAAAACAGTCCTTGGATCAGTGCACTTACCCGGTAAATAAAGACTTAAATAAATAAATAAACCATGCCTGTCAAAATGGATTGTCATTGCATTCAGTATTGTTACACTCTGGCATGACAGCAGTTGGATGGGCTGTGACAGTTCGATCCAGTTGGGCAGTGGCTACCTTGGGGGCTTTGCTTTGCTCAGTCACCATACCAAAGATGAGAAGCACCACTACCTGCAGTAATGTTCATACCTTCACACAATGCCCTGGATATTCATTCCAGGGGCATGCAAGGTTTAGGCTGGCTGTCTTGTAGGGTCAGCTGTCCTTGTGAATCCTGTATTCATCACTAGTGTCCCCCCAAGGTTTTGTCCTTGGCCCAGTACTCTTCTTAGTTTTCTTTAATGACCTAACTGTTGCTTGTATGTCTGCATCCATCCATATTTATGCAGATGATACAGTTCTTTATGCCTCTGGTTCCTCCCCCTTGATCTGATGGTCAGGCTCCAGTAGCACTTCGACAATGTCCAGCACTGGTTCCATGCAAATCAGATGTCCCTCATTGCCACAAAAATGGTCGCCATGACCTTTGGCACTAGGTAGAAGCGCTCTGTACTTATTGACCACCCCTCCTTCTACACCCTAGATGGGACCACAATTGATGATGTTCCCACCTGTAAGTACCTCAGAGTCTGACTCGATCATCACCTCGACTTTTCTGGGCATGTGGATGCCATCCACAAAAAAACTCCCTAAACTAGGTGCTTTATACAGAAACTATGGTTGCATACATCTGCCAGCTCATAGAGCTATTGTCCAGCAAATGATTCTCCCCCATTTTTGACTATGGAGACGTACATTGCTGCTCCTGAGTCCACCCTGTCCAGACTGGACTCCCTCTTCCAGTCCTTCTGCCGCTTTGCTTTTGACTGCCCTTCTCACATTTACCATTGGTCCCTTTATACCTCCCTCTCTCTTCCTCTCCCTCCTTGAAGCAAGGCGCCGCTCTCATTGTTCCTCCTTTATCGCTAAATTCTGGCTGGGCTCGCTCCCATCTTACCTCACTTAGTTCTCCCACTTCCCACTATAACCTTTGTAACTGTGGTTTCCACTCCCTTGCATGTCCTACTAAAACATTCTTAGCTGGCCAGACTGCCTTCTCCTGCTGCTTCCCCAAACTGTGGAATTCCCTCCCTCTTTATATCCGCTCTACCTCTTCCCTACACTCTCTCTCCTCTCTTCTCCACAAGTTCTTTTCTCATACATGCAACTGCCTCTGACCTCCCTCTGTATCTCTCCTCCCCCTCTTTTGCACTTCTTCCTCCTCTCCCTCACCTTGTCTCGTATCCTCGCTACCCTAACTCATTTCCCTATATTCTGTTGCCAACCCCCGGTTCCTCACCAATGTACATATTTTGTTCAATATCTCTATATTGTTATATGATGTTGTTTTATGATGTGTGTTTGATGGTTAGTATGTTTTTCACCTGCAATCAAATTTCAGTTATCATTGTTTTTTGTCTCTCCCCTACCCCTGCCCCCCAGAATGCATCTGGAAATGAGTTATCAGCTCAGCATGGCTTTCCTGGTGAAATATTTGAAATAAATTAATTGATTCTACAGCCTCTCTAGTCTGGAGATTTTATTCCGTTGGTCACTCGACCAAAGTGTGTGACTTTATGGAGAAGATGCTGTACAAAGTTAAGAGTTATGGTAGGCAGCTTTTCTTTCAGACTTCTTGGGTAGAAACTAAGAAAACAATTAGTATGGGAGTCCAAATGCCAAAATTCTGTTGATTGTTATTCTGTCCCGATACCTGCCTATCCAAAAGGACTGTGCTACAGAATGAACTGCAGAGGGGCAGTGTGGAGAAGTGGTATTTCAGTCTGAATACCAGCATAATGAAAATGGAATCCCACTTTGTAAATTGGTATGCAAAAACAGGATGGTTATACCATTAATTTCCATCCCTGCTTCCACATGATATGCTAGCTGTACCTCTGATAAGAGATCCTACAGTTCTCGATGCTAATTGACTGAAATTATATGGTTTATAATTAATTTAATGATTGAATTTGTGTAGCATTGGTCCTACAAGAAGAAGCTTAAATGAGTTCCTCATTGCACTCACATAACTGATGGTTGTTTACCAGTTAACTCCATGTGGCAGATGAACATGTTACATAATTCAGTCTGCCATTAGCTGGCAAGCCTTTGTTTAGGCACCGCTATTGATTGTGTGAATGACTGAGCTAGCATAGATCCCCATAAAGTGTCTAAAATGCATAATGTTATTGTTGGCAACTCTGTGCAGTATGCAATATTTTGTAAAATGTATATTTATTAATTTTCTACTGTTTGACTTTTGTATATTTCGTAAAGTAAGTGCCTGAAAAGTAGCATAGGATCTGTTGGCAGAAAGAGACCAGTGGTCCAGTGAGGCTGCCCATATTATACTACTCTCTCCCAACCTAGTATCCTATGAAAAAACAAGACCTAGTGCATAGTATCCTATGAAGTATGTAAGAAAGAAAGCTGTATTGTACATTAAATGTTATGGAGGAGACCAGCTCCAAAGTGAGCTTTTTTGTGAAGCGTGCAGCCCGGGCTTGAGTTATTGATTTTAAATTGATTGCTTACATCTGAGAGTAGTGTGGCTTAGGTTAAAGGTTGCTTTTACAGCAGCCTTGCAAAAGGCCAGATTGATTTTTCTAGCCTTTGGTTAATGAGACTGGGAATGAGAGATTTTAAATACAAACCAGCCAGGCTTATTTTGTAGTTGTAGTTCAGTGTGCCAACAAGCATTTTCTTTGGCTTTTCAGTTCTAGTACATATATTTTTTTTAATCCAGGTAGATGCACTAGACAAAAAAATGCATATTTTCTGGCATGACCTGGGAGAGTACAAAACGAATGGTAGGTCAAGACAGTTGTAACATACAAAAAGTTAGTAGTGACATAATGCAGCAAAAAAAAAAAAACACACCATATTACTGGCAATAAGCAGCAATAACTTATACAGTAAACTAAATAGCGGCAACAAATATTGCTATGGAATATAGTGTAAAGGCCACAGAGCAAGGTTTAATATGATAATTCTCTTGTTTCCATACCTCTCAAACCAGGGACAAGGGTTAAAAATACAACGGGAAGTAACAAAATCAGGGACACATCTTTAAAATTGGTGATATCCACTCAAAAAGCTGGTAGAATAAGGTGGAGTAGTGCATTTTCTGAACAGCAAGTTGTTACTGTTGATATTATTTATTTATTTAAAGGTTGGTAACCGGGAAAGGCACACTGAGCCGGAGCTCGTTTCCAGGTGCGACCTGGGGAACTGGGAAAGGGTACAATATACACAAAATATAGTATACATTTATATACGTTCATAAGATAAGCAAGAGTACATGAAAAAATGTACTATAAATATAAGTAACATGCACAGAAGTAGGACCTAACAATATATCTGTCAGAGGACAGTTGAAAACTTGGAGAAACAATACATTGGCTAGCAAAACCTGCTTGGTGCACTGAGGCAGATGCAAGATCACAGGTATTGTGCGGCAGTTATATACGTTGAGCAGGAGCAGCAGGGAAAAATTAGGGAAAGGGTCAGAATGGATGTTGGAGTATAGCATTCAAGAAGGGTGGAAACGGGGGAAGGGGAGACGCTTGAAATACTTTTTAATGGATAGTGCAGTGGGTAAGCAGCATACAGTAAGGAGAAGAGAGTTCCATAGGGCACAGAACTGATGGGCAAAGGCTAATGTACTGGCGTGTGAGCGGGGTATGATCAAGGTGAAGGAGCGATGGTCACAGGAGTGCAGGGAGTAGCGTATACAAGGAGCTGAGGCTAATAAGGAGGAGTGGTATGAGGGAAGGGTATTGAACCAATACTTAGCGATGAAGATAGCGCAGTGTGCCAAGTGGCGTTCATTAAGTGATGGTAAAAGAGACGGATTGGTAAAGGAGACAGCGGTGAGTGCAGTACGGGAGGTTTGAGGCAAATCTGCAAAAGGCATGAAATAGTGGGTCTAATTTGGTGAGGGAGGGTTGTGGCACTGAGCTATAGACCACATCGGCCTAGTCAAATTAGAGGAGAATAAGCTTAGAGACTATTTCCTTCTTGATGGGGAGGGAGATACAGTCCTTGTGCCTATAGAGTATTCGTAATTTTGGACATAGTTTGCTGTGTATATTGTCCAGGTGTAAGGAGTACTCTAATTTGGGGTCCAGCTAAACTCCTAGGTATTTATATGATTTGACTACTGTAATTTTGGGGCCATTGAGTGTGTATCAGGTAGGAGAAGTTGTTATTTTGGCTAGTTTCTGGGCAGAGACAAAAGCCATGGTGACCATTTTCTTAGTGTTGCATCTAAAAAAAACAGTGTTGTTCACCAACCTGATTACATGTCATTGTGACTCCCAGATACTAGTTTTGCAAAGGGCATGTTTAATACCCTCCATATTTGTTTTGGGGCACAAGTTTCCCCACAGTGCACTATGGCGTGTACGATTGTAGGCTAGAATGTGTAATCCTGCAAGTTGCAGTGTATACTGGTAGTTTTATTGTTTGAAGTAGCGCACTATTTCAGAGGACAACAGTTTTATCATGTAATAAGACACATTTTTTGACCTCTGCTAGGAACAGTGGAGCCCACTTAAGCCACAGTGAGCACAGTCCAGTGTGATGAACTGTGCTCACTGTGGCTTAATTGGGTTGCACTGTTCCTAGCAGAGGTTAAAAAAAGATCTCACTGAAGCTGTATCCGCTCACTTATGCTCTGGGGACAACTCAGTGTGTCTGTAGCAGATGTAATGGAAAAGACGAGCTTTAAATAAAAACATAAATCATGATTTTTTTAAATCCAAAAGCCATCTCTGAAACTGAATGACTTTGTGCTGTACCCACTTTTCAAAGGGCAGGTTCGTAGAAGAACAGATCTGCTTTCTGTGTGTATCAGGCATTGCTGGGGGGAGGAAGAAGGTTTAAGAGGTCTGTACCAGTCTGGCAACTGACGGAGGTGGGGTGGGTGGGGAGGAGTTGTTTAGAAACTTGCAAAAATGCAGCAACAGTCAAGCACATAGTACTGTACTGTATTACTGTTAGCAGCAAGCTCATCTGCTGTGTGTACAGTATTTTATGAGTTGAAGATAAAGCAGGCAATGCTTCTAGTAGACATATTTAGGTTAAATGAATGGCAGTGATTGTGAATGTTCATGACTGTATATACAGTAACAAAACGTTGCATTATGGTTAAACAGAGATGCATAATGGGTATGCCGGTTGATCTCAAAACAGCCATGATGCACCCTGATTAAATATGGCGATCCTGGCATGGATGTGTGCTGATCAGGAGGTGAGAGAAGTATAAAAAAGAAAAAAAACAGGCTAGAAAAATATTTAAGTAAATTTTGAGGGACCGTTTATAACATAATCAGGGTGCTCTGTAGGATTTTTTGTTTGGGGTCCTGGACTTTCTTGGGAAAAAAAGGGGTTCTTCAGTTAAATTTGGGAGTCCCCATGAAATTGTTGGGGTTCCCACTGAAATGAATGGAACGAATCTGGAAGTTCATTTTCCCATTGTATCTAAATTTCCCCAAGTTTTTTTTATACTTTTGAAGTAATTCCTGAGTCAGGAATGCAGCAATGGTGATATATTTTTGTCATGCAGTTGTTTTCTCAGCAAGGTTACACAGTGAAGTGTCATATTTAAAAGGTTTTATAAGGCAGTTGGGTATAAACCATACACAGTTACAAAATGCCAACATTTTAAACCTGATCTGTGTGCACTTGTATCTTCAAAATACAATAAAAAAATTGTACCTACAGTCTTGCAGTAATTTCTGCCTAACATGTACATTCTGTCTTGCCCCCCTCAAGCAGACATGTGCTAACCTGGCTACAAAAAAGTCAAGGCCATTAAGTAAAAAGCATAATGTTCACTAAACATCATAGTTGGGGCTGCTAAACACACAGTCAATTCTGACAGTCATCCATGTTTCCAAGTCATCTCTTCTGCCCAATACGTCTCCTCTCTTGTCTCCAGTCCTGCACAAGTCTCAAATCATTTTACTGACTAAAACAGCCCCCTCTTCACCCACCAACCCACTCCCACATTAGTGGCACAGTGTACGTCAGGTGGACTGACTTGCTGATCTTTGTTCATTTTTTCACGGCATGACGCTTCTCCTGACCTGGCGTAACATGCTCTTCCATAGCTGACAGTCACAAGTATGTCTTCTGCCCAATACTTCTCCTCTCTTCTCTCCTGCACAAGTCTTGCATAAATCATTTTACTGACTAAAACAGCCCCCCCCCCAAATTACTGTCATGGTTAAGACAGTGGCGTAATCTACATGGTGGTCTCCTGTGTGGTCTTGCTTTTCTTCGTGCTTTTTTTTTTTATGACATCACATCCTTTCCTGGCATAACTTCTCCTAATGACCTCCTGCCTGTAATTTCTCCTAACATCCTCCTGCCCATAACTTCTCCTTACATAACTCTCCTGCCCATTTCTTAAGTTCTGTTTGTTTCTTGATGATAGAAGCCACTCACTGTTGAGAGACTGTGGAAAGAGCAGAATGGGGTTAGTGTACTTGTTAGACATTTATCTATCCCTCCCACCAGGAAACCCATTGGTGTTGTGAGATAACAGCAGAATGGGGCTATTACTTGTTATGTCCATCCCCCCAACCCTCTTAACTTTATAAATGGCAACAAAATACATATCTGCTTTCCTGTGCCCAGTGGTTTTAGTCAGTTGCCCATGAGTCATCTTTCGTCTCTGGGTCTTAAACTAAAAAAACAAAACATTATTTTCTTTGCAGTCTAATGGCCTTAAATTTCTTAAATGCTGGAAGAGGGTCATAGTCTTCAGCTTTCGCTCCTTCTAGGGCTATCCGCATGAATTTGCTCACAGTGTCAGCCTTTAGAGAACTTCTACCTTTTGTTTTTATTTTGTTTTGCACAGAAAATCCTCTTTCACATGCCACCAATTTAACAGATGAGGCGACACACGGACACAAGTAAAATCTTGGCTGTTGTGACAAAATTCGGGAGTATGTCTGAATAGTTCTCACTTAAGTCTTGGCAGACACTGCTGAGCAAAGTCAGTCCTTTCTTTGATTTGAGAACAAATAAAAGAGGAGGGGGTGTTGCCCTCCTCTTCAAAGAACATTTAATCATTAGGGCTCTGTACACAGCTCCTCTGGGCTCTTGTGAGACCCTTCATGCAATCCTAGTGCTGGGGAAGACAAACAAACTTCGTATGGTATGTGCCTAGAACCCACCAACCCATCACTGGTCTAAACAACATCATTGACTATCTTACTAATCTAAAGGCAATTATGAGATACTGCTCTAGGGGACCGAAATCTTGACATGCGTGGTAAAAATGCTGGTACCTATAACTCTGTTCTAGGAAAATTGCTGCTCACTCAACTCATTAACTGCCCAACCAGAGTCCCTACTGGTGGCAACTGTCACTCCCTGCTAGACTGGATTGCTGCTAACAGAGTGGACAGAATCCTGGCAGCAGGCACTCTGGCGGACTCCATAAGGGACCACCTACCAGTCTATTGTGTATGGAGTGCACACAGGCAGAAGCCTCTGACGAAAGAAATTCAGTTTAGGGATTTCTCGAAACTAAATGTGGGGGCAGTAATAGTGGATGTCCGAAATGTGGACTGGTCTCCTTTGTACCACACTATGGATGTTGAGTGTGCTGTAGACTATTTCTTAACCACTATTCTAGTTCTCCAGGATAAACATCTGCCCCTTAAGAAGAGACATGTCTGGGGCACTAGGATGAAATAGCTTCATAAGGACCTCCTGGCAGCGATGAAGGAAAGGGTCAGAGCTCGGGCCAAAGCTAAGGGGGACTGGGAAGAGTACAGACAATGGAGAAATGCCTGCAAGAGAGATATCTGGGAAGCAAAGGGAGCCTATTGTAAGAAGCTGCTACAGAACTCTGTGAGTGACTCCTAGGGCTTTTGGTCTCACATAAAGTCCCTAATGGGTCAGGGAAGCAAGGCAGATATCACTGAAATGATACTGAATGGTATCAACTGTAACAACCTGCATACTGTAATCAATGCTATGAACTCTAATTTCTCCGACCTCTCGGAATACACCAACCTACTTGAAAATTCTCCTGATTCAATCACTGCCGGTAAGGATAATAGACCATGCACTTTCAGCCTAAGGATATTAACTACAGGGGAGGTTCAGCAACTGTTAAAATCCCATCCCAGCCTGTGGATCTGCAGGGTCAGATGGAGTACTGCCAAAATTCCTAAAAGCAGCTGTCTCTGCCTTCGCTGCACCTATAACGAGAGTCCTCAACCTATCTAACACCACTGGAGTGGTACCAGCGGTCTGGAAGATTGCGAGGGCGGTACCTGTGTATGAGAAAGGCGATCCCCCAAGTCTAATTAACTACTGCACTATAGCCATCCTCGCTGTCCTAAGCAAGATCTTGGAAAAGCTGGTTGCAGTGCAAGTGTCAGACTACCATCATCACAGTAAGCTACTTACCCCTGCCTAGCATGAATTTAAAAAAGCCCCATAGCACAAATACAGTTCTTACAGCTCACCAGTGATATAAAACAGGCAGTGGACAAGGGCCTCCTCACTGGGGCTATCTTTGTTGACCTCTGTAAGGTCTTTGATTTGGTCAATCATCCATTACTGCTGGACCAGCTAACTTCACTCGGTTTCTTGTGAGATGCCAGCTCCTGGTTCACCTCTGTACTCAGTTTGTGGAGATCAACAAAATCAAATCAGATCTTGCTTCCTACCAGCCTCTGTGTCCCCCAAGGATCCATTCTTGGACCGTTGTTGTTCTCTCTTTTTATCAATAACCTGCCTAAACCCCCCCGGTCTCTCCTCTATTATCCTTTATGCAGACGATATGGTGCTTTACACCAACAACAAGGACCCAGCATCCATAAACGGCACGCTAAAGGCTGACTTCGACTGTCTGAACACCTGGCTGTGGCAAAAGAAGCTCCTGCTAAATGCAGAAAATACTGTGGCCATGATGTTTGGCTCTGCCCTCAAAATCAAATCGGATCTTGCTTCCTACTAGCCTCGGTTTCCCCCAAGGACCCATTCTTGGACCGTTGTTGTTCTCTCTTTTTACCAATAACCTGCCTAAACCCCCCGGTGTCTCTTCTGTTATCCTTTATGCAGATGATATGATGCTTTACGCCAGCAACAAAGACCCAGCATCCATAAACGCCGCACTAAAGACTGATTTTGACTGTCTGAACACCTGGCTATGGCAAAAGAAACTCCTGCTAAATGCAAAAAAGACTGTGGCCATGATGTTTGGCTCTGCCCTCAAAATCAAGTCATGTGCCATACCTCTTGCAATTCCTGGCCCTGATGGCCCTACCTTGGAGGTAGTGGATAACTTTAAGTATCTAGGAGTCGCTCTTGATCCCTTGCTTGACTTAAGTCTTCACATAACCAACACCTGCAGAGCTGTCGGCACCAAACTGATATAGCATATAGAGTCATATCATCTCTAACGGCTACTGCAAAACTAGCCATTGCTTAAGGGGTTCTCAAGCTGAGCCTAACCTATGGCCTTATGGCTTTTTAGAACTCTAATAAAGGAGCTCTGCAAAAATGGAACACTTGCTACAACAATATCTGTCGTTTTGCCTTGGCTGTCCCCAAACTCACCCATCATTGTATGCCCTACACTAGACTAGGGTGGCTGTCCCTCTCATCCATTCGTCAGTACACAGCGAGCTGCCTCATAGACAACATTATCCGAGCTGGAGCACCTGAATCCCTGGCTGGTATGCTACACCATAGCTCTCAACCGTACCCACTGAGATCTGCTGGTAGACCACTGCTCCACGTCTCTCGAAGCACAACGAAAATGGGGGAACATGCTTTTGCTGCAGCTGCACCAAGGCTCTGGGATGCCCTCCTGGATCATATCAGGAGCTCTTAGTCTCACCTGACGTTTAAGAAAGAGCTCCACTCGTTCCTACAAGCTAATGACATATGCTCCTGTGCTGTGCCCTGAGTCTCCCTTATACATTTAGGCAACCCATCCTCTTAAACCTTAGCACTTAGTCACTTGCTTTAGCTATTAGGTTGCCTAATCAACTGCTTCCTTCTACAACACTGCTTAACCCTAAAATATCTTATGGTACTTACATAGTGTCCTACTGACTGTGTACACTGCACTATTCCTTGTAATCTGATGCTGTTGCATCTTCTTTTGAAGTTATGTTGCATTATACTGTCCTATTGTACTGCACTGTCCTGTGTTATCTGACGTTGTATTTCTCCCGGGTCATGCCTGAAAATAGGCAGTTTCTATCTGGTGCACTTACCCGGTAAACAAAAACTAAATAAATAATAAATAGCAGTTTGAATTGTCCGTAATCTTTCTCCCTTTCTTGGTCAGTGTTTTTTCTTTGAAGGCAGTGTCTTGGAAATAAGCGCAAACATCCTTCAGTCCCTGCTGTCCAAGGTCCATTATCTTGGAGTCATTAGGGAGGCACTGAGGATTTTAGAAGAACATTTAAGTTATGCAGCGACTCCATTGAATATGTCTCAAATCTTACGTGAATGTTTTCAGTGAGCTGCATCAGATATTCCTGAGATGCTGTCTGGAACTGCATATGCAGTGCAGGTCTGTCATTCACTTTTTGATCCTGCCACATGCCAGGAAGTCGGTCAAGTTCATGAAATGTCTTTTGAAACTCTGCCCCATACTGCTATTTGAACTGTTGCAGTCTAGTTACACTGGCTTCCATCGTGCCGCTGGCCACTGAAATGTCAGCATCGTTCTGTTGCATGACTATAGACAGTTTATTCACCACATCTAAGACATCCATGAAAAAAGAAGTGCATAAGATAAAGCAGACAGATTTTAGTTTTGTCTGAAGGCCCTTTCCTTCTTGGACACCTTTTGCTGCATCATGCTCTAGGGCTTGTAACAGTGCAGGGTATGAGCTGTGAATTGCTTGAACTGCGGTATACAGTGACAGCCACCGGAAACTTGCAGGTTCTTTTAGAGACGGATATCTGATATTGTCATCACTGAGAGTTTATTGGATGAAACACAAGGCATTGTACTGTACTGCTGAGTTGCTGTAGTATCTGTACACATTTTTTATGGTTATTTGATATTCGCTGAATACACTGTTGTCCCTACATGCTTGTCCTGCTGCCAGTGCCAGTCTGTGGGCAACATAATGGATCTGAATCAGCCTTGGATTTACTTGCTGTCTTAACTTTGCATCCACCCCATTGTGCATTCCAGTCATGATGCATGCACCGTCACTTGCTGGTATGATAATCTTCATAGGGTCAACTGCTTTAGCTGAACAAATATTTAAGATTTCTGATACAATTGTATCTGCCCTTCCATCAGGTATTGCAATACAGTCAATTAAATACATTTTTGACTGTGCATTGAGTATGCACTTTACATATGTATTTAGTTTTTTGTGAATGGTTACATCCATAGTTTCATCCACTGTTACCCTAAGAAACTGAGAACCTGCTAAGTGAGTTTTGATTTCTTCCCATATGACTTTGTTTATGGAGTCCAGCATGTCATATCTTACACAGGTTGCACCTGTAAAAAAGCTTTCAGCTTCGTGTGTCTCACCTGGATAAAACAATTGAAATTGAAAACATCCTAACCAGAGAGATTGTGCCACTGTCTTGCAATCCTGGACAGCCATTTCGTTGCTGTGAATGTAAAAGAACACTGGATCTGATTCCAGATATAGCCCCCAGAGCCCCCTCCCAAAAACTGATCGGATTCCCTTCCTAATTCCTAGCTAATCTGTAGAGATATCATTGTTTCAGACTGGCACAGTCATTGCCCTTTTTTGGTAAGGTAATATGTTGTCAGTAACTGGGCAACTTTACTGTCATCCTTTGACTCAGGACCTGATATTTGCTTCTCAAATGCTACTGGAAGAGACAGTTTTTCTGCTGTTCTCCTTCCTGTTTGTACCAGCAAATGTTCTCTGTTTCTTTCATGTCTGTTAGGAGCAGACACTTGCAGGTTGGTTGTGCCAGTTGTGGCAAATGGATTGCATTTCCCAGCTTTTTTTACACCAGCTCCATTTCAATGTTTCCCTCTATTTTGTTCTTTACAAGCCATGGATGTATCTGGGTCCAGCTGTCCCTCCAAAACCTTTGCTTGTTGCTTTTAGATGAACCTGCAGATAGTTCCCTTCAGACTGCTCATCATTACCAGTCTCCGCATTCACAATCTCTTGAGATGTGTTAACACCACACTCGGAAGGTAAAGTTGTTTCTTTGTCTTTTGTTGCTGAATCTCTTCCACCAAAATAATCATTAAGGCTCTGTTTTGACATTTCTGTCTGGTGCTGACTGGCGCTGACCATAAGACAGTGTCAACATTCCCTCCCTCTCATTGACTCTATGTAAATTTGCACTGACGAAAGCTGAACCCTAAAAAAATACAAAAAAAAACCTAAGCTTAATAAACCGTCACTCAAAATTAGTTGCACAATGCCCTAACTTCCTAAATAGTACTTAAATTAACACATACGCATTTACTGTTGCTGTGATGGCAGCTTGGTGCTCCGACTCACCCTGGGCCAACAGGACTGCAAATAATTTTTTTTTTTTTTCGTAATTGTAAAATCGGACGTTGTTTTTGACTTGCAACCCTGCTGTGGTTTCCGGCGCCTCTGAAATGGCTGCTCTGCCCCAGACTCAGTTTCTCTTCAGGTTGAACCAAGTGCTCCTTCTAGGGGACAAATCTTTCTGTCTTCATGGAACATAACCTAGTGTCCCCCCCTCCACCCCATCTGTTCACTTCGGTGCTCCGCCCTGGTATGAATGGTGTGGAAATCATACCAGGTGACTAACTGGGAGGGAAAAAAGGAAAAAATGCGATTCGCACGTGCAAAGTGTCTCGTCCCGCTGGGACTCCCAGGCCTACTAATTGTTAGCATCTTGGGGACTTTCTGGGGGGAAAAGAGCATCCTGAAGCACAAAATGTATGTAAATGACATGGGCACCCTCGTCCCCGACAGCCCGGTAATATTTGTGACCCTTCTTACCCAAAACAGGTTCATAGCACCCCTGCTTTAAATTTTATTTAATTATTTATTTATTTCACATGATTTACCAGGAAATACAGCTTGCCCTTCAGTGATGTCACTTTCTGTTACAAGATTCCATGAAGTGGCTGCTGTCTTGATTTTATTTACAGATGATTTGGACATATATAGTACAGAAAAGGGGAGGGGAGGGGATATGCAATGGCTTGATTCAAAATATGCAGTTTATCTTCAAGCGTGAGAGGGTGGGAATATAATCCCTGAGTGGTGGAGCCTCGGATGAATGATATGAAAGTCCTGCCTCCTCACAAGTGATGAAAGACTGCGTATTTTGAGTCAGACCATTGCATATTCACTGTATACAACGTTAGTTTATTAGTGTAACCTTTTAAATCTGCTTTTGAATATTTAACTGTGTTATTTTGACTTCTGCTGCTGGCTTCATGGCTGCACTAAGCATTGTGATGTAATCAGCATTGTGAAAGTCACTCTCTTGATTGGTTCAATATTCCCTTATGGTGCTACTTAACATTCAAGGTATCCATAGTGACAACAGTAGCAGCAACATATTTTTGACATCTTGCTGTTACTGTTGTCATCAGCCAACATATCACTTTTATCTTATTATACAAGTAAGTAATATGCCACAACAGTGTGTGCATTGTAGAATTTTAATGCACACCCCAGGAGTATGGTAAGGCATGAGGCTGAAGGCATATTACGCCCCTGGGAAGTACATTAAATAGAGAATAATATATGGGTTGGCATGTGCAACGAGATTTTACAAACACCCGAGTTGTGGGATGCTACATAAACCCCGAGGGCAAAGCCCGAGGGGTTTGTAAAATGCATCTCACAACAAGGGTGAGTGTAAAATCAAGTTTTACACAGGCCACCTCATATTTTATTTTTTATAATTGCTGGCTTGCATTTTTTCGCTTCAGCAATTATAGAAAATAAGTAAATAGACTGTTTTTCAGGCAGCTGTGGACCAGTCAGGATTTTGCATTTCCTGTAGTCTGCCACCTTAACAGTGTCTCACTCGGTCGGGTAAAAAAATATTTTGTTGTATTTGTCGTAGTTTTTATTTTCGTGATTTAACTTACTATTGAGTGGCTTCTGTGGCAGCCTTCCGGGTTGAAGAGGTTTGGAGATCTGCTGGCGGCAGCACATGTATACGGACAGGGGAACTCCTATGGTGGTAATGTTTCCCTTTAATTTTCGATCCTGGATATTCTTTTTTTTTTCTTTCAATAAAAAAGAAAATTAAGTTACCGCTGACAGCGAGGTGCACTGAGGTACTATGGAGCTCTACAGTTAAGAAAGAGGAGTGACTGGCACATGCGTGGTCATAGGGAAATCCGGCTCGTGTTTGCCGTTATAACCAGCTGAGCTGGTTATAACGGCAAATTATAACCGGCTTTCTCTATGAAAAAAAATGGAAGCCAGTAATTATAATTCTATGATATGCTCTCTGGAGGGGCTTATTACACTTATAAAATGGCTTAGTGTTTTGGGGGGGAGGAAAATGAGATCCAGCACCTGACTGTGCGTTTATAGAGATATAATGCACAGTCAGGTGATGTCTCTCAGCTATATGTCAAGACTTCTGATGCCCACAGGTAGTTTCAGTACCTTACTTGAAAAGTCTTCTCATGGGCTTTCAGAATTTGAGTGACCTGACATTGTTTCCTTCCTCTTTAACTGAATTAAAAAACTCCAGGAATAGAAAGGCATTCATTTTTTTGTGTGTGTTTATGACCTAATTTTTATTGTCACATGTATTGACCAACTTAAAATCAGTTATGCTTTTGTTTTTACTTGGTGTGCTGCACTCTGGGAAGAGACTATAAACTAGAATAATTTAGCCGCAAACACTGAAACCTCTGGAATAATATTACCAGCCCAGGCTACACCCCCCCATCCAACATTTTGTATAAAAAGGACAATACTGTGATTTACTGGCAACAAAGTGCTCTGCACCGAATCTTAATCTTTCTTCTTCCTTTCTGTACAGAGTTGCACCTTGTATTAAAAAATAGGTAGGCTGGAGGCTGATTGCTTTTTGCCTCAGCTTCTACACATTTTAGGCTACCTACACTAGTAGTAGTATGATTTTATTGTTCGGCTGTAAACTATGAGTCATTACAATATGCTAAAAACTGTTTTATTATACGCAGTATACAGAATAGTATCAATACATGCTAACCGGGCACTAGCATTTTACAGTACACAGAGCCTTCAGGTAAGGTACTGAAATCACCTGTAGGCATCAGCTTTTTTCAGTTACTGCTGCATTCGTT
Source organism: Neoceratodus forsteri (assembly GCA_016271365.2). Taxonomy (NCBI): domain Eukaryota; kingdom Metazoa; phylum Chordata; order Ceratodontiformes; family Ceratodontidae; genus Neoceratodus; species Neoceratodus forsteri. The sequence continues at coordinate 622,145,481 of CM028131.1, forward strand.
GCATTATTTAAAAACTCATTTAGAGTATTGTTCGCATTAGCACATATGGACAAACAAGATATTTTAAAAATACAATAAAGGTCCTCAAAGTATCCTTATAGCCCCAGTAAGTAGAAATCTTAAAATGTATTAAAGCATAGCAATCTTAACAGAACCTCCCTCAGTAAGTCACCCTAAATTAAAATATATTTCGGTAATACCAGGGGTACCCTAGTCGACCTCAGGGCCTTAGCAAGTATCACCAAACTCTAGCTGCCCTTCAGTTCTCTTTCCCAGATTTTCAGATCTGCCTTGTAAATGGGGTAATACTTCAGAGATTATTTCAGCCCTGACAAAGAGACTCGTCCTCAGGACCTCCTGTTATCGACTGACAGCACTTGGCCAGAATAAGGCCTGCATACTTAACACGTCACTTTCCTTATCGGCTAACAAGCCCTTTGACATACTTGCAAAACATTTTTCTGCTTTTAGCTCCCTCCAGCAACTGGCAGTCTCAGTCGTTGGGGGGGACCCAATTTAGACAGTATCTTCCTGACTCCTAGCATGCTACACATCTTCCCTTTTAACTGATACTGACAGTGCAGTTTACCAATCTCTTTGAGACAAAAATGAATGGCCGCCTGGCCAGGCAACATAATGCCTAGGTCCATCCTGTCGCCCAATTAGGTTGTCCCTAATAATGAGCTTAACTTAAACTCCTATTTCAACCAGTGATTTACTGAGGTCTGTGGGCCACAGAACAACCCCAATATTAAAATTATTTGTACATATATCCCACCAAATAGTATAATGAGATAGCCACTAAGAATCTACTTCCTATCTTAAAACGACGTGCCATTGCATACTGTTACACGTTGTTTTCCACCACATAAAGCACAGATAACATTTGTAAAAAATAACCGTTAATGTAATATCTTGTCAAAACTCCGGAGTATTTATCAAATTGAGTCTCGACTCTGTTCATTAAGCTCTGTTTATAAGGTGCTCCAGAATATTTTCAAATTCCACAAAGATACAGGGCCAACCAGTCGTTTCAAATAAAATAATGAAAACAGAGGCAGGCCCATAGGTAAATGTAAGTTTGCTCATTCAGCAGTATGTATATCAATTTTCAGCACCTTAGGAGCACATGGAGCGTCAGATGTTGTTATGTCTGACTGCATAGCCGTAAAGCAGTTCACAGCCTCACCATACTAATTTTCAAAATCAAAAGGCCCATATCAGCATATCTCCAGTCTAAGTTTGCCGACTGCTTTCCACAGCTCCAGGCCAAACATCGAATAAAGGCAGCACACCGCCTCAGAATGCTGGCCCATCAAAAAGCTGGATAAATTTCAATATTCTCGTGTATAAGATCTCATATAATGCCAACAGTATAAATTATATAAACAATATAACAGTACCTCTTAAGTGTAAAAAAACACATCACAGCAGCTCTTTTTTCAATTACTACTGCATTCATACAGAAACAGTTGAACAGAGGCTACAGCTGGTACTGCTGCCAAAGTCAAAACTGTTACCCACTTTTCAGACCAAGGACCCATATAATCAAGCATCACAAATCCAGGCTGCATTTCCACCAAAGGTCCCATTGTCCTCCGTCTCAGGGATCTGTCAATCTTTCATTGTCCAACCCTCCAAACTTCTGCCACTTCCACCAGGCTAGTGATGTTTAAGTCCATCACACAGTAAACAAAAGTATTACCAACAACATTCCAGTAGACATTCTATACCTGTACTTCCAAAAAGTGTTCGACAAGGTCCTGCATAATCTTCTTATAAAAAAAAATGTATAATATTGGAAAAGATGAGAGGATTACTAGGTGGATTAATAACTGGTTACATAGAAATATAAAAGTTGATGGCAGATAAGGACCGCAAGGCCCATCCAGTCTACCCATTTCTTTTTCTGCCTTATGAATGTGCCATCGGCCTTTGCTCTGTCAATGGCCTATCTATTCATACGCATCTGTATTGCTTCCTTATGCCTATCCCATGCCTGTTTGAAGCCCTGCACTGTATTCATATCCACTACTTCCTGAGGTAGGCCGTTCCATGCATTCACCACCCTTTCTGTGAAAAAGAACTTCCTCACATTACCCTTTAATCGGCTTCCCTATAATCTCATGCTGTGTCCTCTTGTGCTGCTATTTTTCTTATATTGAAACATGTTAGACTATTTCACCTTGTTAATGCCCTTAAGGTGTTTGACTGTTTTGATCATATCACCTCTCTCCCTTCTTTGCTGTAGGGTATACATATTGAGCTCCGTTAATCTGTCCTCATATGTTTTCTGATGCAGTCTCTGCACCATTTTGATTGCCTTTCTCTGTACTGCCTCAATTTGGTAAATGTCCTTGTGAAGGTGTGGACTGTAGTACTGCATGCAGTACTCCAGAAGGGGCCTAACCAGTGTCTTGTAAAGAGGGATTATTACCTCCCTCTTCTGACTTGTGATACCCCTACTAATACACCCCAACATCCCTCTAGCCTTACCTACTGCTTTAGTGGTCGGCTTGGATGATTTCAGGTCATCTGTAATGATGACGCCCAAGTCTCTTTCTTCACTTGTGACTGCCAACAACTCCCCTCCCAGCCTATAGGTGGCTTCAGGGTTTCTCTTCCCTATATGCATGATCTTGCACTTCTTTGCGTTAAACCACAGTTGCCACTCTTCCGACCATTTTGGTAGTTTATCCAGATTTCCTTTCATTCTGCCCACCCCATCCGGATCATCTGCTCTGTTGCAGATCTTGGTGTCATCTGCAAACAGACAAACCTTACCCTCCAGTCCTTCTGCAATGTCACTGATGAAGATATTGAAGAGGACTGGCCCCAGGATTGATCCCTGAGGTACCCCACTTGTGACTTGCATCTCTTCTGACTGTATACCGTTTACCACCACTCTCTGTTTTCTGCCCGTCAACCAGTTTGTCACCCAGTTGACCAACTTCTGAACCACTCCGAGCCTACCCAGCTTATTAATCAATTTTTTATGTGGAACAGTATCAAAAGCTTTGCTGAAGTCAAGGTAGGTGACATCAACTGCTCCCCCTTGGTTCACCTCTCTGGTTACCTAGTCAAAGAAATCTATGAGATTAGTTTGACAGGACCTTCATTTTGTAAACCCATGCTGTCTTGGATCCTGTGCTCCTATGGATTCCAGGTGTTGCACTATCCTTTCCTTAAGGAGTGCCTACATAATCTTGCCAACTACTGAGGTAAGACTGATTGGTCTGTAGTTCCCTGCCTCCTCCCTGCTACCACTCTTGTGGAGCGGGATCACATGAGCTCTTCTCCAGTCTTCTGGGACCTCTCCTGTGCTCAGACTCACTAAACAGTTCTGAGGATGGCTCTGCTAGTTCCACCCTTAGCTCCTTTAGTACCCTGGGATGTATGCCATCAGGTCCCATTGCCTTGTCCACGCTGAGCTTATCGAGCTCTTGTAGGATCCTTTCTTTTGTGAAGGGACTAGTCCACACCTCCCTCCCCCCTGTGTCCATGGTGCTGAGCTGTGGGCCCTGCCCTACCTTCTCTTCAGTAAATACTGAGCAGAAGTATCTATTTAGGATAGATGCTTTTACATGGTCCTCCTCCTCACATGCCCCCTTATCCCCTTTGATCTTAGCAATACCCCCTCTGGACTTTCTCCTTTCACTAATGTATCTATAGAAAGTCTTGTCACCTTCTTTTACTGTTTGTGCTAGTGTTTCCTCGGTTTGGGCCTTTCCCTGCCTTTCTGCCTTCCCTGCGGCCTTAGGGAGGTTTGGTATGCCTCCCTATCTTCATCCTGCTGCGTTCCCTTACATTTCCTGAAGGCCAGCCTTTTGACTCTTTTTCTGCTACTGTTTGTGAGAACCAAAGTGGTTTCCTTCTTCTTTTGCACTTCCTTTTCTCTCTAACACAGTGGGATGTTGCTTTAAGTATTGCATCTTTAATGCTTGCCGACTTTGCCTGTACCCCCTCACCTGTATTTCTTTTTGCCAGGGCTAGCTTAACTCTGTTGGCCATTTTATCAAAGTCAGCTCCTCTGAAGTCCTATATCTTCTGCCTTGGAATGGGATGAATTAGTTCTAGTGGCCAAATTGAACCATACCATGCGATGGTCACTGGCCCCCAGGTGACCTTTTACCTGGAGATCTGTGATCCTTTCCCTGTTAGTCAGTACTAGAATCTAGGATAGCCCTGTCTCTTGTGGGTTGTTGTCTGTCCTCTCCGTTCCACCAATGAGGGATTGCTGGAGATTCCCGGGGTATGATTGAAGACATCAGGATCTCGTGCCTTCAGTTTTTCAGTGCCAACCCTGTGGAATTCTCTACCTCGTTGGTTGAGAGAATGCCCAACTGTTGATAGATTCAAAATGGAGTTAAAAACGTATTTATTTAGTTTAGCTTTTCCTAGCTACGGATGATGATTTGTTTTAATGTTTTGTTTTAAAATTTTATCTTTATGTATATGGTTTTTATGTACAGCGCCTTGGTTTTGAAAGGCGCTATAAAAATAAAGATGATTTGATTTGATTTGATTTACCAGTTGTTTGATGCCCCCTCTCTGCAGGGAATCCACCATGTGTCTAGTTCTGGCAGATCTGATCTAGTTGTGTGAAGAAATACTTCCTCACATTCCCTCTGAGCCATTCCACCTCTAACTTCAAATTGTGCCCCCTTGTTCTTGCACATCTCTTTTTCTGAAAGATGCTACCCTCTTGGACTTTGTTGATTCCCTTGAGGTATTTGAAAGTTTCTATCATGTTCCCCTCTCCCTCCTTTCCTCGAGGCTATACATATTAAGCTCCTTTAGTCTTTCTTCATATGTCTTCTGGTGCAGACCCTGCACCATTTTGGTTGCCCTCCTCTAGACAGCCACCACCCTGTCTATGTCTTTGTGGAGATGGGGTCTCCAGAACTGTACACTGTACTCCATATGTGGTCTTACCAACTGTCTGTACAGAGGGACCACAACGACCTGTTTTCTACTGGTGATGCCTCTCCCTATGCATCTTAGTATCCCCCCAGCCCTCCTTACTTCCTTCTCACATTGCTTGCCCAACTTTAGGTCATCTGATATGATTACCCCAGGTCCCTTTCCATTTTTGTTGTTGTCAGTATCTCATTCCCCATTGTGTACTCTTCCTCTGGGTTTTGGTTTCCCAGGTGCATTACTTTGCACTTCTTTGCGCTGAATCTAAGCTGCCGTACATTTGACCATTCCTCTAACCTTGCCAAGTCCCTTTTCATCCTTTCCACCCCACCCTGCATATCAACCCTGTCGCAGATCTTTGTGTCATCTGTAAAGAGACATATTTTTTCTTCCAGTCCATTTGCAGTGTCACTTATAAAGACATTAAAAAGGACCGGCCCCAGTACTGAACCCTGTGGTACCCCACTAGTAACCCCCCTTTCTTCACTGTGGACTCCATTTACTGTTACCCTCTGTGTCCTGTTGTCCAGCCAATGTTTTACCCAGGCTACCACTCAGGGACCTACTCCCAGGCTGGCTAATATGTTTATTAATCTTTTGTGTGGGACTGTGTCAAATGCCTTGCTAAAGTCTAGATAGGCCATGTCCACAGCCCCTTCCTGGTCTACTACTTTGGTCACCCAGTCAAAGAAAACAATTAGATTTGTCTGACATGAGCTTCCTGCTGTGAATCAGTGTTGCCTTGGGTCCTGTGCCCCACTGGCCTCTAGGTACTCAACAGTTCTTTCCTTCAGAAGTGATTCCATCATTTCCCTACCACTGAGGTCAAACTGACAGGTCTGTAGTTTCCCGCCTCTGTCTTGCTCCCACTTTTGTGAAGGGGATTCACATCTGCCCTCTTCCAGTCCTCAGGTACCACACCAGCCTCCCATGATTTATTAAAAAGGGTAGTCAGTGGTGTTACTAGTTCTTCCCATAGTTTTTTTAGAATTCCGGGGTTAATCCCATCAGGCCCCATCACTTTATCCACCTTTAGTTTTAGGAGTTCTTTCAGAATCCTTTCTTCTGTGAAAGGACTAATATCAACCCCCTATCCGGAGTGCTTCTATTGACTGGATTAGGTATCTCCCCCTGCTCTTCCATTGTGAATACTGAGCAGAAGTATTCATTCAGTATCCCTGCTTTTTCACTGTCTCTCTCTGCCCAGCCACCCTCCTCTTTATTCAACCTCAGTATCCCTGCCTTAGTCTTTCTTTGCTCCCTAATGTATCTATTAAAGGTTTTATCCCCCTTCTTAACCGAGCTGGCCATCTTTTCCTCAGTTTGGGCTGTTGCTATTCTGACTACCTTCCCCGCTTCCTTCTGCTTTAACTGGTACAGTTCTCTGTCCTGCTCCTTCTGTGTTTCCTTATACTTCCTCAATGCTGTCTTTTTCTTCCTAACCTTCCCTGCCACTTCTTTTGAGAACCATAGTGTTTTTTTTTCTTTCATTTTGATTTGTTTATTTGCTTCACACAAAGGCTTGTTGCCTCTGTGATGGCGGTTTTGATGTTTCCCCATTGTTGCTCCACCCTACCTTCTTGCCTGTTTGCTAGTGCTTTTCTGAGGCACTCTCCCATTTTGACAAAATCAGACCTCCTGAAGTCCAGTACCTTCTCCTTTGTATGGCTTGACTGTACAGCTAAGTTTATCGTGAGCCACACTGTTTGGTGGTCACTTGTTCCCGGATGGCTACCCACTTCTAGATCTGAGATCCTTTCTCTGTCCCCATTTGAGAGTACCAGGTCTAAGATTGCTCCCTCTCGAGTGGGTTCCAGAACTAATTTTCTGAGGCATGCCCTCTGTAGGGCATCGAGAGTTGCCCTGCTCTTGGATGTGGCTGCAGCAAAGGTGCTCCAGTTAACATCTGACATATTCGGGTCCCCCATCAACAATATCTCCCCTTTCTCTGCCGTCCTAAGGATACCTTCTGTCATTTCCTTGTCCATTTCCTCACCCTGAGATGGGGGTCTGTATACAACCCCTGTGCGGACTGTGGTGCCATTTCCAGTCCCCAGGGTGACCCACAGTGCCTCCTCTCCTCCCCGTTTACCCTTTAGTTCTGTTGCTTTGATCACTTCCCTTACATAGAGAGCTACTCCTTCTCCTCTTCTAACCTCCCGGTCCCTCCTGTAGATTGTGTACACTGGTATATTGACATCCCAGTCATGGTTCTCTGTGTACCATGTTTCTGTGACTGCTACAGTATCCAGGTGTGCAGAACCCATTGCCACAGAGAGAGTTCTTAAGGGACTACTGACCCTGAAGATAGCTAAATCTCCAGGGCTTGATGGAGTAAATGCTAGGGTACTGACAGAGCTGTCACGGTACTGATGCCACTCCAGCTGACCTATACAAGACTCCCTAGAGTTTGGAGTGGTGCCTATGGAAGAAGGGTCGAAAATAAAAGCTGCTCCCTGTGCAAGTGGGAACAGGCTAATACATGTAGTTCTGTCTCTTGCATGCACTGTGGTGCATGCAACAATGAACCTGGTGTCTGAGACTTGAAAAGTACTGCTGGCAGTCACTGTATTGCCTGGGAGAATGCAGGACTGAGTGGGAGAAAGCACTTTTTTTTTTATCACACAGACTTGCAGAGTGCTACCACACTAAGTTGCAGCTGGCGCCTGGGATGTGGAGGTGTGGCCAAGCCAGGAGTGAGTGTGAGCTGTGATTTTTTGTTGTTGTTTAAAACTGCTTGTGCTTTAGCTGGCCTAGTGGTGCTGAGGTGGTGGTCACCATACCTCACACCACGCCGGCAACAGTGTTTTCGAGAACGAGCACGGGTTGCCAGGGGTCAGCAGGGAAGGAGAAGGATTGAGCATTCGAAGGACTGCTCTCCTTGTCTGGGGGGGGGGGTGTCCAGGACAGTCGGTGCAGGGTTGACTCCTGGCGGAGGTTGGGAGACAACATACTCCACTGTACATAGGGAATGAGCTGGGGACAGACGTCTGGAGGGAGCGCATGCGGATGCTGCGTGCTTCCCTCCGTAGGCATCATTGCACATCCTCGGCTCTGGGGCAGGTAATCAAGGGAAAAAGGGGGATGGCGCCTGGTACAAGCGTCTTGATGGTCGTCCGTGAGTTTCACCGTGGTTGCGTGGCACCCATCTGGATCCGTTTTCTGAGGGGAGTTGGGGTCTCCCTGCAGCCCCGCTGTGTGGGTAAAACCGCAGGAGTGGGGTGCCGGGCTAGCTGAGGTAGAGGCGGACGGTGGCTGTAATCCCCGAGAAGGATGTGATGATGGGGAGCAGTTCAGGTGGCCAAGGAGGTAAAAAAAGATATAACAAAAAAAAAAAAACTGCTTGTGTGAGTCCCTCATTGCGACTAGTGGGAGAGAGGGGACAGAGAGTTGAGGAATCCTAGCATGCCAGGTCCAATCATGGCAATGGGGCTGGGGGAGGATTTGGACTTGAGTGCCTGCTATCAATCGCTCTTCTTGCATTGATGGGCAGAGTCAACATCTCTGGTTCATTAAAGTGACTGGCACTGATGGGTGGTGTGTGTGTGTGAGGAGAGGGAGATTCTGTAGTAACCAATCATGAAAGTACCATCACTGTCAAATTGAAAATAAGTAAACTCAAATAGCTTGCAATAGGAGATTATGTGATTGCTGAGATGTCAGTCTTGGGTGGCTGTTCTGGAGAGCAGTTATTTTTTTGTTTGCTGTGAAGAGCATCTATCGACTGGGTAACTCTATGTGATGGATGCTGTTCAGCAGCAGTCAGAGCCCAGACTTGAGGATGGAGGTGGAGTCTTGATAAAAGACATGTGACAAAGCACAGATCACTGGTGCAGTTCATGTACAACTGTCATGGGGAAGAAAAGTGTCTGAAGGAGTATGGGTAATCTGTCAGGCATTGATGTCCTTAATTAATGTGCCGAGTCGTTAATTAGGCAGGGAAAATCATGTATGTGAAGCAGAGTGCTACAACATTTTTGTATGTTTTTGTCTCCTTAGTTTACTTTCAGTTTTATTTTTATTTTTTATCAGTGCAGATAACCTATATCAGGAGCATGTATAATTTTGGTCACATACATTGTGGTGCAAGTACTTAAAAAAAAAAAAAAAAAAAGTTAATTTCTACCCCAGCTATGGAATACAGAACAGCAGATTTAGTGCCCGTACACAAAAGTGGGATCAGGGACATGCAATGGAATTACAGGCAAGTCAGTTTGACTTTATTAGTTGGCAAACTGATAGAAACCATATTGAAGGAAAGGCTGTTAGAATTCCTTGAAACTAATGGCTGTAGGACAGTAGGCAGCATGGGTTTGTGTCAGGGAGGTTGTGCCAAACTAACTTGATAGATTTCATCCATTGGGTCATGAGGGCTGTGTGACAGGGAGCACCTGCCACTCTTGAGGACCAGCCTTTTATAGCGCAGTGGTTTAAGGCTCTGAGCTGCAAATCTGGAGACCTGGGTTCGAATCCCACAGCCCCCACTTGCAAACTGTGTGACCTTGAGCAAGTCACTTAACTTCCCTGTGCACCCAGGTCGCATCTGTAAATAAGCTTTCAGCTTAGTGTGTTGCTCTCAGTAAAACAACTGGAAACAAAAAAATCTGTTGCAATAGTTCTTCTATTTCTTAGCCTAATCTAGTCTTTATAATGTCTAGTCCATAAGATTGGCCACCTATAGGGACCCCCTTCCCTTTCTTGACTATGCTATAGTGTCCTCTTTAATTTTTCTTTCCCCCCTCAGGTCCTTGTACAGTGAGGTTATTGTTGCGACCTCCGAGCTGATATAAAACAACAGGCTGTGTTCCTCATGGTTGGAATTAGTATACAATGGCATTATGTCATACACTATTTTAATGTATATATCTTATGTTTATAAAACCTGTAAATGTAGAAAATACCATGGCACTAAGTGTTTTTGATAAAGGTAAAAAGTTACTAGGGGACTGTATGATAAAAATTAAGTTAGTTGTGCTATTTAAAATGCATGTAAATTGCTGTAAACTGAAAATGTCTGAAATTTCATGGTGATTTGCATATATCCCATGATGCTTTGCATTATGGAAGTATGTGTGATGTTGTGTTTCTTTGAAACTTGGCTTATTGTCACTTCACTTTGGGGTAACCCTTGTTTCAGTGCTACTGCACTGAGTTTCTTTGTCTTTAGCTGTTTTTTTTATTTGAGCCCCCACCACCCAAGCAAACAAGGACGGCATAGGGAAGGCTAAATCTCAACAGATAAGTTAGATCAGAGATCAGTGAGTCAGTAGGTGCTGGCTAAGCGTAGAGGAAAGACTTACATAGTCTGTTACTACAAACTGATGTACTGAAAAAGGGATATGCCATTGCTGAAGGTTATCTTCTGCATTTTGAATAAACATCACACAGAGATTGTGTATTGCAGTTCGGTGTCTGGTCCATCTGTTATCCCACAACCCCTCCACAGACTTGGTTTTAGAAGTGGGATAACTTGCTGGCAGTGTCTGGACTGGCCGAAGAGGGACTTTTTCTGGTGGATATCACCCAGATATCCCAGGTGGACTGATGCACTGGAAGTTGCCAGAGGAGAACCTGGAGGAAAAAGTCTGTGGAGTTCTGACAAGAACCATGGTCGACAGACTGGGAGAGAAGCCGCTGCCTGGACCAGACCTGGGAGCTTGGAGAAAGGCCAAGCCTGAAGACGATGAAGAGATGCAAGAGGACATGGAAGAATCGAGGGAACTGCCTCCCCTTGAAGATGCTCCACCTTAGGATGTATGGGAGTTGTTGAAATGGCTCTGCATAAAACAGGTGCAGATGGAAAGAGATAGAGACATTGAGCAGAGAGAAAGAGACATTGAGGCCTATCTCTTAACTTTTGAGAGGATTGCTCGAACATGCGCATGGCCAAGGGAACAGTGGGTTGTTCGAATGGCGCAGCACCTGACAGGCAGTGCCCAGTTGATTTATAGCTACATGGACTCCTGATAGGCAGAGGACTATGACTGTGTGAAGCAGGAGATCCTCAGGCACTATGACATAAACACTGAAACCTATCGCCAGCGGTTTAAGTTACTTAAAATGCAGTCACTGGATACCCCCGAGAGACTTATGCCCATTCAAGGAGCTCTGCTACAAATGGTTACAACTGGAGAACAAGGGCTAGGACCAACTTTTGGAGGTGGTGATTATTAAAGTTTTACCCCAGGATGTACAACTTTGGGTTTGGGAGCATAAGCTGGATTCCGCTGATAAAACCAACACGTTGGCGGAAGATTTCCTGGCAGCCTGACCATCCAGACTTAGAGGGTTCCAAGGGACATCAGCAGCTGCAACCACCAGCAATCTGGTAAGGAGCCATTTTACTTATAAACTGTCAAATCCAGCCCCAGAGAAACAAGACTGGAGAGCAGAGAGAGGGGGGCACATTCTAGTAACTGAGATTGTATGTCATGGGTGCCAAAAGAAGGGACATTGTGTAAGAAACTGTCCTAATATAAAGAAAGAGACCCAGCCAAAAAATTTACCATGTGAACCTCTTTAGGAAATGGCGTGAAAAGTCTAACCCCTCCCTTTATATCCATCCTGAAGTTAGGGAGTCAGAGCTGGAGGTTGCCTATAAAAGGCTAGAGTAGTCAGGACCGTTGGAGATTCAGATAACGCCTGAATTGGAGCCTCAGCAACAGAAAGATTTGCAGGGGGTCTTACAAGAATCTGAGCCCATATTCACAAACGTCCCGGGATGGGCGGAATTGTGCACACCATGACTGCCACGTAAGACAAGCCCATACGCCAAAAGCCCTACAGACTGCCCATGAAGGTGAGGGATGAGGTGATTCATGAAGTTAAAAAAATGGAGCAGTAAGGCATAATTGTGCCCTCAAAGAGTACATGGTCTTCACCCATGGCCATAGTGGACAAGAAAGAGGGTGGGATACGTCTATGCCTAGATTTTAGAAAGCTTAACAATGTGTCACTATTTGATGGTTACCCAATGCTCCGAATAGATGACATCATTGACAGGCTAGGCAATGCACAGTATATCTCCGCCCTGGACTTTATTAAGGGATATTGGCAAATCCTCTTGTCACCTGATTCACAAGATAAAACCGCATTTAGCACCACAGTCGGTTTATACCAATGTGTTACAATGCCATTTGGACTACATAGGGCCCCAGCCACTTTTCAGCATTTTATGGACCACATACTAAGACCACACACTGAGTACTGTTTGGCTTATTTGGACGATGTGGTCATATTCAGTTCTGACTGGGAAACCCATGTTAAACACTTGTCATAGGTATTGCAAGAAATAAGAGTCAGGAGTGACCATTAACCCTGCTAAGTGTGCCCTAGCAAACACAGAGACAAGATACCTAGGGTTCATTTTAGGAAACGGACAAGTGAAGCCCGAGGTAGAGAAGGTTATAGCAGTAGCAAACTGCGCAATACCTACCACCAAAAGCATGTGAGATCATTCCTAGCCTTGGCTGGTTGTTACCGGAGATTTATTACTAATTTCTCAGCCATTGCTAGTCTTTTGACTGATCTCACTAAAAAGAGGTGCCCAAATAAGGTTCAGTGGACCCCTATTTGTGATGAGGCATTTAGGAATATCAAGGCAATTCTATGTACAGCTCCTGTATTGAAAAACCCTGACTTCAACCAAGTGTTTGAGGTTCAAACCAATGCATCAGAGAATGGTAATGGGGCAGTCTTATCTCAGAAAACGGATGGGGAAGAACATTCGATTATGTATATCAGCAGGAAGCTACATGAGAGGGAGAAAAGATATGCTACCATAGAGAAAGAATGCTTAGCTCCAAAGTGGGCTATTGAGTCTCTGAAATATTACTTGTGGGGGGCTGAATTTAAAGTTGTAACGGATCACAACCCCCTCTGCTGGTTGCACCAAATGAGAGAAAAAAAAAAATCCCTGTATAATGTGGTGGTAATTGACTCTTCAGCCTTATCGATGTCCCACAGGGCAGGGACAAAACATGTAAATGCTGATTTCTTGTCTAGATATGGTGGAGGAATTGATGTCAGTGAAATTTGACGTACTTTCCCTAAAAGGTGATAGTTCAGGGAAGGTACTGTTAATCTCTGTTGAGAAATGTGTTAATGCCTATCGGTAAAGAATGATGATATCCACTATGTTTATGATAGAATGTTTATCATAATAGACACCCTGAGACAGAGCTTCTGAAGATGGATGGGTGGAAGCTCCATCTCTTCCTGGGACAGGAAGGTGGTAAGCAGTCTGCAATAACTGCTTCCCTCTTAAGGTAGGGTATATGTGACAGGGAGCTCCTGCCACTCTTGAGGGCTGACCTTTTTTTAAATCAATTGCAACAGTTGTTCTGTTTCATAGCCTAATCTATTCTTTACAATTTCTAGTCCATAAGGTTGGCCACCTATGGGCACCCTCTTCCCTTTCTTTTTTTTATACATTCTGTTTATTCACTCCAGAGGATGGGGCATCCTTCTGGGGTACTTGCTGGGCTAGGGCCTCTAACTCCTTGCTTGAACCCCCATGCCATGGAACTTCTTCACCCACACTACCCAGACCAGACCCCAGACCCCGACTAGCTAGGGTCTGCGCAGCCTACGGGTTGGCACCTGGGAAGATCCCGACAAGCTGGGCCAGCAGTGGGATGTGAGCCGTGCCTCGGAAGTCCCCATCATTTCCACAGTCCCTCTGGAGGGGATTTTCTGCATGCGGTTTCTTGTGCTGTCCCACCGCCCCCCTTGCGAGGCGCATGTCCGATGATCTGGCACACGGCAACCCTGCCAGCGTCGGCCCGTAAACTACGTGCGTGCCTGTCCTGCTACAAAGCCCCTGGTCTCCACTGGGGGCCACTGACAGGCCGGGATACCCCACCCCTGCTTCCCGGGGAGGAGAGCACCACAAGGGCACTCATCCTTAACCCTCCCCTGGTGCCTGAGCTTGCTCCCGAACCCGGGTTGCCAGTGTGGTGCGAGGTGTGGCGTCCAGCGCCTCAACCCTCAGTGCCACTGGGCCGGCCCCCTCTTCCCTTTCTTGACTATGCTATACTGTCCTCTTTAATCTTCCTTTTCCCTCTCAGGTCCTTCTCGTACAGGGAGGTTATTGTTGTGACCTCCAAGCTGATATAAAACAACAGGCTGTGTTCCTCATGGTTGGATTTAGTTTGCAATGGCACTAAGTCATAAAATACTTTCTTGTATATACCTTATGTGTATAAAACCTGTAAATGTTGAAAATACCATGGCACTAAGTGTTTTTGATAAAGGTAAAAAGTTACTAGGGGACTGTATGATAAAAATTAAGTTAGTTGTGCTATTTAAAATGCACGTAAATTGCTGTAAACTGAACAAGTCTGAAATTTCATGGCGATTTGCATATGTCCCATGCTGCATTGCATTATGGAAGTATGTGTGATGATGTGTTTCTTTGAAACTTGGCTTATTGTCCATGCCCTTTGGGGTAACCCTCATTTCAGTGCCTCTGCACTGAGGTTCTTTGTCTTTAGCTTGTTTTTTTTTTTTTTTATTTGAGCCCCCACCACCCAAGCAAACAAGGCCCACATAGGGGAGGCTAAATCTCAACAGATAAGTGAGATCAGAGATCAGTGAGTGCTGGCTAAGTGTAGAGGAAAGACTTACATAGTATGTTACTACAAACTCATGTACTGAAGAAAGGATATGCAATTACTAAAGGTTATCTTCTGCATTTTGAATAACCATTACACAGAGATTGTGTGTTGAACTTGAAGTTTGGTGTCTGGTCCATCTGTTATCCCACAACCCCTCCACAAACTGGAGACAGGGGACAGGCAGCAGACATACTGTACTTGGATATTAGCAGGGCCTTTAACTTTGTCCCCCACAGGAGACTAATAAAGACTTGGGAGGACCTTGGGGCAGGAGCTAAAATGACTAGCTGGGTGGGAAATTGGCAGGGAATGGGGGAGAACGCAGAGAGTGGTGGTCGATAGGGAACACTCAGGAATGTGGAAATCATGAGTGGGGTTCTGCAGGGTTTGGTGCTTGGGCTGTTCAGTGAATTCATCAGGGATATTGAAGATGACATCAAGGGCAAAACCTGTCTCTTGGCAAATGACACCAAGCTCAGCGGCAAGATTGATAGGAGGAGGTTAGGGACATGAGGGAGACTAGAGAGGTGGTCCAGAATCTGGCAAGTGGGCTTCGGTGGTAAGAAGTGCAAGGTTATGCACACTGGGAAGAAGAACCCATGGGTTGAGTACAGATTTGAGGGGGTGGCTATCACAGTGTCAGAAATAAAAATTATTTGGGGGAAACCATTACAAGTATCCTCAAGTCATCTGTACAATGACAGAGACAGCAGTCAATGCTAAAACTATTGCGAGCTTCATAAGGGGTTGGGACAAGTATAGGAGTTAGATGGGGGGCATGCGGGTTGGATAGGTACATGGATCTTCACATTGGGGAGACTTGATAGACCACATGATCTTCTCTGCTGGCAGAATTCTGTGTTTCTAAACTGTAACCAGGGTGCGAAATTCCTATACCTTAGGTGCCCCAGGGCAGGTACTATTGTGTCAGGACTTCTGCTGCCGTTTAGTACTTGCCCAGTAGGGCACCTAAGGTATTTGAGTGCAGAGCTCCATTTTGCCGTGCATTTCCTCAATTTTTCTGGCCGTCCCATTCCCCCCCCCCAAGTGTCATTCTCAGTGGGGGTGTCAGAGGAGGCCAGGCGCAGTGCTGACACTCAGACTGTGATCATGAGTTGCCCTGAAGTGTTGTCAGCCGACAGGTCCAAGGGGCAGAGGAGATTAGCAAGCTGAAGTCCACCTCCTTTTATAGGCACGGCCTACAGTCAGCCGAAACTGTGAGGAGGTCCGTTTGTCACTGATGGGGGCGTGTTGCAGCAGTCTGACACCAGTTGGTGACTGCAGAGGGATAGTTTGCCTGCCCCTTCAGTTAGTGTGATGCAAGAACCTCAGTAAGTGCACCATTCTATTAATTTTGATTTGGAGTTCTAGGTTGTGCAGCGCGGTGACGTAGGGTTACCGACCTAGTCCCACAGGAATCAGGATTTTATTTATTTAGCTTTTGTTGACCGGGTAAGTGCACTAGACAAATCCTGCCTATTTTCAGGCACGACTCGGGGGAGGGGGATTCAGATGAATGCCAACTGACCTTGAACCAGATTAAGCTGTTGGTGGTAATTTTAGTGAATGAGGGAAATTTGGCCAGGACACCGGGGAAATTCCCCAACTCTTTTCGATAAGTGCCATGGAATTTTTAACATGCACCTGAACTACCACCAATCCAGGCAGATGGGACCTTGGTTTAACATCTCATCCGAAAGACAGCGCCTCAGAAGTGCAGCACCCCTCTCATGCTGCACTACACTGTCAGTACTGGGATATTAACCCAAGTGCCGGATGTGGGAACTGAACCCACAACCCTCTGATATCCCGGCCTCAGAGGCGAGTGTGCTACTTACTGAGCCACTGACACTGCTAAATCGCTCTGACGCCCCCACTGAGAATAGCTGATCGCGATCGAACTTTGTTTGCTTCAAAATACAAAAACAAAAGCTCTTTTAAGAGCTCTTACTACTGCTTCTTTTGGGGGTGTTGAAATGAGGGGAGTTGGGGACTTCTTAAGTGGGAAACGAGTGTGAGACCACGAAGGTTTATATCGGGAGGAGGGAGGGAGGAAAGGTCTCTGTCAGGAGGGAGGGAGGAAATCGGCAAAAACATAACACAAATGAAGTGCCACTGCCAGGATCAGGATAAGACAGTGGGAAAAGTGCATGAACGTCTTGCCACTTTTTTTCATCAAGTTCTGAACTAAAATATCTAGTCTGACTGCGACAGGAGGGGGAAGGGGTTACAGAGACTCAAGATTGGAATAGTTTCTTTAAGTAAAAGCGCTGCTGCCTAAAATATTAATGATGTAAGTCTTAACACTTTTGGGATCCTACAGCAAGAGAGGCAGACAGAGTACTAAACAGCAACTACTAGACTGCAGCAGAGAGAGAGCGGTCTGTCTGGGACTCTGTGTCAGGGGGCCATTCCTAGACAGTTTGCAGCCAGCAGCAGTCTTCTTTTTTTCATTCTTGTCAGCCACTGTAGCTGAACTTGCAGGGAAAATCTGTCTTCTCTCTGTAAATAGAAATCGGTGTCACCTATTACTTACCTTACCTAACAAAGTTAATTAACAAAGCCATCAAATAGAAAAGCTTTGTATAATGTATATTGAAGCTGAGGCAAGTAGCTTAAAAGCCCTTTTAAAAGCTGTACCTGTTGTGACCACCTGACCTACTGAAAAACTAAATACAAGGATGATCCATCTGTTAAATAAAGTCCCTTAAAAGCTTTTTAAGCTACTCAACTAGTATGGACTAACTAAAATCTAAAAAAAAAGGATATCTTAAATAAGATGAAATATAAATTACGTATGAGTGAGCCTGTTTGCGGATGATGTCAAAATCTGTACTAGAGTGGACATACAGGATGGAGTGGGAAGGATGCAGAGGGACCTAGGGAAGTTGGAGGACTAGGCCAGGAAGTGGAAATTATCCCTCAGTATGGCAAAATGCAAAGTCATGCACCTGGGCAGAAGAAATGGGAGAATGGAATACAGACTGGGGGGCACACCACTAGCAGTTACCATGGAGGAGAGGGACCTGGGCATCATCATCTCTCAGGACTTGAAGTTGGCCGGGCAGAGCGGTAGCAAAAGCCAGCAGAGTGTTGGGTTGTATTGGGATGGGGATCACCAGCAGGAAGAAGGTGGTCCTGATTCCCCTGTACACCCAGCTGGTCAGGCCTCATCTGGAATATGGGGTCCAGATCTCTGGAGGCCTTACCAAAAGAGGGATGTGGAGAGGGTGGAGCGGGTACAGAGGAGGGCAACCAAGATGGTGAAGGGGCTTGGTCACCTGCCGTATGAGGAGAAGCTGGGAGCCCTGGACATGTACCTCTGGAATTGAGGGGGAGAGAGAGAGAGAGAGAGAGAGAGAGAGAGAGAGGGGGGACATGATAGAGACCTTAGTACCTAAAAGGTATAAACAAGGTGACTACTGAGAACCCTTCAATTGAAGAGTGTCCCAGCAAAAAGGGTCATAATCTCCAACTGGGGGGGCAGGTTTAGGGCAACATCAGAAAGAACTTCTTCACTGAGAGGGTGGTGGACACCTGGCATGGGCTGTCTAGGGAAGTGGTGGATGAGAATACAGTGGGGGGGGGTCAAGAGGGCGTGGGATAGACACAGAGGGCTGTTGAAAGGAAGGGGGGAATCAGGGGCTGGCCTAGGGAATTCTAGGAAAATGGGCAGACTAGGTGGGCCTGGATGTCCTTTTCTGCCATCACTTTCCTGTGTTCCTATGTATAAACATCCAATGAATGGTATGTAAATAGTTTCTTGAGCATGTACATTTGTGGTTACATGCCCAAGTGGGCATGTACTTTTTTTCACAAATTTCATACCCTGACTATAACGGTTAGTAGCAGTTTTGTTTTGGAAGATGCTAGACTGATTGTGAGTAGTTTTGAATTGAAGTGTATGTGTGATATGCAGTAATTTAAATCCCTAAACAGATGATTTGTTTAAAATTGTCTTGACACTTTTTTAGGCCTCTCTCCTAGGTTACTGGTGTATAAATAGCATTGGTATGGTAGATTTTTGTAAACTGGGTGCAGAATTAAACTGTTCTTAATGAGGTGGGGGTTTGGGAGTTGTAAATATCCCTGTCATGGTGAAAGGAAATAAAACTTGGAGGCTGGCTTGATGGCGTGGAGGGCTGAGGCGCTGGTGGATCACTTACCTTTTGCGCTGCCAATGGCCCAAGTTTGGAGGACTGCTGTCCTCTCCTGGGAGGGGGATTAAGCCATACTGCTCCCAGACTAGCATCCTATGGGTGCATGGTGGCAGGCAGTTGGTGCAGCTCTGTGTGGAAATGTCCAGCGGCTAGAGCATGGTGCTTGCGTGCCTCTACACGCACATACACCCGCGTCATTGCACACCGTCGGGCAGTGGAGCAACAAAATAAGGAAAATGCCTGAGGTCAGTGAATGACACTCGTTGGTGGGGTGTGGGTTGGGGCTGATAGCCTGGCCAGTCCCAGGGCCAATAAAAAGCTTGATTTAAAAAAAAAAAAAAAAAAAAAAAAAAAAAAGGCCTTGGAGAATGTTCATTAAATATTGAGTGTTCATTAAATAATGCTGCACATAATACTCTGTATGGCTTTATTTACTGCTTTTAAATTTTTTCAGCAGGGCATTCAGTCTTATTCTGTAGCCAACAATTTTATAAGTGGTAATTTTAAGTTCCTCTTTTCATGAAATGTGAACTCGACACTGTACATAATACTTGTCTTGAGAATGATTAGCAGTCTGAAGCTGTTTAGCTCTGAGCTGAATACCTGCTGCAGCATGTCAGCCGAAAAATGCGGGCTTTTGCCAGATAGCTGTTCAGTTTCAGTTGCTCTGAAGGTATCCTCTTGTTGCTTTAAATTGAATTTCTGTCTCTCAGTAGCTTATGCTTGGCTATGCTGAAACACAGAGGGCTTTGAATAGGTTACAGATACTGTTACTGTTTTGTTACTTTTTAGAATGTTGTGACTTTTCACTGTACCGCTCATAGGGCATCGTTAATTAGAGAAGTCGTTTTTCTTTCAAGAGAAACATTTTTTCACATAATCCTGGTACAAAAATGTTACATACTAACATACTAAAATGCCAGCAGAATAGGCCTAACGGTCTTTCGTGTCTGCTCGTTTGGTCAGCCCCCACCCTGGGTGCTGACCTTGCTGTCCCCCTCGCCTTCTCTGGCTTCTCCCTTCCCAGTTCTGGATATTCTTGCTGCATTGGATTTTGCTTCCAGAACCCTTCCCCTGTACCTGTCCCACCCCCTCTTGAACGCCTCCACTGTCTCTGCCTCCACCAGCCCCCTAGGCAGTGCATTCCATGGCTCCACCACCCTCTCAGTGAAGTAACACCTCCTCCTTTCTCCCCTGAATCTTCCCCCCTCCAGCTTCCACCCATGCCCTCTAGTGGCCCCTTCCTCCTCCTTCCTTTGAAGCACCCTGACTGTTCCTCCCCTATTTACCCTCTTCATGTACCTGAAGACCTCTATCATGTCCCCCCGGTCCCTTCTCTCTTCCAATGTGTACATATTTAGCTGTTCGAGCCTCTCCTCATAGGTCCTGTCCCCCAAGCCCCAAATCATTTTGGTTGCCCTCCTCTGGACCCTCTCCAGGAGGTTAATGTCCCTCTTTAAGTGTGGCCTCCAAAACTGCATGCAGTACTCAAGGTGCGGCCTCACCAAGCAGTTATACAGAGGGAGTATCACTTCCCTCCTTCTGAGGTGATCCCTTAGCGATGCATCCCAGCATCTTGTTGGCTTGGCTGCTGCCCTCCTACAAGTCTCAGGTTGTTCATCTTGACATCCACCACCACCCCAGGTCCCTCTCAGCCATCGAGACTTGTAGCATTTTCCCCAGGGTGTACACTTGGCCTGGGTTCTGGCCCCAGGTGGAGTACCTTGCATTTCCTGCATTGAACCTCAGCTTCCACTTTCTAGACCATCTTTCCAGAGCCTCCAGGTCCCCTGTGGGCCACCTCCCCTCCTCCCCATCCACCACCGCCCCCAGTTTCGAGTCATCTGCAAAGAGACTCATCTCCTCCTGATTCCTGTCCTTATGTCAGATCGTGAGGCGTTGAACAGAAGGGCCCAGGACTGATCCCTGTGGGACCCCACTAATGACCCTCCTTGGGGATGAGACTATCCCACCAACTATGACCCTCTGGGTCCGGTCCTGGAGCCAATTGCCTATCCATCTGATCATCTGGTTCCCACCCCCATTTCTCCCAGCTTATCCAACAGGCCCACATGAGGAACAGAGTCAAATGCCTTGCCGAAGTCTAGAAAGAGGACATCCACTGGTCTACCCAGGTCCAAGGCACTTGTCACCCAGTCATAGAACTCCACCAGGTTTGTCTGACACGATTTCCCCGGGATGAATCCATGCTATCTCTTGTCCAGGCACCCTGACTTATCCAGGTTCCCCCCAGCCTCTCCTTGACAATGCCCTCCATCACCTTGCCCACCACCGATGTCAGGCTGACAGGCCTGTAGTTCCCTGCCACCTCCCTTGATCCCCCCTTGTGGATAGGCACTATATGCGCCACCTTCCAGTCCTGGGGCACCCACCCTGTCCTCACAGAGATGGTGAAAAGCTCCGCCAGGGGTATCGCCAGGACATCTGCAATTTCCTTCAGCACTCTGGGATGTAATTTATCCGGCCCCGGTGCTTTCTCTGTCTTAAGGGAGCTGAGGGCTTCCCTCACTCTCTCTGCTGTGATTTCCACTTCCGGTACCTCTTCTCCCTGCTTAGCCCTCCCCCCACCTGCCAGTGATGCCTCCCCCTCTCCCCAGACCTGCCCGATCGGTAAGGGTCCCCCCTCCTCAGTATCTCTGTCTCCTCCCATGTATGATGCAGCACCCCCATTTTCCCTGGTGAAAACTGAGGTGAAGTACTCATTTAGTACCTCAGCCTGCTCCCCTGGGTCTTGTGCCCATCTCTCCCCTGATTTAATCCTGGTAATCTGCCCCTTTCCCCTTCGTTTTTCCCCAATGTATCTAAAGAACTCCTTGTTCCCTCTCCTGATTTCCCTGGCCAGGTTCTGCTCCTTCCTTGCCTTAGCCGCCCTCACCACTTTAGTGGCCCTTCTAGCCATCAACTCGTACTCCCCTCGATCCCTTTCACTCCTTGAGCACTTGAATTGCTTATAGGCTGCTTTCTTTCCCCGGACCACCTCCTGGACCTCCCTGGTCCACCAGCAGGGTTTTTGGGCCCTACCGCATTTTCGTCTTACTCTTGCACAGGTGCTGGTAGCATGCTGCACCCCTCTCCTGATGATTTCCCACCTACTATCAGTTATAAGAGCCTGCAAGGTATAAATAATCAGCTAAATTTTCCAGAAATGTTCTTCCCAGTTTGGGCAGGAGTAACACGTGTACTGTAGGGAGCAACAAATTAAAGGAACTCAGGGAGGCAATGTGGCCTAGTGGGTAGTGCCCCCACTTGGGCATCAGCTGGTTGAAACCCACCTAAAGTCAAAATACTCAGCAGTTGTATTTGTTAGTCGGCAAAACATGTATTTGTATAGTTCTGTAGCATGAATATATTTCTGACATAATTGGATTCATTAATGGTATCTTTTTATTTCCCTCAGATGTTTTTAAAACCGCTTCTATTACCATTTTTTTATTTAATGACTCAAGTCATTAAAAATGGCCACTGCTAGCAATATTTAAAAATCCCTTTCTGTCAAGGTTTCTTTTTGACTTTAAATATTGGATTCAGAGGATGCAAGCTTACATTTCTGATGGTAACAGCACAGCAGCACACCAAAATGTTTAATTCATAGTGTGTGTGTGGACAGAGACTAGGGACTTTTAATACTCCATATCTCAGTTCCGGCATGAAAAACAATGTAAAGAAAAAAATAGATATATTGCAGTTTTTGCCAGAAATACATTATTACTAAAAAAGCTATATTATGATTTTTTTTCCCCACTAACAAATACTGCTGCTTTGAGCAACTCACTTAACCTCTCAGTGCTCCAATCCAGCAAACTGCACTAATGGGTAGAAACAGGATGTTATTGCTCATAGAGGTTAGCCTGGGTAAATAAATTGTGGAAAAAATGATATCATATGGATGACTTGTTGATACTTTATTTATCCGCAGATAAGCAACACCCTCGGAATTCTGTAGCTCTGCAGCTGTAGAACTGGTCACAGAACTGTAACCTTGTAGCTTGAGTGGTGCTTTTCATTTAAAAATGCTAGTCTTTCAACACGGGGTGCGTCTGTCATTCCTTACGAGAAGCTAGATGTTCCCTTTGCTGTAGACAGGTTGAAGACTATAACGCAAATACACCTCGTGATATCTTCCTGAAGCCACTGTAGCGTCTTCCTCTGTTTGTCTCCTGCCTTGCAGGCAGTTGGTCATGGACCGAGTTGGCTCTAGAATTAGATTAGGTTTTGTTAGTCTTTGACTTAGTTTCTCTGCCTTCTTCCTACGCTGTTTTCTTAGGCTTGGCCTACCTCCAGCTAGTGTTCTGATGCATCTGAGATTCACCATGGCAACTGTCTTTGATGCCTTTTCTTCCACAGTTGTCCACGCCAAAAAAGGTACAAAGACTGCAGGATAGCATTAGCCACCAACGGTCTGGGTATGGGCTCCACAGGTGAGCAGCTATGACTGGCAGCTGATTTCTCTTATGTTGAAAACAGTTCTTTCCCTCTTGTTCACTGTCTGGGACCTGGCATTATGATTTCTTTACACTAGCTGCACAATAGTAGAATCTTGAGTTCTAGTAGCGTTGGCGTACAAGTTGCAGGAACAGCACCCATCCACACCTCAAAGGCAGTGTTCTCTGCAAGCTGCATGTCAGTTATAGTCACAAAGGGCAGGTTTTCATGCAAGCTGTGTGATTTGGTCTGCAGACCTTCTCTTTTCCATGCAGACTGTGTGATACAAGTCAGCATTGGTTGCTATGTTAATGCTCATTAGGGTTGCTACTGCGCAAAACACACAGAGGCTGGAAATAAACTGTTAGGATTGTCAACCAAAGGTCCACAAAGTTTGGAAATGTGGTATTGGGGTTCTTATGTGTAACACCTTACCACGTCCCCCACCCTCATGACCCAAGGACAGTCTGCAGCTACAGGGCCATACATCAGTGGTATGGTGCCTCATACAGGGTGAACATATTAAAAATTGGTATATAGCAACCCTAATCCCCCCCCTACCCTTGTGACCAGGGTGGAACAAATAAGTTAACTAGGTTGCCAATGTCTAGTAAAACAGTTGGCTTTGCTGCCACATTTTGATACTTATTAGTCAACTAGGTATCTGCTCATAAGTGATTTTTGAGTCATTAGAAATGATGGCCACTAAAAATATTTAAATTGGATACCACATTTTATAACATACTAGCAAACTGACCATCAGCTAACAAATTTTGCACACCATGATGGTGACACAAGGCCAGATGTGCAGGTCTAGCACCATCCTACAAAGCTGTGCTCTGTTATATGACTTTCTGAAGGTTTAGTGGTAAGCATTAAACTATTTTTTTTTAAAACACAAAATGAATTTCTGAAAAACTAGACCCCCATCATTTACCATACAAAGTTGTTTAAATTGGACACATTATGGGCTAACCTGATATGTAAATTATATTCACCAGGGAAAATGTTATTAAAAGATGTTTGTGCAGCAGCTGCAGCATTACAGAACTCCATTTGAGTAGTAGTAGGGAAAATATGTGTAGCGTTTGCAGATTACATAGATTACATAGATCATACAGAGCATAAAGACAATTGTCCGTGAGCTCGCAAGTTGTGTCTTACCCATACCTATATATCTTTTTTTTTTTTAAAAGGTACTCGTCCAATTGTGTTTTAAACTCATGCATGGTACTGCTCTCAACAATTTACTTTGGTAAGCTGTTCCATACCTCTGTTACTCTATTGTTCAGCCAATATTTCCTCCTAATAGTATTGTACCTCTCCTTGAGTAGTTGAAAGCTATGAGACCTAGTATCATAAGTTTGTTCTCTTTTTTTCAGACCCAAAAGATCCCACATGTTAGAGTCAGTCCATGCCCTGTAGATCAAACACAGATCACCCCGTAATCTACGATATTCCAAGGGATACAAATTCAAACAACGTAGCCTTTCTTCATAGTTCATTCCCTCTGTCCACTGAATCCTCTTTGTCACCCGCCTCTGGACCCTCTCCACCAACTCAACATCACCCCTCTTGTAAGGGGACCAGAACTGGACACAATACTCCACATGCGGTCGCACCATCGCAATGTACAGCGGCATCACCACTTGCCTGTCCCTGCTCCTGATGTGTCTCGCTATACAATTTGCTATGCCACCAGCCTTTTTAACCACGGTATTACATTGTAGCCCAAAATTAAAATCTTGGCTAATCATAATCCCCAAGTCCTTCTCCTCACTGACTACCTTTAACGTGGTCCCCCCCAGAGTATACCGAAATCTATTGTTGTTTTTCCCAAAATGCATAACATTGCACTTATCGATATTAAATATAGATTGCTTCCGATCAGCCCACATCTCCAATCTATTTAGTGCCCTTTGGAGGACTACCTGATCCTCGAAGTTATTAACCGTACTCCCAATCCTAGTATCGTCCGCTAATTTAGACATCCAGACACCTGATTCAACTTGCATTGATGATATATACAAATTGAACAAACACGGCCCCAATACCGAGCCCTGGGGGAACCCGCTAGTCACTCCGGCAGAACTAGAAAATTCTCCCTTCACACAAACCCTCTGGGTTCTTTCAGTGAGCCAATTCCTTACCCATTTTGTAACCAATAGGGTAGACCAATCTCCTGCAAAGACTCCACAAGCTGTTTATGTGCTACCTTGTCAAAAGCCTTATAAAATCCAGGAACACAACGTCCACTGATTCACCCCTGTCCATAGCCCTACTAACTTTATCATAAAATTCCATCAAGTTAGTCTGACACGATCTACCCTAGTAAATCCATGTTGCGTCATATCAATCTTGCCAGTGCTATCAATAAAGTCGACAATATAGTCCTTAATTATACCCTCCAAGATCTTTCCCATGACCGAGGTCAAACTAATCGGCCTATAGTTTGAAACCTCCTGTCTACTACCTTTTTTATGTATAGGTATGACCAAAGCTTGTCTCCAAGCCTCAGGTACCTCTCCTGTATTAATACTTTTTTGGTATAGGTATGTTATAGGCTCCACCAATAATAGTGCCATTTCCTTTAATACCCTTGGGTGGATCCCGTCCGGGCCTTGCGCCTTATTCTGATTTAACCTCCTTAATCTAGTTAGGACATCCACTGGGTCAGTTCTTAAAGGTAGTTCCCCCTGTTTAACCGTCACACTACTGACAGGGAACTGGGAATCATTACTATAGACAGATGTAAAATATATACTATATTCCTCTGCAAGAGCCTTATTATCGCTCACAATACTTCCTTCCTGGGTTTTTAGAGGTCCAATAGTGGTAGTTTTACGTTTTTTATTGTTGATGTAAGCATAGAAGGCTTTATAATTATCCCCTACCCTTGTTGCTAGTGTATACTCATAATTGCTTTTAGCCCTTACTATAGCTTTTTTTACTGTTTTAAGACTATTCCTGTATACCTCCCAGCCTTTCTCAGAGTTGATTCTTCTTGCTACATGATAATTTTTATTTTTAGTTTTGAGCAGACTTTTAATTGTTGTATTCATCCAGGGTGCAGTTTGATTTCTTGACTTATTATATTTGTTTCTGACTGGTACATACTTATCAACTACCCCATTTAGCTTTACTGTCAATAACTCCCACATATGAGCTACTGTCGAGTGTTGAAAATCTTCGAACCAGTCCCATATGGCAAATTCTTGGCCCATCTGAATAAAATCAGCAGCGTTATATTTATGAACTTTAGTAATCCCTTATTTTCTCCAAGATTACCGGAGTACTGAAAGCACACCATATCATGATCACTTGAGCACAAGGGTGGGTGAGTTCTGCAGTTTATTATGTTATCTCCTGAGTTACTTAGTACCAAATCCAATATATGATTCTGTCTGGTATTTGATGTTACATGTTGATCCAAGCCACCCAGACTAAATGCCTCTAAATATCTAGTTTCTACAGCTGTACTAGACCTCCAGTCTTTCCAATCTATACCAAGGAGGTTTAAATCTCCTACTATTATTACTGTTCCATCTACTTTTAACTGATTTACCAGGTCTAGGATAACATCATCATCCTTCAGTCTTATTGATGGTGGCCTATATATTACTGCCAAAATAATTTTAGGTGCTCTGGGTGGACTTATCCTTACCCAAATAGCCTCCACATCCTGCCATCTAGTTGTATCCACACTTTTCGCAATAATATCCTCAGTAATATATAAAGCAACCCCCCCACCTTTGGATTGAGGCCGGTCCCTGTAATATAATACATACCCCTGGATCTGTCTATCCCAGGTATCCTCGGATTGCCACCATGTTTCTACTATTGCACAGATATGTATCTTTTGATTTTTTAACACTAGCTGTAACTCATCGAACTTGCTAGTTAAACTCCTTGCATTAAGTAAGATGAACTTCCAATTATTTGGTGTTAATCCAGTTTTTAAATCTCGCACATCCCCCTGCATATTTTTTTAAATATCTCCCATCCCCCTGCATATTTAGTTTAAATGGTTTTTTACCCTATTTTTAAGTTGTTGTGATAACAAACGTTTACCTATTTTGTTGAGATGTAAACCATCCCTTGCGAACAGCTGCCCATTTTGGAAATTATGCCAGTGATCAAGATAAAAGTAACCCTCCCTTTTTGCCCATTGCCTCAGCCAACCGTTAAGCCTACATATTGTCTGGTTTATATATTCATTAGCCCTTGGTATGGGCAAGATCCCCGAGATTAGTAACTCGCACCCTCTCCCTTTTAATATGCCCCCAACTGCCTCAAAATCCTGCTGAATATCCAGAATGCTCCTTTTACCCACATCATTTGCTCCTATATAGTACAGTAAAGGAAAGTAGTGTTTTCAGTAATCCTGGTAGCAGGTTCTTAATATCCCTTATGCCTGCTCCAGGTAATATGCTGACAGTTGTATATTCATTACCCTGCTTGCATAGGTCAGTATCTGCATATCTTAGCAAAGAATCCCCAATATATAAAATGTCTCTTGGTGAACTGCTAGATAGACCCTGAATATGGGATGGCAGATGCTGTGCTATATTGTTACGGGTATCACATTCCTTCTTGTTTTCGTAAGGGTCAAGCTCAGTATCCAGTGGGCATGTTGGTAACTCTTTATTTAGTGTGCTTGTGCTTACTCCACATGCATAATGGGGAGCCAACTTTGCATTTCCCTGCTGTATTTCTTCCTCTTCAGCTATGGACAGTACTTGAAACCTATTTGGTGTCAAGATGTTTGAGTCCCCCCCGATGTTGCGTCTACCCCTTTTAAATGTTCCTTTTCTGGGGACTTTAGACCAATTACCTGGGCTTATAGCTATCTCATGTGGAAATACCACCTGGCTGTTTCCTTCCATAGTAGCCTCCAGACTGTTATGCATATTTCCATCGGCTCTGGTGTCAATATACTGTTCAGGTAGGGATATATCTAACTGTACTTGTATCCTCCTTTTTAATTCGAGGATTTCTGCCTTTAAATCCCTTATCTCAACACATTTACTACATGTGAAGAACTGCTCATTATCCCCTACCCTGAACATCTCGCATTCCCTACACCATGGCATTTTTAACCTCAATATTTACTTACTGCTTCTATAGCCTCCTAGAAGCTCAGCCACCTCAGCTGACACAGCCGACACGCAGCAGAGCAGCGTGTCTCTGTAGCATGACGTGTACCCTGCTCTTGCTCGCCCTGCTCGCACCTAGCCGCAATATATATGCACCCCACCCGGAAGTAGCGGGTGCACCTCTCGGCTGCTTCGCAACAAGAGTTGCTCTACTTTCAAATTAAAAGTGTAACACAGTGAAGCTCCAAACAGTATTGGGCTTCGTTTTAAAATATTATGTATAACAGCAACATACAGATAACCTTGTGTAAAGCAGCTGTACAACCACTTTTGGGTGAACTCCAATTTGTAGCATAGTTTATTGCTGTGCTATACCAGGTGAGATACTAGCTGATAGTCACTCATTGACCTGGACATCAGTGACCACTAACTTGTGACTCTGCCACTTCTGAGGTCATGAAGGTTGTTATGAACTCAGGACCATATTTCATATATCTCACGTTAGCTCATAGCGTATTCCCTATATAGTGTTTGTATTTACGCAGTATAGACCTGCAGGAGGAGAGAAAAAATACATGAAACAAAAACCTTGCAAATCATCACCAATACACTAGGGTAAAATTGATCTACCATAAGTCAGTCCTCACCATTGATTGAGGAGGCACTAGGACCCAGCGGGAACAAAGCTTTTGCCAGGGGACCGGCCACGGCTACTGGGCACAGCGCATGCGCACTTGCACGGGTGCTACGCATCAGCCAATAACTGTTGCCAGCTCCCTTACAAATCTCAGGTCTGTTCTTCCTGCCATTGAGAGCACAGTGTGGGAGCACAGCACCTCAGTTTTATTCGTTGCCACTGTTTTCTACTGCATCACAGCTATTTTAGTTTTGTTGGCGTTGTTTCTATTTGTTATTTTCTATAGTACCAAAGTCCAATTAAAAAAAGGGTTGAAATCATTGAAGAAAGTCAGACAGCTGCCAATTATGTGTCATTGTCTCTGTGGGACACAGATGGCTGTTCCAAAATGGTATCAAACCTTTGTGCCCTGTCTTGGACCATAACATGGTATGGATGCATGCAGTGCCTGCTTTTCCATGGACCACAGCACCCTAGAGAACTGTGTGTTGAAATGGGGTCCCCAACTTCGGAGGTAGGCGTCGTATGCAGATGTCCAAGATCAGGTCACTAGGCCTTTCCCCTGGACCCCTAAATCATTGGAAGTACAGAGTTCTCATCAACCTCACCACGCTTAGCCATTGGAAACTCTGGTGGTTGGGTCTGGTGAAAAATCTACTCCTTCTGGGTGGTCGAATGCAAACCCTGCATAGTCTGTCTGTCCTGAGCAGCAGATGTTCCTGATGGCAAGGTAGCAGCTACATGTTTAGTCTACACTGATGGGCACCTCAATGTCATCCTCTACTGTCACCCATGCTGTTATTGGTGTTCATGGTGACAACGTGGCGGGTGGCACTGGGAACAATGTTTGTCCCCTCTCTGACACTGTTTGTGGTGTCAGAAGAGGGACTGGCAATGAAGCTGTTTTCTAAGCTCTAGCTGGTTCCGAGGTTGTCACCATCCATGGTGTTGCTAGCAATACCAAGGAGAGTGGTGGCACTGGACACAGTGACAGAAGCAGAGGCAACCATGGTGTCAGTCCTGGGCTTGGTACCAAGCGAGGCGCTGATGGCAGTGTCATTCCAGAATCTGGTATCATTTGCAGCACTGGGGAGGGTGATGACTCTGGGGGTGATATTGAAGTTAGCACTGAGCATGCTGTCAAGGGTGGTGCCAGCTGCACTGACATGGAGGACCCCATCTCTGATGCTGTTGTCCATCCTGAGCCTGGTGCTAGAGGCAGTGCCAACTCTGGGTCACATGGTGACCCAGAGGCAGTGTTTTGTCCAGAGCCACTAGTCATCACTGCCCCTGGTGAGGACTGGGGTCACCCTATGGGTCCTTTCCACTTTCCTCATCTGGGGGTTCCTCCCCATGGGCACCAGTCAGGTCACTGTTCGGATGTAGGATGACACCTTTTGGGTGAATCTGCTAGGCCCCATACACAGTTCTATAGCCCAGGCCATGACTCTTAAGACCAGGAGTCTGATCTCTTTCTAGCAGGGCCTTGCCTTTTCCAAAAAGATTACCCTCATTCATAGGCCCTGAGGGGGCCACCAGCATGGGATCAACACAGGGATTTCTTTGGTACCTTAGAGAGCTGACATGGAGAGTCTGACAGGGCCTGGTTTAGGCCTTTCTCCCCGACAGCAACGGTCGCTGGAGCCGGTGCTCAGTCTCCACTGATATCCTCCCTTAGAGGACAACAAAACATTTATCCACCTGCCTTGGTCTGATCACTTTGTACCAGTGATTCTTGTTGAAGATGCCCCAGGCACTCGATTTGAATGCTTTTACAATCCACAGTCTGACAACCCTGCCGTTGGGACCCCTTGGAGTTCCCAATCTTGATACTGTTATTGTTTCATCATGGCCTCGAGCCTTTGAGGAGGCATCCAAGACAATATGGAAGCATCCCTTCTCCAGTCCACCCATCCTCAGGACCTCCTCATATGTTATCACTTACCCACAGGGTTCTCAGGTGACTTACTTCTCCTTTCCTCAGGGCTTGATGTGCTGAAGATCCCATCAGGACTTCAGCGCCCCCTGCACGACCAACTTTCAGAGACAGATTCTGCTCAGATGGATGCTTTTGGCAGGAAGATTTTCACCTCGGCAGTGCCCTAATGTGCATTGCTGCACACCAGGCACATATGGCCATCTATGACTGTTGCCTATGGTTGCAGCCAAGCACACTCTTAGCTACACTGCTGCAGAGTGAGTCGGGCAGGCCATTGACTTTCTGCTCAGGGGCTGGAGGTGGCTTGGCACCAGTTCACGGCATTCTACAATGCCAGCAATGTGACCGCCAGGTTAGCAAGAACTGCAGTCTGTATCAGGTGGATGGCATGGCTTCACCTCTCCTGACTGGCACCTTTTACCTGGCATAAGATGCTTAACTCGCACTTCCAGGGGGCTTATTTCTTCTCCCCTAGGGACAGGCAGGAACCCTCCTGCTCCTGTGCTACAGGAGCCCCTACTTAGTCATGATCAGTCTCTGGTCTTGCCAGGCCTGTAAGGAGCCTGTGCCCTCAGGTGTTTTCCTCCACACAGAGGGCTGAGGATATCTGTTACCCTCAAGATGAGTCAGCTTCTATCTCAGAAAAGAAGGGAAAGCTTTATATTCAGACCCATAAGTGTGAATCAATGATTAAGATTGTTTTTGGAAGAAAATGAAGTTAGGTACTTCCCGTAACCGTTGATCTTCTAGAAAATCTTCACCATTGATTGCCCCAAACGTTTATCATCCTCTACTCTAGCAGAGCCAGGGTCTCTTGGCAGCTTACCCAGATAGTGTTAACTGGCTCCATCTAGTGCCATTGCAGCTCCCCAGTTGTACTCCCTATAGAAACATAGAATTTGACGGCAGATAAGGACCGCTTGGCCCACCCAGTCTGCCCATTTCCCTACCTACTGGATAAGCTGCAGATCTTAGTTAACCAGCAGCCTACTTCTTCCTACCCCCACCCCCTAGAATTGCCTTATGACTGTCACATGAATGCTTGAATTCCACCACGGATTTTGACTCCACAACCTCCTCCGGAAGGCCGTTCCATGCATCCACAACCCTCTCTGTGAAAAAATACTTCCGTAAATTACCTCTGAGCCGCCCCCCCATCTTCAAATCGTGCCCTCTTGTTCTTGCACACCTCTTTTTTTGAAAGATGCTACCCTCTTGGACTTTGTTGATTCCCTTGAGGTACTTGAACGTTTCTATCGTGTCCCCCCTCTCCCTCCTTTCCTCGAGGCTATACATATTAAGCTCCTTTACGCTCTCTTCATATGTCTTCCGGTGCAGACCCTGCACCATTTTAGTTGCCCTCCTCTGGACAGCTTCCATCCTGTCTATGTCTTTGCGGAGATTGGGTCTCCAGAACTGCACACAGTACTCCAGATGGGGTCTCACCAGCTGTCTGTACAGAAGGATAATAACTTCCTGTTTTCTACTGGTGATGCCTCTCCCTATGCAACCCAGTGTCCCCCCAGCCCTCCTTGCTGCCCTCTCACATTGCTTGCCCACCTTTAGGTCATCTGATATGACTACCCCCAGGTCCTTTCCATTTTTGTTGTTGTTAGTATCTCACCCCCATTGTGTACCCTTCCCTGGGTTTTGTTTCCCAGGTGCATTACCTTGCACTTCTTAGCATTGAATCTGAGCTGCCATACATTTGACCATTCCTCTAACCTTGCCAAGTCCCTTCTCATCCTTTCCACCCCACCCTGTGCATCAACTCTGTTGCAGATCTTGTGTCATCTGCAAAGAGACATACTTTTCTTTCCAGTCCTTCTGCAATGTCGCTATAAAGACATTGAGAGGACCGTCCTAATACTGAACCTGCGGCACCTCACTAGTAACCCTCCTTTCTTCTGAGTGGACTCCATTTACTATTACTCTCTGTGTCCTATTCTCCAGCCAATTCTTTACCCAGGCTGTCATCTTGGGACCCACTCCCAGGCTGGCTAACTTGTGTATTAATCTTTTGTGTGGGACTGTGTCAAATGCCTTGCTAAAGTCTAGGTAGGCCATGTCCACAGCCCCTCCCTGATCTACTACTTTGGTCACCCAGTCAAAGAAATCTATCAGATTCGTCTGGCATGACCTTCCTGCTGTGAATCCATGGTGCCTAGGGTCCTGTGCCCCTCTGGCCTCTAGATACTCGACAGTTCTTTCCTTCAGAAGTGATTCCATCATTTTCCCTATCACTGAGGTTAAACTAACAGGTCTGTAGTTTCTTGCTTCTGCCTTGCTCCCACTTTTGGGAAGGGGAATCACATCTGCCCTCCTCCAGTCCTCGGGTACCACCCCATCCTCCCATGATGTGTTAAAAAGGGTAGTCAGTGGTGTCACTAGTTCTACCCTTAGTTCTCTTTAGAATTCTGGGATGAACTCTTCAGGCCCCATTGTTTTGTCCACCTTCAGTTTTAAGAGTTCTTTCAGAACCCTTTCTTCTGTAAATGAGCTGGTATCAACTTCTGTATCCAGAGTGTTTCTACGGTTTGTTTATGTACCTCCCCTCTTCATTTGTAAATACTAAGCAAAATATTTGTTTAGTATCTCTGCCTTACAGTCTCCTCTGCCCACCCTCCCTCCCTTTATTAAGCCTCACTATCCTCCCTTGGTCTTCCTTCGCTCCTGATGTACCTATAAAAGGTTTTGTCCCCTTCTTAACTGAGTTGGCTGTCTTTTCCTCGGTTTGGGCCTTTGCTGTTCTGACTGCCTTCCCAACCTCCTTTTGCTTTAACTGATACAGTTCCTGTCCTGCTTCTTCTGATTCCTTGTACTTCCTGAATGCTTT
This sequence comes from Neoceratodus forsteri, assembly GCA_016271365.2. Lineage (NCBI taxonomy): Eukaryota > Metazoa > Chordata > Ceratodontiformes > Ceratodontidae > Neoceratodus > Neoceratodus forsteri. The sequence continues at coordinate 622,179,129 of CM028131.1, forward strand.
CTTTTCTCTTGAACCTTCCTGCCACTTCCTTTGAGAACCATAGTGGTTTCTTACATCGTTTTGTTTTGTTTATTTGCTTCACACAAAGGCTCGTTACCTCTGTGGCAGTTTTTATTATTCCCCATTGTTCTTCCACCCCTCCTTCCTGCCCATTTGCTAGTGTATTCCTTAGGCACTCGCCCATTTTGGCAAAGTCAGCCCTCCTAAAGTCCAGTACTTTTGTCTTTATATGGCTTGACTCTATTGCTGTGTTTATTACTATGGAGTAGTTGTTTTAAAAATATAAAAAAACTTAAAACTAGGGCCCTCATACCAACAAAACAAAAAAAGGAAGGTGAGAGAAGGCAGCTCCTTTCCTCCCTTTTTCATTCTTGTCCTCCTTCCTGCCCAAGGTGTATTCCTTTCCTGAAGTAAATCTCTCTTTATTGCTAAATGTACTCTGTGCCTCTGAGCACTATCCACTCTAACTCCACTTGCAGCCGCACTGTCGTGGAAGAGTGCTGTGCACCTGACTGGATCAAGTACACTAGCTCTCACACAGGGTACATCTCTGTTGTTGCATATACCAGACTATCCTTTTGTTTGATATGCCCTTATTCTTCTCTTATACCATCTGGACTATGAGCTCACTACTCTAAGGGGTGCCTGCAGAGATGAACACATCTCGACTCCTTTGGGCTGTGTGGCCTTAAAGCTCTACATGCACCTGAGATGCCTTCCTTTTTTCCTAGACTGGAAAAAAGGGAACCTATTTTAACTAGCTATTCAGTCATTCCTTCATCACGTAACATGGGGTTTGGTTTTTCTAGGGGTCTGTGTTGTTTATTCCTATTTTGGTACATTGTACCATCTTAATTGCAAGGGGGTTCCAGTTCTGGGCATTTCCTATTGCTTTTCTGCCAGAGCCCCATGCTTTAGGGTTGCTGCATTAGCGATCCTTACCCATCTACTGTCTGGCAGGTGGTGTCAAGGCCCTGATTCCCTACCCAACTACCCCGATGCCATCTTGCCCTCCCTTTTTTCTCCCCACTTTGTTTCTTTCTTGGTGAGCAGAACTGAGGTTTGTGAGGGAGTCGACAATGATTATTTGCTGGCGTGTGGCAGCTTTTGTTGGTGTGCAGATGCTGTGCCCAGTAGCCATGGACGGACCCGTAGCAGAAACTTTGCTGCTGCGGGATTCTAGTGTCTCTAGCCTAGACCCAGAAGTGGTAATCAGTGCTGAAGATATTATGAAAGATCAACAGTTATGGTTCGTATGTAACTGTCGTTATTTTCATTTTCCTTGAAGAAAATATAAAAATGTCTTGCAAGAAAGAAGCATCCCATAGCACATCTGAACAGACATCAATAACAATACCAAGAAACAAGGAAGCTTGAATGCTGGGCCCAGACTAGACCGGATTGTTAAAATCCAGTCCAGCAAAACACATAACATTTGAACGCAGTCTTGCTGGATGGTACAGATTTGGTCCAGGGCCAGCGGTCCGCTTTTCACTCATACCCCCAAGGAGCACTGAAGATGACCTTTAAGGAAATGATGATGACTTGCAAGGAAAAGGAGTCCCTAACAAATAGCAATACATTCTGAACTCTATTGTATGTGAGGCCAAAAAGTTTAAGAAAAATATGAAGAACTAACAAAAAAACATTGTTTCACTTCTTTGTTCAATATCCTTCCCTGTTTAAATAGTGATACTTACTTTTAGCAAGTAGTAAACTTAGACATTGTAAAACATGTTGGGGGGGAAAAAAAATGACATTTGCATTGTACATTGCCTGCCACTTACTTACCTTGTAACATGGGTTGTTTTCTACAAGCCCCAGAGTCCAGTGAAGATGATCCGCAGAAGGTTCAATATGAAATAAAAATAATTTGTAATCCACAGAAGTGTTCAAACAGCTTTCTAACCCAGAGGTTTCTTCCAAATAATTTAATTCCCAGGTTAAGGAAAAAAAACTGTAATAAATCAACAGAGAAACATGATCCACAAGCACTCACCCAAAAACCAAATAAAAATATCTAAAGAAGGTGATTCTGAAAAGTAACCCGCATCTCTGTGAAGACAACGAAGTCCCCAAAATAAAAATAAAGCCCTAAAATAAAATAAATAAAAAATCCACTCCTGAAGGTCTAGCGGTGTAAATCCCACATCCCTGCAAAGACTTTCTCCCTTCTGTGTGGAGTTCCATTTGATGCTTCCTTACTCAGTGTCCACAACCATGCCATAAAGTGTGCTTTGCAATCTGAAGATTGTTTCCAGAACCACGAGTCTTTGAATATGTACGTCTTCTGGATCTTCCCATGTGCTATTTCTCCTCCATGACGCAGCAAACTTTACCATGCAGGTACACAGGAACAATCCATCCTGGAGGCCCTCTGGCCGGCAACTGCCTCTACTTCAAATTAAAAACAGTAACCACATCCAGTAATGTGAACAAACCTATCAGCTCCCAAAACCAATCCAGTCTAATTCCTGAGTTGTAACCTACCAGTCACAGAATGATATAACATGGGTACAGCTGAAGTGAACTAATCTGCGTCTTTTCCCCCCCATGGTACAGTAACCTATTGGGAACAACTCCTTTGACCCTTCTAAAAATACCCACAGGATCGCTTGATTTTCAGTGCTGTCTCTCTCTCTCCTCTATATATATATATATATATATATATCTTTCACCAATATATATCAAACTCAAAATAGCATGCAGTATGAATTTTTGGTCTCTCGCAGTTTCTGTATTACGGTCTGTCCATTTTTGTTTAGAGATCATTGGCAAATAATGTATTTGGCTAATTTTGATTATAGTGATAAACTGTGTGTCAAGTGTCTATTTTTTAGAGATTTCCATAAAATAATTACATTTCTTAATTGTTTTTTTTTAATCCAGATATGAACGATGTTGAGATAAGGTAATGAAAAGAGTACACTGTAATGCTTTGGTAGTTTGAATGTGCAATATTACTAGTGACACAAATGGTGGTGTCTCGTCTCTGGTTAAGGCTTGAGTGCTGTCAGCGATAGTCTTACAACTGCAGGCTGCATGCTGACAATCTGCAAGGGACTTAATTTCAGTGTCATAGTGTAAATTCAGTATTTTTCCAAATATGTTCCCCATTTATTTCAGTTTGTAGCACTATAACACCATATTTTTATTTTATTTATTTAGTCAGTCATAGGAATTACGACCATTTGAGTTACAGACTCATTTACAAAGGCTCCGTGTTGGCATAGTCATACATTCAGAGGCAGTACATTAGTGGGACATCACATTTCAAGTATTTACATACAATAGCCAAGGTGGCTGAAAATCTATACATGTAGTAGCTAGGGTATTGATATTATTACAGTGGAACAATTATAGAGCAAGTGCAGCCTCTGGGGCATTGTTGTAAGGGAGGAACAGTGATCTATACATTAGTGAGACAACACAGTTTAGGCAAAGTAATAGCTTGGGTGACTGTTGACCTATACATTTAGTAGCTAGGGTAATTGGTATTGGTACAGGAGATATAGTTACAGTGTGGGTGCAGCCTCTAGGGCATTGTCATATAGCAGAGACAGAGATCTGCAGCAAAGATGTCCTAAACAGTTAGTCCTACACAATTGGTAGCCATGTTAAAATGCAGCGGCCTAGTGCAGCTCCGTGCAGGTCAGTTAGGAGGATTAGCAGTTGCACTGGCATTGGCGCAAGGAGAGAATGTGTATTTTTAGGATGGTCTTGAAGTGTCCTAGATTGGGAATGGAGGTAATGGCTGGGGGGAGCTCATTGTACCAGGCAGGAGCTCTATAGAGGAATGATCTCTGAGCTAGGGAGGTTCTGACCCTGGGCACTGTCCACAGATGTTTGTTGGCAGAACCTTTTGCTCCTTTTGCTCCATTTGAACCTTTTGCTCCTGTCAGTGTTGAAGCTGAGTTATCGATGTAAACCACTTCTTCTTTTGAGGAGGATTTTGATAATGTGTCCTGTAATCCTCCTGGAAATTGGAAGGTTTCTTTGGTGAGTCTGATTATTTTAAATACTCATACTGTTTTATGAGTTTACTTTTATTTACGGAATAAATGAGGCTGCCTCCACAGAGTAGACTATGTATTCCTAATGATTCACTCCAGTGCATGTTGAGCAGTCCATCAAAAACATTATATAAAAATAGATCATGTATTTGTTTGCATCATAAAATGGTCATTCTTCACACAACAGGAGTATATAATAAAATAAGTCCTGCATAGTCTACTACTACAACAAAAAAAGTAAGCAAAATAAAATTTTTATAAACATAACAGACCCACGATCTTTCCTGCACTTGTGCCACTAGGAAGATGTTCAGGAGGCTGCATTTGTACAGCAGCCGCTCACATGCAGTTAAATTTGTGGGAAAACATTTACGCTATATGTGTATGTAGCCTTCTGATGAAGCCCCGATTTGGACATCTTAACAGGTGCACCTTTAGAGGTGAGGCATGCTTGTTTTTTGTTCTATAAATAATGTATATGCAACTCAGTAAACATTTGCATTTTTGCCAAGTGGCTGTTGAAACTATACATTACAGGACCTTGTTCAAAGTATAAAGCAGAGACAGAGTATACAAAAAAAAAAAAAAAAGATTTTGCTGTGCACCAGAGTTGAATCAGTGGAACACAAAATAAATTTATATCCACAAGGCATCTACTATTGAGTTACTGTGTTTTTAGAAGCAACAAATCTGACATATATCTATTTACGCCAGACATTTCAAGTAGGATAAACAGTTGGAGGCAGACAACAGGAAAGAACAAGAGTGAAAGTGAAGCGTGAGGCAGATTATCATAAACTGCTTGTGCTTCACAACAGCAAATGACATAATTCACTACTTGGCTGAAACTGCAAATGTGGTGTGAATTTCAGCCTATGAAGCGCACAAAACATAAGTAATGAATCACTACATAGAAATTATGGATCAGTTTTTATTACAATAAACAACATTATAATAATGCATAGAAAGAGTCAGCTGATTTGATTGGCTGAAAGTACCTCTGAGCCATGTTCAAACCACATATCGTATCACAAGCAGAGAATCACAACAGTCAGGAGCCCTTATTTTACTGTGAGGAAAATCTGTCTGTTTACCACGAGGCACTCAGACTGAATGATTTTCAGTTTTTCCACATTTCATGTTGTCCCACTAATGCTACTCCTGTAAACACTACCATCTTTATTGTTTTTGGAGACGTTTCCTTTTAAAATACAAAAGAAAAAAAAAAAAAACACCTGCATGGATTGCTTCCTGTGGCTGCCTTAGTGAGATTGGATGAGGGCAAGGAGGCAGAAACTGCATATCTCCCTGATAGGGTTGTCAGAACTAGTTCTAGAAAGATTAGAACCCTTTTAGAACCCATGGGTTCGAGTTCTAATTTAGAACTAGAACACCCATGGGTTCTAAGTGTTAAGGGTTCTAACTGCTAAAAAAAAAAAAAGCATTTTTTCTCCATACATTTCAAAAACAGGGGATGCCAGCCTGGAAAACAAACTAAGTATTGGGAATTACATGCTAAAAAAATGTTTTAGAGGGAGAAAATGAGAGAATGTGCTGCTCATATACAGATGTGCTAAAGGCATGGAATTGTGATAGTTGGCATTTGCACTTTTGAGAGGCTCAATATGTTTCTCTTTTCGGCATGTGCAGTGAACCAATATTATGGCTGTGCTGAGAGTGCAGCTCTTTTTATGTATGTTTTTTCTCCTCTCAGTATATTTATCAGTTCTTTATCTTCAATCCTACACACAAAAGAGTTTGAGTTCTAAAGAAGATTAGAACACTAGAACTGTTTGCAAAGTTCTAGCCCAGAACCAGAACCCAGAACTTCAGCAGGTTCTGACAGCCCTACTCCCTGAGTGGTGCTCCATGTTAGTGCTTTCGACTTAAAATAAAAAAACAAAATATACTACACGCACTGCTTGCAATGGCTGCCGTAATTAGACTGAGCGAGTAAATTGAAACTGCTCCTGTGTACATGTGTCAAGAACTTCAGCTAAAAACGAAATGTCCTACGTGCTTGCTATGGCTGCGCTAATGAGACCGAATGAATAAAGGAAAACTGCTCCTGTGCACCTGTATTCAGAACTTCAGCTAACTGCCAACCTATGAGTCAAAACAAATAAACTAATATGATTAAAAATACTTTATTATTATGTTGAAGCTTTTTTAGTATTTTACAGCTTTTAAAGTTGCTTCTCTTAAGAATTACTTTGTCTCAACCTGTTGAAACACACTGTTAAAACAGTATGAAATGGTTAATCCTGCCGAACAGTGTCTATCTCATTTCTATTTGTAGAATTTTTCTATACCTTGTTAGAAGTGCCACAAAGTAGTCTAGGGTGTGTGATTATGGGTTATAATCACACAGTTCTATTGGATGTTGTAAAGGCAACTGGCACAAGCGACTCATACTGAACAACACCCTTGAGAGTTGTGTAATTATTGACCCTGAATCACACACCCTAGACTGCATTATTGCTTACTTAATGAAAACACAAGTGAGACTGTATAGATACAGACAAGTGAAATAAAAAAAAAAAAATAACATTTGTGCGGCCTGGTGGCGCTGAGGATTGAGGCACTGGATGCCACACCTTGCGGTATGCCGGTGACCCGGGTTTAGGAGCAGAGTCGGGCCATCGGGGGTTGGCAGGGGAGAGGGAGGATCAAGCGTCCCACGACGGCTCTCCTCCCTCCGGTGTGGGTAAGGGGTCTACGTCGCTCTGCAGGGGCACTGCAAATAGCAGCGTACAGCTGAGGGTTGGAGCGTGGCAGGCATCACAGGGCACGAAATATAGCCTTTTTAGGTTTCCGTGGAAAGCTATTTCTAGCCCTGGAAATGTATTTTTAATGCCAGCATTTCCATGTGGAAATGCATGCTGCAATGTGCTGGCTTGACCACTTCGCAGCAGTGGCAGTAGTGAGCCAGTTCGCATGATTGTCCCCTTCTAAATTCATACGGGACGTGCATTGTCTCGTATTTACTGGTGCCCACATCTGACAAAAAATCTCTGTGGTCTCTAGCCTGGCACTGACTGTTTGGCTGTGCACTGTGGGTTGCTGTCACGAGCGGAGGTGGAGGTTCTGTGCATGCACAGCATCCCAATTGCTGTGGAGCTGGAGTTAATGTCATCACGTCCTCACTGACTCAACGAGAGAGCAGGAGAGAAGTGCTATCCACCTGCCCTGCATCATTGGCTTAGTTAGCGAGCGCTCTGAAGTCGTGGCCGTGCTGATGGGAGGTAGTAGTCAGCTTTTGGATTGAGTGACTGCTCCTGGATGGTGCTGATTGAGCGGCGGGTAGTGAAGCAGGAGAGGAGAGCGATGACTAGTCAGCCTGGCCAGACAGTAGGAGAGACACTGCCGCAGCTCCCATGAGGTCAGAGGAGATGAGAGACGGTTGGGCCGCCCACAGGCAGGCCACACCAGGGCGGCAGGCAGCCAGCTGCCAGGCCAGGCAGGGCCAGACTCCAGAGTCACAGTGGAGACAGTCCTCCAGAGCTGGCTGTGGCTGTGGGGGCCCGCTGGGGCTGGGGAGGGCCGGGGACTGAGGAGAGTTGTGTTGTCTGGTCGGAAGGACGGTGGTGGTCGGTGTGGTGCGGACGGGTCGGTGCCAGACCCTGTCATCTCGAGGACACTGGGCCTGAGGTTGTGGAGCAGCTGAGCCTAGGGCAGGCAGCCTGAGCCAGCAGTCAGAGCAAGAAGAGACTAGAAGTAGCAGCAGCAGATACTGCACTGGAGTGGCAGCACACTAAGTAGTCCTCTCCCAAGTTTCAAGTAAGTCATTGCTGTGCTCACTGCCCATGCTTTAAGTCTTAGTAGTTTTGCAGATTTGAGTGACTGAGTGAGTCTGAGACGAATCGACAGAGTCAGCCTGAGCTGGGGGAGGCCTGAAGTGAAATCCCTGCATTGCACATTGAGGTCTGTTGATGATTTTCTTTGTTGTGTAAGAACACCCTTTCCTACTCCCATTCTGGAGGTGCAAAACAACAATGTGGAAGTGTGTGATTTAAGGTGCAGCAATATGACATGGAGACTAGTGCAGGCCCGTAACATGAACAGCAGATCAGATGATCATTCGGGTTTTGTTGATATTTATTTGTCTCTGTCTGAGACATGGTGGTGGCCTGTATAGCAAGGATGCTTCAGAGTTTCTGTAATGGTAATGCACTACTACTATACCCGGCCTTACGTCAGTGCTGCTTACCCAGTCACCCAGCCACCACCAGCCTGTAGGTGTAAAATCCGAGATTCCAATAAATAAGGACACACAAAAGCGGTGTTTAACATTCATTCCCATATATGCCATATGGCGTCGGAACCATCTATTGCTGTAATGGACCCAAAATGGCCATCAGGAGCAAATGAGTTAAACACATTTTATTTCACATTATTTCAGTTATAAATCATATGTTATGTACCGTTTTGCTGACATAGGGATTTGGCTCAGTAGCACATAAAACACTATTTAATGTGGAAATATGACAGTGACCCAGGAAATGTAAAGTGCCAGGCTCTCATTTCCGGTGGAAACGTAGTAGCCTGACCATTATTTCTAACCCTACATTGGCACGTAGTGCACTGATGCCATTGCGCGTCCAGCTCCAAGGGGGAGAAAATCCAGGCAGAAAATTTTGGGGTGGTCGTGGCAGCTGATGGCCGTGTGCCATGCCCCCAGACCCGAGAGGTGCTCCCCCTAGGTATCAGGAGCCAGGTCCCTATGGGGGGATGCTGCATGCCGGCCTGCGTGGAGGAGAGCGTGTCACTGACCAGACTGGTTCCGGGGGCCGGCAGCCAGACAACTTGTCAGCCTGCTTCAAGAGGTAGGAGTTAAAGAATGTCATGATAAAAGAAGAAGTAACATTTGTCATTGATCTTGAAGCAACCCTTTAGCACCTGGCCTGTTACGAGTTTCCTTTTTGTTTTGGTTCAGTTGCTTAAAAATGCAAAATAATGAAACTATGATGAGGAGTAGGGGTCATACCGGTTGGGGGGCAGGGGTTGAGATCCCACCAGTTTGCCAAATTGTCTTCAATTTTACATCAAATCAGTCACTTAGATTTGTTTTCATACTGTGTTTAAAATAATAGACTTGGGAGAAACTGCTAAGCAACTTTTTATTTGAGGTCAGCGTGTATTTATCCATCTGACTTTTTTTAACTGAATTGACCAAAGGGTATCTGGTTCAAAGTAGTGTGTGTGTGTGTGTGTGTGTGTGTGTGTGTGTGTGTGCGCACGCGTGTCTGTCTGTCTGTCTGTGTGTGTGTGTGTGTGTGTGTGTGTGTGTGGTGTGTGTCTGTGTGTGTGCATGTGTCTGTGCGTGTGTGTGTGTGGTTACAGACCTGTACATTTTTTCATTAACTCATCTACATCTGATACGTGACCTGGATTATATGTGTTTTGTGGTACATGAAATAAACTGAAGGGATTTTGGATTTCTAGTGGTGTTCATCCAAACCTTTTTTTGATTGATTACAAGCGTCACGTGGATGACTCAAGGCTAAGACTCTCTAGTCACTTACTTTATAAGTAAAAGTAGCCTGGGCACTTGCACGTTTCGCTTGCTTCAGGTCTGACATTTTTCTCAAGGCCACAGCTAGAATCAAGCCACAGTCAATCAGGATGCAGGGATTTCCTTTGGGAAAGTTAATGGAATCACTGCAGAAGGAAAGGATTGTGGAATATCTTGAATCCAGTGAGTTACAAGACCCGAGGCAGCACGGTTTCACAGGGGGAGGTCATGTCAAATGAAACTCATAGATTTCTTTGACTAGGTGACCAAGGAACTAGATCAGGGTGGAGCACTGGATGTGGCCTACCTAGATTTCAGTAAGGTGTTTGACAGCGTTTCACATAGGGGACTAGTAAGCAAGCTGGGTAGCTGAGAAGTGGGTCCAAAGGTGGTAAACTGGATAAGAAATCGGTTAGGGGATAGGTGATGGGATGGTGGTAAACAGAGTTCACTCCAAGGAAGGGAGGGTGACCAGCGGGGTGCCTTAGGGATCAGTACTGGTACTGTGCCTCTTTAGTATCTTTATAAGTTACAGTGCAGAGGAGCTGGAAGGGAAGGTCTGCCTCTTTGTGGATGACACCAGCATCTTAAGGTGGCCATTGCGGGGGGGGGGGATTGGAAAGGATGAGCAGAGGCCTGGGAAAACTAGGGGAGTGATCAAGGGTATGGCAGCCGAGTTCTAAAGTGAAAATGTGCAAAATATTGCACTTAGGGCACAGAAACCCAGGAGCGGAATACAAAATGAATGGAGTGGTATTGACAACCACCAAGCAAGAAAGAGACTTGGGGCTAATCATATCAGATGACATAAAGTTGGCCAGGCAGTGTGACAATGCAGTAGGGAGGTTGAGTGGGATGCTCGGGTGCATAGGGAAGGGTATTACCCACAGAAAGAGGGAAGTAGTGTTGCCTCTATATAGAGTGCTGGTATGACCCCACCTAGAGTACTGTGTCCAGTTCTGGAGACCACATCTCCGGAAGGACATAGACAAGAATGGAGGTGGATCAGAGAAGGGCAACTAAAATGGTACAGGGTCTGAATCAAAAGTTGTACAAGGAGAGACTAAAGGACCTCAGAATGGGGGAGGTATGATTGAGCCCTTTAAATTCCTCATGTGGGTAAATAATACAGGAGGGAAGTATTTTTCAGAAGAAAAAGTGCTCAAAAATAGGGGGACGTGTTGTGAAGCTGGAGGGGGCAGATTCAGCAGAAATGTAAGAAAGTACTTCACAGAAAGCGTGGTTGATTCCTGGAACAGTCTTCCAACAGAGGTGGTGTGGGCGAAAACAGTGGTGGGTTCAAGAATGCATGGGATAATCACAAGGGAATCATAGTGGAAAGGAAGTTGGGGGGAGGGAGAAAGGGTTGTAGGTCAGGCGCAGTCTGCGTTAATAGTGTAGATAGGGAGAAAGGGCAGACTGGATGGGCCAGGCAGTTCTTATCTGCCATTAAATTCTGTTTCTGTTTCTGTTTCCTTGGCCATTTTATGTATGTACACACACGTGAGAAAATACATGTCACTGCCCCTTCCCCACACACACACTAATGTCCCTTGCCTGAAAGAAAGCTGCGATTTAGACTGTAAGATAGATTTTAGCAGTATGTTGACAGATGTAGGAATAAACATATAGAAGTAAGCAAGCATGCAACTTATGCAGTTGCTCGTTTTCATACCAAAAAAAAATCAGTCATACTGACTGATGGTACTTTTGTTTATTTACTATGCTTTTCCCACCTGCGCTCCTGACCGGCCCAGATCAGTTCTTCATTCCACCCAGCCCCATCTCCTGCCATTTCTCGGACTTCCCTTTCCCTCCCTGTTTCCCCATGGATGACCCCTCATGGGAAGGACTGCCATAGGCAGCCACAACTCTCCTGACAGAGGTTAAGTATCAGTGCAGGAGGGAGAGTCAAGTCAGCGGTATGGGACCAGTGGCAGATGGTATGCCCCGAAATCATTTTTTCCCCAATTTTCTACCCAGTTTGTGGATGTAATGGAAGCTCCATCTGCACGAACACACACACAGAGTATGCTGTGTGCATTGAAGCCGTGACGCGCCCCCTCCCCCCCCCCAATTACTGGCTTCAACTTGCACCACCACCTGGGGTCACCAATGTGGCAGTACTGTAGCAGAGACCAGATGCACTCCTTCCCCTGAGGAGGTGAGTGGGTGAATGGATGCTGGAACGCTCTGCCATCGTCCCCCACCTGGCCATCCGATGACCCAGGCTCGTTGCTGAATTTGGGTCACAGGTGTCCCATGCGATAGCACTAGTGTTGTGCCAATGGGCTGGCTGACCAAGAATAGGTTTTAAACATGCTGGCCTGATAGACACAAAGGGGTGCATTTCAAGCTGCGGTTTTAACAGGTTCACAGAACTGCAGAATGGTTTTAAAATAATCTAGTTATATTAAAAGCAAGTTTGTTTCAAAGTGTAACAGTGGATATATCAACAGTGATGCCAAAGGGAAAGGAGTACTCAGTTGACAATTACTCGCTAATAGTAAACAAAAAAAAAAGAGCATGTCAGTTTGACATTCAGAGAACAGGGGATCAAAAGACATAAACTACATGAATTGAGGAAAAATAATTGAACTAAATTCACAATTTGCAATTATCTCTAACTTGAACTTCTTAGAAACACACACACACTCTCTCTCTCTCTCTCTCTCTCAGACTGGGACACAGACATCCCTCACACATATTTTTTACAAATCAATTGCAGATTAGGAAAACTGTATGTAAAATATTCATACTTCAGGTAGATATAGCAAATAAAATATTACAAATGATTCCTTTGCAATCTGTTTATTAAAGAGTAAGCTACAAAAATGATCATGGGACTGGGGGAGTTGCTGAATGAGGAAAGATTGAGGGAGCCCAACGTGTATTTGCTGGAAGAGAGAAGGGAAAGAGGGGACATGATAGAGACCTTGAAGTACTTGAAAGGCATAAACAAAATCAGAGAGGGAGGATTGTTCTGCTTAAAGGGGGGAAACGGTCACTGGGGGGCACAGTCTAAGGTTGGAAGGGGGAAGGTTCAGGAGGGAGATGAGGAGGCACTACTTTACAGAGAGAGTGGTGGCAAGATGGAACGCATTGCTGGAGGAGTTAGTCGAACTGAGGACAGTGGATAGCTTTAAGTGGGGTTGGGATAGTGTCAAGGGCAGCATTAGTACAGACAAGAATACAAAGGGGGGAAGACCAGGAAAGGGGAGGAAGGGAGGGATTTGGGTGGGGGTGGGGCTGGGGCAGCTGTAGTAATATGACACTAAGAGCTGCACAATTTGGCAGACTTGATAGACCTGTGGGCCTTTTTCTGCTGACAATTTCGTATGTTTGTAACTAATTAGCAATTAATTAGTTTAACCAAACAGACGACATTGTATACCTTGTAGTACCCCTCCTTCACAAACACTTAACTCTTATAGTTTAGTTTTTAATTTTTTTTAATTACATTAGATTAAAGTTTTTGTTTGTGTAGAGTTGTTTTTTCTGTTTGTAGTTAATCTATTATCTCCTCCTCTACTGGTGTAGGCATCCTTCCGACTGCACCCCCTCAGCCGCATCACCTGACATCCCAGGGACTTAGCGTCAGTCCTGGTGCTTTCTCCATGGGTCACCCCCCGTGGCAGGGGTCGGTGGCTTTTGCTAACCATCAAACAGATCTATTTCCAGGAAAGGGTCCTGTAACTGGTGCGGAGACTGTGGAGGGTCGGTCTATCATCCCGTACTGCCCCTGGCAATTTTCCATCTAGTTTTTTCCCTAGAGGAATGGATGTGTAATGCCATTCATATGTACCTATGCATGCTTCCGTGCATAGGATGTTGCTGGCTGCCATTCTTATATTCCCCCTACTTGCGGTCCTTGGCTGCCTGTATCTCCAGCTACTGCTAGAAGCCAGATGTGTGCCAGGCACCATATCCCTCCCTCCTCAGAGGAGTAGCGCAGTCCATCGGATGCTCAATCCTCCTCTCCCTGGCCAGTCCCAAGTGACTCTGCTCCATTCCTGAACCTGGGTCACTGGTGTGGCAGCAGGTGAGGCAAAATGCCTTAGCCCTCTATGCCACTGGGCTGGCTGCTGTGTAGTACTTTAGCATAGGAAAAAAGGTCTCTGTGTTATTTTAGCTATTTTCTGCAGTGATTTTTTCCTACTGCACAGCCAATTAATCACAATTAACTTAAAAGCTAATTAATATTTTTTTTAACAAAAACAAAACAAAAGGACCTAGTCCATATATTTCCTGTAAAACCTGTAAGTTTTGTAGCTCAGTTTTTTTCTCGTATTTTAGCTATCAGAAGGCAAAAATGTAGGTAGCAAATCGGGCAAAAATATGTAATTTAGGCCCTTAACAACTCAAAATGTACACAAGGTATCATAAGACTGAGAAGCTACATATCAAGTTTCACAGTCCTTGGGTCTAAAATGGTTATGATATTCTCTGAAAATGGGCTTTTTTAATGAAACACCAGTACAACACTAATATACAGGTACTACCGTGCCTGTATAATACCATGGTAGTGTGATTGGGAAAGGCACACTGAGCCATGGCTTGTTTCCAGGTGCGACCTGGGGGAAGGGAATAGGGGATACAAAATACACAGCGTGAACACAGTTCGCAGTTACTATCAAAGTTCACAAATGAATTACAGGAGTAAGTGCAAAAGAAGCAATTAAGGTAGAAACAACAAAATAAAGCATTTCAGCTACTCCTATACTGGGGTAGGAGGCAAATGCAGGGGGAACAGTCAAGTAGAGTGAAAACAGATGGGGGGTGAGGGAAGGAGGGAGTTTCAGTTGATACCCGAGGGAGCCAGGGGAGGCAGTGAAGTGGTGGGGAGAGGGTGGTAGGTTCCAGAATGATAGGAGATGATAGGAAAAGGCTGATTGCCCAGTAGAGGGACGGGGATGTGGAATGGCGAAGGTGCGAAGATCCCTATAGCAGAGGGAACATGAGGTAGAGGGGAGAAGGGAAAGGAGTGACGAGCAGTAGGAGGAAAGGGACCCAAACCAGTAATTGAATATGAATGAGGCACAGTGGATCTGGTAATGTAAGTATAGAGGGAGAATGGCTAAAGAGGAATAAAGTGAGCAGTGATGAGTATGAGAGGGGGAGTTGTTCACGAAGCTGCAGAAGGAGTTGCAGAGAGTGTCCCATTCTGGCCAGGGAGGTTAAGGAAGCAGTACTGTAGACCACATCACCATAGTCAAAGACCAGGAGCACCATTTTGCTGGCAAGCTGACAGCTGACCTGTGAAGGCAGACAATCTTTATTGCAGTACAAAGCATCAAGTTTAGGGTGGAGCTTGTCATGGATGGCGTCTGTGTCAGTAGAGAAGTCAAGTTTGTTGCCTAGCCACACACTAAGGTACTTGAAGAATTGAACCACCTCTAGAGGGGTACCATCCAAGATGGAGAACATCGGTAGAGTTGGGAGTCTGGACAATTTCTTATTGGTGCCAGTGGTCATAGGCACAGTTTCAGTTGTGTTGACCCAGAGTTGGTTTGATTGGAACCAGCGCAGGATGTTGTGGAATTCATGCTGGAGCAGATCTTCCATGGCTGTGGTAGAGGGACCAGAGGTGTAGATGACTGTTATCTGCATACATGTGTATGAGTCAGTACAAGCTGAGGGGAGGTCATTAAGGAAGATGGAGAACAGGATGGGCCACATGATAGAGCCCAGTGGGACCCCTTCCTGGAAGTGGAGGTGAAATGGTGCTATTAACTTTCTGACTCCAGATGACCTGAGAGGTAAGAACGGAACCAGTCAACAGTACAAGCTAAGAGGCCAGCAGATATCAGCTTATCCAGGAGGAGTGGGTGGGTGGAACACTGAGTCACAGGTCTGTGTTAGAGCAATGAAAATGGCAGCTGTGATATGCCCCATATCCATCCCCGAGAAGATAGTTACACGCAACAGAGAGGAGATGGTGGAGTGATGCTTCTGGAAGGTAGACTGGGATGGAGAGGGGAAATCAGTGGAGGATAGGAAATCAGAGAGTCTGGTGTAGACAAGCTTCTGTTGCAGCTTAGCAATGGAAGAGAGGAGGGAGATTGGCCAGAAGTTACCCGGGGAGGACGGATCCCCCCCCTTCTGTGGAGGGAAAGAACTTTGGCCAATATATGGGACCAAGGGACAGCACTGAGGGAGATGGAGAGGCTGGGTAGGTGAGTCTGAGGAGATGCTGTGTTAGGAGTGGAGTCATGGAGTAACTTAGGATCCAGCCCATCAGCAAAACTGCTCAAGAAAGCAGAGGTGTTGAGTGAGCAGAGGAACCTGGTCCAGATGTATTGGGGGGGTGGACACTGGATCTTCCAGATGCAGAACATCAAGCATGTAGCAGGATACTTGCTGCAACAGTATTGTGGGGGTGGGAGGATAACCCAGTCTAGGAGGGAATGATTGTGAGAGTGGGGGTTGGCATTTTTGTAATATATAATATATATTAAATATATGTATCAGGTGTGTTTTGCACATGAATCAGATATTTCAAATCGGCCAATTTGAGATATTTTTTATAGACTTCAGATATATGAGGAAAACGTATTTTAAATTGGAATTACATATATATTTGAAATATACATCAATAAATATATTTCTAATATATTCATTTTCCATATGGCACACTACCTTATATCCGGTTGAACTCCATGCACTCTTTAGCCTTTTAGCTTGTGCTGAACACTCCTTGGTATCCAGTAACCCTTCTCACCATCTCCCCAGCCCTCACCAAGTATGCCCTTCAGCCCAGTGGCATTAGTTCTCAAACGTTTTGATGAGTCTCCCCTATGCTATGAAAAATATCATGAGCTTCCCCTAAAATGTAGAAATAATGTTGGGCTTTCCCATAGAAAAAATACTTAGTACATAAGTAATGTGCAGTACTTAGCACAGTGTATCAGAAATGAAGTGAAATGCCTTAGAATAAATGACTGTTAATTCACCTAGCAATATTTTTTTTTAAATTTTGTCCCATCACTTTACACAAAATGTCAGCTGTCCCATTGGCACAACAGCCACGTTACTGCTTGCAGTACCAGCTACCCGGGTTCAGGAGCAAGATTGGGTCATCTGGGTCTGGTTGGAGGGAGAAGAGTTAAGTGTCCAAACAGATGATGATTTCCTCTGGGTGTGGGGGTGCCATTTTCTCTGCTTCCACACTACCCCCTAGGTGACCATGTTGGGGGCTGCAAGGGACTGCAGGAAGGGGAGGATGTCTCCAGTGTTGTCAGGTGTGTGCTTGCACTCGTCCTTGGGAGGTGGGGATTGTAACACAAGGTGGAGAAAACCCTACTCAAGCAGCATAAAGACTGCGTCGCACCTGCAGACCCCACACTTGCTGTTCTGGGCACTCCTTGTACAACTGGATAATTGGTCCTGTGGGTCCTAGGTTGCCCAGCCTGGGGGTCCATTGTGGGGGCTAACCACAGGTGCAGCGAGAGGAAAGGTAAGTCCCGGAGATGGCGAGGTGATGGCATTGGGGTGAGGCAGAGGCTGGAGAGGGGGCCAAGGGACCAGATGGGTGCAAAAGCACAAATGGATAAATAAAATAAATGTACAATATGTAATTGATAAAGTACAGATATTTGACATGCTTGAGCCTTCCCTAGAACAGTTGAGGCTTCCTCTGGGAGTCTGGCCTCACTGTTTCAGAAACATGGTTTTAATGATATAATAGAGGGGAATGAGGCCATAGCTGCTCTTTGCTGTAGACATGAGGTAACTTTCATGATTTTTCCACAAATAACATGATGTATGCTTTAATGTAATATAAATCTGTATAAAATACTAAATTGCATTAACTGTAATGACATTACATTAATCAATACTGGCTAGAGGCAAATTACCTCAGAATGTAGCAGCAGAGTTTATTTCCAGCTTCATCCTTCACATGTCATTCAAAGGAGATGTTGAGGCAGCAGACTGCAGTGGGCACTGTAAAATTAAATTTAGCAAGGCAGGAACTTGCTTTAGGGACTGAGAACCTCTCTCTCTCTCTCTGTGTCTGTGATACGACATGGCAGAGTGCTATTTTTTTCTCAGTTCCAGTCACTAGTCTTGTTTTATTTACATTATTGGTATTCCGTTGTACTTTGATGAATTTTTGTGTGTATAAAAAAATGATTAGTATGCTTACTCTAATTCATTTTTGAAGCTCGAACCAACATTATGTCAGAAAATCCCACAAAAGAATAGGAATTTTAGTAAGTGTTTAAACTGCAAAGACGAAGTTTCTAAGATGAACATGCATAATAAATGCTTTAATTGACTTAGGGCCAGACCATTTATAATGTCCTGCTAATTTAGTGTCTTCTCTACCTCCACTCAAGTCAGGCAGAGAGAAGGAACTTAATGGGACATAAATGTATCTTTCCTACCTCACCGACTTGCTGTCAGTTCAGTAATGGTGGGTATTTGTGCTGGTTTTCTAAGAAGAAACCTGTTTTTTGCTGCATTAGTCTCTGACTGTGTGGTGCAGTTAAACACAGACCATACCATTTCATTGTTTTACCTGAACATACCGAAGAACTCAATATCTTCTCACCCCTGCAGAGAAGCTCTGGGAGCTGTGGGGATTACACCCACTATCGGCACTTTCCCGATGGACTCTTGTCTGTCACGCGAAAAGAACTGTCTTCACATAATGTACCAGTTGCCTGTGATTAATTGCTCATGATTGGTCTCATCTCCAGAGTGATATGAAACTCATTTTTTTATGTAGATGGAACACTGCACATTCAAGTATTTGAGTCTTTTGAAAAGAGGAAGTTCTACCTCTGTTTTTGTGCTCATCCATATGAAAGATGAATAGTTCCATTAGAGGCTATAGTCTCTGAATGGAGCAGTAGATTCCTATAACCGTTCCCTCCAGTTCCTGTCCTTTGTGTCATCCTGAAAATTCATCTTGGTTGGACCTGGCATGACTACAGTCATTCTTGATTGCCCAAGGCAATGTTGCTTTTAAGACCATCACAGACTGAACATCTTGAGCTCATTACCACTCCCATCAGACAGGACCAGATGACAGTGTCTTAAAGAAATACTAACTGATCTGGACATGAATTCATTATTCCTGAAGGCATGGTCCAAAGAAAGCTACAGTAGATATTCAGTGCCATCATCTGTCAGCAGTATTGGTGGTCAGGAGGTATTTTATGAAACGTTTACTAGGAAAACATATTGTACGAATTGGAAAACAAAAAATAATCTGATATAGGGTTTTCCTGGTCTTTCATCTGTGATATTTCAGTTGTTCTGGATTACCTGCTGTCCAGGGTTTCGTCTGAGTTAAGACCTTTTCCAGATGTTCACCTTGTAATTATTTTACCCCATCACTCATTCAGAGTCAAATTCCACGGCTGTTAAGTCTTCCATTTACTGTCCTTTAAAAAGGCCTCTTTTTCTCATTCGGACCCCGATCTGTAAATCACTGGACCCACCTGATGGGCTTTTATTGATTGTGCTGCTTCTCTACAACGATTACAGTTCTGGAGTAATTATGTCACAAAGCCCTTGTCTCCTCTCCCCACTTACTTATTTATTAATAGTCTGCCTATGTGTGGAAGTGTGTAAAAGGCCATGTAGCTAGGCGAAGGGGTTAGAGATCTGTACCTATAGTTACTCTAGTCATACTTACCAAAGAATCCATGCTATTTCCCATTCTTCCTGGACTAGAGCTTGGCTTGAATTTTTGTTATGATTGAATCTCTCCTTTTGGGTGACTAAGATCTGACAGTTGAGAGAGCAGGTGTGAGGTATAGTTTTTTGGGCACAAGACAAGATTCGAATTCTTAAACATTCTGTAAGTCTGTGCATGTATGCATAATGTCATTTTAAGTATGGCTACATTTCAAGTTCAAGTTCATTTGCAGGATAACTCCATTGAGCATGCCCATTTACAAGGAGATCCTGGTAGGACAACTTGGTACAATGTATACACAATAATAATACAATACAATGCAATACAATTGTGATACATCAAGTTTGAACAGTGTTGAGACAGGTAAACAGAGTACAGTATACATTTCAGGAACAAAGTTAACAGGCAGGAAAGGAGAAAAGAGGAAATGAAAGAAGTTTACATTCAAGTGCTTTATGAGACTATAATGGTTTCTCTGCTAGGAAGGCTATTAGATGCTTTGGCAGTGGCAAATTTCTGTAAGTGCTTTGTTGGCCAGGGTTTTAAATACATTTGAGGAGACTGGTTTGGGGAGTTGTATGATAACGATCAAAAAGGGAGGTGATGTACAGTAGGAAGGGACTTTGTTCTGAAATGTTTTAAGAGCCCAGATACTAATGTGTAGTGATCTTCTTGTGACCAGGGAAGCCCGGCCTACAGCCGCGTAAACAGCACTATGGTGGGTTCTGTAGGGTGTATTAGTTATAAAGCGGATTGTGCGGTGAAACAAAATATCAAGCAGTGGTATCTGCATAGTCCAGTTAGGGAAGAAAGGTGGCTTGAACCAGTCTTTTCCTAATATCTAAGGGGAAAAAGGGATTTGTTTCTGTAGAAAAAATCCAGTCTTATTTTCAGTTTTGTAGCGAGGGATTCAGTGTGGTATGCGTAGATAGTTTGCATTTAAAGAGGACAGACAATCATTTCAAATTGACAGCTGGTTATAAAGTTCTTATTTTCAGAAATATAAATCCCCCTAAATTATCCATATTTCACTGTATCTAAATAAAAAAAATTATGAAAAATTATATTTTACATTGTTTTCATGTGCAGCATTCTGTTACATTTCTCTTCATGGAACCTGTGATCTGGAGTATTAATTATTTCACTGTGTATGCACAGAACTCTGAGCAAGGTACTGATAGGTTAACAGCTAATAATTTGTATTCTGTACACAAACCATGACATAGTAAAAACCCCAAACTACCGGTTCCATAAACAGAATTATGCAGCATGTTGTCCATAAAAAGGAAACAATTGAAAACACTATTTTTCACATTAGTGTTTATTCAGGTGCCGTTATACATGTGTAACCCCTAGGTGGTGTTATCCCAAGGGCTACTACCACTGCCTGCTTGACTACTGACAGGTTGAGGGGCCTAGGTTCTATGGCTGGTGCCTCCACCCAGAGGTCAAGGTTTGTAGTGGTTAGACTAGCTTGATCACAGCCCTCTGGGACACTGTGACTCCCTTTGGTTCCCTCTAGTGGCTCACATAGTACACAGGAGTTACAGCCCCAATACCCCACATATATACACTGTTCACTCATAAAGTACCACTTACCCTCGAGACTGATTCTGCAGCACGTCTCTGAGGACCCCCTGTAAAATTAGGTTAAACAACATACACAGCGAAATACAATACTGTTTCCATAAGTACCAACACCACAGACAGTGTATAGTATAACAACAACAAATTTGATTTATTTAGGGGACAGTAACACGGGAGGGGGAAATCAGGTTAATTGGTGGCATTAAATCACAGTACTGTGCACACATACAGGGTCTGAAAAGTCATACTCTGGGTGCCCAGGTTCGGGGAGGGGGCTAGCCAGGTCCGTTGCCTGGGGTTGGCCGGCAGGTGCAGATGGATAGGGCCCTGTAGAAGAAAATATATGCATAACACCCAATTGTAATCCGGAGCCGGATGGCTCAGTCCATGAAGCAGTGAAACAACAAGAATTAGATGACACACTTGTGATTGAAAACAGGCTGCAAGGGAATACCCTGATTTGTACTCACAATACCCAAGCCGGATGGTAGATGTTCTTCTGGATTGCCAGAACAACAGGGCATGGAGACAAGGTCCTTGTGACTGGACCCCACTGCAGTTGATAGCAAACGGATTTTGTCCGAGACAAGCTGGGGTTTGCTTCCAGCTTCAACACACAGCACGGGGGATTGGAAATAGCGATTCCCCACAAGCAGTACGCACATTCATATGTAAAAGGAAAGTACTATACCAGGCAGGCTGCTTCTCGATCCAGATTGCAATTACTGCAAAATACCTGGGAACACACACACAGCAGCTTCAGTTCCTGACAGACCGAGTGCAATTCAACAGTTTCTCCAGTCTTCTACAGGGTGAGCCTGGTTTCCACTCTTCAGACTTCCTTCTTTCTCCTTCCTTCTTTCTCCTCACAAATCGGATTCAGTCGGAACTGGCACTTACAACGGCTGCAGGCCGAACCTCAGAGTCTCACATGCGCTTCCTGCGTGAAACTGTACACCACAGAAGCACAGAGCTCCTTCTCTCTTCACTGTCACAACTGATCTGATCTTTCCAGTCACAGAGCAGGGCATTTCCTTTAGCTCCACACCATTCTGTTGGCTGATTCGGCTGTCACTCACAATAAGACTCCCTTTGTTGGTGAAAAAAGGCGCCAAGGTCAAAACTACATTTCCCGGAGTCACTGCCCATACAATCCCCTTGTGGCTGGCTCAGAATTGAGAGTTCAAGTTCTGATTTGCCAGCAGGCTCCATTTTAAGGACTCCCTATCATCCTGATTGGTCCAAGTCAGCCATTCAGGACCAAAATGAAAGAGCTACACTGAAACAGTTCGTGCTGAAATGAAGACAGGTTAGATAAACTACATTTTCTCACTCTAAATGATTTCTGGCAAATGGCATATCTTTCAACAAGGCTCCCTCTGCACATGTAGCGACGGCAGAAACAGAGCGAATTGACAGCAGCTTGGGAGGGATTTGAGCATTAAATACACAATCCCCCCATACAAATTAATTAAGTCTGCAAGCAGACAGCTCTTAAAGAGACAGTACGTGGAGGCTCAAATAGCACTCACTTGGAACCACATTTAAACAGCTCAGATGCCGAACTCCGCCCAGACTTGAAGCATTCAGGCAAGCTCCTGGAATACTTTTGGGAACCCCCATTTGCAGGGGGGTTACATATGGATCATTTATTTAATTTTATTTTATTTAAAACTGGTAACTGGGAAAGGCACCCTGAGCCAGAGCTTGTTTCCAGGTGCAACCCGGGGAAAGGAGGTGTTTGGAGGTATGAATGTAATTGCTGTAAACAGGAACATTACTAACTGCTGCCAGTTAGCACAAATGTCCTGTCCCCTTTAAGATGCCTCTTTATGTTTGTACTTCAAGAAATTGACAAATTATTGCATGTAATCATTTCACGTTGAATAAAGAAACAGAAGTTCAGAAAACAATATGTCACTTTATTAAAGCTGTTTTGTAATTGTAACTTGTACTATGTATCATATGTTCCTGCACCTTGTACTATGTATCATGATGTTTTTGAAGTTTGTCTCTGTACTCTCCCGGGTTGTGCCTGAAAATAGTCTTTTTGGCTAGTGCACCTACCTGGTAAACAAAAACTAAATAAAATACTGTAGCTGGTAAACTGTGGAACAGGTTTTATGCATCTCATTAAAACCAAATGTTACTGCTGAAAATGTAATGTTTTGCATTTGAATATGGAGTATGTCAAGGTTTGGGGGATGGTGACATGGGCTTAAGCACTGGTGTTCAGTTGGGGGATTCATGTTGAGTTGATTAACAAGGCAGTGTTAGAATTTAAATTTTATGTCAGTAACAACACTAGAAAGCCTAAAGATGTATTTCTATCATATAGGCCTCTTGGATTTTCTTAAGGTTTTACAACTTGGCACTCTAAATTCCCAAAACCACTCCAAAAGAGCTCAATTGATAGGCCTATGAATATATTGTAGGTTGGACCAACACTTACATCAAAAATGCCAGCCAAACTTGCCCATTTGGACAAGTGTGCATGAGACACTCTTTGCAGCATTAAAGTGTCTTGTGCACAGGGGAATGGATTGCTCCAACTGGTTGGAAGTACTTCTATGTTAGTATAAATTAATGTTACAAGTTAATTGGGGATTAATATTTTCTTTAAATGTATATAAACAGATAGAAATATTTCAGTGAAACTCAAAATGCTATGACTTCTGTGGCAGTCCAAGTCATTCTCTTTTGTTTAACCCGCTACAGTATGTCAGGGATGACCCATAACCAGGTGTGCGATCGTTGGGGATTAAATGCATGCCTCAGTGGATGTTTATGCCTCCTATCACAGCCACTTGAGAATTATATATATATATCTCCCCTATAACCACATGCCTGAGCTGTATTATCCTGCTTATAAAAATGTGCAATTTTAAAATGAAAATATTATGATGTGGTTATGTTCTTTTGCAACGTTTGTTTCTTAAGGAAAAACATGGTTTGTGAGAAAGTAGCTCCTGGCTGCATTGAGTGTTGCTGTCTGTGTGTATGTAGTTTGGGTTAGGTGTGCTGTCGGATAAAAATGTTTACACCCCCATGTGACCTGCATGAACGAATCAGGTTCAGCTTGTCTAAAGTGACATGTGTTTGATGGTCTCAGCTCAACCTTGGTGGATAGGAGTTCATATTATACTGTACTACCACCACATATGATGGGCTTACTGAAGAAATTGACTTTTGGTAATTTTGTGTTGCTTAAAGGAGGAACAAAACCTTAATAAAGCTATTGAGATAGGTAATATGCAGCTCTGGTTTTTATAAGTTATTTATAGCTTTATATGCATAGTTATAGTCCTTTATGGTCATAAGTGCCTTCTCGAGTTCTTTGGGTGAGAAAATGCTGAATCAAAGCTGAGCAGTTCTGTTTTACAAACAAATTAAGAAGACACTCTTATAACCATAAGAGAGACCGCAACTTCACATATTATTAAACATGTTAAAGGCTTCTTTTTTTAAATTAAACTCGAATTTAAAATCAAAATTATTCACGTTGCTGAATATCAGAGAAACCCATATGTGAGAAATGGACTATATGCCAGCTAAACTGTTTAGAACTGTTTGCATAAGACACTTTTTCATGATTATGTAAGCAATAAGATGACAGGGTGTGCATGGAACAGATTTTACCACATGTCCAGAGGCATAGTGAGTCACAAAGCTACAGACTGAGTGCCTTCAGCCCCAGAAGTGTGGTAAAATCTGTTCCATGCATACCCTAGGAGTGTCTTATTGCGCTTATAAAATAGGCTCCCTTTTTTAAAACTTTTTACAGTTTGGAAAAGCATATTTATATATAGAAATAATAGATTTACTTATGTGCATTTATGGTAAAATAGTCCTTCTGCCCACTGCTAATGATGCCATTGTATTACTGCTGGACAAAGTGTGTCCTTTGCTGGCATCAAGATTCAAGATATGGAATGTTTATCATGGAATACATGGATTCAGAATTCTGCTCAGTTCCAGGTCCACTGGCAGAATGTTCCTCTCTTAACGTATTGTACACACATAACAAAGGCCTCTTCTACAGCCAAAGACTCAATTATCTCACTGTCAGGGCAAGCAGATGAGATTTCCCTGATGAGCAGGTAAAAATAGATGGGGGATCTTTCATTGTCAGCAAAGAAACGAACATATGAACATATGAAATTTGCCAGGAGATAAAGGCCTAGAGGTCTATCAAGTCTGCTCGAATGTGCAGCTAGCACCCCTTATTCTGTAGCTACCCCTCCCTTCCACCCTTCCCCCTCATTGACCCTCCCCCTCAGTTGTAATGAAAACTATAAACAATGCTAATTGTTTCTAATTTGTTTATGTGTGGAAGGAAAGTGTGATTATCAGGGAAACAACATTTAATTAATTTATAGTGTATGGTGGAATGCTGTTATGCATGGAATTCCATGTCTGGAATATGCTTGTTCTGCTGTAGTAGTGACATTATTATGTTGTTATGCTGCAGTAGTGATGTCACTACTGCAGCAGAACAACTTGAAATGCTGCCACATAGTTGCTTTCCTCTCTATCCAGTTAAGCTGGAAGTTTGTTTTTTTTTTAAACTTGAACTTGCAGAAACACCTGCAGTATACTGTCAGTTTAAAAAGAAAAAATGTTGAAATTTATATTTTCGGTTGTGTTTACTAGCTGGTTTTGTGTGATTTTCTATGCTGTGACTGCCCATACACTATAAAAGATTGTGTATGGGAGTAAGAACAAATGAAGGATATTTCAGACTGAGGTTCCTTGATAACAGAGCACCTCTCGAGCTGTGCTCTCAAGGTCATCTGTTACCAAGGAAACCTCTCGATACAAGAATATCCTTGTTGTGTATGACTGCCCCTACACAATCCTCTGTTTTATTTTTTATTTAAGTTAGTTTTATTTTTAGGGTCCAATTGAAGGTTTTTTACTAAGTAAAGGTAGCAGCCATGTTTGTGATGGAAGATCAATTCTGGTGGTTGTAGGGGGACTGATGGAAGATAGTTCTGGTTGTAGGAGGACTGATTTGCTTATTATGTGATGTGGTTTAGGACCAGGATGACTGTGCATGAAACAGATTTCATGCACGGTCACATGATAAATTTTGACCAGTGAGACGTCTCTATTTTGGATGCCCATTTTATAATAGAGTACATGGAATGTTTAGAAATCAATAATACTAATTGACCAAAAATGATGGTGTGGTTTATAATTGCAGGGTATCAAATAAGCTGAAAAAAAATGATTAGCAATTTCTTGTATTAAAGTGCTGATCAACTGAGAAAATGCATATGACTTGGCACAGATTGATAAGCAACATTTAAAAAAATGTTTTATTCAAACCCCATGAATCCTTTATTATGCTTAACATATGCTGTCAGCCTGATGTCTTGGGCTGCCTTGGAACGCGTGAAATGTAATTTCAAATGCAATTCAAACCTCTGCCCTCTAGGTGGTGTGTTCTGCAGCCTGGTATCTGGTCAAAAGAGCGACAGCACATATGTGCTATAAAAAACTGCACGGGCATAACAACAAGCACAAATTCGGAGTTTATTTAATCTGGTGCAGTTTCAGACCATGCCATTTTATAGGAACTGTGAGGCGCTGGTTTTGCCTGCATGTTATTGACCCGGTGCACTGCAACTTAACGTCAGATCTTTTTCTCTGGCTGCAGTAGCAAGTCGCCCTGAAGAGCTGTCTTCAGGCAACTCGCTCGAGGAAGAAAAGTCACTCAGTGTTAAGTTTTGAACTTACTTTTTATTATTTTGTCACTCTGCCCTCTTAGTTTTTACTAAATTTTACTGGGGTTTTTCGTCTTTTCATTTAATTTGCTATGAGTTCTCCAGTACCTAAGTGGTTCCCAGGAACCAGAGAACTCCTTCTCTCTAGTGCTTATTTTCTTTAAAGCTTCACTTCTTGAGCTGGCCTGGTGACACTGAGGGCTGAGGCGCTGGACACCTTACCTCGTGTTATGCCATCTATCCCGTTTTGGGAATGAGCCCGGGCCGGTGGGGCGAGAGAGGATCGAGCATCCAGAGGACTGGTCTCCTCTCTCAGGGAGGGAGGAATTGTTGTTCCACCTGTTGATCGCTCTCTGGTGGGGGCCGGTGCAGGCTGGGAGACAGGCAACTGGCGGGCGTGGTGTGCATGTACCCCATACGCCGGGAGGGAGGGACAATGGAAAATGGTGGCCGGGGATTTCGTGAAGTCCCAACCTCGTTCCGTTGGTCCACCCTTCCTGGTTCTGCCACGGGGGATAATCCATGGGAGGTCTTGGGGATGGTCGGGCTGGTGGACAGGTGGCGTGGGATTGAGTTCCTGCCCCTGGTGCACCCAGGAGGATAAAAACGTGAATGAAAAAAAAAATCACTTCTGTGGTAAAAGGTCTTTAAAACAGCGTCTTCACTGTTTAAATTCTTTCTGGTGCTGATTTTGTTAACTCTTTGTCTCAGTTCCATAGTCAGGGAACCAAGATGCTTTTTTTCCCCTATGAGGAAGTTTTCTATATAAAAAAAAGAGTTTTAATCGTGGTTGAAACTGAACTGTGTTCCTTTCCCTATGACCTTGTGTTTTTTTTTCTTCAGTTTTGACGATTGCCATGTCATGTCAACCCTCTGAGGACCATTTGAATAAACCCCCGAAAAACAAAAAAGGTCCTCCGAGCAGGTTCCGGATTCAGTTCCTGTAAAATAAAAATCAGAAAGTGAAGCCTGTTGCTATCCCTCCTGCTGAAGAAGCAAAAGAGATGCCAGTGGACAAAGCAAAAATGTCCTCTCAGTAGGGGATGACAAAGTCTTGGCAATTCTTCCAGGTGTTTCAAGCCATGTGAACCCTTATGTGCCTACCGGTTCCTCCTCAACCACTGCCCCCCTTCCCCCAGTTCCAGGGGACCAGGGTGAAGATTTTTACCATGAGGAGGAAGAAGAGGAAGGGTAACTGATTGAACCAGATGGTTCCCCTGAGCAAGAGTTTGGTTCCCCTCCTTGGGGACCAGAAGATTATTCCTTACACTATAATTTTGTCAAGCAAATGGTACAGACCCTTGCCCTCTCCAAACAGGAACCAGGAGAGAAGGAGGAGGAAGCCAATTTTTTGGATATGATGGGATTGACCCCCACCAAAAGGTTGCTCTTACCAGTGCATAAGTCTCTTAAAAAAACAACCTGCAAGTTACTACATACCCTTACTTCTCTTCCAGGGACTGACAAAAAAAAAAATCAAAAAGAAGTACCAGCTAGATAAGCATGAAGCGGAGTAGCTCTGTTCCCACCCAGTCCATGATGGGGTAATCCAAGCTGCAGCCTGTGATAAGGCCAAGGTCCCCCTTTCCTCCCAGCCTCCGGATAAAGACTCCAGAAAGCTGGACAGTATGGGTACGAAGGCATACATGACTACCTCCCTGCTTCTGAGACAGGTGTAGTGCACATGGCTTACACTGCCCAATACTAGAAGTCCCTTTGGAATTTGGTACTGTCCCTGTGTGATGACCTCCATGGAGACTGGGTGCATGAATTGGCAGACACTGCAAGGACCACCCTGGATGCTACTAAGTATCAGTTCCATATGGTAGTAGAAGCCAATGATACTGCTTCCAGGTTGATGGCTTATGCTGTCTCTCTCTTTGGTTTGCTTGGCTCAGAACAACTGACTTGTCCCAGTACACCTAGGTGAAAGCCATGGATTCCCCCCATGTGAAAATAACTCCCTCTTTGGTGGCAAAACAGAGGCATACATGAAAAAGGTGGAAGAACCCAAAAGCAGTACTGAGAAGGAGAAGGTCTTTACTTCCTCTAGGCCTCATGGAAGGGGAGGTAGGGGTAGAGGCTACTACCCACAGACCTTCTACCCCATGCCCTATGACTACCCTCAAGCAAGAGGTTACTTTAAGGGCAGGGGCAGGAGAGCTTCCAAGAGGGCTGACCAAGCCTTATTCTAATGGGCTCAGCCCAAACAGAACCCCCTGATGTCTCCGTCCGGGTCTCCGGATGGCTCATTTCTTCCAGGACTGGAAAAACATCACCGCAGACAGTTGGGTCCTAGAAGTAGTGAGCAAAGGTTTTACATTGCAGAAAGGATTCTGTTGAAGTTGGAGGTCAGAAAGCTATTGCAGGCAGAAACAGTTCTTCCTTCCCAGCGTGGACAGGGCCTTTACTCAAGCTGCTTCCTCACACACAAAAAAAATAATGATGAGTGACAACCCATTCTAGACCTCAGATTTCAGAACAGACATCTGAAAAAGGACAAATTCAGCATGGTCACTCTGTCCACAGTAATCCCTTCCTTGCAGCAGGGAGACTGGCTGGGATCTCTGAACTTGAGAGATACGTATTCTGAGATCCCAATTAAGCCCAGTCACAGAAAGTACCTGTGGTGCAGGCTACCATCTAGTCACTACCAGTTCACCACCCTTCCCTTCCACTTGTCATCTGCTCCCAGAGTGTTCATAAAGTGCTTGGCTGTTGTGGCAGCACATCTCAGAAGACAGGGAATTATGGTATTTTTTTATTTAGATAATGAGTTAGTCGTGGGAAACGTCACACCAACAGGTCAAGGACTCTCTCCACCTGACTCTGAGCACTCTAGATGGACTGGGGTTCCTCATAAATGTACAAAAGTCTCAGACAGAACCGGTACCGGTGTTAGAGTTCATAGGAGCAGAGCTGGATGCCCTCCAGGGCAAAGCATTCCTGCCCCAGGAAAGGGTATTAAATCTGGTAGAACAGGCAAACTCCTTTGTCATAGGTTAGCCCAAGCCAGCAAGGCACTTTCTCCAGCTTTTGGGGAATATGGCCTCTACCATAGCTGTAGTTCCACAAACACGATTTCAGAAAAGGGACATCCAGTACCACTTGTGAGACCATTGATCCCAAAAGCGACACCTTCTGTGCAGGCTGATGCCCATGACAAACACTCTGCTGCAGGCCTTGGGTTGGTGGAAAGAAAGGCACAACCTGAGGGAAGGCATACCTTTTCAGGTAAAGGCACTGACAGTTGTCCTGACAACAGATGCTTCCATGCTGGGCTGGGTTGCCCACCTGAGAGACTTAACAGTAAACAGGGTTTGGTCCCCTCTGGAGTCCATAGAGCACATCAACCTTCTGGAGTTGAAGGCGGTCCTTTTTGCTCTTCAGTCATTTGCCCCCCAAGTGAATGGTCAGTCAGTCCAGGTCAGGACAGACAATACCACCACCATTTTCAATCACATGGGTGTGGCATGCATATTTATGAAACACATACAGAGGAGAGAAAGAAGTACCTCAGCTGGGACTTGAACTCAGGCTGCCCGGAATGCTGTTCCAGTTGTGCTAACCAGCTACGCCACCAAGGCAACTGGAACCCTGAGCTGTGGGCCAGCACACATTTTATACCTGAGGTTGCATTAAATAATTACTTCATTTTCAATCACATGGGTGCGATGTGCATATTCATGGAACACATACAAACAGGGAAGAGAAAGAAGTAAGTGTCTCAGCTGGGACTTGAACCCAGGCACCCATGTGATTGAAAAGGAAGTAATTATTTGTTCAGCACCAGGTTGTGCATTAGAGAAAGAGTAATTTGTGCTCTCCAGGACACCCCAGGTTCCTGATGCCGTGGTGGCACAGCTGATTAGCATGGCCAGAACGGTACTCTGGGCGGCCTGGGTTCAAGTCCCAGCTGAGGCACTTACTTCTTTCTCTCATCTGTTTGTATGTGTTCCACCACCATGTATTACATCAACAAGCAGGGAGGCACAAAGTCTTCAAGGCTGTGCACAGAAGGCATGAAGCTCTAGAGTCTGGCTTACTCATTGGATGTGTAATTCTCAACAATCCATCTCCCAGGGAAGGTCAATGTTCTGGTGGAATCCCTCAGCAGGATCAGCCAGGCTCATAACAAATGGTCTCTAAACAAACAAGTGCTATCCACCATCTTCTGGAGATGGGGCACACTGGAGATGGACCTGTTTGTCTCCAAATACAATTTCCAGCTCCCTCTCTTTTGCAGCAGGTCTCTAGAAGTGGGTACAGTACCTGTGAGGGCCATGCTCCTGGACTGGTCAGGGAAGTTTCTGTATGCCTTCCCTCCATTTCCTCTACTGTTCTGAGTCCTCCTGAAACTGAGGAGCCAACCTGCAGCCATGATTTTGATGGCCCCAGACTGGGCCAGACAGCCTTGGTACTCCTTGCTCCTGGCTGTGTCCACCAAATAGCCAATTTGTTTCCCCCTGAGACACATCCTACTGACCACATCCCTGGGCAGAGTTATCTTTCTGAACCTCAAGTCTCTGTGCCTCAAAGCCTGGTTTTTGAGGAGTTAGAGTACTCTGACTTTCATTTCTCTGATCAGGTCCTCCAAGTACTTAAGGTGTCCAGAAAACCTGCTGCCAGGGAAACATGTTTCCAAATGGAAGAGGTTTTATCTATGGTGTGCTCCCAAGCAGCTTAATACTCTTCAAGCAGGTCTGCCCACACTTTAGGACTACTTGGTGCTCCTATAAGCCTTAGACCTCAGGTCTGCTACCCTCAAGCCCACTTGGCGATTATTTTAGCCTGTGCATCAGCAGACAAGCAGAAAACAGTTGCCTCTCACCCTGTTTTCAGAAGGTTCTTTAAGGGCCTTCTTCATCTGTATTCCCCTTTTAGGGAACCTGTCCCTCTCTGGGACCTGCATGTCTGTATAGCTAATCTCATGGAGCCTCCTTTTGCATCTATGGCCACTGCAGATTTGAAATATGTCACTTGGAAGGCAGTCTTCTTGGTAGCCATCACTTCGGCCAGGAGGGTGTGCGAGATGCAAGCCCTCTGCACTGATCCTAACTATATCATCTTCTATAGGGATAAGGTGGTCCTTAGGACTAACAGGAAGTTCCTTCCCAAAGCGGTGTCTGAGTTTCACCTGAACCAGTCCATCACTCTTCCAGGGTTCTTCACAGAACAGTCCAGTTCTGGGGAGATGATGCTGCACAGCCTGAATATCAAGAGGTCCCTTAAATACTACATAGAGCATACTAATGACCACAGGACTTCCCACACTCAACTGTTCCTCACGTATGGTAAAGTGGGAAAGGCAGTACAGCCTCCAAGAGAACCATTGCCCGCTGGATTATTTCCTGCATCCAGTTCTGTTACTCAAAAGCTGGTAAACGGCAACCTCAAGGCCTCAGGGCACATTCTACTGGTGCCACTGCCACCTCTGTGGCAGCTGTAAGGGAAGTCCCCTTGCTGGAAATCTGTAAAGCAGCTATGTGGAAGACAGTTCACACATTTAGAAAGCAGCATTGCCTGGATATACAGTCCAGAAGAGATGCCAGGTTTGGCACTGCTGTATTGCAGAACACCCCCCCCCCAGTAGGTGCTGTACCCAGCCTCCCAATATACTGCTTTGTAGTCTGCATATGTTAAGCATAATAAGGGTTTCCTGGGGTTCGAAGAAGAAAATTACTTACCATAATGTTGTTTCTTCCAGGAGATCCCTCATTATGCTTAAATCTTCCACCCTACATCCCCTTCCAGAACCAGGAAAAGGTTCTACAAAAATCAGTTTTAAGACTTATACTTGACTGCATGAGCATTACTTGTTGTTCAGTCACAGAATCTTTTATTGAGCTTTTTAGTCTGCCACGTGTTGGCCTCTGGGCCAGATTATGCAGCCTTTTAGGACTCTTGAGTTTAGTTTAGATGGGTAGGTTAACCTAAATAGGGGGCTTTCTTTTTAATTGGCTATGAAAGACCTGACGTTAGGCTGCAGAATGCAGCACCACCTAGAGGGCAGAGGTTTGAATTCTGTTTGAAATGCCATTTCTCGCACTCTGGGGCAGCTCAAGACATCAGGCTAGCTGCATATGTTAAGCATAATGAGAGATTCCCTGAAAGAAACAATATTACTTTGGTAATTTTTTTCTTTATGTAGTTTACTTTGTGTTGGACTCACTCCAAAAATGGTTAGTGGTCTACACATGACCCTGTTTTGTATAGCATTTTGCTACACCATACCAGCAGTTTAGCACTCTAATTTGTTGGAAGGGAATTCAAGACTAAAATAAAACTTTTAACTGCTAGACAATGTGGCCTTCTTTATTAAAATACTATTACACTGAAAGAAAGCTTGAAAATATTCGCACTGCTTGTTACATTCAACTTCAAAAATGAATACTATTTGCCTAAAGTGGACCAAGTTTTGAAATACTGTGTGTGAATGAATAAAGGTCTTCCTCAGTATTTGATTACTGATGTGTGGTCTACAGTGTTTGACGTCTTCAATAAATAACGAAAAAGTGAAGTCAGTAGGAGGAGAGATGTTAAAAGGGTAAGAGGTTATATGTCTGGCCTTTCTCTTCACTTGGTAATTTTTCTTCACTTATTGAATCATAAATTGCAGTAGACAAACACAGCTGACTGAATAGGGTATTCAAAGAACTTTCATGAAGCACCTCATTGCGAAAGCCATTAATCTGAGACCAGCTGAACAGTGACAAGATAATCACCTTCTTAACATGGATGCGGGCTTACACGTACACACACACACACACACACACACTCTCTCTCTCTCTCTCTCTCTCTCCTGTCTGTACATGATATAAGGACTGTCCAGATGTATTACACTAACGTAATGTTCAGGAGAATCAAAATTTGAAATGTAATCTAGTAAGTAATTTTAAAAACGTATTACCATACACTCGCTCTTTTAACATACTCATTAGAGAGATGTTTGCAGCCATGTTAGTCGTTGGAACACTGAATCTGTTGCAGATTGTGATACTTTCTGTAGGACTAACAAATTGTACATGGATGTTACATAGAGAATAATGCATATGTAGGTGTGGGATATGCAGTTTTTTACACACTCAAGGTGTGTGATAATATATAAACCTCGAGAGCGAAGCTTGAGAAGTTTATATATTGTCACACAAAGAGGATGTGTAAACAAACTGCAGATCACACACTTTCATATGTGTTATTTTTTATTATAACTGGTGCAGTCTGGTGAGTGTTTTCACTAGCTAGCATAATACACACAACCCAGTGCGAGACAGTAAACGCTGTATCAGCTCGCGGGTTGATAGACATTTTACATGTCTCAAAAACAGGTTGATATCAGGGGTCACCAGTTATTATAGTACACAGGTTTTCGGGGCCACACAGGTCCATCAGGTGTGTTAGACTGAGGAGAGGGATCAGGTTTTTCATACTGAAAGTTGATGTTAAATTACCATAGGAAAGGGCAGGCAGAGACTTAACATTATAAAACTGCGAATTTGTCACAGTTTTTGTTACAGAGGTGTGAGCAAGGTCAAAGTCAGAAGATACAGTGTAGCTCAAGAGAAAAAAGTTAAATATTTAGAGGGAGAGACACGTAAATTTTGCTAAGAGTGTAAAGAAACTGAGTAGTGTCACTACGTAAGTTATGGTGTATATCATGCCAGCAGGGTACCCTAATTGTTACATTGTTTTTTGAGTCCAGAAGGTAAATGAGCTTATGTTCCCATGTAAATAGAGACGTCTCAGTACGTAGGTGATGATGTAATTAAATGGATCAGAGGTTTCCCTAGTGTGTCATAAAATCTGTTTTTCTACTCAGCCTGTTTTTTAAATCAAGTTGTTTAATAAACATAAACTCCCATGCCTTTCTTTCCTGTGAAGTTCTAAAGTGACCTTCACTGGTAAGTCCTGAAGTGAGTGATTCGGTTTAGTGAATGGGGTGTCCATCCAGCGTGCTGGTTATCTTAATTGACATGGTGTACTGGTGAATATTTATCTGGTTTGAAGGAGCTGTTTGTTTTTTACACATGGCATCCTTCAGGGACATTTTTTGCACTGTATGAGGTAACACCAGATTGTCTGAATTGCAGTTGTATGACCCACGTATCTGCATTACTTTGTTCTGTGATGTTCTGATTGTGGTTTGTGTGCAGTTGTAATGTCAGGTTCCCTGTCATCCTCATATCCTTTCACCCAACAGCTGTAAAAGTAGGGGTATTCACCCTCACATTACTGGATGGAGGCACATCCTAATTAAATGGTTGACAGGTTAGGTGGGACTCTCACTGGTTATGCCCTGCTGTTCCCTCCTTATCCAGCAGTTGTTTTTGCCTCTGCAGGCACACCAGATAGTGTCCCCAGCTGTCAGGGGATTAGGTGAATTATTCAAGATGTTATTGTGGTGGCGTCTTTATCTGGGTTTTCATTTCTTTGTGTTTTTTTTTGTTTGTTTGTTTGAGTAGGCAAGCATAGTTAAGAAAGGTCAGCTTTTTTTGTCTCCTGGTTTTTGTTCTAGGCTCCCTCAGAGAAAAAGATGTAGGTAGTGGTTAAATTGGAAATGTTTAGGAGGTGGAACTGTAAGCTCTGCATTTGTTGGAGGTGGAACTCTCCATAAGTAGTCAATGGAAAAAGGTGTCAGAGGAGGTGGAATTGAGTTCCTGTGATATCCTGCCCAATTTAACCCAGTGGATGTAGGAGATGGTAGGAGGATGCTCTAGGTTCTTTTTCTCACACCAGAGCATCATGGGACTCTTCAGTCTGCCATTTAGGAACTGCATTTACCTCCCCACTATGCTGCAGCAGAAGATTCTCTCATGGTGGTGTTCCTTGTAGGTGCCTACATTGTTACCACATCAGGAAGGGAGAGAAAATAGCATGTCTGCCATTACCCTGCCATTCTGCTATGCCTGAAGACAGAGCATCAGGCTGCAGTGCAGCACACTCAGTGTAGCTGGTTTTTACAGCTGCTTTTATTTTACCCTGCCTAAGCACTGCAGAAGATAAATTTGTGCACCTCATCAAGGTCCACGCTCTGCTGCAGAAGAAGCTAGGCAAATCAGGGCATTGTGGAGAATCAAGGCAACTGCCATTACTCTGCATTTCCATGGTAGATCACGGATGCAGAAGAATGCAGCAGTACAGGTTGAAGGAGATGAGCAGTGCTGGTTAGACAATCTTTGGGGGATAACTTAAGTCTGCTGAGGCCATGAACATGATGTGGGGCAAAATGAGTCTATTAAGTGTGTTCAGCACCCTAGAACCTTAGGAGCGGGTCCTGTTGCCTCTTGGGCTCCCCCACACTCCTGGAAAGACCGGGTAGAGTTGAAGTGTTTGGCATGTAAGCATGGTTGGTGCTCGGCCATCCCCAGAATGGCTTTCTTCACATTAATGGGGACCACAGTGCTTGCTCCTTCTGGATAATGAGCAGGTTTCAGTAGACACAAAGAACTAAGGAAAATGAAAAGAGCATGTGCGTATTTTTTCAGCACAAAGCAATGTGTTTTCAGTTTTCTGCAAGTTCCATCATTTCCTTGTGTAATTTAGATGGTTGCAGAATGTCTCAACACCTCCTCTATATTTCAGGTCTCTGACAGTCATTTGTCTGGGTGGTGTTG
Source organism: Neoceratodus forsteri (assembly GCA_016271365.2). Lineage (NCBI taxonomy): Eukaryota > Metazoa > Chordata > Ceratodontiformes > Ceratodontidae > Neoceratodus > Neoceratodus forsteri. Next base: position 622,215,236 of record CM028131.1, read on the forward strand.
AGCCATGATGCAATAAATCAGTAAATTAATCAGCTCTGGCTTGCAGGATTCCATTCAGAGTTTGGTGGGGATCTGGCAGACATCTGGGAGGTAAAGATCCCAGACTAGGCTGTTTCCCAAGGGAGGGCCAAAGCAGCACAACGCGCCGTGGGGTTTGTTTCAGGGCACTGTTTTGTTTTTAGCCCAATCTTTGGGACCCTACCTCTGAGTGACCCTAAGGAATCACAAGGACAAATCTTCCCACCAAGCAATGAGGACTCCTCTTGTCCTGCATCCCATGATGCCACATGGCACCAGGTTTTGGCAATGGGGCAGAAGGCCTCTGATTTAGGCTTAGGGTGCCCACCCCTGAATCATCTGTGTCAGCAATGAGGACATACTGTAGCTTACTGTGTTGCTTGGCTGGGAGCTAAGTTCCTATTTGAGCTTCTTTTTGGCAGTGTTTAGGGTAATGCTTTCAATGGTTGGAGCCCTGCTTAGGACACATCAGGTGAGTAGCCATAATTTCAGAGTGAAGGCACAAGCACTGCTGTGTGCTGTACAGTGTAAATGATTTTTCTTCTGCCTGCCTGAGTGCCCATGTCCTTAAAATGACTCTGCTTTGCCCCCAAACCCTGAAAAGGGCTTAAAAAATGATTTTCCTGCCTGACTGTGTACCCTAGCTCCTCAAAAGGACTGTTTATCCCCAAGCCCTTAAAAGGGCTTTTAACTTTTTTTAATGCTACTGATGTCTAACCACTAGTCCTCTGTAGAACTGTCACTTCTTTTGATGTTTTAGCCACTAAAAGGACATTTACTTTTTCTGCTGGGGGCTTGTACACTGGCATAGCCGGAAAGTTTGTTTTATTTTATTTACCTGCAGTAAATTGGTGGAGCTTCTAGGAGTAGCCTGCAGCCCTTTCATTGAATAATACTGCTACCAGGAGTGCTCCTTGTTGTTTCCCTTGACTCTTCTTTTGATTTTTTGCAGCCATTCCAGTGACAGCAGGTCTGAACCTGTGAATTAAGGCTACTACTGAACATGGCTGGCTGCTGTGACGCATTTGACTCCCACAGAGCAGTCTGGTAGGCTAAACAGTGCTTGACCAGAACCACTTAGTGGGAAAAGGATCAGTTGCACGCCAGCAGCCAATCTATTTCTGTAGCTCCGAGTTCTGTCATGTGACAACAGCCGCGTGACTGATGCAGACTTTGCAGTCCCTGGGTGAGCTCTCCACACTGCTCCTCATCTTGTCCTGCTGGCAGGGTACAAATTGAAAGTTCTCATGCACTGTGTCATGTGACGCCATGCAGTTGCAATGGCAGTGAGACTCGGGGATAAGAAAATGAAAAGAGGGAAACAGTGTAAGACTCAACCAGCCACAGCCAGGCAGGGAAGCACACATTAGCCAGCACAAATGCCTTAGGTGCCCCAGTCAGGGGTCGCATTAAGGGCATGCTCCGTTCTCTGAGCACACTTAGATTCAGGAGGAGCACATTTCAAATGCTGGTTTTCATGCTGTGTGTGCTCCTGCTGCGTAATAGGAGCACAGAGGGGGAAGGGCTATCATAATATGCTGAGGACGAGCTGAGGACTTTTATAGTTAAGGAGATCATGTACATATTTTGCCATTATTTGGATGCAGGTTGTTCTTGAGAAAGCAACTGGCTATGCTGCCAGTCAGTTAATGTGCTGTGGGGGCCGGCAAATGCTTGTTTCTATGGGTGCCTATAATGATTGGCTGTTGCCCAGATTTACTTTCCCACAGAGGTGGGAGATACTCCTGACATGAGGGGAGAAAAACTAACAGTACCGAGTGAGTGAGATACTGAGAAAAATACACGTTGACACACAGCCATTTTAAAGGTGAGTTTATTTGTTCCTCGAAGCCTGGCGCCCTAATTGTAAATGGCTACGTCCAAAGGGTGGGGGAGCAATGCAGTACTGTACACGTAAGGGTATCTAGTGTTTCCGTTCAAGCCGCCACCCGCCACATATTCCATTGCGTGGAGTTGAGATCTCTGGTGTTTTTCCGATTGTTATGTGTTTTGTGCACTTCTGTGGTTAGTTTGTTTTTGTATGCGTGCCTGGCTGCTGTTGGTAGCTGTAAAATGATCAATCATCTGTTTTAATTTTGGGCAATAAGGCCGGTTTGACCCTCTGGCGAGCAGTGCGGCCTCACAGTGTGCTTCAGGATTATATTAGGATGGGAGCAGCCTGGCTTGTCTAATTGTGCAGACTCTGGATGGTGTGCAAATTCCCTGAATGTCATGCTGGTCTGTTCTTGGTGGCGGGCTGCAGAGACGGTTGTTCCGACTCTAAGACTGTGCTGCTGTGGATATGTGGGATGTAGTGTTTCAGCACTGCAGTGCAACTGCTACTACTGAAAGAGAAGAATAAAAACAAAATCCAGGAAGCCGTCTGATTTTTGTTTAATGCCCCTGCCCCCACCCCACGGGTAGGGATTATACCTGTAGTGGCTCCCGGCCGCCTGTCCTGCCAGTTCTGTTCCTGTACTGGACCCCTAGGCTGCTCCTGTTGGACCTGGTGTGGGGACCAGATGAGTTTGGTAAAACACTGGATAGAAGGTGTTGGTAGAAGATTAAACTGCCAGCTCAGTGGCAGTATGAATGTGAGCGCCGCGCAGCTTATAGTGTGCACGTTCAAGCTGGCTTCTCCTCGAACATGTGAGCTGGTGGCTCTGCTTGGGAACTCCCATCTAGTGCTATGGTGCTCAGTGTTAAAGCTACCTGGCGGCTCTGTCAGATGTCCCCTTTATGTGCTCTGAACCCCCGGGATTGCAGGGTAGAGCACATAGAAAGCAGCATTTGCATTCAGACTGCTGCTGAGCTGGCACTTTAAATAGGACAGGAAGTGAGTATAACTTTCAAGAGCACGCATGAGCCCATAACATGGCCTGAGGCTCCATCCAGTCAGTCCTGCTTCAACAGTATGTGTATGTGCAGCACAAAGTTAAAACATTCTCTCTCTTGCACGCTAAGTGACAGTGATGACCCTGACTGAATCAGGAGATGTGGAAATCTGGGATCCGTGATAGTAACTGGGGAAAAAAAATGTTCATGGCAAAGTGGTAGTGAATTAGTGGAGCCAACATGTGTTGGTGATGAAACAGCAGAGGTGACAGTGACAATGAATCGGGGCCGGATTGTGAGGGGCCAAACTGCTTGACTCAGGGGATTGGGTATCTGGTCAAGTTAAAAATGTCAAGAAAATGAATAATTTTTTTGTGGCACCAGTGGACTGTAAGGTGGTAGTGAATGAGCAGAGCTGAGATGGTGTTTGACTGATGGCTGAATTTGTGGACTATAGAGCACTCGCACACTGTCATGCTGAATCGGGGGTTGCAAGGGGCTGTACCGGCTGAATCATGGATCTGGGCAGCAAGCTAAAAATGTAGCAGAAAGTTTTGTTTGTTAGGGCACAGTGGGTTTTCTGACAGTACAGGTCAGCAGATTCTCTCTGGAAAAGCACTGCCAGGATGAAGCCATGCCAGAGACTTGAATCATTATTGTTGTTAATCACAGTACTATGATCTCTCTCGCTCTCATCGATTCACAGATATTTCACTCCTGTTCAGGTACTAACAGCATACAGCAGCATTGATCAGGCATTCAGTATAGGATAACTACAACATTCACTGTTGGCAGAATTATATTTTTATTGCTTGAATGTTCATTTTGGTGAGGGAAGATAAGTGGGCGAGTGGGAGTTCCCTGCCTCATCACACTCTCCTGCAGAGCTCCAGCCCTATGTTACATAGCAGTCTGTTTGCTCTGCTGGGGAAAAAAAAGCACTGTGTTTGTGTTACTCTGCTGAGATTGTCTGCTGTTTGCTTACTGTTCTGCTCTGCATGACAGCAGCTCCCTGAGTGTGTGAGTGTGTGAGTGTGTGAGTGTGTGAGTGTGTGTGTGTGTGTGTGTGTGTGTGTCTGTGTCTGTCAGTGGCCTGTATCCCTTACCAGCATGTCTGAGAACTCTGAAACTGTGTGAGGCAGTGCTACAAAAAGAATTGAAAGAGAGGTGATGTCTTGTTAGAAAAAAAAAAAAAGTACAACTAATCATGCTACACTCCAGTTGCCTTTTAGGCTCTGTGAAGGGAGGGAGGGAGGAGTTGAGTGAAGTAAAAGTTTTACATTGTAAACTAAATCACAATCACAGTACATACACTGCAGTATGTCAAATTAATATTTTCTCATTTCTGTGATGTGATGTTTATCCCTCACATGGACATGGGCAGCACAAAGGATGAAAACACCAAATTACTGTCTCATCCAGCAGGCAGGAGCTTGTCGGTACCTTTAGATATGGCAGACCATACCAATAGCTGATTAAAGTTGAATATTAATATAAAATAATGAAAAGACACAAAGGTGTTGCAAACGTGTTTATTGGCAACAGGAAACCATTTCAAAACAACTATTAGGGCCTCTAAGTAATTCCTGTCCCATTCTAAACGTTTATCACTTCCCCTGGTCCCTACAGCATATGCAGGCACAACAGGGTAGCAGGAGCAGTGTGGGCACACCATGCAGGACCAGGACTGTTGGGACAGGCGGCCGGAGGCACTCGGGTAATCTGTATGTCTGTGTGTGTCAGGAGGGGTTGCATTTGTTATTGCTAGTTCGGCAGTTAATACACAGGTGGTTTAAAGTTGCCGGTTTCCGATGGAAATTCAGGGTGGGTACACGAACACTGAAGTTGAATTAAGGCAACTGGGGCATGGGTAAAATTTTAATCTTGTATGTAGGAGCACATATTTTGGGTCCTGATTTGGACAATGTGTGCTCCTCCATTTTGAAGGAGCACACTGTGGCAAAACCTTAACGCCATCCCTGGCCTCAGTGGACAGATACTAAGGAGCTGTAGGTGTCTTTAGACAAAAGTGCTTGCCCTGGGGAACCTAAGGTATAGGAATTTTGTACCCTGGAGCTGATACGTATTTTTTTGTTGACCGCACTTTCACTCTTCTCCAGTACAGATAGTGGTGTCCTGGAAGTTTATTCTAGTGGTGGAGTATGGTGATGTTCACAGAAGTTTGGAAGTTGTTGAAGGCGTGGTGAAACTAAGTGCATGTTTGCCATCTGTCCAAATGAGAAATATGCCTTCTATATAGTGAAGATATAGTAGTGGTTTGCAGGGTGAGTGATTAAGGAACTCTTCCTCCAAGTTAGGCCTAAAAAGGTTTGCATATTATAGTGCCATATAGTAGTACCCATGGTTTGCATTAAAAAAAAAAAGTTTATGGGTCCAGTTGGAGGGTTTCTTATGGATACAAGTGTGTCACCTCAAATGTTCTTAGGACCAGAGGACTGCGAACTGAAGGTGAACGGTTGTGTCTTAAGGACGCAAGAGGCAACACTCTTAAATGCATAATAGGCCCTCCAGCTGGACCCATAAACTTATTATAGATCACTAACTTTTTAAAATAAAAAAATCCCTTTTTTTAAAAAAATACTGATGGTGCGAGTGGTCACTGAGAAGCCCATTACAGTGGCTCAGTGTGTGAGATATTTTTGCAGTAAAGTATACCTCATGCACAACTGAAGGAAACGCTGCCATTGGCTGGATGCTCCCACGATCTATAATATTAAATGAGAAGGTATTAGTCAAAGTAAGTCTTGTTAGGCTAGTGAGAATATTAATTGTAATATCTTCTTCAGATGTTCTTTTCTGTAGGAACCTTTGGCAAACTGATACAATTTTCGAGGGGATGTTAGTATAAAGGGCAGTGAAGGCATCTGGGGGTCGCTTTCATATTAGTTGCAGTTTACTAAGAAAGTCTGTAGTGTCTTCGATGAACCTGTCTGGGGATTTTCGTGGTTATAAATCCTGAGATGTTTTCTGTGACTTTGCCAGCCCCACAAACGATGAGCTGACCTGGGTTCCCCTGTTTGTGAATTTTGCAGCAGTCTCAGTCTTGCTGCCTATTATACACTTGGCTGTTAAAATTCTCATCCCAGAATAACTGACCTGCCAAAGTTTGTTGGGCAGTTGTTACCAAATTCACCCAGCCACTTTGTGTGCTTTAACCATTACATTTTTCTTACCACCCACCTTGAAGAATGATTACTGGTGAGGGCTACAAGCTGCAGCTGAAGCAATTATTGATAGCAAACCAGTGGTTACTGGAACTAGACATTTGATTGACAAAGGTTTGTAAATTGATGATTTTGTGGGGGGTATGCACATTGTTTCTTTTCTCAAAAGTGAACAAAACCTTTAAAGGGAAGGTCCCCTCATCCTTTTAGTCTGTTTACCTTTGTAGTTTGTCGGCACAAACAATGATTGCCTCTATTTCACCCCCCTGATTTCATCAGGATTTAATTGCAAGTTAGAAGGTACTTAAGTCTGATGTGAAAACCTACTTGACTCCATTGCAAAGGTCAAGACTCGACTCATGTAAGGCATCCTAGAATTTTGTTATGTTATAATGATAAAGCCTGCAGTGGTTATACTGTAGTTGCTGTCCTCTGCAGTCCCTGTGTTCTTGTCTTATGCGCACCATGAAACTTTTCAAGACATAGTAAGTGCCCTGCTGTTTTCTGCAACTTAAAGTGTATCTGAGTTAGAAAAAAATGCTTTTAGAGAATACAGGGATTTCACAAGTCATGTTAACTGAAATGAATAAGAGTGTGGGCCCGATTCTCAAAGCCCTTAGATCAATGCAAGGTGCCTGCGACAAACATAAATGATGCAAGTGACACCTTGCATCAAAAATTGTGCCTTGAGCTATTCGCAGAAGCAGCCTGCATCAAACACAGGCTGCATGCGCCAAAGGGTGCATGTGCCAGTCTTGTGCCACAAAATGGTCAGCAGCATGGTGCTAGGGGGCTTGAGGCAGATGCTGGCTGCCCTATCCCCTAAGTTGCTATTCTCAAAACCCTCCCAAAGGGCAAAGGTCTAAGTACCATTAGACCAGCCAAATCTGCTGTAGGGTGTGCTAAGGTGCCTTCCCCCCAGCCCAGCTCCCTCTCCATATGTAACCAATAATATCCCTGGTAGTCTAGCGCCCCCCCCAACCAATCCTCACTCTCCCATCATAATAATTAAAAATCCCTGGTAGTCTAGTGCCCCAAACCCTGTTGATGGTTTCTTCTAGGGTGAGAAATCTGGCCTTTTCCTGATGACAGGTTGACATTTGATGCTCAGGTGTCATCTATTGTCCAAAGTGGTTTTTACCACTTAAGGAATGTTACCCGGATTAAACCTCTTGTTCTGCCCAAGGACATGCCATCACTAGTACATGCCTTTGTTACTTCCAGGCTTGACTACTGTAACGTTTTGCACTTCCGAGTTTGTGGAGGGACCCTCTGCCGACTGCATCTGGTGCAAAATGTAGTGACCAGATTACTGATTGTACTGTCTAGGTCATGTCATGTGACCCCGGTCTTGAGAGACCTGCACTGGCTGCCTGTCAGGTGGGGAGGGTCTTCTTCAAGGTGGGCTTGCCCACTTGTAAGGCCCTGTATGGATTGGGCCCAGCCGGCTACTCGACTGACCTCCTTACACCTGCCATTCTGGTCTGTTCCCAATGCTCCTCCACCAGGGGCCTCCTTGCAGTTCCAAGGGCCAGGCTGAAGACCTCTGGTGATCGAGCATTCGAGGTGGCCAGCCCGGCCCTCTGGAACTCACTTTCCAGCTCTGTGAGGGAGGCTCCATCAGTGGAGGCATTCAAGAGGGGTCTGAAGACTCATCTTTTTAAAACACTTTTCTGGACTAACTACAGTTGTTTTCAAGTGTGTATTAATTATTTATAAATGTTTATGCTTGAAAGTTTTAAATTTATCTATAGCCCTTTACAGATTTGATCTATATGTTGTTACTGTTTTACCCTGCCTGTTGATTGTGTAAGGCGCCCAGAGCCTCTGGGATTGGGTGCCATATAAATACATTTTATTTCTTACCTAATCTTATCCCCAAGCCCCGATCTCCCATTATAATAATTAAAAATCCCTGATAGTCTAGTGGCCCCTCCCTCAAGCCCCGCTCTCCTGTCTTAATTATAAAAATATCCCTGGTGTGTAGGTCCCCCCAAGTCCTGATCTCCTGTTATAACAATTAAAATATCCTGGTGGTCTAGTGGACTGCTCCAGCCCCGCCCCCTGCTAAAGAGAAATTCCAGAATTTCTGGTGGTCTAGTGGACACCCACCTCACAGTGCCTACCACCCTGCTCCCCCTAATCCTGTAACTAAGCCGACGACTGGCACAGCCCACCACTCACCACCACGGCCAGCCGCTGACTGCTCTGAATGAGCGTGTACTGTATATAGTACGCACTTAGTGACTGACAGCACCGGCGATTGCCGCAAGTGGCCTATGGCGTGGCTTGTGCTGAGTTTTGAGAATCAGACCCTGTAACTTCTGCTGGCTTGTGCAGGTATGCATCATCAACTCCCGTGTTGCCTTACATGAGTGGAGTCATGACGTTTGCAATGGAGACAATGGATTTTCACACCAGAGCAAAACAGAGTGAAGCAACCTCATTTATATTTAAATGGGGGATGCAAGAAAGTTAATCATTGTTCATTCCTACAGACTACACAGTGATATACTGAAAACTGGTATAGGGGACTTTCCCTTTAAACATAATAAACCTTATGAACTGAACAAGGAGAAGCTCTCTCCTAGATGCTGACAATATGTGATTTATCTAAAGCTTTAAGCCTGTAACTAATGTAAATGATGCCTTCACTGTGAAGGGACTGAAAAGAATCCTGGAAAGCAGGGCGGAACTAGCTGCTTGTTCAAATTAGGCACTAAGGTTCCTTGCTTCATCAGTGACCAATGGCAATACCGGAGCAAGACTAAATTACTAAGAAAGGACTGCTGAAGTGACGCTGGGTTATCTACTTTGTTGTGGTGCAATCCATTTGTGTATGCCTACATTGGAGACGTTCCAAAAATCCTTTGGGTATTTTAATGTTGTTGAACTTGAATTACTGTACTTTAATAACTGTGCCATTTGACACACTAATAATTAACAAAACTGACTGAAGTGAAGAATGTCTGTGCTTTTCTACAGTTTGTCATGTTTTACACCAGCTTTGCAGTCCTACTATCCAGTTCAGCTTGAACTTTAGTTGTTTGAAATGTTTGGAGTTTTAAAGTTCATAAAGTATGTGTAAGTTCCTAAGCATGCGTTGCTTAATGCTAAAAAGTCACATACCCTATTCTTATCTCTGAATATTGAAGGAAGTATTGCCTGTGAACTGAGGTGGTACACGCCTCTTTTATTTACTTTCTTCACCACATCAGAAAAGCATCTTGTTGCATGGTTTACATTCTCATCACCACAGTACAAACTCTGAAACTGTCAAATGTGGGCTTCTTGCTGGACTCTGGCCCATGAGCTAAAAGACATTAAATCACTATTTGCCATCGAATCTACTAGCTTTCATAAAGCTGATACTGAACTGCACAGGCTGACTGCTGATGTTATGGGTAGATCATTAGCATCCATTATTAATGTCCTTCAGACAAGGAGTTGCATGCATTGAATGAAAACTGCAAGTCATTCCTCTCCAGAAAAGCAGCTTCATGAAATGAGGTAATTAACTGCAGACCCATCTCCGTTCCATCTGTAACATCAGTGATGATAAAAGAGAAAGTTCAGTTTTCTGTTTTCAGACAACCTATATTACATTTGTCAGCCCTGCCTTGATCATATCACTTTACATAAGCACTGTAACACTGCATTTTGCAGAAGTCTACAAAGCTGACTTCAAGCAGATGGCTGGTATAGTATTGCTGAAACTTAAAATGGCATTTGCCAGTTAATCATGATGTTCTTTGTGGGTCTTAACCAATTAACAGCTAGTGACAACAAACCCTTGGCACAGTGCTTTGGTTGTAAATTGGTTTGTCTGCACATAGCTTCGACTGTACATTGGTTTAAGTCATACTTATTGTCTAATTCACTTTCCTTCCCTTCCCTTCCCTCTCTGTTAGATGCCTGTCACACACCGCTAAACTAGTAGGCCAGTACTGGCTTGTCCCTCTGCCATCTTACTTGTCCTCCCTCTTGTTGGTCTCACCTCCCCCCTGCTATTCCCTACAGTCCTCCACACACACAACGCTTGCCCTCCCACCTTGGCTACATCATCTGGTCGCGACGCCTTCTCATACAAATTCCCTAGCATCTGGAAGTCTCTCCCCCTTGAAATTCGCTCTGCCCAGTCTCCCTCCTTCATGTTTGCTTTCGCAGACACGCTGTTCCCTGCTTCAACTGCAATTAACTCCTGAAAACCAACCCCTACTTATTCCGCCTTCCCTTTTGTTTTTACTGCGTCCCACCTCCGACCTAATAGTGTCCTCTTTTTCCCCCTTTTGCCAACCTCTTTCTCTCTTCTTTCTGTCCCACTCCCCTCTAATTCCTCCTCCGTCATCCCGCATAAATTGCCTCCTTCTCCTCCTCCTCCTGACCTCCTGTCACACCCCTGCTACCTTTTTCCCTCACTCCACTGCTGCCTCTATCCCCTTTTTTTGTTTCCTTTTCTCCATCATCTTGTCAGTTCCAAATCTCCTTGCAGGGGTCTTGGCATCCTGAGGTGAAGTAGGTTTTTGGCTATCTTCTTCTCCCCTTTCCATCTTCTTTCCTGTCCTCTGCCCCCCCTTCCCCGGCAGGGTTCTCGGCATCCTAAGGGGGAGTAGGTGCCCAGTCCCCTTGCAAGGTTCTCGACATCCTGAGGGGGAGTGGGTTTAAGGGGATAGGTTCTTGGCTATCTTTCTTCTTCTCTCTTCTTCTCCATGCCAGTTCCCTGTCCCCTTGCAGGGTTCTCAGCATCCTGAAGGGGGAGTAGGTTTAGGCTACCTTTCCTCTCTTCCTCCTTCCCCCACCTCCACCCTTGCTTGTCTTCCTCCCCTCACATTTCAATATAGCACTTATGGTTGTACTTATGCTGTTATTTTGAAATGTACGAATATCTCATAAGTAGAGTCCTAAATGTATTGTTCTTGCATTAAGTGTATCCATTCACTGTTCACACTTATTTCATAATTGTATTTGTTTTATTGGCTTGGCTCGTAATGGATATATTCTGTTTTTTGTACACTATTCCATATTGTTTTGGTTTTGGCTCTTCCCCCTGTGTAACCCCCTCCCCCAGGATGCTTCTGGAAATGAGCTGTTCTGAGCTCATGTGATCTTTCCTGGTGAAACTTTTCTAAATAAATAAATAATGTTTGTTGGTCCTCTTTCCTCCCTCCTCTCCTCTGGAGCACCCATGTTGCGGCAAGAAGAAAAAATATGAATGTCATTAGGGTGCCAGCACAATGCTGACAGCGAACATCATGCCTGGCATTGTGCCGCCCTACCCCCATCATGCCCAATGCCCTGGGGCACGATCTGGCTATTTTTGGGGGGCTGTGCCCCCCACCACAGGTGGATTCGCCCCCTGCATCCCCCCGTACTTCAGTATAATCATCTCCAGGTCGGAGGTGTATGGGGCAAGGGGCGCAACACCCATACGGTATCCTCCCTGCCAAGTGCTGCAAAATCCAGTTCGCCAGCATGACAGGTGGACTGGTTGTGGAGCCCTAATTGTGTTGCCCTAATTGCATCGCCCACATAATGGTATACACTGTCCTCTCACCTCTGTTCCTCCACTCTGCTGACTCACATACATTATTCCTCAGTCTGGAACCTCTCTGGGTTGGGCAGTTTTCTCCTGTCATCTACCCTCTGGAATAGCCTTGCTGTCACCTTCTTTTCCTTACCCTCTCCCTCAAATCTGTTGTTTGCAATCACTTTATGAATACCTGTTCTTTGCAACTATCCCCACTCCTTATTTCTCTTCACTCTTTACCTCCATCAGTCTTTTCTCTGCCTCACTCTGGACTTCCCTCTTCTCTGTGTTGCCCCCTGCTGCACCGCCATATCTTTGTCATTTACATTTTTGCAGTACCATGAACCACCTTTACCCATCCATTTGGTTCATTGCTTGGTGGACATGCTTTCTGTTTTTCTCCCCTGAATTACTGTATATAGTTTCAGTATTTTAAATGTTGCACTTATGTTTATTTAAGTGGAAACTCCACTTTTAAAAGCCATACACTTTGTCCTCAATTTACGCTTTGCATGCAAAAAGTAAAATCTTACTGTGATATAGAGCAATTGTTACCTGGTTGTTCCAGGCATCTCCCTTGGCCAATCATCTTGTGCAGCTGCCAGCCTGGGCTGCTTCTTAGAATCCACTACAGCAGACATCCCTGTATCCCCGCTTCTTGTTCACGTCTAGCAGTAAGCTTTGTCTCAGTGTGCATTTCCCGGTCATCAAGTTTCAGCTACATAAAATAATTACCAGAAAGTTGTAACTGATTACCCTGAATCTACGTTTCACCCTTTTAATAGTCAGATTTTCTTCACAGAGGTACATTTTGAGTCTCTTGCTGTTTACCAACGTATATTTTCAAAACAAGTTTTTCATATATGCTGATGGCATTACTCTTATATGCTGCAAGTTCTACATGTCATTTAAATCATGCTACGTAATGACACTGACAGAAGATTACAAGAAGCTAAAAGTAACCTACCATACATCCTGGAATACAGCTGTGGCCATAGCTCTAGTGGAGTGGGCTCTAACTGGCCCCGGAAGGGGAACCCCAGCTTGTTCATATGTGATGCAGATAGTGGAGTGGATCCATCTGGCAATAGAGTCCTTAGAAGTCTTTTTTCCTATATTTGGACCCGTCATGAGCACTAAAAGGTTTGGCGTCTTTCGCAGGCCCTCAGTGCTCCTAAGGTACAGTTTCAAGGCCCGTCTAGGATCCAAAGTATGCCAGTCTTTTTCCTTGTCATTTCTGGGATTAGGGCATAATGAGGGGATTATCATTTCCTGATTGCAGTGGAACTGACGTTATCTTAGGTAAGAAACCTGGGTCTGTGCGGAGGACTACGGAGTCCTGGTGAAAAACCACAGGGTTCCTTGATAGACGGTGCGCTCAGTTTGCTGATTCATCTGGCTCAGGTGATGGCATTGAGGAAGATGGCTTTCATTGAAAGGTGAAGCAGGAATGCCTCCCCAGAGGTTTGAAGGGTGCCCTGGTAAGTGCCTTTAGAACCAGATTGAGGCACCAAGGAGGAACAACAGATTTCACTGGGTGATGCTTTACAGTAGCCGCTCTCAGAAAATGCTTGATGTGTGGATGGGATTCCAGTGACTCCCCGGTGTCCACTACAAGCAGGGCCCCTAAGGCAGAAACCTGGACCCGTAGGGTTGCTGGTTGGAGATCCATATCAAAACCCTGCTGGAGGAATTTAAGGAGAATTGGAAGGGTAACTGGGTGATCGGCTAGCTGTTTGGAGTAAAGCCACAATAAGAACCTGTGCGAAATCCTTCAGTGTACCTTAGAGGAAGATTGATGTCTGGAGTGGATCATAATCACGATTACTGCTGTGGAGTAGCAGAGTTCCTTGAGAGACTCCTGCTCAATCTCCAGGCCGAGAGGGACAGATTGTGGAGATTCAGATGTGTTATGGGACCTTAATGAAGAAGGCTCAGGTGTATTTGGAAAGTGAGCAGTGGATCCTTCGCCATGTGGACAGGTGTGGGAACCATGGGTGGCGTGGCCAGCAGGGGCACACTAGGATTGAATTGGCCCCCTCCCAAGCAACCTTGTAGAGTACTCTGAGTAGAAGTAGCATACAGCAGTTTGTAATGGTCCCAGTGGAGGGAGAAGGCAACTTGAGCCACTGTCCGCTCATCCCTGGTGAGGGAGCAGAACTGTTGAACTTTGGCATTTTGCCTGGATACGAAGAGATCCATGTGGTGATCCTCAGTGGAGGATGAGAAGCTGAAATGCGCAGTTCTCTAGTTCCCATTTGCCTGGCAGAATGTTCTGGTGGCTGAGCCAGTCCGCTGCAGCGTTGTCCTGTCCTGGTATGTGAGCTGCTGCCAGACTGGACAGATGATAATCGGCCCAGTGGAACAATAGTAGAGTTCCTCTTAGCATGCGAGTGCTCTGTGTGCCCCCTTGTCGGTTGATGTATGCCATCGTGGTCTAGTTGTCTGTAAGGAGCAGAACATCTCACTTTTGCACGTGGGGCTTGAATTTTTGAAGAGCTAGCCAAACTGCTTGCATTTCCAGTACATTGATGCTGATGTGGGATTCCAGCAGGGACCAGACCATTTTCCCTGGGTGGAAAGAAGATTCAGATGGGCACCCCACCCTCTGAGGCTGTTGTCTGTGGTAATTCTGACCTGATGTGGGTGGTCCAGTTTGCAACCCCTCATGATATTCGACTTCACTACCCACTAACATAGACTGTCCTTCATGTGAGATGGAATAGCTACCCTGTGGTTTGGGCTGTGTCTGTGTGGGGACCACTGTTTGAGTAGGGTTGCTTGAGTTGGAAGCATGTGAATGAAGGCCCATGGAACTGTATCTGCCAGGGAGACCATTGTCCCTATCAGCTGCATGAAGACTGGTTAAACTTCTAAAGTGTAATTTGCAGATCCCTGAATTTCATAGAGGTGGGCTGTCAGTATAGCCTGGAGGTTAGAGGAATGAGGTGTGAACAAGCTTGATACATCCAACAGACCAGACTTGAGTTTGATTCTCACAACCTCAACTTGCATACTGTGTGACTCTGAGCAAGTCACTTAACTGTCCAGTGCTCCCAGGTCACACCTGAAAACAGGCACTTGTGCCTAGTGGGCCTTACCTGGTTACCAAAGACTAAAATAAATAAAAACCTTGCCCCTTTGAGTTTTGAAGTCCACTGGTAAGTGGTTCAGAGACTGTGCCAGGAGAAGAGAGCTCTTTTACCTGTTGATGACAAAGCTGTGTGCTGAGAGGCAGCTGTTTGGTTCTGTAGAGGCAACTTGGATGGCTGTTTGTGGCTGGAAGTACCTGAGACGCTGGATTTTGACTGATCCTCTGCCAGGACAGCGGGAGGACCCTGTGTTTTGAATAGGCTGCCTGATTCTGTTCCCACTCGGGAGAACGGAGTCTGATCTGACCAGGGAGCCGGGCGGTGGGCTCATAATATGCTAGGCCCTATGCGGGTGTCGGCTGGTGGGCTGATGCTGGTGAGAGTCGTGTTTGTTGGGGCAGATATTCCAGGCGGTGTCTTGCGCAGAAAGGACCTTTAGGCTGTTTTCATTGCCTGGAAATTGGATTGTTATTTGGAGGATGTATTCAGCAAGAAGCAAGAAATATATAACAGGTTTTAAAACTTTCTCATTCAAACAGCTACTGATTTGGGCAGTGAGAGTGCCTGTGATCATTTTGGATCCCCCAGGTAGTGAGAGTACCTGGGGGTTGAACTTAATTCACTTGTTTATCTGCTGGTATTTGAAGTCTTTGGTTAAGAAATCAAATTTTAAACCTTAACTGTTTGTTAGGTATATGGAGCAGGAATATATATGATTGGGTAAAGGTTTTGATAAGTTGTCTTAAGGACTCTCTGTGACTGTAAAATATAATCCTGTGGGAGAGGGTTATGGAGTCTTAAAGTTTTTTATAGTAGTGAGAGCACTAGACGGGATTAAGAAATAATTAAAACAAGGGGTTAATTCATTGGTTTAGAATATGGCTTTATTTTATTATAAGAGTTTAAAGAGAATTAGGTGGGGGGGGAGTGAGTGGGGATGTGATTGTATTAATATTGGTTAATTTTTAAATACCTGAGATATGTGCTGGGCAGTTAGGAATACAGTCAGGCAGTACTCCCCCTCGAGATTATGGGACCTCCACCCGTTTGATTATCCATTGTTCCCATCTGATGTTTATTCTAGATATCGTGTTCTTGGTATTTTAAGGGGACGAGGGAGTAGAAGGAATTGGGGATCCTGGAACTCTCGAGGGGGATGGGAAAGGAATGGATGAATTGAGACAGTGAGAACTAGGAGGCGCCCTTGGGTGAAATGGACACAGGAACGAGGTTCTCCTTGCCTTGTGCCCATACCCAAGGGTTCTGACTTGATCATGCAGGAAGTGGGGCCACCCTTGGACTCCAGTCCCTTTCGGGTGGTGTTAAGCAATGCCAGGCCAATTAAAAATAAGACCGCAGTTGTTGCTGATCTTGTGGCATCTGCAGACCTGGCTTGTATCACCGAGACCTGCCTGGATGGAAATGCCGGCCCCAATTTGGAGTCTGTGGTTCCGGACAGGTTTTTGATGATTCACCACCCAAGAGAGGATCGGGGGTTGCTGTCTGTTTTAGACAGGAACTGGGTGTCAAGGAGGTGCCAGTTGGAGCTACCAACTCCTTTGAGTGTATAGTGAGTGAAGGTGTAGGCTTCAGGACCCTTCTCATTTACCGTCCACCAGGTGATGGGAGGGAGTTCCTGAAGGAGGTTACGGACTTCATCACCAACGTGATGTTGGAATCCTCCAGAGGGTTGATTTTGGGGGATTTCAATGCTTGGGTTGAAGAACTCTCACCACTTGGACAAAACCTCCTCCAATTGATGGATTCATTGGGCCTAACGTGGGCTATTACCACTGTAACCCACAAGAAAGGGCACTCATTGGACTTGGTGTTCCACCTGGGGATGGAGATCTCTGATGTGCAAGTGGAGCCAGTCGGTTGGTCTGATCTCGTCACGTCCTGAGGCTCACTTTCACAGCCCCCCAAAATAGGCCTGCCCCAAGGGAGTTGGTACAGCTCCACCCTTTTAGAGGAGCTACCTCAGAAGGCCTAATGGCGGTGCTGGACCTCTCGGGATTTCCAAGGGATAGCACTGATTTGGGGCCTCTTGTGTCAGCCTATAACAGGGCTGTTACTGAGGCACTGGATATCATTACTCCTTCTCATGTTCAGACATGAAGAAAGAGACATGTTCATAACTGTACTGGACAGTACTGTCAGCAAATGTAATGTAAATTTTATGAGGCTGGGATTTCAGAATTAGAGACAAAAATAGGTCAGTTAGCTCATTGTGACCAGCCACTGCTATTCAGTAGTTATAACATGTGAAATCTAATGCCCTTCTGTACTAGTCTATGTTTCCATAAATATATATATTGTGTATGAAGAAAAAACACAGTCTGGTCTCACAAAATACAGTTATTTTGTTAGATATACAGTAGTAGTTGTATGAACTATTTACAAAGAACTGCAACTTTTAGAGTAGCTGCTTTTAAAATCACTCTACATAGGCACTACTGTATCTTAGTTACAAAGGAAACCAGCTGGATGAATAGTATGGATAAGATGCCAAACTTGCTAAACTGAAGAGAACATTCTGATAGATGACTTAAAGGATGTTTGATAACCCAATACATATCCTAAAGAGCACCAAGCTCAGTACAGGTAAAAAAAAAAAAAACACAGAAAGGTTAGCCTTAGCACTGCAGATATAGTGTGGCTTAATAACCAGGAGATCACTGGTTCAAACCCTGCTAGAGCCAAATATCCACTGTGTGACCTTGGGTGAGTCACTTACATCTCAGTGCTCCAATCTACCCAGCTGTGAAAATAGGTAGAAGCAGGACCCTGCTGGAAACAAACAAGATTGCATCTCAGGTGGGCTATCCTGGTTAAATAACTTGTAAAAAAAGACAAAAAATCATCTTGAGGTATTAAGCCTAATTTTTAAGTACGGTGCATATTTAAGGGATCGTAATTTGGCTCCATGGTCAATCCTTTGTGATTTCTCAATTGGGTTAGTGAGGAAGTGCGTTCCATACAAGTCAATAGGGCTTTTTCCTTTTCAAACAAATTTGTTTATATTTTGCAGGGCCTTTTGGTACAATTCAAGGCCACTGCTCCAGTCTCAAGGCTCTTTTGGGGTAGCATTTTCTCATAGAGCACAATTTGTGCTCCTTAAAGTCACATCAGTATAGTGTCCTCAAATCAATTACATTGCTTGATAGGCTGTACTGTAACCCCACCGTCCTCTGTGTGGAAAATAAATTACTTCAAAATGGTGTTACTGGCAGTGATTCGAAAGATGTTATAGTTATCTTGGGTGAATAAAAGATATCTGCTTTCTAAGCTAAAATTTAAAAAATGATCTTTCAGCTTTATTGTCCGGTCTTATTTCTTAGTTTCTCAATGTGTTTTTTTTTTTGTTACAGAGTTCGGCCACAACTAGCCAAAGAGAAGATTGAAGGATGTCACATTTGCACATCGGTCACACCTGGGGAACCACAAGTTTTCCTGGGAAATGACAAAGCCTTCACATTTGATTTTGTGTTTGATATTGACTCACAGCAGGAGGATGTATATAAAACAAGTACAGAAAAACTTATTGAGGGCTGTTTTGAAGGTTATAATGCTACTGTTCTTGCATATGGCCAGGTAAGTAGATTTTATTATTTTCTGTTACACATAGTGTTAAGCTCAATGGCATAGTTTGGTTATTGAAACAATGAAAAATGTTAACCAGCAGTGTTCTTTGTCTACTTTTCCACCACCCTACTGTTTTTTTATTTAATTATCCATAATAATGTTTTATAACAGGCACCTTTTATCACACTTCTTTTTTTTTTTCTACTTATTTTTTATCCACTCCTGCTGTCCCTTCCAATCACCACTCCTTCCGTCCTGCAAGGAGTGGCGATCCTCCAACCTCTGCCGACCAGCTTGGTCTGCCCCTAGAGTGCCACACTGCCATTGGGGGCCTTTTTGATGGCCCGGATTACCCCCTGGGCGGGGCGAAGAGAGGGTCTCCCTATCCCCCCCCTTTCCCCCCTTCGGCAGCTGCACATTGGGGTCTGCCCCTGGTCAGAGTGTGGTAAGGTCGGCTCCGGAGGACTTCATCTAGGCGATTGGAGGGCATTTTTCCTCTGAGTAGCTTCCCCCCCCTTAACCCTGCCCTCTGAGACACCGGCGCAGATAGTCTGCGTGCTGACGATGCTCCTTCAAGCGCCTAACGACGCCTCTCCCCGGTTCCGTAGACGGATTGCCGAGCCCTTCAAGAGTCAGTGCATCCACCGACCCTCTCAGGACATCAGGCACCCAACGTGCCTCGCGGCCCCACCCCGAGGGAGGAGAGCATCCGCTGGGACGCCCATCCTCCTTCCCCAGCCGACTGGACCCGGTCCTGCCTCAACCCGGGCCGCTGGCGAAGTGCTGAGTGTGGCGTCCAGTGCCTCAACCCTCAGCGCCACTGGGCCGTTTATCACACTTCTAGCCCTGTTTGATAGAAGTGCATGAAGAGTCCCAAGGAGTGCCCCCATCCATCATCATCACCAAAACCACTCTTTATTTCTAGTCCTTGGGGAATCCTGCCCAGTGTGGATTATATTGAAAGGTATGGAACTGAAAAGAAGCATCTCCCACTGTACAACGTTTAAATGTTACCCTTCCCCAAATAGCTTACAGAAGTAAAAATTATAGTGAGAGAGAAGGGTGGCGTAACCTGACCACTGGCAAGAGTTAGGCGCTTGGTGAAAGAGCTCTGGTTGTGAACCTGAATAAACATTACAAGTTGGTCATTTAACCTTCAAATTTTCTTTAATTACCTTTCGAACATGTCAGTATTCGAGTTAATGCACCTTCAGAAAGATGCAAGATGGAGAAGCCGAGAAAACCCTTCAATTACCGAACTGTCAAACTAAGGCCCAGATCTCAAAAAGCAGCATCGAGGACGGAGATGCCTAGCTCCCAGTCTAGAGGACCGACCTTAGCCTCTTTATTTATAGGAATCTAAGCACTGGACGAAAAATTGGGGAGGACTTTTAGCTATCGAACAGCTTTACTCGAGGAAAAGGTAGATCTTGCACAACCCGATGCCACAAAAGCAGGGAGACTGCAAAAAAGCAGTTGTGACAGCATGGGCCTAGTCAAAGAAAATTATGTCTTATGTGCCGACTTAGAACTGCTAGAAAACTTTTCAAGGTCTGCAGATTTAAGAATAATAGGGTTACTTGAAGGAATGGACAGTGACAACCCGAAAAGTTATTATTTTATTTTTTTTTTTATATATAGATTTTTTTGCGTCCCCCCCCCTCGCATTTTTTCACCCGTCCCCATTCTCAGCCAGGCACATGCATGTGGAGGCATGTGCACACCACGGCTCGAGGCACCCTCCTGCAACTTGCCACCCCCTCTTGCCTATACTAGCCACTGGACCTCCACCCAGTGGCAGCGGAACTACGAGGGGAGGGTGCGACGACCACCCCAAGAGAGGATATCTGCCCTACGACTGCTTAATCCTGTTCTCACCTCCCCCCCCATGCCAGCTCCCCGATGACCCAAGTCCATTCCCAAACCCGGGTTGCCAGCATGAGGTGAGGTAAGGTGTCCAGCGCCTCAGCCCTGAAAAAGTTTTTAAAGGACTGGCCTTCAGAGGTGCTTGCAATACTAACTGAAACTGCAGTTCAAACTGCAGAAATTCCTTAAGGACCCTGAAAAAGTACAGGTGATTAGCAGCGCACCTTGCATTAGGCAATAGAAGGCAGGGACTGCCAATATTTGGAAGCATAAAAGGCAAATGCAAGATGACCTATTCTTGTGGCACATCTATGTTCTTGGAGTAGAGGAGATCCTATGGATTCCTGTTAACAGTTTATGGGACATTGGAAGTGGTTCATTGGAACTCCTGAGGATCCTGATGGAATTAATTTGTTCACAAAACAGCCCTGGAGAAAGAAATGTTTTCTAACTGAGAAGAGCCAGCCCTGGCCAGTGTAGAGTAGGCACATGTGTGTAAGCTTGGGGGACAAGGGCAGAGCAAATACACTGTTGTGTGTCATATCTCACTGAAAAGTTTGTGTACTATGGTAGGCCAGCAGCCCACAGATAAGACTTGGCAGCAGCCCCCTTGCCTAATGGCCAGGTGTGCTTTGGGAGAGAGAGGTTCTATCTAACTCTGTAGTCCAGGGTTTTTCATCCAGGGATTCTAGGCCCCCTAGAGGTCCCTGAGCAAGGCATAGGGGGCTCGTAGAGTGAGCAGGAAAAATGTTAAATATGAAACTGTAGAAACAGTGTTTAACACCATCTTTGTGTTTTGCACAGTCTTTCCATGTTCTGCTATAGCAGCCCCAGCTTTATTCATGCTCCATTTAGTAAAATAAGTACTTGGAGGCAGGCAGTTATAAAGAAAAGAGTCCAGTCAAAAACCGGTTATTTGTTTTAACTTGAGCCGCGTTTCACTTGTAGTAGCTAGTATGTATCAGCGGTGTGCAGAGTAGTGCCTTTCACCACACTTCTTTCTCTTCTTCACTCAGCTACAGGTATAAAAGGTGTCATAAAATGTATTTAACCCATGCAGAAAGACATTATCCAGACTTGTCCCACCAAATTACACAAAAGGGGAATATTCCAGACCGGCAGGGTGGTCCAGACTAGCACCTACAGCATCATGATGGCCATATTGGTTTGTCTCTGTGGGACTCAGATCTGGACCTTTTATTCACAACTCTCCACTCTTAATACCTCCCGCACCTCCATTTCCTCAGGGTTACATAGTGAATATGGGATTCAAATCTGGTCCCTGGCCAGAAGTTTGGTGCTCAAACTCCATACCCCCATCATCATTTGTGTAAGAAACTTAACCTCCACCTACTCCCCTGCACCCTATATACACCATTGCAGATAGGGGGTCCCTGCTACTACGGACGTTCGCTCTGGGGGTCCGTACACACAAACAGGTTGAAAACCTCTGCACTAGTCTATGCTCAGTTTAGAGTTGACAGATTTACAGATTAGTGCCATGTGAGGGGAGAAATCCAGTGAGGGGTCTAGTGCTCACTCACTGGGTAAAACATCTGTGCAGGAGCAGGACTTCTGTTTTATACACTAAAACATTTTCTGTTCAGTACAAATAAAGAGAAATCTCCATCTACAATCCAATACATACATCACTATCTGGTACAGCCTAATTAGTCTTGGCAAACAAATAGTACACAGTGCATAAGAAATATACCCAGTGATTCATGAAAAAAGTAGCCTCGGATGAAGCAACCACCTATTGTTATTTGGCTTTCACACCAACTAGCAAAGTGAACCAAAACTGTGTGATGATGCTCTTCCCATGAAGGAGCTGGGGTGTGGTTGGGAAGCACTCCCAAAAAGTATATCCTGAGAACACAGCTTACACACAGTAATATCATGGAGGACCTAGCTAAGCAGAAAAGAGAGGTCACCCAAGGGACCCTATACCAATACCAATACTTCGGTAGGGCTGGGGGAGAAATGAAAGTTAGCATTAGAAGCTACACCAGTAACAAGGAAGCCCTATGCCCCCCCATAACTCTTTACAGATGGCCAATTTATTCCCATTACTGTAAACTAAGGTCAGAGGTTTTGCAGTCTGTTTCTAACAACAACTGAGAACTTGAAATAGTAAGCAGAAAAACCCAGCCCCAACCACAGTTAAATTTTGACAGCATGTTCACATCTTCTGTTCAGTAATCACAATCCGATGAAAGTCCAGACTCGAGAAATTAGATACTCAAATGAGCACCTACCGTAAACATAACTAGAAGTAGTGTCAGAAGTGTAGAAGCTGCACTCAGTCTGCTGAATCCTTTTACACCTCCTATTGCTGTCAACAGGAATTTCTGAAACACATGGCCGCTTTTGAATTTGTAAGTGAAAAGATAAAGCCAGTAACCAGATAGGGAGTCACTGAACACATCATTAGACAGCTTAAATGGGAAGACTGGATGGGCCTAGTGGTCCTTATCTGCCGACAGCATCTATGTATCTGTGTATCTGTATTGCTCTCCACAGTAGCAAAGCTCAGTCTTGCTGGGAAGAAGAGATGTAGTGGCACCCCAGGTACATAAACTGTGTCTTGCAAATCAAAAGTTCCTTTTGATGTTGCTGTGTTTGTGCTGACACATCAGGAAACATCAACTTTTTCCCCTGAAAGGCCAAAACCCTGCTATCCCTGGCAGCCACCAGTAGCACCAGCTGCTTCACTGGAGACTATATGAGAAGCATGGAGGCTTCTGAGTCTGTCAACAAATACTGCTTTCCTTGGTAAGAATGTGCAGTCTTACTGGTATAAAGATGTGCTGACCCCAGCTGAATGAACCAGCCACCAATATCACCAACCGCACCTCTGGACTTCTTAATTACACGACTGCTGTTAACCCCGAGCCGCCTTCATCTTGTCTTCTTTTCAGTGGTAACTGAAAAGCCTTTTGAATCTGTACCATACCCTCTGAAAATGCCAGACCATCCCACAGAAATGTTTACACTACAGCCGTTAACTCTCTTTTGGATATAGCAAACTGGGAGTCCCAAGATTTGCACATTTACAGCACGGGGCTCTGCAGACTACATAGATCAATAGGCCTTGTTTTGCTGGGTATTTTTGTATGTTCATACGTAACTAATTCTCCAACATTTTCATGTGGTTCAGAGAAGCTCTAGTGTCTTTCACTACCTCCACCTCTATTTCAGTCAAATTCTTCAGTACCACCTTCAAAGTCACTGAATGTTGCTCCACATTTCTCCCCAACTCAACACTTTCATCAAGAGCAGCAAACGATTGGTATCCACCTTCTCCTCAGTACTCTTGAGTGTTGACTGAAATCTGTTGTACTGCTGGATCTGTTGCAGTCAACGGACCCACCATCACACTGCTGGCTTTGTGCATAAATTCGTCCATCAGGTTTGTCTTTTTTTCAAAGCCATGGTTTCAGAGGGGGTGTTGGTATGGGATAGGCATTAGGGCTATATGCCCCTTTAAGACAGTTGGTCCGGGGGAGGAGCAGAATAGGTAGAACGTTTTCTAGGCAAACTGGATGGACCCTTTTTTTTTTTTGTTTTGTTACTGCCAATGTTTTTGTTTCTTTGCTAGTGCCTTAAACACCATGCTTTCACAGAAGAAAGGGTTCTGCAAGAACTCCTAAAACTGAAGGTGGACAAAGCAATGGGTCCTGATGGAATTCACCCCAGAATTCTAAAATAATTAAGGAAGGAACTAGTGAAACCACTGGCTACTCTTTTTAATAAATCATGGGAGGATGGTGTGGTACCCGAGGACTGGAGGAAGGTGGATGTGATTCCCTTCACAAAAGTGGGACCAAGACAGAGGCAGGAAACTACAGACCTGTCAGTCTGACCTCTGTGGTAGGGAAAGTGATGGAGTCACTCTGAAGGAAAGAATAGTTGAGTACCTAGAGGTCAGTGGAGCACAGGATCCAAGGCAGCATGGGTTCACAGCAGGAAGGTCATGTCAGACTAATCTAATAGATTTCTTTGACTGGGTGACCAAAGTAGCAGACCAGGGAGGGCTGTGGACATGGCCTACCTAGACTTTAGCAAGGCATTTGACAACAGTCCCACACAAAAGATTATTAGTCAAATTAACCAGCCTGGGGAGTGGGTCCCAGGGTGGTAGCCTGGGTAAACATTGGCTGGACAACAGGACACAGAAGGTAATTGTAAATGGAGTCCACTTGAAGAAAGGGCGGTTACTAGTGGGTACCGTGGGTTCAGTATTGGGTCCAGTCCTTTTAATGTCTTCATCAGTGGCATTGCAGAGGGACTGGAAGGAAAAGTATGCCTTTTTGCAGATGACACAAAGATCTGCAACAGGGTTGATACACAAGGAGGCGTGGAAAGGATGAAAAGGGACTTGGCAAGGTTGGAGGAATGGTCAGACGTATGGCAGCTAGGATTCAATGCAAAAAAGTGCAAAATAATGCACCTGGGAAACAAGAACCCAGGGGAAGAATACACAGTGGGTGGGGAGGTAGTAACAACAACAAAACAGGAAAGGGACCTGGGGGTACAGACAGTTGGTGAGACCCCATCTGGAATACTGTGTCCAGTTCTGGAGACCCCATCTCCGCAAGGACACAGACAGGATAGAGGCAGTCCAGAGGAGGGCAACTAAAATGGTGCAGGGTCTGCAAGAGAAGCCGTATGAGGAGAGACTAAAGGAGCTTAATATGTATACCCTTGAGGAAAGAAGGGAGAGGGGGACATGATAGAAACTTTCAAGTACCTCAAGGAATCAACAAAGTCCAAGAGGGTAGCATCTTTCAGAAAAGAGACTTGCAAGAACAAGGGACACAATTTAAAGATAGAAGGAGGGCGGTTCAGGGACAATGTGAGGAAGTATTATTTCACAGAGAGGGTAGTGGATGCATGGAACAGCCTTCCTGAGGAAGTTGTGGGGTCTAAAACCGTGGGAGAATTCAAGAATGCATGGGACAGACATAAGGCAATTCTTGTGGGGGGCAGGAAGATATAGGCTGTTGGTTAACTAGGATCTACGGCCTATCCTGTAGGTAGGGAAATGGGCAGACTAGATGGGCCTAGCTGTCCTTATCTGCCTTCAAAGTCTATGTTTCTATGCTTATGACCTCTTAAAGTCCAGTTAAAAAAGAAATATAAAAATAACATAGGGACCATACTGATATTGTAACACTAAAACACAGGCACCTTAGTCACATGAAAAAAATGCTGGTAATGACTGTAGGGGGTGAGATACTGACAACAACAAAAATGGAAAGGGACCCGGGGGTAGTTATATCAGATGACCTAAAGGTGGGCAAGCAGTGTGAGAAGGCAGTAAGGAGGGCTGGGAGGATACTGGGATGCATAGGGAGAGGCATCAACAGTAGAAAACAGGGTGGTGTTGTCCCTCTGTACAGACAGTTGGTAAGACCACATCTGGAGTACTGCGTGCAGTTTTGGAGACTCCATCTCTGCAAAGGCATAGACATGGTGGAGGCTGTCCAGAGGAGGGCAACCAAAATGGTACAGGGTCTGCACCAGAAGACATATGAAAAAAGACCAAAAGAGCTTAATATGTATAGCCTCGAGGAAAGGAGGGAGAGAGGGGACATGATAGAAACTTTCAAGTACCTCAAGGGAATCAACAAAGTCCAAGAGGGGGTAGCATCTTTCGGAAAAAGAGATGTGCAAGAACAAGGGGGCACAATCTGAAGATACCGGGGGGACAACTCAGAGGAAACATAAGGAAGTATTTCTTCACGGTGAGGGTTATAGATGCATGGGACCTTCCTGAGGAGGTTGTGGAGTCAAAAACAGTGGAGGAATTCAAAAATACATGGGACAGACACAAGACAATTATAGTGGGGAGGGGGTAGGAGGAAGTAGGCTGTTGATTAACTAGGATCTGCAGCTTATCCGTCAGGCAGGGAAATGGGCAGACTAGGTGGGCCAAGCGGTCCTTATCTGCCATCAAATTCTATGTTTCTATGTAGCACTACTGCACTAAAATAGATTTGAGGAAAAAAAAATAGACTTCGTTTAGTGATCTTAAACACAGAATTAAATTGTGTTTTTAAGATAGTTATTCTCTCTTATTAGTTTGAAAGGGTTAAATTGGCCTGTCTGGGGATGTGTTTTAAAGTTCCTGTAATAAATAGTACTGTTAGTAATGCACCTTAGTATTAAAATTAACAAAGTGCATTTTATAATTCCAATTATATTTAATGATGTCAGGTATTTTGCCTTTTCTTCCCAGCATCCCAAAATGAAGAAAGAAAAAAAACATACTGAATATTTGCCTCCTGGGGATATTGGAAAAATAAGAACCTTATTTATTTTCTTTCTTTTTTTCAAATAAATTAGTTTTCAGCAGTCTATTTGAAGCTTGGACCATGCACACTTCTTGTTCTTGATCACTCCTTGAGAATGTGTCATGTGGAATTATGTGAGCTGGTGACAGTCACAGCAGCTGTTCGTGTAACAATGAGTGATATCTTCCAGGAATCAATCTTCATCATTCATTCATTCACACTAATGAGTCTAAGACTGAGGCTGTAGGACCCTGTGGGAGCAAAATCTTTTGCAGGTTGGAGGGGACTGAAGTTGGTGCTGGCACTGCCTACAAGGCTGACGAACATATGAAAATCCCAGCAGATACAGGCCATACGGTACGGTCTATCGAGTCTGCTCAAGTGCACAACTCTCAGTTTAATCTACTGCTGCTGCTCCCTCAACCCCTAGCCCGTTCATCTGATTTATCGCCCCCCCTTCTGCTGACCTCCCCTTCCCCAGCTTCCCCCCAGTTGACCTTACCTTTGACCCTGTCCCACCCCCTCTTCAAACCAGCCACAGATTTCAATGATATCACCTCCTCTGACAGTGCGTTCTACCTCGCTACCATCCTTTCCGTGAAGTAGTGCCTCCTTTTTTCCTTCCTGAATCTTCTACCCTCTAGTTTCAGAATGTGTCCCCTTGTGTCTCCCCTTAATCTAAACATGCCCTCAGTACTGACTCTGTTCATGCCCTTTAAGTATTTGAAGGTCTCCATCATATCACCTCTCTCCCTTCTAACCTCCAGGGAATACATGTTGAGCTCCCCCAGTCTTTCCTCATATGGTTTGTCCCCCTAGCCCAAGGATGATCTTTGTCACCCACGCTGGACCCCCTCCAGTAGTTTTGATATCCTTCTTTTAATAGGGGCACCAGAACTGCACACAGTAGTCGAAGTGAGGTCTCACCAGTGACCTATATGGCAGCAGAATGACTTCCTCTCTACTAGAGTTAATTCCTCAGGCAGTACACCCCAGCATCATATTTGCCTTGGTCGCTGACTTCCTACACTGTGTTGAGTGAATGTCCCCTGTGACTAGTACCCCCAGATCCTTCTCCTCCACTGCAGTGGATAACTGCACTCCCCCTATCCGGTAGCAATTCCCATGGTTCCTGGCTCCCAGGTGCATGACTTTGCACTTCTTAACATTGAACCCCAGCAGTACTGACATACTGGAGTCATTCTGCCCAGAATAAAAGGGCACCCCATTTCTGCTCTGTGAGTACCTGGGATCCATTGGTTACTTGCACTGATTTCCAATTTTAATCTTTTTTTTTTTTTTTAACTTTATTGTTTATCATTTTGCAGGTAAAGACAGCCAAGGCAATAACTTATTAATTTGAACAGAGCTAAGAAAGCATAGGTAGCTTGTACAAATTACAATGTACATTTTCTTCTTAACACACGAGATCAGTTAAGATTAAGCATTCAGGTGGTTCATGGTTTGTTTTGGCTGTGGTTTCTCGTGACTATATTGTGCTCACCATACTAGTCTACTCTGGAAGTCTGGAGATAGAAAATATGTTTTATTATCAAATAAAGTAGTTAATGCTCTGTAGGCCTGCCAATTTGGGGAGATCACGTGATGCAGGCAACTGGGTAGCTGCTTTTGCAAGCACTCCCGAGTCTTTCTCCTATCCAACTGATTTTACTGCATTTATTCTTACAAGTTCGAACTGTGAGTTCAAGTTATTAAGAAGTTGTGTCTACCTGCTGCATGTGTGACTTCTCGGTGGTGTTTCTGGATGATGGATGCAGAGATGCGGTCGGCTCTCTCGCGGCACACCCCATCTACCACGCCAGTCAAAGCGAGTAAAAAGCTAAGGCCCAGCCGGGGCCTACAGGGCAACTACCAGCTGACTCCCAAGATCAAGCCCTCCTTACTCTGGATCGCATTTTGGACAAATTTTTTCCGTTTAGAGAGGACCTGCGCTCGTTGATAGATAAAGTGAAAGCCGTCTCTAATAAGCTGGAGAACTTGGCACTCTGTACCGGGAATTGTGAGGCCTGCATTATGTCCCTGGAGCGTAAAGCAGACAAGGTCAAACCTGCGATGGCTACTACTCGCCCGAGGATCACTAAATTAGAGGCCAAGATTGAGGATCTTGAGGGCAGGGGTCGACGCAACAATGCGGTCATTATAGGGCTTCCAGAGGGAGAGAAGGGAAGCAACTCAGTCCTCTTCGCTCAAAAGCTGGTGGAGAAGTTAGCCAGCCCGTCTCCATTCGGGCTGACATACATCATTGAGCGGGCCCACTGGGCCTTAAGACCCATTCCTCCCCAGAAGCTCCACCGCGCATGTTTATCTTTAAGTTTTTGAACTATCAGGAGTGCCAACATTTCTTGCTCAAAATCAGGGAAATTAAGGAAGTGCAGTGGGGCGGGAAGCAGATACGAATGGCCCAGGATCTTTCCCTCTCGGTGAGACAGAAATGGGCGGCCTACCATGGAATCGTCACCAAACTCCTGGCAGCTAACCTAAAGTTCCGTATGGGGTATCCGGCTAACTTTCAAGTGAATCTAGAGGGTAAATGAGGTCGCTTTCGCGGACCCGAATGCTGCAGAGGACTCTCTCAACAAAGCGCTCACTGACGTATTCCGTGTTGGCTGAAAGCATCGACTGCTTTACTCTATGGGTTTTTCATTTAAGGACTCACTGTTGTGAGTGAAAGTCTGTGGAGGAAGTGCTTGAGGACTGTTTTCCATACTCTGCTTGTGACTCTTAGTTAATTTTATTTGCTTTCAATATGTGAGGGTGGGGACCTGATGTGTTGTCCTATGGTGCTGGGCTCCTTGTGGGCAAGCCATACTCGATGCGGCTTATTTGCTGGGAGTCTTTATTTTAGATATACAGAGGGGGTCATACACCTTGGGTCCACAGGTTCAGTTTTTCTTTCTCCCACCCTAGTTATTTGTATTTTATTGGCTTTTGTTGGGGAATCCCAGGGCTTCGAATTACTTGAGGAGATGGGATGTTTCTGTTTTTTCTCTGTTCATTCCCCGATACGAGAAAGGGCTCCCCAAGTCCTCATCCTAACTCCGAATCCCTCAGGGCCTGTTCTGGGGTTTGAGGAGAAGTCCCCGGCTCTCCATGCAAGGTTTTCACTGAGGGGACAGCCCGCCTGCACGAGGTATCCATACCTTTCAACCTTCTGCCTCACAAATTAGGGACAAGGCTTAAAAAAATCAGGGACAAAGGACCAAGATCAGGGACACATCTTAAAAATTAGAGATATCCACCCAGAAAGCTGGTAGAATATGGGGATTAGTGCAAAATGCATTTCCTAAAGAAGAACAAGTCTGTAACTTTAATGCTTGACTTTGTTTTGTGCTTACAGTCCCCACTGTTCAGCCACAAAAACACAAATTTTAGGAGGGACAGAGTAAAATTTTTAAGCAAAATCAGGGACGTCCCTGAAAATCAGGGACACTTGAGAGGTATGGAGGTATCTGTTGCAACTTGGCCTGCGAGCAGGGACTTTCTTTTCTTTTTTCTTTGTGGCTGTAAGGCCCAGATGCAAGTTCGATGGTTTCCTTGGGGCCCGCCTGTATTTGGGATAGTTTTAACCATGCATCCTTACTGGGTCTGCCCTATACGACATTCTCCATAGCGTAGTTGCGTGGTTTACATTCCTGGTGGAGAGACCTGTTACCCTTTGGTTTGTTTTACGTTTTGGCTTTAGCTTGGGTGTGGCTGTCATAAGCTCACCAGTTGTTCATATTGTTCTCACTGCTTTTCTTATATGTTCGGTTGGGAAGGGGGTGGCTATATCAGGAGGTATGTCACGTGCCAGAGAGTGTCAATGCAGGGAATGGGCATTATTTCTGGGTTTCTGTTTAATATATGTCGAGCCCTGGCCTGTGCATGGGTTGGGTGGGTAGGGAGGTGGTGAGTGTTTGTTCTGTGGGGTTCTGTTTAGGTGTACAGGGAAGGCATTTTATGTCAGGTTATTTGGTGGGGGGGCAGAGGGGGGTTTCAGCTTGGCATCTGGGGGATACGATTTTTTGTATATTTCTGGTTTGACCAGCAGGTGTTGCTCCAGAATATTCGACTCCTGAGACCCCTATATGGCTTTATCTAGTAAGTTTCTTTTGTGGAATATCCATGGGGGCCGCAATAAAGTAAAAAGCTACAAAGTGTTAAAACATACCTGTCTGTTCAGAAGCAATGTTTCCTTTTTGCAGGAGACTCATCTTGAGGAGGCGGAAGCCACCCTTTTTTGCCATCAGTTTGTAGGACAGGTGTTTAACTCAGGGTACAACACCCAAAGTAGGTGGGTGGCAATCCTTGTGGCAAGAGGGACCCCATTTGTCTGAACAGGTTGTCAAGGACCGCAGTGGCAGATACATTTTTGTCCAAGGCTTATTGCACAGAACCTCTGTTCTTGTGGGCAGTGTTTATGGTCCGAATGCGGACTTCCCGGACTTCTTTGCAGAATTGTTGAATGTGTTAGCTCCCTTCTCCACTCTCCCGATCATAATCGGGGGGGGGGGGAATGGAACCTTCCGTTCTCCCCAATACTAGATAAATCGGACCCTAAGTGCACAGGGCTGTCCCCAGCGCAGAGAGCCATACAGGATTTGGCTGACCTCTTGGGTCTGTGCAATCCTTGGAGGCTTCTCCATTCTGAGTCTAGAGAATACACTTTTTAATCTGGGGTCCATAATTCCCAATATAGAATTGACTATATTTTACTTAGTAAGACTCTGGTAGGAGGCCTGCTAGACACTAGGATTGAGCTTGGCGTGATTTCTGACCATTCTGTCACCTGGGTTTCCCTAACACTACCCATGGATGCCCCTACAGAGTCCATCTGGAAGCTAAATAATCAACTCCTTAAAGAACAGGCCATAGTTGAGTGTATACAGTAAGCCTGGAGATAGAAAGGTTCACGAAGGACCATCTAAACTAAGGAGGCAGCATAGTGCAGTGGTTTAAGGATCTGAGCTGCAAATCTGGGTTTGAATTCCACAGCCCCCACTTGCATACTGTGTGACCCTGAGCAAGTCACTTAACTTCCTTGCTCCCAGGTCGCACCTGTAAACAAGCTTTCGGCTTAGTGTGCTACTCCTGGTTAAACAATACAAAAAAACAAAAAAAAAAACACTACCACCCGTCCGGACCTGGAATGGGGGGCCTTAAAGTGTGTCCTTAGGGGTACTTTCATTAAATTAGCAGCTCAGAGGAAACACAGTAGGGAGCAGAAGGCACTTGCCCTCCTGGATGACATTAGGAAATTGGAGAGCTCCCTCTCGAAAAACACCCTGATAGGATTAAGCTGCTGAACTTTCAGGATCAATACTCAAACTTGCTGCGAGAAAAAGCAGAATATGCAATTCTAAAAACGGGCACTAAATATTTAGACCAGGGTGAGAAAGTCAGCCAGCTTTTAGCCCTCCAGCTCAAAAACAGTAGAATCCTCTAGGCTGGTGTAGAGTATTCGCTCTTTGGAGGATGGCAGGCTCTTAGTCACCCTCAAAGAGATTACTGATGAATTTGATAAATTCTATACGGAGTTATACAGTCCCGTGTCTCAGAAACCAGAGGTTGGCCGGCTGCAGGATTATTTGAATCCTCTCCCTTTACCAACTTTAGGAGGAGGTCAGCAGGATTCCCTGGTTGCATCTATCTCTGTAGCAGAGATTGAAGAAACCATATCCTCACTAGTAGTAGATAAAGCTCCCGGGCCGGATGGCTATTCCCCCAGTTTTTATAAGAAGTTCAACAAACTGCTCCGCCCCTGGCTTTCCCATCTTTTCAATTGGATCTTGGGTGCTAACCCCTTGGATAGCACCCTTCTTGAAGCTTTAATTATTGTTATTCCCAAGGAGGATAGAGACCTAGAGTTAGTGGGGAGTTATAGGCCTATCTCGCGCCTAAATTGTGATATTAAAATCCTAGCGAAGCTCTTAGCCAATAGGCTCAGGAAGGTACTGCCGCACATTATTCACCCGGATCAGGTAGGTTTTATGTCTGGGAGACATTCCTTGGACCATTTCCGGAAAATCACTCATGTCTTCTCTGCATCCAGGGATGCAGAGATTCTGGCAGGCCTGTTGTCCTTGGATGCAGAGAAGACATTTGATCAGGTTGGCTGGCAGTTTCTGTTTTGAGTCATGCGGAAATTTGATTTTCCCTCCAAGTTCATTGACTGGATTTCTTCCTTTTACTAGAACCCCCTGGCCCGGATCTATTGTAACGATGTATTTGCAACACAATTTTCTCTCTATTCTGGAACAAGACATGGGTGTCCCTTATCCCCTCTCCTATTTAATATCTATATCGAGCCTCTCCTTGCCAAAGTGTGTGAACAGGGAGACATCCAAGGTTTAAGGACTGGGACTCAAGTATTTAAGCTCTCAGCCTATGTTGATGATGTGCTGCTTCACATCGAACAGCCTAGGTTCTCCTTCCAGGCTGCTTTATCCATCATTGAGGAATATAGCACCTTGTCCAGCTTACAAAATTAACCTGAACAAGACTGCTATATTCCCCCTGAATAGGAAGCTCACCAAACAGGACATTGCCCAGTGGGGGTTTCAGTGGTGTCCAAACAGTGTAAAATATTTGGGCCTGCTCCTAACGAGGGGGGGAGTCTAGATAAGGAAGATCAATCTTGACCCTTTGCTTCACACTGTCCAACAGGACCTTCACTGGTGGCAGTCTCTTCCCATTTCTCTTTGGGGGCGAATAAACTTGATCAAGATAAATGTCTTGCCTCGCTTATTCTACCCACTCAGCATGTTAACTTCTTGGGTTCCTTTAGCTTGGTTTAAAAAAACACATTGGATAGTTTCCTCTTTTATCTGGAAGGGTAAACCGCCCCTGAAGGGCATATAACAAACTGGCTGCATCTAAGTTATTTGGGGGGCTGAGACGTCCACATTTTGGGTTATATTTCCAGGCCAGCCAACTGGACAAGTAAACGAGATGGGTTTCCCCGAATTATATTACCGTAGGGGGTCTCCTATGTTTCCGCATGGCTGGTATTGGAGTAGGAGCGGATTGCAGTGTCTGGTATTTCCCCCTCAGCTTTGCTGCATATCTCTCCCAAGGAGCTACCTCCCAGTTTGTCTAACTCGCCTATCGCTTCTTCTGTAAGAATACATGCTCAGCTCTGTTCCATTTTGAATTACAAACATACTAGGAGCTTTCTCCAGCCAGTAATTGGGAATCCTAATTTCAAGATGGTCAGGTATGCATCCCGCTTGCATGGCTTCCCTCCCTTAGATACTCCAGGCTTGGGGATTTCTTTGTGGAGGGAAGCTGTAAGTCCACCCCTGCCATAATGGCTCACTTCGGTATTGGAAGGGGCAAAGCCTTTAAGGTGTATCAGTTAAGTCACCTCCTGGTCCAGTTCTTGGAGCTTATGGTTGGGGTTTCGGTCTCAGATGATGGATGCATTCTCTTATGGATGTATGTGGCAAGCCACACGCTCTCTCACTTCTCTATGTATCGCTTCTGTCCAACTCTCTGGATATGCAATACAGAGATCCCAAATTTTGGTCCAACCAATTCCCAAATTTTAAGGGAAAATGGGGAAGGATCTGGAAAGATCTGCTAACTTATATACCCCAGGATAGACTAAGGCTCACCCAGTACCAGTTTCTACACATTATGTACTGGACCCTGGTGAAGCTGCTAAAGGTGGGCGTAACTTCACTTCCGTGTGTATTAGATTTGGTAAGGATGAAGGCAATCTCCTTCACATCTTTTGGGACTGCCCCTCTGCCAAAAGACTATGGGAAACTATCCAACCTGAGGCTGATCCTCTTCTGGGCATTGAAGACCTGTTCACTCCTGAGATCTGCCTGCTGGGTGATTTTTCTTAAATTCCAGCGAGGAAGCGTAGGTTTCACATGCCATTAATTTCCCTCACAGTGAGGAAACTGATCCTAAGACACTGGCTGGATGGATATCCTATTTCCTATGTAGAGTGGCTTAGAGAGTTGCTGTTTAATTTGAGAGCTAAGCAGCTCAAAGCTAGCCTGTGGGGTTCCACAGTTCGCTACAAAAAGTGCTGGGAAGAGCTCCACTCTCTATTCACTTCAGGCGGTCAATTCACCTGGCTTAGTGTGGCATTACCCCTCACAAGGGTCGGTATGATTTTTACCTCATATGCTCTTTCCGGTATGCCATTTGAGAGTATTCTAAAAAGATGCCAAGACGGAGTGGGTGTGTGTGGGGGGGCCTTGACAAGGTTTACAATTCTGTAATATTTCTGTCTGCTTTCTTGTGTCTTGTCCTGTCAAGGTTTTTGTTATAATGTTTGAAATTCTTAATAATGTTTGGAATTAAAAAAAAAAAAAAAAAGGCCTGCCAATCTGAATTTAAAGCAGTCTGTCTTTATTTTGTCCCTTGAGTTGACTGATACACTTCTTAAAATGATGGCCCATAAATGTCACTGCTAGATTAAAATGCAGTTACAGAAAGTCCGATTGGATTTTTGGAATGAGCTTGCTTGTCTGATCAATTCGACATCGACGGTAGCAATGGCAAATCAAAAAACACACTCTGTCATAAATATTAATTTTCAGCCAAGGCAATAACTTATTCATTCTGAATCTGAACAAAGCTAAGTACTGCAGGCATATTTAGCTTGATTCTACAACTGTTCTTCTTAAATCATATTCTACCTGCTTGGAGCAGAGGAGGAGTTGGTCGGAGGTTGAGGAGTGGAGGCAGGTGGCTGCGCCGTGGGGCTTGCAGTCTTCTGACTGACTGCCCTGGACTGCAGTGGTCGGACAGGAGCATTGAGCCTGCCTGGCGGGCCCGTGCCCATGAAAGTGAGGTCCTAGGAGTGGTGGTTGAGGAGATCAAGACTGACGTGGGAGGTAGGGGGAGGCAAGTGACTCAGAGAGTGCTGGGGGTATTTTTTTACTTTTCCAGCTAGGCACACTTGGGCAAAGGCAAATTGAAATTGGAGCAGAGACTTGGGAGAGTGAAGAGTCAGGAGAGGTACTAAAGACACACTTGCCGCTCACTGCTCTAGGAGGCTCTAGTGTCTAGTATGCAGCAGTGCCACAGACGACATATGAGCGTAATACTGCATTGGTGGCCACACTGGCTGCTAATAGTGGCAACTCAAGTCCTCCCCCCATTGCCTAGCGACAGCCAAACAAACATGCTGGAATGGGAGAGGACAGACAACAACACTGTCTAGTGGCAGCCAGTGCTCCACAGGCTAGATGTTGGGCTGGAAATAAAGGAGATGGCTGTAAAAAAAAAAAAAAAAAATAATTGTTTACTGTAAATGACATTAAACAATGACTTTTCTGATGTACATAAAACCAGGGCGTTTCCACAGCGTACACAATTTTACAGTGTAAAACCGGGACTTTGAGTGTCCTGGGAAGATGTTCACATTTACCGGGACAGGGACCTTAAAAAACGGGACAATCACGGCAAAACCGTGATGGGTGGCAACCCTAATTATTGGAGTCCACTTTTACATCTGGATGCAGCAAAGCACAGGGTGGTCAAGTGATTTGCTCAAGGTCATTGCAGCCTGAAGAGATGTGAACCAGGCTCTCCAGCTTCATAGGTCTGTGCTCTAACCAAGTGGCTGTGCTGCTCTTTATTTCATTTTGGGACACTGCAGAAACTGACCTAGAGAGGAGTATGCTCTGAAGTCACCAGTTGGTTATAAAATTGTGTTTACAAATTAATATTTTAAAATATCGTAACTTCATCTTTTTTCAGCTGTGTTTGCTTGCGGGGCAGTCCCTGACTGCAGCAGTGAATTAGAGCTGCATTACATGGCGGTGGCTTCTCTGTCAGCCTCTCACAGTCTCCACGGAAACCGATGGACAGCCGCTGCTTCTTGTCCCCATTACAGCCGACGGAGGTGTCCAATCCCCCTGTCGGCATGACCCCCTTCCCAGTTCATTTGCAGACGGGGTAGCTCAATCCCCATCGGCATGATAACCCCCATCTGTTGTATGCCGGGTGCCCAACCCCTCAGCTCATGCACCTGTCCCCAGCATTCTGGCCGATGGGGGTACCCAATCCCGTTGGCTAGACTCCCCCAAGAAACACTCAGGTGGCATGCTGAAGTCCACCCCAGCGTACAAAGTACCTGCAAAAGCAGAAAACCTTCCCGCTTTGTTTTGTTTTTATTTATTTTTGTTCCTGTAACAGAAAATGGTCCTTCGTTGAGTCCGGTGTCCTTCCCCCAACCTGCACTCACCCTCTGTGCACCCCACCTCCCCACAACCCATACTTACCTCCGGAGCCTGGCGCGACGATCTTCGGTGTACTGGGAACATGTCTGCACTCTTCAAAGCCGACCGCGAATTGAAGAAATTCCAGTAAGCTGTATAATGGCATAAATGTTTTTTGTTCAACTTATGTGGGTGTCTTGGTCATTTTTCGAACCAAAGTTTCAAAATGGGGTTCTTGGGACCCCATCTCATGAATTCAGTGACTGTCATCTGGTTATTTGGTCCCGAAAGGTGATTTTGTGGTGCTGTGCAGAATCACCTTTTGGGATCGATTAATCGAAATGACAGTGTGACTGTTCATGAGGTGGGCTCTAAAAACCTATGTTGCAAATTTGGTGAAAAATTCCAGTAAATGACTGTGTTACAAGCGTGCGTTGTACAGTTTCCACGCACCCTCGTAACTTCACGAATTTGAAATATTTTCACTCCAGATTTTTAACACTGGTATTTTTCTACACCTCCTTATGAACAGTACAGCTGTCATTTTTCACATCCTGTCTGAAATGTGTTTTTGCACTTCCAGCACAGAACAGCGTGGTCACTGTGGGAAATCAACGTTCGGGACAGAGTAAGAAAATCACAGTGCCACTGCTTATGAGTGGAGGTCCCAAAATGTATAAGGTTGAAAATCTGGTGTAAAAAATTCCCCAAATAATTTTCATTACAGGTGTGCTTTGCGCAGTTTCTATGCATGCTTGTGACTTCACCAATTTTTTGTTGTATTGTGGTCACTGCACAGAATCACCTTTTGGTATTGATAAATGAAATGACAGTGTCACTATTCATGAGGAGGGCTCTCAAAAAGCCTATGTTGCAAATTTGGTGAAAAAATTCCAATAAATTACTGTGTTACCGGTGCATTGCATGGTTTCACATACCTTGTAAGTTCTTAAATTTGTAATATTTTCCTCCAGATTTTCAACATTGGCATTTTTTCACACCTCCTTATGAACAGTACAGCTGTCATTTTTCACATCCTGGATGAAATATGTTTTCACACATCTGGCGCAGAATAGCGCGGTCGCTGTGGAAAATCACTGTTCGGGACAGATTAAGACAATCACAATGGCACTATTCATGAGCAGAGGTCCTAAAATATCCCAGTACTGACACTGTAGTGCAGCATGAGGGGGGTGCTGCACTCCTGAGGTGCCGTCTTTCGGATGAGACATTAAACCAAGGTCCCATGTGCCTGTTCTGGTGCTAGTTCAGGTGGATGTTAAAGATCCCATGGTACTTCTCGAAAAGAGCAGGGGAATTTCCCCAGTGCCATGGCCAAATTTCCTCCATTCACGAAAAATACCACCAACAGCTTAATCTGGTTCAAGGTCAGTTGGCATTCATTTGTATCCCCCTTCCCCGGGTTGTGCCTAACAATAGGCATGATTTGTCTAGTGCACTTACCCGGTCAACAAAAACTAAATAATAATAATATTTTCACTCCAGATTTTCAACATTACCATTTTTTACACCTCCCCGTGAACAGTACAGCTATCATTTTTCACATCCTATTCAAAATGTGTTTTCGCACCTG
Source organism: Neoceratodus forsteri (assembly GCA_016271365.2). Lineage (NCBI taxonomy): Eukaryota > Metazoa > Chordata > Ceratodontiformes > Ceratodontidae > Neoceratodus > Neoceratodus forsteri. The sequence continues at coordinate 622,253,421 of CM028131.1, forward strand.
TGACGCCTAATGGCACAGTAATTGTAGTACAAAATCACCTTCGGCTCTAAACTGATAGTGTCACTGTTCATGTGGTGCGGTCACAAAAGCCTGTGTTGAAAATGTGGAGGAAAAATACCAAGAAACAATTCCAGGGGTTAGGTTTCCGACTATAACACCCCTTTACCCTGTAGGGACTGACGGGCATCAGGGGTGTGACTTGGGATTGTCGACAGTAATGCTCACACCATTCCACCCCCACCCTGCAGCCAGTGACAGGCATCGAGGTGTACCTTGGACTCTTTGGCCCCAAAGTTCACCCCATTCTCCTATACTACACCCATTTCAGTGCATTTCCTTATGGAATGGGGTGAGTGTAAAGGCCAAACACCCCAAGGCACACCTCAACATTTGTCGGTGTCTGCAGGGTAGCATGAGGTGAAATGGCGTGAGTGTTATGGCTGACGACCCAAATGCATACCCCAAAGCCTGTCCGTCTCTGCAGTGTGGGGGTGGGGTTGGCGTCACTTCAGTACTTCACTGCCATTCCTATTCTGCATCTGTCTAATGCCTAATAACTGTCTAATAACTTTCAGTGCTAATGCCAGCAAGCAAACATTCAACATTGACAAATGCTTGTTTTGTTTTGCATTTTTACTTATGCATTAAAGGCAATTAAGATGAAGAAACTTGCAGTTAAAGCCCCAACATGATCTGAGTGTTTGCTTTAAGGCATTTCTGCAGAGAGGTTCCCAGTGCTTTTGTTTTGAATCTCCATGCTCTTTCAGCAGCCCCTCGCATGTCCCACCATGTTAAATGCAGAGCCCTCATCCTCAATATTGTTACAGTTCCAGCATTTGGGGACCACAGAGAGGAGACATGATTAAGGGAAGATTTGGAGACAAATGTGGGGGAAAACCTGGAACAGAAGAGGGAATAGTACGGATGTCTAAGTTGCTTGACAAATGTCTACATCCTTTCATTTATTTTTTTTAGGGTGGCACTGAATATGTTCTTGGGGATTTTCTGTGCATGTTGAACAGTGTTTCACATTGAAAGAAAGGAAAGGGATATGGTTTTATATAGTGCCTTTTATGCATACTGTACCCCAAAGCACTTTACAGTTCAGGAGTGTGAGGCCACAGAGTGTTGCTGATGTGTTCAGTGCACAGGAAGATTAAAAAGTGTTGCTATAAATTAGAGAGAGGTGAATTACAGGGAGGTTAAGTGAATTGCTGAGGGTCACGTAACAGACAAGCTGGGGTTGTGGAATTAAAATCCAGGACCATAGGGTCCAGCTCTGCACTCTGACCACTAGGTGGCTAAAATGCCTCCCAATGGGCCTACAAGAAGGATAAGTACATTTGCGTGGGTTTCATTTTTTTTTTTTTTAAGGTATGCGAATAGTCTTTACATTTGATGTCTCTTCTCTTACCTTCAGACAGGTTCTGGCAAAACCTATACAATGGGCACAGGATTTGACGTCAACGTAAGTGAGAATGAACAGGGAATTATTACGCGCGCCGTTCGGCATCTTTTCAGGTGCATAGAAGAGAGAAAGCAGGCTGCTGTAGCACGGGGACAACCACCACCAGAATTCAAAGTCAATGCCCAGTTCCTTGAGGTATAGTATGCTCTGTAGAGGGATGGATTACAAAAATAAATCTTAGGTTTAATTTTTAAACTTAGTATGATGTGGGACATTGTATAACATCCCTGCCACTTATCATTAAGTTTAATCTTTGGCAAACTCTTGTAGAGCTAATATTATGTTGAAAATATATCAGATAGAAAATGTTATTAATTTGCAAAAATAGCCAGTTGTTACTTTTTCACTTTTTATAACAAGGATTCATTCTGTACCTTGCATCATTCGATCTGAGGAGCTGAAACCTGGACGACATCCAGTCAGATAAAACCGCAAACTGTCCTAGCTCCCTTCAGCTGCCATCAAGTATAGTGCCCTGTGGTGTACCCAGTGCAGCAGAGGACCAGCAGGAGGACAAACATACATTGTATGAAAGGAAACTGGGTCATGGTAGCAGCTCAGGGATTCTATTATGAGGCTTGATGGTGCGGTCAGAGTAGCATCCTATCATGTTGGTGCTTAGGATGGCTAGTAAAATACTTTGTGCACATAAGACACATTCAACTATTTATATATAGTAAACTTTACATTTGACAGGTCTGTGTTGCTTCAGACCGCCAATGGGAATTACTTAAAATATGGGTAAAGTTTACCCAGACCATGTGACACTGCTTAAAGAGCAACTCTGCACTTCAGCACGTGCTTTCATAAATAAGATGTTTCGGCTATTGCAGTTTACTAGAATGTACTTTTTTTTTTTCATATTCAATGTTTCTTTCCAAGATTTATAACACATCTAGGTAGTCCATCTGAAAAGCCTGTGTAGAAAACATTTGCCTCTACCCTATTTACCTCACAGTGCCTTTGTTTCTGACATCACAGTGCTCACCATGACAGCAGACTGTGATGTCACAAACAGCAATTGTGTGGTCAGCAGGAGAGAGTCAGATATATTTTGAAAGACCCAGTGAAATAATTTCTGCATTATCTACAATATTTAGTTGATCAACAGCAGGGGAAAGTAAAAAAAAAAGGAAAAGGCAAAACAAATAATTAGAAAACAATAAAGTTGAAACCTAATTGCTGTAACTCTAGAGCATTTAAGCTTTTTATTACAACACAGAGCTGCTTTTTCAAGAGCTGAGCCTAGCAGCACAGAATGTTGGTATTGTGAGTGTTCCAATGCCCCATTTTGGTCAGTCTTCTGTACCTATGTGACAAGGGCAATGGCACTTCTGGGGAGCTCCCGATCTGATGTATTATCTTCTTAGTTTGTATGTTTTTTCCCCTCTCTCTTTGAGTAACTTTAGCAGGTAGGGATTTTTTAATTTTTGTTTCTACAGGCTATCTGTTTAAAAGAAATTAAAATAGTGAGCTTGCCTTTTCCTCGTTTAAAGCTTCTGTGATGGACTGGGTGAGATGTCCCACTGCCAATATCTATATAAAATTAAGAGGATGTATGCCTTTGCTGTACTTTGTCAGTATTTTCCCTGCCTGGTGCCGTAAGTACGTTGCAATTGTTTTTCATTGTTCCTTTCAGTCAGTCAACCCCACTCCCTACACATGTTCTTTGACCTGCTGGGTTCTGCCTCACTCTGGACTTCTCAGCAATTTAGTCAGTGTTGACACTTCGTACAAAATACAAAAAACATTGAAATGAGAGAAAAACTATACAGGATACTACATGGTTAAAGTAACAGATATTGGCTGTACAAAGCGTACTAGTAGACTGTGTAGTACAGTTACAATGAAACAGAATTACTGTGTGTACTGTATATTAGGGTTGATTAGGCACCTTAATGTTAAACCCGTTTTTGCACCTCAGTGGAATAACTCATCCGTCGTTTGACTGATTCACCTGAAATTTGGCATGTGCAGAGGTGGTGCCATAAACTTTTGTTGATGATCGGTTCAGCAGGTCTGCTGTGGTGAAGCTAACAATAACTGTAGCAGCACCATCTAGTGGGTGGTGGCAGGCCAGGGGAAAACTAAGGAAAAAATCCTTTAGGCTCAGAGTTGATGGTTGGGACACACCATATACCTTGCCACCCTACATCTGGTGGCTGGCTAGTGGGTGATGCGCCTGGACGGTTGTCCTGGCTAGAAGACAGTACATATGCCGGGGGGGGGGGGGTAAAATGCATATGGAATAAAAATTCATGGTGAGCAAGAGGGATAAAATGAGCATGTAGGAGAAGTTTGAGGGTAGAGGTGGGGGAGGGGTGACAGATGGTAAGCAGAGGCAATGCCAGAGGTAAGGAATCCAGACTGACAAAGCAGCAAATGTATTTATTTTATTTATTTAAAATGTGTTTATTGGGAGAGACACGCTGAGCCACAACTAGTTTCCAGGTGCGACCCCCAGGTGCTGAAGATACCTGAATTATGTAAATTTACTTTATCTTCTTATGTAAAGCTGTATATGACACAGACTATAGATATAAAACATGTTTATTTTAAACTTATGCTGACTTTAGATTTTTTCCACAGCTTTACAATGAGGAGATCATTGACTTGTTTGACACGACACGTGATATTGAAGCAAGGAGTAAAAAATCTAATATTAAAATACACGAAGATCCCAATGGGGGAATTTATACAGTAGGAGTAACATCCCGTACTGTGAAGTCGGAAGAAGAGGTAAGAATAGATTGGTTACATCCTGGACAAAGTTACTGTGATAAGGTGAAGAATGTATAATTTAATTAATTTAAAATTGTGACCACCTGCCGTGTGCACTTATGTATAAGTCAAACTTGCATACAAGTTTGACCCCCTTTGCCATGTGATTTTTAGCAGATTTATAGATGTAACTCGCATATAGATTCCCCCCCCCCTTTTTTTTTTACCATGCTTACGTTTTGGCAAACCATATATGGTACCCATCCAGGTAACGTTTTGAAATTTTTTTTATTTTTTTTTAATGAGCCTTTCATTAAGGTTGCCACATACAGAGGAAAGGTTTATAGCAGTGGCTTCATATACACAAACCTCAACCCATGAACTAAGTAGGTTGCATATCACATATAGAAACATCTGTAGAGTCACGCTAATGGCTTACTACTCTACCCATCACTGTTCCTTTATACCAATCTTGCAACAACCTCTTCCTTGGCTGCACCGTAGACAAGGCCATCAGAGACTGGGCCCACTCACCCCTTGTCCCCCTGCTCAAATCCAGAAACTGCCCCCGCAACTTCTGTAACTCCACCAGCTTTCTGTTGGAGGCTTCCCAAATCTCCACCTGCCTAGGCAGTAAAGCATTTACTTCAGCTGCCCCTACGCTGTGGAACAATCTGCTCTCCTCACATCACTCCCTGGATTCTCATCCCTTATTTAGATCATGCTACAAGGAGATTTTATTGTCTGCTGCCACTTGTACCTGCCCCCTAGGTGACTGCCACCAGTGCCACCCCAACTAGCTCTCGAACCAGCTGTGGTTTTTCCCTAGCACATGTTCGCTGTCACCCAGAAACACTGAGTCCCTATGGTATATGCACCTGGTCTTTGTTACTTATTGTGTAGCTACTATGTTTCAGCTACCACTACTGAGCTTTGTCTTTATGTATGAAATAATATTGTACATAACTCCAGTTATTATTTGCACTTTACTGTATTTTGTAGCTTCTACCCTGGGAGTTTCCTGCACTGTATTGAAATGTATTTTTATGTACTATTCCTGTAATGTATCTTGCACCTCTGTGATGTATTTTTACACTTGTGCCATATTTAGGCCTTGGTTGTGTCTTAAAAGGGTCCATTTGGATCAGCGCACCCACCCGGTTAACAAATAAATAAAAAAAATAAAATAAATAAATAATATATAAAAGATAAAACAAAGTGGTTCTTTCCGGCTTGGACTCACGTTTAATCAACCTCACATATAAGCCGAGTAATTCCTGTATAACAGCAACGAAAACTCTGCAGATAAGTCAACCTCGCATATAAGTTGAGTCCCTTATCTTTCGTACCAATATTTTGCCCCCAAATCCTGACTTATACACAAGAATACTGTATGTGATAGCTGTATGAGAGATGTCTCAATTTCACAGGGGTCCCAGGGTGCCAGCAAGTTAAGACACTTCATATAGTTTCAAAGTTTTTGTTGAATTTTAATAAAAATTGTAAATGTTGTGTGTGATTGCTCAGCAATGTACTTTCCGAGTCTGCTTTTTAATGTTATGGTTTTATGGTAGCCATCTGTTTTAGAACGGAGTTGTGCCTTATAGATGTGCCAGTGGGGGAGATCAGGTCCTTTGAGTGCATCATTGGCACAGGTGTGCGGTGCAGGATCCTTCTCATCTACTGTGCACCCGGGGTCAAGAAACAGTTTCTGCAGGAAGTTGAAGACTTCATCATCGATATGGCGCTGGAGTCTCCTAGATGGGTGGTTCTAGGGAACTTCAGTGCATGGGTCGGCGATGAACTTTCACAATTTGGTCAGGACTTCCTCCAACTAATGAATTCATTGGGCTTCACACAGGTTATTACCTCTGTGACCCATATTCATGGTCACTCTTTGGACTTAGTCTTTCTACGGGGGATGGAGACCTCCGACTTGACGGTGGAGCCGGTTGGTTGGTCTGACCTTTACATCATAAGGTTCAATTTCCAGGCTATCCCCCATAGGCTTGCCCCTGTGGAAATGGTCCGGTACTGCCCCTTGAGAGGTTTGATCCCAGATGGCCTGTTGGCAGTGCTGGACCTATCGGGCATACAGAGTGTAAGCATGGATCCAGAGAATCTGCTGCAGGTCTATAACAGTGCTGTGACTGAGGCTCTGGATTTCCGAGCTCCTGTCCGCATTCATCTACTCACTCTTTGCCCTCAGTCCCCTTGGTTTTGATGGGACCTTGAGGGAGCTGAGGCGAGTTGGACAAAGGCTGGAGCGGTGCTGGCAGAAATCCGTCCTGGAGGCTGACCAGTTTAGATTGATGTCCCATTATAAGGACGATCAATCAGCCATCTCCTGTAAGAAGGCAGAGTTCCTGTCCAGGGAGATCGCTGCTGCAC